>OU744286.1:20005000-24805000 GCA_916610205.1 Griposia aprilina
GTTGAAGAACACTGTGTGGTTTTAGTCAATAAGAGTCTGACAAACTCTCCACCCAACCCAGGTCGGAGGCTCCGTGAGGATTTAAACACACAAAAAAACAGGGCTTGCTAGCATTTCCGATCGATTCCCATACCATTTCTCATAGGTTTCTTCTTAAGAAGAACCATGTAGACTAACCACGGGAACACCAGTAAAATGTTTCGGATAACGAATACCTTATAGCATATATTCTGGCGAGGCATTAATGCTTAGCCTAGCCTAACCTAGAACAAGCTTATTTCAATATGTTACCTTATGTTCTCATGTAAGTGGCTCTTTTGTCTTTTTGAGAATACAGTATTTAAACCTAAACCTAAATAACACATATCCAGAATAAGCAAGCAGAAGTGACAGCAAGCTAGTCAATCCTCATAAAAGCAAACGAATCCTTGAGTGGCGACCGTGACCCGACAAACACAGCGTGGGACGCACCCCAGACAGAACGACCAAGTGAACTACAGTACACGATATGTACACGAGATACGGAATCGGGAGAAGTGAAGAATTTAGGGAGAGGCTCAAGTTCGGACACAACGATGAGTTGATTGATGTGTGATTCATTAAGGTTAGAAAGAAAAAATAACAGACAAAAACTGTTTTCCTCTCAGCCTGCTTTCGTCTGATTGGGGAGCAAAGATCTTGTTCTCATATAGAGGAAGAACAACCATCGATCATCATTGCCTCGGGAAGCAAGTTAAGCCGTTGGTCCTGGCAGTCTTTTGTAGATCTTTGACAGTCGTTTCGGGTAGTCAGAAGCCCAAAAGCCTGACGAACAGTCTTACCAAAGGGTAGCGTGTTAGTAACTGGGTTGTGAAGATGAGGTAGGCAGTCACTCTACGGGAGGACCCAGCGCGGCATACGTTGGCAGAGTGTGCCGCTTGGGAGGAGCCGCGCCGTGCCCTCATCTCAGAAGTAGGCAGTGACCTGTCACTGCCAGCCGTAGTGAATGCTATGGTCGGCGGCGACGAGTCCTGGGACTCCTGGGACGCGGTGGTATCATTCTGCGAAACAGTAATCTCGCAGAAGGAGGCTACGGAAAGGGAGCGAGAGATCTCATCCTCTCACCCGGCCCGCAGCAGGTGCACCGGGCGTCGGCGGAGGATGGAAAACGCCCTTTTCCAGCCCCCCTAAATGGGTCCAGGGATGACGAACTTGGGGACGTCCCTCGCCTCTCATACATCAGGACCCGAGCCGGTGGCGCGTAGTGATCCACGCGCGCCCCTCTTAGACGTCGCGGGGGGAGTCAAACACCCCACTCCCCCCGCTCGACCGGACGGAGCCCGCAGAGGCGGGCCGGCACCAGTCGGGGGTTGCGGAAGATGATTACGTTACCGTGACCCCCGGCGCAGGTGTGAGATGGAACACCGGGGTGGTTTTTAGTCAGTAAGAGTCTGACAGCCCCTCCGCGCCCCCAGGGCGGGGGACATCCATGAGGATTTTCCACTCCGGATCAAAAAACAAAAATGGCAGGCACTCTATGTAAAATACTAGATTTGAGCTGCATCTGGTTAAACTGGAAGCCAACTGCTACTTAGTTGGGAAAAGGTTAGGAAGATGCTAACCGAGCTTGCGATTTGAAGCTCCTAAACCCAAGTTACTTCACGAAAAATTCTTTCGCCATAAGTCTAAAGTTATTATTTGATCGGAGGCTATCTGTAGGGTCTAAAATCAACTAAGTTGGTACGATATGGAACAAAAAAGACACATTGGAGTAGTTATCAAGTTTTATACCCATAACCTGGTGCTTCTGGTATAGATGCTTTAAAAACCTCTCTGCCGAGATGACGATAGGCCATCACGAAGTATATTTTAAACAATCAACCGAAGTGCTGTACGACCAGCCGCTTCGCGCAGGTGTAGCAATAACGTTAATCAATCAAAAATATTGCTCGTGATGATTGATTGGCAATCAATCAAAAATCAATTTAACTGGTTGACTTTAAGACTGTTTATTTACTAGACGCTACTATTAATAATGACAGGTTAAAAAAGTTTGAACAATATCTAATTCAACAATTGCCAATTACTAATTATAGCTAATTACAAAAATCATGGATTATACACATTTAATGCCAGTTGACCATTATGACGTATCGTAAACGTAACGTTAACGAATCGTGTGAATTTCAAATTGAAATATTTGTATGTAGTATTAAGGCGCATATAGACAGTCCGAAGCATGCGCCGCGAATGGTTTGCCTCGCATGTCAGAAGCACAATGAATTGCCAATCACCAAAGTGACGTGACGGATGCTCACAGTGAGCAGCTCGTCTAAACCGCCTGAAGCTCTTGCAAGCTAAGTGTCTTGTCATAGATGCGATTAGGGAGTGACTACTCGACGCGGAATCAGCTTGAGCCGGTCAGAAAGAGCTGTATGTTATTCGCCAGGTTAAGGTCCGGAAGACGCGACTCGACATCGCGTTGAACTGTGATACGTGATCGCCTCGCTGAGTGTCCTCACCATAATGAGAAGACCTCCTAAACTAACAATTAAAACTGAAACTACAAGACAACAGGACCATCTCCAACCAATACAATAAACACTACATTAACTTAAGAACCCGGAAAATCCTAAACAAGTATTCCGTGCCCCTATTCCAAATACCGGCCGTATTTCGGTCACGTACCGGACAAGCAACCCGCGAACGGAGTCTTAGTTCGCTGAGCCTTTTAATGCAAACGGAATTTTGCTAAAAATCTACCGTGGAGTAACAGAAAAGTACTGGCTAGATTTTGTTGTAGAATATTGTGGTTGTATCGATTTTGCGAAAAAAGGAAGTGTTTATTACAATGTACAATGGTGTAAGTATATTTGGAACTACAATACCGTTGACAGGAGGCGCTGATGGTAAACATGTGTGCAATTGTTTTGTGAAATGTATTGAAAAAACAAAATGGCGTCGTTAGTTCTGATTTTGGTCACGCGCCAAAAAAAACTTGTAGCACTTTATACCATTTGCTACATAGACTATGGGTAGAATAGAAGCTTATCAATATAAAAGGGATGTGAAAATAAGTGTTAGGGTGAAGGGATACCTGGTACAGGGAAACACGGCCGGTTCTAAACCACCCCGACGCTTACAAGCGAACGGTTTCCAGATCAAATACCACGTTTGAACTTGTTTCAGCCAAGTTAACTTGGGGTAGAAGAATATCGAATATGAAAGTCAATTGCTTATAATTGACTAGTTCAAGTTAGTCACGTGAAAACTGCGTGTGATATTTAGGGCGGATTTCTCATCAATCCGGGGAAAATAATTAGCCTTCAACACGCGTAGTATGAACACTTCTATCTCTACTCTACAAAGAATAGACACATCGCTTTCTATACAAAGTGACATTTCTTTTCTACATTTTTGACACCCCGCCGTAGAAAACGGAAGACAAAATAACAGATTGTAGAAAGATTTCTACGAGGTCGAGGTCAAAATTTAAGAAAATAATTTTATTTTGTTAAGAAACTGATTTGTCTTCTCTTCGTAGAGTAGAGATAGAAGTGTTCATGGTACGCATGCTGGACTTTAAAACAGATTGTGACAAAGAGTCGGTTAGAAAACACTGACCTTACCTAGTTTTAAAATATTATAATTTATTTTTGACGTGTAAATGTGTATTTTAGAACAAATTTAAACAAATAAAATATCATTTAGTATTAAACACTTACAAAGCTTTCCAAAAAAGCTGTCGAAAGTTTGCTGGTTTGCTCCCATAATCTTTATGCAAAGTCACCTAGTTCCTGTGGCGGTCACTAAATCAAGCCTTATTTCGTCTAAGGCCGGTAAAAGCAGTGTTATTTTCAAAAACCGATTGTTTATGGTTTGTTTATATTCATTAAACACACGACGGCATCTTTTTCCATGTTTCCACGTTTGCTGGTTGCTAAAAACATCGTGTTAACAATTCGGCAACGCGTCGATGCAATGCGACGTCCTGCTATGAGCGTATGAGCCAATAGTTTTACCGCAACAAACCTATTAAATTATTTGATGCCCTCTTCACTTTGTGTAACCTAGAGATAGCCTACACTTATCTATGTCTGATAGTTTCTATAGCTTACATATTATTGTCTCAATCATTTGAAAGACCGATATGTTTATAAACATTTAATGCATTTATCAAGACAGCTGTCACGCCGTACAAGTTGCAAATAAATAAAGTTGTTTATTATTAATAAAGTTATCGCTTTTAATAACGCTTTATTTAATAGCTCATTTGCTCAAATGCTCCTTTTTTATTTATTTTTTTACACTTTGTATTTCCTGTGCGTGTTCCAAATAAAATATTTTTCTTTCTTTCGTTCTTTCTATTTGTCAAATAAACAATTAACTTTATCATCTTCAAATAAGCAGACAGGCCACTCCACCGGAAGGTAAGTCGTAACCGTCACCTATGGACATCTGCAGTACCACAGGCATCGCTGATGCGTTGCCAACCTTGGTCACATGGAGCTGTAATGTCACCAAAACCATTAAAATTTAAACACAGCCACGCTGCTTGTTAGCAGGAATACATGCACAGCTCTACAGTAGCCTACGGCTAAGCTACGCACGTGTACTTAGCTTCGCTTTGTATGAAAATGTAGGCGGGATCGTTCACTGTGGCCACTACCACGCTACGCACAGTCACACTACGCACGGTCACGCTACGCACGGCCACGGTACGCACAAAAAAATGTGGCAGACAAAAGAACCGCGCAGGAACGTGGCAAACCTCTCCGTGCAAATCCTACGTTGCAGTGTACGGTTGACTTAAGTATGGTGGTTGTAAGTCCTTCCCCGGACGAGATGCTTTACAAACTGCTGTACATCTTTATAAACTCACGCTTTCATCCCATGGGGTTAGGCAGAAACTACAGAACGCCGCCTCTTCCGATCCTTACATACTCCTTTTGCTTCGTTTACGTTCAGACATCTGGTCATACATTTCTGTCTATATATTTCTAGGTATATTATTTGAATGTCGGCTCAAGCCCACATATCCTTGAGAAGCCGATATTTCAATAACCTGACCGCTGACAGCGCAGTGACTGATTGAATGGTAACTTGACTCATATTTATTGTGAGGGTAACGTGAAAATTTATGTACTTTTTTATGGTTTTGGTTGGTGGTGGGTGATTTTTGATATATTGTGGAGAATATAAGGCGACCATTAAGTTGTATTTCTATGAAGTATATATTTAATTTATATATCATTTTTTTATCTTATAATACCCACATATTTATTAAATTGATTGATTCATTAATGATGAATTTAAAATTATTGTTTATAAAAATATGAAATTAAATTATATAATAAATCTTTTTTTTTTTTAAATACTTTCGGTGCTTTAGTTCTTTTGAGACTAGCCAGTATTCTTTAGAAAAGCTTTAACGGTAGTAATCTCGTAGATCACGCTTGGGAAATATGATTGGGTTCAAATAAACAATTGTAGGTCGATTGCCAAACGGTTGGTTAACTGCTACATCGGTAACCCTTCCCCTTCTGTGATTGTTACGACCATGATGATTGATAATCAGCTGATATTAATCCTAATTGATTTCTTCCATTTACTATAGAAATTCGATTTTAAGTCATCGTTATTGATATAACGCTCAGCTAGCCTCTACTATTCATAATAGTATGAAACTAAATGTGACATGAACAATCATAGTTCAAAATTCTGACCTCATAAAAGATAAATTTTATCTAGAAAACAGTCTCTCTCTTTATCGACAAAACAAAAAATATATACTGAACTGAAACAAGAAACCAAATCTATGCAATATAAAAACTGTCTGCGGAAACAAAGAACTCATGGTGCGCTCACGGAACAAGGTCGAAGCTTTCAGGACAATTATGGCAAAATGACAGCGTTCGTAGAAACCCCCGGCCGTGGGATAACCGCGCATTGTGATACCCATTTGTTCCTATACAACACCAGCCAACAAAGTCCTTGGCTTGACCGTGAAAAAAAAAATATCCAACAACGCTACACGCAGTGCAAGCTCCCATTTCGCTCGCAACAATACCACTTCCGCGAAATTAAACTCCGTAGCAAATTCGCAGAATCCCAAACGCATTGTTTTTTACGCCAGTGCTACGCGCTACGGGAACGTGTAGCCGCGTAGCGACTAATTACAATTTTTAGACAGTTACCGCTGTTCAGCTCGAATGGGATGTCGATACGATCTCGTCGGTAATTAATTAATATTATATAACTTTCATCTCGATATCACTAGAGGTCAATGAAAAATCCGGAAAAAATCTGGAACGGATCCTTTTTGATAAAAGAACCTTACCTGATATAGATGTCTCGTTCCCACGGATTGAAGGTCGGAGTGTCAGTGTTTGTAGTGTAAGGGTATGATGCACTCGCGGGCGCGTGCGGCTACTACGAGCGCTGGCAACTCACTGACTGGGCCCGGCCGGGAGCCCCGCCGCCCGCGCCCCGCGCCGCACCCCCGCGCCCTAGCGGATAAACAACGTGCATTGTGGGCCCGATCTGTGGGCCTACCCTGCTTCACACACACATGCACAGCTCTCACGAGATACTCTCCTAATGACCTCTCCATTGCGCGCTCTCCGAACTATACACTCACACCCCACCAACAAAAAGACGCAATGTACACGACATACGGAACTAAGCGATGCTATCAAACCGAAGCATAATGGTTATCAAATAAATTTTCCGCCCAGATAGTAAGTCTAGCGTTATAGATTTTGGATTTAAGTTCCATGATTGCACAGATCGGGGACAATGATAAGTACATGTACGTTATTGGGCTTAGGTGGAAGGTATTGGGGACATCTCAGGGTTTTGTGTCTTCAGAATGGACAATTGGTACCGACGTATGTACAGTATTGGTAATCAATTAAAATGCATGATAGTGCAGAATGTACTATTCATACTATAGATTTGTACAAAGAGGGTGTGTCTCAGTATGGAGGTACGCATTTGTATACGATAAGGCTGGTATACTACTATAAGCGAAAGCGGATACTACATCAATATTATCTCTTGTGACTATTGGATGCTGATATACGTAAGACTTTATCACGCCAGCATTTCAACGAAACCTCATAATCTTCAAGAAACGGGTCTTAATTGTTTAAGTCCCGAGGTCGCGATATTGAGCGAGACACAGTAGATAATCATCGTGTCCATTACGCGGGACTTAAAAGGTTAATAAACGTATCACTTAACGTATCGCACTCAATTGCGAAATAACTAGTGCACAGATGGACTAGTTCATATCTATACTTAACCGTATGTCTGCAGTCTCTTATAAAATCAGAACGTAAGGACTCATAAAAACCCATAAAATTTTACTGATACTTGCTTGATTCTGAACATTCGTATGAGGTAAGGGAATTCGTAAACCTTCAGGCCATTATATTCTAGTCTAAAGCCTCTATTAATTTAACTGATAAATACTGATACATAAAAGTTTGTTTACGGCAGAAGGAATAAGTGCACTATTCGAACAAATACTGACATGATACGATGTAACAATACAATCTTTAGTTCAAGATATTATCATTAGGACTGACATTTTTTTAGCATATCTCGAGTCTAAACAAGATAAGAAGCAAATTTTTAGATACTATGTATTCTGTCAATGATGAAATCTTCATATAAATCCCTGAATTGACCTATTTGCAACCAGCCTTTTATAGAACAAGTCCAATACAACCAAGGACATCTTATTTAAAAAATCGGTCAACTGTGAGTTGGATTTGCACAGGAAGGGTTCCGTACCACCGTACAATATGTATTTTTTTTAATGCTATTGTAAATAAACGAGCAATATACTCACACGTTTCTTATTTCCCTATACAAGAAACGTGTGAGTATCTTGCTCGTTTTTTTTTTTAATAAAGTAAATTTAATAAAATAAAGTGAAAAATTAAGAAGGGTCTCTCTCCCTCTTAATTTTTTACTATATTTTATTTATATTATTTGTTGTTATAGCGGCCATAGTAGTACACTCTGTGAATGTCAAATGCCTATCTATTACGGTTCAAAAGATACAGCCCTGTGACAGACGGACGGACGGACAGGAGAGCCTTAGTAATAGGGTCCCGTTTGCACCCTTTGAGTACGGAACCCAAAAACCATGGCCGCGCATAAATTAGTTAAATATATAAAGGTAGCCTTATCTGTGCCGATATTTATTCGGGCATGAAGGTAAAGGTAAAAAAAGACACGCAAAAAGAGATGGGAGATCACGGTAGACCCCAGGCTACGATGGTTTGTACACGGGTTCGTGGGACACAATAGGGAATAGTTTTTGTATACAATGGGGGACGATGGCCCTGTATTGGTACAGGTTGGTGATATGTCGTGTCAGCGTTTTTATATTTATACTAGCTTTTTCCCGCGGCTTCGCACGAGTTAATTTAGAATTTTGACAATCAATTCGGGTTGTTCGGGGAATTATAGTTAGAAGGATGAAAAACCGGTCTATCGACACTAGGCTTTCAAAATGTATTAGGTACTTATATAAAAAATAATAAAAACTCTTAACACTACTAAAATGTCTATATAATTCAATCATGATTCGAAAGACTTGTGGCGCCATCTATTATTATAAGAACAGTACTATTTTTCGGGATGAAAGATACTCTATATCCGTTTTTGTACACCTGACAACGTATATGCAAAATTTCAGGATGATCGGTTCAGAGGTCTAGGCGCAAAAAGGTAACTGTTGGTATTTAGTCGATTTGAATGTGCAAAAACTATTTATTTCTTACTTTTTAATAATGGCAAGATTTTTACTAAATGATTAATATAAAACCAACAACTGCCCTCGCCTTCCTCCCTTTTGTCTTTCAATATTTACTGTGCTAGGCGATGGACCTAAAACCTTCCCTGTGAACGTTAAAGTAAGTATAATTTAAATTCAAAGTTACTGCTTTTTTAATTCACGCCCGTAACTTGATTTCCTATAGTAACAAACAAACAAACTTACTTTCGCATTTATAATATTATAAATAAGGATTATGTTTCATGTCCATCGCTGATCATGTTGGCAAAAGAGCGCAAATCGCTATAGGCGTATGAACGAATAGTTGTATTCTGAGCAAATAAATAAGGATTCCACCGATTCACATTGCTTTTTATTTTGTAAAATTATCCTTGTCTACTACATTGCATAAGTGAGTAACTTTAAAAATATTATATCTCACTTACTCACAATATCATCATAATATCAGCCTCACACTCTTAGAATTAAGAAATTAAATTATAATATACAGGATGTCCCGTAAATAATGGAGCAATCATAGTGGGCTCACCTGATTTCCGACAACTAATTTGAATAGTTTTTATTTTCTTTCAATTTTGGTCTTTTCACGGTAAAAAAGAACTTTTCAATTCAAGTTTTTTTTTTCTAAGGCAAATAAAACGTTATTTACCAAAAAAAGGTATCTTATTACATTAGTAAGCTATTAAGAAATGTTTAACAAAAAGCATACCTAAAAATGTTATCATTTGCAGCGATAGCATTAAAAAAACTGAATTCTGGTAGAGAAAACGGTAAAATTCGAAAAAAAAATGTCTAGAATAAAAAAATTACATCGGTGCGGTTTTTTGAAACTATTCAAATTAGTTGTTGGAAATCAAGTGAGCGACCTACCCGTTACGTTTGATCCATTATTTACGGGACATCATGTATATTGCTTTGTGATCACAGTAGAGTACCATCATCAACCATCATTTCTTAGCTGCCACGGATTATTTTAATTTAATATTTGAATTGCTCTTATCTTTGTATTACGGACGGTTTTAACGTTCTGCATCGTTCTCACATGCATAATTTCAACATGAACGATGTAACCAATATTTTGTAACCATATTTTGATTTAAAAGAGTGTCCATGGAGTTTCTTGCCCGTTCTTCTCCATAGTTACCTACTACGCTTTGGAAGGGGTGACTCGCTTCATCTTTCTGACTGACCGACCCCTTGACAATTCAAAAGTGCCTGTAATTGGTTTATTTGAAATAAATGCTTTGAGTTGAGTTGAGTTCAACCGAAAGACGTGTACCGTGGGACAAGCACTCCCCGAGCATCAAGCACAGTATTAAATATTATATTCATATTCACACCCCCGAACATGCTTACTTGCTCATAATCACAGGCACAACACCTGAATTAGACACAAGACGTAATTTGAAGTTCAATTACGTTTCAATTAAGCGGTCAGGTAATGTGGCATATGCATAATTTGCCGACGCTGGGGGCAGCCGCATCACAATGAGAAGAGATTATTACGCTATATAAATTTGTGTCGATATTGTAGATAATATTGAAATGAAGGTTAGTAGTAAATCCTTTGTGAATTAGACAGAAAGCGTAATATGAACCTCAATTTCATTTTAATTGGTTGGTCATGTATATGCATAATTTTCCGACGCTGGACGCTAGCCGCATCACAATCAAATCAAATCAAAATCAAAATATTTTATTTCACATAAACCAACATGGGCACTTATGAAACGTCAGAAGCTAGGTCCACGATTTCAATTGGTTGTTTCCTATGGAGAAGAGCCTGCAAGAAACTCCACGGTTACTCTTTTAAAAATAAGGGGCTTTTACAATGTTTCCAATTACAGTGTTGATAGATATGGGAGGACAGTGTAGGCCTGTCAACAGGTACAGGTATAGTAACAGGTACTCAACAATATATAAAATATATACAATGAAATGAGATGTGATATGTGCTTGTATGAAGATATTGTAGCTAATGCATAAGTGAAGATTTGTAGAAGATACGCTGTGAATTGGAGACAAGCCGTAATATGAATCTCAATTACGTTTCAATTGGGCGGTCAGGTAATGTGGCACATGCATCATTTGCTGACCCTGGGAGCAGCCGCATCACAATGAGTTAGCCGTCGAGATGATACGATGTAGGTACTATGTGCTTCTGTGACGATTTTAAGATTATATTGAAGTGTTAATTAGTAGTAGATACATTATAAACAGATACAATGTTGTGAAAAATAAAAACAATTGCATTCAATTACTAAGTAACGTTTGTTAGGACAAGTTTTATAATTAAAGAAAACTTACACATTAACTTTTGTAGGTACTTCTTTAGTCCTTGTACGAGTATAACTAGCGGTCCATGTCTTAGACTGAACAATTAAAAAGGAAAAAAAAACGAGTATGAATATATTATTTTATATTGATTCTAATCAACCAAACAATTACCATATCAGACAAAGTAAAAAAATTAACTTATATAAATGTCAGGCACAATCCTTTATTTATTTATTTGGATGATTAAATCTTAGAAACGCACATTTGTGCCTACTAATAATAATAATACCCTATAATAACTACTAGTTCGTTAAAGCTAGCCATACCTATAAATACCTAAATAATAATAATAATAATAATAATAATAATTCATTTAATTCAGACATAGTCCATACATTATATAAAAATAAAATAATATGATAAAAAATAATAATAACACATTACATTAAAATAATTAAAATAATCAAAGACAAATTAAAAAAAAAAATTACACATACACATTAGAATGAACACAAACACAAATGTCAAATAATAATACGAGGAGAGGCGCTAACATGAAGCTGCATCCACCTCTGTATCAGGGACAGGTCCCACCGCTCGGACAACACCCTCAGGAGACTGTTCGAGCTTCTTCGTAGGCGACTCAGTAGTGAAGCGCTCCGCTTCCTTATGATCGCGTAAAAATCATCGGTCCGCGCCTCAGCAAACATAGTCGAAGCACTACAAAACCGCGGGAGCCCTAACAGTATCCTGAAAGCATTGTTGTACTGCACGCGCAGTGCGCTGTACGCCCGCTGCGTAAAGCTGTCCCACAGGCTGCACGTGTAAAACGACTGACAATATGCCTTAAATAAAGTCACCTTCACAGGTCTAGTACATCGCGCAAACCTGCGAGCCAACATATTACACCGGACAGACAGCGCCCTGCGCTCCCTCTCAATGTCCAGATTGTCACATAAGTTGTCAGAGACCCAGTGGCCCAAGTACTTGAAATGCTGCACCCTTTTTAAAGGAATGCCGCAAAGAGTGACAGGAGGTACAGATGAGTAACATTTGGTACCTGCTTTGAAGATTAAAAATTCACTCTTTTTAGCATTGTAAATGAGCCCATGGGCCTCCGTATATGACTCACATATGCGCAAAAGTTTACGTAATGCACCGATCGATGGGCTCAGCAACACCATATCATCCGCGTAACTAATGTTGTTAATACACACTCCGTCTATGGAACATCCAATATTAGTGCTGCTGAGCTCACCGATCAGCCGGTTCATATACAGGTTAAAAAGGCGAGGCGAGGATAAACCCCCTTGTCTCACTCCGCATTCCAACCCATACACGTCCGACCGCGCACCCGCCCATCTAACGGTATTCTGCTGCTTACTATACCAGTACCGGAGTAAAGACACAATCTCATGTGGTGCATCTGTTTCACATTGTAGCTTCTGCCACAGCTTGTCATAACACACCAGATCAAAAGCTTTTGAAAGATCTAAAAAGCATGCGTATACTGGTGTGTTTCTGTCCGTATAGTACTGAACAGTCTGCTTGAGACAGAGGATAGCACTCTCAGTTGACAAACCGCGTCTGAACCCAAACTGAGCATCATCATATTGAAACGAGTCATTAAACATAATACAAACTCATATTTTTACAGCCATAAGATATAGCCGAGACAACTGCCTCAGCCGGCAGTACATCCACCACTTACTAACAAAAATATTAGCTCAATTTGCCAGCTGATAAATATATACATACTTCTACTTTTCAATATTTGTAAATATGTGAGCACCATGTATCTATCACATAATTTATTTACCAGTCATTGCGTTATATTTAATTATTTTTACCCAAAGATATCGAGGGATATATATGGCTTGGAGGCGGGGCACATGTCGCCTCCGTTTGGTCAAACTGACCCTAAATACGCGCGACGGCAGTGAGCACCGTTTAGTCATATGTTTGCATCGGAATGTGTAGTGTGATTTCGTATTTTTACGAAATGCCGAATTGTTCCGTCCTTATTTGCAAAATCACACAATTACAACAAACCTTAGGACAAGTGGCTTGACTTACCACCAATATGTAAAAAAACACTGCATTAATTATAATATTTAAGTATTTTACAAATTATCTAGTTGCGAAATATTTTTGACATGCGACAGCCTTTGCCTAGTGACTGACGCATGTCAAAACGATTCATTAGTGGTGCGCTGCGCTGAGATATGGATATCAATACTTTTTAGTTGCTCTAATAAGAAAATAAGAAATCTCTAATAAGAAATTATATAGGTATTAAGAATCTGTTATACAAGAATTAATACATTTTATTTCAGTTTCCCGAAAGCTCCAGAAATTAAACATAAATGGGTAGATGCAAAATGAAGGAAAAATAATTAGTTTCCCTCATAAAATTTCAAGTGAATTCAAAGTTCATAAAGACGTTGCTAGTCCCAAAATTTCTTAGACACTTTGTCGATACAAATATTTTCTCATCAACTGATTTTCACCAGTTTGAGCAAAACCCGATGGATAATCATAATATCTCAGTGACAAAATGTGTGATGGAATAAAATATTGATATTTGCTTACATTCTTTTGTTAAGAATGTAACACCTAAATTATGAAAGCGGCAGATATATGTATATATGTTCAATAAGTACCTATTTAAATTGTTGTTTTATGTGCGATAGTTGAACAGTTTTAATTTTAAGTCAGAGAGAAACTGAAGAAATTGATTTACTTAAATGTCATTTGCAAACGAAAATATTATATTTTTACTTAATTTGTTTTATTGGTGATTTAATATTCCACATCGAAAAGCAAAAAAAGAAATGGTTGTCAGTAAAGTCGGTTTACGGACGATAATTTTACGTGATAACCTCATCGGCTCAGGTGGAACGTGACAATGAGACATGTTTTTTCGTACGTGCAGCCGGCGTTCATCGATTAATAAGACGCTAACACTTCAATAAACGATACAAAATACGTCCCAAAAACACCTCTTTTTGCAGTCGGTTTTCAGCGATATATTTTTTTATCGATCAAATATTTATACCAACCCCTCTTCCCTAGTTGATGCTAGAGTTGATGTGTGCATTCAGTGACTGTGTCTATACTTTCTAGGGCCCGCCCCTTTTGAGCATATGTGCAATAAAATAGTACATAAGTGTTACGCATATTTTCTTGTTTGTGTGCGAAAAAAGCATCATGTGTGCCGTATCTATTTCTTTTGTTTATGTGTGAGTTTCAGGAGTGGGGAAAAGGTGGCGACACTTAAACTTGAGCAAATATAGAGTGAAGGCATATCTCTCGGATATCTATGTTTTTACCTATTGTGGTATAGTAATTTTATTCTAGGTGCATCGTTTTCACATATAATTATATAATTAATGTATACATAATATTGTAAAACATTTTTAAAAGAGTAATGGTGGAGTTTCTTGACCATTCTTCTCGATACGAAACTACCTTTTGGAAGGGGCAACTAGAATCAATACTATATTCCAATAAACTTTGACGTTCAAAAGTGCCTTTTATATGCCTATTTGAAATAAATGATTTGACTTGATTTTGACTTTATAATTCTTAGAACTAGTGGCAGGGACAAGGTGTTGCCATGTACATGAGTGGAGGAGGTTTTGTTTTTTTGTGAGTATCGAGCAAACATAATATAAATGGATAATTTTAGATAAAGAAGTCGTGGCTTGGTATGAATTGGGCTTTAGTTAGTTAAATAGGGGTGGTTTTTTTTTATTAAAGTAAATCTATTTCGTATCTGCTCATCATCTAGGCAATTTATTATTTGCTTAAAACTGAAGTTCAGCCTTAACCAATCTATTAACACAACCTATCACAATCTAATTTAAATTCAGCCTGATCTAACTGAAAACTATCCCCAATAAACAGGAACATTCATTTAATCATCGAAGCGATGCAAAGCTAAACACATTTCAAGCATTTTTTTGACACAGCAAAACACAAGGATTTGGTCGTGTTTTGAAAATAATAGAAATGGCTTTGATAGATCATATATTATTGATATATTATAACCCTCACAACGCAATATCCTGGCCTATGAAAAATGTCAAGGAGGAATTTGTACGACCAATCTGAAAAACTAAAGAATTTAATAACTTTTTAAATAACTTAAGTATCACTTATTATTTCATTATTTACTTGAGTTAATTCCACAATCCATTTCATTCAAAACCTACCACCAAAAAGGCATAATACTAAAACACCGTTGCCCAAATCATGTGCCGTATAAAAAGAAACCGGTCAGCGGTTTTCATGGAATTTATTTTTCAGGGAAGCACTAGTGTGTTGAATCTTAAAGTTGATTATGATTACCTCAAACTCAAAGCATTTATTTGAAATAAACCAATTACAGGGACTTTTGAACTGTCAAGGGGTCGGTCAGTCAGAAAGATTAAGCTAGTTGCCCATTCCAAAGCGTAGTAGGTACCTATGGAGAAGAAAGGACAAGAAACTCCACGAACACTCTTTTAAATAAAAATATTGTTACACAAAATTGGTTACAACATTCACTGCGTGAAATTATACTTGTGAGAACGATGTAGAAAGACGTGCACGTTAAAAGCATCCGTAGTAAAAAAGGTAAAATTAAAAAAAACAATTCAGAAATTAAAATAGGCCGTAGCAGCTAAGAGATGACCAGTCCCTACTGACGGCGCCCGTTCACGAACATGACGTATGGATCAGCACCATTCAGCTCAACCATTTTGAAGGGAACTTAATGATCCAACACACGTCACCATCAGCGTGACATTTGAGTGAGCATGACATACTCTCAGCCGCCAGGGCACATTCAAGCCAGTGACAGACGAACCTAGTAAATGGTAGCTTTATAGTAGGTACATAGTGCGCACGCATGTGCTATTCAATTATACAGTACATAATAAGAGATTAAATTTATACAATGCAAAGATAGTTTTTACAATCTTCAGCAACTCCAACAATATTTTCGAATGCTAATCAATTAGTCTATGCGCCCCTGTCGAGCACGATCAGCGTTGAGCCAAGCATCTTTGTCGGCGATGTAATCCCCCAACTTAGAATATACTTGGCTGCATAATGTGCTTTTTATACAAGATTTAAATTTCTTTTCATTTAGTTGGAGTAGTACCTACATAATGATATACCATCAAAATAGATTTAAGCTAATAGAACACCTGCCTATATTTGTCATTTTGAAGAATCTCACACACTCGTAATATGACCTTAACCGCTAGCTTTGTCCGATTGCTTTACCATAATGTGTACTTTCTGGTAACTATATAATTGAGATCATTATGGACCCTGTGGGGCACAGCAAAAGGGTAGGAGAGAGGAAGCCCTGTTTTAGGAGATCATAAAGTTGTCATTATTTTTGTTTATTTTTCGTAAAGGATGGATGACATTAAAATATATTTAATTGAAATTACGGTTTTTATCACATGTTTTTAGTGCTATCTATACGGTAGCATAATAAGTATTCACACATACATAATCAGCCTGTAACGTTCCCACTGCTGGGACACAGGTCTCCTGTCTGTGAGAGGGCCGTAATCTACCACGTTGGTAGATGTCACATGACTTCAAATTTTTTGGTTCTTGGACATGCTGGTTTCCTCACGATGTGTTCCTTCACCGTTTTCACCGATTTTCGCATACAGCATCATAAAATCCGACAAAGATTTGAAATTACTAAAAATACATATTTCCTCCCATGGATAATTACCGAAAATTGATCATCTCGCATGTTTACTACTTGTTAAGGATTAAACACCAATAAATCCCCTAAACATTGTTTATGACACAATGCAGCATTCAATCTGCCTGCCTTTCCCCATCTAGGTTCGGGTCAGCTTGCAGCCTAACGGGATGAAGTTGAATACCAGTATTTTACATGGACCGACTGCCTATCTGACCTCCACAGCCCAGTTACTGGGTAACACGATACCCCTACGTTACGTTGGTACAATTTGTCCAGAACTTAGTACCTACATAACATAATAACATAACATCACGCCTGTATTCCCCAAAGCGTTAGCCAGCGGTGTACCTATAGTACACGCACATTTTGCCAGTTATGTTTTAAGTCCCATGTAATAGGGGGCGAGCCTATTGCCATCAACCGGGCACAAATCCAGACTCCGGGCTGCTACCGAGAAATTCCAGATGGAAAAACCCAATAACACTTAGCACCTAACTACTTAAAAAAATGGGTACACAAACCACTACTACTCTTTGGAAATAGGTTATGACGCAAACAACTACTTCAGATTCACACACACATTGGAGCCAATTTTTTCTACGTCATAGCCTTTAAAGCACACAGATACCATAGACTACGTTCAATAGCATAACGTGAACGTCACGTGGGCCTAACTTTGTACGTGAAAGTTTAACGGACTGCAGTGCGCCGCAACACGGAGAATTAACAAGGATAGCTTCAAACTTTGTGTGTATGGGGTGAGTAGGAAAATTGGGGAGATACATAATAATATACTATTCAATGTTCATTTATTTGGACAAGGATATACAGAGTAGGCGCATCAAACGAGATGTTTAGGTTCTTGCAATCATCAAATGTTGCATCTGAAATGGCGCAATAGGGTATCGAATTTATTTTCACGCCTGCATTCAGCCCTCATTTCAATTCATTGGCTGAAGCTGCTGTAAAATCATGTTAGCATCATTTAAAACGGTTACTGCATCTTATTCATTTCACTTTCAAAGAGATGGCTACCTCTCTCACTCACACAGAGGCGGTTCTTATTCACGCCTTCTTACTCTTCTTTCTTCAGACCCTAACGATTTTTTCGGCACTCACTCCCTTTCACTTCCTAATTGGACGGCCATTCTTATCAGTACCACATCCTCAGGTGACTTAAGCCAACGTCACGCAGCTGGATCGGTGGAAGAGAATCCAGTACATCAGGCAGCATTTCTGGCGACGGTTTCATAGTGCAGGAAAAATCCAAGTGGTTTCATTCCAGAGGTTAAGTGAAGCCGGGGCCCTTAGTCCTGATAAAGGACAAAACAACGCCACCTCTGCTCTGTTTCCTGGGCCGGGTCACGAAGACCTATCTCGGCGTAGACGGGGCCACGAGAGTGGCCGAACTGAAGACGAAGCGGGGCACCATTCGTCGTACCCTCAACTGCATGTGCCCCCTTCCAGTCGAACATTGAAGACTTCCCTTCAACCCGAGAAATATGTAGGCGCACCACATATGCGCGTGATTGCCGGCAGATAGGCGCGGGGTGTCGGGGTACCGAACCCATATGCGACAACCGCTGCGCGCCCTCCACACCACTCAGCTCACAGACGCGCGCCACTAAGGGCATTTCTTTATTTTATTGTAAATTATGGTATTACACGTATTTTAATACAGTCCACTCTTTTATTTCTTGTAAAGTCCGATTGAGCCCATTCAGACGTCAATACGACGATTATGTTCCCAGTCTATTAACAAAAACTAATTCCAATGCCAATGTCTTGTCCAATTAGTCACTATAGCTCGTCGGCTGATTGGCGAAACCCATAGTCGACCCATCACTACTATTAGATTGCTTGATGTCTTTTAATTCTATGTTTGTATTTAGTTATTTGATGGTTTCAAAACACTCCTATGCACTAGTATTTACAGTATTTTTATTTATTGTCGTTGCCTCATAATACAGGGGTAATCTCTATTATTCACAAACATCATCAATTTATTATAAAAAAACTTTACCCCGCGACTTCGTTCGCATTCATCCCCCTTTTGACTCGTCGCTCACACAATCAATCATTTATTTTAAATTCCTCCGCCGAGAAGGAATTTAAAATAAATGATTGATCGTGTAAACTAAGGAGCATTTTGTCAGTGTTGCTTATATTCAAAATATGATGAAACCAGGAAAAGATGCTAGCACGTTAAATCGCCCAAATTTCTCTAAAGGTTGCATTTTAAATCAATGAAATCCTTCAGTATTGTATACCGTTTGTGACTTTTATCGCAGAACTCTTTATCCATATTAACCAGTGGGCATAAAGGGGCCACCACGGTGACATTTCACAAACAAATTACTAACGAAACTACGAGAAATTCACTTTAATATGTTCAAAATAGTAGCATTTAATAACATTTCACATAAAAATCTGGGTAATAAAGTTTATGACCGCACTATGCTACGTCGTAGCTCGTAGTGCCCGCTACGGCGTAGCATATACGTAGCACTTTGCTACGACAGACGGTTCAACTGTTTTTATGAGAGTGTTACGTTTTGTCTACAAATTGTGTTTTGTGTAAATAAAATATTATGTAAATAATAGTTTTGTGTTGTGAAGAGGCCTATATTCTTTAGTGTAAGGTAAAAAAAGGTGAATATAATAAAGTAAAATATTATTTCTGTAGCATATAATGTACTAGCTTACAAACACACATAGCTTAAATCCTCTAAATCAAATAGGATAGAGCCATAACAAAGAGAATCCATGACAATATCCGTCTACATTCCACCTGAACTATTCCTTTGTCCCCGAACTCTCACAGAGCAATGAAATTAATTAATAAACATGATATTTCTGAGCTGCACAAATGCGCATAATAATGGGAATTCAATGAAAACCAGCACAAAAGGCACAAAGCGACGGTGAACACAAATAGCAATCCAATCTGCTTTTTACCGGTTTCAAAAGGTTCTAGTGATGGGATCGTCACGGTAATTGGTATCGGTATCTGACCTGAAAAGGATTTGGTTTCGGTATCACTGTAGGTATATCAACGGGTCCTCAGTGAATGAAAAAACAAGGAGCATAAAACATCCAGATGTTGTTCAACGTTTGGCGAACATAACTGTGGTTGGTCTTAGATCCAATAGACCTAGCAGGACCGTGCGTATTAAACGTAACGTAACTACGAACTATTTTGAAATTGAAAATATGCGTTTTCAAACATAGAAAAATTAAAATAACAACACACCACCATAGAGGGTATAAAAAGACACTTAAAAAAGCCGAGAGTCACTTGTTCTCCCCGTCATTGTATATTTTTTTTGTACTGAACCATACCTGGGAACCTTCTGGTTAGGAGATATTGAAGGTCAAAATTCCAACTTTTACTGTCTTTTTTTTATGAAAAATAGTTTTAAATGTTATAACACAACTTTAAATACCCACACGACCCCTGTACCGTTGCATGTACCCATAACCACAATGTTTTGCGTGCGTTACGTTGCGCACTACCGTAAACAGCAAATGTTCACACCAAAAATAAAATTCGTTTCCCAGCAATTATTTTTGTGCAATGTTTTTTTTTTTTTTTTTATAATCTTGTTTATTTAGAGGCTTTTACCTTACAAAGGTACGTCAGCCTCATCATACCCTAATCTAACTAATTATTACACGTAATTATTTTAATATTAATATAAATATATTATTGCGTAAGCGAGGGAGATATTGATGCAGCAACCATTTCAAAAATCAGTTTCGCTTCTCCCGAATTAGGTGTGGATAATATTCTAATGAAAGCCCCAACATCATACATATTAACTTTTAACTCCCGCATTGTGCAATGTTACTTAGTTTGATGTATAGAATGCGTAGTTAACGGATGTGCGATGGGTTTTTACTCCCTGTTTATTAAGCTAAATAAGCTAGAAGCTTAATCTAAAGTACCGTTAAAAAAAAATCTTTAAAAACGAAAAGTAACTACAGTTCAAAATTAACTAGAACCAATTTACCTAAACTTACTTAGACTGTGAACCTTAGGGTATAGAATTCAAACATCTGCACCCAAGCCGTACCTAAAGTCCGCAATGCCTAAATAAACTTGCGACTAACTTTAAACTTCATTAATATAAATAAGTCATTCATTAATTAATTAATAACTTTAACAATATTTTGTTTTTTTTCCTGTCTATGGCTAATTAATAACAGCCGCACGAATATATCGAAGGTTAAGCTACGCTTGCCGCGGTCGGGTCGTGGATGGGTGGATCCATGATATATCGAGACCGCTCCGTGCCTCGGAAATGCGTTAAGCCGTTGATCCCCGCCGTCATTCGTAGATCTTTGACAGTCGTTACGGGTAGTCAGATGCCCAAAAAGTTGGACAACCAGTCTTACCAACGGGTATCATGTTATCCAATAACTGGGTTGTAGGCATTAGATAGGCAGTCGCTCCATGTAAAATACTGATATTCAGCTACATTTGGTTAGACTGGAAGTCGACCCCTATATAATTAGAAAAAGGCAGATTGATTGACTTTCCAGATAAAAATATGCACGTCTTAAAGGTAACTTAATTCTTCTTAAATGTCTTCTCCCTACGAGAAGAGGCCTTCTTCTTCTTCTTCTTTAGGGGTTATGATTTCCGCACTTAGTCCTTCATGTGGACCATTGTGCGTGGACCATGGCGGCCGTCGGTGGTTATTCGAACCAGCCCACCTCTCTCCAGAAGTTAATGATTTCTCCTGGTCTGCTGAGAGCATCTGTGTAGGATATGGGTGCCCCGAGGGTTTGTGACCTAATTTGGGTGACGCCTGTGCATTCAAAGAGCACATGCGCAACGGTTTCCTCAGCCTCCATGCAGGCCCTGCATAGAGGACTGTCCGTTATGCCTATTGTGTGGAAGTGTTTGTTTAGCGAGCAGTGACCCGTGATGGTCTCCGTCACCAGGCGCAGGCCGTTCCTGTCCAGACGTATTAAACGTTTGGTTAGCTTGCCATCTAAGGATGGCATGGCTTCCTTGGAGAGAAGAGGCCTTGCAGGTACTGTAGGATTGTGTCAAAAGGATCGTAGTTCTGTCTAATACATCTACTACCATTCCGGCAACCAAGTGTGGTTCTGGTTGTCTTCATCACCAAAAGTCTTATTTTTATCATTAGAAGTTCACCGATGGATAAACAAAATGTGAAGCTATTACAATTCACAGACATCGTCTGGCTATACAGGCTTCCAGTCTAACCAGATATAACTGAATGCCAGTGTTTTATATGGAGCGGCTGTACTATCTGACCTCCATAACCCAGTTACTGGGTAATACGATACACGTTGGTAAGACTGGTTGACAGAGTTTCGGGCTTCTGACTACCCGTAACGACTGTCAATGATCTACTAATGACAGCCGGATCCAACAGGTCACCGTGCTTTCCGAGGCACGGAGGATCTCGATATGTAATAGATGGTCACCCATCCACGGACCGATCTCGGCAAGCGTACCTTCGATCTACCCGTGTGGCTGTTATTAGTTAGCCACGAGCCCCTTGCATTATAATTCACAATGTAGATACACAATTATTAATTGAAATGTCACCTTGCCTGCACCATGCTGATAACGATACAGCAGGTAGAGATAATTAATTAGTGTACCTTGTCTTAATTAATTGGAAGCGATTGCTACTGCAAGATGAGTGATGAACAATGTCAATTACCAAATGTTATCGAACTTTTATAATTTTGTACGACGAAACGTTTTAATAGAATTTCTTTCAAGAATTTAATTATTTTATGTTCTAAGTTTATTTTTGGTATAAACGTGTAGCCTACGACAGACTACAGGATAAGAACGAAACGAGTGTTAAAAATAGACTTTTTATTTCGTTTGATGTTTGAGTTTAGACATCAAAGTTTTCTCAAACATTTGGAAGTGGTGACGAGCGTATTGGAAGCTGTCTTTTGTAATGCCTAATTTGAATAAATGATTAATCATCACTTTTATCACCACTTCATTGACATCCCTTACAATAAATTTCGTGGTATCTATCGACAACATAACCACATCACTAGTACGTTTAATTAAAAAATACTCCATGCAAAACTATACGGTGGAGCGAAATGAAAATATTTAATATTCTTTACTCCCGACGAGTTTCCCGAGCAATTCATTATCTCTTTCATTGCAATTACTCTACACCTGTGCTTTTGTATGGGATATTACCGTACAGATATGTAACGCATTATGTAGTTATAATATAGCCATTAGTACTAATAGAGCTCTTTGTACAGCGTGTATTAGAAATGTGTGGTCATATTTAAGTGTGTGGTAAAGACCATCAAGCTTAACAACTTTCTCGATGGGACCTACATCAAACACACACAACTTATTAAAGTTGATAGTAGATATTGATCTACTCGACCCAAATATATGGGATAGCTGATAGCTGGCGGCGCATGAGTCGTTGCACGGAATGTTACCACTTTATAAATATTATGTTTATACATTTAGAACCAGGTATAGTGTATTTATTTTATTTCTTATCTTTTTTTTGTTTATTTTTAGTTTTCATATGCTGCACTGGTTTTGACGTCATCACGTCAACGCCGGCTATCGCTGAAAACCAACGCTGGGGCTCTGTCTCGCATAGGGTCGTAGCATTATGCTGAGCGATTGCCGTTTTGCGTGGATGTGACGCATATTCTCCCCCAACCCATTTTTTTTTTGGATTTGTGTTTTTTTCTTTGCGTCATGTGTACCGCAAATATACGTATTTTCTTTCTTTCTTTTCTGATAGTGTTTTCGCCATTACGATATTGGTCCCATGGAGAAAGTTGTTCAATTTAATGGTCTGAACCACACCCTAAAATCTGACCACACATTTCTGATACACGCTGTATAAGTTACCATACGAAGATGGGCTACTACCAACCCCATATATTTTTTGCGGATAAGCTTAAATAGCTACATTCTTGTTTTAATATTACAGGCACCGATGCAATCACAGGCAAATTAGATTTTAATTGTTCTGTATCTTTACGTAAACCTAAGTCATGTTCTAAAAAAACAGAAGTTTCCATTTTTAACCTACATATTTTTTTATATACTATTGTCTTAAGCCAATCGCCCGAAAATGCTATTTCTCATCACTTTCAAGGTAGTCTATTTCCCTCACAAGTTCTAAGATCCCCATAAGAAGAAACAGGCTTATCTATGTTGTACCATAGCCACACACACACACACACACACATACACCCAACCCACACACATACACACAAACACACGCGCACATACATACATACATACATACATACACACATATACACACACACACACACACACACACACACACACGTGTAGTGTGTACGTGTACATGTGTAGTACACATAGCCTTAAATACTGTAAGTAATTAAAATAACGCAAATCGCATCCCAACAACAATTGCGACCCAACAACAATGAGCAAATACATATTCCAGATTCCATATAATTACAGATATGCATTTATGGACTAACGAGAAAGAAACAATTCTATTTCAAAATCAAATTGAATCACAACCGTTTTCCACGTGAATGGGTCGTCCAATTTATTCTGAGCTCAGTTATTTCATTAGGTACGCTGTCGGGCTTTCAATTTGCGCTTTTTACGGGGGATGGGGGGGTTCAGATTAAGTTGGACAGTCACTGAATCAGCCCCTGGCTATTGGTGAGGTTTCTTCCACTTTTATTTAACGCAGTCAGCGTTTTAGTTAAAATAATGATGATTTATACAATGATACAGGGGAAATGTAGGGAAAGAAAATTGTATTTCATTTTAGTCATGACGTCGCCGGGTCATGCAGCCTTTTGTCTAGTAGTCCACCGATAATATGTTTATAATAAGACTATGGTATTCTTTAAAAGCGACTTGGAAAACCACAAAGCAATCAAGCATTCTTACTTGTTTGGTTAACATAACAGAATTCTTAAAGCTTTCAAACACTTTCGCTCATCATTGTGTTTAAAAAAAATATCGGTATCATTATATCTCTGTTGAGAGTCCAATGTTTAGGCTTGTTTCACATTATTCAATTTAGATTGGACCTAACGAATGTTAATAGGATATTAAATGACACCCCTGAAAAGCACTGCGTCAGCCCAAACCGACTGGCAACGAGCGTCGACCGCACGGCTGTCAACTGGTGCTTTTACCGCAACCGTAATTGATTGATTTGCGCCTAAATTATAGCGACAGACCGCATCAAACGCGGTCGTAACTGCCAGGCTAGCCAACTGTGCACTGCCTGACGTATATTATATACAACTGTCCGTCAGTTACGGTCTACTACATATGGTCTGATTCAAAAGTATCTGATGAAAATGTAAACAAATGGATCAGAAAACTTTGCTGTGGATGACAATTTGTAGTGCCATTTACAAATTGAGTGCTATTTTTTCAATAGATGAACACTTAAATCCGAAATTTTAATGTTTAATGACGATTTTATACGACAATTCAGATTAATTTTATAACCTCAATTATCATTGATGATTTTTCAATTTCAATTTAATCATGTTAGTCAAACAATAGTTGTGAGAAAAAGTGGTGAGATATAAAGTGGACACCTTGTCAATATTGATGAATGTGTTACTAATTCCTTTTAGTGAGTGATTGAACGTAAACAGGGTTTGCTTACACTTTAATCAGAAACTTTTGGAACACACTATACACTATTCGTCATACATAGTGTGCAAATTCTTGGTGAAAAGGAGAAAGAAAGACTTGGAGGATTATCAGAACGTAAAGATTTTAGTGCCGACAAAAAGATGACGATTATGATGACGTCTTGGGACTATGTTCTTTCCAACTAAGAATATGAAGACCCTCTTTTGAGGCTTTAAAAGGCAACTAAAAGATCATACAATTGAAGTAGCAACTTTTTGTCTAATACCAACTTTCTGCGATCACTGCAATATGCAAATAATACTCTGACCTTTCACCGTAATAGGAATGGCAACCTTAACAAAAAAATTAAGTCGAAAAGAAGAAAGATATTACAGACGCTGGCAACACCGGCGCGGCTTACAGATTAAATATTAATTACAGACATATCCTGACATTTAAGTCCCTCTTACTTAAGCCTCAAGATCTACTTAGCCTTTAAAAGTGAGCGGGGATTAAACTTTTTCCGACTACTGTCAGAGTCTTAAACGGTAATCCGATTTAACACTGCTTGACATTTCAAATAATAGAGGGAAATGAAATGGATTCTGATCAGTTCGTGATGTTTTTTAATCTTATTAAACCTTAATCGCACTGCAGTATTAATCGATTTTGTTTGAGGAGATATAGCATAACCAGCCTATAATGTTCCCACTGCTGGGACACAGGCCGCCTCTCTTCGAGAGGGAGTGGGCTGTACAATCCACCACGCGGGCCCAGTGCGGGTTGATAGACGTCACGTCTTCAATTTTTGGTTTTAGGACATGATGGTTTCCTCACGATGTTCTCCGTCACCGTTTTTCGAGCAGAGTGGTGATGAAATTATTGACACTAAGTAAAGCGCCTGCCTGGGTTAGAACCCCCGACCTACAACTATTAATTCGGGGCCATTACCACTGGGCCACCACTGCTCTAGAAGGCTCTTAAGGAGATATGAAAAGTTATTATAGGTTGTAATTTAGGCAAAATCGACAGTTTTGTACATAATTTTATTATTTAGGTAGATGTATTTAGATATTGTTATCGTTAACGAGTTTATTCAAAAAACTCAAATGATACATTCAGAGTTTGCCAAGTTATCACTAAAACCTTGATACGATCAGCTGTTTTAATATAACTCCTTATAAATAAAAAACTTAATTTCATAACTTTGGGTAGAACAACTGTAACTTATAACTTACCAGTTTCAGCCGCTGAAGAGCATAAAAAGGTACTATCTAATTTACAGGCTCATGAAACCTACAATGTCTTGTTCACACACTTAGTTACCTACCTACGAGCTTTAAAAGAGTGTTTTTGACAGTAGATAATTATAATTATGTATATATTTCTAACACATTAGGGGATATTAGATAAACGATAAACGGAGCGCTACAATTCATTATCATCTCTTGCCAAACGTCTATTGTTTTCACTATGAAGGGAAGGTATTTTTACAAGTTTTAATTTAACTTGCAATGTTTGTATGTTAATTTGGTTAGGTCAAATCCTGCAAGCTGAATTAAAATCACTTCCTTTTCTCCCACGGAGTTGAAATTTCATATGTTCATTCTTTTCAAAGACAATGCATTTTTATGATGCATGACCTGTCTCTTCACCCAGGATTGGCACCAGACAAAGGAACTCCTTGACGGTCAACGGTACAGACACGATATTTAAATACGCATTCCATTATGATAGTCCGTTCCAAAGTCCACCATAATCTAACTGGTGCACCCAGGATTGACTCCAGACGAGAGATTTCATCAGGAGTCAACAGCACAGATACGAAATTTTGTATAAGCACTCATTCGATTATGATAGCCCGTTCCAAAGTATGGTATGACTTGGATAGTGCAACTCTGGTGACTACACACCATGGCTTGTGTAAAGGCGTATTTGGGATCATTGGATTTGTCTTTACAAGTACCTTTTAAGTGAAGGTGACAGAACGGATATTTAAACAAATTCTAATGCTAAAAAGTACAAAATAAACTTTAAGTAAAAACCTTTCCCAAAACAAGCTTTTAATGAACTAAAAAGTACTAAATAAAATGTAAGTATGTTTTTTTTTTTTTACTTATTGGTGAACTAAGGAAGTACTAAATAAAACTTACGTAAACATAGAATTTTAATATTTTCTTAAAAGCTTGAGGCATGAACGTCCTTCTTACACTTGAAGATAAGCCTCAAGCTTTTAAGAAAATATTAAAGTTCTATGTTTACGTAAATTTTATTTAGTACTTCTTAGTTCAACAATAACTTTAAAAAAATATACTTACATTTTATTTAGTACTCTTTAGTTCATTAAAAACTTGTGTTTAAATAGGTTTTTACTTAAATTTTATTTAGTTGAAACTGAATAAACTTATGTTTCGTAGCTGTATGTTGTAAGGAAATTCCTATATAGGTACTTAGTAGCAAAGAAATCAGTCCAAGTAGTTAGATTTTTAGAAAAACGAAAAGCTTTTGAATTTCATAGTGCAAATTATCTAATAGGTTATAAAAAAAAACATAATATATCACCAGGGTCTGTAAGTTTATCTAAGAAAGTGTCAACTATGATTTTTGACTGTTGGTTTTTATTTTTGTCAAGCGTCTTCTCTCTTTAAATTTTTCACTATTATGCACGACGTCCTCCAACTAAAAACTACGTAATATTACAAAGTACAAAATGACAAGCAGCAAATATTAGCACAGAAAAGTTTCAATCTAAAACTAATCACCCGTCTATATAAAATGTGGAGTATCGATTCTCATCCACGATGAACCGATAGGGTACGGACCCATGGGATTACAAGTACCTGCTCTCATTTCTCCATTAAATTGATCTAGTCGAAGCGAATTTATAGCTTCACATACCTATTATACCTATTATACCTATATTGCGCCTTCTAGCTATTATTAGATAGATGCTTTTTGTTTTAAAGAATGAAGCATAAGAAGATGAAGTGATATGTACTAGAGCAGTCACCGCAGACACAAAACCACGTTAGGTCGCAAAAAATTGCACTGCACTGATTTTTTGGGGTCCTAACAACACCCCAAATAATCCATACTAATATTATAAATTGGAAAGTAACTCTGTCTTTGTGTATATTATCTTTTCACGTCTAAACCACTGAACGGATGTTGATAAGATTTGACAAGGAGATAGATGGCATCCTGGCATAGGCTACTTTTTGGCTCAAAAATAATCCTAAACGGGATGATATAGAGGATGAAAGTTTCTATGGGAAACCTAGCATTTCTTAAGTTATTTACTTTAGGGTTAGGGACTAGAATATTTAAATTCAAATGCATGCTTTTAGTAAGAAATAAATCATCCAAGGGGGTAAAATAGGGAATGATTTTTAAAATCAACATGTAATTTTGATTTTTTGTGTACTTTTTTCAAGAGATTTAAAGGATTGGAAATATAGTCATAATTCGTATCTTGAAATCCAGAGCTCCGGGGGTCAGGGGGTTGTTGGGGTCCTCGGTTCTGTTACCTTTTCATGCCGTAACGGCTGAACAGATTTAGTTGAAAGGCATACGGATAGGCCATGACCTGGGTTAGGACCTAAGATACTATGAAACCCGGTAGTACGTTCCTGTGGAATAATTTCCGACCATTACGCGGGCGAAGCCGCGGGCAAAGCAAGATAGTATGAATATAGTATAATGAAAGTATGGATTTGACTGCTCCACTCAACTGCCCGAAACTACAAAGTCGCCAGTTCAGAAAACCCAGGAATGACCGAACGCACGACATTCACCACTTCAAAATAATAGCGGACCGCGCGTTCACGCCTCTTAGTTTTTTTATTTTTTAGAATGTTATGCATGGACCCACCTCTTGCTTTCCAGTTCTTTTGAAAGGTGGATAAATGTCGTGTTGTAACCTTAAGGATCCATACGTATTGAAATGTAAATATTTTGTAAACAAGATTTTTGATTTTGCCATAATTTAATAGAACATGAAGATTTAGTGGGCTGGATATACTATACTAACATTTAGCACACGTATGAAAGTCACTCAACAAAAACAGGAACAACAACGCCGCATGCAGGAAATCGCGTCATTTCCACAATGCCATGTATCGAATACACTGGTAAACTCAAACTCTCCGCTCTGCTTACACGGTTTAGTATTTTCAAGTAATCTTCTTTTTCTTAAAAGTAAATTAAAAAACCCGGATAATTCTCCTGGTGCTTACACTGGCTCGCACAGTCGCCTGATACTAACCTACAACATAATTGCGTCACACACTATCAATCACAATTTGAATCATTTTGAAAGATATTACTAATCCATTGCTTCATATGTTCGAAAAATATGTATGCACAGCAACGTAAATAACGCAATGAATGTTGTTCAACTGTCAAAATGAAAGCGATTGCTACTTATAGTGTGTAACGCAATTACCCCGGTGATTAAACAGTTAGCAACAGGTTATGTGAGGGCCAGTCTAAGAACCTTGATGATTTCCCGGCCAGTTTCTTATTCTGTTTTTAAAGTGTCTCGGAAAACAACGGTTTCTTGATGATACTTCTATATTTGAGATCGACTCCCACTAACCGTCTCCTGATAGTATCTTGAGTATCTTGAATTAGAACCCTTTTTAAACCGACTTCAAAAAGGAGGAGGTTATCAATTCGGATGTTTATATATATATATATATATATTATGTATGTTCGGGCATAACTCCGTCATATATAAACGGATTTGCAAAATTCTGTTTATGTTCAAAAGGGTATGCTCTCGAGGTGGTCCCATTGTCACCTTATCAGAATCTGATGAGGGGATTCCATGGAAATCGAGGAAAATCCTCAAATTTTATAGGCACACCCATAGCGATTTGGGTATTTTTTATAGTAACTCGTGCATTTGCACTTGGAAAGCACCATTTGGTGAAGTGGAACTGATGATGAAGGCCATTGGTGGCAACCGGAACTACTCAATAATAAGTATTTCACGGGTTGCGATTCGATTACTTTAATATGTTTGCTAAGCAATCTATGCTCGTCACAATGTATATGTTGAAATGGAGCTGATGGTAGCTTCACCATCAGCTCCAGTTCTTTTGGTTCTTACCAGGAGAACTCCACAACAATTAACGTCCCTGCATCGGGGAAAGGAATATATTCTAAAAGGTGATGAGCAGTTGACATTAGGCTATTGTAACTTAGATAAATTAATAACTGACTCACAAAAAAGTGAAAAATAAAGAACTTTTTTTCAAAAAACAACAACCGTCTTCAAAAAAAACACACTACAAAGTGAAAAATAACTTTAAACTCGGAAGTCGGTGGCAAAAAAACAAAAAAACAGATCCAAAGACACCGACTTACGAAGTTAAAGTAATTTTTCACTTTGTAGTGTGGTTTTTTTTTTTGTGAAAAAGTTTTTTTTCATCAATAGTTCCTGGCCATAACGAACAGATAAATGATGTGTCTGTTTGAAGTTGTATGTTGCTTTTTGCCTCGGGGGGCACATCCTATCCAATTTACCGCGGTCTGCACCCTAACCGCGTAACACACTATCAATCACAATCCGAACAATTTTGAGGCCTATTGCTTATCCATTGCTTCATATATTCGAAAAATTTGTCGGCGCACCAACGTCAATAACGAAATGAATGTTGTTGAACTGTCAAAATGAAAGCCATTCCTACAGTTAGTGTGTTACGCAATTACCCCGCTAGTCGGTTATCGACATTAGTTTGTATTCATCGTTTTGTACCTACTTCGCCATGAATGACTTTCATTGCTTCAAATACTTTGCACCTTGATCATACGACATTTTAGGTCCTTTTGGATGCGAGTACAGGAACACCTGCACGTGGAGCGCCGCGTACGCAGCACTCGCGGGAGAAGTACTTGTTTTAAAGATCTGGTGTATTTAAAGTAACTATGCTGTCACGATGTATTCTTGGCAAAGAGTCCGTTTACTTGCTACAATAACTTTTTTTCGATATTATAATCGAATGTTAAAATTATTCCGATCACGCTATTGTCGTACAGACTAACTACGTGTTAGCCAAGTAATTTTATAACTTTAAATTGTAATAACTTTTGACCGAGTGGACCGATTTTAATGAAAATATTATTAAATTTTACCTCAATATACGGACTTTGACTATATTTCCAATCTCTTAAATCACTTTAAAAAGGTAGTTGCATAAAAATTTAAATAATAAATTTGAATTTTAAAATCGTTCCCTATATTACCCCCCTATGAGATGATTTTTCAAAAACGATTGTCCACTTTATTCTTTATTTCTTATACATTAGAATTTTCATAACGCTAACTAATGAAATGCTGGATTACCCATACAAACTCTCATCCCCTATATTACTCGTTTATGATTATTTTTCAAACAAAAAGATGCCTTGTGTCCTTCCCCCGGATGCCATATTTCCAAATTTCCAAATTTTATCCTTGCCAATTTTATCGAAATCCGTTCATTAGTTTAGGCGTGAAAAGGTAACGAACACATAGACAAACAGACAGAGTTATTTTCGAATTTATAATATTAGTTTGGATTGTGAATTCGGGAATAGCTTTCGGTAAAAAGCAATATTCTATTTTAGAATGTATTTATTTACACACACATACATATACATACATATCTGAATAAAAATCTCTTTATACGTATAATAAATACCAGGGCAGCAGGCAGCGACGGTAATATTGCCTGCTGTGATCTGCATAATGTTCCAGAGTGCCGCAATGCGAACCGAATTGCATTCACAACCGCGAGAATTATAACTGATTTCGATAAGCTAATGGGTTTATGCTATAAACGATACTATGCGGGTTTTCTTTAGTGAGTTAAATTCGTTAAAGTATTTTAGTTTTCAAGAATAGAGAAGTGACTCACAGATCCATGGCCAGAACCGACATCTTCAGTGTTCTACGTAAATAGAAGAACGTATTACTGATTTATGGGTGAAGGAAAATAGTGGGGAAAAACTTAATAATTAGTCGAAGTTTTGATAACGCTAACTTTGAGAAAAGCAGCGTGATCGATACTCATTTATTTATTTTATGAGAAGAGGCCTTTATTTAGTTACAGATTGATAACGGTTTTAAAATCTAACCTCAGCTAAACCCTACAATTAATATAACCGTCTCATTGTGTAAAAATTCGGCTCTCAGAAGTCATGTCCTGCAGACAGCCAATTCAGATTCAGATAGCCAAATTTATTGGGATGCATTGATAAAAATAAAAACTATGACAGCCAACTTAATAGGTGGTGACCTACCTCTAATCACTTCTTCAGAACATACGACCAAACGAGAAGGAGCCCACCTACCACCACCACCACCACCACCACCACCACCACCACCTAGCGGACCTACTACCGATCTACATGATTTTCACATGATCTGACCAAGATTATGTCTGGACTTTAAAAGAGACTGTGACCTCTGAGTTTGTTTCGGCCTTTCTTCTCAGAGTAGTCAGATAGGAAACGCCAACCTCATCTAGTTTAAAAAATATGATTGACGTGTAAAAGTGTTTGTACAAACCTACTTACAGAAATAAAATCATTTATCATTTACTCTAAATATTTTTCTGTTCACCGTTCCTTTGGCAAGAAAAGCAATACAAATCGAAATAAAAAAGAAGCCGAATGCAACCATAAACAGAATGGAACATAAACCAGCCACCTGATCCATTAGGAGGCGACGACATAGCCATTAAAAATGGATTTGTTCTTATATCTGTCGTTTCGGCGTGAAATCGGAACGTTTTCAATTACCGATAAATCGGACAGTTCTGTCTCTCCATTGGGCCATACTTTGCAGTCATCCTACAATTATTTCAATTAAATGAACTCGTATTGAGGTTGTGAATTTAAAGAGGTTTTTTATTTATTTATTTTTGTGTTATTGTTCTCTGTTTGTGATCTAATAAAGCCTGCTGACCTGACCTGGTTAAGTAAAGAGCAACAGACTCCTCATATTATCCATAAAACTATGCTTTATGCGGAATATAAAATAATAACAACGTGATACCAATCAGCTTGACGTAAATCTAGATATAATAAGGGTTTATTTATAAACGTTGCTTAAAGTTGCGTAAAGCAACGTTTATAAATAAAGGGGATAAAGTTTAATTATTTTAATGACATAAAAAGGAAAAAACAGGGATCTCATACAATTAAATGCTTCTTGAGATATATGAGGTCTAGTGGATCTAATACAGAGCTGAATGTGTTAGCAAAACTTTAAATACAAATAGACAGTAGGTAAGATCAACAAAGGTACGGAGGTAAATAATAATGGTACCTATATTTTCATTACCCTATCCCTGCAATCATTGGTTGAACCTACGTTGAAGACAAGGAAGTTTGTCAATAATTCCTTCTGCACATGTGGCTTCCCTGGTACCACATTAACGGCATCACTAAGTAAATTTGAATTAACTGCTCCCAAATTACGAAGGCTATTTAAAAAAAAAAAAATGGTATTTTTCACTTTATTCTTTGACATGATCTTCTTATTATTTGACATTATATACCTCTAACTCTTATTTCAACTCTTTAGGTACTTATGGCTTTTGTAGACAGGATTCTAATTCAGATTTGTTACAGTTGTTATGGCAATCATGTCATTTGGTTTAAATAGGCTTTTATTTTTATATAGATTCTTCTATATTTTGTGAATGTGAGAACATTGTAGGCCTAACTTGCAGACTGTAGATTTGTAGACCTTTTTATATTTTGTTGAGTACCTGTTACTTGTTGACAGGCCTACACTGTCCTCCCATATCTATCAACATTGTAATTTGTAAAAGCCCCTTATTTTTAATAGAGTAACCGTGGAGTTTCTTGCCGGCTCTTCGCCATAGGAAACAATCAATTGGAACCGTGCACCTAGCACGTTTCATAAGTGCCCATGTTGGTTTATGTGAAATAAAATATTTTGATTTGATTTGATTTTGATTCGACAATTTCCAAAACCCCTACCTACCTGTATACAGGACAGTTTTTTAATAATACCCCTCTGCGAATACCAGTCTTTTATCTCGAACATCTTTATGGGGGAAATTTTCGTGAGAATTCTAATGAAATTTCTTGAAAGCAAGTCTCCGAGAATGGGCCCCAAGGTACCCAAGCTGCGGTACCAACGTCTTAAGGAAAAAGCGGGAGAGGTATTACAAGGTTCAAATGCATGTTAATTAGGAAATAAAAGGAAATTAGAAATAAATTGAGGTTATAACATTTTTAATTGACTTTTCCGTTTCTGAGAAAAGTTAAATGCATTAGTGTACTAGAAGATTGCCGTCAAGTAGAATCGGCATTGTAATAGAATATTGTCATGACTGTCCTGAATTCGCAGTTATACAATGCGGCTGGCCGGTCCGAACTTTGCGTAGAAGGCTGCGCAATAACATTTTTTAGGAACCAAATGGCGACATGAGGCGTGTGTGTGACTGAACATGTGCGAAAGTTCGGAGAGCCTATGTTCAGACCGGCCATAATTCATCGGCCGTATTGTACAAAGTAGAGAAGATATAAAAATCCAATACGTAATTTATTTAATGACACTAAAACTACAGCCAAATAAAACTTCCCGTGATATTTTATTTTAGGTTATTTCTGGAACTCATACTGTTTAGGTTCTACGCCTATTGCCTATAGAACAATCTTAAGTTGTGAAGCTACTTGGTACTTCTCCGCCGTTTTTAGTTCTGCAGTGAAAATGTTTACAAGATAGATAGATTTAGGTAGGTACCTACTTCGCATTTATATCTAACGTTACTGTTTAGCAACAAAGTTTTTGGGCTAACTAGAGGCTAACTAATACTGTATTTGCGCTACCAGCGGATTAATTGCGTAACACACTTATTGACAATTTATCGCGTTTTCTGACATTTTGACAGTTCAGCAACATTCATTGCGTTATTTACGTTGTTAAGCGGACGAATTTATTATACCTATGAAGCAATGGATTAGAAATATACTTCAAATCTCTCGGATTGTGATTGAAACTGTGTTACTCAATTAGGGTGCTGTTCCCATAGTAAAGTAAAGCAATAATCTGAAAACAATTAGGTACCCTGCCGTTTATAACTTGGAGTGCCAGCGTAGTGTCCAATTTGTTGAGCGTACGATTTACGGAAGTCCACCTGCGAGGTCGTGGTCCACTTAAATGTCGGACAATAATATTAATTTCTAAGAATTCTGTCGTATGTAGGCCGGTTAGGACGAGGTTTGCTAACAAATCTGGTATGCAGTTCATGATATGCTTTTATTTTTATAAGTATTGCTGCTTATTCGTTTGTTCCTTTAACTGGTGAATAATTTCAGTGTGTTCTTCATAGTTTTTCTATAGGTAGGTTACGTGTAGGCAAAAGCCCAAAAGTCAGACAACGAGTCTTACCAAGAGGTATCGTGTTACCCAGTAACTGGGTTGTGGGGATCAGATAGGTAGTCGCTCCATGTAAAATACTGGTGTTCAGCTGCATCAGTTAGACTGGAACCCGACCCCACCATAGTTGGGAAAAGGCTGGTTAGATTGATTTTGGGTTGGCAAATTGGCCGATATAAGTTTATAACCCAGTGAATGGAAACAGTCAACAGCCATTCGATTATCACACTCAGGCGCGGATACAGGGGGGGACAACGACTGCAGTTGACCCCCCCCCCCCCCTTACTTCGACCAAACTGAGTCTAAAACTCTAAATTGAAACATAAACATAGTTTTATAACCTGTATTGTTCCTTGGTATACAGTCAATTACTAAGATATTTAAGTCGTAGTCATCCTCGAAAAGGGTCGCACATTGTTGTGTTTAGAGAAAATACGTGCCGGTGGTTTTCTTTAAAAGGGCTTTCATGGCTTGAGACATTCACCACCCAAGCCCCCGTCGCCCATCCTCCCAGAAAGAAACATTTACCCCCTTCGAGCGATACCTAGATCCGCGCACTGAGCACACTAAGGGGTTTGTCAATGCGCTGGTCAAAGAGTATGATTTGTGTCTGTAATAACTTATACGTAGCACCCTTATATTTGATCGATATAGTGGTAGAACAGACCATTAACAAGGAAAACCAAAAAAAAACAATTATAATTTACACTTCGTTTTCCTGTAGGTAACGAGTGGACTGCTTCTACCTTCTTCTTCTGAGCTGGTGTCCACGACTATGGCCTTGACCGAATATCAACGGCTAACCTAAAGGCTGGGTAAAATGCAAAGAAAGACACAGACACACATCCTATCCTCATCATTTGCTAAAAAGAGTAAAGTAAACACAGAGGTAATATCTAATCAATTCTAAATTCACCTCTGGCAACCCTTAGAACCGCTAATGCACCGGCAGGCAGTTACTATAAAAACAGTAATTACCGCTCGACCTTTCCCGTGCTGCCGATGACAGTAAACTTTTACTGCCACTTAAAATAATGGCCGGCCAAGTGAATCGATAACTGTGTAGGTACTGCAAGACTGATCTTTTTCTGCAAATGTTCTGTCTCGCTGGTGGAGGCGCGTATGTTAGAACATTCGGGTCCCTTCAAAATAGTTGAGCTGAATGGTGCTGATACATGCGTCATGTTCGTAAACGGGTGCCATCAGCTGGGACTGCCATGGTCATCTCTTACCTGCTAAGTTCCATGGCAGCTTATTTTTTATTATCTACTATAAACGCTTTTAACGTGCAAGTCTTTCTACATCGTTCTCACATGTATAATTACAACTTGAGTGATGTTTTGTAACAATATTTAGATTTAAAAGTGTATCCATGGTGTTTCTTGCCCATTCTTCGACTTAGGTGGAATGGGCAGCTAGCTTGATCTTCCTGACTGGCAGACTATTTTTTTTTGTGTGTGGGAAATCTTCAGAAGACTTCTCCCACTCTGGGCGGAGCGGGAGGGCTTATCAGACTTTTACTGACTAAAACCCACCCGTGTTCCTTCAGTTGCCTGTGCGCCAGGGCCACAGTAACTCTTTCGAACAATACGCGACCCCGGCAGGCATCGGCCGTATCCGACCCCGTGAATTGGTGCTGACATCTCTTTGAGGCGCGCGTGGAACACAACGCGCCGTCAACCCGGGCCTGGTCCTTACCGGACGGCGAGCTACCCATTGCTCGCCGTCCGCATGCCCGCGCCTATGGCAGCCGGGGATCAGCTATCTATTCATGACGCCCTGGACGTCTCTTCCTGCAGCGACTAGGGGCGTGAGGGTGGAATGATTGCCTCGCACTCACGCGCTTCGCCTCCTTCTTCGCGAGCATTACTGCTTCGCAGAAGGAGGTGACAGCTTCCCATGCCCATTCGCTCCGTACCATGGCCTTGACCAGCGCCGGAGGCAAGAGATCGCCGCCGCCGATAACCCCCGCGAGGACACGGCGGTACTCTACCCAAGCCGGGCAGACCTCTACCGTATGCTTCGGTTGATCCACACAGTAATAACACCCGGGCGTTTCCTCCCGCCTTATAAGAAACAGGAACCTCCCAAAACAACCAAGTCCGGTGAAGACCTGCGTTAGGCGGAAGGTGAGGACGCCGTAGCGCCTCTCAATCCATTCCTCAAAGAAGGGACTTACCGCCGCAATTGTGGCGTGCCCAACTGACCAACTCCTCGATAGTTCAAAAGTGCCTGCAATTCGTTCAATTGACATAAATAGTATAATTTAGTATAAATAGTTTTTGATTTTGTGTTTCTTTAACTGCTTTCGGCAAATAATTTCACCTCATTATGGTCACATAGGTCATAGGTGTATGGTACCTAATAGTATACCAAGGGCCGATTTTATAATCGCCCAGTAACCTTTATGTATTATATACATTATTAAACAAATAAATAAAATTGGTGTCTGTTTGTAATGTCAAAATAACAGCTTTCTAGGAAAGTATATACGGTACCTACTTATAACAAAATACTTTTTTATTTTTTTTTAATTTTGTCTGTCTTTGTGTCTGTCTGTTTGTTCCGGCTAATCTCCGAAACGGCTAAACCGTTTTTGACGGAACTTTCACTGGCAGATAGCTGATGTTATAAGGATTAACATACTTCTTGTGCCGGTAGCACGTTCCCCTGGGATAATTTCCGACATCCACGCGGGTTAAACCGAGAGCAGCAGCTAGTCTAAAGAATAAATATGATGTTTTGACAGCTTTTGTAAGTAGGTATTTTATTTATTTTCTAAAACCAATACCCTCTTTTCGAGTTAAGCCGCAGTCAGGTAAAAAGAGCCCCTAACAATTTTTTACACAGTGAACCCCCTTTAAGACTAGCTACGCCACTGTTTTGTATAGAAAATACGTTAGATCACCCTGACCCCTGGCCCGAAACGCAGTACCTATGCCAATAACTTCACAACTTTACATATCGACCCGGTTCCTAGCATCATTTGAAAAATAGGCACAAAAATATTGTATTAGAAAAGCAAATAGCTTTCTCCCGAGAAGTTCATCCGTAGTGATTCCATTGGCTCAGATAAATAAGTTTCTCCGCTGAAACTTGATTTAGTGTGGCTGAGCAAGCAGACTCCGACAGTCGCTCCGTAGTTAACTCGATTCCGTTTTATTGCACATTTACGGCTGCCTCGGTTACTTGTAGCTTTTATAATGTTAGAGCAATAATCTTGGAGGTTATTCGAGTTATATTTGAAGTAGGTTAGGTACTTTAGTTTGTTTGTGTTTGATTATAAAACTGTTGCAAGCAAGAGATTGACTGAAAGTCCGATAAAATTATGTCTATTGCATCTCAGGGGCGTAGCTTACGCCGTATCAGCCGTATCAATGATACGGGGCCCCCCAGCTACAGGGGCCCCCAGACGCGACGTGTAAATTCGTAAAATATTATCCGTAATTCTCATTGATAAGAGGCCCGTAATAAATTAGTAGGTACGTAATGAAAACAAAATTGGTTTGTGGCTTCAAACTCCGAGTATTTATTTCAATTAAACCATTTACATTTGATTTGTCAAGGGGTCAGTCAGTCAGAAACATGAAGCTGGTTAGTTGCCCATTCCAAAGGGTAGTAGGTATTTATGGAGAAGAACGGGTGAGAAACTCACAATAATAGTTTTACTTTCCAAGTCAGTGTGCTATTTTGTAAAAAAAAACAATACTTAAGGTAGGTATGTTGGCGCTACTGTTTCCGGCGACCAAACATAGTGCCAGTATCGCGAGTCAAGCGACGCACCGTGGGTCCAGTGCTGCCAACTGCGTCGCTCCGGACGTTGGAACATTGCTGGCGAATCACTGGCTACCTGCATCGGCTGACGTGACTTCGGTGGGGATACCAAGTCTTCAAATACCCCGAGCAAGCGAGCTGAGGGGTACCTCTTCGACTCTATCGCTGACACGACGGCCGCGATCGACTCATTCACTGGACACGTACAATCAGTCCTGAACGATTGTTCAAGGGAAGTTCCAGCGACGGACGACCGTCGCTGGAAGTTGCCGGACGATGTACGTGAACTGATGACTGAGAAGAACGCGGCTGTCCGTGCGTACAGCAACTTTCCCTGCGACGCGAACCGAGCCCATATGCGCTACTTACAGCGAGCTGTAAGGACACGTGTAGCGGAGCATCGGGAAACGGGCTGGGATGAGTTGCTGAGCGAACTTGAGCCTACCCACCTAGCATTCTGGGAGCTTCAGAGGAAACTCAAATCCCGAGAAGTAGTCCCTATGCCCCCCTTGATCCGCCCAGACAATACCATCGCTTTCGATGATGTCGACAAGGCCGAGTGCCTAGCCGACAGTCTTGAGGCCCAATGCTCGCCCAGCTCTCAACCTGTAGACCAAGCTCACCTCTCTGAGGTCGACGCCGAAGTCGAAAGGAGAGCCTCCCTCCCCCCCGTAGAAGACCCCGAGTGCCCTCTGCCTCCTGTCACCCCCGACGAAGTGCAAGAGCTCATAAAGGGCCTTAAGCCCCGTAAAGCCCCTGGTTCTGATGGAATGACCAATAAGGTGTTCCAACTGTTCCCTGCCCACCTGATCATGCTAATGACCACCATCTTCAATGGTGCCATGAGCAATAACATCTTCCCCCAAGCGTGGAAACAGGCCACTGTCATCGGCATTCCCAAGCCGGGCAAGCCTAAATCCGCTCCCTCCAGCTACCGCCCCATCAGTCTCCTCAATGTCATAGGCAAAATCTATGAGAGGCTTATTTATAAGCGTCTCAGAGACTATGCCGAGACGAAAGGTCTCATTCCCAACGAGCAGTTCGGTTTCCGAACCCAACACTCGTGCGTCCAACAGGTCCACCGTATCGTCGAACACATAAGCGTTGGCTTCCAACGTGGTTCATTGACGGGTGCTGTTTTCTTCGATATAGCGAAAGCGTTCGACAAAGTCTGGCACAATGGCTTATTATATAAGCTATACCAACTTAAAGTGCCAGATCGTCTCGTGCTCATCCTGCGAGACTTTTTGTCGAACCGCACCTTCCGATTCCGCATCGAAGGAGCGCTATCCTCCCCCCGCCCCATTCGCGCCGGAGTCCCTCAGGGCTCCGTGCTCGCCCCTCTCATTTTCACGCTTTTCACCAGCGATATCCCCAAGAGTAAAAGGGCTCAGTTGGCTCTGTTCGCAGACGATACGGCCATTTACTACACCGGCGTAAGCCCCGACGCGATATCTCGCACTCTCCAAACCACAGTCAACCAACTCGGTGACTGGTTTAGGAAGTGGAGAATCGAAGTCAATCCCGATAAGAGTCAAGCGGTTCTATTTTCGAAACCGAGACTCAACCCCACCCCCCCCCGTCCGATCACCATGTTCGGCAAGCCTATCCCTTGGGAGAAGCGAGCCAAATACTTGGGTGTCACTCTGGACCACAGACTCTCTTTCGGCGAGCACATAAAGCAGGCGCGTTCGCGCGCCGCTTTCGCTCTCGGTAGACTCCACTTCCTATTGAATGCACGCAGCAAACTGTCACTCAAGTGCAAATTGCGCATTTACACAGCGTGCATTCGTCCCATCATGACCTACGCGAGTGTGGTTTTCGCACACTCGAAACCCCATCACATCCATAGGATGCAGACCCTCCAAAACCGGTTCCTCCGTAGGGCAACCGGCTCCCCTTGGTTCGTTCGGAACGAGATCCTCCATCTCGACCTTAAAATCCCCACTATCCGTCAGTTCATGAAGCGCATTTCCAAGCGCTTCTTCGACTCCGCGGCCTCACATCGCAACCCTCTGGTTGTCGAGGCTGCCAGATATGCCCCCTCCCGCATTAGTCGTACCCGCCGTCCAAGGCATGCCCTGACCGACCCCGATGACCCCATAACCCTCCTCCAGGAGAGCAGTAGGGCCACCAGTACAGTGCACAAACACAGACCGCCATCGTTCCGACCTCGCCGCCGAGGTCCTACGCGACGCCCCCGACGTAATTGTCCCCCCCCCCCGACCCTTGCTCGACGACGCGCCAGCCCGCGCCGTAGCTGAGCCTGTAGCTTTAAATTCCCCAGTATAATAATAATATAATTTAGATCCAGCCTGTCCCATCTTGCTGCCCTCCCCTCAGTGACGCCCTAAGCCGAGGTTCGTACCCCACAGGGGGTGCCCTTAGCATGCGGTCACTTAAATTTAAGTATTGTTCGCCCCTGGCTGGAGGCTTTAAGTTAGTAGCTTAAGGCACCCACAGGTTTGCCCGGTTAAGTAGCCAGGACCTTAGTGGTCAAAACTACGAGCTGCCCAATAGGAAAAAAAAAAAAAAAAAAAAAAAAAGCTGAGGGGTAGTTCACTCGCGCTCGTCGTTGAAATAACATCTCCATTATTTTAAAAATACTGTCTTATTATAATTAATTAATATTTAGTTGTGTAATAAAGGTGATTGAAGTGTTATCCGTACTTATTCTTGCTTTAAGTAGACTCAACTTACAGGTATTGTTTTTGAAGCTTCGCTGCAGTTGGGTAAAAAGGGCCCCAACAAATTTTGATACTGGGCCCCTTTAGGACTAGCTACGCCACTGGTGCATCTCCCTATACCTACATAAAATGTACTCTGTGATAGTGCAGCAAGCCCTTCTGACCCGATGATGGTGTGGTGGCGCCGTCAGTAAACTAAGAATGACAGACCTTGTCACTTTGCATAGTGATTTCGTTCGTTCGAATTAAGGCCACCGGGCCAGATCGTTCGTTCGTTCGATCGTTTTATCATCAGATGATTTTAATAGAAACCGTCTTGTATGGGCCAAATTCTCTCTCTCAAAGTACATGTAGTCAAAGGCAAAGACTACCTGGCTGTCGAGAAAATGGCCAGCCGCATTATTCTACGTACTAATAAAATATAGCGCGATTAATATCTAGATAGCACTATCACAGTTTTCAGTTGTATATTTGCGATATTTGTTTGTATAAAGTCCACCAATTTAAGTACTTGGGGCACATACTTACCGACGACCTTAAGGATAATGCAGACATCGAAAAGGAGCATAGGGCACGGGCGATAACGGTCCGAGGGAATATGTTGGCCCGTAGATTCTCTCGTTGTGCGGCCCAAGTCAAAATCACTCTGTTCAAGGCGCTTTGTCAAGGTCTGCATGCGGGGGGTCTATGGCAGGGCCGGATCCAGGATTTCATTTGGGGGGGGGGGGGGGGGGGGGCATTCTGACATGGTTCGGAGCTAGGGTTAAAATCACAAGTAAACAAAAAAAAAAAGAAGTAAATTACAAAATAAAGTTGCGTGTGCCGCTTTTGGCAAATCTATTTATAATTTTATCGACATCAACTAGATTATCCCTGTGGATGCGTAGAAGTGCAAGTCCGCAAAGCCAGTCCTCCCCTGTCCCCGTACGCTGCCATGTTTTTAAGCGGCGTAGAGTGGAAAAGGACCTTTCGGCTGAATTGAATCGAAAAATTGAGTCGAAGTATGGAATTCCTGAGCCCCCCCCCCCCCCCCCCAATGTATAAGCCAATGGTCTATGGGCTAGCTACACCAAAAGATCGCTAGATATCTTAGTGGTCCAATACAATAATGTTTTTAGTATGCTGTTGAAACTACCCGTTTCTGTGCCACATCGGGGATGTTTGCGCAGAACTAAACTGGCGGCTTCCATGCAGTTATTCGCAAAAAAGTCGCATCACTGATGCGTAGAACGCGGGTCAGTGACAATAGCATCCTGAAAACAGTGGTGAAGAGCCCTTACTCCCCTTTTCTGAGGCTATGTGGGGTGAATAGTCACGTAGCATATTCCTTGCTTTGTCCTTCTCTGCACATCCTGCCGCTGTCACCAGCTTCTCTTATCCTTGTTTTGTGTACTACTGACACTAGTGCTAAAGTATTTTATTTACTAACAAATTGGACCATGTTGTTGTCCGAACTGAATAAATTAATTAATTATTATTTTTATATTAGAAATTACGCATCCTCGACAAAAATGATGGCCGATGGTTAAAAAGAGGAATTAAAGAGGAATGTATCGATGATGGTGTTTTCCGTAAAGTGTGAAAGTGCAAGTTGATGGAAAAGCGAGCAACTTACAAACTGATCCGATCTGAAACCTCACAAGGTTTGAGATCGGGTCTGACAGAATTCCATCAGAACATCCTTTATTTTTTTGTTTTGATTGGGAAGACATCGTATAACTTCTCCCGCTCTGGTCGGAGCGGGGGGTGCGTGTCAGACTTTTACTGACTAAAACCCACCCGTGTTCCTTCAGTTGCCTGTGTGCCAGGGCCGCGGTAACCCTTTCGAACAAACCAGCGACCCCGGCAGGCATCGGTCCTGGTAGACCCCTTCAATTTGTGCTGACATCTCTTTGAGGCACACGTGGAACACAACGCGTCGTCGACCCGGGCCTGGACCTTACCAGAGGGTGAACTACAAGCCAAGGCAAACGCGCCTCAAAGAAATGTCAGCATAGTTGACGGGGTCGGATAGGGCCGATGCCTGCCGGAGTCGCGGATTGTTCGAAAGAGTTACCGTGGCCCTGGCGCACAGGCAACTGAACGAACATGGATGGGTTTTAGTCAGTAAGAGTCTGACACGCCCTTCCGCTCCGCCCAGAGCGGGAGAGGTCATTTGATGATTCCCAACCCAAAAAAAAAAAAGGGCAAACGCGTCTACGGTGGCCGGTGAAAAAATATAACTGAAAAGCCTAATATTCAAACTACGAAAACAAAATATCAATCACCTGATATGACAGCTAGCAACGTCAAGAACGTCATTGCGACACCACTTAAAAGGGAAAACCATAATAATTTGTGTAAAACAGTTGTTTTAACTTCAATAATACAAAATACTGCCATAAAACCCATCAAAAATGGCTTCAATACCGCTAATGTACGCTCAGGAAGATTGTGAGTTAGGTGGAAAGGAATCTATCGAGGTAAACTAACAATTTTTGTACTTTATGGCGAACAGTGAATGTTGTCCTCAATGTTTGTCCTTCAACGTATTGGGCTTATAACAATAAACTCGCTTCTACAAACATGTCAGTTTCTAGAATGTATTCATGTGCTAATTTCCTATTCATTTTGAGGCATAAACAAGTTTTATTTTGCTATGGTGGCGTAAATAATGTCAATTGTTTCATTTCCACATGACTATGTACAATGTTAAGGCCGTTGATAAGATAAAGCCCTATTTTACATAATTTGTGTTTTCCTGCTAATTCACATTTCTTTATTGTTTGTGAACAGTTCATTATTATACTGAAATGGCTACATAATAAAGATACACATCACCAAATTCATGAACAACTCACTAACTCTCTTCCATCTTCCATGCAAATCATTACTGTTGAAATGAACCTCCATTTTGTATATTCAGCAGCTGTTTACATTACAAATGATGATTAGAAATGATGACTATTTACTCTGGATTTATCATCTTACAGATAAAATAAGCCTTTTGGAAGTATTTTAATTTCTTTAAACTAAATTCCAATGTACTATAAACCTTTACACCTTGTCGTATGAATAAAATGAAATGTATGTTAAATAAAAAACAAATGAATGGGGATTTTAATCTTTTTGGTTATCGTCTTGAATACTTGATTTATTTATAAGCTTGACCTCATGTGCTACAGAGGAACACAAACAAGTTATAACCAAGAATAAAATAAAACTCATCATTTTAACTAACTTAACCAAATAATTCTAAAACCAATTTTATCGGTTATTAATCAAGTAAGTACATAGTCTATATGTATACCTTACTTCATCCAAATTAATTATATAAATTGCAAACGCATATTTCAAATGAGTATAAAATAGCTCATTAAGGGAAATGTGCCAAGGCAGCCTGCGATATTCATTAATATTTTTATGTTTTTTGCAATTTGCAGGTCACTGTCATGTTTTATGTTGATTAAAATATTATTTGTGGCCGTAACAAATAAGGTTTTACAGAATTATAATCATTAGAATCAGCTATACAACTCCTTATGTTAGAATTGACCTGAAATGTCATGATTTCCTGAAATAGTCATTCAATAGGGTAATATGAACTTAAGAGAGACGTATTGATCATTTTTATGAATATAATTCTATAAATAAATATTTGATACGGCCGTGAATCATATTTAGTTTGACATACAACCTGATACTGACCTGCAAATTGCAAAAATTGTAAGAAAATTTGAATTTCGTAGGCTACCTTGGCACATCCCTTTTAATAAATGAATCAATCTGTGTGTGTGTGTGTGTGTATCTGTGTGTGGTGTGTGTGTGTGTGGGACTTAAACATAACTGGCGAAATGTGGGTGTGCTATAGGTACACCTCTGCCCAACCCTTTGGGGAATACAGGCGTGATGTTATGTATGTGTGTGTGTGTATCAATCAATAAAATATAAAACACAGCAAGCACAATAGTTCACCAGAAGGACTAATTGCGGAAACCAAAACCCTAACGAAGAAGAAGAATGTAAAACACAGTTGTCAGCTACGTAATTGGAATGACGTAAAATTTATTTACAGGATGATTTCTCCTACCGCAACAATGTGGCCAATGCTGACAAAGAGATCCGTCTGGGATTTGTGCGAAAAGTCTACGGTCTTCTCTCGGTGCAACTCCTGGCTACCGTTGCAATTGCTGCGACATTCCATCTTGTTGAGCCTGTCAAGCTCTTCATACATCAGAAGTAAGTTGATTAATATTTTTTTATAACTGGGGCAAGGAATAGAACTTCTTATTTAAGCTATTGGGATGGATGACTGTGTGGAAAAAGCATTTTAAACAATATTGGTTTGAACATTGTTTCAGTTTTCCTCATCTCCATTCACATGTGCAATTGAATACTTTTCCTTGTCTTATTTTCCTTACAACTGCATAACTATACTCGAAAGGTTTAGGTAGTGAAATAAAGGTAAACAAAAAAAACCACGTGACTCATAGATGTTAAACCTTTTATTTCAAATGTTAAAATCATATTATTTTGAGTCCCATAATAATAGGCTCTATTCTGAATCTGAATTTGAGGAACTATCTGTCACATTAATAATAAAGCGTTCAGTGGTATCATTAATTATTTTGTCTAATTTAAACATTTTCTGTTCTTTTTTATTACATGACCCTCGCAACTTTTCCAATTCTCAGCAGTCACATTAGCTAAAGCCTCTGGCAAAAGAATGTTTAGGTCAGACATTTTAAAAGTTTTATTTTTCTCGGCTACAAACCCTTTATCTGGAGCCCATATTAACTCAATTGAATTGCGCTCACAGTGGTATGGTGGCAGCCGCAATACAGTGACACCATATAAAATTTTTTCTAATTCATCCACAACTTATAAGGTATCCAGGTTAACCGACTAAACGTAATACCTGCTACTTCAGTTGCCATACTACAAAAGGTTTAGGGAACCTGTCTTTTTGGACTCTTTACAATAGACAGATTACAAAATATTATACTATTTTAAAAATTTAACAAAAAAATTGTGCTCAAGCAATTACATGTACGAAGAGTATACGTTTACGAGTAAATGATAAAGTTTAACATACATTAATAAAAGAGAAAACTATCGTATAAATCGCAAATAACTTCAATTTTGTTTTAACGTATTTTTAAATAAGAAAGTGTCAACTATAAAAAACCCTTTTTACGATTTGTTTGCCTTTATTTAACTACCTAAACCTTTCGAGTATAGACAATCTTGCTATGGCTGGAGTAAAATTTAAACTAACTGTCCTACCTCTAGTGGCTATTATAAAAAAGCTAGTTTCCAAACGAAGAGTTTTTGAATGCATTCTAGATACAAACTATTTGTAGCATAGTGCAGCCGTCACACTACACTACGGTATTCTGCTACATACCAAACTATAGTATAAATAAACTGTCTTATGACAAGAACCCAGGATCTTGGATGTTTTTTAGTTGTGTGGTGAAATGTTAATCTTTGGTCAAACAGAACTCAGAGGTCACATTGTCTATTTAATTAACTTTATCCTCATTAATGTAATACACTGCCTTTTAAGATTATTTGTTCTTTTATACTTAATGTGGTAACATTTCTTTGAGTTCAAATGCATTTCACTATTTTTGCACCACTGTATGAGACTATTAAGATCCATCTGTAAGAGTGAGGAGTCTCTGGCAAACCTAATTATTCTGAGAAACATTAAATCATCCTCATACATATAAAACTTCGGATTGCCGAAAACTGCTAGGATTAATGAAATTGTTAAATGAAATTGGCCCCAGATGTGAGCCTTGTGGGACTCCTAGAGGAGATATTATATACGTTAGATTGATAACCATTTAAATAGAGATCTATGTCCTAAATATGAAATCACATGTTCCAGTAAGCTGCCAGTTGAGTGCCATAAGCACGCAACTTATAAGAAAGGATTTTGTGGAGAACCTTTATCAAAGGCCTTGCTTAAGTCAGCATAAATGACGTCAGCCTGATGACCAGCATCAAGAGCCCTAATTAAAAGTTTTGCAAATGGAACCAGATTAGTACCTACTTGTTGATCGTGATCCAACAAATCTGTGCTGATGATCGCTAATGAATGACTTTAGATGGTTTTGGAAATGCGGACAGAGAATTGACTCGAACACTTTGGCAAACGTTAAAAGAATTGAGACTGGCCTATAGTTTTTTAGGTTGTTATCCGATACATAAGTATACATAAGTATAGAGACCACCTTTGCCATTTTCCATTTTAAAGGGAATATGCCAGAAGTTAAGCATTTGCTGTATATGAGCACAAGTGGACACACTAAAGGATGATTTCCACCAAACGGTTTGCATCGCATCGGATCGGAAAGGATACGGATGCGGCGACAGCCGATCGCGGCCGGCAGAATATCGACGCAAACGATCGGCTCCGTACCGTCGCAGCCGCTTGCGAGCTTATCCGTTTCTGCGCCTAGTCAAATAGTTTCAGTCCTACCGTGTTGACGTATTTTAATTCGGATGAATGTGTGATCGGATACGACGACAGGCGAACGAAGCCGATCAGCAGCAGAGGCCGCCGAGGCATCTCCGTGCTCTGTTGTATGGGCATGATTTAAGATACATTAAACAACACATACTTAAGATGCTTTTACTCATGATATTTGTATTTCAGTGATTGGATGGTGATAATAGCGTTTATACTCAGCATGATAGTGCTGTTCGCACTCATCGCTAAGAGGAAGGACTCTCCCGCCAACTTGTACCTGCTGGCTGCTTTTGTAAGTACAAGACTTACATATTTAGCCAAGTTAAGAGCTCCAATGAGATTTTAGAAGCAACAAATAGAAGTAAATGCGGCTGTGAGCTGAACTGAGAGGCTTGTGGCTAAGCAACACAAACTGTATACCTTCCTGTAGCCAATAAATTTTAATATGGATATAACTACTTTCTATGAATTTTGAAATTTTCAATCTGCACTATAACTTCTACTGGTCAAACGCAAAAAGTGTTACAACACTAATCGATTTATCACCGTATGACCCTAGTCAACGCGATCAACGTTTAAACATAACGCCTGTAATACCCGAAGAGCTAGGGAGGGGTGTAGCTATAGTACTCCCACATTTCGACTATTGCTATCAAACGGACACAAATCCTCTCACCGAGAGGAGGCCTGTGTCCCAGCAGTGGGAACATTATAGGCTGATTATGGGTACAAATTCAGACTCCACACTGCTACTGACAAATTCCTGTTGGAAAAACCCAATTACACTTGCCTGACTTGCTGCTCTGGCCCCGGGGATCAAGGTTTATCAAGGCATACATGTGACGTAGAACGTGTGGCTGTGTGATAACAGCCAATGCTGAATTTCATACTCTCTATTTCAGACGGTGGTACAAGCGTACTCTGTGGGCGTGGTGGTGTCGTACTACAACACCGCCGTGGTCCTGCAAGCGCTGACGCTTACCTTCGCTGTGGTATTCTCTCTCACGGTCTTCACGCTTAACACCAAGACTGACTTCTCTTTCGTTGGATATGGGTGAGTTTCTGAACAATAGTTTGGCACATCATTTAAAAGTCGTAGAGCTACTGAATTTTTGAGTTGACCTACATGATTTCTGACGCATGCGTGCAGTGACTGAAAAGGTCCACTCAAATCTGTGAGGTTCTTTCCTTCCTTAAAAGGCCATTTCAGAAACTAATCTACATGGACCTCACATGATCTGACCAAAATAATGTCTGGACTTTAACCTTTTAACCGCCCGACTTTATGACAGTTGTCGTGCCCCCAGCGCCCGACACATTGAATCGAAAAATAAATACCTACAACAAAGAGGGATGTGCAATACCTACAATTTTTCGATGTCGATATTTCGTTTTATATAAATAACAACTGAGTAAATATTTTGATATTTGTTTTATTTAACATTATCCACTAGTAAGAAATACCAGTGTAAATAAGTACCAAAGAAACAAAAACAACTCCTGGTTATCTTCCTTCTATTTTTGTCTACTCCCGTGTTTCTCAACTACTTCAGTCAACGTTTTTTACCGTAGGTATCTAAACGGCAGAATTTTTCACTGTATTTAATGTGTTTAATGCCGTCTTTTTTCGAAATGGAAAGTAAATATGCAGGTACTTATTTATTATAGAAACTTGAGTATAATAAATAATACAACAGTCTGAAATCACAATTTAGTTTTATTCACTGGTTTTATGATATACAAACAAAAGTCTTTAAAAATAAATATTTAATGAGTGGTCATGATAAATTTCAATACACATTTATCGACACACGAACGTAAAACTGATAGAAACACACAACACTGATGGAAAATTCCAGAAGTCGGCACTCGTTTATGACGTACGAAGCGGTCGTCTTTATCAGACCGTGGCGCTGGGCGTACTAACAAAGTAAGTTTCGGAAGATGTAGGCTAGGGATGGGAACCATCAACTCAGTTGCTGACATTTCACAAGTAAGTTTACTTAATTTCAAAGGAATTAAATGAAATACTCACAAATATTTGTAAAAACATGTTTTATTAACAATTGCTGTATTTGTTTTAAAGTTAATTAGTCAGTATAAAGAGAAATATTTTGATTTATATTTATTTTTGTATCAGTAAATCTTGGTATATGTCCCGTCCCTCGTGTCGGATTTTGTCGTCATGGGCGTTGCACATCAATACAATTTTCTAAAAATAATGTTAGTAATTCATCTAACTTTGGACTTTATTTTTAGGACTTCTAATTAAAAGACTAAAGTGTATTAAACTGTAAATGATTACTTAGTTAACTATTTACCTAATATAAACATAATTTTGATAGAATACAGCGTAATTAAATAAAAAAAGCTGATTAAACGAGCAGTGATATTTTGGTCGGAAATATACGACTCTGGCGAAATGGGCCAGAAAATATTTGTCGGATTAATCCGACGTAGGCGGTTAAAAGGTTAACTTTTTCGGTGTTTCTTCCCAGAGTAGTTGGATAGGAAACACCAACCTCTGTTACATAGGACTGGCTGGTCGCAGCCAGAATTGCATTCAATTTATGTGATTGAATTACCATCGGACTCAAGCATTCATTGATACCTTGAGACTCACAAAATGGTAGAATGTTAATGCTACTCTAATAATAATATCAATGAAGATTACTCAATGAAAAATATTCTACTTTCTTTCAAAGGCATCATCCAATCAGTTTTTCGGTCGACTTTTTATCAGCAGACACAGAAACCTAACCATTTCTTTAATATCTGTTTCAGTATGTTCGCTGGCCTCAGCGTGCTCATCATAGGAGGACTAATCCAAATCTTCATCCAGAGCTCGGCGTTCGAAGTCGCCCTGTCTTTCGTCGGCGCCATTTTATTCAGTCTGTTCCTAATATTTGACACACAAATGATGATGACCACCTTATCCCCTGAGGAGTACATCCTGGCCACCATCAACCTGTACCTTGATATCATAAACCTGTTCTTATACATACTCCGAATCCTCAATGAGTTGAACAGGAATTAATTTCCAGTATTTAATTAGCATTTTTTTTTGTGTATTTAGAGCGTTTTTATTGCACGTTATATTCAGGATGTGGACGGCTGTGAATATGAAATTTATATATTTTAATTGCTACTTAATTTGCAGTATTGTTGAATTAAGTTTTTGAAGTTGATTTTACGACCAGGGACATTCTTAACACACTAAAATTACACATCGTTTTCGGAAATAATTGATTCGCGTGGTCACATATTAATGACCCACGACTGCCACCAAGCGTGTTCCTGGCTTATGCCCTTTGCTTTTGCATCTTAAGTCGGGACAAGACGGGTTACCTGACTGACGAAGACATTTACGGAAATATTATTTTAATAAAGTTTCAATATTGTTGGATGCAATATATAAAATGTATACATAAAGCGTAAATAAACAAATTTCGAGTAATTATTGGAGAAGACTATTACATTGATAAACAGCCGAGTTTATATTTCTTTTGACAATTTAATTTAAAATAATTGGTTAATTTATCAATATTGCGTTGTAAATGTTATATTCGATAAAAACAGGAGTAGTACGAGTGTTTATATGCTGTGTCTATTAGTGATTGTAAAATAATTGTAATATAACACCTTACTTTGTGGACAAGCGGCACTATATTTTGACATTACCTGCATAATTGTGGTACACAACTGTTGAAACATAAATTATATAATTATAAATTGTTTAAATATTTATCTCGTTGATTTTATTTCCCCAACATTCACAGGTATTCCACCAAACCATGCCCCATATGTTGGAGTGGCCATACACCTGCACTTCTGAGGACTTAAAAAACGACACTGATACCGCGATTAGCGTGTCCACCTGCTGGGCCCAAATCAATTTACTTACCATCGACTTTAAAAGAAGAACATCCGCACCTAGTTTAAAAACGGAGTGTTTATTTTTGTCATGGGGTTTTTGTGAATATGGGGGTTTATAAAATGAAAATTAAAGTACGTTTGCGAAATGCAACAATATATTTTACAGGGAACCATTATTTCATACATCACAATAATAATAACCTAAAAGTTTCACAAAATATTTACATCATACCAATATGATAAAGATAATTACAGATGATATGAACAACGATACAATTAAATTTGTAAATAAGGAAAAAGTGTAAAAGTACCAATCATTTTCGAACTCATTATTTCCAGCTTGAAGGTGAAAACTAATCATTATAAAGGGCGTTAAAAAAATATGTTAGCACAGCATGTGTGAGTATACTTATACAGTATACTTTCAGGGTATGTCGCACTCATGTGGCGGAATGAAATATTACAAACTACTTGCTCACAGTACAACAAGTAATTTATATAAATACTTTTTTTCTCCCACTGCTTATGGTTTCTTCAAGCATACATGTTTCATATAGTTAAGTTTGTATTAAGTTGCAGTAAAAATTAAATTTTGTTCATACAGGATAACCATAACGTAACCCAACCTAAAATATACAACCATACTAGATGGTATGACGCGATATAATTATACCGCCTAAATACACGTTAATTTACTACAAAAAAAAAGTTATACTGCCTTTCGTTTAATCATAATAGGCCTTTATTCGAATCTCGTGTCGGCACGAGATCGAGATTTCGAAGTGAGAGCCAGGCAGGAAGATTGTTAGTGAAGATTGCTTCAGATCAGTGTCATCATCATGCATGGGAGCTCTTGTATGCCCCATATAAGTTGGACAGATGTCGCTATTTTTTACGAGATTTCTCGATAAAGACACCAAAATCCCCTATGTTAAGCTTTACTTATATTTTATTCTTGTGTAGATTTTTCACAGAACCTTTTGGGAGCTAATGAGTATATTATGACAGTTTACCCCTTAATGGGGGTTGTGTTGTGATATCTGAGTTTATTTCTTAAGAACACTCATCATTATTAAGTGTTTCTACTGGCATAACAGCATCGCTTAATGTGGGTTCAGTCTCGTTTTGTAATTCTAGATTAAGTTTTATATTGCTGTAAGGATTATCTTCAATTTCTATATTTTCGCTTTCTGTTTTTTTCTCCTCAGTTTCTAATTCTTTTTTTTCACTTTCTGCTGTTTTGGAAACACTTTCTTTTTCAGTAATTAGACTTTCTAACTTGTATTCTGCTTCCACTACACTTTCTAACTTATTATCATTGTCTACTTCTTGAACTACACTTCCTAACTTCTTATCATTGTCAACTTCTTCTATTACACTTGGTAACTGTTTATCGTCGTCTGTTACTTCTTCTATTACACTTTCTGCCTCCATAAATGTTATGGATTCAGAAAGTGTAATAGAAGTAGTTCTACATTCATCTACTTCTTGTTCTTGTAATACACTTTCTGACTCCATAATATTACCTACTTCTGGTTCTTGTATTATACTTTCTAACTGCTTAACATATTCTACTTCTTCATTTACACTTTCTGGTTTCTTATCATTTTCTTCTTGATTCACTTCAATGTTTTCTTCTTTCTGTTCGCTATATAAGTCTTTCATTTCAATATCTACATCTTTTATAGTTTCTGATTCTTTCATTTCAATGTCTTCCTCAACTTTACGTGCAGTTTCTGTTTCTATCTTTTCTATTTCCAGTTCTACGTAATCTACTTTTTCTTCTGGCAGTGGCCTGAAAATAACCAATTTATTATTATTTTATTCAAATTCTTAATTCTTAGAGTCTGTGCCGTTTCTCCTGTTATTTACGAGGGCTGCACTAAAAGTATCGGGAATGGAATATTTCCACTGTTCCTGTCATATTAAAATCTTTTTAATTGAAAGCTCCTTGGTTTTAAAAATCGAATACCATTTATTTATTTAAAAAAAGGTTCTCGGTCTTGTCACAAGGTTTTGTCAAACTTGTTTAGTCGTTGAGAAAATGGAATTGACTCGAGAAAATTCAAGAGTGATGATTTATTATGACTTTCGAAGTGGTTTAACACAAAAACAGTGTGTTGACCGGATGATTTCTGCATTTGGTGATGAAGCCCCATCTATAACCACAATTTATCGCTGGTTTGCTGAATTTCAACGTGGACGTGTCAAGCTCAGTGATGATCCCCGTCAAGGTCGTCCAAAAACTGCAGTCACCCAAGAAAACGTTGATGCTGTGCGCAAGCTGATTGAGGAAGATCGACATGTGACATACCGCGAAATTCAGGCAACTTTAGACATTGGCATGAGTCAAATACAAATAATCTTGCATGAACAATTAGGTGTAAAAAAGTTGTTTTCCCGATGGAAACCGCATTCGCTCTGTGAAGAGCAAAAAACGGCTCGCGTTACTTGGTGCGCCAGAACTCTCGAAAGATTCCACGCAGGATCCTCAAATGCTGTATACAACATCGTATCAGGTGACGAATCCTAGATATACGCGTACGAACCCGATACAAAAAACCAGTCACAAGTTTGGGTGTTCGAAAATGAGTTAAAGCCAACAAAAATTGTTCGTTCACGGAATGTTGCAAAAAAAATGGTGGCCACGTTTGTCTCCAAAACCGGCCATGTTACGACTATTCCTCTTGAGGGACAAAGAACGGTTAATGCAAAATGGTATGCTAGCATTTGTTTGCCACAGGTCGTTTCTGAACTCCGTAAAGAGAACTTCAACCGCCGCATCATCCTCCATCACGACAATGCGAGTTCTCACACCGCGCACAGAACAAAAGAATTTTTAGGGCAAGAAAACATAGAATTATTAGACCATCCGCCGTACAGCCCCGACCTAAGCCCTAATGATTTCTATACTTTCCCTAAAATAAAGAATAAATTGCGTGGACAGAGATTTTCATCACCTGAAGAAGCTGTGGACGCCTACAAAACGGCCATTTTGGAGACCCCAACTTCCGAATGGAATGGTTGCTTCAATGATTGGTTCCATCGTATGGAAAAATGTGTCAAATTTCGCGGAGAATACTTCGAAAAGCAATAAATACATTTTTAAATAGTAATGTTGTGTCACTTCCTTGATTCCCGAAATTTTCAGTGCCGCCCTCGTAATAGTCAAGTCTGAACAATAAAATCCATTTGTACTTTTAAACCATATTGTGACCATAATTATGTGGTTTATCGAAATATTAACTTCCGCAAGTTTCCGCTAACAGTCATTCGACAGTAGATATCTTTTGTGAATGTTTACAGATATTAACTACCGCAATACGACTTGCTAGATTTGTTCATTCTTATAGTGAGGCAGGTCAGAACATCAATACTCAACAACCAATGGGATAAGCACGGGATTGATGACACTTAGATATCTCACCTCTTAACATCCTCCAAAGTCTTGAGCTTCTGCACCGAGTTCCCGATGTTCCCTTTACACCTCTTTCGATGGCGGGACAGTAGCTCGAACGAGTCGAACTTCTCCGTACACCCGTAGCACGAGTGTTTGTTATGACATGTCTCGTGCACCATTAGGTCTGTCGATGTTTGGAAATCTGAGGAGTGGAGAAAGGTATTTTAGAACTGCTTACTGAAGCGCAGGTTTCGGTCCTTCGGCTCACAAGAGTAGGAAACGAATTCGGCCCGGACTTGGAATTACTCAATAACGCCGTATCACCTGCAGCTGTCATTTATATCAACCTTGCAAATATTTCAGCTTAAAGATACTTATTGTAAAAATTCAACAATGAATTTCTGAATCTGTCTTAATTAACAGTCAAATTTTTGATGACATTTTTTTTATTATATAGGAACAACAAGCAGCGGTAATCTAAATAATAATGTAGCCCACAGCGCTATTCACAGATTACCAATAATAAATAAAACTTTAAAGTCACTAAGCAGTAAACTGAGTTACACTATTATAAAAACAAATAAAATAATGATAATGATTTTATTTCTGTAAGTAGGTTTGTACAAACACTTACACGTCAATCATATTTTAAAAACTAGATGAGGTCGGCGTTTCCTATCTTAGTACTCTGAGAAGAAAGGCCGAAACAAACTCACAGGTCACAATCTCTTTTAAAGTCCAGACATAATCTTGGTCAGATCATGTGAAGACCATGTAGATTTGTGTCTGAAATGGTCTTTTGAGGAAAAACCACACAGATTGAGTGGACCTGCGCAGTCAGTGCACGCATTTGTCAGTATTTGTGCAGCTCAATTCAGAACTTAAGGACCTCAACGATTCGAAGAACAATACCAAAGAAAGAACATTTGGGTAGGCCATAAAAATTACTCAAACTGCCAGACCATGATTAAAACTAACTGAGTAGGAAAAAAAAGCAACAATAACCCACATAGTCTTCACATTCACAATATAAAAAATCTGCAAAAACGATAGTCTAAGAGCAGACAGACACACATATGCATAGACTTATTTCCTAAGCAGAATTCAGCATTACCACTCAATTAGAGCCTCGGGAAAAAGCTGTTAAATACTAAAAGACAATAAAAATGTAACTCACTTCGTTTACAAATCGCGCACTGGTACTGTTCGCAGCGTTTCTTTTCCGGCAACACACTGCCATCTGCCTTTCTTTTAACAGTTTTGTAGGAATGATGGGCTATCACGTGCGCCTGTATAAACACAATGTTTCGAATTAATTATTTTTCAGAAAACTTTTTAAAAAGACATACTATTGGATTTACAACTGCATAACTATACTCGAAAGGTTTAGATAGTGAAATAAAGGTAAACAAAAAAAACCACGTGACTCATAGATGTTAAACATTTTATTTCAAATGTTAAAATCATATTATTTTGAGTCCCATAATAATAGGCTCTATTCTGAATCTGAATTTGAGGAACTATCTGTCACATTAATAATAAAGCGTTCAGTGGTATCATTAATTATTTTGTCTAATTTAAACATTTTCTGTTCTTTTTTATTACATGACCCTCGCAACTTTTCCAATTCTCAGCAGTCACATTAGCTAAAGCCTCTGGCAAAAGAATGTTTAGGTCAGACATTTTAAAAGTTTTATTTTTCTCGGCTACAAACCCTTTATCTGGAGCCCATATTAACTCAATTGAATTGCGCTCACAGTGGTATGGTGGCAGCCGCAATACAGTGACACCATATAATTTTTTTTCTAATTCATCCACAACAGGTATCCAGGTTAACCGACTAAACGTAATACCTGCTACTTCAGTTGCCATACTACAAAAGGTTTAGGGAACCTGTCTTTTTGGGCTCTTTACAATAGACAGATTACAAAATATTATACTATTTTACAAATCTAACAAAATAATTGTGCTCAAGCAATTACATGTACGAAGAGTATAGTTTACGAATAAATGATAAAGTTTAACATACATTAATAAAAGAGGAAACTATCGTATAAATCGCAAATAACTTTAATTTTGTTGTAACGTATTTTTAAACAAGAAAGTGTCAACTATAAAAAACCCTTTTAACGATTTGTTTACCTTTATTTAACTACCTAAACCTTTCGAGTATAGGTTATAATGTTTCTACTGCTGGGACACAGGCCTACTCTCTATGAGGGAATGGGACATAATCCACCATCCAATATCACATGCCTTCGAATTTTCGGTTCTAAGACATGCGTTTCCTCACGATGTTTTCCTTCACCGTTACCATTTACAACTGCATTAAACTATATCCTAAAGAAGTGACTGCAAGCAAAGTGTTATAGGTCCACTGCAGCTACAATTTTCTGCAAATTCTATTCTATCAGAGTTCAGAATGAAAGGTTCCCAATCATTAAGTTGGGGCAGACAGCATATGAATTCACAGCATATTTACATTTGAATTGGCTTCTAAAATCAGTAGATTCTTAAATTGGCTTCTAAAATCAGTAGAATCTAGTGATTTATAACAGTCCATTACTGGACATAGAGCTCTTTCAAGTTGTAATGGAAATGGATGCCTGTTTAACAGACCACTGCCACTTTACTCTTGGTATACAAACCAACATCAAAAAATCGATATACTAATAATAAAGCAAGTTTTTTTTTTTTTGAACATGCTATTCTCTGAGTCATTGGGACTACCAGTCTGATTTGTTTTTTTTTTTTGCATTTGGTAGCCTTATTCTTGAGGAAGGTCATAGGCTATTTAACATCATGCTACGACCCATAGGGAGACAAGCAAAAAAAAAAAGCTAAGCGATAACGAAGTAATTGCGCGGGCGGGAGATGCGATGCGTGGCGGTGGGTCGGGGGACAAGGGAGTTTTGTAAAAATGTGGCTGTTATTTCAGTAAATTGCGTATCTTACGACTTCCACGTGAATGAAGTCGCGGGCAGAAGCTATACAATGTATAAATAGGTACCTTAAGTCCAGTAACGCTGTGGAAGGACTTTGTGCACAGTAAACACTCAAGTGACAGATCTGGAGTTTGCTCAATATCTTGCTCTCCCTCACTCGTGGGCTCCTGCTTCAACTCCATTTCTATGTACTGAAAAGAAACATCACCTTGATTAGTTTATAATAATAAATTCACTTATTTCACACTAATTATGTGTCCACAATTGTTAGTTACAAAAGTCTTGAAACTATGTTAGTATTTCAGCCTACTAATATTATAAATATGAAAGTTTGTGAGGATGGATGGATGTTTGTTTGTTACTCTTTCACGTAAAAACTACCGAACGGATTTGTATGGAATCTGGAACACAGATAGTTTATAACTTGGATTAACATGTAGGATACTTTTTATCACGGTAGTACGTTCCCGTGGGATAATTTCCGTAATCCACGCGGGCGAAGCCGCGGGCAGAAGCTAGTTATTCATAAAATTCAAATTCAAGTTTATACTTATTACTTATAAGTATTGATTTATGGGGAGTCTTTTGTAGCTTAATAAATTATGGGGGCAGTATAACTGTGCAGTGAGCACTCCTTAAATAATGATGAATTTATAATTAAAAAAGGTATTTTTTTTTCATACAGGGACACAGATTACTTCTATAAAAAAGTAAGTACTTACTTGTGTTTCCTGCTGTACTTCAGTTCCATTTTTCACATCTTTGTTCTCAGAGTTTAATGGATCCAGTGATATTGTACCTGCAGAAAACAAGTTTTAATGAAATTTTGAAAGTACCTAATCAGTAGGTGGTACACTTAAAATTATTGACTTATAAATGAACATCAATTGCTGTTCATTAGTGCCACTAAAACTCAAAAACGGCACAACTGATTCAAATATTTATTTTTTAGTTTTGTTTGCTCTTAAAATTGTGAAAGTTTGTGAGTATGGATGGATGTTTGTTACTCTTTCACATAAAAACTACTGAACAGATTTGGATGAAATTTGGAACACAGATAGTTTATAACCTGGATTAACATGTAGGATACTTTTTTATCCTGGTAGTACGTTCCCGTGGGATAATTTCCGACCTCCACGCGGGCAAAAGTCAAAGTCAAATTCAAATAGTTTATTTCAAATAGGCACATAAAAAGGCACTTTTGAACGTCAAAATTTACAAAAAATTGAATTGATTCTAGTTGCCCCTTCCAAAAGGTAGTTTCGTATGGAGAAGAATGGGCAAGAAACTCCACCGTTACTCTTTTAAAAATGTTTTACAATATTATGTATACATAATAATTATATGTGAAGACGATGCACCTAGAATAAAATTACTATACCACAATAGGTAAAAATAATTAAATATAACGCATGACAGGTAAATTAATTATGAGATAGATACATGGTGCTCACATATTTACAAATATTGAGAAGTAGATTTAAAAAAAAAAAAAAAAAAACCACAGGCAAATGCTAGTAGAGATGGGCTGACTATGACTTTGGCCAACTAGCCGACTAGTCGGCTGCAAAATGGCCGACTAATCGGCCAAGCCAATCATTGAGTTCGGGTGACATCGGCAATGTTCATAACTACGCTTTCGGCTCGTAAATGCCCGCGCAGCGTCCGGCGGCCAGATCTAAGTCTAATTCATTATTATTAGGTCAACGAAGAGATCCTATTTCTAAGTTGTACACCTATTTATTGCCAGTTGTTTGTTATAGTTTCTTGTTTTTTGTTAGAAGTATTAGTTAATTTTATTTTATATAATTTCTGGATCTAAGTCCAATTAATTAATGGACCAAACGAAGGGTTCCTATTCCTTCCTATCCTATTCTAAATTGCACTGAAAGTAAACTGTAAAACTCATTCTATAATAGTATAAAATAATAACAGTAACAATTTCATTTCAATCACCCTCTTTTAATTTTTTAAGAATTTAATACGACAAAAAATGGGCCGACTAGTCGGCGGTTCTTGCCGACTAGTCGCTGACTACTAATATGGCCACATACATGGTACATCATGGGACATCACTAAAAGCTAGTTATTTATAAATGTTGCTTAAAGTTAAGAGACATTTAAACGTCAAAAATATATGGTTAAACAGTCACTAATCATTACTTAACTTTAAGCAATGTTTATGAATAAACCCCTTATTTACCTACAGCATAAACTAACTCACCATTTATAGTAATATTCATAGGTGGTGGCTCCACTAATTCTTCTGGTTCTATTTTTATATCCAAATTGGCTAGTTCAGTCTCAACATACGGGTTATCAGTACCATTAACAAGATATTCGTCATCCGAAAGCACTTCCCGTTTGATTTCTATGTCCATTGGGTTATTAAAAACGGAACCATTAATGTTTTTGTCCACTTGTATTGGTTTAGGCCAGACCTTCTCCATGTCTATTTCAGCAGTGAACCTCATTCTAAGGAGTAAGTCACAATTCCGCACTTTTGAGGAAAACGTTGCTGCATCCAGTAACCTTTGGTAGCAAGGAGCACATAAGACTTTTGAATGTCTATCTGTTTCTGATATCTGTAAGAAGTTAGTAATTATGAACATAGATATACCCATAATGTAACATGGATAAGTAAGAAAGATTATCAGAAACAAAACAGTCCAAGATAAATGAATATTTAAGTTTATTTCATACATACATACATACACATACATAAACTCACGCCTTCATCCCATGGGAATAGGCAGAAACTACAGAATGCCACCTGCTACGATCCTTACATACTCCTTTTGGGTCGCTAACATTCATACATCTGGTCATACACGCACGCCGGTTGCCAGTACTACGCATCAGGCCTTTCTGAAGAACGTGACCAATAAGGTCAGGAGGTCAGGTGGTTTATTTGATAATTTACTTTAAGATGTACTTTTGTACCAGTTTTTACTATTTCTATAAAAGTAAATATAACAAAACTCATAAGTATCTAAATCTATAACCTATAGTTAATTGTAACAATCCAAGGCGATTTTAACCTCATCACAAACAAAACTACTATCCTTTAGGAGCCACTACACTTTAACACCAGTCATTTACATGATTGTATACACTATAATTGTGAAGTTTTACACAAGAGGGTGTTAGAGTACAGTGGAGCCTTCTTTTATATCATACAAACACAAAGCACAGGAGGAAGGGAAACTACAAAACATAACCTTGTTTTAATTTTAAATACAAAATATGATGTTTATCCTCTTTTCTAACCTCAACATTAGCTAATTTAGACAAATCCTCGGCTATGGTGGCTTCCATACCGTCCCAGGGAGGGGCCCAGGCTTGGAAAACATTACAACAGCTCTTCTTATCGTCCAACTTTTTAAGACAAGCACGACATTCACGAGTCACTTCCTCTTGAATAGCCTCCTTTGTTTCGCCAAGAGTATCGGTCATCGTCTGCTGCCTACCACATCACAGAAAACACATGAATGTAGATATAAAAGTAAATAAAACATTTAAAAATATTTAGATCGCGTGAGATTTGTCAATTTTTAATGACATTTTTGACGTATAGTTTTTGCAATAGAATAGACAAAATTACACACACGAAATGAGAATTTTACTGATTGAATAATTATTGTTCGTAATTATGCAATAAATATTGTTATTAATAAAATAATTACAATTTAACATATTTTACTTATATATTCACACTTTATTTGTTTGGATAACTTGTTAAAATATAATTTTTCTCTTGAACGCGTGAATCGCGTGTTGCACTCGACTTTTCTTTTCACGAAAGAGAAGGACTTATTCACTCGTCTACATTTAATGTAGTCTCTGGTCACCAATACTGGCAATTATTTCGAGCCCCGTACACAATGGTCGATACTGGTCTATCAGTGTTGCAAGACTAAAGAAACCCAATTAAAAATTCAAACAAGTTTTTTTTTTTTTTGTTAATGGAAAGAATCAAGTTTTTTTTTTTTTTGTTAATGGAAAGAATCAAGTTTTATTTTCCTGTTTGCTGTATCATTTAAATGGCACTAACCTCTCATAAGCTTTATCTTTCCTCAAAAGTTTATTTTTTACTGGTACCACGATTTTCTTTCGATTTGGTAGATAACGGGATGGCACTGCACTGTGCTTCAATACTCGCTCTGAATTTTCTATTAGGAAAATTAACTAATAAGTCAATCACAGTACTTCGTTTAAGTTTTTAGTGCTAAAAGACTACTAGTAAATATTTATTGCAGTAGCTAGTCCCTTTAGCACTAAAACTTTCAAATTAATTGATCCATATGACAGTTATCTCAAATACATGTGAATACATACTTGACTGAATAAAATCTAGCTTGGTAAAATGTAGGCTGCAGGCAACCATGGTCTTAACATATTGGTAGCTGACCCTGAGAGCTTCAGCCCATTCATTTCTAACTGCTGCACTATTGGGACATGGATGTAGGGAAATTTCATTGCTAGGTCTTGAGTTGCAATGTGGTACTGAACATCTACGATTTAACCTGCAAAAAAATAAAAGTATTACATAATAATTTTGTTAACTCATAGTGAGTTACAACTTTGTAATTGTTACTAATCAGTCTTAGGAGGATGTCTTGACAGAGGCTGTATTTCCACCATTTTTATCATAAATAACTGACCTGAAAGACGTCATCCTGTCGAAATTTCAATAATTTTTACAAAAATCCCATAAATAAAAGGATATCCAGTTTTTCCCGAATTTGGGAAATTTCTGGGAATCTTATCCAATTTTTCATAAAAATCTAATTCGGACTATCACCAAAATTAATAAAATTAAAATATCCAAATCTTTCTAGCCGTGCCCAAGTGATGCGCTTACCCACGAACAGTATTGCATATTTATTTATACTATAGATCTCCAATTCTTAATAATTACTATAAATCAAGTATATACTTACAAGTAAGCTTTTCTGTTCTTTAATCTCATCGATCTGTTTCTGAGCGCGATGTTTATTTCTGAAGAATTAATTACTTCATTTTTTTGCGCATTTTGAGGTGAAACTGCATTATTCTTCAAACCATTGTTCTTTGTTGGAGGCACTTAAAACAGAATACAAATTATAAGTAATGTAAGTATTTTATAGCATAGACAGCAGTGGGTATTTGGCAAAAATAAATCATTCATCGCCACGGGTTTTCAAATTGTATTATTTATTTATCAAAAGTTTTCAAATCCATAGTTTTTGATTCCTGAAATAAAAAAATAAAAATTTACACATTTTGAATCATTTCGAGCTTATAGTTTGTAAAAGTCAACATTAATGGAGATAAAAACTGAAAGCTCATAATAGGTGGCAGCACTGTTGAGTGTTCATTATCCACCATCTGTGTGTCCACTGTTGTTGTTGTTTATTAATGAAAATGTAATGTAATTTTAGAGCAAATTAAAAATGTATACAATTTAGAGTTTAACACACTTCAAATTCGAGCACTAATAAAGGTAGCGTCTACACTGGTAAAAAAACAGCTTTAGTAAAAGGGAAATAAATATAATGATTGTTTTGTGTTTGTTTACTTATGTTCTTTTTTTGTTGAAAACTGGATGCAAACGACATAAATGACCTGCTCGGAGTTGAAAATATAGAGGGTACAGCTGTCTTCTTCAGGATTTTATTCGTATTTGGATCACCTAAAACAGACAAAAAGGATCAATCTATGTGACAAACATTAAATAATAATTACAATATGCAATGCAGGATATGTGATATTTACTAAGCTCAAATTTAAACACACATAATATGCTTACATACTACACCACAAGTGTCTGTAATAAAAATATATTTAGTTCTCGGTTTTATGTAAAGGATTCTCACCTGTATACGCATTAAACACACGATAGTCTTCACATTTGAAATGGCTAGCACACAATCTCGACCATTTTTCAGGTGTCCAATGTTTTCTTTGGACAGCTTTCACCCACAGTTCTCGTCTTTTAACATCTTTTGGAAAAGGATGGCTCCCCTGATTTTTACAGCCAACAGCTGCACAACGAGTCATATTATTTAATTATAAAGAAGTTTGTTTGGAATGTGCAGAAAACGTATGGATGTAAGACAGCTGTCTGTCATATTCTCGAATAGTGAACCATAGACCTAGACCATAAGAAAACTTCTTTTAACACAGACTCCATGTTGAACACTTGACGGTGGCTTAGATTGTACTGACGGTAGACCGTAGCGACACCTAGTGAGCAAAAGACAGTTTTTATCTTCAATCAATAAGATACAGTCAATTGCACATCAGTTATAATTCATAAATTCACAATAAATTAACTCATTGCCCGAATAGTGTCAGAATTTTTATATTCATTCAAATTTTCACTGGCATGTCTTCTTAACATGTGAGTTTTGACTTCATTCCAATATTCTATTACTACTGTATAAAACTCATAGTTTTTTGTGTGCTATTCATGAAAACTGATATTGTTTATGCTTTTACTTTTGAGTTAGTTGTTGTGGACTAGGTATTATTTATTATCACTTTCTTGTTGTGTTATAACTTCTTCTATCTTCTATAGAATCAACACTGTCATCTAACATTAAAGCATTTTAGTTTCTCGCTCACAATTTGTTTTAATGTGTGAAAAAGTTAATTTCTTTCTTTCTACTTCAGCATGTTCTTTTCCTCTGCTTTCCTTAGGTTAAAATGTTCCGTTTTGGACCACCTATCCACCACCTTTCGTAGTAATGTGCCAGGTATTTTTTTGCCCTAAGAGCAAAATAATATTTTAGGTTATGTTTAATGTATTACGTACCAAATGCACGATATTTACTAAATTAATTCAATATTTTCAAATGACTAACCTGACTACGTTCCAATGTCACCAAAAACTTCAGGTTTAAAGTGGTTCGCACATATTTGTGAGTATTTTTACTCGACACCGTGTTGCTGCTTCCCACAATTCACTAGTTTTCTCATCACAAAGAAACGAATGGTTCGCCTTATTTGAACATCCGAAGACGCAACACTAATGCATTAGTGTACAGGTTTACTCAAATACACTCAGGCTTTGAAAAATAATGTGGAAAAACAGTTTTTGACGGTTTTGTTTGTCACAATGTTTCAGTGTTTGTTTACTATTTTCAGTGTTGCCAACTAGGCGAGGTGTCAGGGGTACGTACCGACTGCGCGACAGCAGAAAGGGTTTTTTTTTTGTAATCAGATTTTTGGGCTACAGATAATTTGACGAAGGGACTAGATCCCAAAAACAAATTGAGCTGAAATGCTAAATGGTAATAAAATGTGGTAGGTGTTTTTATAGCAAAATTTTGGGTAGATTGGTATTATAAAAATTGATACAGTACCTATTTTACAAGCAGCAGCAAATAAAAACGCAAGTGTGCGTTCGCATGCATTATTTGATGATGTAAAATCATGCAACTAAGTACGGCGCGCGGGGTAAACCGCAGTGCGGCCTATCACCTAAATAATCGTGTGTCGAAACAGAGATATACAGCATTTAACAATAACCATCATTTTCTATTTTATTACAGTGCCCTTATTAAATCTAAACCTACTAAATCTATTAAGTGGTTTCTTCCCAGGTCCGGGCCATATACATTGCTGAAGACACGGTGACTGAAATAAGTAATCTTTCGATACGAGGAAACCAAATAAATAGTACTCAACTTTCGAGGATAATCTAGGCTAGGTGCCTTATGTTGATTATCCTCGAAAAGACCAATAGAGCCACAAATATGTTTAGTATTTATTTGCGTACATTTATCACCTATTGATGTGCTGACAGACATTTCAACGTTCACAGTTGCTTCCACGACCGCTTCTGGTACCACAGCTTCATAGGTTAGGTCGTCGGGAGCACAGACATGGTATGAAGTAGGATCAATGTCTTCTTTTCTGTTTGAATAAACATCACTATTTCGATTTTCTCTTGTTGAAACATTTTTAGTTTCATGTCTCAGCTGCCTCTTTGATTTTGGAGCCTCTTGCTTTAAACATAGAAACAATGTTGGTACTACTCCTTTTTTCAGATTCTTGCGGTTGTGTTGTAGTCCTAAAATCAATAAGAAAAATAGTTCGTAGTAGTTAGGTAATAAATGTGTTAGAGTAGAGTCTAACACATTTATTACCTTATTTTAAATTATATATTATGTTATGTTTATATTTAAATTACATCGAAACCATGGCACTTACCAGTATACTTGCTTTCGTCATAAAAATCATTGGGTTTAAAATGTTTACTACATAACCTAGCAGACGAGGTTGCTTTCCAATTTTTTTGGTGTAAGGCGTTGATCCATTGATTTCTTATTTTCTCTTCGGCAGGAAAACGATGTGATCCATTATTTTTGCATTGAAAAACACTACATTTAAGAGGCATTTTTATAACTACATACAGCGCAATATGTTGTTTGTTTGATAAAAAAGTGTGGTGTTTGTGTCAATTATGACAGTTGAATCAGCACCAGCGATTAACACGCCATCTACCGGGACAAAAGTCAGCGTGACTTGTTAGTGTTCTGAGGTGACTTAACAACAAAAAAAAATGTACAGGTACGTCTGTAGTCGGTTTACGGACGATAATTTTACGTGTAACGTCATGGCGGAACGTGACAATGAGTCATGCTAAGAGTATATATGTTCTGTGGTCTTGCTTTTTCGTGCGTGCAGCCGGCGTTCATTAAGATGTTATCACGTCAAAAAAAAAAAACATCACAAATTGGTCAAAAACCCAGGTATAATAATCAAAGCAAAACCATAGTCAAAAACAGAGAGCCCTAATAATAACGTCCAAATATGAATTATCAGTTAGTCAATACAAGTGGCTGTGGAGCGCAATCAGGAATTCGCGGTATCCGTCTGCAATGCTGCTGAAACATCGAGGCTCACTCGATGATAAATCTAGTTGTAATAAAATTAGCTTTGCGCTAGGTAAAAAAGACGCGAGCGCGGGAAAATTAAAATGAATTCGGTAAAAAAAATGCCATCACCCATGATAACACTAGACACCAGCCCTAACCACGTAATCAAATTCCGGAATGCCGCTATACGAGGAAACACGAATTTATTATATTTTTTAATGCTGCTATAATAAACTTAAAATAAATGTTTCATTCAATTGCTGTGAATCTTTATTATGTTATCGTACGTACATCCGGGTAACAGCTAGAAATAAATAAAATTACAAGATTCCGCCCGCCTTAAATTTATTGCGGTTGTCCTAAGTCCTAACTACAGGCTAGAAGTTTGAAAGGTGTGAATTGTGTCGCGGTATCAGTTATAAATCGTCTCACTGTCTTAATAAATGGTTGATGGTGTTAATTAATGGTGGTTTTAATAAATCTAGAAAATATTACTTGATGCTTTCTGTTGCTGTGTAGCATCCGATGCCGTTGCAGACTTTTTAGTCCACGGAAATATACTCGGCACGACACCTTTTTTTAAATGTCGACTTATTTGTAGACGACCTGGAAATCACAAATATTTTTCTGTAGTTATCATTGATTTTTATGATAAACTAGCTGACCCGACAGACGTTGTCCTGTCCAAATTTCAATAGTTCAAACAAACGTCCCATACAAAAAGGTCGTTCAGGTATTTCCCGTTTTTTTTTTTGGGACCGTCAATTCTTTGGGAAAGAATATTCTTTCGGAAATTTTCCAATTCTAATACAGTATCGGGTTAACCTTGACTATAGAAATCATTTAAGTTCTGAGAAGCATGGCCCTACGACGCACGTAGTCGTAGTCGGCGGAGAACCGCGTGGCGGGGCTCCTACTTCAGCATGGTTAAAAAAAAAATAACCACGATGGGGATGGCGAGTTCTTACTTCGCTCGCTCACTAGACCCCGCAACCCCCTGCGAACCTCACCTGTCCGAGTCGGCGTGCCCAAGTCCCGAGCTCGCTTCGCTCGCTCTTTCATCCTAAGTTTTAAAAGGATCTGTAGCGGTATCTATACCGCCACATGCGAGATACACGTCACACTGACATCACGCAAATCCCGACATCCCCGACATCAACCGTCGGACAGTTGCCCACCAGACACAACACCCGTCTGGTCGGAGGATCCTCCCTTTTCTATGAAGGTATGAGTGAACTTTACACCCTGTTTCTCATACCTCTATAGATCCCTTCGACATCATTTTTACAACAAAAGGCTGGTCGCAGTCAAAAAACATCAACAGTCCAACACGCTTTTACCCTTATATTTAGGTGTTCTTTAGGATAGAATCGAGAAATTAACGATATGCGAAAAGAAAAGTTTTTGCTTAATTTTTTTTTTTCTTCAGTAAGTAAAAAAAAAAAGTTAAAGTAAAAATATTAGTAGGCCCACAGAACAGAAAAACAGTGGAAGTGCAATGCAACAAACTCACAATAGGAACCGTTGTCGCCAAACTCACACAAATAAACTGAGAATCATACAGTCCACTACAAATAAACATTTCGTTTGATTTGTCGTTTTGATTTTAGTCAAAACTAGCATAAGTCACAGATCCTTCATCTGAGAATCAACCTTCAGTATCTACAAATTGGATTTATTTTGCTTTATTGCAAAAAGTTTTTAAAACGTTTTGTAATCTATAATCAAACTAGATTCGATTGCCGAGTAAATTCCGCTACCCGACCATAGATGGCGGTTTTCTCAGTGGTCGCAATTATAAACTTCAATACGTTAAATATAAGGTTTACATTCGCGTGATAAGTCGTTATCTACTGCTACTCGACCAGTTCAGGACATGTTGAATTTTAAATTACTTTATCGATATCGACGGATAATCTATTTCTTGTTTAATTAAAAAAAAATAAGACTCGTTGGGAGTTCAGTAAAACTGTAGGACAAATAACGTAGTACGTATTATTTAAAAATAAAATATTTAAGTACTAATATACTCAAACTCAAACTCAAACTCAAAGCATTTATTTCAAATAAACCAATTACAGGCACTTTTGAATTGTCAAAGGGTCAGTCAGTCAGAAAAATGAAGCTAGTTGCCCATTCCAAAGCGTAGTAGGTACCTTTGGAGAAGAACGGGCAAGAAACTCCATGGACACTCTTTTAAATCAATATATAGTTACAAAAAAACAAATTGTTTACATCATTCATGTTCAAATTAAAAATGTGAGAACTATGTAGAAATTAATTACTTTATACATAATATATATATATTAATGTGTTTTACATAAATTATGAAATCCCAAATAAATAAATACTTATGCTAAATGAATTTGTATTGTAATGTTTATAATAAATAATAAATTACTTATTTTCTTTTATCGATATCAATCGATAAAATCAACATCCGACCAGACTACATCACTAATTGAGTAGCGAAGAACTTTCGACAACGAAATAATGAATACATTCAAACCAAGGTAAAATTTATTTTAATGACATAAGGTTGATTTTTACTAGACGTTCTATTAAATTAGTAGTCAATTAAAATTAACGTTGATTTTATTAGAAAACAAATAAAATCGTACTTATCGATGGTACGAAACGACTCCATTTTTTTAATGTTTTCTCCTACTATCATCTTTGCACTCCAAAATGGAACAATACGGCATACCTACGGAAAAATAAATTTATTGCAAGACTAGCGACTCGGCGTGATGTTAGAACACGACTGGGATCAAATAACCGTAACTACGCTTATTTGTGGCACACGTGCCACGCCCACTTTGCACTTCCACTGTTTTTTCTGTTCCGTGAGTAGGCCTATTTCTCGGAAACGGTGCGTCGTAGGACCATGCTTCTCAAAACCTAAAATAATGGTTTCTATAGACAAGGTTATCCCGAAACTGCAATAAAAATGTTAATTTTCCGGAATAAAAGTATACGAAAATGTCTTCGCTCCAAAGCGCCCCTAAGGCTACATTCCAAATTTTCCATATTTTCTTTCCATAAAAACCTAATTCGGACTATGACGGAAAATTTTAAAACAAAAAATAGCCAATACGGTGCACTCGTTCTCAGTGATAGGCTTACCAACGAATAGCATTTCATTTTTATGTATACAGCGTGTTAAAGAAATTGCGTACCATAGCTTCAGAGTGAGTTCAGTATCGATAAAGGAACCCGTAAAAAATAAAAATAAAATACCTGTAAAAATAACTGAAAATTATCATAAGCATGAACCTAATATAGTACCTACTAATTAAATAGCAAAGAACGTTTAGAATTGATCAAAAAAGGGGCGTTAGGCGTTAGGGGCGCACAACTTGCGCCATTTGTCGCGAGCCGTTTTCAGTACCAAATAATGCGTCGGCCCTTAGTATTCGGACGCGAGAAGTGAAGGACAAAATGACAACGCGTTCTATAGTAGGCAAGTTATTAAAGAATTTAATCAAATAAAATAATTTGAATTCTAAACGATTGCTATTTTAAGTTAGTAGGTACTAAATTAGGTTGATCTTGCAATTTTTTTCCTGGGTTTTTTTATTTATACTTAACTTACCCCTAAGCTATGGCACGCAATTTCTTTAACACCCTGTATATATATAAATTATACTGACTAAAATATTCATAGCGTTAATCTTACCCGTATATGCAGAAACACCAACATAATCAGATTCTATGAAGTGTGCTCGGCATAATCTGATTGTGTCGGTCACAGGCTTTTTTCTTCGCATGGCTTGGACCCATTTTGTTCTCAACTTTGCATCTTTCGGAAATAAGTGCACACCACCGTTATTACAACCAGGAAGAGCGCAACTAGGCATACCGCATATTAATTTTATTATCCAATAAACAAATACGAAACGCTGCAAATAATGAGCTGCTGTCAGACAATGGCCGTGTCGCAAACACGACACCTAGCGGTAGAAACACAACAAGGATAATAAACAGCGACTTTTTTTTTATGTTCGTTGGTCAAGTTCTTTTCTTTAAACCCCGTCGGAAACAGAGGGGTGAAAGTATGCATATGCGTGACTGCGTGTCTGTCTGCGGCATCGTAGCTCCCAAACGGCAGAACCAATTTTGTGTTTTTAATAACCATTTTATAGACGACATAGACGATGAATTAACTATTTTTTTGTTTTTTAGCGGGAGCCAGCCACTCACACTCAGGAAAAATGTCATTTTGCTTAATAGCTAAATTAAAAGAGGCATCAAAACAATGGTGCCGATTCTCTTGTTACAAAATTCTCTAAACTAGACTAAAAATCACTAAAATTTTGTTTAGTCCTGTCAAAAGACGATTTCTCATTCTGAAATAGACTAAAGTGACACAACATAACTATATTTTAGTTTGACAGCACTAAGATGGTACTGAATAATTATGTTAGTGAAAATGGCAATTTTGCTATTCTGAATTTGACGTTTTTAACCTAAAATTTTGGTTGTCTACTAAAACTGTGTAAACTAAATCTGGCTATTTTTAATCGCGATTAAAAAGGTGTGGAATAAAATTAGTTGTCATGAACTAAGATTCACCACAACACCTCGACTTCAGGGGCAAAAACAATACTGTATTTTTTTTTTAATTTTGCTTATATCTCGAAAACGGTGTGTCCTATCCCAAAAATAATGAAAATTTCGACCCCCTTTATGAAACCCTTAAACCGATATAACTCTACACGAAGGTATTTTTTTTTAAATATTTTCCGCACAAAAAGTGAAAGATTCCATATAAAACACGCCGAGCCTGCCACCAATGCGAGCCTCCGGCTCTAAAAAAAATCACGTGGTAGGGTAAACAAGTAGGTACCATGTGGAGTCGCGATCGTCAAATTAAATTTTAGTTGCGTCAAAATGATTTTTAAATTTAGAGATATTTTATTGCAGAATAGCTCTAAGATTCTCATAGCCAAAAGTAAGGAATTTTAGTGATAGTTTAGTTAGTTTAGTTCGGTGTACAAGAGAATCGGCACCAATGTAAAAACTTTTTAAATAACGTGTCTTACATTATACCGTACTATATTCACCAGTACTAGCACGCACTCAAATAACAATTTTTATTATGTTGTTAGTACCACCTGAGATGACTAAATTTACACATTTTACCGCTATTTTCAAAAAAATAAATAAATTTCCGACATAACAACTGACACTTGACTTGTTTGACTGACATCGCAATGTTGCTGTCATTTTATTACCAAATTTGATATTTTATGATGGCAATATTTGCAAATCGATATTTTTTACGACTTCGTAAGTTACGTACTTCTACAGCTAGTTGCATAACTAGAAATGAGTTGAAACAGCCGCATTGTGTCACGGCCACCTGTCCTACCGCCACCGCGGGCAATTAACGAGAAGCGAGTAGAGCTACCAACTAAAAGTGAGTTGCCGAGCAACGAGCACCGACTGCGCTACGGCAACGAGCGATTATTCGCTGGTATGCGTGTGTATCGTGGGGATTGGTACAAGGCAGCATACTCAGCAGTGGGTAAAGTCGGGCTGTAGATGATTATGATGCATAAGTATGTACCAAGCCAAAGTAAGTTTCAGAGCGAGTGTTCTGCCCGCCAAGCGAGCGTCGCTGAGCGAGTACTCTCATGAATTCATGATTGCTCTTGTCGCTGCCAGAAACGAGTATTCGCTGGTGTGAATACTCAGTTATAAACTAATAATATGACGGAGAAGGTATGTCTCTCACGTTATTATCAGCCATATTTTAACTACTGTGAGCGTACTTTGGGTAATATTGGTTATTGCGCAATAGAAAAAACCGTTTGCAGTTCAAATCAAATTATAATTTACGATCAAATTAATCACACTAGCGAATTACACCCCTATACGGAACGCGTGACAGTTCCGAGGGTGGAGGTACTGATCCCTTCGACGGCAGAATGGTAAGTGTCCACTCGTCCCATCAGCATCAGCGCTCCTCCATCAGCCAGGCTCTGTCATAGCACGAAGTTAGCCGAGTATGCACGTCATCGCGACGGTGCTGCCACCTCCCGGAACTCGTACTGCGCTTTGTTTAGTGTACATACTAATGACCGTCTCCGACAAATATATGTATCTCTTTTATCAAATATGTATTTCCAGAATTATAATCATTACAATTATCAATACAACTTAGTATTTACGCGTAGTGATTCCCAGCTGAGACTTTCAAACAGCGTTGCTAACTCAGCGGATTTCCCCTCTTATCTAACGGTTTAGGTCGGCTACACGTGAGTTTTCGTACGAATACGCACGACTTGATCCATCCCGATCCTCCTAATACTGTGGTACCTCGCACATTAGGTGCAAGCTAGTCGTGCTTGTACGCGCTTAAAGTTCCGACGTCCGAAATCAATCCAAACTTGTTTGGATTTTTATGCGTTCGTACGTTAAAAATAAAATATCGATATAGAAAAAAAAATGGTTAACGGACACAAACTAAGAAATAGCCCGGGCTCATTATTCAAGTCCGCCGTAGTATGATGGAATTCATCAAATAATTTTAAATATATTTCAGGCACCTATTCGGTTCTAAGACGGCTATTACGACGCCGCGCGCCGCCGCCACTGCAGTCTTCGAATCGGATATACATTAGTCATTACGATGATGTCACCGGTTACGGGTCAGTCATTCCTGGGATTTCAACAGAAAAAAAAAACTCAAACAATGTACACAGCTTAATTCGTACGTCCAATAACGTATGTTTACGAACGATAAAAATTGGTATCCAATGTAGGGCCGGCCGCGGCCTTAAAGCCGCTATACACATTGGGCCAAGGTGCTGGGCCAGCAGGTTGGGCTAAAGTGTATAGATTTACTTGGGGTATGTTAGTAGTTGGGATGCGTGCAGAAAACCTCCTCGTGTGCCTAATACCTGCTGGTCCCTTTTGGATACGTTCGAGGGGAAGAGCAGTTGTCGGGCCGGTGCACCCTGGGCATGGACAATAATCTCTTCTTGAAAAAGCTGCTGTAGTTTTTCGGAGACGGTATTGTTTGTGGCGAACTTCTGCAGCTGGGGGAGCAGTATGCTCCACGGCGTTCTTCCATGTGTCCCTCTGATTTTCAGAAGGCACAGTGGAGGAATAAGGGAGGTAAGTCGCTCCTGATCGGTCGACGTTCGCCGATTGACACTGGATGTGACCCTGCCACTACTGTGCAGGCGCCCCAACGTGGCTGTGGTTTCTCCCTCAAAGAGCAATCTTGAAGAGAGAACTTTCGATAGGTTCGCTGAGTCGGGTTAGCCAGACAGCGAACGGAGGCATGCATAATGCCGCCGTCGGGGGCTTGGGTAAACCGCCCGGCCTAGAGGAAGCCCGGGCATCTATAAGATAAAAACGACCTAATTCAAAGCTATGAAGCGTGGCGAGAGGATGAGCAGCTGGTGGGGGACCAGTCGCTAGCGCTTCCCCTATAAATACCTGCCGCACTCTACAGTATGTAGCAGAGATTAGACTCTCGGCATCGGTCGCGAACGGTTGTGTGCTCGCACTCTCCCGCTCTCGATTTTTGTCGAAGTTTAATTCTTCACGCTGCGAACCTCGTAGCGCCCTCGTAGCCGCCCCGGCTGCATCCGATCGTCGATCAATTAATTAAATTTATTTAATTAATTGGTCGTATCAAGTGATCAATTAAAAACTGCCTTTTTCAAGGCAAAGTGTTATTTCTTTAACTGCGCGATAGTGTGAGTAGCTTCACTAGGCCCCTTCTGGGCAAAACCACAGTTTCGTGGTCCTCGGTGGATACCTAGCGGTGTTAACGATCCGAGTGGGGTGTTCTCCCAACACAGCCGCCGAACCCTTTCAGGGCGAGGCAGTCAGTTGGACGGGTCCCAGAGCTAACCGGCCTTGGGGGATCTCCTAGTCGGCTCTGGTGACAGTTTTCCTTTCCCAGCTACTCACCTAGTGTCTCTAGGGTGTGTCTACACCCTTCGCGCTAGACTGTCAGGGCCCCGTTCGCACAACAAGACTGGCGACAGGTTTACAAGCTTAAGGCTCACCATAGGTACTCACCTCCCTGTCTATACCCGACAGGGAGGGTAACTCATCCCCGGGATCACCTACCCGGGGAGTTAGGCATAGGGAATTTTTAGGCCGCAATCTTATATTCCACCATCCCCCCCAATTAGTAGCCCCGCACCCCCCCAACATGGGGGATGCCATTTTATTAACATTCCTCAAGGAGGTCCTCCTAAAGGACCCCGAGTTCATCGCCAAATATGGCGCCAAGTTCGCTGCTTTGCAGCCCCCCACCCCCTGTCGTTCCGTCAACTCTGCCGCCATCGCTAACTTTAGCGATGCACTAGAGGCCCCCCCCCCGGTGCAAACCGCCCCCCTCCCCCCCGTACCGATGGAAACCGACCAACGGACCACAACTAGACGCCCCGTCTCCCCGTACTCCTCCGGCTCGGAAACCCTCACCAACTCCTCCTCCGAGGATGACGGTTTCCAGACCGTCACCTCGTCCTCCAAAAGGAAGAAGAACTTCGCCTCTTCACAGGCAAATAAACTAAGGGACCAATCGGTCACTCCCCCGCCCACCCTTGCGACTCCGCCCCCCGTCGTCGCCATCACGACCGCCCCCCCCCCCCCCCCCCGCGTTTATTCCCCCCCGGCTCTCAATGCTTTCCCAGAAAGCAACCCCAAAAAGACCCCCACCCCCCCCCCCTGTCTTCATCCAAGACAAAACCAAATGGACTGAAGTGTCCAAATGGTGCGTCGATCTCAGGATCGGCTACACCAGTGCCCGTTCAACCGAGCAGGGCATTAAGGTCCAAGTCCCTAAATCTAACGATTATAGGGAACTCACTAAGCTCCTCAGAGCACGAGGTGTGTCCTTTCACACCTACTCCCTCCCCGAGGACCGCCAGACCCGCGTGGTTATAAATAGGATCCCAAAGGAGATCGCTACCTCCGACCTTAAGGAAGACCTTGTCTCACAAGGCATCCCAGTAGCCGAGGTGCACCGCATGCACCGTGCCCGAGGCGGCGAGCCATACAACATGGTCCTTGTTGTATGCCCCCCCGTCGAAGGACACCACCCGATCTTCAAAATTAAATCCCTCTGCCATCTCACTGGATTCGATATCCAGAAGCCCCGCAAGACTGGAATCGTCGGCCAGTGTCACCGCTGCCAACTATACGGCCACTCCCAAAAGAATTGCCATGCCACACCCATGTGCGTCAAGTGCCTGGGTGGGCATGGCACTTCCGAGTGCTCCCGTCCTAAAGACCGTACCCTCTGCACGGAACCACCCAGCTGTGTGCTGTGTGGCCTCTCCGGGCATCCAGCCAATTACCGTGGCTGCCCCAAAGCCCCTAAGGCAACAAATCCCAAACTGGCGAAGCGTACGGACGCTCGTCAGGGAAGGGAAGCCCCCTCCACCCAACTTCCCGAGCGCCTGAGTCCCCAGAGACCCAACGCTTGGAATTTATCCCAGCACCAACAGGCCTTCCCGCCCCTGGTACGCAACCAACCCCCCCCTCCACCCCTCATCGCACATCAGATGGACCCCCGCATTCGCGCACACGCGCTCGCGGCCGCGCCCGCAACCGCGCCCGCGCCCGCGCGCGCACCCGCGCGCGCACCCGCGCCCCTCGCTACTAACCCCCCGGCTCCTAAAGCCACTACCCCCGCCCCAGTCGCGCCCGTTCCTTCCTCAACCACACCCGTGGCTGTAGGCCCCAACCCCATGGATCCGTTCAACGTGATCTCAGGCACATTCACTGCCTTCCTCACCCCTCGCGCCCGTCAAATGGCCAATGAAATCGTTGCCGCCAGAAATGCCGGAAACTTTTATGCCATTCAATGCATATATAACGCGTACCCGGATATTACGCACGCGCTCCAGTCATTTGTAAACTCCCCCAATCCCACTAATGGATAACGGAATCCTCTCGCGTTTAAAACCCCGATCCCTAAAGTTAGGTTATTTCAATGCCAATGGCATCCAAGGTCAGCGCGACGAAATCGGTACCTTCCTCCGCGACCACCAGATCGATGTCCTCCTCGTACAGGAGACTTTTCTAAAACCCCACATGCGAACGCCGTCGATAGCGAACTATCGGGTTGTTCGAAACGACAGGACTCGGTGTCACAAGGGTGGCACCCTCATTTACTACAGAAAATCCCTCTACTGCATCCCCTTGGACCCGCCCCCCCTCTCACGACTAGAAGTCTCCATTTGCCGGCTAGGCATGACAGGCCACCAACCGATCACCTTGGTATCGGTCTACCTCCCCCCTACGAACCAATCAGAGAACTTCCAAATCTTGACTGACGACCTGACCTTACTCCTCGGCCTGAGTGACTCCGTTATCATAGCGGGGGATCTCAACGCCAAACATCACGCCTGGAATAGTACCAGAATCTCTACCCGAGGGAGACACTTGTTCGACCTCTGTACCCCTCTAAATTTCGATGTCATCGCCCCGATGACTCCCACTCACTTCCACCACTCGGTTGACCATACCCCTGACGTGCTCGATGTATCACTTTTAAAGAATATCAACCTATGGTTGGATTCTATAGAGGTGATACACGAACTATCATCTGACCACCGACCAGTTGTGCTTAAGCTAGCCCCTCGCGTAGGCTTCCCCGACCCCGACCAACCCCCCTCCACAAAAGTGGTAACGGACTGGAGGAAAGTAAGCGAACGCCTGAAATCCAACACGTCCCCCCACCTAGACTCCATCCCCGACCTCTTCGACTCTATCGCTGACACGACGGCTGCGATCGACTCATTCACTGGACACGGACAATCAGTCCTGAACGATTGTTCAAGGGAAGTTCCAGCGACGGACGACCGTCGCTGGAAGTTGCCGGACGATGTACGTGAACTGATGACTGAGAAGAACGCGGCTGTCCGTGCGTACAGCAACTTTCCCTGCGACGCGAACCGAGCCCATATGCGCTACTTACAGCGAGCTGTAAGGACACGTGTAGCGGAGCATCGGGAAACGGGCTGGGATAAGTTGCTGAGCGAACTAGAGCCTACCCACCTAGCATTCTGGGAGCTTCAGAGGAAACTCAAATCCCGAGAAGTAGTCCCTATGCCCCCCTTGATCCGCCCAGACAATACCATCGCTTTCGATGATGTCGACAAGGCCGAGTGCCTAGCCGACAGTCTTGAGGCCCAATGTTCGCCCAGCTCTCAACCTGTAGACCAAGCTCACCTCTCTGAGGTCGACGCCGAAGTCGAAAGGAGAGCCTCCCTCCCCCCCGTAGAAGACCCCGAGTGCCCTCTGCCTCCCGTCACCCCCGACGAAGTGCAAGAGCTCATAAAGGGCCTTAAGCCCCGTAAAGCCCCCGGTTCTGATGGAATGACCAATAAGGTGTTCCAACTTTTCTCTGCCCACCTGATCATGCTAATGACCACCATCTTCAATGGTGCCATGAGCAATAACATCTTCCCCCAAGCGTGGAAACAGGCCACTGTCATCGGCATTCCCAAGCCGGGCAAGCCTAAATCCGCTCCCTCCAGCTACCGCCCCATCAGTCTCCTCAATGTCATCGGCAAAATCTATGAGAGGCTTATTTATAAGCGTCTCAGAGACTATGCCGAGACGAAAGGTCTCATTCCCAACGAGCAGTTCGGTTTCCGAACCCAACACTCGTGCGTCCAACAGGTCCACCGTATCGTCGAACACATAAGCGTTGGCTTCCAACGTGGTTCGTTGACGGGTGCTGTCTTCTTTGATATAGCGAAAGCGTTCGACAAAGTCTGGCACAATGGCTTATTATATAAGCTATACCAACTTAAAGTGCCAGATCGTCTCGTGCTCATCCTGCGAGACTTTTTGTCGAACCGCACCTTCCGATTCCGCATCGAAGGAGCGCTATCCTCCCCCCGCCCCATTCGCGCCGGAGTCCCTCAGGGCTCCGTGCTCGCCCCTCTCATTTTCACGCTTTTCACCAGCGATATCCCCAAAAGTAAAAGGGCTCAGTTGGCTCTGTTCGCAGACGATACGGCCATTTACTACACCGGCGTAAGCCCCGACGCGATATCTCGCACTCTCCAAACCACAGTCAACCAACTCGGTGACTGGTTTAGGAAGTGGAGAATCGAAGTCAATCCCGATAAGAGTCAAGCGGTTCTATTTTCGAAACCGAGACTCAACCCCACCCCTCCCCGTCCGATCACCATGTTCGGCAAGCCTATCCCTTGGGAGAAGCGAGCCAAATACTTGGGTGTCACTCTAGACCATAGACTCTCTTTCGGTGAGCACATAAAGCAGGCGCGTTCGCGCGCCGCTTTCGCTCTCGGTAGACTCCACTCCCTATTGAATGCACGCAGCAAATTGTCACTTAAGTGCAAATTGCGCATTTACACAGCGTGCATTCGACCAATCATGACTTACGCGAGCGTGGTTTTCGCACACTCGAAACCCCACCACATCCATAGGATGCAGACCCTCCAAAACCGGTTCCTCCGTAGGGCAACCGGCTCCCCTTGGTTCGTTCGGAACGAGATCCTCCATCTCGACCTTAAAATCCGCACTATCCGTCAGTTCATGAAGCGCATTTCCAAGCGCTTCTTCGACTCCGCGGCCTCACATCGCAACCCTCTGGTTGTCGAGGCTGCCAGATATGCCCCCTCCCGCATTAGTCGTACCCGCCGTCCAAGGCATGCCCTGTCCGACCCCGATGACCCCATAACCCTCCTCCAGGAGAGCAGTAGGGCAACCAGTACAGTACACAAAAACAGACCGCCATCGTTCCGACCTCGCCGCCGAGGTCCTACACGACGCCCCCGACGTAATTGTCCCCCCCCCCCCCGACCCTTGCTCGACGACGCGCCAGCCCGCGCCGTAGCTGAGCCTGTAGTTTTAAATTCCCCAGTTAATAATAATATAATTTAGATCCAGCCTGTCCCATCTTGCTGCCCTCCCCTCAGTGACGCCCTAAGCCGAGGTTCGTACCCCACAGGGGGTGCCCTTAGCGTGCGGTCACCTAATTTTTAAGTATTGTTCGCCCCTGGCTGGAGGCTTTAAGTTAGTAGCTTAAGGCACCCACAGGTTTGCCCGGTTAAGTAGCCAGGACCTTAGTGGTCACAACTACGAGCTGCCAATTAGGAAAAAAAAAAAAAAAAAACAAAAAAAAAAAAAAAAAAAAAAAAAAAAAACACTATGTAGGCTTACCTAGTGTAAAAGGCTTTGCCTAGGCGGACATTTATATCCACACTACTTGTGGGAACAAAATGGAATATGAAAACGAACAAACCACAAACAAAAACGGGATTGACCTGTCAAATTTATTGGCGAAGGTACCGCTTCCCGGTGACAGCAACCAGAGTCGAGGAGGCTCCCGTCCCTCAGGGGACCAAACTATGTCCGACCAGACACTCGCGCGGGTGCTTCAAATTTTGGGGTAAACGTCCGCACGACCATGAGTCGGACCGCGTTGGGGCGGCGCGGCGAGCCTATCTTCGAGCGAGGAAAATCTGTCGGCCGGTAAGATAGTAACAACGAGGAGAGAGAGAGAGAGGTCGTGTGACATCTCTGGGAGTGCCTGCTCCAATGTCGTCACGCGACTCTCTCGGTCGCTTTAAGTGGCCTGATATGTCTAACTTGTGGGCAACGAAGGCGGAGGTTTACGCCGAGAAGCGTGCTCAGAGTAGGCTCACTCGTGGGACCTCTCCTGTGGAACATCGGTTACGAGTGGTTGCTGAGGGGCGAACCACAACCGGGAGTGGACCTGGCGTGTTACGTGGACGACACGCTGGTCACGGCCCGTGTGATCACGCACAGGTAGACAGAGTTGCTGGCGACAGCTGCAGTCTCGCAGGTGGTGGGTCACATACGGCGCCTGGGCCTGGAGGTGGCTCTCAACATATCGGAGGCCATGGGCTTTCACGGCCCTCGGCGGGCGCCGACGCCGGGATCAGACATAGTGGTGGGGGGGCAGGACGAATTGCTGTCAAGGCTACCGTGAAGGACCTGGGATTGGTGCTCGACAACAGGTAGGACTTCGACCCCGATTTTCTCCGGGTGGCACCCAAGTTGATGGACGCGGCGGGCGCGCTCGCAACGCTGCTTCCCAATCTGGGCGGTCCGAGCACCGCCTGTAGAAGGTTGTACCTAGGGGTCGTGCGATCCATGGCCCTGTACAGGGCCCTGGTGTGGGTCTATAACCTGATGACGGCCGGCAGCATGTGTAATCTTGCAAAAACCGTAGAGGGCAATGGCCGTCAGAGCTATCAGGGGGTATCACACTATCTCCCCCACGAGGCAGCTTGTGCACTAGCCGGATCACCGCCTTGGAACTTACAGGCGAGAGCCCACGTGTCACTGTACCGGTGGCGTAAGGAGGTGCCGTTGCGGGGCAGTGGACCGATGCAGCGAGAGATCGAGCTGTGTCGAGAGGTCCAGCGCACGGAGTGGCGGGACTTCAGCTGTCAGGTTTCAGCACCCTACCGGCGGCCTCGATACCGTCGCGGCGTCGGAGCCGACTTGTCACTGCCGGCCGTCGGTGTTCAATGGTCGGGAGCTCTGAGTCGTGGGATGCGGTTACCTCCTTTTGTGAAACCGTCAGTTCGCAGAAGCAGGCTGCGGAAAGAGAGAAGGAGATCGAGAACACTCTCCCGATGCGCAGAAGGCAGACTGGACGTCAGCAGAGGGGGCATAACGCCCACTTCCAGCCCCGTAATCAGATACTGAGGGACGGCGGATTGGGGGACGTCCGCCGCCCCTCATCCAGCAGGCCCTGAGGTGGCGGCGCGTAGTGTTCCACGCGCGCCCCTATTGGACGTCGCGGGGGAGTCTTACAGCTCACTCTCCCCGCGGACTTGAGGAGGCCCGCCGAGGCGGGCCGGCACTAGCCGGGGATCGTGAAAGGTGCACAAGTTCCCATGATCCCCGGTGCAAGCGTGTGAAGGGAACACTGGGGTGGGTTTTAGTCAGTAAGAGTCTGACAGACCCTTCCGGCCGCCACAGGGCGGGAAATCCATGAGGATTTTCCACAAAGAAAAAAATAATGGGAGTTGGCAACTAACACTGGTCGGCCAACCAAATAGGTTTTTTGTGCACACTTCAAAGGATCTCGGCGCGCTCCGCAAACAGTGTTCATACGTTGGCGTCTTATTCAGTTCGTTGTCGGTCGTTATTCGTCAGCAAAGAGTATAATAACTTTAAAAGGTTCGTCAGCAAAGACAGTACCTAGTGTTGCGCCATGGTTGCGCCTAAGTGAAACTGGCATTTCTTTTTAGTCACTTTATATTCTATTTTGATGCACATTTAAGCAATAATTAAACGTACCTACTGTATAAATAAATTTCCGCGGTTGCAGAGTTTCCTTATCCATCTTTTTTAAAGCGCCAATGCAGAACGATCAATACGCCAATGCAGCGCCAATGTGCTTACAGCGACCGTTGGGGATCCGATTTTTTAGTCTAACGTGCTGACCCAGCACCTTGGCCCTTGTATACAGCGGGCTCTAGGGTGAGGTTGAAATGGGAGTTTAACGGCTGCCGGATTATTTATAACGGTTTTTCTAAACATTTATTTTATTTTTTCGGTAAAGTTTAGTCAGATGAACGGCTTTTTATACTAACACTTTCGCGCTAATAATGAATGAGAAAAAAAAACGGATTTCAGTTGGAATATCCTAACGTCAACGGAATCTCAAAATATTATTATTGGCAGCACGGCTTTCAAAGCAAACGCTTGAGTAAGTTTTCTGCTGCACGCTGCACGTGAGGAAAGAAAAAAAAACATTATCCGGCAAAATATGTGTCCTTAATTAAATATGTTGAGGATACATATTTTGTCAGATACCAAATTTTTTTTTTCTGGGATGTATCAATTTTCTTCATCGTTCGTTATATTGTGAATCGGCAAATTTGTACATTCTCATTATGATGCCATTTTTCTACTTTACCACCAAATTAAGGACAACGGAATTTTAAAAAAAGTATCCACTTTACGTTATAGTTCACTCACAGTGGTTCGACGGGTTAGGGTAGGGGTTACTTCGAGGACACAGAACACATACCATAACGGAGACCACGAGGGGTTCGATTGGATTCGACCCACAGAGTACATTTTTGTTCAACCTATGGATGGACCATAGTGTATGCAAATTGAGTTTATAGCTGGATCAAATAATAAAAATGAAAGTCGAAGCTTTCACTTCTTTATTCTAGTCACTGTAGCCGAAATCGGCATGGGATGTATTATTATTAGGGCCACTAACAACGACAGGGCCCCCGCCCGCCCGGGGCCACTTAAAGTTTTATAACACCTGCACCAGTAATCGTACTAATAACATGAAACAATGTTACTTACCCGCAGTTTTCGCCTCGATTACACTAGCCCCAGTTGTGGATTGTTGAATTTTACTGGGAAAAATCGATGGAACAGCTGTTTTCTTCAAATATCTATGAAATGGAGAAATCCCTAAAAGTTGATAACAAGACGTAATTAGCAAAATAAGTTTGCGTCGGAGATCATCAAAAATACTGTTATAAGAAAGTAAGAAAAAAGTAAATAAGTACTAAATATTGTCCGTACCTGTGGATAAACACACATCAACATAATCACTTGGCGTAAAATGATCATAACATAACCTCGAATGCTTAGATGCCTTAAAATTCTCTTTGTTCGTCGCTTTCTCCCACAATGATCGCAGGTAGGGGTCTTTGGGGAACGTGTGTGACCCCATATTGCGGCAACTTGCAGCTGAGCATCTTGGCATTGTAAATAAACAAGTATTTTTTGTACGAATTTTATGAATTTTGACACTAAATATGGTCTCAAGCGTTTACAACGCTACCAAGCGGCGAAATGAAATAGCTTGTGCTTGAAAAGTAGGTGAAGATCATTTGAAAATGATTGCCATACGTATTTAAAATGTGACATACAAAAACGAATATAAAGTGAGTGGAAACTGTAAAAACGACAGGAAAACGGGTAAAACTTGAAGAGCAGAAAGCTCAAAGACCTAAATAAATAAATCAAAGCACAGCAAAACGCGTGGCTTCCAATTTATTCACGAAAAAACATTTTTCTATTGAAACAACATTTGACCCACTGACAAGATGTCAACTAAATTGAAACAACAAAATGAAACTGTCAATGTCAAATGTGCACATTGTTTTTGTGCAGTACATGTGATTGATCCGTGTGAACCCAAAATTTATTTTATCCTATTAGAATTTTGCAATAACCATGGACGAAACTACGCCGACAGTTAGTTTAATATCATGTATGCACTTTGTACGTCGTGGCGTGGCTAAAGCAGTGCCGGAAAAGGTATTTAAATTAAAAACGACAATCAGATAGCAACTTTCCCACTTGATAGACCGCAGATACATAATTAAATATTTTATTTGTTTGATTACAGATAGAATTAACAGAAAAGGAGCTGGAGAAAATTATAAAACAAACAGCTGATGATTTGCGGTGGGTTCTTGTTATCAATTCATAAAGTAACATTGTGATATCATTTGTAATATACGATGCTTGCAACTTTAATATGTTCTATTTCGGTAAACTTTATTATGTTATCAGCCTGTACATGTCCACTGCTGTACGTAGACCTGCTATAACCTGTCAAAATTAAATAAACTTGCAAATAGCTGATGAACCATACTCATCCTATACTCAGTTTTTATAAATAAATAAACTAACCTAATCTTACAGAATAACGGAGGCTGGTGAAGATGAAAGCGATGAAGAAGGTGAAGCCAGTGCGGCGCCAAGAGACCCCCCGGCCGATCCTAACGATGAGTTTAACTTCGAGAAGTATGATGATGAGGATAATAGTAAGTATTTGTTACCTTTGTACTAACTTGGATCTGTACTTAACAGCAACATTAGTAGCTGAAGTGGTCATAATACGTAGGAGCAAGATGATACGCAGACTCATATACTGAGTCTCACTAATCTGGCACTACTAAAAACCATGGGGTGGGGTGTCTGATTATAGGAATCTTTGGATTACTAGATTGTATAGAAAAATTCTAGATAAATAAAATAAAGCATTTTATAATATAATAGTTTAATAAGGGAACATCTACTTATGTACACACTGCTACACATCAAGCTATACATTTCCAGTATAAGCTCATCTCGCATTGTATAGGATTTCCATACAATACAGGGTCAGAGTAAACTGGAAATGTATGGCTTGATGTGTAGCTGTGTGTACTACACATTTCTTAATGACGATTACATATGGTACTGGGCGTGCTGAAGTAGTGAGAACGCCGGATTAGTGAGACTCAACTTTATCTAGAATTTTCATATCCTACTTGCGTTTGTAACCACAAAATAATCTGTAACATTATAGTAGTTCTTATTGGAGTAATACAGGCTGGCAGGTACATCGCCGCACATCCTGTTATGATGGATTCAGTACATGGTTCTAACCCACCCCGCATTAAAAAAAAACACCAGTTATTTAAAAAAAATATGCTGTTCTCTCCATTTTGACCGTGTAGGTATTGCGCTGTTGTATCAAAAAGCAGTTTTTTTTTTGATATCTATCCAAACATTTTAAACCTAGGGGGTCATCAAGTGCTGAATTTATGGTTACTGTTTGTACAACAATTTTTATGAGATTTTTTTTTATTACTTTAACTGATGCCTGTGTCCCATAGTGCTAAACTGCTATCATCCTTACATAGTCCTTTTGCTACTAATAATTAATAAAATGTTATTATAATACCAAATATCTTTTATTTGCAGTTAACCCTGTGGGTATTGGTACTGTGGCAACCCTGCCAAACTTAGGTGATCTAAGTGAAAATGTTCAGATTAGGGTAAGCCATAATTATAATCAAAATTTATAATACTAACCTGTGATAATTAATAGAAATGAAGATGAATGATGATGATTCTTAAATCACATTCGGAACTTAAAGATTTATAGACGGTGATACATACACTGAGAGGCTTGTGGCTAAGTAATAACTGCTTTACGGATCAATCAATCAGGTTAAGCTACGTTTGCCGTGGATGGTACCGTGGATTGATGGGGTGGCCATCTTTACATACTAAGAACCCTCTGTGCACGCATGCATGTTAAGCTGTTGGTACTGGCTGTCATTCCTGGATCTTTGGCAGTCGTTACAGGTCATCAGAAGCCCGAAAGTGACAACTAGTCTTACCAAGGGGTATTGTATTACCTAGCAACTGGGTTGTGGAGGTCAGATAGGCAGTCACTCCATGTAAAATACTGATATTCTGCTGCACCCGGTTAGACTAAAAGCTGACCCCAATATAGTTGGTAAAAGGCTAGGGAGATGATGATTTTTAAGCTAAATGGCTCTAATTTACCTAGAATTGATTTGTTATTGTTAGGAGAGTTTTATTGTTGAATGTAATGTATTTTTAACAAGAATTTAAAAATTAATGCCTATTAGTTTAAAAACGAATTTCTTCTCAGACCGAGGGACCAGACAGTGATGAGGAAGATGACATCATCAAACCGAATGACAACCTTCTTTTAGTGGGGCACGTAGAGAGTGATGCCAGTATCTTGGAAGTATACAGTAAGCTTGACACATTCATAAACTCACTTTAGGCTCATATACCTTCAACTGTACTATACAAAGTCTGCCTCATTGGTATAGTGGTTGGCTGCAATCGCTTCTGCTGAGCGTGGACCTGTTCGATTCCCAGGTCACGGAAAAGTGTTATTGGGTTTTGTAGCAGGAATGTCTCAGTAGTGGCCGGGAGTCTGGATTTGTGTCCTATAGATGGTAGTAGGCTCTTCCCCTATTACACGTGACCTAAACAATGGTCGAAATGTGGTTATACCACAGGTACACCATTGCACTGCCTATAATTTCCAGGATTATAGCCATATTTTACGAATTTGAAGCGCTGCAACTTTCATAAAAGTTGTGCAGGTGTTTTTGAGTGTAGACCGTAAATCAGCAAACGTAGGGTGGGACACCTTCAGGCTAGGTAGAATGCCGGTGGCTGGAAGTATATGGTCGAACATAGAATGATGATCTTCGCAGGGTGGCTGGTAGCAGCTGGATGAGAGTAGTCAAGGATCAAGGTTTTAACCCCCGACGGAAAAAGAGGGGTGTTATAAGTTTACTGTGTGTATCTGTGTCTGCTTCGGCATCGTAGCTCCTAAACGGCTGAACCGATTTTGTTTGAAAGGTGACTTGATCCAGAGTGTTATAAGCTAAAAAAAAAAGAAAAAATAATCTGTTCAGCAGTTTTTAAATGTGTCGCGGGTGTTTTTAAATTTAAATTTCGAATGGAGAGGTTTAAGTTCAGCAGTTGACTGGTATTAGCTAATAATTTTGATGACTATGACTCTCATAAGTCTGAGTAAAGTTTATTGATATATAGAATAGATTACTCTTTATTAAGTACCACATAAAAATCCTACCTAGCCTAGCTATATTTAGTTTTCAAACCATGCGTTGGCGCTGCACATCATGCCGCTGAATCATTTTGAAGCCTATTACTAATCCATTGCTTCATATGTTCGAAAAATTTGTCTGCTCAACAACGTAAATAACGCAATGAATGTTGTTGAACAGTCAAAATTAAAGCCATTCCTACTGTTAGTGTGTTACGTAATTACCTCGCTGGTTAGCGCGTTTATGTAAACGGTTGTACTTATGAATGGTAGGAGTGTCGCCAAGCGTGCGCGTCTGTTTTATGTCATGGGATATGAGAACTGGCCAGTATCCATAATGCGAAAGTAACATCTGTTGCCTCTCCACGCCTTAACGGCTGAACGAATTTTGATGAAATTTGGTACACGGATAGACCATCAACTGGGTTAGGGCTTCGGACATAGGAAACATTTTTATCCCGGTAGTGTGTTCCCTTGGTATAATTTCCAACTGCACTACATTTACATTATTTGTGACAAAATGGAACAATATTTCATTTCATTGTCTTGTGTTCCAGTTTACAACAAAGAAGAGGATTCGTTCTACGTGCACCACGACATCATCCTGCCATGGTTCCCGCTGTGTATTGAATGGCTCAGTCATGATCCTTCAGACCCAAACCCTGGTAAGCAGAATAGATTAGTAAAAAAAAAGTCGAATGAATGTGTAGCGCCATCTACAACGCCACATGCAAGCTACGCGTCACACTGACGTCACGCAAAGTTCTGCATCGCGCAAGCAGAGTTTACCGCGCAACTAGCATATACAATGTGTAACTTAAATAACGCACAACCTCTTAAGGGGTCATTGGACTCATCATTATGAACAACTTTTACTATGGGACGAAACCTGAAATCAGGGGGAAAAAATCAGCTGTTCCCTACATTTTGACGAGTTATGCGAACGTAAGTGTAGGGAACAGCTGATTTTTTTTTCCTGATTTCAGCTGATTTCAGGTTTCGTCCCATAGTAAAAGTTGTTCATAATGATGAGTCCAATGACTTCTTAAGTGGTTGTGCGTTATTTAAGTTACACATTGTATATACAACGTCCCGACAATAAACGTTGGGCACTTTGGGCAGTTGCCTATCAGACACGACACCCGTCTGGTCGGAAGAACCTCCGTTTTCTATGGAGGTATGAGCGAACTTTACACCGTTGAGGTATGAGAACATACCTCTATAAATGTAATGAAACAGGAGAGTTAATCGAACTCCTCTTCGAATTCTTCTTAGTAGAATATGGTGCATCGTTTGTAACAACTCTGGGTCTTTTTCACTAACTGTGACAACCCATTTTCATTGATAGCTTAGTGCCTTTGTATGCCTAGCAAGTTGGCACATTCGGGCCACGAGAGAAACGCTGCACTTTTCATAGATTTTGTCCCGCTATACATGGTGGCAGGCATCGAAGCGAAACCTGTTACCATGGATTAAGTACCTACATGATTCTAGACGCCCCTCCGTTAAATTTTTTCGATGTTATTTTAAAAAAAAATGCAGTTCCATACATTTTGACCACGGAGGTATTGCACTTTTCTATGAAACAGCAGATATCTTTTTAATAACCGACTAAAAAAAGTTACGTTAGGGGGTCTAGACGCCGTAACGTAAAAAAATTGAAAATTGATTTGAATTTTAAATTGGTTGATTTTTGAATTTTGAAATACTTGAGGTTTTTTTTTTTTTTTGCTGAATTCGTGGTTTGAGTTTGCGCGTCAATGTCCCTGGCGCCCTTTTTTTTTTCTTTTTTTTCGTAGTATATCATCAAATGACCTCTCCCGCTCTGAGCGGAGCGGAAGTGTCAGACTCTTACTGACTAAAACCCACCCGTGTTCCTTCAGTTGCCTGTGCGCCAGGGCCACGGATTTTATATATATAATAATATAATCCCTACCACCCTGTATATAAACCTGTTAGGATTAAAATAGCAGAGTTTACCGTAAAAAATAAATGTTATATTTTCAGGCAACTTATGTGCTCTCGGGGGTATGGACCCAGTGATCCAAGTGTGGGACCTAGACATTGAGAACTGTCTGGAGCCCGCCTTCAAACTGGGCAAAAAACCTAATAAAAAGAAGAAAACTAAACGAGTTGGACACAAGGATGCCGTGCTCGATCTGTCGTGGAACAGGAATTTTACGTAAGTACTTATTTACTTAGGAATCTTTCAACCATGGGAAGAACTATTATCGATTCTCTTTCTGTCGCTGATCATACCTTTATAAATATGTTTAGGAGGTCTGTTCTAGGCATAAAACCAATAAAATCATACGTAATAAGGGAAATTTATTGTTCTTTATATCAAATTGACACTACGTTAATTTACCGAGTTAAAGATATTTCATACAACTGTCATAGAATATTATTCGTGATATGAATAAACGAAAATTTTGAGTTTGTAGTCAATTTGATAAACAACTAATTTCCCTGACTGTACATCTGACATTACAGTTTTGTCTATAAGGTTGGTGGTAACAACCAACACGTCTTCAAAAATACCACTTGCTATTGCTAGTATAACATGGCGAAGGTATCTTTAAATGTTATAGATGGTAAATTAGTTCGTGAACATTAAAAAAAAAAACATTTACAGACACGTTTTAGCGAGTGGATCAGCAGACAACACAGTTCTGTTATGGGACTTGGATCAAGGCACGCCGCACACCAAAATAGACTGCTTCGAAGATAAGGTGTGTAATTTTGTTAGAGCTTACGCAGCTCTTAAAAAATTCCATGGCGCAATGTACTTTTCAGTAATTTTTTGTCAAAATAATAATATACTTATTGTGTTTAGCATTTGGAATTTTGTCCTTTGTAGTTGCTATAAGATAATGACTTTTGTTTAAGGGGGAACCGCCAGGGTAGACCGCGAAATTCAAATTTTCTTACGTTTTTGAATTTGCAGGTCAGTGTCAGGTTGTATGTTGAACAAAATATGATTTGCGACCGTAACAGTAGTAGTAGTTACATAATTATAATCATAAAAATCATTAACACAACCCTCAGTTGCCCCTAAGTTATAACCCTATTGAATGACTATTTCATTGAAATATCAATATTTTGTTCAACATACAACCTGACACTGACCTGCAAATTGCAAAAAACGTAAAAAAATAATAATTTCGCGAGCTACCCTGGCACTTCCCCGTTAAATGATGTTAGTTGGCAACCCCTCACTGAGCGAAAGTATCGACATACGCATTTCAAATTCCATATTTTTTGCTGGAACAACAGAACTTGCAGACTTGGCTCATATTTGCTCTTTTGGCTTCAGAACCTTAAAATACATCGCCTATACTACTTCCCACAGGTTCAGTCCCTAGCCTTCCATCCCTTAGAAGCTCAGACCCTCGTGTCTGGATCGTGTGACGGCAAGGCTCGCGTGTCGGACTGCCGCACGCCCGAGGCGCACCGCGCGTGGAGCCTCGCGCCTGAGATCGAGCGCGTCGTGTGGGCCGCACAGAACCCCTTCTGTTTCGCGGTGAGTATAGTTGAATTTACACTTTCTAGCGACACTTGTGACTTGGTTCCTATAAGAAGTTCCAAGAACTTCGTATAAATACATTTAGTATTTAGTGGAAAACTGTCATTAAATTGCGTGCTTCATAATGAAAAGCACTCGGCGTAGAACACATATGGGTCACATATATTATTAAAACTCTAAACACATAAACACACAGTGAATGGATTTCATTAAAATTGTGTATACGTGGTATAATTTAATATGATAAGATCCGCGCCAATTTGTATAGGTACTTAAAAAAAAAAACGTTTTCACTCACCTCTTTTTGTCTAATGGAGACTGGGCGCATATGTATGAGAAATGGTCTATGGTCCGATAGCGGTTTTGCCCATTCTCCTTTACAAATTCTTTGATATTTCATGCCAAGACCGTAACTCGAACTTGTTTATTGTCACTGCTGGACTTCAAAGTTCTGCGGATATTTTAAGTACAATCTATTTTTAACCAAAAGTTATCTTCCCGAAAGAAAACCTTTATAATATCTTATTCGAACGATATAAAAATACCAAACCCATCTCCACATCTGCGATACTGTACCACTTTAATACGAAGTCTACCTCTATCTTCATACACGGTGGTTAATCTTACCATTTCATACTTTTCAGATGAGTAACAATACAGGCAAAGTTGCCTACGTAGATTGTAGACAAGACGAGCCTCTATGGATATTAGATGCTCATGACAAAGAGGTGACAGGTCTTATACTGAGCGATCGAGTGCCTGGGTTGATGATCACCATCAGTACTGATGAGAAACTGAAGACTTGGGATATTTCTGGGTGAGTATTATTAATAATAAAGAATTATCAAAACATATTTTAGATATCAGAATATCTTACAGGCAGGCTTAGTAGTTCTCGGAAAGTATTACACTGATAATGCTCTTAGATCGAACCTCACAAAAACACAGGCATACGCTTTCCATCTCCGCAACCATTCGCCAAGACGCACTCGGAACATCAATTGGCAAGGTGTCACCATCGAACACTGCAGTAACTTGGGAGTCACCCTTGACAGAGCGCTGACATTTAAGGAACATTGCCACAAAAGAAAAAGAAAAAAGTCGGTTCCCGTAAACTTGCTTAGGCGCCTAGCCTCAAGCACCTGGGCTGCTTCACCTCAGGTACTCCGGACTACTGACCTAGCAATGAATGTGCGTCCCAGCAAAGGAAGTAGGTTGGTCTAAACAAAACTTGCCGAACGATTACAGGCTGGCTGAAACCGACCCCGGTCAGCGCACTATATCCCACAGCTGGCATAGCACCGCCACAAGTCCGAAGAGAAGTTGCAAGCGCAGTGGAGAAACACAAACAGGAATCTGATACTAAACACCCACTATCTGGCGCACAACTACCAACGCAACGGCTAAAAAGCAGGCACAGCTTCTTAAAATCGACAGCGCCTTTACCATGAAACCCGGCCGATGCCCGTTGCAAACTGTGGTAGGATACTCTTCCTCCTCCCACTTACTATCTACCACCAAAGGTGTATCTCCCTGCAGGGTGTGACCTTTCGTGGTCAACTTGGAAGTCCCTGAACCGTCTCCGGAGACAAGTGGGAAGATGTAACTCCAACCTGGTAAAGTGGGGCTACCTCGACAGAATGGCAGCAGGGTGTGGATGTGGAGCTATGTCGCAAACTATGCTCCACCTCCTATCCTGCCCTCTGTGTCCCAGAACTTGCTGTCAAAGTAAGCGCGCCATTAACGACGCCGTGGAAGTGGAAAATTCGTGCCAGCGACACAAAGAAGATGAAAAGAGATCTTTTAGCTAAAATTTAAAAATAATCCTGCATTCCACTAATAGTTCAATTTCAATTGCAAGTTGGATGTGATCCACGATGAATACCATTGGAATAAATAATTTAACAACCAAGTCCAATGTCATTAAAATTGTAATTCATATTATTGTATGACATTGTGTTCGTCTGAATGAACTCTGCTTACTAGTTTTAAATTGATATTCGTGTATGTTTTTTCTTATCAACAAGAAAACATCATCCATTATTGCAGCCGTTTCTACTTACCTCTTGTTTACATGACCCGTTCCTCCCCCAGCGCGGCGCCTGCGCAGGTGTCGGAGCGCACGTGCCGCGTGGGGCAGGCGCTGTGCGCGGCCGCGTGCCCCGACGCGCCCTACAACGTCGCGGTCGGCGGAGACAACAAGCAGAACTACATCGAGCTTGTCGACTTGAATATTAGCGAGCAGTGTGAGTTTTTATACCTTTTCTCTTAACTTCTTTACTCGTAGTAGAACTCTTTTTGAAGGGGCTTGCTTATCTGAGGAACTACTACCACCACACCTATTTCTGGTGTCAAACTATAGGTACTGTGATACGATATGAAGCGGGATGGCGGGGTAATTACAGACATTTCATTTCACCTGATGGGCTGTATAGTTGTCACCCAATAAGATAAAAAAGTACCGAGTACCAAGAGCTTCTATAAGGACTCGATTTAAACTCTATTATAGTATGTAAAAAGACGTTGCAAAATATAATTTGGCCTGGATTTTCTTAGTTTTTGGTGAGGTCGCTGGTATTTATATTTAGCATTTAGCAGATTGTCTAATGGAGCCTGTTTATTTGTTTCAGTTACGAATCGTTTCTCGTCACGGCCGCTGATAGCGCTCCCAACACCAAGCGAGGATGCTATGGAATCATAGAATTGTTTATATTTAAGTACAATAATAAACTATCAAATCGTAGTTTTTGTTTATTTTACCTAATACTTAATAAACTCACTTAGCTAACACAAGTGGCATTCGTAATTTGATATGGTCTTCGACATCTTCATAATGAGAATAGTGATAATGAGTGAGTTATCCTTCAAAATCAGTTCAAACAACCTCACTTTTCATAACTACCTACAACCAGCTCACCAGAAACATAAAAAAAATGCGTGAGTGTCGTGGAACACTCGGTGGGAACGAAGTTCCTTTCGTAGTATATTTAGAACATCTATAGAACAAATTTGATTACCATAAAAAGGGTTATATTGAGTCAACCTTAAAAGATAGACATATTATTATGCAGTAGTGGACTTATTTTTTAAATTTTAAATGGGAACTATTCCGTCATACATGATTTATGCATAAACTGGAAGCTCTCAAAGGGAATATTTTTTTCCCGTTTTTGCATATTTTTTTTCATTTATTCTCCGCTCCTGTTGGTTGCAGCGTGATGTTATATAGCCTAACCTTCCTCGATAAATGGACTATCCAACACAAAAAGATTTTTTTCAATTCCAACAAGTTGTTCTTGAGATTAGCGAGTTCAACCAACCAAACAAACAAAGATAGGGTGGTGACAGAAAATTCTTACATTTTTTTTCGCCTAGCCCCCATCCGCCAAGTCCGTGCCGTGCGATAAGGAACTTCGTTCCAAAATAGAAACAACAAAATAGTAAAGGTCTGTGTTGCTATCAATGGTATTTTATTTTATATTATTTATATACATAATAATGTACATTTTCGATCGAGCCCAACACCAATAATACCAACACATACCGTTCTGGCGGACCCCGCGACTGTCCACTATAGATTTTTCCTCTACAATTTGGAGCGAGGGTCGCTGCAAAAGAAAATTACCATTTTACTATAAAAGGTAGGATTTACCAAATAAAACAGCATGTTTATAACAATTGAGATTATGTATTAGCAACATATCTTAGATTAATCCTATATAAAAAATCATAAAAGCAATGAAAATGTACAAACTGCTCGATAATTCCGAACTAAAAGCATTTTTAATACTGCAATTCTGGTTTTGATACAATATTATATTAAAAATAAGCTGTTACCGACCCAAACTTGGTCATATATTTGAACACGATTTGAACATTAGCAGTATAATATTTATAAAAAAGTTTTATCAGTTTTTTATTAATTTAAAAATTGGATCACAGCCAAATAAAGTGGTAAATGATATTTTAGATATATATGCCTTAAGTATAAAAATATTTTGTGTGGGCAACACACGTTTTAAAAATATTATTGCTCCATGTTTCAATACTATCAGAGGTTCGCAGTGAAGAGTTGCCAGATTAAATATTAAGCTCGGTATAAAAAGCTACATATAGCTGTTTATATCTAGCAACCCTGGCATTGAGCAATAATGTGGCGTCTTTTAAGGTAACTCTTAACAAGAAAACGTACAACCAAGCTTTTGATTACTTCAGGACTATTGTATAACAAAATTAAAATTAGTTAAGAGGTCGCCACTTTCGCATGTCCCTTATTACAATAAAGTTTTGGTCAAAAATGCAATGTTAATCATAAAATTTTCCACAAAGTATCCAATATTGAAATGCAAAGTTAAAATAACGGAAAAAAACTATGAAAACGCCTAGATTTTTCACTAACATTTGTGTAAAAAACGTTACATTTCGTAAAAGTTTGTTCGTGTCTATGATTCGCACTAATGATTTTGACATGAATCTATGCCTAGTCGTTGTGTGAACTAAAATAAAACCTAAAAGCGGCAGTGACCACAATAACGTTACTTAGTATTTCGTTAGATTGTAGTCAAACACAACTTCTGAGTATGAACTAATAATTGTCTACAGCTTTGTAGAAACGCTTAAGCTGAGCTTGAACGGGCGCGCGTTGTTTAATTAATACATGATAAAAACACGTCCAGAGCTGTTTGCGTTATTACTGACAATGCGACCTATTTCTCATAAATAGACACATTTGCAACAAATAAATTAAACATAAAACCTATGAAATAAACCTGTTTAACATAGTCGGACTGTCGCCTGTCAGTTTTATTAAATAAGCCCCAAATTGTTAGAAACTTCGAATCTGTTTGCTAGTTTTAGTTCATCAAGCATTTTGTTCAGAATATAAAAGCTGCATTGATCAGACTCTTCTTGAAAAAATCCAATATCTTGATTGGTATTTCATGCACAATATAATCTGTAAATATATTTAATTATTTAATAAACTTCATTATTTCTGTATATTATAAAAAATATAATCTTTATTGGAATAGATAATAATAATTATGAGATAAAGACAAATTTACTATGTAAGTTCGATTATTTCCGTTTAATATCAACTTATAATGCGATGTAAACTAATAAAAAACGCCTCGTTTATTGCTCTATCATAATTGAGTAACTTAAATCAGCGATACTCAATCTTTACTTTTTGAGCTATTCTGTTTATTTTTTTAAATTTGGTCATGTTTTTTTCTTCATAATATATAGCCAATATACATATTTAGCATATTATCTGATATTGCCACAAAGTATCGCTGACATGAACTCCATAGTACATTTACTCTATGTAAAATAAACTACTCAATATGTGTACCACAAGAATAGCTAGTATTTTTTTTAGGGAAGTCGAATTTTATTTTGATGTTTTACCTAAATCTCTTTTCATAGGGTGAGTTAGAAACGGAACGTCGGTTTGATCCGTTGAAATCACGTCATAATGCACGAAGAGTTACAGTCCGACCGGCGAGAGAATGCGTTCTTGACATCTGTCAGTTTCATACAAACGAATACGTGTTTTGCGAATTTGATCTTTATTAGTTACTCGAATTGTCACACTGACAGGTTTCAGGAACGCATTCTCTCGACGGCCGAACTGTAGTTTACAGTACGGTTTGTCTCTGTATCCTTTGCAAGGTTTCTTCGCGTTTATTGCACTTCGAAATCTTTTCTAAGCTCATGGTGTCTACTTGGTAATCAGATTTACTTAGCGCGTGGTTTTTCTATGAATAATATAAATTACTTAATCAATGCGAGATACTCTTATTGTAAACTAAATATTTTACTCTATAGCTGTGCAATTGTCTAATTAAATTACCTTTCTATTACCGACATTAATCTCTTTGTAATAGGGTTGGAAGTCCTGTGAGCGGAGTTTTTATTGGTATAAATTGTTTTACAAGTGCTTGCACGAGTGGCAATACTTGAATGTATGTGTCTTGCCCCATTACCATCGAAAAAATTGTCATGATGACATAAGCTTGACAATGTGGTTTTGGGGTCCAAACCCAAGTTTAGATGGTTGAACACCATATACCAACGCTCACAAAACCTACAACCTTTACGCATGGTGACTTACAATTATGACTGTGCAATTTGACATACAAAGTACACCTTCTGATACTTTTGCGAAAATTTTCAAAACCCCTTACTAATAAGGGCGAATTTCACCAATGACAGTGAACGCGATTACCCCATCTAAACTGCGTTCAAAACCTGTCAGTGTCATCATTGTTGTGGAATATTGACACTGACAGTTCTTGAACGCGGTTTAAATGTGCCGAACACGTTCAGTCCCATTGGTGACATGCAACCTAAGACAGTTTGTAACTCAAATCGCGCAATCAAACTAACTAAAGACCACCATGCTCCAAAAAAAAGCAATAAAAAAATTACTCTTCAGTGGGGAACTTGGTGACGGCATCGTTCATAGCTTTCGCCATATACTCCACGTTGGAAGGGTTCAGTCCGCACACGTTGATGCGGCCTGACTTCAGCAGGTAGATGTGGTACTCTTGGATCAGGTGCTCCGTCTGACGCTGTGTCAGGCCAGTGTAGGAGAACAGGCCGATTTGCTTGACTATGTGGTCCCAGTTGCCCGGGGTGCCTAGTCTGGAAAGTTGGAATGGTCTGTTATAAAAGTTGTCCTACTTAACTAGGAATATTTCTTATATTGTGGATATTTTTTACAGACAATTCACTTTTCAATATACAAAAATCCGACCTGGAGGTCAACTTCCTATCCAGTATATCCGTAGTTTCGGCCAAAGTTTCGGGTGATAACTGCATTGTATTTGTATCACCTACGGACATAAGATTAGTTTGGGCCCCGACCTAAGAATGAATGACACCACGATTTGACAGTTATCTCTACACTCGATGTGTTTTTTGACCGTCTGAAAAAGTTAATTAATTGGGTGTAGGGTTCACTCCGAAGTTTAGTACTACTTTTGAACGGGCCCGTATCTTTGTTGACGGACTAAAGAATAGGTCCCCTGGAACGGACGATTGTTGTTCCAGTGAAATTCAAATCCAATCAAAATATTTTATTTCACATAAACCAACATGGGCATTTATGAATCGTCAGAAGCTAGGTGCACGGTTCCAATTGGTTGTTTCCTATGGAGAAGAGCCGGCAAGAAACTCCACGGTTACTCTTTTAAAAACAAGGGGCTTTTACAATGTGTCCAATTACAGTGTTGATAGATATGGGAGGACAGTGTAGGCCTGTCAACAAGTAACAGGTACTCAACAAAATATAAAAAGGTCTACAAATCTACAGTCTACAAGAATTAATTGTTCTTATCACAGATGACAGGTCTGTGGGCTTGGGCGGAGCACCGCCGTGTCCTCGTGGCGGCGATCGGCGGCGGCGATCTCTCGCGTCCGGCCCTGGTTCAGGCCATAGTACGGAGCGAGAGAGAATGGGAATAAGTCACCTCCTTCTGCGAAGCAGTAATGCTCGCGAAGGAGTAGGCGAAGCGCGTGAGGGAGAGGCAATCATTGCGCCCTCACGCCCCTAGTCGCCGCAGGAGGAGACACCCTGGGCGTCGGGAGTCGATAGCCGACTCCCGGCCGCCGTAGGCGCGGGCCTGCGGACGGCGAGCAATGGGCAGCTCGCCGTCCGGTAAGGACCAGGCCCGGGTCGACGGCGCGTTGTGTTCCACGCGCGCCTCAAAGAGTTGTCAGCATAATTGACGGGGTCCGATAGGGCCGATGCCTGCCGGGGTCGCGGATTGTTCGAAAGAGTTACCGTGGCCCTGGCGCACAGGCAAATGAAGGAACACGGGTGGGTTTTAGTCAGTAAGAGTCTGACACGCCCTTCCACTCCGCCCAGAGCGGGAGAGGTCATTTGATGATTTCCCACCCAAAAAAAAAAAAGTCTGTGGGCCTTAAAAAATATTATTTTGGCGGGTATCGGCCACGCAAACAATAGCTCCAAAGTCAATCAACTCAGTCACTGCGTCAAATCAATCAAAATTGAGTATTATATCTAAAACTACCTGTACCCACGACTTCATTCGCGTGCATTTTTTTTTTCGCAAAACCCTTATTATTTTACTAAAATAAAAGTAGCCTAAGTTACTCCCTATAACATCAGCTATCTGCAAGTCCCGTCAAAATCGGTCCAGCCGTTTCAGAGATTAGCCGGAACAAACAGACAGACAGACAAAATATTTAAAGATTGTTTTTGTTATAAGTACCGTATATACTAACTTTCTTATGCAATAAGTAAAAAGCTGCTATTTTGATATTACAAGCAGATACTTCAATTATATTTATTTATATATATAGATATTGCTTAAACTTACTTGATAAGCGCTGCTCTCAATGCTTCTCTCATCTGTATGACCCTGGTGGACATTAGTTTGATGTGTTCCCTCCTGCAAAAATCAACAAACAAAAAAATTAGACCTGCCCTGATATTAAACTACATAATGCACATTTTATATGGCAGCATTGGCGATTAACGAGCAAAAATGACAAAAATAAACAAATCTTTTCGACATGACAGGGTGTAATTTTCGCGTGTGTCATGTTCGCCCTGCAGCAGTAGACTGCGTTAGGCCCCATTCCCCGCTATGTCGTGACGACAGATTATCGTGTCGTTTAAATTGACGTGGCTTGTGTATTTAAGTGGAGGTGTTCACATATAGGACGACACGATAAACGTTCGTCCACGACTTCTTTTTTGCAGTGACGACAGATTCTCAAGTCAATTGGGAACGGTTAACACGACAGTCGTCAAACGATAAAAAATCGTTACGACTTATCGTGTCGGTCAGTCAGGTGTCGTTATTGCGACTTTCTATCGTATCGATCTACGTCGTAAAAGTACGTAGAGGCGATTGATTTGCAAACAACAAGGCGACTGCCGTGGACAGTAAAAATGTCGTCACGATCCAATGGGAACAGCTACAATACTCGATACTTTTATTGCATTCCATATGTAGGTATTCTTAGGTGGTAAACTTATAATTAGATCATATGGACCCTGTCGGGCACAGCAAAATAAGTGAGTTAGGAGAGAGGAAGCATTTTTTAACTATATAACATTACTTAGCAAACTACTATTCTAAAACAATGATGTTTTTGGAACGAAGTTCCTTATCGCGCGTTGCGAAAGGGGGCTAGACGGAAAAAATTAAGACCAGAAGTTGTAACGACACTTTTTGCTATAGTTGTAAGCCGTGCGGCGTGCGCGTGTTTCTCTGTCTGTCTCTCTCTCTCTCTCTCTCATAGAAAGCAAGCCAGTTTTTTTTTAAATTGAACTTCGTTCCATCCTGGTGTCCCTTGACACCTCTCAAGTTTTTTTTTAATTGTGTTTTTTTTAGTTAAGCTATTCGCTTTAATTTAAAATATAAACAGGTATCTGTTGAGAGATGTAATAATAATAACTAAATACAAATAAAATTTGAAGTCTCGAGTGCTTAAATTATGACTCTTTTATGTCTATCACTTAGATATTCGTTTATCGAGTAGAAGCTTTTATTTAGCAAAAATTGTCTAAGTTTGTTTGTTCTTTTTAAATATTTTCATTTTCTTATTGGTGCGGGTAGTTTATTATATAATTTAATCGACATTAAGTACATAGGGACTTTAGAGTGTATTTTAAATCTAGAACTTGGTATGGTACATGCGACAGTCGTTCAACTATAAAATATTTCGACGACACAGAGACGATAAACAGTCGATATAATGGGAACAGCTAGAGACGACAATCGTTCTACGATAAATTAATCGTCACGTCATAGTGGAGTCGCGCCTTTAGCCAGAGTTAAGTTAGTTAGTTTCAATTTTAAAATGTGTGACGATTCTAGTTAATTTTTCGTTTTTCTTTTTATTAATGATTTTCAATGTTATGGAAATATTTGTACGCCGATACTTACGGCTAAACATGATTGGACTCAATTTATTTAATATCTTGCATGCTTTTGTAAGTACCTACACAGTGTTTAAAACAAATAAAGAAATCTTATCTTATCTTAAATGAATAGCCACTTACCATTCATCGAACAGCTGTTTGTTGGCCAACACGTTGGTGACGACGCGCGCGCCGTGCGCGGGCGGGTTGGAGTACATGCCGCGCACGATCCACGTCAGCTGCGACTTCAGCGCCGCCACCAGCGACGCGTCCTTGATCACGAGGACCAGGTTGCCCACGCGCTCGTCTGGGAACGAATGTCGTTGCTTAGTAAAAGTCACAACCGAAAATAAATGATAACAAATTGATTTTCTTTTCGATTTTTATCAGGACCAGAACAGGGCTCAACTCGTCCTTGGTTACTAACAAAGAACACAAGAAAATCTAAATAAGAAACGATGTAAAGTTTTGGTCAAATGTCGTAAACCTTTCATTCATCTAGATATTTTTTACACCCGTTTTCTCTTCGGAAAAATTGCAAAAGAAAGTCATGCTAAAAGGTTCGAGGTTCTTTTGGTATCGAAGGTATTTTTTGAGGACAGAATTAACTTACGATGAGTCACAATCACATTAACGAGGCAAATCTACTTTCGCACCTCTAGCAAGGATATATAATTTCCATATTTTTTTTTCATTTATGTCAAATGAAGTATGAATGGTCATGGCTTATCCATTTGACCACATAATATTGGCTTATGTTACTGATAGCTTAAGATCTAAGGTATCAAAGGCACTAGAAAACAAAACAATAACAGCTATACTTACTGTATAGCCCGAAGTTCTTAGCGTAGGACTGGGCGCAGACGAGCTCGAAGCCTCTCTTCACAAAGTAGCGCACTGCCCACGCGTCCTGGTCCAGGTCACCTGACGCGAAGCCCTGGTACGCGCTGTCGAAGAATGGGAAGAGCTTGCGCTCCTACAAAAAGATGGAAAAAATTAAGGTGAATTAATTAATTAATTGTAGTACTGGCAGAGCAGTGGTGGCCCAGTGGTAACAGTCCCGACTTACGAGTTATAGGTCGTGGGTACGAACCCAGTCAGTCACTTTACTTTGTGTAACCACCACCACTGCTCTCAAAACGGTGAAGGATAACATCAGGAGGAACCCTAATGTCCTAGAACCAAAAGTTCGAAGACATGTAACATCCGCCAATAGCAAATGGTGATTGTGTTTCGGAAAACTGGTATAGTTGACCTAGAAAACTGTTCACATGAAAAAATATAGGTCTGTCAAATTAAAAACTCTTATGGAACAAGGTCTTTTACCCAGTTTCATTGGGAACTTACATTAAGGTGATTATTAACAATGAAAGCCTTCCCGGTTACTTCGGTACAGACTAAGGTTCCCAACCCTACGATATAATAAAGTATCCTGCTATATTAGAGCCCTAAATATATTACTCCTAGAAAAAAAATTGCAGGCGAAACTATTATATTTTCATTTCAATACATAATGACGAAATAAGCGCAATAAGGGCAGTATTAATCACGTAAAAGCTGGTAATTTATAGTATTTTGTAACCTTAGTTTAGAGTGTGATAATAGCTACTAAGACACATAAAAAATACAGGCTCAAAGAAGCAAAAACATACCTAATATAATATTTTTTATTTTTGCGCCATCTAGTATACCTATATTTACAGGCACTGGCTCCGAAAATACTATATTTGTTACAAATACCCGGTACTACTCCTAAACATGAATACAAAAACACACATACCTCCATAACATCAGCGATCTTCATCCACTGCTCCTGAGTAGGATCAATCCCGGTGGGGTTATGTGCGCAAGCGTGCAACAAGACCACAGAGTTCTCGGGCGCATTGCTCAGGTCCTCTATAAAGCCGTCGAAGTCTATGGCGCGATTTTTCGCGTTCCAGTAGCGGTAAGTGCGGGCGTTCGCGAAACCGGACTCCAGGAAAACTAGGCGATGGTTGTCTGTTAACATCGAAATAATAATAAATTAGATGTCAATGAGGAGAGAATCGTCGAGTCGTCAGAAGCCCAAAAGTCTTAAAAACCGAGGTATCGTGTTATGCAGTAACTGGGTTGTGGAGGTCAGATAGGCAGTCGCTCCATGTAAAATGCTGGTATTCAGATGCATTCGGTAAGACTGGAAGCCGACCCCAACATAGATGGGAAAAAGCTGGGCAGATCGATTGATTGATTGAGGAGAGAATCTTGAGGATATACATAGAGTACTTTATAACATCGCCCTTATAAGGGATAAAGGAATAGCCAGAGGTGTAGGATATTTACATTTCGCTAGCTATGTTATAAGGCCTATGTGATAAGATTACTTCGGTCTGGTACTCAGAATCGCCTGATGGACAAAACAAATAACAGTAGATCAAACCCAGGACCCCACCCGAGTTGATGTGATTAAGGTTGATCAAAATAACTAGTGGTTCTGTGAGCTGGCCTCGCGTGTCTGTTTTTGCATAGCTTAAAACTAAATAAATGTCCATCTTGAAACAAAAAGTGCGCGCAAAGAGCGCGAAATGGCTGAAATGTGTTTTTTTACGTTTTCAACCCCCATATCTCCGACATTTTGATAAAATTAAAAAAACTGAATGGACAAAAAAAAAACATACTTAGGACAAACGAGACCGCGGAATGACGCCTTATGTGGTTTATGAACCATAAATTTCACGAGAATCGGTTGGGACCGGTTGGTGGCAATAGGCTCGCCCCCTATTACATGGGACTTCAACATAACTGGCGAAATGTGGGTGTACGATATGGTGGTGTACACCTCTGCCTAACCCTTCGGGGTATACAGGCGTGATATTATGTGTGTGTCGGTTGAGAAATACGACCTGTAGAGAAGAACAGCCGGACATCCGGACATACGAAATCATTTTTGCTCAACCTGAAACGGCGACGCTTCGCTCGCGTTTCGCGCTCGCTCGGTCAATAATAAACCAATGAAAAAAAGTGTTACGAGATTTGGATTCAAATCAAATTGATTAAGTTTTCATCACAGGGGTTACTAATAGCAATGCGGAATGTACAGTCACGGACTTTAATTGATGAGCCACTTTCAAACTTTTCAATTTTGCAGTTTCATACATTCACGAAATTAGACGATTAAACACGAACTCAAACCGCATGCTCGTGGACAAGATGACAAATTACTAATAATCGGAAATAGTCTTATCCATAAAGGTCGAAGGTTGACTACTAAGTTGTCCAAGATAAATCAATAAAATGTTGCATACGTTTATCCAATCTATTTGTTAATGACCTTCTTTGAATTAGAGCTCATTAAATACTCGATATTTCTGAAAACCTATCTGAAGACAGTGACTGATTGCTTGATAAACGAAATAAAACTATTTTTCAAAGGTTGACTATTTTTTTAGCTTAGCAAATTTTATGACATTTTATAATAGCTAAAACATAAATATTAAATAAAATTCATAATAAATTCTTCCAAGAAGGCGTCAGGTGTTATTTTTCTATATGTGCAACAGTTATCATAATTATCTTGAACATCATCTTGGACGCTACGCGTTCGGATAAAATGGTTCGTCCGAGTTTTTCCGATGTCGAAATGACCAATCATAATTTTTCCGTACGCTAACGTTACTATCGCTACGCTAAAACAATTGTCGCTAGGTAACGGTTGCTAGACCTGCAATTTGTTAATTTTGGGTAGTCACTCTGTACTATGTACGAGTATAAACAACTAAACCCGATTTTCTATACACGGCTAAAAAACGAACAGTCGCATCTGGCTCATCAATTAAAGTCCGTGACTGTACAATACCAGAAGATGACCTTGTCAAACACATGATCATCCACAATAATCCAAAAATTACTATAATTAACGATATCTTAAGCCTAGCAGCACACACTTATCGCGTTATCTAACGCACTTTAAAGTTATCTAAAGATAGATAAAGAACTCGAGCACTCTCCAATGGAGTATTTGTACACTGATTGTGACATAATGTATGCTGTTATTACTATTTGATTTGCTAACAAACACACAACACGCACACACACAATTTGTGTTTGTGAGTTGGCATAAGCAGATTGACCTAAATAAACACTCCAAGACTGGTGATACTTAAGGGCGCGTTTATTTAACCTATGATCTTTCAGAATATTTCATGTGAAAATTCTTAGATGGAACAAATTTTCAAAGTTTGACGATTTATATGAAATTTATGATTATTATTCAGTAAACATATCATTCCTACAATCGCAAATCGCATTTTGATCAACACACGACGTAAAACAGAGCTGCAATTTGCAAAAAACCAAATAAAATTTGAATTTGGCGGGCTACAGCTGAGGATATATATTACTGTGAGTACGAGGGTGTACCTAGTTCTGCTACTATCCTGCTGATTAGCCAATATTTGTACTAATTAGAGAGAAAACACAAACTGCATACCGTATAGGAACTTAGGAAGCATGTCGCTAAAAATGTTCTAAGCTAGGAAGTTTCTAATTAAACCAATTTATTTGCTGTTAATTGTTTCAAGGTATGTTAGCTTGCTTCTGTCACAGATTACGGCTATTTTTAACCGACTGCACGACAGCAAAGACTGTGTTAAGTTATTACATAATTATATCATATAACAAAGGTTGTAAAGTCAATACATACCCCACGTGGGTACGGAGTAGTAGAAGTTGGTGTAGCCCAGGTGTTTGTTGAGCAGCTCAGCTCCGACGCGCAGACTGCCTGTTCCAGACAGGGTCTGTACTCCGAACGCCTGGAATTAATACATACTAAAATGATTATGGTGAATATATTATGTACTGGGTCAAATTAAATTAGCTAGCGAAACTCCGCAGACGTGTTTGGTATCTATATTACAGGTTTATTTAACGCGTTTTTTACTCATTTTTTTGTTACTACGACTATTATAGTTATGCCATCATTGGTTTAATGTTCGCATAGGCAACTGCTAAGCGTGGGGTCATGTGTTCGATGCCCAGGTCGGGGAATCAGTTTTTTTTTTTAAATAATAATAAATCTTTATTACGAGAAGAATGGGTACAGTAAATCTCCTTAAAAACAAATTTGGTCTCAAGTAATGTGCACTTAGGTGTCAAAGGAGTGCTTTGGCACTCGTATCACGAAATCCATGCTTTGTGTTTTTAACCGACTTCACAAAAAGGAGGAGGTTCACAATTCGTCTCCATGTTTTTTTCTTTTTCTTTTTTTATGTGTGTTAGCTCAGACTTTTTTCTGGGTGAACCGATTTGGATGATTCTTTTTTTATTTGATAGGTGGTGCTTCACATGTGGTCCCATTTGATCAAGGTCTGACCAGTACTTTTTGAGTTATCCTTAATACTGCATATTTTTTCCACTTAGTTTATATGGATGATGTGTTAATATAATTTCCTGTCACTGTTATTTACACACCAAGTAGTGGTTTACGAATTTGTGTGGGGTAGGTACCGCAACTAAAAAGTGAAAAATAAAAACTTTTTTACAAAAAGACAACCGACTTCCAAAAAAAACACTAAAAGACGTGAAAAATAACTTTAATTTCGGAAGTCGGTGGCCAAAAACGAAAATACAAAACCAAAGACGCCGACTTCCGAAATTAAAGTTATTTTTCACGTCTTTTAGTGTTTTTTTTTTGAAGTCGGTTGTTTTTTTGTAAAAAAGTTTTTATTTATCAAGAAGTTTCAAGTTAGTGGCAATAAGTCAGCCCTCCCTATTAGGTTCATTGGACTTAACAAAGATAGCGAACTGTGGGTGGTGTGTTTTAGTTGTTTGTACTCCGAACAACGGTACTATGAGCCACGTGAAAATTGATTACGTGTGGGAATAAAACACCAAATCAATCAGTTATATCGTCTCGTACCGTCGCGCATGACGGACATATCGACTGATATTTGGCCTCAAACGGGTTACTAGCGGTCATGGTCAATCTGGTCAAGATCTTTCGTTGATTAAATTGAAATCCTCATCTATGAATTCTTATCAGTTAATTAATTGATTTCTTATCTTTCAGCCTTGACTACTTGTGGGGTGTTTCTGTTTCTACAAGTAAGAGATTTATATATCCGTGTTAATTTCCGAGAGATTAGAAAATTATCAACCTCTACCTACAATTTAATTGGGTACCTACTAAAGCTGTTTGCTATGCAAATATACATTACAAGACATAGACAGAGAGGCCTTTCTTATAGATTTCTATTCCATATCGAACGGCTGTGTCTTTTGTATTCATTGGCTTTTCAAGGCGTTTACTCAATATAGGTATTACCTATGTCTCTATGTAGAGTGACTAGAGCTGTTTGCTCCGATTTTCACCCCTTTATTAATAAACTTTGCTTAAAGTTAAGAGACGAATGTATGGTTAAACAGTCGCTAATCATTACTTAATTTTATGCAACGTTTATAAATAAAGATAAGATAAGTTATTATTTATTTTGTAAAACATGAGTACAGTATGAAGGTCTTATAATAAATTAATGAGGTGGCTACATGTTTTGCCATTTATGGGCGTACAAAATTAGTTACATTAGACAAACAATAAAAAAATAACAATGACAAAATTTTAATTAAATTGAAAAACGCCAAAAGTTAAAACTATTCGATTCGATTTTTTTTAACTACTCGAAGACCTTTGTGTCTCAACTACTCAACGTTAGAGTACTGTATATCACCGTTTATAATGAAACAATAGTAGATTTGACAATAAACCAATACAACTTTAGACCGATATAAATTTAATTAATAACGGTAAGTGTGAAGTGATGTGTGACCTTTGTGGAGTACAAATACCTATTAGTGCACAATATACCTACGTATTAAAAATGGCGCGATCGTAGTGCAACAATTTGAGTAATTGAAAGCGCGGACGCGGGTCGCAGGATGCTTTAATTTATCGTTAGTAAACTATAAATGAAAGTGATATAAACAGAGTTTAAACAAACAGAAATATGATCTATACATACGCACGATGTATTGAAAATAATTATTAAACATCCGAATAAGGACTAATCCGTTTTATCAATATTTCGTCTCCATTCGTAGCTTAGACCCATGGAATTAGCCCAATCTCTCTGACTCTTAAGCCCAATTTACACGGTGCAAGTTTCTGGAACGCAAGAGCAATAATCATAGGTATTCCATAAAGCACGTTCACTTATTGGCATTCAAGAATTGCATGCAAGTGTCTTTACACGCGTACGATTTCCATAAAATGACACAATAACTAAATGCAAGATATAATTGCCATTCAATAATTGCATGCGACTTCTGTTAACACCCAGGCAATTATTGCATGCAAGTTTTCCTTCGTCTAAACATAGAGTTAAATTATTTTATTCAATTTTATTGAACGCCGTCAAGTTTTTTTTTTTAACTTGTTTCGTTAGCAGCAACAATTCACACCCTCACTCACCGCACTCATGTTTGAATGATAGACAATTTTCAAGCCAGAATTGAATGCAATTTTATTGTAGGTACGTGCTGTATACACCTATACCAATTTTGAACGGCAACAAACTAACCCGTATCGTGCATTTTTTTTACGGTGTGGTGTTCAGACGGTGCCAGTTAAATGTTGCATCAATTTTATGGTATGCCACAGGTAATAAACTTGCACCGTGTAAATGGGGCTTATGGTCTATGTTTTCTAGAGCGTAGTCTATGTGACAAAGACTGTCACTTTGGTCACTCATAATGTGATGACAGCTTCTGTCGTCTAAAACTCCATTTGCCTTCTTTTTCTCAAAAGCAACTATTTAATGCGTTGAAGATGAACACTGTGGAGCAACATATTGATCAATCGCGTCAATTTCCAATTCAATATGAATAAAATTACCATTAAAAATATAATCAAGTTCTATAACTATTGTGAATTAAAATGAATTAGATACGCGTTAAAGGTACCTAATTCCTTCAGGTTACAGCTGAAATACTTATACTTAATACATTGTTTTTAAGTGATAAATTTAAAAGGAAAGTAAAACATACACGTCCAGTAGCGATGGCGGAGCAGTCTTCTCCAAGCAGCATGGAGGTGGAAACTGCACAGAACTGCTCGATACCTGCAATTGGAATTATTTTGTTCTTATTCTGTACATCGAATGGCATGGACACAGTGTTACAATTGTAAAACAATATAATAAAAATGTGCTATAGATATAGTACATTTTTAGGTACATACGTATACCCATTTCCATTTAAAATTAAATAGTATGATCTACTGAATTATTAGATTTTTCTCTAATCAATTAGTCAGGGCCCACGGTGCGGCCCCGTATTCAGCTAAAGAGCACCTACTTCAGGTTCTTCTATAGCACTGTATTGAATTTTCCAATCCGAAAAGGACTTTTTCTTTTTTTCTGCCATACCTTAAATACTATTTATCTACTTAGGGGTTTATCAGAGGGGTTGACGATGTATTGCCGACTTTAAAGACAAAGTTAGAATGTCTCTCTCATAATGTTTCTGTTATTGGCGGCCTTATACCTACGAAGTATATCAGAAATGTGTGGTCATATGTCATGGGGCAAACATAATAACAGCAACAAAAAAAAAAAAAAACCGGCCAAGTGCGAGTCGGACTCGCGCACGAAGGGTTCCGTACCATTTTCTATAAAAACGAAAAAAAAAATAACACGTTTGTTGTATGGGAGTCCCCTTAAATATTTATTTTATTGTTTTTTAGTATTTGTTGTTAAAGCGGCAACAGAAATACATCATCTGTGAAAATTTCAACTGTTTAACTATCACGGTTCATGAAATACAGTCTGGTGACAGACAGACGGACGGACAGACAGCGAAGTAGGTAATAGGGTCCAGTTTTTACCCTTTGGGTAAGGAAACCTAAAAACAGGTGTTCCATACAAAACTTCATTACCTACTCGACCCAAATGTATGGGACAACTGATATTTTTTTCGAGGTTACGATGTTGGTCCCCCGATGAAAAATGTTCAGTTTGATGGTCAGTACCACACCCTCAAACATGGCCACACATTTCTGATACACGCTGTATATTGTAATATCAATTTAAGGGACCGTGCACGAAATCGACTGATTTTGATCAATTCTGTTCACTTTTTCTGAGAAAGGGAAAAATAATTTAAACAAAATTATTTGTGATTTGAAAAGTCGAGTTCATAGTTTTGCATGTGGATAAATTGTGCATAAATACATAATCTGCTACGTCTCTAATTAGATCAACGATTAGCTGATTGGTTCCTTGTTGTGTGAGGTGATAAAACTATAGTTTTTGATCATTTCTGCAGACGCAAGGAAATGCGAAATGTCAAACAAAAACAATGTTATATTATTTATCTACATGGAAACTTTTTTGTCGTAATTATCTGACGTCAGTCGGATGATTACTATGTGTTTATAATTTACAGTTACAACAACATACATACCTACCATACTACCATAGGACAGCATGAAAATATGTTTTTCTCTTTATTATTCAATAATTCATATTATTTATTTATAGTAAGTATAGGTATCTGAGTTATCTGCCTACTAAACCATGGGCAGTCAAAGCTTGTCTTATCATTCATTGTTATTTTAAAGTAAAGCTGTATATACACAGTGGCGAACAATCGCTTCACTCGGCACCCGCGAGCATCCATAATGGATGCGGTCCCACAGGGTCCCACAGGGTCCCACACTGAAAACACCATCCAATCTCTTTTCCTGGGTGCCGCAGGACTCCGCAAGAGAGAGATTAATTAATGAATGGAGAGGTGCTGCAGTAAGTTCAAGCTAAGTGGGTCTTAGGAATACCTAAGTATATTGTAAAGCAACACACAGCAGGCGCAGCACAGGTTGTGTGTAGTGGGTTGTTGTTGTGTGTGGTTGTTGTTGGTGTTTGTAAGTGTGTTGTTGTTGTGTGTGGTTGATGGTAATAGGCTCGCCCCCTATTACATGGGACTTAAACTAAACATAACTGGCGAAATGTGGGTGTGCTATAGGTACACCTCTGCCTAACCCTTCGGGGAATACAGGCGTGATGTTATGTGTGTGTATGTGTTATATTGTAAAACACTTAAGACAGTTTATTCTGAGTTACCAAATGCATTTGACCCACAATTTTTTGCAGAACATTAGCGGGAACGTGTTATGAGTTTGGTGATTATGCATAATACACGACTGCTAAAAAACTAGCTTTCCCGATCGTCTAATTCTATTTGTATGTTTGGGCAGAACTCCAAAACTGACATTTGTTTGCTACTATTTGGAATGCACTACCAGTCCAGCCAGTTTGAGTCTCTGGGGTAGTCAGATAGGAAATATCGACTGCATCTAGCTTATTTTTTTTAATATGACGTGTAAAAGTGATTCCGATATATATTTCGATATAGAAATGGTTTATTCTGTAAATAGGATAAATCCTATTTACCTATACAGAATAATTTAATATGACGTGTAAAAGTGATTCCGATATATATTTCGATATAGAAATGGTTTATTCTGTAAATAGGATAAATCCTATTTACCTATACAGAATAATTTAATATGACGTGTAAAAGTGATTCCGATATATATTTCGATATAGAAATGGTTTATTCTGTAAATAGGATAAATCCTATTTACCTATACAGAATAATTTAATATGACGTGTAAAAGTGATTCCGATATATATTTCGATATAGAAATGGTTTATTCTGTAAATAGGATAAATCCTATTTACCTATACAGAATAATTTAATATGACGTGTAAAAGTGATTCCGATATATATTTCGATATAGAAATGGTTTATTCTGTAAATAGGATAAATCCTATTTACCTATACAGAATAATTTAATATGACGTGTAAAAGTGATTCCGATATATATTTCGATATAGAAATGGTTTATTCTGTAAATAGGATAAATCCTATTTACCTATACAGAATAATTTAATATGACGTGTAAAAGTGATTCCGATATATATTTCGATATAGAAATGGTTTATTCTGTAAATAGGATAAATCCTATTTACCTATACAGAATAATTTAATATGACGTGTAAAAGTGATTCCGATATATATTTCGATATAGAAATGGTTTATTCTGTAAATAGGATAAATCCTATTTACCTATACAGAATAATTTAATATGACGTGTAAAAGTGATTCCGATATATATTTCGATATAGAAATGGTTTATTCTGTAAATAGGATAAATCCTATTTACCTATACAGAATAATTTAATATGACGTGTAAAAGTGATTCCGATATATATTTCGATATAGAAATGGTTTATTCTGTAAATAGGATAAATCCTATTTACCTATACAGAATAATTTAATATGACGTGTAAAAGTGATTCCGATATATATTTCGATATAGAAATGGTTTATTCTGTAAATAGGATAAATCCTATTTACCTATACAGAATAAACCATTTCATTTGAATTCAGTAAAGATTTTGCACTCTACAATTATTAAAAAAAATGGACAAGGAAGTGCGCCCGCTCGCCGATATATGTATAGTACCGACACAACAAAAGATAATCATTCATCTAATATCAATATTACATAATTAAAGTTTTACACACAGTAGGTACGATAATAATAAGAGTGCGCACGGTAACGGCGGGTATCTATAATGTTGCTGAGCATTATCAGTTACATGTTCACTATTGCCAGTTTTATGATAAACATAATTAATAAGAAATATGCCGTCAATGATGGGATTCAGTTTCACGAGCTTACGGCATACCAATGAAAACTGATACTTTTCTAGATGCAACATGCACCTGACGATTTAATACACCTTTATTGTGTTTCTCTGCTGGGCGACGGCCTTTCCTTTTCATTTCAAACTTCTCTATTCTGTGGAATCTTTGGTTAACAATAGTCCATACTTTAATATTATAAATTTGAAAGTAACTCTGTCTGTATGTTACCTTTTCACGCCTACACCACTGAACGGATTTCGATAAAAGTTGGCAAGGAGATAGATGGCATTCTAGGGAAGGACATAGGCTACTTTTTGTCCCGGTGGCATGTTTCCGTGGGATTATTGCCGAACGTGCTCCAGCAGGCTTAGCACCGTCTTGTCGACGGAAGAAAAGACAAAAATGACGTTTCGTGAAGACAGTAAGACGGCAGCAAACTAGAAAGAGTCAGCTGCATTTTTTACGAAATTCAGTAATTTATTAAGTTTATCTTTTATTTTGCTTATATCTCGAAAATGGTGTGTCCTATCGCAAAAATAATGAAAATTTCGACCCCCTTTATGAAGCCCTTAAACCCCTAAAACTCAACATGTAGGTAATCATTTTACACATTTTCCACACATAACGTGAAAATTTCCTTTTTTCCATTCCATTATACTTTGTGGCCGTCGAGTAAAAAGTTTTCTACTGTCTTTAGCATGGCGATTAAACAATCAAATTGTCTTCACTACCTTAAACAACTGTCTGCTGAAATAGTCTACATTAAAAAGGACCTAGACAACGATCGGCAGAAACGAAAGACAAAAAGGACAGATTTTAGAAGGATTTTTACGGTGCGATGTCAAAAATGGAGAAACGAAATGTCACTTTGTATAGGAATAGCCGTGTCTTTTCTTCGAAGAGATAGACAGCGTCATGCTAAGCCCGCTGGGACGAAAAGTAGCCTATGTCCTTCTCCAGCATGCCATCTATCTCCTTGCCAAATTTTATCGAATTCTGGTCAGTGGTTTAGGCACGGTTTAGACGTGAAAAGATAACATACAGACAGAGTTACTTTCGAATTTATAATTTTAGTATGGATACTGCATACATCTTTGTCTTTAATGAAAAAGTAACAGTGCAAATTGCTTTAACATTAGCACTATTTTCCAACACAAAACGGCATGTCGGGCTGAAAATAAATTGAATCATACCTACTATTTAAAAGACACAATACTTTTTGTTTTATGTCTTATAGTATTGTGTCTGTGATAACTTCTTGATTTCTCTTTTTAAAAGCATTATTGAGATAGATAAGACTTTAATAACAATTTAATTTGTTTCTGGCATTACAATGTTTTCTTATTAACATACTAGCTGCGCCCCGCGGTTTAATCCGCATAAGTCTCGATCCCGTGGGAAAATCGGGATAAAAAGTATCTTATGTCCTAATCCATGTCATGGTCTACCGATGTGCTAAATTTCATCCCAATCCGCTCAGCCGTTTTAGCGTAAAAGCGTAACAAACTAACATACAAAAAAGCTTTTTTTTTCTCTTTGTAATATTAGTTTAGATTGCAGATATTGCAGATTACATTAACAATAGAACCGAGACAGTTATGTAAGGATAGCGCAGGTGTGTTGTAGAGTATGTAAGGATCATAGCAGTCAGCATTCAGTAATTTCTGCCTACCTCCATGGGAATAAGGCATGAGTTTATGTATGTGTGCAGTTATGTTAGATTAGTGTATTCAATAAACATTGCTAAGGTATTCAGATTCAATTCCATCATTTATATTGTTTTGAATATCTCTCCAACTTAAATTTATTTACAATCCAGAGGTGATTCAACATCATCTCCCAGCATTTTCACAACCATATTGGGGTTGGCTTCCAGTCTTACCTGATGCAGAGAAATACCAGTATTTAATGTGGAGCCTGCCTATCTGACCTCCAACACTGATTCAATTTTACACGCAAAGGAAAACAAAGTTATAGGAAATATTGGTAGGTAACAAATAATTTCACATTTTCTTACATTAAATGAGTAATTATTCTGCCTTACCCTTTTTCGCACATCACAATCACCTAATTTAATATCTAGTTGAAATAGCTGTTGTTTTTCAGATAAAATTTCTGTTACCATTAACATTATCTATGTGGAAGGCAAAATAATTGTAGGTCCCATTATAAAATGTAATAAGAAAACAGAGAACAAACCACGAAAAGTACAGAGAAATAGTAAAGTTCCCTCAATTATTAATGAAATATATAATTTAACTAGCTGCGCTCCGCGGTATCACCCGCAGTGTTATGAAATATACTTTACAACCTATTCTCAGACCTACCAAATATACATTTGGGGAGTCCGTGTCTACACAGTAAGACAGTGGTCAGGGGCAGGGCTGTTCCATACCGCCCCGACATTAATGTGTATTATTATACCTATCATGTGTACCAGGTGTATTAGAACTATTAGAAGCAAAAGACCCAACGGGGGTTATATTAATCGTGGTATTCAAGCCATTATAATTGTGTATTTGATAAGTGACCTATCTAAACGTGTACCATTTCTACCATTTACCATTATTACACAAAAAAAAATACATAAAAATTGGTCAAGCCGTTTCAGAGGAGTTCGATAACAAACACTGTGACACTAGATTTTTATATATTAGATTACTTACCAAGAACTGGCAGGTACTCGTGCAGGAGTGTTTCGTCATTGGCCATCTGCTTCTCCATCTTTCTGACGACAGGCAGCACCCATGGTTTGCCAGTTTCATCTCTATAAGCTAAAATAAATATAATTACAATTGAATAAGAATGCCTGAATTAAGAACCCATAAATAATTTTAATACTTTGTTTAATTTAAAAGTAACTACAGTAAATATATTATTGTTGTAACTAACGCTTTAGTGTTTATTTTATGAAACTAATACTTATATTTATTTTATATTCAATGGTTTAGTGGCAAGCATACAAGATTACTCAATTTCAATATTTAATACATGCACAAACTACAATGTTCTGATTACGTAGTCAATTACAAGTATGCTGTTGAACATATTAACAAATAATTATAAACATAACATTACATAATTAGGTTAAGGCGGTGACGACCTTCCGCAGCACTAAAATTACCAGCTCCGTTAACTTAAAAATTATCAATAGTCAACTTACCGCCAATACTCAAGTTAACTTTAGACGGGTTCGGGTCTTCCATAAACATACGATTTAATTGGAAAACCTCGATAGGAGGACCCTGTTGTACAACTTGAAAGCGGGAACCCATTATGTCCTTTTTATCTCGTTCACGCGACCGGTCAGACAGAAGCTAAGGCAGCAAGTGCGCGGTTTATGGAATTTCTTTAGGATTATTCTATCAGTTTTACAGATCGCTAAATTACGAGCGGGGGCCGGTGTATTTTATCATTGACCTTTAACAATGACAGTAATGTCATTATGTCAGTAAACGTCAGTTTTGGAATGATAGGACGAATGACGTTTGCCACGTTTTGTTACTTTCACTTTGCATGTTGCGCCAACCGGCAAGAGGAAAAAAAGCGCGGGAAACTTCAACTTGGTGGACGCGTCCTTTTTGAGATTAATTTTAAAATTAAAAAAAAACCTGTTTTATAAGATCAGTAGTTGTAGTTTTTAGTGTTCTATTTTCTTTTACTTGTATTTTCATTCTAGTTTTATTTAGTTTCTTCGATAGTGGTAAGTTTCTTTTTTGTTATTTAGCGGGAAAATGAACGAGCCGCCTGACCCGGGGGTCTTTGTGCCCCCGGCAGGCAATTATGTTACTATTTCTAATGAATCGGGCATGGATACCGATGGGTCGTCTTCGGCTCGTCACTTAAAAAGAAGTCGTGTGCATGTTTGCAAACACTGCAATAAACGCCGCCGTACCCGTAAAAACCACGGTTCTGAGTCTTCGGGTTGTGGTTGCACGGACTCAACACCAATTACTACATTACAGCCTAACTGCACCGAAATTATTGTTTCCACCGATGTGCCTAATAATACAATATCTGATGTTCCTGCTCCGTCCATAATTGTTCCCACCCAGATAGGTCGAAAAACTTATGATAAAACTGACAGCTCACCGTTTGTAATTCATGTTCAAAAAAAAACCATTTCACCAGATGATGGAACGACATTGCACCCAATCACATTTGGCAAGTTCTTAAAACACAATGCCTTTCAAAATGTAATAAATGGTAGCGTCAAAAAAATAGGGCGCAATAAAATATCCCTATCTTTTTCAAATTTCCTGGACGCAAATTCCTTTATTGCGAACAATAGTCTTGAGACATATAATTATAAAGCTTTTATACCTACTTTTAATGTTACTAGAATGGGTTTAGTGCGTGGTGTTCCTGCGGAATGGTCTCCGGAGGAAGTTATTGATAATATAACAGTACCAATTGGTTGCGGTCCAATTTTAAAAGTCAGACGCCTCAATTTTAAAACCATTGTTGATGGTACAACTCTTTGGAAACCATCCCAATCCATAGTTGTTACCTTTGATGGGCAGGTTCTACCAAAAAGGATTTTTATGTGTTATAATGCATTACCTGTAGATTTATATATTTTCCCCACAGTACAGTGCTTCAGTTGCTGTCGTTTTGGTCACACTAAAATTCAGTGCAGGTCGAAACCTCGTTGTTATAAATGTGGCCAAGGCCACACTGGGGACAGTTGCGAAAGAGAACAAGAAAGTGCATCTTGCTGCCTTTGCTCGGGTTATCACTATGCTACTAATAAGTCTTGCCCAGAATTTTCTAGGCAAAAATTAATTAAATCATACATGGCACAAAGTTCAGTATCTTATGCTGAAGCAGCTAAAGTATATGCACCTGTAACTAAATCATATGCTGATACACTTTTATCTTCACCTTCCAAAAAATTTGCAGATTCTCCGTCAATCTCTTCAGCTAATAGAATGCCCGCTTCAAGTAGCTATAAAAAGACTGTCTTTCTCAAACCACGCTCTCCTCCCAAATCTGTACAAGGTTATAATAAGGTGGCTCACAATGCCATTATTAAAGATTTTGACATTCCTCAACCATCAAATGGTTGTGGTTTTTCTAATAATCATATTAATGAAACAAAAGACACAAATTTTTCCATAAACGATTTTCTTTGCGCATTACACAATCTTCTGTCTCAGTTCAACATTTCACCGTCCAACGTTGCCCCTTCTTTTAATGTTTCTCACTCCATCCATAATGGACAACACATCCAAAATAATCCAGTGGAACTGCCGCAGTCTCATAAGCAAAAAGAGTGATGTTATATATCTTTTAAATAAACATGAGCCATTTGCCTTTGCTTTAGCAGAGACTTGGCTCAAACCTAGTCATATTTTTAAAATTAACGGTTATTTAACCATTAGAGAGGATAGATCTGATGGGTATGGTGGAGTAGCTATACTTATTAAGAATTCTATCCCTTTCTCTATTATTACCTTGCCTCCTCATAGTGAGGAAATTTCAATTGTAGCTATTAAAGTGCATCATACTTGTCTTGTTTCTATTTACATTCCTCACCCTTCTTCTTCTGTTCTTCAAGAAATTAATAATCTTTTTTCCTTTCTTCCAAAGCCATTCTTAATATTGGGAGACTTTAATTGCCATCACCAATCATGGGGTTGTTCAACTTCTAATTGTTATGGCGATGAATTACTAGATATAATAGACTTACATAACTTATGCATCTTGAACTCAGGAGCTGCCACACGTCGTTCAGATCCCAATCAGAACCGAAGCGCAATCGACCTTTCTATCTGTTCTCCAAACTTAGCCTCTTCATTAACTTGGCATACTCTAACCTCTACGTATGGTAGTGATCATTTTCCAATAGTTATTTCTTATCCTCTTCCCAAATCAAATACACCATTAAGGAGATCAAGCTTAAAACATAAACTTCCTAATAGAAATTGTAATGACTGGGACAAATTTAGAAACATTGTAGACGGAAAACTTTGCTCCTTGCCTGTTATTTCTGATGGCAATGAAAATAGTTGTGCTGAAGCTTTAGCACTCATTTTAATTGCAGCGGCAGATGAAGTATTTCCTGTAAAAAATAACAATATTACTGCAATCCCTTCGCCTCCGTGGTGGGACTCAGAGTGCACAGAATTGATTAACAAACGTAAAGAGGCTGAATACAATTATAACCTTCATATGTCTGATGTTAATTTTGATATAGTTACTAACTTAATAAATGAAACTTATAAAGTTTTTAAGAAGAAAAAATTCGAATCTTGGCGTACATTTTGCTCATCAATTTCACCGAATACTCACCCTACGATTGTCTGGCGCAATATTCGTAGATTTAGGTCCATTTATAACAACCCTTCTCCTATACCCGATTCTTTAGCCAGTAAATTTTTAGATAAATTAGCTCCTCCTTTTGTTCCTGAGGGTATTAACCTTAACCTGTCTCTCGTATCCAATATCCAAGACACCCATACGACGCTAGGTCTTCCATTCACTCTCACTGAATTAAAGGGTGTTATTCATAAAACTAAGGATTCTGCGCCAGGCATTGATGGCATACCGTATTCCTTTTTTGCTAATTTAAATGATGACATCCTCAGATATTATCTACAGCTTATTAATTCTATTATGAATACAGGTAACATCCCTGTTGAATGGAAACGTCAAATGGTGTTGCCATTCCTTAAACCAAATAAAATTTCATCTGATGTTTCTTCATACCGTCCCATAGTTTTGTCTTCAATTCTAATGAAACTAGCGGAACACGTAATTAAAAATCGCTTAGAATGGTATGTTGAAAGTAAGGGTCTTTTGGCAGAATCACAATATGGTTTTAGAAAAGGTAAAAGTACAACTGACTGTTTAAGTATTTTCACGTCCGATATTCGGTTATCCTTCTCTAACAACCATTCTACCGTTGCAGTTTTCCTTGATATTAATGCAGCTTATGATAATGTTGTCTTATCAGTTTTACAAAATAAATTAATAGCCTTACAAGTCCCATTAAATTTGTCCAATTTCATTATTAATATCCTGAGTGAACGCTCTGTTAACATGTTAATAGGAGATCATGAGGTATCTCGTCTTGTGTGGAGAGGTCTCCCACAGGGTTCTGTGCTGAGTCCCCTTCTATACAATATTTATACATTTGATTTGGACTCCTCCTTGACTAACCATGTTAAGGTCCTTCAATATGCCGACGATTTGTTATTGTATTCTTCAAGCCAATCTGTTGAACAAGCTACCTTTGTTATCAATTCTGCTTTAACTACTTTAGAGTCATGGTTACATCTAAACGGTTTGGATTTATCCACGTCTAAAAGCGCAGCTGTTTTATTCACCCGGAAGAGAAATATTCCCGAAGTAAATCTCTTTTATAAGGAAATACCTATTCCAGTAAAAGATAAATTCAGATACCTGGGTTTAATAATCGATTCTAAATTAAGTGGTGTTCCTCATTGTGATTATATTGTCAACAAATGTGAAAATCACCTTAACATGCTTAGATGCCTCTCTGGTGTGTGGTGGGGTGCCCATCCCTTTTCTTTGAAACTCGTTTACAACGCAATCATCAGAAGCACTCTGGATTATGGTTTGTTCGTTTTAGAACCTGCTAGTGTTATGGCTTTTAAAAAATTGGATCGCATCCAGTCTAAGGCATTACGCATTATTTCGGGTGCCATGAAGTCTAGTCCCATTAATGCACTCCAAGTAGAATGCGGGGAAGCTCCTTTATATCTTAGAAGACAATTCTTATCTGACAAATATTTGTTCCGGATTCTTCAGATCTCAACCCATCCTCTCATTCCCAAATTGGACTCTTTAGTGTTGCAAATTGAATCTTCAAATTACTGGTCCCATAAACGTGCTCCTTGTTTAGTTGTAAGCTATAAAAAAATCCTTTCTCTTTCTTCCCCTATTCACCGCTCCAATAAACTTCCCCTATTTAATAGTAGCTATGAGAGTTTACAATTCAGTCCCATCATAAAATATAACTGTGTAAGTAAATCAGATGCCGATTGCCATTTAAGTTTTAATAATTTTTTAGCTGAACACTTAGAGTACCACCATATATTTACGGACGCTGCCAAGCGTTCTCCGACGGGTTGTGTTGGAATAGGTACTTACCATTCCCAATACAACATCGTACAAAAAATAAAACTGCCTCCAGAGACTTCTGTTTTTACGGGGGAATGTTTCGGCATTTTAAAGGCCATAGAATATATCCGTGTTTTAAAGCTCAAAAAAACTATTATTTTTACTGATTCCCAAAGTGCTCTTCTAGCCATCAATAAATCCCCATTCGAACACAAATCGCAGTTGCCTATAATTTATTTAATAAGAGAATTTGCGTACAGAACCATCTCAGAGGGTAATTCACTACAATTTGGGTGGATCCCGGCTCATGCTGGAATCCATGGCAATGAAGTGGCTGATACACTCGCCGGTGATGCGGTGCAGTGTGGGGACTTTGTTCCGTATACTAATTTTTGCTGTGACCTCGTGACGTTACCAAAGACTTTTCTTCGGGACACCTGGAAGGTGGCTTGGGATATCGGAAGCAAATCGAAGGGTCGTTATTTCTCACTTATTCAACCCGACGTTCCGGAAAAACCGTGGTTTAGCAGGGCAAAGTTTGGCAAGATGGAGACCTCCATTCTAATACGGATGAGACTGGGTCATGTCTGCTCTCCCGCCCATCTTGCCAAACTTCATATTATCAACGACCCCATTTGCCTGTGTGGCGCAGACGTAGGCGACTTAGATCACATTTTTTTCTCCTGTCCTTTATATGACCGTTCATCCTTTCTCAGTAACCTCTTGTCTCTCCGTACTCCTTTTCCTACCTCAATACTTTCTTTACTTTGCACAAATAGCTTTCCTGTATATAAATGCATAGTCTCATTCATTACTTTAAATAATATTAAGTTGTAATTTTTCGTCATTGTATTTAGCTCATTATCCTTTATTATATCACTGTATTTAAATAATACTGATCCTATAGATGTATCCGTCCTATCCTAAATCCCGTTATAATTTTTAATAATGATATTTTCGTTTCCCTAACTTTGTTTTATTCATACTAACTAAACGTGACATTGGCTAAATGCACAAACCGTGCGAAGCCATAAACCAAAAAAAAAAAAAAAAAAAACCGGCAAGAGAATGATGATGACTTTACGCTTTTATTTATGTACTGTTTTTATTTCGTATACATTAATAATTATCGCAATTCTCTTTGTTAATAGTTAAGAATTCAATGTGCGGCTGCTGCTTAAAGTCTCACGTTCTTCATCATTATTAATCCATACAAAATTGGATGTCACACTGCGATTTTCGCGGCAGTCGATTTGATAGTAGAGTGCGCGCAAGATAAGTCGGCGCGCATGTTTCAACTTCAAAACTATATTCCTGCCAGTTTGTACTTAGAATCACTTTCAGCATAATGATCACAGAACACATATATTCTTAGGGAGGATAATGATGGCAATTATTTACTTTAGAAAACACGGAACACAGCCACACAGCACACTCTCTTGACATCTGATATAAACGTCGAGATGGCGGCAAACGATTATTTCCGATTTCGGCCGCGCGCCGACTTATTTTGCGCGTAATCTATATTGTTCCATTGTTTTATGAGAGCAGTAAATAAAAATGACGGCCACCAAAGACGTGGCCATAGGTCACGCGTCCTACGGATGGGTACTTACTTATAGAAGCGGATTCCCGGCACAGACAAGTCGGTACTGATCGGTGCAGATGAAAATAGTCCCGTGTAGAGGGCGTACACGGGTCCACTAGCGCCACTCCTTTAAAAAAGTATTATCTCGTGACTCAGAAGGAATTTTGAATAACGGCTCAATAAGCAACCTCGGTAAGTGTATGTAGAATTTTCTAATACGTTTTATAAACTTTCATATTGAGACACGAAGCAACAAAATACGATCTAAAGGAATGTGGCCGCTTTTGTTTAGATCGAATTTGGTTGCTTCGTGTTACAGACGTTACAGACGAAACAGGTAAAACATGTAACCGTTTATTTTCAAAGATCAACCTGCACCGACCTGCACAGGGAGTCAGGCCCGAAAACCCGCTTCTATATGAACTCAAATTCAAAGCATTTATTTCAATTAAACCATTTACAGGCACTTTTGAATTTTCAAAGAGTCGGTCAGTTACAAAGTTGAAGCTAGTTGCCTATTCCATAACGTACATCACGTAGAAACGTAGATATGAAAGCACAAAGCACCTAATGTCTATAAAAAAGTGACCGTCGTCGCTCTGACTGTAGTCGATTATTACTATACTCTGCCGACTCTGCGTCTGCGTATGCGGTACTGTGCGGTAGGTATGCCGCACTAGTAAAAGAGAATCAAAACACTGCAAATCTAAAACTCTTTATTTTCTAATCAGAATGCGATAGCACGGTATTCAAATTTAATCTTTCATTATTCACATCAGAGTCAAATTATATATTCAGAGAAAGATGGGTTTTTCAGTGCACAAGCTCGAGGGTCACCCCGTCTTACTATGTAATACACAGCTTTGTATTCTCGATTTTCACCCCGATTTTTTACGTAATTATATATACCAATCGAAGCCATTCCCATTCCCAGCAGTCCCATAAAAGATGAACTCATCACTTCTGGTATATCCCACCATCCTTGCTTAAATAATCCGATCAAACCCTTTCCAAATTTCACTGGGTGGCCAACTACTTCCGATGCTGGAGTCATTTTCTATAATAAGTATTTTTCAACGTGAACTGCGTCTTGCTTCGGTGAAACACAGCGATCAACAGCGATACTTCCTTTTATAGTTATTCTACTCTTTGAGCGATATTATACCAAGGAACATATACCTACTATGGCGAGTACTGAACACTTCCTTTTCACCATTTATGGCGTCAATGACAGACATGCCACTGAAAGCCAATAAAAAAAAAAACAATTATTAGGGACTGAGGTTGTATACTTCCATCGTCATTGAAATCAAACTTTACAACTTCGTTGGTCTGGTCAACTCTGGTGTTCACACCTTAGACCAAGGTCAAATGGTCTAAGCTTCACAATCCCGACAGCTGAATGTGGGTTCGATCACAGGCAGGCAATATCATTATTGTCATTGCGTTCTCTTAATATGGAATTTCTCAGTAGTAGCCTAGTTTGAATTTGCGCTCTGGCAAATAAGCTCACATCATTACGGCTCCTGCAGACAGGCGCGATGTGACAGCGCGACGATGCAACTTTTGTATTGTAGAACAATTTCCATGGAAGTTTTCATAAAAATTGTTCTACTAAACGCGTCGCACCTGTTTGCGGGAGCCGATGTGAGCTTATTTGCCAGAGCTTGGTTGGAGTGTAGCCTTTGGGGCGCTATGGAGCGAGGACTTAAAAGAAAAAAAAAACATTTTTGAACTGAAAACTTCTTTAAGAGCGTTGAGCACTTTTTGGGTGAACAAAAATCATAGAACTCGCGTCATCATCACCGAACGCTTTCCATGAGCTCTATGTATACTGTGTATGTATGCGTACCTACTTTTTGGGTGAACAAAAATCGTGAAACTCGCGTCATCGTCACCGCACGGTACGACGATACAATTCACAAGTTACCTAATTTTCACTTCTATCGGCAGTCCCCAAAGACTGCCCCGCAATTATTTTTTTCAATTCCAGTTTTTTTGCAGTATCAGCACCCTAATTACGTAACATACTATCTATCACAATTTGAATCATTTTGACGCATATTGCTAATCCATTGCTCCATATGTTTGAAAAATTTGTCTGCTCAACAACGTATACAACGCAATGAATGTTGTTGAACTGTCAAAATGAAATCCATTCCTACTGTTAGTGTGTTACGTAATTACCCCGCAACATAACTTTGTCTATAGAAACCATTTAGCTTTGAGAAGCATGGTCCTACGACGCACCGTTTCCGAGAAATAGGCCTACGAATATTTTTTTTAACTTACTGAGGAAAAAAGACCGCAATTTTTAAAGAAAAAAAAATTGGTTTCGCAAATCGTTAGTTTCTGAATTCTATCTTAAGGAACATCTAAATATAAGGCTAAAAGCATCTAAGTGTTTTTTGATGTGTAAACATCTTAGCGCTCGGTCTACGGTAGGGGCTAGCTGGGACTTCGAGCGTCAGACGCGTAAGCGTAAGACTTCGAGCGTCAGATGACGTCAGCTTAAGACCCGTGACTATGTGAGCGCGTGAACCAAACTGATGCGAGCTCACATGTTTACACATCAATTTTCGTGAGTGCCAAACCAACTCACACCGATTTTTGTCTAAGACTAGCGGTTTGTCGTAAAAATTATGTCGAAGGTATCATTTCATATCATTCTGACAAGGTTCGGAGCTAAAATTAAAATCCGGTGGGCCGGGACGGTAGCGTTCAGCAGAGAGAGATAACGTGCGGGGTTGCGCAGGGGTCGGTTCGAGGTCCTCTCTTGTGGAACCTAGCATACGACGCAGTCCTGCGTGTTGATCTCCCCGTCGGCGTTAATATCGTTTGCTATGCAGACGATACTCTGGTGTTGGCCAGCGGGGTCACCTTCAAGGGGACCATCCAACTTTCTGAGCTCGGGGTGGCAAAAGTCGTTGCGTCAATCCGCGGGCTGGGACTGGAGATAGCGCCTCAGGAAACTGAGGCGTTATGGTTTCATAAACTGCCAAGGAGCAGAGAGCCACACAGCTTGTTGTTCCATGTCAGAGATGCACTAGTCCAGGTGGGCCGATACATAAAGTATCTTGGCCTTATCCTGGACGGTCGGTGGGGCTTCGAAGACCACTTCGAGCGCCTGGTTCCCCGGGTCAAGAAGGCAGTGGGTGCTTTGCATATACTGCTGCCCAATCTTGGGAGACCTCGGGATGAAGTTCGCCGTCTATACGCGGGTGCCGTGCGATCGATGGTCCTTTACGGGGCGCTGTTTGGTCAGGTAGACTGTTAGGCGTCCGACGCTGCAGGACTAAAGTCAATAGACTGCAGCGGAAAATGACCATTCGTATCGCACGAGTATACCGAACGATATCCTTTGAGGTGGCAACTCTCCTGGCGCGCTTCCCGCCGCTGGACATCCTGGCGGATATGGACGCGAAGGTCTACTACCAGATTCGCGATATCCACCAAAGCGAGAAAAGTGTGCCCCGAAGCGCATTCGTAAGGCTGAGGTGGCGGGAACGACGACACGCGCTTGAGCGGTGGTGTGAGCGGCTGCAGCAGCTGCAATATTCGCGCAAGCACGTTGTCGAAGCCATTTCGCCGCACTTCGAAGCTTGGCTGAAAAGAGGGGAGCGCATCTCCTTCAGGCTCACCCAGGTGCTTACCAGAGATGGTTGCTTCGGTGAGTTCCTGAACAGAATTGGGCGAGAGGCTACGGCAAATTGCCACCATTGCGGAGGCAGCCTGGATTCCGCACAACACACGCTCGAGGAGTGCCCTGCGTGGGCCTCCAAGCGGCGGGTCCTGGTTGCTAGGATCGGACGAGACCTGTCTCTGGCGACAGTAGTGAGGGTTATGCTGTCAGAGACAGAGAATTCGACGGAAGTAGCCTCCTTCTGTGAGACCGTTATAGTCAAGAAGGAGGCCGCCGAGTGGGATCGGGAGAAAGCTGATCCTGCTCGAAGAAGGAGGCGTCCGGAAGGCAACCGCCTTGGCGCATAATACGCCGAAATCCGCTTAGCGATCAAGGTAGGTGGACCTATGGGGTCGCAGGCGCACAAAGTGGGGACTCTGTCCGCCCACCGAGTGACCCCAGGGAAGACGGTGGCACAGTGGTCACGTGCTGCCGTGCATAGCGAGGCTCAAGGGAGGCCCCTTTAAAGTCTCCCCAGGAATGTGACATACAGGCGTTGCACAGGGCGGGTACCGGAATTGGTATTTTAAGAGGAACCGGTGGGGTACCTATGTGCTGATGGTGATCACCGGGGTGGTTTTAGTGAGTTAAAAATCCCACACTCCCCGACCTCTGCCCCAGAGGTCGGGTGCCTTCTGAAGGTTTCCCACCGAAAACAAAAAAAAGGCATTTAACCTATTACTTGATGAAAAAAAAATACGTATTTAGCGTTTTTAGAAATTAAACCGAAGAATGTACAATAAAAAAATGCATTTTTGAGGATTTATGTCCATTTCAAGGTCGCAAGTGGACGTGGTTGCGAGATGGGTTGCTTGCTAGTAATCCAAAATATGTACATGCTTGTTATATCTTTGTAAATTAACTGAGAAATAGAAATTCACCTGTTGTACAGAATATATTTCTGTTTCCTGTTTTACCTTTGAGTAAGCTGTGTAAAAGTGCACCTGAATTGAATAGAAAAGTTGAGTCGAAAGTACGGAATTCGTGGGTCTTTTGGGGAATCCCCCCCTCCCTGTATCCGACAATGTTAGGGCACCCCGACTCGGACTAGATAGGTTCGAAAGGGAGGCGGCGTCTAGTGAGCGAGTGAAGCGACCGAATAAAGACCCCGTCATCCCCTTCGTGGTTATATTTTTTGTTAACCATTCAGAAGTAAAGTAGGAAGGAAGGAAGGTAGGTAGGTGGGTAGGTGGGTAGAAAGTAGTTGTGTAGGAAGTAGTAGGTGGTTCCGTCGACTACGCCTACGTGCGCCATAGAGCCATGCTTATCAGAACCTAAATGGTTTCTATGGTCAAGGTGAACCAGATACTGCAATTTTGGTAGATTTCCGAAAGAACTTTGTTTCCGAAAAATCTACTGTCCCAATTCTTTTTTAACCTCTTTTTTTGTATCCTTTCCTGCTCACAGTGCGTATACTGCACCCCTCCTACTACTCTGCCCCTAAGACGGCTCACTGACCCAGAGCGCAAAATTAAACTAAGCTACTACTGAAAAATTCCATATTATTGAGAACGCAAAGTTAATATGACATTGCCTGCCTGTGAGCGAAGCCACGTTCAGCGGGGGATTGAATACACCATTTTATTTTACCACTTTGTTGGCGTAATTAATATACACCCTCCTACAAAATTACAGCTTTCTAGTACTAACGGTCTCCTAGCAAAATCTCGAACAGACAAACGGACATGACGAAACTATAAGGGTTCCTTGTCAGAACTACGGAACCCTAAAAAGGAGGAGATTTTACTTTGAACAAGTTTTTTTTCAAGCATGTACACTAATTTTTCTATCTATCTTCTATCTATATAAATAAATATTAATGTTTGTTTGTTTGTCCTTTAAGGACTCCAAATGGACTGGACCGATTTTGGTGAAACTTTGATGAGTTTTTCTGCGTCCGCTCGCGAAGATTTAGGGGTAGGACACCACGCGAATGAGGTCGCGCCGGGCAGCTAGTTGCTCATAATTACTGAGCCGATTTACGGGATTCTTTTACATTTCTTTCTTTGCTTAATTATATTTTATTAACTTTGCTGGAGTAGTTTTTGAGTAAGATTCAATACGTATATAATACACTTTGTGTAAATGTGTATGTATAGGATGTCATAATTTCGTGTCACTGATATTTACATAGCAAGTAGTGGGTACGTATACGATTTTGTGTGGGGTAGGGTACCACAACCAAAGGTTGTAATTTTTTTAACTTTTTACAAAAATAAATTTAAGTACCCACTTCCAAATAAAAACACTACGTCTTAGTCTTTTTTTTTTTTTGCACTTTTTAATGCCGATTTCGGCTTCGGTGACTGTTTTTTGTTTCTGACGGCTAGAAGTTACGAGCGCACACGCTCGTAACTTCTGATGTGGCTAATGATCCGTTTACATATTAGTACTCTTTGCTAATGCTTAGGTCTAATGTTATACTTTATACGCTAGGGTGTTTAGAATCATGTGCTGAATACATGGTTACAGTTTGCGCGTCGATGTGCCTGCCATCCTGTATAGTACAACTTTTTAGTTGTGGTTAGTTACCACAACTAAAAAAATATTTTTCTCTATGGCACTTTCTTAATTGTCAGCTGCCAGCTAACATTACGCGTACGCCTGTCATAGCTGTCACTGTCAGTTAGTTCGTCACTCTCACTGAAGACCAGGAAAACCGAATTGCGAAGGATTTTTAGCTGTGCTGTGATTATTTTATCCGTAAATTAATAAATTTAAATTAATCACAATGGCTGCTGCATCGAGACGCACTCTTGGTCAACTACTCCAACAAGGATGGACTGAAATCCCTGAAGTTTTGGCAACAACAGGCCTCGCACTCGTCGGCATTGGCATGGCTACAGTAGGATGTTACAATTACCTGAATATGGACGGAGACAACAGGAGATACAAGAGTACCTACGTAGTATTGAGATCAGATGACCCAAAAGCTAAACTAATTCGCAAAAATTAATTCTAGTTCGTGTTAATCTGCAGTGAAATATTAGCTTCAATTTATTATGTAATAAAGATCAGTCTCAGTGTTATCAAGTTGTTGTTTATTTTAAACATATAGCGAAGTTGACTGTATCATAAACACAATTTCTAACTTGAGAGTTAATTAAAGTACCTACATAGATGATAAACATTATTTTGGCAACAGTATTTATTATGTGTTACCTGTAAAATCTAAAATGCTTGCCTCTTTACGAGGACATTCATAGTGAACCTTGTGTAAGCTACGTCAAAAAATTAACTTGTATTTTTTATAACCAGATATATTTAAAGTGAAATTCTCAAGGATACCTGCATCTAAGAAGAATAGAGGGTATTTTGGGCACACTAAGGTTTAATTAGGAAAATACGACTTTCTCAGGAGTCAAGGGCTAAGAAAAGCTGTGACAGTTCCAAATGAAAAGCAATTTAAAAATAGTTACTTAACTTTATTCAACATTAGTCATACAAACATTCAACAAAATTGTTCAGACATGAGAATATTAGACATTAAACTATTTAATAATAATATTGTTTGTCATCAGGGACACGCAACTCACTGTTTTGCAATATTGACTGTAATTCATAATGATCCTGAAACCTCAACTGAATTTATATTTGAACATTTAGCTTAAAAAACACCCCACAGTTTATTCCAATTCCACATAATAATACTTTCGACTGATAAAAAGGTTGAGTAACCCTGCTATTCATAGAGTGCTTTGATTAATTAGTAATTTAACATTTGTCAAGAACTTAAGAAGTAACATTCATCATAAATCACACTTTCAGAAAGACTAGTAAATCAAACGTCAATTTGTGATTACAGTACATACATTGTTCTATTTTTATTTTAAAGAATGGTGGGATTCAGTGATACAATAAGTTTAATTTGACTGTATTTACATAATTTGAAGAGATAAGTCTACATTAGATTTAAGAGAGTAGATAGCTTCCTTTGGTAAATTGTCTTATAATAATAAAGAAATAGAAAACACAATTATTTGTTTTAACAGTGATGTTTTGTTATAAAGGCTGATTGACAAATAGCCCAAATACATCCTAGCTAATATTACTAGTGCCAGAGGTAACATTTAAAGTAAAAAAAAAATTACATGGGCTTACACTTGTTTAAAACTTTGTTCTGTGTCCTTCTACCAATTAAAAATATAAGTTTTAATTAACCAACACAAAAATAGGTTTCTTATAAGGTAAAAGGATTACAATTTTAAAGTATGTATCATGAGTGTATGCTTTGATCAGAGTTATACTTACCAATAGATTTCTAAATATGAGTCTACTACCGCAAAGAATTTGAAATGAGCACTAATTGCCCAGTGCAAATGCTAGTACCTATTTGAATGCACATTACGGGTTGGTGCCTGCAACTCCACGTCAATGCGCGTATTTTGCGTACACGGTCCATGACGTTTTAATACTACACTACTCACTCAAATTATTAGGTCACTTGGCCAAAACTAGTATCACTTTATCTCGTATCATACATAATTATGTATTTCCAGTCTCTCACTAGACACGGCTAAATTTCGTAATTATTAAATTCACTGATCGATTTTGTGTAGATCTACCAATGTGTGTTCACTTCAAAGTGACGTCATATTTTATATACAGTAAGCCCACGTACGCACGGAGGTAAAAATATCGCGGCGGGTTTTTATCGCGCACTGGATTTTCAACTCTCGGTGTTGAGCCGAGCATCGAGAATCCAACAGAGCGCATCCCAGCGCGTCAAAAAACAGCGTTGGATTTTCAACCTTCGGCGCTAAGCAGTACGGGATAAACGCGCGTGCGTACCTGGGCTGTGACAGCGCAGGAATGCGGTTACAAAGAATTATTGTAGTAATCTTAGCGCAAGATTCATAGATGGCGCTTGGACTGAAAGTGTCAACAACATTATTTCAATAACAGTAACGTTCTAATTAGTATGCGACGCTTGCTTACATTCGCTTACAAGAATATGAACTTTATGGGCGTAGGAATAAGGTTAATATTAGTATGGAATGCTTCATTTAATTAGTAATGTCATAGTGCGCTCTACGAATCTTGCTCTTATGGCTTTGTGCAGTAGCACATTGACCTGCTCTTGACCTCAATCTCACTTGGTGGAAAGCAATGGATGAGGCTGATGCTGAAACAAGCGTACACAGATGATGCCTCTTCATTCTTGCTACTCAACTGTAGTCTTGTTGTCAACACTCTTTATTATTCCTACTCTGTCACACACTGTACTCCTATTGTTCACTTCACAATACTATTATCACAAAGCACTGTATGCAACACAGTGGGGGTCCGATGGTCCATCAAGTACAATTATCTGAACAAGAAGGCCATCACTGAACGCCGATGCTATTTCTCTTTTTTCTTTTTACCCGTCGCCGCTTTGGGTGTGGACGTGGACTGACCCTTGCTGGTTGTTGGTTTCTCTGTGTCGGTTTTGCTTTTCTTTTTCTGTATAAAAGAAAATTGGTTTAATTAAACAAAAACTGTCTTTTTTAAGTCGCTAATAAAATTTATGAAAACTCGGATTTTTTAAAAAAATAATGCGTTCAAGTGGGTGTTACACGCGCACAATATGTCTTGGCTGGAACGTGGATCCATACGAGACACACGTGGCTTTTTAATTGTGTCTGTAATTAAGGCAATCAACCGGTAAAAAAAAAAAAACATGCGCGCTACGTCACGCAAAATCCTGCATCGCGCAAGCAGAGTTTACCGCGCAACTAGCATAATAATATGTACAACGTCCCGGCATTAAACGTCGGGCTGTTGCCCACCAGATACAACACCGTCTGGTCAGAGGATCCTCTCTATTCTATGGAGGTATGAGTGAACTTTACACCCTGTTCCTCATACGTCAATTTTTTTTCAACAAAGTTTTTTTTTTTTTGTATGTTGCCGAGTTTCCCCCTTTTCTGAAGTCGGTTATAAACTGCATGAGTTAATAAGGTTTACCTTAATAAGCGCGTCATTCTCCGGATCACTGTCAGCCTCCTCCTCCTCATGCTCGTCTTCTCCCTCGCCCATCTCGTCGTCTTCCTTGTTAGCCTTCACTTTCTTGATAGCGCCCGGCGCGTACGGCAGAGCTGTGGCTTTCTTGTTGTATGTGCGGGTCATGGCCGCTTTGACCTGAGAATTGTGGGATTTGAACAGAAGTTTGATGCGTCAGTTTTACCTAGTTCAAACACTATTGAACAGTGTGGTGATCTTCAATGCTGAAACTTTTTATAAAAATAAAACTTATTCTTTGTCAAAGTTTTATTTTTTATGTAGCACTAGTTTGCTACCGGGACAAAAATTAGCCATGTCCTTCCCCAGGACGCCAAGTATCTTCTTGCCTTTTATCGAAATCCGTTCAGTGGTTTAGGCGTGAAAAGGTAACTTAAATACACTTTCTTTCCGAATTTATAATAGTAAGTTTGAATTTTGTAAAATCTGTTTAGAAAGATTAGATTTAAAAAAAAAAATTGAACTCGTCGCGCAGTTTCTTAGGCCAGGAAACTTGTATTAGCGCGTTATTCAATACAAGTAAATATCGCTGAAAAGACTGGTACAAACCAACAAGGTTCAGGGTTAATAATGGACACTGATGACTGAACTGACAGAAAAAAATGTGGTATTAATTTAAAAAAAAACACTAGTTTTTTTTCAAAAGAAAATATATTTGGGCTAGAGAAATATGACTGTGTCGTACCTTAGAGTCCACTAAAATAGTAGGATTCCTCTGTCCCGGCCAGACGGATAGTTCCACTAACGAGTCCAGGTCTTCTCTCAGCAGGTGGTAAGATTCCAGCACCTCTAGAGACTTCTCTATGCCGTCAGATTTGTCCTTGATCAAAGGATTTATGATCGCGTCACGAAGGTGCATACTGTAGTCCAGGAAGATTGAGGATTTTGAACCAGATGTGCTATGGAGAAAGGTTGGTTTTTCAGTAAGATTATTTATCGTAGTAGATTCAAGCAGAACATCAGCTCTGTACGACGAAACAGAACATCAGCTCTGTAACGAAGTCCTATCCACCACCTAACACCACCTTTTATACCATGTTTTATGCAAATAAAAAATATCTTATCTTATCTTATCTAATAACCTATCCTATGGCCCTTGTAAACGATACAACAATTAACTAGGAAATTAACAAGTAGCAGAAATTTGGCCACCCAGGATTTATTAGGCGAATAACTGTTAGTTTTTGATTCAACGTTTATAGCCGAAATCACATTTACTTTTGTGCGATTGATAGATAATCCGTGGGTGGATCACTCATTAATAGCTGTAAAAACTTTAGAAGATTGCTGTGGAAGACATTTTTATTATATGAAATGAAATCGTGTATTACCACAAACTTACCTGAGTCTAGTGTGAGCGTGTATCTCCTGACAGAGGCGGTGCATCTTGGTGGTGCGCGAGTTTTTGCCCAGCCAGCCCGGGAACTGGATCTGACCCGTCATGTGACCTGACATATAGTGGCCCGGAATCACTGAGCTGTACATGGCCTGTAAAACATTTAGAAGCAATTTGTCTCAAATGTGAAAAAAGACGAAGACATAGTTTTTTAAGCAAACGACTTGAAAGTTACGTGTGCTGTCGGCCTTACTACAAAACAAGGTTTGTCTTTAGAGTCAGGTTTTAACCAGAGAGCCATTTTTGAACTTTATTCCAGCAATGTTAAAGTTCTAATTACAAACTGACGTGAAACCCGAGTCTAAATTGTGTGTGTAGTTCTTAATACGAAATTGACAATTTAGACTCGGAATTTAGAGATATATCTCTCGGAATAAAGTTCAAAATACAATAACTAGCTCGAAGGTTAGGGCTTTTGACTAAAGTTTGGCGTTTTGTAATGAAACTATTTTTGAGATTATTTACCATACATGTATTGTCCGCATCAAGAGACGGAGAATAGAGTAGAAAGGTATCGCCAACAGTTACGTTAAGCGAGACGCTGGGAGAAATATGTGTTACATTCAAAGAAACGTTTTTTCGTGAACATCTCACCTGCGTTGGTAGTAAACTCCATGCTTGTTGGCGACGTATTCTAGCGTCTACTAGGTCACCCAAGCTTATGCTGTCAGCTGCATCGCTTATCCTCTGAAGAACTTCGTGTCTGAAGCAAACACATAACCACGTTTTTATATTGGTACTAAAAGGAGAACATTTTAGAGTTGTAGGCGATTGCATATTTTGCAATTTACCAGTTTTCAAGGCTAATAATAATATCAGGAGACCGAAAGGTAAAGTTACAGGCAATGGTATCATGAGGTCGGATCCTTATCTAGTTTTAAAACATAATTTATTTTTGACGTGTAAAAGTGTTTCTTTAACCTATTTCCAGAATAATGTATAAATTGATTTTGTAAGTTCGTCTTGGACGAAGAAGGGAGTTTTTTTTCAGTCATGCATGGTATTGCATGAAGTTTCTTTTCCAAGGGGCTAATATACTGTTTCTTTAGATAAAAACCTAAATTTATATCTAAATAAGATTTATAAAAAAAATAACATAACATCACGCTTGTACTCCCCGAAGGGTTAGGCAGAGGTGTACCTATAGTACACCCACATTTCGTCAGTTATATTTAAGTCCCATATAAAAGGGGGCGAGCCTACTGCCATCAAACGGGCACAAATCCAGACTCCGAGCTGCTACTGAGAAATTCCAGATGGAAAAACCCAATAACACTTTGCCCGACCCGGGAATCGAACCCGAGACCTCATGTTCAGCAATAGCTCTAGCGACCACTAGACCAACGAGGCAGTCCTATATCATAAAAAAATTATATGATTAATTAATTATCCCAAAACTTACTTGGGACAGTGCGGTGCCACTTGTAAATAGTTCTCCTGCACAAATAGCGGCGCGAGACTGTAGTCGTAGAAGAACAGGTCGCTCTTGTCGTTAATACTCATGGTCTTGTGGTCTTCCGCTGAGAACACCTTGCGAATCGCTTCCCATGGGCCCTGGACATCAGTAATAATATCACATTCAAGAAGCGAGATGGTAAGCTAATAGCTAGATGGACCGACGATCTCAAAAAAGTGGCTGGGACAGACTGGATGCGGAAGGCGGAGGGCAGGGTGTTGTGGCGCAGCATGGGAGAGGCCTATGTCCAGCAGTGGACTGCGATAGGCTGAGTTGATTGTTGATTGATTGAAGCTAATAGCTATACAGTTGGTTTTTTTTTAAACGAAATCACAGACCTCTATCGTAAAAACGGTGACACATGTAGCACAATGTGATGATTTTGTGATATAAATACCATATATTTTCCGTAAATAAGTAGAAAAAGTCAGGACACAAGAATTTTTGGATAGATAAGTTGCAACTTGCACTGAGCTCATCAGTCACAACAAGCTGTTGCATGCGGAGTGCAGTTTAAAATGTCAAAAAGTCAAGTCGCTGAATAATAGTCATATGTAACAAATCAAATAGATGTGCAACTGTTGTACCTGGGACCATATAACAATACCCACCAACTTGACATACTTCTTGATAGTCTGGGCATCCTTCCGGAGCCTGTCTGCGTCAGCAAAGCTAGGGTCTAGCCCATATAGACAGTAAGTTCAGGGTCTATCATATATCCTAACTATAACAACTTTGCTTACCAACTTGATATCCTTTTTGATAGTCTGGGCATCCTTCCGGAGCCTGTCTGCGTCAGTGAGGCTAGGGTCTTTAGCCCATATTGACGGTAAGTTCAGGGTCTATCATATATCCTAATTGCAACAACATTGCTTACCAACTTGATATCCTTTTTGATAGTCTGGGCATCCTTCCGGAGCCTGTCTGCATCAGTGAGGCTAGGGTCTAGCCCATATAGACAGTAAGTTCAGGGTCTATCATATATCCTAACTATAACAACTTTGCTTACCAACTTGATATCCTTTTTGATAGTCTGGGCATCCTTCCGGAGCCTGTCTGCATCAGTGAGGCTAGGGTCTTTAGCCCATATTGACGGTAAGTTCAGGGTCTATCACATATCCTAATTGCAACAACATTGCTTACCAACTTGATATCCTTTTTGATAGTCTGGGCATCCTTCCGGAGCCTGTCTGCATCAGTGAGGCTAGGGTCTAGCCCATATAGACAGTAAGTTCAGGGTCTATCATATATCCTAACTATAACAACTTTGCTTACCAACTTGATATCCTTTTTGATAGTCTGGGCATCCTTCCGGAGCCTGTCTGCATCAGTGAGGCTAGGGTCTTTAGCCCATATTGACGGTAAGTTCAGGGTCTATCACATATCCTAATTGCAACAACATTGCTTACCAACTTGATATCCTTTTTGATAGTCTGGGCATCCTTCCGGAGCCTGTCTGCATCAGTGAGGCTAGGGTCTAGCCCATATAGACAGTAAGTTCAGGGTCTATCATATATCCTAACTGTAACAGCATTACTTACCAACTTGATATCCTTTTTGATAGTCTGGGCATCCTTCCGGAGCCTGTCTGCGTCAGCCAGGCTAGGCTCTATCGCCCACATGGACAATAAGTTCAGGGTCTGACGCACGTCTTGATTGGCTGACGTGATCAGTTGGGATAGCACGTCGGGGGGAATCTTGATGCCTTCTTTGAAGCATATTGTGAGCATTGCTGACTGAAATACGAAGTAAGCATTCAGTGTGGGAAACATGAAAGTGTATTATCATGTTTTGGTCCGTTTGAGAACTGCGGCGTATTTGCTTAACATACTTAAAGTGCATTCTTTGCGTTATTAAAGTTGTTGAGTTTACAAATTTTTCAAATATGTTTTGGGGAATGGATTAGCAAATTCCTTCACAGTCCTTCAAATTGTGATTGATAGTGTGTTAAACAAATAACTCGTGCTGGCCATTTTAGAATATAGTCCGATTGACGATTGTCCATCTTACAATTTAGTCCATTTGAGAACTATAAATTTACAACAGTTTCTTTACAATTCGGTCCCTTTTTTAAATCTAAGAGAAAATTACATTTTCCTTATACTATTCCAGTTAAAATTACAATTAGTGTGTGTATGGCCATCATCTCGAAAACGGCTATAGCCATTTGTGTTATATACCTTAATCTGGTCGACCCTTGGTCTGTTGAACCTCAGGTCGTAACAGTAGTTGACGAGGGACCTCATCTTCTGGCTGTTTCTGTCGTTGCACATACATATTATTGGCACCGATGACGATTTGATTAGAGCGATTAACTCTTGAAGTCCACCTGGAAATCAAATAATCTGCATTTGCTTTCACATCAAAATTAGATGAAGTTTTTGCATACCATTTTTTTTTATCGGCGGTTACGTAACGCAGCCTCTCTGCGCTCAACGCTCTCTTGGACGCTAAAATTGAATGTAATGTATTCGCGGACGAATGGAAGACGAATGCCAGTATGTTTGGAGTTCTTTAAGACGAGTGTATGATATTTGTCTTTAACTAATAGTTCTATTATAAAGTATAATAAATAAATAGACGAGAGTAAATCAAAATAAATGACATTAAAATGTATCAGGTTTTCATGCTGTTAAGCGTCCGTTGTGGAAACAGCGTTTAAGTTAGCGCAGACCATGACCAGATATTTTTTTCTTTGCGCCATTTTCTGTCTTAGGGAGCGGTCAAGTATTACGTAACGCAATTTTTGGAGATTTTTGAACCCCCCTCCTCCCCAAGTAACGCGCGGTAACGTTTTTCTGTACCCCCTAGTAAAACGTTACGTAACCACCAAGCGACCATTTTTATCTAAAAGTCACAATTATGTGGCGTAAAGTACCGGAAAGTCGCTAAAATACCTTTGTTATTGTTGACCGTTCTGAAGGTTTAAAAAAAAAAACAATGTTACGAAACGCGTAGTTCAAAGACCCCCTCCCGCCCCTGTAACGCATCATAACGTTTTTTCAAGACCCCCCCCTCCCACCAAATTCGTTACGTAATACTTGAACGCTCCCTTATACCGAAGTTAATAAGCTTGACTTTCACTTCACAACTGTGATGGTTAGCTGGTCTATAACAAACTAAACATACCTCTATCCTCATTACCAGCCATCCCGTCAACTTCATCCATGACCAGCACGTGTTTCTTTGTGACTGCTTGTTTTCCTGTCTCACCTACAAACACAAAAAGTACATCAACATTATGCACATTGAAATAAAGTCGAAATAGTAGTGTAAGAAGCTGTTGCATATTAAGGGGCATTAAAAAAACGACTCGGTTTTTAATAGTATCATCACACGAGTGTTTTAATACTAGTTATGTGCAGTTTTATACACTACTTTATCTACTCTCAAACATTGGAATTGAACCTACTAAATAAAAGACCAGTTTCCCACGAAATTCAGTACAACAAAACGTATGAATGGCGCTAAAACCCAGCACATCACCGCGCATGCGTTAAAGCAGGCCCTGCCAAAGACAAGTAAAAGTTGGAATCAAAACGTTTTCGCAATGCTATAAAAATGGCGCGCCCCCGCATATAAGTTCCATTAGAAAAAATGGTTGTCTGTAAAGTCGGTTTACGGACGATAATTTAACGTGATAACGTCATCGGCTCAGGCGGAACGTGACAATGAGTCATACTTTTTGTGCGTGCAGCCGGCGTTCATCGATTTATAAGACGTTATCACGTCAAAAATAAATGATGGAAACTCCTTGGCGATATTAACTCACAGAACATATATACTCTTTGTATTAACTTCTTGGTTTTCCCCTGTATCGTATTGGTAAAAAAAAAATGTTTTATGACGTTAATTTGTTAGAGAAAAAGTGTTATAATATGATTCTATTTTTAAATTTCGGTATTGTGTTTTTATAGTATGTCATTAAAAACTCGTTCTGAAGTTTATAATGCGAATTTACGATATGAGAGTAGATAAATAAATAAACCAAACCGCCCGTTTTGACTATGTCCTTTTATGCAGCTGAACAAAAAAAAACTAGGTCTTTGAAAGGATTACCTCTAGCATAACCAGATAATGAGTTGGTAGTCAGTAATTCTCCTATCTGCTCCTTGATTAACGTCTTGTTTCGTGTGTCTGAAGCGTTGAACTCCACCATGTCGAAGCCCATCTCCTTGCACACTAGCGCCACTGTTGTAGTTTTACCTGAATGGCAGGGAACATGGAATGTATTTTGGCAGAATTCGGAACAAACAAGGCTATCTAGAAATAGTTTAATGTTGCCCCAACTCCAAATTTATTGGGATAAAGGCAAGATAAAGATGATGTACTGTCGCCAGCACATCAAGTTACCACAAACTGTCACATTTTCTCATTCGATTTTGAACTTAACCACCAACATTTTAAGGTTTAAAATCGTTTGAAGAAATTTGACAGTTTCGTGTAGCTTGCCCTGTTGGCGACTGTACTATAAGTAATTGGATGCTGACGTAAATTTTGTGCGATTTCCGCATAGAATAAAATATTTCTATAGCCTACAGGAGCAATATTATGAAGAGGTAAAGCCATCATTGTTCCGTTGCGAAAGAGAGATGGTGCTACCTGCGTGCGGCCGTACTATGACTTGTTAAAGCCATCATTGTTCCAGCGTGAAAGAGAGACAGAGCTATATAAGACCGATAGCACTATCCCTTTTTCGCAATGGAACCATGATGGTATTAACACGTCACATATATCATATATGTACAGGTCTATCTCTCTCTAACACTGGAATAATCATGGTTGTCTTCGTTCTATTTACTGTCATACACACAATGCCATAAGGTGATAAAACTAGTATGACGTATGATTAGTGATGTATCTATTTATTAACACTTACCGACGCCAGGAGGTCCCGAAAGTAAAGCTGCCTTGAAGTACCCTCCATCGTCGTTCTTAGCCCATGGACTGGGCTTAGGCAACTTAGCCTTTCTGTTCACATACCATTTTGTTAACCAGTTAATTAATCTGTAAAAAAGAATTACGTATTATGAATTAGAAAGAAAGAAAAAAAAGAATAATTGTTTTTCTGCACAAACAACACGCACAATACAAAAAAAAACTATTATAGACAAAATAAATACACTAATAAAAAGTAGCCAAAAGCCTCGTACTTAAAACGATAAAAGTTTGACAATTACGAATTTATTTGGAGTTAGTGCAAATGGACTGCCTCAATAATAGTACTCCAGACCGTATTTCGGCAATGGGGCCAATCTCAACGGAGACTAGTCTTCGGCGCGGGAGATATTACAGTGCACAAGTTTGTGCGCAGAGGCAGGTCTACTCTATCTTCCCTCACTCAAATCCGATGGGATGGCACGCAATCCGATACGACTGAAGAGATCAGGCGCAGAACCATCGGCTTAACGTGCTTTCCGAGGCACGGGGGTATCACACCGCCAACTTTCAAACACCAGGCTGTTACTAAGAAATTCCTAAAGGAAAAACCCAATAACACTTACCCCGACCTGGGAATCGAACCCAGGACCCCACGTTCAGCAGCCGCGCTTGCAATCATGAGACCAACGGGGCACTTGACTGTCTTATACAAGTTTCAATCAACAACCGATTATACAATGGACACCTTACTACATAAAATAATTACTTTTTAACATTGCTAGCGTCACCATGTTGCCCAATGATTTGTTTAATGTTCTGTGGTTTGTACTTCTCCACCCACATATTCATATTAGCTGCTATTGGTGCAATTTCTCTTCTTTCACCTGTAATGGTAAAAAAATACTTAAAGCCCACGCCATCCTACTGAGACCCTAGCACGGACGCGCAATGTAAACCTAACGTAAATTCGAACGATTTATAAATAATTTTACTTTCTTTCTTTTTTCTTCTATGAATCGAAAATACAACTATCCATTAGTATTTTGGTTAATTTTTTTGCGACAAGTACAATAAGTATCACTCATAGATATGAATAAAGTCTTAAAACCGAATTTGTCTCTGTCATCTCTGACCTAGACTAGAGTCAAGAGCAACCCGTCTCAAATAAAAAAACCAAGTAAATATTATGTGGGAAACACATATTTTCAATTTTAAAATCATTCGAATTTACGTTACATTTGATCCGCGCGTTCGCGTCAGGTCCACTGGTCGCCCGTTTTCCTCCCAAAGTTTAGGCAGAAGTGAATCTATAGTAGCCAGGTATCCCTTGGCGAAAACCATAGTGTTGGCGTTTTAACTTGGCACTGATCAGACTTACCATTAACTTGATTTGTAGATGACGTGCTTGATTTTGTACTAGAAATTGAACTTGATTTTGATTCCAATTTCGCTTCAGTTTTCAGTTCAACTTTTTCCTCCTTTATCTTCCTAGGACTTTTAGATTTTTCACGATTCTTTGATTCGTTAACTTCCATTTTACTTTTCGAACTACTTTCCTTTGATTTTGATTCTGTCTTAACTTTCTCAGTCGAACTCTTCTTAGATTTGCTGTCAACATGATTATCTTTTTTATTTTTCTCTGATTTTTCTTTTGGGCTTTTGTCTTTGGGTTTTGATTTGTTAGGAGTTTTTTCTGGTTTGATTTCTTTCTTTATTTCAATTTTGACTGTGGGTTTACCTTGTGATCGTTCAGTGATCATTTTGAGGAACTCATCTTCATTTATAATTGGGATGCCTAGTTCTTGCGCTTTGGCTGTTTTCGCTGGACCTGCGTCTTCACCGGCCAGCACGTGAGTTACCTAAGATATATAGGTTTATGTTACACCAACTAGTGAATATAATTTTATTTGAACTTACTGTCCACTGAAATTAATTAGTTTTATAATCCTACCTTTTTAGAAACCCCACTCTTGACGCACCCTCCATACTTATTGATGGCGGCCGCAATTTCATCTTTTTCAAACGAGTCGAGAACTCCAGTCAATAAGAAAGCACAATCCTTCAAACAATCTGGTTTTCCCTAAAATTGCAGTCTTTGGTAAGTATAAGGAAATATTAGTAAGTACCTACGAGGCCTTAAATTGTTTTTTATTAAATTCAATCAAAAAAAATTGTCAGGTGTTGCGATTTTCGGGTTATTTTGTAATATGTAATAAATATAACATGAACATTTTGGATTCGTTCATCAGGCAATGAGCAACATATATAAAGTTATTTCCTATAAAATTATCACGTTTCTGCTCTCTAACTCACTGTCTAAAATTATTTTATTTCACATCAACCTATATGAGTACTTAAATCTAAATATACAATTCAGCCTTATGAGTTTACATTATTTTCAAAGTTTTATAGAACAACAATACATAATAAATATAGGCATACCTTTGGAATCTCTTTAGCACCTAAATGTTTTGGTCCAGATCTGTTCAAATAACTCTTATATAAAGCGGCCGAATGGATTTTCCTTTCATGCCTTTCTTCATCTGTTAAAACTGAAATGATTACATAAACAAAAATGATAGATATTTGCACAATAAAATGTGTTTGTGGGTAAATATCTACATCGCCCCATGCGAACTACGCATCACAATGACGTCACGGAAAATCCTGCATCCCGCAAGCGGAGTTCCAACACACAGCTAGCATAATATATACAACGCCCGGAAATCTATCGTCGGGCAGTAGCCCACCAGACACAACACCCGTCTTTTTGGAGGATACGCCTCTTTTTTATGGACGATATTCCCTTTTCTAAAGAGGATGAGTGAATTATACACCCTGTTCTTCATACCTCTATATCTTTAATACATTTCTCAACATAAACTGTTTAAGTCTTAGGCTAATATTGTTAGCTATATGTAAGATATTGTATACAGAAGTTGTTGGTAAACCTTTATTAATTAAAAGGTAATCTTTTGTAACAAATTGGACCACTGGTTGAAATTCAATAATGGGCCTGGTTCATAACTTGCTAATAAGTTATGTGGGGTAATTGCCTAACACACTAGCAACTGAAATGTCTTTCATTTTGACACCTGGGCAAATCAAATCAAAATATTTTATTTCACATGAACCAACATGGGCACTTATGAAACGTCAGAAGCTAGGTCCATGGTTCCAATTGGTTGTTTTCTATGGAGAAGAGCCGGAAAGAAACTCCATGGTTACTCTTTTAAAAATAAGGGGCTTTTACAATGTTTCAAATTACAGTGTTGATAGATATGGGAGGACAGTGTAGGCCTGTGAACAAGTAACAACATTCATTGTGTTTTTTACGTTGTTGAGCAGACAAATTTATCAAACATTTGAAGTAATGGATTAAATTCCTAATCCATTGCTTCCTATGTTTTCATCCATTCCTCAAAATCCTTTGCATTCTGAAAGAAAGTATGTCACACAATTGGGGTGCTGGTTAACTAATCTAGCCAATTTTCAGACAAATTGCTGTTCAACTTTTTAATTTATCTGATGGACAGTACCATAGATGGAATTTTTATCAAGCATAACATTGACGACATGACATCTCAAGATATTGTTGCGAGCTTGGTTAATACAATAGCATTTATTCTCTTACCAGACTCATTCATGCTTTTATTAATTTTACTTTTTTTATTAGTCTCCTTATTATCGTCCATAACAGATGAATCACAGTCATTATCATTTTGGCTTCCTGCTCCGTGTTCATCCAATTTCTTCTTCTTACTACCGTGATCATGACCAGCATCACCGTCTACAAATTCAGCAAACTTTCTTTTACTGTGTTCTGTTTTAGATTTTTTTGTTTCACCATCTTTACAATCAAAAGTAACTGATTGATTATGTTTTTTATCACTTTTTGATGGTTTGTCATTGTCAAGTTTCTTTGTTTTTGTGTCAACAGCTTTCTTTGATTCTTGACTTTCGCCAGATTTCTTTGATGATTTGTGTTCGTCAGTTTTCTTTGATTGTTTACTTTCTTCATTTTTCTTTGAGTCTTTAATTGATTCTGAATTAGAGCTGGTTTTATGTTTTTTTTCATGTGATGTTTCATTGTTAGGTGCTTTGGTTGAATCCTCCATCTTATCCTCTGATGATGATGGAGTATCCTTGTTAGTAGGGGATTTCTCACTGCTAGCAATTTTTGCATCATTTAATTTCCCTTCTAGCTCTGCATTGTCAATTTCTAACAGGCTCTTTTCAAATTCGTCATCAGAATGGATGCCTAATTCAGTGTTTTTCTTTTTCTTAACTAATGGTGCGGTTCTTTTAATAGGGCCATTGCCAAACATGTCTATTACTTTAACCTCCTTGAGTGCTGGTTTAGGAGACTTATTTTTATTTTTAATGGATGCTGATGTCTGGGCTTCATTGCTATTTTTCTTCTTTTTAGATAAGAATATCTCTTCGTCAGAATCATCATTTAATACACGCCTCTTCTTTGGATCTTTTTTCTATAAAATAAATAATTAGAGCATAGTTATGAGTGTGTAATATCGTCTTTTTCATGGCCAAGGCTGGCTTTTACTCTTTATATGTATCATACATAGTAGAATCCATAGATAGGACAGTAAACTTACTTTATTTTTAATAATTTGAACATCTGGAGACTCTGGAATAACATCGTCGTCGTCTTCAACTGTAGTAGAGAGCTTTGGTGGCTTTTTCAGTTGAAAAAATGATCTAATATCCTGAAAACAATGCATTATCAATGCAAATGCATTTCTTATCAAACCGACTGACCTACCGACCTGATAATGCACGTCTGATATCATTTTAAAATCTATACAAATTACTGATAACATAGCGTGTTTTAGGTATAGTTTTTTTTTTTTAATGTAATGTTATAAATACAATTTAAAACACGAGGACTATTCAAATACTATCACCAAAAATACCTGCCGCTATACCAAGTACAAAGGGACAAAGGAACATAAATAATAAATAAATATCTATGTAATCCACCTAAGGTTTACCTACCGACCACATATTTAAATGAAAAAGTACTTACTTTCGACATATTGAAGTTAAAGCAAAAGGATTTACAAAACAATAATAAAAATCATGATTTTCTAAATACTAATATTTCAGGCCGATTTAGCTCGAGATTCAGGGATTTGCAAAATATAACGAACAATTCCTTCGCCGCCAATTATATTTTTTTGACCATTTGACAGATTTGTCATTTGCCTGACATAAGCTTTCTGTGTTGCCTGCAGCCATAAATTTATGAAGCGAAGAACAGAGTATAGCACCTGACTTAGGCATGTATAACTGCCTTATTTTTGATGAGCCATAGTAATTTATGCAAGTATTTTTCCACAGTACCTATACCATTTTACACTATTCACCACACGATTTGATGACGCAGCAGACCGTATACCTACCCAAATATCTTGAGATGTACATTATAGGCTAAATAAAACAACATTAACATGTGGCAATATATATTCTTAATAAAACATCAAATACATCTTAAATATCCAACAGTCTTACACAATAATACTAACTAAACGTCCTACAAATAAATACCTATCAACGTAAACGGTAAATATTAAATCGTTACCGGCGTGACGATGTTGTGATGAAAGACTTACCGTCTAACTCGGTCCCAATGGGGCCTGTGGTGGACTGCATCGGACTTCTGCGGGAGTGCCTGGATGTCACGTGCCGAGCCCACGCCAAGTCGCGAGAACTTTTAGATCTACCGCTGCGGGACTTAGAACTGGTGGAACTAAGCGTCTTGCCTGATGTACTGGTACTGGTAGCCGACCAGCACGTGTCGCTCAGTAGCTTATCCGGGCAGTAAATCACATTCGAACGAGTTAGAGTACTAGTCGAGTACATTGGTGCTGAAGTCTTCTTCTCCGAGGGCTGCATCTTTTCAATTGTTAACTGCGCCACGGATGTTTCTATTTGTGGCACGTTCGGCCTGCTATCTTTAGCCAAGGCGGCTATAGTAAAACGCTTGTCACCATATTCTTCTTCACTATCGATCTTGGACGGCGATGAACCTCTATCAGTGCCTTCATTGTCACTCATTATTACGGCCATCAGTTTTTCTGTGTTCTCATTCAAATCGTAAACTTTATGCGTCCGAATAGATCCTAAAGATGACGTTTTACTTCGGCAAGAAGTACGCCTGTTAGAACGTTTTCTTTCATTGTAATATATCGCACTTTGATGAGGCAATACGGCTGGGAAATTACTGTCTACCTTCGTATACGCGACTTCTTGCGTAAAAGATGATTTTCCCGATTTGCCTTTACAACAACATGGGTTCCCATCTCCAAGCGTGTAATTATAACAAATCTGCATAAGGCATATTAGGAGGGCAGTCATAAATACTAAACAGACATACACTTTTGGACTCCAGTCAGCGTTTACGTAAATATAAGATTGACTAAGCGCTGTCCATGGATTCCATTTAGCTATACCAACATCTTGGAATTCAAATAGGTTGCGCCTTGACAAACCTTTTCCATAGGTTTGCACTGCAGCTGCTATTCTCAGGACTCCACCGTATGCTGCAAATAATTTCTCGTCAACTAGATGTGGAGCAACATCACGTTTCATCCAGTGCCACAGCTCGTTATTCAAATTAAAGAAGTCTGCATGACGACACTTAGCTGGAGAACTGTGCAATACACACCTCGACGCGGTCGTGTAATACTTCAAGAGAATACTCTCTGAGCTCGGGGCCATTAAACTCACAAGTCCCTGCGATCTGAATGGCAAGGCGATAGCTGCCGGGTTGCGATCATCATCTAGTTTAGGAGTCGGCAAATGAATGCAGTTATTCGAATCGCGTCTTATTATCAAACAAGTGCAAGGGTCTAACAGTTTCCCGGATCCAATTTGAATCTTAGCTACAGTCAGGTTTGACCACTGAGGGATTCGAGCGGGCTGCCTCCATCCTAAACCTTGAGTATTCATATTCACCTTGAGACGTTCATAAAAATCATGGAGTTGCCTTGCATTTCTGTAAGGAACATAACCTGCGTAGTAAGCAAATCTAACAGTAGGCAGAATGTTACTTTTGAGGTGTGCTCCAATAGTATCTGACAGCGCTTCTTTGAGTATGACTGCAGTTTTGTAGTCAACGTCTTTTTGAACATTCCGCAGCGCACTTTTGAAATACCTCAGAATCTGCTTCGTGTATCGACTGTTGATTCTCTCGGGGCTTATTTCTGGTGGAACAAGCGCCTCGAACTGTTTCCGAGCCTCCAATTTGGCGATATCGTCTTGGGTCCAGCAGTTACTTTTAATTCTTCTAACGTCAAATAATGTAGTACCTGCATTTTTATTACTAACGAAAGCTATGTTACAAAATATTATAACAATCATAAGAAATAACATTGAATAATGTGATATAAACGTTCATGTTCATTATTGTACAAAATTCATGACAGTATTATGTGTCAACAACGACAAAATCTTAGAAGCAAAGAGTATAATAACTATAAAGAGGCAGTTTTTACTTCATCTACACTCGCAAGCAACCAAATCGACTCAAGCCTTGTCGGCGCACACATACATTGATACAACTAAAATTATGAATGGAAATTATTAAAATGATATGTCATTCGAAAGCCTAAGATGTCAGCTTTAATTTGATATCATTATTATTGAAATCCATCCATCATTTTTGAAATAAATGATGTCTGAACGCAAGAGTAGGAAAAACGGGAATTTAGGAAAAAGGGTATGTGTCTCGTATTTGACAAATTAAACAAAAAATTTTAAAAATAAAATTAATTTATTTAAATCAGTATTTTGTATTGCCCCCTCTAGCCCTAATTACATCCCGCAGTCTGTTTTTCATGGACCTTATCAATTTTTTGACATTTTCTTGAGGAGTGCCGTCCCACTCCTCTAATAATGCTGTCTTTAGCTCGTCTACGCTTGAAGGGACTGGATTTCTGGCCCGAACTCTTCTTTTAAGCTCGTCCCATAAGTTCTCGATGGGATTCATGTCAGGACTGAGCGCAGGCCAGTCCATCGTGCGTAATTCGACCTCTTGCAGAAACTGTCGAGTGACTCGTGCCGTGTGGCAGCGGGCATTGTCATGCATTAACACGAAGTCTTCACCTACAAACCCTGCGTAGGGCACAACATGATCCAGTAGAATGTCGGTGATGTACCGATCAGCTGTTAGCCCGCCTCCTCGGCCGCCCCCAGGCACGAAAACAAGTTCTCCCTCTAAAGAGATACCAGCCCACATCATGCAGGAACCGCCGCCATATGCCACTGTTTCAGCGAAACCACACTGGGCAAATCGTTCCCCCGGACGCCTGTAGACTCGGCCTCTCCTGTCACTGCCATGCAGACACTTTCTGCACTCATCAGTAAACAGGACCGATCGCCATTGCGCAACGCTCCAATTGAGATGCTCTCGAGCAAATTGAAGGCGCGCTTGTCGGTGGCCTGCAGTCAATTTAGGGCCCGTCGCAGGTCTTTTTGGCGTCAAGTTGGCTTCCTTCAAGCGTCTTCTCACTGTCCACTCGCTGACAGCCACTTGTCGTACACGTCTCAGTTCTTGCTGCACATCAACGCCCGTAAGGTGTCGATTACGCAGCGAGGTTGAGACAATGAAGCGGTCGTCTCTCTCTGAAGTGCACCGGTGGCAGCTCGTTCTTGGTCTCCGATTGAAGGCACCAGTCTCTTGGAACCGTCTGTATACTCGGGATACAGAAGACTGGCTCAAGTGGAGCTGGGCAGCGACTGCTCTCTGACTTAACCCTTATTGCAACAAGGCAACAACTTGAGCGGCTTCTTCTGGTGTGGTATCCATGGGTTAGCGAAAACAAGGATTGCAATTGACGGAGATGTGTACCGGTCAACTTGTAACAAGCAACTGATAAGATAAACTTTTTTTTTTTTTTTTTCCTAATAGGCACCTCGTAGTTTTGACCACTAAGGTCTTGGCTACTTAACCGGGCAAGCCTGTGGGTGCCTTAAGCTACTAACTTAAAGCCTCCAGCCAGGGGCGAAAATTCTAAAAACTAGGTGACCGCACGCTAAGGGCACCCCCTGTGGGGTACGAACCTCGGCTTAGGGCGTCACTGAGGGGAGGGCAGCAAGATGGGACAGGCTGGATCGAGATTATATTATTATTAACAGGGGAATTTAAAACTACAGGCTCAGCTACGGCGCGGGCTGGCGCGTCGTCGAGCAAGGGTCGGGGGAATAGATAAGATAATCCCGAAGTGGGGGGGTTTTATAGCGGGAGCAGGTAGCGCAAGTCGTGGATTCCTAAAGAGGTAATTTACGCTGACAGCCAATTAAAATGTGTCAATAAATCAGCGCTTAGTTTTTTTTTTTTTTTTATGGTATTGATGTTAATTGAAAGCCTAACTCTTCAGCTTTCGAATGACATATCACTTTTGTAATTAAGTACCATTTATCGTTATAGGAAAATCAATGTATATGTGCGCCGTCTAGGCTTGAGTCGATTTGGTTGCTCGCGAGTGTATATACTTTATCTCTCTTGTGTGAAACCTGAGCTGTAATCTCTTTTCTATGGTATCACAACTACCGACTACGCAAGGGCGTCTAAGAATGATTAATCGTGGATGAGGTGGAGAAGGGATATGTTTGGTGAACAAACAATAGGATTTCGTTATTTACCCAAACCAATGTCCTCTCTGCTTATCTTCAGTAGACGCGGCACAAGCAATAAGGTGTCTCATATTTGTTTGGCGCGATCAAAACTGAGATGTGAGCAGTACAAGACTTTTGCTTCGCAACAAGCACTAAGTTGGCCATACACCCTAGCTTCTAAGCCTCTCCATTCCTTCCCTCTCCTCTTTGGTGTCCACCGACACCGAGCGGGCATGAAACAGCTAAAAAGCTAAACGCAAAGGGTTTGATTTATTTATTTACATAATAAAACTTTATGAATAAGTAAAAAAATACTGTACCTACACATGGCTACATATCAAGCTATACATTTCCAGTATAAGCTAATATCGCATTGTATAGAATTTTCGTACAATGAGAGGTCAGCTTGTACTGGAAAAGTATAGCTTGATAGGTAGAAGGCGGACGTAATGCCTGAGGCATTTTCTACCAGTCAACCTTAGGGTGATGCAGAGACAAAACATGGCAGGTGCAACATAAAGGATAGATAACTCAGAAATAACTATAAAATACAAGAATAAATACTAATACATACATACATATTTAAACAAAATTGAGAAGAAATAACGATGGGTAGAGGAGAAAAGGAATACAGCAAATCAGCGCTGGGATGTTTCTGCCAACTTCTGACGAATATGTTCACGTCCCTTCACTTTAAAAGATAACAGACTGGTTGCCGTCCTGATGTTCAGAGGGAGCGCATTCCAAAGAAAGACCGTCTAAGCTGGACAAAGACAGAAGAGTGGATGAATCCAGAACAGTGAGAAGGTCATCATAGAAGACGATTGTTGGTGGAATGAAGATTTTCACTTCACTATGGGAGTATGGGCAGAGCATAAATATTGAAATTGGAAAGTTATAGGTAAGAAGAAGCGGGTTTGTCGAGAACAGTAGAACGTAGTAGTAGAGTACAATGTTGACGGAGCCCTCAACTCTCTGTGCTGACGAATGGGTAACCATTTTAGAAGCAGTCGGTGCACGGATGATGCATATATGGTCATACTTACGAAGATTGAAAACGAATCGAATGCAGTTATTGAGAAGGCGGTTAAGTTTATTGAGGAGATCTGCATTTAGGTCATATTAAAACACATCACCATAGTCAATTATAGGAAATATTAGGGACTGTTCAAGCACTGCCTTTATGTGTGGTGGGAGAACGTTTTTCAAACGATAGAGCGACCGCAACGTTCCGGTGACTTTTTGAGATACAGTCGTGACCTGCTTTCGCTAGTCAAGACAAGTGTCGACATGCAGACGAAGATCCTTAACATCGGAAGTAAACGGGATGACAGAGTGGTCGAAGATTATAGGTGGCACAGTTAAGCCATTCAGCTTCCTCATACTGTAGGGACTGGGATGGGATGCTTTGTTATGATAGCCTGATTTAATCGAAAATGGGCGGTTACTCTTCGTGGTTAATAATGAGGTTATTTTCCTATCTATTTAGATATGCTATATTTAATGAGGATTTTTTGGTATCATCATCATCAGCTTACGGCAGTCCACTACTGGATTTAGGCCTCTCCAAATACACGCCATTTAGCTCGGTTCTCGGCATCACTCATCCAGCTGATGCCAGCCACCCTGCGAAGATCACCGTTCCACCTAGTCGAGGGCGTCCTACTTTACGTATGCCTATTCGCGATCTCTACTCAAGAACACGTCTACCCCAACGGTCATCGGTTCTAGGGTTAATATGGCCGGCTCATTGCCATTTCAGCTTGCTTATTCTGCGAGCTATGTCGACGTTCTCTGCCGAATCACCTGTCCCTCAGAGAAACTCCAAGTAGGTATAGCTCGTTCCATAGCTTGCTGAGCGACCTTGAATTTATGGACCAGCCGCACCGTGAGTGTCCACGTTTCGGCTCCGTAAGTCATAACAGGCAGGACGCACTTGTAGCGGTATCAACATCGCCGCAACCGTGCTACACGTCATACTGACGTCACGCAAATCCTGCATCGCGCAAGCAGAGTTAACCGCGCGACTAGCATATATACAAACGTCACGATATCAAGCGTCGGACAGTTGCCCATCAGACGCAACACCCGTCTGGTCGGAGGATCCTCCCTTTTCTATAGAGGTATGAGTGAGCTTTACACCCTGTTCCTCATACCTCTATACTGATAACCCCGAACTTGAACGTCAGCGCAGCCTTCGTGCAACTACTTCAGCATGACGTCATCATCACATCATCATCACTTCCTTCAAGCTTTCGAGCGGCGAGTCACACAGCCAGCCAGCACCCACGGCTTCCACGGGTATCCTGACCACCAGAATGCAGAGACCACGCATACCTGGTCATCACCCTCAGCCTCATCAGCAACCTTGGCACAGCACACTGCACACTCGGCCGGTCCACAAGCAGAGCATTCAAACCCTCTCCTGGTCGACGCCAGCAGTCAGCCTCAACCCGGGGCTGTACCACATGCGACGCACTGCAGCATAACGCAGCGCCACCCCGACTAACTGGGGAAAAACCTTCGCAGACAGTTCCGACCCACACGCCCTGTTCCTCATACCTCTATACACTGATTGAAGCCTCGTCTTTAGGCTCTGCGGAATAAGCGACGAGAAGACTCGACGAAGCTTCTCAAACGCTGCCTAACGCAGCTGAATACTTCTGTTAGCCTCCTTCTCAAAGTTGTTGTATCTTTTGGTATACGGAAACGAAATAAATAAATAGATCTCATATAAAATATTTTAATTTTCAGAACATTATTCATGATTAACATACCGTCATTACGCACCAACGCTTACCAATACCTACTTCTTTATCTTTAATACAAATAATTATTATATACCTATATCATCGTATTATTATGAACATCGTTAGTTTATCTCGCGATTGTAAACTATCGAATAATTGTGAACTGCAACAGACCGTTTACAATTCAACGCATTATTTTTGGATAGTTTATAATCTGTGCATGGAAAACTGACAAATTGTGAACTGGTATCAAACTCGCATGCCGCGGATTGCACTTTGCGCTAATACTAAATAGCCAAGTAAGTGTGACCAACTTGGAAGTAGCGCTCGCTGCATGCGTAGCGTGACCTCTTCTATCTCCAGTCTACGAAGAGAAGACAAATCACCAAAAGTCATTCTTTTTTTGAATTTTGACATTGCGCCGCGCCGTAGTAATCTTTCTACAATCTGTAATTTTGTCTTCCGTTTTTTCTGTTTCTATAGTAGCAAAGACATTAAATTATTTACTCAACAATAGAAGGGACATAGCGAACAAAATCGTAATCTGATACATTTGTCCTAGTGGGCAAAAGTCGCTCAGTCTAGCGTGGTACGCCTACATGCCGCTCTAATTTTGCTATGTTAAGCTAGATGGCGTCACTGAGACATGGGATCACAGTTTTTCTATGACATTTCTTCGCATAGCCTCTCTATAGTATCTTAAATCTCTTTGTATAGTAGCCATGCTACGCATGAGGCGCCGACTAGCCCGCCGGTTGAACGCGTCCCAGAGGGTCATGGCCATACGGCTGGTTCGGGGATACCGCACGGTCTCCTGCGAGGCGGCGAGCCTCCTCGCCGGATTGCCGCCGTGGGATCTGGAGGCAAAAGTCCTTGCGCACATTTAGGAGTGGCGCGAGGAGGCGAAACGCCGGGGCGTAACTCCGCTGCCTCGGGAAATCGCAGCACAGCGGACAGAGCTCCGGCGGGATCCCATGGCGGCATGGAGAGTGCGACTGTCGTAACCCAGCGCTGGGCACGCCACAATTGCGGCGGTAAGTCCCCTCTTTGAGGAGTGGCTTGAGAGGCGCCACGGCGTCTTCACCTTCCGCCTGACGCTGGTCCTCACCGGAGATGGCTGTTTCGGGAGGTTCCTGTTTTGGATAAGGCGGGAGGAAACGCCCGGGTCTTATCATTGTGTGGATCGACCGGAGGACACGGTGGAGGTCTGCCCGGCTTGGGCGGAGCACCGCCGTGTCCTCATGGCGGCGATCGGCGGCGGCGATGTCTCGCGTCCGGCCCTGGTTCAGGCCATGGTACGGAGCGAGAGGGAATGGGAAGCAGTCACTTCCTTCTACGAAGCAGTAATGCTCGCGAAGGAGGAGGCGGAGCGCGTGAGGGAGAGGCAATCATTGCGCCCTCACGCCCCTAGTCGCCGCAGGAGGAGACACCCTGGGCGTCGGGAGTCGATAGCCGACTCCCGGCCACCGTAGGCGCGGGCTTGCGAACGGCGAGCAATGGGCAGCTCGCCGTCCGGTAAGGACCAGGCCCGGGTCGACGGCGCATTGTGTTCCACGCGCGCCTCAAAGGGATGTCAGCATAAGTGACGGGGTCCGCTAGGGCCGATGCCCGCCGGGGTCGCGGATAGTTCGAAAGAGTTACCGTGGCCCTAGCGCACAGGCAACTGAAGGAACACGGGTGGGTTTTAGTCAGTAAGAGTCTGACACGCCCTTCCGCTCCGCCCAGAGCGGGAGAGGTCATTTGATAATTTTCCACCCAAAAAAAAAAAGGCATGCTACGCATCTCCGCTATGAGTATATATATTATGTTCTGTACTACGCATGCATCGCTCGCTCGCGGTTGGTCACAGATCTAACCTAACCTAACCCATTTGGTTGGGGTGCTCTGGCTTACTTACTGCGATCAATTCGGCTACGGTTCACAATTTTACGAGTGATCAAATCAGACAAATTGTGAACCCTGTCGGTAAGTGCAGGTTCGATCACAATTTGACGGTTTGCCATGGATAGATTATAAACTATCGAAAATGAATACGTTATTATTGTAGCCAGTATGGTACAGTTCACAATTTATCGACAGTTGACAGTCTCGCGAGATAGATTATAAACAAACGGAGTTCACAATCATACGGTGGCACTTAGAAATCAATAAATATTATACATAATATATCACATTTAACGCAATTTGTACCTTGTTTGAAAGTATATGAAGAAAAAATCCATTGGAAAACTAAAGTTTTGGACCATTTTTTACATTTCAATATCACAAGAAGTAGCTCTGGAATATACAGGGTTATTTTTCAAAGACCAGCCAAATTTAAGGGTGTGGTATAGACCATCAGACTGAACAATTTTCTCCTTGGGACCAATATCGTAATCGCGAAAAAAAAATCAGCGGTCCTATACATTTGGGTCGAGTAGGTATTGAAGTTTTGTATGGGACAGTTTATAAATTTTTCGCGATGATGATATTGGTCCCATGGAGAGAGTTGTTCAGTTTGATGGTCTGTACCACATCCTTAAATTTGGCTGGTCTTTGAAAACTAACCCTGTATTGATTGAGGTGCCAATACAAACGAATGTTAATTTCTATGTCCATCAGATTTATTTGATTTATTAGATTTATTGTGTATAATAATTTGAATTCAGAACTAAGTACTTTATTGTTGTTTTAATCAAAACAAAACCACAATAAAGTACTTAGTTCTGAATTCAAATTATTATACACAATAAATCTAATAATTGATGGACATAGAAATTAGCATTCGTTTGTATTCGGAAATCCGATGATTCCCGAGGGACATTAAGACTATGGTAGTAATTACTGTACATACCTTATGAATTTTGGTTATTTCATGGTGCTAAATTATTGATGGAACGTATTGGAATAAGCTTTATTAGAATGACGAATATGATAATAATTATTATTTATTTACAGAGCTGATTCGCTAAATAATAATCTTGAGCAATAAACAGATGCATGGTCCAAGTTATTACGAGTATATGAGATACCTTTAGAGCCCTTTACAAGATCGAGAACAAAATGGTAGGTATCAATTTTAATTATGGACGGACTATAACAAAATTAAAAAAAAAATGGTCCAAACTATTTTGCTCGCAAACGTTCGTCAAATAATTTATCATCTATGGAATAATTGCGCTTACACAGCTAAATATAAATAAATGAATCACAGTGTCGTTACTGAATAATATCCAGTAAAAATAATAATAAAATAAATTCTAACCAAACAATAATAAAGCCATAGTTTCGAAAAAAAAACAATGGTAAAAAATAAACTTTGCATACACATGGAGAAATGGACAAAAATGTTTTATACTTTTAAAATTGATTACGTAAATTTCTGTCAAATTTTGTCACGAGCTAGATTGCTATATTATATTGTATCGAGCCATAACAATCTGGACAAATACCTAAAAACTAGAAACAAGATATTTAAAACTTCATTCTAGTATTTTTAGTTTTTGTTTCTTCTAATTATGTCAATACAGGTAATTTGTCGAGAGTGTTGCAGTTGGTCTAGTAGGTTTTATTTGTGTATACACAGCCCTGGATTTAATTGAAACTAAGTATACTATTTTATCACAATAAAAAACTGAATTTTGCAGTTGAAAATATTGCTCTTGCTTTATACCGAAATCTAATACGACCATCGGCGTGGCAACTAGTATTCGATGACAATTGGAACTCAACTTTAGTATTTCATACATACGGATGAAATTGGAGTAGCAAAAAAGGCACTAATGTCTCCATTTTCGAAACTATTTGGAAAGTCAACTGCAAAATTCAGCCTATCTATTATGGTCTTACATATTAGTAATACAAACAACGATTATACATAGACTATACTTGTGTTCTAATAATTATTTAATAATATATTAATAACCAATACTTTCATCCTATCTTCCGACAACTCTACACTTGTTGGTAGATATAAAAAATGGTACAGTCACCAAAACAGATAAGTAAATCATCCAAGGAATTGAGGGAAATGCGCTCAGGTAGCCTTCGAAATTCAAAAATACTCATGTTTTTTGCAATTTACAGATCAGTGTCAGGTTGCAAGTTGATAAAAAAAAAACATACATACAGCCGAACATATAACCTCCTCCTTTTTGGAAGTCGGTTAAAAATATGGTTCGCGGCCGTATCAAATATTTATTTATAGAATTATAATCATAAAAATCATCAATGCATCTCTCTTAAGTTCATATTACCCTATTGAGTGACTATTTCATGAAATCATGACGTTTGAGGGCAATTCTAACTTAAGGAGTTGTATGGCTGATTCTAATGATTACGATTCTGATTACGGTCGCGAATCATATTTAATCAACATACAACCTGATACTGACCTGCAAATTGAAAAAAAAACTTAAGAAAATTGTAATTTCGCGGGCTACCTTGGCGCATCCCCCTTAACATCTTTGCACAATGTTGTCCAAATTCATTAATATTGCATGCATAATTACTTTTTCTACCACGCTCAGATGAATATTGTTTAGATTTGATTACTGAGAACACGCACAAATTGTTTAAAATGAGTAGTAGTTCAAACTCAAATTAAAAACTTTTATTTTTGTTTAACCGTTTATAGGCAATCTTCACATATCGATAACCGTCTGTCTCGGAAAGCACGTTAAGCCGTTGGTCACGGCTGTTATTCGTGGAGCTTTCACCGTCGTTACGGGTAGTCAAAAGCCCGAAAGTCTGACAACCAGTCTTACCAAGGGGTATCGTGTTACCCAGTAACTGGGTTGTGGAGGTCAGATAGGCAGTCGCTCCATGTAAATTACTGGTATTCAGCTGCATCCGGTTAGACTGGAAGTAGACCTTACAATATTTGGGTAAAGGCTGGCGGATGATGATGAGGCACTTTTGGGTGTCAAGGAGTCGGTCAGCTACTTAGAAATTGAAGCAATTCGCACGCTCCTAAGCCGTATTTTCCTATGGTGAAGAATAGAAAAAAAACTGCATTGTGATTGAAATTAAGTTTTTTTATTTTTTATTAAGTATCTTTTCTTTTTTTTGTTCATTTAATTTTTTCAAATTAATTTCATCATCTAAATAAATGAAACTGTTTGCCTTACTTGGGAAGAGACTGGACCCCACGACACAGGGAATCCTAGTGTGGGGTCCAGGGTATTTGTAAAAAAAATGCAACTAAGGCTCCTATGACAATAAGACATAACTATATGACTAGAAATAGGGACCAATTAGTTCAACCAGGTTTCAGACTGGCTAAAGTAGACTCATCCTTCATGGGGTACTGTTTAAAATGTTATAATAAAATACCTCCCCACATACTCCAACTGAATGAAACAAAATTTAAATCTCGTTTAAAACGCACACTATGCAGCCAAGCATATTATAAGTTGGGGGATTACATCGCTGACAAAGATGCTTGGCTCAACGCTGGTCCTGCTCCACAGGGGGGCATAAATTAATTGATTAACATTCGAAAATATTGTTGGAGCTGCTGAAGATTGTAAAAACAACAACATCTTTGCATTGTATAAATTCAATTTCTTAACAATGTATAATTGCATAGCACATGTGTGAGCACTATGTACCTACTATAAAGCCACCATTTACTAGGCTCGTCTTTCGTTGACTTGAATGTGCCCTGGCGGCTGAGAGTATGTCATGCTCACTCAAATGTTTCGCTGGTGGTGGCGTGTGTGTTGGATCATTAAGTTCCCTTCAAAATGGTTGAGCTGAATGGTGCTGATCCATGCGTCATGTTCGTGAACGGGCGCCGTCAGTAGGGACTGGTCAACTCTTGGCTGCCACGGCTTATTTTAATTTAAATTTTTGAATTGTTTTTTTATCTTTTTTATTACGGATACTTTAAACGTGCACGTCTTTCTACATCGTTCTCACATTTTTAATTTGAACATGAATGATGTAAACAATTTGTTTTTTGTAACTATATATTGATTTAAAAGAGTGTCCATGGAGTTTCTTGCCCGTTCTTCTCCATAGGTACCTACTACGCTTTGGAATGGGCAACTAGCTTCATTTTTCTGACTGACTGACCCTTTGACAATTCAAAAGTTCCTGTAATTGGTTTATTTGAAATAAATGCTTTGAGTTTGAGTTTATGTAAACTGTTAATAGTTTTTTTTATATTTTACTGTTTTTTTTTTCTGAACTGAATAAAGTTTTTATTATTTGCTTACTTCTCTTTTGTTGACTGTACCATAGCACCCTTGTTTGTACATAGATTCAATGTTCCGACTACTACAACATAACGCTTAGTTTAACAAGAAAGATTTGATTTAATATTAAAAATCTCTGGCCTATAAGAGCCCATTTCCATCTCCCTATACAACCTATACTAAACGACAAGACTCGTCGCAGTCGATGTCATACAACGTGCGAGTGGGACAGTGTTTTTTTTTCTTGTCGTCTCGCTCCAACATTTTATGACCGCAACTGCTACGAGCATTCACATTTTACCTATTTTTAATTCCATACATACTTTTCAAAAACCTTTGACAGCCGGGTATACGAGGTGAGAAAGTTTTTGATATATACAAAGTCTATATCGTGGTAACAAGAGAGAATCTCTGTAATAATAGAGTATATTTGAATTTTCCTATCATATAACTACGAAATACTATGGGATCATTATGCTTTGATGGTTAGACCGCATGTGAAGATAAGGAGGAAATATGAAATAAACTAGTGATGATTTATTATGCGAAAGAAATTGTAGAAGTAAAGGAATTAAAGGTAAGAAAGATTACAGAGCTTGCGGATTGTCGTGACGTAAATAAATGTGGGAGCGAGAAAGCGTACATTCTACATTATTTTACTTTTCTGGACTTTAAACGTAGTGAAGCGCAGTACTTCAAATCATTTATTTTAAAATATGACTAAGATTTTTGAGCACAGAATAGTAAAGCTGCAGCTGCTGTAAGCAGTAGTAGTTAAGCTGTATTTTTTAAGTTTTTAACACATTCGGTCTAACACAATTAAACCTAACATTATGAATAAATAATCATACAGTGTGCAACAAGACCTTAGAATAAAAGGGAATCACATTAAAATATGGACCTAAACTACATACTAATAACGATCATTTTCTAATATTTTTGTACTGGCGTTCGCTCCACTTTCGGTGCATATGTTTGACGATGTATAAGGGTAAGCAGGAGACTAAGGTTATTCCTATTACTTTCCACCAGAACTCCCAGTGTCGAATGAAGTCGCCATCTATGGAAGAAAAGGGATATTTTTATTTTGGACCAGAATTATAGGCTTCGGGAAAATCGATTTTACTAGGTTTATAAAAGTCTCTTTACATGGGTGTGACAAAAGTACGGGCTGCTGCACTTTATTGTGCGCTGATAATTTTTGTATAGTTTGTAATAGATATATTTATGTGTACCAAATATTTATTCCAACATTTTTCGTAATTGCACCTACCAGTTTGTCTCTACATCACGCAAAGATTGACTGGTAGAAAATGCCATACAATTCTATGCTTGAAATATTAAATAAATAAATAATTTTATACCGCCAAACTGTCAGTGCCACCGTGATCAGAGGGGCAATTCATGTATTTCAAGAACGTTCATATTCTAATCTCAGTCTGTCAAATTATTGACATTTATTGTCACTGTTATGAGATTTTGACTTAATTTTAAACGTTTTTTGCTTACGAGAATAGGACTTCAGTTCTATCAAAACAATCACTTACCAAAATACGTAGTGGATATAAGAAGTGTGGCGCTATACATCAATAGACTGACGAATTCTGCACCTATCATTAGCCAGTGCCACGTGACGACAGTTAGTGCCACGTGACGACAGTTAGTGCCACGTGACGACAGTTAGTGCCACAGTGATTAGTTACATCAAGAACTATCACTTACCGAAATACGTAGTGAATATAAGCAGCGTGGCAATAGAGATCAGTAGACTGACGAGTTCTGTACCTACCATTAGCCAGTGCCACGTGACGACAGTTAGTGCCACAGTGATCAGTTACATTAGGAACTAGCACTTATTGAAATACGTAGTGAATATAAGCAGCGTGGCGATAGAGATCAGTAGACTGACGAGTTCCGCACCTATCGTTAGCCAGAGCCACGTGAAGACAGTTAGTGCCACAGTGACCAGTTACATCAGGAACTAGCACTTACCGAAATACGTAGTGAATATAAGCAGCGTGGCGATAGAGATCAGTGGACTGACGAGTTCCGCACCTATCGTTAGCCAGAGCCACGTGAAGACAGTTAGTGCCACAGTGATCAGTTACATCAGGAACTAGCACTTACCGAAATACCTAGTGAATATAAGCAGCGTGGCGATAGAGATCAGTAGATTGACGAGTTCTGCACCTATCATTAGCCAGAGCCACGTGACGACAGTTAGTGCCACAGTGATCAGTTACATCAGGAACTAGCACTTACCGAAATACGTAGTGAATATAAGCAGCGTGGCGATAGAGATCAGTAGACTGAGGAGTTCTGTACCTATCATTAGCCAGTGCCACGTGACAACAGATAGTGCCACAGTGATCAGTTACATCAGGAACTACCACTTACCGAAATACGTAGTGAATATAAGCAGTGTGGCGATATACATCAGTAGACTGACGAGTTCTGCGCCTATCATCAGCCAGTGCCACGTGACGATAGTCAGTGCCACCATGATCAGTTCTGTCAAAATCAGTGCTGTGTAGCTGATTTCTACTATGTGGATTAATTGGTCCTCGAATAGTACTAGCGCGCCGTACATTATTACGCCACCTGTAATAAAATAAAGTGATGAATAAATATTTGATTGTTAAATGCATGTTCACTAAAAGCAAGCCTTTGCAGGGCTCTAAGAAAGGTAGAACGAGTCTAATTTCAAGTTATACACATATTTTTACAAGCTTTTTATTTACTTGTTTCGTATGTGTTTCCGGTAAATCTGTTTATCACCCACTTTTAAGTTTTTCAAATATGTGAGTTACTAATGTTCTCTCGATTTACGCAAGGGAAAAAGTTCAAATCTATATTTATTTAAAAAACAGTCGGAGAGGTGTCGTGGTTCAGTTGGTTGGAACGGAGTTTCAATCGCTTTTGCACACTTGGCGAATGTCACTAGTCTTTATATATTATATTAATTATAATAATTACTCTTCAGTGCAACTGCAAAGTAAAGGCGTATTCATACTGGGGTAAAAAATAAACCAGTAATATTAAAGCAAACTTTTTATTACACAGTATTTAATGTAATTATTTCATATACTAGCAGTTTTCTCTACTATACTCCCCATAGTCACGTTTTAATCACCACACAGTTTAAAGTACTTAAAAACATTATAAATCACTCGTCTTTCTCCGCTATGAATTATTGATTCACTTTTATTTTTACGAATAGGTGAAGTATTCATTTTTAAAATTGAGAAAAGACGCGTCCGTACTGTCTGAAGGGCTTACTTCAACTGGTCAATGTGAACATGGCTTTCTAATTTACTATGATCTAATTGGTCAAGGGGCGTGGCTAAGCTGAGTGACAACGATGAGTCACTATTTTCTTATCGCGAATAGACTATAGTGTTGTCACGACACTTTTGTTACGCAACAAAAGTGTCGTGACGGTCAAAATGTTACACACTCGGTTTAGCTTCCATCCGCCAAGTGTGTGCGTGCGATAAAGAACTCCGTTCAAAAAAATTAAGATTTGATATAGTTTTTGGTCCAAATTCATGTCCGAATGCCCGTTGCTCTTTACTTGGAGTTACTTAATACTAAAGAATATTCATACCTTGATAAATAGATATGCCAGTCCAAATGTAGAATGATTTATAAGATAGCTGTCGTCCTTGGGAGAGTTGCTTGTAAAGTTGCGGGTAGCGTAGCGCCGTAGAACTAGGTAAGTCTTTGTCGAGTACCTGCAAAACATAACGTAATCAGCCAATAATGTTCCCACTGCTGGGAAACAGGCGTCCTCTCTGTGAGAACGAGTGGGCTGTAAACTACCACGCAAGCCCTGTGAGGGTCGGTAGATGTCACACATGTCTTTGAAGTTTTGGTTCTAGGACATGAACAAAATAATAGTAAATATTTAATTATTTAAATCCGTATCTGGTATGGCGGAGCAGTGGTGGCTCAGTGGTATAGGCCCCGACTTACGAGTTGTAGGTCGTGGGTTCAAACCCAAGCAGGCGCTTTAATTTGTGTAAATAATTTCATCACCACAGCTCTCAAAACGGTGAAGGAAAACATCGTGAGGAAACCGGCATATCCCAGAACCAAAAATTCGAAAACATGTGACATATACCAACCCACACTGAGCCCGCGTGGTAGATTACAGCCTACTCCCTCTCGAAGAGAGGAGGCCTGTGTCCTAGCAGTGGGAACAATATAGGCTGATTATGTGTCTGGCATTAGCAGCAAATACACTACCCGGGCGTTAAAATGGCAAACTGAAAAGTGACCGTCAGTTGCCACATAGGTAATAGTGATAGAGACGACCTTCTAAGCCGATACTTTACTAAAACTTGATACATACATACATAAACTCACGCCTTCTTCCCTTGGGGGTAGGCAGAAACTACAGAACGCCACCTGCTACGATCCTTACATACTTCATTTGCCTCGTTTACGTTCATACATCTAACCATACACGCACGCCGGTTGCGAGTACTACGCACCTGACCTTTTTAAAACTTGATTGGTCCCTTGTAAATTAAAAGTTTTCACGATTGAACATCAAACTGGATTTTGACGATATAGATAAAGCATGGTTCATGTACGCGCAGCATAACCACCGTAGAAATGGAAGAAACGAAAGACAAACTGACAGATTATAGAAAGATTCCTACGGCATGATGTCAAAAATAAAGAAAATGTAACCCGGCTTTTGAACTCCACCGCAGTCGCGTAAAAAGAAATATCACTTTGTAAAGAAAGAGATAATAAAATGTCTATTCTTGGTATAAAAGACATAGAAGTGGTCATGATACGTGTGCTGGGGAGTAAGTTATGCGCAGTATATTGGAAAACAAACCTGTCTTAAAATTAGGAAAGAGTCCAAACTTTATTTAACTTACCAATGAGAATACAGGAAGCATAGTGAACACCGTTCCATAGCCTACCATCAGGAACCCAGGGTATAGAGACACAGACGAGAAGTAGAACACCACAGAGAACACAGCCTGGAAAGAAATACAATTCCTTAAAATTGTGATAGATCTAAAATAAAAATAACTGCAAAATTCAGTTAAAATAACAGTCACATTAGAATTTTTTTAATTAAAACTTATTTTAGTTTGATACATAAATATCCTTCGTGGAGTCCTGCTTAACTGTCACCAGGTAGCGAATCTGCGTTCAAATTTTTATTTTCCAAACATGTAAACAAATATGTGTATTTTACAAAATTATGCAATCAGTATGTATGTATGTATGTATTTGGAAAAAATCAAACCTACATTACCTACACATCAAGTTTAGTTTGCGCTACCAATTTCAAACATTTTATGACTTATTCAATAGTACATACCAGACATTCTGAAATCAACTTAATTTACACTAACGTAAAGTTGATGTTTGTTTAAGTGGAAACAACATCAATTGGAAACAAAAATTTGGATTGCCTTTAGGGCTCTTTTTTATTAATTCTTTAAGAATACACACAAATAATATACAATGCATTGTTAAGTAAAATTACACCATCTTATAACTAACTCAAATTATCCCTTACGCGTCATAACTTACATAGTAGACACAATGGAGTCCTCGATGCACGATGAACAGCAAGTTTCACCGAGCGCATGGCCGACCTCCTTCCGTGCACTAATAGTAGTCGAACGAGGAACGCAAACTGTCACCTAGTCACTGTCATAGCTATCTCACCTGCATAGTAGACACAATAAGTCCTCGATGCACGATGAACAGCGACAGTGCAGCCGAGCGCATGGCCGACCTCCTTCCGTGCACCAATAGTAGTATAGCGAGGAATGCGAACTGACGGATGCTGACGTCACCGGCTAGGGAGGCTGCACGACCTTCTGCACCTTCGATACCTACACCTGGGAAGGAGAGAATATCTGTATGATTTACGCAGTCGTAAAAGCAGATAATGTATGAGAAAGGTGTGTTTTTCTGTCGTTTCACCATGAGAATAGCTAAATTTGCTACAGCATAAAAGATTTCAAGGTTGGTTGTACGTTTGGAAAGGGCACGGAGGAGGTACGTGCGGTCGGTAAAAGAGATAAATATCTATACTCGAAAGGTTTAGGTAGTTAAATAAAGTTAAACAAAAAAACCATGTGACTCATAGATGTTAAACCTTTTATTTCAAATGTTAAAATCATATTATTTTGAGTCCCATAATGATAGGGACTATTCTGAATCTGAATTTGAGGAACTATCTGTCACATTAATAATAAAGCGTTGAGTGGTATCATCAATTATTTTGACTAATTTAAACATTTTTTGTTGTTCTTTTATTACATGACCCTCGCAATTTTTCCAATTCTCAGCAGTCACATTAGCTAAAGCCACACACACACAGACATTTTAAAAGTTTTATTTTTCTCGGCTACAAACCCTTTAACTTGAGCCCATATTAACTCAATTGAATTGCGCTCACAGTGGTATGGTGGCAGCCGCAATACAGTGACACAATATAACAGTTTTTCTTCTAATTCATCCACAACTTATAAGTAATCTGGTTAACCCACTAAACGTAATACCTGCTACTTCAGTTGCCATACTCACAGGTGTACTCTTCAATTTAGCAAAGTTTTCTAATTCGTTGTATTTTCTAAAAGGTTTAATTAAGGAACCTGACTTTTTGGGCTCGTTACAATAGACAGATTATAAAATATTATACTATTTTATAAATATAACAAAAAAATTGTGCTCAAGCAATGACATGTACGAAAAGTATAGTTTACGAATAAATGATAAAGTTTAACTATCGTATAAATCGCAAATAACTTTAATTTTGTTGTAACGTATTTTTAAACAAGAAAGTGTCAACTATAAAAAAAACCTTTTTACGATTTGTTTACCTTTATTTAACTACCTAAACCTTTCGAGTATAAGAATGTTATCGTTAGGTCACCTTGTATAGTCGATCTCTTAATTGCTTTATCACCCTAAGGCTGAATGTCAATTGAACGTCAGAAAAAGACGAGGTCTATTTGTCTATATGACAGATAGAAAGTTTCAACCTTAGTGAAGGTTCAATTTACTGGAATTATTATCAAAAGTGGTAAAGCAATTACGACGTCAAATCTTTGACATCGCATTTCTCAGGGCGTCGTATGTTTAAAACGTTATTATGTGCACAAACACCACAATTTTCATAGCGTAGTGCATGGTCTAAAAAAACAAGGTCTGCCATTCCAGGAGTGACACATGCTTACGTAACTATCCAGTTGCCACTTTATTGCAACAAAACACTAATTATGGAAACATTTTCAGCCACCATTCTGTTAAAAAAAAATATAAACCATTAAAATTTTCGTTTAATTTTTCTAATCAAACGAAACAATTCATTTTAAACAATACCAACGTAATTGTTAGTTAAAGCCTCTTTGTTTTATCGGATTCGCACAGGTAATAAAGGCGATTGGGGAGTTATTATTACACACTACTGGTAACACAGCGGTGATGACGTAGGCTTGTGTCACCCCCGTGACCGGAATGCTATACCTGGCGAAGTATATTATTATACCACGGCGTAGTGTATTATTTTTGCCTGCATAGGCTCTTTTATAATATCCCTTTTAAATTGTAACACACTATCAACATTAACAGCTTGTAACTTACCAATATCAGCCTCCTGTATCATAGCCACATCGTTCCCTCCATCGCCGACAGCGGCAACTACGTGTTTGCGCGCGCGCAACAGTCGCGCCACTCGCGCCTTCTGTGTCGGCGAGCAGCGAGCGACAACCACGCCGCTACAGCGACACAGCACTTCTACGAATTCTTCCTCGTATGATTGTAGGCATACCTGGGAAATGGAAAAACACGTTGTAAATAGTTTGTTCCAAGAAAGGAAGAAAAGAAGTTTATTATGAATGATGTTTTTTGCCGTCTGGAAAATAACATGGTGTGTTGTGTAAGTGCAATGGAAGCAATACACGAGAATATTAGTTTAGTACCATTGAGATTGTAAAAGTTCCGAATAACCCTAAAAAAAACATGAAAGCTATACATCCTACGGCCTGTGCGTAAATCTAATAATATAGCCAAAATAGGAGATAGTAAACGGCGTAGGCTGCGATCGCGCATGAATGTAAGGTCTACGTGCGAGCGAGACGCACGCATATTTCTAGGTAGGTAATATGCAGGAGAGAGAGAGCGTGGGGCGCTGGCGGGCGGGTATGCGCGAGTGGTTAATGCGCTTTCGAAAGGATATCAAAGAGGCCGACGACGGCAAGTGCGGTGAGTACCTATCGGCCGGCTGCAAAGGATAAAACCACGCTACGAATTCATTGATCAATTACGCGCATTTAGTAGGGTGCGTATGATTTGAATTTCGATATTTTTTCATCGATTTATATATTTTTTTTAATGTCTGTTTTCATTTTTCTAGTATGACCAGTTTATATAATATTTATTGATAGATCGATCGTCTTTCTATGTTATAAAAAAAATGCAAGATATCTATACCATATCTATGCTCACCTATTATACCCTATTTTTTTCAAGACGGTACCAAAAGTTAGCCCGTATAATAATTTAAAAAAGTAGAATAATAACAGCATTTCGTGGTAGGGGCGCAAAAAGCTCATTGTTAAAAGACATGGGACCGCTGGACATCGAACTGATTCATTCCCAAGTGCTCAGGACTTGCATCTGATTGCGGACGACTGATGGCATCGACTATCCAGATCGATCTAGTGCGGTGCCAGCCAGTCGAATCACGTATCAACCATCGAATAGCATAATTTTGAGGCGATCATTATGGATGTTCGATGTCCACTAACGTCAATCATTTTCGTATTTTTTACTCTGAACAAAAAAAAAATATTTACAGTAATTTTCCGTGACCTACTTCAAATTTACAAGGAGGATTTTTATGGAGTGGATAGTCTTGCGAGTCGTGAACTTTGTATTTTTATTTCAATTTCATCTTCATAACTCGAGGCTAGTGCTTCGTGGACACGAAACACAGTTGGAAACCGGCAAAGCTGATTAATTTATGGTTTCTCCTTATTTGGTAAGCAATAAAGTCAGTATCTATTAACCTCTAGAGTCTCCCCCTCGATGATGAGATCCATGGTCTCTTCGTGCGTGTTGAGCGCGCGCAGCAGCGCGTGCGCGTCCGGCCGCGTGCGGCACTCGGGCGCCGCGTGCCACGCCGCGCCGCCGCCCAGCTGCAGCGAGCGAGCGATGCACAGAGCTGTTTCTAGCTTGTCGCCTGTTAGCATCCAGATCTGACGAAATAAAACAAATAAAAAGGATTCATTTAAATCAATCTAAATCTTCATAAAATAGTACATTATTCACTATGGGGATAAAATAGTGTCTTAGGTCATAAGCGTTAGTTTGAATCCTGAGTGCAGCGAGACCCCCCCCCCCCAGAAAAATAATCAACTTTTCACACCTTCTGCAAGGCAATGAAAGGCAATTCAATTTTTAAGTTTTCATACGAATTTTAGTTAAGGTTCCAAATTAAATCACATTATTGATCAGCGGGTTATCATGCAATTCAGTACAATATTAATGTCCAGCTAGACCCCAGGACTTCAATGACTCACTTAAGGTTAGGTTTGCATGACATATTATTTGACATTATCGAACAGGGGGTGTGAAAAAATATTTTTAACTCTTGATGTAGGTACCTTTATTCCAGCAGTCCTAAGCATGGATAGTGTCCTTGGTACGTCGTCCGCCAGCCTGTCTTCGACACCGGTAAGAGCTAACAATGTCATGCCTCGTTGTATCTTGGCTAGTATAGCGGAAGTGTGCTCGCTACGGTTCGCGTTCAAACGGGCCTCTTTATATTCACTCTGTTGTGATAAAAACAGTATGATTAGATCTGAAGACAATGGCTTTATAAATATTGAAAAAATAAACACTAGTGAGATGGTTATTTCATTTCTATAACTTTTGACATTTTTGTATGTGAATAGTTCTGAGTCAATACGGTTTACTTTTTAACCGACTTGAAAAAAAGAGATTCTTAATTTGACCCGTATGTATGTTTGTATGTTTCTTTGTCAGTGACAACACAATTAAACAAAACTAGAGCCACCGATTTCCGAAGCTAGTTATTTTTCTTTTTTGTTTCATAACAATTAACTTACTGAAACATTAGATATACTTACGTGTGATTGAATATTATCATTATAATTGCAAAGAGCATGCTTAGATGGTTTGGTCGTGTTGAGAGGATGAATGAAAGGTGACTAACATAAGGTATTTACAAGGCAGATGTGAGTGGAAACGCCGGTAGGGGACGCCCTAGTAGGACATAATAGTGACCTTTTTGGTGATGTTCTTTAGAAAGGTCAGCTGCGTAGTACTCACAACCGGCGTGCGTGTATGATCAGACATATGAACGTAAACGAAGCAAAAGGAGTATGTAAGGATCGTAGCAGGTGGCGTTCTGTAGTTTCTGCCTACCCCCATGGAAAGAAGGCGTGAGTTTATGTATAAAAGATATAGTACGGCAACTGAGCTTTTTGTCGACCCATGACGCCAGGTGACAAACGAAGATTCCGCAAACCAATTACTATTTTCATTACCTTATCAATCTATCTTTTGTAACTCACCTCAAACTGGAAATACTCTTCTTTAGTAAGGGTCTTCTTCGCCATGACCAATGTCCTGAGACCATCGGCTGCCAACTTCTTACATTCAGGGCTGAGCCACTGAGAGTCCAACAGTTTGGATAGCGCAACGTCTGCGCCTTTAACGTAGTATGTGATCTCGCCCGTGTTTTCTTCCTGTTGATATCAAGGAAAAAAAAATGTTGCAGAAGGAAATTTGACACTTGATTTCTGAAACCTTGATCTAGTTTGATGTAAAATCTCACATTGAGATTGGTTGGCAGAAAAACAATAGCCAATGAAAAATGAGATTTGTAAACAGATTAAATAGAATTGGGTTATCAAAATCCGAGGGTATTTGCAATAAAATCACAGAACCATAGGCGAGAATGTCGACATTTTTTGGCATCGGTATTTTGCATTTGTATATTTTCAATAATAATAATCAACTTTCATCAAGTTAAGAAACTTTCTGTGTGAAAAACTGAAAATTTATTAAGAGGCTTACAAGAGCTAAAGCGCGGTCACTGTCAGATTGCATAGAAAAGAAAGAGACGCGCGATGACACAACGCTGGTAATTTATTGCAAAATATGAAGCAATTATGGATTTACAAAAAAACTATGCATTGGACTAAAAAAATAAAACACTATTACGTTAGTATGTTACTTGTAGAATAATCTGACAAAAAATCTGAATCTTTGCATGTATATTAGTATGGTTTTTAATCGTTAAAAGATTTTTTTAGAGGTATCTTCGTGATTTTTTTCTATCATATCAAGTTAATTGTATTATGTTTTCAACACACTATCTAACTAGCATATATCCAGAAGAATATCATATATTTTTCTGATTTTGGTTACTGCAGTGGATCATATATTTTTAGGCATTATAAATTTGGGTTTAGGTCATGTAGTCCCCTTAAATCAAACTCAAAGCATTTATTTCAAATAAACCAATTACAGGCACTTTTGCATTATCAAGGAGTCGATCGTTAAGAAAGATGAAGCTAGCCAGCCCATTCCAAAGCGTAGTAGGTACCTAAGGAGAAGAACGGGCAAAAAACTCCATGGAAACTCTTTTAAATTAAAATATGGTAACAAAATATTGGTTACATCATTAATGTTGAAATTATGCATGTAAGAACGATGCAGAAAGTTAAAAGCGTTCGTAATAAAAAGATAAAAAACAATTCAAATATTAAATTAAATTAAAATAACCTGTGGCAACCAATAGGTGACCAGTCCCTACTGACGGCATCCGTTCACGAACATGACGCATGGATTAACACCATTCAGCTCAACCATTTTGACGAGAATTCTAAGCGATAGCTCAAAACAGAAAGCCATGTTTCAATAAACTACAAGTATCTTTGAACAGAAAATGAAGTGTAAATTAGTTTTCTAACGCGAAACATACCTGAACAATGACGCCCATCATCTTACTCTCGCTGGTGAATGGAAATATCTGTAGTATAGTATAGTTTATGATTTCGTTGGCAGCGCGCAGTTTTAAAGAAATGTTGTGCAAGTCGCGTCGGTACAGAGATACGCCCATCTAAAAGACAAAAATAGAAAGAATTTCATTAGACTTTATTATACATCGTCGTAACTCCTCCATTGGGTGTTTTAATAGGGTTCAATCAATCTCATCCAGTTAAAAAAATTAAAGATATTTGAGATGCAGTTTTCATGCCGAAATCTGAATCCGTGAGGAGTAAAACAAATGACTAAAACCCACCCGTGTTCCTTCAGTTGCCTGTGTACCAGGGCCATGGTAACCCTTTCAGACAAACTCGCGAACCCGGCAAGCATCGGCCCTAGCGGACCCCGTCAATTAGTGCTGACATCTCTTAGAGACGTGCGTGGAAAACACAACGCGCCGTCGACCCAGGCCTGGTCCTTACCAAAACAAAGTGACCAAAGGAGGCCTGAGCTCGATTTAATAAAAATACTAGCTGCTGACAGCGACTTCGTCCGCGTGAAATTTCTTGCTTTAACATTAAAATATATCCTACGGCCGCCCTCAGCCCCTGGACCCACCGCATCGCATCGCCCCCCAGCGCTATTACTTCGTTTTCGCTTAGCGTTCTTTTTCTTTTCTTTTTGCTCATTTCCTAAGAGTCGTAGCGTGATGTTAAATAGCCTATAGCCTTCAATTTTATTTATTTGTATAGATAAAAATGTTTTGTTTTTTTGTTTTTTGATAAAGCTCCTGGTCAAGCCAGAAATTAAGCCCGATTGGTAAATAAACGCACCAGGTGTCCTCGCTTTTCTTTCAAACCAGGAATATCCTCATAAAATATTCCACACAAAAATCTCATATCGAAAATCGATAACACATTTATTAGTATGCTCAAGTACTACTCACCATATCAGTCCACTTGACCAAGGCCACTTCATCGGGACTGGACGCCTGGTATTCACATAACTGCTGCTGAGGCACCGCCCCGCCACAGCTTTCTGACATCACTGAGCTACCCATGTCTGTAGAATATGTTCAATGTTGTAAGATTGTGAAATATTATTAACTAGCTGTGCCCGCGATTTCCTTCGCGTGCATGTCGGAAAACAATTTGGATTTCATGGGTTTAATTTTTTTTGCGCAGAACTCTTATTATTTTTATAAATTAAAAGTAGCCTTAGTTACTCCTTATAACATCAGCTATCTGCCAGTGAATGTGCCGTCAAAATTGGTCTATACGTTTTGGAGATGGGCCAAAACAAACAGACAAACAGATAAAAAAAAATAGTTTGTTGTGTTTGTTTTTGTTATAAGTACCGGTTTTTTAGAACTGCCATAAGGTCTATTATATGCTTTTTCAAGGTTATCCATTCTTTACCGAACATCCTGTATACTTTCATATGTATTAAGTAAAAAGCTGTTATTTTGACATTACAAAGAGACACTTCAATTTTATTTATTTGTATAGCTTCACTGAAGGAAGCTGCGAACTGTCACTATGTAAAATAATAGGTTGGGGAAAAAGTTTCTTCGCATTTTTTAAGAAAATTCAAAACATTTTTTAGTTTATTTACATTTAACTAAAGTATGTAGGTACCATTTTGTTCGATAACTTTTTGCCATCTTGTAGGTAGGGACATGATCCCATTGCTATAGAAATTTCGGGACTTCTGATCAAAATACCGCGACAAGTGGTTTTGGCAGTCCTCTCGTGATGTTAACCTGACACTGCCTAAAGAATTCTGAAGAGACCGAAACAGGTGGAAATCTGAAGGTGCAAGGTCAGGACTATACGGCGGATGCATTAACACCTCCCAGCCAAACTCTCTTAATTTTTGCTGAGTGGCTAAAGATGTGTGAGGTCTAGCGTTATCATGATGAAAAACCACACCCCTTCTGTTGTTCCGGGCGCTTTCTCTCAACTTCTTGCTTTAATCTCATGAGTTGTTCGCAGTAGAGTTCAGAATCGATGGTCCTGCCTGGTGGTAACAGCTCATAATGAATAATGCCCTTCCAATCCCACCACACACACAGCATCACCTTGTTCCGAGTTAACCCGGGTTTCGCCACAGTCTGTGAAGCCTGACCGGCCTTTGACCACGACCTTTTTCGCACGTTCTTGTCGTACGTGATCCACTTTTCATCACCAGTTATCAGCTTCTTCAAAAATGGTTCGGTTTCATTACGTCGTAATAAAGAATCACAAATGAGTACACGGTTTATTAGGTTTCTTTCAGTGAGCTCGTGCGGTACCCAAATATCGAACTTTTTTGTGTACCCACTTTTTCCAATGTGCCAAAACTGTTTTGTGGTCAATTCCCAGGTCTTCAGCTACGTCGTAACTACTGATATGCCGATCTTGCTCCACTTTTTCAAAAATGGCATCCATTTTATCCGTAATAGGGCGACCAGAACGACGTGCATCTTTGACATCAAAATTTCCGGATTGAAAACGCTTAAACCAGATTTGTGCTACTCTCACAGACATTGCACTAGGTCCATAATCATCATAATTTTTTTTCGCGGCTTTTGTTGCATTTTTACCTTTTTTGTAGTAAATTTTTAAAATGTATCGAATTTCTTCGTTAGATTCACTCATCTTGACAGTACGAAAAACAAATGAAAATCACACATTTTCCTAATTTGAATTTGGAATTATGTTCTTTAAAATTTAAACTTTCAATGATACCAAAACCACCCAGATACAAATAGTATAGCCAAAGAGATTTTATTACAAGTTCATACATACTATAATGCGAAAAGACTTTTTCCCCAACCTAATATGATGGTCATATTTATTGATTAGGAACCTGCCTTTGTGGACTCGGCCTTAGGCAATCTGGATTTTTGACGTGATTAATAAAGATACTTTCGTATTTTAGTTTTTTTTTGCCGCCAGTATAATATGAACTGTATAATTATTGGTACTTTTGCCGGGTTCTTCATGGACGCGATGTAGATCTACTAGCGTCCGTAGCCTAGCAGCGTTTCGATGACCTCTTTAGAGAAGCCGAATGTTTTGTCTGTGCAATTATGGACGAAGTTATGATGACGAACCATTACCGGAGATTTATCGTGAAACACGGCACGGTTGACATCTGTCGGGCATGCCACTCTCCGGGGGAATCAATAAGAAACATTATCTCTAGGTGTTCTCGTCTAGCTAACACAGAGTACTTGCATTGACAATCTTGTAGCCAGGATTATCATCAGCAACTGGCTCAGAAATCGGAAGTGCCGTACTACAGGTATGTGCCCGACCCAGTTCTCGAAAAAGGAAATATCACACTGTACTGGGATCGATCCATCAAACTCAAACTCAAACTCAAAGCATTTATTTCAAATAAACCAATTACAGGCACTTTTGAATTGTCAAAGGGTCAGTCAGTCAGAAAAATGAAGCTAGTTGCCCATTCCAAAGCGTAGTAGGTACCTATGGAGAAGAACGGGCAAGAAACTCCATGGACACTCTTTTAAATCAATATATAGGTACAAAAAACAAATTGTTTACATCATTCATGTTCAAATTAAAAATGTGAGAACGATGTAGAAAGACGTGCACGTTTAAAGTATCGGTAATAAAAAAGATAAAAAAACAATTCAAAAATTTAAATTAAAATAAGCCGTGGCAGCCAAGAGTTGACCAGTCCCTACTGACGGCGCCCGTTCACGAACATGACGCATGGATCAGCACCATTCAGCTCGACCATTTTGAAGGGAACTTAATGATCCAACACACACGCCACCACCAGCGAAACATTTGAGTGAGCATGACATACTCTCAGCCGCCAGGGCACATTCAAGTCAATGAAAGACGAGCCTAGTAAATGGTGGCTTTATAGTAGGTACATAGTGCTCACACATGTACTATGCAATTATACATTGCTAAGAAATTGAATTTATACAATGCAAAGATGTTGTTGTTTTTACAATCTTCAGCAGCTCCAACAATATTTTCGAATGCTAATCAATTAATTTATGCCCCCCTGTGGAGCAGGACCAGCGTTGAGCCAAGCATCATCACTGACAGGACTATTGTTGCCCAATAAGCCTGATATAGTGGTGGTAGATCGAGTAGACGGGCACCTCGTGAAAGCCGAGAAAGATAAACAAATCAAGTTTCTTGACTTGGCTCGCGAGGTTGTCCACACGTGTGATGTGGACTCAGCGATCATTGTGCCGATAGTCGTGACAGCCAATGGCTTAATAGCCAAGAACCTCGACTAACACCTGAGGAGGCTCTCGTTGGGCAGCTGGATCAAGGGCTTGATTCATAAACCGGTTCTTCTGGATACGGCTCGCATTGTTAGAAGGTTCGCATCCTCTCTCTCGAGCACAGACCGTAGCTTGTACCCTGTTCCCGATACCGGTGGACTACAATTTTTTATATTTTTAAATTCTAATATTAAAAAGTATAAACATATAATGAAATAAAGGAAAATATTGGTACTAATATAGTGTAAGAGTTCTAGCGTCGAGAGAATACGTTCCTGATACATGTCAGTGCGACAATTCTAGTAACTAATAAAGATCAAATTCCCTAATTATTATTATTATTATAATTTTTAAAATGTCTTCGACATATGTCGGGACCCTCGAGTCCCGGACCTTTGGAAGGCGTACGAGGGGCCGAAGCCAACTCGCAGAGGGCCCTTAGACAATTTTATATGATAAGGGGGCACCAACCGACGATTATCCCTGTATGCACTATGCAAGTGGACACAAGGTAAACCCGGTTGGTACACAATACACGATCCATTTTGCGACGTCCTAGATTTCTACGGTGCGTCGTCGCACCGCAGTGTTGTGGCCTTGTCCTATAGGTAGCTATAGTGGACTGGTTACCTAGAACTATGACAAGACTATAACCCATTCCTGACTAATCTTATATATACAATACACAGATAAAATGACAGGGGGTGACTTGCACACTAGATAATGGGCCCCCAGGAACTGCCGCTAGCCCATAGTGACGAAGCGACAAAAGGGGCAGTATATCCTGAGGCGCTTGAGGAGTGGAGAGGTATTCCACGGTTATCACAGTAAGATCCCAGTAAGTCAGGAAGATGGTCAAGATCCCTACCAGCGCTTACTTATCAATCAATCAATAATTTATTTTGTTAAACATAGGTGTGGTTACAGGTAGTATATTGTCTAAAATATGTGCACTATGTTTTACCAATATATGGCGTACAAAATTCAACATTAACAAGCAATTACAATAATAAGGTGACATGCCAATAGATTATATTACTTAAAAAAAACAATTTAAAATATGTCAGTTAGTTAAACAGGTCATTACAAATTTAGACAAATAAACACACACTTAATCTTTTTTTTTTTTTTATGGAATAGAAAAGTATGGAAAAAGAAGACATGCCGCGCTGTCCCCAAAGAAATTGGAATAATGGGCAAGAGAATGTAAATGTTAGTAACGCTTTTTGTGGACTTGAGCTGTGTGATAAAAAATATGTATCTATTAAGAGTCATTTTAGAATGTTGCTACGTAAAAAAATACCCTCATACCTGACTGGGCCTCATCCGCTTGCTGCTCATTACTAGCAACATCGTACACGGGCGTCACGTTATGACACAGTGCTATACAAAGCACTGTCTGCCACACTTGACGAGACGATGCCGCGAAACCTTCGCTGGTTGAAGTAGTGGGAGAAGTAGGGAGGGATGGTGCGTCGTTGGTTACGTATTGAGTTAGGAGGGCTTCGACCTGCAATAAAAGGAAGAGTGATAATAGTCTGGCTGGGAGTCCTATGCATCACACAAACAGAAATAAAGCTTTGCTTATAAGCGAAATTGGGTATACAATCAGCCCCAAAAAGATGCATTTACGGACAAGGAACCATTTTATTGTCAACAACCTTTGTTCTCACACCTATCAAAAAATGTTGCACATAAAAGGCTGAGATAAGTTTCTTTTGCGCCGGGCCTGGGGCTTTTTTGGGTGTTCGCCTTTAAAAGTTCATTCGAATTAACAGTTCAACTTCGAGAAGAGGTGTTAGAAATAAGTATTTAGTTGGAAATGCGATGCCATAAACAATTGTTATTTAATTTAACGCGTCAGACTAACGATCATAGGAAGTCACTCATCGGGAGCATTTGCTCGTAATATAACAGTTCATATTCAAGTATTTCATCCGTAAATGCGAGCAGGCGAGCGTTACAGTGCGTTCATTGCAGTAGTGAGTGCGGAAAACCGAGCATTCAAATAGTTCGAGCGGTTACAAATGCGAATGCTCCTTAGTCAGTGCATCGAGCTAGCGCAGTATTGTAACGCAATGCTCAAAATCTAATCATGGAATGTTAAATATACGCGAATACCAGGTGAGTAACCGCCTTAAAGAGTAAACGAAGTTAAATACGAGTTATTCGATATAAGTCGTAAGACGTTGTCAGTCTTGTTTACCTTGTTTTGGAACTATCACTGTGGACATTGTTTTGGTCATAAGGTGTATAGATGTTTTGGTATAATAAATTGTATACTATGTTTTATACCTGTACGGTGGATACATTGTTATGAAACAATGGTTGTAGACAATGAAATGGTTCCTTGTCCGTGTATACATCTTTTTGGGGCAGATTATACCATACGCCCAAAAGTAATAGCACGTTTTCGACTGATTACAACCCTGGCTGGTTGAACGTATTATATGTCCTGAAATTGAAGGGTATTATTTTGAACGTTTCATTCAGAGCGGTAGTTTCAGAGCGCTACTATTCATATTGTATTAAATTGTTGTGCCCGACAGGGTCCACGTGAACTTGTAATTATTATTAACATCTTGTAAAACACATGTGATATGCAATAAAGAATTGGATTGAATAGTTTGTATTCCCCGAAGACCACTCACGAAATCACGCACAAACACCACACGTACATCACTATAGCCACGACACCATTATCATTGCCTCATCCTCTCATAAATTTGTATACAAAGTACCTATTATTTATTCAAGTATATAGCTATACTACAAACGAGAATGAACCAGTGCAGACTCACTATAACTGGGTCCTGTAAAATCAAAACCAAATACGAAAATATCTCACCTCATAAAAATTATTCTTATCAAACAGTGCATTGCCCAGATGTAACTTCTGGAAGACCATTTCGTTCTTGGTGAGCGTTCCAGTCTTATCAGCTAAGACATACTGGATCCTGCCCAACTCTTCAGGGATAGTGGTGGAACGCATGACCGTGCCTTCGATCTTCTTGTCGCGTTGGATGGTCCAGGAGTAGAAGGCTTTGCCCATGTCCAGGTTAACTCTTAAACTGGGGGAGGGTATGTTTTATGAGATACGTGGTCTTGAGAACAATGGAAGGTGTAGTTGGAAGCACTGGTATGGTTTCAGAGTAACCGATTGTTAAATAGCGAAAAAATACACTACTATATTTTTGTATATAAAACCGCATATATAGGGTCAAATTATATTAGCTAGCGAAACGCCGCAGACTTAATACGTTCGATATCTAAACACGATAAAATAAAAATAAAAAGGATTTAATGTTTTGTTTTTAGGGTTTAACGTCCGCTGGTAGTGTTGTTACATAAAGTATGATTTGAAAAAAAAAAAAATATCGGATTTAGATACCGATACCAAACACGCCTGTCACGTTTACACAAAAAAAAAATTGTTTTTTTAAACTGACATTTCAAGTACTCTAAATGCGGTCGATGTCCCCACAAAAACATCAAATTAATTTATTTTTGATTTATCATGTTTAGATATGGACGTCTGCGGAGTTTCGCTAGCTTATTTATTTTGACCGTGTAGTGTTATTCGGTATTTCTAAATTGGTCTTATAGTTATTGGTTTATTAAATATTATAATGTACTTCAACCCCCGGGAAGGTTGCGAATAACTGTAATTATTTATACTATTTTTTATTTATAATATTTATGTATTATCTATCTTTGGTGGTACGGATTACTTAATCGATGCCGATTTGAAAGCCATCTAACAATGATTGTGTTGGCTATAAAGCTTAGATTAATCCATACGTTATAATCAAAATGACAATTTGATAAGCAAATCATCAAATCGATAAATTCGAAACGGATTCATCAATAAAACAAAATAGAAAGATTACTACGTTAAAGATTGTTTCAGGTATAATAATAGTACCTTACTTCAGCAGCCGACAACAGAGGCACTGATGGACGAACCAGAAAATGCCGGCCGAGTTGAAGCCGAGGCAAACATACGTGAGTGACATCAATGTCTGGTTGCGGCCAAGGCTTGTATAGTAGTTTTCTCAAATAATGCGCGGGAATTCAAACTATTAATTATAAATTTCAGAATCAATGACTAACAACGATAACTTTTCCCTAAGTAAGTTCGAGATTTAAATAAAATCTTGGATAAGTGACCTCCTTGGTTGCCATGGGTCGAAGTAAAAAGTTCGTTCCATTTTTAAATTACATGACAGATATGGATTTTCATACTAACATTGCCAGCCGCTGCTCGCATATATTTGACCCTGACCAGTACAGCATTTTCGATTTATCTCGAAAAAGGTTGTCAAAATAATGCTCGAATTTCCAAGCATGTTTGAGAAAACACAATAACAAATCCTAATAAAAACAGACAGCTGCCAAATCTAAGCCTTATTCTATTGATAAATTAAGATGAATCACAATTATCAACTATTAACGGTGCAAGTCGAAAATTCTAATTACGTCGGGTCAAACCTTCATTTTTTTAGGGTAAGGTAACACACACATTTTGTGATTGCTCATAATTCTATGCAAAACCTTATATAATTTACATGTATACATAATCAACTATCTATTTTAGCGGTATGTGTTCTAACCGGTGGTGTGTTCGGTGTGTATTTGATTGGTTTTTTGTAATAAAATGGTCTGACATTCTCGGGGTTGCAATGGAATTTGAATTTTATCTTGTAGTATATTGAGTTTACATTCCCAAAACTTGATAATCACTGCGATTCTGAATTTAAATACAGTTGACTACACTATAGATAGATACGTTACACAAATAAAAAAGGGTTAACTTACCTAATAGGAATAATATAAGAGAACAACAACACGAATCTGAAGAGGAACCCATACCAGGGTCCTCCGAACCCCTTCAAAGTGATGAGCAGCATCGATATGAAGATAGTGGCGACGAACAGCAGCTTGGTGAGGTCGTTGACCTGCAGGTCGAGGCGGCCCACCTTCGAGCGTGGGGCCGCGTTGTTCATCACGCTGCGAGTTTCACTACCTGGTGGATGACACATAAACTCACGCCTTCTTCCCATGGGGGTAGGCAGAAACTACAGAACGCCACCTGCTACGATCCTTACATACTCCTTTTGCTTCGTTTACGTTCATACATCTGGTCTTACACACGCACGTCGTTTGCGGTTGTTGTGAATGACGTCATCATAAAAAGGCAATCAAGCCAAAGCGCCCTTAAAATGGCCGCGGAAGATACTACCGCCGCATCGCCCCTTTGTCGTTTATTCTTTGGATGGATGCTTTGGAATCGGACAAAAATTAACGTCATAGTTAGACTGCCACTCTAGAACGCCGATGTCAATATTGCAACAACCAATTACAGTAAAGGAATTTAAGAACGCTTGTCTTTACGTAATGATGCGCGACGCCGCGACGTCGTGTCATGGGACTTTCGATGGGATGGCATTTAAAAGATCGTTGTCAGAAGAATACTTACGATTTTAAATGTAACGTAATATTCTGCCAAATCTCATATGACGTGTTCCGATTGGTGGACACTGAACGAGACACAATAGAAGTTTTATTGTTATCACGTCTGGGGGCGTTTAGCGTCCCGCAAAGTTACTTAGTTAATTAACCAACAAACCAATAATATATAGAATTGACACATTGACATTTGACACTTGATTTTAATAGATTACGCTGCGATACAAAGTTACAGTTACAGTTTTAGTCGTAAATTCCTTACCAGTATAAATAACAAGTCCAGTAGCCTGTCCCGAGGCAACCACACAGCCGCTCCACAGGGTATTCTCAATATGCAACGAGTCGCTCTCTTCCTCATCCAGTCTCGTGCAAGTTCCGATGAACGCGTGAATGTCCTTCTCTGGTTTCTCCACCCAGATCTGGGCATTGATGTCTAGGAGATGCGCGTCTGTTGGCAGCTTTTGTGTTGATGGCAGAGGTATTCTGAAAGCAGTATTTCTAGTCTAAGAAAAGCTTTATCTTGGAGCGACATCTTCAACGCCACATGCGAGCTACACGTCACGCTGACGTCACGCAAATCCTGCATCGCGCAAGCAGAGTTTACCGCGCGACTAGCATATATACAACGTCCCGACAGCAACCCGTCGGGCAGTTTCCCACCAGACACAACACCCGTCCGGTCGGAGGATCCTCCCTTTTCTATGGAAGTATCAGTGTACTTTACACCCTGTTCCTCATACCTCTATAGATGTAAGTAGATAAATAAATATAGACCAGGCGTAAAGCGAATGATACCTAATTTGTATGCTCATTCTCGAGTTGATACACGATACATCGTATTTATCTCCGTTTAGTATAACAATATAATAATGTTTGTCAACATTTTTATCACTTGTTCATAGTGAGGAAGCTGGCATGAGTAATGCCAGTGACATGAGAAAGATAAGGCCATTTTCATTATAGGAAGATACAAAGTTTGTTAAACCTAGTATTTAATATTAGCTCGTGTATTTTTAGCTGCGGTAATAATATGATACCAATCATTTTAATTGAGACAGAAATATGATAAACCTGTTTCTAATTAGTGGTGGAGGCTTATGTCCTAGCAATGTACGTCTTTCGGTTGAAATGATATACCCTATTGATATTTCGACTGTATGAGTAATATTTAAAATCCCGTTTTAGGATTCCGTACCCAAATGGTGCCAAAGGAATCCTTTTACTAAGGCTCCGCTGTCTGTTCGTCCGTCTGTCTGTCAGCGGGCTGTATCTCACGAACCGTAATAAGTCTAGTAGACAGTCAGTTGAAATTTTCACAGTGTGTATATCCATTGCCGCTATACCAAATAATAAATATAAAATAAAGTAAAAATGAAAGGGAGCCCCCTTTATTTTTTAACTTTATTTTATTTTGCAAGAAACGTGTTTAAAAAAAATGTAGAGTTAAATATTGTACGGTGGTATGGAACCCTTCGTGTGCGAGTCCGACTCGGACTTTGCCGGTTTTTTATAAGTCCATACTCCTTGTATGCATTTGATTATGTTTGGCCAGTAATTATGCATCTATTATCAGTACAGAGTACTTTTGATTAAGCATTAAAGATGTGATATCTATTATGTACCTGATAGTAAGTGGACAGTGACTAATAATAACTATGAAAAAAGAAAAGATTATTAACCTGCCATAAATTATAAAGTTAGTTTAGTTTCCAAGACAACGTTTGTTATTTGGGTATAATTATAATGTAATTACTGATAGGTTTATTTATATATACATATATGATTCTTCACGGAATATTTTTTATTGTGGACTGTGTTTCAATCATGAAAATACGAATGGAAAAGGATTCTAGCCACCAGTAGCATTAAAGGGTCGTCGAAACGATCAATTGCAAGTGGCAATGTTTTGTGTATTTATTATCAATCGCTTCAATTACATTTTGTAGACGATCAATTTGCGTAACAATCACGTAAAAATTGACACAAGACTTGCAATTGATCGTTTCGGAGACCCTTAATAAACTGCCGATTATTCCTTACAATAAAAAGAGTCTTTTCTCAATCTCACCGTAATTTCCAATCAATCTCTCCATCCAACTGGTCGGTCCTTATGAACACGGTGCCCATCGTCTCATTAGTCCTCAGCAGGATCATGTCCGCGGGCACTCTCTGTCCTTTATGTAACATCACGATGTCACCCACACGGAGTTCGGAGGACGCCACCTGTTCTGTCAGGAATGGGCGGTAGTCGGCTGCTGAAGAGTCAAGGACAATTCGCTCGTAGCGTTGACGATTTACTTCACGATCTCGACTGGAAAAACGGAAATTATTTCATAAATTCCATATTCAAATCCTTGTTTCCAATTTGAAGTTATTTCCACTTAAACAAATATCAACTTTACGCTACTAAAAATTAAGTCGATTTCATAATGACTACTACTACTACTGATAAAGTCAGATAAGTTGTAGCGCAAACTGAATTTCCAAAAACACTTTTTTTACATATTTGGAAACTGAGTTGAGAAAACAGGATAGTTTCTTTGCTGTATCTTTTTAAGACGCATGTCTAGTGAGAGAAAAAGCAATGTGGAGTGGTACATTTACAGAAATACACCTCACGGTGTCCTCCAAGTATTAAAAGCGGGGATATATGGGATCTCCAGTGGATCAACCAATTGGAACCGTGCACCTAGCTTCTGACGTTTCATAAGTGCCCATGTTGGTTTATGTGAAATAAAATATTTTGATTTTGAACGGAGAAAACTAAGTTATTTTCCTTGTCAAATCATGATTGTATATTTTTTTTAAGTTCCGAAAATAATCCTTCATCGCCAAGAACAAGAAAACGAGTTTTTCATACAAAAATACCGTTTTGGAAAACAAAGGACGCAGATTAAACATTCAGGTCTTTAAGTATTCTTAAAACATTGAGATTCCAAAAAGTCTTAATTAACCGACATTTCTGCATAAATTAAGTGAATTGTTCACACAACGAGTTAATTAACGAAACAAAAATAGGTAGGTACTCGTATTGTAAGGCCAAATAAAAAAAAATAAAAAATAATAAGAGCATTGTCTCACATAATAACGAACAGTAAGTTCATTATGTTTGATACATAGATAGTGGATCTCCGGAAATTAAAACAAACAACAAATGAAATTGAACATTCCATGATACTGATAATATTCAGTCAATAACTGTCTGACATTCCGCCTGTGTGTGATTCGCGGCAAGGATATTGAATTTCATGAAGCATTACATGTACTCTGTCTAATTAGATTTTATCTGACATTGGGAAAACCCATTAATGATTGTACAAATTAAACAGAGTACTTGACTCTACGATTAACGATATAATTGGACGCACCATGTGCAGTCAGCCCATCATTCTTGCTGATTGTATTATTAAACGCTATGAGGAAAATGTCGTGAGGTAAATTTTGCTTTATGAGTAGGGGTGACCAAAGAAACGATGGATGGGCTGTGTGAAAGATGATATGGTGGAGAGCGTCGACTAATAGAGAAATATGGAAGTAGGACAAGTTGCGCCGACCCAAATAAATTGGGATAAGAGAAAGATGTGAACGGGCGCCGTCAGTAGGGACTGGTCATTTCTTAGTTGCTCTTATTTTAATTTAATTTAATATTTGAATTGTTTATGTCGTTTTATTACGGACGCTTTTGACGTTCTGCATCGTTCTCACATGTATAATTTCAACATGAACGATGTAAACAATATTTTGAAACCATATTTTGATTTAAAAGAGTGGCCATGGAGTTTCTTGCCCGTTCTTCTCCATAGGTACCTACTACGCTTTGGAATGGGCAACTAGCTTCATCTTTCTGACTGACCGACCCCTTGACAATTCAAAAGTGCCCGTAATTGGTTTATTTGAAATAAATACTTTGAGTTTGATGATGATGTGGACTTTAGTTGTCTGATAAATATATATTATGTATTTACTAGCTTTTGCTCGCGGCTTCGACCATGTGGAGGTCGGAAATTATCCCACGGGAACGTTCTACCGGAATAAAAAGTATCATATAAACTATCTGTGTTCCAAATTCCATCCAAATCCGTTCAGTAGGTTTTGCGTGAAAGACTAACAAACATCCATCCATCCATTCTCACAAACTTTCACATTTATAATATTAGTAGGATTAAGTCATTTCTGAATGTTGCTACGTAAAATAATACCCGCGTACTTGACTGCGGCTCATCCGCTTGCTGTTCACAACTAGTAACATCGTACACGGGCGTCACGTTATGACACAGTGCTATACAAAGCACTATCTGCCACACTTGACGAGACGAAGCCACGAAACCTTCGCTAATATGATATAATTATGATGAATAATAATAATAATAATAATAATTTTATTATCAAGCTACTAAGGCCCATAGATAAAATACACAAATTATCATCTAATAACTTACAATAAACTAATACATATTTAAAATAAAACCAGGAGAATCTAAAACTATACACGTAATGTTGTCGGCGTCGTGTTTCGCTGCGTGGTGTCGCGTAACCGTCCTCGGAAACGTCGATATACGACACCCTTCGGCCAAAAGTCCTCCTTCAAGCAGGTCTGCAGATGGTGGGTTGGAACTCGTACCACGAAAGATTTGAAGTTGATGTTATGGCGCGATTCCAACCTTTCGACCCTCAGAGTCCAGTTGGTATGATGCTATGAGCTATTTTTGCATCGCTCAACAAGAGAATTCTTCGTCTTTTATGTCGGCACGAGCTTTACGTGAATATTAGCACCGACACGCTTCGGCAGCCGCTGCTAGAAACGGCATTGTTAACTCTTTCCCTCTATGGTTAATGCCATCTTAAATATAAGTAGGTAAGTCAGCAAGTTGGTAGAGCGGCTGACTTTCCAAGGTGCGACGGAAGATGGTACTAAACCATAGAAGGCGACACAATAGAAGGAAAATACCTACAGACCTTGTGCCTTCAAAAAAATAAACAAATGAAAATCACTTACCGATATCTCCTAAAATCATCAACAGCTTCCCTGAACAGTGTCACAGTGAGTACAAAGCATAGTGGTCCCCAATAGGTGTAGAGGTACCCGATGCGAATGCTCGGTATGAACTGACTGACAGCCATGACCAAGAAGTACAGATTCAGAAAGAAACGGAACTGCTCGAACAACACCAGCGGTAGGAATGTGACGATGTTGTATTTCTGGAAGTAAAATTGACAGTCAACTTATTGATCATACCAACCAGCACTGGGCTCACGTGGTGGATAATGGCCCACTCCGTCTCACAGAGAGGAGGCCTGTGTCCCGAAATGGAGAACATTATAGTCTGATTATCTTTATTGTGTTATTATCATAAAAAGAAAGATCATTCATGCTAAGTGGTAAGGTATATCGAAGAGTGATTTTTAGACAAAGTTAAATCGTCGTTTGCTTCGTAATTTCATCGTCTTTTATTTTTTTTCAATCAAAAGCCTTCCCACGTATCTATGCTGCTTAAAGGTATATTTATTAGTTTTCAGGTATTATACATGGGATACATTGATTATATTATACGTCCTACTAAAAATAATCAAGGCTCAAAATGTCTTTCCATCATTCTCGAGTGGTGATTTTTCAGCAGCATACTTAACAGCCTGTTATAAATCTCTGTATGGTTACGAAATCTTAGACACTAGTTGATATTGTTGATAATGAGAGATTCATCAAAACCAAGTTTCAAGATCGGAAATCGAGCGATAAGATTATTTATAAGCAGTGATCGGAGTAGGTAGATTGAACTGGGGTCATTGATCCGAAACGTATATATTACTATGGACATTCCTCCGGAATTGGTGGATTATTAAAAAAAAACCGGAACTTATGTAGGAATTGTATTCTGCCAGAGTGGAAGGAGTCATTTGATGATTTGCCATCCTCAAAAAAAAGGTAGGAATTGTAATAAAATGAGCAATTTTATTCTTTATTATTCTTCCTATATTTTTTTTTGTCACGGTTTGACAAAACCCAACGAACAATCAGAACAAAGGATCATGGGTGGTACAATAACCGGTTATCAGAACAATGCGTACGCCCGCCGGAAATACTAAATCCGGAAATACCGGAATTACTTTCCGGAAAAATGGCTTATCCATGTTATTCTTTCTGTGTGCATTTATGATACAAGTACTAAAAATCAATCTACCTACTCCGATCACTGTTTATAAGCCATGCTTACAAACACAAGAATACAATGATAGGAATACATCGCAGCGACAATGTCGTGCAATTGTGATTGGCTAACGACAGAACACAATGGGCGGTCTTTGTTGCAAGGGCGATACTGGCAAGCGCTGGCGAATTATTTCTCGTTACAAAAATAGGAGAGTTAGCGCTAGTTTACAATGTTAAGATTACAACACAGTCAACACACACATGATCAATAGGGTATTAGAGATCGTCTAATTTAAAACTGCACGCCCCTGCTCTGCTTGCTGCATACATTTCAAATGTTTGTATAGAACTTTTAGTGGAGGGCAGTTTTATAGTAAACGGTCTCTGCTACGGTACTAAGTACCTACTATTGAAAAGGTATAAAAATGTAGCTAATACTGATGTTGTAATACATTTACAGTACAGACGTGATCGTCTGTAATGCCTGAAAGGTTAAGAAGAGGTGAACTGTACCTACACCCACATTTCGCCAGTTACGTTAAAGAGAAAAAAAAAAAAAAAAAAAAAGAGGACACGCTGGAGATGCAGGCCGCGAATTGGATAGGTTCCGTCCAAACTCGAAGGAAAACGCCAGGGTTAACAAAAGATGGAAGTGGACAGTGGTGGAGGGATGCATTTGCCCAGGAGAGAGACAGCGCAAGCTAGAAAAAAAGGTATATATGATAACGAAATTGTTGGACAGTAGATCGATTTGGAAGTTTTTGGAGGAAGAATTCCCCTTAATTATCGCGTGAAACGGTTTTAAATACGCATTCTGATAGATACTGATTCTGTATGGATTAGGAAACAAATGGAATAACTCTTTCCCACGCATTGGTGTCGTAAAAACCGAAATAGGGATAAAGAGAGGAGCAGAAACGACCTCCTATCAGCTAATAGGAACAAATTGAGATCACTAATAAAATTGTCCATTTCCCCTTGACTATAAATTGCAATGGTCGTTGTTCTGTCTAGTAGTGATGTAATGGTCTCTAAAATATTGTATCAAAAAGTATGTATGGAGCTTAGCTACGAGTTTATCGTTAATTCACCATGTTACCTTGGAAGAATGATTTGATATAGCAACGGTGAGGTTTAAAAGAAGATGTGATAAAAAATGAAAAGAGTATGCTTAGATGGTTTCGTCATGTTTAGAGAATGAGTGAAAGGCCACGGCAGGAAGGACATATAATGACCTTATTTGTGATGTTCTTCAGAAAGGTCAGGTACGTAGTACTCGCAACCAGCGTGCGTGCATGAACAGTGTGAACGTAAACTAAGCAAAAGGATCGTAGTTGGTGGTGTTCTGTAGTTTCTGTCTACCCTCCATGGGAAGAAGGCGTGAGTTTAAGTATGTATGTCACTGCCCTATTTCAACCTTTATACCATTAACAATATGTTCTAATTCCATCTATATATGTACCAAGAACATTTTGATATGTCATTATTGAGAAGTAATATGTTTTTATCGAATAGAGTATACCTACATCTACGTAATAATATTGTTAGTTATTTAATATGCCGCGCATTATAATTTCCGTGGGATGATTGTAATTAGGGTTGCCACCTTTTTTTGAGAAGAATAAAGTAATTTTCATTTCGGTAGAACGAAAATAAAGTACACAGCTTAAAAAAGAGTACTTATTTATCTTTAAAACACACTTTTTGTTACTTTTCGCAACATTCAACAAATATTTGTCTTTCTTGAAGATAGTTAAGTACAGCCTCTTTGCAATCAAACTTTAAAATGAAACATTGGATTAGCGTATTTTTATTTTAATCAAGGATAAGGAAGCTTTTTGTTCCTTTTGTCTCTCCACCTTACAGTTACACTTTATAAGGGTCAAAAAGCCAGTAACTGTCAGAGTTAGCGTACCGTAGTTTAGCGTACCTACTTTATTGGTGTCATAGATCATAAGGATCATACACCTACACGAAAAAAAGGACAGTACTCTATTTTAGAGTATGGGTGGTAACCCTAATTGTAATGTCCCTGGTACTGGGTAACGATGCAGCTGACGAACTGGCTAGAAGACCATCCAGCGCGTCAGTCTGTGGACCCGAACCCATCGTGCCCATCCCCTTTAACCAGCTACGCAGATGGTTACAGGAGTGCACCCATACACAAGCGGACAGGTGGTGGACCTCGACACCCGGCTGCAGGCAGTCCAGGGAAGCCATGCCATCCTTAGATGGCAAGCTTACCAAACGTTTATTACGTCTGGACAGAAACGGTCTGCGCCTGGTGACGGGGACCATCACGGGTCACTGCTCGCTAAACAAACACTTCCACACAATAGGCATAACGGACAGTCCTCTATGCAGGGCCTGCATGGAGGCTGAGGAAACCGTTTCGCATGTGCTCTTTGAATGCACAGGCGTCACCCAAATTAGGTCACAAACCCTCGGGGCACCCATATCCTTCACAGATGCTCTCAGCAGACCGGGAGATATCATCGACTTCTGGAGGGAGGTGGGCTGGTTGGAATAACCACCGACGGCCGCCATGGCCCACACACAATGGTCCACATGAAGGACTAAGTGCGGAAACCATAACCCTAAAGAAGAAGAAGAAGAAGAATGTCCCTGGTGACTTAAATCCGACAGTGGAATATATATGTATACTTACCTATATTATTCGGTATTTCCTTGTAACAGTGAATACAGGAATAACTAAGTCTACTTACTAAGTAGACTTAGTTATTCCTGTATTCACTGTTGAAAATTCAACAGTGCACTTTTTTTAGGCATTCATTTAGGTGTCACTTCGTCTCAGTTAAAACGGACATTATATTATCTGTTCACTGTTGACCTAATAGTATTGGTACTGTTAGCATCTATTTACTTTTGCTTGCAGCAAAACTTTACCTATTAATAAAAATGTTGGTAAACTATATGTCTTTTTTTTTGTAAACTGGATTGGTATGTTTTATCACCAGGATGGTAGTTTTATTCCAGAAAAATAAAATGTAACAAGCAAGCAAGCAAGTGTCGGTATAGCCAGTTAAATAATAAAATTACAACATTTAACATAACTTTTACTTTATGACCTCCTTGCTAACATTCACTAGTCTGTGCAGCAGACTTTCTAATTGGAAGACATTTCTTACAGAAATAGTTGATAATGAACAGTATAATTAATATTTCAATTAGATATTTTAGTTATGGTTTTTAATGATAAATGATTTTATTTCTCTAAGTAGGTTTACAGTACAAACACTTTTACACGTCAATCATATTTTTTTAAATAGATGAGGTCAGCATTTCCTATCTCTACTCTGAGATGGCTGAAACAAACTAGAGATCACAGTCTCTTTTAAAGTCCAGACATAATCTTGGTCAGATCTTGTGAAGACCATTTAGATTGGTGTCTGAAATGGTCTTTTGAGGAAAGATCCACACAGATTGAGTGGACCTGTCCAGTCAGTGCACGCATTTGTCAGTAATAGTGCAGTTCAACTCAGAACTTAATGATAAGCAGATCCTTCTTCTAGATTTAGTATAGTGGATTCATTACAGAATCTTTATAATCCTCTAACTCCTTAGTATCACACATAGTTTTTTGTCCAATAAATGATCAAAAATAGAAATTCTATTAAGCAAACAGGTTTTGGGTAATCCCTTACAAAAAATGGAAGTTCATTAACTTCAAAATTAAAACTGAAGTAAAAATACATACAAGGATTAAAAACCTTGTTTTCTACACATCTCTTGGTAAACAATGTCTCAAAAATGTCATCTTGGTTTGTACCATTCACAAAAACAATGCATGAATGGAGAAATATAACAAAGGAGGTGTAGACAGGAAAATCAAAACAAAACTGTTCACTGATTCTTATAAGATAGCGATAGGTTTTCTCTTAGACCCATTGTACACACCCTTTTTTTGCCTTGAAAAACTATGGTTTATTTGCCGTGAAAAACTATGGTTTATTTGCCGTGAACAACTATGGTTTATTTGCCGTGAAAAACTATGATTTATTTGCCGTGTGTAGGCACGGTCGTCAGTGCTGTATGGAGGACTATGGAAGCTTTTTGTCGCCGTATACCATAGAATCGGTGGTTTGCCGTGTCATATACAAGCACCCACGATTATTCTAGATACCGTACCTAGTACAACGGGCCTTATGGTTTTATAAAGAATCGGATTTGAAAATTCTGGCTTATGCTTTTGCAACCAGAATTTACTGGTGAAATAAACGACTTCTGTTGCACCGCATAACATTATTTAGCAGAAGTAAGTTCTCCTTGTTCACAAAATTGAGCAACTTTGGTCCTCCAATGCCATCGCAAAAAAGATGAAGAAAGAAAGCAAACTAGTTTATTTTATATATCATTACTATGCTCTTAATAAAATAAATCTAGATGAAGCCGGGAGGTTGAACAGTTATTAAGATTTTGGTATTTTTGTATGAAGTATTATGAGGCATTTTATGGATTAATCTATAATTATTTGTATGTTTGGAGACTCAACCAAAAGGTCAGCTTGTAAGACAGAGCAATCTTACAAATAATACTTGACTATTATATTGAATGACCTAAATTTTGAGTTAACTATAATAACAATAATCTCTTATCACATTCTCATATGAATTCACATTGGCATACTCCTTGCAAGACTAAATGCATTAAGAATGATGTTTTAGTAGGTACTATTATTAATAATAATCACTATTGAAGTTATAAATAAGCATAAAATGTTTGAAAAATGATAACAGCTAGTATTTACTGGTAGGAAGTAGTATCTTTGTGCTAAGATGGTTTGGTTTGGTCATGTTGAGAGTATGAATGAAGGGCGACTAACAAAAGGTATTTACAAGGCAGATGTGCGTGGAAACGCCGGGAGGGGATGCCCTAGGAAGACATAGAAGACAGACTAGGTGACCATATTGGTGATGTCCTTCAGAATGGTCAGGTGCGTAGAACCCACAACCGGCGTGCGTGTATGACCAGATGTATGAACGTAAACGAGGCAAAAGGAGTATGTAAAGATCGTAGCAGGTGGTGTTCTATAGTTTCTGCCTACCCCCATGGGAAGAAGGCGTGAGTTTATGTATGTATCTTTGTACTAGAATAATTTAAACTGGAATGATTAATAAGATTGAAAATGCATCTTCGTACTAGGTCTATGTGACACTAATAACAGCCTAGTTACACTTAATTATATTGATAAACTATACTGCCATGCTAGGTTTTAATTCATTACTTACGACGTCACAAAATATGTAGCTGATTATTGAATATTCAAGGCATCTATGGCGTTTTTATGGTGTCGAACAATTTAGAAATTGACACTGACCTGATTACAGACATAGTTGGGCGGAAATTCTTCATCAGGCAGCTGTCCCAGATATATAGCTCGAGAACTCAACTTCTTCTTACGGAACCTCCAAAATTGTAACCTAGAAACAATCGATTTTAGCATAATTCATGCGTAATTATTACGCCAAACAAAGAAATATTATTTAAAAAACCTTTTACCTTGACCATAAGGATTTCTTTTTGGGTCTCGTCAACAACGGTGTAGTCTCCATTTTTACAACAAAATATGTATTACGTTGTTTTTAATCAGAATGAATATATTAAAACTGTTTTTATCAAAACACAATAAAAATAAAGGCAACTTGGACAAGTATACAAACACAAACCCTCACAATGACAGCGAGGCGTGAACTGTCATTTCATTTGTCAATGTCACGTATGTCATAGATCACAGAGGTGGCTAGAGATGTCTCTAATCCAGAATTACGGATTTAATTATTGATCATTGACAGATTTGGGTGACGACCGACTCAGGACGCTATTCAAGTGGACATTTTTTTATATACTTTGACCTATAAAATAGGTATAAATAATAAAACAATATAATTGATATCTGAAAGGCTTATTTTTTAGTAATTATTTTCTTTCAATTATAATTTACTGTCAAGTGGTAGACTTTTGGAAGAGAGTGCCTCAGTGCAGTGGTCACATTTAGTAGGTAAATAAATATGGCCGTGTGTGTAGTAGTGTCAGGGCGTGTTTAAAGGTTTTAGCCAGAGTTTATGCGCTAAATAACGTTGAATTGACATAAAAATAAATTTAGAAATAGTCCTAGTGTTCTATCAGTGTTTTTGAGTGAGAAATATTGAGTGTGTAAGTAATGACCAATTAGATCAATGACTTGGGATGGTGTACGGTGGTTGACATGTAGGGGAGTCGGGGCTTCGCTGCGTCGCGGTCGGTTCTCTCTCTCATCTGCGCTTGTTAGAAAGTAAGACAAGATGTGTTTATACTCATGTTTATTTGTACGTAGTTAGTAAAATTGCGGGCTCCCGTTAATTATTCCACGACTCTTGACGTCTAGTGCGAAGTTTTGTAATACACAGTGTAAAGTAATTAAGTTTGCAAAGGCTCTTATTAGATTGTGATGCGCCGCGCCGTCGGAGGCAGTGCGTCTGTTGTCTCTGTCGCGGCGGCCGGGCACACCTCCGTTGACCTATTTTCTGGTTATTGCATTCATCTAACTATTTATGTCTTGGGGTGCAAAGTGGGCCGCCGGTTTTGCATCGCGCATGCAATATTTCCTTTTGGCCTTTGTCAGCCACTGTCACAGCATGTGAACCTGAGTTAATTGGTCATAAATAATGTAGTTTCTTATTAAAAGTGCAGAAAGTGATCTGACATTATCCTTTTAATTGATAAGTGTTATGCAAATGGGAAGTAATTGAGATGTTCTATTGTCACAGATATTGAACAAGAGGACAGTGTGTTTAGTGCTAAGTGCAGTGTAGTTAAGATGGCATGGTATGTGCCGGCCAGGGGTTTGGGTTTGACAGAGGGGGACAAGACTGCAATATGATGGACTCCGACCTGCCACCTGGTAGTTGCAACTCTACTGGACATCTGTCCACAATTGGATACCATACATTGCCGGGTAAGTGATTAATCCTTAAGTTCTTCATTTTAGTTATAGTCAAGATGTAGAATATATACTTAAGCTTAAGTTCTAGCATGTATAATACGAAATAATATAATTTACATTCCCGCATCATTATCTAACCATGTAATTTAAATAATAACTTAGCCCTAATGCATTGATTTTTCCTATAAAACATATGCTTATCATTATTGTGTGTGTAGTATTATAAAATATTGGGAAAAAATCTGTCCTGTATTTTTGTCCATAGTTATCTTTTTGTTTATTTAAACACCAAATAGAACAACAAGTTCCTCATAAACCTCGTTCAGTAAACAATGACCATACACATTATTAGTCCAACATATTAGCAAGTAAAATTTTTCCAGTACTCTGTATGATATCAGAATGTAAACATGAAGACAGACACTTTTTACATTAACTGTTTACTTGTGATAAGAGCACTGATAAGACATAAGATCTTAAGTGATGTGATTTTCTGTTATTAATAATTGAATAAATATTGTGATAATTTTCTAAAACACATTGAATAAATGTTAAAGGTATATTTTGTATTCGTTTTTATTTTATAGAATGAAATATAAATGATAATAATTAAACTATATTACTTTAAGTTTTTTTCAAAATAATAAGATAATAGAATCTTATTATTTTGATAAAAAGTTACAATTAATTTCTTTATCCCAAAACCAAATGAGATAACAATTTATATTTTAGATACTGTTATTTTAGTTTTCTTCAAGCTGACAGTTCTAATCTCTACTTTGGGCATGATGGGTCATAAATTATGTGCTCACAGATAGTGATAAAACTTGAAGACATGGTTGTTATCTTTATTGGTGCATTCCATAACTTTTGGTAAGAACACACTTCATAACTTCTTTCAATATAATATTTTCATAAATACTTTGCATCCTTTAAATTTTAAATAGTACAGCAGCAAAATTTACCTTATGCTGAATTTCTAATTAGTTTTATGTTCATTCAAAAACTTTCAGCTCAATAATTAATATGTTTTAATTAACACATGAAATCAAATAATAATCTAATTATTTGCCTAATTGATAGGCTATAAAATATGATTATAAAAGACATCAATAAATGAGATAACTTATAATTGGAATGAAATAATACTAATCTGATACTAAATATTTATGATAACAAAGCAAAATAATATTACAAATGAAATGGATCTATTAGACAAAATAGAATTAGTTTGTAACATCACACATAATACCTTCATGTCTACAATGTATGAGTTTTGGGTATTTACCTATATAAAAAACCACACAACTAATAAGTACTTATTAAAATGTATGATCAATGAATTTTACCTTTACATACTGACGTCTATTTTAGTAGTGATTATTTAATGACATCATCTAGGTACATAGATTAGTCATCAATCTGCTAAATTCAAAGTTATTGCTTTCAACTATGAAATTAACTATAGTTTGCTACTTGAGTTCATTGTGACAATAGTGTAAACAGCTGTTTTAACAACAACAAAAAAACCAGTTTAAAGTGTTTTTCATTATTCTTAGTAATGTTTAAAGATGTTTTTAATTTCGTAGAGCCTGTTTAGATTATTCTTAATTTATCTTCAAATAAACTGTGGCAGCAATATTCTCAGCGGTCAGAATAGGTCAGTTTTACATTAATTTACATAATTAATTAAACATTCTTGTTTATTGCTTTTAAATTTAATGTTAACAACAATGATAAGCATCTTTATCAAGTAAAACCACTCCTTATTAAGTGGCAATTTACGTTGTAGTTACTCAATAGTTTTTTCACTACAATACATGGCTTCTACAGTAATAAGTTGTATTCAATGACAATGTGAGTGTACTATAACAAGTATACCTCGGTCTCTGTCTTACCCTTCGGGGAAAGTGTGCGTGGTTTTATGTCATGTTATGTGTAAATGGCCAGAATGTAAAAATAAGTTAAGGAACCCAATGCGAAAAGCTATTCTAAATACGAACTTTACTATCCTTTTACCGAATCTTTCAGTCTACATTTTGCACCTTCAAATAGAGATGGAGAGAGAGAATTTCCGAGGTATAGGCCGTGAGACTCGTTTGATTTTAAAACCAGGGGCCGACATCGGTTCTGGATGAGCCGGCCCCCGGTTACAATGCAGCCCGGCCCCCGGATGCAGGTCCGGGATTTCAGGTCGATTACACTGTAACCCCTCCTAACTTGACCTGCGCTGATAATTGCACGAAGTTACTTTGTTTCAGCGATCGGGAAATAAGATGAGAATACTCTCATTGTTTCTCTTCTTAACAACCTGTATCTTATAGGAATCGTGGTGATATGTAGTCAAAATAAGATTAGAACCAGCCGTCACCTGTCTGAACAATCTTCATTTATTAAAAACTTATCCATTGAAGACACGTACAAAACAACGAAAGATCAATCTTGTTCCTAAGATCGCGTAATAAATTCCATTGTTAATTTAATCTAAAGTCATATTAATGCATAAATGATGTCAATTTGCCAGCTTGTTGTTGCTGCCTAGGATCAGCGTCATAAAGTCGACTATTTTATGGCAAATACAATAGTATCACGGCTAAGAAGGCGTGATTCGTGTTTTAGCGTAGCATTTATCGCTTAACGGTGTTGGCTTATCAAGTAGGATGTTATGAATAAAATATATTGTCGTCTTTTGGTAGCAAAGTTTCTAAACATAATGTTTTTAAAAGGCTGGTCAACACAAGAATGAATTCACCGAGCCTACTAGACTAACACCCTATTTATGAAAGACATAATATTAAATTGAATCTGTTGTCAAATCCCATGTCGAGTGATTTGATTGGCTGTTGTTGTTGTGATTAACCAATCATAGCACTTATTATGAGGTTTGACAGCGTGTTAGTTAATACTTTACCAGCGCCTACGTCTTCAAGTTAGTGTATTTGGCTCGCTTTTAACCACCACCTCACCTGCTAGTAAGCTTTGATGCGGCAGACAATAGTGCACGCTTGTCTAGATGAAACCTAAACGAGAACGAACACTCCCAGATCCTCGACTCTTTAAAACCTGTCTGAAATTCCCGCAACTTCGCTCTCTCACTATCGTAAATCCAAATCCTACGAAAGTCGACGAACCGTCCCATTTCCGGGCAAAGTTCACATCCCGTACGGTACCTAACTTAAATCATCTTGTTCGTCGTTTTAAATATGGTCCAGTGGCCTTTCGATCGTTGGGTGTTCCCGTCGAATGCATTGGGAGAAAGGAGTAAGGAAACTTGAGCAGTATGCGGTTCTGATTAAGTGCTTGTGTGCTGTAGGTACATTCTTATTATCTGTTGAGCATTTACAAAGGGCACTAAATAAATGTCGCGTATTGTAACTAACCTCGTCATTGACGAAGATTGAACTTACAGAGTAACAATAGAATTCGTATCTGATCTACATGTATCTAGGTACATCACGCGCTTGCTTGTCTAACTTAATTTCTAAAGACTGTGTCATCTCATGCAAAAACTGTTATTCACAAATAGTCAAAAGAGTGCTACGTAAGTCTGCTAGTATACACAAATACGGTACCATAGCATTTTTATGTTAACTGTATTATTCCAAAGATCTTTCGTTTGTTAGTTTCACAGAGATACGCAAAGTAATTATTTCGAATAAATAAAATACAACAGTCACCGAATTGTTAGTAAAGCAAAGCAGTTCATCTTTATCTTTAATTTTAACTGAAATTGTTAGCCAAAGTTTCAAGGTTTTGAACCATAACGGCCTTTTCGCGTCTACATCTGTCCTTTATGACTCTTTCGCCATAATGTTTTCTTCTTTCCTTTTGTACGAATACCTATTCATCTTCAGGACGTATGCACCACTCCGCCAGCACACCGGCAGGGGTGGATGGCGCCGGCGGCGGTTCCCGCACGCCACCTGCGACCCCCAAGAAGGGCGGCAAGATGCTCGCCGTCAGGGTCCAGATGTTGGACGAGTCCATATCCATGTTCCAGATACAGGTGAGTCGAGGATCCGATCTAGATGTAAGGGAAAGCAACATTTAACAAACCTGGACATGGCTTAGAATTGGTTCAATCAAGTGGAAAATATCAGTTTACGTAACCACCAAATTTTTCGCCCATTTTTAACGGTTTCATGGTAGACTCATTCGAAATTGGAAGCTTCAGTACAGCTTTCAGAGTGTCCATGGAGTTTCTTGCCCGTTCTTCTCCATAGGTACCTACTACGCTTTGGAATGGGCAACTAGCTTCATTTTTCTGACTGACTGACCCTTTCACAATTCAAAAGTGCCTGTAATTGGTTTATTTGAAATAAATGCTTTGAGTTTGAGTTGAGTTTGAGTTTGAGTAATTCGAATTCCGTATTGGACATAGTCAGTGTTTAACGGAAATCGTTTAAGGCTATAGGCAAAGCAATTAACAGGTCACTGCAAACAGTCATAGAGTAGAGCGTTCTTATCAAGACACCCTACCACCCAGTCGCATCGCATCGCCTGCCCACGCTATTACTTCTTTTTCGCTTAGCGTTCTTTCTGACTTTTTCTTTTTTTTCGGCTCATATGGGTAGGTCCTACCGTGATGATAAGTAGCCTATAGCCTTCCTTAAGACTTGGACTAGTAAATGCAAAAAGAAAAAACTGACTGGAGAGATTAGCGCGTTCAAACAAACAAACAAACTCTTCAGCTTTATTATTAGTATTGATTATTGAAACTCGTGGTACGTGGTAGATTACAGCCCATTCCCTCTCAAAGAGAGGAGGCCTGTGTCCCAGCAGTGGGAACATTATAGGCTTACTATGCTTATGCTATTGAAACTCGTTAGACACTAATAGAACCTTATAATCAGGTTTAGATTCTAAGTTCAATCTTATAGATACACATACACACACAGCACACATACATTACAGCTCTCAGCTTATTGCTTACATTTCAGCTCTCGTTATTATGTAACAAGAAAATGGCTATCTATACATATTATACATTCGTGTCTGACTGTGTGCGCTTGCGTTGTGCGAGCGTTGTTTTTCTAAATTACGCAAACGATTTTAAAGGCTCGACCACACTGGCGCGACGCGACAGCGTGACACAAAGGCACTGCGTGCCGCGCAACTGGCGGCGCCTTTGTGTCGGGCTGTCGCGTCGCGCCTGTTTGTGGGAGCCTTAAAGGCTCGTGCACACTGGCGCGACGCGACAGCATGATAAAGGCACTGCGTACCGCGCGACGGGCGGCGCCTTTGTGTCGGGCTGTCGCGTCGTGCGTGTGCGGGAGCCTTAAAGCGGTTTTCACCACCATTTAGAGAATTTATTCCGGAAGGTTTATAAGCAGAGATCGGATATTTGGATGCATATTTACTTAAAGTCAATTTTTAACTATGAAAGTATTAAAGCGGCTTCTTAAAATACAGTTTTTTGTAAAAAATCAGATGCATAAGTACCCCAGACGCAAATATGTGTATCTAGGGTGAAAGAGGATATTGTGTGTAAGATGAAACAAAAAAAAACATAAATTAAAATTATTATTTTTATTAAATTAAGTAGGTACTATATCCTGATAGAGTGTAAATATTGCCTCGGCTACAACAACTTTAATCACTACCTTTCGATCGCTATGATTTGGTCCGGTTTGGTCACGGAAATCTGACGTTAGCGGGATTTTTTCGATACAAAAACGCATTCCATATTAGCCAACATCTCAACTTTAGGTGAATATGTATCCGAATATCCGATCTCTGCTTATAAGTAGTACACTAATATTAAACTTACACATAATCTAAACACATAGATAAAATTGGAGTGTCTGTAATATTAAAATAACCGCTTTTTACTAAATGCATATGGATGTATACACCGTACATACCAAAATATTTTTTTTTGTCTGTCTGTTTGTTCCGGCTAATCTCCGAAACGGCTGGACCGATTTTGACGGGACTGTCACTGGCAGATAGCTGATGTTATAAGGAGTAACAGTACTTTTTATCCCGGTAGCACGTTCCCGTAGGATAATTTCCGACGTCTACGCGGGTGAAGCCGCGGGCAGCAGCTAGTAAAGCAATATTGATGTTTTGCTAAGTCGTAAAAACCGTGCGAAGCGGGGGCGGGTCGCTAGTTCTTAAATATAAAATTTCTATCCTACGTTATTGGCTATGGTGCGTTGGTGTCAGCGCTTTTGAACGCAATATTACTTAATGTGTATTACTTAAGCCGTACTGAAAACCCGATCGAAAAATAGCTGCGAAACGAATATAGAAAACTACTATGTTACCTACCTAGAAAAACATTTATCGATCCGTCTAGGTATCCTGAAATAAGTTCGTAAAGAAGTTTTGTACGCGAGTTTCCTTGAAATAGGTGGTTGAAGAAGTACATTTCCATAAATTCCTGATTGCCTGAATTTATGAAAATTAATACAATTCTAGTGAAAAGCTCGAACTACTACCATCTTCCTCGAAATAATCGCTTGCTTAATATTTAAAATTCTAATGAAAAGCTACGAACTATGAACCTGCTATCTCCATCTTCCAGGGATAGATGCTTGTTGAAAATTCAAATGAAAAGCTACAAACTATGAAACTACTAACTCCATCTTCCAGGGATTCTTTGCTTAGTTGCTTTCATGTTTTCTTCGTCAAAGAACTCGTGTTTTGATACACTGTCTTACGTAATTAATAGGTATAGGTGAACAGCGTTCTAATTTAATTTCCCTTAATTTAAAGCCCTTGGATTGACTGTGACTGACCGAGGTGGCGACTAATAGAGAAATATGGACATGAAGACATGAAGCGCCGTCAACAAATTAATTGGTATACACACTATCTATCACAATCTGAATCATTTTGAAGCCTATTGATAATCCTTTGCTTCATATGTTCGAAAAAATGATCTGCTCAACAACGTAAATAACGCAATGAATGTTGTTGAACTGTCAAAATGAAACCCATTCCTACTGTTAGTTAGTGTGTCGCGTAATTACCCCGCTGAATGATGATGAGATTAAAACCCTTAAAATGTCGTGGAAAACGCACGACCCAGATATTTAAGCTCCCCCAAATTCCTCCACAGTAACCTCTAAATAATAAGGATATTATTAAATACCCTTACGGCCCAAAAATACGGGAAAAGAAATTACCCTTTTTATTCGCAGTTTTATTTTTAGATGACGTGATAGCCTGTTATAATGTCCCGCTGGTAATGACATTTTTATCAGCCAGCCTGTAGGTGATTCAGCGGAAGTTCCTCTTGCCTTGATAACTTGCTCCGGCGATGGGTTATTAATACTCCCTGAAGCAGTAGCGAAGGGTCAATTTTTTAAGAGGGAAGCCGGAGTCTTTAATGCGATTATATTATTTGTTTATAGAATACTGACTGTGCCATTTTTCAAAGTGAAGCCGGTAGGAGTCGAGTTGTATGGAACCATCGCCACTGCCCTGAAGACATGAATATTGAATGTAATACCAAAGCCAGCAATGTCGTAACATGTAGGAAGATTAATCGTTTAGTGCTGACGCTTAACTTGAAGATCTTAAAGATACGCTGCGTTGGAAAACTTAGTTCTGGATCTTCTTTCTCAAATTTTGGACTAATTTACAAAGTCGCTAGATGGATTTCGATTCTGTTACCTACCTATTTGGTGTTATGAAACAATAAGCACACAATACTTGATATTCTCGTAGTGTTCATGGCTGGAAACAAGACACAAATAAAAAGCAAAACTCATTTTTGTCATGGCTTTAAGCTGTAGGCTGCGATATGCTTAGTAAACAGATATAATTTTCCTCGGGTTTGACATAAATTTTCTCTCGAACCCGATATTGAGTTTCCATAAATCTTACGAAACAACAGCGTAAATTGACGTTCGATATGATTGAAAAAGTCGGAACAAACACACCGTCCCGCCGGGGGCAAAACGTTACTTCCGTCTTTTCATACGTCCGTTTACTTATAAACAGCCCATTGTGTGCCCCGAAGATAACTAAGGGATAACTCTCTTGAGGGCCAGTTAAGTCGCACCTTCTGAATAGAAACAACTAGGTCAAATATGTATCATATTGTTAAGTATGAAACCCGGTGACCGTATTAGGTCGCAATATCAATCAGCCGAAGTGTCGCTTTTTTAGGACAGTTCTACGCCATTTTTATTTTTTTTATAGAGTAACCGTGGTGTTTCTTGCCGCCTCTTCTCCATAGGAAACAACCAATTGGAACCGTGCACCTAGCTTCTGACGTTTTATAAGTGCCCATGTTGGTTTATGTGAAATAAAATATTTTGATTTTTGATTGAAAGAAAACCGGCCAAGTGCGAGTCGGAGTCGCGCACGAAGGGTTCCGTGGCATTATCTATAAAAACGGCAAAAAAATCATGTCTGTTTTATGGGAGCCCCCCTTAAATATTTGTTTTATTTTAATTTAATTATTTATTTTTAAAGTGAATATGTAACTAAATATTCTATAAATATTTCAAGCGTCTACCTGAGCCCCCTTAAATATTTATTTTATTCTGTTTTTTGTATTTGTTGCTATAGCGGCAACAGAAATACATCATCTGTGAAAATTTCAACTGTCTAACTATCACGGTTCATGAGATACAGCCTGGTGACAGAAGGACGGACAGCGGAGTCTTAGTAATATGGTCCCGTTTTACCCTTGCGTACGGAACTCTAAAAAACGAATAACACTTTACAATAGCATCAATTGTAACGCCTATTAGCAGCTCAGTAGAGTACAAACAATTCTATATTACTCCTAATGATGTCAACCTATTAAATTACGTTCATGGAAGTCATTAGGGAAGCCATTAACTTATTGACTGTAATATTTTTGTATGACTGAACGCGGGACTGCTAAAGCTGTAAATTTTGCTAATGAACAGAACATTTGGTTAATGGGCGGTGCGAAATTTCGAATGCGTATGGTCTTCAGCCGTAAATATGGAACATCATCTGTCTCATCTGCCTAGCCTTTTGCCAACTATATTGGTGTCGGCTTCCAATCTAACCTGCCAATCTGACCTCCACAACCTAATCACTGGGTAACACGATACCCCTTGGTAAGCCTGGTTGTCAGACAGCCGGGACCAACGGTTTAACGTGCTTTCCGAGGCACGGAGGGGTCTCGATATGTACCTAATGGATGGTCTCCTTTTCACGAACCGACCGCGGCAAGCGTAGCTTAACCGTCGATCGACTGTTATCATTAATAAAAAAAGTTTACGAGTAAGGAAATGAAGACCAAAGAAACGAGGGATGGATGACGTGAAAGATGATATGGCTTGAAAACTGGTGACTTCTGAGATGGCTGCTAATACAAATGTATAGACGAAGAAAATATGTTGCAGTGACCCCAAATACAGTGAGATTAAGGCAGGAGAATGATGATGAAGACCAGAAAAAAGCGAAAGGCTTTTTAAAGCGTCGTCAACGTCACTCATACCTGTATGTGACAAACTCTACCGCTCGATGTGTCATATAAGCACCTGGGTACTGACATGTGTACCTTGTGGCTTCCTGATTATTCGTTCGCGTGCTCAGATGTGTTTGTGCATAATAAAGCTTAGCGTAGGCTAGGCTCCTGTTAATTTTTGCTGGAAACTGTTTTGAATTTGAAATGAGTCTTTCTAGTATGGTGTGGCCTCTGTGCAGAATGTAACCGCTACCAGCAAGCGTTGCTTTACGCCGTTATCTCCCAAAGGACATGCGACACAGAATTTATAGACATATTAAAAGTGTCTTGGGATCAAGCACGTTTTTGCTTTTTTGTAACTCATATGGATACTTTTTTAGTCAATTTCGTCAGTTTAAAAGGAAATAGTTTTTGAAAGTCGGTCAAAAGATGAAAATCTTCCGTCAAGTCGTATTCCTATATAATCCTGCAACGGGTTTGAGGCCAAATCAGTAAAATTTCTGCCATACTTCTGGGTGGAATCAATACAAAAGAACGTTATTATGGAGAGAAATTTCCAACATTTCGACGGCTCTGATCATTTCGAAAAGAAATGATCAGAGCCGTCGAAATGTTGGAAGCTGGTTCTGGCAACGTGCTGTGGCAATCGCTCTGGGCACTACGCAGAGTGCTATAAATCGACTTTGGACACGTTACCGCATCACTGATAGCGTGTCAGAACGACATGGAGGATGAGCTCGCATCACCACACGCAGACAAGATCGTACCATTCAAATTACTGCTCGACGAAATCGTACAATGACCGCGATGATGTTGATTACGAGGGTTCATAGCTCTTCAGGGATGTTAATAAGTGATCAAACCATAAGAAATCGCTTGCATGAAGTCAATCTCCGTTTCCGAAGGCCGCTACGTGTACCACCTATTGAGCCCCGCAATCGCAGAGCCCGTTTACAATGGGCTTGTCAACACAGAAATAGGCCAGAAGAAGAGTAGCATGCCAAGAAGTCCATGCATACAGTGGTGGAACAATCATATGGGCGGGTATTTGGATCGGCGGAAAAACCGAACTGATTTGGATCAGAGGCGATCTGAATGCACATATTTACGCTGAAATGATTGTATCAAATGTTGTCATTCCTTTGCGGACCCAATTTGTTGCTTCATTTCTGCTTATGCATGATAATGCACGTCCACACTGCCAGAGTCGTTACAAACACACTTGCCGCAGCTAATAATAATAATAATAATAACTCTTTATTTCGGACTACAGGATCCATATTGTGTTAGTATTGCCTTAACTTATTGTTAGTAAATAATATTTTAAAACAAAAGCGAAAATCACCGACCTAACATGATCGTCCTACCATGTCCGACTCAATTGCCAGACACAAATCCCATTGAGCACGCATGGGATATGCTTCAAAAAAGAGCTCTGCCGAATACGGATGCCGTACCTACACACAAGAAAATCATTTTGCCTGTTAGAACGGACGTGGGCGGCCATTCCGCAACGTGAAAGTCAAAGTCAAATCATTTATTTCAAATAGCCACATAAAAGGCACTTTTGAACGTCAAAATTTGCAAAAAAAATAGAATTAATTCTAGTTGCCCCCTTCCAAAAGATAGTTTCGTATGGAGAAGAATGGGCAAGAAACTTCACCGTTACTCTTTTAAAAATGTTTTACAATATTATGTATACATTAATTATATGTGAAGACGATGCACCTAGAATAAAATTACTATACCACAATAGGTAAAAATAATTAAATATAACGCATGACAGGTAAATTAATTATGAGATAGATACATGGTGAAAAGTAAATGATTTTTCCAAAATTTCACAAATAATAATTTATTGTGTGAGTTAAAGTAGTTATGACATCGTAAAAAACAAAGTCATAAAAATTATAAATTATACAATTAAATTAGCAACCAGTTTGATTTTGTCTAGACTCTAAGATTGTCCTATGGAGCAGGACCAGCATGTTTCCAAGCATTCTTATCTAGGATATAATCCTCTAATTTGTAATATGCTTGTTTACAAAGTGTACTTTTAATATGAGTTTTAAATTTTCTTTAATTTAATTGCAATATATCACAAGGTATTTTGTTGTAACATTTAACACAGTACCCCATAAAAGATGTATGTACTTCAGATAATCTAAAAAATGGTTGATCTATTTTATCTTTATTTCTAGTATTAATAATAGGTTGGGGAAAAAGCTTCTTCGCATTGTTTAAGAAAATCCAAAACATGTTTTAATATAGATTATTTACATTTAACTAAAGTATATAGGTACCATTTTGTTCGATAACTTTTTGCCATCTTGTAGGTAGGAACATGATCCCATTGCTATAGAAATTTTGGGACTTCTGATCAAAATACCGCGACAAGTGGTTTTGGCATTCTTCTCGTGATGTTAACCTGATACTGCCTAAAGAATTCTGAAGAGACCGACACAGGTGGAAATCTGAAGGTGCAAGGTCAGGACTATATGGCGGATGCATTAACACCTCCCAGCCAAACTCTCTTAATTTTTGCTGAGTGGCTAAAGATGTGTGAGGTCTAGCGTTATCATGATGAAAAACCACACCCCTTCTGTTGATTATTATTATTCCGGCCGCTTTCTCTCAACTTCTTGCTTTAATCTCATCAGTTGTTCGCAGTAGAGTTCAGAATCGATGGTCCTGCCTGGTGGTAACAGCTCATAATGAATAATGCCCTTCCAATCCCACCACATACACAGCATCACCTTGTTGCGAGTTAACCCGGGTTTCGCCACAGTCTGTGAAGCCTGAACGGCCTTTGACCACGACCTTTTTCGCACGTTCTGGTCGTACGTGATCCACTTTTTATCACCAGTTATCAGCTTCTTCAAAAATGGTTCGGTTTCATTACGTCGTAATAAAGAATCACAAATGAGTACACGGTTCATTAGGTTTCTTTCAGTGAGCTCGTGAGGTACCCAAATATCGAGCTTTTTTGTGTACCCAGTTTTTTTCAAATGTGCCAAAACTGTTTTGTGGTCAATTCCCAGTTCTTCAGCTACGTCGTAACTACTGATATCTCGCTCCTTATATCGCTCCTCGATATCTTGCTCCACTTTTTCAAAAATGGCATCCATTTTATCCGTAATAGGGCGACTAGAGTGACGTGCATCTTTGACATCAAAATTTCCGGATTGAAAACGCTTAAACCAAATTTGTGCTACTCTCACAGGCACTGCACTAGGTCCATAAACATCGCAGATTTTTTTCGCGGCTTGCGTTGCCTTTTTACCTTTTTTGTAGTAAAATTTTAAAATGTATCGAATTTCTTCATTAGATTCACTCATCTTGACAGTACGAAAAACAAATGAAAATCACACATTTCCTAATTTGAATTTGGAATTATGTTCTTTAAAATTTTAACTTACAATGATACCAAAACCAGCCAGATACAAATAGTATAGCCAAAGTGATTTTATTACAAGTTCATACATACTATAATGCGAAAAGACTAGTTCCCCAACCTAATATTATGTCTATCACTTATTTTATTAAAAAGATGTAGATTTTTTCTTACATACATAATATTTTCATAAATGAATTGACAATGCACCGTCATAATATTAATCTTTTTAAATAGTTCCCTAAGAGATCCATAAGTGATTTGGATGAACTCATATTGAGTATGCCGACCCGCTGCGATTGTGTTATACGCGTTAACGGCGTAAATACAGACCACTAATTGTTTATTTTACGCAATAAAACCATTAAAAACTTTATCTTTTTCACATTTTAATGTCACGATTAACTAAGGTGAAAAATCCAGCATAAACAATAATCGCGAAGTCTTTATCGTCGATCTACACATACGAAAACATTTTATTTAATCAGTCTAAATAGACATTTTTATTTAATTTCAATAGGGCAATAAAGTATATTTGGGTTCTGTTTAAACTCACCAAATTGTGTCCACCAGAATGGATAAATGCTCACCAAATTTTGTTTCATAAAGTATTGCAGAAATGAACCTATTTTTCTTTTTTATTTATAAGGCGTAGTCGATCGAACGAAAAAAACCACGAAGGGGATGCCCCCGACATCAAGGGACCCCGTCATCCCCTTCTAACCTAACCTGTCCGAGTCGGGGTGCCCCAAGTCCCGAGCTCGCTTCGCTTGCTCTTGCATCCTATAGCACCCTTGCATTTTGAAGCAAACTTGTTTTTGGTGAGCAACTTAAACAAGATTTGGCGAGCATTTATCCATTTTTGGTAGGCAATAAGAATTTAAATACAACACGTACAATTATTCTTATGAGTGTATAATTGGAACTTAAAACGTTGTTCTTTAGGCACCTCGGTATAGAGTGGGTTTATTTTATTTGAATTTAACATATTTTACTTGGTACTTGGTTTAGGGTCTAAAAATTATTTTGGTGAACATTTCAATTGTAGCCAATATATTTTTTAAATACCTTGACCTTGATCCCTAGACACTTTTGATGGTGTAGTTTCAAGTTATTTATGCTTGTTATTTTGTAAGTTGGCTAGGTAAGTTAATGTCTCAGTATATTACCAGGTAGCTCTGAAAGTAGTTGTCCCAAAAAATGACCAATTCTTTTCATTGTATCATGTCATATTTATGAAATTTCCTTAGTTCAAGTGTCTCAAAATTATCAAAAGGTCTTCTTCCTCTTCTTACAAAATGGTAATGGATGGAGATTGCTAAAAGCTCTTTATCATGTTCCTGGGTGTCCTAACCAGCTTTCGAGTTCTGTCTAAAGCTCTGAATTCTTGATCATAGTCTGTATGATGTGGCTTGTGGCTAAGTAATTACAGCCGCACGGGTCGATCGATTAGGTTAAGCTACGCTTGCCGCGGTTGGTCCGTAGATCGGTGACCATCTCTACGTCCCAAGAACCCTTCGTGCCTCGGAAAGCATGTGAAGCCGTTGGTCCCGGCTGTCATTCGTGGATCATTGACAGTCATTACGAGTCGTCAGAAGCCCGAAAGTCTGACAACGAGTCATACCAAGGGGTATTACCTAGTAACTGGGTTGTAGAGGTCAGATAGGCAGTCGCACCATGTAAAATACTGGTATTCAGCTGCATCCGGTGAGACTGGAAGCCAACTCCAACACAGTTGGGAAAAGGCAGGCAGATGATGAGTCTGTATGATTTGCAAAACATGATTATTGTCGAAGCAATTTAGTCGCAAAACTTAATGAGCGTGTCCATCATTAGAATGCAGTTGGCATTTTGACGTGTTTATGTAATAAAATAACCTGAATATTCCGGTGTGACCGCTGCTAATGACGTTTATTTTCTGCAATCAGCGTGGGTCGACATTTTGTCATGAGTAATTTGCCAGTATCCCTATGGAAAGATAACGAATGCTCCTGGTAAACTAGCGCAGGGTAAAAATCACATTTAAAATTTAAACCATTTTCTCCTTCGCTTGTTGTGGCCTGAGGGCCTAGACAAATGTCATTCGCTTCGGAGCGATTCTATTTCTACAATCGCTACCGCTTACGCTAGTATTTGGCATCATACGAATTGAAAAGTAGCGATAACGCTTGTCAAAAAAAGTCACTTGGCTACGCATCTCTATGGAAGTAATCGTTCGACGCTGTCGATTCGTTTCATAGAATCGAATGATGTTAACATTGTCTAGCTAATTTCTATTCGTTAACCTATGATCACGTGACATTTCGATAGCTTAGCTGTCAATTCCATACATTTTTTGGCTTTTCTACTAGCGTCATCGCTAATCGAATGTTACTTTGTCTAGGCCCTCTGCTTCTATTTTAAACGATGTCATAATTTTATTTCCATTATCAATCCCGATTCCCAAGATTTTAACCCTTATCTCACCTTTTCTGTCCCCATTTTCAACGTCATTTCCGAGCACTCATTGGCTGTCTATCCACCTAATGTAATTAATCCCTTAGTCGACTATTACGACACTTTCTATCTTCCTGACATTATCTCTTAATTGCCAATTACCAACACCCATGAGATGCGATGAGGGTTCACTTATTTACACGAAATATTAATTTCGTGGTGTGGAAGGTAACTTAGATATTGTTTCAATAGATATCGTAAAGGATACCTACTATGTATTTCACACCAAAACATTTTTTTTTAGTTCAACATTTACACAAGTTATTTTACTTATTCGGCAACAAACTGTTGTTTCGGCCATCAAATCCACGCCCTCGACTAACTATTGGCTATTGATAAACACAACAGATATCTCGATGTTCCATTATTTCCTGTCTGATGCAGCATTTTTTGTCTATTGGGAGCACCCAATGGGGAGATTCGGGGGTTACGAAAGCTAGGATTACGCTTAGTCCGAAATGGTATTTACTGAGAGCATGCTAGGGATGGGCGTTGAATCAACGAACTAGTTGAATTAACCGTTGATCTCCTGTCAACGTATTAACGTTAACTGTTTATGAATCAACTAGTTGAATTCGTCAACGAAGTTTATTAATTTGACTCGTTTATTATTCAACTAAATCCGAGAACAAACGGAACGAACTGAGCAAATTAAAAAACTTACTACTTGAGCGGAGGTGCGATACATTGAATCAAGATCTTTCTAAATTAGCTTTTAATATCAGGTCACTAGATGACTAGATGTAGCTCGGAGACTCGTTGAACGTCGCAGCGATGAATAAAAAGTAAAAAAAAAAACCGTTCATTGAATGAACGGTTTAGTTTTTAAGTTAAGACATTAGTGCACGTTAACTCGTTGACGAATTTAACTAGTTGATCGACTAGTTGACGAACGTAAATCAACGTTGACGTTTCGTTAACTAAAATACTGTCAACGACCCATCACTAGAGCATGCCTAATTCCTTAATGTGTATACGTATCCGAGTTAGGTTAAATCCATCTACTTTATTATGATGAGGCAGAAGTTACGTTTGCGCGTTGAATGAACATAGAGGTAATAATAGGTAATTAGCACTAACAGTCAGGACGATAAACAAGCATCAGTGTTGCAATTTAATTTAATTAATAATAGACGAGCAAATTATGCGTATCGAATGGAATATTTCTCATTATTCGTATTATGAACACGACATAGGTAGGCTGTGAGGAACCAACATTTTGGTCAATGGCCGATAAATTCAGAGTAAATCCCGTATATTTACTGATACTGAATTCTCAGTACACGGGTAGTTTTCAGAATTTGAATATTTCGACAACGGATAAACTGAAATAACCATTCGTTCGGAAATTAATGAATTTCCGATGAATACTCCCGGTTGTTTCAGATTAAAATAATAATATGGCCTCCTACAAAATACAATAACTGCTTACTTATTAAAACAATGTATATTTCGCTCTTGTTTGTTTTTTGCAATGATGAAATTATCAAACTTGGTGTAGCAGGATTGATAATTTCATCATTGTATTTTTTATCTGCTCTGGAGTTGATGATACATTTTTATATTTTTATTACATGCCTACTATTTCAATCGGACTTTGAACGTGAATCATACGGTCAAGAAATTAAAGTCACATCAAAATCGTTTTTTTTTCTTGCTTTTTTATAACGATTAATTAATTATCTCCGAACCTTTCACCTTGGATTCACATAATTGACGATGCATGATGATGTAGTACCTATATCTTTGTAATGTGAAAAAATGCGGTAATGGAGAAAGTATCATGTTTTTTTTTTAAACTTCTGAATGATCTCCAAACTATGACTACACCCCTACATAGATATAAGGCTCTTCATCAAACCAGCTATTCGTACGATTCAGTTCTGAAGCAATGAACATGGACGCGACCCGATGCCATTTTTCAATTATCTAGCGTAGGCCACTCCAACTTTGCCTCACGCTAGTCGATCGTTATTCTGCCACTCTCCAAACTTTGACGACTCTTATCCTTCTCGCATTTTTAGAGGCGTTGGAAAATGTGGCTGCCAGTAACGTAAATTTTCTTGAATTAACAATATTCAAAGATTTTTCAGTCATTGAAAAATATATCCGTATAAAAAACATTCCTTCTGCAGTACCATTAAGACTCCCCAAAGACAGGCGCGACCCGACTCTTATGTCATGAAGTTTTCATAGAAATTATTCTATTAGAGTCGCGTCGCGCTTGTTTTTGGGAACCATTTACAGAAGCTTATGTTGTACACATTATCTTTCCGATTGCCTGTCAAATCTTGGCTGCAGAAAGTTTATTCGCTCAAGACGTTGCTTTGTAAATGATTCTGTGCATCTCTCAGCCAATCTCGATTACGAACCATTGCCTTCTTCAATTTATTTTGTAAGAAATTCAAGCTATCTAGTGTTTCTCTCGAGAAATCTCCCGAGACACAACTTTAAAGAGTACAAAGTTTATTCACCTATAAAGTTGAATGTACTTTATTTATTTAAAATCTCCAAGACCGGCAGACCGAGAAAAATAAATTTTGGGAGAGACTGCACGTTGATAAAATGGATCGCATACGAAGGGGTGATTAGCCCTTCAAAGGGCCGTTATTGATTTGTGCCATCTGATACTCTGCGAATTGAAGTGTTTTGGGTCAGCTTGAGAGCTTGTTATTACGATAACAATGTGATGTTTTAAAGGAATTTGTAAGAGGAGTGCAAAATATGAACTCGCAGCAAAAAAGATGAAACAGCTAAGTCAGCTTTTACCTGATTAGCCCAACAATTGCAATGGTTCCTTTTCAACTCAAGATGTCTCCATGTCTCTAGAGAGCCAGTCCTCAAGATTAACTAGGCTTACTTTGAGTCCAACATCCGTTTTACTTTGTTGGCATTTACTAAAAGAAACTTCTAAGTATATCCTTGTCGAAATTCAGTACTTAATTAAACATATTTTTCATTATCGTTTAAATCATGACGTGAAGTTAATTAATTGAATGAAGGCTATGAGTGAAAATCGCTAGCTGGGACGTCTCAGGTCCGCTTAACATTTCGTATTTCCTTTCCAATCAGACTAGACTAAATGCATGAGTGCGTTTCAGCTAATTCAATTAACGTTTGCAAATCTAAATTAGTTATTATTTCTTGCAACTTAACACGAAGGCCGTTATTAACTGACAATTATGTCGTGTAACACGAAAATGCATTAAGAACGATTTGGCTATTAAAACTGTTCCGCTTTTTACGCTTGTTTCAGCAATAACCATTAGGTATCGAGCTTTGAAGTTTCTTTTCTATCAGTTTGTTGCTACGATAGTTGCTGAAAATCAGCGCTGTTGACGATAGATTCGTCCGAAGTCACAGCATTTTGCTGAGTAACGATCTGTTCTTGCACAGATGCGACGCACGGTTTTATCTTAATTGTATTTGTTGTTTGTTACAAAAGTAGATCATTTTATGTTTTGTTTGTGTTGTCATTTGCCAGTGTCGCAACGCACTAGGGCTCGTACACACTGGCGCGACGCGACAGCGTACACAAAGGCACCGCGTGCAACGCGACGGGCGGCGCCTTTGTCTCGGGCTGTCGCGTCGCGCCTGTGTGCACGAGCCTTTACGTAATAAATGTAATATTGTCTTTGGTTTTGATCTGCCCTGACATTAGGCAATTGACAACATTGTCAAACTTTTAACGTTTTGAATACGAGGCTTTTGGCTAGTTTTTTTATTAGTGTATGTATTTTGTCTATTCTTTTTCTAATGTGCGTCTTGTTTGTGAAATTAACATGTTTAGCCCCTCATAACTTGCCCACTATTACATGGGAATTTATGCCGTCATCAGGAAACTGTGTAGTACGGTACATTAATTACCATGAATGCCGAGCTATTCTGACATCACTTTCAGTTGCATAACAAACCGCTCCTAACGACAGCACAATAATTAACGACACTACATTAATGATGCCACGTCTTCTAAAGGTCACAGTTTAAATAGTTGGAAAGTCGCTAAATGATCGGAAAAGGGCTAATTACCAGTCAGGCCAGTAAACATCACCGTCGGTGACCTGTCACTCTGCGTTAACATTCAAGGCGCAGTTTTACTAATTTTGCACGCTGCCAGTTACAGCAGAAACGGGCAAAGCTTATGTCCCAAACTGCATTATGCAGTTAGGGATATGTCATTCATGGTTAGTGGGTCTGGTATGCAGTTCCTACTGTTTATCGTTTGACGATCCTGGGAATATTTTTAATACTCCGTCAATATCGACGGTGATGTAACAATTTATACATTTGGTTGATAGACCGAGGCGTTCCTACACATCTCGGTTACTAGCGGTCTTCAATCTGCTGCTTTGTCAATGAAAAGTCTTGCTTCCGTGATCGCGTAGCACGTTATGGTCATAATATTGTTACCGTAAGCTTCTCAAGTTGCCCTGGTCCACAGGCAACTGAAGGAACTCGGGTAGGTTTTCGTCAGTAAAAGTCAGACACCCTCCTGCTCCGCTCAGGGCGGGAGAAGTTATTAGATGATAGCCCACCAAAAAAAAAAGGTTCGTAAGTTGTCAAGGTGTCAGCTTAGTAAAATAGAAATCTCCTTGTTCTGCTATAAATAGCAAAACAAATATCAATATATAACTAAATTGTATAAATATGATTCTCATTTTCATCCATTTGTATTCCGAAACTCTAATCATTGCTAATTTGAAATTCTATGGCAATTGAAAGAGGAGTTTGTTTATTGTTTTCCTTTCAAAGTGATATGAAAACGATTGTACGAATTGAACCAAATGCTTTTCTCACACAAATCCAAGTTTCATTCAAAAAATTGCATAAATGCGAGTAGAATTTACGCAGCACTTCGATACGACGTTCACTGGCTAGGATAATGGTTTAACGACGCATTCATTGTCACATGATGACATGACATCCTTTGTGCATCAGAAAACGCTGTTAGCCTGTCCAGACTAACGTATGACCGTGCGTATTGTTAGTGTATGTCAGTGGAGATACCCTCATCTGGAGAGAAGGATTTAGGAATAATGATGCACTAATTTATGTAGGGCCATACATGTTCCATACTCTGTTCATTTTATGTTGATTGGAGTGACATGCTATGCCAAAGGAAAAAAACTTTCGTGTTAATGTCGATTCGTCCGGAAAGCTAGGCTGGATCATGGTCTAAAAAACAAGGTCTGGCATTCCGGGACTGACACATGCTTACGTCACTATCCAGTTATTACTTTATTGCAATAAAACACGAATTATGGAAACATTTTTAGTCACCATTCTGTTAAAAATATATATAAAGCATTTAAATTGTCGTTTCGTTTTTCTCATCAACCGAAACTATTCAATTTAAACATATACCAACGTAATTATTAGATAAAATCTCATTGTTTTATCGGATTCGCACAGGTAATAAAGGCGGTTGGGAAGTTATTATTACACACTACTAAGGGCCTAGACAAATGTCATTCGCTTCGGAGCGATTCTATTTCTACAATCGCTACCGCTTACGCTAATATTTGGCATCATACGAATCGAAAACTAGCGATAACACTTGTCAAAAAATGTCACTTGACTACGCATCTCTATGGAAGTAATCGTTCGACGCTGTCGATTCGTTTCATAGAATCGAATGATGTTAAACTTGTCTAGCTAATTTCTATTCGTTAACCTATCATCACGTGACATTTCGATAGCTTATGTCAATTCCATATTTTTTTTGGCTTTTCTACTAGTGTCATCGCTAATCGAATGTTACTTTGTCTAGGCCCTCTGGTAACACAGCGGTGATGACGTAGACTTGTGTCTCCCATGTGACCACTGTGTCTCGGAATGCTATACCTGGCGAAGTATATTATTATACCTTGGGCTGGATTCTTTTCCTGGCTTGACAGATTACGTGGATGTTAGTGACCCGCGAAGTTTTAGCTTAGTATCAGAAGAACTGGTAATGCCATATGATTAACATATTAATCTGACGAGTAGTTTTCTCGTATTTCAAGTATCGTCTGACCTCTGAAACCTCATAGTGTAGTAAAAACTAGTATGTCTAGCTAGATGCTTGTTTCTACGCAACCTCAAGAGAATATTACTTCATCTCCTAGATTATAATATTTAGATGAGGGGTTTATTTTGCCCAAGGAAAACGACCCTTACAGCTAAGCTGTGAAAGTCTCAGGGTGGCCTATTTGTGATATGAGTATGCACAAGGCTTATAGCAAAATAAGCGAATTGCGGCAACACTCAAGTGATTTTAATCGCCCGGAAAATTCTGGCTTATTGCCATGGCGAGATGTGGCAACGAATTTTAAACGTTTATCGCGTTTTGCCGGATTTGTAAGGCAATATTATTTTTAAGTTAGTGTTCGCAAACATTAAGGCGCTTCCCCGACCAAACGACCTTGAGCGTTCGGTCCTTCTCTGTCCCGTCGCTGAGTCTCGCTCTGTCTCGCTCCCTGCACACGCTAATTTATCATAGAATTCACAAAAAAAAAATGAAATTATTTTAGTAAAAAAAGACAAGCGATGTTTTGAAATAAAATAAAACATGAATTATTTAGATTTTTAAATTATCTATCCATTAGTGTAATCCTCAAATTAATAGAACGTCACCTTTAGCAAAAGATGCATGCAATCAATAATTTTAGTCACTTTTTAACCGACTTCACAAAAAGGAGGAGGTTCTCAATTCGTCTGTTACCTCATAACTTTTTTATGGGTGAACCGATTTGGATGATTCTTTTTTAAATTGATAGCTGGTGATTCACATGTGGTCCCATTTAAATTTGATCAGGGTCTGACCAGTAGTTTTTGAGTTATCCTTAATACTGCATATTTTTTCCACTTAGTTTATATTGATGATGTGTTGATAATTTGCTGTCACTGTTATTTACATACCAATTAGTGGAATACGAATTTGTGTGGGGTAGGTAGCGCAACTAAAAAGTGAAAAATAAAAACTTTTTTACAAAAAAAACTACCGACTTCCAAAAAAAACACTAAAAGACGTGAAAAATAACTTTTATTTCGGAAGTCGGTGGCCAAAAACGAAAATACAAAACCAATGGCACCGACTTCCGAAATAAAAGTTATTTTTCACGTCTTTTAGTGTTTTTTTTGGAAGTCGGTAGTTTTTTTTGCAAAAAAGTTTTTTTTACAAGGAGATTTTAAATGTATTTATAACACATAAAATCAAATAAGAACGTGCAATGTGATGACAGGTTATCGAACATTAATAATGTGCTTTTAGATGTAGTTTATTACCCATAGTGAATGAGTTAATAGCCTCTGAATAACGCACTATGGCAAGGTTTTGGTCGGGGTACCGCCTTAAGCGCTTTTCCGGAGTGTTGCTATAGCATTGTTTGGAATGATTGCCATACATGCTGAAGTTTGTTCGACCAATTTGCTAAGTGGTAACAATCAGTTGTAGTCGTTATTTTTTTTACATAATAAATTACATGGATTAAACATGTCTTTATGCAATTGGGCGTAACAATAGTGCAAAGTTTATTGACACGCTAGCAGTTTTTATCATGTCAAATGTGAACTGTTTGTTGACTTTTATTTTGAATAGCTCTTGGGGGCCCAAGAGCTATTCAAAATAAAAGCCTATATCGTTGCTAAGCATTAGAATATTCATCTCTACATAAGATAGGCGAGACAAAAAGACCCCAGGCCAGATGATGGTCTAGTCTTATAGAGGTACGAGGAACAGGGTGTACAGCTCACTCATACCTCCATAGAAAAGGGAGGATCCTCCGACCAGACGGGTGTTTTGTCTGGTGGGCAACTGCCCGACGGTTGATGTCGGGACGTTGTAAATTCTAGTCGCGCGGTAAACTCTGCTTGTGCGATGCAGGATTTGCGTGTCGTCAGTATGACGTGTAGGTCGCATGTGGCGATGTTGATACCGCTACAGTCTAAACCCTAGTAAATTTGCTCCTACAAATATTACTGTTTACCACACATGGTTCGAAATATTAGCATGGCCGTTCAATTCGAATCTAGGCTCGCTTCAGCAGGATATTTATGAGACGCTAACACCCAAACGATTCAGCCCTCTAATTTATGTACCTAAGCACTAAGGACTAAGGACCCGTCCAATGCATGGCATTTTTATTCATAGCGCCTAAATGTATCTCACGATAGTTGATAAATATGTATGAGATTGTTTCCGAAGGCGCACTAAAGAAACTTACGTGGACTTTGGAAGATTTCATTGAGACGGAACACTGGACATTTTTATTAGTTTTTAGGACCGGTCCTTGGATCTTATTAAGCAACCATTCGTCAAAGGCTTAGCAATTGATTGTTGACTGAAGAATGTTCTTTAATCATCGTACTTACTGGTTACTAAGGTCCGAATAACGTTTGGTTCTCGAAATGTCGAGTGTAACAATTGGACAGTCTAAGAAAATATATTTAGTATTCGAAATAGAATACAATGATGTATTTCGCGTAACCCATCGCTCATCGTAACAGCAGACACCTGTGTGACATCACTGATTCTTCACGTGTAGGTAGCTAACTAGTATTTATTTGTACTTACATAACCGCTTCGATACAGTAGAGTATATTTTATCTACAGTATCTTCTCTGATGCCGTCAGAGTCAGACTCCTTATTTGAATTCTCAGAAGCAGTTCGAATTCTAAAATGAATAGAATTGCCAATGGTCAATATGTTCGTTTTTATTTAAACGGTGTGTCTCCCATATTTCCATAACGGTGTGGCAATGTAATGAAAACACTGAATGTATCAGCTGTTTATTTTCCCGCGCAAGTCGTAACCGTTGAATGGGGAATAACGATGGGATGCTCGTGGAAAGGACTGCAGCTTGTTGGGATATGGCATCACGTTTGCAGCAAAGTGGTTTTGAATGGCTAAAGTTGGCTATGAGTAGCTTGGATGAAAAGGTTGATAAAATAACAACACTGTAAGGTTTTCAATGAACCCCAAAATAGATCATCTTCTTAGGGGTAGCTGGTAGAAAGTTCAATGACTGTTTTTGAATTATCAGTTCTATCTGTTCGAAAATGTCCCAGAACATTTATTTGTGCGAAAACTACATTGGCAATAATACCTTTTATCACATCTACATTGAGACAACAATCAACTATCGCGTGCAGCGATACAATACAACCGACCTACGCGAGCAATTTGTGCCAGCACACAAGTACTTTCTACAAGTCTATTACAATAATAATATCCTGTTTGCACTACTAAGGGCTACTCACCACAGAAACCACGTTTCTGATGCACGCGACGAGCTAGCAAGCCTTGCAAGAGAATGTCGCGGAATTTATTCGGTGCATCCCTTGCTTTAGTTACATTTTGCAGAGCCTTAAGACGTGCTCCGAATCTTTCAAACCAGATTCAGATCCTTGTTTGTTTAAACAGCGACCTAAATCGCAAATGTAGCTATGCTGTCTTCAGTGGCTTTTGATGCTAAACATATTCTAAAGGGAAATATTTAACTGATCCTCTAAATACTTATTGACCTTCTAATGAATTACGCTTTTTAAAATTAATGAATCGCTAAAAACTTCCGCTGTCGACCGCTATATCCAAGTTGGTCGCAGTTACTACTTAGTTATTTTAAGGAAGGCAAAATTGGATTTATTTGAGCTTCTAAATTACAAAGACTTAAACATTTGAATGATCCAGTCCAAGCCTATATACGTTTACTAATATTGTTTACCTTGATGGAAGCGTACCCTTAAAGACCCATCAGAATTCAAGTCAAGTCCCAGATCGCTCTAACAGACAGCGCGCCATTGCGACGTTTATACAATAAGTACAATTTTGCATGCCATGCCCTGTTTGTTGAGGCTGCACGAATTGTATTATGTAGACAGGTCGTCGCCGGGTCGTGTGCATCGTTCACGATTCGCATCCTTTAGGAGCACGATGAAAAATGTACGAGGAAGACACTTGAAATAGGACAGACAATGTTGTTTGGGATAACTCAATTCTATATTTTGTTTATCTTTTTCGTCGTTTTTTTTCATCTCATTACGCTCACTGCAAATTATTATTCCTATACGAGCGAGCTGTAAACACCACGCGTGCTCAGTGATGGTTGGACTTCAGTAAATCGCAGTATTCCCACGATGTTTCCATTTGTGCAAAATCTGATGCAATGTGTTCGCCGTCTAGTCAACCAAAATTGAGGCACTTCCGATTCTAAACTGCCGTTTTGTCGCTGACAACCAAACACTTTGAACGATCTTCAGGCGTGCTCTTGGCTGCGGCTTTGGAGATAAGTGGCTATCTCTCCCCTTTATGGACGCGTTATACATATACGATACAATATTCATTCACCAGACAAAAACTTCCTTCACCAAGACTTGTAAAACAGGTATTCCTAATAACTGAGTTGCCAAAGAACTATTGTAAAATCTAGGATCGATTTTGGAATGAGAATGTAATTTCATTGAAAAGGTTCGATCAATCATTCTATCCATCTAAAGGTCTAATTCAATCTAAGATCTTGCTCAATGTTCCGTAACTGATAAGGTTTGTGTCCCAAATGTACTAAATAAATGAAACAGGAGAAATATCCATTGCTTTATATCTGTTTTCGGCAGCAAAACTTATAATATCGCATTCTTTCGCTCCATCTCTCAAGATATTGTATTCTGGGTACACAATTTGTGTTACGTGTTCTAGACTTGACGTTTTATGTTCTAGTACGTTGGGAAATTGATATCTTTGTATGTACCTACGTGAGGCTGATAGGACTTTTAGTTCTAGCGAAAGAGCAAAATTTTTCAGCATCTGTATTTTTCAGAAAAGTCAAACATTGTTTGCAAATATGAGGCTTATTTCATATCAGGTTATTTGCATCCATTGCGACGCAGTAAAAGTTTAATTTCAAACTAGGCATTGAAAAATGTACAAATAGAATTTCTTCCAGAAACTTGTTTGAAACTGAAGACTGAACTTTTGTAAACACGGACGAAGTATTACAAAAGTATTTCAGTTTGAGTAAAAATTTATAGAATACTTTAGACAGCTGTTTGGTAGGGCTCGCACAAAGTTTATTGCGATTCCATGTATTCGTGTCATTTAGATATATGCTCACTGGAATTGGCTGAACGTATTGATCAAAAGGGTTTTGTCCTTTCTTAGTGCAAGTATATGTATCCTTCATCCTCAGGCGCCCTTGTACATCCTTATCATTGGTTTGGAACGGTGGTCGTTAGGAACCCTTGTTTTAACCCAATTTATAATGTCATATCTTGACCCCGCAGCATGTGTATCTAACAACAAAACTATTAATCTTCTCGTCATGATTGTTCGGATAAAAAATCGTGCAGCAGCCCCGTCGTGTTTAATCTGTGTTTGTGTCAACCCTTATCTGTGAACCGGCTGGCGTAACGCCAGAAATTTATCGTGGAACCCCTGAGCCAGGCAGTTTTGATTGCCTCAATGAGTCTATTGTTCTCTTGCCGTTTCCCGCTCCAGGCAATTTAGTGCAGCATTAGGAAGGGAACGGATTTATGCTAATTTCTTGAATTGTAACTTGATACAATTTGTTTCACCTCAGCTTTGTTTATGTTATGGTCGTTGAAATTGAATTCCGTAAATCATTATGAACGCAAAATACCCTGAGGCTTGTAATAATATCTTTCGCGGGCGGGGAATATTATAGTGACCTAAATACGAGAGGTTTACTGTGTTGCTTCGGTAATAATCGACGCCATTGCTGCTGGTGATTAATTGTTACGCAAATTAGCGCTCCATTACGCTGTTTCAGCTAATGAGGCTTTACATTGGTGGCGACAGTCAATGATGTACGAAAATTTTAAAATAATGGAATGACTAAATGGCCTACTATTGGTTGCTGATTTCGTCTATTACAGAAAAATGGTTGTAATCAATTCTACATTGGTTTTTTTGCCCTGGTTTTTAGTGAATCGTGCATTGTATTTATTTGCACGAGAAAAGTTACAGACACAAGAAAACATATTTTCCACATTATGAGGAACTTAAACCAAACTGGAACCTCCTTTCACTGCAAAATAAAGTATCTTTATTAAAAATAAAACCTGCGAAAAATATCACTGTAGTCCCACAAAAGATGAGATGTTTTTCGTGTAATATTTCGGAACGTGGTCGTGAAAGTGTCGCACCTTGACACGGGTCCCGGGTTTCTTTACACACTTGACAACGCTGCTCATGCTACATTCTTTTGACAGACTTAAAATATTTATTTTGTTATCTTCTCACTCCTGGTTTTGCGGATCCAGTTAAGGTCATTTCCCTGTTTGGTGTCCCAATTTGGAAAGTTATATTGCGGCAGGTACGACAGAGGGTTGTGGCAAAACTTGGGTGAAGATTTTCAGTGCAGTGGATTATGTAAGGTGGATCGGGCTTGGAAATTGGAATTGTAGAAGAATAAATTTGGAAACCCAGACTTCTGATAGAAAATAATTGTTCGAGGTATAATCTTTGGAATAATCTTTGAAATTGTTAAGTAATGAATTGTGAAAATTAACTTCACAGACGACCTAGTTAAGACATGCATCTATTTATAAAAGTATTTGCGTAGTATAAAATAATAAAATCATTTTCTTCTCTACCTATGCTTTTATTACATGAGCTCTATACGTCAAGAAATAAGGTATCCATTCCACCAGCACCCTTTGTCGTCATAGCAAGAGCCTTACGAGCCCGTAAATAAACAGAAACGAAAATAAAACGGGTTGCCCTAATTGTTTATTTAAAAATAGGGCGCGTTTTTATGGTCATGACTTACTGAGAACTGCAACGTAATCGTTTTGTTAATTAAACGGGTCGATGCGGATACTTTGTTTCAGGGGTTATCAAACACGGGGTTCACAGAACCAAGACTTAAGTAACTATAAAAGGATAACGATGAGATGAAGCAGCAGCAACCAAACAACAACATGTGAAATGCTACTCGGCATTTCTGGATAGTCAGGACTCTGCTCCAATAATTTATCTCCAAAGGTTATTCAGTACGGGCCCAGGATTAAGCAATGATTTCTATAGAAAGCCCAAGTAACTATAAAAGGATAACGATGAGGTGAAGTGGCAGCAACCACATGTGCAGTGCTACTCGGGGTTTCTGGATAGTCTGGACTCTGCTCCAATAATTTATCTCCAAAGGTTATTCAGTACGGGCCCAGGATTAAGCATTGATTGCTGTAGAAGCCCAAGTAAATCAAGAAAACCTTATGAATTTTATGTGAAAAGTTGATGCGAGAATTAGCGATCAGAGAGTGAAATGTTGGCATAACGTGGCCACTCCATGTGCCAAGTATTAACCATGATGCATGACTTCAGTTTAGATTTGGTTAGTGGTTAGCCAGACCGTTAATCATTGTTGACTATGACATCTAGAGAGTTGATAAGCCAAAAGCCAATAGCAAAAGACCTTTAGTAAATCCTGGTCTTGCATTTTGACAGGGTTTTCCGACATAACTCTGAATAGAGGATCTACTAATGAAAATGTACGAAAATCATAAAACGATTTCGAATTTCCTTTTCCAATCCATTCTTCTATTTTTATGATGTCGTCAAACTATATCGAAAGGTTGGCAGGCCTTATATAATTTCTTTTTATGAGTTTATTGCGGTATCGAGAACTTTCAGAAACTGTCAGAAACTCAAACTGAAAACATTTACTTCAAATAAACCAATTACAGGCACTTTTGAATTGTCAAGGGGTCGGTCAGTCAGAAAGATGAAGCTAGTTGCCCATTCAGTAGGTACCAATGGAGAAGAACGGGCAAGAAACTCCATGGACACTCTTTTAAATCAAAATATGGTTACAAAATATTGGTTACATCATTCATGTTGAAATTATGCATGTGAGAACGAAAGTTTGGAGTAATTGACCGGGAGCTTAATTTGATATTTTCTATTTTCGTTTGTAGGTATTTCAGTAGCCAGATTTTTGTCCAGTCCGTGATGCCTTAACTATCTATAAGGAGAAACTGACTGACTGACTGACTGAAATACATATCAACGCACAGCCAAAACTACTGGGACTAGGAACGTGAAATTTGGCACACGGCTTCCTTTTATACAAAAGCTCATCATCAACGGCATCATGCTGAGATAGGGGCCTTTTGGCCTCGTACAGGATTTTCTGTTATTTTCATTTTACTTTTATTTTATTTTTTATTTTTATATTTTTTGTTTTTATGAGTGTGTTTAGCTTCTAATAATCCTGTGCGAGTCTCAATAAATACTTTTTCTTTCTTTCTTTTTTCTTTTTATAATGTAGGGGGGAGCATTAATAAGAAGTTCTTGGAAATTCGACCTTTAAGGGGGTGAGAAAAATACTATTCCTTGAGTTAATAAACTTGAAACTTGGCACGGATAATTATCTAAATAAATAATAAAATTAGTTTTTTTTTTGTTTTTTTTTAACTATCCTTTTAAGGATTAGGGGGTGTTAAAGTTTGTATGGACGAATTTTAACGCGTGTTCCGATTAACTCAAAAACTCGGTAAGACCGGAAATAAAGAATAACGAATATTAGGATTTTTCATAAATCTACCCCTAACGGAGTAAAAAAGAGTAGTAAATGTTAGAGTAGTAATATTGGATTTTAATGCGTGGCTTGATTAACTCAAACATTTTATTGATTGATTATTCAAAATTCAACCACTTTCGGGGGGATACAGTTTATATGAAAAGTAATTTTCCATCAAATCAACTTGAAAATTGACCAGAATACTTTTAGGTAAGAAGATAATCAAAGCATTTTCGAAAAACGAGATGGTGGGGTGTTCAATTTTGTAGGGCAAAATACGAAACATACGTCGACGAAGTCGCGGGCGAAATGCTAGTTGTGAAATGTATTTGGAAGACTTCATTTTTAAACTAGGAATGTAAATCCAAGCTGGCTTGGCAGCCAAAACAAGGCTTTACACTGAGTAGAAAATCCTTGTCTATTACGGTCGGGCCAGCTCCATGTAGCGTAAGAAAATACGGCGCGCAGTATCTGTCTGTGAAAGTAGATCGTATATTCTGGTCATGTTTAGTGACAAAAGTTTCAATTCTTCGGAAGGCACGTCTCTGACCCCACATATAGACATCTATCTTGAACTATAGGAAACAGAATTCGAGGTAGAAAACATCCTTTGGATTTTTTTTGCAGTATCATATACGTGCGTAAGGTTTTTTTTTGGAGATCCTTGTGGCTACCCCTTTTAATATTGTATTGGATTAGGTCGTCTTATAAAATAGTACAGAGTATTTTTTGCAAGTAACGAATCACTAAACAGAAATCCTTTATAATCTCACGGTTTCAACAGCTAATAGTCAGCAATGGAGTATATAATATGCTTGTCTACAACTGGGTGTATTCAATAATTCTCAGCTATTATAATTGAACTTTTCATAAGGAATTCCACCTAGCTCATTGTACAATCTACATGTTATTCGAGGCAAAGACATTCTCGTTTCATATTCCACATAAATAACTATGAAATATCCAGTAAATTATTTTCCTTGTATTGCAAAACAAACCAAGTTTTTCATGTAAGTGCGGTTCCAAAACTGACGTAATTCCACTACGGACTAATGATCATCTCCACTTATGGTCAACCTAACAAAACAATGATTACGTAGTCTAAATTTGTGTCGATTCCATTAGTCATGCATCTAAGTTAACTTGACCAAAATTGGTCGCTGTATAGTGAACAGTGTTTTACTTTCCACCTACGCTAATAAAAACGTGTAGGCGAACCAATAAAGGACTACGCCTGATGACTTTGTTGAACGTTAGTCTGTGCCTATTTTTAGTCACATTGTCCATTTGACGGTAAAGGTTAGTAGGTGATCCAGGTCACGCTCCTTATCTACACGCGCTTCGTTTTTGCAGTTAACTTTCTTATTTAGGACAAAAATATTTGGACACCCAACTTCTGCTTTTCTTCTTATCGTCTTCATGTTACGGTCAATGATGGTATTTTTTCCCTCAACATGGCCAGAAATAATACGAGTGACATGTGTGAATGCTATAACCTGGGTCAAATAAAATTGTTTCTTTCTTTATTTTTAGTTTTTTGTGCATCATCATTGTCCTGCCTTTATCCAAATTTATTTGGGGTCGGCACAACATGTCTTTTTCAACCAGTCTCCTCTATTAGTCTAGACTTTGAAAATTTACCACTGCAATGTTAATTAGATTTAATTCGGGGTGAGAGCCTGGTGATCCGTCACATAGGGTATCCTAGTATGGACGTCAGTCTCTCACAAAGTATCATATTATGTGGATTGTTGTCGAAACGCTTGTCTTTATGTTTATATATATTTGTGAACCTTTGTGAAAAGAGAAAAATAAAGATATATTATATATTAGTAGTCATCTCGGTAGTCACAGTAGTTTTAATTTTCTTTGAGCGCGCTTCTGATATAAAATGTTCCACCATTGCAATCGGATCTATCCGTGACAGTTTGCTCTCTTCACATTCGCCCTCCTTTAGGAGTACTAGGAAAACATATTACGTGCATAACTGCCGGCAATAATATTGCATCTCGTTGACGGATCCGATATAGTTTATTTTTTTCAGGAGCTTCATGTTTTCTAGAATGTCCGAATTTGTGTTGAACAATCAGAATTCAAAGCAGTTCTTTGCATGATGCTAATCCAACGGATTATATCAGTAGTCACCTCTTGCAACATCCAAATAGGGTGGGCTATTTTTAACCGTAGACCAAACGACAGCTCTTGAATGTCATGATAATGCATACCAAATTGTCTAGTACTTTGAATGAGTACTACCGCTATGGGGTTACTCACGGTCGTAGCTTCCTTCCGCACAACTAAATAAGATTATACCATAGTGATTTATTAGGCTGAGCAACTATTGTTATGCCAAGCTCGTAGCTTCTAACTAATGTATTGTGGGCACATTATTGGGGTAAACGGTAGGAAGTTTTAGAAAAATGTTTCCGAAAGTTAATAGGAGGCCATTTGTTTAGTTGCTATGATTGGATTACTTAAACGTTTGATGGAATTCCTTTGTTGTGGAATTGTTAATTTGCAACACTTTACGGACGTGTATTTCACGATAAAACTGCCTCTACGTATCCTTTTATGTTTTGGATCTGCGGGGTGGAATGGCTTTCATTTTGACAGTTCAACAACATTCATTGCGTTATTTACGTTGTTTGGGAGACAATTTTTTCAAACATATGAAGCAATGGATTAGCAATAGGCTTCAAATTAGGCGCAATTAGGGTGCTGGTTATTTGTTACTTTTCCCAACATTTTATGTTATATCATGCTGTGTATTTCACTGTTCACTGTCTATTTTGAATTCTTAAAAAACATTCTCCTCATTGAACACAATATTAACGCATTACCCCTTGATCACTCCGCTATGATTCCGCACTATAATATTCATCTCCCTATTTCATTGTCACTGTGTAACATACCTGTTGCCATCCTAACTCAACTATCTTGCATCTAAAATTCTGTTTCAGAATGTAGGGAAGGTTCCATTAGCTTTATCTTCTTGAGGTTTACGAGTAATTAAGGCGTGGCATGAGCTTTGAGGAAAACGAAGGCGTTTTTATAGGATTGCATGTTGGATCTGATCTGAGTTTAGTAGGTCAAGCAGTAAATAGGTTACTTGCCTATCTATACTAGTTTAAACGATCTAACTAATTGTCTTATCTCAAGGGGGATATATGATATTTCAACGAATTTTATGAGTTAAGTATAACCCTGCTTTTAGACCTAGTTATAAAGGTGGACGCGCCGCAGGAGCCGAACGCGTCGCAGTAATCACACATCATTACACCTAAAACAAGGTATAAAGACCAGTTTTGTACAGTACTCGTAGAAAACTTGTCAAAAATGTCAAAGAGCCGAACAAAATAGTTAACAATACATGTCTGAAACAACGTCAATAAATGAACAACAGCATCTTTTGAATCAATTTTCTCAAAACTTAGAAACTGGCCTCGACTACTGTGGTTACAATCAGTATTGGAAATTGGAAATCTTGTAGTTGTGACTGTGCTTTTGTTTCCCTCAGACAATTATAACATTTAACGTTCATTGACTGTAGGCAGGATCTACTCAAAGTTATAGGGTGATACTGATTTAACCAATATCAACCGAATAACCAATAACTATTAATAATGTGGCTAGCGTTAGTCCCCTCGCATACGGTCCGACGCACCGACACCGTCTCGTTAACGGACTGGTGCCCGAGGTCACCAGTTTGATACCAGGGAGGGAGAGTCTAATCTTCATATAATATTGTGATATGATAATGTCCTTTCAAATAAATATCCCGTGTTATAAAACCAAGTTCGCAATGACTATTTCCATGTATTAAATCTTGAATCTGATCATCGATGCAACGCTGCAACGGGTCATATTTTAGAATGATTTTGTATACCAATTGAGACCGCTCATTTACCGATTGTCTAATTTCTAAAATGTCCAAGTAATTAAGAAAGTGCTCGCATTAGACCCTGGGATATAAGTTAACGCCGAGTCGCCGATATATATATTCATATATAGCGAGCACTTTCTAACGCATTGGGTGAATCACAATTACAATAACGTTGTTATCAAACACATCAACAATACCAGAGGGCCTTGATAAAATAACATTCGATTAGCGATGACGCTAGTAGAAAATCCAAAAAATATATGGGGTTGACGCTATCGCTATCGAAATGTCACGTGGTCATAGGTCAACGAATAGAAATTAGCTAGACTATGTTAACATCATTCGATTCTATGAAACGAATCGACAGCGTCGAACGATTACTTCCATAGAGATGCGTAGCCAAGTGGCACTTTTTGACAAGCGTTATCGCTAGTTTTCGATTCGCATGATGGAACCATTAGCGAAAGCGATAGCGATTGTGGAAAAAGAATCGCTCCGAAGCGAATGCCATTTGTCTAGGCCCTCAGTTATGTCGATTAGTCATCGATAAAGGACTGGATTTCTAAAAAACCCTACCTTTCCTACGGCAGTGTTAGTAGTAGAGCCTACTGTAGGTATTATTACATAAAGTTGGGGTCGCCTACGCATCTCTGAACATCCAAGTTCAGTTACCATTTGTATTAAGGCTCGTACACACCGGCGCGACGCGACGTAGCGTCGCGATTCTGCGATATTATATCCGTAGAGCAATTTCTATGAAAACGCGCGCGACAGTTCACACAGGAGCGACCTGACGCACCGCGACGGCGCACAGTGGTTCGAAATCGACGCTCCGTGGACATTGAAATCAAAATTTCTTTAGACGAGAAATAAAAATCGGAATGGCTTTATTTCAGTATTATTTATAATATTTGGTAATATGACAGCTATAGACAGCACCATCTCCGAAAAAAAATATATTTAATATTTTTTTGTATGAAGAAAAACACAAAAGTCGTTTTTTCTCATAACTTAATAAAACTTAAAGCCTGCGGCTTACATGGGGTGTTGTCCTACATGAGGCGATTCCGAAATGCTATAACACGCACACCCATGCGCGCCGCTTCACTCACAGCAGAGTGTTGAATTTCGAGAAATTCAGTTAGAGATTTTTACGTTGATTTATGTGTGATCTTGAAAATATACAAAGTAATTGACTTTAGTTTGCTAATTTGATTAGTTATAATGAGAAATAATGGAATATACAATATAAAAATACTAAAAAAAACACTCAAATTGAGACTCATTTACAATATAAATAGATTTTGCAATCTTTCTTATAATAATTTAATTCGGTGTTAGTAGATACACAGTTTGACTTCTTAATTAACATTAAAAAAAAAAAGTACAAAAACTTATAACTAATACAGAAAAATACTAAGAATAAGCAATTGTATAATTGAGAAATATATAAAATTTACACAAAAACATCAAACATTAAAATTTTGTCTACTGAGTTTCGTCATCGCTATCAAAGAATTCAAAATCAGAATCCATCATACTTGGCACCTCAACAAATTCAATGTTTTCCTTATCCATGGTATCCGGGTCAATTAAAAGAAGAGACTTCATTTCTTCAGTTAAATCATTTCTACTCTTATTTGTCAGTTTAGGTCGAATGCTTGACAAATATGGGTCTGAGGATACGATGAAACCATTAAAGATGTCATGGTTTGTCGCTCTGCGACAAAATTTCCGCGTATGATGTTCCCTGAGTTTTCTAAAATCTTTGTTTCGGGCCTCAGATGCCTCTTCTGATAGCTTTCCTATAGGCAAAATGTTGAAATGTTTTATTATTTCAGCTCCATGCAGCAGAAGTTTGTGGATACTGGAAGGCATGAAATACCAGCCATACAGTTCCACATACAGCTGCGCAGTTTCGTCGAGATAATTGGCAAACAAATCAATATTAATAGACTGTCCTGATGATACAACACGGAGAATAGTTGCGAATTTTTGGATGAGCTCCTGACTCAATCCAGTGATATTTGCAGTCTTCTCAGGACACTGGAAAAATTTTCTAGCCGTGTTGCCATCATTCGTGGTCCCAGCACCTTTATATAAAAAATACTGATATGAGAACATTATAAGATAAGTTTTATAGTATTACACTAACTAAAAAACCCTTTGATATTATACAAAATAAATAAATCAACTAACCTTGTTTTACGATATCCACCAGGAGTCCCATTTCCTCTCGAAATTTTCGCTGTATCGTCTGTTTGCGACTTTTCAAAGCTGCTTTACTAGCTTCATCTCTGGCTTGCCATTTTTTAAAATCTAATCGGTAAGCGATATGCAGCAGGCATTCCATGGATCTGATCCATGCATGCAAAGTCGACAAACCGTACTTGTAAATATCAGATGATACAGATTTCCTAAAATATGAATAAAAAGGTTAAAAGTGTTTTTCAATAAGAAAAAAATAAAAAAAATAACATACATTTCCAATATTCAACTTACATGTGAATCTTCTCCAAATCATTCATTTCACTTGGTACAGCTTTACAGATGTCACATGTTTGCATAGAGGTTTGTGACAGGTGAGACGTTATTTTGCCATCTATCATGGTCATTAACATTGAATGTTTAACTTGTATATTATTTTCAATGATAGATGGCTTCAATGCTTTAATTTCAGCATCGATCAAACCCATTTCCTCCTTCATGTCCAACTTATTTTCGCTGACAAACTTGAAATAAATTGGTCTGCAAAGCATTGTAGAAGAAGGTTTTGGGTTTTCCCAGACCAAATCCTCACCACACATCAATTGCAAGGGTACAAAAGAGCTCATAAAAACACTAGAGTCGTCTTCATCTGCATTCATGCATTGCTTGTAGTTGCTTTGATTTGACGCACCATCGAAGCCCCATTTGCAGATTAAGATCAGTTCTTTATCTTGCAAATGGTCCAAGTTTAATGTTTTGGCAAGTCGAGTGACAGTGATGTCCAAAATAGCTTGAAGTTTTACTTTAACTCCTCGTTCGGTCACTTCAATATCGCTCTCAGGAGGATAGCATGCCTTCTTGGCATTTAAAACCGAATAATATGATGGGTACAAATCTACACCACTTTCTTTCGCAGTTTCCCTTAAAGTTATATACTGCCACTTCGACAATTTCAAAGAAATAAATATACCCAACGCTTTCTCTGCTGAATACTTGTTAGTAGTTGTCTTGCCTTTCAAAAAATTCTTGATCTGTGCTGCTTTTTCAGGATGCTCGGTAATATATTTTATTAAATCTTTCACGTCCTCATTCTCCTCACCACATCTCACTGCAGTAGCATATGCAAGTTCCTGAGAGTCGTGCGTTAAAAGTTCTTCTATTCTTCTGTTTTTGGCATAATTCTGAGAAAGGTTTTCTTGGGCTCCTTTTTAGTGTTGTAGTGCTAACAGTACATGTAGTTACTTTGGACGTGGATGCACCATCATTTATACCACTAGCACTTGAGGTTGAAGGTTCAACAGTATCAGTAACAGAGTCGATTGATACCAATCCAATTTCTTCACTTTGTACAAATCTGTCTTTAATGAAGTTGGGCCATTTGATCTCTTTTTTTAGCCATGTCTCATACTTCTTGACAAATGTATGCATTGTTCGATTACACGATTTCCAATTTCTATGCAAAACACACATATACACTTGACAAAGCTGTTTTAATTTTTTTTGTTCTTCTTCAGACAAATTTGTCGCTTTGGTTAGAAGTGCTTCTAACAAAATACTAGGCTGCGAAAAGCAACTTTTTGTTTTCACAAATATGAATATGTCCAAATTTGTATAAAATCCTTCCATGATAATAAGTAAGTACGTAAGCAAGAAGTTAATGTTATAGCGCGAACAGTTGCTGACAAAAACTAATGATTTTGACGATGTTGTCCCTATTTATATAAAAGTACCCTCTTAATCGTATCTTAATTAATAGTAGTTAGTTAAACACTTCGTAAAAATAGCCCTTAACTAATGTATCTTAACTCGTTAACAATATTTGCAACATGCACTAATGAGATGAGACTAAATTACCATCATAAGTTAATTAGCATGCATTAAGCATTGATTTCCTGCTAAACTTGAGATTACGAACAGCTTACATCAAACAATCATTACTATGTAATTATCGTTGCCCATTGGTATGTGCACCTATCCCAAAGATATCAAATAATATAGTATTAAATTCCTTCGAGAAATCCACTGAATTTCTTGAAGTTCATTACTCTGCTCTGAGTGAAGTGGTGAAATAATATATTTCTCAATTATACAATTGCTTATTCTTAGTATTTTTCTGTATTAGTTATAAGTTTTTGTACTTTTTTTTTTTAATGTTAATTAAGAAGTCAAACTGTGTATCTACTAACACCGAATTAAATTATTATAAGAAAGATTGCAAAATCTATTTATATTGTAAATGAGTCTCAATTTGAGTGTTTTTTTTAGTATTTTTATATTGTATATTCCATTATTTCTCATTATAACTAATCAAATTAGCAAACTAAAGTCAATTACTTTGTATATTTTCAAGATCACACATAAATCAACGTAAAAATCTCTAACTGAATTTCTCGAAATTCAACACTCTGCTGTGAGTGAAGCGGCGCGCATGGGTGTGCGTGTTATAGCATTTCGGAATCGCCTCATGTAGGACAACACCCCATGTAAGCCGCAGGCTTTAAGTTTTATTAAGTTATGAGAAAAAACGACTTTTGTGTTTTTCTTCATACAAAAAAATATTAAATATTCTTTTTTTCGGAGATGGTGCTGTCTATAGCTGTCATATTACCAAATATTATAAATAATACTGAAATAAAGCCATTCCGATTTTTATTTCTCGTCTAAAGAAATTTTGATTTCAATGTCCACGGAGCGTCGATTTCGAACCACTGTGCGGCGTCGCGGAGCGACACCAAAGGTACATTTTGTATGGTGTCGCGGCGATATCGCGGCACACCTTTCACACTGGCGCGACGCTACGCCGCGGCCGCTACGCGACGCGGCGCATAGCGGCTGGCTTGCGGCATCTTCAAAGAGGTACATCCTTTGACCGTGCCGCGCAAGAGAGTATAAATGGCGGTGCAAACCATGCTGAGCTCAGCAGTAGTAGACGATCTTCGTCAGAGGACGAAAGCAAAAGCATATATCTATACGTGTTTGCTGAGCGTGGGGTCTTAGCTTCGATTCCCCGGTCGGTCGACATAACCCAACCTAACCTACGTAGGTAGTAGGTACCTAAGCTTGACCACACAAGCACGAACGACTAAACTGGCGAATTCGGCCGTGCTAAGTGACTTAAGCACGGAGGGGTCTAGGTATGTTATGGATGGTCACCCATCCACGGACAGACCTAAGGTAACTTATGGTTTATTTAACGTTTTATTCCTAAATAAAGTAAAATCATAAGCAAAATAGTAAGGCATTGAAATGTGACTCTTATCTCATTGTTTTAATGTATAAATTAGGATGTTTGATGAAATTAACTTCAAACCTTCTAAACAAACAATCATTCTACATTCTAATTTGTACCTTATTGCAGTGGTATAAGATTTACATTGCAATGACTTACTAATGGTTTTGTCGGCGCGCGGCACGCTCAAAGGAATGTACCTTTTTGATGATGCCGCAAGCCAGTCGCTATGCGCCGCGTCGCGTAGCTAGCGCGACGCAACGCCGCGCCGGCGGCGCTAAGCCGCGCCCGCAGCGCTACGTCGCGCGGCGCGACACAAGAGAGTATAAATGGCGGTGCAATCCAAGCTGAGCTCAGTAGTAGACGATCTTCGTCAAAGGACAAAAGCAGATCTGTACGTGTTTGCTGAGCGTGGGGTCCTAGGTTCGATTCCCCGGTCGGTCGACATAACCCAACCCAACCTAACCTAAGTAGGTAGTAGGTACCTAAGCTTGACCACACAAGCACGAACGACGAAACTGGCAAATTCGGACGTGCTAAGTGACTTGTAAGAATTGATTTAAGTAATTTAAGTCGATCGACTGAGTAACGCATTGAGTCAGTAAATTCGAACTGACAGATTCTGCCACCGTACCGAAATAGTTAAAGGTTGCAATGGCAGTATAGTTTGATAATATTCTTCCCGTTGCTATGTTAGTTATTTTGGTATCCTATGTTTATCATAGTTTTGTAAGTACCTAACACATCCACATTACAAATAAATACAGAACACACATTACGAATATACTACAGGTGGTGGTGTACTATAAGTTCACCTCTGCCTAACCCTTCGGGGAATACAGGCGTGAATATATGTTATGTTTCAATTCGATTGTAAAATCCTTTTCCACATAGTTGATGCTCAAACAGTTTACTGCCCGCCACAATATCTAACTGAATCGATCGATTTACTTATCTATTGTTTTCAGTGCAACTGCACAGCCCTACATGATCCTAATGAAGTAGTAGTTCCACTATAATTCGAGATAGATGACGCTGATGAAAGCAATTACTTGAGATAATTCAGATTGCATAATGTTCACGTTCGAGCTGAACTAAGGTCTGTGGTCTGTGCGCGAGCCGTTACGATCGACAAACAAAAAATAAACAGAAGAGAAAATGAACATTGAATTGTTAATTAGATTAGTACAGACGAGGCCTGACCTGTACGATGTGACGTGTGCTACCTACAAAGACAACAGACTAAAAAAACATTTTTACAAAAAAAACAACCGACTTCAAAAAAAACTACAGGGTGAAAAATAACTTTAATTTCGGAAGTCGGTGTCTTTGTATCTGTATTTTGTGAAAACGTTTTTATTTTTACTTTTTAGTGGGTCAGTTATTAATAAATCTAAGTTACAATAGCCTAATATCACCACCTTTCATCACCTTTCACAAAATATTCCTTTTCCCGACGCCAGGGACGTTAATTGTTCAGGAGTTCTCCTGTTAAGAACCAAAACACTGGAGCTGATGGTGAAGCCACCATCAGCTCCATTTTACCATATGCATCGTGACGAGCATACATTGCTTAGCAACCATATCAAAATCGAATCGCAACCCGTAAAATACTTATTATTGAGAAGTTCCGGTGACCACCTCTGGTCTTCATCATCAGTTCCACTTCACCGAACGGTGCTTTCCGAGAGCAAATGCACGAGTTACTATAAAAAATACCGAAATCGCTATACGTGTGCCTATAAAAATTGAGGATTTCCCTCGATTTCCATGGGATCCCCTCATCAGATTCTGACTTGGTGACAATGGGACCACCTCGAGAGCATACCCTTTCAAACAAAAAAGAATTTTCAAAATCTGTCCACAATTGAACATGATAACCTCCTCCTTTTTGGAAGTCGGTTAAAAAGACAGGCTATGGAGGCAAGTTGCGACGGAATTGCAATCAACAAGTAAGTACTTACCTACCTACTTACTTTAGATTATGAACAATTTATTATCAAAGTCGGAAATCGGTACCGTAAACTGAGAAATCTATCTCATATTCTGCGGCTTAGGGGAGTAGTCTCAATTTACTAGTAGGTACCAACCGTTCACAAAGCCTAAGTTGCTTTTAGGACCTTGAATCTACCACTAGGTAGGTACGTGGCCCTCTAAAGCCTGGTAGGTACGTATTTTGTTGGCAACTGTTCAATCTTGTTTCCAACTCTTTACCCGTCCTTTCAAAAAGGAGGGTAATGTTTCTCGAGTGTCTGCATGTAGAATGTATGTACTGTGGTACTGCTACGTGTATTTAATAAATAACGCAGTACTCCTTAGAACGTAAATATATTTTATCAAGGAATTATACACTCGCAGGCCCTAGCTCTGCCTGTCTACCTATTAAACAACCTACCATCACTTTTCCTATAAATCTTATTTTTAAACTTGCTTGACTGTTCGAGGCAAACCAACGATAATATATATCCAGCCAGTCAACATAAGGTTGACACATGCAGACAACCTCTACATGAGCTACGCCCACCCTTAAATAAAAGGATCGACGCAGTCGTGTTTTCAAACAAGACTTTTATTTACCACCTCGAACAATCAGGCTCTTCCTGCCTATACCTATAAGAATAATTACCTAACGCCAGAAATATATTATACAATGTGAAGTCCAACTCTTACAAGAGAAGGCTTAAGGACAGGACGAACGATTTGCGAATCTGACTAAGATATGTGTCAGGTAAGAAAAACATTACTTTATGTTACCACATACATGAATAAATTAACATTCGCCATGCTTAAACCTCGTCGCGCCAAAACTGGCAAAAAGATGCGACGTGGCTTCCTAAAAACAAATAAATTGAAGTGACAAATTCACAACAACCCTGAAGGAGTTTAATGAAAAGAATGAAACTTAACATCGTAAACTTCGACCCCATCGGACGGTATGAGTCGGAGGGAGAAAAGGCTAAGAAGTCGGAGCTCATCAACAAACCTTTTTCAAGCACATACTCCAGAGGAAAAATCTCAAAAGCCTATTCGATCTCACCATTTCAAACTTCATTAAGCATCAGCTAGTACTGATTGAACTGTGGGTTCTCAACAACATTAAGTTTAACCATTGATGTTGACTCAACATCCTTTGCAAGAGCTACGCTCCTTTAGCAAAGTTGGTTACGACTCAGAGAGTATTCAATCCAAAATCGACCTGATGGTGTCAACACAACACCCTTTGCAAGAGCTATGCCCCGTAAGCAAAGTTGGTTCGAGCTTAGACTGAGTAACATCTATATGACAATAAATGACAATACAAAAAGACAATAAATTATTATAAACTGACATGAAAAGGTTTTAATCTACATACATATACAATATCCCTGAATTTCCTATGATTTAATTTTTTAAACTTATATTTTAAAAAGGAAAAAATGTTTATAAAATAATTATTCATTTCTCTAGACTTTCTTTTAAATTTATTCAGTTTTGGAAAGAAGTCTTTTATTTTAGTTTTTCTAACATATGAGACCTTTTTCTTTACCCGAACTTTTCTTTTTGTATTGATAACAATACGCTGATGATATGATGGGACATTACGAAATCTTCTTTTGCTGTGGTAAGAATGAATTATAAAATGACCACCTACAGATTTGACTATTTTACGAGTCAATGTATTTTTGACCAGATCAACCACTATTTTTATTTTATTATCATTATTTCCGACAATATGTGACACCGCGTCATCCTCGACTATCTCATTGTCACCATCTAACTCTGAACCAAACATTAATTTACAAAATTTGTCTGGAGTCACAGACAACTGCATATTCTCCTTTATTGTGGTCATCAACGACATATTATCGATTTCCTTTATATTTGAAAGTAAAATAAAATTATCCTCGTTAGATTGATCAACACCGTCGTTATATTTGTGTGATTCTTCGACGTGATCAATATCTTCGTTTAATAAGGACACATTCTGCTGTTCTGAAACATGGCTATACAATTTAATATAAGGGTTAGTCTGACCCGATTCATCAAATTCGTCCTCGTGTTCATTCTCGAACACTTCGACTGGTCGTTCCTCATCATTCGCAGGTCTGCACTCTTGGCAGCTGCGCTCGTCATCAACATCATGGTCATCACTGCCTGCTTGGCAGCTTTGCTCATCAAATAATGGGTCATTATGTTTTTTGCTAGAAAATATAACAGTATCATTATCTAAATTAAAACCACTTTCTTGCTCGTCTTCATTGGTCATATCATGTGCAAATTCCTCTTCTTGCACTCTATGCCCTATTTTGGAAATGCATCTGCATGGGAACTCAGCTTTAAGCTGGTCACAGATCGCTACAAAACTCATACCTTCCCGGTATATAAATTTGTGAAAAGCTAGGGCAGCACCCTGAAAATATGCGCTCACTATTAGCGCCCAATCGCTTTCTCGCCATCCGTAACTGGTAGCAAAATCCTCAAAACCGTCTAAAAAAATTTCAATACAATCGTGGCTTGAGCCCGTGAAAAAGTCTTGAGCCATCTCGCTTTTTTAAATCATAAAATTGATAAAACCACTTAGCTTTAAATTCCGGCAACTTCACTTTTATTTCACCTTTTTATATTATTATGAACTTCGCACAATATTAAGCTTTGTGCACGCAACACGAGAAACGAACTTGTGCAATATTTTATTTGGCTCTGCACACGCCTTAAAAATAATGGGAGCTTGCGTACTTTTGCGCTTCGGCGCCTCCACCAATTGTGGTACTGCTACGTGTATTTAATAATTAACGCAGTACTCCTTAGAACGTAAATATATTTTATCAAGGAATTATACACTCGCAGGCCCTAGCTCTGCCTGTCTACCTATTAAACAACCTACCATCACTTTTCCTATAAATCTTATTTTTAAACTTGCTTGACTGTTCGAGGCAAACCAACGATAATATATATCCAGCCAGTCAACATAAGGTTGACACATGCAGACAACCTCTACAGTACCTACCTAGATATTTAACTATAATCAATATCATACGTTGCAATATATTAAAAAAAAAAAAAAAAGACCGCTGGAAATTTTATGTTATTTACATAAAGGTTAGGTACCTATACATAACCGTGAATTAAATAACCGTAAAGGGGCTCGTGGCTAAATATTAACAGCCGCACAGGTCGATCTTCAAGGCAACGTTTGCTGAGGTCAGTCCGTGGATGGGTGACCAGACCATCCATAACATACCTAGACCCCTGCGTGCCTAAGTCACTTAGCACGGCCGAAATCGCCAGTTTCGACGTTCGTGCTTGTGTGGTCAAGCTTGGGTACCTACTACCTACGTAGGTTAGGTTGGGTAGGGTTATGTCGACCGACCGGGGAATCGAAGCTAAGAACCCACGCTCAGCAAACACGTACAGATATGCTTTTGCTTTCGTCCTCTGACGAAGATCGTCTACTACTGAGCTCAGCATGGTTTGCATCGCCATTTATACTCTCTTGCGCGGCACGGTCAAAGGATGTACCTCTTTGAAGATGCCGCAAGCCAGCCGCTATGCGCGGCGTCGCGTAGCGGGCGCGGCGTAGCGTCGCGCTAGTGTGAAAGGTGTTGCGACGCGATTATATCGCAGAATCGCTACGCGACACGTCGCGCTGTCGCGTCGCGCCAGTGTGTACGAGCCTTTAAGAATGCTAGTACGTTTTATTTGGTTGCCCTTGAGTAAAAGATACCGTTGTTGTTTATGGACACCATGACCTTGTCAGCAAGACTAATAGGCAAGGCTAGAATTTATCATAGACTTATTAGTTACAAAGGCGTTCTTCGAATAGGTATCTTAAACAAATAGTTTAGTTATGGACCTATTATATTAGCTGGCGGAACTTCATAAACATGATGGGTATCGAACTATCGATATCATAGATTAAAAAAAATACCTTGTAGTTTCAAGATAGCTAGACTAGTACACTGTCAGCGGCCGTTGATCCCGTAAATCAGATATACTTAGTTTTTTTTTTTGTTAGCCTACCTTGTCCCAATGCTGAGCAAAGGCCTCCCTCCAAATCCTTCCGGGCATCCTTTTCCAGAGCCACCCCGATCCAACCCTTGCGGTACGCGTTTAGGTCGTCTTGCTGTAGATGTAGTTGCATACTTGAAATTATGAGTTTAGAAAATCGTTTTCTTTTTCGCTTCTGTGAAGCTTTTTGCCAGTTAATTTAAATACATTCAAAATAATGAAAAGGATTTAAACATAACCATAATATTGAATAAAATAAACACCACTCATTCACTAACTCAGCCTCCAAAATCCAAGTTAACATTCAACATACTGCCATTTTCTTAAGAAACACTCACCTCCCATTTATGAAACGTTAAAGTAACAATAAAGACGTCGTGATTATTTTAGCTAGCTTACTGTTTAACTTAACCACGGTTGTTTGTCAACATAGGGTAACTTTATATACCAAGTTTCAGTTACGGGTGGAGCAATGTGAAACGCGATAGGCGTTTTGCGTTACATATATTGGTTTACCCGTTTATAGTGGAGCAAGAATAATATTAGACTGCCTCGTTGGTCTAGTGGTCGCAAGCGCTACTGCTGAGCATGAGGTCCTGGGTTCGATTCCCGGGTCGGGCAAAGTGTTATTGGGTTTTTCCATCTGGAATTTCTCGGTAGCAGCCCTGAGTCTGGATTTGTGCCCGGTTGATGGCAATAGGCTCGCCCCCTATTACATGGGACTTAAACATAACTGGCGAAATGTGGGTGTACTATAGGTACACCTCTGCGTAACCCTTCGGGGAATACAGGCGTGATGTTATGTTAAGAATGATATTAATTTATTTGTAAAACATACAAAGATCTTAAAAATAAGCAAGTCAGCTATGTTTTGCCAATATTGGCATGCAAATGATTAATATGATTAAAAACTATTAAATAATAGGTCTTTACCTATGAAATTGCCGTTTTGTATGAAAAAATTTAAACGAATTTTTTTCATGAATTTTTTATTTGTATTAATCGAAGTAATCACCCATGCAATCAATGCATCTTTGCCATCGCAGTGGCAGTTTATTGATGCCCTTCTTAAAGAAATCAGCTGGACGGGAGGCAACAAATTCTTCAAAGGCATTTTGTACTGCCTCTCGGGTATTAAATTTTTTTCCCGCCAAGAAGTTATCCAAATTCTGGAAAAAGTAGTAGTCTGTAGGCGCAAGGTCTGGTGAGTAGGGCGGATGACGGAGAGCTTCCAACCCCAGTTCTTGCAACTTGGAGACCGTCTGCTGTGCAGTATGAGGTCGCGCGTTGTCGTGCAGGAGCAGCGGAGACGAGCGATTGACCAATGCTGGTTGGAGATGCGCCAGCTTCTCCATCATTGTGTTCAGTTCTTCACAGTACACATCTGCAGTAATGCTCACCCCGTTTGGTAAGAAGCTGTGATGAATCACACCGGCGCTAGACCACCAAACAGTGACCATCACTTTTCTAGGGGTAAGTTTTCGTTTAGGGCATTGTTTAGGTGCTGAACCAGGATCCAACCAACTTGCTGAGCGCTTACGGTTATCAAACAGAATCCATTTTTCATCGCAGGTAACAATGCGGTTCAAAATTCCTTCATTTGTGTGTCTGTTGAGCAGTGCAAGGCACGTCTCGACGCGTACTTCGCGCTGGCGATCATTGAGTTCGTGGGGCACCCATTTGTCAAGCTTTTTTACCTTGCCAATTTGACGCAAATGGACCAATATTGTTTTGACGCTAACGTCGAAAGCTGCTGCTAATTCAGCCGTAGATTGTGTATCATCAGCTTCCACAATCGCCTTTAATTCGTCATTGTCGACCAAAGTCTTCGGACGACCGCGAGGTTCATTTTTCAGGTCGAAATTTCCAGAACGGAAGCGAGCAAACCAATAACAGGTGGTGCGTTGGTTTGTAGTGTTAGCTCCGTAAACGTCGTTGATGTTGCGTGCCGCTTGTGCCGCGTTGCTGCCACGACGGTACTCATATTCCATAATTACTCGAATTTTTAACGTATCCATGATGACGAAAAAGATTGAAATGCGATGAAAATGTAACACTAATCAATAAAGAAATGACTACTTTTAGAAAAAAAAATCCATGTTTTTAAAATAAAATTAATTTGAAATTAGAATTCTTAGCCAAACAAAAAATATTTTGATTTGAAATGGCCAGTACTGCAGAACGGCAATTTCATAGGTAAAGACCTAATATATGCTATTAAATTTCAATGATAAAGTTACAGTATTTATTATAATTCAGTCAATTTAATTTTTATGTCAAAGTCAATTCAATTCAAAGATTAGTACTACTTAATGTAAAGTATTAAAATGTATGTCAGCATTATATAATTATAGAGATTTGTCATTAAGAAACTCATCTAGAGTATAATGACATCCTTCAAGCAGTAACCCGTTAAGTGTTGTTTTAAACTTTTTCAATGGCATAATTTTTATTTCATCGGGTATTTTATTATATACTTGTGGAGCAACATCAAAGAAGCTTTTCTTCATTAGAGAAGTTTTACATTTCACACGGCATAAATTCATGAATATATTGAGCACGTATCGGGATTTTCTCTGAACACCTTTTCACAAGCTGAATCATTTTGAAGCCTATTGCTAATACATTGCTTCATATGTTCGAAAATTTTGACTGTTCAACAACGTAAATAACGGAATGAATGTTGTTGAAATGTCAAAATGAAAGCCTTTCCTACTGTTAGTGTGTTACGCAATTACCCTGCTGGAAGGAATGCCTTTGTTGGAGATAGGAATGTTTACGACTGTAAAGGAATATTGTAGGCTGTTTGCTGTAGATACAGTAGCTATAAATTTTGAGGAATATACCAAAAGTATGGCTAGTCACTCTATGTGTATACAGACAGACAGCGTTCTATGTAACAGTTCAAGTCAGAGCAGAGCCAGACTTTACCTTTTCTCATATTCCTTTGATTTCACTCAAAAGGCGTAAATGGTAATATCTGTGAAAGATTTGTTTATTTATATATTGCAACGGTTCCGGATACTGCTTCTGTACGTTTCTTTCGCTTCCTGTGTTTGTTTACTCAGCTTTGAAGATTCAGGATGTATGTTGGTTCAATAGCTGCAGGGTTGTTTGTAAGTAAATTACGAGTACCTTCTGGATTTGTTAACCGTATTTGAATTAGCATTCACAGTGGTATTGAGCTGCATCCAGTTACACTGGAAGCCAACCCAAATATGGTTGGGAAGATGCTGGGCCGATGATAATGATGATTTGAATCAGCATTCATATGTTCGTCTGCCTTGACAAAACATGGATGCTTGGTAAGCATTTTATTCATATAAGGCTTACGAGAGAGAGAAGAAGAGAAAGAAGTGAACAGAGGGAGAGTATGCAAACTCAAATTCAAACTCAAAGCATTTATTTAAATGAAACCATTTACAGGCACTTTTGAATTGTCTAAGAGTCAAAAAGGGTTATTTCCGTGGCATCGATGACGCAAAAAAGCCTTAAAGCCATTTATTTACCCCAGTTTATTTTCGGATATGTTCCGTGGGAAACCGTACAAACGGGAAAGGATGCCGCAATAAAAATGGACGGATTTTCTGAATACTTTAAATGACTCGGAAATTCGGTACCTATGTTACTGTAGCAGTGTTTTTTCAGGGAATCTATGTACAAAGCTTTTAGCGATAACATATGTAAAATTTCTACATCTATATCTGTAATTTTTATGGTGTACACAATAAGAGTATTCTATTCTATTCTTAAAATTTTTGAATCGTTTGATGTTGTTCGATTTCTGAAGAGTATTTCTGTTTAAAAGAATTGTTCAGCCCAAATAAAAAAATAAAAAAAAAAAAAACAATTCTGGTATGGTCTCGATCGCTTCGCCCGCGTGGATGTCGGAAATTATTCCACGGGAACGTACCACTGGGATAAAAAATATCCTACGTGTTAATCCAGGTTATAAACTATCTGTGTTTCAAATTCCATACAAATCCGTACAGTAGTTTTTGCGTGAAAGAGTAGCGAACATCCATCCATCCATCCATCCTCGCAAACTTTCACATTTATGATATTAGTAGGATATTTATGTTATATTTTATTTATATTTATTCTGTATTATATCTGTGAGCCCTTTTATATGTTGAAGCTTCAAAGCTTGACAGGTTCAAGTGATTGATGTCCTTCCGATCATTAACATCATCCTCGAAATTGGGGTCGGTTTCATTACATCGAGATGCGGAAGCAAAATTACCTACTTCCGATGTCTTTCTTAAACGACATTATAGATATACCCAATCTGCGTTCACGATTAAGTATCCAAACAAAAAATAAAATGTTTTTAGAAAAAGAACAAAACCCACACCTATAGTTCAGTTTGTACTACAACTTCAAACATTTTTATGACTTTTCCTGCAGTAGTAGGTAGTAGTCATTCTGAAATCAACTTAATTAACACAATGATAAAGTTGATATTCGTTTAAGTAGAGATAAAATCGAATTCGAAACAAGGATTTGAATAAACTTTACTGCTAATGTAATACAGGTTGATATTATTATTACAAACCCTAACTTTGCATCCGCGATATACTTACCCGAGATTTCATCAATTTTCCTTTTTCAGTTAATGTAAACTTGTACAAGTTTACATTAACAGTAACAGTATGTACTTATTCATGTTATGTTTCTGTTTGTTCCAGTCGAAGGCGCTAGGTAGAGTGCTATTCGACCAGGTTTGTCGACAGCTACACCTTTTGGAAGCGGATTACTTCGGCTTGGAGTACCTGGACGCCAACGGTACGAAAGTATGGGTACGTTATCTACATTTATTACTTAGTTTAGATGTAGTAATACATTTGTAGTTATAGATCTTGGAAGTTCTTGGACCTTTGCCAAAATCTGCCAAGTCAAAGTGCAGCTGGTTATCCCACATTTATCGTGGTAGTTACCCCGCAGAATTATGTTACTTATTATTCTGTTGTTATTATACTTCCCGCTTTACTATTATTCCGTCAACAACCACTAAGAAAATTAAATTATTTATGCGTACGGAAGCAGCCTCGTTACTAAAAATAACTGACTGATCGCTCAGTACTTTCTGAATCCGAATTAAAGAAATGCCAACCAACTACCAGCTGCAATAGGCCACGTTGATTGATTGAAAGCAGGTTGCTGCATACATTACCGACCATTCCCCTGAGGATTGTTTCGCAGACTTCACGGAAGTACACTCGAGAGCAATGAATCCGGGTCACTTAAAGAATGTTAAAAATCTCGGAAACTAAAAATGATAGGTTAATGCAATAAATTGTATTTAATAGACAATGTAATACTCCTTAAATGAAAGTAAAAAAAATATGAGTCACCATACATTTTATTAACACAAAATTACATAAAGAAAAAAACTGCATATTCTCCCATTCCTCTGTGAGAGCAATTTTGAGCTCACGAAGCGTGATTGGGGGAGGGTTTCGTTGTTTTACGCATCTGCCTAGCTCGTCCCAAGCATGCTCGATCGGGTTGATATCCGGGCTGCGCGCTGGCCACTCCATACGAGTAATGTTCATCTCTTGAAGGTAGTCATTCACAATCCTACCTGTATGAGGTCGGGCATTGTCATGCATAAATATAGCATCCTCACCTAAATTGACCATAAATGGACCAACGTGATCATTGAGGATTTCTTCCACATATCTTACGCTAGTTAAAGAGCCGTTTTCTATGATCACCAGCTCTGTGCGACTTTCAGAAGAAATTCCGGCCCACACAAGTACAGACCCACCACCGTAGGCTACTTTTTCTTTGATGCATGCTTGCTTGAATCTTTCCCCTGGTCTTCGATACACTCTGTGTCTTCCATCGTGCTTGTAGAGCATAAATTTTGATTCGTCGGAGAACATAACTTTTGACCAATCTTCAATACTCCAATTTACGTGGCTCTGGGCATATCTTAGTCTTGAAATACGATGCCCACGCTCCAGTTTAGGGCCGTTTGCAGGTCTAAGGGGTTTTAAGTTAGATTCAGCAAGCCGACGTCTTACTGTCCATGCACTTGGGTTACTTCCTCCGAGGCGTCGAAACTGATTTGTGAGTTCAGTTCCTGTGAGAAAGCGATTTCGAAGCATGGTGTTCACCAAGTATCGGTCTTCTCGTGCTGTGGTACACCTGGTTCTGCCCGTTCCTGGTCTGCGTAGGTTAGAACCAGTTTCTTCGTAACGTCGGAGAACTCTTTGTACTGTTGACAGCGACACACCGACAGTCCTGGCTGTATCGCGCTGACTCCGGCCGGTTTCCAGCATTGTAAGTATTCTGGTGCATTCTTCAGGCGTAAGCGACATAATTTCAGCTTGAATAATGAATATAGAGCACTATCAACATGGTTTATGTACCCACATAAATGACAGATTACAAACAAAAGCAAAACCAAATGCTGTAATTTCGTAGTTCCATCTTCGAAAGTGGCCCTTTTTCAAATTTGATTTTTTTATGATATAACTTTACAATAACTAAGAAGTTTTAATACCTTCATTTAAGGAGTATTACATTGTCTATTAAATACAATTTATTGCATTAACCTAGCATTTTTAGTTTCCGAGATTTTTAGGATTCTTTAAGTGACCCGGATTCATTGCTCTCGAGTGTATTAACGCGACAGTGAGAGCACTTGTTTTCAATTGATCTGTAACTTCCAAGGCCCTGATACATTAAACTTCACATTGAGTGACAAAAGTTACTCTAGTCTGAACTCTGAGGAACTCAAATTACATGAATAATGAGACATAACGAAGTACACACGAAAATAATGACCATGACAGCTTTAAGCAGCGGATTCACGATCAAATTTGAATGACGTAAAACCATTAGTGAGTCATTGCAATCTAAAATGTTATAAAGTATACATTAGAATGATTGCTCGAGAGTTTTATCAAACTCGCGCAATCATTCGAATTGCCATACAGGGTAAGCCCTGCAATATAACTCTTATCTCGATACGGTAAGCAATGATTTACTAATGGTTTTACGTCGATCGTGAATGTTCTACCTTAGAAAGGGACTGTCACGCAGGTATGAGTGACAGAGACGGCGCTCTACGAAGACGAACTTTTTAACCCACGACGGAAAAATAGGGGTTATAAGTTTAACGTGTGTATCTGCGTGTCTGTTTGCGGCATCTTAGCTCGTAAACGGCTGAATCGATTGTTTTATTTGAAAGGTGACTTGATCCGAGAAATAAAGCTAAAAAAAAGAGAATTAAGAAAATCTGTTCAGCCGTTTTTAGAGGTTTTTGTTTGTATCGGAGGTTTTTTTAATTTTATTTTGAACTTTTATTCTAAAACTCGTTGCAGTATTTTTACGACCGGGCACTGTAGATTCTATAGTGCTTTTAAAAGTAATGCAAGGCTAGTAATTTGTGAGGATTTATGGAGCGTATGAGAGTGCAAGCGACGTCCCAGAGGGACATACACTGACCTTATTGACGTCCTTTATAAAGAGCGAAAGGCAAATGTCATCTGTACTGCGCATTTGAAAAATGCATAACTCTGTAGTGAAACAAGAGGTTTATAAAGGGACTATCTTTGTCATCATGTGGGGTTTTTCCTGAGTACAATGAGAAGTTGCATAGTACTTTAACTTTTAGATAGCCTTTGGGCAACTCGCTATGTGGCCACCTACTGGGCCCAAACAGTATATTATAAGCAGACATCGGATATTCCGATGCATATTCACCTAAAGTTGAGATGTTGGCTAATATGGAATGTGTTATTGTATTGAAAAAATCCCGCTAATTTCAGATTTCAATGACCAAACCGGACCAAATCATAGCGATCAAAAGGTAGTGATTAAAGTTGTTGTAACCGAGGTAATATTTACGCCCAATCAGGTTATAGTAGATACCTAATTTAATAGAAATAATAATTTTAATTAATGTTTATTTTTTTTGAACTAACACACACCACCCCTCCTCTTACATCCTACAGACACATATTTGCATCGGGGGTTAAACATATGCATCTGATTTTGTTACAAAAAATATATTTTATGTAGCCGTTTCCATACAAGCATAGCAAAAAATAACTTTAGGTAAATATGCATCCGAATATCCGATATCTGATTATAAGCAACATGGGTGTACCGAGCAGTGGTGGCCCAGTGGTATCGGCCCCGACTTACGAGTTGTAGGTCGTGGGTTCTAACTCAGACAGGTGCTTTACTTTGTGGAAATAATTTCATCACCATTGCTCTCAAAACGGTGAAAACATCGTGAGGAAACCGGCATACATGCCGGTTTCCTCACGATGTTTTCCTTCACCGTGTTTGTTTTCCTCGGTGTTTTCTTGTTTTCGGTGTTTTCGAATTTTTGGTTCTAGGACATCCTAGAACCAAAAATTCGAAGACAAGTGACATCTACCAACCCGCACTGGGCCCGCGTGGTGGATTACAGTCCAGTCCCTCTCAAAGAGAGGAGGCCTGAGTCCCAGCAGTGGGAACATTATAGGCTGATTATGGATGTACTGTCGAAACGAAAAGAAGAAGGTCACATTTTCCCAATACAGCTGAACATCAGTCGATGTTCTCTGTATAGTTTCCAGTTATGTAAAACATTACTTAAGTGCAGTCAAACGTCGCTCTGGAAACCTTACATACTCGTATGAGAATTGAGTGCAACGTTAATTGGATAGCACTTATTTTTATATTTATGTCCGTTTGAGCGATACGATAAGTATTAAATTGGCGAATCTATTGAATTTTTCTTTTCGTTCAGAATGATGGCAAAAAGGTTTTTCTTGTCTTTTCATGACTGAGCAACTTTAATGACCCCCTAAGTACTTTTTTAACAATGGTAATTGTACAAGATCCCTTCCAAATTGTTCCGTCTGCAATGGTTTTAGGGTGAAGGCTCTGCCCAAACATAGGACACCGTAAAACGCTCAGGTTTTTGTCGCACAGTTAGGCGTATTTGTACATATTACAAGCCAGTATTTTTTTGTGTATTGTCAATTATTGTTCGAAGAAAAAACTTATTCAAAAATATTTCATAAAAATATAATAGTATCTATCATGATAAAATAATCGTATAACTGAGCTCAAAAAAAATGCTTTTCGTCGCATAATTTTCGAAATTTTGAGCGTAAACTATCATATTTTATGTATTGATAATAAAGGGAAGCAACTAAAGAAATACCTAAAAAATATTCCTTTGAGCCGTGCATTTACTTTTTTATATTTTTTTAAATTAGAAACTGTAAAATTACTTTTATTTTGGTCTAACGCATCGCTGTTTTGAACCTTAATTATTGGCGCGATGCGCTATTGTACAATTTGCTTCTTACCGCGCCTTAAGAGCGCATACACGGGTCCACTAGCGCCACTCCTTTAAAAAAATATTATCTCGTGACTGAGAAGGAATTTTGAAAAACGGCTCAATAAGCGACCTCGGTAAGTGTGTCTAGAATTTTCTAATACCTTTTATAAACTTACCACACCCGCACACTTAACCACACTTACCGAGGTCGCTTATTCAGCCGTTTTTCAAAATTCCTTCTCAGTCACGAGATAATATTTTTTTAAAGGAGTGGCGCTACTGGACCTGTGTATGCGCTCTTAAGGATTTCAATTCTTTACAAATATGATCCAGATTCATCTGCCAACGATACTTGCGCGAAAAAATTAGGAAGCAAGCTTAATAAAACATCAACAGCAGTTTGTAGTGACCTTATTTTAAAAAGAATTAAGTAGTGTGCTGTGAACTAACTAATGATACAACTGCTTTACTTCAAGATTTAGTACTTTAGTGCACCATTATATAAATAAAGAAGTATGATCACTCGTGAATACTGAATGTTACAGACTCCTAGTTACGTAAAAGAATACAGAACAGTAAAAGATACTGAGTTGCTTTTCATATCGCCAGTTGTACTGCGAGTACAATGCATTGTAAATCATATTAGATAATGCAGTATGAAAAATGTTATAGTGTACTTGTAAGTCGTGGAAAAATACCGCGAGAGGTTCCTAGTAAGCCCCTTTGTACACACACGTTTTTCTTGCCGTGAAAAACTACAGTGTATTCGCCGTGTGCAGGCACGATCACCAGTGTTGTATGGATCACTATGAAAGCATGTTGACCCACACGTTTTTTCTACTGCATGGTTTGCACGACGTACCGTAAAGAAAATCTGACGTGTGCAAAGGGCCTTAGGATGTCTGAAAAAAATATTAGGAAAGTACTAGGCTAGCCTTTTTTATAACGAGTAGGTATGGGAGGACAAACCCTCTGGCGACTAATTCGTAGTAACAAAGGTCTTTAAATTGATAACGAGTAATATGAATACACAGCTACGAGATATAAGAAAACCGAGGGAGCGAAAATGTAGAGTTTAGTTGAGGTATGTTCACATCCAAACTTTATTTTAGGTCAGGTCTCGTGGGGTGGCCCAGTGCTATCGGCCCCGACTTACGAGTTGTGGTTCGGAAATTCGAACCCAGTCAGGCACTTTACTTTGTGTATTTAATTTCATCACCACCGCTCTCAGAACGGTGAAGTAAAACATCGTGAGGAAAATCCAAAAATTCGAAGACATGTGACATCTACCAAGCCGCACTGGTCCCGTTTGGTGGGTTATGGTCCATTCCCTCTCACAGAGAGGAGGCCTGGTCCCAGCAGTAGGAACATTATAGGCTGATTATGCTTATGCAGGTCCTCAACCATCGGATATTGACATTAGGCTTGACCCCCGCTATGGGCACTACTATTTATATTTCACAAATAAACCAATGTATCCTTTTCTTTCACCAGTACTGGCTAGACTCCGAGAAGCCGATGTGCCGTCAAGTGGGATTGTCCATGCTGGAGCCGACCCTGCGATTCTGCGTCAAGTTCTACACATCAGACCCTGCACGGTTGGAGGAGGAGTTCACTCGGTACCTGTTCTGTCTGCAAGTGAAGAAGGACCTGGCGACGGGGTGCATACAGTGCAATGAGAATACTGCTGCGCTCATGGCTAGCTATATAGTGCAAGGTAAATAGACTTATGTTCTGGGGGTTCGTAGTTTCGGCCGAAGTTACGGGTGTCTCTAACTTCTTAACACCTACGGTCATACGATTACTTCGGGGCCCGAACTAAGAATGAATGACAACATGATTTGACAGTTGTCCTTACTTCCGATGTGTTTTTGCCCTTCTGAAAAACTTAATTCATCGGGAGTGGGGTTCATTCCGATATATCGGACTACGGACGGGCCCGTATCTTCGTTGACGGACTCAGAGAGCAGGCCTGCTTTTTTTTTTGGGTGGGAAATCAGCAAATCTGTCTGGGGGAGCGGCAGGGCGTGTCAGACTCTTACTGACTAAAACCGACCCGTGTTCCTTCAGTTGCCTGTGCGCCAGGGCCACGGTAACTCTTAGAGTAGACACCCTGTAGTGTAATTGTGCTTTCGTATCGTATTTTGTGTGGTAAGATCGTGTAGTAAATCTTTTAACTATTTGGCATTCGTATTTTACTTACGTCTTCATCGATTATCAACGAATTTTTCTCATTTGTTGCGAGTTCCATAACACTTATTAGAAAATATAGGTATTACGTATCACCGAAAACCCATGAAAGCAATGAAATGTACCTACGTTTAAAAAAACTTTTTTACAAAAAAACAACCGACTTCCAAAAAAAACACTAAAAGACGTGAAAAATAACTTTAATTTCGGAAGTCGGTGTCTGGTTTTGTATTTTCGTTTTAGGTCACCGACTTCCGAAATTAAAGTTATTTTTCACGTCTTTTAGTGTTTTTTTTGGAAGTCGGTTGTTTTTTTGTAAAAAAGTTTTTATTTTTCACTTTTTAGTTGCGGTACCTACCCCACACAAACTCGTATACCACTACTTGGTGTGTAAATAACAGTGACAGGAAATTATTAACACATCATCCATATAAACTAAGTGGAAAAAATATGCAATATTAAAGATAACTCAAAAACTACTGGTCAGACCTTGATCAAATTTAAATGGGACCACATGTGAAGCACCACCTATCAAATAAAAAAAGAATCATCCAAATCGGTTCACCCAGAAAAAAGTTATGAGCTAATACACATTAAAAAAAAAAAAAAAAACAGACGAATTGAGAACCTCCTCCTTTTTGTGAAGTCGGTTAAAAAAGAGAGTAGTATCTGAAATTCATGAGCTTGAAAACTGCACAAGCAAATTATGTTAATCTCGCCAATTTTCTTTTCAATATACTCACGTTAACACGCTCAAACATCACTCGCGTGTCTAAGACACGATCCATTTAACATTATCTAAGTTTATAAGCCATGATGCAGTCATACCAGCAGTCCTCTCTTATAAAAGCCTGGATACAAAATTCACGAGTAAGCAAACAACGTATGACCTTAGAACTTGTATTGAGCTCGCAAACTTTGCTCACGAAACACGACGCAACTTTAATTACGTAGTGCGACCTAAACCATTAACAATTCCATATTAATAACGAAACGAGCATGTTGGCTACTTCAGGATTAATGTCCAGTTAGTATTCGTAGCAACCTGACTGAAATACTGATAGAAGGTTGTTTGTTGTCGTTAGAAGGTATACCTGCTGTGTCATAGGTATACTATTCAAACTCAAACTCAAAGCATTTATTTCAAATGAACCAATTACAGGCACTTTTGAATTGTCAAGAGGTCGGTCAGTCAGAAAGATGAAGCTAGTTGCCCATTACAAAGCGTAGTAGGTACCTATGGAGAAGAATGGGCAAGAAACTCCACGGACACTCTTTTAAATCAAAATATAGTTACAAAATATTGGTAACATCATTCATGTTGAAATTATGCATGTGAGAACGATGCAGAAAGTTACAAGCATCCGTAATAAAAATACTAAAACAATTCAAATATTAAATTAAATTAAAATAAGCCATGGCAGCTAAGAGATGTCCAGTCCCTACTGACGGCGCCCGTTCGCAAAAATGACATGATTAAATGCTGAACTCACTATTTGGTACCTACATCATTACTAAAACTTGATTGCCGGATTAATATTAAACTTTCGCTAGAGGTCAGTCAGTGGCTAGTAGCAACGGGGAAGGTCGGTCAAAGCTAATTGTAGGTGGCGTTCATATAGCTAGATAGCTACGGCCTACAAATAAATTTGACATTTTGTTCATTCATTCCATTTCGTGTTCATTCATGAGTTTGGTTTTATTCCACTATTTCGTTATTTTCGGTAATTTCAATATTTTAAATGGATATTTATTCGATATGAAAAAAGTCAGAATTAAAAACTTTAAATATCACTCGTGTTGATTCTACTGATTATAATGGTGTAAAATCATATCTGTTACGGTTGCGAATCATATTTAAATCAACATACAACCTGCTGCCTTACTATGACGTGCTAATGCCATCATGGTTCCATTGAGAAAAAGGGATAGTGCTATCGGTCATATATAGCTCCGTCGCTCTTTCACGCTGGAACAATGATGGCTTTATCACGTCATAGTACGGCCTCTGACACTGACTTGTAAATTGCAAAAAACCTAAGAATATTTGAATTTCGCGGGCTACATTGGCGCTTACCCCTTAAGTAATTTGCACCAAGAGCATATACGACGGCCGACATGCAGTTCAGCATGGAATTCATTAATGCAAGTATGACGTACTGTGGAATGTTTTCCCATGCTTCCAAGATGGCAGTTATCCCCTTGGCCCCTGCAAAGTTTCTGGGGTTGTTTGTTTAGTTCGAACACGCCTCTTCAGCTTATCCCATAATTTCTCTATTGAATTCATATCAGGGCTTCTTGCTGGCCATTCGGTTACTGCGATACTAACGTTATGCAGATATTCTCGAACAATTATTGCAGTGTGCGCCCTTGCATTATCATGCATACAAATGAAATCCTGGCACACAGACTCAGCATATGGCATCACATGAGCTTCTAGGCCCTGGCGAAAGTATCGGTCGAAATTTATTGGTGGCAACCCAACCGTAGCCCCGTCCCAACCTCAAGGCAAGTTTTTCCTTCAGTTGAAATTCCACCCCCGACTGTCCATGACCCACCGCCATAACTCACCTTCTCTTAAATACATCAATGCTGAAAACGTTATTTTTGCCGTCAGAAGACTTTACTACTCCATTATTGCCATAATCTTGTTATATCCGTAAAAACCTGGCTCCATTGACATTGAATCCAATGCAAATGTTGGCGTGCAAACTGTAGGCGCGCCATTCTGTGAGTTCGTGTCAGTTTGGGACCATTGGCTGGTTTGTGTGGTTTTAGGCCACGGTCTTCGGGTCTCCTTATAACACTTCGAGCGCAAACAGTCAGTCCGTGAAAGTCTCGAAACTGTTCTTAGACCTGTACTTACTGAGGTTAGGTGACGATTACGCAGGCTGGTGGTAAAGATAAACAGATCGTGTCGTGCTGTAGTGACCCGGTTTCGTGGACCTCCTGGACGGCACACGAAGCCGCCAGAGTGGCGGTTTCGTGCGCCGTCTAGGTAGGTATCGATTGTAAATTCTTTGAAGGGTAGAGCGACTTACATGAAGTTGTGCACCGACTTTTCGCTGACTAAGCACACACTGAAGAAGTGCCAGCTTGCGCGGCTACTTTAGGTGTGGTATTCCGTAAACGTCAGAATGGATTAAAAAATAAGGAAGAACAATTTCGATAGTCTTTTTATGCAAAACAAATCAAATAACGAAGTAACTATTGACTTACATACAGGTGCTCTAATCAAAGCATGTTACTTCTTTAAGAGCGACCAAAACCAATCTCCGACTTTCTTCTCTTTTTCAAATTCGTGAATTCAAATTTGGAACAATGGTGATACCGAAATGATGGCCAGTATGTCAGCTTCAGAATCGCTTAAAAACTTTCTCTCTAACTTATAATCATTTTGATGTTTTCGGCCTATAAACATACAAATGCATGGTGGCTCGATTTGAAATAAATGTCTCATTTTTAAACCTACTTTTCTCTCTTTCTTTCTTAGCGGAATGCGGCGACTTCATGCCAGAAGACTACCCGGACCACACGTACCTCAGCGGCTACAAGTTCTTCCCCGGACAGGACTCGGAGTCCGAAAGACGGATTATGGAGAACCATAAGAAGCATTTGTAAGTCTTGATACACCATGAACGTTTGTCTGTTTGTTTTTACGTATTGGCGACTAAGTTACTTCAAGAAGCTGTCTATTAATTATTATTTAGATTAATTTAGATAAAACAATTATTATTTAGTATACAAGGTGGAGACGAGATTACGAAAATATATTAAACTTCGTATATCTAATAACGTTCCCAGTCTGCATTCAAAATTTCAGTCAAATATAATCCAACGGTTTAGAGACACTATTTCTAGTCGACTGACCGGCAAAACCCATAGTCGGCCCATCACTACTATTTAATCAAATAATACAAATTTATTGTTCAACTAGAACTAGATTATATGGCAAGGTAGTATAATATAAAGCACAACCATAAAGTTTCTTAATCTAGTTAGTGGGTGCCGTACTGTTCTCCTAGATAGGTCACAAAATAACCTGTGTTTAGGAGAAACAGTTCCGATCCCCGCCATAAGTGGTTGACTTAAAAAGTTATAATAGCACGTGCTAAGAAGAATTTGTTTTAACAAATCATGATTTTAATTGCGATGTAAATTTCTAAATACTCCTATGCATTAGTATTGCCTTTGTTTTCGTTTATTTTCGTATTCTCGTCTCTTCATTGTATATATAATCTGAGTTTATTCTTGTTACTGCAATTATAAATAATAAGTTTTCTCGTTGGGTACAAAAAAAAACTATAAATATCTGATAAATTGGCCAGTGTCAGTGTAGATACTAGCGTAGTGTATATAGTTGCAATTTCGAAAAATAACAGGTAATATTACTTTAAATTAATTTATCTATCTAATCAACGCATAATTCCTGATTTTTACTCAGCTACCAGAACTTATTTATAGGATTTTCCAGACGTTTTCAGCATCAATACTATTTCGTCCAAAGTCATTAACTATCCCCGCAGTCCTTAATTTACGTAATACTAAAACCAAAGTTCTTACATAAACAAGAGCTAGACAACAAAAGTCTCCAGACTTACGGAAACAAGATAAAGAACTATAATCCGAGTAATTGGACCAATCAGGGGAGTTGTAGTGATTGTATTCTTTTCTTTTGTATTGCAGAGGCCAGAGTCCCGCGGAGGCTGACTTAAACTTATTAGAAACGGCGCGAAGATGTGAATTATACGGTGAGTTGAAAGTTTGCCGATTATTCTATTTTTTTGGATTGGTTTGCGTTTAGTTTAGTTAGATTATGTATCTATTTATTTTGTAGGTTTAACATAAAAATATCACGAGTAGGTTTGGAGTTATGAGGGAACAGATGAACATACATAGCCTGTTAAAATCATAACCCTCCTTTGGCTTAGCCGTAGTCAGTTAAATAGTAAATTTAAATTGCCGTCTTTATGAAAGAGTTTTATAGTCGTACATAAGGCGCACTAAATACTAGAAGACAATTTCTGCCATTCAACCTTTGGGTTAAAAATAATCTCACTTTTAAGTGCAAAAAATAACTTTTATCTACTCTCATTTCGTAAAATTGGAATTATAAACTTTCAAATGAGTTTATATTGACATACTTTATAAACACACTACCGAAATTTAAAAATAAAATATTATTATAATACTTTTTCTCTAACAAAATAATGTTATATTTTTTTTTTACTAATACGATACTAGGGAAGTCCAAGAAGTTAATATCAGCAAAGGATTTCCATCAATTTGTTTTTTTTATGGATCGCATATGCGTGGCGCGCCATTTTTATAGCATTACAAAAAAGTTTTGATTCCAATTTTTACTTGTCTTTGGCAGCGCCCACTTTAACGCATGCGCGGTGATGTGCTGGGTTTTGGTGCAATTCATATGTTTTGTTGTACTGAATTTCGTGGGAAACTTTGATCTTTTATTTAGTAGGTTCAATCGCAATGTATGAGAGTAGAAAGTAGTTTATGAAACTGCACTTATCTAGGTATTAAAACACTCTTGTTTTAATATTTAAAATTGTGCAACAGTTTCATAAACTACTATCTTATATTCAAAAATTAACCGTTGTCATGCGATTGTCGTGAAATTGACATGCGTTGGTTATTTTATAATGTTCATAAACATCAATATTTGTTTCAGGTATAAAAATGCATCCAGCGAAAGACCACGAAGGTGTCCCACTAAACCTCGCAGTCGCGCACCTGGGTATAATAGTGTTCCAAAACAATACCAAGATCAACACCTTTAGTTGGGCGAAGATACGGAAAATATCGTTCAAGAGGAAAAAGTTCCTCATCAAGCTGCATCCTGAGGGTTACGTTAGTGTAAGTGCAATTTTTATTTTTACTAGAGAACCGCTCGTGCCTCGTATGGTGCAATGGCGACATGTCAAAACATCAAGATTTCTGGCCTGTATCTAAGTTAAATATTAATTTATTAAGCTCATAAACCTTCCCTAATAAATGCTTCAAATTATGGTGAAAATTTCATAAAAATCCATTGCAGAGTTTAAATGATCTAAAGATACAAACAGACACGAGGATGGACTTTGTTTTATACTATGTATTTATGTAGATAAGTATTTATAAAAATACTGCATTCATTGTCCTTTTTAGGGTGCATTAAAATAGTCTTGACGAGAGAAAATATCAAATGCCCGGTCTCCTTGGAACGACATCGTCAGCACCAATACCCTAGAATTATTTTATTAACGAATGGCAGTACATTATGCAGCTCTTACCCACTTTTGCAGTTGTAAGTAATACTCAAAAAATAACACCCAACGGAGTCGGAAGTTTTCCATTTCATAAAGCTTTTATATAGATAATCTAGTTAATATACAAGCAAAAGTGGTAAATTAAGACTTTTTGATACTGATGTTTTCCTTTTCTCCGTACAGGGCTATTACCGCGACGTAGTAGAATTCTTCTTCGACGGTCGCAACGAATGCAAGAACTTTTGGAAGAAATGCGTGGAGAACCACGGGTTCTTCCGCTGTTCGAGTGTCGCACGACAGCCGAGACAGAAGACTAGGGTCATATCCAGAGGATCCTCGTTTAGGTGAGTTATTATAAGGATGGGCGAGTGCCGAAATGCCTACACCGGTATTAAATTAAATAAAAATTACCTTTATTTTCACTACTGACAATATTTATAAACCGTACATTTTTTTAATATACTCGTATAAAAATCTTATGAAAAGCGAACCGTTATAACCATTATAGTGCCATTGCAAAATGGTTATAATAATGGTTATAATCCTCTACAATTCAAAAAAAATAAAAAAGTCTACAATTTTCTAATACCTTTAATAAAGTTTCATATTGAGACACGATGTAACAAAATTCTATCGAAAGAAAACCGGCCACATTTCTCTAGATCGTATTTTGTTGCTTCGTGTCTCAATATGAAAGTTTATAAAAGTTATTAGAAAATACTAGACACACTTACCGAGGTCGCTTATTGAGCCGTTTTTCAAAATTCCTTCTCAGTCACGAGATCATTTTTTTTAAAGTAGTGGCACTAGTGTACCGTTGTACGCCGTCTTAATCGTTGTTAATAATCGGGTCAGGTTTTTAATAATTTGTTCTGCACAACGGACTTTCCAAATAATAAATGCAGGTAATCTAATATCATGCGCTTTTGTTTTTGAAATTGTTGATAAACATACTGTTTTGATGCAATACAACTTCTGACGGACATAATTGCTGTGAAACGAGCTTAACTAAACGTAACTTTGCAACTCATTTCCTAAGGGTATTTAATGTTGATTAGCTGTATGTTCGACTGTAATATGCAGGGTTCCCATTTACACAGGGTGACCGGGATATCGAAGAGCAAACTGTAACCATGAATTTAGCACGTGATTCTAGACTCCCTAGCGTAGAATATTAATTCTGGTGGTTATCAACAAAAAAAAAAACTGCTGTTTCATAGAAAAGTGCAATCAATACCTAGGCGGTCAAAATATATTCAACAACCAATTTTTTTTTTAAGTTATCTTACGAACAATTTCAATGCCGGGGGGTTTTGAATAGGCGTGGGCAAAGTGTATCATTTTAGTGATTGGAAGATTTGCATCTGGATCACTGAAATGATCCGAAACACTGATATGTTTCATTTGGATCATTTGGCTCATCGGCTCAAAGGATATAAAATACAGAATGTTACGTATACACTTACGAACGATAACTTGTTATTGCAAGCATTTTATGCAAAAAACGAACGGATATTATATGTAAGCGCCTTAGTGGTAATTTTTACGTACGAACACATACATATGTAACACTGAGAGTGATACACAACTCACTTCTGACTTCTATAGATTGTAATATATCACCCGCTCACTCGCAACTCGCGAGTCAGTAGTAACTCCGTGTGTCAGTCTCTCAGTTTGCCTCTCTCGCTCCGTGCTCAGTCGTCTCGGAAGCGACGCGTCGCGTGGAAAGAGCACAGAGCAAAATAATGTTTCGGATCCAAATGATCCGTTTGAAACATTGTGACTGAACCCATCTTTTAAATCCATTCAATGATCCGGATCAGTGAGTCTGTTCCGTAAAGAGTTACACACGCCTAGTTCAGAATCTTGTGCTGAATCCATGGAAACCGGTGGCGCGTCGATTTTCCTGCCATCCTGTATTTAATTTTAAACGATGCAAATGACCAACGAGGTTATCCTCAATTAAACAATAAAGACTTTGACTTTAATACTTCTCATACTTAATTGCTTGATATAAATAATTTTATTCTCTTTATAGATATAGCGGTAAAACCCAGAAACAAATCGTCGAGTACGTACGAGACAATTACGTGAAACGACAAACATTCCAGAGGTACGTCCATACTCAACACATTACTATACATAAGCTTAGCTATTATGGCAGATATGTACTCAAGTAGAATTAAAATTGACGCGAGATAAAAGTGTGTGAAAAAGTCAATTTTATCTCGCGTCGAACTCAATACTGCATGTATAAAAAATAATATATTATCAGCTTAAGCCGCTGTAGTTAAAAATAAATAGCTTTCTGACTGTAACTTATCTTTAAGCGTAGCTAGAGAACGCTTATAGATGTAATATAGTTTGTTACAAACAAACCGAGGTATAGTTAGGATGTAACGGGATACCTAACATAAGTTAATACTAGCCTAAGTGTGTCCTAAAGGTGAGTGGTTAGCATGGGCTGGGAGACACTAGCTTTTGGTTTTGTCTTGTGGGCGTTTGTGTGACAAGAGAAGCGACTCGTAACGAACAGATGCATGATGTAAGCAAAAGTCCCTCGAACTATAACGATTGGTTAGCGTGAGGCTTCGATAGTTTTGTATTAATCGATGGTGATTACACTCTGTTCACAAAAGAATGAGTTGCACGAGACTTTGCACAAAGTGTGCAAAATTAAATTGAAATTGCTTTGATATGTTTTTGATGCGAAAACTTACATGGGTTTCTCATATGTATTATATATATAAAATTATGTGTTATCAACATATGATTTATAAAACATAAATCATTATCATTACTTTTTGAAATAATATAGTTCACATAATATAGGCGTCGTGGAAATTTTGCACTAAGTTACCGATTTTTATTCTATTGATACGAAAAGTAATGGTAATGATTAATGTTATAAAAATCACTTCCCCTAAGCCCAAATAGGTTTTCCTACATAAAACACAATTTGCACACTTATTAAATTTAATTTTGCACGTTTCGTGCAATGTGTCGTGCGACCCGTCATATCGTGAGCAGAGCATAGCATATACTCGAGCATGCGCTGTATCCGTTGAAATTTCCGCTTCTTCTAAACGAGTGCGGTGTAGTGGCGAGTGCGTTGCGTTGCGACGGCACTGACAATCGGTCGGAGGATGGTGTTGTCGTATCACGTAGGGTTTGTCTATGATGGGTCTGCGCTCTGATTAGTTCGTTTAACGTCGCGTGAAACCTCTTTTCTTTCCAAAATTGGCTTCATTAAAGTTAAAATAAATGTTCTTTAATACGGTTTCACTAGTTAGCCGGATACTAGAAATTAGTTGGTCACGCTTGCTTAACGCACGAGGACCGCAGGCCCGTCGCGGCGCGACGCGTATCGTAAGGGCACAGATTACATACTGTACAGATGCTCGACTTCCTAAATTCTACGACGCACGCACACATGCGCAACGCACATTTTCACGGGGTACAATGGCTCGTGTTTGATGAAATCATCAAATGCTAACGTGCCCTGGTCATTATAGGCGTGGTTTCGGCAGCTGCTTATTGGATCTACACAATAATTATGTCGCCTGCCATCATTTTTTCCCCTCGCACCTTACATCTTGAGCGGAATTGACATTCACTTTCCCGTGCTCCTGATGACGAATATAGGAAGTCGAGTATTTGTTGAGGAAATATCTGTGTGCTTATCTTCGACGCGCCAGAAATTTAATTAGTACGATTTATGCGGGCGGAGTACAGTTAGGGGGGTAAACCTCAGCGCACAGATATTTCCTAGGCGTATGTGATCTGTGATAAGGGCGGCCACACACTCGGGTACAGTGCGAAACCAAAAGCTGGTGTCAGTCGTCACCATCCTCTGCCCGACTGTCGGCAGGTCGGGCTCGTTCCGTGCGTCGCGCTCCGTGTGCGGCTCGCGCGGCAACGTGGCGCCCCCCCCCGCGCCGCTCAACCAGAGCCTCTCCGCGCACCCGCTGCTGCCGCTGCCGCCCGGCTCCGACGGTACGTACGAACTTACACGACCATGCCCTGACGTAACGGTACCTATTGGAGCGTATAGCGATACAAGGATCTTTTGGTGCGTGCCCGAAATCAGAACTAACGCCTCTTCCTTTTTTTCCGAAACAATTGCTTAAATCTTTACCAACAGCGCCCCCTTGATAACGTCATTCAAGCGCCAAAAAATCCTTGTAGCAGTTTAAGGGTAACGATGTGTTTGATTGGTGTTTTGTGTTTTATATCGTGTGTATTGGGTCCCAATTTTGGTTTATACCTGTATCCAATTAAGGTTTTAATTCAGTTTCGACCATTTTTGTGCAAAACTTTTTACTTTTTCTCCTTCAATCGATGTATCTCCCACCCTTCCAAATCGTTCGTCGCGTGTTCTATCCCCCTCGCACCTGTCACGTCACTGAGTAGTGGTTTGTATTGCAGCGATTTCCCTGGAGTGGGACAAGCAACCTCACTACCTGGAGGCTTCTCTGATGATGAAGGGCTACAGTGCGGAGGAGGCGCGCGCGGCGGCGGCGCGGGCGCGGCGTCCTCAGGCCGCGCCTCGCCCGCCGCTCGTAGCTACCGCTTATGCCAGCACGAGAGACAAGGTAGGGATATATCTGATACTAAGGCCCGCTTGCACTACAAATCACTGAATGCGTTTAAGAGTTAAACGTATTTAAAACATCGTCATGTCTGTCATCTTCACAGAAATAGAACGATGTTTTAAATACGTTTAGCGCTTAACGTATTTCGTGATTTGTGGTGCAAGCGGGCCTTATTAGCCGGCTCTAGACCGATCGATCAGACTCGGTGAGAACGCTTTGTAAACGCTCGGTCGGTGTGGCCGCGTTTTGTGCGTGGTAAGCACAGTCGGCAACGCATGCCAGAGCTTGCAAACGGCATATCTTAGACGCGTAAAGTTTACGCTTAACCCTTGCGTTTCGGAACGGGGTCGCGGGCCCGAAACAGGAGGCGTTTTCTCAGCTGGATCCAGAAATCACCGACCGAGCGTTCTCTTGCGAGACCGGGATGCGACCCGGCCTATAAATACCCGGTGGGTTATACTATATAATCTTTTTTTCTACATGAGGATTAGTAAAACAATATTATTATGTTTTTGCGCTTTCTAGATATTTTATAACACCAGAATAAGCCTGGAATTATATAGTCAATAACAAGACTTAATTGTAGGCTAAGCGTAGAAGAAACAAGGCTTAAAAATAATCTCTAATTGCCGACGCTTATATTTCAACTTCACATAGATTTGTATTTGTTTCTTTCAGCTTTCGAAACTGTACAGCAATCAAATCGTAAGGGCCCAATACAAATTGGCTTGATATTATTTTAATGTTTCTAAAATGTTTGATGTATCATCGATAACCTTCTTTGCTATCGTGAAGTAATCTTGTCTATTTTGGTTACATACATAATTTCGAGAACAACTAAAGGGAACCTCTGACTTCCCAAATATTCTTGAATGTAATATCGATACCTCTAAAATATCTACTTTTGATTCAATTGCGTCACAGCTCTAAAGTAAGCTTTGTTATTTGTGTTTGATTTTTGCACTAGTGTCGTGCAACCCGTCAGATATTGATCCAAAAATCTACTCTGTGGTAAAAAAAAAAAGTATTTTGTGTAACCGAACTGGACAAGACAGGCATGATTCAGGAGTCATGGTTCTTCTTACTCTCTACTCACTCATATTTGACATATTTTACTTATTCTTATTCCTTATCAAAATGTTGCTATAGCAGATCGAGAGAGCTTATAAAAAAATACATTTTAATTGATGATGCCTTGCTTGTTTCTATCATAATAAAGCTTACTTGACCTCACTATACAATTAAAGCATCATTATTTAAATTAATGTAATACCAAAAGAACCTAAACATTACGTCTTTTCAAACATAATACCATTTCCAATATCTTTGTGGGTGAAGGGTATCAAATGCAAATTTTAATTCGAATTCATTTATTTCAATCCACACATTGTAATGCACACATTCGGTCATCTTGCACTTTCCGTAACGCACTTACGTCACGGGGATCCATGTGTTTGTAACCCGTCTACTTGTACGGCTAGGCTCATATATAACAGTGTGTCGTCCCACAGGCTCCAGAGCTAGTGACCCATGCCGAGGTCAATCATCATCCTACGGAGGATTCGCCTCTGCCTCATCGGACGACGACACCATTGGTTTGTATATACTCTGATGACCGTAATTTCTGTTCACAAGTGAAGTCAAAATGTAACGTTTGCTATGTTTTGGTTAGGTTTCTCCGGAGAGTACATGGAGCCAGGCGAGTTTGCCGCGTGCGAGTGGGCTCGGCCGCGCGCCCACTCCGCCGCCGCGTGCGCGCCCAGGTCAGAGCCCCCCCACCTCGCCCCCCCCGCCCCTCTCGCCCCGCTGCCCGCGCACCGCGCCACGTGCTCCGCCCCCCGTCGCCGAGCCCCCCTCTAGCGGTTACCCGGACTTCGTGCTGGCGAAACATACCTCGAGCTTTAAGAAGTCGGCCGAGCGGCTCGAGTACGAGATGTCGCAGAGCAATATCTACTCGGCGTGCCCGTCCTCGCGCTCGAGCCGCTCGGGCGGGTCGCTGCGTATCGAGGAGGACGTGGACGAGTCGCCCGAGCGTGCCGGGCGCGCGCGCATCACGTGGCGGCGCAGCGCGTCGTGCCGTAACCTGCGCGACTACAGCTTCGACGAGGCGGGCCGCGCCAAGCGCCGGCGCGACGTGCGCTCGCTGCTGGCCGACCTGGACACGCTGGTGCGCCTGGACTCGCCCGTCACACGCTACGACGAGGCCCGCACGCGCGCTTTCGTGTTTGGCGAGCGCGGCTCCGTGGAGTCCGCCGGCATGTTGTTGGGCCGCGCCTATTCGTCTTCGTTTCCAGGTGCCATCGGCGAGCCGCGCCTCGACCTGCCGTCGTTCGCGCGCACCGGCTCGCAAGACGACCTGTCGCACGATAGTTATGAGGTTATCGAGCGCTCTGACGATGAGTCGGAGACGCGCCGCTACGCGTGCATCCAACCGAGGCGCCGTAGCACCGCGCACACGCGCTCGTGCTCGCTCGACTCGGGTAACGACCTGCCGTCCGACGACGACCGCTCGCTGTCGCACTTGTCCGAGAGTGACGACCACGACGGCGCGCCCGACGAGGTGGTGTGCCACTACCGCAGCAACAACGACATCCAACTAGATCCGTTCCTCGTCGACGACCCGCGAGTCCTACCCCGTGAGAAACTCTCAGTGCGCTCTGATGGCAATTTCTATAAGGAAATCAAACGGGCACTCGGCTCGCGAACATCTAGCCAAGAGTCGAAAAGTGACATTTATGACTCTAAAATATCCAAGAGTAGTGCCGAATCTAGCAAAAAGTCGCGGGATAGCGTTTATCATACGGACAGTAAGAAATCCCGCGAGACTCTCAAAAGCAAAAGCTCCGATAGGTCCGGCTCGCGAACTTCCAGTCAGGACTCGAAATCTGATTATTATGATTGCAAAAAGAATTTGTATGAGCCTGATGAAATTAGCATGAGGCGACGTAGTATTACTAGTATCCAGAACGCTTACATAGACCCGTTCGAACCCATTTCAGCCTCGTCTAGTCCCGACTCGACCAAAGATTTCTTCGATACTCAAGCCACTTTTATTAGTATGGAAAAACCAGAGTACCGGGAGAAATCGCTATTCGACAAATCGCATGAAGACTTGATCGCTAATTTGGCGAATTCTCCCAATTATTATCTATCTACTCCGTACTCGACTTTTCCTAGCAATAGCAAGCATGTCAAGGAACCTAGTCCATTGCATTCCGCCAGCCTGCAGAATGTAGAATTAGATCAATTTTCGGGTCAGTTCGAATCAGATTCGAGTCCTCCGAAGAAATCAGACGAGTTATCAACTGAGGAGGAGGATATCCATCCGACGACCACACACATTTGGCCGGAAAAGATTGTCGGTCTCGATACCGAAATTGATGGAACCAGGGCTGCGAAAATACATAGCTACCAGCGCCGTCGCTCTTCAGATACTGTATTCAGTTTCGATAAAGAGAAGATAGAGTCGTTAACGCGATCGATCAGCAAAGAGAACACCTCATCGCATCTTGTGAAAGATTCGTCGAATGAGTCTGATGTGAACGTGAGAGTGCTGCCTGCAATGGACAGCATTGAGTATGCCAAGAACAAAGCTAAGCAAGCCGCTATCCAGTCTGGTACAGCTTCTATTCTCCAATCAGAATTTGACAAGCGCGGAAAGGTTCATACTCACATCGTTAGAAAAGAGAATTTAAAAGAGGAATTAATGGCAAAGACTCACTTTGACGAATATAATCCTAAGCTGATCCTTGAGACTAGTTCAAGCAGCCGTTTGGCTGACACGGCTGTTCCTTACACTCATCCGACTGTCGAACGAACTAAGAGTGATCCAAACAGCTTAGCAAATAGACCTCGCTTCAGCAGTGTTAATTCTCGCAGACATGTGTTAATGCACCAGAAATCTATTGATCTTACACCAGCGGAATCAAGTGATGAAGATTACATCTTCCGTCAAATACCGAGTGCTCCGCCAATCGCGACGAAGCGTTCTCATTTTGAACTGCCGTCAAGGCTGCCCGATCATATACGACCTCAATTCGACTTGCCTAAGAACTATTTCAAGGAGTTCGATGCGTTCAAAGCAGGTTTCAAAGATAACAAGAAAGTTGTCGATGACGGTTATGACATTCCTTATGTATTACATAAGCGGCATGTGATGAATGGAACTGCCCCATCTCCTCATGACGATCAACGACAGCCTCCTGATATCGTTATGCTTCCGCCACAAAATGGCCGCCATGTGGTCAGTGCTCATCCTAGATGCAAGTATCATGATCATCCTAAGTCGCCACGTTCTCCCAAGTCGCCGAAATCGCCAAAATCACCAAAGTCGCCGAAATCACCTAAGTCGCCCAAGTCACCGAAATCACCTAAGTCTCCTAAATCACCTCGGAACAGTATACAAGTAGAACACACTTCCAAGTTCCTTGAAGTTGAAAATCGCGACTTTTTGTTCACGCAAAATATCGATCTGTCTAAAGTAGACCCAGTCACTCTAGAAGTGGACAAAAGCGGTAAATTACAACATTTACCGAGTCCGAAGAGGGACATAACTAAAAACTTGGATCCTGTTCTACTTGAGACTCTCAATAATAAACTTAGTCAGATTGAGAGTGATTCTGCGACGAGCTCTAAAACTGACAGTATCAGACAGGAGCCTATGTATCCGTGCGAAATAAAGTTCACTATCAATGGCCGTAACGTTCAACAACCGCCTATTTGTAAAGAATCACAGCCTTTGACAGCTGCGGAAAAATTACGAGCCGACATCAAATCTAAGTCAGAAAAGTTGCCACCAAAGAGGGGCCAAAAAGGTAGAGGTACTGGTAAAAAGGGCCCAGGAAGTAAAATAAAAGGGAAAAGTAATAACAAAATTAGGATAACATCATTCTCGTCAGATGATGAAAGCGTTGACTCTGACGATGTTTTTGGCACCACTGAAGCTGCACCGAAACTTGAGTTCTCACCACCGCAATCTCGAAAAGATTTGGAACCTATTCTGCAGTTGGAATATGATAAGATTACCTCTGGGGCTTGGCATAGAGGCCAGACTATGAGTTCGACGGAAATCGAAGGCTCTCCGCCACAGTGTAGAAAATTAGCTGAGTTAGAAGCTAAGTACAACCCTCAAGTTCTCGATAGCATAAGTGGTAATGCTACAGAACTACGTAGAATTTCGGAGCGTTCTATTTCAATCCCGAGTTCAGAAGACGATGTCGCGATAAAATTCGCTGAGACAAAACAATCCAGTAAGGAAAGTTCACCTTGGGAGTACAACGAAAACATTCCCTCGCCGATATTAGAAAGTACTGAGTTCCTTAAATCAGAAGACGAACACTTAGCCGACATGGAAATACAGAAAGTGACAGGTGTTGCGTCTGACGACAAAGTTGACGCTGTCGACGCCGAGAAAAAGGAAACCGTAACACTCGGTGTGAAGAAAAGCCTAAGAGATGAGTTGATATCGCCAATGTTGCGTAAACCTGGTGGCACTCCAATACTGTTCGCTCATGCTAGATTAAACCTTTCCGAAGGATCAGTATTCTCTCTCCAACGTCAGAAAGCGACAGACTCACCAACAGCTAGCCGACGAGCTAAAAGTCTGGATACGCCAGTTATTCAGCTACATAGACTTCCACCTATGAATGCCTTCTCTTCGAAAGACGATACAGTTGAAGATATTAATGAAGAAGGTGAAATACTGGAAGAGAAACCTTTGATTGACGAAAAAGGGAAAGCAACAGTTCCGAAGAAAGACACTATTGATAAAATAGACGAAGTCGAGGAAGAACATCCAGATCATGAAGATCTGAAGTCAGTTGTTATAGATAATGAAGAATTGCAGCTGTTAAATGATTTGGTTGAACAACGTCGTCCGCGATCGTTCAAGCGCAGATATGATTTGACAAAATTGAAGTCTCAAGCAGCTCGCTCTCCACTAAGCAGATCGCCGCTATCACGCTCACCAATTTCAAAGTCACCATCCCGGTCACCTACTTCTTCATTGAACTCGCCTAGAGGCAGTATTCGAAAGTTGTCAGACCTGAGCGAAGACCAGATAGTACCAGACATTGAGAGAATCAAACGTAAGGAAAAGAAGAAACTAACATTAAAACCTAAACCTGATGAAAAACAGAAGTTAAGCAGCAAACTGAACAAAGGTGGTTCTCTAGACACAAATGCTACTAAAGTAAAAGCTCTGCAAACTCAGAAATCTTTGCCGTCGTCTCTGAAAGAGCGGCCAGACTTCTTAACAGTACCTCCACTTGACATGGCTAGAGCTAAAAGTCAGGAACTCGAACAAACAGCAAAGAAAATTGCTAAAGAAAAGTCTAAATCGTTGGAGAGGATGGATGTAAAACGCGGCAGTAGTAAGGAAAGAACCAAGTCTCAAGAAGATAGCGATACAGAAATCGCTAAACGTAAAGAGAAGCAACAGATGTTGTTTGAAGCTGCTTTGAAGCAAACTAAGACTTTAATTAGTCCAGTTAAAGACACTATGCCGCCATTCCCACCGCCGGAAGATAAAATCGTTGTCAAAACTGAAGGAGACAAGATAATCATTGACACTAAGATTAATAGCAAAGCGGAGGACCACGTCTTCATCGCTAAATCTCCAAAGAAACTTGATAACAAGTTGACAGGAAAGATCAGCAGGAGTTTTGAGGACCAAAAGACACCGAAAACGCCCAATAAAATAAATAAGAGCATGGATGACAAATCCAGCCCATCATTAGAAGATAAGTTTGATGATTTGGCTGCTTTGCAGAAATCACCCAAGACATTGTCTAAAAAACAGGAGATAAAACAACAGATAGAAGGCAAAGTTGTTTACCAAAAAATTTGTCCTGGATCTAAATCCAAGAGTTTAGACAGAAAGGCGGAAGTCCATTTGGATTCGAGAGCAAAATCGAAGAGTTTAGACCGAAACTACGTGACGCCCGCGTCTATGCTGACAGAAAATGAAAAGCATTTCAAACAAGAAGTTGTAAAAGTAGATGTTCATCCAACTGTTGTTGAAGAAGAACCCGACATATTACCAAAAGACGACGTAAAAGAAACAAAGGACACATCACCTTCAAATAGTTACAAAGACAAAACTGAAGATGATTCTTCAATGGAATGGATGACGAGCTCTCAACATACTATAATTGAAAACGATACACAAACAGTTATCATGGAACGTCGTAAAATGGATATCTACAATAAGCAAAGGCAGACTGAGCTTAAAGAAAGTAAGAGTAATCAAGACATTCATTCATTAGTGACAGCAGAACGAAAAGCAGAAGTGACTCGTTTGACCAGCGAGGAAGAATCTTTGACTGAAGTTAGCGACTTGAAAGTGTCTGATGAAAGCAACATGCTCGGTTTATCTTTGCCATACATTGATGCTGACAGTTCATCGGATCAAGAACAGAAAAAACCCAAAATCCCTCGCGGTATTAGCGACGATTCTGGGTCATGGGTCACTGTCGATTACGAAGAGACTACATTAGACACTGAGCTACCCCTTTCTGATGCCAGCAGCAAAACTCGCGGAAGGAGAACCTTGGATGCTCAAGGAACATTTGATGAATCATCGGCAAGCTTGATGGAATTCTTAAAACAAGAATCCATATCGCAAATCATGTCAGATAGTGATACTGAACGTTGTTCAAAGATTTCTCGAGAACCTCCCAAAACTATAGACTTGTCCATGAAATGGAAAAATAAGAATAAAATTATTGTGACGCCGCCTCAAGAAAACAGTCCCACTATTGAGAATATACCATTTATTGACTCCAGTACGTCAAAGTCTAATAAATCCGAAGGCGAACACACCGGTAGTTCTGGCAGTGATAAATCTCCGACTGACCAAAAACCGGACCAAAGGACGTTACTGACCGCTAAGTCAAGACGTAGTGAACTGTTGAAGTTGAGTGCGGAACGTTCTCGAAGTTCCGAATCGACCTCTTGGACCAGCATTGAGAAAGATGCCAGTCCATCAAGTCATATTAAAGGCAGCTCCATTGACGACGAGTCTAGCGTTAGTTGTTCAATCGCTAGGCCTCTGGGCATTTCACAAGATATCGAAAAGCTTAATAAAAAGGATCGGGAATGTTTGGAAGAATTGAAACAGGCGATGGAATATGGAGAAGAACATTTACTGTCTCAACGTACATTATCTAGTGACCACTCAAAATCTAATTCCAAATCGCCTTCACCAATACCAGAAATTGCTCGTATCGAAAGTCCTAGGAGTCCGTCAAAGTACGGCTCAAGAAAGTCGCCTACTCCGACTTTGGAAAAGCAGGGCCAAGTGGATTCTCAGAGAGCTCCCACTGATTCTGATTCCAGTTCAGAAAGCATTGATAGAACTGTTGAACAGCTGTCGCGACCAAGTGTTAAAAAGAGCGGTCTGGAAAAAATAGGTAAAGCCGTCATTGAAGAATCTGAATCCAGTCAATCAGCTGCCTCCAAAGCTTCCGATGCAGCAAAAGAACTGAAAAATACAGTTAAAAAGACTAAAATCGCTATAACTATATCTCAGGAGGATCAAAATACTACTATTGATTTCGATGATGACGGTAACGTCATTACTTCTTCATATGAAAGGGGTGAAATTATGAAAAAGAGGGCTCTTAAAGATCATGACCAAAAGAGTTCGTCGAAGTCAAGTGTTGACACGACCACCACGACCACTACTTCTAAAGGATCCCTCAGTGTTGATGACTCATCATCTCGAAGAAAGGGACGTCTTCTTGATGACCAGAAAAGTTCATCCAAATCTAGTATAGATTCTCGGGGTTCCCTTAGCGTTGAATCTCGAGGTTCATTTGAAACAACAGAATCAACGTCTGGGTCTCTTGGTGAAGCATATCGTCGCGGTGAAGAGTTAAAACCAACATGGCGACCATTCTTTGGTGCGTCGGGCAGTGAAAATAGCACAAGCATTGAAGAAGCTTGGATACCACAAGATCATGAGGGATACGAAAACTTGGCCATAAACAAGGAAGTTTTTGAGTACAACAACCAAAGGTTGTTAGATGACTTCCAATCGTTTTCTAAAAATCCTCCTCTGTCTGCCAACACGTCTAAAGATTCGACTGATGCAGACTTTACAGATGATTTGAACGATTTTCCGGTCAATTTCTTATATCCAGCTACGTCATCCAGTGGTGGTGGTACTTCGGATGTTGTTATAGGCTACGGCCAAACATTCGGCCGTACTTTATCACGCATATCAGAACGTAGTACTGCGTCCGAAAAGACCAGCGCTGATGAAGATTCTACTAAGGCTTGTTCTCGATCAGAAAGCATTAATGAGGAGTCTCTAAACTCTAGTGATCATCAAGCTAGTCTTAGCTCAGATCCGCCTAGTGCCAACGTCGCTTACATATCAGACGCCGATAGACGCACTTCGGCAGAGATGCCCGACATACCAATAGATCAAACTAAAATCAGCGAAATGTATGAAGCCAAGCGAGATGTTGAGAAAGCTAGCAGAGCGTTTGATGCGTTAGATCATAAGAGGAATGGTAGTCCAGGCAAATCAGGAGCACTTACACATATGCCAGCATCGAAGCAATCTTCCGCTAGTGAAAGCCAAGAGTCCGATGATTGGCCATTACCGGAGTTACCACCACAAGCGGAAAGCAGACCCGCTAATTTGAATGAGATTGGTAGAAAAGAGTCGAGTGATTTTGACCAATGGCCGTCACTCCCGTCAAGCTTATTAGAGACCCCCATCATAGAAAAAGTCCACATTTACTACATGAGCAACGAGCCAGAAATTCCCACAAAAGTGACGTTACAATCGGATAGTTCGAAAGACCATTTAGCGGGATCTGATGACGACAGCGACACATTGAACAACGACGATGATTTGGAAAAAGATGTACCGGAATCGAAATCAGAGTCGAAGTCTGCTGAACTAAGCGAAGATACTTCTCCGAAAAATGCCAAATTGATTCCTTATGATCAATCAGGTTACATGGTAGAACCCTTGGAGAATCAAGATGAATATAACTGTCATAAAAGCGTGGTACCTAATTACGATAAGTCGTGCCTCAGTGGTACGATTAGTAAGGCGACTTGTCTTATGGGTGATGTGGGGTCCTGTTGTTCACGTTCAGAACATAAGTCGTTTAACATCAAAAGCAATTTGGAAGATAAAGTTATAATAAATCAGCCCCAAAAGTCTCCTACCAACCACAGTCCTATATACGAGGATGCTGATGATGTTTTCGGTGGTGATAGTAAGTCTCTCTCACCAGATTTTGACAAAGGTTTTTCGCAGTTAGGCACGCAGAAGTATTCGTTCGGTTCAAACAATTCTGATACGTCAATCGATGATCTTCTGTCACAAACAAATGCCGAAGATACTATTCGGGCAGTAACTAAGTTAAGTACAGGAAGTGCTGGTACTTGTAAGAGATGCAGTCACAGTAGCCATTCAGAGGAAGAAACCAGTTCTTTTGGGACTGATTTGGACGGTACAGTCAAAATTGGACTGCCTCAAAAGAAATGCACACACAGCTCGCATTCGGAGGACACGTCCATTTGCCTCAGCATTTCTGAATGGTCCACTGGCACGAACACTGTTCGCCAGTACGCTAATCTATCGGCTTCTGAAAGCGTTTCGGTACCTAAGAGTGATAAGTCTGATAAAGCCTCGAAGGTGTATTCATCTTCGCACGGGAGTAAGAAAAGTGAACATAAACTGAAACTCGGTTCTCAAGCAGAAATGAGCTCTAAAAGTAGTAGTCTCGATAAAAGCTCGGAAAATATTAAGTACGATAAATTGTGTAGTTCTGATACCACTATTTCGAGGAAAGGTATGGACAGTAGTTCTGGTACGAAGAGCGATAGTACCTTAACTCTGGCGCAATCAATATCAGATTGGTCTGCCAGTACTAGCCATACCCTCGTGGCCACGGCACGAGATGACCAAGGAGACGCGGATAATACGAAATCCGATGACACAATAGTTAAAGATATCAATGTCGATGAAAGACCCGATACAGAAATTATTGTTACTAAAGTAATGTCTCCTACTAAGGAAATTGAGGAGGCCAAGGAACCTGTATTAAGATTGACTGCGTCATACGCTGGCAAAACAGATAAATCGTCATCTATAAGTTACAGCGATAAATCGGATAAATCTAGCTCCAGCTCACTAAGCAGCTTACAGAAACATGCTAATGGAGTACTGAGATTTGACAACAGACAAGGATTTCCTCCACAAGATGAAACCCACGAACGCTACCCAAAGGTGCCGCCGAAAAGCTTAAGCTATGAAGAACAAACACATAGATACTCAAAACAAACCATGCGTTGCCAAAGTGAAGATAGCGGCTTCAAACCTTACTTTGTAAGCGAACAGCCAGAACTGGACATTGACATGCCGTCTCAACTTTACAGTCAAGAAGAAAAACATAGCGAACGTTACCAGAGCCAAGAGTTTTCTAACATTATGCGTGAAGAAGGCCCTGGTACTAGTAAATTCATACGGTCCGACTACAAGCCGTTGGCCAAACACGCGAGTTACGATGATAAGACGCTGTCGAAGAATCAGATCAAGGAGTATAAAACGAATCAGCAGTATCGCAGCAAGCCCAAAAGCTGGTCTTTCCACGAGCATTATCTCGCTTCCTCCGATTTGCCTATCATCGCAGTCCCTGAAATACCTTCTGTGCACAGGGAACTCTCGGAAAAGAGGTCTGCTGAAAGGTCAGGGAAGACTCCTTTATCTCGATGTTCGCCTTATTACTCTAGCAGTCTGAGCTCGGAGTCTCCTCCGATACAACCATCAAAAGCGCCCGTGAAGAAGTCACTTCTCGTTCGTAATATTTCTCTGAAGAGTCCACCAAGTGGCAATGACACTGACAGCTCATTGGATGTTATACGCGATCCACGTGAACGCATGAAAACGTTTAGGCGCAAGAAACAAGTGACAAGTGCACGTAAGAGGCAAGAGAGAATACAAGATGTGCTAGAGGAAGACTCAACAAAAAGCCAATACTCCTCAGAGAGTGACATGCTCGGTAGCAAATACCTGGCTGTGGAAGAATCTTTACGTCGAATGGAGAGCTCCGAATGCTCTGATAGCTATGTCCCTGAAGTAGAATCAGGTTCCTCAGAAATGTCGAAGGGTGATTCTAAGCATTACGATATCCAGGAAGCTAGTTATTCCGAAGACGAGGGACAAGACGAATACGCGAAGTATAAAAGTGCAAATTATGAAGCACAACAATTCCCGATCAATATAGCTCCAATGCAATTCCAAGGATTCGGTTCTTCCGCTGATGAGGATGAAATGGGTTTTCCTCGGTTTGATAGACTCGGCCGTTTGCGCCATCCTTATCTTGATTCTCAGGAGCCTCCATACGTTTCAGAGGACAGTCCTCCAAGGACTTCATACTCAAATAAGAGTAGTCGCCAGTCTTCTCTGAAGAAATCGAAGTCTACTACAGTATACCGTCAGGCTGACGACCCGTCTTTAGGCGAGCCTTCTGGTCAGCACCAACAAGTGTTCTATGAAGAACAAAGCGATAGAGACGACTCTGATGACTACGCTTACCCGATCGATACTATAAAGCGAGCTCCTAAAATGCCCAAGTCGGGTAGCTACTTGTTTGAGCGTGGAGAGTCAGTAGCCTATTCTGATACGGAACTGCCGCAAGATAAAGATGAATACGAGGAGTATAGAGGCAGCCCCTATCCAGAACATTACGAAGAAGTGGTAATGTTCCAAACGCAGGAATGTTACCCGCAGTACGAGCACGGTCTTGATGAAAATAGGGGTGCTAGTCAGGAACATTACGCTCGAGATCTTGACCAACGATTCAGTCTGAATAATGTAGAGAGGTTCTATTCTAGTCACTACGTCGACTCACAAGCTTCTAGCGACAGCCCTGAGCAAAAATTTGACGTGTCCACGCTGCCTCCGCCTCTTTGCTCCGATGACGAGAATGATTAAGAACATGTAGTGTGCAATTTCATTATTATATTTAGTTTGGTCGTTGTCACCCCCCGCCTCATCGGCTGAACGTTCACTATTCGGTATGCGAGCGTGCCGGCCGGTTAGAGTCTCGAAATTTAAATTCCAAATAATGCAATTATTGTTATTGATATTAGGGTATTATATTGAATATTTACATTGTCACTTTAAATATTTAGCAAAATAATGAATTAAAAAAATATCTAGTGCCAATTCCCGGATAGCGCGACCCTTTTGACTATCGTGTGAACGCGGACTTGTACCTCTAGCTTGTTAAGTATTTAGGTGTAGTTATATGTGTATTGATCTAAATTATAAATTTTCAGACGTCTTACGAAATATTGATCAATATAATGATAACTTGAATATAAAACTGTCCTTATATTCGTTACGTTATAGTTTGTTTAGACCCTAGAGCTAAAGCTTCGAGGAAATGCAATACAGGTATAATAAAAACGTAGTGCCAAATTCTTCTAGTCGTATATTTTAGTGTTTTCAACCTTTATAAAAGTTATATTCGTTGATAAAAAATATCCTGAAAATAGTATTATTGTAAAGGCTGTGATTTACTTTGTGTGGTGATGAGATCCAAGATCTGAGTTGTTCTGTTTAAGCGTTTTGCTCAAACGATCAATGTATTGTTTACGCACTCAGCACGTTGTTTATTAATCTTAGTTTTATAGTCTAAAGTTACTTTACGTTTGTCCATGACACTACATTAGTTATTACGACATGGGATCTGCATTCGTGCCAAATCTGCTCAATTTTTTCCAACACTCTATTATTATGATATTTTATTGTACCGTGTTTTAATAATGAATTTTGGGAATCCTAAATATGTTATAGTTCAAATAGGTATGAGGTTACGAGATTACGTGTCGTGTGTGTGGCGTGTCATAGCGCTGTTAAATTAACTATCATCGAAGTTAATGACTGCGACGTAAACTAAATTTCTTCCGTAGAAACTTACTTTGGCTAAAGTTAGAATTGTTTTAAACGCAACAACAAGATCACAACTTATAATACACACATACATATTCGCTTCATCATACATTATTTCTAGACCTAGCTGTTTCGTTCAAAGATATCGTATGACGCAAGTATATTTTAAAACTAAATTCTATTGTAACATACCAAGGGATTTATTGATGGAAATTAAGAAAATATATTTAATCTTCGAATTCCTAAGACTCCCTTTAGAATGTAGTACTCGAGCATAAGGAAAACTAAATAAAATCTAGTAAAAAAGGAAAAATAGATACTTCTTTTCAATAATAGCGCAGAAGCTCCATTACGTTTCAGCTTAAGGCAACAAGCAACATATGGCATACGCTTTGACATTATTTTTGCTCTTCATACCCACATTACCAATCCTGCATTTAAGTCATTATTAGGTACAGTTTCGGCTATCTTGCTGCGGAACCAAAAACTACAATCTTAAAACATTTGACTGCTATCTAAGTTAAATACTACAGAACAATCATTTGCGAATAAATAATGACAAAACAAACAATGACAAATGACAGTCACACATTCCCATTCGCAGTTGATTTATATTTAGATAGGAATAAATTATCGAAAAACTAGACGAATTGTGTGTCGGTGTAGATGTGGGAAGTTTCTTTTGAGAACTTAGAGATAGTTAAGTCAGTCGTGTAATGAGTGGAGTATATTGAAAATTAAATATAATAATATCTCACTTAATGTCTGATTTGTTGAAGTATTGAATGTTCTAGAGGTGATATTTTTTGCATGATGTGATTTTGACTCTCGTGAAGTTATGAATTTAAACAGGTCGTATGAAAACAAGTTAACCTGGATAAGGTGAATTAACTGATAAAATATCCAAAATATCGCATAAATAAGGACTTAGCGGTTATTGGCAATAAAGATGATCAAATTATTTGCTAAAAGCTCGATACTCAAACAGTACATACGTATAGTCGGCCTCGTAATTGATTTGCCACTTTTGACAACAATTCCCTTAATTGAAACTTTAAGGTCAAAACTATCTGTCACATTGGTCTTGAGAGCAAAAATAGACCGTGTCGTTTTATGACGTGCAAGTGACTTTCAACCTTAGGGTGGTAATTCTATGGTTGACTGTACGTCAGGATGATACATCATGATAAAGAGCCTCAATATGGCTTTTATTGCTTAAGGATTAATAAGCATCCTGCATCACAACCACCTTATTCCGACAAACTTGTGTTCGACGCCCTTCATATTAATAATTTGTTTTTTCGTAGTAAAATATTTTATCATACAAACATTGCTGATGTTTAAATGAATGAATTAAAACAAAATATAACTTATGTTAAACCTGCATTGGGTAAGCCAATTTTTAGAAAGTGTTATATTATTTGCAAATAGTTACTCCTAAACTTATGAAATGTTAGCTATATCGAACCCTTTACAGTGTTTATAATGTTTTTCAAAACTTCTCTGATATGCAAGTAAGTATAAAGTTAATATTTTAGGGGGTAACGTTCGACTTATATTAATTTTATTGACTGTTTTTTTTAATTTAAATTTAACAATGACTGAAATTACAACTAACGATGCAAACGTAGCTTACAATTTTAGTACTTGCATATTAGGGAAGTGGTTATATTCAAATATTATCCTATAAACCCTGTGCTAAATAGTGTTCAATTATAATTGAAGTAAAAGATTAAATGGTCGTGTGTGCACGAAGCAATTCTAATCTACTAGCGTGTAAGAGGTCGACAGACTTCCCTAGTTAGCGCAGTAACTGTACGGTACGATATTAAAATCTTAGTACTTAAGTATTTCGACTTTTCGATTGAGAGTGTACAATCCGAATAGACTGTAATGTTACAATTTCATTTAATTGTTTAAGTTTGAGCGAATGCTTTGATCGTGTACTGTGGACCAATGAAATTGGTATAGCAAATGTGGAGTCAACAAGTATTGACCAATTCATAGTATCAATATGTAGTATCATAACCAATTTATTTATGGATTAAGAGCCGATTTGGTTTAACAATACTATAATATCAATCAGTGAACCATTCTAACCTCCTTACTAATAAACGTAGTATAGCGTCTGTGTAGTTACACACCGATTTCTCTCTTTCAGTCCTCAGTAATTTGACTTTCGAAAGAAGAAGACAAAGCGTTGTGTAATTATACAGACGCTATACAACGTTTATTAGTAAGGAGGGAAGTAACAAAATATGGGAAACAAAAAAAAAAAAACTTATAACTCATCGAAAACCTCATCTAGAAAGGAACCTTAAAACGATCCACTAAAAATTGCTTCAATTACTTCTCCTATTTCTAATGCTAAAGTCGATACAAGGGTATGAGAAAAAGCAATAATATCGATGTAAAAAACATGTCGAAGTTTGATTATAATCGCATCTGGCTGCAACTTGCAAACATCAGACAACGTATTGTTCATTCGTTCACAGTTACATCCAAAGCGGACGCATTAAGTCATGTAATTTAAATATTGTTTCGATTATTGAAACGTTACTTCCTTTTTGAATTTATATGTGGGTGTTAGTGTACTGTGTCCCGCAATACACGGCACTGCCCCGCCTTGCCGGGGATAGTTAAACAATAAATAAATAAAAATAATAAGCGTTTTTACTGTTATGTTCATTCGTTTTGGTTCTCTGTACCTTTGTTTATAAGCTGCCAGGATTTGTCATGTAAGTTGGTGATGTAATATATTATTTAAATGTAATGTTAGTTATTGAGCTTTGGCGAAGATGTTCGGGGACAAAGATGAGATGTTACTTACTAGTAGTTTAAGCTTGTTCGTTCTACTTATTCGATCGTTCATTCTTATTTATGTGCGGTATTTGAAGTTTCTGCCTAAGCTCAATAAAGACATACAGACATACCTTAGATCTTTTGTTTCGATATACTTATTTATAATTTAATTTTCCGTTTTCGCACAGGTTCATGACACTTAAGTTTTTCTGCTTTTTATATATTTTTTCAGGATTTTCTTTTGTTCACAGATTTGCTTTTCCCCTGCATACTTTACTCTTTTATTTTACAACAACGTTTTAATATTACCTTTTTTATAGTATCATAAAGTATGTCTTTTGTTCTTGACTATGTCCAGCTGTGGTCGTCTTTCGGCTGAAATCATTACGATGATACTGATGTGATGTCTATTGTTACGAACTCAGTACATCATTGGTTATTCTTGCTGGATTTTAATTTTCTATCCATCATAATATGTTGAAAATTCTTTCTAGTTTAATGACCAGTGATGTTCTTTTTTTTTATTGGGTGGGAAATCACCAGTGATGTTCTGATGTTCAAATTGAATACCCGTATTTTTTTACAATTTTTTATATTTACATTAGAATGGGATGTGGCCGTGAGTTGAGATATAGCAATTTTGCTATAATATTGAAACATTAATTATTGATTTTATAAATATCATTTAATACGCCTTTCAGGCCAAACTCCCCTTATTGTCTCGCCAAACAACGATTTTACTTTATTTCTCCTCAACAGACGAGACATCTCCCGAGGAAGAAGATAACACAGTCTCCTCCGCAAGCCTTTGCATGTCTCCCTCGGTCACCGACCACAGTATCGCCGGCGTGCCTATATTCGCCTCAACGCCTTTAGTCTCAAGACCGCTGACGAATGGACACGACGTTGTGGATAACAAGAGGAATAGCGATAATAATAATGATACTGTTGGTACGGTTAATGGGAATGTTAATGGTTTGTTTCTTTTATTAATATTATTAGCAATTTGCTCGCGATTTTGCACCTACTTCCGCAAGTTTCAAGCGTCATAAAGATCTATGTCAACAATCTCGGAATTCAGCTTATAAATGTTTAAATCGAAAAGATAATTAGCGTTTCAAGTGTTTTTTTTTTCGTAATAAAGAATATATGAAGTAGTGTTGTTGTAGTGAAAGTGACCGACAAAGTTTCGGAAATAGAAACAAAAAAAACAGATACAGATATCCCAAGAAAGGTATACGCTTTGGGAATCATCGTCCATCTATCTTCGAAAACACGAACAAACGTTGATGATATCTAATATAGTGTTGTTACAACTATGGAAGTACTTGTCTATTTTGTATTACTATGATTACAAAATTATAGAACAACAACTCTATGGAACTCCAAAAAATATTTTCTAAATATTTTGAGTGACAGATGACGATCTGCGACTGGAGTTAGTAACCCTATAGAGAGTAAACTTCATACAAACGCGCAATGATAGGTGTACTACTACAAAGCGCGGTAGTAGAACATTTAAAAGCTTTGACTCTGGTGCGACGTTCGTGCTTATTCGGAATAAACGAAGATTACCGAAGCGCATACTTTAACTAGTTTACCTGTAGATAGATAGAAGTCTCTTTATTATGTACTAGCTGTTGCGCCTGTTGCCCGCTACTTCGTCTGCGATCCAGAATGAAAATAAGCCTATCCCCTTCGCCAGGTCATGGTCTACCCATCCAAAGCGTAACAAACAAAGTTACTTTGGCATTTATAATATTATTTAGGATAGTTAAGATTCCTATCGAGATGACCATGATACTTGAGTCATCACCATATAATGCTACTAACTATCTACTATCTGCTACTGACTATCGTGTGATCAGCACAGCTATCTCAATTCGTAGATTACTACATTGATAAAACATACATGTTTATTGTCCGCAGTAACGATAGTATCCGAATCAGTGAACAGTATGGATGTACTGAGTGGTGGCGAGAGTGATGCCGGTGATACACTCTCGAGGCGGAATAATAATAGGTAAGTTTATTAATTAATAAATAATAATTATAAAATAAACACTATGTAAAATCCCAAAAAATCTATTCACTATTTTGCAGTCTTTTACTGTAAGCAAAATGTTATTAGAGTTTAAAGGAGACCTTTTTTTAGTGTTCCGTTCGCAAAGGGTGTCAACGTAACCCTATTACTAAGACTCTGCTGTCCGTCCGTATCACAGCACCCAGACACACACACACACACACGCAGAGACAGAGTGTGTATATCTATAACAAAAAAATAAATAAATTGAAGTTAAAAATGAAAGGGGGTCTCCATACAAGAAACGTTTTTTTCGGCATTTTTTGCCTCGTGGTACGGAACGGTCTGACTTGCACTTGGGCCGGTTTTTTACATTCTTTATGTTTTTATATTATACTTTGACGCAGTTCTTTTATTTTTTGACAATAAATGCGTTTTGTCAAAAGCTAAAAATAGAATCCACTAGATTTTCCATTATATTTTGGTCTTTATTTTAAGGAAAACAAGCTATTTTTTTACGCAATGCAATCGGGTGGAGGTACATTTAGGGATTGCAATCCCGCAAAACGGGATCACGCATTCATTCCCGCGGGATCCCGCTGCTTTTATTAGTCTGCTGGATCCCACAGCTTCAAAGCTGGGATCCGCGGATCCCGGAAATAAAAAAATTGACGCTAAAACTTTACGTAAATCGCGAGTAGCACGAGCGCGACGTTGCCGTTCCGCACATGAATAGGGTGCAATGAACAGGGTGTGACTGTAAATATAAATTCACTGCTATTTGAAATGATTTCTACAACATATAACGATCTATTGAAAAAAGTACGGAGAGTGGTCAAGATTGAAGCTGAATCTAAGAAAGCAGATTACTGATTACTTTTACTTTACTTAATGTAAGAAATGTTTAATTAAAGTTGATTTTTACACAAAAATCTGTTGTTTCAATTTGATTTTATAGCACAATTTCGGGATTTCGGGATCCCGCGTGATCCCGCGTGGGATTGAGTAATCCCGCATATCAATCTCGCGGGTTTGAGTAATCCCGCATATCAATCCCGCGGGTTTGAATAAGCTGCGGGATTGCAATCCCTAGTTACATTCCAGAATCTGTAGTTTGGCATGCTTGTAATGTTGTGCGTTCTGAGTCCACAACAGATTGTTTTATATTGCGTTTTAGTATCATAATGATGACGTCGCTGTTATAAAAATATTAGTCCAGTTACGTGGATGTCTCCACACATCCTAATTCGTTTGGCAGTTTTGAACGAGATGAATCAGTAGGCACTATTGTGGTGATTATATTTGCAGTATATCGTCCGGACTGTTGGGCACGTTACGCGAAGTAAGCGACGCTCCTAAGAGAAGAAACATGGATATCACGTACTTTGTGGCCAAGGAACTGCTGATGACGGAGAGAACTTACAAGAGGGATTTAGAACTTGTTACTGTCGTGAGTTTTCATATTACGAAATATTTTGTGTGTTGATATGCAGTTAAATGTTGATAATATGCCTTTTAGGAACTGAGTGTAAATACCTTATTTTATCCAATAACTTCCTAGTTAGACGGCGTTATACAGCCGAACATTTCTTACTCTGCATTACAGTAAATTAAAGCATGATCTCTGTTTAATTAGATTAAGAGGTACAATTACACGTTATGATTGTTCCCGTGTATTGTACAGAAATGGAGCAGTAGTGTTTCCGAACTCGCAGCGGGAGGCGCGGAGGCGGGCGCGGCGTTAGCGCGGGCATGTCTAGCGCTGGAACCACTCGCGCTCAGCAACGGCAAGCTACTCGCGCGCCTCGATAGGCTCCTTGCCAATACTCCCAAACCTGAAGGTAAATTATATCCCACTGTTTATGTTGTCCTTGTTTTTTTTTATTTTTTTTTATTTGGGAAAATAAAGCGTAAATGTATAACCCACGACATTTTCCACGTATTATAAAAACAAGTTATAAAATTATTGCAATGTGCGCTTACAATTTCAAAAATACATATAATAGGTAATGTGTTAATGACAAAATTAAACAGGCATGCAAATAAAAAAGAAGAACAAGAAATTATTAAAGTACAGTCTAAGAGTTAAATATTACGGAGCAATATCCAAAATAGTTTCGCGAACAAGGCCCCTAAATCTATCAGTTGGAAAAGCGAAGATGTCAATATTTTGAAAGAGATTGTTATATTGACCAGTGAAGCGACGTAGGGGTGCTCGCAAGCGACCTGGTGCCTTTAACTTATAAATTGAGAACTACTACCCTGACATACACGTCGCGTTGTGCTTAGTTTTACTCTGGCCAAACTGAACCGAATTCCGCGCGGGACGCGGGACGAAATTCGCTTGCGCCGATTGTGTCAAATAATTTGTATGGAGGTGTGCAAACTGGCGCTAACAATCGCGTGACTTCCTTATCACTAAAACAAACCCGCGCGGGATTCGTCCCAGTGTGGCTAGAGCTTTATTGTTCGTCTGAATGTGTTTCAAGTAAAACACACACACTCAAATCTTTTTTGCTTTTTAACCGACTTCAAAAAAAGGAATTAAGTTAAGAAAAAAAAACTCAATTCGACTGTATATATATATTTGTATGCGTGTTAGCTCAGAACTTTTTTCTACATGAACCGATTTGGATGATTCTTTTTTTATTTGAAAGCTGGTGTTGCTCATGTGGTCCCATACAAAATGGATCAAGTTCTGGCCAGTAGTTTTTGAGTTATCCTTAATACTGCGTATTTTTCCGCTTAGTTTATATTGAAAAACTAAAATACAAAACCAAAGAAACCGACTTCCGTAATTAAAGTTATTTTTCACTTTTTTAGTGTGTTTTTGGAAGTCGGTTTTTTTTTTGTAAAAACGTTTTTTGAAATAATTATTTTAACCACCGCTGTGCAGATATTAGAGAAAATTTGGCGATGTTTAAATGCGATCTTTTTTCACAGATGCGGATGAACCTGAGTACAAGAAAATAGCTGATGTTCTTTATGAACATTTATTAAGTACAATCGACGTGAGTACCTTTGTTAATTCTCGTTTTAAACATCTTAGCGACTCTAAACATGATGCCTGGGCCAGTCGCCTGCTCAAACTAATATAACGCTAAGCTATTTCAAAGCAGCTTTACAGCAGGGGAGGATGTCACATCTCCAATTTTTGTAAAAATGGTGAGGACGCTGACAAGTTAATTATTGCCGTCATAAATCATCAACATCAGTCACTTAACTAACAATAGTTGTAAGTCATTATTGTAATTACTAACACTATGGATCGTAGTTATCTGAAATAAAGAATTATTATTATTTACTGTTTGCAATACAAATGTTTTACGGATATTAAAAATGAAAGAAACAGGTGGGAGTGACAGAGTGAATGCTAAAAGGGGGGGGGGGGGGGGGTACAAATAAACTTGTCCTATAGTGTATCACTTCTTAAATATTAAAGTCTTTCGATACAAATAAAGCAAATTGAAGCGCTGGGGCTCTGTCTCGCATAGGGTCGTAACATTATGTTGAGCGATTGCCGTTTTGCGTGGATGTGACGCATGTTTTCCACCAAACCGTTTTTTTTTTGTATTTGGGTGTTTTTTCTTTGAGTCATGTTTACCGCAAATAAACGTATTTTCTTTCTTTCTTTAAGTGTCTCTGTAATTAATGTCAAAATATCAGCTTTTTAAATTATATGTACTTACCTGCCTGTTTGTTCCGGCTAATCTCCGAAACGGCTGGACCGATTTTAACGGGACTTTCACTGGCAGATAGCTGATGTTATAAGGAGTAACATATTTTGTCCCGGGAGCACGTTCCCGTGGGATAATTTCCGACAGCCACGCGGGCGAAGCCGCGGGCAGCAGCTAGTATTAAATAAATAAAGCAATATTTTATTTTGCAGGCATACCTATGGTACAGTTCCCGCGCCGGCTCCCTGGTAGGTGTAGTGGAAAGTGTTCGACGGCGCGGTGTCGAGGCCGGGCGGGCCGCCGCTAAGTTCGACGCGAAGGCGCCCTTACCGCTAGCTGCCTTGTTGTTGAGGCCGCTGCATAGAGCGCTGCATTACAAGAGACTAGCTAATGGTACTTATTATCTCTTCAAATCTATAGTTCATATAAATCGACCATACTTTAGTTAATTCGAAAAATCCGGTTAGAGTGGTAGCTGACCCCAACATAGTTAGGGAGAAAAAAGGTTTGACAGATCGTTTTGTGTTTATGTCTCGGCATTAGTCGTTGTGTATATAAAAAAAAAAAACCATTTCTGTAAAATAACTTTTCATTGGTATTGCAAATTCTCGTGTCTATTTATGGTTCTCTCCTCCACATGTATACTCCTCCACATAATCAATATGCCAAATATATATGAGAACTCATGACCTCTTATTCGCCGGACAACGAATTAACAGAATACATTTTCTAGTTATTCTTAGGAACTCCTCATCAAATCAGTCTTTTCCACAGAATTATTCGACGCGACGCAAAGCGAGTGTTCTGCGGCGGCATTAGAGCTGGCGGAGCACGTGGCGGCGGAGGCACGCGAACAGCTGCAGCACGGGGAGAACCACGCGGCGCTGTGTCAGCTGCAGAGGGACATCGCGGGTCAGTACGCGTACTTAATCATTCTTAAGCCGGATTCACATTACTGTGTTGTGTCGTGTCGTGACGCCTTCTGACGCAATGTTAGCCAATCAAAACTCGTTGTGATTTGACGTAGTCCTAAACAGATTACTTTGATTGGTGTATCCCGCGTCACGACACAACACGACACAGTAATGTGTCTCTGTGGCTTTAAGTGACTTAATTCAGTCAAATGTGATTTTTGTCAAAAACCGGGCAGTATTAAAAAGATTTTTATTCAAACTACTTATCAGAAATGAATTAGGCCCTCAATGATCTAGCTAGAGTGTAATTTTGAGTAATTTATATGCAGATTATTTATTTATTTATTCTAAACACACCAACAGTAGTCACTTAACTTCAAATAAATAAGTTGATATCGGCATGTCAGAACAATGCACTTTTAACAATATGGTTTAGTTTTAGAAGTTTTAAACATACATACATACATAAACTCACGCCCTCTTCCCATGGGGGTAGGCAGACACTACAGAATGCCACCTGCTACGATCCTTACATACTCCTTTTGTCTCGTTTACGTTCATGCATCTGCTCATACACGCACGCCGTTTGCGAGTACTACGCACCTGACCTTTCTGAAGAACATCACCAATAAGGTCACTATATGTCTTCCTGGGCGTCCCCTCCCGGCGTTTCCACTCAAATCTGCCTTGTTCTCCTCCAACTCCAAACTTATGTTAGTCGCCCTTCAACCAAGTTCAAGTTTTAAAGCAATTATGTATATCTGTTTACAGGATACGATAAACTGCTGGTAGCGGAGCGGGAGTTTATCAGAATGGGCTGCGTTTACAAGCATTCCTCGAGAGGGTTACAGCAAAGAATGCTGTTCTTGGTATGTTATCTATTATGTATACAGGATGTATTTTTGAGATGGGGCAGCAAGGGCAGCTACCTTAACCGTTGTAGCTACAAGGAAACAGTCTTAGGAGATTTTCCTTAACTTTTTGAGAAATTTTGATTTGCTCTCACAGATTTTGAAAAAAATGTACAGTCAGCAGGAAAATGGGAAATTTTCACAAAAAACTTTGTTTTGTGCCTAAATCAGAAATAGCTAAAATTTACAAATGGTCAGAAATCGCAAAAAAACTTTTCCCATACATTTCGTAAGAAATAATAAAATAATAATATTTAATGTGAGCGTCATAACATATTACGACACGCACATTAAATATTGACCACATGTATAAGTATTATTATTTGTATTCTTATTTCAGTTCAGTGACGTGTTAGTGGTGACATCGAAAGCCGGATCAACACAGTTCCGAGCGCACTCGGCGTTACCACTTCACGCGTTGGAGTTAAAGCCTTCCGAGTTACCGCATTCCTTCACACTTACAGGTAAATATGACAAATATATTATAAATTTGTAATGCGTACAAAAGTACTACATTGTTTCAACAACTTGTATTTTTGTGTGAAACATGTTGCTGGCCACACTTCATAAAGTATGAATGTGTAACATGTTGCTGCACCAAACTAATGGCTATACATTTTGCTGTTGCCTATTCCACTCTCGATATATATTTTTTTACCAGAATTCACTAAAATAAAATGCCATTTTTATACGCAGGCGAAGACATAAACCTACTTCTAAGCGCGACCAACGACTGCGAGTACTTGGGCTGGTACAACGCGCTGCAAACGACAATAGAGAACGCGCGCGACAAGTACACCGACGTGGATGTAGAACTGACGCCTTATGAACAAGAGACTGGTATGTATTGCTAACTATAGCTGTACAAGGATATATTGGCGCGTGCTCATAATTGGAACTAATGTTTACCAACAACCTGTTGATGTCCAGAAAGGGCCCGACTGGTTGTTCACAATGGTGTGCTGGTGCCTACGCTTATGTATGGATGTGAAGGTTGGGTGTGGCAAAAGAAGCATGAAAGTAGAATAAATGCTGTGGAAATGCGTTCATTGCGAAGCATGTGTGGTGTGACTATGAATAATAGGCTGAGGGATGATGTGGTAAAGCAACGGTGCGGTTGAAAAGAAGATGTAGTGACAGAAATTTAATAGAGTGTGCTTAGATTGTTTGGCCATGTTGAGAGGACGAGTGTAAGGCGACTAACAAATGGTATTTATAAGGCAGATGTGAGTGGAAATGTAGCCGCGCTGGTACCACGTCCTAGGAGGACTTAATTGGTAATGTTCTTCAGAAAGGTCAGGTGCGTAGTAGTTGCAACTGGCGTGCGTGTATGACCAGATGCATGAACGTAAACGAGGCAAAAGGAGTATGTAAGGATCATAGTAGGTGGCGATCTGTAGTTTCTACCTACCCGCATGGGAAGAATGCGTTAGTTTATGAATGTATTTTTATCAACAGTGCCCCCATGTCAACATAATTCGAGCGTCAAAAATTCTTGTATAGCTGAATCGGTTAAACGATCGCTGCGCCGTTTGCCTTGCTAGTGGGAAAGGAAACTGTCAAACCAGTGTCGTCTAGTTGGCGCTAAGTGTTTGTTACCTTCATTCAGCTGCCAATGGAGTTCTTGTTAAGAACTTGGCTTTGAGATGGCGACCAATCGACGACAAGCTTTTCATTCAAGATCACATTGGCAAGTGACTAACACTGAGCGCTGTCATTTGGCGAAGCTTACAGCAAACAACTTTAGAACCCTATAACAAACCCTACGCGTTGCTATTCACGCGATTGTGTTAAACTATAATGTGTCACAGGGTCTGTTATGTGATGACCCCGTGTGTAACATTGGGTGTGTCTGTGTACAGAGAGCGGCGCGGCGAGCGCGTGCGGCGCGGGCGGCGGGCTGGCGCACGTGTGCTGGCACCGCTTCACGTCGCTCAACACGCAACATCTACACCTCGCTATGAGGGTACGTATCTAATAAGAGAGCGCGCGGCGAGCGCGTGCGGCGCGGGCGGCGGGCTGGCGCACGTGTGCTGGCACCGCTTCACGTCGCTCAACACGCAACATCTACACCTCGCTATGAGGGTACGTATCTAATAAGAGAGCGCGCGGCGAGCGCGTGCGGCGCGGGCGGCGGGCTGGCGCACGTGTGCTGGCACCGCTTCACGTCGCTCAACACGCAACATCTACACCTCGCTATGAGGGTACGTATCTAATAAGAGAGCGCGCGGCGAGCGCGTGCGGCGCGGGCGGCGGGCTGGCGCACGTGTGCTGGCACCGCTTCACGTCGCTCAACACGCAACATCTACACCTCGCTATGAGGGTACGTATCTAATAAGAGAGCGCGCGGCGAGCGCGTGCGGCGCGGGCGGCGGGCTGGCGCACGTGTGCTGGCACCGCTTCACGTCGCTCAACACGCAACATCTACACCTCGCTATGAGGGTACGTATCTAATAAGAGAGCGCGCGGCGAGCGCGTGCGGCGCGGGCGGCGGGCTGGCGCACGTGTGCTGGCACCGCTTCACGTCGCTCAACACGCAACATCTACACCTCGCTATGAGGGTACGTATCTAATAAGAGAGCGCGCGGCGAGCGCGTGCGGCGCGGGCGGCGGGCTGGCGCACGTGTGCTGGCACCGCTTCACGTCGCTCAACACGCAACATCTACACCTCGCTATGAGGGTACGTATCTAATAAGAGAGCGCGCGGCGAGCGCGTGCGGCGCGGGCGGCGGGCTGGCGCACGTGTGCTGGCACCGCTTCACGTCGCTCAACACGCAACATCTACACCTCGCTATGAGGGTACGTATCTAATAAGAGAGCGCGCGGCGAGCGCGTGCGGCGCGGGCGGCGGGCTGGCGCACGTGTGCTGGCACCGCTTCACGTCGCTCAACACGCAACATCTACACCTCGCTATGAGGGTACGTATCTAATAAGAGAGCGCGCGGCGAGCGCGTGCGGCGCGGGCGGCGGGCTGGCGCACGTGTGCTGGCACCGCTTCACGTCGCTCAACACGCAACATCTACACCTCGCTATGAGGGTACGTATCTAATAAGAGAGCGCGCGGCGAGCGCGTGCGGCGCGGGCGGCGGGCTGGCGCACGTGTGCTGGCACCGCTTCACGTCGCTCAACACGCAACATCTACACCTCGCTATGAGGGTACGTATCTAATAAGAGAGCGCGCGGCGAGCGCGTGCGGCGCGGGCGGCGGGCTGGCGCACGTGTGCTGGCACCGCTTCACGTCGCTCAACACGCAACATCTACACCTCGCTATGAGGGTACGTATCTAATAAGAGAGCGCGCGGCGAGCGCGTGCGGCGCGGGCGGCGGGCTGGCGCACGTGTGCTGGCACCGCTTCACGTCGCTCAACACGCAACATCTACACCTCGCTATGAGGGTACGTATCTAATAAGAGAGCGCGCGGCGAGCGCGTGCGGCGCGGGCGGCGGGCTGGCGCACGTGTGCTGGCACCGCTTCACGTCGCTCAACACGCAACATCTACACCTCGCTATGAGGGTACGTATCTAATAAGAGAGCGCGCGGCGAGCGCGTGCGGCGCGGGCGGCGGGCTGGCGCACGTGTGCTGGCACCGCTTCACGTCGCTCAACACGCAACATCTACACCTCGCTATGAGGGTACGTATCTAATAAGAGAGCGCGCGGCGAGCGCGTGCGGCGCGGGCGGCGGGCTGGCGCACGTGTGCTGGCACCGCTTCACGTCGCTCAACACGCAACATCTACACCTCGCTATGAGGGTACGTATCTAATAAGAGAGCGCGCGGCGAGCGCGTGCGGCGCGGGCGGCGGGCTGGCGCACGTGTGCTGGCACCGCTTCACGTCGCTCAACACGCAACATCTACACCTCGCTATGAGGGTACGTATCTAATAAGAGAGCGCGCGGCGAGCGCGTGCGGCGCGGGCGGCGGGCTGGCGCACGTGTGCTGGCACCGCTTCACGTCGCTCAACACGCAACATCTACACCTCGCTATGAGGGTACGTATCTACTAAGAGAGCGCGCGGCGAGCGCGTGCGGCGCGGGCGGCGGGCTGGCGCACGTGTGCTGGCACCGCTTCACGTCGCTCAACACGCAACATCTACACCTCGCTATGAGGGTACGTATCTAATAAGAGAGCGCGCGGCGAGCGCGTGCGGCGCGGGCGGCGGGCTGGCGCACGTGTGCTGGCACCGCTTCACGTCGCTCAACACGCAACATCTACACCTCGCTATGAGGGTACGTATCTAATAATACCACTTCTACAGACGGCAACTTACTTGGGAGCCCCAAATGACCATAGTACAGTCACAGCCAAAATATGTTCGTCGCCTTAAAGGCTATTGTCGTCTGCTTATTGCACGATATAATCTGCTTTACCGACTCAACGTTTTCATTATTGTCAGACCGTGTTTCAGACCGAATAAAAAATGTGACACCGACTGACTCTTTTTCTTCGTAATGTTAAAAAAAAAAAAAATGGCCAGGCTATTAAAACGGTTTTAGGTCGACTCGATATTGGTCAAAGACGTTCCATGCAGTAGATGGCTCGGTGCAGTAGGTAGTTTAGGGGAGCTAGTGTTAAGTAAGAAGGCGAATAACGATCTGTGTCATTTAATATGAAACGTTCCTTATATACAGTACTGGTTAGTACAAATCAAAACATTTAAGGTACATTAATAAACTTAAGACTAAACACAGTTTGTTAATGTCGGTAGAATGTGCCGCGCTCCCTACGTTCATCGAGCGTGATGATACAGCCGGCCGGTTCACGTCTTTCTCGTCGGCTAGCTTAGTATGAACGGGCGCGCGGTGGCGAACGGCCATGTGCGCTCCTCTAATTAGTATGACTATACATAAGTATGAGCTGCTACAGTAGCTACAAAAGGTATTATTTATGTCCTGACTAGATGAAGGAAATAATTTGAAAACTCACGATCATACAGTATAGAAACTACATATGTGCAATAAATGAAACCACAAGTAATTCTAGTGCACAGAGGTATAGCAAAATAAAATCTTCAATTAAAAACCGTAAATTAAAAAAACTTAATTTTTTAAACAAAATTAAATGACTAAAAGTAATTACTCTGTTACGACTACGTACCTTGCCCCTGTTATTTAGATGTACCAATTTTAAAATATTTAATTAAAACCATTGATTAAAAAAGTTAAAATTTCAAACAAAATAAATTGACTAAAGGTAATTAATTACTCTGTTACGACAACGTACCTTGCCCCTGTCATTTAGGTGTACCGATTTTACATTTTAGGCAAATAGCTAGAATACGTATTAGCGTCGTAATAGTTTGCACTGCGTGGCAACGTCGCTTTTCAATGCTCAAGGTTTCAAGTTCATTGAATCATTGTCCTTTTGATCCAATTCAATGTGTTCAAATTTGCACAAAATTAAAACTGTATTTTTTACCTAATTACTGGACCAATTTCGTTAATTTTTTGTACATCTTCAGCAAAGGCGATAAAAAGTATGTGGTTTCATTTATTGCGTATATGTATGTGGTTTTAATTGCTGTATAAAACACTTGCATAAAAAAAAAAAACTATGTTAGCCTCTCTGATGCACTTGGCGAATTTGTCCATAGTCACGCAATTTCGGCAATACAAAAAACACCCTAAAATTGTTGAAATAAAGTGCATTTTGTATTAGCGAAATGACGCGAATAAATGTACAAATACGCCAAGTGCTTAATCAGCGTAAGTGTTATCTATGATGGAATGTACATTTAATCAAATTCTGTATTTATCTATTAATTATCATGATTCACAGTACGAATTCAACTTAGTAACACTTGTTACCGTACGCTCCGCTTAAACTTTGTTTTTTTTACTTTAAAGTGTAATTATTAACTTTATTTTTAGTGTTTTACGTAAATACATTCTAAATAAATGCGGTGACTAAGTTTTTATTGTGAAATAACTCAGTTAAATAACATAAATCATTAACTTAAAACTAATCTTTACAAAATATAGTGCTGCTTTGATTTCTAAACGAGTGTTGACTTTAGTAACGCGTAAGTGACGCCTATTCCTCGGCGCTTAAGACCTTTCGGTCGCGAGATTTCAAGCGAGCCACACCCCTATACCGCTCACCGCTTTATTCTATTTGGCACCGCTAGACGCCGCAGGCTCTGTCATTCGCTTAAAGCGATTTATTACCATAACTGAAATTTTTAATTGTACTGGCAAAAATGTCAATTAAAAGTTGCGCTGGTTGTTATGATGGTGTTAACAGTAAAGACTGCTTGCAGTGCTCTATTTGCCACCAATGGACAGAATTTTTGTGTGCTAATATTCGTGAAACGGTGTTTAAAAATATGAGTATCAAACAAAAATCAACCTGGAAGTGTCTTAGCTGCGTCAGTAAACAACCTAAGTACGATAATACAAATACACACGCTAGACCGACGATTACCACCACGGAGCGGTACCCCCAATCGTTATTACCCCCTGACACCAATGTCACTTTTGGCACTAAATCTAAACACTCACAAAGCCACACACCGGCTCAAGTCAATGATGACACCATAATTCAGTTTTCGAGAGGCACGTTGCGGGAAATGATTAAGCAAGAAATACAGAGTGCGCTTAAAGACTTAGTAACCGATCAGTTCGAGTTGGTCGCAGGTTTCAATGAGTCATTTTCTCTCTATAACAAAAAGTACGAAGAGATGAAGGCTATGCTGGAAGATAAGGCTGATAGGATACAGAAACCTGAACAAGACAACTGTGGCTTACGGGATGCAATTGAACAACTTAGTTACCGTCTGAACTTGGTAGAACAAAATTCGAGCTCCCTCAACGTTGAGCTTCAGTCCGTACCAGAAAAGGAAGCAGATAATCAGGTTACCACCGTGCTGCAACCGGATGAGGTGATTAGTTGCGCCATTAAAGACTCCAACATACTACAATGCACAAGAATAGCTAAGAAAGAAACAAAGCACTAGGCCCTGTTCTATTCTCGTCAAATTGGATGGATCTGTGTTGGGACATAAATGATAAATGATAAATGATTTTATTTCTGTAAGTAGGTTTGTACAAACACTTTTACACGTCAATCATATTTTTTTAACTAGATGAGGTGCGTTTCCTATCTGACTACTCTGAGAAGAAAGGCCGAAACAAACTCAGAGGTCACAGTCTCTTAAAGTCCAGACATAATCTTGGTCAGATCATGTGAAGACCATGTAGATTGGTATCTGAAATGGTCTTTTGAGGAAAGAACCACACAGATTGAGTGGACCTGTCCAGTCAGTGCACGCATTTGTCACTAACCCTGCAGCTCAACTCAGAACTTAAGGAGCTCAACGATTCGACGAACAATACTAAAGAAAGGACATTTGGGTAGGCCGCATAAACTACTTAAACTGCCAGATTAAGAATGAAGTATACCTTTTTATCCCGGTAGTACGTTTCAGTGGGATAATTTCTGAGCTACACGCGGGCAAAGCCACGGGCAAAAGCTAGTAAAATATTATAGAAGCAAAAACCACGAGAAACTGAACACTAGTCACCTGGTGATGTTAATCAAACATGCAAAAACGGCTGAACGGATTTAGATGAAATTTGGCACCCAGACACATAGGATATTTTTTTCCCAACATAAACGCGGGCGGAGCCGCGGGCAAAACCTAGTAAATATATAAATGTCAATCTATTTCCAGACACAGTTATCCGGATACTTACTGCGCAAGTTCAAGAAGTCCCCGGGCTGGCAGAAGCTGTGGGTCGTGTTCGCGGTGTCAACGTTGTTCTTCTATAAGAGCTGGCAGGACGAAACGCCTCTGGCATCTCTTCCTTTATTAGGGTAAGTCAAATTGTCATATTATTAGCGACCCACCTTCGTATGGCTGCAATGGCGACATGTTAAAATATCGAGATTTATGTACTTTATCTAAGTTAAATAAACTCTCTAAATGACCGGTGTAAATCGCATAAAAATGCATTGTGTAGTTAAGAAGATCTAAGCTGTCACATAGAAAGACACAAAAAATGACTTTGTTTTATACTTTGTACAAAGTAGTTTTAACAAGAGTTATCATTATTTTGCATGTTTGACTAAATTCCTGTAACTATTGAGCGGATTATTTGACGATATTCCTAAATGTGTTTCTTTGTTAACAGTTACAGCGTGGGTGCGCCCACGTCGGACGACAACATCGACAAAGACTTTGTGTTTAAACTCCAGTTCAAGAATCATGTGTACTTCTTCAGAGCTGATAGCCAGTATACCTTCAATAGGTACGTTTTATTTGTACATCTACATCCTCATCTATTTGTACTACCCCCCCCCCCCCCCCGCATATGATGTTAAGGTTTATTTTGTTTCACTTAAAATGGAAGATAAGGCCAGTGATTCTGCTGGTCCGTATTTGTGAAGTTTTGCCTGCATTCAGATTATCTCTAACTTAACTACGGCTTTCCAAAGAAATGTTTGCGCTTCGGAAATCATCGTCTATCTTCGGAAATACGAACGTGCGATAATAAGATCTAATATAGAGTTGTTACAACTGTGGAAGTATTTGCCTATTTTGTATTACCGTGTTTATAAAATTATTGATTTTGCGGTTGAAGGACAAACAACGAGAGACAATCTAAGTTTTATTTTTATTACGTCTCGGGGGAGTTTAGTGGTAAAGTGTTAGCAACTCTATGCAATTCCAAAAAAACTTTTCAATACTTTGACTGACAAATGGCGATTTGAGACTGGAGAAGGTAACCCGACAGAGAGAAAACAATTTAAACGCGCAATGATAAGTTAACTCTACTAGCTACAAAACGTGGCAATACAAAACTTAGAAGCATTGCCTCTGTAGGGGGTTACTCTGTGGCGTGGCGTTCGTGCTAATTCGGAAACACGAAGATTACCGAAGCGCATACCTATTCTAGTTTACCTTGCCTCTATTTAAACTTGTCTTAAGTAATGGTATTTTTTTATAGATGGACGGAAGTTCTACAGACAGCTACTATGCGGCCTGAACACGATTGAACGTACGGAAATCGAAACTAGATAATTAAAAAATTAAATACTAAAGTATACAACACGAATCGATACAACATTGGTGCCATAGAATCATGGCCAGATATATTTTTGTACGAACTTTACGAAGAGAATCTTGCCTGTATTTATTGTGTGAATAGATCGCTTTAGTATTAGATCAAGACTGACGGATGTCAAAGACGTTGTTGCATTGTAGTCATAATATAAGGTGGCTAATGTAAAATATAACGTAATTGGGGAAATGTAGGTGTAACAGACACCTCTACCTACCCCTGAATACAGACGTGATGTTATGTTTATGTAAACATATAGTTTTCTATGTATAAAGGTTTTAATGTGGACACGGGTTTGTTATTTGGTCGGCCATGTAGCGGCATCTACCTCGCCACATGCGAACTACGCGTCATACTGACGTCACGCAAAATCCTGCATCGCGCAAGCAGAGTTTACCGGGCAACTAGCATATACACAACGTCCCGTCAACAAACTTCAGGCTGTGACCCACCAGACTCGACATCCGTCTGGTCGGAGGATCCTCGCTTTTCTATGGAGGTATATGTGAACTTTACATCCTGTTCCTCATACCTCCATAGCCTAAAAGTAAGATATCGGTATTCTCTTGGTTAAGGAAAAAGATGGCACGCCGTTTTAAAATTTTGACATTCAGATGTCTCTGGTTTTAAATAGAAGAAAACTCTTCAGTGTTGAAGTGTTCACCGATTTAATTTGGTTGTGAAAATTGTAGATATGCTAGGATCGTTCAGCAGCTATTCTGCCGCTGTACGTAAAAGAGGAGGGAATCTGAGGAAAGGGAATGCGGAAAAATGAGCCTTACTAAATGCGGTTTTTTTGTTTTGTAAGGCTTATTGTTCTTAAAAAAAAAATCCTTTCGTTTACCGGTAGTATCTGCTTTTTGTTACCTTGGGTACATTGGCGTGCAATGATATTCTCTGAATCATTTGTAGGATATTTTGTTCCTATAACAAATTAAATTTTGACTTCGGAAGGCATATTGCCGTCTTTTTAGTTAGAACGTGTCCACGGTTTATATCTAAACGAAACCAACGAATATACCGGCGCAAGACCGTTGCAACGTTAATAAAATGTTTAAAGATTTTATGTTTAAATATATTCCTTGTTATCACAAAAAAATATATGTTTACATTGACACCTTCATTTTGTATTCTTATGTTTAACCCTATCGATTGGTGCCATACAAATACAGGTGTTATTTTTTTCGCATTTGAGTTGGTTGGATTCCTGGTTCAGGCAAGCGACTTTTCAAAAACGTTTTAATAACTTAAAATTAAATCGAATATTTCCCTTGAGCAATAATTGTTGGCATCAAATATTTAGGGTATTTCCTCCAGGGACCTTTTACATTTTCGTTTAATTTTTTAGTTTTGTTATAATAATATGTTTTTAAGATTTGTGATAAGTATACATTGGTTTAAATATGGACGTCACACATTAGTTCGTAGGTAAAATAGTGGCCGTAAATATTGCACATTGAGTTTCAGAAACAGTTCGCCTTGTAGAGCGCCGTTTCTGTAAATGTGTGAACGTCTCTTTCTAAAGCTCGATTTGACATATTAGCGCCCGAGTACAACACGGCTGGTTCGAACATAGGCTCTCCGAACTTTCGCAAATGTTCTCTCACTCGCTTCATGTCACCATTTGGTTCCTAAAAATGGTATTTCGCATCCTCCTGTGCAATGTTCAGACCGGCCATGATTCATCGGCCGTATTGTACTCTACTATGTATAGTTTCACTTTATGAAAGGGAACTGTCTCCTTGATATTTATAGATATTAACACTACATTAGCCTTCTTTGCTTAAGCAAGCCTATTTATGAAGGAAGGATATTAGAAGATGATTGGATGAATGGTAGGCAACAATTATTTGTACATAGGTCACGACTAATGAATGAATTTAACCCAGATTTTTGTATTGTTTGGAACGAAAAATTCACCAAATTAAATATTGGTTGTGTGTTTCAAAAGATGGGGGTAGATTCGGGCTCTGCTTTCGCTTTAAAAAATTGGTCCCTAGGGTCGGGAGTTCCTGCCCCAAAATATTGGCCGTTTAGTCGTTAAAATCGAAATTGCGGTGTGGTAAAGAATAATAGAGTACATTGTATTAATAAGTCAGCAGAATATATTGAACGAGTGTTCAAACGATCGGCCTTTTCATTATTTCATTTAATTGTAAAATAATTTGGTAGTGGTAATTCGTTGAACAGTAAGGCGAAAGCGTCAGGGTAGCCCGCGAAATACAAAATTTCTTCCTTTTTTGCAATTACAGTTCCGTATTAGGTTGTATGTTGATCTAATTATGATTCGCGGCCGTATCAAATATATATTTATATAATTATAATCATAAAAATCGTCAATACAACATACAACCTGACACTGACCTGCAAATTGCAAAAAACTTGAAGTCAATTTGAATTTCGCGGGCTACCTTAGGGCATACCCTATAAACGGTAATGATGGGTCCAGAAGATTGGATCTTGTCCATAAAAATATAAAGTCGCGACGGAAGTTGCTTACTTTAAACAAAATAAAATAATTTTCAAAATGTTTGTCAGCTGCAGACATTGATAAGCTATTAACAAATTCACATTAATACGGTCATTGATTGACTATAAGCAATAAAGCATCACAGGTAAATAATATAATTAATGTTAGAATAATGAACGTACTTTATAAAATACATAAATAAGCGCGGTTGATGCCTCATCAAACGTTGAAATGGTACAAACAATACAATGGAAGTGAATGAAGTGTACGACTGAACGAATGATAACCGACTGAGCGATAAGAATGAAGTGCGATTGATACAAATCTGTATTGAAATCTCAAGGTTTTCATTTTCCCATTTTCATCGCAAAACATTTTTGTTATTACGTATTTTGGAATTCCAAAAGTTTTGCTGTATAATAAAATAATATGCATGATGTTAAATTAATGAATTCATATTTCGAGTGCTATTATGTGTGAATATTCCCAAAGCTTTTATTTATAGATTTATTTATTAAGCAACAGTTTATGAATTTAATTTAAGAATGGTAATTCCTGTTTTAGTAATCCATGAAATCAAGTTCGAAAATATATCAAAGTATTTTTCTGTATTCGTTTTTAATATTTGTGAAAGAAGTTTATGTAAAATATGAAACATCTATACGAAATTATAATAAATTGAAATAAAAAACATTCAAGTTCATTTGACGTTTTATTTCATAGATTCCATTTTAAAATATTTGTTCGAAATTACTTACGATTTAATTTGGCTTTGGCAACACTGAAGTTTCTAGACAATAAAATAATTTACAGATATTATTAATATGTAGAATGTCAGATCTTAAACATTAAATACATAATATAAATGTCTACTTAGTATATGTTTTAATAAAAATGCTTTTTGAGATCATGCAGAATCTTTGGCATTGTCTGTTCTACTGTGAGGTGGCACATTCAATTCCCTACCGTTATTCGAATTAAAGTAAAATGCTGTCTGATTTCCTGTCCGTGACTACCGCAGGACCACCAAAGCCAATCGCTTCCATATTTGGTAAATAATTAGTACTCAATTGGTAGTAATTAGTACTCGAACAACAAAATTGGTACGTTAGTAGTTTTCGAGAAAATCGTCTGTAGGTAGTCCTGCGGTAGTCACGTTCCCTTCAGCAGGACCACCACGGGCGCCGAAACAGGGGGCATGCTACAGCTATTCTAAGTATACAAATAATTAGTACCCATAAATGTGATTCATTTCCTGAAAAAAACAGAACTGAAACATTTGTATTTACCGAGAAATCAACGATGATAACTTTCGCGTGCTCATTCAGCAGGACCACGACTTTGAATCTTGGTTCCAGGTTTGAGGAGGTTGTCGCTTTCCTCAAAGCTACATAGAAAATTAGTACCCTGCAAGATAAAATTAATACCCAAAATTCAAAATTAGTACTCCATTAGTTTACGAGATATACCATGCCATTGGTGGGGCGGCGGTAGTCACGGTGTTAAATTTTCATTCAAGATTTCCCTATTAAAAACTCTTGTGATTTCTTCCCAAATTTATACAAAAATTAGTACTCCTAAAGAAGTTATAGGGGCCATAAATTCAGATTCCTAAGTGGTGTATTTTAAGAGAAATTAGCTTTCATTACTATTTTCCATACTAAATCTCCGCGTATAACCCGACCAAATTAAGTTTACAATGGTATTGAGCCGTTTAGGAGATGTACACTCGTGCACATAAATACATTATTAGATAGAATAGTATTAACAACAGTCAATAACTATAAATTTTATACCAACTTTGCATCTATATAGGTACACATTAAGAAAAAAATATAACCTAGCGTTACCCATGGCCTGTGATACCTTTGTTAATGACGAGGGTAGGTAGGGTAATCAATTAATTGTTTTTCTGTATTGTAAGTACCTACCTTCTGTGTTGTTATATGAATATCATTAAAGAGCGATAGGTATTTCTTATTTATTTCTTTCCAACTAATTTACCGTTACTGCAAGCAGTACCCGAGTATTAAAAACCTAATTTACTCCAGTAACAATATGTTGCTAATAACTAGTAAGTATAAAAGGATTACATAAGTAATAGGTAACTTTATATTTAACTAATATGCATTGTAAAGGGCACATCACGCATATTTTAGGAAATATCTATTTTTATATCAATGTACCTATTATGCACGGCAAGCACATATATTTAAAATACCTAAATCAACTTACAACAACGTTACATCGCAATATTTCTGCAACTTTTGATTGCTAATTAGCCCTAAAAAGAAACATATTTCTTTTTTATCAGTACCTATTATACTTCCTCGGGAAATAATTACTAGTTTTATCGTTTTTTGAAACCTTTAAATATTAAGACATGTGACCTTTTTGATATTTTATATTAATTAATTTCTTTGTCTAAAAAAAATCTTGAAACCTTATACGAATAAAAATTAACTCGATGTTCCACGACACGCTTTGCGAACGCGCGAAGTATGCTCAAGATAACAAACAACTATCCCATTTCATCCGTTTCATTCTAGCAACCTTTTTTGGTTCATTGTCTTTAAGAACTTAGGTAGGTATAGGTGTAGACTTGTAGATAATTGAATACGCGCGCCGCACCGCCCACCGGGAAGAGTAGGGGAGGGTGCAGCGCGGGGTGACGGCGGCAGAGCGGTGACAACGTAGCAGCGACGTACCTATATATTAATTTAGTGGACAATTTAAAAAGTTGTTTTTGAGATAGTTGTTCAAAATCTAATTGCATCTTTTGTTATCAAGAAGACAATAACTAATTAAATTACACCTACATTCATTTTTAACCGATTTCAGTGTCCGGTTATCACAAAGCACTAATCTTGTACTGAACGAGTTTTGAATTTCTCAATACCTAGGTTTATCAAACTGTGATCTATAATTAATAAAACTTATTCGATCTACACATGTGTTTTCGATTAAAAATACACATACTAATTCATAACCTAGCTTTAACAAAATAGGTATTGAATAGGTAACTAAAGATACACCCAAGGTCCACAGATAATGTCGGTAGAAATTTGATAAAATCGACTTCAGGTATGGAAAAAATACTTACCTATTACTTATGTAATCCATTTATACTTACGTTATTAGCAACATATTGTTACTGCAGTAAATTAGGTTTTTAATACTGTACTGCTTGCAGCAACGGTACATTAGTAAGAAAGAAATAAATAAGAAATACCTATCGCTCTTTAATGATATTCATATAACAACACAGAAGGGTAGGTTCTTACAATACAGAAAAACAATTACTTGATTACCCTACCTACCCACGTCATTAACAAAGGTATCACAGGCCATGGGTAAAGATAGGCTATATTTTTTTCTTAATAAGTACATAAATAGGTACACAGTTGGTATAAAAATTATAGATATTGACTGTTGTTAATACTATTCTATCTAATAATATATTTATGTGCACGAGTGTACATCTCCTAAACAGCTCAATACCATTATCAACTTAATTTGGTCGGGTTATACGCGGAGATTTAGTATGGAAAAGTAATGAAAGCTAATTTCTCTTAAAATACACCACTTAAGAGTCTGAATTTTTGGTCACTATAACTTCTTTAGGAGTACTAATTTTTGTATAAATTTGGGAAGATATCACAGAGTTTTTAATAGGATAATCTTGAAATGAAAATTAAACACCGTGACTACGGCCGCCCCACCAATGGCATGGTATATCTCGTAAACTACTAGAGTACTAATTTTGAATTTTGGGTACTAATTTTATCTTGCAGGGTATTAATTTTCTATGTAGGTTTGAGGAAAGCGACAAGCTCCTCAACCCTGGAATCAACATTCAAAGTCGTGGTCCTGCTGAACGAGCGCGCGAAAGTTATCATCGTTGATTTCTCGGTAAATACAAATGTTTCAGTTCTGTTTTTTTTACGAAATGCATCATATTTATGGGTACTAATTATTTGTATACTTAGAATAGCTGTTGCATGCCCCCTGTTTCGGCGCCCGTGGTGGCCCTGCTGAAGGGAGCGTGACTACCGCAGGACCACCTTCAAAGACGATTTTCTCGAAAACTAATTAACTACTAATTTAGTTGTTCGAGTAGGTACTAATTATTTACCTACCAAATATGGAAGCGATTGGCGTTGGTGGTCCTGCGGTAGTCACGGACATGATTTCTTAATAACTACATTTATACCTAAAATATAGCAATCAGTCAGAACTGATGGACATTAGCGCCTTACAGAGAAACAGTGAATAAAATCTATGAGCATAAGATAAAAAATTACATTATACAGGCCTCCATTTTATAAAATGGTCAGGCATAGCACACTGATAAATTCTACGGTCATGTCTTGAAATAAAGCTTTTGAACATTAACTTTGACCAAACTATGTTCGTGATTTGTCTGTAAGGCGTCTGCATCCCTGTTTGAACTCCATGCCTGTACACTTGAGTCTCCGTTTGGTCCCACAGCCGGAGTCCAAAAGTTTTGTCTGATTATACAAAAATATCATACAATATTTACATCTTCAAACGCTTAGCGCTCTTAAATAAATAAGATTCCATAATAGAATAGGTAAACGGTACATTTTGTGCTTCCGCAATAAATAAAATCTATGACTATGTCGGTTGTACTAAGTTTAAATTGTCATAGACTAAAATAAATAATGTCATAGTAATATTTAGTGAAAATAAATAACTTCTAAAAGATTCTTTATGTACAATACCTACACATTGATTAGGTCAATTTCGTGTTATTCTGATAACAGAAATATATGCAACTCCGCTAGAATTCACAAGATTTTTTACACAATTTGCGCATAATGTGACAGCCTCTACCTAGCTTTTAAAATATACAATTATAAACTTAATTAGCTGCACATCACAGTCATGTAAAGGTGCAAATTAAAAATACTTATATTTCACATAACATATTCGCCTAATAGCACGGGAAGACAACCCGACACGTACCTTTAAGGAACAACGGGAAAATTAGACCTTAACCTTAAGGTGATAGAAAAGAAGGTATGGCAACATTAACATGGCCTAACTGTACCAACATCAATAGGACAGGCTTATTATCTCAAGACCAGCATTTTTCAAACTTTTATTTCTAACCTGTACTGTTTTCTTTTGGGTAAATCACCTCATAGTCTGGGGTCTCTTTCTGATACTTTTTCCGGTAAGTAAAAATTGCAGCAAGAAATGTCCTAAAAATTATAGAAGAACCATCACATTTCAGTTCACATCCTAGTCGAGATTGCATCTCCATTCTCTTTGCTCTCTCCATCCAACTGTTCTTTGCTGCGTTTTTCTTTATTCCTGCTTTTGAATATGGAAGCATTGGTTATGGACCGGATGCGGAAGGAGCCGGGTGTGCCGTTGCCTATGGAGTTGCCGGAGCCCTCGTGTTGCTGATGCCGGATGTTCGGCGACCGGTCCCTAGGTCGCGTTCTTGATGAGAAACTTGCTGCTTTTAGGCGTGCTCCTGTAATGAAAATTGGACATTGTGAGCTACGGTTATCAAGGAGCGAGGTACCAGTTTGTGTATCTTTACCTAAATAAATGTAGGTATAATATAGAAGGCGGTTTAAGAGTAAAGAACTCGTCTGCCTGTGGCAAGTTGGGAAATGCCAACCACGTACTTAATATTCTCGAATTGGTGGCTATCTTGATTCTGCTGCCATTTTAAACGAACAACCGTATTTGCATTTATTCATGTAGCAACTTCAGATTCAGCAACAGAGTAAAGCTGCGTTTTCACTTAGCGTTCTAAACAGTTCTGAGCGAGCAAGCGTTTGCTAGCGCGGTGAATGAAAACACTTGAGCGAGCGAACATGTTTATTCAGCGTTGATCGGTTGGACTCGGTGAACGACTGTTCGCTCGCTCATGTATTCAAAAACGACGTCACCGGCGAGCGCGCAGTTGCTCTGAGCATTTGCTTGGCGTTGGACGTGCTCGGTTGGAGTCCGATCTTTTTTTATATTCTACGCGAACATTGAGTGCAATCAAGAAGAAACTTTTTTTGCAAAAATATATAGCCCATCCTTTTATGGGACCCACAAACCAAAGATTACAAAAATAATGCAATAAAAAACAATGCTTTAAAATATCGACATAGCCGATGTTGTGCGATGCACACCATTGGAAGCCAAAAAGAAGATTGAATCATAGACCGCTTCTTTTCGGCGTGAAAGATTTAAATCTAGCCAAAAGCAAATGAACGTCATGATCGACCATATCTACCAAGTGAGAATGAGAATGCAGCTGCGCCAGCTAACTGTTCGAGCTTTTGTTAAGAATTAGTGTTCATCTTCTCGTTGTAGGGAAAACAGATGTTTTCTGTTTTGAGCGAACATCGGCAGAACAGCAAAAATTTGCTCAAATAAAAATTTCGCTCGGCAGGATAGTGAAAACGCGGCTTAAGTTATCTTATAATCAGGCTGACTTCAGATTGCCGAGTGCTATTTCGGGCTAATCTTTGAAAGTACTTGCATCGTAGCACTTATTTGTATACCTTATTCACTCGTTGTATCACATACCTAGCCCCAGCTTGGGCTGCTTGTCCCTAGGCGGCAGGCCGTCGTGCGGCGCGAGGTGCGGGTGGGCGCCGCCCGTGGGCGTGTGCGGCGCCGACGTCATGTTGTTGTATCACATACCTAGCCCCAGCTTGGGCTGCTTGTCCCTAGGCGGCAGGCCGTCGTGCGGCGCGAGGTGCGGGTGGGCGCCGTCCGTGGGCGTGTGCGGCGCCGACGTCATGTTGTTGTATCACATACCTAGCCCCAGCTTGGGCTGCTTGTCCCTAGGCGGCAGGCCGTCGTGCGGCGCGAGGTGCGGGTGGGCGCCGTCCGTGGGCGTGTGCGGCGCCGACGTCATGTTGTTGTATCACATACCTAGCCCCAGCTTGGGCTGCTTGTCCCTAGGCGGCAGGCCGTCGTGCGGCGCGAGGTGCGGGTGGGCGCCGTCCGTGGGCGTGTGCGGCGCCGACGTCATGTTGTTGTATCAAATACCTAGCCCCAGCTTGGGCTGCTTGTCCCTAGGCGGCAGGCCGTCGTGCGGCGCGAGGTGCGGGTGGGCGCCGCCCGTGGGCGTGTGCGGCGCCGACGTCATGTTGTTGTATCATATACCTAGCCCCAGCTTGGGCTGCTTGTCCCTAGGCGGCAGGCCGCCGTGCGGCGCGAGGTGCGGATGGGCGCCGTCCGTGGGCGTGTGCGGCGCCGACGTCATGTTGTTGTATCACATACCTAGCCCCAGCTTGGGCTGCTTGTCCCTAGGCGGCAGGCCGTCGTGCGGCGCGAGGTGCGGGTGGGCGCCGTCCGTGGGCGTGTGCGGCGCCGACGTCATGTTGTTGTATCACATACCTAGCCCCAGCTTGGGCTGCTTGTCCCTAGGCGGCAGGCCGTCGTGCGGCGCGAGGTGCGGGTGGGCGCCGCCCGTGGGCGTGTGCGGCGCCGACGTCATGTTGTTGTATCACATACCTAGCCCCAGCTTGGGCTGCTTGTCCCTAGGCGGCAGGCCGTCGTGCGGCGCGAGGTGCGGGTGGGCGCCGCCCGTGGGCGTGTGCGGCGCCGACGTCATGTTGTTGTATCACATACCTAGCCCCAGCTTGGGCTGCTTGTCCCTAGGCGGCAGGCCGTCGTGCGGCGCGAGGTGCGGGTGGGCGCCGTCCGTGGGCGTGTGCGGCGCCGACGTCATGTTGTTGTATCACATACCTAGCCCCAGCTTGGGCTGCTTGTCCCTAGGCGGCAGGCCGTCGTGCGGCGCGAGGTGCGGGTGGGCGCCGCCCGTGGGCGTGTGGGGCGCCGACGTCATGTTGTTGTATCACATACCTAGCCCCAGCTTGGGCTGCTTGTCCCTAGGCGGCAGGCCGTCGTGCGGCGCGAGGTGCGGGTGGGCGCCGTCCGTGGGCGTGTGCGGCGCCGACGTCATGTTGTTGTATCACATACCTAGCCCCAGCTTGGGCTGCTTGTCCCTAGGCGGCAGGCCGTCGTGCGGCGCGAGGTGCGGGTGGGCGCCGCCCGTGGGCGTGTGCGGCGCCGACGTCATGTTGTTGTATCACATACCTAGCCCCAGCTTGGGCTGCTTGTCCCTAGGCGGCAGGCCGTCGTGCGGCGCGAGGTGCGGGTGGGCGCCGCCCGTGGGCGTGTGCGGCGCCGACAGCGAGGCGGGCGGCGCCGACGTAATGTCCGCACGACGCACCACGAGGCTGCTCGAGTGCGGCCGAATCGCGCCCAGTTCTAGCTCGTTGGTAGTAGTTCTGTTTGGAATATGGAATATCAGATATTGGTGTGGTTGAAATTTCAGAGTCACAGCAGCAAAATGGTTGAGCATTTTTTTTGCTGCCTAGTTTTGATTGGAAATACGAGGGAGCATGCTCGAACACACACCACAGGGAATTATCTCTCATGATATTTTGAACAGTAATAGATAGGATATCTAAAATACTCTTTATAAAAGAAACATCGCATTTCAGTTCACATTCTAGTCGAGAGTTCGAAACTGCATCTCTATTCTTATCGTCATTTTGTTCACTATAATAACGCAATAAGAAAATTTAGACGAAAAATTAAACTCAAAAGAAGGTAAGTTTGTATGACACTCGGTGTAACTTTAATTAAACTTGAGAGTTTTCGAGTTGCCTTTGTAAGCAGATTTTTTTATCAAGAAAATATTAATTGATTGATTGATTTTTAAAGGTCTTTATTAACTGAAAGGTTATTATCACAAGATAACAAATAGATCTTATTCTGAATGTAAACTAGCATAATTCAAGCAATAATAAATAGGGTAAATATCTTTTTATCCATAATTTGTGATTACTAATTATTGAATAGATCTAAGACTGGTTATGTAGGGTTTGCAGACCCACATTTTTATTTAGAGGTATTAGTTGATTGATGTCGTTACTTACGTCCTCACATGCCGTGTCCGCGCGCGGCGCAGCTCAGTCCGTCGTTGTGAGCCACTCGGCGCAGTCTCTGCTCGACTCGTCCGCACACTGCCGCCGCGTTTAGCTACAATATAACAACACAATTTGTAAGAAAATGTACTTAGTAGTTTATTCGGCGGTAGAGTATGAACCATTACATATCTGATACATCCTACCAACACGAAGGACCAGAAAGTGTAAATTTTAGTCTTAATAATCCATCTTTGTACTTACGCACAGCCGAAGTATCGAGTGGATGTGTGTAGATGCGCTTGCGTGCCTGCAGCATGGTGTACACGAGCGCTGCCAGCGAGCGCGGCGGGGCGGGCGCGGACGGGCGCGCGGGCGCAGGCGGCGCGGCCCCGCGCGCGCGTGTCACCCACCACGTCTCCATGCGACCCTTGCCTTTTACTTCCACGTTGCCGCGACGGTCGAGAGCATAGCCGCGGAGTTCTAATAGCTATAGGATAATATTTGCAATTGCTATTTAGCTTTATTTTTTTGTAAATGGAGTAGAAATATGTTTGTCACAGTTTTGACCTTTTGTGAGCAAATTACTACAAAAAATTAAGATAATGATACTGAGCAAGTACTAAGCACCATGGGCACAACAAGCCATGCTGCCAATCTTGCTGACTGGCTAATCTTAACACAACGGCATGAGGTATTCACTAAGCTCGATCCCAAACAAAACAGGGTGAAAAACAAAAACACTTAGTATAAACATAAAGCTAACCTGCTTAGTATATTTAGTGACTTGAATCTTGTCCATGGCACCGGTGGTTTCCATTCGGGACGCTTCATTGACAGTGTTGCCCCAGATGTCGTACACCGGCTTCCGAGCGCCGATCACACCGCCCACGAGAGGACCGCAACTTATCCCTGATCACAAAACATCGAATTGATAAGAAGTTACTTACGAAGATCAGAACCCAATGAAGCCCAAGTTTGATCATTCCAAGCAAGCTAAACCTGAAAAGCTACAGAATTACTCGCTGCTTAGAATAATATGTAAATTGATGAAGCTCAAAGAAAGAGAAACCCAACCAAGTTTCTTTGGACAAAGTGGACTTTCGTACCTAACCGATGAACAGATAGAAACTCAGAATCTAGAAAATTAATATAAAAACTTCTCTCACCTACTCTTAGCCGGAATTTGTAGAAGCTATGCTTGCTGATGTCTTCTAGCGCTTCCCTCAAAGCAAAAGCGTAGTCTACCAGCGCGCACAAGTGTTCACAGTTGCCTTCTCCAGTCTACAGAAAGAGACGAAGATAATATTACTCGTGGATGGTGACAGAAGTAGTAGTAATTTTGCACTTAATCACCATCTTGCAAAATTATGAGAAGGGATTTAATAGTCCAAAAGGTTACCAGATGCAGTCCAAAATACAGAAAACACCAATAACTGACTTTCGAATAAAAAAAAAACCATAGTAATTAACAAAAGTTACCTTATTGTGGTTTGGATTGAGTCCTGACGCAGCCATGTAGGTCGCAGCGATAGTCTTGATCTTCTCAATGCTTTTGAATCGCTGCTGCGTTAGCAACTTGTCAAAATCAACTGTAAATAACAATACAAATTAAGATTTACTAATTTAGCGACCACAGAAACATTTTTCATGCAGTGTCGAGAACCAAGTTAACAATTACGTTAAGCATATTCAGCAAAAAAAAAATGCCTTTGTAGAAGAATCAAAAAGTATTGATCGATTATGAACCACTTCAGATGAAAGCAGACACGTTTCCTAGAAGCGATAAAGAGGTGGATACTAAATTATTTTAATACTTAACAAACTAAAGAAGCTAGTAGATTATCAAGGATGTAGATGATAGTGCAGACGATATGTGATTTATATGCTAGACAGTGCCTGATTCGATTCTGACAGAATCCAGGAAGAATAAGCAGGATTATAGATGTGTTCGGTTGGTACATTACAAATGATCTCGTTGAGCACGCGCATGCACTCGACCGCCTTCTCCTCCGAGTAAAACTCGTCAAAGTTCGGGATGCCCGCGAACATCACGCCAACCTCGTCGCGCCATTGAGAGTACAGCTCCTGGAAATTATAGAATGCTGACTTGAGATTTTTAAACAGATTAATTTGAATCTTCTTTCAGAAAGCATATTCGTGCTCTTTCGATCCATATTTATCACGATTTAACACGATCAAACAGAAGGCATTGTCACACACAAATTTAGTTTTCTTTTTTACTTACATCAGGACACCAATCTTTACTAAGAAAGTGAACTACAACGTGATCCGGCAGTATATGTTTTAACAGTTGTCTGTTCGTCTTCTGTGTGTCCTCCATGTCGTCCAGGTCCGTCTCCGCCTGCAGCTTCCAGATAAAGTCCAGCCGTGACGTCACTTCCACTAGCCGCCCATGGTATATCACCACTACCAGGAAAACTGCCATTAGGATCAGCATTTGCACGTAGGCTGGAAGGGTGCTGGAAAACGATATTATTTTCAGAAATTTACGTATTCAAAATAGGCTGACAATAAAAGCTAGTCCCCAAGAATAGCTACACCCTTTATTACTCGCTAGAGTTTTAGCTATGAAAGTGAATTGGCGCGAAAATAGATTTTACATCATGATCATCCCCGATTTTCGATCATGCTATTGTTCTACAACAGCCGCGCTTCTAGTAGATTCGTGATCGGAGTATCGAAACTTCGGTAGGCTGAATGTAAGAATTATTAGATTCAGCCAAAGATGTAGCAATATGGAGATTTGGGCCTTCCATCAAGACAGATCATTAGTGACATTCAAAACGAAGCTGGGCCAGAACGCTATAATGAACAACGAGATAACAATATCCATAATACTCACGTGTTCGTACTTGCGTTATAGTTCCTGTAGTTATAGTAAACTATTAGTAGGATGCAGTACATCAGGACGTTGACGGTCGCTAGCACAGTCTTGATCAGATAGTACAACTTGAGCACCGAGGTGAGCGCAACCAGGCATAGCACCCACGTGAACACCACGTATTCTGGACGATAACATTCGTCTAGGAAAGAAAGAAAAATGGAATATGGCGAAGAACGTTAAACTTACATAATCCAAGGAATGTATGCTCATTTTGAAATATGTACTACATGAGAATAACAGTACTACAGTTTAAAAAGGAGGAGAAATATCTGTTAAAGAATTGAACACTATTTTTGTTAAAGGGTAGAAGTAAACCGGGACACGTTCCGATGTTCTACACCGGACGTCATTAGATGATAAATAGCAGTAACGAACTAACCTGGATCAGTAAGTTCAGTGCTAATGACGGCTTCCGTGGTGTTGCATGTTACATTTGAGGCATTCGCGCCTTGCAGAGATTTTGGAATGAATGATGGCGGACACACGTAGAGTTTTATCGTGCTGCAAAGAAGAATATGTTTTAACGTTATGCTTGCTCACCAATCTTTTTTATTGTTCTAAGGCATCTCATGAATATGTATTAATTAGGTAACAATAACTGGAAATATCAAATCATGGTATTATAATATCATCAATATAAAATATTTGGGTTTAAGTTCCTAAACTGTTCACAGTATACAACTAAACTGCAAAGTCAAAGTTTTCTAATAATGCGATTTTTGGTGATACAAAAGAATTTAAAATATATTTTAAAGTAGCCCAAAAATCTACCCTATTAAGGCTAATGACGTATTATAAATAGACGCGTCATACACGAACTTTAGTGCACTCAAAAACTGCGTAAGCCACGAATGTAGCTACGTACGTAGCACAATCATACAGTGCGCGAAGAAAAGGAGAGACCCATACCGATACCTGTTGTTAGAAAGAGATGAACATACATAATTTAGTAACGTCATTAGCTGCTGCATGTTCATTGGATCGTTCGCGTGGATCGCAGCAATCAGAGGATTTGGGGGAAAAGTGAATACTCAATTTTACTCGTGTTGACAAAGTTTAAACATTAGGAGGTTTCGAAGCAATAAAAAATAAACGAAACTGTAGTAGGTACCTAATTAAAATAATAAAACAAAGCAATGTGAATATAAAATCTTTTATTTTCAAAATAAATAATGTGAACATAAACAACAAGTTATTGTATTGTTGGCCCAATCATCTTCACTCCTTTGAGACATAATTATCCTTAACCATTTACCCTTCACCCTTCATCAGTCTGTCTTTAGGCAATCTAAAATAAAAGGAAAACGATAAGTAATATTCATAACACATATAATTAATATGAAGGATTAGATGACATGATTTTATATCAAACCATATATATTGAAAAATATACCCAAAAACGTCGGTATTAAACAGACTGCTGCCATAATTGCCTCAACATCCCCTAAGCACGAACCTGCTCGCGGAAAAATGGCGGTAAAACTACGAAACAAAAACACTTTTGTTATAATGAAAAAAAAACAGCACTTACGCCTGAAATGAGACGTTTATCTTTTCTCTCACAGTAGTAGAACTAATTTGTACATCGTCTATAGATACTGGCAGGCATTTTCGTCACAAATAATTGCTGAGAATTGCGAGTGATAGTGACGTGTAGCCGCGTCACTCGATGGTACATGACTATTGTCAAGTCGGGCAATTGCCTTGCTTTTATGGTGCCAACATTGAGCGCGAGTAACTCATCTAATGGTAATACATCAATGATTAAGGCATGCATTGTTAAATTACAATATTAGAAATTAAGTTAAACATTACATGAAACATAATGAGTAATTCATATCTATAGAAATTAAAATACAAGATATAATATATTGTAATAAATTAATATACATATTTATATGAATATTACATTAAAACATAAATACATAAAATGGTCAGTCACATAAATTTTTGTGCACATTTCTAAATTTTTGTTGGGAATATTAATGATAGCGCTGGCAAATAAAAAAAATACCACAGACTAAAACAAACTTCACAACGGCTGATAACGAAACGGAAACACGAATCACTGCAATAAATAAATAAGTGCTTATGCATTTTAATATAAAATCGTATTTAATTAATTATTATTAATTTTAACGTATGTTTTTATTTTTAGTATTCATTTAAAACTCTAAAAAGGAAAATGGAACATTGTAACTGTTAGTAAATTTAAATAAAATAATTGTTACATAACTATGTTTACAATTTAAAGTATTTAAAAAGGTGTTATGAATTACAATTCAACTATTGTGTGCCATTACATTATTTTTACTAAATTCAATCTAAATTTTATTGTAAAACAAATGTCGGAAGTCGGCTGTGTGACGTTAATATTTGTTTAAACGTATAACTAGGCTCGCTCTAGTCGCAGAGCGCTGAGTATTAAATTTTATTTGGACCTGTGTGCATCTTTTTTTTAAATTATTATTTTAGATGGGTTTGCCCTTGACTTTAGTCTAGGTCAGAGATGACAGAGACAAAGTAAAAACTATGTTGTGTGACTCATTGTTGATTGTGAGTGATAAAAAGTGTTAACAAGATGTCTGATCGTTATCAATTGAGATCCCCGAGCCTTCCCGCTCTTACATAAATGTTTTTGCTAGTGAGATAATCATTGCCATTATCTTAGAGATATTTTGATTGTTTAAGCCGTGAGAAGTAATAGTTTCTTTACCTGGATATAGACATGGCAGTAATAAAGCAGCAGATGTGTATATTCCTGATCATTCTCGTCGAGCTGAGGTAGGCAGAGACCTTGGACAGGCGCGGCAGGATCCCGGGGAACTCCTCTAGCATCACCAGCACGAAGGACAGGGTGAACGGCACCGTCATCGACATCAGGATTACTACGAGGTAGGGGCAACTGTAGCGGGGAAAAGTTACATGTACAACAACATATATTGGTGCTAATCACTACTATATTTGATAAACCTTCAGGTGCTTAAATATCATTAATATGAGATTGAAGTGATCAAAGATTTGACAACCCACACTCTTAACATTTCTAGTTTCTCGATATTGCGGATAAGATTCAGCAAAAAGTATAATAGCAATTAAAAGTAAAACAAATGTAATAATGGTAAATGATAAATGATTTTATTTCTGTAAGTAGGTTTGTACAAACACTTTTACACGTCAATCATATTTTTAAACTAGATGAGGTCGGCGTTTCCTATCTGACTACTCTGAGAAGAAAGGCCGAAACAAACTCAGAGGTCACAGTCTCTTTTAAAGTCCAGATATAATCTTGGTCAGATCATGTGAAGACCATGTAGATTGGTATCTGAAATGGTCTTTTGAGGAAAGAACCACACAGATTGAGTGGACCTGTCCAGTCAGTGCACGCATTTGTCAGTAATCGTGCAGCTCAACTCAGGAAGTCAGGACTTAAGGAGCTCAACGATTCGACGAACAATACCAAAGAAAGGACATTTGGGTAGGTCACATAAATTACTCAATCTGCCAGATCATGATTAAAATTAACTGCGAAAAAAAGCAATGACCAACATAATCCTCAAATTCACAATAATTAAAATAACATAATACTTTACAATTAAATACTCATGTCATTGTGTATATAAAATTCAACAATGTCAATGTGTATATAAAAAATCGGACATAATGTTTGAGAACCATGTAGATTGGTGTCTAAAATGGTCTTTTGAGGAAAGAATCACACAGATTAAGTGGACCTGTCCAGTCAGTGCACGCATTTGTCAGTAACCGTGCAGCTCAACTCAGAACTTAAGGAGCTCAACGATTCGACGAACTTTAATTCGGTACTTTGTATCCTACAAATTATCTTACTTGTAATGCACCAAAGACTGCACAGCGACTATGAACAGCCATAGCACCAGGCAGCACATGACGTTGGACTTGAAGGTCCTCTCATCGAGCTCGCAGAACCTCTCCTCGAGCGAGGGTCGACGGAACCGAAGTGACCAGCCGTGCATATTGCTGACGCGCATGCGACGGTTTGACTTGACCTCGATCGAGTGGTTTATTATGTCGTAGTCCTGGAAATAAGCCATTGATTTTTTTTGTCGATATAGTGACAGAGGCTGGAGTAAAGTGTTTTTTATTCAGTCAACTTTAAAAAGATGTACACAATTGCAAGGATGCATTTTACTATCTACAATTTGTTCAGTAAAACCAAGTGCAGTTTAAAGTGGCAACGGGGCCCCAGTGCATTGAATTTTTATATAAAAAAAGTGCGGTGTGGCCCGTCTGTATTACAGACGGGCCACACCAACTTTCGAAATTAAAGTTATTAACTTTAACTTCGAAAGTTGGTGTCTTTGGTTTTGTATTTTCGTTTTTTGTCACCGACTTCCGAAATTAAAGTTATTTTTCAATTATTTGTGTTTTTTTTGGAAGTAGGTTGTTTTTTTTGTAAAAAGTTTTTAGAAAGAAAGAAAATACGTTTATTTACGGTAAACATGACGCAAAGAAAAAACACACATACAAAAAAGAACGAGTTTTATTTTTCACTTTTTAGTTGTGGTACCTACCCCACACAAATTCGTATACCACTACTTGATATGTAAATAACAGTGACAGCAAATTATTAAAACATCAGGTATACTAAGTGGAAATAATACGCGTATTAAAGATAACTCAAAAAGTACTGGTCAGATCTTGATCAAATTAATTTGGGACCACATGAGAAGCACCAGCTTTCAAATAAAAAAAAGAATCATCAAAGTCGGTTCATCTAGACAAAAGTTCTGAGGTAAAACACATTTAATAAAAATATAGTCGATTTGAGACCCTCCTCCATTTTTGAAGTCGGTTAAAAAGTCTGTAGTGTGCGTTTGTATATAGAAAATAATAATCTGCTAATCTGCGCTAGTCTTAACTCTGTACTATTAAAAATGTGTCTTAGCTATTATAGGTACTATGTATATCTTTTTGAGGCTGATTGTATGTCTGTCTGTCTCCAGGTGACTTGAACTATTGGAACTTATAAATCATTATAAGTTATTGGCTCCATATAAAATCTTAAAGTCAATCTTACTTTTAATTTCCTTTCGTAAATCGAAAGAAATGGGATCATCTTTTATAGAATCGCTACTGTAGGTATTAGTAGGTAGGTGCTTAATTTATATTCCTTTTATATCTCACCTCAACATCGGACAGCGGCGGCACGTCGTCAATTTCCGGATCTTGTTTAAGATCCTCGAGGTTTGTGCGACATGCGCGCTTCATACTGGCTGCACCGCTTGAGTAGTACTGCAATAAATGTTAGATTTGAGGCCTATAAAATCAAAGTCAGCTAAATCCTAGTCTGTGAAATGTTCAGGAAGCTACAAAAACTAATATTTTTGTCAAGGCAACTCCATATTTTATTTTTGAACTGTTTTTGCTAGGGACTTATGTACATTTGTTAGTAAAAATTAATACACCAAAGTGTGTCCAACTACCTAAACTAGATGGCGCCACAGTTAACTCATTTTACGACTTTATGGCGTTTAGCTGCCTTTCATTTTATAGGCCTCATTTATTTTACATTTCCACTGGTTTCACCTTTATCGAATTAGGTGAAAAAGTTCAGTTTTTGAATCTAGACAGAGAGATAGAAATACTCTTTAATATGGTTCTTCCTTTATTGTGTATCTAAAAGGTTAAATTAAATTATCTGGTGAAACTTCACAGACGTGTTAGGTACGACCAGTGGCATTAGTCGATTAACATTCTTACTTCATGAAAAACACAAAATTATTCGATGCATTGTAGGTATTGGTGTAATAGGCAGCAAAAAGTAAACGTTAAGGGGGGGGGGGAGTTAAGATGGGCGTGCCTCAAGGTTCAATTCTTGGCCCTTTCCTATTTGTAGTTTATATTAACGATCATTCTTACATGATGGCTAACTTATCGGATATAATTTAATTCGCTGATGACCTTCCTTTTATGTTTAAAATAGTTAGAATACATACGGATGTCTTACATGTCAACGGTAGTCTGACTATTGTTTCGAAATAGTTCGCAGCTAATAATATTTCACAATTTAGCGATGGACTGTTCAAAACCACATCAAACGTATCCTTATCAAAAAAGCATAATTATTATAAGATTAAAGACTACGTCAAAGACGAGGAAGTTTGGTAATAATTCCTTCTGCACGTGTGGCTTCCCTGGTAGCTCACTAACGGCATCACTATGTAAATGTCTATTAACTGCTCCCAAATTACGATGCCTATTAATATTATTTTTACATATTATATTTCTTTGACATTATCTTCTCATTATTTGACATTATGTACCTACATTTTTAATTTCAACTCTTTAGTAATGGCTTTTGTAGACAGTATTTTAATTCAGATTTGTTACAGTTGTAAGGACAATCGTGTAATTTAGTTTAAATAGGCTTTTATTTTTATTATTTTATTTATCTTTTATGGGTATAGATTCTTTTAAATTTTGTGAATGTAAGAACGTACTGTCGACTGTAGATTTGTAGAACGTTTTCTATTTTATCCCATACTTATTAACACAGTTATTTGAAAACATTGTTAGAGCCAATTATTTTTAAAATTGTAACCGTGGGGTTTCTTGCCGGCTCTTCTACATAGAAAATGACCAATTCGACCCGTGCACCTACCTTCTGATGTTTCATAAGTGCCCATGTAGGTTTATGTGAAACAAAATATTGTGATTTTTAATTTTAGTTCTGTTCCGATTTTAATTAAATGTTTAGCTCAATAATATTAGAGAATAAATAACATTTTCTTTACTCATAATTCCACGTAACTACAGCTGATTATGGGGTCAACGGATACTGGTGTTGTAGTTATTTAAAAGTTAAGCTGCATAGGTTATTATATTCTTTCTTTAGCCCATCTTGCACCACCACCACCTTTGTAGTGTCCATGATCTTACATACTTGTCTTACATTTTGGAAGGGCATCTCCGGCGTCCAGTCGGTCGTCATCTCGTCCTCGATGGTGCTGCTGGGGCGACGTGGTGTTGCCTCCCAGTTTGTTTGTGGCCCTTGTGGTACACTGTTGGTATAGAAAGGTACTATAATACAATATTTTGTATGGGTTTGTACTAAATATAATAGAATAGAATACTCTTTATTAGATACACCATAAAAAATATTATTTAATTATTTTATTATCCACGTAGTTCTTAAGTGCTCATTGTAACAACGCATTGCATTAACAAAATACAATATTTTAAGATCTTGTTTTATAGACAATTATAATCCACGAATGCCAGCTCGTAACTCGATCACGCTTTTTTTCAAATTCACTATCTAGAGTGTGGACCTTCATTTTCATCATCTTCTTGTCTATTGGCCTTGGAATCGGAAATAACTATTTATTTTTATATTGGACAGAGTTGTTTTTGACAACTGATGCAATAAGATTGACGGTTGTGCTAAATTGCCAAAAAGATTCCACTAGTCACATGATCAATATCTAGCTTACCTAGTCTTAGACTTGTGTCTCGTCCGCCGCGGCTGCTCGGTGCTTTTGATAAGGTATGTGATAGGGTTGTGCTCCCGAAGGTAAGGGTCACGGGTTCCACCATCTCCAGGCTCCACTTCAAACGCACCGTTTAAGCACTCCAGCGTGGAAGACGATATGTGCACGCGACTGGAAAAGTTTACTCATTATATTCAACGTGCCTAAGAGGCAAACATCTTAAAGATTCTGGAATGTATATTGACAAGAAAACAAGGATCAATTTTTTATATGTGACAGTATACTTTATTATACTAACTGCATTTCGATTATAGGATGTTATTATTTAGTGCTAGATAATTTAGGCTGTCAGAAAAAGAGAATAGTTACCCAGGCAGTCCACCACTCTCCATGTGATTGGCGAGAGTGACATCGTGTGACCACAAGTCAAACTGCCACTTTAGAAGTCCCAATACCCCGCACAGCACCTTACCGCTGTGAATACCGATGCGCATGTCAAGGTCCACCTGAGCACGGAACAATGTTAGAGATTAGTGTTAATACACGCAATAATCGTTGCGACTCGAAGGACTAAATTCGATCGAGTTGCGGAGTCAACATTTTGATTTGAGATGGAGCATAGGCATAATTTATGTATGTACCTGTGCATTATATCGAACGTCGCGGATGGCTCGTATCATGTGTAAGCCCATGTTGACGCAGCAGTGCGCGTGGTCCTCGCGTCTGTCCGGCAGTCCACTTACGCAGAAGTAGCAATCGCCCAGCAACTTGATACGGAGGCAGTGATTCTCCTAGAGAACACATGGGGTAGATAAAATTTTATATGTGGACATTTCGTTCAGAGCTTCCAGTGTCATTGGCTTTATGCAACCTCGTAGGCTGATAATATACAACCACTATGTGACTGTTTCTTTAGACCCTTATTCTTAAGCATTGATTATCACCCCTTTGTTTTGTAGTAGTCTTTGAAAATAAAATTATTAGAAAAATAAAACTCACCGATGCCAACCTGTCGAAGCGAGCGAACAGTTCATTCAACAGCTTCACCAACTCTTGCGCACTGCATTTGCTTGATAGTTCTGAAATAATTTCAATTCTGGTCTAATATATCGAATACCAGTATACCTTATACAGAAGTTCTCAATCAAAAGAAACCCCTATAACAATAACACTAAAGTTTCTATTAGCTTACCAGTAAACCCCTTGATGTCAGCATACAGTATGGACACGTCTTGATGCTGTTGTATGTACAAGTTGTTGAACTGCTGCTCTTGAAACTCTCCCTTCACCTTATTCACGTGGCCGTAGATCTCTTTCGCCAGAAAGTCGGGTATAACTGTGTATTACAAAGAAGAAATATGACTAAACCGATTGTGTAGATGTCCTGAACCCTATTCGGTACAAATAATGTATTATTTATTAAGGTTTCAGATTTCATAAATGATTGAGAGATCGTGGCGTTGCAAAATCAATAAATAACGCAACAAATAGCGACATCTTGTGTCAGGACAGACAGGCTCATGGCATGCAAACCTGGAGAAATTATGTCATGTAAATTAAATACAAGAATATTAGTTAATTTAAATAAATAAACATACAGACATAATTTCCCACATTTTATTTAAAACAATGCCTAATAAATGCGAAATACCAATAGACAAGAATTCTATTTGGTCTGTGGTGGTCGAAGCTTCTGGAAGGATAGGTGACATTGATCAGAGGTCAAGAGCCCGCAAAATGTGGTGACATGATATGGATAGGATTTGGAATAGGCACTCAGTTCTGGGAATCAGACTTTACCCAAATAACCCGATGGGTTTCCTATAAGTCCCATTTGAAGCTGAATCCGGTGAGTATTCAACCGTATTCTTTGTTCATGCGGGATGGCTTGGTTCGTACATGTGTTTTCTGACACGAGTGTATTTGATTACAGGTCTGGCTGTTATTTTATGCTGGTTTTTCTTTTATCGATTGGTCTGATGCATAATTGAGACGTGATGCTTTGGAGTAGCCCCGTGGTCTGATGATTGGAATGGATCCGGGTGCAGGCAACCATTGAGGTGTGGTCATCTGTTTGTCAGAAAGGCCTTACTTAGCCGAATACCAGTGATGAGGGAAGTTCGCCGCGCCAGGTAACGAAGCGTCATAATCACTAACCGTAGGCCACGTATCGTGCAAACACAGGGGTATCCTGTGTTTGATGCCAAAGGTCGTAGTCCCGTCCAGTGAAGGGATTGTACAGAGAGAGCTCCGAGTATATCGGTTTGTAGCAATTTAGTCTATGAGAGAGTTAGGCCTATTGTATGGACTAGGTAATGAGACCAGTTGCCATGAAGTGTTGTATCGCGGGTCGCTTCGCTTAATCATATGTTCCCGTTGATAGCACAACCTTAATAGGTCGGGACTTGTGTGATTGAGTTAGTAACTATTAAGTGGTTCATCTCACGGACTCGCTATAGCGACTCTTGAGTTATTTGTTATAGTCTCATTGCAGGTGAACTACAGGTACAACTAGACCCGAGACTGGTTGTACTGGTGTGGATGCTCAAGTGCATGGGGGAAAGTATGTGGCCAGCCACATTAAATATTGTGAACCTTCAATTGTTGTTATTGTAATAAACATGGTATTGTTTAAGAAGGTACTTGTTTAATTGAATCTTTCCCTAGCAGCTGTTATACCCTACAAATTTACTTTAGCACGGTGGTGAGTAGTACAACACCGAAGGAGACCATCAACATCCGGCTTCCTAATCAATCCTGTACAACTTTTTTAGCCGGGTTACAAGATCCTGCCGTATCAACGCTGACGCAGATTTGGATGTGCCGCACCGCATTGCAAACTCCTACATCACTTTCGTACATTTTATATGAATCATTGCATAATTCAAGCTGCCCTAACTACACTTTTTTGTATAGAGATGCAATGAGCTGCGGCCCGATACCGCTGTATGTAATGAGCGTTTAGCTTTAGGAGAGAACTATCTCCATTTTTCTTTGTCTACTTTAAGAACCCCTCAACTTAATTAAAGGCTCCATAAAGCGATTTTAAGAAGCTTCAAGAAATTCTAAGGTCTTTAGTCTCGGGCAAAGCTATATTTGAAAGCACAAGACAAACAAGCGGCATTTTTAAACATCTGAAAGTTTTACCACTCTGAAACAGCTTCCACTGCCGATCACTCTCCCTCTTGGTCCTTTCTCTTGTGACCATCGATCTTCTCGTCTCCAGGAACGCCTTCCTCTGCCCCCAATCAGCTAAGGACTTGGTATACATTCCCGCGAAGTTAACCGCTACGTATAGTAACGCGTTACCGATTAGGAGACGAAGACTGCATGCGTAGGACTGTTAACAAAATAGTTATTAGCTTACCTACTTAATAGACAAAATGTTGAACAAAAATCTAAGGTAAAAAATTAAGATTTCTTTGATGAGTACTAATATAAGATGAAATGGTGAGTTAAACAGCAAAAAGTGTTCCTAGTAAGCATTTTTTTATAAAAACTGTCTCCGCAGACAATTTAACTTATAACTTGGTTTTTATTAATAGCTTATTATTACAATAGGGCAGAACATTAATTATTTACAAAATAATAAGCTGTGTAGGTATGTAGCTATCAGTGGCGAAGGTTCTATACAACTCGATTCCTACCGGCTTCCCTTTGAAAAATGGCACAGTCAGTAGGTATTCTATAGACAAATAATATAATCACATTAAATATAATATGTTCTCCGGCTTACCTCTTACAAAAAATGACCCTTCGCTACTGGTAGCTTTGTAGCTAAAGTTACAAAAATCGGATAGCAGTAAAAATAAAAATAGCCAACGATTGAATAATGTATTAAGCTGAACAACTCACACACATATCAGGAAACTGCAATAATCAAATAATCGTTAATTACAATACATTAATTTACACACATAAGTAGGTAACATTTCAATGTCCTTCCTAACTTCTTTTATACTTAGGTCCACTTGTACCAAAAATCACTAAACAAATTTAGCGCTAAACGTATTTAAAACATCATTCTGTCTGTGTCATCTTCAAACGATTGACAGAAATATAATTATGTCTTAATTTAGCGTTAAATGTAGGTATTGATTTGTGGTGCCAGCGGGCCTTAATATTTCTGACCCAATAAAATTATAAAGACAAGATTGTACTGCTGAGGCATCAGCCACGAGTTAAAGAGTTAGTTTACATTTTTTTTTTTTTTGTTAGAATTATATGTAAACTTACGTTTAAATTACAATCGACAGCTTTCTTGGCTTCCTCCATACGTTCCTTGATGAGTACCGCTGTAGCCAGCACATGAGCCAAGAAGGACAGGATTCCGATGACGATGCACCAGATCAGGGAAAGCGGCAACATCGCGTATGGCACGAACACTATGAACAGCATGTACCATACTTGGTTCTCGGAGTCTTTGAAGCCGATACCTTGCTCGCTTAGACCTGGAAGGACGGAGAAGTTTTGTAGTGAAATAGTGTTAGATCTTATAGAAGAATTGCACGTGCAGCATCGTATACATGTGATAAAACTGGAACTTCTTACAAAAAATAACAATATGAGAGATTTAGTGTGAGAGACAGAGAGAGTTATATCTTTCTTCTCTCTCATATAACGAAATGTGCCTAAAAGTGACGCGTCCTTGAAATTTCACTCTCAATTCTCATCCAATTTTCGAATTGCCGACTAAAAAGTTTCACTTCAAAAAGTTGTTAAGGTGGATTATTTGGCCTGTCAAAAGAATTGATATTATAATGGTTTCTTCCTTAAGTATACCGTGGCCTTAATTCTGTTATTCTAATCTTAATTAAATCTTTTCTTAGTGCAGATAAACTTTAGCTACTATGTTAAACTTATACTATAAAAGCTTTTATGAACAAAGTAAATTCAGGTAAGGTATCCCGATCAATATTAGACAGGTTCTGGGTCCTATGAGCCGTTTCTAAAAGGACCAGTCATGACCGCTGACATCTGAAGTGTATTGTTGATACCATACCTTGAGCGATGAGCAGTATCCACGTAGCAGCTGCCGCCCAGTGCAGGTAGTTGTTGGCAAAGCATCGCCACCAGCCCAGGAGGCACACCCCCACATTCAGCCACGCGAAGGCTATCGTCCACGCAATCTGGTATGGACTCGGTGATGCTACTGGAGAACATACATAGACGTGAGTGCTGCTTTTAACTCTCTTGAGTTTCATATACTTCATATTGAGTCAGTCTAAGCATGTAGGCACCGGGGTTAGGTATAACGTAGGTCCTCTTATTATTATTATTATTATGTTTATTTATTTTCATAATTATTAAACACATTTTTAAATATGTTTGTAAAAAAACATTGAAAAATCATTTAAAATATAAAAAAAAGTGGTCCACCGGTATCCGGAGCAGTGTCCAAGCTACCGGTAGTTAGGGCTTCAGGGACGGGAGCCTCCTCATGATGCGAGCCGTATCAAGGAGTACCGCCTTCTGAATCAAGCCCTTGGTCCAACCGCCAAACGAAATACTCGATCAAGCTTTCTTTTATTATTATTATTTATGTATACACAGTTTACAGTAGACTTGAACTTAAGACTATGCCCCAAAAAACCATTTTCACGGTTCGGTTCACTTAAGACTAGAGATCAGAGGCATTCCACCAGTTTTTATGACAAGTCTTTTACAGTTCAAGCAGTACGGTTATGGAATGCCTTGCCCATGGCGATAAGGCGTGCTCAAACTTTGTCCACTTTTAAAATTCTGGTTAAAAAACACTGCCTCTCTCCTTAAACATTGTCATTACATTTAGTTTCCTTACTCTTGTTTCATGTTTATTATTGTATATATTATATTATGTAGATAGGTATATGTTTTATGTATATATGTATTTGTTGTATATGTAAATGGTACACCACTGACTACCTGCATTATTGTCTCTCCTTCTACCTTGAATCCATCCAAAGGTTGTCTGTAAAAGATCGCTTTTAGCGATAAGACCGCCCATTGTGTCACCCTATGTAAAATTTCTACTTTTATATCTGATTTTTTTATGGTGTACATAATAAAGAGTATTCTATTCTATTCTATTCTTTTCATAGTATTCACGACAGAAAAATAATAAGTAAAAACTTGGGCTATCGGATTTTTGTTCAAGTTAATTTTAATTGGTGCAAGACTCTGGCCCGGACTCCACCAAAGCGGAGATGTGCGGAGAAGTCCAAAGCGGAGACGAGAAGAGATGTTTTTATGTGTGAATAACCATATTCTATTGGTTGTTTAAAAAACATCTCCTCTCCGCTCGTCTCGTCTCCGCTTTGGTGGAGTCCGGACCTTAATCTTGTAAAGGATAGTTAGTTAGGGTCTATTTTTATCTTGAAGCAAATCGATTTAATGCAGTCTTAAAAGCATTTCTTTTACTTACCGTCTAAGTTTGTGACTGTATAAATTATTGCTAGACATATCTGAAATAAGGAAACGATAAAACATTTTAGAAAAATAGTTAAATATACAAAATTACATCTGACACAACTCATTTATCCATTGTGACAAAGTTTTTATGACATGTCATGCATTTTTATGACATGTCGTGCATTTTTATGAAATGTCATGCATTTTTCATTCGCATCAAATTGCATTTTGCTTAATCTACATTAAAAGACAACGAATTATTTTTAAAGTTACAGTTTACTCAAGTTAAGTTATATATTTTAATAAGCTGACTTTTTTAAATATATTCTAAGCGTACGATTACCAATTTGAATGTTAAACACTAACCTTAAGTGCTAAATCAACAAAGTTGACCATGATGAGTGACTTCTGTCGCTGCCTCCGCGAATATCTTTGGTATGATAACTCTACTGCTTTATTCTGAAACAAAAACAAAACGATTAATACGACAATTCATTCAGAAATTATCAAAAGTCAATCAGATCATTTGACATGAGTTTAATTTGATACCTCGTTGATTTTTGTTCAAGAAACCAGAACCCTAATTGCGTAACACACTATTAATCACAATCTGAATAATTGCGAAGTCTATTGCTAATTCATTGCTTCGTTTTTGTTCGAAAAATTTGTCTGCTCAACAACGTATATCACGCAATTAATGTTGTTGAACTGTCAAAATTAAGGGGACTACAGGACCTAAACGCAAATTTTATAATGCCCAAAAGTATATGATCCAGTGCAGTAAACAAGACCAGAAAAATATATGATATTCTTCATGATATATGCTAGTTAGATAGTGTGTTGAAAATATAATACAACTAATTTGATACAATAGAAAAAAATCACGAAGATACCTCTAAAAAAATATTTTTACGATTAAAAACCATACTAATTTAAATGCAATCATTTTAATTTTTTAGTCCAATCAATAGATTTTTTGTAAATCGATAATTGCTTCATATTTTACATTAAATTACCAGCGTTGTGTCATCGCGCTTCTCTTTCTTTTCTATGCAGTCCGACAGTGACCGCGCTTTAGTTGTTGTCAGCCATTTCTACTATTAGTTTGCTACGCAATTACCCCGCGGGTATAAACGAAGCACTTTGAAAAGAAAATCCGTTACGTTTTCAGGCCGATTTACGAAATATCCCCGAAAAGAAATATCTCCTGAGTCTTTTGTAAATATGTAGAAGCTAGTTGACCTACTGAAGTAGGTCTCCGAAAGTTGTCTATCTGTTTATTTTGCAGAAAGCTTGCGTGTAGAGTGTAGTAAATATTTGTGTACTCACCTTAAAACTATTTGTGATTGATGGACAGTATATTCCTCTGTAGTATCGGGGTTTCCTGAGCATGCCCTCTGTTTCCACTGCGAAATTAAGAAAATTGTAATGATGAGATACCTGAGAAATAGTCAGGAAAGTATGATTTCCCGTATATTCCTTATTGATTGACACATTTTTAGCATAATATCATAAAACGAGCTTATTATAAACATTGATCAAGAATGTGAATGTATTATCAAGTATGGGTTTCTATCCTCATATATACTTTTAATGGTCTCCAAAGTCTTTAAAACATTACTCTCCTTTTGGGAGTCTCCGCTGTCGGGAAAAAATACCAGTAGATCTCTTATGACTAAACAACATCATATCTAGTAGATAATAGGTATTAAGATAAGCAATATGGAAGTATCTAAACAAATTATCACTGAACAATGAACTGGTCGGCACTTCGCCAAATGGTCTGCAAAGTTCGTAGCAGTGCTACGGCGTAGCAGTATCGTAGACGCGTAGATCGCTACGGATAACAACGTTTGGTGGTAATAGAGGCACAATTAGTTTTGTCCACAGTTCGAATTCGATTAGTTTCAAACAATTGTGGGATCGGTTTGACTAAAGTTTAATAACACAATTATTATGAACTTGGGAACTTCGGGAGTTAGCGCCTGTGGTTGTTATAGGATTACTTACCCTATTAAAGTTTTGGCAAACTGGTGTACCTAAATTTAAATCCGATTCAGATTTACGATGAAGCTGATTTTATTTTAAATACTAAGCTAATCTTAATTAAGGTCTATGTCCAGAAGTGGACTGCTGTAGGTTAAAGGCTCCAAATAATTTTCATCATTCTCTATCTTGTAAACACACAATACACATACCTGCACATGCACGTCACCATAAAGGCTCCCGCAAACAGGAGCGACGCGACTGTAGTAGAACAATTTCTATGAAACCTTCATGGATATTGTTCTACAAGACTCGCGTCGCGCCTATCTGCGGGAGCCTTAATGGTGACGTGCATGTGCAGGTATGTGTATTGTGTGTTTACAAGATAGAGAATGATGAAAATTATTTGTAAATTAATATCCAAAGATTATTATATATATTTTTTTACTCACCTGGATCTTCCTGAAATGGATTAATACTGTGTCGGGAAACTCTGTCATCGCTGATACGGCGCTGTTAAAAATATTAATTTAGTTAGTACTAATAATAAACCACACAATTGTTCTATTAATATATATTATACATAAATAAAAATGAATGGCTGTAAAACCAAAACCCAATGACCCAATTTACATAATACTGTAATATTTAATGCATTTGACTGACATCGTTCGTCAAGGCAATTAATGCAATAACAAGCCTGCGGTCAGTGCCCAGCAAACTACGTAATTGGCATGGCCCGAACTTATACATCGATCCTACCATAATATAATAATGTGAGTACTATGTACATACTATAAGGCTGCCAATTACTGGGTACGTTTTCCATTGACTTGAATGGGCTCAGAGTATGTCATGCTCACTATAATATCTCGCTGATGTAGGCGCATGTGTTGGATCATCCCTTCAAAATGGTTGAGCTGAATGATGCTAATCCATGCGTCATGTTCGTGAACGGGCGCCGTCTGTAGGGACTGGTCATTTCTTAGCTGCCACGACTTATTCTAATTTAATTTAATATTTGAATTGTTTTTGTCTTTTTATTACGGACGCTTTTAACGTTCGGCATCGTTCTCACATGCATAATTTCAACATGAATGATTTAACCAATATTTTGTAACCATATTTTGATTTAAAAGAGTGTGTTTGGAGTTTCTTACCCGTTCTTCTCCATAGGTACCTACTACGCTTTGGAATGGGCAACTAGGTTCATCTTTCTGATTGACCGAACTCTTGACAACTCAAAAGTACCTGCAATTGATTTATCTATATGTATAAAAAATAATCCCCATTTCCCTTGGTCACGCCCACACGCGTGGACGGCTGGACCGATATCACATTTTTTTTTTGTTGTGTTCGTTATTGTCAGGAGAAGGATCTTATGAAATAAAAAAATAAGGAAGTTGATCGGAACGTTACAAAATTTAAGAAAACTTAACGCCAATATTAATTTTACATAACCGTCAGTTGTTTGAAATAACTGTCAGCGATTGACAGAATGCGCGCTGCAAATATCGTTTAACACAGATGGATCGGTTGATAAATGAGTCGATAGTTTTAGTTTTAGTTTTAGTCAATAGTCAAAACTAAACGAAATATGACATTCATAGTTAAGACAGGACAACGTCTGTCGGGTCAGCTTGTTTAAAATAAATATTTGCGTTTGAGTTTTGATATGGTAGGTAAAGTCGGGGAATTTAATTGTTTGTTAAATTGACTACCAAATTAAATTGTATATATATTCAAATCACAACTGCTATTCTTCGACAGTTGTGTCACAGATTAGGACAGATGCGTCACTCGTTCACGGTCACGCGCTAACGTACCTATGGCTCGCGTCCACCCGGGCGGACAAAATCCAGTCAGTTACCACGCCTGTTCGAGAGTAAGTACCGCACCCGCGTCTATAATAATGCCTAAATCTCGTGTATATTGTAGTACTAAAAGTTCCACCAGAATCGTTTATAAATTAAATAATAAAAGAATTAGAAAGAAACATTATTTTTGAATGAAGGGCGATTAACAAAAGGTATTTACAAGGCAGATGTGAGTGGAAACGCCGGGAGGGGACGCCCTAGGAAGACATATAGTGACCTTATTGGTGATGTTCTTAAGAAAGGTCAGGTGTGTAGTACTCACAACCGGCGTGCGTGTATGACCAGATGTATGAACGTAAACGAGGCAAAAGGAGTATGTACGGAACGTAGCAAGTGGTGTTCTGTAGTTTCTGCCTACCCCCATGGGAAGAAGGCGTGAGTTTATGTATGTATGTATGTATTATTTTTGAATAATTTTGAAAAAAATTAACAAGCCGATTCACAATCTCTTAAGATCATATCTCAGCAACCGAAGACAGCACACAGAAATTTCAAAAATTTGTTTATAATCTAAGCATGAAAAAAACTACTTATCGGAACATCGACTTATTAGATATGGCGTACCACAGGGCACTGTGTTGGGCCCTTTATTATTTTTAATTTATATTAATGACTTGCCAGGACGCATACAACATCCTATGGTCTTATTTGCTGACGATAGTACTGCCTTGATTAAATGTACAGACCTAAAAACGTATGAACATGACATAAATCATACTTTAACGGACATTGTACACTGGCTTGATCAAAATAATTTAACGATTAATATACCTAAGACTAAGGTTATGCATTTCTATCAACGGATACGTCCGCAAACTTTAAAATTAAATTACAATGGACAAAAAATAGACTAAGGGCAAGTTACAAAATTTTTAGGTATAATGATAGATAGCCAACTTACCTGGAAGCCACACGCAGAAGAAGTATGCAAAAAATTAAGTTCAGCAGCGTATGTGCTTTTTAATCTATCCAGGAAAGTGAATATGCCCACCAGATTAGTTGCTTACCATGGTTTAGTGGCGTCAATTCTGAGATTCGGGATAATATTTTGGGGAAATTGTAGTCTGAGAGAACAGATATTCAAGGCTCAAAAACGATGCATAAAGGCAATATGTAACATGAAAGTAACAGATAGTTGCGTACCTGTATTCAAGTCCCTACATTTGCTAACATTCCCATCACTTTACATTTTTGAAATTGTTGTTTTTGTAAAATCAAATATGCATCTTTTTAATAAATTATCGGATAATAGAACAAGACCAATTAGAAGGCATTATACAAACATGCTACGTGTTAGTGGTCATAACACTGCATTATTAAGAAAAAGTTTTATATGTATGTGCCCGATTATCTTCAGCAAAATACCCGATGGAATAAAAAACGAGTCCATTCCGCTGTTTAAAAAGAAATTGTCAGTCTTATTAATTGATAAATGTTATTACTCCATTTGTGAATTTCTAAATGATAAAACTTTATAGTTACCTAATTAATCCTGACATTTTTAATTATTTATTTTATTGACCACATTATAAGAATTTTTATATTGACAGTATTTAAGACTTATTATTAGAATTATTATTATTAAGAATTTATCCAGATTATGATTGTTATAATTAATTGGAAATTTGACCATGAAAGACGTAAGTAACTGACTTAATTCCTGTTTTTGTTTTGTTTATATTAATATATTTTTTATGTAATAATTTGCACGCCGTAAGGTAGATTGTAGCCGATCTAATTACTTTATGTACAACATCTTATAACTGTATACCTACATTCATAGCAAATAAAGTTCTGATTCTGATTCCGACTAGGAAGCACCCAGTATAACATGCTAAAGGAAGCGAAATTTACACATTTATGTACATGTTTTCCTAAGAAGTACTTGCTAAAGTTATTTGTTAGATTTAGAATTTTTACGACGATTAGATTTAATAAACGGGAGGGTAAACGTTCATTGACCATTATATTAAAGTGATTTTAGAGGCATTTGTGATTTTCAATAAATAAAAATATTGTTTTTAATGTAAAAAAAACTGTTTTAGTTACCCATTATTTTGTGTACTTAATTTCTTAGCATAATCACGGCAGACGACGTAGCAGATACTCTCGGGCGTCCGCGTAAGGTACACTTTAGCACGCACGACCGCCTGTAATATTTTAGTAGGTAACTTTAGCGTTAGGTATCTATCTTTTTCTATGGAGTGAACTATCTGTCCTAATCTGTGTGGTTGTATGAAATGGCTATAACACGGTCAACTGTTGTCGATTGTTAATTTGATAAACAATTAATTTCCTTGTCTGTATCAATATCTAGTACCTACGTTGGTACCCAATTGAGTGACGAGCGTGAATGCTGCTTTCACCGGCTAACGGGATGATATTAATTATTATGATAATGTAAGTGGAGGCCCTTTGATATACACATACCTACAAAAAATAAGAGTAGGCTCTCGAATGCAGTTACAATTCTTTATACCTATGTAGTTAATTAATTAAATTGTTCATGAATTTACAGGTTTGTAGGCGGAAGAACAAGGCGTGACGTTCCTCCATTGATAGTGGCTGCCAGACGGCAACGGTTGTTATTACGCATCGGTATATATGTCGCAAATGGATTGCTTATTTAGCTGTTTTACGTAACCGCTAGCTGTTTTACAAAACAGCTCCGTTATGTAAAACAGCTGAACAACGTCCACCTTGATTACCATTGCGCTACGTTTAACAAAACTGCTATTCACGTTTAGACGTAATGCAGAATGGCTTATCTGCAGTCACAATAAGCGGTTGGTGTGGCTTCCAATGCCGAATTGGCCGCAGTAACTAAGATAGGGCACCATGACCAATTGGTTTAGGTTAGGTTAGATCTGTGACAAAAGTTTTGTCACAAAACGCGCGCAGGCGAGCGAGTGCTACTTGGTTGTTACGCTACTAAGTTGGTCACAGTTACTTGGCTATTTGGTATTTGTAGGACTGACTTTCATAAAACCTTGATAACTTTTTATTCAAATTGTCGTTACACACTGTTTTAACTTGAGTTAAGGTAATTTTCATTTATACTACTCGTTTTATTTACTTCTGTTTCAGACGTCATTATAATTGTTGTTATGACCCACAGAGCCACGAGCGAAATTTAGAAATAAAATAACCTGACGTTTTATTTCACGTTATTTTACATAGGTAACCTATAATCGTTGACCGCTGCATTGATAAATGCAAAATGTTTATGCAATTCTGCGTGTTAAAAGTTCAGTAATTATGAAAAACCGTTAAACCTCGTTCAGCTGTTTTACATAACGGAGCTGTTTTGTAAAACAGCTAGCGGTTATATAAAACAGGGGATTCGACAATCCATCTCCGACATGTATATGTAGATCTCGCTGTCAACACTACGCAGGATTGTCTAAAGTCAGTAGTAGTATCAGCATCTGCTACTTGTAGTATTTGGCATTATAAGTCGCTACACAGGCACAACACATTTTCCAAATGAATATGATGAACAAGTGATAGAATAAGAAGTGTAAACCTGGTCATCAGGTGCAGAACAGCTGGCGCCATCCCCCGGCACTCTCTCCCCCTCGGGAGCCTGGGTTTGAGCCACGTCACCTGGCCTCACATGGTCCACGCAACCGAGACACTGAAACAACAGTTTTTTTTATATTTCATCATCTTATGACATGTGTGCTATAATCTCTTGTAGCTAATAAGATATGGTAGTTCATAAAAAAACTGAAAATAATAAATATTAAAAAGACAAAGGTATTATTCGTATGAACGAAAAAAAAAAAAAGGTTTTTTGGCACAGTAGCGTAAAACAGGAACATATTTGAACAAATTAAAAACTAACATAAAATTTAATTAAAGAATCATGTGTGCCTCGCGACCGCGCCAAAAAGGTTCGTTTCAGCAATAATTCCAGACAGATGTTGTCTGACGCTGATTTTCAAATGAACCTTTACGGGTGAGTGACGGCTGTGTAACAGTTTCAAACTTTGTATGTACATAACTTTATACTTAAAGCGCTGGGTAAGTCGCGAAATTCAAATTTTCTTACGTTTTTTGCCATTTGCACGTCAGGGTCAGGTTGTATGTTCAACTTTATAAATAATCCCATTGAATAGCTATTTCATGAAATAGTCATTCAATGGGATAATATGAACTTGAGAGGGTTGTATTGATGATTTTAATTATTATAATTCTGTAAATAAATACTGGTTACGGTTGCGAATCATATTTTGTTCAACATACAACCTGACACTGACCTACAAATGGCAAAAAAAGTATGAAAATTTGAATTTCGCGGGCTACCCTGACGCTTCTCCCATAAAGGGATTACATGACTTAAACGCAAATTTATTATGCCTAAAAATATATGATCCACTGCAGTAACCAAAATCAGAAAAATATATGATATTCTTCTGGATATGTGCTAGTTAGATAGTGTGTTGAAAACATAATACAATTAACTTGATATGATAGAAAAAAATCACGAAGATACCTTTCTACAAAAGATTTTTTAACGATTTAAAACCATGTACATGCAAACATTCAGATTTTTTGTCAGATTATTCTACAAGTAACATACTAACGTAATAGTGTTTTAATTTTTTAGTCAAATGTTTTTTTTTTTTTGTAAATCCATAATTGCTTCATATTTTGCAATAAATTACCAGCGTTGTGTCATCGCGCGTCTGTTTCTTTTCTATGCAATCCGACAGTGACCGCGCTTTAGCTCTTGTAAGCCTCTTAATGCTAATAAAAGAGTACAGTGTGACGTAGGTAAACATTGTAGATATACAAGTAAGTGAGACGAGTAAATTCTAAGGAACATTAAATAATTCTGCAGGCTATGGGGGAAATAAATGAAAAACGAAAATCTGGTCCTCCGATCCGCAGAATTGCAGACTCAGCTGATACCGAAGAAAAGGAAATTGTGGGGAAACGGGTAGCAGCTGTTACTGAGCAGTGTACGGTCTTACAAAATCCAGTTCAGTACCAAGACGAATTGCAAAAAGTCTATACTATTATTTATTTAAAGAAACACAAAAAGAAGTTTCTTTGGTAGAGATAAACGAGTCGGTAGTGTGAGGCATACCCAGTTAATGAGCATGATTGATATGCCAGTATTTTTTTTTTGTTTCGAAAGTGACTAATAATCTACGCATGTAAAACAAAAAAATGCTGCGTATATGAAAAATGATTTTAGATAAAGCTACATCTAGACCAGTAAGAGTGTCCAGCCGTCACAACAATGTCGCAATGGCCTCAAAGGATGGCGCTAATGGCATCGATATGTAAACGCATTAGCGTTGTCGAAGGCTTATCTCTCCCAACTGATACTGTTATCACCTTATCAACGTTCCTGCGTACTGCGATTTTTATGGCTTTTGGTCCCCACCAAATGAAATGTGCTACGGAATTTTTATGAGTCATATTTTTTCGAGGTATGACACCTGCGAAGATGATGGTGATATGGTATGTAATATGCGAAAATAACTTCCAAGTTCCGTGTCGTTAGCGGGGTATTATGTAAGGATAAACATCGTTGTAATATCTTGTTTGGCGGTTTGATTTCGGTATATTGAAATAGAGGAACAAGGGCGCAAGGTTACGTGTCGTGTGATTTTCTTTACAATCGCAGGCAGCATCACCGTTTTAAAAGTGTACTTATAGCGGTACATGGTTGTCACGACGTCAAAATTAGCATTAGAATTTTTGATTTGTATTTTCAATACATTTGACAAAACAATTGCACAAATATTTACCAACAGCGCCCCCCTGTCAACGGCATTCGAGTGCCAAAAGATCCTCGTACAGGATTTTTATCTCACGAAGCGACGCGCATTTTACTTGTGGTAACCGAGTGTACAAACACGCTATTAATGTGTGTGCGAAGACGAGTAGCGTCAGCACGTATCACACACATACACACACACTTCCGACATTGCCCGTGTACCGAGAGCTTGTACAAATATTCACAGCGTGTTTGTACACTTGGCTACGACACGTAAAGCGCGTGTCGCTATGTGAGATAAAAATACTATAACAGCTCTAGTGTACGTTATACAATAGCATCGTCCGGTCTGACAAAAACAGCAAAATTCGATCACGAGGACTTTTCTCCATCATTCAAAAGGAAATGTTTTAGAAGGATATTTTCATCTTTTTCCAAAGTAAAGTAGCGAATTTAAAGACTTAGCAGTAAGCTGACCTGGGTAACATGACCTGAATAGTTATTTCCAATCCTCCAAGATTGGTTTCGCTCATATTTGTTGAGTCGGTAGGTAAGTCAGCGCCACCGGCTACAAAAAAATCCCCTTGGATTTCTTTAACATAAAATACACAAACGCTCTTATTGAAGATAAACGAGATTGATGCTTTTCAAAGTTGCGTAAACACGAATCAAACTAATTCAAATCACGTTGACATAATTTTTTTCAATTCCTTCCTCCACAGCTCCGTCTCCAAGGACTGAACTGTCGATGCTCGCATCGTAATTATAATCTGAATTTGTCAATCAAATATGTAAAGGAGGTCTTGACTTCGCGTTTCATAATAAATTAAGGACTCTTACGTAAAACTTTGGTAACTAGTTTTTACTTGTGATTTGTTTCAAAGTAATTTGGAACTCATTCAGATTCAAGTTTCATTCGTTGGTAAATTATCACAGTCAAAACTGTTCATCGATCAAAAATACCTTGAAAAATCAAAATTCTGTCGAATCTACTTTTGACCCGTTAAAACTATTTTAACAATTACTAAAATATACTTAGAAACCTATTAAGTTGGCAGGTTTTTTGTGACCCTTTTAGGTTTTTTTTAGATAGTTATAACTAAGTGCAGATTTCACCAATGAAACTAAACGCGATCAGCACTTCTAAACCGCGTTCAAGAGCTGTCAATTGATATTGACAGCTCTTGAACGCGGTTCCATAACAATTTTGACACATACACCTCTTGAATGCGGGTTAGATGTACTGAACGCGTTCAGTTTAATAGGTGAAATTCGCCCTAAATAAAGCGTTCCATAAAACCGCGTTTAAACTTAATGAAGATTTTGACAGAATCCAGACAAAACTAATTCGATCGATTAAGAGTTTTGACTGTACTGTCAACACTGAACTTAAAACATTTTGGCAACTGCGGGATAAATGCGTACTACACTAACAGTAGGAATGGGCTTTCATTTTGACAGTTCAACAACATTCATTGCGTTATTTACGTTGTTGAGCAGACACATTTTTCGAACATCTGAGGCAATGGATTAGCAATCTCCTTGATAATGATTCAGATTGTGATTGTTTGTGTGAGTTTGTGGTGTGTGTGTCACGCAATTAAGGTGTTCGTTTGTGAAATCTTATGACACAGACCAATAAAAAATTCGGAAAACCTTACGTAGGGCCAAACTCTTCGAGAGCAAAATAGTTATTTTTATAAGTTACTAGCTGACCTGACAGACGTTGTCCTGTCATAACTATGAATGTCATATGTCGTTTAGTTTTAGTTATGACTATTGACTAAAACTAAAACTATCGACTCATTTATCAACCGATCCATCTGTGTTCAACGATATTTGCAGCGCGCATTCTGTCAATCGCTGACAGTTATTTCAAACAACTGACAGTTATGTAAAATTAATATTAGCGTTAAGTTTTCTTAAATTTTGTAAACTTACTTTCGCATTTATGATATTAGTTAGGATTAGGATTATATTATAGAACTGAAATTTCTGAGTTTGTGTGTAGGGGATAATCTTATTATGTTATCATCAGTTTTTTGAATTGTCTCCTTGAATAAACTCTGATTCATTTGTGCTCACACTCATACACATTCAGACACACTCACATTCACATTCACACACTCTCGCATTCACTTTCACACACACTCAATCTCACACTCGCATGCCTGCGTACGTGCTGCATGCTCTTTTTAACCGACTTCAAAAAAAGGAGGAGGTTCTCAATTCGCCTGTATGTTTTTTTTTTTTTTTTTTTTATGTGTGTTAGCTCATAACTCTTTCCTGGGTGAACCGATTTGGATGATTCTTTTTTTGTTAGAAAGGACATACCTCAAGGGTGGTCCCATGATAAGGAAACCAGGATCTGATGATGGAATCCCGGAGAAATCGAGGGGAACCTTCGAAAATCATAGGAGCGCCTAGTGCGTTTGTTAATTTTTAACCGACTTCACAAAAAGGAGGAGGTTCTCAATTCGTCTGTATGTTTTTTTTTTTTTTTTTTATGGGTGTTAGCTCATAACTTTTTTCTGGGTGAACCGATTTGGATGATTCTTTTTTTATTTGATAGGTGGTGCTTCACATGTGGTCCCATTTAAATTTGATGAAGGTCTGACCAGTAGTTTTTGAGTTATCCTTAATACTACAGATTTTTTCCACTTAGTTTATATGGATGATGTGTTAATAATTTCCTGTCACTGTTATTTACACACCAAGTAGTGGTATACGAATTTGTGTGGGGTAGGTACCGCAACTAAAAAGTGAAAAATAAAAACTTTTTTACAAAAAAACAACCGACTTCCAAAAAAAACACTAAAAGACGTGAAAAATAACTTTAATTTCTTAAGTCGGTGGCCAAACACGAAAATACAAAAACTTTTTTACAAAAAAACAACCGACTTCCAAAAAAAACACTAAAAGACGTGAAAAATAACTTTAATTTCGGAAGTCGGTGCCTTTGGTTTTGTATTTTCGTGTTTGGCCACCGACTTCCGAAATTAAAGTTATTTTTCACGTCTTTTAGTGTTTTTTTTGGAAGTCGGTTGTTTTTTTGTAAAAAAGTTTTTATTTTTCACTTTTTAGTTGCGGTACCTACCCCACACAAATTCGTATATCACTACTTGGTGTGTAAATAACAGTGACAGGAAATTATTAACACATCATCCATATAAACTAAGTGGAAAAAATCTGCAGTATTAAGGATAACACAAAAACTACTTGTCAGACCTTGATCAAATTTAAATGGGACCACATGTGAAGCACCACCTATCAAATAAAAAAAGAATCATCCAAATCGGATTACCCAGCAAAAAGTTATGAGCTAACACACATAAAAAAAAAAAAAAAAAACATACAGACGAATTGAGAACCTCCTCCTTTTTGTGAAGTCGGTTAAAAACCAAAGGCACCGACTTCCGAAATTAAAGTTATTTTTCACGTCTTTTAGTGTTTTTTTTGGAAGTCGGTTGTTTTTTTGTAAAAAAGTTTTTTTCATTTAGCATTATAAAGAACTACAATTTAATGAAGGTCTGGAATCGATCTGATGATGGAGTCGAAAGACAGTCGAGGGAATTCCTCAATGATTTACAGCAGGTACCTTGTGTTTGGGCTTGATTTATTTGTATTTATGAGAACTTTACACCTGAAGGGTTGTGACTGTCATTAGGGGTCTGATGATGAAGACGAAGGACAGTTAAGGGAACTCCTCAACGGTTTACAGTAGCTACCTTGTGATTCGACTTAATTCATTTATATTGATGAGAACTTTGCACCCATATGGGTTATAAGTGCCATTACAGGTCTGATGATGGAGACCTTAAACAGTTGAAGGAATTCTTCAACGATTTACAGCAGTTACCTTGTTTTTGGGCTTGATTAATTTTTATTGATGAGAATACTATACCTAGATGTGTTATGACTGTCATTAGGGGTCTGATGATGAAGATGAAGGACAGTTAAGGGAACTCCTCAACGGTTTACAGTAGCTACCTTGTGTTTGGACTTAATTCATTTATATTGATGAGAACTTTGCACCCATATGGGTTATAAGTGCCATTACAGGTCTGATGATGGAGACCATAGACAGTTGAAGGAATTCCTCAACGATTTACAGCAGTTACCTTGTGTTTGTGCTTGATTAATTTGTATTGATGAGAACTTTACACCTAGATGGGTTGTGACTGCCATTAGGGGTCTGATGATGAAGACGAAGGACAGTTAAGGGAACTCAACGGTTTACAGTAGCTACCTTGTGATTCGTTTTAATTCATTTATATTGATGAGAACTTTACACTCATATGGGTTATAAGTGCCATTACAGGTCTGATGATGGAGACCATAGACAGTTGAAGGAATTCCTCAACGATTTACAGCAGTTACCTTGTTTTTGGGCTTGATTAATTTTTATTGATGAGAATACTATACCTACCTAGATATGTTATGACTGTCATTAGGGGTCTGATGATGAAGATGAAGGACAGTTAAAGGAACTCCTCAACGGTTTACAGTAGCTACCTTGTGTTTGGACTTAATTCATTTATATTGATGAGAACTTTGCACCCATATGGGTTGTAAGTGCCATTACAGGTCTGATGACCATAGACAGTCGCGGGAATTCCTCAACGATTTACAGCAGTTACCTTTTGTTGGGCTTACTTCATACGGTTCAATATTCCAAAATATTCAGGTCGTACAAAAATAATACCCAATTAAGATTGAAGTTTTTCATAGGGCAACCACTACCTACTAGTTATGCTGATGCGTCAATTTGAGACTGAATTTAAGTTGTGTAATCGCGTCATCTCTAGCAATGCTCTTTCGTTGGTTGCTAAGCAATTTATGCTTGTCACAATGCATATGGTGAAATGGAGCTGATGGTGGCTTCACCATCAGCTCCAGTTCTTCTGGTTTTTACCAAGAGAAATCCTCAACAATAAACTCCTCAATTCCTTGCATCGGGAAACGAAATATTTTGTAAAAGGTGATGAGCAGTTGACATTAGGCTATTGTAACTTCGATAAATTATTATCTAACCCACTAAAAAGTGAAAAATAAAAACTTTTTGACAAAAAAAACAACCGACTTCCAAAAAATACACTACAATGTGAAAAATAACTTTAATTTCGGAAGTCGGTGGCAAAAAACTGAAATAAAGATCCAAAAAGACTCTTTTTTATATATTTTTATTTCCTTTGCCTACATTTGTATAAAACAAGTTAAAGATATTTATTTAAGTAATGGAAGAGCGGAGTCTCCTAACACAGGCTTATCTGCTTAAAAGGAGGCTTCAATCACTAATTGTTAAGGTTTACTTGTTCGAATAATAAACTATTTTTTTATGTTTAAAATAGAAACGATTCGACAGTCAGCTTGGATAGACAGCCCCCGTCTGGATGTATAAAAAACAATTCTTTATACATAGGGATAATAATATATAACATGGCTACAATAGTAAATATGGAAGGCTTTTTGTTTATAACCGGTACCGCAGGAGCAGAGTACCTACTTTGTATTCAAATCTTATGGAAGGCTTTTTATTTATAACCGGTACCGCAGGAGCAGAGTACCTACTTTGTATTCGAATCTGGGACTTGGAAGTCGCCAAGTCAAGAAAGCATGGCTATCCCTTTAATCATTAATGCGATGTCGAAATGCGCTCTAAACATATCCTTTGAACGCTCGACAAAAGTCAATTAACACTGTTACTTTTACTACACATCATCGTAATTGACACAAAATTATTCGACACATTGTATTTCAGAATTTCATATAACAGTTAATATTCTTTTAATTTTACTTCTGTTCTGATTTCGATCGATCGATTTAACTCAATAATAATAAGAATAAAAAAAAACTGAAGTGTAAATCGGCTTTTGTCGCCGACTGCACCTACTTATCTATTTAAAACTTTACTAGTCAGCATATTATCTGATTTAGTATCAAATACATACCTAATTGTCTCCTCATCTTGACCGTGTTCCGTCTCATACCAGTTCAAGGTTGAACAACTTTTAAGGACGCCCTCAATCAAGGGCCGTACCTAACTGAATAACTCGGGCCTAAGTACCGACAAAGCCTTTTATTAGCTTTAAGAGACACTAGACTACTCAGCCGGTTTTAGGCTTTTAAGGTATCCTTTAATGTTAATTTACGGTAAAAATCGCTATCAGATTTTTATTATGTAAACTTGGTATGAACTTGGTCTTGGTAGAATTTAAATACTAACAGCAAATAAGTTAAATAGTTTACTAACATCTAGAATTATTATAAGAAATATTTTTGAAATTGGATCCAGTTGTCTGTTGAATATGTTTTTTGTTTTTGGTATACATTTTTGTATCTCGGCACTGATCTGCCGGTTTTTTTTGGGTAACACGGGCCAAAGCCATATTATTAAAGGTTCCTTCAAACAGGCGCGACACGTGACGTGAATCGCATGCGACACAGAGACACCGCTCGTCGCGCGCCAGGTGGTGCCTTTGTGTCGCATCGCGTGTGGCGCCTGTTTGAAGAAGCTTTAAAGCGGGCTCGCGAAAGATGGAAAAAGTGGAGGGAGGCCTTTGCCCAGGAATGGAATAGAGCAGGCTAGAAAAAAAAAACCTTGGAAATTGTATGATAAAGAGACTGACGTGTCTTGATATGGGTATAACCACATGTCTTTCGGTATTTTCATGCAAGTTTTTGGCTTGATCATAACCTCATCATAAAATATATAAACTCACCATTGATAAGGCAAAAATACACGAATGAGGGATTACCAATTTATTTGTAGCTTATTAATGTCCAAAAATAAACATCTTATTTACCCAACGATCCCTGTGTGAATCGGAGCGAGCCAATCTCACACACTTGGCTTAATTCGCGGAAGACGCGATCAGATCAATATGCGTGTGATCTGGGGAAATAGGTGCTGATACTTCTAATAATGGAGGAAACACGCTTCGTGATCCGCAACGGGATCAATATATATACGAGTTAATAATATTCTTATATATTTGAATTTACTGCTTGGATTTCTCTTTTCTTGAGATAAAAAAAAAAAAAAAAAAACTAGATCTTTTTACTTAAGGCGCCTGTATAATGATACAGGTCCCTTAAAGGCCCTCCTCCTTTTTGGAAGTAGGTTAAAAAATCTAGAATTAGTTTCTTTTCCGTTACCGACCGTACAAATGTGCGGGTCTCTCACGCCGACCAGAGGGTAAAATTTACGTTTTCTTAAACTAAAAAAATATAACAGCCAAAAATTGCAAAAAATTACTCTAGAGTGATCTGAGTACTGTTTTATTTAATACTAGCGACTCGCATCTGCTTCGCACGGTTTTTACGACTTAACAAAACATCGAGATTTCTCTATTATAATGTAAGTTTAATATTGATGATAGACACATAAACCGTCAAGGATAAAAATTCTAAATGATTGTTATGCGACATCTATATCCGCTGCGCAGTTTACAAGAACTATGCGGTCACACAGCCAGACATGGAATGCGACTTTATTCATTTACACTTATTATTATACTTAAAGAGCTATTTGTTTGTTTGTAAGTTTGTAGGTATTTGCTAGCTCAATTCTTGAGGAAGACTATAGGCTATTTAAAATCACACATTAAAAAAAAATTACCGACTTCAAAAAAAAAACACTACAAAGTGAAAAATTACTTTAATTTCTGAAGTCGGTGGCATAAAACTAAAATACAGATCCAAAGACATCGACTTCCGAAATTAAAGTTATTTTTCACTTTGTAGTGTTTTTTTTTTTTGAAGTCGTTTATTTTTTTTTGTAAAAAAGTTATTTATTTTAAAAGTTTTAGTGAGTCACAAATTTATCTGTTAAATAAAATAGCTACAATAGCCTAAAAATGGCAACTGCTCATCGTCAGCACCTTTTACAAAATATTCTTTATCCCGATGCAGGGAAGTTAATTGTTGAGGAGCTCTCCTGGTAAGAACCAAAAGAACTGCACCATATGCACTGTGACGAGCATAAATTGCTTAGCAACCATAATAAAGTAATCGAATCGCAACCCGTGAAATACTTATTATTGAGTAGTTCCGGTGGCCACCCCTGGTCTTCATCATCAGTTCCACTTCACCGAATGGTGCTTTCCGAGAGCAAATGCACGAGTTACTATAAAAAATACCCAAATCGCTATAGGTGTGCCTATAAAATCTGAGGATTTCCCTCGATTTCCATGAGATCCCTTCATCAGATTCTAATTTGGTGACAATGGTACCACCTGGAGAGTATACCCTTTCAAACAAAAAAGGAATTTTGCAAATCCGTCTATACATGACGGAGTTATGCCCGAAAATACATTTAAAAAAATATATAAACATCCGAATTGATAGCCTCCTCCTTTTTGGAGTCGGTCAAAAAGAAAAAGAAAACAGAAAGAAAGCTAAGCGAAACCGAAGTGATGCGCGGGCAGGTGATGTGATGCGACGGGTTGGGTCGGGGGAAAAATAAATTTTACGCAGACGAAGTCGCGAGCAGAAGATAGTTTATAATATTTGTAGGTTCACGTGATTTAAAGGAAATGAGAAAAATGGTTCCAATCGCTACAAAAGAACGCACTTTATACTGTTTTTCATCTACATTTAAATATTGTTCTTGTTTTAAAATCGGGAGTCCTCTATTGTAGGTTGATATTTTTAAGAATTTAATACAGTAACAGTTATAGAGAAAAATGGTTGGTCAGGGAAGTAAATTCTTAAGCGAATTGACTACCAACTTAAATTGACCGTAAATATTCAAATCACAAATGTCATTCATTGACAGCTCATGACGTAAATATTAATTTCCGTGACACATGTACGTACAAATGTATATTTTTTACTTAATCAGGAATTCTTCCATTTAACAAGCTATATTCAACATAGCCATAAACGCCAATATTGCGGCGCTGACAGCCAATATCTGGTTAGCTAGCTAGATAACTGAATATTTTTATAGACCTTGGCGAAGTCGGAATAAGCGGTAATAGATATAATGGCTGTCAGCGCCGCGATATTGGCGTATATAAGACTTTCGCTCTTAGATGTATACTCATACCTAAGCGCAAAAGTCTTTTTGCGTTCACCTTAAAAGGAATGTAAATAAAATTAGCTCGTAATTTTTTTGTGGTCTTTCCAGGCTTGAGTTGTGTGTATTATATTGCAAAGTAGTGACGGAGTAGGTAGATATTACCACTTATTTTATGTTTAGAGGCAACGAGGTATAAGATTGTTTAGGTCGATTTTAATTTATTAGAAGTAATAAACTACTGAGGAATGATGTAATAAGGCAACGGTGTGGTTTAAAAGAAAAATGTAGTATCACAAATTGAAAAGAGTATGCTTAAATGGTTTGATCATGTTTAAGAGATGAATGAAAGGCGACTAACAAAAGGTATTTACAAGGCAGATGTGAGTGGTAACGCCCTAGGAGGGGACGCCCTAGGAGGACATATAGTGACCTTAATGGGGATGTTCTTCAGAAAGGTAAGGTGCGTAGTACACGAAACCGGCGTGCGTGTATGACCAGCCGGGTAATTACGTAACACACTATCAGTAGGAATGGGTTTCATTTTGACAGTTCAACAACATTCATTGGGTTATTTACGTTGTTGAGCAGACAATTTTTTCGAACAGATGAAGCAATGGATTAGCAACAGACTTTAAAATTATTCATATTGTGATAGATTGTGTGTTACGTAATTAGGGTGCAGATGTATGAACGTAAACGAGGCAAAAGGAGTATGTAAGGATCGTGCCAGGTGGCGCAGTTTCTGCCTACCTCCATGGGAAGAAGGCGTGAGTTTATGTATGTATGTATGTATGTATGTAGAAGTAATAAGCTGCTGTTGCTAATGGATATGCTTAAAAGTTAGTAAACCCTTTTTAAGCTTAGCATGTGAGTACTCCGTAATTACTACTAAAATAAAGTTTTCTTTAGTTCCAAATGTAGAAGTTGTGTGAATAAATATTTGATTTCTTTGAACAACAAAACAGAGAATTGTATTTATTTGAAATATTTTGTTTGAGACCCACGAGGGACATTTTCATCTTTTGTGAACCTTCATATTTTTGCTCCCAAATTATTTCGTGAAAAATCTGACCGCCCCACGCGCGACGCTCCGATATTGAGTTTATGGAATTGATTGGATTGAAGCGTAAGGTTGGAAAATGTACTCTGAATTATACCCATTTTTGTGTTCATTTTTTGGGGGATGTAGTCTTTTATAATTTAACAATACAGGGTGTAAGGGACACCGACGCGGAAATTGTTCCCATGAATATAGTGCCCTCCATCGTTGTTGTTTTTCACAGGTTATTATAAAACAAAAATGCTCTTCCATACATTCTGACCGTGTAGGTCTAGGTGTTGTACTATTGTATGAAACAGCTGATAACCTAGTCACCTGACTCTTCGCGAATTATGGCAATAGGCTCGCCCCTATTACATAGGACTTATTATAAACATAACTGGCGAAATGAGGGTGTACTGTAGTTGCATCTCTGATTAATCCTTCTGGGAAAACAGGCGTCATGTTATGTTATTATTTTACTTTACATGTACCTAGGTAGGTATATTTGTAGAATTTCTTTTGAACATAATATGTAGTTGAACCAACAAAGGAAAGTCTTTGGTAAAACAAACAAATGGCTCAGAGGCAGGTGTCATTTTTATTTTATTTTATGTTTTTAATTTGATTTATATTATTTCATTAATTATTTTTATATATATTTATTGTGATTAAATTTTTATTTTATTTAAATTTTCAACGTAAGTAATATGATCTTTTAAATGGATTGAAATAAATAATTTTGAATTTTGAATTGATAACCGCAAAAGTGAAACCCATTTGAGATAAAAATCCACAAAACTTAATATTAATAAACAGAGCGAACAAAGCAACAAGAAATATATTAAATAAAGTGCAAAACATAATTTTATGGAAAAATTTGTACAATGCACTGTGTGTGAGTAAAATCCCACTTAATAATCCTAACACATAATGTTATGTAGTAAAATGTTCCCTACAAAAAGTTAAATTAAAAATTTAAAGCATCCCCGACCCCAACACAAACAAAAAGCTCTTAAAAGTAAAGAAATAATATGTACTGGCCCTTTAAGTTAAATAGTTGAAGGTAATATTTTGATCCAACCGTCGTCGTCGCGTCGGGGGACGACTATTGAAAATAGGAAGTTATAACAGCAGCTATCCTTTAATAGCATACATTTATTATTGCTAAGTATAAGTCTCGTCTGTTTGGCGTTTTAAGTAGTCGTTCCCCGATGCGATGAGGCTAGAACACTCTCGATCAAGTTGCCTTTCAACCGAAACAAAAGAAAACAAAATCGGTTCAGTCATTTGGGAGCTACGATGCCGCAGACAGACACACAGATAAACAGTGCAGCGTGACCTCTGCGGTTACAACCTATTTTTCATATTATTTTTTTTGCAACGTGTTGGGCCAGCGTAAGCCAATGTACGCTACAGTATACTTAAACTATTATCAGAACATTGAACTACCGTCATTTGCGTAAACTTATCGTTGTAATATAGACATACTGTGGGTTGTATTGGCGCATGTTGGGCGAACGTGTAAAGGGAGCATTATTCGTATAACTGGTCATTATTTTCGATTCTTCATAATTTCAAATTTGACGCAAACAAGGCACTCATTTGATTATTGGAAAATAATGTCAATTGCTGAAAAATATGTATTGAATCTAGTCGATCTCCATAAATTATTGATCCTGAATTCTAAATTGGTTTATTGTTAATATTTCTCCTATTATGTTCTGTTTGGTGTACGATATTCGTCGAATTTGGTATATGTATATTTTTCCCGATTCACTCTCTCAGCGGAAGTCTTATCCTTATGTGTGGTATAATACACTATTTTATTTGACGTCGGTGTATAATCAGTTAAAAAGGGCTGCTTCCGGCACCACTCAAATTCACCACGTTAACACGTATAATTTATTAAAATTATACGTGTTAACGTGGTGAATTTTCTTTTTATTTCGCTACAACAGATGTACACGGATACACTGATACACACGTTAAACTTATGACACCGCTATTTCCGTCGGGGGTTAAAATACAGCGCGTATCAGAAATGTGTGGTCATATTGAAGGATGTGGATGGTGTGGTACAGACCATCAAAGTGAACAGTTTTCTCCATGGCACCAACATCGGAAACGCGGAAAAGGAATCAGCGGTCCCATACATCTGCCGGGGTCGCGGATTGTTCGAAAGAGTTACCGTGGCCCTGGCGCACAGGCAACTGAAGGAACATGGGTGGGTTTTAGTCAGTAAGAGTCTGACACGCCTCCCGCTCCACCCAGAGCGGGAGAGGTCATTTGATGATCCGACACAAAAAAAAAAAAACTGTCCCATAAATTTGGGTCGAGTAGGTATTGAAGTTTTGTACGTGTCAGCTGATATTTTTTTCGCGTTTACGATGTTGGTCCAATGGAGAAAGCTGTTCACTTTGATGGTCTGTACAACAACCTTAAATATTGACGACTCATTTCTGATGCACGCTGTATAATAGGTAGGTACAGCTACTAATATTTCATTGATTTCTACAGCGAGAGGCAGGTGTAGGTACAGATGGAAAAATGGAGAAAGTCACCGTTGTTACCTACACAGAGTAGGTACTAGTGTTTTACCTCGTGGAGGAATTCAATCGTCAGACAGGAAATCCCTATTCAGTTCATTCGAGTTCAACATAGGAACAATTACGTATTAGGGGAGACTGGGGCTGGTCGTGACAGGGGTAGGTAGTTACAGCGGCAACGGTGGCTAAACAGAAAACGCTATATTGACGTTAGAAAAAGACAAATGATGACGCCACCACCGGCCGGCACGCCGCGTTAGCCAGTGGCGCCATTGCTTTTGTGTGTGAAAGCCCGTGCATGCTGCCGTCAAAACCGCAGATTAGTAACGTTTTCGTAATATTGGTCTGCAATTTCTTTTCCTTAAAAGAAATTATGTGTGTGTTGTGATATTTGTGCCCTTATCCTTTCTTTTTACAATGAATCTACATTTATACACTTATACTTATTTGCGTTTTTACTATTTAAATTTGAAAGGTCAGTTTTGGCGTTGGGGTTAAAAGTGACATTTGCTTGAGGCAGGTTGTGATTTGTTACTAAGTACCTGCCCCGTAATCCTGCTTGCCGACTGATATAGTTGGAGCCACATAATTTGTTGTTTTTTGAGGGATAGGAGGCGGACGTATAAAAGAAAAACTGAGCGTGGAAAAATATCTAAAGAGACTTACGAAAAAGCAGCAGCTATTTTGGAGAAGGATAAAACAAAAATAAATCGTGGAATCGCAGACTTTGGATGTCACAGACATGTAACAATATACCGTACTTAAAGAAACGAAAATTAATTGCGAAAGTGATCGTTCAGACTATAGTGACAGAACTGTATTTTTTAGCTTTTAGTATAATTGTTTTTAAAGAGAGACATTATTTATTTTTTGTTGGGCATAATATGTTTTGTTAATTCATACTAAGTTTTTGTTTAATAAAGAATTTTTCATTTTCTTCTAGGTTGGAAGTTACCTCAATTTTATTTTATAAGGCAAAATCTGACCCGCCAGACGTTGTCCTGTCTTAACTATGAATGTCATATGTCGTTTAGTTTTAGTTTTGACTATTGACTAAAACTAAAACTATCGACTCATTTATCAACCGATCCATCTGTGTTAAACGATATTTGCAGCGCGCATTCTGTCAATCGCTGACAGTTATTTCAAACAACTGACAGTTAAGTAAAATTAATATTGGCGTTAAGTTTTCTTAAATTTTTTAACGTTTTGATCAACTTCCTTATTTTTTTATTTCATAAGATCCTTCTCCTGACAATAAAGAACACAACAAAAAAAAATGTGAAATCGGTCCAGCCGTTCACGCGTGAAGGCGTGACCAAGGGAAATAGGGATTAATTTTTATATATGTATATAGATAAGACTAAAAAAGACTGCTTTATAGACATTGTAGACATAATATTTTTTTAATATTAAAATAAAGATAAGAAACTGTCATTGTTCTTAATAAAAGGTCTTGTATTACGTTTGGTTTTTGTTGTACCATTTTGTCCCTTATAGTGTCACAATCATCCCCTGGCCTGGGGCTGAATGTTACACGCCTCTTTTTCCAGAATTCATTAATTTATGTCACTACTTTAGTCTGATACCTAAAATTGTTATTGTTGGTTATTGTGTTGTATTTGTATGGTGTACATAATAAAGAGTATTCTTTTCTATTTTCTTTTAAAATTAGTAACCCGACTAGTTACTTCATCAAAAAACCTATATTCCGGTAAAAAACACCAAAAAATTGCGACACTTTATAAAAAAAGACCTCATGACCAGCCCCAGTCTTCCCTACGCAAGCTAGGTTCAGTAGACTGCACGCCAGTGGTAAGAAAACCAGTCTATACTGGCCTCGCATTCTATTGAAACTCCGTACTTCGCTAGGCCAGCTATAGGTCAAAGTGTTACCACCAAAGTTCGGTTGAGAATGCCCAGTAAAACCTATTATCACGGACTAGAAAAAAAAGAACTCCCCGCCACGCATATCGAAAGTGAAGCACCGTACCGATCGATGTGTTTGTCTAAAGATATGTTATTCCTTGACACTTTTTCTGGGATGTAGAATTATTTTTACACCATTTCACAACAAAAGAAGGCATTATTTTATTTTATTACTTGACGTAAACAGTACGTACAATGACGCCGTAGTGCCACGTAATGGCACCTTATGATGTAAATGTGTGCGTGAGGCATGTTTGTACAAACGGCGTAGTGCTTCACTAAAATACTATAATAGTATAGTATTTTTGTCTTAAGAAGCGACGTGCGCTTTACTTGTGGTAAACAAGTGTACAAACACGCTGTGAATGTGTGCTAAAACTCAAAAACGGCTTAACTGATTTGTTTTTGTTCGCTATAATGTAGGGGTGGTTAAAAAAATAATTAAATGGGCGTTGCAACCAGAGATGTTATGGATATGATATTTCAGATCTGGATACGGATATGGATATAGGAATAAAATTATATCGATTTCGGATACGGTTATGAATATGTAATTATTTCGGATTATCCGTTAGTTTCGGTTACGGATATTAGATTGAAGTAAAATATAAACACAAATAGTATGTAATAATTTGGTTTTATTTATAGGTTTTATCTAGTCTAAGTTGTCATTTGGTATTATAATCATATAGGTAAGTAATTATTTAGATATGTTATAATAATTAGTTAGACTCCGCCCTTATACGAAACTATTCGAAACTTGTGAAACGGATACGGTTACAGTTACGGATATATTTTTATTTCGGATATCCGATAGTTTCGGTTACGGTTACGGAGCTCCATAACATCCCTGATTGCAACACATGGCCGGGCATTAGCTAGTAATAATATTATATTACTTATTATATTATTTGAGAGTTTGTATGCAGGCGGTAATCTTCGGAACTAGGTACTGATCCGACTCCGTTTTTTTTTTTCAGTGATGGGAAACTACAGTAGTGCCGATTGTCATAGGATATAATTTATTACATATTTTAACTTAAAACAAGAAATTTCACGCGGACGAATTCGCGGGCATTATCATAAATACATTTTAAATATTTGTTAAGCACAGCCTTTGTTCCAACGAAGTTATCAAAACAAGAGGCATTAAACGATCTTTCAAGTAAAGCGTCATTTTATTTTAAGAAACGTTCATAACATTTCCTGAAATTTAAATAAGTTTCTAACAACTCTCTAAATACACGAAACTACACTCCGCCTTACAACCATTTAAATTGTGTTTTACGCAACAGTTTTCAATGTGGGTGTAACTGAAAACAACACACAATCAAAAGTGTGATGTGTGTTGCTATAATTCAGGATTATGATTCTTAAGAAGATGTGCACTCCAATTCAAAACTAGCTATTCATTTATTTAAACTAGGTTCTGCCCGTGACTTTGTCTGCGTGAAAACCAGACCAGACCAGAGTTCGGATATTCGGATGGATATTTACCTAAAGTTAATTTTTAGCTATGAAAGTATGGAAGCGGATTCTTAAAATATGTTTTTTGTAAAAAAAAAAATACCCAGGATTCCAGGAACACCGGGAATGCATAACTAGTCGGGTGTATAGGTGGTGGTGGTGTTGGTGGTGGTGTCGGGTTTTGTGTGTGTAGTATGGAAGCGACTTCTAAAACACTATTTATTAAAAAAGAAAACCCGGGATTCTTGGATTGCATAACTAACTATTCAGATGCATATTTATTTAAATTTAATGTTCAACCTCCAATTGAAATATCTATAAGTAGGGTGTAAGAGGAGGGCTGGTGTGTGTCAGTTGAAGTTAAGATTTTTTCGATACAAAAGCGCATTCCATATTAGCCAACATCCCAACTTTAGGTGAATATGCACCCGAATATCCGATCTCTGCTTAAGACACTAGACAATACTTTAGCTTCCTATTAGTGAAAGATTTTTTAGAATCAGCGGGCTAATTACGTAACACACTAACAGTAGGAATGGATTTCATTTTGACAGTTTAACAACATTCATTGCGTTATTTACGTTGTTGAGCAGACAAATTTTTCGAATATATGAAGCAATGGATTAGCAATAGGCTTCAAAATGATTCAGATTGTGATAGACAGTGTGTTACGTAATTAGGGTACTGATCAGTAGTGTCGAAGATTACCCCTACATACAAACTCACAAATTTTACTTTTTTATAATATTAGTATAGATAAACCGTTAACTGGCATTTGAATTGTAAAGGAGTCGGTCACTTACTCACTAAGGGGGATCCTACCTGTAGCCCGCCAAATTTAAATTTTCGTTGTTTTTTTGCAAATTGCAGCTCTGTTTAACGTCGTATGTTGATCAAAATGCGATTCGCAACTGTAGGAATTATATATTTAATTTACTAAAAAAAAAACATCAATTTCATAGCAATCGTCAAACTTTGGAAATTTGTTCCACCTAAGAATTTTCATATGAAATATTCAAAAAAAATCTTGAGAGTTAAAAAATCTTATCATTCCTCAGTCGCGAATCGCATTTTGATCAACATACGACGTTAAACAGAGCTACAATTTGGAAAAAAAACAAAGAAAATTTGAATTTGGCGGGCTACAGCCGGGGATTAACCTTAATCAGAAACTTGAAGGTAATTGCTGAAGGAAACAAAATCAACCCCCAGTTTTAGTAAATAGAGTGCCTATGTTTAACCAATAAAGTTACGGGCAACAGTTAGTTAAAATACTTAACCTTGAGTGAAGAGGTCGCAGTTTACAGCCGACTTGGCAGACAAGCCAAGTGGGGTGGGGTCAGCCCAGTATCCACACAAAACTATGGCTATGAACAACCACGATCATTTAGAAGTAATTTTGTTCGAGAACATTTTTTGCTCATATTTGCTGCTACGGGAAAACTTCGAGCCCGTTATAAAAGTTTGACCGTTTGTTAAAGGAAATTTTTCGCTGTCGCTTAACTATTATGCAAGTTTGTCAATATGTAGTTCTAATTGCAGTTTTTTTGTAGAAACACTTTGAACTGTAGTGTTGCTTTTAGAATTGATTTTGAATTAAGAGGCTTACAAGACCTAAAGCGCGGTCACTGTCGGATTGCATAGAAAAGAAAGAGAGGTGCGATGACACAGCGCTGGTAATTTATTGCAAAATATGAAGCAATTATGGATTTACAAAAAATCTATGCATTGGACTAAAAAATTAAAACACTATTACGTTAGTATGTTACTTATACAATAATCTGAGAAAAAAACTGAATGTTTGCATGTATATTAGTATGGTTTTTAATCGTTAAAAAAAAATTTTAGAGGTATCTTCGTGATTTTTTTCTATCATATCAAGTTAATTGTATTATGTTTTCAGCACACTATCTAACTAGCATATATCCAGAAGAATATCATATATTTTTCTGATTTTGGTTACTGCAGTGGATCATATATTTTTAGGCATTATAAATTTGCGTTTAGATCATGTAGTCCCCTTAACCTTTGGAGCTACTGGTTCCCCATATGGACGGATTAAGTAAACATACCTATATCCATTATATACTGGGGAAATTCCACAGACAAACTCATCGCATTCAAGGCGCAGAAGAAATGTTTACGATCTGTCTTCAAGCTAAAATCAACTGACAGTTGCTTGCCATTTTTTATAAAGTATAAGTTGCTAACCCTGCCATGTTTATATATTTATGAGACAGCAGTATTCGTGAAATCAAACTTACATCTATTTGAAATCCTGAAGTCAAAACGTCGTAACAATGAGATTTGTGCTAATACACACAACACAGCATTTTACACAAAAACTTTCTAGGCATGGCACCTAGATTATATAACAAAATACCGAAGCCTATTATAGACAAACGCGATTTGATTAATATAAAAAAATATTTAAACAGTTTCTTAGCGCAGAAGGCATATTATTCCGTTAATGAATATCTAATCGTTAATACAAATTATGTGGATAAATATGTGCATTAAGAGTTAGAGGTAATTTAAATGCTGTGATTATAATATATTTGTCACCCTCTAAATATATATAATAAAAATGTTTAATGTTGTTATTACTAAAAAATAAATTTGTACAAGTTTTGTACGCATAATAAAATTGTTAACTTTGTTTTAGCATAAGTTTTATGTCATTTAGCGTGGAAACATTATGTCATATAATTTTATGGAAATTTAATTATTTTACATACCTAAGTTTAGATACCTACTTGATTTTTGTACGCCGTCAACGGCAAAACATAGTGTACTTATATATATTTTATTTACAACACCTGTTTTTTACATCCACCTATGTTTTACAAATAAAAACTTTGACTTTGACTCCACTTTACAATAGAGCCAAATAAGTGGGTTAATCTAAAGTTGTAGACACTAGATTTTTCAGTGGAGGGGCCTAGAATTGTTGGTAACCTATAACCATTAAGTGGCATTTGAATTGTAATGGAGTTGGTCACTTACTCACTTTATCAGAAAGTTGAAGGTAGTTGCTGAAAGGAAAGAAAATCAAGGATGGCAATGCTGCCAATATGAAATACGGAGGAATTTTTTGACGCCATATTTTATTTTGTTAATAGTTTTAGTCAGGTTAGGTTATTATATGTTAACCAGCTTATGCCCGCGGCTTCGCTCGCGTTAATTTAGACTTTGATAATCAATTCGGGTTATAATTCAATCATGATTCGAAAGACACGTGGCGCCATCTCCTCGGGAACAGTAATTTTTTTCGAGATGAAAGGTACCCTATGTCCGTTTCTGTACACCTGACAACGTATATGCAAAATTTCAGGATGATCGGTTCAGTGGTTTAGGCGTGAAAAGGTAACGAACAAACAAACAAACTTACTTTCGCATTTATAATATTAGTTAGGATTGTAAATACTGTAATTAATATTACAGATAACGGGCAGAAATGACTTTTCAACCACGTCTGCTAAAGTCATGTCATTTAATTTATGTTAAGGAAAATCAAGCATTTAAAAAATATAAAAACGAATAAGATGAGAAAAAAATAAAAATAAAAATGTAATTAATGTAGGTACAAACAGTAATAAATTTGAAGTATATTCTGCTACGCTGAGCTGATTGATATTCTGCGAGGTTTTAATTAATATTTACAACTGTAATTGGAAATTTAAAAATTCTTCGAACGAGTAAAAAAATATTTTTCAACTAATAAATGTTTTTTGAACTGTTTCACATTTAAACATTTTATACCATTCCCATTTGACTAGTGAAAATGATTCAAAACTGTGGACTTTTCCACGTGTGATTCAGTTTAAGGAACCGCCATATTTGTTGTCTAGTTGACATACATAAGCAGTGGTTGACCCTGCGAACAGGAAAAGCTGATACTCCTTATTTTCCCTTTCGTATTACGTGTTCCGAAGTATGGAATGTATACTTGAAAATTAAGAAATATTTGAACAATTGCCAAGAACATACACTGGTAATATAACCTGCTTTTTAGAAAAACCAATTAGAAAACGGTTTCTTCACGATGTTATCCTTCACCGTTTTGAGAGCGGTGGTGGTGAAATTATTTACACAAAGTAAAGGGCCTGCTTGAGTTCGAACCCACGACCTACAATGCGTAAGTCGGGGCTGTTACCACCGAGCGACCACTGCTCCCAAGTGGTGGGTTGCATGCTGTATTATAATTACGGCATCTTTTTCATGTGCATATATTTGCAGGCCAGGGCGGGGCTTCATTCTGCACCCAAACCTGGATCTTGTTAATGCGGAATTAAAACTAAATATTTTTACAAGACATTCTACAGAAAATCCAATGACAAATTTTTTTTTACTACTATGTCCTTGATTTTTGAGCACTTTTCTTTTAGAAAAGCCTCATATAAAAATTGTGTAATTTTTTCTTACAATTTTTTTTTTCATTTTCATCACCTAAAGCCTCAATTTGTGTGTAACCATTAAGGGCTGTGTGCTCAGTACATAAATTCAGTTGACTGGATAATTTATCCGAGGTCGGTAAGGGTCTTCCGCCACCGGATGACGTCAGATAGTCTGACGGTAAAGTAACAGATCCATGTGGTTCAAATGGAAAGAAAAATTGTTTTTGGTCCTACGATAACCTAGAAAGGCTTTGTAAAAAATATATGAACGTTTTGCTTGCGGCTTCGCCCGCGTATATATCGGAAATTATCCAGCGAGAACGTATACTATCACGATGAAAAGTATGGAAAGAAAACTGTTTTAAATTGACTTTAATAAGTATTCAATCTGGCTAAAACCAGTAAAAAAAAAATACGATGCCAATAGTAACTTTTCTACCAGTCATAAACTACAAAAACCAAGTAGTAAAGAGGATGAAAAAAAGAAATACATATAGTGGCGATTTAGTCGCCCGCATCCGTCAAGGGAGTGATTCTGATGATTCATTTTCTGATGATTGTGCCAACGCCATGCTTCAATGATTGCCGTAGTATGCAAATGGCGGCCATCGCAATTCCCATGGTGCAAAAAAAATATGTTGTACCAATGAGGATTAAATTACATAATTATTGAGTATTGTTACTGTATCGAAATTATAGTTACAAAAATAGTATTTATAGGAAAACACACCACACTTTATCTAAACAACAGCTAGAGATAATGCTTAGATTTTTTATATTTATTTTTATTGTGATATGTTTTATGTATTTATTAAAAGTTACACATAATACAGATATTTAAACATATATATATATTTATCTAGAAGTACAAACCATGTTCAGCTAGAATCGTACTTAGTTCTGTAGAAAATAATACTTTCCAGATATAATATGTCACGCAGGAGGACGTCATTACGTCATTCGAGAGGTGGTTGCTGAAAATCAGCGCTGTTGACGATAGGTTCGTCCGAAGTCACAGCATTTTGCTGAGCAACGACCTGTTCTTGTACAGATGCGACGCACGGCTAAATTGTTCTTAATATTGTTGTTTTTTTTGTTACAAAGTAGTCATTTTTTCACTCTGCTATCGGCATTTTGTTTTTGTTTTCATCGTTTGTTTGTTGTCATTTGCGAGTGTCGTGGCACAGAGCAAATTATGTAACCTTGCAGAGCAAAATGTATTGTCTTTGGTCCCTGGCCATGGACAAAATTTTAAACCTTTTAATTTTTTGGTACGAGGCTTTTGGCTACATTCTATGCTTGTATTATTATTAATGTAATTTTTTTGTAATGTGCGTTTTGTTTGTGCAGAATAAACTATTTTTCTTTCTTTCTTTTCTTTATTCTACACGTCATTCTAAATAACTTTCGCGATGGAAACTAAATGTAATCATTTAGCCACGAGCACGTGCGGGTATATTATACAAAATATGATGTACAAGTGTGATTGCAACGGTACGCACTACGCATATAGGCGGAATTGCAACGGTACGCACTACGCATATAGGCGGAATTGATCCACGTTGGCGCAGGATCGACATGAGTGGGAAAAGGAAAGGGAGGACTTTGCCCTGCAGTGGGACTATACAGGCTGTGAAGTATAATTGCATAATCAGCACATAATGATCCCACTGCTGAGACACAGGCGTGCTCTCTGTGAGAGGGAGTGGGCCGTAATCCACCACGCGGGCCCAGTAAGGCGCGGTCCGAGGGGAGGGGGGGGGGGGTTATGACCCACCCCAAAACCATTCAAGCTGTCGAGAGCCTGAATGATTTACTTGTCTTACTAACATAAAACTGTACTTGAGCCTTGCCATATAGGTACAAAAAAATAAGAAAATAGGCAGTCATGGGGACTGCCGACAGAAGTGAAAACTTTAAATAAACAGTGTTTTTTTTTTCAAAATAATTGTAGTATTAAAAACTAAAATTTCATAATTTGTAAATTAAAGTTATTAACATTAGTCCGGTTTGTTACATCAATCGGTACTCCGAGCAACAACAACCGCAATCCGCAACACAGTTTACCTAGATTAGCATTTCGGTGACGCGAACCCATAAGATTTCCCGCTAAAAATATCGTTCAACGCGCCAAAAGAAGTTTTTACTTCAAAAAGCCTATTATAAAATAAAGAATCGAGAATGGAAGAGCGGGCGAAGCAATCTCGGGAATTTGGGCACCCCCTCGTACGTAAGGTTCGAAAGGCTAAAGTTTAGGCCAGATTCCAAAACCTAAACTGCTGTAAAACGAGTGCGTTTCGTCATAACTTAAAAAAGTAAGTTCTCTTTCTGTATAATGGTCAAAAGAAAACAGAACCTATTCAAGGTAGGGTGCTAAAATATCCAGGCTCACTTCGCTCACTCTTGCATTCTACATTCTCTCGATTCTTGAGCTTTTCTTCATAAGTCGATAAACCAACTAATTCCTAGTTCTTTTGGAATGATCAACAGAAAATCTAACCTATCCAAGAGTGTGCAAAGTTTTCGAGCTCGCTACGCTTGCTCTTGCATTCCACATTCTCATATTTGCTTGGGCTTTCCTGCATGAGTCGATAATGTAACTCCTATTTCTGTTTGAAAACATAAAACAAAACCTAAGCTAAACGAGGTGAGTTGTTAAAATTTTCGAGCTCGCTACGCTCGCTCTGATTACCCTTCATAATCTATTGTTCTAATACCTCATATTTATCAAAAAGTGCTACGACCAATTTGTCAGCATTATTCAATATGGCCCCCTATAAGTAATGTAGAGCTGGAGCTGTACACGAACATTAACATACCATCACGCCTTTAATCCCCGAAAGGTTAGGCAGAAGTGTACCTACATATAGTAAACCAACATTTCCCATGTTTTAGGGTGCGAACCTACTGCCATCAACCGGGTACAAATTCAGACTACAGGCTGCTTCAGAGCAATTACTGATGGAAAACCCAATAACACTTTAACCGAACTAGGAATCGAGCCCAGGATCATGCTTAGCAGTAGCGGTTGCGACCACTAGACCAACGAGATGTACCTTCCTAAAAATATTCCTCGGCGACCATGGTGACCTCCCCCAAAATCTTGGGCTGCGACCGCGCCTGGGCCCATTGCGGGTTTATAGTTTGGTTCTAAAACATGTTTTCTCACGATGTTTTCCTTCACCGTTTTGAGAGCAGTGGTGATGAAATAATTTACACAAAGTAAGTCTGGGTCAAACTTATGACCTACAATTCGTAAGTCGCGGACGTTAACACTGGGGTACCACTGCTCCCGCGAACGTTAACACAAGATTTATTTAATTTATTCAAGTATAAAGGTAGTAAGTTTATAGGTACCTAAGCTTATAAGGGAATTTTATAGTAATTCCATCGAAATACTTTGTATAAAATAACTCACTCAGTTCATTCACTTACAAGTTTTTAATATCACTACAGAAAATCCAAATCTCTCTCGAATTTAATGCACACAAAATAACTTTGATTTTACGAAACTTGTGAGAAATCTTGTAACTTATTTGAAATTTTCAATCCTTATCAAACTTAGGCCCACTTGCACCGCCAATCACTAAACTCGTTTAGCGCTAAACGTGTTTAGTGATTGGCGGCGCAAGTGGGCTTAAAAACTTTTCTCAACTTTGCTAATAATTATTTGAAATAGTTATGATGCCAATTTATTTGCATAAAAATATTTTTCTTTTTACATTTTGCCAAACATGTTGACATTGGTTTGTGACTTATGCAAATACCTATAAAACGATTTATATCTATCTTATCTCTCTGAGAACCTAATGATTCTTTTGGGGCACATCAAACTCAAAACTCAAACTCAAAGCATTTATTTCAATTAAACCAATTACAGGCACTTTTGAATTGTCAAAGGGTCAGTCAGTCAGAAAAATGAAGCTAGTTCTAGTAGTAGCTAGCATCAAACGCACGTATTTTTGAATATTTTAACCTAAATGTTTATTATACTATAGGCATGTTAGATAAGCTTATTTTTATGTTTATTACGAGTTGATACGATAGGCCTTTAACCTAATTACGTAACACACTATCTATCACAACCTGAATCATTTTGAAGCCTATTGCTCATCCATTACTTCAGATGTTCGAAAAAAAATCTGCTCAACAACGTAAATAACGCAATGAATGTTGTTCAACTGTCAAAATGAAAGCCATTCCTACTGTTAGTGTTTTACGCAATTACCCCGCTGGTCCTTAGCTTTAAATAGAGAAAAGTGGAATTAGAGTGGGAGGTCTTTGCCCTGACGTGGGGCATCACAGGCTTATAACACAAGTCAACACGATTTTTGAGTCAGAGTTCTGTATGTCTGATTTTGATTAATTATGTGTAACTAATGAAAGAAAAAATACTTTTATCTAATAAAGTTTGCTTTTGTTGTTTACAGAAAGAAATTTCAAAATTAAAGAAAATTTCTTTTTTTTATGTTTCAGTTTCAGTAAAATGTAAAAGAAAAAAAAAACTTAAATTTATATGTTAATCACTTTTATTTACAAAAACAATAAAGATTAAACTTTAAATATAGGAAAAAAAGCACAAAGAAGCATTAAAAATTAATATTTTTAGTTTTATTGCAAAGAACAAAACCAAACTTTATTTGGTAAAAATGGATCCTCTGGTTACTTGTCGATGTAGACAATCAGAAAATAAGCATTTAATAACAAACCCAAAAACAAAGGTTTCTTTTTGTTGACTTGTGTAATCAGAGATCGGATATTCGGATACATATTATTCACCTAAAGTTGAGATGTTGGCTAATATACACTCGAGAGCAATGAATCCGGGTCACTTAAAGAATCCTAAAAATCTCGGAAACTAAAAATGCTAGGTTAATGCAATAAATTGTATTTAATAGACAATGTAATACTCCTTAAATGAAGGTATTAAAACTTCTTAGTTATTGTAAAGTTATATCATAAAAAAATCAAATTTGAAAAAGGGCCACTTTCGAAGATGGAACTACGAAATTACAGCATTTGGTTTTGCTTTTGTTTGTAATCTGTCATTTATGTGGGTACATAAACCATGTTGATAGTGCTCTATATTCATTATTCAAGCTGAAATTATGTCGCTTACGCCTGAATACTTACAATGCTGGAAACCGGCCGGAGTCAGCGCGATACAGCCAGGACTGTCGGTGTGTCGCTGTCAACAGTACAAAGAGTTCTCCGACGTTACGAAGAAACTGGTTCTAACCTACGCAGACCAGGAACGGGCAGAACCAGGTGTACCACAGCACGAGAAGACCGATACTTGGTGAACACCATGCTTCGAAATCGCTTTCTCACAGGAACTGAACTCACAAATCAGTTTCGACGCCTCGGAGGAAGTAACCCAAGTGCATGGACAGTAAGACGTCGGCTTGCTGAATCTAACTTAAAACCCCTTAGACCTGCAAACGGCCCTAAACTGGAGCGTGGGCATCGTATTTCAAGACTAAGATATGCCCAGAGCCACGTAAATTGGAGTATTGAAGATTGGTCAAAAGTTATGTTCTCCGACGAATCAAAATTTATGCTCTACAAGCACGATGGAAGACACAGAGTGTATCGAAGACCAGGGGAAAGATTCAAGCAAGCATGCATCGAAGAAAAAGTAGCCTACGGTGGTGGGTCTGTACTTGTGTGGGCCGGAATTTCTTCTGAAAGTCGCACAGAGCTGGTGATCATAGAAAACGGCTCTTTAACTAGCGTAAGATATGTGGAAGAAATCCTCAATGATCACGTTGGTCCATTTATGGTCAATTTAGGTGAGGATGCTATATTTATGCATGACAATGCCCGACCTCATACAGGTAGGATTGTGAATGACTACCTTCAAGAGATGAACATTACTCGTATGGAGTGGCCAGCGCGCAGCCCGGATATCAACCCGATCGAGCATGCTTGGGACGAGCTAGGCAGATGCGTAAAACAACGAAACCCTCCCCCAATCACGCTTCGTGAGCTCAAAATTGCTCTCACAGAGGAATGGGAGAATATTCCCCAAAATCATATAAGGAACTTGGTGTACAGCATGCCAAACCGCGTAAACGCAGTAATGGAAGCACGAGGAGGCAATACGAAGTATTAAAATTCAAGAAAATCGTAATAAAGTTCAAAAATTTCATGTTTCCTATTTTTGTTTTAAGGAGAGATCAGCAGTTTTTTTCTTTATGTAATTTTGTGTTAATAAAATGTATGGTGACTCATATTTTTTTTACTTTCATTTAAGGAGTATTACATTGTCTATTAAATACAATTTATTGCATTAACCTATCATTTTTAGTTTCCGAGATTTTTAACATTCTTTAAGTGACCCGGATTCATTGCTCTCGAGTGTAGAATGCGATTTTGTATCGAAAAAAACTTTACTGTAACTAGCACACACCACCCCTCCTCTTACACCCTACATACATATATTTGCATCGGGCGTTAAACATTAATTGTAAATAAATATACATCTGAAAAGTTATGCAATCCAAGAACCCGGCAATAAAAAAAATAAAAAAATTGTTGAAGTCGCTTCCAAACTACACTCGACTAGTCATGAATTTCCGGTGTTCCTGGCACTCCGGGATTCAATTCTACAAAAAAAAAAAAAAAATAAGAATCCGCTTCCATATTTTCATAGCAAAAATTAACTTTAGGTAAATATGCATCTGAATATCCGATCTCTACTTATAACAATTATAATTTTACAAACAACTACTGCCCCATAAACCGTGATATATCACGCACAAATCACAACAGATAAAACGTGATTATTGAGAGAGATTTAGGTTTTCAGAAACCGGGTAGGTACGTAATATTACTAATCTCCTACCTTCACTAAATCAATGACAAACACACAAAGTATCGCTTATTTTTATTGTAAAATCAATATCAATAAAAATATAGCTACAAAAGTTCCCCATGAACGTGCCCCTCCATGCAAACAATGTATTCGGTACAAAAGCCATGTGTTATTAGTTCTGTTAGACACGAGTAGATACGTACGTATTAGGGATGTAACGGAGGACAGCTTAGCGGAGGCGGAGGTGGAAAAAAAAATGGTTAATCGTTAATAACATAAAGGGTAAAAAAATGCGGGGCAGTCTTTGGGGACTGCCGATAGAAGTGATAACTAAGTAACTTGTGAATTGTATCGTCAAAGCGTGCGGTGACGATGACGTGAGTTTCACGCTTTTTGTTCACCCAAAAAGTACACATATATACACAGTATACATATAGCTCATGGAAAGCGTTCGGTGACGATGACGCGTATTCCATGACTTTTGTTCACCTAAAAAGTGCTCAACGCGCATAAAGAAGTTTTCACTTCAAAAATCGATCTAAAGAGCGCTTTTATAATTTCTAACGTGACGATGTTATTATCGTGGACGTCCACTGCACCGTGATAACACGGGGAAGTAAAAATGTATGGAAATATATGAAGACGCTTTTAAATTTCCGTCCACGATAACGTTATAACGTGCTCATATTTCCATACATTTTACTTGGCTGTCGTGGACGTCTACGATAATATCGTCACGTTAAAAATTATAATATCGTCACGTTAGAAATTATAATACCGTCACGTTAGAAATTAAAATATCGTCACGTTAGAAATTATAATACCGTCACGTTAGAAATTATAATATCGTCACGTTAGAGAAATTATACAGGCGCGGGTGCACAATCTCTAGTCATTTAAAAAATGAAGGGTAAACGGTTTTGCGGCTTTGCACCTTGTAGGTGAGTTTTTATTGTTCATAAATAAAACCGGTTTCACTAAACAGTTAATCACTTGATACTGAACCTGCCGATGACTGTGACATGGAAGTAAAATCTTGAAGGTCGAGTTATATCTCCACTACATTAAAGGGTCTTCGCTTAGTTGAGGACCCAATTTTCTTTATTAGACTTAGATTCATTATTAGGTCATGCTTAGATCGTTGGCAGTCGGTACGGGTAGTCAGAAGTCCATTAGTCTGACAACCAGTCTTACCAAGGGGTATCGTGTTACTCAGTAAGTTGGTTGTGGAGGTAAGATAGGCAGTCGCTCCATGTAAAATATTGGTATACAGCTGCATTTGGTTGGACTGGAGGCTGACCCCAAGAAGGTGCAGTTTTTTTTATATTATACTTCCGTTACAATTCTGTTAAAAACTTGCAAAGTCAAAGTCAAATCATTTATTCCAAATAGGCACTTAGAAGGCACTTTTGAACGTCAAAATTTACAAAAAAACAGAATTGATTCTAGTTGCCCCCTTCCAAAAGGTAGTTTCGTATGGAGACGAATGGGCAAGAAACTCCACCGTTACTCTTATAAAAATGTTTTACAATATTATGTATACATTAATTATATGTGAAGACGATGCACCTAGAATAAAATTACTATACCACAATAGGTAAAAATAATTAAATATAACGCATGACAGGTAAATTAAATATGAGATAGATACATGGTGCTCACATATTTACAAATATTGAAAAGTAAATGAATTTTCCAAAATTTCACAAGTAATAATTTAGTGAAGCGGAGGAGGAGGAGGAGGTGAGATTTCTTGCCGAGGCGAAGGCGGGCTTCCGTAACAACCCTAGTACGTATGGGGGACAAGGGGGAAAGTCGCAAACAAGCACAGACGACGCACAAACATACTGCCATTATTTTAAATATACGAACTATTCATATTACGTTACCCAGCAAAGAAAACATCGTTATTTTTTATGATAATTTCATCTTTTAGAAGTTCGAAGTGTATTATAATAGAAGCTTGAAGGCTGTGATTAAAATGCGGAATCTACTTGACACAGCGTAAAATGTCGGTCAAAGATTAAATCATCATTTTTATCGAAGAAGGTCTTTGGTATTTAGAATTCTGATAGTCAGATCGTGACCTAGCTGAATCTAATAACATATTATGCAATCTTGTAAAAGTCTACTACTGAACATTGAATATGTCGAGGTTATGTAGTCACCAAAAGATATCTCTTAGTAACTATGGCCGTCGATATAGTTGATGTTTAGTAAGAAACCGATGGATGTTTTCGAATGAAGTTTGATTTGGTAAATGACCTGTTTGTTTACTATTTTTTTTTTTTTTTTCGAAAACATTCATCGCTTACTTATCACTTTTGGTGACCGTATTTAACACGAAACAAAGAGTAAGTAGGTACGTGCATTTTTTCATATACTAAGCAGATCAATTTGTGATCTTGCAGTTTTTGTTTTTAGCACACACGACACAGCCCACCTCGTGACATAATCCTTCGTAATTGTTTTCGACGATAAGTACTTAAGGACAGACAAGGGACGTTATATGAACCAACTAGTTAATAGACTTATTTTTCTTTCTTTATTTCTTATATTCTTTGCGCCAAGTTATCCCGCAAAACTGTGCTCTTGTAATATACTTACAGTAATTGTATCTCATCACGAAACGACGCGCGGTTTACTTGTGGTAACGAAGTATACAAACACGCTGTGACTGTGTGCGTGAATACGAGGAGCGTCGCTGCGTCAGCACATAACACACGCACACACACACACACACTTTCGACTTCAATATATCGTCTCGGACGGCATCGAGAGCTCCTGCGCTTACACACACATCCAAAGCGTGTTTGTACACTTGGTAACCACAAGTAAAGCGCGCCTCACTTCGTGAGATAAAAATACTGTACAATACTATAGCGATACATTCTGCCTAATTTAAGGCCTTCGAGGCCGATTCAGCAATAAGAAATAAATACGACGAATGCTAGATCTAGAAAAGAAGAGCTAGACATAAACTGAATCTGTTACTAAGTGTCGATATATTTTCTTATACAGCTATTACTCTAAGGAGTAACTCACAGATTTGTGCGTCTGTTGCAAAGTTACGAAAATCGAGGAATATTTTATTCGATGTTGGGTACAGCCAGCACTTAATCTGAAATTATTCCCTTAACTTATATTAATAGCACATTCATAGCATCACGTCTGTAACTCCCGAAGGGATGGGCAGCGGTGTACCTACAGTACAGTGTACACCCACATTTCACCAGTTACGTTTAAGTCCCATGGCGAGGGGGCGAGCCTATTGCCATTAACCGGAAACAAATCCAGACTCCGGGCTGCTACTGAGAAATTCCTGATGGGAAACCCAATAACACTTTGCCCGACTTGGGAATCGAAGCCAAGACCTCGTGTCAGCAGTAGCATTTGCGATCACGAGACAGAACAACGAGGCGGTTTAATTGATGACTTATTTAAATTAATGACTTATTTAAATTAATGACTTATTTTAAATTAATGACTTATTTAAATTAATGACTTATTTAAATTAGTGACATATTTAAATTGTGATATTATTAATATTAAATTGATTTGATTTATATTCGGTACCTATTATAAGGGAAATTTGTTCAATGAATTTCCTAATTTTGCCATGATTAAATTTTTTAATTCAGTTGTAACTGCGCATTCGTTTATATTACATTCATTGTCGTTCTATTTTGTTCTAATACAACAATAAAAATTGTTTGTTACAATATTGTTTAGGTAATATGGGGTTTATGTTTTTTACACACACACACACACATATTATATAAACTCACGCCTTCTTCCCATGCGGGTAGGCAGAAACTACAGAACGCCACCTGTTTTTTTTTTTAGGGTTCCGTACCCAATGTATAAAACGGGATCCGCCCGTCCATCTGTCTGTCTGCCCGTCTGTCACCAGGCTGTATCTCATTAACCGTGATAGTTAGACAGTTGAAATTTTCACAGATGATGTATTTCTGTAGCCGCTATAATAACAAATACTAAAAAAAAAAAAATGGTTAAGTGGCTTCCATACAACAAACGTGTTTTTTTTCCGTTTTTATATATAATGAACGGAACCCTTCCTGCGGGAGTCCGACTCGCACTTGGCCGGTTTTTTATTACTATATCTTGTAGACGCTCGCTATCAATGTTTATTTAAAGGCGCAACGCCTTTAAATTGACATAAAACAAGGGGTTAAGTTATAAATAATGTCTGTCCATTACTTTTTTATTTCCTGTCGTCGTAGAAGTGTTTCACAAGCTCAGGAACATTTATCACTACGGTGGCTCTGATTGATGGCACTTTCAGAAGATTAAGTTTAGGTTTCAACAGGACGCTTCTCCACCGCTCTAGAAAGTTGAATTAGCTTTTAAAAAATGTTGGTAGGTCCATAAGATCTTAATTATATTTTTTTAGGCTTAAGTAACAACTAAATACATATACATGATTAACCTAAAATCTTTGTTACAATTGTAGATCTCGCGTGAATCTAAATAATACGAGAGTAGAAAAACAAAAACAACCAATAACCATCAGTTCATATGATAAATCTTGAGCTTTAAAAGCGAGTTTTTGAACCTTCAGTACAGTCGCCAGCACATCACATTACCACAAACTGTCAGATTTGTTCATTCGATTTTGAACTTAACTATCGACATTTTAAGGTTTAAAATCGTTTGGAGAAATTTGACAGTTTCGTGTAGCTTGCCTGCTCGCGACTGTACTATCCTATAACGTAATCTTCTAATATATAAAAATCTCGTGTCACAGTGTTTGTTATCGGACTCCTCCGAAACGGCTCGACCGATTTTTATGATTTTTTTTTGTGTATTTTCTAACAAGAAATCAATGTCGTTCCTTAGGAGTCCTAAGTCCCTACATCAACTGCGCACGACATATTAATAAATTAATAAAAATATTGTCGGCATCAAACACGACCAACTTGCTGAAAATATTTTATATTCATTGCATCGATTCCGTGTTCTAATGCAGCAACGGAGAGGGTCTTCTCACTTTGTATTAATGCCTGGACCGACGCGCGAAATCGTCTTCATGTGGATTCTGTGACGTCACAACTACAAGTTAAAGTTAATTTTTCCTATCCATGCAAAGATTTTTACCATAGTGTACTAAAAATAAAAATAAATCTTAAAAGTGCCAAATCACAAAAAAAAAAATCATTTGGAAAGTTATTTATAGATCTCTTAATAAAGTGTATGTAAATTACACTATAACTTATTATATTACAAGTAGTCTGTAAGGTTATAGTCTAAACCGTTTTTTAAGTAAATATGGACTGCTATTAATCTAACCAGGTGTTTTATTTACGTTTCATCTTGATTTGCGAAGAAAAGTTTACGTTTTTTAGTATTCTTAGCAAAATTTGCTTTTTAAACCTTCATCCCGCATTTTTAACCTTCATTTCCCGCAAATTCGTATTTTAAAGTTGGCAAGCCTACTTAGGACCAAACCCAACACACTTATAATCTTCACCCATACATGCTAATTTGTAAGCGGACCGATACACTTGACCTACTTCGTATCCCACGTCGCTGTTAACAACCTTCCAATCAGAATTAGAAGAGTTAATACCCAGTTGTTGTTTTGGCAAGACAGCCAATTATAACTGATGCCCAGTGAAGCTCTGATAAGTCAGAAGTTCTGACGTGGTCTGATTAAGTCTCTTGTTTGCCAAAGAAAAGAGATTTGTGCGCGTGAATCCCTTAACTGGTCCTAATCGTCAGCGATTTCGTTGATACGATTAAACTTTGTTGGTTATTTAGAAGAAGTTTCTCAACAATTCACTGAACAATTTTTGATGAGTCGTTCAGGTGATTCGCGTGTAAATGATGGAGTTTGTTTATTGAATTAGTGATTCGTGTTTACCTATGTAGAATATCCTTATATTTTGAAAGTTGATCCTTTGATACGACGCCTAAACAGGTCCCTTGTTGAAAATAAAATCATTAGTTCTGTAGCTTTAATGTACTCGTATGTTCTAATACCAGTCAGAACCCTAATTACGTAAAACACTATCTATCACAATCTGAATCATTTTGAAGCCTATTGCTAATCCATTGCTTTATATGTCCGAAAAATTTGTCTGCTCAACTATGTAAATAACGCAATGAATGTTGTTGAACTGTCAAAATGAAAGCCATTCCTACTGTTAGTGTGTTACGTAATTACCCCGCAAGTGTCAGTAGCAAGCCGTGCATGAAAAATCACTTTGCAACTAGCTAATTGCTCGAATAGAGAGAGGGCTTATATTAAATAACTCGCTGATGACCTCCCAACCTAACCTTCTAGCTTTAATATACCATTTAAAGTTTAATCTTAAAGTCAAACGGCTAATAAAAACTTGAGTACGTATCTTTGCTACAATGGACTCGTCTTTAAATGCCTCTTGATAAGCTTGGAGAGGGCTCATCGAGTTTTCCTTTCCTAAAGAAGATCTTAATAAAAAAAAAGTTGGTCCTTATCCTGTATAAGCAACATAAAAGATTTTCTGTTGACCTTTTTATAATTATAATTCGTTCAGATTCTCAATCTTTATTTGTGATTAATAATCTGTATAAGTGATTATTAATCTTTATATGTGATTATTAATCTTTATACTGACTTTAGACTGCTTCGTTGGTCTAGCGCTACTGCTGAGCATGAGGTCTTGGGTTCGATACCCAGGTCGGGAAAAGTTTAATTGAGTTTTCCTATGAGGATTTTCTCAGTAGCAGCCCGGAGTCTGCATGGCAATAGGCTCGCCATGGGACTTAAGACATAACTGGCGAAACGTGGGTGTACATACCTACTTACTAAGGTACCTACATCTCTGTTTAACCCTGCGGGGAATTACAGGCGTGATGTTATGTTATGTAATCTTTTTTTATAGCAGCTCGCTGCTGTATTAACTGGATCAAGTTATAATTTTCCAGCACGTGACCTATTTTCATACGGAAAGTATTATTTTTCGGTTTACTGAGTGGCAAGATCAACATGTCTACCATTTTGTTTCAGGTCTAAAAGCTTATTTTCTTGAGTGTCATAAAAGTTGCTTCTCGTGTCAAGAGGATTGATGCCCTACGATCACAATTTTTTTTTTGGAACGTGATGATTTTTGCCACTTTATCGCACAATTTACTATAATTATGTAGTTGTGTATCTTGTAAGAGGAGGCCTACGAGATAGTAACTTCTTGTAGGCGTGTCGATGGCAACCAAAATTGGGACAGCCCAGAATTTCGCTTCGAGTTTGGCGCCTTTAGTAGTGTCCATCAGTTCAGGACTCGCAGGTCACGATATTAGTTCCATATTACGCTTATCATTGAGATTTGTCATCCGAAGCACGGTAATGTAGTGTTTGCTGCTCTTGGCGTAAGCATACTATCCACAAAGTCAGTAACAGCTTACAATATTGTATTGTATTACGTAGTTAGTTTGTGAAAACTTTAGGGCTACCTAATGGATAATACCAAACCTTTGATTCTTTCAAAAGATCCTAAGATTCGCCTGCCCTAAACCTTTCCCGACATTATCTCGAAGTAAAACTCTAGTAAGTAAACAAATGTCTACAAAAAATGTCGATCATCGGTTTGGACGATCCCTTATTAAGTCGAACGGCAAATAGAACGCCCCTCGGTCTGTTGACTCTTTGCTTTAACAAACCAGGCCAGACCGCGGACAATAGGGCTGGCAGACTGTCGGCGTGTGCATCACTGTGACATAGATGAATACTTAGAAAGTTTGATTACTGTTTAAGGCTTTTGTTGTAATACTCGTCGTTCATCTACGTAGCTTACTACGTTTGATGGTCTTGTAATCCTTTCAAATAAGCAGTGTTTTAAACGGTGAAAGGGCCAGAAAATTTTAAATAAAGGGTGAAATTTATTTAAGCTTGTGATCGACTTAATTAAGGATGTGATCTATGGTTCAGGCTTAACTGCCAAACAAAGGGTTTTAGGAATTAGGAATAAATTCATACACCACTTTGGAAAGTACTTACCTATTGTTTTGTAGAAGAGCGGTCAGCAAATAATATGTAGGTATTATGGTAGATCCCGATACAACCCAGTTTACACCTTTTCTAGGCCCGGACTTTAGCAGTCTTGTTACAAAACGGGTTCTAAAAAAACTTTATTCCAACAAAAAAAACAACCGACTTCAAAAAAAAACACTACATAGTGAAAAATAACTTTAATATTATCGGAAGTCGGTGTCTTTGGTTTAGTATTTTCGTTTTTTGCCAGCAGCTTCCGAAATTAAAGTTATTTTTTACTTTGTAGTGTTTTTTTGGAAGTCGGTTGATTTTATTTGTCATAATTTTTTTTTAGAACCCGTTTTGTAACAAGACGGCTAAAGTCCGGGCCTAGAAAAAGGGTTTTTATTTTTCACTTTTTAGTTGTAATAGTTAGCCCCATACAAATTCGTATACCATCACTTGCCAAGTAAATAACATACACTAATTGGAAAAAATATCTACTTATTATTGAAGCTAACTTAAAAACCACTCAACAGAACTTGACCAAATATATGAGGGACCTAAAAATATAGTATATCGAACAAAAGAAGAATTTTTCAAATCGGCTTATAAATGACGGAGTTCCGAGGTAACAAACATTACAAAAAAAACCCAACGGAATTGACAACCTCCTTCTTTTTTTGAAGTCTGTTAAAAATACAATCACTGCACATTGGCTGGAATGTTTAGGCTGGTATTAAAGTAAGAACTCGTTATGTAATGAGACGGTAGTTGTTTATCCTCTAGAACCTTTTGATAAATAGGTAACAACGTTTTGGAACCAAATTACAGACTAATTGGACATCCATTTCTAGCAAGGCGCTTGAGCCTAGCTGTTGACAAGAGCTCAGATAAAACTGAAGCCAATCCACTGCCGCGACTTTAATTGGGGCATATCCGAGTGCGAAAAACGGCCTCAATCTGCTTTTAAACGCCTATATTTGAGGAAAATGTTGGCAAAGCTTGGAGTATATAATTTGTTAAAAAACATCAAAAGTAGACGAATTTCTTTCTTTACATAGAAAAAACTTTCTTAAGAAAATAGTTCGTCCTCTGTTACCTTTCTACAAAAAATAATCAAAATTGGTTGGGCAGTTTAGCCTTAAGAACGTACATATTAAACTCCTTTTCCTAATTTAAGTACAACACGGCACGTGTCTTGTATTTGATTTGAAATACCTACCTGTACCAGCTAGGCAAGTTTATGGTGTGCTATTGTTAAATTCCCAACAACACTGCATTACAGGAAAAGAAAACTTAAATAGATTGAAACTATAACCATTTCCATTTATTTCATTTAAGAAATAATAATGGCGACGACGAGTCTCGACGCTCATTTGTCTCATGCCGATTGTGTCACAAAGTTTTGTTTAAATACTTTTACGAGTAAAAGCATGACTTTGCGATAGTTTTGTCTGCGATATTTACATTAAAAGTGGATACTGTTGTTCTATGAAAAGTTTTAATATCGGTCAGTTTGATCGGGCGAGGAAACTTTATATAAAATCTTTTGTTTCAGTAAACAATGAGTTTGTGAATCAATGTGTGTGAATGTTTATTTGTAGGACTAGCTGCTGTCCGCGGCTTCACCCGCGTGGACGTCGGAAATTATCCTACCGGAATGTTCTACCGGGATAAAAAGTATGTGTGCCTATGTTACTCCTTATAACATCAGCTAACTGCCAGTGAAAGTCCCGTCAAAATCGGTTCAGCCGTTTCGGAGATTAGCCGGAACAAACGGACAGACAGACAGTCAAAAATTGTAAAAGATGTTATTTTGGTATATGTACCGTATATACATATGCATTTAGTAAAAGCGGTTATTTTAATATTACAAACAGACACCCCAATTTTATTTATCTGTATGTATACTATGTATGTATAGATTTAGTTTAGATAAAAAAAAACCTATTGATATGCTAGTTAAAATAGCAGAGGTTATTCAATTGAAATTATGTTTACTGTTTTTAATTTTTTAATAAAGCAGTTTTTTTTTTGTCTTTATTAAAGTGCTTCATTATTTTCCTTGCTTTTGTGTGTTGTTATTTCTGTTACCCAATTAACGCTTTTATAATTTCTAATACGTTTTTATACGTGGACGAGTACGTCCACGATAATATTATCACGTCCTAAATTATACAGTGGCCCCTGAGTTTGTTTCAGCCTTTTTTCTCAGAATAGTCAGATATGAAACGCCGACCTCCTCTAGTTTTTAACTAAGTAAAAGTGTTTGTACAAACCCACTTACAGAAATAAAATCTATACATAACATTTATTAACATATTATTTTTAATTAATTTTTGCGAGGTCTGGGAACGATTCTAATGACGAAAATATTTTTTTAATAATTTTTGTCTGCTTGTCTGAATGTATGTTCCAGGATCACGCAAAAATACCGGATAGATTTTGTTAAAATTTTGCAAAGACTTTCCCTATAAGTCTGGTCAGTCGTAGGCTAGAAATTATCACGCTATTTGCTATGGGGGATGAGCAATATTGCAATTGGTTCGTATTCTTCTACACTTTACCGCAAATTGTAAAAAGACGAGCCAAAATATTTCAAATAGTTACAGATTTAAACTTTGAAATCATTATCATCATGCTATATCTTTATGGAGGTAAGTAGTTAATCCTGACATATACAGGTTGGATTTTTGAGATGGGGCAATAAGGGCAGGTACATTAATCGTTGTCGCTACAAGAAAACGGACTTATTCACGATCTGCATTCACATATTTTGAAAAAAAAAATACTGTTGGAACGAACAAGGCAATTTTCACAAACGGACAACTGTACATCGCTTGCGCCCGCATCACCAGTCCTGACTCTCTTCGTATTTTGGCTGCTGAGACCAAAACTACAAGCGTAGTAAACAGGAAAGTTTTATAAAAATGTGGCTGTTATTTTAGTAAATTGTGGTGTCATACGACTTCCACGCGAATGAAGTCGCGGGCAGAAGCTAGTCATTTTCAAAAGCGCACAGTTAGATGTATTAACAAAAGCTAAAGTCTTTCCTGAAACTGGTGGAGGAAAAAATCATCGTTAGGACATCGTAAGAAAAATTAAGCTTTTAATGGTCTGGTCGCCATCCCGTACTGAGCCAGAGTGGTGATAAATGCACATACATTTTAATGGTCTGAAGTCGCCAACTCGCACTCAGCCAGAGTGGTGATACATGCCCATACCTTTTAATGGTCTGAAGTCGCCAACCCGCACTGAACCAGAGTGGTGATAAATGCACATAAATTTTAATGGTCTGAAGTCGCCAACTCGCACTCAGCCAGAGTGGTGATAAATGCACATACATTTTAATAGTCTGAAGTCGCCAACCCGCACTGAGCCAGAGTGGCGATAAATGCACATACCTTCTAATGGTCTGAAGTCGCCAACCCGCACTGAGTCAGTGGTGATAAATGCAACCTTTTCTTATAAGATGAGACCTATGCTCTACAGTGGGTCAAGTACAATCCGGTACGTAATAGTACTCCTTATTTAAATATACAAGAACAATAAAGTTGTGTCTTTATTAACATCTTACAAGAACACTTCAACAATCTAACATTCCAACGAAACAAGAAAAGTTATGAAACTACGTAATAAAACAAATGAAGAACGCTTGTCAACCCTGTGAAAAGTGTCGGTTCTGAATATGTAGAAATAAAGTGACAGGGATATGTGTATCTACTGAAGTAAACTAGAAGTAAGCTGTTACAAAGCCCTGCCCTTGGGCTGTACTCCGAAAATGTACGAAAACAAATAAATTGTACATTTCTGGGTAAAATGACGATTCTTTTTAGAATTTTCTGTCTTTATTGCTGTTGTTGGTAGTGTCTCATGGCAAAGTATTTTTGAATGGTATTGCTTTCAGATTAAAATATATTTAAAAAAAAAAGTTTATTTCTCACCAGCATAGCAACAAGGATTACAATTGAATACTAGGTAAGTATACTAAAGTCATATATCTACATTATACCAATCATCCAGCAGCATTTGTGGTGGTATGGAGAGGTTTACATTGGGTATTGACTCTATCTTCAGAACTAGGCGAGGCCTGTATGTCAGAAGATAGCACTCAGCTGACAATTTCGTTATTTTTAACCTAAAAACATTGTGTGTTACTGTTTTAATTTACTAATAAATTAATGTAAGTATTGAATAAAAGTGTGTGTGTGTGTCTGTGTGTGAGATCATAATATGTGAATGTGTGAAATCATAATAATAACAGGTCGGGGTTTTTTTTTTTCGTATTTTATAGGTATAAAGTTGTAGTAAAATCTCTTTGGCTGTACTGTTTGTAGGTGGCTGGTTTTGATACCATTAAATAGAAGGCATTAAAAAAAAAGTAATACGATTTCCCGCCATTTTTCAATTGCTTTTCTGTCCACCAAAATGAGTGAATCTTACGAAGAAATTCGATACATTTTGAAGTTTTATTACAAAAAAGGGAAAAATGCGACATAAGCCACAAAAAAAAAAATGTGACGTTTATGGACTTAACGCAGTCAGTAAAAGTAGCACAATGTTGGTTCAAGCGTTTTTAGTCCGGGAATTATGATGTCAAAGTTGTAGCTCGCTCTGGTCGGATATAGTTATGGATAAAGACAATATCATTTTTGAAAAAGTGGAGCACGATGCCTATTATTAGTTACGATATAGCTGAAGAGATATGGGTTGTCCACAAAACAGTTTTGACCCATTTGACAAAGTCTGTGTATACAAATAACCTCGATATTTGGGTGCCACACGAGCTCTTAGTCGTGAATTTGTATTTAGAATACGAAAGAACTTTTTCCCGGACCTAATAGAATCTTACAGAGCTGGGGAAAAAGGTGGCCACTAAGTAAAGGCACAGGCAACGCATCTGACATCCTTATAATAATATCAAATGAAATGCCGGCTGGGCTATCAGGCTAAAAGCGTGTCCCAGCTCTATTTAACGGCCGAGCGGCCACTTTGTAGCAGTGTGGCCGTAAATCGTAAGTTATGAGCGTTTTGGCCGTAAGTGAACTTAACGTCCGATACAGAGAATGAGCATTGATCTTCACGCTTGCTTACTGTGGGTGCTTTCAGACTTTATGGTCGCTTTCATTGCGATGTTTTTGGTCACTGTTAATCAGTACATAGTATCCAAGTAAGTGTAAAAGATGTTAGGAAGTTTAGTTGCTTGTTAAGTACTTGTCAGGTTTGATCCAGTATCCTAGTGCTTACGAAGTACTTTAACGTGTGGGTTACCGCACCAATGATACCTACGAATTGAAGTGAGTAAAGAATGACAGTTTATAATTTTTGTTTAAATTAATAAACAAAAATTATAAACTGTCATTCTTTTCTCACTTCAATTCGCCAAATAAACAAATTATAAACAGCCATTCTTGTCTTCTTTTTTTTTCTTTTCTCTTTGTCCAAATTGTAATGTGTCAATCCACAATTCGGTTCCGATCTATGGTTCCGATAGTAAGAATCGATGACGACTTAGATGTTTTTAGGTTTAAAAATATTTTTATTCTCAAAAAAAAAGACACAAAGTCACTTACTTGAGAACAATGCTTAAAATAAATTATATAAATATAAAGTTCGTCACAAACATCACGGTGGCAATTATGATACAGCCCTAGATGTAAGAAAGAAGGATACAGAGCATCCAATGCATTCAGTTTTTAGGAAGGGTGTAATTTGTGATATACGCAGCCAATTGAGTCTTGAATGCATTGAACGAGTGCAACCTCCTTATACATGAGGGTATATTGTTATATAATTGTGCTCCTTCAAAAGTTAACATTTTTTTTTTTGCCAATCTTGTTCGTTATTTTCGGTAAAATCAGAAAACTAGCTCGGCGACTGCTACGTTGGGTTACTTGTTTTACTTTAGTAAACGATAAATTAGTCATAATTTTTCTAGAGAGAAAATAGAAGAATTTGCGTTTGTGTACGGTGAAATTGGACAGGCGCATTTCCACTTTTAACAGTATAAGTAGAGTTCCTAATGTAACTAACTAAAATACAAATTAACATATTATTTTGATTACATTACCAGCTTCTGTTATTCCGATCTACGGTGTGATGTGTTACGTCGACCGATACTCATATTTGCGTCTATTGCATTGTAGTTTAAGAAGGTCTTAGTAATAATACCTCAATGTATATAAAAATGTGCTTGAACGGGTTCTCTGAACACGTCGTTGTCATAATGTAAGCTTGCGATACTTGGATAGAGAGAGACGTCAGTGATAGAGGGAATAAAGTGAGAGCGAGACGTCTAAAAAATATGGTCAAATGATCACAGCGTTACATTAAACAGTAATTAAAAAACTTTTTTACAAAAAAAAACAACCTACTTCAAAAAAAAAACACTGCAAAGTGAAAAATAACTTTAATTTCGGTGTCTTTGTATCTGTATTTTTTTTTTGCCACTGACTTCCGTAATTAAAGATATTTTTCACTTTGTAGTGTTATTTTTTGAAGCCAGTTGTTTTTTTTTGTAAAAAAGTTTTTATTTTTCACTTTTTTGTGAGTGAGTTATGTATTAATAAATCTAAGTTACAATAGCCTAATGTCAACTGCTCATCACCTTTTACAAAATATTCCTTTTCCCGATGCAGGGACGTTAATTGTTGAAGAGTTCTCCTGTTAAGAACCAAAACTACTGTAGCTGATTGTGAAGCCACCATCATCAGCTCCAATTCACCATATGCATTGTGACGAGCATAAATTGCTTAGCAACCATATTAAAGTAATCGAATCGCAACCCGCGAAATACTTATTATTGATTAGTTCCGGTGGCCACCTCTGGTCTTCATCATCAGTTCCACTTCACCGAATGGTGCTTACCGAGAGCAAATACACGAGTTACTATAAAAAATACCCAAATCGCTATACGTGTGCCTATAAAATTTGAGGATTTCCCTCGATTTCCATGGGATCCCCTCATCAGATTCTGACTTGGTGACAATGGGACCACTTCAAAAGCATACCCTTTCAAACAAAAAAAGAATTTTCAAAATCGGTCCACAATTGACGGAGAAATCGGTGAACATACATAAAAAAAAAAAAAACATGCAGCGAACATATAACCTCCTCCTTTTTGGAAGTCGGTTAAAAATTGGTGAATAACTGAAGATCACATATCGTCCACGCATGACTAAAAGTCCTATAGTCCTAGATCTCATTTTTTTTGCTGAATTGAGTTAGGACAAATACATTTTTCTATTCGTGATTCTTTACATTTTTCACTAACAGTCCCTTTCAAAATGATTACATTTTGAGATCCAAATAACAGAGAAACGACGGTTTGTGAAAAATTTAAAGAATCACGAATAAAAAATGTAGTTGTCCTAACTCAAATCAGCTAAAAATGAGATAGGGTTTTAGTCATGCGAGCGACGATATGACAGCATACGTAACTGTTACACGTTTGTTATTTTAAATTATCCTCTTTATGGGCTTACAAGAGCTAAAGCGCGGTCACTGTCGGTTTGCATAGCAAAGAAAGAGACGCGCGATGACACAACGCTGGTAATTTATTGCAAATATGAAGCAATTATGGATTTACAAAAAATCTATTCATTGGACTAAAAAATTAAAACACTATTACGTTATTATGTTACTTGTAGAATAATCTGACAAAAAATCTGAATGTTTGCATGTATGGTTTTTAATCGTTAAAAAATTTTTAGAGGTATCTTCGTGATTTTTTTCTATCATATCAAGTTAATTGTGTTATGTTTTCAACACACTATCTAACTAGCATATATCCTGCAGAATATCATATATTTTTCAGATTTTGGTTACTGCAGTGGATCATATATTTTTAGGCATTATAAATTTGCGTTTAGGTCATGTAGTCCCCTTAAGGTTGAACTAGTCGCGGGCTCGAACTCACTGGTGGGCGTGGCCAGAAAGCACGCTCTGTCACCTGACATCGTGTCCAACAGAGATAGTATCAGTGATGAGCAGTTAGACGCTAGTCTACATGCACAACGTCTAGTTTGCACGCACACCAACACAGTTATTTTAATTCATAGTAAAACGAGCGCGTAAAAACATGCAAAAAGTCCTTTGGAAAATCGAGGTTTATGAAAAAACCGCAGCATAAATCAATTACAAATAAAATTGATTTAACTCTTTGATAATTGAGCTTTGTCGGTGCCGACTGTGTTTTGGAGATTTTACTACTTACTCTTTTATTACTTATTTGCGCCCAAAGTTGTGTTAAATTTAACAATAAAAATGAATATTTGTTGGCTCATAACTTTTTAATGGCTTTTTATTTTACTATTCTGTTTCCACACCAATAAAATTAATAATGAGATAAAGCGATATTATTTTTAGCTTTGGATGTATAATGTCAAACAGTGGAGTAATACCCTCCCGAAATTTATATGGAAAAAATATCGACTAGTGCAACCTTAAGCCAAGCGCTCATTACAGCCGCAACGGGCCGCAGCACAATGCATTTTAATACAAAAACGTACGGTGTAACCCGCCTGTAGCGTGCATTGGTTCATAAAAAAATATGAAAGTGATGAAAGAGGATTTTTGCAATGCGGTGCGTTGGCCCGCCTTAATTTGCGCTAGCCTTTATTAGTGTATTACGATACCCACGACCTACTATAATAAACAACAATTGCGTTGAAAGCTGGCCTATTAACATCCGGACTACAGTAATTAAACAAGATAAATATGTGTTATTATAAAGCCACTTACATTGCCGGTGGTCCATGTATGGTGGTGCTCCTCCTCCTCGCCGACGCCCGAGGGTAGCTCCACCATTGTCTCCAACCAGTTGTGACCTGAAAAAAGTAAATAACAGCCTTTAATATTAAATTCATCATTATCAAATATTAAATTCATCATTATTAAATTCATCACACAGCGAGATTTTATTTTCCGACGGAAACGCTGATGGCCAATTCTCGTACTGAAAAACGTTCAAATTCAAGTCACATATTATCTCAGCGACAATCGATGTCAAAAATGTACATAAACTGGATGTATTTTTAACTCCCGACGCAAAAAGAGGGGTGTTATAAGTTTGACCGCTATTTGTGTGTGTGTCTGTCTGTGGCACCGTAGCTCTTAAACGGGTGAACTCAAACTCAAACTCAAAGCATTTATTTCAATTAAACCATTTACAGGCGCTTTTGAATTGTCAAAGATTCGGTCAGTTAGTCAGAAAGTTGAAGCTGCCCATTCCAAAACGTAGATCTCTATGGAGAAGAACGGGCAAGAAACTCCAAGGACACTCTTTTTAAATCAAGGTATTACAAAATCCTGGGAACCGATTTTGATAAAACATGTCTAGAAAGACATGTTTTTATCAAAATCGGTTCAGCCGTTTTTGTGTCGGGGGTTTTTGAAATTGTGTTTTTTTTATTACCTATTAGAGATTGAAAATGATTGCCCCACTGAAGTCAGTCAGAAAAAAAAAACTGTCGCAAAAAAACAAATGTTTTGTGAGCTTTTCTATGAATTCACCTATTCATTTATTTACTAGTTTTGCCCGCGGCTTCGCCCGCGTGGATGTCGGAAAATATCCTACGGGAACGTATTACCGGGATTATAAGTACCTTATGTGGTAATCCTGGTTATAAACTATCTGTGAGCCATATTTCAGCAGAATCCGTTCAACCGTTGTTGCGCCAATCCGGAACATACATACCGATATTCTAAAAACTATATTTTCGGCATCAGACTGGTTCCTACACCTCGTAGCAGTTACTTTCTTTTTTAATATTCATTGAAGGTACAGTTTTGACGTAGTTACTATTTTATTATTTACTAGCTGCTGCCCGCGGCTTCGTCCGCGTGGATGTCGGATATTATCCAACGGGAACGTACTACCGGGACAAAAAGTAGCCAAATGTCACTCCGCATAACATCAGCTATCTGCCAGTGAAAGTCCCGTCAAAATCGGTCCAGCCGTTTCAGAAATTACCCGGAACAAACATACCCTTTTATATATTTAGATTTCACCCCCTTGGGGGTTGAATTTTGAAAAATCCTTTCTTAGTGGATGCCTACGTCATAAGAGGAATACGTGTGCGAAATTTTAAGTTTCTAGCGTTAAAGGTTTGGCCTGTGCGTTGATACATCAGTCAAAACTAGCTTCAACTTTCTGACTAACTGACCGAATCTTTGACAATTCAAAAGTGCCTGTAAATGGTTTAATTGAAATAAATGCTTTGAGTTTGAGTTTTGAGAATCACTTTTGCCTTTTATATATTTAGAGATAAGAGATATAGATTTTAGAAAAACATTACAACATTACAGACATAATCCACGGTATTGCACAGTAGAATCAGTATACAGGGTGGCAGGGACATCGATGGGCAAACTGTAACCACGAATTCAGCACATGATTTTAGACCCCTAGCGTAGATATTTGGGGGTTCGGAATCAAGTACTGAATCCATGGTAACAGTTTGCGTTTCGATGTACCTGCCACTGTGTATAGAGTTCAAGGTTTTTTTTAGCGCGCCAAAATACGAAGCCATCTTGTTGTTTGAATACATTTCGAGTGACATGTCACAAAATAATTGCACAACATGTTTACCAACAGCGCCCCCTATTAACGTCACTCGAGCGACAAAACATCTACCTATGTAGCAGTGTGCCTATTTCTATTGACATTTTAAGTGTAGGGCTGGCACGACTTTGTTATCTACCAACCTTATTCAATCGCTTAAAAACTCATTGAAATGTCGAAAAGAAATCCATTTTTCAAAGTTATTAATATGCCACACAGACGCTTCCTTCTGATTTATGTATTAGGGCAACTAAGTTTAACGCCAAGGCCAGCTAGCTTAGGTATAGTCAGGGAAATTTATTGTGAAGCAAATTGGCGCTTACGTCAAAATTCTGTGTTATAGCCATTTCATACAATTGTCAAAGAATGTCAGCTATCATTGGAATATACTGTTAATTTGACAATGTAAGTTGGTTATTAATTTGATTAACAATTAATTTCTTTGACTTTAAACGTAGTCTCCGTCAGAGAATTTAGAACAAGGGACACTCACCTAACATCGTACTTATTTAAAATAACATTTCGCAATTAAAATGTCCTGTTTGATATAAATCCAAGTGAATTTGAGATAACGGAAATTCACAAAAAAGTTATTGGATACTTAACATTTTTACAAGTACCTTTGAAGTAGGTAGACCAGGTCCCTACGTAGTTAACGTTTGTTAAAATTTTCAATTTCAATTTCAATTAAGTATCGTTTGTTAATAATAAAAAAAAGAATTCTGACTTATCAAATTTCATACTGTAATGAAATTCGAACTCAGAATTCAATATATGATGAAAGTCAGAATTCAATTTTATTTTGGTTAATTAACAAATTTTTGTTCAAACATTTAAAATTAAAGTGAACGCCCACTTAATTAATAAATTATCTTCATTCATTGCAATGGCCAAATATAAAGAGACTAACTAAGAAGGTACCTACTTAAATAAAACTACTTAATGAAAAGTTTTGAACGAGTCGTCGTGACTAGCGTTGCCGGAGCGAAATATTCCGAAGTATTCCCGTCGAATTATTCGCGAAACATTCGGAAGTATTGAGTAGTATTCGGAATTATTCCCCGAGAAGAAATATCTAGCTAAGTACATGTTTGGCCACGCATAGAGTAGGTAGTTGTGTAGGTAGTTAGTGGTAATGAACCTGCTGCGAGTCGCGGGGCGGGGTGGCACTGCCACGTGCAAGTGTTTGACTATTGATCGCTAGATGGCGACGCAATTACCATTGCAAATTACATATGTTCCGCGTTAGTGATTGTGTATTCATACCCACGAATCTTTCTTCCTTCCTACCTTCCTAACCTTGGTCACTGCAGCAGCAGAAAGCGCACGCAGGCGAGCACTACTGATGGAAGTTGTACAGTTACAGCTTTTACTTTTACCCGTTAGAGGGCGTTAATGCCCGTGGCTATAAATATATTATTACGCGTTCATTAATAAAAATGAGTATAATACGATTTGAAAACTTCCGAATATTTCCTTTCATCTACTTAGATATGTACTTACGTAATAAGTTTTTTTATGCGGTTTAGGTGTGCAAGTGATGTTTTGCGAGAATACTATGTACATAAAGGTAAATAAATAGGTAGGTACTAAGATGAGTTTATAGTATATATTATTATTTACCGAGATAAATAGTAAAACGGTACCTATTACCTATATTATTTCAATTGTTTCTTTATGTACCTATGTACTTTAGTAAGATTTCGGTTGAACACTACCTATTCTAAAAAGAAGGAGATAATCTTTTTGGTAAAACATCGTCGTAAAAAAGTACGTAGGTAACCCTAACTTCTTATTTTTTTTTTTAAACCATTAGTTAGGTAAAGTACTTAAAAACATTTTTACGCTTGTACATAACATCCGCACAAAATCGACACAGTTTAAACTCATCCATACTAAAATAAAATAATAAGTACCTAGTCATAAGTAGATAACTACTTACAGGGAATTATTCCCGCATAGTAGGTACGTAGGCATCGAATAATACTTCGTTGATTATTGAATGACGCGCTGGCGTCGCCGTGCGACTAACGAGGGAAGTTCTCCATTTACAGTTTTACTCTTGCTCGCTAGATGGCGTTAATTCACGTAACGCACCGACGAAATATCTAATACACGGCGAGTCTCCTCAAGCTACCTACGCATACATTCGTAACTACTGGGAATAATTTAACTCATAATAAGTAATAAAACGTAGGTCATCTACTTCATCCTTACAATATTTATTTTACTCTGCATTCTTGCTGCGGTAGTATTCCTTCCAATCGAAGTATTCTTTTGAATGTTTCCGAATTATTCCGAATACTTCCGAAGTTTTGCAACGCTAGTCGTGACAAGAGCTCCACTACAAACTATTCAGTCACGAGCATAAAAATACCGTACAGTTTCGCATAATTTAAAAGCGTTTTTCTTGTGAAATAAAGTTGCATCTTTGAGAAAAGACCAATTTCATAATACCTGCGGGGTAATTACGTAACACAATTACAGCAGGAATGGGTTTCATTTTGACAGTTCAACAACATTCATTGCGTTATTTACGTTATTGAGCATATGAAGCAATGGATTAGCAATATCCTTCAAAATGATTCAGATTGTGATACATAGTGTGTTATGCAATTAGGGTGCAGGTATGGTTTTGATAATATGTAGGTACTATGTTTGTAACACCATAACAGTTGTTATTTATGATACTAGTGCGGTAAGTTGGTTTTTACAAACGAGTAGACGAATGTAAGCCCGAGACGTAGTCGCAGGCTTACCATAGTCACGAGTTTGTAAATACCAATTTCCGCACGTGTGTCATACAACGTTTGTCAACACATTTGCGAGAAAACAGTACAATAGTATCGTATTCCTCGCTTGAACTCATAATATTATTTTGTTTCTAAATATCAGGAGGAAAGTCGCAACAATCTTTGACGTTTCCAATATGAAAATGGCGCGAAATTGCAATTGGCTCCACGTGCGCGTGGTGAAAATTAGAACTACATCTTTCGTCTCGTTTTCTCTTTAGTATTAAAGTGACACAAACGTATTGAGCAAAAGCGCTTCCAAGGAGGTTCTATTTTTCAGCTTATTAATTCTCATAATGTGAAACTCATTGGTAGAATTCTTATATATTTTTTATGGAAATAAAAAAATCCGTAAAGGATACGCACGGCGCTATAAAACGGAGTATGCGGTAAAACAGGTACTTAGGTGAGAGTACCTATTTTACCGCACGTTCCTTTGTATGGTGCGTAATTTTTAACTTTCGAACAATGTTTATAGGCTTCGTATATGCATTTTTTGAGCAAATGTGTTGAAAAATATTTATCAATACTTTAGGAGAAAATCTTGCGTAAGTCAATCAATCTGCCAGCCTTCTCCCAAGTATGTTGGGGTCGGCTTGCAGTCTGATCGGACGCAGCTGAATACCAATCTTTTACATGGAGTGACTACCTATCTGACCTCCACAACTCAGTTACCTACTAAGTAACACGATATCCCTTGGTAAGACTGGTTGTCAGACTTGTGCTTCTGGCTGGTCGTAACGGCTGTCAAAGATCTACAAAAGACAGCCGGGACCCTTTCCGAGGCACGGAGGGATCTCGACATGAAATGGATGGTCACCTATCTACGAATCGACCTCAGCAAGCGTAGCTTAAGCTTCGATCGACCCATGCGGCTGACATCATATAGCCATGAGCCCCTCCACGAGAAAATCTTGCGTAAGCGTAAGGTATTTATGCTCGTGACTTTCCTACTATTACTTCTTCTCTAGAGAGTCGACCAGCCCAAGCACTAAGCTCTAGTAAAATAGTACCAATCAATTAAGTAAATCGATCCCACTAAAACCATTGTATAGTTTCTTACCTACACGTACAAATTAAACAGAGTCCCTAACTCGAACGCGTGACGTAAACGTAACGTAAATTCGAACGATATTTGAATCGAAAATTCAACTTTCCTATAGCATTTTGATTTTATTTTGGCGTTAAGCACTGTTAGTATCACCCATTGATATGAATAAAGTGTTAAAACTAAGTTAATATTACGAGTATGTGCAGATGGCCGCCTCTCGAAACAGGCTCTCAGACTAACTAAACAACAATTGCGTACAGTTACAGCAGCCATAACTGGCCACAGACAGTCCACTGTGCAGGGTCCACACGGAGGATGACGAGACAGCAGCTCATGTGCTTCAAAACTGACCCGGTGGTTGCCACATACAAGGCAAAGTACTTCGGAAACCCAGCTACCCTCCGTGAGATAGTCAGTAAAATTAAAGCGTTCTTGGCCTTCCCAGTGTCGGTCATTCAATTCACCCCAGCTCCTCAAGGAAGTTGGGGTGGATCGATTTTCCCCACCCGTACGCAAAATACACGCTTTGACTAGGAGTTTCGGAAACCAACCCGTCTTCCTAATACTATTAATAATAATTATGTGCGGAAGGAATATTTTCAATTTTAAAGTCGTTAAAATTTTCGCTACGTTTAAACCGTGTGTTTGTGTTAAAGTCACAGAATCTGGTTCCGATATTCACAAGAATCCATCAACAATCAGGTGCCCTAGTTCTGGCATTCCGATCACTCATTCATATGCAAACCAGCGCCGAAGCGTGGGACAGACAGCTATTCTTGCGAGCAGTTCCGCACTATTCACACTTGGGCAACTATAGTGTGGGGAAAAGTATTTTATTTCCCGGGAAGAGTAATTGTGTGTTGTTCGGTGACGCGGGAAAAGCCGAACAATGTATGTAAAAATGGTTCCCATTTTTCGTGTGAAATACGGAAAAGCGTCGAGACCTACCTATATGACCAAAAATCGGATTAAGATTAAGGTTGAATGATAGTAAACCGTGCTTGGTTCTACGCACGGATGAGGTTCGAATTCATAATACTACGTACTTTAAGTTACACTTAACCAGATGATATTTATTGTAAAATTAGTATAAGTTTCTTATATAAAGGCTATATGGCCTTTATATAACAAACTCCCCTTCCCTTCAATTCAATTCATATGAATTGAATTGAAGGGAATTGAAATCTGAACTGTCTGTCTTGAATTAACTACTTAAAATTAATTTGTTCTTTTTACATAAAGAAAATCTTTTTCCTTTTGTTAAAGTTTAATTTTGTTAGCATATTCATTTTGTTATTTAATGGAAAATTGTGACACTAGAAAAACACGTACAGACCTATGCATTCGGTATCATCTTTAGGATTACCATAAAAATAGAAAAAAAACTATCTCGCACTCGTCTCAGAAGTGTAGGTACTTAAAACTAGCTGCAATGCTGTAAAGACGTAGACAGAATATTTTATACGCTTAAGCGGAGCTAGTGTTGTGCAAATGGTTTAGTCCCCGCGACGAGTCCCGGCCCCGCTTTGTAATTTACAATGCTATTGAGACGTGAAGTCCCTTTAACTGCGGGATTTCACAAACACCTGAACGTTGATAGGTACAAAGACGTAAGCAGACTTAGGACGTCTTAGTAATAGACCTGTGTTTTCCCGTAACCTAAATACATACGTCACTTCAGGGTAGAAGGTAAAACCATAATCTCTTGATTTAAATTGAGATTTATGGGTCGACCTGGGTCTATGTTTTAATAGTCTATGTCTTAAGACGCTGCCGAAACGTAGGACACCGAAAACGCTCAGTTTTTTGTCGCAAAGTTAGGCGTACCTATTCGTACATATTACAAGCCAGAAAAATAAATGCGGGGAAGTCTTTGGGGACTGCCGATAGAAGTGAAAACTAAGTAACTTGTGAATTGTATCGTCGAAGCGTGCGGTGACGATGACGCGAGTTTCACGTTTTTTGTTCACCCAAAAAGTGCTAAACGCGCCTAAAGAAGTCTTCACTTCAAAAATCGTGTATTGTCAAAAGTTCAAAGAAAAGACTTATTAAAAAATATTTCATAAAAATAAAAACAATCGTAAAACAGAGCTCAAAAAAAAAAACAGCGCCTAATATTCTCAAAATTTTGAGCGTAAACCATCATATTTACTTTAATGATAATAAAGGGAATTGAATCGACTTAAGAAATACCTAAAAAATATTCCACTGAGCCGTGCATTCATTTTTAATTTATCTAATGAAAACTGCTAAATTACTTATATTTTGGTCATTCGATTAAAACTTAGATACACCTCTGCCTAACCCTTCGAGGATTTCAGACGTGATTTTATGGGATCCTGTCCTGCCGTTTTGCCGAAAAGATTTTGCCAAAATTTCACTACCCAAACAAATTTTAGCAACCTTTTTTTATACCAATGCAATGTTTGGAATGATTTTAGTACGCACATTTTCATTTGGTCAAATTTTTACTTGGTAGATTATTACCAAGGATAATGTCATTAAGGCATTTGGTCTTTAATCAAATGATTTATTACAGCAAACAATCTTTAGACAATAAACGTTTGGTCTAATGTTCTTTTTATGACAAAAAATATAAAGGCAAAAATAAGTTGTTTTGGGAATTATAAAAAAAATGCAATTTTATTTTAATATAATCATTTATTCAAGGGTAAAAAACCAAGGGTGGGATAGGATGCAAGAGCGAGCGAAGCGAGCTCGGGACTTAGGGCACCCCGACTCGGACAGGTTAGGTTAGAAGGGGATGGCGGGGTCTGAAAGACCCCGCCATCCCTTTCGTGGTTATTTTTTTTTTAAACCACCCAGAAGTAGGAGCCCCGCTTGGCGGAGCTCCGTCGTCTAAGTCTTATAATAGAAATGGTAAGTTTGAAATTGACAACACCAAATATTTGGCTTATTTAATTTTGCGTAAAATATGTTATACCAACTGAAATATTTGACTAGATAAAAAATGGTAAAAGTACCAGTTGGTGAACAAGTTATTGTTCAAACGTTCACTTGCCAAACATAGGTTTTCGTAACAATTATTTGTAAAGAGATTGTTTGGTAAGTAATAATTTGGCAAATGAAATTATGCGAAAATTTGTTTGGGAAGTGATAATTTGGCAATTTCTTTTCGGTAAAACAAGGGAGACCCGATTTTATGTTATCTAAACTACTATCAACACATGTAAATTTTATATGAGTATTTCACGTAAAACATACAAAATATTGGAACAACAAATTGCAATCCCAACACTATTAATGATGTTCCAGAGGAGCCACAGTGATATGCATCAAGATTACACAGATAAGATTTATATAGTCCACGCCAACAAAACGTAGGTATATGCAAATATATTCTCTACGTCGATATTATAATCCGATGACGTAAAACAAATGGAGCTCGCAAATATTGTTGTTTTATGGTACTCGAGTGACCTTCGTTATATGCCCTACATTCTTACTAAAAGCACAATTATAGGTATTCTGCGTGTGGGAATACACGAATAGGTAGCGATAGTAAACCTGGCCTTTTTTGGATATTGGCGGGTAATGAACGACAGAAATGGGTTTTATAAAATTATGTAAGATAGGAAGCAATCGTCGACATCTGCTCGGTTGCAAAAAAAAAAAAGAAAAAAAACGAACCTGTCTTTTTTGGAACTGTCAAAACTGCCACCAAATAATTATGATGACAGATTAGGCGGACATTACGTCCTTTACGAAATATGAAAAAAAAAAGCTTTTAAAAAATGGCGACTGCGTCTTCTATTTTCAAACAGTCAGTCATTGTTAAGGCTCCTACAAACAGGCGCGACACGCGACGCGAAACAAAGGCACCGCCTGTCGCGCGACGAGTGGTGTCTTTGTGTCGCGCCTGTTTGAAGGAGCCTTTCAACGTCAGACACAGAATGTTTGCAATTCAACTCGGCAATTACTAAATCCCGCGAGAATTTATTTCTTATATTATTTGAGTACTTATTTAGCTTGGAGTTTAGAAGACACACCAAGAAAAGGCTGAAGGTTACTTACTGACTTCAGCACTTATTAATTAGGCGTCTATTTTTGTCTGACTAATGAAATATCGGGCACATGTCTTCCAGCGGGCTTAGCATAACGCTGTCTGTCTCTTCGAAGAAAAGACACGGCTATTCCCATACAAACTGACATTTCGTTTCTCCATTTTTGACATCGCACCGTAAAAATCTTTCTAAAATCTGTCATTTTGTCTTTCGTTTCTGCCGATCGTTGTCTAGGTCCTTTTTAATGTAGACTATTTCAGAAGACAGTTGTCTAAGGTAGTGAGGACAATTAGAGTTTTTAATCGCCATGCTAAAGACAGCAGAAAACTCTTTACTCGACGGCCATAAAGTATAAAAATTAAATGGAAAATAGGAATTTTTCACTTTTTGTATGGAAAATGTGAAAAATGATTACCTACATGTTGAGTTTTAGGGGTTTAAGGGTTTCATAAAGGGGGTCGAAATGTTCATTATTTTTGCTTTAGGACACACCTTTTTGGATATATATGCAAAAGAAAAGATAAACGTGACTCTTTCTACTTTGCTGCCGTCGTACTGTCTTCACGAAACGTCATTTTTGTCTATTCTTCCGTCGACAAGCCGGTGCTTGTGCTAAGCCTGCGGTAGTAGAAAATCGTTTCGCTAAGTCATGGATGAACAAAAAAACTCGGACGGAACTCCGCTAAGACAAAACTGAGTTCCGTTTATGTGTGAATATTTATGTGTAACTGTTGCCGTTAGCGCGCGTAATAACGTAATGGCCAATTGTCGCACAGTGGGCTGAAATTCGTCTTTCATGTACCAATTGGCAGTCAGTCTGAAGAGGCATCGGAGTCTCGTAATAAAGATTTCAGAAGATATAGAGAACACCATTCCCGTAAAAAGAGCAGAGTGTGTTGGAACGAGGACATTTTCAATTTACTTCTTATTTCTTCAGATTCACTTATTTCGGCATCAAGGAACACGATCGATGCAAAGAAAAAGAAAGCATGGTTTGACGAAGTATGGGGTCTGCTGAATCTTCAAGAAATTGAACATGAAATCCAGTTCTGCAACGTCTCTCGTTTGTATCCTGAATCAGACTGTCGTGATAATGACTCTGAATAAGTATAGTAATTTAAGTCAATGCAATTGTGAAATTGCTGAGTTATCACCGATTTTAATGTCAACTCTATATGTATATATTTTTTTTAATTCTATGCTAGGTTTTTGCACTGATATTCAATATTTTAAACATATACTTCCAAGCACATCCAATCAAAAAAATCACTACTTAAAAAATCAAATGGAAATGTCTATGAAAGCGGATTTTCAGGCCACTGTGCGTCGGCCGACTTACGTGTGAATGTGTTCGTACAGCGAGTAGGCCGACTTGAGTGACAAAGTTTTTTGTTAACGAGAATCTGTCAGACTTTTTACGTTCATCCATGCGCTAAGTAATTCGTTTTCTTAATTTAATCATTAATGTTGTTTGTCACAGCGTGTGGTTTATGTTATGATTGACTGAAATCTTATTTTAGACATATTCCGTTTTTTTTTCTAAGATTGAGCAAGGCCTTCAATATAGGGTAGGTATTTATAATTCTTAATTCGAGATTTTATTTCAGGATATTTCCAAGAAATCATATTTATTAAAATGTTCGAGAACTTTACTTAACCCTTACAGGCTTGAAATACATTAAATATTACTTACCTACTTCTTTTTTCTACATTTTCCAAATTCTAAGTACCTACTAATAATCTATTTTTAATATCGTTTTGTTAAAAATTTCTTCCAGAGCAATAGAAAACTATTTAGCGGACACCTTTCAAAACTTATCTTTATTTATGAGCTCCCGAGTTTCTATGAAAGTTTTTCCCTTGGTAAATAACGGCATTTTTATAGTTTGCAAAACTGCAATAGTGAATCGGTTTTCAACTCCCTTGGTATTGAATTTATTACTTTACCTACACTTTACGCCAAGCTTGCGAAATCTTCTTCCCAATTCTAATGCACTTAAAATACAACAAAGTGTCAAGATTTTCGCAAGCGGCGTGCGTGTACCTGGGGGTCTACTCTCTTAGTCCGCCTACGAAGATACGGGCCCGTCCAAAAAAAGTTCGATAAGAAGACGTGAACCCTACTCACGAATAATTTACTTTTTCGGACGGGTAAAAACACATCGGGAGTAAAAGCTCCCGCAGACAGGCGCGACGCGACAGCGCGACATAAAGGCGCCGCTCGTCGCGCTACGAGTGGCGCCTTTGTGTCACGCTGTCACGTCGCGTCTGTTTGTGGGAGCCTTAAGGATAACTGTCAAATCGTTATGTCATTAATATTTAGTTAGGTAGGGCCCCAGACTATTGTTATATCCGAAAGTGATACGGAGTAGGAAATGTCCGTAACTTTGCCGAAAATACGTACTTGGTGCTTAGGGAGTAGGCATCCAGATGTGTGAACGTAAACGAAGCTAAAGGAATATGTAAGGATCGTAGTCGTAGCAGGTGGCATTCTGTAGTTTCTGCCTACCCCCGTGTGAAGTAGGCGTGAGTTTATGAATGTCAAGTTTTTCTTGGTACAATAAATATTAATTATCTGCGTTGGTTAGTCTTGCTGCCTGCCTTCAAAACCAAATGTTTAATTTAGTTTTATTAATTTATTTTAATAAAGATTTTTAAATTTATTCCATTGTTTATTATAGACACTAACTAACACTGGCTAACTAGTGTAAAGTCACGAGCATAAATATATAACTATGGACAGGTAGGCAAAAATATATAACTGTGGACAGGTCGGCAATAATATCTGATTTCGGCTTATTCCCAAAGTACTCCATTCTTTTGTTATAAAAACTCCAAGGAATTATTATTATTTAGAAATACTTATTATTTTGTTCCCATTCTGCTCCATAGGTATCTGGAATTATTTTCAAAGTACTCCACCGATCATTAGTTATTAATTCTCAAACTGCTCCATCTACATAAATACTTAAAAAATACATATATTTCATTACAATCAGTCACAAAAATTCATAAAAGAAAGATTAAAGTTTAGCATTTTGTTATAACGTCAATGCCTATTAAAAATTGTAGGCTTTTTACGATAATCTCTACTTCGCAAACAATTTGTAATCATAGCAAAGTGAGATTAAAGTCTATTTTAGAATCATAATATTTTTAGTGCGTCATCTATCGGATAAACTCGACAATTTTAGATTTTTTATTATTTGTTTTTCATGTTTTTTAGACTTCTGAATCCAGAGCCGCACTTTATTAATTTTGTAAGTTGGTTTTTAAATTTTGAATTAAAAAAACCTATAAGACAAAAAGATTGTTGAATTTTATTATAAAGTTTTTTATTTAAACATTTTCTATACTTAAAAATACATTTGCAAAGCTTTTGAGCCTGACTGTACGTCAGTAACCCTTTTATAGTAATCCGGTACATATTTATATTAGCTTATTGATTAAAATGGAGTGGAGTAGTTTGAGAACATTTTAATAGTATCATGGAGTAGAATGAAACCTAATTAAAAATATTATATTTTTCATGGAGTAGTTTGGGAACTCTTTTTGGAGTACTTTGGGAATAAGCCCTGATTTCATGATCTGTCGTCAAGATCACGGCAAAATATGTGATCATTTGTGGAAGGGCATGTAAAATTGGCAACAAAAATATGTGACATCGAAGGATGGGTCCATAGTAATATATTTATGCTGTACCTATCGTTAATTACATTCATTCATAAATTCACGCCTTTTTTACATGGGTATAGGTAGAAACCCCAGAAGTATAGACTGCTCCGTGCTACGTTTCTTACATACATTTTCTAATAGCTAAATGACATTTCTGTTTCAAACATCTTTGTATAGGTACGTTAAGGCGGTACCCCGACCAAAACCTTGCCATAGTGCGTTATTCAGAGGCTATTAACTCATTCACTATGGGTAATAAACTACATCTAAAAGCACATTATTAATTTTCGATATCCTATCATCACATTGCACGTTCTTATTTGTTTTTATGTGTTATAAATACAGTTAAAATCTCCTCGTAAAGAAGTGACTAAAATTATTGATTGCATGCATCTTTTGCTAAAGGTGACATTCCATTACTTTGAGGATTACACTAATGGATGGATAATTTAAAAATCTAAATAATTCTCGTTTTATATTATTTCAAAACAACGCTTGTCTTTTTTTATTAAAATAATTTCATTATTTTTGTGAATTTTATGATAAATGAGCGTGCGTAGGGAGCGAGACGGAACGAGTCTCAGCGACGGGACAGAGAAGGACCGAACGCTCAAGGTTGTTTGGTCGGGGAAGCGCCTTACCGTAACCTATCTGCCTGCCTTTTCTCAACTATATTGGGGTCGGATGCAGCTGAATACTAGTATTTTACATGGAGCGACTACCTATCTGACCTCCACAACACAGTTGCTAGGTACACGATACCCCTTGGTAAGACTGGTTATCAGACTTTTAAGCTTCTGACGACCCGTAACGACTGTCAATGATCTACGAATGACAGTCGGGACCAATGGCTTATCGTGCTTTCCGAGGCACGGAGAGTAGTCTAGTCGACAAGTTAAAAATGGTGTTAATTCGACATACTACTGCTAAAATTATGTGGTTTAGCTCATTCGATTCGGAATAATGTCTAGACCATTGTGCAAAAAAATTGAATTAGCACATAAAAAATTCCAAAAGTTATTAACAATTAAACACCTTCAAAAAATAGCGTTTCGTTTATTGCTTATTGTCCGTAAACTATAAATATTTTCGAAATTTGAAAAAAAGATCCTTAAAGAGGAGGAAATTTAGTAAAAAAAAGTTCCAACTCCCGGAACTGTAGCTCCATTATTTATAATTTTAATTTAACGCTTAAAATAGCCCGCCACGCGCCATTGTTAGGTTGCGCGCACGGCCTCGAAAGCGAGTACGTCACTTAAAAAATTTTTTTTCAAGTACTTAAAGTTAATTGAAAAATCTAAAAAAATTATTGCATAATCTAATCACTTTAAAAATTTATTCCCGTTGGAATTTTTTATAAAAACATATTTTTCAATATTCTAGACGATTGTTAATTAAGAAAATTTTGTCCAATTTCCATCATCCTTCTAAACTAAAAAACATGTTTAAATAATTACCTTAAAATTATTTCGCTTCGTGGACCTCTTCTTATAAATATATTAAACAAGATTGCGTCGTCTAAGTTATGAAATTGTTAATAATAGGTCTTTACCTATGAAATTGCCGTTTTGTATGAAAAAATTTAAACGAATTTTTTTCATGAATTTTTTATTTGTATTAATCGAAGTAATCACCCATGCAATCAATGCATCTTTGCCATCGCAGTGGCAGTTTATTGATGCCCTTCTTAAAGAAATCAGCTGGACGGGAGGCAACAAATTCTTCAAAGGCATTTTGTACTGCCTCTCGGGTATTAAATTTTTTTCCCGCCAAGAAGTTATCCAAATTCTGGAAAAAGTAGTAGTCTGTAGGCGCAAGGTCTGGTGAGTAGGGCGGATGACGGAGAGCTTCCAACCCCAGTTCTTGCAACTTGGAGACCGTCTGCTGTGCAGTATGAGGTCGCGCGTTGTCGTGCAGGAGCAGCGGAGACGAGCGATTGACCAATGCTGGTTGGAGATGCGCCAGCTTCTCCATCATTGTGTTCAGTTCTTCACAGTACACATCTGCAGTAATGCTCACCCCGTTTGGTAAGAAGCTGTGATGAATCACACCGGCGCTAGACCACCAAACAGTGACCATCACTTTTCTAGGGGTAAGTTTTCGTTTAGGGCATTGTTTAGGTGCTGAACCAGGATCCAACCAACTTGCTGAGCGCTTACGGTTATCAAACAGAATCCATTTTTCATCGCAGGTAACAATGCGGTTCAAAATTCCTTCATTTGTGTGTCTGTTGAGCAGTGCAAGGCACGTCTCGACGCGTACTTCGCGCTGGCGATCATTGAGTTCGTGGGGCACCCATTTGTCAAGCTTTTTTACCTTGCCAATTTGACGCAAATGGACCAATATTGTTTTGACGCTAACGTCGAAAGCTGCTGCTAATTCAGCCGTAGATTGTGTATCATCAGCTTCCACAATCGCCTTTAATTCGTCATTGTCGACCAAAGTCTTCGGACGACCGCGAGGTTCATTTTTCAGGTCGAAATTTCCAGAACGGAAGCGAGCAAACCAATAACAGGTGGTGCGTTGGTTTGTAGTGTTAGCTCCGTAAACGTCGTTGATGTTGCGTGCCGCTTGTGCCGCGTTGCTGCCACGACGGTACTCATATTCCATAATTACTCGAATTTTTAACGTATCCATGATGACGAAAAAGATTGAAATGCGATGAAAATGTAACACTAATCAATAAAGAAATGACTACTTTTAGAAAAAAAAATCCATGTTTTTAAAATAAAATTAATTTGAAATTAGAATTCTTAGCCAAACAAAAATTATTTTGATTTGAAATGGCCAGTACTGCAGAACGGCAATTTCATAGGTAAAGACCTAATATTTTGTTAATAAGAATTTTTTTAAGTTAACAAAAAAAGAAAAAGCACAATTTTTTTTTCTTTATTTATTATTATATTTTCGTTTTTATGTCAATAAAAGACATCTTTTAATTGAAAAAAATATTTTTTTTATCCATTTGTTTATAAACATTTTGTTAACAAATGGACTATTTATATATTTTTGAAATTTTTTTTTTTACAATTTTATAGATAACTGTCAATTATGATTTTTAGAAAAAAAAAAAAATCTTAATAATTATTTTTAATTGTTTATAATCTTTTTTTTTTATTTGTTGTTTAAATTATTAGTTAAGAATTTTTTTTTTTTCTAAAAATCATAATTGACCTTTCTCTACAAAATTACAGATTTTTTTTTTTTTTCGTTAACAATAAGCATTGTTTATTAACTTTACAATTTGTTATAAACAAATTCTCAACTTTGTTTTATTTTTTTCCTGTAAGTAATAATAATTACAAAAACGACCTCGTGCATTAAAATACCGAAAAAAAAATTATATTACTTTTTATGTAATTTTGAAAATACACGTGCTACAAAACTTGCAGCAGCTGATCCATTTGTTGACTTTAAAGTTAATATAACTTTTGAACTATGAAAAATACGACCATTAACATTCAGATCATTTTTGTAGGCAATAAAATTATCTTTCAGATAATGTTAGTCATATATTTTTTATTTATTATTTACTTGTTGTTTTGCGCATTTGTTTATAAAAATTGAAGATTTTTTCAGGTTTTTCGAACTTCTGCGGCTTCTAACTCTGTAAATAATGCGAATTCGGTTATTGAACTTCAAGGCAATTTTGTTCAGCTATAAATTATGCTACTGACCTAAATGTTAATGGTCGTATTTTTCATAGTTCAAAAGTTATATTAACTTTAAAGTCAACAAATGGATCAGCTGCTGCAAGTTTTGTAGCACGTGTATTTTCAAAATTACATAAAAAATAATATAATTTTTTTTTCGGTATTTTAATGCACGAGGTCGTTTTTGTAATTATTATTACTTACAGGAAAAAAATAAAACAAAGTTGAGAATTTGTTTATAACAAATTGTAAAGTTAATAAACAATGCTATTGTTAACGAATAAAAAAATTTTTTCTGTAATTTTGTAGAGAAAGGTCAATTATGATTTTTAGAAAAAAAAAAAATCTTAATTAATAATTTAAACAACAAATAAAAAAAAAACGATTATAAACAATTAAAAATAATTATTAAGATTTTTTTATTTCTAAAAATCATAATTGACAGTTCTCTATAAAATTGTAAAAAAAATTTTTTCAAAAATATATAAATAGTCCATTTGTTAACAAAATGTTTATAAACAAATGGATAAAAAAAATATTTTTTTCTATTAAAAGATGTCTTTTATTGACATAAAAACGAAAATATAATAATAAATAAATAAAAAAAAATCTTTACAACATAATTGTGCTTTTTCTTTTTTTGTTAACTTAAAAAAATTATTATTAACAAAATATTAACAATTTCATAACTTAGACGACGCAATCTTGTTTAATATATTTATAAGAAGAGGTCCACGAAGCGAAATAATTTTAAGGTAATTATTTAAACATTTTTTTTAGTTTAGAAGGATGATGGAAATTGGACAAAATTTTCTTAATTAACAACCGTCTAGAATATTGAAAAATATGTTTTTATAAAAAATTCCAACGGGAATAAATTTTTTAAAGTGTTTAGATTATGCAATAATTTTTTTAGATTTTCAATTAACTTTAAGTACTTGAAAAAAAATTTTTTAAGTGACGTACTCGCTTTCGAGGCCGTGCGCGCAACCTAACAAAGGCGCGCGGCGGGCTATTTTCAGCGTTAAATTTAAATTATAAATAATGGAGCTACAGTTCCGGGAGTTGGAACTTTTTTTTACTAAATTTCCTCCTCTTTAAGGATCTTTTTTTCAAATTTCGAAAATATTTATAGTTTACGGACAATAAGCAATAAACGAAACGCTATTTTTTGAAGGTGTTTAATTGTTAATAACTTTTGGAATTTTTTATGTGCTAATTCAATTTTTTAGCACAATGGTCTAGACATTATTCCGAATCGAATGAGCTAAACCACATAATTTTAGCAGTAGTATGTCGAATTAACACCATTTTTAACTTGTCGACTAGACTAGAGGTCTCGAATTCAATATGTAATGGATGGTCACCCTGAACCGACCGCGGCAAGAGTAGCTTAACCTTCGATCGTCCCGTACGGCTCTTATTATGTAGCCGCGAGCCCCTCGAACTATACTGTGTGTACGTACGTTACCATACTCAAGTACGTATTTAACAACCGACCTTCCAGACCTTTCCAGATACCTATTAGCTGCTATCACTCAGAAACTCGGCATGACACGTCAGCAAGTTCCCAACAGTGTGTGGCCATTAAACGAACGTCAACGTCTTTAACTTTGTTATCGGAGCGATCGTCCACTTCTATTTGTGTTGGACACAGTGTAGGAAGAAGGCAGAGTGCTGACTGGCGATATTTATTGTGTGGATAACAATGGGTTTTTGTTATTTTTTTAACCCCCGACGGAAAAAGAGGGGTTATAAGTGTTCGCGACGATGGTGTCACCAAATAGTAAATAGTATCTAGTATTGTATAAAAAAACTTAGGGTCATGCGTATCAAAGTGATTAGTTAATGTAATTAGCATCAGAATCGTATCAAGATAGTAATTTTACGAAATAATAAGTAAAATATTGTCTTTATAGTATTTAGAAATGTATAGCTTTTTAGTGCATCCAGGTACTGTGGAGGTTGTCTGCATGTGTCAACGTTATGTTGTGCAGGCTGGTAATAATTTAACTCTGGTTACGTTCGAACCGTCAAGCAAGTTTGAAATAAGCATTTGAATGGTTTAAATATAGTTTTTGTTAAGGCGCTTCCCCGACCAAACGACCTTGAGCGTTCAGTCCTTCCCTGTCCCGTCGCTGAGTCTCGCTCTGTCTCGCTCCCTGCGCTCGCTCATTTATCATAAAATTCACAAAAAAAATTAAGTTATTTTAATAAAAAAAGTCAAACGATGTTTTGAAATAAAATAATACGTGAAATATTTAGATTTTTAAATTATCTATCCATTCGTGTAATCCTCAAATTAATAGAACGCAACCCTTTAGCAAAAGTTGCATGCAATCAATAATTTTAGTCAGTTTTTTACAAGGAGATTTTAAATATATTTATAACACATAAAAACAAATAAGAACGTGCAATGTGATGATAGGATATCGAACATTAATAATGTGCTTTTAGATGTAGTTTATTACCCATAGTGAATCAGTTAACAGCCTCTGAATAACGCCCTATGGCAAGGTTTTGGTCGGGGTACCGCCTTAAGTGGTAGATGGGCAGGGCTTGGCCCGTCAATGTATTAGGTTCATTTCTTGATAAAATAATAATGATATAATATTCAACGTGCGTTTCTCTACCCCTACGTTCCTACTGAAGTGTCTAAATGTTAGGTCCAGGGCTAGGTCTCGACCTAGCCCTGGAGTTAACATTCAGACACTTCAGTCCATAATAAATGCCTATTTAATTGAGTCAACAAGTTGTAACAATAATAATGATCTATGAATGGTGTAAAACTGGTTTAACCAACATACGCTCAGATGCGCTCACATCCTGAAAATATCTAGATACAGCGTTTTTAATATTAGATTTCTGTAGGTCAGAAGACCAGCCTGAAGGCTCTGCATGTAACTTTGCAATAAGTCTTATACTTTTCAGGTAATTTAGCATGTTAGACAGTTTTTTGTTAAATGTTTTTACCTATATACATTGTGATATATTTTTAGTGAAAATAGATACAGTAATTTTAACAGCTTCAGTGGACGGATAATATTGTAAGGAATCCGAAAATATATAAACATGTCATATAACTTATATATTTAATGTGTTTAGCTGTAAAATATCATGTAGGATAACTGTAGTGAAAATAAAAATATTGAGCCGTCACGGGACGCCTGGCATATGTGAAACATACCATCGTATAGCGTGGCGATGCGTCGCCACGGCATGCGTCACCACGCCAACAATCGGTTTTACCCGCGGTTATAGATGTTTCACATCAAAAATGAATAAAGTTTGAAAAAAGGAAGCAAATCGGAGTCCAACCTAAGGTAAAATTAGTCTGTATTTAAGCAGGCATGCAATTTTTTGTAATTATTAGTCATCGACAAATCATCTACAATACTTAATATAGTAACTAGTGTAGCAGTAGAATTCCTGAACAGACCCGTAAGTGCTTCCTGAAATGACTTGTAAAACATATTCTCTGTTATTAATTACAAGCTTTTGCCCGCGGCTTCACCCGTGTGGTGGTCGGAAATTATCCTACGGGAACGTACTGCCGTGATAAAAAGTACCCTACCTTTTAATCTAGGTTATAAACTACCTGTGTTTCAAATTCCATCCAAATCCGTTCAGTAGTTTTTGCGTGAAAGAGTAACAAACATCCATCCATCCATCCTCACAAACTTGCATTTTTATAATATTAGTAGGATTAGTAGGATTTCTTCGACAACATACCCGTGCCCGTGTAGACTACACGATATTGTTACCACCTGAGAAAATATCTGAAACCTATCGATATAGGAAGTCAGTGCCGCTAGAACAGTGAGAGGCCTATACTCATACCGTAATATTTTGGATAGGTATATATATAATATAAACAAAATATTTATAAAGTAAAAGTAATAAAGTAAAGTAGTCTTCGTTAAAAGTAAATACTGAAGGACTAGTTTGCCAATAGGATGAATAAATGTCAACATTTACTTGTAAAATATGATTTATTTTAATTATTGCGAATATAAAGACTATGTGAGTCATTGTTTTTTCTCAGTTAATTTTCGTCATAGTGTTGCAGTTTGAGTATTTTATGCGGCCTACCCAAATGTCTTTTCTTTGGTATTGTTCGTCGAATCGTTGAGCTCCTTAAGTTCTGAGTTGAGCTGTACCATTAATGACAAATGCGTGCACTGACTGGACAGGTCTGTCAATCTGTGTGGTTTTTCCTCAAAAGACCATTTCAGACAATGAACTCCTAACTCACTTCGCGTCCAGCGAGCACGCCCGTCCGGTACAATAAGTTTAACGTGTGTATGTGTGTGTGTGTATGTCTTTCTGCGGCATCGTAGCTGTCAAACGGCTGAACCGATTTTGTTTTGTTTGAAAGGTGACTTGATCCAGTGTTCTGAGCTAAAAAAAAGAAGAAAATCTGTTCAGTCGGTTTTAGAGGTTTTTGTTTGTGTCGGGGGTTTTTTAATTTTAAATATAACTTTTATATATGCTGTGGTATTTCACTTTTCATCGGCCTGTGTTTTAGCGTTTTAGTGTGCCGGAAAGGTGATTATGTTTTTTTCGGGTGATGGACATGGAATATTGTCCTGTTACACTTTATGATTGTAACTATCGTTTTTCCTTAATTTTAAGAGCCTACGTTATAACCTTGCCAACACATCTTGTGCAGTTCTCGAAGTTCTTTCACCTTCATGAAAACCCTTGATTTCGAAAAACCGTTATAAGTAACTTGTTGGCAAACGTTTATTTATTTGTCGGAAATACGTTAAATCAATCGTTTGCCTTGACTAATCGGGACGCCGCGCCGGTGCCACCAGGTGGCGCTGGACAGAGTCTAAAACGCTCAGGCTTGACCAGAGAAAAGCAGAGTTTGTTGTTGATGGGTAAGCAGTGAAGACGTTTACAAACTGTCGCGCGTTCCGTAGAGTTGTGTCGTGTACCTACAGTGTGTGATTAATTTGATTTGAACTGCAAACGGTTTTTCTATTGCGCAATAACCAACATTACCCATAGTACGCCCACAGTAGTTAAAATATGGCTGATAATAACTAGAGAGACAAACTGAAATCATGAGCCCACACATGATTCTAGACCCCCTAGGGTTTTTATAAAGAAAAAAAGAAAGAAAAGAATTTGCTGTTCCATAGAAAATTGCAATACATATGCGTTCAAAATGTATGAAACAGCAATTTTCTTTTCTAACCGCTTTTACGTCCACGTCACGCGCCCGTCGGCTCGCGGTACGTCCAGCTGCGCGTCTTTACCTTTGACCGCGCGTGCGCACCGGTCATTTCCAACATAAAGCGTAATAACTTGATAACCGATAACCGACGAAAATTTTCATCCCAGCGGGGTTCAGAATCATGTCCTGAATCCATGTTAACAGGCTGCGCGTCGATGTAATATACCACTCTGTATAACCGTGACTTTGTCAAACACCCTCCCCCGTCTGAACAAACCCTTAACTGCGGTCGTCCATAAATCAGACTACCGGTACCGAAATAATATTGGCACAGTGACTGATATATTTACGGTGTTTGTCTGTTTATCCCATAAAACGGGCCGGTGTGCAGCGACCACGCAGCGGCAGTCATAAAGAATTATTATTGGCATAGTAAACTTTTATTTTGGTAATCTACAGTTTATTTGAATTTTTAAAACTGTTTTGAGACAAATTGGCGGAAAACTGATTTTTAAGGTTCCGTACCCAAAGAGTGCCTAAGGCTCCACTGTCCGTCTGTAACCTAATATCCAAGCATAACGTCCGTTGTTTCGGCCGATGTTACGGATATTTCATACACCGTATCAATTTCGGAAATAACATTTGTCCGGGTCCCGAACTAAAAATTAATGACGAAAAGATTTGACAGCTGTCTTTACTCCCGGCGTGATTTTGTTCGTCCGAAGAAGTTAATTAATCGGGATTAAGGTTCACTTCTAAGTATCGAACTACTTTCGGATGGGCCCGGATCTTCGTTGACGGAGTTAGAGAGTAGGCCCCCAGCTTAAGGCTGCATCTTTTGAACCGTAATAAGTAGACACTTGAAATTTTCTCAGAGTGTGTACTTCCATGAAAATAAAAAAGAAGTTCAAAATTTAAAAAAGTTCAATGGAGATGTTATAAAAATGTAAGGAGCCTGTGCTAGCACCATTTACATTGTATATAAATATCGCTATACAATATAGTAAATGTTTTAATGGTAATTTTCTATTATTTTACTTCGTTTCAATGTACATTCCAATGAACTTTGTCAAGGAGAGCAATACAACATAAATATGGTGGATCAGTAATATGCGAAATGTCATTTTGACAATGACATTTGATTGACGTTTCTATGTAATATCTACGATATAAAAAAAACACACACGACTTCCGAAAATACTTGGGTTTCGTTATAATAATAAAATAAGACTACAGTATGTTATACTCGATTGCGGCAGCAATAATAAAATAAGTGCAACCCTAGTGCAACTTGTTATTGTAGAATACCACATACACGACGAAACCCAAATCACAGGTGAATCAGAAACCATATAACAAAGCTGGGGTCAACAGAGAAGTAATCAATCAATGTCCTTAGTAGTAAACTAGGTCGCAAAACAAAAACAATCACAAAAATCTCCGAAACACGTCCAATTCAAAGTCAAAGCAAAGAAAGACGTCACCTCACGAAACTTAAAACTGTCAAAGTTGTCAAACGTCATGTCAAACACAACTGTCATGGTTAACCTAAAAATAGAGTTATCATATTAAAAAACTCTCAGATGATCATTTTTGTACGCCTGTACTCTTCTTCAAATTAATTTGTTAGTATTTTTATAAAAATCCCTTATTTTTTTCCTATTTATCTATGTAGTGTACATAGTGGTAGCCCAAAATCAAACATCTACTTTGTTCCTCGATCTTAATAGTGGCAAAAGATACAGACAAGTACCTAGTACCGGGCAGATAAATATTGTTCGGTGGTACAATATTACCTGCCCGGTACTTGGCTTAGCTTGGTAATTGGTATTTTTCCTGGTAAGTTATTCTCATTTTGTTTCAATAAGAATTATTAGTATATGAATTCGTACTTTAAAGCATGAAATTGTATCATTAGTATTTGCCTGTTTATTTTGTTATTATAAGATTATTTGATAAGCCAGAGATTTCAATTTAATTATTTTATATAGGTATGCGGTCTGCACCTTCCTGACATTTTTCTAAATAAGAATAATAAGTTGCTGAATTCATCGAAACGCCCGGGGCTTATTTATTTACCTTAAACTAATTAAAATAATATGTATAATTAAAAAACTATAAACCAAATTGTGTAATGTGTCTCAACAACAGCGTTGCCAGACGTCCCGATTTTAGGCCCAAAATTAAAAGTCGCGCGCGGGACATGCTCAGTCCCGTTTTTCGAAGTTAGAAAGTAATTCGTAAGTATTGTGTTACTTATTTATACAAGGTGGCGGGGACTTCGGCGCACACACTGTAACCATGAATTCAGCACATGATTCTAGAAATCTAGACCCTCATTTTTTGCGGTGAGATATCATTATATGACCTCTCCCGCTCTGGGCGGAGCGAGAGGGCGTGTCAGACTCTTACTGACTAAAACCCACCCGTGTTCCCTCAGTTGCCTGTGCGCCAAGGCCACGGTAACTCTTTCGAACAATCCGCGACCCCGGCAGGCATTGACCCTATCGGACCCCGTCAATGGTGCTGACATCTCTTTGAGGCGCGCGTGGAACACAACGCGCCAACTGCACACACAGTCACAACAGGGATGCACAAACTGTAACCATGAATTCAGTTAGAACCATAGCGTAAAAAAAAATCCGTAGCTTATCAAAAATAAAAATCTGCTGTTTCATAGATCAGTCCAATACCTACGCGGGCAAAATATACACAGTTTTTTTTTTTTAATAACCGACTTTAAACTTTGACGCAGGGGTTTCAGACTCATGTTGTGAATACATGGTAACAGGTTGCGCGTCCATGTCCCGGCCACCCTGTATTATATTCCTCTGAACACTTAACTGCCTTACAGGGTAAACCTAACAGTTATTAGTATTGTAGCGGTGTCAACATCACCACATGCGAGCTACACGTCATATTGACGTCACGCAAATCCTGCATCGCGCAAGCAGAGTTTATCGTGCGACTAGCATATTACAACGTACCGACATCAACCGTCGGGCAGTTGCCCACCAGACACAACACCCGTCTGGTCGGAGGATCCTCCCTTTTCCATAGAGTTTGAGTGAACGTTACATCCTGTTACTCATACCTCTATAGTATAGTAAAGTAACGTATTTTCATTAAAATACATCTTCTATGGCTATCTATCAACATTGTAAACTTCATTTGACACTCAAATAAAAGGATAAGTAGGTACCTAGCAAAAAAAGAATCACTTCGTCGTCCGTCCGTCCGCGTCCGTCTGTCAGTCTGTCAAGACCCTTTTCTCAAGAACGCGTAGTGGTTTCAAGTGATGTAATTAATATGAAATGCGTAGGGCTACGGTCCCTCGAGGCTTTAAAAAGTCAAGCTTCTTAGTCAACGCAATAAAAATATACGGCCATCTAAGCGACATATTTTGATACTCGCAAATAAATTAAAACCCCCTTGTGCTTCCCGTTGACCTAGAGTCATGAAGTTTGGAAAGAATCAAGGTCTTACAGCACAAGTCTTCACTTGTGCTGTAAGACCTTGATTCTTTTTTTTCTTTTTTATTCTTTCTTTCTGTTTTTTTTTTCCTTCTTTATTAAAATAGATGTATCACATATTTTTTTTGCCATTACTATCTTATATATTTGCGGTTGGAGAATTGACCGTGACGTATGTCTATAATGTGTGTACTTTTTTCAACTACAAAGTTATATTTGCTCTTGGGATAAATTCATCCCAACTACGGAAACCATTGTGCGTGGTCTGACACGCACTTGGCCGGTATTTTTTATTAAGTCCCGCTTTCGACGAAAGAATCCCGCTTTTTTACAGAAAAGGATTCAAAATTCCGCTTTGGCGACACTGATCACCAAGCAGTCAATTAACTGTTAATAGACAATAATTTATCGACAGCGTGTCGTCATTGATGGAGTGGGTCGAACTTGTTTCGTTCTAAGAAGAACTCGTGTCGTTATTAACTGAACATTTATCCTTAGTGATAGGTGTAGTACCCATACAGGGTTGCGACTTAGTCACCCACATCCGTCAAGAGGGTGATTCTACACGTAATTCTAAACAACTTTCGCTATGAAACTCATACCCGAATAGTTAAAAAGAAAGACAGTGTAGTGTCATTGATAAATGATTTTATTTCTGTAAGTAGGTTTGTACAAACACTTTAGACGTCAATAATATTTTTTAAACTAGATGAGGTCGGCGTTTCCTATGTGACTATTCTGAGAAGAAAGGCCGAAACAAACTCAGAGGTCACAGTTTCTTGTAAAGTCCAGACACAATCTTGGTCAGATCATGTGAAGACCATGTAGATTAGTGTCTGAAATGGTCTTTTGTAGCTATGTTATTTTTGTATGTACGTAATGGTCATTAATATTCATCGGTGCTACAGGATTAAGGCTTATACTGCTATAGTATTTTTATCTCACGAAGCGACGGGAGCTTTTCTTGTAATAACCAGTACTTGTGACTAGAAAATTTCCAGGTTATAAACTATGGTGACAAAAAAATGTGCTTGGTTAATCCTTAGTTTTTACATTCTAGGTACTATCTTATTACTAGTGGCTCTGTGAGCTGTTGACCTTACGAGTCTATCTATGCATAGCATAAAACTGAATAAATGTTCACTGTAAAACAAAAAGCGCGCGCAAAAAGCGTGAAATGGCTGAAATATGTTTTTTTACGTTTTAAATCCCCATATATATCATTCATATATCCACCATTTTGAAAAATTTCGAAACGCCGAATCGACAAAAAAAAAATCATATAATTATCGAAACTGCTCACAAAATTTCATGAGAATCAGTTGAGAAATGCGACCTGTATAGGAGAACGGCCGGACATCCGGATATACGAATGCATTTTGGCCCAAGCTGAAACGGAGACGCTCCATTCGTGCTTCGCGCTCGCTCGATCAATCAGTCTAAAAGATCACATATTTATATTATCAAGTGCTAATAGGGTGTAAAGGTCAATAGCCTATTGTGTATAATATGTGGGTATCATACGAATTTCATAGAAATCGGTGACAAATGCATCACCATGTTTAGTAGTTTAATTACCTATGTATTTTATCAAACCGTCATTGGTTACTCCTAATACTACGTACGTACTCCTACTACGTAGGTTTGACGTAAGATATTTCAGGGGATTTTTTGCAGAACGTGACTAATGAAATATACATGTTGTAGGCATGGGCGCCGGGAGCGGGGTGCAAGAGGGAGCGCACTTGCACCTCCCTGGCTTCAAAATAAAATATAGTAAGAACATTCAGAACTAAAAAATATACGAAAATGCCTGATACAATAACAGAGAACTTAACCAATTTGAGGAGATCCTAAAATTTTCCTCTATGCTAAAGCTTTTGTGCATTAGTCAACAAAGTACCGAACTCCTATTTCCGAAAATCTAATCGACCTTAGACTGGGTGCTAACATTATCGAGCTTGCTTCGCTCGCTCTTGCATCCTACTCTATCTTAATTCTTAAGCTTCTATAAATAAATGGACACAGTTAGACCTCTTTTTGTATGCATGTACAAAATTAAATCTATCGCATTCGGGGCGAGATGCCAAAATTATCGAGCTCGCTTTACTCGCTCTTGCATCCTAGATTCTCTTAAGCTTTTTTGCACAAGTCGACAAAGTTATTCCTTAAATATATGGACAAACGATAACCTAACATATCCGAGGTGAAGTGCAGAAATGATCGAGCTCGCTTCGTGGAGCTGGAGACGCACCCCCCTGAAAATTAACTTGCCGGCGCCCATGGTTGTAGGCACATTCTAGAACAGATCTGTGACTGATTCATTGATGGCTTGAAAGACATTCAACGCTCAGACTAGACCAATAAAAATACAGGACCTAGAAAATTGAATGGAGTAGCTGTAATATTTTGGGACGAAGACGCTTTAACCCTACACCCTACCCTGCTATCCCATACATTTTTTTTTTTTAATCTGGTACCTAGCGACCAGCTTCACTCTCACTATTTATTAATGTCTTGCGTCAAAAGGCAGTTTCAAGCGTTTCATATTAATTTTGTTAGTTTTGAATGCTCCATTTTTATTTTTACTGTTTGTGTTTCATGTGCGTGTCCAAAATAAAATATTTTTCTTTCTTTCATGTCGTTTTTAAGTTACAGTAATAGCGCTAATGCAAAACGAAAAAAGTTTTTTTAACTGACTCTGCAGTTTAAGAGTTCGACACAAAATGTTATCTATCCCAGAACAAAGCCCTAATGGAATTAGTGTACCTACCTATAAGTACCTTAACTATGTACCCAGACATGTTCGTCCATTTTCCGTTAACATTCTCAATTCCGACAAAGGAACAAAATGTTTGTTCAGCCTAGTTTGTGCCCGGCCTACATGTTTCTGCATGAAAATTTGTTTGTAATGGCTGTACTACACATTAGCATACGATGTTGGTGCAACGGTTAAAATCAAACGATGACCGCTGTTGTATGCTGTATATTTGTGAAATGATTTTACCGCTTTGTTGTGGACATGATATCAGCCGACCGATTATTTAAAAATCTCACCGTGAAAACTTTGGTGAAGTTAGCAATCAATAGTGTCATAAAGTGTTAAGGCTAGTCAATCACTAGTATCGGGTGGTATAACAGCTAACTTCACATACGTCTTCACGGTAAGATTTTTATAGAATAGATTATCTTTTCTATAGACTACGTTTTTTTATTGGTGACATGGCTGGCTAGAAATGTTTGACTACTGAAATGACGGGTAATGCAGAAATGTCCGTCATCTGGAAGAAGAATACATCCTGCGCCTACCCCCAAATAAAGTATAAGGGCAGAAGGATTTCGATGAGAGTGTACTAGCAGGGCCGGATTTAGAGAAGGCCATCCGGGGCTACAGCCCCGGGGCCTCCAGAAAAGAGGGGACCCCCCAATAGAGACTTCGGGAAAAAAAAAACTTTCCAATTCCGAGGGGTAAACACGAGTAAACAACTTTTCCTTTGATATTTTTCGCTGTTATACCTTTACCTATAGTACTACAATGAAAAAAAAAACGATTCGAAATTTTTTTTTGATTTCAGATCATTATCGTTTTCGATTATATTTATATATGTTTTTTAAATGCTAAAATAATCTACTTCTAATACTTGGTTTCAAAATAAATTATTGAAAAACTCTGTTGAAAAAAGTTGTTAATTTTATTTGTAAAATAATTTGGGAGGGGGGGCCTCCACTCCTTTGTTGTCCCAAGGCCTCCAGACCTATAAATCCGGCCCTGTGTACTAAAGGTATCTACACCTCTGCCTAAACCTTAGGAGAATTCAGGCGTGGTGTGACGTTTGGACGATGAGAAAACATGGTGAATAAGTTTAACACGTGATATGACTAAATGTCAATGACATTACCTTTAACAGTGAAGGTAAACATAACGATTTGGTTGATTATTATAATAGGTCTTTACCTATGAAATTGCCGTTTTGTATGAAAAAATTTAAACGAATTTTTTTCATGAATTTTTTATTTGTATTAATCGAAGTAATCACCCATGCAATCAATGCATCTTTGCCATCGCAGTGGCAGTTTATTGATGCCCTTCTTAAAGAAATCAGCTGGACGGGAGGCAACAAATTCTTCAAAGGCATTTTGTACTGCCTCTCGGGTATTAAATTTTTTTCCCGCCAAGAAGTTATCCAAATTCTGGAAAAAGTAGTAGTCTGTAGGCGCAAGGTCTGGTGAGTAGGGCGGATGATGGAGAGCTTCCAACCCCAGTTCTTGCAACTTGGAGACCGTCTGCTGTGCAGTATGAGGTCGCGCGTTGTCGTGTAGGAGCAGCGGAGACGAGCGATTGACCAATGCTGGTTGGAGATGCGCCAGCTTCTCCATCATTGTGTTCAGTTCTTCACAGTACACATCTGCAGTAATGCTCACCCCGTTTGGTAAGAAGCTGTGATGAATCACACCGGCGCTAGACCACCAAACAGTGACCATCACTTTTCTAGGGGTAAGTTTTCGTTTAGGGCATTGTTTAGGTGCTGAACCAGGATCCAACCAACTTGCTGAGCGCTTACGGTTATCAAACAGAATCCATTTTTCATCGCAGGTAACAATGCGGTTCAAAATTCCTTCATTTGTGTGTCTGTTGAGCAGTGCAAGGCACGTCTCGACGCGTACTTCGCGCTGGCGATCATTGAGTTCGTGGGGCACCCATTTGTCAAGCTTTTTTACCTTGCCAATTTGACGCAAATGGACCAATATTGTTTTGACGCTAACGTCGAAAGCTGCTGCTAATTCAGCCGTAGATTGTGTATCATCAGCTTCCACAATCGCCTTTAATTCGTCATTGTCGACCAAAGTCTTCGGACGACCGCGAGGTTCATTTTTCAGGTCGAAATTTCCAGAACGGAAGCGAGCAAACCAATAACAGGTGGTGCGTTGGTTTGTAGTGTTAGCTCCGTAAACGTCGTTGATGTTGCGTGCCGCTTGTGCCGCGTTGCTGCCACGACGGTACTCATATTCCATAATTACTCGAATTTTTAACGTATCCATGATGACGAAAAAGATTGAAATGCGATGAAAATGTAACACTAATCAATAAAGAAATGACTACTTTTAGAAAAAAAAAACCATGTTTTTAAAATAAAATTAATTTGAAATTAGAATTCTTAGCCAAACAAAAATTATTTTGATTTGAAATGGCCAGTACTGCAGAACGGCAATTTCATAGGTAAAGACCTAATATAAAGTGAATTGTAGCTTTATTATGCAAATTGAGATAAAAGCAAATTAAGAGGGATGTTATGTTAACACCTAACACCTATTAATTATTCGCTGTTCATTTCATCACGATTTGCATTACACATTCCAAATGCTTGTTTTAGAGCTGTGACTTATCATCAGTGATCGGAGTAGGTAGATTGATTTTTAGTACTTGTATCATAAATGCACACAGAAAGAATAACATGGATAAGCCATTTTTCCGGAAAGTAATTCCGGTATTTCCGGATTCAATTAAATATTGTTAATGTTGGTAGTGATATTATTACTACTCAATTCAAAATTTAAAGGAAGGTATCAAAACTAAATTAATTCATTATTTATCTGTTGAATAATAAAAATAGGAAGAATAATAAAGAATAAAATTGCTCATTTTATTACAATTCCTACCTTTTTTTTGAGGATGGCAAATCATCAAATGACTCCTTCCACTCTGGCAGAATACAATTCCTACATAAGTTCCGGTTTTTTTTTAATAATCCACCAATTCCGGAGGAATGTCCATAGTAATATATACGTTTCGGATCAATGACCCCAGTTCAATCTACCTACTCCGATCACTGCTTATCATTAAATGGAAGTTGTTTAGGCACACATTTTTTTTGGGTGGGAAATCATCAAATGTCGTTTCCCGCTCTGGGCGGAGCGGAACGGCGTGTGAGACTCTTACTGACTAAACCCCACCCGTGTGCCTTCAGTTGCCTGTGCGCCAGGGCCCCGGTAACTCTTTCGAACAATCCGCGACCCCGGCAGGCATCGGCCCTGTCGGACCCCGTCAATGGTGCTGACATCGCTCCGTCAACCCGGACCTGGTCCTTACCGGACGGCGAGCTACCCACTGCTCGCCGTCCGTAGGCCCGCGTCTACGGTGGCCGAGAATCAGCTATTGATTCCCGACGCCCTGGTTTAGGTACACCTAGCGTATAAAGGTAATTACCTAGTTTTTGGTTAGGTTTTTTCCTGACTTAATTTGACAGTGTAGTTATTTGAGCTAGTTAAAAAGCGTGAAAGGTTGTATTTGGATGTGTATCCAATGAATACTTAGTGTAGGTAGGTATAGATTAACTTAATTAACAAAATACTGTACCTTCAACATGAGATTTTAAGCGATATCTGAATCAGTATCGTTTAAAATCTCATAATTATGCAATTTCCGCTAATCGCTTGACACTGACATAATATTAGGTCCTTACATATGAAATTGATGTTTTATAGAACTGGCCACTTTGATCTCAAAAAGCCGGCGTTTGGTTAAGAATTCCAAATTCAAATTTATTTCAATTTAATGTGTGTCTATTTGTGTTTCGAATGTAATAATTCATTAGTTTTCGCGCCATTTAATTTTGCTTTGACATCGTTATGTGCTCAATATGGAAAAAAACATAAAATATCGCATTATTTTCGAATACGAATTCCATCGTGGCACTAGCGCTGCAGAACCAGCTCGAAGGATTAATGATGTGTACGGAGAAGCCATTGTAAAAGAAAACACAGTACGTTTTTGGTTCCAACGCTTTCGTTCTGGAAATTTTGACCTCCAGAACAAACCTCATGGACGGCCGGAGACCCTAGTTGTCAATGAGGAATTGAAAGTGACCGTGGAAGCGGATCCATCTCAAACCACGTCAGAGTTAGCTGCAGGCTTCGGTGTGAGTGATAAAACCTTTTTGAATCATTTGAAACATATTAGAAAAGTGAAAAAGCTTGAAAAATGGGTACCGCATGAACTAAGTGAAGCAAACCAACAAACACGCGTCGACTGCTGCGTCACGTTACTCAACCGTCACAATAACGAGGGGATTTTGAACCGTATCATTATTTAAATCCAGGAGAACCGGCTAAATACTGCCCCAAGCGAAAGTTGACTCAAAAAAAGGTACTGGTTAGTGTCTGGTGGACCATCGTTGGTGTCATCCACTACAGCTTCCTAAGATCTGGTCAGACAATCGTCTGACCAGATCTTAGGAAGCTGTAATCACGGCAGATCTGTATTGCCGACAATTGGAAACCATGATGGAAAAGCTAGCCGTTAAACAGCCGAGATTGGTCAACCGCTCTAGCCCACTGCTGCTTCAGGACAACGCTAGACCACACACTGCACAACAGACGGTGGCGAAACTAGAGGAGCTAGGATTGGAATGTCTCCGTCACCCACCATACTCCCCGGACCTTGCTCCAACAGATTACCACTTTTTTCGGAATTTGGATAATTTCTTAATTGGAAAAAAAAACAATTCAGATGAGGCAGTCCAAAACACCTTCATAGATTTTGTTGATTCTCGTTCCCGCAATTTTTTCAGCAAAGGAATCAATGAACTCCATATAAAATGGCAAAAGTGCATAGATCACAATGGTACCTACTTTGATAAATGAAATAAAAAAAATGTAAAAAAAAATAGTTTTGCTTTTTCTATATAAAACATCAATTTCATATGGAAGGACCTAATATTTGGCGCGGTTTTTTTTTGTTGGGAATTCCCTTTTATCACATTCAAATAAGCTTACAAACATTGTAAGGTAATAAAAAAGCTATTACAGTAATAAAAAGGCCTGATCAATAAACACATTAGCACGTTTCAGAGATAACTATCATCCATTTGTCGTCTGTTGTTCAAATAGCAATTAGTGCTCGTCTTTTGTCTATGTTGTCGACGCCATGTTGGATTCCTGAACGTACCTTGAATGAATAGGCGGGACGAGACACGATTGATCTAAGAACTATTGTGAGCGGAATATATGGTGGCAATACTATTGTAAGAGGCATTAATCTATTTCTGTTGGTTTAAATTCGATTTGCTTAGCGATAATGAAGTGCCTTGTGAATGAATGCTCACAAATAACAATGATTATGGTTTTCTCTTGGAGAATTTACTAGTGTGAGAATATTACCTACGGGCACTAGGCTGTTTTCATAAGCTTTTATTTAACTTGCCTTGTTAGTTAGTCTGTTAGTACGAGTATGTATGGTTCAAGTCATGCAAGCTGAATTTAAAACCACTTCCTCTTATCCTACGAAGTTGAAATTTTACACATTGATTCCGTTTCAAAGACAATACATTTTTATGATGCATTGCTTTATTCAACACTCAGTATTGGCTCCAGACGAGGAAACTCTTCAACAGTACAGGCATGAAATGTTGTATAAGCATTCAATTATGATAGCCTGTTCTAAAGTATGATATGACTTGTATAGTAGAACACGGTGGGCTTTACACCATGACTTGTGTAAAGTCGTGTGATAATAAATTGACGTATACAGTCAAATAATAGGTAAAATTTAAAAATAAACCCTGACACAAAATAGAGCTGATGACTTCGAAACGGCTGAACTAATTTTGATAGAACATATCTAAAACCAACGCTAGAAAACCTGCTTTCAAATTAAAAAACCGCATCCTAATCGGCTCACCCGTTTAAGAGCTACGATGCCACAGACTGACACACACTCTTTTTGCGTCGGGGATTAATAAAATAAACAATTATATGAACTCATACAAGCTATCAGTAGGTAAACTAATTCTGGAGAAGTGGAGAAAGAACATAAACATTGTCTTTAGTTAATCACAGCGACCAACTATTCTTATCATTAAAGCAAACGTAGATGGAACAGTATAACTTTGAACAAAGGCAGATATACGACTTTTAATGATTTCAAATTGAACATCACGTCTAAACGAATAGTCTTATTTGTTTGAAAAAAATATATGATAAACTAGACTATTTTCTTCGTAATTTGATATGTGAATATTTGAAATTATATTTTTATAACATAGTGTAATTAATTTGTAAAGTAATGTCTAACGCAAACACAAAAACGATAATCACGCAAAAACTATCGGGCGTATTTTCACGAAATCTGCACCATCTAAAAGACAATTTAATCACCCAAATTTTTGTATACGGCTTTTATTTGTATTGTGTTTGATAAATCAAGGTGGGTTGTTTTTCGAATAAACTTGATGCGCATTGAAGTGGGGGCTCTTGCGGGCGACGGGCGGCAATGCATCGCTGACCAATGTCCGGGTAGACGCTAACGCTCTGTGCAATTTTATTCGCTTAAAAGTTTCGCATGCTCCTCCCACTCGCTCAAGGTCGCTGGCACTTATTGTCGCCTTAAACGCATTAAAAGGCAAATCTAAAAAAGGGTAAACGTGTTATAAAAGGGTGTATACCAACAAATGAGTTATGAACCATACGAAGCCGGTGAAATCCCAGCATGTAGGTAGTTTGTCCTTATTTCTAGTGTTAACATTGTGAATTCAAATCACTGTTTTTAGTGTATATTCTGCCTAATGTTTAAGATGTTGGCGAAGACTTATTGTGATGAGTGAGAATAATAATAATAAAAATGTTTAAGAAAACCTCTGGCACCTAGCTGGTAAATTGCTCGAACAGCTCGTTTTTGAAGGCGAAATATATTTTGAATATCAGCGGCTTTGCCCCACAGCAAAATACCGTAGGACATAAGTTGACATAACGCTATGAAAACTTTTTTACAAAAAAACAACCGACTTCCAAAAAAAACACTAAAAGACGTGAAAAATAACTTTTATTTCGGAAGTCGGTGCCTTTGGTTTTGTATTTTCGTTTTTGGCCACCGACTTCCGAAATAAAAGTTATTTTTCACGTCTTTTAGTGTTTTTTTTGGAAGTCGGTTGTTTTTTTGTAAAAAAGTTTTAATTTTTCACTTTTTAGTTGCGGTACCTACCCCACACAAATTCGTATTCCACTAATTGGTATGTAAATAACAGTGACAGGAAATTATCAACACATCATCAATATAAACTAAGTGCAAAAATATGCATATATGCATATAAAGGAGCGGCGCCTCCTGGCACAGGCATCTATATGCTTAAAAGGGGACGCCACCAACTGTATAACATATGTACGTGTAATATTGAAATAAACATTTTGTATTTTGTATTTGTATGCAGTATTAAGGATAACTCAAAAACTACTGGTCAGACCTTGATCAAATTTAAATGGGACCACATGTGAAGCACCACCTATCAAATAAAAAAAGAATCATCCAAATCGGTTCACCCAGAAAAAAGTTATGAGCTAACACACATTAAAAAAAAAAAAAAAAAACATACAGACGAATTGAGAACCTCCTCCTTTTTGTGAAGTCGGTTAAAAATATCAAAAATTGATTAACCAAGGCGTGAACGTGCTTCTTACAATTTAAGGATAAGCCTGAAACTTTTAAGAAAATATAAAGTTCAATGTTTACGTAAGTTATATTTAGTACTTTTCACTTCATTAAAACCTTGTTTTTAAAAAGGTTTTTATTTGAATATTTGGATTTTTTATCGAATATTCCAATAAAGTTTGTCTCGTCCTGGGAATTGATCGTACAGCTCACCGACTCACAAAAAAATATCATGGCTGCATTCTGTCCGCCCAAAGGAGACTTTCTGTAAGTTGGTGTATTCGGGCAGTTACAAAACTAACTGGCTTACTAAACCAGGAAGGCCCCCCCCTCGCCTCTGCCCCTAGTTATGGAAGAACACATGGCCGCAGGACGTGGCGTTCCGTCGCTTCCGCGGACGAGTTCCACTGGACTGCACAAAGTTAAGCTAGTGAAAGTGAAGCGCTACTAACATAGTCTTAAGCCTGTTTATTTATTATGGTATTTTTCTATGGGCCTGTGTCGCCGGAAATAAATGGTATTATTATTAGGCACTAAATAACGATTATGATACGATATATTATACCAATAGCCCTTTTCAGATACCTAAACGCTTTGTACCTGAAATCGCGAAAAAATATCAGACGTTCCCTACGTTTTGACGTGTTAAGCGAACATAAATGTAGGGAAAATCTGTTTTTTTTTTCGTGATTTCTGGTATGGTCCATAGTAAAAGTTGTTTATTTTGATGAGTACAATGATCCCTTAAGAGGTTGCTGGTGTTTAACCAATAACCCTGTAAATATACAGGACATAGTTGGAACGCAGTCAGACGTTTTATTTTCCAGTAGGTAGATATGCAGTATCCACACGACTAAAAGGAAAGTTCGCAGTACGTGAGTGAGCACTTACCTTGTTTCCGATTGTCTGGGGATGGCATGATGGGCGGCGACGCCCTTTCACTTTAGATCTGAAACAAGAATACCAGTGTTATTTGAAATTCAAGCTTTTTTTGCATCTAACGTGATGGTATATTTGTCTGACGCAGATTTGTATAGGACACACTTCATTGCAGAAATCCTTTTGAACCACTTTTGTTCAATTGGTATGAAATTTCGCAGTATCGCAGACTATAAGCGGGCCGCAACTTGCTTTTTTGTATGAAAATGCGTTTCGCTGTGGGCGGCTGTGGATGTAATGTGCGCTTAGCCATGGTATACTATTATACTTCGCCAGGTATAGCATTCCGGTCACGGGGGTGACACAAGCCTACGTCATCACCGATGTGTTACCAGTAGTGTATAATAATAACTCCCCAATCGCCTTTATTACTTGTGCGAATCCGATAAAACAAAGAGGTTTTAACTTACAATTACGTTGGTATTGTTTACATTGAATTGTTTCGTTTGATTAAAAACAAATAAACGACAATTTAAATGGTTTATATATATTTTTTTAACAGAATAGTGATTGAAAATGTTTCCATAATTCGTGTTTTGTTGCAATAAAGAAGCAACTGGGTAGTGACGTAAACATGTGTCACTCCCGGAATGCCAGACCTTGTTTTTTTAGACTACGCGCTTAGCTTTGCTCACTCTCTTTCCATTCACTATTGCCACATTAGAAAATTATATTAACTTTCTTCACACATATCAGATTAAATCAATCAAATCAATTTATTTATTTGCCATAAGTGTTGGTACATTTTCGGTCTTAACATCGTCTTCGGTTTTACAGATCCATAACAGTTAGTCCTAATACTGTGACATGCAAACATTTGGTTTTATACTTAGTCATAATTAAATTATATATATAGTATTAATTCAATTAAAATTTAAAATTGAGTCGCAATATTATTATATTTATTAGATACATTAAATATAATATATATATATGTATATATAATGATCAGCCATATTTTAACTACTGTGGGCGTACTATGGGTAGTGTTGGTTATTGCGCAATTGAAAAATCGTTTACAGTTCAAATCATGTTATAATTTACGAATAAATTAATCACACTAGTGAATCACATACTGTAGGTACACGACACAACTATACGGAACGCGCGACAGCTTCTAAACGTGTTCACTGCTTAACCGCGAACAACAAACTCTTCTTTTACTGTGGTCAAGTGTTATGTTATAGACTATCGAGTGCCACCTGATGGCGTAGGCGTCCCGATTAGTCAAAGTCAAACGATTGATTTAAGGGGCACGCGCCAAGGCAGCCCGCGAAATTCAAACTTTCTTACGTTTTTTGCAATTTGCTGGTTAGTATCAGGTTTTATGGTGATCTAAATATGATTCGCGACCGTATCAAATACGGCTCTAGAGAATTATAATCATTAGAATCAGCAATACAACTCCTTAAGTTAGAATTGCCCTCAAATGTCATGATTTCATGAAATAGTCATTTAATAGGGTAATATGAACTTATAGAGATGTATTGCTGATTCTAATGATTATAATTCTGTAAAGCCATATTTGTTACGGTCGCGAATCATATTTTAATCAAAATACAACCTGACAGTGACCTGCAAATTGCAAAAAACGTAAGAAAATTTGAATTTCGCGGGCTACCGTGAAGGTTCCGCCTTAACGTATTTCCGACATCTACATATTATTAATGTCAGAGGGTAGATTATTATGATTGATAATAACTTTTCAATCTCGTATTAAATATGTCGCTTACTGAGTAGAGATTCTTTTCCCTTAACCATAGGTACTTTAAGACAATTAAAAGATTTATGAGGTTGTAAGATTTTAATGCTGTCAAGTATAGCAATCAATATGCGATACCACGATAACAAATGTCAGGTTATATGATGCGTTAACGAAAGATTATTTGCATCATTTGAAAAACTTGTACCGGGATTAATTTCTATGCCGTCATTCGAAAAAAAGTCGCATCATTAGTAACTAGAACTCGGGCCAGTAGCAACAGCATTCTGAAAACAGTGGCAGATAGTGTCTATTCTCCCATTGTGAGGCATTTTGTGGAGAGGATGGCCAGGTGAGAAACTTGTACCTTACTTGGTCAGCTTCTGTGCAAAATGCTTCAATCTCAAACTCAATTTCTAGTAAGAATATTACTACTAACACTAGCTTTAAGGTATTACTAACATTATGGATCTTTGTTGTCCGAATAAATAAATTTTATTATTATTATTGTTTATTTATCTCTTCACATTTCTCGGGACCCTGGGATCCCGGACCTTTGGAAGGCATACGAAGGGCCGAACCAACTCGCAGAGGCCCGTTAGACGTTGTTAATGAAATGAAGCACCAACCGACGATTATCCCTGTTCGGACTATATAAGTGCACCCAAGGACAACCCCCGGTTGGTGTAGGACTATTGCAAGATATGGAAACAAATATATAGGACTATGGATTTGGGTAGCTTAAGTGGACTGGTTGTCTAGGACTATGGAAAGACTATGGCCCCTGTTTGACCAATGTTTTATATAAAATACACAGATAAAATGGCAGGGGGTGACTTGCACACTCAATAATGGGCCCCCGAAAATGGTCGCTAGCACATAGTGTCGAAGTGACAAAGGGGCAACAACAAAAGGGGGTGAGGTGCTTATGAGGAGTGGAGAGGTATCCCACGGCTATCAGGACAATCCCGGAAGTACGGTCAAGATCCCTACCAGCATCTTACTGGAATACTTCCTTCCTACGAGCACGTTTGCTCTTGCGAATCTCCACTCTAGCCGGCCAATAAAGGCAAGAAAGAGGCGGGAGCACTGTCCCTCTTCATTGTTCACTCCAACCGGCCAATAAAGGCAAGCCAGAGGTGAGGAACAAGACTTCTCCCGGGAGGTAGGGTCCGTGGGGTCGCAACTGCCCAACAGCTCGCCACATGCCGCCCTGCGGGTTTTCAGAGCCACGTTAGCCACGCCAGTAATTTCTTATTCGTGTGTCCGCCCCCCACGTGATTAGATGGTCAATCAGGATGTGTGGTTGTTTAGGGGGGCTTATTATTGTTATTATTATGCACGGCATAAGTTTTCCATGGTAGTCCACAAGGTAGTAGGTAGCAGTCTTCTTTCGCGGAAGCTCGACATTTATTCCATTATTATGTTTACCTATGATGTTACAGAGCTAACTTTCACTCCGTAGTCTTGAATCTTTGCCAACGATTGAATACTCTATATTAAGTTGAAGAAAGACTTTATACCTTCGTAAACAAATAAATTGCTCATACACATGATACATCTCAACCAAGTGTGGGCGTGATTACGGCATATGATGCAGTTCTGACGTCTATACAAGTATTTACGTCATTTATTTCATCTGGACTCACACCGACTGAACGTGATGTCGATGTGACACGTCACAATGTACTGAAAAACGGAAATGTTGGCCGCAAGCCGAACTGACAGGAATGAAATGAAGTTCTGGACGCTAGTGGGGATATTTATCGAATTATTTGAGCTGTAGGATTTGAAATACAGTCTCGACTATTTGGCGGCTTTGCTAAAACCGCCAAACAGTCAAAACAAACACCGCTGAACCGCTTCCGGTGTTTGGTGGGCAATACTAGAATAAAATCATTCAGATGACGAATTCTTGACGACATAAAGGTAAGTCTGGTTGTAGTTCCCCGGACTAACCCATTTACAAAGAGTGACATCAGTGACACTAGATAGGTAGGTACTACTCTAGACTCACAGAATTAATAATGAAACTCTGAAGTACTTAATTGCGTCGACCCTTGTCAAAAAGATCCTCAGATACCTATAGGTATAGGAATGACGGCGCAGCAAGTGACGCCGTCTGGTTTTGTAACAAAGTTACTGGAATCACCGAAAAGGTCGGATAAAGGCTCCCACAAACAGGCGCGACGCGTCAGCGTAACAAGACTCTGGTAGAACATTATTTCTTGAACATTTCACGGAAATTGTTTTACAAGAGCCGTGTCGCACTGTCACGTCGCGCCTGTCTCTAGGAGCCTTAAGAGTAAAGGCTCCTTCAAACAGGCGCGACACGCGACGCGACAAAAAGGCATCTCCTGTCGCGCGACGAGCGGTATCTTTATGTCACGTGCGATTCGCATAGCGTGTCGCGCCTGTTTGAAGAAGCCTTAACACTAGCTGCTGACAGTCACCGTAGCAGAGCGTCGCATCGATGGTTGCGTGGCGGCTGTATTCTAATTATAAATGATAAATGATTTTATTTCTGTAAGTAGGTTTATACAAACACTTTTACACGTCAATCATATTTTTAAAACTAGATGAGGTCGGCGTTTCCTATCTGACTACTCTGAGAAGAAAGGCCGAAACAAACTCAGAGGTCACAGTCTCTTTTAAAGTCCAGACATAATCTTGGTCAGATCATGTGAAGACCATGTAGATTTATGTTTGAAATGGTCTTTTGAGGAAAAACCACACAGAATGAGTGGACCTGTCCAGTCAGTGCACGCATTTGTCACTAATCGTGGAGCTCAACTCAGAACTTAAGGAGCTCAACCACTCGACGAACAATACCAAAGAAAGGACATTTGGGTAGGACGCATAAAGCACTCAAACTGCCAGATTATCATTGAAACTACCTGAGAAAGTGAAAAAAATAAAATAAAAAATAAAAGTTACCTACATAGTCCTCACATTGATAATGATAGATGACGTCAGGAGCCGCTGTCGTACCACGTCCACAACGAACTGCTAGGTATATTCCGACACAACCCTGATGATATTGACGTTTCTGAACCACTAATACGATGACCACTTCTGGTAAAGGCTATCCTGCGCCGTTAGGTATATCCTTTTCAAAACCACTAAGTACTATTAAATTGCCTACAATCGGAACAAATTAACGTAAGACCCAGAGTTTCAAAGTAATGCGTGTGATATAACTTAGTTGCACAAACTCACACAAACTCGCACGGTGTGTGGTATAGTGCGGGTATGAAACACGTCACTTTAAACTGTTGACAAACTTGTACTAACTTTGATACAAACTAAACTATTAAGTTTGCTGGGAACATGGCATGTTGAAGTGATAATGGGCTGTGTTGAGCGTGATTGAAAGGTCTTAAGTACCGTTTTGGGTTTACAAGACAAAATAAATATTCTGTTAATTCTAAAGGCTGGATTTTTGAGATAGGGCAGCAAGGGCAGCTACCTTAACCGTTATAGATACATAGCTACTACATACGTTTGTAGATATGTAGGTTTAAAGATAGTTTATTTCACATAAGAAGTTATAACAGTTCACTTGCAATAAGATACAAAGTGCTTACATCTAATTAATAATATCATATTTGCCTGTGGGATTTTGGCGACGTTACAGGGTACATGTTTCTTCAATTTTGCAACAATTTTGCTTCAAATATGTTTATACCTACTATCACACTTCTTTAAATCCTCCAGTGAATCATTGAACAGCTGTGCTCCCTCAACCAATATTGTTTTTTGCCGTAATTAGCCTGCGCACGTGCAGTCATTAGTTGAAACTTGGGCCCTAATTCACTATGAGCACTTAACGATTCCTTACTTCGAAGCCAAGTTAATTCCTTATCTAACCACAATATCTGCTAATACCTAACGTATTCTCTATGATACAATAAAGAAATCTTTTCTACAAGACACGATATTGACGTGGTAAGATTACGCGGGGAATAATAATTACCATAGAGAATTGGGGCCCTGCTTTTACTTCTTGTGTTGTATGTTATTGTTTTTTTAATGTAGTTGTATTTGGATTGTAGGTACGGAATTCGTGGTGATTTTTTTTATGAGAATGCAGGTGTAATTTGTGTAAAGTTGTGTGAGATTTAGTAGGTGAGTCTTTTCGTATAACTTTTTAATTGGATATCTATATAGTGATAGTGATATGATAATTTGATTCGACATTTTACAAATGCAGTAGTTACCACGAACGAAAATTATCGACTTGTCAAAATTAAACGCAAGTCAAGTTGTTGGCTGTTGATAATTTATTCAACCAATCACATTAGGGGGTATACTCCCTAAACACGAAGTCCGTGGTGTTGGCCGAATTTACGGGCGTTTCCTACTCTGTATCACCTACGGACATAAGATTAGTTTGGGGCCCGAACTGAGAATGAATCACAACACGATTTGCCAGCTGTCCCCACTCCCGATGTATTTTTGAGGGTTCCGGCGATTGGGACCGCATTTAATTGGGACCGCGGTCCCAGTCGCCGGATCCATTTTTTTAAATATTTTTCTTCCGGCGGTCGGAACCACTAATAGTTATTTTTTTTTAATCTATTGTTCAAGCAAAACACAGTACAGTCAAGCGAAAAAATGTTTAAAAAACTCTTTGATTCAAAAATATCAATTAAAAAAAATTAAAACACCGTTTGATTACCGTTCTTGTTATGTAAAATTTACGTAATAAAAACATACACATAGATCATGCTAACAATAATCAACAATTTATAAACAATTAACAACAAGTAGGTAAGTAATTACTTACTAGACCTATCACAAACCTATCTATCACAAAATCAGCATTAACGACGTTAAAATATAATAAAAATCGTATTAAAAATAATCAACGTACACAACTATAATTACAGCCATTACGTAATATGGGCGACTTTGGTGCTTGGATTTTTTGAGCCGCCTTGAATTTCAATGGATTAAGCCAGCGGATAGCCAGAGTTACTTAACTCTAGTCCGTTTTGCCAGTCGATCTCAAGGGTGTGCAGCCCTTTTATTGTAAAACGGGATTTTGAAAATGAAAGAATATTTTAAAAAGGGCAAATGTTTTTATAATTGTGATTGTTGACTGAGATTATTGTATAATACGTTGATTATTTTTAATGTGATTTTATGTGTTTATTTTTATTATAATTTAAAATCGATAAGACTGGTTTTGTGATAGATAATTACTTCCTTGTTGATGATTGTTTGTAAATTGTTTATTATTGTTAGCATGATTTAAATGTATGTTTTTATTACGAAAATTTTACATGACAAGAACGGTAATCATAGGGTGTTTTTATGTTATATTATATAAAAAATAAATGATATATTTGAATCAAAGAGTTTTGTAAACATTTTTTCGTTTAGTGTACTGTTCTTGGCTTGAACAATAGATTAAAAAAAAACAACTATTAGTGGGCCCAATCGCCGGAAAAAAAATATAAAATAAAAATGGATCCGGCGGCGATTGGGTCCGCTGTCCCAATTAATTGCGGTCCCAATCGCCGGAACAGTCGTATTTTTGTCCATCCGCAAAATTGAATTTGAAAGTTGTTTTGTTGGATCAAGTACTTTCGGACGGGCCCGTATTTTCGCTGACGGACAAAGAGAGTAGACCACCAGGTTACGCACGCTTGACGATTTCTTAGCATTTTTGAAGTTAAAACTTATTTAGCCGCGTTGAGCGATTTTTGGTAGGGGTCAAACTTATGGGTTCGCGTCACCGACATGGTAATGTAGCGTGTTGCGCCATGTCAGCATAATTGACGGGGTCTGATAGGGCCGATGCCTGCCGGTTTCACGGATTGTTCGAAAGAGTTACCGTGGCTCTGGACCACAGGCAACTGAAGGAACACGGGTGGGTTTTAGTCAGTAAGAGTCTCACACGCCTTTCCGCTCCGCCCAGAGCGGGAGAGGTCATTTGATGATTTCCCACACAAAAAAAAAAAGACTGGCGACGCGCAGCGGCTTGTGTACATTTTGGGTTTTCACTTCTGTCGCAGTCCTATTTTTGTTTTGATTTTCCTTTTAGAAACTGGGCGTAAGACTCAGTATTCGAACAAATCCAAAATAATTAATTAAAATAAGAATGATAATCAGCCCTTTTTGAGCATCAAAAGATGAAAAGGAACGCCCACAGCGTATACTTTTCAGAACAAATCGTAAAACCAACATTAATTTATTAAGTATGTAAGCTTAGCAAATACGGTTTTGTCAAACTAAGTCAACACTACCAATTACCTAAATTAGTTTTCAAACAATGTCCCAACTTAGTAGACACAATACTAACTTGAAGGACTTAAGTTTATGTCATGTGTTATGTTTTTGTGTTTAGCTTTGAGCTTCAAACTTGTAGTATCAGATTAACTAGTTAGTTAACCTGATACTACAAGTTTGAAGCTCAAAGCTAACTGTATCAAAGGAGAATGGGCAATTTTGTATGGAGAGTGGGCGGTCGGCGGCCAAGAATGATATTGTTATTTATTGATGTGGTTTAGTCCTACAATTACTATGTAGAAGTTTTATCACTGTGGTGTACTTCTAAAACGGATAAAATACCTTTTTGTTTTTCAACACTATACTTATAGTTTTATCTAGTATTATGGCTTATGTCCAATGCGAAAATAGAAAAGGAAAGCGAAATAACAATTCTAGGTAGTCTTAAAGATATTTATTACATAACAATAATTCACATATCACACTATTAGTATGTCCAATTACCATACCATATTACAATTACTTGCATACGATGTTTCGATACGATTACTATACTATGTTTTACAATACGAAACAACGGACTAATCTGAGTTTTTGCACAAAAATAGCTAGAGGGACGAATACCAACATAATATACTTTTTATCGTCAAACCACGCGAGCTAACCTGCGGGCTATCAGATAGTATCTAAAATAATAGTGCTTAGTCATGCTGTATAATCGCGTTTAATTCCGCTGCTGGTAACAGAATCTCCTCGGGTTTGATTTCTTGCCCAGCCTTATTACCACACCACGCACATAACATGTGCACAGCATCCAACCGTGCGCCTTCCACTCAGACATGAATAATAGTAATGGGCGATAGCTTCTCGTTCGTCCATTTGTCGGTCAATAACAATGTATGAATAATAAATCCTAGACCTAACACGTCTAGACTGTATTCAGACACGTAATATCTAAACGTCTTGCTCTGAAATGTAGTCGTTAAGACGCGTTATTAGTTGCTCTCTGTACACTTCAATATTATACAAGCCATGTACTAGTTGCTCAGCATAATAACTGCGGGCTAGCTTGATTTGGTACTTACCGAGGGCAAACAGAATAAGATCATCTTCTGTAAGATTTGGGTAATCATCAAAAATAAGCTGATAACCGGTGATGCTTTGGAACGTTGCTCTTTGTCTGTTTATATTATTACGAACAACATAGTCCGCCAGGTGATTTGGTCGATTCAAGTGGTAATTTATAATATCTACAAATGTGGCTGCATCTATGCTATCATGTATGGACACCTGGAAAGCGTTAATTAGTGAAGCTGCTACTTTAAAATCTTCAAACATACGGTTTAAAGCCCGATTAAAATAATCCTGGCGGAAAAATTTGAAGTCACGCTTAAATGGACCATTTATTACTTCTACCACCAATCGGCAAATGGTGACCAATCTAGGCCTATTCGCTTATTCGGTTGTGAGCTGATCTGCACCGCGATCTTTACTTTTAGGCATATAAGCAGAGTAATTGGGAACCGTTGGGTTTTGTTGTGTTGATGATAATAAGTAAAAATAACAGGTGTCAAGAGACGTTTTAAATTTAGAATAAGCATTACACACACTAATAATAAAATAATTATGCGACATTGCTCTATACAAATTCATTGTACTGTTTTTTTTTTAAATGCACTACAACGTTACGCCCATACTAAAATTTATTCCTAACTAACAGTCCTTCCATTTGACACTAATTTCATTGCTGGCCGCCGACCGCCCAAAACTGCCCATTCTCCTTAACTGCTATAAATTAAACCTACGTAAACGAAACGAAACTCCTATAATAGGCTCCTTGAAACAAGCGCGACATGCGACGCGATACAAAGGTACCGCCTGTCGCGCGACAAGCGGTGCCTTCACATCGCGTGTTGCGCCTGTTTGCAGGAGCCTAAATTTGAACCAATTTTGAATCGAAATTACAACTACCCTGTGTGCATTGCAGTTTAAATTTGTGCGACCAGCACAATTAGTATCACCCATTGATTAAAATAAATCCTTCAATTCAATATGCCTGCTTCTTCCGTACTGTATTGGAGTCGGCTTCTAGTCTAACCAGATGCAGCTGCCTACCAGAACATGGTGCGACTGCCTATCTGACCTCCGCAACCCAGTTACTGGGTAATTTTATACCTCTTGGCGGCCCTTAGTAAGACTGGTAGTCAGACTTTCGGCATTCTGACGACCTTTATCAACTGTCAAAGATCCACGAATGACAGCCGGGACGGGCTTAACGTGCTTGCCGAAGCACGGAGGGTCTTGGTATGTAAAGATGGTCACCCATCCACGAACCAACCGCGGAAAGCGTACCTTAACCTGATCGATCGACTCGTGCGGCTGTTATTACTAAGCCAAAAGCCCATAAAGAAATTAAAATAAATCCTTGAAACTAGTAAATATGTTGTACGAAACGAGTATTTTCAATTTTGAAGTCGTTCGAGTTATCGTTGTACGAGTATGTTGTCTCCGTGCGTTTGTGCTGTGCCCACAGAACAAGCTAAGTTAATCACGGTTTAGTTTTGCATAATACACAGAGCTTGAGTCTTGTTGTCATAAATTAATTGAGTTGCATAATGTCACGACAAACGATAACATGGTGATATGTTGCGAAAATGTCTAATGGTAGCTAGTTGTTTTATGGCCGATTCCTATAATTTACGGTCCGTTATTGGTTAAAATTAAGACTCTTGTATCTTTACCAGTAATGAAGCAATGCCATTATAGATTTGCTTAGTAGATCCTCCCATATGGAGGTAGCTATCACACGTAAAATTAGCTTACGAATAACTATAGATTCGTAAGCTAATTTTAAAGCATTTTTTATTTCCAAACTGGACATATAAATAGTATATGAGTTTGGCAATAAAAATGCTACCATTGGTAAGCAAAACGATTCATCTTTTTTTATAGGAACCGAGCATAAATAAGTTATTACTGCAAGAGCGAGTTTGAAAGTTGCGTCGGTGACTAGGTACCTACTTGTAATGTAAATAATAGTGGCAGGAAGTTACTATAACATCATCAATATACACTCAAAAACTAACCATGAGGATAGTTATACTCGTAAGTAACCACAATGGAATATTTACTTCGTACAAAAGACGCAGGTCAAACATGGTTTGAACCTTCTTACCGAACTAACATAACATCACGCCTGTATTCCCTGAAGGGTAAGGCAGAGGTGTACCTATAGCACACCCACATTTCGCCAGTTATGTTTAAGTCCCATGTAATAGGGGGCGAGCCTGTTGCTATCAACCGGGCACAAATCCAGACTCCGGGCTGCTACCGAGAAATTCCAGATGTAAAAACCCAATAACACTTTGCCCGACCCGGGAATCGAACCCAGGACCTCATGCTCAGCAGTAGCGCTTGCGACCACTAGACCGAACCGAACCGAACCGAACCGAACCGAACCGAACTAGTTATCAGCAATTTCAAAAAAACACTTTTTTTTAAATTTTCTTTTTAATATTCTTGACCAGTAAAGCGCTTTTATATGTAGAGCTATGGAAAACATTTTTTATGTGCATATAATATTTCGTCGTGTTATTAAAATAAATCTTACTCGTATGTTGTTATTTATGGCGGGAATCCTTTTAGCGGCATAATTATAATGATCAATGGCGCACTACGCTCGACCACTATCCCAGGAGATGCATTCATCCTTGTTGTTATAAAAGTAGTCCTAGTTTCTGACCACAGTTTCACTGAAGGATAATTTAATATCGGGAAGGAGCTACCTTTTCGATATTCCCTTCAGCTTTTTTCAGTATTTTAGATTTTATTTACTTAGATTGCGCTTAAAAATCAGTCGTGTACAATTTTGATATTTAGGTAATCATTTTTAATATGTTTACCAAACAAAATGCAAGTTAAAATTCATAGTAGTCACGCCAAATGACATGTTAAAATCGGATAAAACCTTCGAAAATAATTTTCATCTATCTTTAAGTCTTCATCATTTTACAAGCAAGAGATTTTATCCCGTTAGGAATAAAAAGGTGAGTCTTAACATAACCCAGCAAAGAGCTTTAAAATAAGCATAATATAAACTAAACTTAAAATGAAAGAACTTTACAGTTTCCCTGCACAAAATTTCTTCAACGACCCGCCACTTTCTATCACGACAGGAAACCTTACAGTTGTCAGACGACAGAGGGCGCAAGCATCGTTTAAAATGATCCTACAGCCTCTAATTACTTGTAATTTACACGCCACCGACCGCTGTCTAGACGACTGCGAAGTAATATTATGACTAATATAACTAAATATAGCAGTGTGGATTATTTTTAGAAGTCAGAGATATTCTTGTGTTTTATTTGTGAACTACATACCTACATATTGTTTCGTGCCAACTGGAATCGGCGGCTCCACGATACGAACTTTATAAATTCCACTAGACATTTTTGTTAGGTCCATCCATGATATAATAATATACTTTGCCAGGTATAGCATTCCGATCACGGGGGTGACACAAGCCTACGTCATCACCGCTGTGTTACCAGTAGTGTGTAATAATATCTCCCCAATCGCCTTTATTACCTGTGCGAATCCGATAAAACAAAGAGGTTTTAACTAACAATTACGTTGGTTTATGTTAAAATTTAATTGGTTCGTTTCATTGGAAAAATGAAATGACAATTTAAATGGTTTATTTATATTTTTTAACGGAATGGTGAGTGAAAATGTTTGCATAATTCGTGTTTTGTTGCAATAAAGTGGCAACTGGATAGTGACATAAGCATGTGTCACTCCCGGAATGCCAGACCTCGTTTTTTAGACCATGGGTCCATCTACCTAGACTTTTCCCAACTGTGTTGGGGTCGGCTTCTGGTCTAACCGGATGCAGCTGAATACCAGTGTTTGATATGGAGCGACTACTTATCTGACCTCTACAGCCCAGTTACCCCTTGATGGTAAGACTTGTCGTCAGGCTTTTGGGCTGTTGACTACCCGTAACGACTGTCAAAGATCTACGAATTACAGCCGGGACCAACGGCTTAACGTGCAATTTTGTTAAGTCTGGAATTAAATTACTATTCTTACCAAACTGTCATTATGATACGAGACGGGGTCACATGTTATATGTAAGTCGCGTTTGACTTTCGCTCTATGCACCTGTCGAGTAATTCATCAACTCGTCCTACATGCCTACGGCCCATTTAGGTCGACTTGCAGAAAATCAAATTAAATAATATTTTCATTCTGCAACTCGTCCCACGTTTCTTTTTGTGTGGAACTTTAAACTTTATGAACGTTTGGTACAGCTAATAAGAAAAGATATTTCAGTCATAATAATAGGTCTTTACCTATGAAATTGCCGTTTTGTATGAAAAAATTTAAACGATTTTTTTTCATGAATTTTTTATTTGTATTAATCGAAGTAATCACCCATGCAATCAATGCATCTTTGCCATCGCAGTGGCAGTTTATTGATGCCCTTCTTAAAGAAATCAGCTGGACGGGAGGCAACAAATTCTTCAAAGGCATTTTGTACTGCCTCTCGGGTATAACATTTTTTTCCCGCCAAGAAGTTATCCAAATTCTGGAAAAAGTAGTAGTCTGTAGGCGCAAGGTCTGGTGAGTAGGGCGGATGACGGAGAGCTTCCAACCCCAGTTCTTGCAACTTGGAGACCGTCTGCTGTGCAGTATGAGGTCGCGCGTTGTCGTGCAGGAGCAGCGGAGACGAGCGATTGACCAATGCTGGTTGGAGATGCGCCAGCTTCTCCATCATTGTGTTCAGTTCTTCACAGTACACATCTGCAGTAATGCTCACCCCGTTTGGTAAGAAGCTGTGATGAATCACACCGGCGCTAGACCACCAAACAGTGACCATCACTTTTCTAGGGGTAAGTTTTCGTTTAGGGCATTGTTTAGGTGCTGAACCAGGATCCAACCAACTTGCTGAGCGCTTACGGTTATCAAACAGAATCCATTTTTCATCGCAGGTAACAATGCGGTTCAAAATTCCTTCATTTGTGTGTCTGTTGAGCAGTGCAAGGCACGTCTCGACGCGTACTTCGCGCTGGCGATCATTGAGTTCGTGGGGCACCCATTTGTCAAGCTTTTTTACCTTGCCAATTTGACGCAAATGGACCAATATTGTTTTGACGCTAACGTCGAAAGCTGCTGCTAATTCAGCCGTAGATTGTGTATCATCAGCTTCCACAATCGCCTTTAATTCGTCATTGTCGACCAAAGTCTTCGGACGACCGCGAGGTTCATTTTTCAGGTCGAAATTTCCAGAACGGAAGCGAGCAAACCAATAACAGGTGGTGCGTTGGTTTGTAGTGTTAGCTCCGTAAACGTCGTTGATGTTGCGTGCCGCTTGTGCCGCGTTGCTGCCACGACGGTACTCATATTCCATAATTACTCGAATTTTTAACGTATCCATGATGACGAAAAAGATTGAAATGCGATGAAAATGTAACACTAATCAATAAAGAAATGACTACTTTTAGAAAAAAAAAACCATGTTTTTAAAATAAAATTAATTTGAAATTAGAATTCTTAGCCAAACAAAAATTATTTTGATTTGAAATGGCCAGTACTGCAGAACGGCAATTTCATAGGTAAAGACCTAATATTATTAAATCTTTTAATATTGTTGATTATTTCATTTATAATTATTGATTATTATCTTTATGACGATTGCTTCAATCAAGCAACTCGGCCAATCACAGTCCACTGCTGGACATAGACCTCTCCCATGCTGTGCCACAACACCCTGTCCTCCGCCTTCCGCATCCAGCACCTTTTTGAGGTCGTCGGTCTATCTAGCTGGGGGGCGTCCCACACTACGCTTGCCGAAACGCGGTCAGCACTCCAGGACTCGTCTGCTCCACCGGCCATCGGTCCTCCAACAAACATGGCCAGCCCACTGCCACCTCATAATGTTTACTCTGCAAGCTATGTCGGTAACTCCGGTTCTTTTTCGGATAAATTAGTTTTTGATTTTACCCTTTAAGAAACCCCTTAGCGACCTTAGATTCGAGCGACCTTAAATTTGTGGACCAGCCCGACTGTCAGTGGCCTCGTTTCGGCACCATATGTTATAACGGGCAGCACGCACTGGTTGAAGACCTTAGTCTTCAAACATTGCGGGATTGGTGACTACAGGACTTAACGAAGTTTTCCAAACACTGCCCAACCCAGCCGGATCCTTCTGTAGGCTTCTTTCTCAAAGTTTGTCTACCGAGCTGGATGACTTGCCCTAGGTAGACATACTCCTGGGGGATCCCCCACAGCGCATACTTCCACGTAGTTTTCCCCGGGCAACGCCGTGTCTGACCACCGTAACGGAGTGGCAGACCGGCGGCTAAAGTGCGCTGTGATTCGCAGACAAAAACGAGGTCGTCTATGAATATGCCGAAGAAGCCAAGCCGTGACGCCTCCGGGCGTCTTTGTTTTAATGCTAATCGCTCCTCCGAGGGTGATTCAAACGGCCCTTCTCAGGGCCAACCCAAAGGCCCTTCTCAGGGCCAAACCAAAGGCCCTTCTCAGGGCCAACCCAACGGCCCTTTTCAGGGCCAACCCAACGGCCCTTCTCAGGGCCAACCCAAGGGCCCTTCTCAGGGCCAACCCAAAGGCCCTTCTCAGGGCCAAACCAACGGCCCTTCTCAGGGCCACGCTGGCGGCGCTTTGGCGTCGGAAGCGGACTGCGCACCATCTGCGGTCAGCTTCTTCAGCAGGCCGGACGAGTTGTCGGACGCCGACGAGTCCAATATGGACACGTCGGCGGCCGAAAACGAACGCCCCAAGCGGAAGAGGGCCGATCTGAGGCTCGGGTCCGGGGGCTCCTCGGAGTCGGTTTCGAGTAGGTCGAAGAAGAAGTCGAAGTCTAAAAAGGCTTCGACTTCTGCTTCGGCTCTTGCCCACGATGTGGGCTTGGTGGACGCCGAGCGCCAGCTAAACCTGGCTAAAAGGGCGCAACTCCAGGAAGACCTGGAGGAGAGGGTCGCCGGAAAGGAGCGGCAGGCGCAAGCCGCCAGGTCGAGGGCTGGCTATGGTGCGTCTAACGTGCTTTATGCTGACCACTCCCTGGCGGAATTGGAGCGCATGGCGCAGGAGGACAAGGAGGAGGTTCTGGAGGTCGCCTCAAAGTCCTCCAATTTGAAGGGGACCTTCCAGAAGGCCCTCAAATGCCGGGCCGCAAGCATGCACGGCATCGTGATAGAGCTGGTGAAGCGGACGGCCACGGACGAGACGCGGCAGCTGCAGGCGAAGGTAGATCGTCTGCGGGCGGAGGTCAGCCAACTACACCAGAAGCTGGCCGAGGTCACGGCCCAGCCTGCCCAATCTGCCCCAGGTACGGCGGTGGAGGGCTCCTCTTCCCATGCCAGCCTTGAGGCGGTAATCCGGGGGGTTGTCATGGAGGAGAGGGCCTTCATCAGAGGCTGCTTCGCGGGAATCGAAGACCGTCTCTTGCCAGAGAAGCGGCTCCGCCCGCCGCTAGCGGCGGATAAGAGTCCACTGCCGACGGAGCCGGAACCTGCGCCTCTGGGAGGACCGGCATTGGCCGAGCAGCCCCGGGCCCAGAAGCCCTCCAAGGGCAAAGGTAAGGGCAAGAGGACCACTGTGCCCCCTCAAACGCCAACCACTAGCGCGGAGGGAGCGTCTGAGTCGTCTGCCGCTCCAGCGGCCCCCCGGAACTCACAGGAAGAGGACGCCCTTCTTCCCTCCACCACCCCGTCCAACCAGCCGTGGACGAAAGTGGTCAGGGGGGGAAAAGGGCAATGGTCGAACCCCAACCCCAATGCAACTGCCCCGCGGCGAAAAAGGGTCTAGCCGGCGGGAAGAAGCTGGTTCCTCCCAAAACCGCGGCGGTCGTGGAGAGGGGCGAGACGTACGAGTCCGTCCTAAGACGGGCTCGTACCAACGCGGATGCCTCCCGGCTGGGGATCGGCAACATCACGTGCCGCCGTACCCTGGCTGGGGCTCGAATTTTCGAGTTTTCGGGGGAGCAGCGCGGCGCAAACGCGGACCTCTTCGCGGGAATGCTGCAGGAGGTCATCGCGGATGCGGCAACGGTCGTCAGGCCTGTAAAGACCGCAGCCTTGGAAGTGGCCGATCTGGACGATTCGGTCACCAAAGAGGACGTGGTGGCGGCCGTTGCGACGGCCGGAGGCTGCGACGCTGGCGCAGTAAAGGGTGGAGCTATCAGGCTCGGGCGCCGCGGCATGGGCACCATCCGCGTCGAGTGCCCAGTCGCTGCGGCCGGGGCCGTCCTTACTACGACCAAAGGACGGCTGCTTGTGGGGCTCAGCTCAGCTGTGGTCCGGCCACTTGAAGACCAGCCTATGCGCTGCTTCAAGTGCTTCGCGTTCGGCCACACCCGAGCCACGTGTCCCTCCAAGTCCGACTGGGGAGAGTCTTGCTTCCGGTGCGGGCAGGAGGGACACAAGAGTGCCGCTTGCCGCGCTGCCACGCTACGCTGCGCGGCGTGTGCTGCCAGTGGCCGCCCCGCGGACCACAGGATGACGGGCAGGAGCTGCAAGCCACCCGCGAGGAAGGGCATAGTGCCGGCGCAGGTTCGCCCTGCTGCTACCACCACCGCCGTCGTCGCCGCTGTAGCTCCAGCGGCGGTAGACGAGGAGGGATGTGGGATGTTGGAATAATGGTTTCCAACTACCACATCCTCCAGGCGAACGCTAACCACTGCAGGGCAGCCCAGGACCTGGTGGTGCAGGTCATGGCCGAGTGGTTGGTGAACGTAGCGGTGGTCGCCGAGCCCTACTCAATCCCCGGCAGCTGGCTGGGTGACGAGGACGGCTTGGTGGCACTAGCGGCGCGGTCTTCCACAGACTCCCCTCCCCTCTCACTATTAGAGAAGGGACCGGGATACGTGGCTGCCGCGTGGGGAGAATTAGCCCTTGTGGGCGTCTATTTCTCCCCAAACCGCCCTCTTCAGGACTTCGAGAACTATCTCGGAGTCCTGGCCGCCGTGGTCGGCAGGGCGGCGCCGCGTCAGGTCTCCGTACTGGGAGACCTGAATGCTAAGTCGGTGAACTGGGGTAGCCCGGCCACCGACGCTCGCGGGCGGGCAGTGGAGATGTGGGCAGCCTCCTCTGGACTCTCCCTCTTGAATAGAGGAAGCGTCCAGACATGCGTGCGGCGGCAGGGTGGCTCAATAGTGGACGTCACTTTCGCCACCCCTGCGTTGGCCGCGCGCGTGTTGAACTGGCGGGTGGACCTGGTGGAGACTATGTCGGACCATCGCTACGTACGGTTCGACATCTCCACCGGTGGCCCCGGAGAGACGCGGCCCCTGTCGGGGCGATCGCCGTTCCCACGGTGGGCTCTCACCCGCCTGGACAGGGAGGCAGCGGGGGAGGCGGCGTTCATCCAGGACTGGTTTTCGCCGCCTTCCGCTGGCCTGGATGTGGATATCGTGGCGGGGCGCCTGAGGGGGTCTCTGACCGAGGTATGCAACTCTAGCATGCCTCGGTCTCGCCGACCACTACCCAGGCGCGCCGTGTACTGGTGGTCGGTGGAGCTGGCGGGGCTCCGAGCAGCGTGTGTGGAGGCAAGGAGGGCCTACACGCGAAGCCGGCGGCGGCGTCGACGAGACCACGCCGACGAGGACCACCTCTATGAGGTGTATATGGAGGCAAAAATGGTCCTCGATCGGGCTATCGCCGCCGCCAGAGACTCGGCGAGAGCGGAGATGCTGGAGGGTCTCGACAGCGACCCCTATGGGAGACCTTACAAGGCGGCGCGCAACAAATTGCGCCCCTTTGGTCCCCCTGTGGCCGAGACCCTGGAGCCCCCATTCCTAGATGGTGTGGTTCAGTCCCTGTTCCCATGCAGGGACAACTTCACCCCACCAGTGATGGGCGCACCACTGGGGATAGCTCCGCCAGCTGAGGAAGAAGAGGAGGCCCCCCCTGTCACGGAGTCGGAACTCCGCGCGGCGATTGTCCACATCCGCGCCAAGAAGACGGCTCCGGGCCCCGACGGTGTTCCGGCAAGAGTGGTGGCGATCGCTGCCACTCAAATGGAGGAGAGGTTTCGGGACCTCTTCAGCGCATGTCTTGCGTGTGGGAGGTTCCCGAAACCGTGGAAGGAGGGGCAGTTGTGCCTTCTTCGCAAGGAGGGCCGCCCAGCGGACTCCCCCTCGGCATACCGGCCCATCGTTCTGCTCGATGAGGTCGGAAAAATGTTCGAGGGGATAATCGCTGGCCGCCTAAACAGCCATCTGCGGCGTATCGGGCCGGATTTGTCGGACGCTCAGTTCGGTTTTCGGGCTGAGCGCTCCACGGTGGACGCGCTCGCCCGCCTCAAGGGCCAGGTGAAGGGAGCGATGGAGGCGGGGGACGGATTGTTGGCTGTGTCATTCGATATAGCCAATGCCTTCAACTCCGTTCCCCACTCCACCTTCCTAGAGGCGCTCCGATTCCACGGAGTGCCTCGATACATGCGTCATCTGCTGGCCAGCTACCTGGAGGATCGGACGATCATCCTCGTCAATAGGGCTGGCCAAGTCCGGCGGTACGCCGTCGAGGCCGGCGTTCCGCAGGGGTCAGTCATAGGACCTGTCCTCTGGAACATCGCCTATGATTGGCTCTTGCGGGGAACTCTCCTTCGGGGCACGAGTGTCATCTGCTATGCGGATGACACTCTCCTCACCGCTCGGGGGGGGAGTTTTAGGGAGGCGGCCAATCTGGCCTCGGCGGGTGGATCCTTGGTCGCGGGGAGGATCCGCCGCCTAGGTTTAACGGTGGCGCTGCACAAGACCGAGGCCGTGTTCTTCCACAGGCCTCGGCGGCGCCCCCCACCTGATGCCCACATCTTCGTGGAGGGCGTCAGAATTGAGGTGAAGGCCCAGATGAAATATCTGGGCCTTGTACTCGACAGCAGGTGGCGCTTCGGCCCGCACTTTAGCGGGTTGTCGTCGCGTCTGCTGAAGACCGCAGGCGCCCTCTCCTGGCTGCTTCCCAACTTGGGGAGGCCCAGCGCGCGATGCCGGCAACTTTACGCCGGTATCTTGAAGAGTATGGCCCTTTACGGGGCTCCTATCTGGGAGGACTCCCTCCAAAGGAGGGAGAACGCCGCCGCCTTGCGGGCGCCCCAAAGGGCCATAGACCAGCGGGCGGCGCGGGCCTACCGCACAGTGGGCTTCGCGGCAGCATGTGCTCTGGCCGGCACCCCTCCTTGGGAACTCGAGGCGTGGGTGCTCGCCAGAGTTTATGAATGGACGGCGGGGCGGAGGGCGGAAGGAGAACGCCCAGCCCCGGAAGAGCGGGAGGCCGTCCGGCGGGAGGCGAGAGATGCCATCGTCCTCCATTGGACGGGGGAACTCGCCACCGCAGCCTTTGGCCGCCGAACTCTTGACGCGATTGGGCCAGTGCTGCGAGACTGGCTCGAGCGGTCGCATGGGTTCCTCTCGTTCCGTCTGGTGCAGGTGCTGTCCGGACACGGTTGCTTTGGATCGTACCTGCACCGAATAGGACGGGAGGAGACGCCGTCGTGCCACGACTGTGGCGCGGTGGAGGACACGGCGCAGCACACCCTCGAGGTGTGCCCGTCGTGGTCCGAGACGCGCCGCAGTCTCATCGCGGTGATCGGACCGGACCTCTCGCTTCCCGGCTTGGTTAACGCCATGCTGCAGGATGAGAGGTCCTGGGCGGCAGTCGCCTCCTTCTGCGAACACGTCATGTCCCAGAAGGAGGCGGCGGAGCGCGCGCGGGAGGACGATCCTCACGCGGCGTCGCTCCGAAGGCGGAGGAGGGGTCGAAGAAGACGTCAGTATGATAGTCATCTCCGACTCCTCCCAGGTGGAGGCCAGCAGGCAGCGGGTGCGGGGGCGCCCTTGCCTGTATTGCACAGGCCTCCACCAGTGTCGGACGGGAATGGCCAGGTGTTCCCGGCCATTCCCGTAGCCCCCCAAGCTGGGGGGCATGCGGGGCCCGCCAGCTAGGTGGGCACGCGCCGGGAGGGTTGTGGATGCAAAGGCTGAGCCGGATTCCCATGGCCCTCCCATCACGGCGATGTGGGAACACCGCTGAGTTTTAGTGGGTATACTGTCATTCCGACAGGAGTCCCACATATCCCGTCTCGTCCCCCCACGAGCGGGAATGCATAAAGCATTTCTCAGCGACAAAAAAAAAAAAAAAAGGTAGACATACTCCTTCACAACTTCGAGAAGCGACCCTTCGATGTTGATTGGACTCGGCAAGACGTGCGAATTGTACATGATTTTCGTCTTGTGCAAATTCATGCCGAGGTCAACCCGCCGAGAGGATCCATTTAAGCTATACAGCATCTGGTCAAATTGAACGATTGCTTGTTATTTTATAATTTTAGGTTTATTATTATTAAACATACATGTATGAATGCTCAATATTACCTCGTGTGTTAATTGGTGATTTGTGATGATTTAATGTTTTCTGTTTATGTGACAATGTTGTGTTAATTTTTTATAAACAAAAAATATATTTCCACACTAACACTTTTGCTACTGATTTTACCTTTTCTCATTTTGACAGAAACGTGGGACGAGTTGCAGAATGAAAATATTTTTTATTTTGTTTTTCTGCAAGTTGACCTAAATGGGGCGTAGGCATGTAGGACGAGTTGATGAATTACTCCACCTGTCCAGCGGAGCTAGTAATTAAAAACGAGTTGGCGAGTAACGAACAGCGAGTGCGCGACGGCGACGAACGATTACTCACTGGTATGCGTATGTACCAAGCGTGAGTCTTTCAGCGAGTGTTCTGTACTCTTTGATAGCTCTTGTTGCTGCGACAAACAAGTACTCGCCGGCGGCGGGGTGAACAGTCAGCGATCAACTATTAATAAATGTATATATTTTACTTACACGGGACCTACAATCTTTTGTACGTTTCTTGAGCGAGAAAATTGTTGATAGCTCAGTGGTGGGACAGGTGCCGTAACAATGTATAATTTTTCAGCGAGTAAATACTTAAGCTTCGTTACTAATAGCCGTTGGGACAATAGACATGTTTTGTATAAATAATAAAATGTTTTTCCTCATACAACTTACGCACATGGTTATGATTGTTTTTCATTCATCTGGGACATTACACTGGCTGTGCAAGTAACCACGTATGCATAGGTTTTTAAATATAGTCAGATTATAGTGTTAATACCTTTTGACTGCCCTATGGCGGTGGTGTGCAGAGCAGTGGTGGCCCAGTGGTAACGGCCCCGACTTACGAATTGTAGGTCGTGGGTTCGAACCCAGGCAGGCGCTTTACTTTGTGTAAATAATTTCATCACCACTGCTCTCAAAACGGTAAAGGAAAACATCGTGAGGAAACCGGCATGTCCTAGAACCAAAAATTCGAAGACATGTGACATCTACCAACCCGCACTGGGCCCGCGTGGTTGAATACGGCCCACTCCCTCACGAAGAGAGGAGGCTTGTGTCCCAGCAGTGGGAACATTATAGGCTGATTTTGCATGCCCTATGGTGTGTGGATACGTGACCAAAGCATTGTAATTCACTGTGGTACTTTTAAAGACCCGACAGTGTGCTATTTTGATCTTGGTACGAAACACATAAATACAATAAAAGTTGGCACAATTTAATAACATGACATCATAACATCAAGACCGTATTACCAGAATGGTAAGGCAGAGCAGTACCTATAGTACACCAACATTTTGGGCGAGCCTATTGCCATCAACCGAGCACAAATCAGACTCCGATCTGCTACTGAGAAGTTCCAGATGGAAAAACCCAATAACAAGTTTGTCCGACCCGGGAATCGATTCCAGGACCTCGTTCTCAGCAGTAGCTATTGCAACCACTAAACCAACGAGGCAGTACGACGAAATTTAACAATACTTTAAGTACCAATTATGAAATAAATGATATTTTCAACTATTTATGTTATCCAATCGCAGATTATTACACAAGGGGCTAAATTGACACAATATATACGAGGTAGTTTTTCTTCCGAGCTTCAGCGAGGGAGCCAATAGAAACCGAGTTAAAATGGGTTCTTAGCGCCGTGTGTTACACTCAACTTTTCACTACGATTGCGAGAAAATAAAATAATCCAATACAATATTAAAAATAAATGACGGTCACCCATTCAATCTGTAATTAGAGAAAAAATCTAAAGATTTCGCGCCAATGCCCTTTTTTTCTTCTGTAGCCGCAACGCAATGCACGCATTCTACCGAAGAGATCCAAGAAACTTGAAAACAAGTGAAAAATCTAAAATTAGTAATTCTAGCGACGAGGAAGTTTATTTGACGCCAACAGAAGTGACTGAAACTGTTAATAATGCGCAAATGAGCTTTCTCCCTCAACAATCACGTGAGAAGTATTTGAAACAGTACGATATGTTTATCACGTGGCGACTAGCTAAAGGAGCCAAAACTTTCTCAGAAACGTTTAGCTGGCATATTTTATTGAATTATCCGAGACCAAGAAATCAAACACTATATAGAATACGTATTCAATGCTAAAAGCAACAATAAAGATGAAAAAGACATACATATCGACACCTACCCTAAATTGGTGGCATTTTTAAAAAGAGCCTCATCTGGTCATCAACCAAAAAAATCGCAGATTTTCACAGCATCTTAAATTGAAAAGTTTCTTAACGAAGCACCTGATTCCATATATTTGGCGACAAAAGTAAGTCAGTTGCACATTCAGTATCTACTTAAGTATATTAATTAACTACTTTACATAATCTAATACGTACTTAGTAGATGTTGATAGGCATAATTATGCATGCATATCAATTTTATTAATTTATCTACTACAATACTCTTTACGTTACAGGTATTATTGGTATAAATGTCGAACTAATGAACTAACACAACTTAATATCAAAGTTATTGAGAAACATTCAGATGAGTTACTATTAATTTATTTATCTAATACAAAGACAAAAAGAGACCGCACCTTCGTCATTCGCAAGGAATACGTAACAACTGTTGAGAAATATCAAGCCTTAGCCCGCCTAACACTCCAATGAATCGATATTTTTCTACAATATCGCAACGGAAAGTGTGTCAGACAGCCTAGGGGTGCTGATAAAATTGCCAGTATCCCACAAGAAATAGCAACATTTCTTGAACTTCCAGAACCCCTATTGTACACGGGTCATTGTTTCCGACGAACTTCAGCCACACTTTTGGCCGATTCAGGAGCTGATCTCCTGTCTCTTAAGCGCCATGGAGGCTGGAAGTCCAATGCGGTTGAAGAGGGATGGATACATAGAGGATTCCATCCAAAATAAGTCTAAAATATGTAAAGGCATCACAGGAGCCATTACACTGAACCGACTGAGTCGGATCCTTGGACTGGCCCTTCTACATAAAAAATTAGCCGTTACGAAACACCTAACCATCTCCCTCTCTAGCCAACATTTACGCCAAGGGAATCCGATGAATCGGCACAACTATTAAGTATGACAGTAGTTTACCGAAAAACAGTACACAAGTCACTAACACCAACATTACAGTACGTACCTAAAAAAAATATTACACTCAACTGAAGTAACTGTAGCAACGTTACTTTCAATTTTTCTTAATTAAACCTAAGTATTATTTGAAATAATTTAAAGATTATTTTGTAATACCTATCATAATGTAGTACCTAATAAATATTAATACCTAAACTGAAATAAAAATATATTGTGATTGTAAATGCTTTTTTTGCATTTAGTCGTTTCCTCGCTGAGGTGGGATGAAAAATTACGTGTTGCACTGGAGTGCAAAGATTTTTCACCTCGTGCTCTTTTGATTCCCTCGGTAACGCTCAGGATTCTAATTTTTAAATCCTTCAATTTTAGAATCCTTCGCTTGCTCGGTCATCAAAATTGAGCACGCGGTTAAAAAGCAACTTTGCACTCTTGTATAACAAATAACTATTTGTTTATTGTTTTGTATATCAAACGAGTCAAAAATCTCACCCAAAAATGGTCGCCCAACAACATCATGTCTCATTTCATGGATCGATATAATTGAATCAAAGTTACTCGTGTGTATAAACTACACACAGACTGGGGACTGTGGGCTGGACCCAAAATCACCACAAAACTCTTTCCAGTGAGCATATGAATCAAATTGGTGAAAATAGGTTTCCATGTGAGCGAGCGAAAAACACGCAGCTAGGGTGCGACTCCAGCAGGCGAGGAGCGACAAGCGGGCATTGGCGTAGTGGGTTTTTTTAAAGTATGTACAGCCTCGGACTTTAATTGATAAGCCACTTTCAAACTTTCCAATTTTGCAGTTTTATACAATCACGAGATTAGACGATTAAATACGAACTCAAACCAACCACAAACAATTAGTAATAATCGGAAATAGTCATATCCGTAGAGGTTGAAGGTTGACTACTAAGTTGTCCAAGCTAAATCAATAAAATGTTGCATATGTTTATCCAATCTATTTGATACTTACCTTCTTTGAATAAGAGCTCATTAAATACTCGTTATTTTTGAAAACCTATCTGTAGACAGTGACTGATTGATTGATAAACGAAATAAAACAATTTTTCAAAGGTTGATGTTTTTAGCTTAGCAAATTTTATGACATTTATAATAGCTAAAACAGAAATAGTAAATGAAATTCATAATACTTAAATTCTTCCAAGAAGGCGGCAGTTAGGGTAGTTTAAGTTTATGTGCAACAGTTATCATAATTGTCATGAACGTCATCATGGACGCTATGCGTTCGGATAAAATCGTGGGTCCGAGTTTTTCCGATGTCGAAATGACCAATCATAATTTTTCCGTACGCTAACGTTACTATCGCTACGCTAAAACAATTGTCGCTAGGTTACGGTTGCTAGACCTGCAATTGGTTGATTTTGGGTTGTCACTCTGTACTATGTACGAGTATAACCGACTAAACCCGATTTGCTATACACGGCAAAAATACGAACAGTGGTAAGTGGCTCATCAATTAAAGTCCGTGACTGTAGCTACCTACCTAAATATATTTTGGGTCTCTTTTATGGTATCCAGATAGGATACCAGATAAATTAACAAAAGAAAGAGAATTTGTATTACTCGTAATTGTCAGTAACATAAGGTGAAACAGGCCACACTTTTTGAGGACATAAAAATTGTTGTTGAATGTCGTGTGCCCCATTATTTGTTTCACTAAAACCCATCGATAAACAAACTAATCGATATTGGTGCCGATTCTCTTGTCACAAAATTCTCTAAACTAGACTAAAAATCACTAAAATTTTGTTTATTCCTGTCAAACGACGATTTCTCATTCTGAAATAGAATAAAGTGACACAACTTAACTATATTTTAGTTTGACAGCACTAAGATGGCACTGAATTATTAGTTTAGTGCATATGCCAATTTTGCTATTCTGAATTTGACGTTGTTCACCTAAAATTTTGGTTGTCTAATTAAATCTAGCTATTTTTAATCGCGAAGAAAAAGGTGTGGAATAAAATTAGCTGTCATGAACTAAAATTCACCACAACACCTCGACTTCGGGTGGAAAAACAGTACTGTCTTTTTTAAATTTTATTTTGCTTATATCTCGAAAATGGTGTCCTATCGCAAAAATAATGATAATTTCGACCCCCTTTATGGAACCCTTAAACCCCTAAAAGTCTACACGTAGGTATTTTTTTTTTTTCATATTTTCCACAAAAAGTAAAAAAATCCATATAAAACGCGTCTAGGCTGCCCCCATCAAGAGTGCCTCCGGCTCTAAAAAAAATCACGGGCAAACAAGTACCTACCACGTGGAGTCGCAATTGTCAAATTAAATTTTAGTTATGTCAAAATTATTTTTAAATTTAGAGATTTATTTTTTGCAGAATAGCTGTAAGATTCTTATAGCCAAAAGTTAGGAATTTTAGTGATACTTTAGCTAGTTTAGTTCGGTGTACAAGAGAATCGGCACCATTATCACTTTGTTTTTACGTTATTTTGGTTAGAAGATGCCTAAATGCTAAATTTTTGACGTCAAATATTTAGTTTTATTTATTTATATTTATTCAGTTCGTCTTTGACCGCGGTCGCCGCCGTTCCCTTGTCCGCTAAATCACACGACACAGCCTTATAAGGCCTGAATAAATTGTGCCCTTAATATCCTTAGATATTTCTCCGCAATAATTTATAGATATAGAAATCCTTTAGCTTGGGAAGGATAAATGAGTAAGGCAGTTTTGTGGCTCTAATAGTTCGGTCGGAAAAGATATTGTTGTAATTTCAGGCATAATTTACTCGTAAGGTTATTGTAGTAGAGATTGTGTGTTGAGCTTCGAACCTTTAGTAAAGTTTTCCATTACCGATTGTTCGTAATGATTAGGTTTTCTCTAAGTCAACATCAATACGTCTAAACCGCCCACAGTGAGTTAGAGGAACTTTGTTAAAATCTTTTCAAAATAATATCCCAAACAGTTCTTAGAGATGCGAAAAATTAGCTGCTGTATTCAACACCTTTTTGTCACATTTGCATAAACCAATTTTGTTGTTTGCCTGTTTCAGAAGATCCTGTCTCACCCGACACTGCTGATCCGTAAGACGCAGTACCATGTGTCAACAATATCGTTACACACATCATAATTATCTAAGATATAGCACATGCCACAACGCGAAATATGATCCCAATTAAGTTCAATTATCACATTAATTATAGGCGATACTCGCCCAGCAACAGTGGCGCGACATAGTAGGTAATTATTGCAAACAATTGAAGGGAGTAGGCGACAATTAGTTGCTGAGTCGGCGGGAGGCGGTTGGCGGCCCATTTGACGATTAGACGCGCGACGGGGGACGAGACGCTAAGGCGGTATACGCGTACTATACGACAAGTAGACGTTCTAGAAAAAAAATCTTGATGGATATATTTTTTAAGCTGTGGTTCTAGCTAAGAGTAAACTCTGCGACAAACACCAAACACAGTACGTTATTATTTTAATGATCCTCCTTTAATCTCGAGACATTGTTTTAAATACGCAAATACCTACGTACAAAATCGCCATGTTTGAGTGTGTGTTTTAATTTAATAGAGTGTCCGTGGAGTTTCTTGGAACGTATTACGCTTTGGAATGGGCAACTAGCTTCATATTTCTGACTGAACCCTTGACAATTCAAAAGTGCCTGTAATTGGTTTATCTATATATATAAAAATGAATCCCTATTTCCCTTGGTCACGCCATCACGCGTGAACGGCTAGACCGATTTCACTAATTTTTTTTTGTTGTGTTCGTTATTCTCAGGAGAAGGATCTTATGAAATAAAAAAAATAAGGAAGTTGATCGGAACGTTACAAAATTTAAGAAAACTTAACTCCAACATTAATTTTTCATAACTGTCAGTTGTTTGAAATAACTGTCAGCGATTGACAGAATGCGCGCTGCAAATATCGTTTAACACAGATGGATCGGTTGATAAATGAGTCGATAGTTTTAGTTTTAGTCAATAGTCAAAACTAAAACTAAACATTTTATGACATTCATAGTTAAGACATGACAACGTCTGTCGGGTCAGCTTGTTTGAAATAAATGCTGTGAGTTTGAGTTTGCGTGCGCAGTAGCGTAGCGTGGTGTTACGGGTAGTCAGAAGACTGAGAATCCCGTGATCGCGCAGCAATAGAGTTTTGTAGAAGTCTAAAGGCAGTCACGCCGTACAAAATATTGACATACCTACAGCATAATTAATCGCTACGCGTAATTCTTGACGCGTAGCGATTTCATTATCAGCTACGTCAGCGTAGCATCAAAACTTCGCTCGTAGCAACAGCGTAGTCATTTTTCACGACTACCTATTTGTCTTTGGAAATTAGCGCATTTACTTCAGTATTTAGGTACCGGTGTCCACTTACCTATATTTTAAAAGATCGGGTTAATTCATTCTGGCCTATAATATAGGAGTTTGTAGTTATAACTTTTTGCGATAGATTATCATTTGTAAACTATGAAACGTTACTTTACTATACGAACACTCATTGCAGAACACCGATTTGAAATCAATGTGTAAATAATATGACCTTATTACTGATAAACCTGGTCTACAGTGATATAAAAATATTCGCAAAATATTTATTGCCAACAAAATCACAAGAACGAATAATCTCTACGGCTGCCGTCGCGAAGGGTCTCCGGGAAATCGGTTCATTTCCTTTTTTGTGATACTTTGAGTTCAAGAAAGAATTGCAAGCTTATAAGGAGACATCTACGCAGCGTAAATCAATAAAAATGTAGACATTTAAAATTTTCTAATAATGTAGTTTTTTTTTATTCTGTGCTCATTTCGACGTTCGATTATCTTTATATTCAGGGTGTAAAAAAAAAAAAAATTTTTTAAAAATAGAAGTCGCTTTATAGGGCTGCCATTTTATCCTGCAGACAATAGTTACAGTCCTACCAACTTATCTGTGAACTGAAAGAGGACGGCACCGTCGATTCAGTGTTGCTAATTAAAATAAGGTGCCTAAAATTGAGTAAGTTTTCAAGAAGGAAATTTCACATTAGACATAATCGTTAATAAGAATTAGGTACAGTTTAAAAAAATTAAAAACAATGATACATAGATAAAAAAAAAAAAAAAAGAATTTGATAATTTACAGTTACGTAGGTACGCTAACAGTTTAGTCTCTCAGCAATAAACAATGGTGCCGATTCTCTTGTCACAAAATTCTATAAACTAAACTAAATATCACTAAAATTTAGTTTATTCCTGTCAAAAGACGATTTCTCATTCTGAAATAGACTAAAGCGACACAACTTAACTATATTTTAGTTTGACAGCACTAAGATGGTAATGATTTATTAGTTTAGTGAAAATGGAAATTTTGCTATTCTGAATTTGACGTTTTTCACCTAAAATTTTGGTTGTCTTAGCTAAATCTGGCTATTTTTAATCGCGATTAAAAAGGTGTGGAATAAAATTAGTTGTCATGAACTAACATTCACCACAACACCTCGACTTCAGGGGCACAAACAGTACTGTATTTTTTTATTATTTTGCTTATATCTCGAAAACGGTGTCCTATTGCAAAAATAATGAAAATTTAGACCCCCTTTATGGAACCCCTAAATTCAATTCAATAAATAGCGTCAAAAACTTCTCTAACTAGGCGGGGAATTTCAGCATTTTTGTGCTCAATATTTACATCAGCAACTTTTCTTTTCATTGTGCTCCATATGAGTTCAATGGGATTGAGATCACAGTGATAAGGTGGTAAATATAAGCATTTGTGTCTATTGTCTTCTAAATATTTTCCAATCTCATATACAGGTTCAGGCTTGTTTCTCTTAATTATTTCTAAAAGCTGAGGTTTAGTCAAATTCTCTCCGTAGTCAATTTTATTTTGGGTCAGCCATAATTGCATATCTTTTTTTAAGGAATTCGTATTTGGGACTTTATTCACACAAATACGGTGATAAGGAGCATTATCCATCACTATTATGGATGGCTCTCGTAATTTAGGCACAAGTTTTTAATAACCCACTTTTTAAAGTTGGTACTATTCATCTCGTCATGATAATCACCACTTTTTGTGTTTGAATTAAACACAAGTAGTGCATTTGTAACAAATCCAGTATCTCCTCCCGCATGAACAATAATATATCTTTGCCCTTTCGATACAGGCTCTAATACTCCGTCTTCACCCTCTCCTTGCCAGCATTTACCCGATGTATGCGAAGAGTGAATATAGGTCTCATCTAAATAAATTATGGGCCGGGGCTGGGGAGATTTATTATTTTTATCCAGTGCATGCAAGTACTTAGCTCTCCAAGCTGATATTTCATTACGCTCCATAAGAACCTTCCGATTGCATTGAGATTTTTCAAAACGAAATCCCACCATGTGAAGCAGCTTTCGCAGACTCTCTCGCTGTCCTGTGCAATTTATATCTGTCTTTAAAACCTCTAGAAGCTTTTTAACAGTAGGGACCTCTTTTTTAGCAGAATAAAATTCATGTACTTTCCTCCGTATAACTCGCATGTCAAAATCATCAACATGCACAAATCCACTTTTACGTTTTCTCTCCTTGCCTGGTGTCCGAATTTTTGTACCAGTTTCTTCTGCTGGGTGCCCTTCCTTAACTATTTTTGAAATTAGTCCTTGACTCACACCTGAAATATAAGATAATAAAATAAATGTTAGTAGAAATTTGAAATCTGGCAGGTTAGTTGGCTCACTCACTTAGCAGGTTATCTAATAGATGTACGTTACCGTTACGCTAACCTGCAGCAAGAATATAAACGATTATTTCGTGGACTTAAATAATTAGTTAATTATCGGGTAATTTATAACAAGAAAGTTGACAACACTAACCTGTAGCTGCCGAAATTCGTTTGTATATTTGATTAAATGGAATAATCGGAGACCCCGCCCGAGCTTTTTCTTCAAAAAAGGTTTTAACCTTTAGAATAATGTTTCGAGCATCACTTTTAATAGCTTTCGGCATATTTAACTTTATAAATTCAGCAATATCACGACAAAACAACCAGAGAACCCGAATGTAGTAGACACTGACAGTCAAATGACATCACAACATGACGGCCGTGGTTCCAATTTTCGCCATTTCACAGATAAGTTGGTAGAAGTGTATCTTCGTATTTCCGAAATGGGACGAACGCCGCGCCACAGAGTAACCCTCCACAGAGACAATGCTTCTAAGTTTTGTACTACCGCGCTTTGTATTACCTAGTGCACCTATTATTGCGCGTTTCTATGAAGTTTTCTCTCTGTCGGGTAACCTGCTCCGGACTCAGATAGTCATTTGTCAATAAAAAATAAACAAGTATGTACTTCCTTTGTTGTAACAGCTCTTTATCAGATCTCATAATCGCGCGTTCTTATTCCCGAAGATAGATGATGATTCCCGACGCGCATACTTTTCTTGGGATATCTGTATATATCTACGCAGTCTCTCCTACGCTTATTTTTAGAATGAAAAAGTACAAGTCCTCTTTGTATGGCTCACTTGTAACATATTCGAAATATTATTGGCGGTGTCGAATAAAATGTTTAACAAAATTCACAATAAAAGTCTGGTTCAAAAAACTGTGCCCTGAATATTGGAATAATACGTCTTTGTTTATGCCTGCCTTGACACCGATGTATGAAAAGTTTATTTATTTGCTTTCCAAGAATCAAAGTGGAAATAACCTTTTTTTTTGTTTTCGGGAGGAAGTCTTCAAAAGGCACCCGATCTCTGGGGACGGAGGTCGGAGAGTGTGGGAATTTTACCTCACTAAAACCACCCCGGTGATCACCATCAGCACATAGGGTTCCTCTTAAAATACCAATTTCGGAACCCTGTGCAACGCCTGCAAGGCACATCCCTGGTGGGAAGTGGGAATAACCTAGGATTTTCTGACCCTAAAATATTTTATTTCTAAGCATAAAATCGTATTTTATTTCTATCCGCCGTTCTAATCCAGCCTAGGCATACATCAAACAGCCAACCTGCGACCTCAATGTATCGAATAAACAAAAAATAAAGCTGAGTTTTCATAGACAAACAAATAAATAACTCTAGACATTTCTTTGTTTTTAATTTTTCACCTGTCATCCATTTTGTTACTCATTTGTCATCTAGGACACACAGGCTGACACGTAGAATATAAATAATAACATATTTACCTTAGATATATTTACCTACATAACTATTTACATAACAACTGATGCTCTGTGAATTATTGTATTATGTAGATAGGTATTATCTCCCTTCATCTCTCCTTCTACCTTGAATCCATCCAAAGGTTGTCTGTAAAAGATCGCTTTTAGCGATAAGACCGCCCATTGTGTCACCCTATGTAAAATTTCTACTTTTATATCTGTAATTTTTATGGTGTACATAATAAAGAGTATTCTATTCTATTCTATTCTATTTGCAGTACTTATTTCAAACATTTCTCTTTTATTAATTCCTGTACAACTTTCAATTTGTGACAAAAATAATGGCAAATGCAAAACATTCATATTTCTGTTCTCTATTGTGGCCTCTATCTCTTGAAACTTTGATTAAAAAAATGCGGAGCAGTCTTTGGGGACTGCCGATAGAAGTGAAAACTAAGTAACTTGTGAATTGAATCGTCGAAGCGTGCGGTGACGATGACGCGAGTTTCACGCTTTTTGTTCACCCAAAAATTACACAATATACACAGTATACATATAGCTCATGGAAAGCGTTCGGTGACGATGACGTGAGTTGATTTTTGTTCACTCAAAAAGTGCTCAAGGCGCATAAAGACGTTTTCACTTTTAAAAAAATATATATACACAACCTTAGATAAAACTTATATAAACTTAGACTTAATATTGACGATTCGAAGGTAAATGGCCAATTCAAGGTTGGCCATTGCAAGCAGGGAATCCTGTTACTTGGGAAATATTTAGATTGCTGTAGCCGTATTTTTATACCTATTTCATCTTGAAACTAGATCCGGTTGTCAGTATCATCTTGAAAACCAAAATCCAATCTACGGGGTAGTTGCGTAACACACTAACAGTAGGAATGACTTTCATTTTGACAGTTCAACAACATTCATTGCGTTATTTACGTTGTTGAGCGGACAAATGTTTCGAACATATGAAGCAATGGATTAGCAATAGTCTTCAAAATGATACAGATTGTGATTGATAGTGTGTTAGGCACTTAGGATGCAGTTAATTCCTATTTCCTAGAATCTCAATATACTACAGCACCGTACATAGGTGTATATTTTGATTCTAAGGAATAGCTAACTATTGGATTTATGTATCAAGTTCTATCCATCCGAAAATATGGTAACCGAAAAATTCTTTGATGTCCGATTTATTTTCCACACTTATTATCAAAGGGCATTCCCATGGGGCATGTATGGGCCGCAACAGTCACGTATCATTCCAAAGGTCTTGTATCAAACCCATGATTTGACCCCAATATAATAGCATTTTGCCAAATTCTCTATTTATGTCGATACACGGAAAGATATTTCTATGACACTGTAATTGGATTTATGTATTTTTATGTATGTATGTATCTCTTCGAAGAGAAGCTAGTTTTCAAGCCGCGCTGATCGACTGTTTTTATTTGTATTTATTTATTTTTCTCGTTGCCTTGTACGTGTACGTATAGTAGATTGCTTTATGGAAACGGTTCTACGTACAAAAAGAGTAATGCTGAAGACATTTTATACTGTCTTAGAGGAACTTATTGTAACGAATTATGGTTGTTACAATATGCTGAGAACACTTCTGTGGCCGTACTATGACGTGTTAAAGCCATCATTGTTCCAGCGTGGAAGAGAGACAGAGCTATATATGACCGATAGCACTATCCCTTTTTCGTAATGGAACCATGATGGTATTAGCACGCCATAGTAAGGTAACTGTCCTTTATTTATTACACTTTCATTATCATTACCTGCCTAGCGTTTTCCATTTATGTTGGGGTCGGCTTCCAGACTAACCAGATGCAGCTGAATACCAGTATTTTATATGGAGTGACTGCCTATCTGACCTTCACAACCCAGTGCTAACTAGGTAACACGATACTTACCCATTGGTAAGACTGGTTTATTACACTTCATGCAACATAAAACGGCAAAAAGAGACTTAAGAGCACACGGGTCCACTAGCGCCACTCCTTTAAAACCTCGTGACTCAGAAGGAATTTTGAATAACGGCTCAATAATCGACCTCGGTAAGTGTGTCTAGAATTTTCTAATACCTTTTATAAACTTTCATATTGAGACACAAAGCAAGAAAATACGATCTAAATGAATGTGGCCGCTTTTGTTTAGATCGAATTTTGTTGCTTCGTGTCTCAATTGGAAAGTTTATAAAAGGTATTAGAATAATCTTGACAAACTTACCGAGGTCGCTTATTGAGCCGTTTTTCAAAATTCCTTCTCAGTCACGAGATAATATTTTTTTAAATGAGTGGCGCTATTGGACCCGTGTACGCGCTCTTAATGCCTATTTATCAATTTATTTTATCATCTTATTGCATACAATATCATGATGTTTATGACAAAGACATACATCATTTCAAGAATATTTGAATCGTTTCATTATTTTACACAAAACAACTTCCTCATTGTGGTTTTTTATTACTTTTAACAACACCTATGTCATACATAATCGAAAAATGTTTTATTGCACATAAACCTACATGGGCACTTATGAAACGTCAGAAGCTAGGTGCACGGTTCCAATTGGTAATAGTTTCCTATGGAGAAGAGCCGGCAAGAAACTCCACGGTAACTCTTTTAAGAATAATTGGCTTTAACAATGTTTTCAAATTACAGTGTTAATAGGGACAGTGTAGGCCTGTCAACAAGTAACAGGTACTTAATAAAATAGAAAACGGTCTACAAATCTACAGTCTACAAGTTAGGCCTACAATGTTCTCACATTCACAAAATATACAAGAATCTATATAGAAGATAAATAGAATAATAAAAATAAAAGCCTATTTAAACCAAATGACATGATTGTACCTAGCACCTATTTATTGGCAACGAGGAAAATGTATGATTATGCACTTATTCATGGTGAATCATGTCCAATCGGTTTATTTGATGAAACTTCACTATCTGATAGCTTGTACGTGATACGATTGTGATGATACTCGTAATATTATTATCAATGGCACAAGGTTCCCAGAAGTGCTTTCAGTATTTTTTGTACAGGTTCATCAATTTATTTTATAACTAGCAACCAGCCCCTGCTTCCATAATAATCAGCCGATGTTCCCACTGCTGGGACACAAGCCTCCTTTCTTCAAAAGACTACCAGTGCGGGTTGGTAGATGTCACATGTCTTCGATTTTTTTGTTCTAAGTCATGCCGGTTTCCTCACGATGTTTTCCTTCACCGTTTTGAGAGTAGTGGTGATGAAATGATTTACACAAAGTAAAGCGCCTGCCTGAGTTCGAACCCACGACGTACATCTCGTAAGTCGGGGCCGTTAGCTCAGGGCCGTCCTTGCTTCACACGGGTTCAATATACTGATGTGGCGACATGTTAAAATATCAAGATTTCAGTGCTATATCTAAGTTAAGTATTAATGTTTGATACACATAAACCTTCCAGAATAAATTGTCTATATTATGGCATTACCGTATCAAAATCCATTGCGTAATTAAGAAGGACTAAGCGGGCACACAGAGAGCCACGTAAAGCGACTTTAGAATAGAATAGAATACTCTTTATTATGTACACCATAAAAATTACAGATATAAATGTAGAAATGTCGACTTCGACTTTGTTTTATACTATGTATAGATACTCTATACAACAATGATTTTTTCAATTTGTTGCGCTTTCACGACTTTATTATATAACCGATTTTAGTGAAGCAAGAGCAAGCTGGGAACCTAAAGAACGTTGGATACTTTTGTTAGGCATTAATTACTTAATGGAAATAAAATAAAAAAAAAACAACAACATGGCCGGTCGAAATCGTCTATGGTTTAGTGAAGCGATAGTAATTTTAACCGACTTCTTAAAAAAAAAGAATGAGGTTCTCAATTCTTCTGTATTTTTTTGTTATTTTTTATATTGTACGCAATATCTCCGGCAATTGTGGATCGATTTCGTTTTTTTTTTCTAATGTGTTTGCCTCGGGGGAGGTCCCATATCAATTTTATTTACTTTGCTTGGGTAGTTTTTCAGTTAGCTTCAATAGTACGTATTTTTTTTCACTTTATAATAACTCGCTGTCACTGTTATTTACATAGCATATTTGCTATGTAAATAACACTACTGTGTTATACGAATTTGTGTGGGGAAAAAGGAAGTCAGTCGCTCTGAGTACATTTTTATGACAATCGTTTGCTATACCTTGTCGTTTTGTATGAAATCCAAAATTATCCTAGATTTTTTGCTATAATACATGAATAAATAGAATATTTAATAGTTTTGTGGTGATCCACAGGATGAAAAAGTGATTGTGTAATATGTGTATTGGCAGTAGGCGCGTATTTAATCGACTATTAAGATGTGTCCAGTCCATCCAGAGTTTGTCGGGCACAAATTGTCATTAACAAAAAGCTTGCCATATAAACCTGCAAACAACAATATGTTCTAGGTATCTATCTCGTTTAGATGCCAATGTATACGTTTTTATAATAAACTTCCTAGCCACATTCAAGATCTAAGCTTTAATAAATTCAAATCTTTTATAAAACGGAAATTATACCAGAAAGCCTATTATACTGTGAAAGACTATATTGAGGACCAAAAGGCTTGGGATTGAGCTGCTCCAATAAATTTACACGGTGAATGTTGATTTTTATTTGCTAGCTATTTTAGACATGAATATTTACTGTAAAAAGTATTAAATTATTTTTATTATTGAGAATATGAGGACTATGTGGGTCATTGTTTCAGTTATATTCTTGATCTGGCAGTTTAAGTAGTTTATGTGGCCTACCCAAATGTCCTTTCTTTGGTATTGTTCGTCGAATCGTTGAGCTCCTTAAGTCCTGACTTCCTGAGTTGAGCTGCACGATTACTGACAAATGCGTGCACTGACTGGACAGGTCCACTCAATCTGTGTGGTTCTTTCCTCAAAAGACCATTTCAGATACCAATCTACATGGTCTTCACATGACCTGACCAAGATTATGTCTGGACTTTAAAAGAGACTGTGACCTCTGAGTTTGTTTCGGCCTTTCTTCTCAGAGTAGTCAGATAGGAAACGCCGACCTCATCTAGTTTAAAAATATGATTGACGTGTAAAAGTGTTTGTACAAACCTACTTACGGAAATAAAGTCATTTATCATTTATCATCTATACTATTCATACATGTTAGTAAGAAAAGCACATACTATCCGTCCTTTCAGTCGCACAAAGTTGAAACAATCTTAGTTACAGCCAATTACCACCCGCAGCCCATCTGCACAAGGAATCTGAAGTTTCCAACATAAAGTAGTAACTCGATTCGTCGCATGTATGAGGAATTTTTCACAGGACTTACATAACATTAGTCTCATATTCTCACCCGCGAAACGCAAATTCAAATATATTGTAATCCATTTTGCATCAATTTCGCCTGCCTTTTGCGTTTCTTGAATAAACCAATTCTCGTCGATACTTTGTGAATAGAACAATGTATGTGTATGCTCGAAGGCCTAGCCAAGGCGGGGTAATTGCGTAACAAACTTTTTTTTCTTATTTTTTTGGGTGGGAAATCATCAAATGACCTCACCCGCTCTGGGCGGAGCGGAAGGGCGTGTCAGACTCTTACTGACTAAAACCCACCCGTGTTCCTTCAGTTGCCTGTGCGCCAGGGCCCCGGTAACTCTTTCGAACAAGCCGCGACCCCGGCAGGTATCGGCCCTATCGGACCCCGTCAATGATGCTGACATCTCTTAGAGGCGCCCGTGGAACACGACGCGCCCGCGCTCGACCCGGGCCTGGTCCTTACCGGACGGCGAGCTGCCCATTGCTCGCCATCCGCAAGCCCGCGCCTACGGTGGCCGGGAGTCGGCAATCGACTCCCGATGCCCAGAGTGTCTTCTCCTGCGGCGACTAGGGGCGTGAGGGGGCATCGATTGCCTGACCCTCATGCGCTCCGCCTCCTCCTTCGCGAGCATTACTGCTACGCAGAAGCAGGTGACGGCTTCCCATTCCCTCTCGCTCCGTACCATAGCCTGGACTAGGGCCGAACGCGAGAGATCGTCGCCGCCGATCGCCGCCACGAGGACACGGCGGTGCTCCGCCCAAACCAGGCAGACCTCCACCGTATGCTCCACCGTGTCCTCCGGTCGATTCACACAATGACAACACCCGGGCGTTTCCTCCCGCCTTATCCGAAACAGGAACCTCCCGAAACAGCCATGTCCGGTGAGAACCTGCGTCAGGCGGAAGGTGAGGACGCCGTGGCGCCTCTCAAGCCACTCCTCTAAGAGGGGACTTACCGCCGCAATTGTGGCGTGCCCAGCGTAACACACTAACAGTATAAATAGCTTTCATTTTGACAGTTCATTACCCCCCCGACCCTTGCTCGACGACGCGCCAGCCCGCGCCGTAGCTGAGCCTGTAGTTTTAAATTCCCCAGTTAATAATAATATAATTTAGATCCAGCCTGTCCCATCTTGCTGCCCTCCCCTCAGTGACGCCCTAAGCCGAGGTTCGTACCCCACAGGGGGTGCCCTTAGCGTGCGGTCACCTAATTTTTAAGTATTTTTCGCCCCTGGCTGGAGGCTTTAAGTTAGTAGCTTAAGGCACCCACAGGTTTGCCCGGTTAAGTAGCCAGGACCTTAGTGGTCACAACTACGAGCTGCCAAATAGGAAAAAAAAAAAAAAAAACAGTTCATTAACATTCATTCGTTATTTACGCTGTTGAGCAGACACATTTTTCGAACATATGAAGCAATGGATTAGCTATAAATAGTCTTCAAAATTATGAAGTGAAATGAGATGTAAAATGAGTTATGAAATTATGGTGCAGTACACACGAGTAGAAAACGCGTGTTTAAAGTGCCGAAAAGTTCTATAAATCATTTTGATTGTGGTTGGTAGCGTTTTGTTAGTTAACGCGTATTTTTTTATCGTTTTTATGTAATTTCACGTGTTACTAATGTAGGTTGTGTAACATAACAGATACAACCTATAATAGTTAGCACAATTTTATCGCCTCAGCGCGCCAAAATCAACGATTCAGCACGTCTATATTGATACATACGTGGAGGGGCTTCATTTGTAAACGTGTACAAACGTAAATAAGACGCGAATGTTTCGAGTTCAAACACGTGTGATTAATTAACCAGCCTCCAACCTAATAGGCTCTCAACGGGGCAGTAGAACGACACAAGTGGAAAGAGGAATCGAAAGACTTTGACTGAAAAAAAAAATACCTACCACACATTTTTTTTCATGGGGTATTTTACATGGCAGTAGGTACAACTACAGGGTGCGCAGGCGGCCGTCGCGACTTTATGACTTATGATGACCCTTATATTCCTTGATGAAATTGAGGTAATTTTGTTATTAAAAAAGGCAATTTTAAATAACCTTTATTAACTTTTTTTTTTTTTTTGTTTTTTTTTTTTTTTGTTATGTCATTGCAGTATCTATGTGCCCCTTTCAGATCTGATAAGCTTTTTATACACATTGTATAGTATCAAAATATAATTCAAAAAAACGCGTCGTATAAAAATGTCGTGAGAACAGTCCTTAAGACATGGCTTTAAAAGATGTTAACGTTCGCTTTACTTTCATCTTCGCACGCTTTTATCACATTAAATGGATGTCACCTAACATCATGTGTCGCAATTTGCATATACCGTGTTATGTCACCTTTTGATGTGAGCGTATATCTAATGTATCTTGATTTTCGGAGTATTCATCGTTGATGTTTTAATTTAAGTGTAGACAATGTATGAATACAGAGGTATTTTATATATTTTTTATTGTCCGATGTTATGGCCCAGAATAAGCCTAGATTTTATAACTCAAACTCAAAGCATTAATTTCAATTAAACCAATTACAGGCACTTTGGAATTGTGGGTCGGGCAGTCAGAAAGATGATGCTAGTGGCCCATTTCAAAGTGTAGTAGAATTCTAAGGAGAAGAACGGGTAAGAAACTTCATGGACACTCTTTTATTTAAATGATAATATTGTTACAGAATATTGGTTATTAGCGGGATTTCTAGTCAGGGTTGTAATACTTAGGCCCACTTGCGCGTTCATGGGTTATCCTAAATAACTCGGAGTTAACATCTAATTCAGAGTTAATCAAATAATTCCTCTTGCGCTACCAAGAGTTAGGAGGTTAGCTAGAGTTAATCTTCTACTTAAATATTTAACCCACCGATGTGAGAGAGTTCAGTCGCTAAACTCTGGCTTAGTGCAAGTAATGTCAAAATAAATTGCCGTTATGAAGTACCGCTGATAACTAATTTTGTATTTTATATTGTTCGATGTAAGTAAGTAATATAGTATATAGTAATATAGTAAGGGAAAATTCGATACTATATTAGCAGGCATATATTTATGAACTCATACAGAAATAAATAAAATTTATAAAAAAAATAAAACTTAAAACATATCTTTCCTTAACTGACAATTTCGTCAATCAATAAACTATATATATATATTTTAAACATTGCCCCACACTAGGAATTTCTCCTGTATTGTGGGTGCGTTTACAAACATTTAAACTCACATACACAAACAGCCAGACCCGGAACAACTACTTGTAGGTCATACAAATATTTGTTCCGCGCGGGAATCGAACCCGCGACACGCAGCTCAGCAGTCAATCGCTTAACCACTGCGCCAACCGTGCCGACAAATATATCTTCGTGGAAACAACATACGAGTACAATACGATTAAAATGAATTGTCATGTTATAAAATTTAAACACAAGAAAGTTGTATGTATCGTTATGTAGTGTAAAGCAGATGGGTATACAATATCCATTCATTCATTTTTGGTCGGATTACATATTAGGGCGCAGACATTGCAATGAATTTTGTTGTTTCATCGATTGAACTGTAATGTTCCTAACGCCAAAAACACGCTTCATTCTGCATGCGAATGAAGTCGCGGGCAGAAACCTAGGCATAAGAGTTATAAACCCTCAAACGCTGTCTGGAGCATGCAAATTACAGCATTTAAATTTCACTTAACTCGAACCAGTAAACTAAGATAAATTTACAGAATATTTCAGCGTGTACCATGCTTGCAATGTAGTATAATAGACTGCGATAAAATATTGTAGGCAAATGAACCTGCTCATTGGAAGTGATTTTATTGAAACCTTTCCGTAGTATTTTTTTTCATTTCTTCATCTACTTGTGACTTCTGTGCTACTTTGTTCAGACGCCTGACTTAAACATTAACCTCCTTATTTATAGACGTTGCTAAAAATTAACAGACGATTAAATGTCAAAAAAAAAATTGGTTCAGCAGTCATTAGAAAGAAAAAATTTAAGAAAAATAGGTACATTTGTCACATGAACACGTGCATACAAAAAAGACAATTAGCTCTAATCTACGAGTATATACCCATATATATATAAATGAATCCCTATTTCCCTTGGTCACGCCATCACGCGTAAACGGCTGGACCGATTTCACTATATATTTTTTTGTTGTGTTCGTTATTGTCAGAAGACGGATCTTATGAAATAAAAAAAAAGGAATTTGATCGGAACGTTACAAAATTTAAGAAAACTTATCGCCAATATTAATTTTACATAACTGTCGGTTGTTTGAAATACTGTCAGCGATTGACAGAATGCGCGCTGCAAATATCGTTTAACACAGATGGATCGGTTGATAAATGAGTCGATAGTTTTAGTTTTAGTCTATAGTCAAAACTAAAACTAAACGATATACGACATTCATACTTAAGACAGGACAACGTCTATCGGGTCAGCTTGTAATAAATAAAAATAAAAACAAAATAGATCTATAACCACGAGCACAGAACAGAAATGTCGACCGTTGCACGTCATGACTGTGACAAGAAGGCTTCCACTTAGAATGATACTGTGCTATGGGGGACCCACAGCAAAGCGCTGATTTTCAGTGGTTACCCAAAAAGGACGTACGGAAACCAAGTCAGGTTTAATGATTAAGTAAGCACTAAGAATACAAAGCAACCACATACACAACCAATTATATGAATACTTACATTACTTAACTTTAAGTAACGTTTATAAATAAGGGGGCTAGTTCCTTATTTTTTCTTGATTGTGTGAAATAAACCTAATTCACGCAAGTTCTAAATAAATTAATCAAACGCTTTCTATGGAAGGTGACTGCCACAAGCTTCAACATATTAAATATTCCCCAAATAATATCTCTCCACTATAACGTCGTTATAAACCAATATACGTTGACAAACAATTTAATTCGCTCGCAGCGCCCTCTACGACATAATACTGCCACTAGAGAACCTGTTACCGCTTCAATTAAAGATAAAAGCCCCATATTGAAGGGAAATGGCCGTGGCCACAGCCGCTGGAAAAGGCTTAAAAAGTCAGAAAACAAACTGACTAACAAAGGTGAAATAATCTGATGAAAAGTTGCGATTTGTTTTGATGGAAAGCTGGTATTATTTTGCTTGGGTATAAAGGCTGACCCAACTCATCCCATAGATCTTGTTAATAGTGGTTTTATGGGGGATTTACACGAGGTCGATTTTCGCCGTGCGGCTGTTCGCTTCCAAATCGCCTTACAAGCCGAACTTCCACTCCATTTACATAGGTCGGAAAAAATCGCAGGTGACGAGTACATTTTGCATCAGAATGTCGACCTTCATGTGGCGGGCGTTCGCTTGGGACTGAGCATTTTCGCGGTCGATTTTAGTCACCCGCTGTATGCGACTTGTCGTCGCACGACAAAAGTCGAAATCTAGTCTACTTTGGAACTTGCGATTTTGGTCTCCTGCGGTCTAGCCGAATTGACATTTAGACAGTCGCTGCACGGCGAAAATCGTGCGGCTATAGTCACCTATGTAAAGCCCGAATTAATGGGTTATGTAAAGAGGATAGACTGCAATCCTCCTGTGTCCTATTAAAAACAAATGACGATCACCAATCAGTTGCGCCAGTCTGTTATGTTCACTTATAGGCCCCGCAGGCAGGCGCGACGCGACGGTGTGACGCGTGTTCTACTAGAGTCGCTTCGTGCTGTCGTGTCGCGCCTGTCAGCGGGATACTAATTTTTGATTCGACAAAACTTGAATAAACCTCATCCCGCGAATAAAATCACTTATAACTCCTGTGTCTAGTCTAGAGTCTAGACACAAAAGTAGTATTAAGTAACAGTTGATTTAATTTCGCAAGTTTAGGTTTTTTTTTAACCGACTTCACAAAAAGGAGGAGGTTCTCAATCCTTTGTATGTTTTTTTTCATGTGTGTTAGCTCAGAACTTTTTTCTGGGTGAACCGATTTGGATGATTCTTTATTTATTTGATAGTTAGTGCTTCACATGTGGTCCCATTTAAATTTCAAGTTTATATGGATGATGTGTTAATAATTTCCTGTCACTGTTATTTACACACCAAGTAGTGATATACGAATTTGTGTGGGGTAGGTACCGCAACAAAAAAGTTAAAAATAAAAACTTTTTTACAAAAAAGCAACCGACTTCCAAAAAACACACTAAAAGACGTGAAAAATAACTTTAATTTCGGAAGTCGGTGACCAAAAACGAAAATACAAAACCAAAGACACCGACTTCCGAAATTAAAGTAATTTTTCACGTCTTTTAGTGTTTTTTTTGGAAGTCGGTTGTTTTTTTATTTTTATTTTGTCTAATCTACCCTTAGACATACATAATGTAAAAGCGAAGTCGCTTATTTTGTGTCAAATAAATGATTGCGACTAAAATTCACACCGTGAAACGTTGGCATTCAAGAATTTCAATATGATAGGTATTTAGCACATAACACATACTTTAGTAGCTAAAATATTCCATCGCGATTGTTGATGAAGATGATATTAATTCCAATATACCAGATTTATTAAATACCAGACTAGATTTAAGTGGCAACGGCAAGTATTTAATGAATTCTCAAGTCATCAAGCTAGACCTAAAGTTATTTATAGCGTTTTTTTTTAATATTGGTAACTAGCTTCTACCCAAGATTTAGTTCGGATGAAAGTCAACTAAATCATAAAACATATGCTATGGTACTCAGTAATTAATTAATTAATTTTTAATAAATTAATGATAATAATTTTAAAATATTATTAATAATATAATAGATAATATATTATTATTAATTAATTAATTATTATTATCATTTCAAAAGGAAAGATTTTTTGTCATCGGTTTATTACTTCCATAGATAACCTTTTACAAACAACCAAAACCTCATTAGAATCCTAATATTATGAATGCGAAATCGAGTTTGTTTGTTACGCTTTCACGCTAAAGCAGCTGAACGGATTTGGATGGAATTTGTCACACAGGTGGAACATAACCTGGGTAAGGACATAGGCTAGTTTTCATCTTGGATTGCAGACAAAACCGCAGGCAGCAGCTAGTATTCTATATTTTTTTATTAAGACATGCTTTGTCTAGCATTCAAAAGCATTGTACGGTACAATATTTGCAACAAAACAGCTCGACATGTATCGTAATTATTACCAGTTAGTACGCGTTCGACTACAAATCCCGTAACTCAAACCAACACCAAATCAAATTATCTTTTAGAGCCAATTTAGCATAGATTTACCATTTTTTAATTATAACTGTAGTATTCAATGTAGCTTTTAAACCATATTATTTCATATCATTCAACCAGTGATCGTAAACCAACTACCAAACCATAACCAGTCAGTCTAGTATAATGATTTGAATTTGACTTTTACTAAATCAACTAAATATCAACCAACCCAGAAGTTCCTGCTAAACCAGGCAACTATAAAATTCTACAAGCATTCTTAAAATCGTTTTAGAGTTAGCATTAAACATCTCTAGCACAAAGTACATTAGTTTCTCCACAATTATATGTCCACATAAGTACCGCCAATGGACTAAGTTGTAATAGTTGTGGAAAAGTCCGGCGGAGCGAGGTCAACGACCTGGGTGGACAATGCTCTTAACTTTATCTAGGGGATTATATTGCTTTAGTGTTTAATCTGTTCTATGGTACGAGATTTGAAGGCAAAACAGTGATTTTGTTGAAAAATATCCATTCACATTCCGTGCGCACGATGAGATTTGCCGTCGACAAAAATTATCAACTTCCATATAAAATTTCGTCACCTATTTAACCCCATTAGGGGACGATTTTCAAAGGTTCATCCGCTTGTGCAAATATACTCAATACTCAATTCTTTATTGCATTCCATATGTATTACATAGATGGTATAGCAAATTAAACGATCAATATGGACCCTGTCAGGCACAGCAAAATTAGGAGAGAGGAAGAGGGCTAAGCAGCAATTCAATTATGTATATATATATATATATATATATTATTAGGTTTGTGTATAAAGGTATAGTATATTAGTTATTTTTAATTTACATATTGCATAAGAATAATGTAGGTAATTATTATGAAATTCTTATTCTTAGTATTACCATTATTATTAAATTCTTTTTTTTTTCATTCTTCTCGTATCAGCGGTTTTGGGTGAGTGTTCGTCTGTCAGTGTCAATTTAAGGCTCGTGCACACTGGCGCGACGCGACAGCGTACAAAAAGGCACCGCGTGCAGCGCGACGGGCGGCGCCTTTGTGTCGGGCTGTCGCGTCGCGCCTGTTTGCGGGAGACTTTAAGATGTTTGTAGGTGGATTTTACTACGTAGGTAGAAAGTATATACTTTGTGAACAGTGTATATTAGTGAAAAGTGATTGCGTAAAAAAATGTTTGCTCTGTGTGTCTCGCCGGTATTTTGCTGATCGAACCATTTTGCTAAAGCTAATATTAATCCTCTTTAGCCGAGTAGGTACCTACGTAAATTACTGTTTGAAAATGTTCTCTGAGGAATTTGTTTGCTAAAAGGTAGATAAACATAATAAGTTATGGGTACACGTGTTTTTTTTTATCAATTTTTTTTTATTTGAAAGCTTCTTTAAGCGCGTTGAGTACTTTTTGGGTGAACAAAAATCATGGAACTCGCGTCATCGTCACCGAACGCTTTCCATGAGCTTTAAGTATACTGTGTATATTGTGTACTTTTTGGGTGAACAAAAAGCGTGAAACTCGCGTCATCGTCACCGCACGCTTCGACGATACAATTCACAAGTTACTTAGTTTTCACTTCTATCGGCAGTCCCCAGACAGCCCCGCATCTTTTTTTAAATTGTCATTTTTCTTTAGGGAATATTTAAATTACCTGTTAGAGAGCCCAATGGTGATTTAACCATTGTTCTACTCTATGCATGAAGTACGAACAAACAGACCCAGAAAAAGTATTATTTTGTTCCCTGTACGAATTTAACTTCCATGCATTCATAGTAAAAGTAAATCACTAAAGTTAATTTTGCATCCAACCAAGTGAGGTGTAGTATGTAAGTAAATTATATTACAAGTGTGTGTTTGTATTATCATTAAATGGACCAAATACAAGGTAGTGTACATATTCAGTATTAGTGTAGTATTTATATAGGTATTCTATTATATCCTATTCTATTCTATCTAACCAGAATTCGAGATGTTTCATTGTGTTTAATTCCCGTCCTTATACAAGTTTATTCAACTCCCCGGTTGCCCATACGAGCCCAACCACAGTGTCTAAAGGTAACTCTAGACACTCCAACATAACAATGTCTCAACACCGAGTCATTTACAACTATGTAGATGAGATCATTAAACTATAGTCACAAATTACAACAGTCGTTACCTCAGACCGTAAAACTATGTCTAAAACGATAAGGGGGATTCGCTAAGGTAGCCCGCGAAATTCAAATTTTCTTACATTTTTTCAATTTTCCGGTCAGTGTCAGGTTGTATGTTGATCAAAATATGATTAAATACCGTAACAAATATTTATTGACATAATTATAATCTTAAGAATCATCAATACAACTATCTAAGTTAGCATTGGCCTGAAGTCATGCTTTCATGAAATATATTCATTTAATATTGTTATTTGAACTTAGAGAGTTGTATTGATAATTCTGTGCATACATTGTTGTTACGGATCCGAATTATATTCTGAACAAAATATTACCTAATACTGGTCTGCAAATTGCAAAAAACGTAAGGAAATTTGGATTTCACGGGCTACCATGGCGCTTTCGCATTAAGGAACCGTCAGACGTCCATATCGGTGACACAAATGAGCTTCTGACGTCACTCTAATGGTTAGAGTGACGTGAACAAGTCACTAGAGCAACATTAAGATAGATTACAGTCTAATCTATCTTAATGTTGCTCTAGTGACTTGGTTAGTTTCTTGGAAGGTAGATTATTTTTAAGCGATAAGAAAGGTGAACGTGAGTTTAAAAATAAAAACAGGATGGATAAAAATCCTGCAATCAGCTCCCTAATTGTGCAACACACTATCAATTAGAATCAGAATCATTCTGAAGCCTATTGCTAATCCATTGCTTCATATGTTCGAAAAATTTGTCTGCTCAACAACGTAAATAACGCAATTAATGTTATTGAACTGTCAAAATGAAAGAAAGCCATTCCTACTGTTAGTGTGTTACGCAATTAGTCCGCGGATTATAACTTAAGACTTCCAAAAGGTTTTATGTGAAAATAGATTTTCAGTAAATTTAAAAAAAAATGTTTAGGCGACTGTAAAAAAAAATTTCACACCTATAATACGCCTATCAAGGTCCTATGGTTTAAAGAACTTATGTGTATCACCTCATGTATTACCCATATTCAAGCAAATAAATTATTTGTATTTTTTATTATTTCAGTAAAACCTTTATGACCGACAACAGTTTGCAAAGAACATTTGAATCGTTAATCTCAATAATCTTATAATCCGCCCTCACGAGGAGGAAACTGTGTCGTGCAGTCAAGCACAAAGCACTACCAGGATTTCTTTTCACTTAAAAAATGAACAAAAGAAAAGGAGGGTGTCTGCTTATAACCACACGATTGAAGTGAAAACTTACGACTGGAGCCGAGTATTCCCGATTCAGGGTCAACGATCCGAGCGTTACGGTTTAATTTCGTTCACTGTTCACAAAGAGCGCAAAGTACGCCTAAAGAATAATTCACTTCAAAAATAAATCATCACTTAAAAAAAAAGAGACCAATCACTAATACTTTCTTTTACTTACACTCCGTAGAAGTCACGTAGACCTGCTACGAGATCCGTAGAAGTCACGTAGACCTGCTACGAGCTTCGTAGCATATCACGTAGCAAGCGCTACGAATCTTTTATTGGCTGATTTTAAGCGTGGATTCACAATGGGTTGCCGTAATATTGATTTATAGTAATCTGAGGAGGTTTAAGTAGTAGTGTTGTAAAGTTACAGAATGATTAAGGTCTTTCAAGATTTTTCTGAGGCTAGATTCTAAACAACGGACTGCCTCGCTGGTCTGGTGGTCGTTTGTGGGACTGCTGAGCATTAGGTCCTGGGTTCGATTCCCAGGTCGGGTAAGGTATTGTTTGCTTTTATCGGCCCGAAATGTGGATTTGTACCCGGTTGATAGCAATAGGCTCGCTCCCTATTAAAGAAACATTAAACATATCTTGCGAAATGTGGGTGTACTATAGGTACTTAAACCTTTGTCTAAACCTTCGGGGAAAACGGGCGTGATTTTAAGCGGCGGCTTAAAGCGGCTTAATACTAAGCGGCTTCTCAGAATGTATAACATAACAACTTAGGTGCATCCCGGGTAGTAAGCCTTGCTACTGACTTTGCTGACTGATTAATCTTTTCTTACGCTATGAAATATTGTCATGCCATAAGAAAGAAGATATATACCGACAAAAAGCTGGAATGGTATTGCAATAAAATAATCTTTTCGCTCCTCTTGCACAAAAAGTCCGTTATTGTAGCGAACCAGAGCGGGGATAAAAAAGCATATTTTTCGATAAGGGAAATACTTTTTAAAAAAAAATTGTCTATTACCAACGAGTCTACAAAAACGAAAAAGTATTCATAAGTAGAATATCCAACTCGACTTATTACTGTTTCATAAAAAAAAAAACATTTTATGTTTGAAAATGGTACTAAAAGCGGCGATCTCTTCGGTAGAATGCGTGCATTGCGTGACGGCTATTTTATTTTCTCGCAATCGTAGTGAAAAGTAGAGTTGTAACACACGGCGCTAAGAACCCATTCTAACTCTATTTCTATTTACGCCCTCGCTAAAGCTCGGAAGTAAAACTACCTCATATACAATGGGTCATTTTAGCCCCTTGTATAACAATCTATTATTTTTTCCGTCAGTTTTTCTCCTTCCATGCAAAAGAAATTACATTTATTTTTAGCAGTAATAACACGTTTGGCTCTGTTTCCTTTTATTCCCAAACCATCAAAAACACGATAAAAAAACATCTTGGACTTTCCTCAAGCCCATAAAACTATGAATTACAATGGATATAAAGGAGCAAACAAAATATATCAAGAAGGTTCAACTTCACAGCGGATAAAACTTTTGCCAAGTACACTCGAGAGCAATGAATCCGGGTCACTTAAAGAATCCTAAAAATCTCGGAAACTAATAATGCTAGGTTAATGCAATAAATTGTATTCAATAGACAATGTAATACTCCTTAAATGAAGGTATTAAAACTTCTTAGTTATTGTAAAGTTATATCATAAAAAAAACAAATTTGAAAAAGGGCCACTTTCGAAGATGGAACTACGAAATTACAGCATTTGGTTTTGCTTTTGTTTGTAATCTGTCATTTATGTGGGTACATAAACCATGTTGATAGTGCTCTATATTCATGATTCAAGCTGAAATTATGTCGCTTACGCCTGAAGAATGCACCAGAATACTTACAATGCTGGAAACCGGCCGGAGTCAGCGCGATACAGCCAGGACTGTCGGTGTGTCGCTGTCAACAGTACAAAGAGTTCTCCGACGTTACGAAGAAACTGGTTCTAACCTACGCAGACCAGGAACGGGCAGAACCAGGTGTACCACAGCACGAGAAGACCGATACTTGGTGAACACCATGCTTCGAAATCGCTTTCTCACAGGAACTGAACTCACAAATCAGTTTCGACGCCTCGGAGGAAGTAACCCAAGTGCATGGACAGTAAGACGTCGGCTTGCTAAATCTAACTTAAAACCCCTTAGACCTGCAAACGGCCCTAAACTGGAGCGTGGGCATTGTATTTCAAGACTAAGATATGCCCAGAGCCACGTAAATTGGAGTATTGAAGATTGGTCAAAAGTTATGTTCTCCGACGAATCAAAATGTATGCTCTACAAGCACGATGGAAGACACAGAGTGTATCGAAGACCAGGGGAAAAATTCAAGCAAGCATGCATCGAAGAAAAAGTAGCCTACGGTGGTGGGTCTGTACTTGTGTGGGCCGGAATTTCTTCTGAAAGTCGCACAGAGCTGGTGATCATAGAAAACGGCTCTTTAACTAGCGTAAGATATGTGGAAGAAATCCTCAATGATCACGTTGGTCCATTTATGGTCAATTTAGGTGAGGATGCTATATTTATGCATGACAATGCCCGACCTCATACAGGTAGGATTGTGAATGACTACCTTCAAGAGATGAACATTACTCGTATGGAGTGGCCAGCGCGCAGCCCGGATATCAACCCGATCGAGCATGCTTGGGACGAGCTAGGCAGATGCGTAAAACAACGAAACCCTCCCCCAATCACGCTTCGTGAGCTCAAAATTGCTCTCACAGAGGAATGGGAGAATATTCCCCAAAATCGTATAAGGAACTTGGTGTACAGCATGCCAAACCGCGTAAACGCAGTAATGGAAGCACGAGGAGGCAATACGAAGTATTAAAATTCAAGAAAATCGTAATAAAGTTCAAAAATTTCATGTTTCCTATTTTTGTTTTAAGGAGAGATCAGCAGTTTTTTTCTTTATGTAATTTTGTGTTAATAAAATGTATGGTGACTCATATTTTTTTTACTTTCATTTAAGGAGTATTACATTGTCTATTAAATACAATTTATTGCATTAACCTATCATTTTTAGTTTCCGAGATTTTTAACATTCTTTAAGTGTCCCGGATTCATTGCTCTCGAGTGTATAATAATAATACCAGCCTATTACTGCTTCACTGCAAGGCAAAGGCTCTTCTCCTATAGAGAAGGCATGAGCATTGATCACCACGCTTGCTCAAGACGGTTTGGCGATTACAGACTTATAATAACTATAAGTCCAGGTTTCCTCACGATGTTTACCTTCATCGATGTCAGTAATGTCCAAGATAAACTTAGAAAGTACATGTGAATTGAAAAAGTCACAATTGCTACTTGCTCGGATTTGAACCCACAACCTTGTGTGTAAGAGGCGAGGCCTTAGCCACTGGGCCATCACGATACAACATACTATACGTAAGTTTGGAAAAAACCCATCAAGTGCGAGTCAGACTTGCACGCGAAGGGTTCCGCGCCACTGTAAAATATTTAATACTAAATTTAAAAAATACACGTTTCTTGTAAATAAACCCCCTTTATTTTTTTAACTTTATTATATTTTTATTATAGCGGCCATAAAAATACACACTCTCTGAAAATTTCAACTGTCTACCTATTACGGTTCATGAGTTACAGCCCGCTGACAGATAGACGGACGAACAGCGGAGGCTTAGTAATAGGGTTCCATTGGCAGCCTTTTGGTTCGAAACCCAAAAAATTTGAATGCCTCGTTGGTACTCGTAGTTAGTACTACCCCAAATTAATTCGCATTTGCGACACGTGGACCGACGAGGCATTTTTTTTTTTTACTTTACTGGACCCGGAGGTCGAACCCATTAAGTTTCGATCTCCGGGTCCAGTAAAGTGGTATTGGGTTTATACATTAGAAAAGTCTCAGTCATTTGTGCTCGGCTAATGGCAATAGGCTAGGCAGAGATGTACCTATAGTACTCCCACATTTCACCCGATGTTTAAGGAGACTACATGACCAAAACGCAAATTTATAATGCCTAAAAATATATGATCCACTGCAGTAACCATAATCACAAAAATATATGATATTCTTCTGGATATATGCTAGTTAGATAGTGTGTTGAAAACATAATACAATTAACTTGATATGATAGAAAAAAAACACGAAGATACCTCTAAAAATTTTTTAACGGTTAAAAACCATTCATGCAAACATTCAGATTTTTTGTCAGAAATTACCAGCGTTGTGTCATCGCGCGTCTCTTTCTTTTTTATGCAATCCGACAGAGACCGCGCTTTAGCTCTTGTAAGCCTCGTATGTCCAATCTAATAAGGGGTTGCAAAAGGTGGTTGTATCTTAACACGCAGCTGCTTACATCTTCGGAAATACAGGCTTGATGAAATGTGAACTGCATAGTTTAATAATTAAGTTATATAACTGCAGTACAAAATAAATGTGTGTTAATGTTTTCGTGCATTCTTTATAGCTGACCTTCTGACTTCTTATTTTGTATCGAAACTATGAAATGAAATAATGTAGACAAGCACTTTACGATATGAGACTCTGACCTTATAAGCCACAAGACAACATAACACAACTTATTGTAATCTTTACGTGTGTTCGTATACATTTTTACACATAGGGAAAACCTATAAAGGTAAATTGATCGGTGGTAGAAACTCTTGTCTTAATGTGACATTGGTTGTTGTTATTTTAATCTACTAATTACATAACGGGCATAAAAAGACACTTAACGAAGCCGAAAGCCACTTGTAGGTACTCCTCGTCATTGTAATTATTTTTTTGTACTGGACCATCCCTGGGAGTCTTCTGGTTATATTAAAGGTCAAAATTCCAACTTTAACTGACGTTTTTTTTTACGAAAACAAGTTTATATTGTTATAACACAACTTTAAAAGTGAATTTAAGGTTATTAACGGTTGTACATCCATTTGTAACAATTAATATATAACAGTACTGTCAAATTATTGATTAATTAATTAATAAAACAGGCTCATGTATCTACATCTCGCAACCACATCAGTCTTGTCTAGGTGGGGCTGCTCCATCGTGGAAGTCGAATAACTAAGCTATTGGTTTAAAATTATGCAGTTTCCACAACTTTAAATACCTCCACGACTCCTGTACCGTCGCATGCACCCATAAGCACAATGTTTTGCGTGTGTTACGTTGCGCACTTCCGCAAAAAGAATCACGCTCAAAATAAAATTCATTTCCCAGCAACTATTTTTGTGCAATGTTACTTAGTTTGATGTACAGAATGCGTAGTTGACGGCTATGTGATGGGTCTTTTTACACCTTGTATTTAAAATTGCCTCGTGTTCTAGTGGGCCCTAGCACTACCGCGGAGCATGAGGTCCTGGGTTCAATTCCCGGGTTGGGCAAAGTGTTGTTGGGGTTTTTCATCAGGAATTTCTCAGTAGCAGCCCGGAGTCTAGATTTGTGCTCAGTTGATGGCAATAGGCTCGTCCCTATTACATACGGCTTGAAATGTGGGTGTACTATAGGTACACCTCTGCCCAACCCTTCGCAGAATACAGGCGAAAGATAATATTATTTTATTTTGTTTTTTTAGTTATAATAGTAATAATAATATAAGTATTTATTCAGCCCACATTCAGACACAAAACCATGACATTTCACTCAATGTGCCTTCGTTTTGTTTAGCTAGACTTGTAATAAATGAATTGACTCAAGTTGACACCTCATTAATACGCAGTAATCATGTAAAACACATATTCTAATACAATTTGTCTAGATAACATTCTCCTAACGATAACCAAAGAACGTAAAGGAAAATTACACGGTTCAACTAAATTGATTCATACATACATAAATAAACTCACGCCTTCCTTCCATGGGGGTAGACAGAAACTACAGAGTGCCACCTGCTACGATCCTTACATACTCCTTTTGCCTCGTTTACGTTCATACATCTGTACCCTAATTACGTAACACACTATCTATCACAATCTAAATCATTTTGAAGCCTATTGCTAATCCATTGCTTCATAAGTTGGTAAAAATTGTCGGCTCAATAACGTAAATAACGCAATGAATCTTGTTGAACTGTCAAAATGAAACTCATTCCTACTGTTAGTTTGTTACGTAATTACCCCGCTGGTCATATACGCACGCCGCGTGCGAGTACTACGCACTCGAACTTTCTGAAGAAATTTATTTAACTTCATTAAAAGACGCAGAAGTGAGAGTTATGCTTGACACGACATCACTATAATGTTTATACGATCCAATTTAATTACAATATCAACTTATTATTGTCCCACTGCAGGACAAAGGCCTCTTCTCATACACAGAAGGCATGAGCATTGATCACCACGCTTGCTCACGACGGGTTGGCGATTACAGACTTATATTAACTACAAGTCCAGGGTTCCTCGCGATATTTTTCTTTCAGAGATGTCCATAATGTGTAAGATAAACTTAGAATATTAATCGGAAAAGTCAAATTGGTACTTGCCAGGATTTAAACTCACAACCTCGTGCATGAGAGGCGAGGCCTTAAGGCGACAATAAGTGCCAGCGACTTTGAGCGAGTGGGACGAGCATGCGAAACTTTTAAGCGAATAAAATTGCACAGAGCGTTAGCGTCTACCCGGACATTGGTCAGCGATGCACTGCCGCCCGCCGCCCGCAAGAGCCCCCGCTTCAACGCTCATCAAGTTCATCAATTTGGGTAATAAAATTGTCTTTTAGATGGTGCAGATTTCATGAAAATACGCCCGATAGTTTTTGTGTTCGCGTTAGACATTTCTTTACAAATTAATTGCACTATTTTATAAAAATATAATTTCAAATATTCACATATCAAATTACGAAGAAAATAGTCTAGTTTATCATATATTTTTTTCAAACAAATAAGAATATTCGTTTAGACGGGATGTTCAATTTGAAATCATTAAAAGTCGTATATCTGCGCCTTAACCACTTGGCCATCACGACATTAACGAATTTGGTTTATTCATCCAAATTGAAAGACATGAGTGAACCGTGTAACGCTGCCATAACAAAAGAGAATTACGTTCAACACCTTATACAAATAATTGTTCCATTTAGTGACGAGAGCACTTAAGAAGAGTGTACACGATCGAACATTTCTAATGGCTTTCATGACGTCACGATGTACCTCGCTCGTGAGTACTGGCATTAGGAATATTGTCTTTATACTCTTTGTTGAACACAATGGTTAATATGGACGTAGGCGAGCAATTTATGAGTAATATCTGGCACCTATTATGTCATAGGTTACGGGAAAAAGTAGGCCACCTGTTTACAACCGTGGGTGTTGTGGAAGGCGGAGAATAAATACCAAGGGGTATTTTATTCTCCGCCTGTCGGAGAAAACAAACTGTGTTCATACACAATGTTTTGTAGTTCGTTATAAAGATATGTAGTTCTACACTCCATTTGAAATAAGATTAGAAATTTAAATAAACCTTTTTTACAGTCCGTTCAATCGATTTTGAGTTCTATTCCGTAAGCATAAGGATGGCATTAAAAGCAAAAACGTGATTACAATACCAACTATTTATTGCAGCTGCCATTTGTCAAGCCACTAATGCAATAGAAGTCAAAATCGGTTGAACGGACTGTAAAAAAGGTTTATTTTAAATGTCTAATCTTATTTCAAATGGAGTATAGTAACATAAATGCAGAAATAGGAAAGGTGAAGATAGAGTTGTCGCGTTTAGTATGGCACTAGCGTTCATTACCCTTGCCCTATTGTCTCTCCATAGGAAGCCAAACAGTAAACTATGGATGGTTTTTCGTTATAGGAACATGTTTAAGATCACGATAGATATTGATTCAGGACGTTAACGGACTTTATTTCAGTTTTTAAAATATAAAATAGAATAGAATACTCTTTATAAAATAAAAAAAGAAGAGAGAAAGGAAAGAAGAAATAGGTAAGAAATATATTATTTTTGAAATTTTAGATGGGTCAGTGACCGCTATTTTGCAGTGCTAACACGCGACAACTATAGAGGCGCCATATTACACAAGTGCCAAAAAAAAAAAACAATTTACCAAGTACGTTACAAATGGTATAACTTAGCGCAGTGTTATTTTGCTGTAGGATTTTTGCATTAGTTTACCTAAATAGATTTTTCATGTCACTATTAAGATGTAAAGTAAATTATGTATTATGTCTTTATCATCAGTGTCCATTAACTGGTCGATATCAGAAACGCATTTGGCTTTGAAACATTTTACGGATAGTGCTTTTCCGTTCCATTATTGGGACATTTGTCATCCATCAATATCTATCAGTTTTGGTCGGAAGAGGGTTATTAACGAAGCGACTTATTGTCAATAACACGCGAGACATTCGAGCAGTGGTGGCCCAGTGGCAACGGCCCCGACTTACGAGTTACAGGTTATAAGTTCCAACCCAGACAAGCGCTTTATTTTGTGTAAATAATTTAATCACCACTGCTCTCAAAACGGTGAAGGAAAACATCGTGAGGAAACCGCCATGTCCCTAGAACCAAAAATTCGAAGACATGTGACATCTACCAATCCGCACTGGGCCCGCGTGGTGGATTACAGCCCAATCCCTCTCAAAAAGAGAGGAGGCCTGTGTCCCAGCAGTGCGAACATTATAGGCTGATTATGCAAACAATTTCATCACCACTGCTCTCAAAACGGTGAAGGTAAACATCGTGAGGAAACCGTGGTTTCCATCGCTTCATCGTTTTTTTTGGTCCTAGAACCAAAAAAAATCGAAGACATGTGACATCTACCAACCCACACTGGTCCCCCGTGGTATTATAGGCGACTTCCGAGAGGAGGCCTGTGTCCCAGCAGTGGGAACATTATAGGCTGATTATGCTTATGCATCCGACCATAGAACACTATCAACTTATTAATCTGTGGTCTAACACAAAAGCACGGAGTAAACGTAACGAAAATTTAAACGATTTTAAAATCGCATATACTCGTTTCTCACATAATTTTAAGATCATATCTATGCGTGATACTTTGTCCTTGTCGCAAAAGTTTTAACCAAAAGCTAACGGATAGTAGTATTTTCGATAAAAAAAAATTGTTCGGTTTTACGTTACATTTAGCTACGTCGCGCGTTCGTGCTAGAGCCTCTGAAACTTAAGAAACGCGAGACATAACTGAAAGTAAAGCTATTTTAGAATATTTTTATGTCTGGTTGTCTGGCGTTGGCAGGTATAACCATTGCGTGTTCTTATTCCAAAAAGTGGTGTGTTTCGGTAACTCTGAATAAGTTCCAGTTACATAATCCAACATATCGTACACCCAGATAAACAGTAGCACAACTCAAAATACCTCTTTTTTCAGGAACAGCAAAAATCTTTTACTCGTTTTCTGTTTGACCGATTTAAAGTTATTGTTGTATGATGTTGTATACATATTATTTTACTAAGATATTAATTTGCTCAATTAATAACATAGTAAAATAATATACAACATCATAAAGATTCCGATAATCGCAATAGCTGGATTTTGGATTACTTTGAGATATGCTACCCTTTATCTAGGTGTGCGATATCATTTCTTACAAATTCTATTCTATAACAAAATTATTCTTCCACATAATTTTTACCATGTATAACTTTTCGTAAACGTTTACGGCCCATAAAAGATAAAGTCCGACAAAATTAGCAGTCTTATCCGCGTTTCTCATTACTTCTTTATCTTTTGATCAACCCTTCCCTAGGCTGTCATAAAAGGCATTTAATATCGCGGCTTGAGGCATTATTTCACAAACATTTAATTTTTTTACCAACTCTTATAGACGCAGGGTTATTTATTATTGTTCGCGAAGTTTTTTGTTTTTTTTTGTCTGTGATATTTGGTTAATTTCGCGTGAAATTCAGGGACGAGTCATAAACATCGTCCCCTTTATTTAAAAATATTGCAATGATTAGTGACTGTTCTATCACATATTTTTGACGTTTAAACGTCTCTAAATTTAATAACTCCTTGATATTTCGAATTTGGTATTCTATGTTCTGCCTTTATTTTTGTTATGGGGACGGACGGTAGGCAATCGTATTTCTATTTGTTGCGAGGAGCACATCATTTTAATTATCACCAACTAGCTTTGAGAGTTTGCAGTTTTAATATCGTGGCGTGAAGAATAAAATCGCAGAGTGTAAAAAATGGGAGTTTTGGAAGGTAAAGGGTGATCAAAAGCAACCAGTCTAAGTCTTACTGAGGGGCATCGTGTTACCCTGTAAACTGGGCTGTGGAGGTCAGATGGGCAGTCAATTCATGTAAAATACTGGTATCCAGCTGCCTTTGGTAAGACTGGAAGCCGAACCTTAGGTTAAGGCTAAACAGAGTGATTGATTGGACTGGATTTTATCACGAAGTTTCCCTAAACCATGTACAATTATTATGGTAAACGGTGTCGTAGATTTAGATAGTAAACCTTACCGGAACATAGGTACAAGGATACTCAGACTCAGAGAGATTAGTCTAGATTACCAGAACGCATAATAAGTAAGATTAATGGGAAGAAAAACAAGAGAAAAATATACTGTAGAGTGGGTTTGCAACATCTGTCTTTCCTAGCATGATTGACGATCGTATTAACTTTTATGTAAAAGAAGATTAATCATATTTTCACTGGGAATAATGTCGGTATGTAGTATTATTATATTCTGGATGAACTAATACATTACAATGATTAGGCAAAAACACAGGTATCCGATAATATTTATTGAAATCAATGGATACTCCGATAAAAAATTACTTTGATGGTGAAATTAATATCACCCTCTATGGTTAATGTAGGTATCACTCACGTTCAAAATGCGTTGTAACTTTTCTTATTAACATAACGCGTAGTGGTCACTTGATTACTAAGCCATGAAGTGAAGCCAAATATTTTAAATTAATTGACTCTTGAACTAGACATTTCACACTCTTAGCTTTAAACGATTCCCGGCAGCTGTGTTATTTTGAAAATTGAACGTTCGATATACAAACTTCATGGAACCAGTTTGACTTCTCTTTCATATCTTGGGACCTATTTCCAGCCAGTCTCTACACAGGACCTGAAAAAGGACGTTTTCAATGGGTTCCATTTTTTAAATATTCACAAAGCGAATTCGAAATGGTGGAAGGCTCGTTAAAGCCCTCTGCGTATGTAGAGCACCATCAATTAGGCTTTTAAATGTATTGTTTCTGCATGTAATATGTTATGGTCAACACAATGTTAATTGTTAATGAATAAATCATGAAATCACAGCAGCGGGCCCTATCAGAAAACCAGCGCTGAGACACTTATTTTTTAAATGTCGCAGCATCATGCTGAGATTGGGGCCCTTTGGCCTCGTGCAGGACCTTCTGTTGTTATTTTCATTTTGTTTTTTTGAGTGAGTTTGGTTTAGTTTGTGGTAATCCTGTTCGAGTCCCAATAAATACTATTTCATTTCTTTTCTTCTTTTTTTAAATAAATGAAATGAATGAGTGTCACTTTACGAGTAATATGGCCTTTCCGAGTTAGTCACAAGCACAATGCGTTGTACCTGTTTACAAGTATTACAACATGAATATCGCGTTGTTGGTTATTAAGTTTGGTTAAGTACATAGGTTTGCAAAGTGTGCATGAAGTGTAGAGTGTAGTTTAAGATAACTTTGTTCAGACTCTACTGTTAAAACTTTTACACCAGCGCCCTATGGACCAACTATACGCAGCGGTCCTACAATGCTCTCAGAGTACAATATAACAACGCCTTTAGGATTCTCGGGTCCTGCTCTCTAAATCCGTCAACGAAGACACTGGTCCGTCCGAAAGTAGTTTGAAACTTTGGAGTGAACCCTACACCCAATTTATAAAAAAAACGGACAGGTAAAAACACATCGGGAGTAGAGACAACTGTCACATAGTGGTGTCATTCACTCCTAGGTCGGGCCCCAAACTAATCCTATGTCCGAAGGTGATACGGAGTAGGAAACGCCCGTAACGTCGGCCGAAACTATGGACACGCATGGCATGGCATGTTTGCCGATGCGAAGGTGAATGACTTCTACGCTAAACCTAGGTACTGCGCTAAAAGTCAGCGTCGCTAATTCGCCGAATTCAAGGAATTCTACGGATGATTGCAGACAGAACAGAATCAGCAGCTGTGGGAAGGCTCATCAGGCTGCATGTTACCTGATAAAATTTTGTATTTTTAATTAAATAATTTATTGCCTCGTCTTGACTAACATCGTCTTAACAAAATATGGACAATGTGATAGTCTGAAAGCTTTAAGATTGTTTTATTATACATAAACATAAAGCACACGTGGGCGATGTTTACCCTCAATAAACATTTTTATTTTTCGAGCTCTACATAATTTTGTATATAATAATATGTCACAGAGATGCTGCCATTGATATATAGAGACCTATATCCCTACCTGCTGGCCTATTTTTAGCCCAAAGAATCAGCATGGCCATCCAGCGTGGCAGTGCTGCCAGCCTTTTGGGCACTTATCCCATTGACAGCGATGCGGACGAATTTTTTGATGCCCTATGAACTCTTCCCTTTTTTTAAATTATACACTTGAAATAATAGGTACCTATATATATATATTTTAGTTTTGGATTGTATATTGTAATCTATTTAATGTATATTTTGTTTTGTGTGTTGGAGAGATACATGCATAAACTCACGCCTTCTTCCCATGGGGGTAGGCAGAAACTACAGAACACGATCTGCTACGATCCTTACATAATCCCTTTGCTACGTTTACGTATACACGCACGCCTAGAACTATACCTACCTATTTATATAAGTATCTATATATCAATGGCCTTATACCTTTATATCGTGATCTCCAAATAACGGACTTGGGACCTTAATAACGAGCACACACGGGCTTAGCTGTGATCCTCAAATCCAATTAGTTTCCAGTACATACGGGGAATACAACTTCGACCCTGTCGATATCCAATACGATTTAATCTAAAATACTTTTTTTCGAGCTGAAAACGGAGAGGGTACAACGTATTTTTTGTTTTTGTGATAGACTTGAATTCTGCCAGAATTTGTGTCTGGTTATTGGTTTAATGATAAAAATAAGAATATTATTTACTAGCTGCGCTCCGCGGTTTCACCCGGATAAGTCTCGATCCATTAAAAATATCGAGATAAAAACTATCATATGTCCTAACCCAGGTCATGGCCTACCTACGTGACAAATTTTAATCCAAATCCGTTCAGCAGTTTTATCGTGAAAGCGTAACAAACAAACAAACAAAAAATCAAATCCTTTCTTTTAATAATAATAATATATTTATTATTAATTATTTTATGTATATTTTTTATATTCTAATATTTAAAAATATAATTTATATGTACATATATAATGAAATAAAGGAAATAATATTATTACTAGCGACCCGTGCCCACTTCGTTGGGTGGTAAACATTTTACTTGTTGTTTTCGGGTTAATATAGGCCTATAACGTGGCTTTCTATTGGTAGAAGAATTTTCAAAATCGGTTCAGTAGATCCAGAGATTACCCCGTACAACCTCACAAACTCACAAACTTTACCTCTTTTTAATATTAGTATAGATCAGTTTAGATTCGCAAGAATACGAGTACAATAAGTTGACAAATATACTCATGTCATATTCTACCAGCACCCTAATTACGTAACACACTATCAATCACAATCTGAATCATTTTGAAGCCTATTGCTAATCCATTTCTTCAGATGTTCGAAAGATTTATAAATGTATGAGGAACTGGGTGTAAAGTTCACTCATACTCTATGGAAAAGAGAGGATCCTCCGACCAGACGGGTGTTGTGTCTGGTGGGCAACTGCCCGACGGTTGATGTCGGGGCGTTGTATATATGCTAGTCGCGCGGTAAACAAAGCTTGCGCGATGCAGGATTTGCGTGACGTCAGTGTGACGTGTAGCTCGCATATAGTTATATCGGTATAGTTCGGCATAGTTACCGCTACAGATTTGTCTGCTCAGCAACGTAAATAACGCAATGAATGTTGTTGAACTGTGACAATTAAAGCTTTTCCTACTGTTAGTGTGTTACGCAATTACCCCGCCGGTATCTAGTGAGCAAATCTTAATTGATGATACCTAAACAATAAAGTCAAAAATTACTAAGACAAGAGTAAAAAATTGTATCAATCTGCGTAGGTCGCTAATTTATAAGATTGTAAAATATCTGGCGAAATATTAATGTACTATGCGGCTCGACCTACCGCTTCAGAGAATAGGTAGGTACATCTAGATATTACAGCTGTGAAGAAATGCATGGACCTATGTAAGCAGTAAGCCAGTGATTTATCCGGCTCACTCTGGGCTTATACCTTGCAACTAACCTTGCTGACCGGTTTATCTTTTGCGCTCACGTGAGTAGACGATTCTACTATCCAAAGCATGCCTGTCCTCATGATTTTTTTCCGCGTTGAACGCCTTTCGCGCTTTGAATTGTGGACTTGATATCTACTCAGATTTGTTACAGTTGTAATGACAATCTTACAACTGTAACAATCGGCGGATTCCTAATCCAACCATGATTTTCACAGGTACTGTCTACTGATGTGGCGAAATTTGGCTGTATCCTTTAGCTAAGTTAAATATTAATGTATTCTTCTTCTTCTTCTTTAGGGTTATGGTTTCCGCACTTAGTCTTTCATGTGGACCATTGTGCGTGGGCCATGACGGCCGTCGGTGGGTATTCTAACCAGCCCACCTCCCTCCAGAAATTTATGATATCTCCTGGTCTGCTGAGAGCATCTGTCTACGATATGGGTGCCCCGAGGGTTTGTGACCTAATTTGGGTGACGCCTGTGCCTTCAAAGAGCACATGCGCAACGGTTTCCTCAGCCTCCATGCAGGCCCTGCACAGAGGACTGTCCGTTATGCCTATTGTGTGAAAGTGTTTATTTAGCGAGCAGTGACCCGTGATGGTCCCCGTCATCAGGCGCAGAACGTTTCTGTCCAGACGTAATGAACGTTTGGTTAGCTTGCCATCTACGGATGGCATGGCTTCCCTGGACTACCTACAGCCGGGTGTCGAGGTCCACCAACTCTCCGCTTGTGTATAGGTGTACTCCTGTAACCATCTGCGTAGCTGGTTAAAGGGGATGGGCACGATGGGTTCGGGTCCACAGACTGACGCGCTGGATGCTCTTCTAGCCAGTTCGTCAGCTGCATCGTTACCCAGTGATCCACTGTGTCCCTTATATTATATTAATGTATTATAGGTACGCGTAATTCCATGTGTGCCCAGTTCGTCGCACTCGGCTTTCTGCAGCGTATTGTGTATGAAGGACACCGATTTATAAATTGTTATAATATGCTGGAACATGGAAGTCTGGCATCGTTCAAAACTGGTTTAGATCTGACTCGTTTCGAAAGAATTATATTTATTCATGAAGGTCCGTTATGCATGCCTCTATTTTATTTATCTGTTTTTTTGTTGCAATTTAATTATACGTATTATTTTTATTATTATCTTACACTTTATTATATTTAAGTACGCATACCTACACACATCTACATATACAAATAAACAAAATTGAAGTGTCTGTTTGTAATGTCAAAATAACAGCTTTTACTAAATGAATATTGAAAGATACGGTACTTATATCAAAATACATTTTTTTTTAACTTTGGTCTGTCTTTCTGAATTATTCCAGCTAATCTCCGAAACGGCTGAACCGATTTTGACGGGAGTTTCACTGGCAGATAGCTGATGTTATAAGAAGTAACATAGGCTATTTTGTCCCGGTAGCACGTTCCCGTGGGATAATTTTATAACTGATTTACATCTGACACCTCACACTTCAGGTCTAGTTGAAAACCAGCGTCAGGCACTAGTTGTCTGGCCTTTTTGCTGAACTAAAGGCTCCCCCAAACAGGCACGACGCGACAGCCCGACACAAAGGCGCCGCCCGTCGCGCGGCACGCGGTGCCTTTTTGCCATGCTGTCACGCCGCGCCAGTTTGCACGAGCCTTTAGCCTATTTGGCGCAGCCGTGAGGCACACTTTCACACTTCTGCTAATTTCTTACAACGCATTTTACACTTTTCTTTGATTTTGTTATTCGCTGATTACGTTGTGTGCCTTTTGACTGTGCTAAATAAATGTAGGTACCTACTTTATTTATTTCTTTCTTGTTCTTTTGCATCAAAATCTATTGTGTAGTTAACAGTAAGCGCGCACACACACACAGACAAACCCGGAATGCGACTTTGTTTTAAATAATAATAAAAAAAAAATTGTTTAATAATATTTAGATACAGCTTACTTAGGTACGCCTTTCCCGCGAATTCCTTTGCGTGGATTTCGGTTTTTCTATACAAAATACTTTATTTCACATTAACCTACATGGGCCACTTAAGAAACGTCAGAAGCTAGGTGCACGGTTCCAATTGGTTGTTTCCTATGGAGAAGAGCCGGCAGGAAACTCTACGGTTACTCTTTTAAAAATAAGGGTCTTTTACAATGTTTCAAATTACAGTGTTGATAGGTATGGGAGGACAGTGTAGTGTATACAAACTTCAACACTCCATTTCAACCCTTTTCACAATTTTTAACATTTATTTTGCAAAAATTGTTGAGTGTCTTTTAGCCACCGCTATAGGAAATTCGGTACACTTGATCCCTCTTTTTATTTTGGCCTGTAAAATCAGTTTTAAGTCTAGGGAACGTGTTTGAGACAAAATTATACAAAGTGAAAAGCACGCTTCAAAAAAGTAAAACGGCGTAATATTTGTAAATAATGTTATATGATAAATGATTTTATTTCTGTAAGTAGGTTTATACAAACACTTTTACACGTCAATCATATTTTTAAAACTAGATGAGGTCGGCGTTTCCTATCTGACTACTCTGAGAAGAAAGGCCGAAACAAACTCAGAGGTCACAGTCTCTTTTAAAGTCCAGACATAATCTTGGTCAGATCATGTGAAGACCATGTAGATTTATGTCTGAAATGGTCTTTTGAGGAAAAACCACACAGAATGAGTGGACCTGTCCAGTCAGTGCACGCATTTGTCACTAAACGTGGAGCTCAACTCAGAACTTAAGGAGCTCAACCACTCGACGAACAATACCAAAGAAAGGACATTTGGGTAGGCCGCATAAAGCACTCAAACTGCCAGATTATCATTGAAACTACCTGAGAAAGTGAAAAATTAAAATAAAAAATAAAGTTACCGACATAGTCCTCACATTCACAATAAATAAATAATAATACTATACTTCACAAAGTAAATTGTCATGAAATTCTATATATATAATAATTATCAAAATGTCAAAATTTATGTAAAATAAAAAAATATAAAATAATCAAAAAAAAATAACATTCAGTATGCAAAAATTGGAGCAACTCAATCCCAAGCCTTTTTGTCCTCAATATAATCCTTAACGGTATAAAAAGCTTTCTGGCACAACTTACATTTAATTAATGATTTGAATTTATTAAGGCTTAGATCTTGAACGTGGCTTGGAAGTTTAATATAAAAGGGAATACATTGACACCTGAACGAGCCCCCTATTTTTTTGAGCCTTGTTGTAGATACAACAAATTTGTGTTTATTCCTAGTATTTACATTAAGGATATCACTGTATTTTTTAAACAATTTTATATTTTTATGTGCATATAAAAGATTTTCATAAATATATTGAGAAGGCACAGTCATTACATTAATCTCCTTAAATTTCTCTCTGAGAGATTGTCTCGGACTTAATTTATAAATTGATCGAACAATAATAAAGGAGTTTAACAAAAAACACAGGTTTGCACATAGTGGCCCCGTGTATGGGAGACTTGATCCATCCTGTATCAAGTCCCTCCCGGACTTGATACAGGGTGGATCAAGTCTCCCATATTGAGGAAAATTTGATATTTTTAGGGTAACCAAGTCTCCCATATCTAAGGGACACTTAATACTTTTTGGGCGATCAAGTTTACTCAAGCATATTAATAAACTTGAAATACTTGTAAAAATAAGAAATCAAACAACGAATTTAATTCGCCCGCGTGGATATAGGAAATTATCCCCCGGGACCGTGCTACCGGGACAAAGAATAGCCTATGTCCTTCCCCAGGATGCCATCTGCATCTATCTCCTTGCAAAATTTTATCGATGTCCGCTTAGTGGTTTAGGCGTTAAAAGGTAACTTATAGACAGAGTTACTTTCGAATTTATAATATTATAGTATGGATAATAGATTAAGAAATATGAAAGTAAACGAAGCAAAAACAGTATTTAAAGTTCGCAGCAGGTGGCGTTCTGTAGTTCCTGCCTGAATATAAAGATATCTTCTTAGTAAGTAGGTATACACACACACACACACACACGCACACACAATAGTCTTAGTAAGTAGGTATACACAAACACACACACACACAATAGTAGTCGTCTACAGTTACCGAAACTGAACCGGCGTGGATCGATTTTCCCGCTAGATACGATATCAATTTCAAATAATAAATAATTGACGGATTCTGATAAATCAGGATACTTAATGCGAAAAATATATGGAATGGCAGATTTTTAATAAAAACGGTGTTTGACTTTGTCGTCGAGTGTGACATTGACCTTGAGATGTAGATTTCATTGTCACTGGTGTCAAAGACTGGGTATAATACTCGTAGTAACAGTGATACAAGGATCTTTTGAAGCTTGAATAACACTGACAGGGGGGTTGTTGGTTAAGGGGACTACATGACGTAAACGCAAATTTATAATGCCTAAAAATATATGATCCACTGCAGTAACCAAAATCAGAAAAAAAATATGATATTCTTCTCGATATATGCTAGTTAGATAGTGTATTGAAAACATAATACAATTAACTTGATATAACAGAAAAAAATCACGAAGATACCTCTAAAAAAATATTTTAACTATTAAAAACCATACTAATATACATGCAAACATTCAGATTTTTGTCAGATTATTCTACAAGTAACATACTAACGTAATAGTGTTTTAATTTTTTAGTCCAATGAATAGATTTTTTGTAAATCCATAATTGCTTCATATTTTGCAATAAATTACCAGCGTCGTGTCATCGCGCGTCTCTTTCTTTTCTATGCAATCCGACAGTGACCGCGCTTTAGCTATTGTAAGCCTCTTAATAATATCAGCCGATTATTATCCCACTGCAGGGCAGACATCTTCTCATGCAGAGCAGGTATGTGCATTGCACCACGCTAGCTCAAGGAGGATCAGCGGATTTACTAGGTTTTTCGTAAACATTTTGTGAAATGGTTATGATAAAACCAGATGACTCCGTTAATTCCGATTCTGGCCACGGGTTAAAAGATCCTTGTACAGCTAAACTATGGGTTTGACTTCTTGTTCGTATAGAGGCATAAACCTTCAACAGTTTAACAGTAGATATTAATAGCAAAAGTTAATTAGTATTTGAAAAGAAATTTGCCAGGGAATTACCTTTTACCACCGTAGTAAAATGATTACTGCGTTCACGTACGGTCACCAAATGTGATAAGTAACCAGGGTCGTCGGATATAGTTGAAGTTTAGTAAGAAACTGATGGATGTTTAAGAATGAAATTTAATTTATTAAATGACCTGTATGTTTTCTATTCATTAAATTAATTTTTATTCGAAAACATTCATCGGTTTCTTACTAAACTTCAACTATATTGACGACCCTGGTTACTTATCTCTTTTGGTGACTATACTTAGAAATTCTGTGTTAAAATTACAGTATCAATTTCCAAGTGAGACAATATATGGAAATGAGACGTTTCATTTTTGTATGGAACTTTGGCTAGGACGTGTACATTCCCAGAAAATCTGTGAAATGTATCTATAAACATGTAACAGGTAATTATTTATTGAAATAATTTGTATTGTAGAAGTACAAAAATAAAATTGAAAAAGTTTGACGTTTGTTGTGAGAAAAATAGAGACTTAATGACAGCTGACAATGACATTAATGTCATCATTCAATAACCTGTAGCGGGGATAATATAAGATTGACAACGACACTACCGACAGTGTATGTCAAAATAAAACGTTCGGAAATCGGAAGTACACTGGCCAAGTCGATTTTATTAATCGAACTAGGATATTATTACATGTTTCCATTAGTAACACATTAGAAATAGGTGTATTAGATGAATTAATAATACAGCGATACCTTTTTATAAATATATTTAATATTTTTGTATTTACAGTTTCACATTAATTTTAGATCCATTCTGATTTCAGAATGCATGTTGTCAGGATGCCGCCATAGCGTGACCATAACGACAACAATGGCAATAATTGAAAAACTTTAATTTGTGTGTACAACAAATTCACGGATTAATATTTTTCCTTAATACAGTGTATTTTTCCCCGCTTTTCGATATAGTATATAAGTGCTAGCCAAAAATGTAACATTTCCTTTCATAGATCTTCTAAAGACAGCAGTAATCATAGTTTTCATTGGATTGATCACCGAGATGTTTACCAAACCTAACATTGTATAAAGGAGGTGTGAAAACCATAACCAATTCAGTGAGTCCTTTTGCAGCAAACTTAAACAAAACAAGAGTAGAAACTGACCTAAAAACAATTACCTTTTCTAGAAACATCCAATGCAAACAGTGGCTCACCGCTAGTTTATAAGTAAAACAAAACGGAGCGCGGCAGGGGCTGTCATCTCCGCAACTTTAAATGGGTTAAGTGAATGCAATAGTAAATAGCTTGTGCCAGTAAGTACATAGGTAGGAAGGCTATTGACCCACAGACAGTATCTTATAATTAACCATGTATGTTTTAATAATTGTTTTTATACAGGGTGGCCCGCATATAGAATAACAAATGAGTACTTAAGGCGACAATAAGTGCCAGCGACCTTGAGCGAGTGGGAGGAGCATGCGAAACTTTTAAGCGAATAAAATTGCACGGAGCGTTAGCGTCTACCCGCACATTGATCAGCAATGCACTGCCACCCGTCGCACAGTGGATCGAAACTGCTATATGAGGGACATTTGTTTTTTTTTTTACAAATTTCATTTTTTTAAATACTTATCGAAAGATCTCATTATTCCGATGAATAATTGTCATTACAAGTTTTTATCTAAAACTGATAGTTTGGCCGGAAAAAAATATTTTAGATTTTTTTGTATGGAATGAAACAGAAACTGCTAAAATTTGGCCATGTCTTGAAAGACCAGGCTTTCAAACTCCTATATTCTTATTCTTTGACGTGTTGGCTATAATTCTACGCTATCAACGCGCGCCCATAGTTGCCCGTTTAAGAGTTATGTATGAGGTTCGGAAAAATGAAAAAAAAAGTAAGTCAAAAGTACATTTTCATTAATAATGTCATAGATAGAACATTAAAACATTTATAATTAAAGGAACAATATTAATTTCAAAAGAATACAAAATCGAAATGTGGGAAAATAATCTAAAAAAGTACAAAAAAAAACAAATTTAAGCAAATGATAAATTTATTAATATTGATAATTAACTTAATATTGTAAAAAAATACTATATATTAGTAATTATATACAGTGATAAGTTTGCTAATCATCAATTAGCTAATTTTCTGTTCTTTTAATTACGAATTATCTCTTCTACGAATTAGTTTACCTATTTGCTAATAAATACATTCATAATGAAATTTAAATTTAATGACTCCACTTCCCTATTAATATACCTTAATGATAGGAATAGGAAGGAGTTATTCCGACCCATATAAATAAGGGTTTAATTTAAATGAAATCATTCAGAGATTTGAATACCAAGACAACTTGCTGTGTGCCTAAATATCTTTGTGACTAATATGGAAATGACATGGTGAATAATTTGGATTTGTTCATGGTTTTAAGAGAACAGTTTGGATTCTTACCGGAATGTAAAAATCTTTTTGAATACCTCAAGCAGACGCTAAATGTTAACTGGACTGAACAAAGAAGTGAAAACCTTCTGAAGTTCTGTCAGAATTTTTGTACAAATGTTTGTTGGAAGATGGGAAAGATCAAATAGACTCTTAGCAATTTTCGGAAGAGAAATGGAGATTGGCTGGAATCTGCCATAGCCTGGTATGAAGCCTTTATGTCTACAACAGAAAATGTCGATCCTGATGATGATGAGGTCAGTGAAGATGTAGAAACTTTGCCACCATCTTCACCAATAGCTTCAACGTCATCTAGATGTACACACTTTACAAGACAGTGATAGTGATTAATTTTGTTCGGGTTTAGCTGGTTTTTGTTTTGTTCTTTTGAATACTTTTTTTTTGTACTTCTTTCAATAAACATTTTTTTTTAAATTATTATTATTCCTTAATTATAAATGTTTTATATATGATATTATTAATGAAAAAGTACTTTTGCGTTACTTTTTTTAAAATTTTTCCGAACGTCGTAAATCTTGAACGGGCACTTATGGGCGTGCGCTGATAGCGTAGAATTATAGCCAACAAGTCAAAGAATAAGTATATAGTAGTTTGAAAGCTTGGTCTTTCAAGACATGACGAAATTTTAGCAGTTTCTGCTTCATTCCATACAAAAAAATCTAAAATATTTTTTTCCGGCCAAATTATCAGTTTTAGAGAAAATCTTGTAATGACAATTATTCATCGGAATGACGAGATCGTTCGACAGGTATTTAAAAAAAATGCAATTTGTAAAAAAAGTAACGAATGTCGCTCATATAGCAGTTTCGATCCACTGTGCGTCGCCCGCAAGAGCCCCCGCTTCAACGCGCATCAAGTTTATTCGCAAAAACAACCCACCTTGATTTATCAAACACAATAGAAATAAAAGCCGTATACAAAAATTTGGGTAATTAAATTGTCTTTTAGATGGTGCATATTTCAAGAAAATACGCCCGATAGTTTTTGCGTGATCATCGTTTTTGTGTTTGCGTTATCAATTAGTGTTACATTGTAATATCAATTATTTAGTGTCTGTAGATTTTATCATTTTAAATACACTGACGAGCAATATAAAAAACCACTCGCAAAGTGCATAAAGAAATCTTAAAAAATTGTTCCATGAAGTAAAAAAAATAGTTGTAAATAGTACTACATTGCACTTTAAAAACTTATTACATTACTGGTTTGTTCGAAGTCATGAATAAAAAACAGTAAAAAAAAAACACGTTTCTTAATTTTGGATTACATTTTAATACTTTTATTTTACCGCTGATTTAATTGTTTATACCTTTGCGTATCGATTGTTCAACTAAAAGTGCTTACGGCAGATGTTGACTTGTATTTAAAGTTATCATCATGCTTCTCACACCCGAGGAGTGTATTACCAGGATCATCACTATGGTGCATTTGGGGAGATCCCAGAGACAAACGGACAGAAATTTGGGTGAGAGGCATTCTACTGTCCAACAAGTGATTCGGAGGTTTAGGGAGCTGGACTTAACCTAAGCAGGCCAAGCAATGGTAAGCCAAGGCACACAACGCACAGAGCGGTATTTAGGTGGAAAACCTGGACAAAACCTATTATTTGCTTTGTCGAAATCAAGTGTGTGTCAAAATGTGTTACTTGAATTTACTTAGTGCTTTTATATAATTTTTTTAAGTTTGGAGAGGCGAAAGCGGAAATATGGACCTTTGCCTAAAAATTATACTTTTCTTCTTTTCTTTTCTTTTTTTTTCTTTTTTTTTCTTTATTTCTATTTTAAAAAAAGGAACGGTTTTAAACAAGAATACAATTCTATACAGGGATCAGTCATCTTCATCATTCTCTTCCTCTTCATTGTGATCTGATTCAGTAGATTGACTAAATAGTTCCTGTTGAAATAACTCTATTGCATTTTTTGAAAATGCTTGCATCTTTTTCTTCGGTTTTGGGCGTATGCTTGTCAAATAAGGGTCAGATGTCAACAACAGTCGATTCAATATATCTTTATTGCACTTTTCTCTCGAAAATTTACGAGCAAAATTTTGTCTGTATTGACGGAAGTGTTTGTTCCGCGCTTCTACAGCTTCCTCCGACAACTAACCAATAGGCAGCAAGACATGCGCAATGACACCTGCAGGCTTAGGCACAAGCTGCGTCTTGTCGAAGGAAGAATAGACAAAAATGACGTTTCGTGAAGACAGTACGACGGCAGCAAAGTAGAAAGAAAGTAGAAAATGGTGTGTCCTATCGCAAAAATAATGAAAATTTCGACCCCCTTTATGAAACTCCCAAACCCCTAAAACTCAATATTAAGGTAATAATTTTTCACAGTTTCATACAAAAAGTGAATAATTCTTTTTTTCCTTTCCATTTTTATACTTTGTGGCCGTAAAGTAAAATGTTTTCTACTGTCTTTAGCATGGCGATTAAAAAATCAAATTGTCTTCACTACCTAGACAACTGTCTTCTGAAATAGTCTACATTAAAAAGGATCTAGACAACTATCTGCAGAAACGAAAGACAACATTACAGATTTTAGAAGGATTTTTACGGTGCGATGTCAAAAATGGCGAATCGAAATGTCACTTTGTATGGGAATAGCCGTGTCTATTCTTCGAAGAGATAGACAGCGTCATGCTAAGCCCGCTGGTCCGTGAATTAAAATTTTAATTCTTAGAATAGCATGGGTAAATATTTTTCTTTGCCTGGTGTATCACATCATATTGCTTCATTGTAAGATCGGCCTGAACAAAAATGGCCATGCTTGTGACGGTGAATGCTTCTCAGTTGTTGTTTTACGAGAGCTGGAAACTGCTTGGCGAACCTTCTTAGCTCTATCTGGAGATTTCAAAATTTCGTTGATAACATTCGCCATGTCAGATTTTCCTGCAGCTCGATGACTAGGTCAATTCATCGGCAGGTACATTTGTCCTCAGGTCCATTGTTTTTCGGCGTTTCGAACGGTGGCATGATTCCCCGGACTCCTTGCTCGGCCGACCTCCAGAGTAGGTACCGCAAGCATATAAACGTTACCACTAAGCCATTGCTCGTGCTTTTCTTGGAAACGTGCTTATGTGCTGTTGCAAGAAATCCGGGTCTCCCTTGTTTTACCGAAAAGAAATTGCCAAATAGTAGTAGTCTTAAAATTGCTTAATTTCTTACGCAATGCACCAAGTTGATCAAGTTGATATAACATCACGCTGTTAATCCCCGAAGGGTTAGGTAGTGCTGTACCTATTGTACAGCCACATTAATGTGTTATGTTGTAACTCTCATTTAATAGGGGGCGAAATTCAGACTCCGGGCTGCTACTGAGAAATTCCTGCTACTGATACCAATCAATAAGTATCGCTTTAGAACGTTTGCGCACTTCATCCGTTCCGAATCCAAATTCGAGATCCGAATTCCATCCAAATTGGAAATTAATCATAATTATGCAGTACGAAAACGCACTTATTCTGATAAGTCTTCGTTAAAAGTAAATACTGAAGGACTAGTTTGCAAATAGGATGAATAAATTTCAACATTTACTTGTAAAAATATTATTTATTTTAATTATTGCGAATGTAAGACTATGTGGGTCATTGTTTTTTCTCAGTTAATTTTCATTATAGTGTGGCAGTTTGAGTAATTTATGCGGCCTACCCAACTGTCCTTTCTTTGGTATTGTTCGTCGAATCGTTGAGCTCCTTAGGTTCTGAGTTGAGCTGCACGATTACTGACCAATGCGAGCACTGACTGGACAGGTCCACTCAATCTGTGTGGTTTTTCCTCAAAAACCCATTTTAGACACAAATCTACATGGTCTTAACATGATCTGACCAAGATTATGTCCGGACTTTAAAAGACACTGTGACCTCTGAGTTTGTTTCAGCCTTTCTTCTCAGAGTAGTCAGATAGGAAACGCCGACCTCATCAAGTTTAAAAATAATATGATTGACGTGTAAAAGTGTTTGTACAAACCTACTTACGGAAATAAAGTCTTATGTAGCAATTGGCAATAATTACCTATTAATTTATTGTGAAACTAAAACAGTATCAAATGCGAATAGAGACATTTTACCCACAAAGTAGACATTGGTGCCGATTCTCTTGTACACCGAACTAAACTAACTAAACTATTACTAAAATTCCTTAATTCTGACTATGAGAATCTTAAAGCTCTTCTGCAAAAAAAAAACTCTAAATTTAAAAATAATTTTGACGCAACTAAAATTTAATTTGACAATCGTGACTCCACGTGGTACTTGTTTGCCCTAGCACGTATTCTTTTTGTAGAGCTGGAGGCACGCATGTGGTCAGCCTCGACGTGTTTTATATGGAATTTTTCACTTTTTTATGGAAAATATGAAAAAAATATTACCTACATGTAGAGTTTTAGTGGTTTAAGGGGTTATTTTTTTTGCGATAGGACACACCATTTTAAAGATATAAGCAAAATAAAATTTAAAAAAGATACGGTACTGGTTTTGCACCTGAAGTCGAGGTCTTGTCGTGAATTTTAGTTCATGACAACTAATTTTATTCCACATCTTTTTAATCGCGATTAAAAATAGCCAGACATAGTTAGACAACCGAAATTTTTGGTGAAAAACGTCAAATTCAGAATGGCAAAATTGGAATTTTCACTAAACTATGAATTCAGTGCCATCTTAGTGCTGTCAAACTAAAATACATATAGTTAAGCTGTGTCACTTTAATCAATTTCAGAATGAAAAATCGTCGTTTGACAGGAATAAACGAAATTTTAGTGATTTTTAGTCTAGTTTAGAGAATTTTGTGACAAGAGAATCGGCAAATATTCTTTGATTTTTTGCAAATTACAGCTCTGTTTTACGTCGCGAATTCGCGATTGTAGAAATTATATATTTATTAAATAACAATAATCGATTTCAAAAACCAAAGAATATTTGTATTTGGCGGGGTACAGCTGAGTATTCACCTTAAAGAGTAGGTATTTAATCATTGATATCAATATCAGAACATATTTAATAAACGTAAGACGTAACTAGTTATTATGTTCTGGGATAACTAGAGGCTTAATTAACAGTATTTTATATGCAGCTGCTCGAGTCACAATCATGACCTTAACGAGATCTTTAAGACATGCGATATGTACCTACATCAATTGTTGAGAATTCCGACGACGCGAAATTTCTTGGATTTTACTATTTGCAAAACAAATATTGACCGGTTTATTACTTGACGAACATCTTTGTATTCATGTTTTCCTGTTCAATCAATAACTAGGTACCGGGAGAAATATTTTTATGAACAATTATGCCTTTACCTGTAGGTACTTCCTTAATAAATATGATTTTTTTCGCATATGTTTTACATAATTTGGTTGATTTTGTGACTCATTTTATATCCTTTTTCAGTGTGTTTATTAAACCTGGGGGCCTATAAAGGCCACACTAAGCAATTCCTCTAAAAGTGATTCAGTTCATGAATTCCCAGCAGATCATTGGCAATTCCTCAAATTTTCGTAAAATGGTGACACTTATTAGCTGAATCACACTTCAATTCAATTCATATCAGAATCATATTTGGTGTAAATATTGCCGCGTGCAAAAAATTAAGACCGTAATTTTACCAGTTAATTTTTCTTTACAGTTTTTATTAATCAAATTGGTTTTTTATTATCATTTCTATCGTTTCCAGAACAAAGTATCCAGAACAAAGTACTACGGGAAATTGTTAATGCACCCTGGTACGTACGAAATTATGACCTCCATCGGGACCTAAACGTTGAGTTCATCGATAAAGTGATTCAAAAATCTGCAGAAGCTCACGACAAGAGACTTCATCAGCATGTGAACATCGAGGCGATCCAGCTTCTCGACCACACGGACATAGTGAGAAGACTTAAAAGAACAAAACCGTTCGAGTTAGTGTTTAGTGCTAGTGTTAGTGAATAGTGAATAGTGTAATGTAGCACAAATGTTACTAAATAAACACAAGAAAAAGTGTATTCGCCTTAATAGAGACAATAAGAAAAGTGCCAATGGACACATTCTTAGTATGTAAAGACAATTTAGCATTTTAAGTTATATTTAAATTACTTATTAGTCTATATACAAGGCTAGATTGTAATAAAATTAGGGTCCATCATTTTGATGAACACTAGGACAAGGGAAAAAAAAAAAAAAAAAAAAAAAAAAATTCTATCCTTTAAATATTATTTCAATATAATATACTTATAAAACTGTTAAAAAGACCGCATATAAGCGATGAGAAGGGAAATTAGAAACAATAAAACCTTTACAGTCTGGCAACGCGTACAAAAGAGTTTTTTAGTTTATCCTTTGAGTCAGTGTCCCCACCTTAAGGCATTTTCTCCTAGATTTAGAGGATTTTTGTACGTTTAGGGGATTTTTTAGGGAAAGTTTTGATTTTAAATTCGCAAAAGAATTTAATGCGCCACTGCGTGTACCCGAACGTTACTTGGTGTGCCGATGTATCGTTCTCTATCGCTAGCAACAAATCCAATGTTTAAAAATCTCGTGTCACAGTGTTTGCGAACTCCTCCGGAAACGTCTTGAATGGTTTTTATGTTTTTTTTTGTGTATTTTTGTAAGATGTTGTTTTTGACTAATCATATGATTCTGCTAATTGACATTAAACTTCAAAAAAGCAATTCATAATTTGTGGACCATTTTACGAATCTCCATACAAAACTGTCAAACAGATGAATTGCGTGATATGAATTGTACGCAGATAATACTATGAATTGTCAGTTTGTGACCATTCTACGATTTATAATATGATTCATAATATTATCCTATTATGATTCTGCCAAAGAGGCCTTTTTAGACCCCCTGGTACCTAGATGGTAGATTTCCGGGAATCTACTAGTTCTCACAGTTTTGTCTTTTTTAAGGTTTTGTACGCACAGGATGCCAACGGGAGTATATTAATATGGGCCTCCGCTGTCGGTCCGTCCGTTCGTCCGTGCGTCCATCCTTCTGCCTTTCATCGGGCTGTATCTCATGAACCGTAATAGGTGGACAATTGAAATTTTCAGAGTTTGTATTTCCATTGCCGCTATAACAATAAATAATAAAAATAAAATAAAGTAAAAAAATTAAAGGGGCCTCCATACAAGAAACGTGTTTTTTTTCGGCATGTTTGCCTTGTGGAACGGAACCCTTCGTGTACGAGTCCGACTCGCACTTGGCCGCTTTTTTTTGTGTTGGAGAGCATAATTCGCTCTGACTCTCAAGTCGTAGTGAAAAGATTAATAATCATATTAATTGCTGAATGCAACTGCAAGGAAAGTAGGTACAACCCGATTCAAATTTATGATGACTCGGATCATGAGGCGCGTGGCTGCGCAGTAACAGATTCATGTGTCAGCGGGGGTGAGGGGTGAGGTACTGCGCACCGAGTAGCACACTTCAGAGCTGCCATTAAGTTTGAATTGGGCTGTACTGTTCTGTAACATAAATGACTACCCTAGGTAGACAACCATCTGACTTAAGCGTCTTCACTGTTGCAGGACATTTACTAGAAGGCATCCATTCTGACACCTAGACACATTCATTTTGAGTAAAAATAAAAATGTGTTATACCTACCTTACTTATTTTCACAGTTAAGGCTCCTACAAACAGGTGCGACACGCGACGCAAATCACGGGAGACACAAAGGCACCGCTCGTCGCGCCTGTCTTTGGGAACCTTTATAAAGTTTAAAATAAATATTCAGAACAGGTAGAAACACCTGTTAGTTATACGAGTATGCTACAAACCAGATTCTTCTGATTTATGAGAATGTCAATTAGCGACTAACAGCAACGCTAATGATAGATAATAAGCGCTATAACGACTTCAAGTGGGTATAGTTCGTAGGTGTAATTGTAACTATGCAATGATTGTGAATTTGTGCTGAGGAGGTATAGGAGTACCTACTTAATAGAGCTCATCTGGGGAGGTACGACCACCTTAGTGCTCATATACACGAACGGCACGCGCCAACGGCATGGCAAAGGTAACTACAGACGTCGATGTGGTTACGGCTACCGCCGACGAGTATCGATGGCTGCAGTTGCTGCATAACCGAGCGCCGACTTGTCAACGCGGACGGCAGCAGCTGCCTCTGCCATTGTTGGCGCGTGCCGCTCGTGCCATCAGCACTTGCTAGCAAGTAGCGTTGCTTCTTCTTCGTTTCGTTTCAACGGTACATCTATGTTGCTTATGCTGTTTGGGCCCGGTACGTAGGTGGCCACGTTTATGGGGCATCATGCAGAGGCGTTGTTCAGATCGTCAACGGTGTAGGTAAATTGGCAGTTAGAACCCTTCAGCGTTGGTATTGCCCGATATGAAAGGTGTCGGTGTAATGACAAGCTCGCAAGAATATTTGGCATTTTCTCTGGAAGATTTCGATAGGCGGCGTTGACAATTTACCTTTAGGAGGGCCACCATGTTTGCTTACCAAATAATAACAACAAATAATAAGAGATCGCTGGTTTCCAACATCTGGAGGCAACTTTTTGGCTAACATTCTAATCATAATTAGCCTATAATCTTCCCACTGCTGGGACACAGGCCTCCTCTCTTTGAAAGGGAATGGGCTGTAATCTACCACGCGGGCCCAGTGCGGGTTGGTAGATGTCACATGTCTTCGAATTTTTGGTTCTAGGACATGCCGGTTTCCTCACGATGTTTTCCTTCACCGTTTTCAGAGCAGTGGTGATGAAATTATTTACACAAAGTAAAGCTCCTGCCTGAGTTCGAACCCACGACCACTCGTAAGTCGGGGCCGATACCACTGGGCCACCACTGCTCCACTGGCCACCACATTCTAATCTAATAAACTCATTCATTCATTTCATTCTCATTCTAGTCTGTTTATATATGTGTGTACAACATAAATGGTTAAATAAATAAATAAACAAAACAAAGTCAACTCTCCTACCTACTGAAAAAACGTTCAAATTGAAGTCGCTCATTTTAGCGATAGAGCGGTATGTAAATTAGAGGTTCTTTTTTTGGCAAATTGATACTGAGATCTGAAAGCAAACGTTCTTAAATATACCTACGGGTATTGCCTCTCAACACTACTAGTAGCATCACATGCACTGCATATTTATCTAATGTTTTGTAAACTAATGCATTTTTCAAACCTCAACGTATAACATTACCTACTACAGTTATTACAATCGGCCTCGACTCCGCGAGTAATGAGTCACGTGCATAATTATGTCTGTAGTACTGACTATTACCGTCTCATTCATTTGTTTTATCATCATTCGGGGATAAGGTTGCCATTTTTTTTATTTCAAATATAGTATTGTCGAAGTCATTGCCTGTAAAAATATAGATTGCGAACTTCTTTGAGCTTTTATTTTTTTGAATGACTCGTAACTATTATTATATTACACTCTAAATTAATGTTACAAAATACAATTACGTAAATTCAGCTTTTATGAGTCTAATACGACTAGTATTAGTCTCATAAAAGCTGAATTTAATTTTTGCGCTTATTTCGCCGTTTTGCATGGAAATTAAAATATATTAGTTTTGCCTATTAGAGTATATATTTCTTTAAATACACTTTTTGGCCTCTAATATAGTAGGATACTATATATATAATATAGTAGGGTTGGCAACCGTATTCGAGGATGACCTACTGTTTTTGGTTTCAGACGAAGTGATTGATTGCTTTTCGGGTACAAATAGCTTATTTATGAAGTTTGAGAGGGGCTCGTGGGTAAATAATAAGAGCCGAACGGGTTGATCGCAGCTTAAGATGCTCTCGTCGCGGCCGGTTCTTGGATGGATGACCATCCATTAAATATCGACACCCTTCCGCGCACCGAAAAGCACGTAAAGCCGTTGGTTCCGGCTGGCATTCGTAGATCTTTGAACGTCGTTACGGGTCGTCATTTAGACTGCAAGCCGACCCCAGCATCGTTGGCAAAGGCTTGATTGATGCAGTTTGAAATTCGTTTTACAAATTCTGGATCATCCTGTCACCGTTTGGCTAAAACGGAGAGACGGCGAGAATAAAGGCAAACAGGCGCGACAGGTTGTCGCGTCGCGCCAATGTACACGAGCTTGTAGGTACAAGTAGCCAGCAATTGCGTGATTATATTTCTGTTAGAAGACTATTATAGGTTCATGATGATCACGATCTTATTATGTCTAATTATTATATTTATTAATTTATTATTATATTTATATACGAAGTTAACCCCTAAACATCCTCTGTCCCTGGATCTTGAAGAGTCGAAATGAGTTCAAGCGCTACTCAGGGGGGGGGAGGATAAATGTTTCTCTCTGAGGAAGGGGGGGGGGGGGGTTCTCAAGCCGTGAAAGCATTTCAAAAAACACCTTCGGCACCTATTTTCTCTAAGCTCAACAATGTGCCCCCCCCCTTTTCGAGGATGACTACGACTTATCTATATAGTATACTTTGTAGATACAAAGCCCAACGGGGGGGGGGGGGGGGGGGCAACTGCACCCGCTGCCCCCCCTTCCCTTGTATCCGCGCCTGTAGCTACTATCTACTCGTACAAGTCTATAACCAATCTTGCTCTGCAACGGTTAACCTTAAGTGTGCTCACGATGTACTAGGCCTTCCTAGAGGACCTTTCCTCTACCGTAAACAGTGAAATCTTAGATTAACTCAGTAGGTATATATATCTATTTGACATTGGAACGTGCGTGAAGCCGTACGCACATAAACCGTGGCTTATCCAGCAATGGAGCGAAGAAGTGCAGACCTAGGTTTATACGGATAACTAATGCAGACAGAGAGACTCGTGGCTAAATAATAACCGCGCAGGTCGATCGAAGGTCAAGCTACGCTTACTGCACCCGCGTCTGTTTGTGGATGGGTGGCCATCCATTACATATCGAAACCCTTGCGTGCCTCGGAGAGCACGTTATGCAGTTGGTCCCGGCTGTCATTCATAGATCTTTGACAGTCGTTACGGGCAGTCAGAAGCCCGAAAGTGTAACAGCCAGTTTTACCAAGGGGTATCGTGTTACCCAGTAACTGGGTTGTGGAGGTCAGATAGGCAGTCGCTCCATGTATAATACTGGTATTCCGCTGCATTCGGTTAGACTAGAAGCCGACCCAAACATAGTTGGAAGGGCTGGGCAGGTATTACGGATAACTTATGCAATAAATTCCACTTAAAACGCATGACGTAAATGTTGTGGAATTTGCGGCATTTTGGTATTGTTCCACCCACCTGCACTGAACACTTTTGTTTTAGTTCGATCTCTAGCAGAGATTCACTAAGTGCCATGCGAAGTGTCAAGCGATTTTGAACCATGTGCGTTGCAATTATTAACTGGCAACTTGCCTTACCCTTTTTTTTGCAACGGGGTGGAAATCCTCATGGATATCTAGTTAGTATATGTTTTAGGTATGTATGTATTTATTGTATATGTAAATGGTACACCACTGACTACCTGCATTGTTGTCTCTCCATCCAAAGTTTGTCTGTAAAATATCGCTTTTAGCGATAAGACCGCTCATTGTATCACCATATTATGTAAAATTTCTACATTTATATCTGTAGTCTTTATGGTGTACATAATAAAGAGTATTCTATTATATTCTAGTCATAAAAACGACATAACACTTCTAACAGTCACATAATACTAACAATATACCACAGGATCCTATCACAAACCGGTCCCGAACTATTGCATTGCACGTTGACTTTCACCGCTGCCCGTCTGTGGAACGAACACGTTTATCTAAAAAGCAGATTAACCGCTGTTAATTGACCGTTACAGCGGAGTGACTGACACCCGCGTCCGGTGCGTCCTAATTAATGTCGTCTAGCTATAGTAAAAAGCTGCGTCTGCCTGTCTACGCCCTTGTAACTTTTGCTGAATTAACTGTAAGGCTGCTTTTCAACTGAAGCGGAGAACTGCAGAGCTTACAATGATTAAATCTACTTAAAAAAATAAAAACACTGACAGACAACACAGCTTTACGAGCAGGGTTTGGAAGCATGAAATTTTGTACAAGAGTTCCTTTTAAAGAAGGAACTAGGTAGAACGTATATCTATACTGAAATTATAAAGAACGCCGGGAGGGGACGCGCTAGGAGGACATTTATAGTGACCTCATTGGTGTTATTCTTCAGAAAGGTCAGGTGCGGAGTACTCTAGCTCGCCGTCCGGTAAGGACCAGACCCGGGTCGACGGCGCATTATGTTACACGCGCGCCTCAAAGAGATGTCAGCACCAATTGACGGGGTCCGCTACGACCGATGCCTGCCAGGGTCGCGGGTTTGTCCGAAGGTGTTACCGTGGCCCTGGCACACAGGCAATTGAAGCAACACGGGTGGGTTTTAGTCAGTAAAAGTCTGACACGATCTCCCGCTCCGCCCAGAGCGGGAGAAGTTATTTGATGATATCCCTCCAAAAAAAAAGGTGCACATGTATGACCAGGCGTATGAACGTAAACGAGGCAAAATGAGTATGTAAGGATCGTAGCGGGTGGCATTCTGTAGTTTCTGCCTACCCCCATGGGAAGAAGGCGTGAGTTTATGTATGTGTATTATAAAAAGATAAAATTTTATTTGTATGTTTGCATGTAGAGGATAATCTCTGGAATTACCAGTCGGATTTAAATTCAAATTCTTTCAGCATTTGATAGCCTAATTCTTGAGGAAGGTTATTTATTTAACATCACGCCTGGATCCTTAGGAGCCGAGCAAAAAGATAAAAAAGTTAGAAATAACGCTAAGAGAAAACAAAGTAATAGCGCGGGCAGGCGATGCGATGCGACGTGGTGGGTCCGGGGAAACAGACATTTCACGCAGACGAAGTTACGGGCAGAAGTTAGTTCTTTATGTTACGAAGGTGCAATGAGCACTAAGGATTGATTCCCTAAAGAGGATAAATAGTGAATGAAAGTTAGAAAATTTGTAATTTTTGCTGGTGGGAAATCCCGTCGGGCTTACGGCTTGATTTTCCGACTGTTATGACTAGGGCCCGTAAAATAATTTGCAGGTCAGTATACAGGTTGGTACAGGGTAAGACATGTTGAAGAGCCTCCTCGTGGCGCACTCTGGGCAACGTCAGCTCCAATTGCTCACCTGCTTTTGGTGGTGGACAAATTTTTTTTTTTTGGGTGGGAAATCATCAAATGACCTCTCCCGCTCTGGGCGGAGCGGCGTGTCAGACTCTTACTGACTAAAACCCAACCGTGTTCCTTCAGTTGCCTGTGCGCCAGGGCCACGGTAACTCTTTCGAACAATCCGCGACCCCGGCAGGCATCGGCCCTATCGGACCCCTTCAATGATGCTGACATCTCCTTGAGGCGCGCGTGGAACACGACGCGCCGTCGACCCGGGCCTGGTCCTTACCGGACGGCGAGCTGCCCATTGCTCGCCGTCCGCAAGCCCGCGCCTACGGTGGCCGGGAGTCGGCAATTGACTCCCGACGCCCAGGGTGTCTCCTCCTGCGGCGACTAGGGGCGTGAGGGCGCAACGATTGCCGCACCCTCACGCGCTCCACCTCCCCCTTCGCGAGCATTACTGCTTCACAGAAGGAGGTGACGGGTTCCCATTCCCTCTCGCTCCATACCATGGCCTGTACCAGGGCCGGACGCGAGAGATCGCCGCCGCCGATCGCCGCCAAGAGGACACGGCGGTGCTCCACCCAAGCTGGGCAGACCTCCACCGTATGCTCCACCGTGTCCTCCGGTCGATCCACACAATGCCAACACCCGGGCGTTTCCTCCCGCCTTATCCGAAACAGGAACCTCCCGAAACAGCCATGTCCGGTGAGGACCTGCGTCAGGCGGAAGGTGAGGACGCCGTGGCGCCTCTCAAGCCACTCCTCAAAGAGGGGACTTACCGCCGCAATTGTGGCGTGCCCAGCGCTGGGTTGCGACAGTCGCACTCTCCATACCGCCATGAGATCCCGCCGGAGCTCTGTCCGCTGTGCCGCGATTTCTCGCGGCAGCGGAGTAACGCCCCGGCGTTTCGCCTCCTCGCGCCACTCCCAAATGTGCGCGAGGACTTTTGCCTCCAGATCCCATGGCGGCAATCCGGCAAGGAGGCTCGCCGCCTCGCAGGAGACCGTGCAGTATCCTTGGACCAGCCGGATGTCCAGGACAGTTAGGGCTGGCGGCTAATCTTCAACAAACGGGGAAGGGTCATGGTTTCAATCACTTATCATCATAGTTGATCGGTGATGGGAACCGGGCTAAGGGCGAGTCGGCCAGTCCGTCATTGGGGTAGGCCTGGTGGCCATCTAACGTCTACACCCCCTCTGATTGCAGAAGGCAGGTCGTAGGCGTAGATTGGGAGGGGGAGAGGAAGACAACCTCTATAAAAAATTAACCCAATCCCAAGGTCGAGCGTGCCGAGGGGAAGAATGGCCGGAGGGGATCCGGTCACTAGCGCGGGGGGGGGGGGGGGTTAACAGGGGAAAAAGGGACCGCACCCTGCAAAGGAAAAAACTAAATAAAATAGATCAGACAGATAATAATAAGCTACCCCAAGGCGGTACCGGCTGCTCAGCAGTCGGAGAATCCGTCACGTTCTCCTCGAGAACGTCAAGCCCCCATTCGTATTCTGGGGGGGGGGCAATATTTGTCAACCACTTGCCGACGGCAACAAGAGCCGAGGAGGCGCAAGTTCCGACAGGGACCAATCATACGACCTGGAGGAATCTAGGAGGAAACGCAGCCTCTCCTCTAGTGAGGAGAACCTGTTGGCCGCGAAGGTGCCAAAGGTACAGAGAGGGCGAGGTGGTGCGGAGGCGGGCGGATTGCCCGCTTGGGTGCCGGAACGTGACGGAAGGGGTCGCTTCATGCCCGTACGCCAGACTTACACGCCAGCTCCAGTGGAGCGCGTGGAGAGCGCGGAGAGCGGCCCCGAGCCCATGGAGGCGGACCTGAGCGGGGGCTCCACTGTGTCCCTGCTGGGATCGACCAGAGCGGAGGCGGGTGCTGCAAAACGGGCGCAGCGAAAGACTGTCGCGGCTGACGAGGTCAGCGAGATGGCCCGACAGGCCCGTGAGCGGCGCTCTACCCGGATGGCTGACGGCGGGAGCATTACAGCGGTGGCGCTCAGCCGCCAAGTCTTGGACGGCGTGGATGTCGTCCTGAAGGTTGCCACCAAATCGGGCAACCTGAAGGGCACATTCACCCGTGCCCTGAAAGAGGCGCTGACGGCATTAAGGAGGCGGTTGAGGTCCTCCTAACCCGCACTAGCACAGAGGAGACGGCGAAGCTATGGGAGGAGAACGGCCGTCTCCGAGCTGAGCTGAAGGACCTCAAGCGCCAGTTCGCTGCCCAGAGGGCTGCTCCCGCGGCCACCGGCTCTTCTTCCGTCGCGGCCCCGTCGTCAACTCCAGCGCCGGTCCCGTGTTCGACCCCTGCACTTGCGGATGCGGAGATCGAAAAGATCGCCCGCATCTGCATGATGCAGTGTGGGACGATGGTGGGTGCCCGCTTGGAGGCCATAGAGGCAAGGCTCCTGCCGGCGGAAACCCTCCGCCCACCGCTCGCTGCGGACAAGCGGAGAAAAGAGGGGCCGGCTAATCAGGGGCCACTAATAACCACGGCGGCAGAGTCGAGCCGGTCCGGGAAGGGGACCGAAAAGCCCGCAGAGGGTTCGTCCGTGCACACTTCCCGGGCGGCTGCGCCACCGGCGGCCGCGCCTGGGCCTACCACGGAGGCCTGGACGACGGTCGTCAAGAAGGGCCACCGTAACGGGAGGAAGACGGCACCACCGGCACCGGCTGGGGCACCAACACCAGCACCAAAGAAGGCCCAGGGACCGCCTAAGATCAGAGCCCCACACTCCGCGGCTCCATAATTATAAATGTTTTAATATTCCATCTATGAAATTATTAATGAAAATGTACTTTTGACTTACTTTTTTTTTCATTTTTCCGAACCTCGTAACTCTTGAAAGGGAACTATGGGCGCACGCTGATAGAGTAGAATTATAGCCAACAAGTCAAAGGATAAGAATATAGTAGTTTGAAAGCCTGGTATTTCAAGACATGGCCAAATTTTAGCAGTTTCTGTTTCATTCCATACAAAAAAATCTAAAATATTTTTTTCCGGCCAAACTATCTGTTTTAGAGAAAAACTTGTAATGACAATTATTCATCGGAATGACGAGATCTTTCGATAGATATTTAAAAAAAAAAAGTAAAAAAAAAACGAATGTCCCTCATATAGCAGTTTCGATCCACTGTGGGACGGACGGACGCACGGACCGACAGCGGAGGCCCATAGTGATATGGTCCCGTTGGCACCCTTTGGTTACGAAACCTTAAAAACGACAAAACCGTGAGAACTAGTAGATTCCCGGTACCAGGTTTAACAAACACACTGAAAAAGGATATAACATGAGTCACAAAATCAACAGAATTATGTAAAACGGATCCGACAAAATTCATATTTATTAAGGAAGTACAGTCAAGGGCACAACTGTTCATAAAAATATTTATCCCGGTAATTATTGATTGACCAGGAAACCATGAATTTACCATACAAAGATGTTCAGCAAGCAATAAACCATGATTTGCAAGTAGTAAAATCCAAGAAATGCCGCGTCGCGCGTCGTTGGTATTCTCAACAATTGATGTATCGCATGTCGTAAAGATCTCGTTAAGGTCATGTGTCTCGAGCAGCTACTCATAAAATACGGTTAATTAAGGCTCTAGATATCACAGAACATAATATTAACTAGTTAGGTATAACAAATGTTCTGAGATCGATTATTGAATACCTATTTTTTAAGCTTTTAAGAGGCTTACAAGACCTAAAGCGCGGTCACTGTCGGATTGCATAGAAAATAAAGAGACGCGCGATGACACAACGCTGGTATTTATTGCAAAATATGAAGCAATTATGGATTTACAAAAAATCTATTCATTGGACTAAAAAAATAAAGCACTATTACGTTAGTATGTTACTTGTAGAATAATCTGACAAAAAATCTGAATGTTTGCATGTATATTAGTATGGTTTTAATCGTAAAAGACTTTTTTTTTGAGGTGTTCGTGATTTTTTTCTATCATATTAAGTTAAGTGTATTATGTTTTCAACACACTATCTAACTAGCATATATCGAGAAGAATATCATATATTTTTCTGATTTTGGTTACTGCAGTGGATCATATATTTTTAGGCATTATAAATTTGCGTTTAGGTCATGTAGTCCCCTTAACAAGAAGTGAGCATAGTGCAATCCTGCGAGCCAACATGTTCGCTCTAACCGACAACGCTCTCCGCTCCCGTTCAATATATTATTACGTACCCGTATATTACGTTATGATTTTATGATTGTTATCCTTATCGCTAAACATTATCTGCTTACCATTTTCGGCAATGAAGCTGCGAAAAGTTAACAGGTACTTAATTAAACAAAAAATGAGCATTTGTTGAGATGACTGCATTTATGTGTTTTGTGTGTCATCTAACTCTTAAGGCGATAATAGCGTCATCTTTAAGATATAAATAAGCCAAACTGACAAGTTTTAATGTGCATAATAATATGTACACTCGCCAGCAGGGCAAGCTACACGAAACTGTAAAATTTCTCCAAACGATTTTAAACCTTAAAATGTCGGATGGTTAAGTTCAAAATCGAATGAGAAAATCTGACAGTTTGTGGTAACTTGGATGTGCTATACACAGTACCCAAACGTAGGACACCGTAAAACGTTCCGTTTTTATTCAGTTTCTTTTTTGCGTGTTTTCAAAGTTCAATGAAAAGACTTATTCAAAAATCTATATATATAAAAATTAATCTCTATTTCCCTTGGTCATCGCATCACGCGTGAACGGATGGAGCAATTACACTAATTTTTTTTTTGTTGTTTTTATTATTGTCAGGAAAAGGTTCCTATGAAAGAAAAAAATTAGGAAATTGAGCGGAACATTAGAAAATTTAAGAAAACTTAACGCCAATAAATTTTATATAACTGTCAGTGGTTTGAAATAACTGTCAGCGATTGACAGAATGCGCGCTGCAAATATCGTTTAAAACACAGATTGGTTGATAAATGAGTCGATAGTTTTAGGTTTAGTCAATAGTCAAAACTATAACCAAATGACATATGACATTCATAGTTATGACAGGACAACGTCTATCGGTTCGGCTAGTATCTTATAAAAATTAAATAGTACCTATCATGGTTCATGATAAAACAATCGTAAAAAAAATATTTAGTCGTGTAAGTCTCAAAATTTTGAGCGTAAACTATCACCTTATACTTTATCACCATTATATTTTATGTAATAAGATTATAAAGGGAATTCAATAGACTAAAGAAATACCTAAAAATTATTCCACTGAGCCGCGCATTTATTTCATGATTTAATTAAAACCGCAAAATTGCTTTTATTTTGGTGGTCACTCGATTCAACTAACACCAAGCGCATCGCTGTTTTGAACCTTATTTGTTGCCGCGATGAGGTAATGTCAATTACCTAAAAATTTGCTTCTTACCGCGCCTTAACGTGGCTGTTGATTCATAAGTTGCGTAATACCTAGTTTAAGTAAAAATAGGCTTACGTAGAGCGTCGTCTTTATGACATGGCGCACATTATGCGAAATGCGACTGCGCCAGCTCGGCGACTAGACGCAGCGACAGGCTCAACGGACAGTTTTCATGTAGGTATTTTGTTCAAATCTCCGCACACTAGACGTCAAGTTGCAAAGTCGCAATGACAGGCTAGGGCAGCCGCACGTTCTCACTACCTGTCGCAGCGACTAGACGCACGGTGCACAAGCATACCTGACGATAGTAGGATGCGCTTCGCCTTCGTATGATGAGCACCAAGGTAAGTAGAGGCACCATATTTACTCGCAAGATGAACAACACGACCATCTCAATCAAAATGATCGCTTTCTGGATGACGTCTGGCGTAAAGAAGTAGCAGACCCAAACCACAGCTCTGCGTCTAGTCGCAGCAACAAGACGCTTAGAGACGCTGGAACTTAATCTGATATCTGTGTGTAGACTATTTCTAAAACTGGATGTACTCACGGCTACATATCAAACTAAACATTTCCAGTTTTAGCTGACTTCGCATTATATAGGCTTTTCGTACAATGAGAAGTTAGCTTATACTGGAAAAGTATAGCTTGATATGTACTCGTGCGTACCAGAATGTCCGGGTACTTTACATATATTATATGTATACATTTGTCCTATACATAGTCTAAGTATTGCATTGCTATGTATCCGTAGAGTTTATTGACACTAGGTACAGAGACTGGTGACTACTTTTAGGGAAACCCTTGCGGGACTTCCGCGACGTTTGTATGTCATGCTGTTGTATATTAGATACGTAATTATTATACAGAAGTACTAAAACATAACCTGTTTTGTATTTTAACCGTATATATAGAATACTTTATAGTCCTTTATTGGATTTATTTATTAAAAATAATAAATGTGAGAGACGGGAGGCAAATTGAAACCCGGAAAAGTATACGTTTTGTTCCGAAAAAAACACATTATGACATAATCCATAGTATAATAACGCGACTTTTTTTTGTTGGTCAAAGTTACATACATAAACTCAAGCCTTCTTCTCATAGGGGTAGGCAGAAACTACAGAACGCCACCAGCTACGATCCTTACATAATCCTTTTGCCTCGTTTACGTTCATATTTCTGGTCTTGCACGCTGTGCACGCATAGGTACCTTGGTTGCGAGTACAACGTAATCGAAGTTGTTCTAAATATCGACTTTCCCTTTGATACCTGCACAATAAATAAACAATAAACTTACTGTTTAAAATTTATTTATAGTGCTTGGAATGACCCTGATTGGATTTTAGGGTGTGTGCTGTTTCTATAGGTAATTACTGCTGGGTACGGTAAGTACCAATAATTGCTATTTCTAGACAAAAGTTATTCTGCTTTATTCATAACACCATCTACTATGTGATGTAAATTTTAATAATAATCCGTTTTACTTACTCGTATATTATGAAAATTTTATTAACTAATACATTTTTCCTTTACTGATAATTAAGTTGGTATGTAACCATGTTTCGATTGTTCCAACCATTGTTTTAAGTATATGTTGCTATTGTGTATGGTTATTTTAAACGTGTCCATTATATCAACGCATCATATTTATATCACACAAAACTATGTGTTTAAAAATATTCAAACAGAAACCATGTAATTAAAATAAAACAATAACAATAAAAATGCCACTTACCTAGAATTCGCATTTAAAAAACATTCCCAGGAAGTTTTCAATTGAAATAAACTCAAATCCAAATCGATAACTCACAAAACACTAGTCAAAAACTTAAGCACTTATCACTCAAATAAAAACACATCACAAAAAATTGTTCGCAAACTTTCCGATCTACGCGATAAATGGCACTAGCTCGAACGCGTGCAACTTTGCCGGCAGCCGGCGATACACTGACTGGACTGCCTAGATACTCTCCCTCCGGTACAAGGCTAAACTTGCACTCCTGATAACAGGTTATTACAACTAAAATAAATGAATGAAGATGACCTAATGACTACATTCGTTTCCTTGATTCGATAGCCAAGTGATTTACGCATGTGCATTTATCATGTAGGTAAACTAATTATCCGTAAGATATTAAGGAAAATTGGGCCGGAAGGTAAAACGAACCTTATTAGCTGTGTTTTATAACTTAAGGGGATTTTATCATTAATTATTGTATGTTTTATTTTAGGTACTGGATTGGTAAGTAATTAGTGAAGCCTAAAGTTCAACCTGTGCCTAATTAGGTTTTCCAAGAGATGATTCTCAGAGCATAGTCCAACGTCATGTCTACAATAAATTTAAGATAACTTTGGAGCCATTGAATAGTAACACAACTAAACATCACGCCTGTTTCTCCGAAGGGTGTTAGGCAGAGGTATAGTAGGTAGGATATTACATCACAAATATTAACTAAGAAAATAAACTTGATGACGTTAGTGACGTGACCGGGTTGTAGATTTAGTGCTTTTTGCGACATAAGTCATTGTGTCGCAAAAAGCACTAAATCTACAACCCGGTTTCTAAAAGAATCACATTAAAATGTATCTCACGTGGCTTCAGACGACAATTCAATAATAAATAGCTACGTTTTATTAAATCGTGAGAAAAGGAAAGTACCTACCTAAAGTGATTTTCGAACGCCGACTCTGAATTTGTAAGCTCGACTTTGGAGAGAAAAATCTAGTCAATCTAGGAATGGAATGATTCGACTAGCAAAATAAAGTTGAAATAAAAAATACGCACCATTTCCACTTAAGATTTCAACAAAACAAGAATACTTTTTTTGGCAGGTACCTAGTCGAACCGAGTAAAAGCTCCTTCAAAAGGGCGCGACACGCGACGCGAATCGCATGCGACACAACGGCACCGCTCGTCAGGCGGTGCCTTTGTATCGCGTCACGGGTCGCACCTGTCTGAAGGAGCTTTAAAAAGTTTCCTGTTAAAGGCTCGTGCTTACTGGCACGACGCGACAGCCCAACATAAAAGGCTCGTGCACACTGGCGCCGCCCGTCGCGCTGCACGAGGTGCCTTTGTGTACGCTGTCGCGTCGCGCCAATGTGTACGAGGCTTAACAATAATTATATCAATGTAGATTCTGACTGAAAGGTCGATTGAGCAATATAAGTCCTCTAGTATTAAAACGACCACAACACAAACACAACAAAACATTTTCAGAAATAATGAAAGTACGTTTATTTGCGGTAAAACACGACGCAAAGAAAAAACACAAAAAAGAACAAGATCATCTACAGTCAGGGCACAGTAACGTAAACAATTATGCTTCTGGGATTCAGACTCTTTCCACTCAAAATGCCGTGAGAAGTGGATATTTCTTTTCGGAATTCGGAATTCTGACGTACAAATTATTTCATAAGTTACTTTTTTTTTAAGAAGAATTATTACAGAGTAATAACAAGCTTAAATAGCATGCATAGGCAGAGGAAATTTGATAATTACAGGCTTCCACATGTATATATCAAGTTACAAATACATAATATTGCGTTAACCAGCTGTAGTCATAGGGGTCCACTGCAATTAGCAACAAACATAAGCGGTTTAGTAACAAAATAATTACATAAATACATAGAAAAAAGTAAAAAGATTGTATCGAGTCGTATAATATTAATCAATCTGCCTAGCCTTTCTCAATTATATTGGGGTTGATTTCTAGTCTAACCGAATGCTGAATACCAGTATTTTACATAGAGCGGCTGGCCATCTGATCCCCACAATCCAGTCTTTGGGTAACACGATACCCCTCGGTAGGACTGTTTGTCACTTTTGGGCTTCTGACTACCCGTAACAACTGTCAAAGATCTACCAAAGGACAGCCGGGACCAACGGCTTAACGTGATTTCGAGCCGTACAATATCAAGATCAAGAGATTAATTTTATTAGGAGTACATAGGTAACGTCATTGCTAACATTAGCAATAGCTAAGGTGCTCCTGTATCATTTTTTTTGCTGTTAGTCTATTGTGATGAGGGGTTCGTGGCTAAATAATAACAGCCGCACGACACCATCTTTAGGTTAAGCAACACTTGCCGAAGCCGGTCCTTGGCTTGGTGACCATTCCTGACATACTGAGACCCCTCCGCGCCTTGGAGTTCACGTTAAGCGGTTCGTCCTAGCTGTCATTCGAAGAAGCCCAAAATCTTACCAAAGGGTATCGTGGTACCCAGAAACTGGGTTGGAAGCAGTCGCTCCATTTAAAATATTAGTATTCAGCAGGATCTGGTTAGACTGGAAGCCAACCTCAACATAGCTGGTAAAAGGCTTGGCAGATGATGAGACTGTTATGATGAGATATACACTTGATTTCCTCAATGAATTTTCTCATGTAGGTGGACAGGAAAATTGGTCATATTATTATATGTACCTATATGTATTCTATTTCTAACCTGTTAACCACATTTTTTTGTTAGTACTTAAACTACTTCTCGTACAACTTTGCTCATTGTCCTTTGAAAAAAAATAAGCAAAATTCAATTAAAACATTTATATAATTTTTAAGTTTGTCCTTGTCTGTTATACATTCGTGAATGTTTTTTACTATTTATGTATTCTCTGTACATTCATTTGACTACGAACCTTTGGTATTCCTTTGGTATTTCCTTATTAGTCAAGGTCTATTCATAGATATATCACGTCGGTAAACCGACTTTTGTAATATATTGGGACACTGCCAGGACCTAACTAGTGATACTGTCCTTATACACGTTTTCCCTGTTTTGTTCTACTGATTGTATTTAATTTTTGTTGTATTTATCAAAACGTTACTTTTATTTTTTAATCGACTTCAAAAAGGAGGAGTTTATCAATTCGGATGCTTCATTTTTTTTTTTTTATGTATGTTCGGGCATAACTCCGTCATATATGGACGGATTTGCAAAATTATTTTTTGCTTGAAAGGGTATACTCTCGAGGTGGGCCATTGTCACCAAGTCAGAATCTGATGAAGGGATCTCATGGAAATCGAGGGAAATCCTCAAATTTTATAGGCACTCCTATAGCGATTTGGATATTTTTTATAGTAACATTTGCTCTCGGAAAGCACCATCCGGTGAAGTGGAACTGATGATGAAGACCAGAGGTGGCCACCGGAACTACTCAATAATAAGTATTTCATGGGTTGCGATTCGATTACTTTATTATGGTTGCTAAGCAATTTATGCTCGTCACAATGCATATGGTGCAGTTCTTTTGGTTCTTACCAGGAGAGCTCCTCAACAATTAACGTCCCTGCATTGGAAAAAGGAATATTTTGTATAAGGTGATGAGCAGTTGACATTTTTAGGCTATTGTAACTGTTGTAACAGATAAATTTAGAAGTGACTCACTAAAAAGTGAAAAATAAAAAACTTTTTTACAAAAAAAAAAACAACCGACTTCAAAAAAATAACACTAGAAAGTGAAAAATAACTTTAAATTCGGAAGTCAAGCAAAAAATCTAAAATACAGATCCAAAGACACCGACGTATTTATTTTTTATTTTTCTCACCTTCGATGTCATTGTGTCGACGCCTGCTGTCGTTGAAAACCAGTACTGTGGCTCTTCTTGTGTGCATTTTTAAGGATGTTTGGGCCAGAAATGACGCATTTGGTATAAATAGAAAGAATAATAATAGGAATGGTTTCATAATCTCTTACAAGTCGCATATTAGACGGATGCTCTTGTCATCCGCTTCCTTCAATTCGTCGGTATGTAGTGTTTTACTTTTTTTTTTCATTTAACATGCGTCCGTTTTCATACTCCGATGTCACTTCGTGGACAATAGTGTGGGTTATACGTTTTTTCGACTGTAATATAACTACTTTTTGTAAATGCTGTAATGTATAACTGGTTTTTTGTCCCAAATAAAAAATCATAGGATTTTTTTTTAATTTATTTTATTTAGATTATTGTTTGTAAATATGAAAACATTGTGGACTTGCAGATATAGACGTGTAGCGGCATCTACAACGCCACATGCGAGCTACGCGTCACACTGACGTCACGCAAAATCCTGCATCGCGCTAACAGAGTTTACCGCGCAACTAGCATAATTATATACAACGTCCCGACATCAAACGTTGGGTAGTTGACACCCGTCTGGTCGGAGGGACCTCCCTTTTCTATGGAGGTATGAGTGAGCTTTACACACTGTTCCTCATACCTCTATAGATGCTTAGCTTTGTTGACCATTTTCTATTTTTTTAATGGTACTTGTTCACAGGCCTACACTGTCCTCCCAAACCTATACTCGCGGACAAAAAATACGAGTCAGTACGAAAAACTAAAATTACTCTTAAAATAATAGAGCTAGCGCCATGAATGAAACTTTATGTTGTAGATAATTTACCAGTTACTAAAACAACACCAAGTGATGGAAACATTATTAGTTTAATTGTCAAAATTACATTTTATTTTAAATTACGTTGAAGAAATTATGGTTGGTACCTCACATACAACACAGAAACGAACTTTTAAAACAAAATGAATACTTTCTATTGCCTCATCGGTCTCTTATAGCTGCCAGACGATTGGGCATACTTATTGTTTATTAAGTTTTTTATGTGATGTGGCGGAATATGGGTCCATTCGTCCCCTAACTCATGGTTCAAGTCTCGAAGCAAAGGTCCCAAGCGAGTAAAATTGGATCCAGGTCCAGGCTTCTCGCGGGCCAGTTCATGCGATTGATGCCAACGTCCTGAAAATACTCATTTACTATTTGAGCTGTATGTGGCCTGGCGTTCTCATGCATGAATATTGAATTTTCACCCATATTAATTAAAGATGGGCCGACATGCTCATTAATAATAATAATAATTATATCTTTATTTTCTCTCTTCACAAAGGTTCACATATTTATAAACAAGAGACAAGTGTTTCGACAACAATACAATAATATGATCCTTTGTGAGAGGCTGGCGTCCATACTAGGATACCCTGTGTGACGGATCACCAGGCTCTCTCACCCCGAATTAAATAATTATAATTAATATTGCAGTGGTAAATTTTAAAACTCTAGACAAATTAAATCGATGAAGGGAAAACAACAGACATGTTTAAATTAAATTAACTAAGCAAAAAAAAAAACTAAATATTGAAGTTAAAATATAAAAAAATAGGTATAGTGTAATGTATGTGTAGTGTGCATGTGAAGTGTAAGGAGAGGTAGAATGATTGCGTGAGAGTGAGTGTGTAGGGTGTTTGTTACAGTCAAAAACCACAAATTATGAAATATTATGAGCAGTGATAGAAATAGGTAGCGCCCACTTGCCCAAACCCCGAAGAACAGAGACAAGAAACGGAGACTTCCTTAGGACCAAATGCCCTCCGGGACATCTGTCCTGAAATTTATTTATTAAGAATTTCTTCCACATATCTTGCACTAGTTAGCGTACCATTTTATATCAGTACTAACTCCGTGCGACTCTCTGAAGAGATTCCAGCCCAAACCATAACGGATGCACCGCCGAACGGCACTTTTTCTTCAAAACAAGCTGGAATAAAACGTTCCCCTGGCCGTCGGTAGACTCTTCGCCGCCCATCATGTGCAAACAGCATAAATCTGGATTCGTCAGTAAACATTACTCTTCCCATTCTTCGTCCCCCCATTGTACGTGTTCGCGGGCGAAACGTAATCTTGCTACCCGATGTTCCCTATCAAGTTTTGGACCATTTGCGGGTCTATGGGTGGTCAAATTAGCTTCAAGGAGCCGCCGCCTTACAGTCTGTTCGCTTACGTCGTCTCTACGGGTCTCCTGAAGTTAATTTGTTACTTCAATTGCTCGATTTATTGTTACGACCATGCTCCGTAATCGGCACCTCAAGAGCCGTAGTACATCTTGGTCTACCGGTTCCTGGTCTTCTTATGTTCTGCCCAGTTTCTCGGAAACGTTGGACGATTCGCTGCACTGTAGACAGTGACACGCCTATTGTTCTTGCTGTACTTCGCTGACTTCTGCCTTCTTCTAACATAGTGACGATAAGTGTACATTGTTCTGGTGTTAGCGACATGATAGTAATTCAATAATGATGGTGAAAGACGACAATTACCGCTTTTTATCATTTTGATTTGACAGATTTAAAACAAAAGTGCGAAAACAAGAAAAAGTCTGCGAATTGAATATATTTCCTAATATTTTTTTTTGTTTTTAAATTTTCGTTGTAGATCATTTAAGGTTTTATTTCATATTATGATATTAAAAATTTCTGTAATATACAGGTAGTTTCATGCACGTACCATCATTAATTTGCAAGTAGATTGCAGATTTTCGTCATCGACCCCTATTCATTGACCGCGAGTGTATTAATTAACGCTGTAATTTGAAAATATTGTTGAAGCCATTTTTTTAAGAGCAACTGTGGTTTTACTTGCCGGCTCTTCTTCATAGGAAATGAAGCACAAATTGGAACCGTGTACCTAGCTTCTGACGTTTCATATGTGCCCATGTAAGTTTTTGTGAAATAATATATTGTGATTTGTTTTTTTTTTATGTAAGTAATACAATTCTAATTTTAATGTGCAGGTTATGTGCGTCATTATAAGACGTTAATAAAGATATTACTCTTGTCTTTACGGTTCAAAAACATGTTACATCTGAGATCTCCCCTATGTAATAAGCAACATTAACATTATACCTATACTGAATAAAATAATTCAGGTATTAGTTGATTTTTCGTAACGAAGAATAATTAATATTAACGAAAATTGTATTTTATTTAATTAATACTAGGATTAACGCAATTTTTTATTGAAAACAGTTATTTTTGTTCGATTTGGGGGAGAGCGGAGAAAATAGACTTCAGAAAACTAATAAAATTAACTTCAACATTTAAAAAAAAGCTGAATACTGAAATATTTATTCGAATAATCATTCATTATTTATTACTCACTTGCATTTTTTATCAATGATCTGCGCTTTTTTCAGACAATTATTATCAATAATAAATACATTTATTAATATAGTTTACACATATAAATTAGTTTATTAACAGCACACTTTACACACAACGCTGAAGAGCTGATGCGTTCTCCTTCTCTATTTCCATTTCCCTTTCCCTTTCTCGTCACACACACGCACACGCTGTTGGCTGACAGTACCAACCTCTCGGAAAATGGGTTGGTACCATCTGACAGCCAATTCTACCACCGCGCGCGCTCATTGGTTAAGGCGGAACCTTCAGAGTAGCCAGCGAAATTCAAATTTGGTTACGTTTTTTGCAATTTGCAGGTCACTGTCAGGTTATATTTTGATTAAAATATAATCATTAGAATCGGCAGTACATCTCTATCTATAAGTTCATATTACCCTATTGAATGACTATATCATGAAATCATGACATTTGAGGGCAATTCTAACTTAAGGAGTTGTATATTTTAATCAATATACAACCTGACACTGACCTGCAAATTGCAAAAAACGTGAGTAAATTTGAATTTCGCGGGCTACCTTAGCGCATGCCCCTTAAATTCAATTTCGCGCGCTTCCCCGGCTTCCTGTTACACACTTCCGATCACTCCCACAGACCGCAGGAAAGCGACAGGTAAGATGTTACACATCAAAAACATACCAACTTAAACTTATAAAATAGTAACAAACCAGGAAAATATCGTGCGGAATTCTAGTTAGGACTGATTATAATGTGTTTCCACGAATGGGAGACGCCAATATGAAAATGGTCGTGTAAGATAAGCATGTAACTGTTGCCTTCAATTAATCTAATTGGCCAGCAGCTGGTTTCATTGAAATATGTTTCCAATGTTTCCAGGAACAACACCATCACTTACAATTAAATTAAAGGCGACTAAGGGATTATTGTGATGGACAACAGCATGCTTCTAAGGATTAACAACATTAATCCCTTTACATGAATGCATGCAACCACCCAGGTAGCCACTTTACTCTTTGTAAATTATTTTCAACACCATCGCTCATAACACGGTGAAAGAAAACATCGTGAGAAAACCAGCATACTCAAGTAATAAAATAAAATAATGCCTTCTTGTGTTGTGAAATGGTGCAGGTAAAAATAATTCTACATCCCAGAAAAAGAGTCAAGGAATAACATATCACCAGTAAGACACTTACTTACACACACACATGGATCGAAACGGTGCTTCACTTTCGATATGCGTGGCGCGGAGTCCTTTTTTTTTTTCTAGTCCATGGCTCAAATAACAGCGCCACAGGTCCTATACAGGGTCAAATTAAATTAGCTAGCGATACTCTGCAGACGTGATGAGTCTGATACATAAAGGCGATAAAATAAAATTAAAAAGATCCGATAAATGATAATGATAAATGATAAATGATAAATGATTTTATTTCTGTAAGTAGGTTTGTACAAATACATTTACACGTCAATCATATTTTTAAACTAGATGAGGTCGGCGTTTCCTATCTGACTACTCTGAGAAGAAAGGCCGAAACAAACTCAGAGGTCACAGTCTCTTTTAAAGTCCAGACATAATCTTGGTCAGATCATGTGAAGACCATGTAGATTGGTATCTGAAATGGTCTTTTGAGGAAAGAACCACACAGATTGGGTGGACCTGTCCAGTCAGTGCACGCATTTGTCAGTAATCGTGCAGCTCAACTCAGGAAGTCAGGACTTAAGGAGCTCAACGATTCGACGAACAATACCAAAGAAAGGACATTTGGGTAGGCCACATAAATTACTCAATCTGCCAAATCTTGATCAAAATTAACTGTGAAAAAAAAGCAATGACTCACATAATCCCCACATTCACAATAATTAAAATAACATAATACTTTACAAGTAAATACTCATGTCATTGTGTATATAAAATTCAACAATGTCAATGTGTATATAAAAAATCGGACATAATGTTTGAGAACCATGTAGATTGGTGTCTGAAATGGTATTTTGAGGAAAGAACCACACAGATTAAGTGGACCTGTCCAGTCAGTGCACGCATTTGTCAGTAACCGTGCAGCTCAACTCAGAACTTAAGGAGCACAACGATGTTTTTTTTCAGGGGTCAACGACCGCTGGTAGTGTTGTTATTTGAAGTATGAGATGAGAAAATATGTTTTATCGTGTTAAGATATCGATACTAATCACGTCTGTAAAATTTACACAAAAAAAACCTATTTTTTTTAACTGATTTTCAAGAGAATACACTAAAAGGAGTTGCTGACCCCACAAAAAACAACATAAATTAATTTATTTTTGTTTTATCATGTTTAGATATTGACACCCATCACGGCTGTGGAGTTTCGCTAGCTAATTTAATTTGACCCTGTATTTAACTTTCCTATACCTAACTGAATAGAATTGAATACGTATAGACCTTGACCGCTAGACTGACCGTGGTCATCAGATTTATTGAAGGTTAAGAGGATTTCTCGAGCTCGCTCTCGGGTTGTCCATTTATGCGTGGTCGCCGCGTTTGACCTTGGCCCACACAATACGTTTGAAGTCCTGTTAAGGCTCCGAATTAAGGTATTACAGGATTACAAAGATGGTAGTAGTAGACTTTTTATTAAGTTGAACCAATTTAGGAGGTTACCAAGTAACACATCACGCCTGTATTCCCCGAAGGGTTAGGTAAAGGTGTACCTAATAGGTACACAAAGGTGTACCGAAATGTGGGTGTGTGTGTGTGGGGGTACTACATATAGTACACCCACATTTCGCTAGTTATGTTTAAGTCCCATGTAATAGGGGGCGAGCCTATTCCCGTCAACCGGGCACAAATCCAGTTGCGCCGTGCTACTGAGAAATTTCAGATGGAAATACCCAATAACACTTTGCCGGACCGGTATTGAAACCAGGACCTCATTCGTGGTCAGCGGTAGCACTTGCGATCAGTAGATCAATGAGGCAGTTACCGAGTATTCTTTGCTAATTTACCCCTCTATTTTTCTATTGTGGGGCAAAGTTGTATTATGTATGGTGCATTCTCAAATACAAATATCGAAACCCCTAACAACTATCCAAAGAATAGAATAAAATAGAATACTCTTTATTACGTACACCATAAAAATTACAGATATAAATGTAGAAATTTTACATAGAGTGACACAATGGGCAGTCTTATTGCTAAAAGCGATCTTTTACAGACAACCTTTGAATGGATTAAAGGGAGACACAATAATGCAGGTAGTCAGTGGTGTACCATTTACATATACAATAACTACATACATAAATAATATACTTATCTATATGTTACGGCTACAGGTGGGTGTGAACATAAACTTAAGATTAGCCGGCTAAACTTAGGTTTATCTTCGAGAAGCAGCTAAAGTTCGATATCACGTTAGTTTGTTATGGTTAACAACCCGACTCAGAGTACCCCGACTCGGATAGGTTAGGTTAGAAGGCTAAGGCGGCAGGGAGCTCCCGCCTTAGCCTTCTTGGTTATTTTTTTTTAAACCACACAGAAATAGGAGCCCCGCCAGGCGGGGCTCCGTCGACCTATCTTAGCGCAGGTGGTAATCAGTTACTAGATACATTTTTAGCCGTTTTATACAATAACATTAATATAAAGATAGAAGAATTAATACGAAAGATAGAAGAAACTAACATTAACACCTCCTCGAAGATAAACCTAAGTTTAGCCGGCTAATCTTAAGTTTATATTCACACTCACCTTTAGCCGTAAAATATATATAATATTACAATAATAAACACGAAACAAGAGCAAGAAAACTAAATGTAATGATGATGTTTAAGGAGAGAGGAAGATTTTTTTAACCAGAATTTTAAAAGTGGACTAGGGTTGAGCATGCCTTATCGACACAGGCAAGGCATTCCATAACCGCACTGCTTGAACTGTAAATGACTTGTCATAAAAACTGGTAAAATGCATCGGCATCTCTAGTCTCAAGTTTTCCGATGAACTCAGATATCTGGTAGGTGTGTCATGAAGGAACTTGAAACATTCTTTAAGATAAGAGGGGGTTTTAGGGTTGAACAGAATACTGTAGAGCTGAAATAAAAAAGGCTAAAGGCCAAAGGCTATGTATATATTGTTTAATTCGCTAAAAACACCGCTGGTTTTCCTTAAAACTGTTTTAGCAATTTAGCCCGGGAAGCGCACTAAATTAGTATATAGACTCATTTTACTATTGCCCTTTAAGAGCGCTTACACAATATTGTGTTTAGAATTTTCTAATACCTTTTATAAACTTTCATATTGAGACACGAAGCAACAAAATACGATCTAAATGGATGTTTATAAAAGGTATTAGAAAATTCTAGACAGAATTACCGAGGTCGCTTATTGAGCCGTTTTTCAAAATTCCTTCTCAGTCACGAGATAATCCTTTTTTAAAGGAGTGGCGCTAGTAGACCCGTGTGCGCCCTCTTAATACAATTTTTGCAATGGACTCAATGCAATTTTCGTAACAAAATATAGTCTAATAGTACCTAACTTTCAAGTACAATTCCACGTAACCCTGAATAGAGGTGCACAAGAGCCCTTGAGAGTAGATAATATCGATAAAATGCTCATTATCGACATATCTATCGCGTTCGCACACGTGACTTTAATGGGTTAAATGCTGTCGAACCGAACTTGTTTATATTTAGAGGTAGTTAACAGTTGTTAGGAGTAATTATGGGGTTAATGTGAGTTGTAAGTGGGACAAACGATAGTATACATAAGTCCATATAAGTAATAGTAGAGTTGTGTTTGTGTGTTTTTGTGAAGGAACTCATCCGGGAAACTACTGATGCCACCATACTAATTTCTGCCAAGTTTGAACGATATTGAGTGCCGCATGGCCGGTGTTATAAGCGCACCAAGTTTTGTCCGCAGCTTCGTCCTAGTGGCTCTCGGAAATAACGTAGGTACCACCCGGGTAAAAAATACATATTTATGTCTTAACCCAGGTCATGGTCTATCCGTGTGCCAAATTCATCCAAATGTGTTCAGCCGTTTAGGCGTGAAAAGGTAACAGACAGGCAGACCCAGAGAAAGACAGATTTAATTTCGCAATTATAATATTTAATGAATGTGTAATTAATATGTAATTAATATTTAATTAATGTGTAATTAATATTTAATTAATGTGTAATTAATATGTAATTAATATTTAATTAGGAGTATGAATGATACCTTATTTGTTTCTTGCATGACAACGCATCTGCTATGTCCATAGACGTCTGGTGAATCGGGAAGTGAAATAATGAAACAATTTATGGAAAAAAACACATCATTTTTAAAAAGTAGGCTGGCGACTACTTATACCATCAGGGAGCTATCTGCTTATTTACTATCCAATAACCAAAAAAAAAAAACCGGCCATGTGCGAGTTGGACTCGCACACGAATGGTTCCGTACAACCGTACAATATTTAACACTACATATTTATTTTAAATACTTCAGTAAAAATAAAACGCCGGAAGATCATGTTCCTTTAATTTTTTACTTTATTGGTTGTTGTTATAGCGGCCAAATAATAGTACGCACTCTTTGGAAATTTCTAGTGTCTGCCTATTACGTTTCAAAAGATACAGCCCTGTGACAGACGGACGGACAGCAGAGCCTTAGTAATACAGGGTCCTGTTGGCACCCTTTTTCCTGTGAGCTTAGTAATTAGTTATGTAACACAATAACATAGTTTTTTTTTAAGTTTTGTAACTAACTAACTAACATAATATGGATCATTGTTGTCTAAATAAATAAAATATTATTATTATTTGAAAGAAAAAAGAAAGAAAGAAAGAAAAATAGGTTTATTTGTCACAGAAACACGTGCATACAAAAAAAAAAAAAATTAGCTCAGGTAACAATTTAATAAAAAAGAAACAAACAAACTAGATCTTTAACCACGAGCACAAAACAGAAATAGTTACTATAGTTAGTTATTTGGTTACGGAACCCTAAAAAGTAACATTGACCCGCCCATCATCATTGGGGACGCCCATTACATATTTTGTAGTGTTTCACGAATATTTTGTTAAGTATTTTGTAGCGTACAATAAATAATATATAAATAAATTGAATCGGCATTCAGCGCCTACACATTTTCTAACCGAAGAGTCTAGTTAAAACTATTTTAGACATTTACGTTGCAATCAAAAAATGTTGGCAGAGCTTTAAGCGATTGGTAAAACTATTTTCTCGGTATTTCCAGCTACAATCGTTGCCAATTGTCATTCAGTGTCGTGTGCGCATTCCCATAATACACCTTGCAACGTTGTCCTTATATTTTTATTATGTACCTAGTATGTATGTATGTAGTATATTCTCATAATGTATGTTTATATTTAAATTGGAAATTTATTTTAGATTTTATGAATTTTGTTTTCCCTTCTACTCTTACACACGTTGTCTTCATCTCTTTAATATACTCTCCTATCGCAGGTATGCTGGAAGAGATTTCTTTAGAAATAAGCATCACCTTTGTACCTACTTTTCTGTTCCTTTCTTCTTGTCTGTTTATATATGTGTTTACATAAATGGTTAAATAAATAAATGAGAGTTATACATTCGGGTCGAGAAGGTATTGACGTTTTCGTTTTTTCTTTCTTTCTTTTGCATAGCTGGGCACCGTTAATCAAATAGTTAACTTCGTTAATCGCTAATCCCGTACTAAGAAAGTAAACTTCGGTAAACGTTAAAGCGTTACATTTCGGAAGATTTAACTGAAGTTGACGTTAATAGAACTCGTGATAGAAATTGCATTTTATAATGTCGCTGTGAGTTAGTGATTTACTTATAAAAAGAATGGTGGTATAGGCTATGAATGTTTAGGTATTTAAATTTGTAAAAGAAGAGTGTATCATTAGAGTTTGTAATAATATTAGGTCCTTACTTATGAAATTGATGTTTTATAGAACTGGCCACTTTGACCTCAAAAAGCCGGCGTTTGGTTAAGAATTCTAAATTCAAATTTATTTCAATTTAAAGCGTGTCTATTTGTGTTTCGAATGTAATAATTCATTTGTTTTCGCGCCATTTAATTTTGCTTTGACATCGTTCTATGCTCAATATGGAAAACATAAAATATCGCATTATTTTCGAATACGAATTCCATCGTGACACTAGCGCTGCAGAAACAGCTCGAAGGATTAATAATGTGTACGGAGAAGCCATTTTAAAAGAAAACACAGTAAGTTTTTGGTTCCAACGCTTTCGTTCTGGAAATGTTGACCTCCAGAATAAACCTCGTGGACGGCCGGAGACCCTAGTTGTCAATGAGGAATTGAAAGCGATCGTGGAAGTGGATCCATCTCAAACCACGTCAGAGTTAGCTGCAGGCTTCGGTGTGAGTGATCAAACCATTTTGAATCATTTGAGACAAATTGGAAAAGTGAAAAAGCTTGAAAAATGGGTACCGCATGAACTAAGTGAAGCAAACCAACAAACACGAGTCGACTGCTGCGTCACGTTACTCAACCGTCACAATAACGAGAGGATTTTGAATCGTATCATTACTTGCGATGAAAAATGGATCCTATACGATAATCGGAAACGCTCATCACAGTGGTTAAATCCAGGAGAACCGGCTAAATCCTGGCCCAATCGAAAGTTGACTCAAAAAAAGGTACTGGTTAGTGTCTGGTGGACCAGCGTTGGTGTCATCCACTACAGCTTCCTAAGATCTAGTCAGACGATACGGCAGATCTGTACTGCCGACAATTGGAAACCATGATGGAAAAGCTAGCCGTAAACAGCCGAGATTGGTCAACCGCTCTAGCCCACTGCTGCTTCGAGACAACGCTAGACCACACACTGCACAACAGACGGTGGCGAAACTAGAGGAGCTAGGATTGGAATGTCTCCGTCACCCACCATACTCCCCGAACCTTGCTCCAACCGATTACCACTTTTTTCAGAATTTGGATAATTTCTTAATTGGAAAAAAAAAAAACAATTCAGATGAGGCAGTTCAAAACACCTTCAAAGATTTTGTTGATTCTCGCTCCCGCAATTTTTCAGCAAAGGAATCAATGAACTCCTTATAAAATGGCAAAAGTGCATAGATCACAACGGTACCTAAAAATGTAAAAAAAAAAATTGTTTTGCTTTTTCCATATAATAATATCAATTTCATACCTAATATTTATTGAGAGACTAGCTTCTGCCCACGGCTTACTCCGCGTGGATGTAAGAAATTATCCCACGGGAACGTACTACCGGGATAAAAAGTATCCTATATGTTAATCCAGATTATAAACCCACCCAGGCAACTGAAGGAAAACGGGTGGATTTTTTCCCACCCCAAAAATAAAAGAAGGTTATAAACTATCTGTATTCCAAATTCCATTCAAATCCGTTCAGTAGTTTTTGCGTGAAAGAGTAACAAACATCCATCCATCCATCCTCACAAACTTTTCATTTATAATATTATAAGTAGGAAGTAGTGTTGTCAGAACATGTTTTTCGTGGCGCAGCGCGGTCCCCGTGATCGAACGGAGGTTAGGGTGGAACATACGGTGGAGGTCTGCCCAACTTGGGCGGAGCACCACCATGTCCTCGTGGCGGCGATCTCTCGCGTGCGGCCTTGGTCCAGGCCATGGTACGGAGCGATAGGGAATGGGAAGCCGTCACCTCCTTCTGGGAAGCAGTAATGCTAACGAAAGGAGGAGGTGGAGCGAGTGACGGTGAGGCAATCGTAGCGCCCTCACGCCCCTAGTCGCCGCAGGAGGAGACACCCTGGGCATTGGGAGTCGATAGCCGATTCCCGACCACCGTAGGCGCGGGCTTGCGGACGGCGAGCAATGGGCAGCTCGCTGTCCGGTAAGGACCTACCCGGGGTCAAAGGCGCATTGTGTTCCATGCACGCCTCAAAGAGATGTCAGCATAATAGACGGGGTCCGATAGGGCCGATGCCTGCCAGGGTCACGGATTGTTCGAAAGAGTTACCGTGGCCTTGGCGCACAGGCAACTGAAGGAACACGGGTGGGTTTTAGTCAGTAAAAGTCTGACACGCCCTCCTGCTCCGCCCTGAGCGGGAGAAGTCAATTGATGATTTCCCACCCAAAAAAAAAAACAAAAACACCACACATTTCTTAAATATGACCACGCATTTCTTACATATGACCACACGTTTCTTAAATATGACCAGACATTTCTGATTCACGCTCTAAATAGGATAGAGACGGCTATACTATGCGAGTATGTATACAGTTTTCTAATTGTATTCGTAGATAGAAAGAAAGAAAGAAAAATGCGTTTATTGGCATTGCAGCAACAAAATACACCTTATAACTAAAAAAAAACAGAAAAATTAAGATTATAATGTCAAAGGGGCCTCAGCTCAGCATAATGTCAGATGACAACACAAGGTGTACCACCTGACGCTGATTTTCAGCTGCAACCCACGAGTGCCATACGCTAGAATAAAATAATAATAGGGAAGTGTGTGTCCGTTCTATTGAATTAAAAGTGCTGTGACATGGGTGTGTGTGTTGTATTGTGATTGATGTAAAACTAAAATAAATACCCAATACCTGCGTACATTAAACTAATAATCTATAAATAGAAAGTCCTTAGACCTTAAAGGCAAAATAGTGTGACTGCGGTGTAGATCGATGGGATTACCCGATGTTGCGGAAGTGGATGCAGCTTCACGCTGAATTTTAATTGTTTGTTCATCTGTGTCTGTAACCTACTAACACTAGAAGTTATGTAAAATTGTTGCTAACCCTGTGGACTCCTGTCTGAAATAAAAGTTTTCTATTCTATTCTATTGAGAGTGAATGCTTCTGCTGAGCATGAGGTCCTGGGTTCGATTCCCGTATCGGGGAAAGTGTTCATGGGCTTTTCCATCAGGCATTTCTCAGTAGCAGCCCGGAGTTTAGATTTGTGCCCGGTTGATGGCAAAAGGCTCGTCCCCTTTTACATGGAACTTAAAAGTAATGGTGAAATGTGGGTGTACTACAGGTACACGTCTGCCTAACCTTTCGGGAAAAAATCAGGCGTGATTTTGTGTTAAGGTTATGCTCTACTTTATTCAGATTTGAGTGATAAACTTAGATAGCAGAAAATATCTGTGAAGCCTACAATTTCTATGTAAACACAAAGCAAGCAGACTACAATCTTAATGAATTTCCATCTAGACACTTTTACAAAACCAAGACGCCAAATAACGTTGGCGAAACTAAAGAAATATCAACATGGTACGTTTAAAAGCATTTCATATACAAACACTTTTGCAAAAGCTCGTGTCTGCTTTAATAACAGTGTCAACGACCTCTTTAGATGAGCTGCAAATGTACAGTCGAGGAAATTAATTGTTTAGTAAGTTGACATCCTATGTCAATTTGACGTTTTATAGCCATTTCATACAACTGTCAAAGAATGACAGATGTGATTTGAATAAGTGCAACATACAGCGTGTATCAGAAATGTGTGGTTATATTAAGGATTCGGTACAGACCATCAAGCTGAACTACTTTCTCCTTGAGACCAGGATCGTAATCGAAAAAAAATAATCACCTATCCCAAACAAAACTTCAATACCTACTCTACCCAAATAGTACGCACGTCGGCCGCTTAACGCGCCGCACGGCGCGGGCGGTAGACAATACAAAACTTTTAACAATTACCTTCTTATATTTGTAATGTTAACACTAGAAGCTCTTACTACTCCTGCGGGGTAATTATGTAATACACTATCAAGTAGGAATGGGTTTCATTTTGACAGCTCAACAACATTCATTGCGTTAATTACGTTGTAGAGCAGACAAATTTTTCGAACATATGAAGCAATGTATTAAGAATAGGTTTGAAAATGATTCAGATTGATTGAGATAGTGTGTTACGTAATTATGGTGCTGGACAACAAAAATTTATAAATTAAGTAATTTTTAGTATTTATTTCTGTTCAAGTGATTTGTAATCTTTAGAAATAAATTAATTTTAACCGTAATGTATGGGACAGCTGATTATTTAGTCTCATGAAGAAAATTGTTCAGCTTGATGACCTATGAGTATGACCACACATTTCTGATACACATTGTATGTTAGAGTCAATTTGCTTAACAATTAATTTACTTGGGACCTTTACATTGCTTTGGATAACATGTAAAATAATAACAAAGGTATTTAATATCACCTAATTTGTTCTGGATATGAATTTTCTTTGTATTAGAAAACTCGTGTATTTATGAGGTAATAATTTGAACCTTATTATAAGTAGGAATGGCAGTTAGTGGTAGTGCTTGTAATATATGATTTTTACCTTTTATTAGTTTTACCTATTCAGGTATAGTAATTTTACTCTAGGTGCAGCGTCTACACATATTATTAAATAATTAATGTATACAAAATATTGTAAAACATTTTAAAAGAGTAACGGTAGAGTTTCTTGTCCATTTTTCTTCTGAAACTACATATTGGACGGGACAACTAGAATCAATTATTATATATTAATTATTATTAGTTTTAGAGGCAGGGTTTCATAATTTTAGTACAGATTTTACAATAAACTAAACTGTATAATCTCTACCCACTGTTGTTGCTGTAACTATCTATAATTTTGTCGAATAACCATATATTATTATTATTTTCTTGTAAATTTTGACGTTCCAAAGTGCCTCTTATATGCCTATTTGAAATAAATGATTTGACTTTGACTAACCTAAGTGGACTAATTTTACCTAAGCGATGCAGTGCTACAAGTACCTTTTGGCTCTTGAATGCCATTGACAGAGGGGCGTTGTTGGTGAAGATTTGTACAATGGTTTTGTGAAAATGTATTGAAAAAACATGATAGCGGCTTTAGTTCCGATTTCGGCCACGCGCCAAAAGACCGTTGTACCTACAACTGTAGAATTTAGGTAATGCTGTCTTTTTTATACCAACAAAGAAATTTATTTTGGACGACGACAGATTAGTTGATTCACACCTAATGAAGCGCGTCGGAGCTTATCGGCGCGAATCGGAGCGCATTTTGCACCAAAAATTATTAAGGACCGTCCTACGCTCCTCTTTCCGGGTTCTGACCACACAAGAACCTTATATTTTCCCGGCCATTGATCACAAGACAAATTAACCTTCAAATTATAAAGCAGCCAATGACATTTAAAAAGTTCGTCCGCAATTATCTGAGGGTCAAACCTAGTATTTTTAAGAATTGTCACAATCTAATCTAAGGGCGGATTTCACTAATGAACCTGATCGTGTTCAGCACATCTAAACCGCGTTTAAGAGCTATCAAAATTGTTATGGAATATTGACACTAACAGCTCTTGTCCACCAGTCTCTCAGCTCTTGTATAACCACTGAAAATCAGCGCTGTACTGTGCGTCCCCATAGCACAGCATCATGCTGAGTGGAAACCTTCTTGTCACAGTCATGACGTGCAGCTGTCGACTATTTCTGTTTTGTGCTCGTGATTATCGCTCTTTTGTTTGTTTTTATTTTTCATTATTATCAAAGCTAATTATCTTTTTTCTATGCACGTGTTTCTGTGACAAATAAACCTATTTTTCTTTCTTTCTTGAACGCGGTTTAGAAGTGCTGATTTCGTTCAGTTTCGTTTGCGAAATCCGCGCTATGTCTCAATCTGTCAAAAATACCTCTAGTTTACTTACATTTTTGACAAGTTTTTGACATTGATTGTCGCTGAGATTGAGAAAATCAGATTTTGATTTTGATTTTGTTTTTTTTTTATTTTGGTTTTTTTTTTTTGAACGTATTTAAATACGGTAATTAACCGTCTGATCGTTATACTTACGGTACTCATCAAAGTACTGAAGTACTTAGGGGTACCTAAACTGCAAGCAACCGGCTTAAACAACTCAGACATGTATTCAGTCAGTGTGGCGCTCAAAGGATGTGAATAAACCCTACTTGAACATCTTAACATGGTCATAACTGTGCGCTCTGCGCTTGGAGGTGAAGATATATAGAGGATGGAGTTTAGAAACGGTTCCCTTTGTTAGGCACTATGGTAGTAGGCACGGTTTTTACGACTTAACAAAATATCGAGATTTCTTTATTATATAAATAATATTAATAGTATTTATCCTACATCTAAATAAAAATAAAAAAGGAAAAGAATCATAGGGCATCAAAAAATTCGTCCGCATCGCTGTCGACAGGAAAAGTACCCAAAAGGCTGGCAGCATTGCCACGTTGTCTGACGATGCTGATTCTTTGGCAAAAAAATAGGGCAGCCCTCTGGTTACGTGAAGAGTCGACCAACCGCTTGGCGATATCTCGAAAAACCAAGTGGGCACTCAGACCCTAGTGTTTCAACCCCAAACGGCTCGAACATATAACTCCCAATAAAATTGGAATATTTTCGCCGTTTGAGGATTTCCGCACCTGCAGCAGCCGCCCATGCACAGGCCGCCGTGCTAGGAAGATAGGATGGCGCAAGGGTGTCGACACATGTTGCATCCCACACCAAAGGCCTGCATAATTTCCAGGGCATTATGGTCATACCATCTGGTCTCTTCCCTTCGTCACGTGCCAGCTGTTTTAAAACCCAACGGCTTGCCATTGGGTCTGCAAGATAGGTCATGGTGTCCGAGGCAGTCGCCAGCTTCACTGCACTGGCAGCGATGCGGAGCCCCGCAAGGAGCACCCAGACGCAGACAAGTAGCGAGCCGGAAAGTGGTGTCACCCAGCATAGTGCCCATGTTGGGTGACGGTAGCGCTGGAAGCCAGAGGTCCGACTGCTATTCTCCCACAGCCAGCAGGCGGGCACGCTCAGCAGTATTGGAGGACGTATTGATAAGATTATTCCGTACCAACCTGCAGGGCGGCTCATCCCACAGTCTGTGACAAGATGGGTTCACGGACCTGTATCCGGGCGAACCGCTGTCCAGGCGTTCACCGCATCAGTCAAGCACGGCACTTCAGAGTCAACCAGGGAGAAAATGAGAATGAAAAAAAAAAAAAATTCAAACGTCGCAATGCAAGGTGCATTGTGATGTACCGTTGAGCTGTTAGTCGGTGCGACGACTTGTTCGTGTTCGCCGAACAAAATGAACGCGACGATCGCTTATATTAGGGCACTACCTTAGTGTGTTTTTCTGTAGTTTACGGCAAAGATAAAATCCATTCATAATAAATCATGTATTATAGAAAAAAAGAGGGGTAAACAGAGGAAGAGCTACACCATTTCAAGAAAAGTTAAGGTATCGAATTCTAAGGAGGTCGCAGACTAGAGCATAGCTCTTGAGTTGACCAATAATAGGTATTGATTGTCATCCTCTAATAATGGATAGTGGTCAAAGTTAACTCTCATCAATACTAATCTTCTGTAAGTATGTACATATAGTCAGTTCCAAAAGTATTTGATGAAAGTGTAAACAACCCCAACCCAACCCCTGTTTAGGGTATATTCTTGCGCAATCACTCACTAAAGGCAATGGGGTTAAAAACCGAAAGCCGCCATTGTATTTTATGTGTTTACTTTTATGTCGATCATAAATTAAACGAAAACTAGATAAATATTACAAGCGACTTGGAGTGTAGCACTATTAAAATTCGATATAAGCAAAAGGGTTATCGCGTCTACTACCGATAAAAAAGCCAGCTGTGTAGAAAAGTAAATTAATTTGAATATTTTATAATTTATGTTCTTTTTTTGTTGAAGACTGGAGGCGTACGACAGGAATAACCTGATCGACGTTGAAAACCAACTCGAGGATGATCTAGGTCACTACTTTTTTGACAGTATTTTTTTTGTTTTACAAAAACTAAGGTTATTAAATAACCTCAATTGTCAAATAAAAACATCTATAAAGTACTTAATAAAAAATTAGAATTTCTGGTTTCTGGTTCTGTCTGGTATCTGTTTTGGTGGTACTCAATTTGTAAATGGCACTACAAATCAGCACCCACAGGTACGTTTCCTAATCCACTTGTTTACATTTTCACCAGTTACTTTTGGAACAGACCATACTGCTCTCATTAAAACATTCATAGTTGATCTATCCATCCAGTGCTTATAGCATAGAGCTGGAGGTTTAATGAATAATGCACATCATGCAAATGAAATTGATTAACTTCTGCAATTGATGGCCGTAATGAACATCATTTACCGAGGGCGATTCCGCAACGATTCGCGTCACGAGTTTTGTAATTAATTTATCATTCAGCTGAGCTATTCTATTAAAATTTTATTCAAAATTTTTGAATAGCCTAATGCCAGTAATTTTCGGTGCAAATCCCATGCAAATGGAAAATTACCCTTAACAAAATATATTGATATACTGACAAAAAACTCCAATATGGACAAATGCAATATGAACTTTTCATTATAAATATTTGTTTTAGTTGTTTATAGCGCCGCGTGCTTAGATAATTATTGGTATTGGGTAGGTATTCATATTGCTGCTAATTTATTAAGACAGGTTATAATAAATAACAAAATTTGATAGCATGCACTTAATTTTGATAATAGACAACTAGACGTGGGGATGGCCGATGGAGTAAGGCCAAGGCCAAGCCAAAAACAAACTGAAAACACATTTGGCTAGCCACATCATCAACGTTGCAGGTAGTGCCTGGACGAGAGCCACACAGTATCGTGGAGAGTGGCATGAGAGATAAGAGATACAAAAGTACGACAATAAATAAAAATACTGGCAATACTAGTGCATAGGAGTATTTTGAAACTATCAAATAAATCTTAACAATGAATTTAAAAAATATTTTTTCAAATAAACTAATTAGTAATGATGGGCTGATAATTATGAGTTTTGCCAATGAACCAATGATAAACAATTTGTATGTAGACTAGGAACGTCATTAGATATATAATAAAGTTTAAATTATTGTCCTATCGTCGTCTCCCCATTATACATACCTAACTATTGGGTGTCTTAAAATTAGGTATGGGATGTGTTTTTTCAATAAAACGCGAATGTATTGGAATTTCTTCGTAATTTTATTTTATTTTAAAGAAGAGACTTGTATAATTTTAGTTGAACGGAATAAGTATCTACCAAATGACCGCCACAGGAATGTTTGCAAATGGCGATTCTTTTGCCGAAGTTTTTCATTACATTTCGCGGCATAATTCACCAATAACTTAGCGAATATTGTGTTTCAAGTCATCAATGTTTTGTAGATCGTTGGCGTAGACCCTATCTTTGACGTAACCGCAAAGAAAGAAAACCAGTGGCGTCAGATCGCAAGATCTCGGTGGCCAATTGACATCTCTTCAAATCCTGTATGTTCTTTAGGGACACCCATTAGTAGTGGATCATGTGGATGTTAATCATGACGATGAATGTTGACTTTTGACCGGTTATGACTAAGCAGCATCTCAATAAAATCGAATTTCATATTGTGTTTTCAGAACCACTTAAAGCAAATCGCTTATAACATTTCAAACTATTTTTGACCAGCACACGCAACATCATAAATGATATATTTCCATATTAGTCGTAGTTCTATTTCGCAGAACAAGTAAACAGTTTGATCAATGCTAAATCTTTTAGCTATGAATAACAGTAGGGAGTTCAATCTTGTTTACTATCAGCTTGTTTGTTCTATCTACTGTCAAAACCAACACCTTTGTTTGTCGAATTTAAACTTTTGCTATTTTCATGCAGTCATTCGTCTATGATTTATAGAATGTTTTTTTTTTGTATAAATTTTTTGACTGTGACTTTTATTTCCGCATATCAACGAAGAACTACCAATATCTTCCACCTAATTTTAGAAAATTTCAACACAATAACTAAATAGTTATAAGTTAGGAGGTATTCGCAGCAAAATTAGCGTCTTATAATTTAGATGTTATTTCTATTAGGGTTGATAAATATTAAATAGTCAAATATCACAGTGAAACATACGCGAAATAGTATTTAACGTCGATTGGCAGCAAAAACTAAAAAAAATAAAAATATAGTTAGGAGGTATTGGTAGCTGCGACAAAATTTTGCGTTTTTACCTTTTTGGTGTAATCGCAAGTCCATACAACACACTGAGTAGGTACAGTAGGATCCACGTCAGTGGTAACAAAACTAGTATAAGCCCACGTTCGCACGGACGTTAAAAATCTCGCACATTAGATTTTCAACGCTCTGCTTGGCGCTGAGAGTTGAAAATTCAACAGTGTGTTTTGGATATACTATGTTAGATTCTCAACGCTCGGCTTAACACCGAGAGTTGAAAATCCAGTGCGCTATAAAATCCCGCCGCGATATTTTTACGTCCGTGCGTATGTGGGCTAAGATGGCATCTTAGTTTCATTGACAATCCATCAGAGCGCATCCCACCGCGTCAAAAAAACATACTTAAGGTTTTTCACTCTCGGCGCTAAGCAGTGCGTTGAAAATCCAGTTCGCGAATAAAAATCGCCGCCGGAAAAACACGCCCGTGCGTACCTACGCTTATTTCTATTGAAATCTACCATTAAAAACCGCAAAAAGTGGTGTTATCATAAATGGATTAGTAGTTCTTTAAAAGCTTTTAGTCATCTGCGTATTGGTTTGCTTAATTCGCTTCCTTAATCAACCCAGAGCCAATTTTTCACTATGATTAAGTACCTGAAACAAAAAACACGCAATCATTATTAATGAACCCAGCTCAATATTAAGCCAAGCGCACATTACAGTCGCAACGGGCCGCAGCACAACGCATTTTCATACAAAACAGTGCGGTGCGGTGTAACGTTACGATTAGCCGGAGGGCTCATTGTAAGTCACAATGTGTAAAAAAGGAATGATAAATGATTTTATATCTGTTTTATATAGGTTTGTACAAACACTTTTACGCGTCAATCATATTTTTTAAACTAGATGAGGTCGGCGTTTCCTATCTGACAATACTCTCAGAAGAAAGTCCGAAACAAACTCCGAGGTCACTCTCTTTTAAAGTCCGGACATAATCTTTGTCAGATCATGTGAAGACCATATAGATTAGTGTCTGAAATGGTCTTTCGTAATAAACCACACAGATTGAGTGGACCTGTCCAGTCAGTGCACGCATTTGTCAGTAATCCTGCAGCTCAACTCAGCATTACTTATGGAGCTCAACGATTCGACGAACAATACCAAAGAAAGGACATTTAGGTAGGCCGCATAAATTACTCAAATTGCCAGATCATGATTAAAAATAACTGAGAACAAAAAAAAAACAAAAAAGGAATATCCCACATAGTCCACACATTCACAATAATTAAAATAATATAATATTAGAATAATAAGTAACTCAAGGGATGAAAAAGTGTGAGAGTGTTGCGTTGCGGCCTCGCTCGGCTCTATCTGCGCTAGCCTAAACACAGTATATACCTACACGTATTTTTCAATAATCGTTTTGGGGGTCCCAAAACAATCAAATTGGTGGGCATAAAGCGTTTACATTTTCACATTTTAAACCTGTGTAAAAGTACGGATGAGTAAACATTGTCAGCGCTTTCATTAACTCTTTCGATAAGGACAAACATTGTCAGCACACGTATCAGAGCGTAAATGTTTATAGCTGAAAATGAGCTTTTTAATTTTTGACTAACTACAGTAAACAGTCGTGAGCATTATGCTAAAGGATTGATGTATGAAGATATTTTATTGTACTGTTGCTGCTACCCATCCATCATGTAATAGCCTTTTACGGCAATTGAGTTCATAGAAGAGAAATTATATTAGTAACTAGCTGTTGCCCGTGACTTCGTCTGCGGTCCAGGATAAAAAGTAGCCATGTCCTAACCCAGGTCATGATCTACATGTGCTTAGTTTCATTCAATTCTGTTCAGCCGTTTTAGCGTGAAAGCGTAATAAACAAACAAACTCACTTTCGCATTTTTAATATTAATTAGGATTAAGATTAAGGATGTCTCGATCATAATTATCCTTCCGATGTCGTAAGCCGAAGGACAAGGTCTTTAAAAATAATATAACATTTCATAAAGGTACTAGTTTAAAAAAGTGAAGTCTAGGTATTGTAAGCTTGTTGTGGTTCATAAGTAAGGTCGCGTACTCGTATACACATATTCAGACTTACAAATCGCGACATGAACTAAACGCAAATTTATAATGCATAAAAATATATGATCCACTGCAGAAACCAAAATCAGAAAAATATATGATATTCTTCTGCATATATATATGCTAGTTAGATAGTGTGTTGAAAACATAATACAATTAACTTGATATGATAGAAAAAAATCAGGAAGATACCTCAAAAAAAGAATTTTTACGATTAAAAACCATACTAATATATACATGCAAACATTCAGATTTTTTGTCAGATTATTCTACAAGTAACATACTGTTGTCCTATGAATAGATTTTTAGTAAATCCATAATTGCTTCATATTTTTTTTTTTTTTTTTTTTTTTAATTCTCGGTAGCAGCCCGGAGTCTGGATTTGTGCCCGGTTGATGGCAATAGGCTCGCCCCCTATTACATGGGACTTAAACATAACTGGCGAAATGTGGGTGTGCTATAGGTACACCTCTGCCTAACCCTTCGGGGAATACAGGCGTGATGTTATGTATGTGTATTTTGCAATATATTACCAGCGTTGTGTCATCGCGCGTCTCTTTATTTTCTATGCAATCCGACAGTGACCGCGCTTTAGCTCAAGTCGTTATTATTCACGGTGGTAGGGTCATCGACGCGCAAACTATAACCATAAATTAAGCACATGATTCTAGACCCCCTAGCGTAGAGACATTTCGTCGGTTATTAAGAAAAAAACTGCTGTTTCATAGATGAGTGCAATACCTACGCGGTCAAAATGTATGGAACATTTTTTTTTTTTGAATAACCGGCAAAGTTTTTCATCGCAGGGGGTTTCAGAATCATGTACTGAACATGGTAACAGATTGCGAGTCGATTTCCCTGCCAAGCTATATGTGAAAATATTTTCATAACAGACTATCAGTAGTTCTGAAAAGCATGATACACTGCTTCCAATCCGTTTCCTCGGAAAAACTGGTTCAAGAAAGGGTTATATCTTTTTATTTATATTCATAGCACGTTTACACAAGCACTGCAGATACTTGAAAGTATTCAGGACACAAGCTGTGGCATTCGAACAAAGTGCTAAATAATCTGCATTATATAAAACTTTTCTCTAGGATTTGGATTGTATGCAGTATGCAAACGTAGAAGCTGACTGTGAAAAAGACGTATTGCAAAAGTAATAAGAAAAATGTCACGACAAAAACCACGACTGCTTTCGTGTCCATGCATTTTTTCTCATATTTTCTAGAAGAATTCTTACAAAATGTATGTATACCTACTGTAGAAGTATTATACCCAGGGCCGCCGACTCCTTGAGTGCTCGGAGGCTCCAGCACCCACGAGTGGTAAATAGTGAGGGCGGAGCACCCATGAGCATAGACATCAAAACTGATGTGCTTTGTCCGATCTCTCTTTAAAGTCACGTCACGTCGTTACGTATGACCTTTTAACTCGGGGTGCTAATATTGTGGAGCTCGCTTCGCTCGCTCTTGTATCGTAGGTTTTCTTCAATCCATATTTTATAAATTTAATTAATTAGTAAGTTCTTAAGGGTAAGGCGGTGCCTGTCTGTTCGCTGAACATGAGTTTTACTGGACGGATTTATATGCGATTGTAGGGATTAAGCAGGTCATTAAAAATAACCCCAAGTCGGGCATTAGAATGACCCACAAGGTCGGCGCCTCTGATTATACCTTTATTTAAGACCGGAAAATAGTTCAGAAAATTGGCAGGATTGAACTCTGACTTCTACGGAAGATGAGAGTCTTTTGTTATTTATAACTATAAGAGTTAATAAATGCTGTTGTATTCTTATTCATAAACTTTTAGAAAAAAAAATGGTTTTTATATTTTTAATATGGACGCTTTTAACTTTCTGCATCGTTCTCTCATGCATAATTTCAACATGAATGATATAACCAATATTTTGTAACCATATTTTGATTAAAAAGAGTGTCCGTGGAGTTTCTTGCCCGTTCTTTGCCACTGGTACCTACCTATTACGCTTTGGAATAGGCAACTAACTTGATCATTCTGACTGACCAATCCCTTGACTATTCAAAAGTGCCTGTTATTGTTTTATTTGAAATAAATGCTGTTAGTTTGAGTTTGATTTCAAAAATTCTTTCACGGGCAGCAAGCCGAGCTATTGCCGAGTACCATAGGGTATGAAGCTAGTAACTATTAGCTAGTAGCTAGTAAGTAACGACAGTTTTTACCAATATAATATTTATTAATGTAGGTATCTTCAAACACAATAGGGCCCTATTACGTGGAATTAATTGGCCAGATATCTCTGTACTATACCTCTGCCAACACGGCCCGATATCATTTTATATTAAATTCAGTCTTTCACAATGCCAACTGTTCTACAACGGAACGATTTACATGATTTATTTATTTATTTTCATAAAAGTAGGTACATTCCATTTTTCGTGAAACTAATTTATGAAGTCTGTTGTATTTTTTGGCTATTTTTCACGAGTTAGCAGTTGTCTGGGTTTTGAAGGAATATTGTTTTGTTTATTCTGATAATATTTATTACATGAAAATAATGGACCAAGATATTTTCGCAATATCTTTTGAGTATGTAAATAAAGTTGCTCATTTTTATGAAAGTTTATGATGTCATCATAAAGAAAAGTATTTTTTACGAAATTAAGTATCTTCAAATCAAATTAACAACTTCAAATCACTAGAATTCATAGAAGGTACTTATGATAAAAAAATACATAGAAGAAGTAGTGCCGTACGTGCCGTGCGTGTGTTTGTAGTATGTGTGTGTAGTGTGTGTAGCAGTGTGTGTGTGTGAACTGTAGTAGTGACTTTACATTCAGCAGAACCGCGAACGTCTATACTTTGTTAACATTCCTACAGGAAAGAGTTTTCACGAGTGAATATACTATGAAATGCACATCAATCAGGGTTGACAGCCTCGCTGCAACTTTGCACATTTATTCAACCTTTTCACCAAAATAGAAAAAGATTGATTGATACTCCTTATTATTTAGTAAACCTCGGTAAAAGATCTACATAAAAACCAGAAATAGAGATTGATTATGTTTCAAAAAGAAATGAAGGAAGGTACTCAAAAATATTCACTTAACTTGAGTTGTGGCGGTGAATAAATAATTTGAGCGATCCCTTATTCTGTATCCCAGTCGGATCACTCTTTATAGAATTATTCATGGAGTAACTAATAATAATGGAGCGCCAAACCATAAGTCTGAAAGCTTCCTAGGCTAGTTTCTTCAAAAGTGAATACAAAAGTTATAGACAATGTATAGTAATTGCGATGTTGTCTAAAAAAAGCTGTAAAGAATTGTGTTAATGCTCATCGCCATTTGCCATTCTCCCAAAATATCATTTAGGTATATTTTGCGACACATTTTAAAGCCAAAGTTTTCTTGTAAGACTACTTATCGCAGCACTGATGCTTATAACAAAGTGTATGTTATAGACAGGCGGCGGCCGACGACCTGCAACACCAAGGCGTTTTGCAAAGCGTTCAGCGTCGAACTCGAGATTATTATTTATTAAGTTTGTAAGACGGTCTTTAAATAAAATGCTTTAGGCAGAATCAATCAAGCTGTCAGCAAACCAACCTGAGGCATTGTTCATGCTACAGAGGTATATAAGTACCCCGTGCGTGTGTGGTGTCACTAACAAATGCTCTGCACACGCCGATAGCGGTTGCGAAATCATGAGCCCTCCATTCCTTCTTACTCCGTGTACCATTAGTAATGTAAATAGGACCGGAGTAGGCCTGATTCGTTCCTCTCCGTAATCACTAGGTGTGTTTTATTGCCTCGTTCGTGGCGATTTCTTTTAATTAAACCTATTTTTTGAAGGGTTGGAGGTGAGGCAAAGGGTTCAACATGTATCGGTTTGTAGGTGTGTATTTAGTGAGTGAGATAGCATTACAATATGTGTTTCATGTTAATCTCTGCATTCGAGTTTTCTTAATATTCTGCTGTCATTTTATTATGACAAATTGGAAACCTGCTAACAGAACTGATGCATAACATTCATCGAAAGACAGACAATCTAAAAAAAAAAATGGTCTACGAGTATATACATTGAGTAAACTAGTTATACTTAATTAACTATTTAAATAAATTAAATCAAAAAGTATAATAAAATACTTAACTTAACTAAACATACAAACTAAAAATTCCTTCGCATCGCTATTTACTGGTAATGTGCCCAAAAAACTTGTATGGCAAAATACTTTGTCGCTCTTTTCAGACAAATTTAATAAAAGTGAAATAAATGCATTCTTCATACTTTCGCAAAATTAAGAATTTCTTGGAAAAGTAATTTCTTCGTGATGAAACCTTTGAATTCTCGCAAAATATTTACTTCAAGAAAATATAAGATGAATGGGGTGATGTGCCCTCCCAAATACATAATTTTTAGGGTTCCATAAGTCCTAATGAAAAAACGGAACCCTTATAGGATCACTCGTGTCTATAATAATAATAATAATAATCATCATTATTGGAACAAAAACACATTTTACAAATTGGTTGCGTACGTAAATAGCTACATTAGTTGAAAAACTGTGTCGCAGCTATTAATGCCCACCTCCAAGAGGGAGACAACAGCGTTCCAGATTCCAGAGATGAATACAATAATATAGTACCTAGTTAAAAAGAGCAATACCAAATAATAAAATTCAAATAGGTAAGTGCTTAGTGTTGTGGAATGTGGGAGTATTGTATGTTAGTGTAGTGCCGACGGGCGCCGTCAGTGGGGACTGATAATTTCTTGGCTGCCACGGCTTATTTTAATTTAATTTAATATTTGAATTGCTTTTGTCTTTTTATTACGGACGCTTTTAACGTTCTCCATCGTTCTCACATGCATAATTTCAACATGAACGATGTAATCAATATTTTGTAACCATTTTTTGATTTAAAAGAGTGTCCATGGAGTTTCTTGCCCGTTCTTCTCCATAGGTACCTACTACGCTTTGGAATGGGTAACTAGCTTCATCTTTCTGACTGACCGACCCCTTGACAATTCAAAAGTGCCTGTAATTGGTTTATTTGAAATAAATGCTTTGAGTTTGAGTTTGAGTTTGAGTGCGTATCTGTGGAGTGTAAGTGTAAAGTATGCTTGTGGAACCACCCCACGAGCACACTCTACGCTACGTGTATTTGGTGTGCATGTCTACGAAAGAAAGTTAAGGAAGGTTTTAACTACATTCTCCAATTCGTGGTATGTGATAGTATGAAGCCATTGATCAATCATTCTTTTGCAATCCCGTAGAGTACTTGGATAAATAGTAAGCACTTTATTTATTCGATTATAAAGCACGGGACTGCAAAAATAAACTGCCGGCGGACTATTTCCAATTTAACACCTGATGTCGGGCAGACTCTGTCAGCTCTACGTTTTTGTCTACCAAACTCAGGGTCAAAAGACAAATTTGAATGTTTCCTCAACACCGTACTTAGCACAAAATAGTACCTTACTGTAGGTAGCTTCCATAGCGTGTACACTTCGCTGGTAGGGAAGCGATACGGTTTGAAGGCCATTACCTTAAGGACAGCACTCTGCGCCCTCTCTAAACACAGGAGAAGACATTTACCAGCACCACCCCAAGCCGAAATACAGTACGTTAAAACGGAATGGGCAAGAGCAAAGTACACAGTTCTCAGGGTAGAAAAATTGGCGGAAGTCCTTAGATTTTTAAAAACAAAAATTAATACCCCAGAGACCAGTGAATTGATTTGCCCACTCCATGTCAACATACCATCGACCCAGACTCCTAGATATTTTATTGAGTCCGTGCGTATAACTTCAGGACAGTCACAGATGGCACTCCTCATTGTAAGGCATGCATGAGCTGTCAGACGGAATGGTGGGGGCTGGCTGTGACGCTTTGTTTGGACTAAAAGTGATAAATCTGGTTTTATCCAAGTTGAGGGTGAGCAAATTCTGTGTGAGTCATTTCATAGTAACTCGCAAGGCTGACTCTGCCTGAAGCCCAGCTTCGTTCCAGTCACTGCCACGAACCAGCATAACAGTATCATCGGCGTAAGCAATTACTTTGGAGTTTCCTAAATCAAGTTTACATAGCTCGTTTATGTAAACCAGGAAAAGGGTGGGTCCTAATCCTAAGACACTACCTTGCGGAACTCCGTAGGTGAGGAATGCTTCCTTGCTGGTGTGGTTGTTTATCCCGATGATTTGCGAGCGACCACTCAGGTAACTCTTAAACAAACTAAGCGGTAGGCCTCTTATACCTGTCTGTCTCAGCCAATTTGCTCCGAATCTACTGGACTGATTCAAGTTGAAATTTGGTACACTCTGTGACTCAAACACGGACGTGTAACGTATATAAATTAACTTTGAATATCGGGGTCACTTTAGGGAGGCAAATTAGAAAAATAAAAACAAAAGTTTTGCAAACTGTACCGTGTGACATATCAAATGAAAAAACTTTTTTACAAAAAACAACCGACTTCCAAAAAAAGAACTAAAAAATGTGAAAAATAACTTTGATTTCGGAAGTCGGTGTCTGTGGTTTTGTATTTTCGTTTTTGGCCACCGACTTCCGAAATTAAAGTTATTTTTCACGTCTTTTACTGTATTTTTTTGGAAGTCGGTTGTTTTTTTGTAAAAATGTTTTTATTTTTCACTTTTTAGTTGCGGTACCTACCCCATACAAATTCGTATACCACTACTTGGAAAAAATATGCAGTATTAAGGATAACTCAAAAACTACTAGTCAGACCTTGATCAAATTTAAATGGGACCAAATATGAAAAACCAGCTATCACATAAAAAGAATCATCCAAATCGGTTCACTTTGAAAAAAAAATTGAGCTAACACATTAAAAAAAACATACATACGATTTGAGAACCTGCTCTTTTTTTTGAAGTCGGTTAAAAAGACGTACACGTTAAAAGCGTCCAGAGTACAGCAAATAAAATAATTAAAATAAGCCGTGGCAGCTAAGTGATGACCAGTCCCAAGTGACGGCGCCCGTTCACGAACATGACGCATGGATCAGCAAATTCAGGACAAACATTTTGAAGGGAGCTAAATGACCCGTCTATCTCAGTCTGTTTACTTTCTTTTTCTTATTTTTTTTTATTACCTATCTAGGCGTTGCTAAACTTGACGTTAGTTAAAACGGGCATTATTGATCAATACAAGAAGGTACTCAAGTACTTACTTACCTTTTTATCCTCAAACGGAAAAAGGGGGGTGTTATAAGTTTAACGTCAAAAAGAAAAAAAGGAAAAGAGGGGTGTTATAAGTTTAACGTCAAAAAGAAAAAAAGTAAAAGAGGGGTGTTATAAGTTTAACGTCAAAAAGAAAAAAAGTAAAAGAGGGGTGTTATAAGTTTAACGTCAAAAAGAAAAAAAGTAAAAGAGGGGTGTTATAAGTTTAACATCAAAAAGAAAAAAAGTAAAAGAGGGGTGTTATAAGTTTAACGTCAAAAAGAAAAAAAGTAAAAGAGGGGTGTTATAAGTTTAACGTCAAAAAGAAAAAAAGTAAAAGAGGGGTGTTATAAGTTTAACGTCAAAAAGAAAAAAAGTAAAAGAGGGGTGTTATAAGTTTAACGTCAAAAAGAAAAAAAGTAAAAGAGGGGTGTTATAAGTTTAACGTCAAAAAGAAAAAAAGTAAAAGAGGGGTGTTATAAGTTTAACGTCAAAAAGAAAAAAAAGTAAAAGAGGGGTGCTATCTGTCTGCGGCATCGTAGCTCCCAAACGGCTGAACCGATTTTGTTTTGTTTAAAAGGTGATTTGATCGAGAGTGTTATCAGCTAAAAAAAATTAAAAAAAGAAAGAAGAAAATCTGTTCAGCCGTTTTTAGGGGTTTTTGTTTGGGTTGGTGCTTTTTTTAATTTAACTTTTCTTGTAAATATTTTATCAAGTAAGTAATGAAAGTCTTAGCAATACGTAGTGGAAGCCATGGTTTATTTAGTAAAATAAAAATAGCTGCACAAATATTTGCTCGCTCGGTGCCGCATGCCGCGTCGAACTAAAGTGATATCCAATATCCAATATGACTCAACTGTACCTGTGACGCACACCTTCATGTTAGATACAGTGGAAGATTACTACTTTGGTATCTGTACTTATATATATTATATACTTGCTTTGATAACTGGCCTTAAGGCTCGTACACACAGGCGCGACGCGACAGCACGACACAAAGGCACCGCGTGCCGCGCGACGACCGGCGCCTTTGTGTCGTGCTGTCGCGTCGCGCCTGTGTCTACGAGCCTTTATGAGGAATAGTGTCCAAAGCCAAAAAATCACAAAGTCGGTCAACTACTAACGGAGCAAGCTATTAATTATACCTGCTTCGTATCGGGAAATATTTAACTGATCCTCTAAAAACTTTGCGCCTCTAATTAATGATGGTTACTTTTTTAAATTAACTACGCTCTAAAACTTTTTGCGCTTCTAATGATGCACACTATTTTTAATAATTGAAACTCTTTTTAATTTGATGCCCTTTTCTCACAGTTGATCGCAGTAACTAAGCTAAGATACCGCGACCAAACGGGTTAGGTTAGGTTAGAACTGTGACCAACCACGTTCTCAGCAGGCTCACATAGAGAGATAGAGAAAGTGAATTTAATACGCGTTTTTAATACAGAGCCATCTAATATAAGTTTTTAAAACGATGTTCATTTTAACCTCGCTATCGGCTTTAGCATCCTCAAAAACCTAGAAAACGACACTCATGACGAACAATTAGAAGTTTTCGCAGCCGCCTTCTTGGATTTTCATTTTAACCTCACTATCGGCTTTAGCAACCTCGAAACCATGAAAACTATCTACCTCTCTCTCTCTTTCTGTTATATATGTATAATAATAATAAAAAAAAAACCACATGAAAGGGAAAACACAAACACATAACGCTGTTTCGTTCCGTGAAAATTTGTACCAGTTTACTCCTACCGCAAGCCACATTAAACAACTTCGTTCCAAAAAATACGTTATAGTGTTCAAAATTATTCGGTGGTACGGAACCCTTCGTGTGCGAATCCGACTTGCACTTGTCCACTTTTTTTCAACCTTGGTTATACTTACAAAGATTTTGAAAACAAAAAATTCATAGGCTACAAAGCATTCTACATCTTTCAGTTAGGCTCAGAAACCCCAATAGCTCTATAACTTCAAACAAACTCCAACAAAGTACTGAAAGTAATGGATACGTACAGAGAATTACTCGAACCGTCTTTTAACACATTCACAGCCACACAGTTGAAAGGTGCGGCGTTCTGTTAATTTCCCTCGAGAACTGTGAATTTACCTGTTTATGTAAATCTTCAACATTTGCAAGCATTCAAGGAATTACTTTTTTATGTGTTTGATTGAAATGAGAAAGCTTTTAAGAAATAGTTTTTTTTATTACTGCATCGTTGGTCCAGTGGTAACAAGCGTGACTGCTGAGCATGAGATCCTGGGTTTGATTCCCAGTCCGGGCAAATTATTATTAGGTTTTCCATCTGGAATTTCTCAGTAGCAGCCGGGGGTCTGTGCCCGGCTGATGGCAGTAGGCTCACTCCTTATTACAAAACTGGCGAAATGTGGGTATACTGTAGGTATACTTCTGCCTAATCTTTCGAGCAATACAGGGATCATGTAATGTATATTATGTATGTATTTTATATTATGACAAAATTATCATAAAACCAAGCATGTGTTTTCTGGAGGATTAAACAGAGTTGTATGTATACGCAAGTAACAATTTCGCTAGTTATAACCAACGTAATACTGTGCGGGCCTATCACAAGTTACTGGAATAAGAATATTTTTATTTATATAAAAGAATCGTAGATACGTATCGCTAGTCAAATTTGATTCTTATCTGATTTAGAAATATTTATTTTGCTGTTTCATAATTAATTAAAAATGTATTCTATTATTCGGAAAGCGCATGTGGTTTGTGATGATTTACCTATTTTAATACATAAACATCACTTTTTTAAATGAATAACGTCATATGTAAGTACGTCACATTCACATTAATTGGTTAACTAACATAATTTAAAGCTGATTCACTTTCGTAAATCCAACCACAGTTGAGTGTAGAAGGTGTGCTCAGCTGCCTTACTATGACGTGCTAATACCATCATGGTTCCATTGAGAAAAAGGGATAGTGCTATAGGTCATACATAGCTCCGTCTCTCTTTCACGATGGAACAATAATGGCTTTAATACGTCATAGTACGGCCTCAGTAAAACCAATAGGTTACACTGAGCGGACAATAGCTGAAAGTAATAAAAATAATTCTTCACCTCACAATCTCTGAAAATATTATGTTTATCATTCGAAATCTGAATGCAAAAGTGCATTTTATCCGCTAGCGTGGAAAGATTTTTTTAAAATTCGAACCTGTCTTTTCTATAATTTTCTATACCGCCAGTCCACTGAAAATGCATTAATACTTATTTCATGTCAGTGCATCAACCTCATTTTTAGAATAATCGCACTGGCCAGAACGACGACTGCAAGAAAATATAAACTTTTTAAAATTTTGTTGTCTATTTAATTCACTTTCCATCATTTTGGTTTGTATTTTTTTTTTTTTTTTCGTTTTATGGTGAAGACCATAAAACGAAAAAAACTAAAACTCAATAATTTATCCGATTCATTATCATCTGCCTAGCCTTTTTTTAACTATGTTGGGGTCAGCTTCCAGTCTAACTAGATGCAGCTGAATATCAGTATTTTACGTAGAGCCTGCCTATCTGACCTCCACAACCCAGTTACTGGGTAACACGATACCCCTTGGTAAGACTGGTTGTCAGACTTACGGGCTTCTGACTACCCATAACGACTGCCAAAGATCTACAAATGACAACTATATACTACTACTACACTACTACTATTACTACTGTACTTAGTGGAAACTTGTAAATGGCCTTCAATTACATATTATTTAGGAATACTGTATAAGTTAGCTGTAAGTTTCCCGAATAAAATAAAATAAAATAAATAACCGATTCTTGTTAATTTCTTAAGGCTGAACCTTCAGGGTAGCCCGCGAAATTCAAATTTTCTTACGTTTTTTTGCATTTTGCAGGTCAGTGTCTCTCATCTACATCTCTCTAAGTTCAGATTACTGTATTGAATGACTTTCATGAAATCATGACATTTGACGCCAATTCTAAATTCTGTAAAGCCAAATTTGTTATGGCCGCCAATCTTATTTTAATCAAAATACAACCTGACAGTGACCTGCAAATTGCAAAAAACGTAACAGAATTTGAATTTCGCGGGCTACCTTAGCGCATCCCCCTTAAGAATTTATGTTAGCTACCTTTATTCTTGCAAATAAATATATCATTCATTAATTAACAAATATTGCTTTAAAGAACTATACTCATTAGAATCAGCAATACAACTCCTTAAGTTCGAATTGACCTCAAATATCAAGATTTCATGAAATAGTCGTTCAATAGGGTAATATGAACTTCTAGAGATGTATTGATGATTTTTGTGAATATAATTCTATAAATAAATGTTCGCTACGGCCGCGAATCATATTTAGACCGACATACAATCTGATACTGACCTGCAAATTGCAAAAAACGTAAGAAAATTTTAATTTCGCGGGCTACCCTGAAGGCTTCGCCTTAAGGTCAATGGGTAATTTATATAATGTTGCTACTCTGTCTGTAGTAAACACAAAAACCACAGATGTTAAATATAAAAAAACAGTCATTAATAAAAGGCATATTGTATATTTAATCGAACCTCTAATAATTCCCATTTTACGCTCCTAAAAATATTATTGAACACTAATATTAGGTCTTTACCTATGAAATTGCCGTTCTGCAGTACTGGCCATTTCAAATCAAAATAATTTTTGTTTGGCTAAGAATTCTAATTTCAAATTAATTTTATTTTAAAAACATGGTTTTTTTTTTCTAAAAGTAGTCATTTCTTTATTGATTAGTGTTACATTTTCATCGCATTTCAATCTTTTTCGTCATCATGGATACGTTAAAAATTCGAGTAATTATGGAATATGAGTACCGTCGTGGCAGCAACGCGGCACAAGCGGCACGCAACATCAACGACGTTTACGGAGCTAACACTACAAACCAACGCACCACCTGTTATTGGTTTGCTCGCTTCCGTTCTGGAAATTTCGACCTGAAAAATGAACCTCGCGGTCGTCCGAAGACTTTGGTCGACAATGACGAATTAAAGGCGATTGTGGAAGCTGATGATACACAATCTACGGCTGAATTAGCAGCAGCTTTCGACGTTAGCGTCAAAACAATATTGGTCCATTTGCGTCAAATTGGCAAGGTAAAAAAGCTTGACAAATGGGTGCCCCACGAACTCAATGATCGCCAGCGCGAAGTACGCGTCGAGACGTGCCTTGCACTGCTCAACAGACACACAAATGAAGGAATTTTGAACCGCATTGTTACCTGCGATGAAAAATGGATTCTGTTTGATAACCGTAAGCGCTCAGCAAGTTGGTTGGATCCTGGTTCAGCACCTAAACAATGCCCTAAACGAAAACTTACCCCTAGAAAAGTGATGGTCACTGTTTGGTGGTCTAGCGCCGGTGTGATTCATCACAGCTTCTTACCAAACGGGGTGAGCATTACTGCAGATGTGTACTGTGAAGAACTGAACACAATGATGGAGAAGCTGGCGCATCTCCAACCAGCATTGGTCAATCGCTCGTCTCCGCTGCTCCTGCACGACAACGCGCGACCTCATACTGCACAGCAGACGGTCTCCAAGTTGCAAGAACTGGGGTTGGAAGCTCTCCGTCATCCGCCCTACTCACCAGACCTTGCGCCTACAGACTACTACTTTTTCCAGAATTTGGATAACTTCTTGGCGGGAAAAAAATTTAATACCCGAGAGGCAGTACAAAATGCCTTTGAAGAATTTGTTGCCTCCCGTCCAGCTGATTTCTTTAAGAAGGGCATCAATAAACTGCCACTGCGATGGCAAAGATGCATTGATTGCATGGGTGATTACTTCGATTAATACAAATAAAAAATTCATGAAAAAAATTCGTTTAAATTTTTTCATACAAAACGGCAATTTCATAGGTAAAGACCTATTATAATGATAGCGCCTCCTTTTGTGAACCTCAAATAATTCCTATTTTGGGGTCGTAAAAATACTAAATAACTGGTAATAATAGGTTAGAACTGCAACCAACTTGGATGTAGCGCTCGCAAGCCACTGCCACAGCACTGCTCTGTAGTTCGCGGTGTGAACCAAAGTATGACAAAATGCAGAACTCCGCCGCTCGACCGCTCGCTCACCCGGCTCCCGCTTTGGCGATCTACCACGGACCCTTTTTTTTTTTTTTTCCTATTGGGCAGCTCGTAGTTATGACCACTAAGGTCCTGGCTACTTAACCGGGCAAGCCTGTGGGTGCCTTAAGCTACTAACTTAAAGCCTCCAGCCAGGGGCGAAAATTCTTAAAAATTAGGTGACCGCACGCTAAGGGCACCCCCTGTGGGATACGAACCTCGGCTTAGGGCGTCACTGAGGGGAGGGCAGCAAGATGGGACAGGCTGGATCGAGATTATATTATTATTAACAGGGGAATTTAAAACTACAGGCTCAGCTACGGCGCGGGCTGGCGCGTCGTCGAGCTAGGGTCGGGGGGGTACCACGGACTCGGTACACGCTCGTCTTTTATAGGAACGCTCCCCTCGCCCGCTCGCCCGGTCACCTTAGTTTTCAGTGTGGATTCAACGTAGTTTAGTTCGCGTAGTTTCATTCGCTTCGCCTCGAGCTCACTCGCCCGCACGCTCCCAGTGTGGTCTGTGCTTAAAGGTGCTGACCTGACACTAGTTCATATAAATAACGAAGTTCGTTACTCCCGGTCAATAAATCACGATAATTTTTATTGTTTTGCTACAGACTCCTGTGATAAGTATAGTCTCGATGAGTCACTAAGAGATTGGTAGAATGGCGACTAGAATCAATAAGTTCAAAAGTTCCTTTTATGTGCCTATTTGAAATAAATGCTTTGACTTTGACTTTGAGTGTGTGTTAACAAGACGTCAAAAAGCGAAACTTAGGTAAAATAAAAGAAGAAATTATTTATCATTAAAAAAGAAATTTAATGTTATTTGGAACAATTCAAAACTATAGTTGAGTTGACCGCACGTCGGCGATATCACTCACAGAAAGGGAAAAAAATAAAAAATAAAAGTGACCCACATAGTCCATAGTACATTCACAATAATTAAATTATTACACTTCACAAAGTTAATTGTCATGTCATTGTATATATAATTATTATCAAATGTTAAAGTTTACGTAAAATAAAAAAATAAAAAGTAGCAAAAATATAAATAATAAAACATTCAGTATGCAAAAATTCGAGCAACTCAATCCCAAGCCTTTTTGTCCTCAATATAATCTTGAACGGTATAAAAGGCTTTCTGGCGCAACTTACGTAATGATTTGAATTTATTAAGGCTTAGATCTTGAACGTGGCTTGGAAGTTTATTGTAAAAGCGTATACATTGACATCTGCATAGCATTGTCTGTGACACTAATTCCTGTGTTCTTCTGTGACAGTCCCCACAGCACAGGTCTTTTATTTTTTACTTGTTTATTGTTGTTTTTAATGATAATTTTGTTATTTTTAAATGCTCCTTTTTTATTTGTAAAGGTGGTTTTTCCTGTGCGTGTCATTTTTCTTTATTTCTTTTCCCTAAATTCCAGGTGAGGTAAGTTAGGGTATGGGGTTCGTCCACATATATGTAGTGCTTCTTCGAGTGGGAGTCGAAGTAACAACCCTCACTAGCCAGTAGCCAAACTTTAACAGCTAAAACCTATAACGTACCATTGCACTCCGAATATGACCCGAAATTCTTCATCATTACCGAATGTATTAATCAGTCTGTCTCTTTTTAAGATAACTAAATCCTCTTTACACAGATTACCGATACGCTTTGACGTCATACTTACGTTTTTACGTACTCGTCTAGGAAATCCTACCTGTGTTATCAGTATGCGCGTTCATTCAACAGAGGAGGAATGTGCTTCATGTTTCCAAAATATATACCTAAGTATTCTTATTGAAATCATTCATTATATTCCACTAGTTACATATACTTAATGGCATTTATCTATAAAGACGATCTAACCCAGATTGTGTCTGAACTTCAAAAGAGACTTTAACTCCTTAGTTTATTTCGCCATTTCTTCTCAAGTTAGTTAGATAGGAAATGTCAACTCCATCTAGCTTATTTTTTTAGGTGTCATGTAAAAGTGATTCCGATATCTTATTTACAATTTATTTTCAAATATTGCTTATAGTTAAGTTAATGATTAGCACCTATCCACATATTCTTGACGTTTAAACGACTCTTATCTTTAAGGCGGTACCCCGACCAAAACCTTGTCATAGTGCGTTATTCAGAGGCTATTAACTCATTCACTATGGGTAATAAACTACATGTAAAAGCTCATTATTAATGTTCGATATCCTATCATCACATTGCACGTTCTTATTTGTTTTTATGTGTTATAAATACATCTAAAATCTGCTTGTAAAAAAATGACTAAAATTATTGATTGCATGCATCTTTTGCTAAAGGTGACGCTCTATTCATTTGAGGATTACACTAATGGATAGATAATAAAAAAATCAAAAAAACACACTTTTTATTTTATTTTAAAACTTTACTTGTCTTTTTTTATTCAAATAATTTCATTATTTTTGTGAATATTATGATAAATGAGCGTGCGGAGGGAGCGAGACAGAGCGAGACTCAGCGACGGGACAGAGAAGGACCGACCGCTCAAGGTCGTTTGGTCAGGGAAGCGCCTTAAGCAACGTTTATAAATCAAAGGGAATATAATAAGTGCCATGTAAGATGGGGCGAGTTCCTTATAAAGCGGGCAATTTAAATGTCATGCGGCTACTTATAATTTCCATACGGTAAAACTGAATAAAACATCGCCAAACGATTATCGCACTTGCGACAACTACACACGAAGCAATTTCACTTGTTTTTAACCTCAACTAATACAAATCATTTCTACAAACTTTACAGTAGTCACACGTTCATTCACAACTACACAACGTCAGAAAACAGCGGACCAGCCTCATGAGGAAAACAAAATAACAAATAATATGTTTTTCTTTTCTAGAATTTACATCTTAGTCACAATTATATTCATATGTCTGCAGACTGACTAGAAAAAAACGTAATGAATTATTGATTCATGCTTTATTTACGTCAAATGTCTCTTAATGAGGATGTGTCCGTGTATTTTGACACGATAAGTAATATGCAAAAGTATGAGGAAGTCTATTGGAGAATAGTGAGTAATTAAAACTCATTTTACCCCTTCCCTTATCCTAACAGGTCAGAGCAAAAGAACTTGGAATATCACAAAATGGTTTATTATTGTAAAAAGAAAAAAATATATATAATAATAATTATTGTAAATAATAAAATTTAAATTAGACGACGACTTGCCTTTAAGTTCCTAATGATTGAATGAAATTTAATATCTATGACATTATTGAATAATTCTATAAATTGCATTTAATCATTCTTGACAGTATATTTAATCATTCTTATAATTATATTTAATAATCCTTGATATTGTATTTGATAATAGTTAACAGTTTCCTTATCCTTGACATTGTATTGTGTAGTTTTGATTTATTGTTCTAAAGCATTTGATTTTAATTCCTTGAGATATTTGTACGCCGGACACAGCAGAATATTAAGGACGTCTTATTATGTGTAACACCTTGTAACAACAATATTCTAACAAATAAATTGTTTTTTTTTTTTTTTTAATAAACTAGTAGATAATGACTGTCTGTCATCATGTCGTTGATGACTGCATGACTGGGTGAAAGAGCTGAATACTGAGGTATAAGTGGGACAGGCGACATGTGCCAAAGCGGTATGCTTGGGATGGGTACGGCCCTGTAGAGCTCGTCTCCAGACTGGACACTCTCCCACCGATTGAGATTAAATAAATTCCCAAATAGAAAGAAGTCCGATGCCTTGTCCCATTAATAAGGCAAGGAAAGGATTGAAACTAATGATAAATAAGACTTAGGAATTCATAGTTATGAAAATACATTGAATGTGGTTTAAGAAACCTAAATAATAGAGGCATGCTAATTATATTATTATATAAACTTGTAAATAACCCATACGCTAGCGTAACAGGTATTTGGTTAGTCGTAACTCACACGATACCTCACATGTACACTCGGAGTACTCAGAGCAACACTTCCATAAAGTGACGCAAGCAACTTTTCAGCGACATTGCGTCAGCATCATGCTCTTATGGAGACATGGTCCCTAGCAGTTCTTTGGAACTGATAAACGTGACTAAGCGGCTTTCCCTGCGGTAACCGTGCGACCGTCCTTGTCTAGCAACGGGGCGGCCAGTTTGAGCAGCATTGCGTCGGCTTCATGCTCTTTTGGAGACATGGTCCCTAGTAGTCCTTAGACTGAATATGAAATATGTGTGGTCTTTGCACAACAGGCATGTCTGCAAGACACGAGTTCATGTCAGTCTAACCGAATTATTGGTCTGAGTTATAGAGTAAAACATTCAAGGAGTACTAGATAATAGAGTTGAGAATCGAAACTTAAGAATCATTTCATAGAGTTATGGATAATCTATTTTAAAGCCCTGATTATTGGATGGAGCCAAAGAATACAAAATTCTAGAGTTAGGTACAATATAGGCTAGAGGATCAAAACTCAAGAATTGTTAATTAATAGAGTTGTGGATCAACTCTCTTGAAGATTTATAGACAGTCCCTAAGCGCCCGCCCTTCACCACTTCCTAGTGTTTGAGCTGGGGAGAAGAAGTGGCGCAACAAACTTCGCAGCAACAGTCTCTGTCTGATAAGTTATAAGAACCAATTAACTAATAACTCTATCGGCCTAGGATAGACTCAGTCTGTAGCGAAACTCATTGCGATCGTACATGGTGCACACCGAAGTGGTATTTCGTTCACATCACATTCATTCACATTTCCTTAATCATCCCCATTGAGAGAATGCCATTCAGTTTTCACCGCACAGGCATCCGTATTCACGTGTCTCGATAAATAGTGTCGATTTAGTAATTAACATACCATAGCCGGTTGTAGAATTTTATCGAGATACGGTCCCTAGCGTTCTTAGAACGACTACCAATAAAGTTTGTGATTATGTACGATACCTACCCCCAAAACCCGCAAATGCACATATACCAACCGCTTTTCTTTTGATCGAATTTTGTTGCTTCGTGTCTCAATATGAAACTTTATAAAAGGTATTAGAAAATTCTAGACACACTTACCGAGGGTTCTTACAAGTCGTTATTCATAATTCCTTCTCAGTCACGAGATATTATTTTTTAAAGGAGTGGCGCTAGTGGACCGTTGTGCGCCCTCTTAATGGATATACACATACAGATATACACATTAACCAACAGGAATAAATGGTCTGAATGATGTTGAAAACCGCATCAAAGTCTATTGCTTAGTTTAGAGAAGAACAACACGGTCACAGACAGACTCGAAAAGCGACTTTATAGATTATACAAAAGTATGAGGCATACCACTGTAGAATAATGACTAAGCAATGATTGTATTTAACATCATTCCACCCTTATCACAAATAATTTGGTCAGAGCAGCGTCTCTATGCCCTCTGTCTGTTCCCTTTCTGGCCAACATTCATAAGTATTTACAGCATGTATCAGGTTTGGTCAAATTAAAGGCTGTGGTACAGACCCTCGAACTACAGGATTCTAATTCAGATTTGTTACAGTTGTAATGGCAATCGTGTCATTTGGTTTAAATAGGCTTTTATTTTCATATGGATTCTTCTATATTTTGTGAATGTGAGAACGTTGTAGGCCTAACTTGTAGACTATAGATTTGTAAACCATTTTCTATTTTGTTGAGTAACTGTTACTTGTTGACAGGCCTACACTGTCCTCCCATATCTATCAATACTGTAATTTAAAACATTGTAAAAGCCCCTTATTTTTAAAAGAGTAACCGTGGAGTTTCTTGCCGGCTCTTCTCCATAGGAAACAACTAATTGGAACCGTGCACCTAGATTCTGACGTTTCATAAGCGCCCATGTTGGTTTATATGAAATAAAATATTTTGATTTGATCGATTTGAAATTGAACAACTGTCTCCATGAGACCTATATCGTAATTGCGAAAAAATTATCAACTGTCCCATACAAAACTTCAATACCTACTCGAACCATTGCCGCTGTTCAAAAGGGTATTGTTCAGACTTTTACTAGAAAAAAAATATTACAGTGTTCAAGGATACCTAGAGGATAAATCGATAATAATAAAAATAAAGTTATAAAAATAGCCTTTAATCCATCACATGCAAAAACTACATAGTTACTTCATTATTATTAATTATTTCGTTTATTAATTTTTCATACTTATTTATATATATTTTTAAAAAACCATAAAAAAAAACAATTAAAAATATAAAAAATAGTGGTCCCTCGGTATCGGGAGCAGGGTCTAAGCTACTACAGTTAATTATTATTATTACTAGAATACAATCGCAATGGTTATTAATTAACTACTATATATTCATATTTTATTCTCTAATTCATTATTATTCATAATTATTAATAGTTTAGTAATATAGGCTTTGTGTTTGTAGAGAAATATTTGTACGCCATACTATGCAGGGTATTCTGGAATCAACATTGTAACATCTATTGTACCATATCCTCACAAATAAACATTTTTGATTTGATTTGATTTGAAATGTATGGAACGGCTGATATTATTTTCGCGATTACAATATTGGTCCCGTGAAGTAAGTTGTTTTCTGCAGAGTTTGATTTGACTACACCTCTCTGATACATATACATCACTTAGTTTTTGGTCTTCCCGGAATCATCCTCATTCACACCTCCTCAAAATTGTCCTGTGATGTTATAGATAGTAAGAGTATTAGCTAAGATAAATATAATAAGCATCGTGCAGGCCATTATTATTTTAAAATCCTTATCTTGAAGCTAGTAAAATTTCTCGTGCATTTTTAAAATCACTAAGCAAGATTGTTCAGAATCAGAATGCTTTATTTGTTAATGGCTACTTCTAATATTTTATGTTGTCCTTCTGTATTTAGCAATATTTTAAAGTCGGTCTAAGATTTTCTTATATTTTTTTAAATATCTGAACTTTAAAATCTATATAAATAAAAATCACTGTTTGTTTTTTTGTTTGTCCTCTATGGACTCCGAAAGGGCTGGACCGATTTTGATAAACCTTGGTGAGTTTTTCTGCATACGCCCGCGAAGGTTTAGGGGTAGGAGTAGGATACCACGCGAACGAGTCGCGCCGGGCAGCTAACAAAAACTAAATAAAAACTTTATTGAGTTCAGAAAAAACACAGTAGGTACAATATAAAAAAAGTAACAGTGGGGTAATTACGTAACACATTAACAGTAGGAATGGGTTTCATTTTGACAGTTCATCAACATTCATTGCGTTATTTACGTTGTTGATCAGACAAAATTTTCGAACACATGAAGCAATGGATTAGCAATAGGCTTCAAAATGATTCAGATTGTGATGGATAGTGTGTTACTTAATTAGGGTGCGGATTACATAAGAGCCTTAGGTGCTAATTTTTTACAAATGCCCGACCTCACACTAGGATTCCCTGTGTCGTGATACTCGTGGTCTAGTCTCTTCCCAAGTAAGGCAGGCAGTTTAATTTATTTAGGAGAAGTAATAAATTAAAAAAAAGTGTTTATGATTTTTAATTAAAAACTTATGTACAATGTACTTAATAATAAAATTAAATAACTAAAATTATTATGTTCTAGAAAGACGGTTTGATGACTATAGTTGTAGGTGCCTTTGGGTGTGAGTGTGTGTGCAGTGTGGGGTGTGTGGGGGTGTGTGTGGTGAAAATGGGGGAGTTGGAGCGCGCAATTGCTTTATTTTTTTTAAATTATTTTTCACATAACTTTGTTCAGTGTTTCTTTGACGTGGACATTGTCTAGCAACGATAAAGCATTTTCGCAACTGTGACAGGGTTGTCTTATTGGGCAATACCGAAATTCCTAAATTCGACAACGACCTTTAACGAATCAAAGAAATATTTGCATGACTGCCATTGTCCAAGGCAGACGGGTTAACATGCTTGCCAAGGGTAATAATTTGGAGGGGGCGGCAACCATAGAATAAAGGCACTTTTATTGCAATACAAACATGCACAGTGATCGATCCATACAGCTTTTATTCAGCTATGTCTCCTTTTATGCTCTGGCCAAAACGAACCGAGCGAGCGGGATGCGGGAAAAAAATCGGTCACGCCGAAAGGTTACAAAGCTTTATTCAATAAGTAAAGGATTTTTCTTAGTATCTTTTACTTTTTTTAAACATGTATTAAAGCACGCATTCAGTCTCGGTTATATGTAAGACCAATAAAGGTTATATTCGGAAAAAAAATGCACTGTTACTTATTTCGGCAAAAAGTCTTCCTTTCCACCTGAGCTTTCATTAATAAAGTAACTTATTTCTACAGTTATAATGGAAAATATTAAATTCCGTCGTGACACCAACTCAGGCGCCTTTAGGTACCTTCTCTGTTAATTTGCCCGCATGCCTCCCTGGGGAAGCAAAATGTACCTACGAAGTTACACAGGATTTAAACGAATACACAGTTAATTTTGACTGTAGGTTATGTACAGTCTGCAAAAGTTTAGTAAGAAACCGATAAATGTATTCGAATAAAATAAAATAAAATTAATAGAAAACGAACTGGTCATTTATCAAATTAAATTTCATTCGAAAACATTCATCGGTTTTTTACTAGACTTCAACTATATCCGGCGACCCGGTTACTTATCTCCTTTACTGACTGTACCTACCTGTTTTATGTTATAAGTACTGAATTTAAGGTCGAGATCAGACCGATATTTTGTAAATTATTATATCTATATAACCTACACAATACACTAAGTATGGTCAGCGATGCAAGTCGATTACACCACTTACACCACCAATCTGTAAACACGTTTAGTACTAACCGAGTTTAGAACATAATTCTGTTTCTGTCAAATGTTTCAAGATGACAGAGACAGAATTATGTTTTAAACTCGTTGAGCGCTAAACGTGTTTAGTAATTGGGGGTGTAAGTGGGTCTTAATTGACATACAATTATTCGATACAGTGTATAATATCAGCATTTCATATAATAGCTAAGAGGCAATGTTCTATTTTTTCTAATTAATTAAGGTTTAAACAACTAAAGTCATAATCGAATTATGGCAACATAATTCGGTATTCGGTAAAACAGAGAAAAGGTATTAAAACGAATTTACTACGATTAAAAGAACTTTTATCCTTGTAATGGTTGCGATAATGCAATGTCTAACAATATGTGACGCAAATTCCGCTTTAAAAAAGTATAAATACCAGTCGACAGCGATACGGAGGAATTTTTTAACGCCATAATTTAGAACTAGCTGCTGCCCGCGGCTTCGCCCGCGTGGATGTCGGAAATTATCCCACGGGAACGTGCTACCGGGACAAAAACTAGCCTTTATTACCCCTTATAACATCAGCTATCTGCCAATGAAAGCCCTGTCAAAATAATCGATCTACCCGTGTTGGAGATTAGCCGGAATAAACACAGAAAGATAGATAAAAAAATTAAAAATAGTTTTTTCACTCCTCTTGCTCAAAAAGTTCTTCATTGTAGCGTACCAGAGCGGGGACAAAATAACATATTTTCCTGTAAGGGGAAACAGTATTTTTATTTTTGTCTGTTATCAACTAACCTAAAAAAGGGAAAAAGTATTTATTCATAAGTAGAATAATCATGAATAAAGGCTCCAGTTATTAGTTTCATAAAAAAAAATAACATTTTTAATTTTTGAAAATGGAACTAAATCTCTTCGGTAAAATGCGTGCATTGTGTTGCGGCTACAGATGAAATTTAAAAAAAGTCATTGGCGCGAAATCTTTAGAATTTTCTCTAATTACAAATTTAATTTGTGACCGTAATTTATTTTACAACAGTGAGAATGTCAACATCTAATGAGAATGGAGACCCTAATTTGCAAATGGAGAGAAAGGAAAAGTAATAATTTTCAATCTGTTTCCGTCAAGGTCACAAAGCATTTATTTAAATACTTACGAAAAGTTTACGAAGTGGAGGACAGAAAAACGAGTGTATTCGCTTACAGAAGGAGTTTAACAACCTTCATTGCGTTATTGACGTTGTTGAGCAGACAAAATTTTCGAACACATGAAGCAATGGATTAGCAACAGACTTCAAAATGATTCAGATTGTGATAAATAGTTTGTGACGTAATTAGGGTGCCGGAGCCAACAAACGCCTGGCGGCTCTTTCTGATCAATTCAATTTCCCAACAATAGTAAAACAATACACAGTTCCAGTCACTTTTAATGAAAACTCTGTCGTTTAACTGAACGAATTTGTCGAAACAATAACTTTTAGATTGCACGAACAACTTTGTTTGCGCCACAATGGATTGATTTAATTTGCGTCAGTCCATAGTAACCTCGTACGTTATTGTATTGTTCTTTTATTGGCGAGAAATACTTAGAACGTGTTTTGTTTTAGCTAACGATCATATTTATTTCTTATAGAATAAATATCTGACGCTTGAAAAATCGGCCCTAAACATCTCTAAGGGCCCATTTACACGTACTCACACATGGTTGGGCGCTAATTTGTATGAAAATTTACACATAACCACAGCTCGACCATAAGTCGTCGCTGCGATGAGATGTGGTTGTGACACGTGTGAATGGGCCCTAAGACGAATGGCTTGGAGATGTTTTGATGAAAGTAAGGTTCATTCAACGAAATAGATAGAATTATCTATTTCGTTCAATGAACCTTTTTTTACACGTAGGTTATCTTGTATTTTACAACAGCACTTCACACGGTCATAATTTTTTTCATTTCGAAATATACTAAAAGCTTTTTAATTTTCTTTTAAACAAATACGAGACACGCGCTGTGCATTCTGTAGGTTTAATATAATAAACATTGTGAAAAGTTGAGAGAAAAGCGGTGAACCGAGGGAGAATAATATAAAATCAGTCATGCATGTAGAGTATAAAAGATCTTGAAAGTGGTTAAATTGTTGATTTAAAACGTCGATCAAAATATTTCAGCATAAAAGGAATGTAAAGAGAATGTAAGAAACCATTCAAACTCATACTCAAACACAAAGCATTTATTTCAAATAAACTTTTTTTTATTGGGTGCTAATTAAGGCAGCTTCTTTAAAATGTCATTCTCGTCTTCAAATTTATTTCGTTGTCTAAATAATTAATAGGTAAGCGACAAACTTTTAGCGTCTAATAAATAGTTTTCAAGCGAATATATATTGTAAAACGAGCTACTGTTAATATGACGCAGCATGGTGATAATTCTTAAGCAACGTTATGGACCAAGTAATAAATAGGGGCATTATTCATAATGCCCGCGCATTATGAATAATGACAAGCGTAGTCGACGGAGCCCCGCTTGGCGGGGCTCCTACTTCTGGGTGGTTTAAAAACAAATAACCACGAAGGGGATGGCGGGGTCTGAAAGACCCCGCCATTCCCTTCTAACCTAACCTGTCCGAGTCGGGGTGCCCTAAGTACTGAGCTCGCTTAGTAGCTCACTTACAACATTAGTCGCTGAGTTATCAAATCAGAAGTAAATATATTTATCGGTAGCTCGGAGTCATATTAATATACGCTCGTAAATTGACGCTGGTTTTTTGATATTCTGTTGGAATAGTAAAGATGATGAATTAATATAATTGAAGCTGTTCTATTAACTCGTCGCCTACATATAAAAAAAGACGCTAGGTTGCAGGTGCTAAAGAAAACTTTTGTTGCCGCACATATAATTTCCCTTTTTTATTTACCCAAGATTATATAAGCCACCATAATAACTGTAAATGTAGACCTATTGAAAGAATTGATTATGTAACTTACCTTGGCATGAAAATAGATGAGAACTTTTCTTGGTCGCAACACATAGATTTGTAGTAAATTAAGAATATTACCACCAAATGTACCACCTAAGCTTTAAAGTTCCCATTAAAATATTAAGATGTGTATACATGTGTGGATTGTATTATGAGTTATGCTCTTGACAGCTATGGATTAACATTCAAAGCTAACTTGGATAAATTAGAAGCTCTTCAAATTCTATTCTTGAAACTACTTGTTACTCAAAAAACTAAGAATAGAAGAATAGAATACTCTTTCTTCCTTTCTTTCTCTTTACTCTTTTTTTTCCTTTTCCTTTTTGTCTATTTTTCTCTCCTTCTTTCTCTCTTTTTTTTCCCTGTTCTGTTTTTTTTATCTCTGAGGTTGTAAAGGAATAGGAAACTATTTAAAATATGTAAAATTCTACCGATTAGTTACAAACATAAGTATCTTTTACCAGTTAACCACCATGGTACCCAGGAGCATATCCTAACCCATGTAATCATCAATCCAAACACACGATCTATGGCTGCTGGCAAATTCAATGTACCCAGAGTCACTAATTACTATGGTGACAGAACCCTAAAAAAACGAATACCATATCTATTGAACGGTTTGCCAGCTGACATATGGAGTGAAATGAGCAGAAATTGTTTTAAAAATATATTATTTAGAAATATGTTAGAGTGCTACCTCTAAATAATAATTAACTTTAACTACTAAGTTTATTTAGTGTATAGAGACTCACCGACCCCACAGTCAAACCACTACTACGGTTTTGTGGAGCTTAGTTTATAAGTTATACCTACTTACCTTAAGTGAATATAAATAAAAAACAGGCACTTTTGAATTGGCAAGGAATGCGTCAGTCAGAAAGACGAAGCTAGTTACCCATTCCAAAGCGTAGTAGGTTCCTATGGAGAAAAACGGGCAAACAACTCCACGGACACTCTTTTAAATCAAAATATTGATTATGTCATTCATGTTCAAATTATATAGGTACATATCACAACGATGTTTAAAGAAAAAAGGTAATGTTAAAAGCGTCCGTAATAAAAATATTTAATAAACAAAAGTTCCCATGATCCCCGGTGAAGGGAACACCGGGGTGGTAGTAAGAGACTGACAGACCCCTCCGGCCACCCCAGTGTGGAGGACATACATGAGGATTTTCGACCCCGGAACTCAAAAGGTACGTAATAGTTAGTTACCTACGCAACTTCGGTTTGGTAGATAAATTATATAACTTGACTGCCTCGTTGGTCTAGTGGTCGCAAGCGCTACTGCTGAGCATGAGGTCCTGGGTTCGATTCCCGTGTCGGGCAAAATGTTACTGGGTTTTTCCATCTGGAATTTCTCGGTAGCAGCCTAGAGTCTGGATTTGTGTCCGGTTGATGGCAATAGGCTCGCCCCCTAATTCATGGGACTTAAACGTAACTGGCGAAATGTGGGTGTGCTATAGTTACACCTCTGCCTAACCCTTCGGGGAATACAGGCGTGATGTTATGTTATGTTTTATACAATATATTTGTATGAAGTACATTGTTCTTTAAGAAGCGTGCAAGTGGAAATTAGAACATCTATGTTTTTCTTACCAAAAACACGCTAGCTTAAGGGAATTTTATTTCTAAAGATTATTTCACAGTTCAAATCTTCTATTTAGTAACAATCTTAATCTGACACACGACGCAGAGCCGCTGGGTCTAGAATCTAGACCCAGTGGCTGTGCGTTGTCTGTTAGATTTCATGCATTTGCCAAAATTTACGCATCTAGACTCCAGATGCATGAAATTTTGCTTAAAAGATCAGGAAAGCGTACTCGTTCACGAAAGTTCATCCCATAAGGGTATTACATAGGGGATCCAAGTTTTTATGGAAGTTCGTCATTTTTTGCCAATAGGAAATCACATCGTGCACACGGAATGTCACAAAAAAGACCATCGTATTCAAATTAAGCTAAAAACGAAACACGATCAGAATATCTGTAAAACCACCCTTCGCTGAACGCAAAAAGTATTAAAAAGCCACAAGGGTTTGGTGCCATCAATCATCATAGTTTACACATCGTTGCTCCAAGGGCGATAACCCGACGAATCTGCAAGTAACACTCTAATAGAAAAAACTATATGTAAATAAACCACGCCTTGACATCCGATGCTTTCAAAAAGAATAATTTCAATGTAAAAGCGTCCAGTCAACGGTTTTTTTTGTTCGACCCTTTTTTATTGGCCAGACGGGACGGGTGTGAATGTAAAAAATCTAGAATTTCGTGAAAAATATTGGTTTCACGCAAGTCTGTGGAGACGAAATGTGCAAAGTTTTGTAAAGTTTTAAAACAATAATATGTTTTGTGCTTTTATTGGTTTTAAAGTTTTCAAATAACCTTACGTCTTTTGTAAATGAATGGTTATTGAGGTTTCTGCAAGTTGGAATTTATTTGTGAAGCGCAAAACAATGAATAGAAACTTGTAACTGCAATATGCTTGCCAAAATCGACGTTAACCAATTTATAACGTTTGTTTAATGCAACGATGCTACATGATAACAGCCGCACGGGACAATCGAAGGTTAAGCTACGCTTGCCACGGTCAGTTCGTGAATGGGTGATCCATATACCGAGACCCCTCCGTGCCTCGGAAAGCACGTTAAGCCGTTGGTCCCAGCTGTCATTCGTAGATCTTCGACAGTCGTTACGGGTAGTCAGAATCCGTAAAGTCTGACAACAAGGGGTATTCTGTTACCCAGTAGCCATTGGGTAGTTATGATGCCTACCTGACCTCCACAACCCAGTTGGGTTGTGGGCCCATTCCAAAGCGTAGTAGGTACCTATAGAGAAGAACGGGCAAGAAACTCCATGGACACTCTTTTAAATCAAAAATATGGTTACAAAATATTGGTTACATCATTCATGTTGAAATTATGCATGTGAGAACGATGCAGAACGTTAAAAGCGTCCGTAACAAAAAGACAAAAACAATTCAAATTTTAAATTAAATTAAAATAAGCCGTGGCAGCTAAGCAATGACCAGTCCCCACTGACGGCGCCCGTTCACGAACATGACGCATGGATTAGCACCATACCAACTAGTTGGTGAGGCTAAGCAAATTGATTGCTACAACGATGTTTCTGAAGAATCAAGAGTAAAACCCAGCCCAAAACAGTATCCGAAGACAAATAACTGAGCGTAGTTACTAACCGCTTCATATGCGGACTGAACTAATAAAAATGCCAAGACGGAAATAAGTCCATGAAAAACACCATAACACGCTTAAGTACCAACTATTATGTTCCCGGAAATCTATTGCGAATGACCACAACGTGGCAGGCTAACTGACGCTGCCATATTTAATCTGATAAAAAGGAACCACTTACTAATATTACTTTGACGACATAACCATTCCATAATCTTCATAGTTTCCTACTTGAAGAAAGTAGTTTGAAATATAATCGATGGGTTTGACATACTTTAGGTAGAATAGCAAAGTTATGTACCCTCACGGATACCCTTGAGGGTACATAGCTCTACAGCCATTCGTACACTAATCAAAGGTACATACAAATACTTTTATGTACCATTGATTGCTGTACGAATGGCTGTACCTACTTTAAATTTAGATTAGATTTAACCAAAACAAGCAAGTAATTTCTTATAAACAGTATCGGCTTTCATAACGCATCCCTGATGTGGCGGGTGCGTGGCAGCGACAACAGTCTCTTGATGAACGTTTCGGCCAGGACTGATGGCCTTATATTGAAGTTCTGGACGAGGACGCTAGTGTTGCCTTCAAACCGTGCCCAGAAGTAGTGTGAATGATCATGATGAATTTTATTATTATTATTATCATCTCTGACATGTTTTTTGAATTTAATTTATTAATTGACATAGTTATATGTACTAACACTAGTTTGTAAGTTGTTTATGTCCTTACTAACAATATGGATTGTACTGATCTGTCAATAAATGATATTATTATTATTATATTATAACAAGTTCCCAAAGTCAGTTATAGAACTTAGCGATGAAAAGTTCAAAACCCACATAAAACGTATCCTTATTAAAAAAGCATATTATCAGATTAAATATTAGATTCAAGGCAAGGAAGTTTGGAATAATTCCTTCTGCACATATGGCTTCCCTGGTACCTCATTAACGGCATCACTCTGTAAATTTCTAATAACTGCTCCCAAATTTCGACGTTTTTTTTTACATTATTCTATGACAAAACCTTCTCATTCTTTGACATCATAAATACTTCCAATTCTTCAGATTTGTGGCAGTTGTAATGGCAATCATGACATTTGGTTTTACTAAACCTTTATTTTTTATTATTTTATTTATCTTTTATACTGTATATAGATTATTTATTTATTTATTTATTAAAACTTCTCGCACACAAAAGTATACAAAGGCGGACTTAATGCCTTAGGCATTCTCTACCAGTCAACCAAGGGTGGTGAAGAGATAAGATGGCGGGTGCTCTAAATAACAGACATTACTAATAATAATAATAAATATGAGAACGAAAAACGAATGTGAGAACGTAGGCCTAACTTGTAGACTGTAGATTAGTAGACCATTTTCTATTTTGTTAAGTACCTGTTCCTTGTTGACAGGCCTACACTGTCCTCCCATATCTATTAACACTGTAATTTGAATACATTGTAAAAGCCAATTATTTTTAAAAGAGTAACCGTGGAGTTTCTTGCTTGCTCTTCTCCATAGGAAAAGACCAATTGGAACCGTGCACCTAGCTTCTGACGTTTCATAAGTGCCCGTGTAGGTTTATGTGTAATAAAATATTTTAATTTTGAAATATACCTAACTAACTTTACTGACAATCAGCGGCTTAGAAGATCCCGCTTACACAAAATATGGACAATTCAACTCGTTCCTTTTTTTAAATAGAATAGCTGACATAGTATTTATAAACAAATCCGAAAGAGGTAAACCGTTCCACAAAAGAACCGCCCTCCCCCGTCAGCATAAGCTTTGACTCGCAGAGTCACGCGTGGTTTATAAGTAACTTCAGTTCTAGGACCTGCTGGGATCTTAAATCCAAAACTTCTCACACGTCCTACCATATAAGTGTGGATGGATATATGTTTGTTACTCTTTCACGCAAAAACTACTGAACGGATTTGGATGGAATTTGGAACATAGATAGTTTATAACCTGGATTACCACGTAGGATACTTTTTATCCCGGTAGTACTTTCCCGTGGGATAATTTCCGGCATCAGCGCGGGCGAAGCCGCGGTCAGAAGCTAGTGCTTTATATTATTCGACCGTGTGTGAAAATAATTACACAAAAGATCCCCTACCGGACAGACTACGCCAAATAAAATACACCAAATGCGATTGTAAAATTCTGATTTGAAGTTGACTTGTAACCTTTTTTACTAACCAATGAAATAAATAAATACCTATTCTATTCTATTGACCTGAACAGGATTTGTTTACACTTTTATCATATACTTTTGGAACAGACTATATGTACTTCCAATTTCTAAAAGCCCGATCGCTTGTTTGATTTGATCACTAAATAGAAAGAAAATAAAGAAAAAAATAAAAATAGGTTTAGGTTTGTAAATCTGCCTTCAATTGTGATTGGCTGACCGGAACCACAGACAATCAAATCCAACCAATTCCATCCCAATCTGTTTTGACAATAGATTGAATAGGTTTTCCGGGTAACCGGGAGAAGTCCGACAGGCCACCTTTATTCAGGATTAGCTTCTGCTCGCGGCTTAATCCGCATTTTTTTTATTTTGACATAAAATATATCATTTGACACTCGCCAATACTGTAGTTTCCCATTAGTGAAAAAAAAAAACGAAATCGCCTCATTGGTTTCGAAGATTACCCCTTACATACAAACTCACAAAACCTCTTTATAATCTTTCTTGTTGTATTACAAAAATCTCGTGTCACGGTGTTTGTAGTCGCACTCCTCCGAAACGGCTCGACCGATTTTTATGTTGTATTTAATGTATATTTGGTAGGTATGAGAATAGGTCTTAAAGTATATTTCATACCGCTCGCGCTCCCACGAGATCGAGACGTATGCGGTTGAAACCGCGGGGCGCAGTTAGTATTAGTATAGATTTCTCTTTCATGGTAAGAGACACGTTGTTAAGCTTGATAAGCGTACCTTTCGTGACAAAATTGCTTGAACAAAAATGGATCATATTTACCTTTAATAGATGTTAAGGTCCTCATTTGGAAACCCGTGGAAGTACTGCGACCGTAACTTATATTTACCGCCAATCAGCAGCGGGGTAGTTGCGTAACACACTGACAGTAGGAATATCTTTCATTTTGACAGTTCAACAACAATCATTGCGTTAGTTACGTTGTTAAACAGAACAGCTTTCCGAACATATCAAGCAATGGATTAGCAATAGGCTTTAAAATGATTCAGTGTGTGATTGATAGTGTGTAACGTAATTAGGGTGCTGCTGGGACTTAGGATAATTTATTTCGGTAATACGTTCCCGTGGGATAATTTTTGACCTTCACGCAGGCGATTGATTTCGATTCGACGCTTTCGATTTATTGCCGAAGAATATATAGACCAGAGGCCCTAGAAAAATGGGGTCTCCCTTGTTTTATCGAAAAGAAATTGCCAAATTATCACTTCCCAAACAATTTTCCGCATAATTTCATTTGCCAAATTATTACTTAGCAAAAAATATCTTCACAAATAATTGTAACGCAAACCTAATGTTTGGCAAGTGAACGTTTAAACAATAACTTGTTTACCAACTAGTACTTTTTCCAATTATTGTGTAGTCGAATATTTCAGTTGGTATAACATATTTTACGCAAAATAAAATAAGCCAAATATTTAGTATCGTCAGTTTTAATTAACCATTTCTATTATAAGGCATAGTCGACGGAGCCCCGCTTGCCGGGGCTCCTACTTCTGGGTCGATTAAAAAAAAATAACCACGAAGGGGATGCGGGGTCTTTGAAACCCCGCCATCCCCTTCTAACCTAACCTGTCCGAGTCGGGGTGCCCCAAGTCCCGAGCTCGCTTCCCTCGCTCTTGCATCCTATCCCACCCTTGCAATGTATACCCTTGAATAAACGATTATATTAAAATAAAATTTCATTTTTCTAATAATTCCCAAAAAAACTTATTTTTGCCTTTATATTTGTTGTCATAACAAATCATTTGATTAAAGACCAAATGCCTTAATGACATTATCCTTGGTAATATTCTACCAAATAAATATTTGACCAAATGAAAATGTGCGTAATAAAATAATTCCAAACATTGCATTGGTATAGAAAAAGGTTGCAAAAATTTGTTAGTGGAGTGAAATATTGGCAAAATCTTTTCGGCAAAACGACAGGATCCCAGAAAAATGGCATTCGCTTCGAAGCGATTCTATTTCTACAATCGCTATCGCTTTCGCTAATGTTTCCGTCATACGAATCGAAAACTAGCGATAACGGTTGTCAAAAAGTGCCACTTGGCTACGCATCTCTATGGAAGTAATCATTCGACGCTGTCGATTCATTTCATAGAATCGAATTATGTTAACATTGTCTAGCTAATTTCTATTCGTTAACCTATGATCACGTGACATTTCGATAGCTTATGTCAACCCCATACATTTTTGGCTTTTCTACTAGCGTCATCGCTAATCGAATGTTACTTTGTCTAGGCCCTAAGGTAACAAAAACGTCTCGTAATTAGCCTCCATTAGTACTAACGGAACGATAACTAACTACTTCATCACAACTTCATTAAGAATTCCTAGTATTTTATTCGGAAATGCTAGTCTTTTTACGACAAATAAATGATTATTTCATAGTCTTTTCTCGTGCCAGGGGGTCTATTCTCTAAACACAAAATCCGTAGCTGCGGCCAACGTTACGGGCGTTTCCTATTCCGTATCACCTACAGACATAATATTAGCTTGGGGCCCAACTTAAGAATTAATGACACCACGATGTGACAGTTGTCCCTATTCCCGATGTGTTTTTACCTGTCCGAAAAAGTTAATTAATCGGGTGTATGGTTCACTCCAAAGTTCCAATCTACTTTCGGATGAGCCCGTATCTTCGTTGACGGATTTAGAGATTAGGCCCCCTAAAACCTGTATCAATTTAAACCCTCAATGTGACTTATCGAGTTGCTACCCAGTTTGATTGCCTTTTCCAGCTCACCCCGGAGTATAGAAATACAAGGATTCATTAGAACCTAAACCTATACCTATTAAGTTTCCGATATATGGTCCACAATAGACTAGAAAACAAAGATAAATACTACAGGAATGAACGGGTGACGGTTAAAGGAAATCCGAGCGATGCAATAAGTAGCGAATGGATTCCGATCTTTGTCCCCATTGTTCGTAACTGTTTTGTTTTTTGTCTTTTTTTTATAGCTGTGAAGTGAGCAGGGAGATAATTCTCGCACATCTTGCATTCGTTATTGCCGTTCGATTCGTACTTTTGCTTCGTAAATCTCGGCATGTCGATTCGAGCATTTCTCGCAGGAAAGCCACGTGGCCTGCCTTAGTTTACATGCGACATGCAAAGAGTGGTCGGGACCAGTCGACAGTTACCAATTATTTTTAAAAGAGTAATTGTGGAGTTTCTTGCCGGCTCTTCTCCTTAGAAAACGACCAATTGGAAACGTGCACCCAGCATCTGACATTTCGTAAGTTCCATGTATGTTTATGTTAACCATCCATGTGTGTTTATTTCTACATTGATATAAAGAAAGAAAGAAAGAAAATACGTTTATTTGCGGTAAACATGACGCAAAGAAAAAACACGCAAATACAAAAAAAATGAAACGAGTTGGGGGAAAATATGCGTCACATCCACGCAAAACGGCAATCGTTCAGCAGAATGCTAGGACCCTATGCCAGACAGAGCCCCAGCGCTGGTTTTCAGCGATAGCCGGCGTTGACGTGATGACGTCAAAATCAGTGCAGCATACGCAAACTAAAAATAAACAAAAAATAAGAAATAAAATAAATACATGATAACTAGTTCTAAATGTTTAAAAACATAATATTCTATTATTATTATTATTTATTATTATTATTTTTATTATTTATATCTGTAATTTTATGGTGTACATAATAAAGAGTAGGTATTCTATTCTATGTGAAATAAAATATTTTGATTTTTTGCGGCGTCGATGGTTGAGACACATCTGAAATACAGAAACGGAAGGCGCCGGCTTCTAAAACTAGTCAAATGGACGAGAACGGCTTTACTCTGATTAAGGGCAAAAAAGGCCGATCGCGTCGTAACCACAGCAAACGCGGTACAAGCAAGCGAGAATTTTTGAGCTGCAGTGCTCACCATTCTCCTGCATATTTCCCGGTTGGACCCACAGACTTCGAGAGAAAAAGAGCCAAGACCAAATTAGTACCGGTGGAAAGACGTTGCTAAGCTGATTACGGGTGGAGTCGAGCAAGACTACAAAATCTAAGTCCTACATCCTCCAGCACCATAATTACGTAACACACTATTAATCACAATCTGAATCATTTTGAAGGATATTGCTAATCCATTGCTTCATATGTTCGAAAAATTTGTCTGCTTAACAACGTAAATAACGCAATGAATGTTGTCGAACTGTCCAAATGAAAGGTTCCAGTGCTGCAAAAGGCTATCGTCCTTAACCCAGAATTTTTCCCGGCGGGAGTTGCGTGTAGTTGTTACAGGGAAACATGACCAAACCCAAGTGTATTGTGATAATAATTATGTGTTTGTGGTATATACTTAATTTATGTATGCTAGTCTTTTGTCACCTGTATTATGATATAACTATTAATAAAGGGTCATCACACACACACACACACACACACACACACAGCACATAGCACAGCATCATGCTGAGTGGAAGCCTTCTTGTCACAGTCATGACGTGCAGCTGTCGACTATTTCTGTTTTGTGCTCGTGATTAAAGATCTAGTTTGTTTGTTTCTTTTTATTAAATTGTTACCTGAGCAAATTTTTTTTTTTTTTTGTATGCACGTGTTTCTGTGACAAATAAACCTATTTTTCTTTCTTTTCTTTCTTTCTATCACCTTGATGCAGAATTTTAAAAGCATTTCAAACGATAATGATATCAAATATGTTTTTTTTGTTCATTATGAAACTAACAAAAATACTGTGCTTATAAAATACATTATAAGAATCACTAGTTTACATGATTAGTCAGCGTTGTGTGTGGCGCGCTGTTCAGTAGCCCCAGCTTAGGAAGCCGCACCATTACGCCTCTTGCCCAAAGCCTTTATGAATTTCGACAGACATTTGTCCGGCACTTTCATCACAAACAAAATAATTTAAAAACGTGTTGTGCGCGGACTTGATTACCGCTTAACCCTCAGGGAGGAAATTTGTTTTCGTAAGGATTAACAATCTTTTCAGATTCTGTAATGTGGCCGGAACACGTAGATCCAGCTGCGTCATTGGAACGGTAGGACGCAGCAGCCATTCTGAGAGTATTCTGACGCTTCCTCTTCTCCATCTTGATTAGCCTTGGTGTTATTTCGGTAGCCATCGTAGTTATCAGTTTACTTTACCATTGGCAGACATTCTATTTTTATTTGATTACATAATTACGTTGATATCCAATGTAAACAAACAAAATATGACTTTAATTTGATGTGACATAAATCGTTGACATTGACAAATCAGCATTAGCCATGCATTCCGTTGTAGCAAATACAAAGGAGAACTTATTTAATGTTAAAAATAAAAATAAAAATGGAGTTATGAAATCAATAATGATGATGATATTGATAAATGTTTATGAAATACGTATAAAATATTAAAATGCTGCTCAAAAAATGTATTTGACTTCGGGTGTGTTTTAGTCAGTAAAAGTCTGACACGCCCAGAAGTTATTTGACGGTTTCAAACACACAAAAAATAAAAAAATAACTAATAATTAGATCACTATAAAATAAACACTTTTTTATATTGTTAAAGTCCAATATCAAGTCAATGAGTTGTAGCTAGGCAACCATTCTAATTTTCTCAAATATGCTTGGAAATTCGAGCATTATTTTGACAACCTTCGAGATAAATCGAAAATGGTGTAGTACCTACTGTTCAAATATATGCGAGCAGCGGTCGAATGGCCGAATACAAATTACTATGAAAAAAAAAATGCAATGCAATGTAAAAAAATATGGAACGTAGGTACTTTTTACTTCGACCCATGGCCACCAAGGAGGTAACTTATCAAAGATTTTATTTAAAGGTTCAACTGGCTTAGCACATGTAGCTGTTTATTAGCCGCAACCAGGCATTGATGGACCCACGTACATTTTCACATTCGTCTGTCAATGCCTCTGTTGTCGGCCGCTGCAGTAATGTACTATTCTTCTTAATTTTTGTTTATGGCCGGCTACAAACTCTAGAATTAATGTTATGGTTATTTTCATGGCTGAAACTTTTACTTCACAAAATATTTAGATTATTTTTATTTACCTAGAAAAAAATATCAGACAAAAACGTTTTTGATTCATAAAATCCATAGATAAAACCCATTTCCATATCTCCGATGTAACAAGAATTTTTGCCTGAGAAACGATGTACTAAAGACAGTACACTGTCTACAAAAGCTCCGAGCCAGCTCTCTTTCGCTCCCTGAACTTATCGGATAGGAATGTTTTGTATTAAAATAAAAACTAAGAAACATCTTAAACAGACTCGGTTGAAGTAGAATCTTAATCTGCAGATCGTTTGCATGTTATACAAATGAAAGAACCACTGTGGGATATTCATCAACTAATGTAAAAGAGAATTTTATATTTTTGTGAATTCAAGCGAAAGTAAAGTGTCTAGGTAGAAATTCAGTTCTGAGATATACTTAAGTCCAGTCAGTCGAGTCCGATTTTTCAGTTATCTGCATAGCTGTTTTTTTTTTTTAAATGTATAAAAATAAAAAAAACTTGAATTTGTATAAATAAATAAAAAAAACAACTAACTTCTAAAAAAAACACTACAAAGTCAAAAATAACTTTAAATACCTATAGGTTTTGTATTTTCGTTTTTTGTCACCAACTTCTGAAATTACTTAATGTTATTTTTCATTTCGTAGCGGTTTTATGTTTTTGTAAAAAAAAAAAAAATGCACTTTTTTGTTGTGGTACCTACCTCACACAAATTCGTATACCAGTACTTACTGTGTAAATAATAGTGATAGAAAGTTATTATATAACATCATCAATATACCTACATTAAGTGGAAAAAATACGTATCACTGAAACTAACTGAAAAACTACCTAAGCAAAGTTAATAAAATTTGTTTCGGACCACCCTGAGGCATACCCTATCTGTTAAAAAAATAAATTCCAAAATTGATGCGAGATATCGCGTAAGAAATATACAAATAAAAACATACAGACGAATTGAGAACGTCCTCCTTTTTGAAGTCGGTTAAAAATGGACTAAAAATGTTAGTGTGCCTGTGAGATTGATAGTGGTGCCGATACTCTTGTCACAAAGTTCTCTAAAGTAGACTAAAATTCACTAAAATTTTGTTTATTTCTGTCAAACGACGATATCCCATGACACAACTTAACTATATTTTAGTTTGACAGCAGTAAGATGTTACTGAGATATTAATTTATTGAAAATGGCAATTTCGCTATTCTGAATTTGACGTTTTTCTTCAAAAATTTCGGTTGTCTAACTAAATCTGGCAATTTTTTATCGCGATTAAAAAGGTATGGAGTAAATTTAATGTCATGAACATAAAATTCACCACAACACCTCAACTTCAGGTGCAAAAACAGTAGTCTATCTTTTTACTTATTTTGCTTATATCTCGAAAATGGTGTGTCCTATCGCAAAAATAATGAAAATTTCGACGTTATTACTATAATTTTTCATAGTTTGCATAGGTATAAAAAGTGAAAACCCCGATGCGCGCCTTCGGCTCAAAAATAAATTCACGGGTTAGGGCAAACAAGTATCACGTGGAGTCGCGATAGTCAAATTAAAATTTAGTTGCGTCAAAATTATTTTTAAATTTAGAGATATTTTTTGGCAGAACAGTTTTAAGATTCTCATAGCCAAAAAAAAGTAAGGAATTTGAGTGATAGTTTAGTTAGTTAAGTTCGGTGTACAAGAGAATCATACACCAGTGTGCTTGTATACTAAATTGGTTCGATTTCTCTTTGAACATTTCAACTTATTATTATTTATTATTATATTCAAACTTTGTTAGCGTATTTTAACCTTATTGTCATATGGTGTCCTTTAAATGAGGGAAGTGCATGCAACTTTTGTTGGAGATTCTAAATAAATACTTACAAGGTTAATTTGTTTCTGCTTATACTAAACCTGAATAGTGGTCATCTTAATTATCATAATGAACAACTATTATCATGAATCTCAGCGGCTCTATTCATTTTGTCGATTTTTGTAAACTGAAATCTTTTGGAGTAGATTTTTATTGCTAGCAGCACCTCTCGTACTAAGAAGTACCTACACAGTCTCTTATTACTCACATGCTATTTAATTTGTAAAATTCACCAATATTAGATTAAGAGTTAACATGTCCTCATAAATCTCATAACGTTGTTTTGGTAAAATTTTGTCAACTAGTTAAAATGGTGAAACGATAATTTGTTCCTTTCCCACTGCACTTCATAAACTAGCAATAAATCTAACATCTTTATCACCTCTCATGTTGCTTTTTTAAACCATAGTTTTTAGAAACACTTAGGCAAACTTGCAGAGGCGGGCATGCAGTTTTTTTCTGCTGAACGTGGTCACGGGGCGAAAGGCGGGAAGTAGGGCCCAAGGCTCAAAGGCAACGGGTTTGAATTTTGGACATTCTATTTTTGGCAAGTGAACCATAAGGTCGCTAGATGAACTATTATTTCACATGGATGTATTTCCCGATGTTCTGAGCCCAGTGAACTCGTGAACGCCTCTTCTCACATTTAGACGTAACTAAAACATAGTGTGTTAATTTCATGTAAGACTTTAGGCCTATACATTACAATTTTCCAACTTACTGGTGCGTGTTACTTTCGCATACACAAATGTCTTCCCTGACAACCTGATCCCTGACAATGGAAACTCGTAGAAAACAGCATAAGCCATCTCCCGTTACGACATATACTCGTATATAGTAATGTATTATATTGCACGTGCAACATTTTGTGTTACCGAGCGCAGTTATTATGGCAATATCCCGTTTAACTGTCCATTGTAATGAACTACGAAAGGCGCTTTTGTTTAACATTAAACTGTATTGATTCTACAAGCATACAGACAGACTATAAAAAGTTTAGTACCGGTAGAACATATGTATTAAAGGTATTACATACAGGGACCTATTTGATCTGTGTTTAGTGTGTATTGATCTACTTACTCAGTGTAGATATAGTTATAAATTCGCAATACAATTATAGTTTCTCCTACGCTAAGTAAACGCTCGCTGAACGAGTCGCCGTTTTAAACCAATTACGGTCGGCGGAGTACCTATGAACCTGCGGGTAATTGTGTAGCACACTAAAAATAGGAATAGCTTTCATTTTGACGGTTCAACAACATTCATTGCGTTATTTACGTTGTTGAGCAGACAAGTATTTCGAACATATGAAGTAATGGATTAGCAATAAGCTTCAAAATGATTCAAATTGTGTGTTAGGGCAATTAGGGTGCTGGTCATTATTGATACGGATAGACTATCAGGAATCTTGGTTAACTAGGTTTTAAGCGCAGATCAGTTGCTTTATTTATCCTTGCATATGTGGAAATAATGCAGAAAATCATCTACCTACTGCCTACATGAAAATTAAATTAAAAACCCGAATTAACATTATTTTAATCATTTTGAAATGATTAAAATAATGTTAATTCAATTTTATATCTTTACGTAGGTCTTAATCAGAATATCATGGTGAAAACATGGGTCCTTTTGGACAAGAAATGTAAAATCGGTTGGGAAAGGGAAATATCACAGAATTGCGGTCATATATTGTACACAATATTCGCATTCATATTCAATTCATACTATCCATATCCATAACTCTTCTGTCTGTTTGTCTGTTACCTTTCTGAACGTATTTCGATGTGGCACACTGATAGACCATGGCCAGCGGGGTAGTTGCATAACACACTAACAGTCGGAATGGCTTTCATTTTGACAGTTCAACAACATTCATTACGTTATTAACGTTGTTGAGCAGACAAATTTTTCGAACATATGAAGCAATGGATTAGCAATATCCTTCAAAATGATTCAAATTGTGATAAATAGTGTGTTATGCAATTGCATAACACACTATTTATCACAATTAAAATTATTAAAATTATCATAAAAATAATAATAATAATTATTGTTTATTATTTAAATTATCATAAGTCCCAGTACCCTTATTAGGGTACTGGGACTTATGATAATTTATTTCGGTAATACTTTTCCGTGGGATAATTTCGACCTCCACGCAAGCGATCGATTCCGATTCGACGCTTTCGATTTATCGTCGAAGACCAGTTAACAAAAACGTCTCGTAATTAGCCTCCATTAATACTAACGGAACGTTAACTAATGTTAGTCCATTTTGTTTCATTGTTGCTTTGTAATTGCGGTGTACAGCGATCCTTATCGCTTATGTAATATGCGTTCGGTAACTGTACTAAATGGTTGGAGTTTTAGGAACTAACTACATTTATTCAGCTCAATTCAGTTTTTGTCCATAGAAAATACCATTTTTGTATGGAGATGCGTACACATCCGTTTATTTTCATCCGTTCATTGTCCATACAAAACTGGTGTTTTCGATGGACAAAACTGAATTAAGCTGAATAAATGTAGTATGTCCCTTACGCTGTTCTACAACAAAAACAACAAGGACCCGAGAACCTCGCGATCTGCAACAGAGTTAGTGAGCAAGAATTACAGATACGATTCGACACTGAGAAGTGCCCCAAGGTCTCCTTAACGATTGATTGTCAATTTGGTCAAAATTTGAGTTTTCTATACGTACACCTCTGTTTAACCCTTCGGGGAAAGCTGGCGTAATGTTATGTGTTTTGTCATTGTCAGTTCATCTGTTTGAAACATGTTCACAACGAAACTACTTACCTTACTTTCTAACCGAATTTCAAAAGCAGAGATTTACTCAGGATATAGTATAATAGAATACCCTTTATATACACCATAAAAATTACAAATATAAATGTAGAAATTTTACATAGGGTGACACAATGGGCGGTCTTATCGCTAAAGGCGATCTTTTACAGACAACCTTTGGATGGATTAAAGGGAGAAGGAGAGACAATACTGCAGGTAGTAAGTGGTGTACCATTTACATAAACAATAAATACGTACATACCGAAGACCTTAGTAGATACCGAAAGACATATTAATAGACAAGAGTAATGGTGGTTTTACACCGGCGAGGCGAGGCTTGGATGGGATGGGCGAGAATGGAAATTAGTATGGCAAAATTTATATACTTTGTAAAACAGATATACAAACCTCGCACTGGCCATCGAGGACCCCTACGGTCTCTCTCCGTCAAGCGCTACCTCGCGATGTCTCGCGCTGGCACTAGCTGGCACGCGCCGCGCCGCGCCGGCTCGCTCCGACCATCGCGAGACATCGCTGCATACTATACTCTCTAGCTCTCAGTGCTACTCACATGTTTTCGTTATGATATTTAGTATGGATTTAACCCAAACACCGCGATTTCGTTTTCTTGACATGAGTAGAAGATTATTTCTTTTTCTAATATCTTCTTCCGATTCTTCTTCCTCCATTAATATATTTAATAAGTAATAACGAAACATGGCACAAGACAAACAGCCGAACATTGATCGCACAATACGAATAGCTCTTTCTCCACAAAACGTAGTAGGCGGCGCGTGATAGCGCGAGCCAGCGCGAGATAGCGATGTCCGGCGCGTGACATCTCGAGCCGGCGCGGGGCAGCGCTAGCCATCGCGAGACTGCGCGGTATAGCGATGGACATCTTTCGGTGTAAAAGGGTAAGCGTGATTTCAATTCTCGCCCATCCAATCTACGCCTAGCCTCGCCGGTGTAAAACCACCTTAAATCTACCTAAAAATACAATCTAAACGTATAAACCCGAGGGTACAGCTAGTCGAACACAAACTGTCCACCCACGTCCACTTTCGGTTGTTTCACAAACGGGCAGTGCTCCGTGAACCCACGTCCGGTGCTCACACACTGTACAGAGTAGGTAATGGCGACTACTTTATATGCTAATATTGTTAGTGCCCCGCCAGCGATGTTTACTTACAGTGTAGGTAGTACGTCACTTCGTAACGAGTCGAATACAATGCTAGGTATACGTGTACGGTCTACCGAAAAGTTAAATAAATTGTCATTAAAAATGTTAGAGCAAGAAAAATGTTGTCTATTCTAAACGCAAGGGCAAAACTGTTTGCTCTCTCAAGGAAGCTAAAAAAATATCTCCGTTGTCCAGTTAATTACAGGCTCTCGTACCTAAATATTCTATAAAAAATTAAATAAAAATTGTTTATTCTCAGACAACTACAGTCCATAGAAGAGGTTAGTAACGTAAATCTTATAAACTATGATAGCACAATTAAAATGTCAATGGGAATAAAATTGGAAACAATATAATACATAAGAGGAATATATGAATAACACATAAGAGGAATATACAGAAAAAACACGAGTACGAAGAAGTAATTTCCAGTAAAATTTGAAGTTTACGAAGATCTGGGGCAACAGGGATGGAAGTTATGTCTCATCCCACCAGTAAGACATAAGACCACCTTCGAAAAACGTCAATTTAACTACTTCAGTTATAGTTTATAATATAATCAAATTAATAAATTTCTCCAGGTGCACAAATTGAATTATCATCAATGTAAAAATACGATCTTATGATGAAACAGAAAAATTGCTTCTTACCCAATCCTAAGCAACTTGAGACACATATAATTATATATACGCCACTATTCTCACACATGCATGAACACACACACACATTTCTCTTCTCTTATATTTTCCAAATGCTTTTGTACAGTAGTTATTATGTAACCATAACTATAAATAATAATTATATTGGTGTATCGACGCAGTTTATGCTAGCATAAGTTTTGGAATCACTGACTCCCAAGTCACAGGCAATAAACCTAGTTTGGGAGCCAGGAGAATAATTAGTCTAACATCTCTGTATCAAATTAATTGTACAATTGTTTTTGTCACCAAGTTGTAGATAAAGAAATTATTATTATTATTATCACCTGAGTACCTCGAACTGACTGGTCACTGAAAGACGCTGGCGAAGTCTACGTTCAGGGAAACTGCCGAACATACATTTTTATTGACAGAAACGGTGCTTATCAAATCATGAATCATTTATACTACGTTCATATAACAAACGTTGATTACTAAAACGATTCATGACAACAAGCTACTTCGTTCATAAAAGTCAAGGCCCAATTAAATTCAGTGTTAACTCAATTCACGCCGGTTTGCGTATGTCGTCATCAATTGAGGACTGGTGATTTTCATGTCCAAATATTCTTCGCTTCGGTCATCGCCTACAATACTATTGTCTGCAATTCTAAAAAAAATTGAACATTACTGAATAAGTTTAGTGTTTCAGTATAGATTGAAATCGTTAGATTCGCCCTACCGAGTCAAAAGTTACACTTCGCATTTCTGTTTCACCTCTCACACTTAACGAGAAAGAAGAAAAAAGAAAAAGTATTTATTGAGACTCGCACAGGATTATTAGAAACTAAACACACTCATAAAAACAAAAAATATAAAAATAAAAAATAAAAATAAAATGAAAATAACAACAGAAAGTCCTGTACGAGGCCAAAAGGCCCCTATCTCAGCATGATGCTGCGACATTTAAAAAAAAAATAAGTGTCGCAGCGCTGGTATTCTGATAGGGCCCGCTGCTGTGGTGTCACGGACAGATACAGAAATAAATATAAATACAAAAAACAAAATAAAAATAACTATTTATGTGTAACATAATTATTATAAAATAAAATAAAAAATTCAAATAAAATGATTATATTCCGCGTGTCAGCACCCGACGTAACATCAATTACTTGTCTACGGATTTAGTGTCTGTGGCACAATGGCATCGCTGTGACAAGTAAAGAGACGCAGGCGCCGGCACTCGGCAAATACAATTACAAAACTAAACGATCTAACTAACGACGCAGTGACTTGATTTGATTGTCGAACGATATTTAATAATGTGTGAGCTCATTCGTTTCAGTATGGACACTTTTGCGCGTGACTAAGGGCCCGTTGTTTGATCAGTAGTCAAACATACTAATAGTTAAAATGCGTTAGTTAAACTAATAATTTGTTAATAATGACATAAGTATGTTGTTTGACAAATGGTTAAAGTAACTATAGTTAAAAAATTGTCAATTTGCTATGAAAGTTAACCATGCGCAGACAGAGTAGTTAAACTTTAACTATTGTCAAGTGACTAATTGTTTAATTGACTGTTGGTTATTTTTAACTATGTATCAAACAACGAGCCCTAAGGGCCCGTGTTTGATACATAGTTAAACATGACCATTATACAGGATTTTAATTCAGATTTGTTACAGTTGTAATGGCAATCATGTCATTTGGTTTAAATAGGCTTTTATTTTTATATAGATTCTTCTATATTTTGTCAATGTGAGAACGTTGTAGGCCTAACTTGTAGACTGTAGATCTTTTTATATTTTTTTGAGTACCTGTTACTTGTTGACAGGCCTACACTGTCCTCCCATATCTATCAACACTGTAATTTGAAACATTGTAAAAGCCCCTTATTTTTAAAAGAGTAACCGTGGAGTTTCTTGCCGGCTCTTCTCCATAGGAAACAACCAATTGGAACCGTGCACCTAGCTTCTGACGTTTCATAAATGCCCATGTTGGTGTATGTAAAATAAAATATTTTGATTTGATTTGATTTGAATAGTAAATTTACAATTAGTCACTTGACAATATTCAATAGCTGTCAAAGTTTAACTACTCTATCTACGCATGGTTAACTTTCATAGCAAATTGTAATTTTTTTAATTTAAGTTAGCTTTACCATTTGTCAAACAACATACTTCTGTCATTTTTAACAAATTGTTAGTTTAACTAACGCCATTTAACTATTAGTATGTTTGACTACTGATCAACACATCGGGAGTTATAAGGACAACGTCAAATCGTTTTGTCATCTATATTAGTTCGGGCCACGAAGTAATCTTATGTCCATATGTGATACAGAGAAGGAAATTCCCGTAACTTAGGCCAAAACTACGGATTACGTGCTTACAGAGTAGACGGCTATCTCCAGGATGTGAATTGTGTACCTCTGTTTATAATTAAGGCTCCAACAGTCCACCTGCGTCATTTAATTTCTTGGATGTTAGCTTCTTTAAATAGTAAGTACGGGCATGCTAAATTCAACAGCTGGTATCCTTATTGACGGCCAAAGAGAACAGAGATGGTAGAAAACTTTGCTTTGAAACACAATAGTAAGTGTTGTAAATTAATTGTTAATTAAACACAGCAGAATACGCAGAATATAAAAACCTTTATTATAATGTTATTCTATATTATTAGACAAATATATGAGGAAACAAATGGATAATTGTGTGATGGACAATATCTTTTCACATGCAACTTACAGACAAGATTTTTGAATTCCGAACAAACAGTTGTCTATTTAAAAATTCAACCAGCCTATCTTACAAATCAATGTGACATGAGGTTACACATTCTGAGGTTGCACCTCCTTGCTCCATTAGTAAGAAATTGTTGTGATGACCATGGCAGGATACACATTTCCATACTTTTTTTTTTACAAACTTCATTGTTATCATCTGCCCAGCTTTTTTTCTAACTATGCTGAAGTCAGCTTCCAGTCTAACCGGATGCAGATGAATACCTAATATATTTTACATGGAGAAACTTGACCATTTTTTTTACAAACTGTGTCAATTATGTTTTGTTATTTTTTTAAGATTATGCCTTGTCAAGTTAATTTTTTAACAATAGTTACTACTGACCTGACTTCAGCAAACGCATAAGAATAGAGACTTCAACAAAAAAATCGATACAACTTCCGTCAAAGCTGACGTCACTACATTAATAAATTATCCGACTCCCTGTGGAATGCACCCCGAGTAATTAAAGACAAAATGGCTACCTTAATGGCTGTCCACCACAGAATGTCACCACCAGCTTAGCTAGACCTCCTTCTCATTACTAATCTTCACAAGGATGTGGAGGAGGGGTCAACGTTAGCTGCTTATTTACGGACGCGCATCACCAATGTAACTAGACCTACGTTTAGTTGCTCCAGTTTTAGTGGCAGGGGTCAAGACTAGCTGGTACTTGGATCCTATTTAGAAGTATCAATGCAGTCATCTCTCTTAATCAGAACTGTACGGGGTTCTAAATAATATTGTTAATTTAATTAACTCAACAAAGCGATGAAAATGCTATTAGGAGTAGTAATAGAGTAGAGCAAAGTAGGGCATTTAATTACCTAGAGAACTTAATGTGTCGGACATTTTGCTGTCACGGATATGTGCCTCGGAAAGCTCGTCAAGCCGTTGGGTTCCGGCTGTCATTCGTAGATCTTTGACAATCGTTACGGGTACTCAGAAGTCTGACAACCAGTTTTGCTAAAGGGTATCGTGTTACCCAATAACTGGGTTGTGAAGGCCTGATTGGCAGTCGCTCCATGTAAAATACTGTAATTCAGCTGCATCAGAGTAAGATTAGAAACTGACCCCAACATATTTGAGAAATGGCTAGGCAGATTGATTGATTGGAATAGCTTAGGGCTAATGAGTTAGCAGCTCCGGATCTGGGGGGGGGGGCAAACCGGGGCCCATTCCCCGGGCGCCAACTTCAGGCGGCGGCAAATTCAAGCGTGGCAGACAAGTGTACCACCCAGCGCAACGCAACTCTACGATAAGTGAGAAGCGCATTTATTATCTTTCTCTGCGGGTGGCGCACTGAGGAAATCACTATGATTATACGAGTATAGGCATAGGTCGTCAAACGGTGTGAGCGGGTTGCGGGCGGAGCAGTTGAATTCTGCCAGGAACTCTCCGTTTTTAAAGCACATGCTCCACTTATTTTACATGCTCCACTTATTTGGCGATATAAAAAGGTGAGCTTTCCATCTCTTGCCACAAATCTATGCCGCAGTAAACCAGAGGCGGATGAGCGTCTCTGTCACCTCTGTGGCCAAAAATTTAAGGGACAAATCCATTATTTTAGAAATATTGCTTCGCGTAGCAGGGGCGCCGGGGTCCCGCCCTTATCGACGCCAGTAAGTGCAAAGGTGACACGATTTCCTTTAATTTTTTACCACAGCGCTGGCACAGCTGTTGGATTGGAGCATTATCGATCGATAAAATTTTAGTAATATGTTTCTGGCAAAATATTCGAGCTTGCTTTGCTCGCTCTTACAGCCTACCGACTCTTAATTCTTAAAACTTCTCGGACTTAAAAAATCTAACTTATCTGAGGCAAACTGCTAAAATTATCGCGCTCGCTTCGCTCGCTCGTGCATTCTACATTGTCTTAATTGGTGTTAAGATTTTCTTCATAAGTCGGGTGTAATCTTAGCAATCGAACAATCAGATTAATTATGACAAGGCCATCGATTTTTTTGCAGAACAAAAGGCTCAATGAATCATTTATTTATTCTAGCCTTCTACTAATAAAAAAGCTAAAGAGATTTTTTGTTTGAACGCGCTAATCTCTGGAAATAGCAGTCGGATTTGAAAAAATCTTATTGCATTTGACAGCCCAATTCTTGAGGAAGGTTATAGGCTATTTAACATCACACTACGACCCTTAGAAACCGAACAGTAAGAAAAAAAATAAAGAAGAAAAGGAAGTAATATCGTGGGCGAGTGATGCGCAGCGACGCGGTGGGTCGGGGGCCGAAGTTTCACGCGGACGATGTCGCATACAGAAGCTGCTATAATCTCAATATTTATTTCAAAAATCCTGTCCTATCCTAATTAAAATGATTGTTCGACATATCCATGTACTAAGTCCAAATATATTTAAATAAATAAGGCTTCATGTAAAAGGTTAAAGGATTGGCGGGGCGGAGGGCGACAGACTGCAGTTTTTGCCCCGCCTCGAAAAATTCTAGATACGGGGCTGTGAGTTAGAAAACATTATATTACCTAAAATAAATCATTGTTTATGTACTGGTGTTTGTTAGTAGGTACTGCTGGGGAGTTGGTTGTGGTATAGAGGTATGAGGAACAGGGTGTAAAGTTCACTCATCCTCTATAGAAATGGGATGATCCTCCGACCAGACGGGTGTCATGTCTGGTGGGCAACTGCCCGCCGATTGATGTCGGGACATTGTATATATGCTAGTCGCGCGGTAAACTCTGCTTGCGTGATGCAGGATTTTGCGTGACGTCAGAGTGCCGCGTAGCTCGCATGTTGCGTTGTAGATGCCGCTACAGCGCCACTTCTTCTTCCCAGCTAAAGCACTAGGAAATGGTGAAGGGCGGGCGTTTTAGACTTTTGGGGGATTGTCTAATATAATATTGACGTTCAAACAGTGCTGATTCTCAGCCTAATTTGAATAAATGACTTTTGTAGTTACCTAATAGTAATCTGTACGTGTGTGAGTAACTGATCAGCATATTTTTTAATCTAAGTAATCCACTTTTGAGAATAATTGGTAGTAAATTAAAACTTCCCTAAGGTTCAAACTATCTAACTGTTACATTGTCATAAGAACTTGTCGTTTTATGACCTTAGGGGCGGTAAAGCAATTACGAGGTCGATTATACATTATAACAAGACTGCCTTGTCGGTCTAGTGGTCGCAAGCCCTACTGCTGAGCATGAGGTCCTGGGTTCGTTTCCCAGGTCACGCTAAGTGTTATTGGGTTTTTCTATCTTTTTTTCTTTTTTGTTGTTACCATATTCTTTTTACTTTTGTTAATCTTTTTGCACAAGATTCTGTAATAGCTCCTACTGGGAGAGGGCACTGGCTCTTGTAACACAGATATATCACCTAGCACAGGAGTCAGGGACTTCACACTATTTTGTAACCAGTTTCTTGTGTAATAAAAATTATTATGTCGTTTATTTATTTATATACTTATTTAGATACATTTTTAAATATTTTTATAAAAACATAGAAAAAACATTTAAAAATATAAAAAATAGTGGTCCGCCGGTATCGGGAGCAGGGTCCAAGCTACCGGTAGTTAGGGCTCCAGAGACAGGAACCTCCTCACGATGCGAGCCGTATCGAGGAGAACTGCCTTCTGGATCAGGCCCTTGACCCAACCGCCTAACGAGAGCCTCGAGAGATGTTGATCGAGGCTTTCGGCCATCAGGCCATTGGCCGATACGATAATCGGCACAATGATAGCCGAGCTCACATTCCACATGTCAACAACCTCGTGTGCTAAGTCGAGATATTTAATTTGTTTCTCTTTCTCAGGTTTCACGGAGTTCTCGTCATGCGGAATGGTAATATCGATAATCATTGCGCTAATCGATCTATCACCACTATATCAGGCTTATTGGCGACAATATTCCTGTCAGTAATGATAGACCGATCCCAGTACAACGTAATATGGTCATTTTCGAGAACTGGGTCGGGCACATACTTGTAATACGGTACCTCAGAATCCACTAGTTTATATTTCAAAGCAAGTTGCTGGTGAATAATCCTGGCTACTTGATTATGCCTGTGCAAGTACTCGCCGTTAGCCGGACGAGAACAACCAGAGACAATATGTCTGATGGACTCACCCGGACGATGGCATGCCCGACACATGTCAACCGTCCCGTCTTTCATAATATGTCTCTGGTAGTTATTCGTCAAGATAACTTCGTCCATAATTGCACAGACGAAACCTTCAGTTTCCCCAAAAGGTCACCAAAACGTAACCAGGATACGGACGCTAAGAAATCTACACCGGGTTCGTGAAGAACCCGATAAAAGCGTCCGTGTAGCTCCTTGCTTTGCCATATCTCCTTGCGGTCATCGGTAGTAAGTACCACAGGTTTGCGCCAGTTCTCTTTAGCCATGGAGAGCGGGGTGAGACCCTTGTCCACTGCTACCACATCACGGTGCATATCCACTTCGGCTTTTAAAAAATATTCCCTGAGACTGCACACTTCGCGGTTGTGGAGGGTCTTTGCATTTAAAAAGCCTCGACCCCCGCACTTCCGTAGTATGTACAGTCTCATCACCGATGATCGTGGGTGATGCATCCGGTTTGCGGTTAGCAGTGTACGGACCCTCCTATCCAGGGCGTCGAGTTCAGTCTGAGTCCATTTGAGTATGCCGAAAGAGTACATCAATACTGGCATGACCCAGCCGTTGAAGGCGCGCACTTTGTTTCCGCCTGAAAGAAGACTAATCAATACCTTCTTCAGGCGACCAAAGAACCGCTCCCTCAGCGATTGCTTCATGTCAGCAACATTGATGCCTAACGCTTCCGACATACCCAAATACTTATAGCTTTCGGATGAAGAGAAGGATCTAAGGTGTATGGAATCCGAAAGTTGAATTCGCTCGGGTTCCATAATCTCACCTCGCTTTACATGCATGACTGCACATTTGTCCACTCCAAATTCCATCCTGATGGTGCTACTGAAAGTTTCAGTTACCTTCAGTAGCTTCATCAGTTGCAATTTGTTTGGGGCAAAGAGTTTCAAGTCATCCATGTAAAGGAGATGATATATGACCTTACCACCTCTCCTCAACCGATAGCCTTGACCTGAATCCTCCAGTAGTGTGCTTAGAGGATTCAGGGCTAAGCAGAACCAAAATGGACTCAAACTGTCGCCCTAAAATATTCCCCGTTTAATCCATACAGGCTCATCATTCGCCTGGATCTGTCGACACCCTGGATAGTGAAGAACCGTTCTCCATTGCCCCATACACGATCTAAGGAAGGTGCGTAGAGTTGTATCTATCTTGTACAACACCAGCACCCTCATGAGCCATGTATGTGGCACCGAGTCGTAGGCCTTCTTATAATATATCCAGCATGTCGACAGATCCTTGCGGGATCGACAAACCTGTTGGCTTATGGCCATATTGATGAGGAGAGTAGCTCCTTAGTACCACGGGACCCGTTCCTACATCCATTTTGAGAGGCCGACATAATCGAGTTACTTTCAATGTGCGTATTAATTTTCGCTCTCAAAATGGATGTAAGAAGTTTATAGACCGTCGACAAACAAGTGATCGGTCTATAATTCTTGGGATCCGTGGGACTACCTGTCTTATGGAGCAGGTGGGTAACGCCTGTTGTTAGAAACTGCGGAAGCGACCCAGACTCTAAAGATGACTGGTACTGAGATGCCAGGCAGGCGTGTGAACTAATTAGCCATTTTAACCAAAACTTGTGCAATCCGTCCAGTCCCGGTGATTTCCAATTCGGTAACTGACGGACTGCTCTGGCGACGTCTAATGGCGTAATTAGGACTGCATCCATTTCTGGTACAGTTCACACGCCCGCCCGACATCCCGCATCCAGTCAGCTTCAACGTGACAGACGGGCACTGACCAGATGCTGCGCCAGAATGTACTCGTGGTGGCGTCATCCGGGCGGCACTCGTTCGTCACATTTTGTTCAGGTCGCTCCCAAGCTCTATACACCCATCTCTCATCGCTCTGGAACATGCGATTCTGCGTGTACCGATCAACCCGCCGCTTATACCGCCGAATACGGCTCGCCCACGCACAAACTTTCTGCTTCAGGAAGTCGATGCACTCTGTGGCATGGGACATGTATTCTCGAGGGCTGATTCCAGTCCCCGAGAATGCCCGCCTTACAAAGCGCATCACTCGTGGTCGGTTATTCCCCTCCCTGAAGCAGTGTAGTTTGCCGATGAGTACCCTAGCCCCATCGATACGACGCTCGATGGGGCTAGGGTACTCATATTATATATATGAGTACCCTACGCTCATATCTCGATACTACTTATTATTATTATGTCGTTTATTTATTTACATTCTTATTTAGATACATTTTATTATTATTATCTGGAATTTCAAAGTAGCAGCCCGTAGTCTAGATTTGTGCCCGGTTGATGGCAATAAGCTCGCCCCCTATTACATGAGACTTAAACATAACTGGCGAAATATGGGTGTACTATAGGTACACCTCTCCCTAGATCCTTCGGGAAATCAAGGCGTGGTGATATTTTATGTTATTACACACGATGACACGAGAAAAGCAAAAAACATGACCAAAAGTCCGTCATTGTGTAAAAAGGTTCCTATTATGTTCTAACTACAAGTTCGTGAATTTCCTCGGGGTAAAAACTTTATAATTTTCCGGGAAAAGTATCCTTAGTCCATTCCTTTTTTATAAATTAGGCTTGAGCAAAACTTGACGATCGATTTAACGATTCAGGGCGAGCTTCACCAAATAAACTGGACGCGATCAGCACATCTAAACCACGTTCAAAAGCTGTCAATGTCATTATTGTTGTGGAATATTGAGAGTTGTCAGTGACATCATTTTTGTGGAATATTGACAGCTGTCAGTGTCTTCATTGTTGTGGAATATTGACACTGACAGCTGTTGAAAGCAGTTTAGATGTGCTGATCGCTTTAAGTTTCATTTGTGAAATTGGCACTCAGGAATAAAAGCTGGGACTAACAAGATGCAAATTCTAAGTTTAACAAAATATTGGTACAAATATAAACCCACAAGTAGTTATCATCACCATTTCAGCCCGGAATCACCCACTGCGTGGTATTAGGCTGGGTGTAGAATGCGGTCGAGGTGGGTCAGGTTATTGAAAAGGCTTCCATTGAGGGTTAAACTTTTATATCATTGCCATACGTTTCACAACATAACGTGCCCATGTCGGGGCCTCTTGGCAAGCCCTGTCATAAGTGTCAATCTGTCAGGCTGCCACGTTAGTGACAGTCAAAGAGATTTAAGATACTATAGAGAGGCTTTTTACTAACAAATGTTTTGTGTTGTCCTTACAGTCTACTCAAACGGATCCAGTTTTAATTAGGAAAATCATACTAAAGTCAATACAACCGGTTAACTTCAGCGAATACACTTTGTTTTCTTCAACCTTGACATTGGCAGAATCATCGATAAAACGATGGAGCCATTAATATAAAATTGGAATTGGAATTGGAGAGGCTATGCAAAGAAATGTCATAGAAAAACTGTGATCTCATGTCTCAGTGACGCCATCTAGCATAATATAGCCAAATTAGAGCGGCATGCAGGCGTACCACGCTAGACTGAGCGACTTTTGCCCACTAGGACAAATGTATCGGCTTACGAATTTGTTCGCTTTGTCCCGTCTATTATAGAGTAAATAATTTAATGTCTTTGGTGACAGTCCGCCACATAGTTCTGTAAGGACGGAGGAGTTCGTACACCGGTATACTCCCCTTTTTTTTGCCATACTTCCGGCTTCGGAGCGTCCCTCATCCATGTGTTTACCGCGAACTTAGACGATATCATCAATCCAACGCGCTTTTGGACGGCCCAAGTAGGTATACTTTTAATAATGGTATCCCGGTCAAATTAAATTATCATGGTTAGGTTTTATGTTTGATCATCATTGACATTTCTGGTGTCAATAAAACCAACAAAAAAGAACTACACATACAATATTTTAAGTAACTATTGGTATTATCGGCCGTTGACCCCGTAATCAGCTGTAGTTATTTTAGGGTGGTCATGGGGTGATCTCACCTTACAGCCGGCCAGTAAAATAAGATAAGCATCAAAAACAGCAAAAAGTTTGGAAGCAGACGAAAAGGAGTCCAAAATACTTTTAATCTATCTGACACTCTAACCAAAAAGTTTTTATCTACAATTGAAAAAAGTCCCGGATACTCTAAGGCACCTGTCGCACCGCCCATGCCGGCGGTTAACGAGATGCGAGTAGAGCTAGCAACTAAAAACAAGTTGGCGAGCAACGAGCAGCGAGTGCGCGACGGCGACGAGCGATTATACGCTGGTATGCGTATACCAAGCGTGATGAGTCTCTCAGCGAGTGTTCTGCCGGCCAAGCCAGTGCCGCTGAGCGAGTAGGTACTCTCTTTGATAGCTCTTGTCGCTGCGACAAACGAGTACTCGCCGGCGGTGTGGACAATCGGCAATCAAAATACAGGGTGGTGATTCTGAACCCTCATGCGTTGAAACATATCGAAAGTTATCAAAAAAAAATTAGCTCTGCCACACATTTTTACCGCGAAGGTGTTACACTTTTCTATGAAACAGCAGTTTTATATTTTTTTATTTGACGTAATATTTCTATGCTAAGGGGTCTAGAATCCTGTGCTGAATTCATGGTTTCAATTTGCGCGTTGATGTCCCTGCCACCTTGTATATGTATCTCTTTTCTTGTCTGTAAAAGATCGCTTTTAGCGATAAGACCGCCCATTGTGTCACCCTATGTAAAATTTCTACATTTATATCTGTAATTTTTATGGTGTTCATAATAAAGAGTACTCGTATTCTATTCTATTCTATTCTTTTACTTACACGGGACCTGCAATCTTTTGTACGTTTCTGGAGCTAGAAAATCATTGATATCTACTATCTAGTCGCTTCCGCGTCGGTGGTGGAACCGGTGCCTTATGCAAAGGAAGCTGCATACCAACTTCAAGGATTCTGATAAGCAAGAAACTTTGCTTTCCAATCGTTTCAGATAACATTCTTTCTCGGTCGATAAAGCTAGGAATCTCATTAGGTTTGACATTGATTTACAAGTGGTCCTCCTTTTCCTTAAGTTTAATGACTTCAAATCTTATGTGAGCTGTTTGGGTATTGGTCTGCTGCAATACCAATCATACCTAATTGACATGAGACTTGAATTGACTAGGCTTTCAAAGACCAATCAGAAATTATAAATATGTCATATACCTATTGTAACACTTTTTAAAAGTTTTAATCGTTTATTTTTACTCTGTGGTTTAGGATATTTTTCTTTAGTGGTATTTTTAATTTAGAGCGGGTAACACGGAATGGGGTTGTTAGCACAGAACACTATGTAATAACTAATAACCTACGGTGTTGTGAGGTTGTGAGTGTCATGGCGGTGCGGGCGGTGGCAAGTGGCGATCACTTTTGATGCGATCGTCACGTTCTGCACACGCACAAATTCATTGACTCTAAATGCAAGTTTAACAATTATTGTGATTGACTTAATCAGTGATAATCATTGTAATCATTAAATTTTATGATTAAGTTTTGTTGCGATTATAATTATTTGGGAGTAAATTAAATGCGTTATTTTGCGAGTGTTATTTTCCAAACACCTGCACGTACACGCCCATGATGGAGCACCAACAGATGACGGATCGGCAGCGACACGTGGTATCTCCGCCGCTCGAACATCCGTCATAATTATACATGTACCAATGTATTTTTAATTAAAGTCTCTTTTCGTGTTTGTCAGTGTGACCCACTTAGATCTTCTAAACTTCACAATGGATTTAGATATTATTTAGATAAATTATTCCGGCAGGTGTATGTGCATTTAAATATATCAATATATACTTAGCTTAGTGTGAGTGTACTTATTGTAATAATAGCAAGGAAATCTCGATGTTCACCATTGTACCCGTGCGAACCATGGGCAGGTTACTAGTATTAGAATTACTTAAAATCTCAAAATTCAAAAGCACTTACAATCAGCAGAAGAAGGAACAATTAAATAAAACGAAAGTGCTTTCGGAATTTCAAAAGGTTTTCGCCATTGAGAAGTCGGAACTTATTTACTTGCAATAACACTTAATAGCGAACTTCAAACAGCGATCGTTCTTTCTCAACGAGGAGTTCCATTAAGTAAACTTTATTGTAGAAAGGATCCGAGGGAGCACTACCACTGGCTCTACCATACGTATTTCTGTCAATAAGCTACAAGCTAGTTTAAGAGGCTGACAAGAGCTAAAGCGCGGTCACTGTCGGATTGCATAGAAAAGAAAGAGAAGCGCGATGACACAACGCTGGTAATTTATTGCAAAATACAAAGCAATTATGGATTTACAAAAAATCTATTCATTGGACTAAAAAATTAAAACACTATTACGTTAGTATGTTACTTGTAGAATAATCTGACAAAAAATCTGAATGTTTGCATGTATGGTTTTTAATCGTAAAAAAAATTTTTAGAGGTATCTTCGTGTTTTTTTTCTATCATATCAAGTTAATTGTATTATGTTTTCAACACACTATCTAACAAGCATATATCCAGAAGAATATCATATATTTCTCTGATGTTGCTTACTGCAGTGGATCATATATTTTTAGGCATTAGAAATTTTCGTTTAGGTCACGTGGTCCCCTTAACACAAGTTACCAAGGGGTATCGTGTTAACCAGTAACTGGGTTGTAGAGGTCAGATAGGCAGTCGCTCCATGTAAAATACTAGTCATCAGTGCATCAGTTAGACTAGAAGTCGACCCCAACATAAATGGGAAAATGCTGGTCAGATTGATTGAAGCTAGGCACGGCATCCATTAATTACATACTAAAACTATACCTTGTAGTTTCAGTAGGTTAATTAACAGATTTCGTGAAGTTATAGCCCCAAAGTTGTGTCAGATGGAATTTCTTTAAGTGTTCCTCCTTTATATACAGACTATATAAGATTAATAAAACAACAGTGTACAGACGTGTGGAGCGAATACTTTAACCAGAGGTCAACAGAAAAGGGAATTTGGTACAAGACCATCCAACCACAGCTTCCTGTGTATAGTTGGACTGATCAAAATCTGCTTAGTAGAAGTGATCTGGGGGCACGGTAGTGCCCCCGCCAAGACGAGCCAAGCGAAGCGCAAGGGCACTACCTACCTTTTCTCGATGTGTTTCGTCGTTTTTTTGAACCCCCATAGAGTTGGTTTCCGATGTACCAGATAGTTCATATTCTCAGGATATGATGTCAATAATAGACTGATTAAACTTACAAAGTCTCAATTGAATAACTCTAATACTTTAGATTTTATTGATATCTAAAATACACCGATTTCGTCACTGACACACTCACTGATACACTGACACACTGATGATCATCAAAATGTTTGGCTACTTCCTGAAGTGCTAGAAAGCCGAAATTTGGTATGTAAACAAAGTTCAGTATACAAAAAAACACTACCGTGCCCCCAGATAAACTTATAAAAAAGAAGAAAAACAAAATACTAAAAAGACTGCCTAGCAACTTACAAAAAGAACTGAAATCCCACCAAAAACATTTCATGTAAAATGTTGCCAAGACGACCACATAAGGTTTGCCCTGTGAAAAAGAATTCAGATCTCATCTAGAGCAAAGTCGCCGTTTCGCTACCGTCGTGCAGGTGATGCGAATATTTAGTTTCTGAAGTAAGTAACGAAACAGCCAAGCCGTACATTTTTACTGATATGTAGAATTTGTGAAGTTAGGGTCGGTAGAGTTAGGCCGTGTAGATTCAGAAGCTTGGCTCTACATGAGTTCTGTTATCTTTTTCACAGGGCAAACCTTATGTGTTCGTCTTGGCAACATTTTACATGAAATGTTTTTGGTGGGATTTAGTTATGGCACTAAGACTTCGTTCCGGTCATTCCATCAAAAGAAGTTTGGTTTTCTGATGAAAAAGGTTACGTCACCCAACTGTGAAGAATGTGGAGTAGTCGAAGATGTGCAACATGTTTTGATGGAGTGTGTACGGAATGAAGATTTGCGATTTAGCTTACTTGGTCCAATAAATAAATACGATATTGGAGAGTGTAATTCTATCCTGGCTTGTTCACTATCGGAACAAGCTTGGATTTTTTAGTTTAAAGTACTTAAGTGTTTACTGTTTTTAGTTCTAGTTGATTGTGTTAATGTTACAGGGTGACGTTATTGCTCAGCGATAAAGCCCTTAAAAATAAGAAAAAAAATTATAGCCCCAAAGTTGTAAATAAATGTGACGATTTCAAATCAGTTGTAACACAATATTAGCAGAACTTGACAACCTTCTTCTTCACTAGTATCGGCACGGACAGTAAGAAAGAAAGAAAATATATTTATTGGAACTCGCGCACTCGCGAATTTCGCGCGAACACACTCTTATATACAAAAAAAAAAGTAAAATGAAAATAAAAACAGAAAGTCCCGTATGAGGCCAAAAGGTATGAGGTACCTTAACATGATGCTGCAACATAAAAAAAAAAATGAAAATCCAAAAGTGCACGTCTCTTAATCTCATTCAATTCTATAAAAAATATACAACGAACGAAATGTCCAGTCGTATTTTATATTACTATTTACCTACAATATAAACTACATTGAATTAGACCGTGATTTTCGTGATTCGAAAATACTGAAGCGTTTAAAAAAATGGACTCGTTTAGTTAAGTTTTTCGGGAGTTATCGTGACCACGCCAGGTTCCATACATACAGACTCACGGACGTCCTCAGAATAACTTATTAAACAGTTTTTTCATTATTTTAAATAGCAATATGTCTTTTGAAAATAACATGAGTGTTGAAACTAGTATTTTTTCTTGACGTTTGTGTGTGAATATTATTCTACACGTGCGATATGAACAAAATAGAGAAATTTTTAGCTCAAGGAATGACTTGTTCTTTGTAAGGCGAGATTAGAACACTACCTCACGCGCTTCGCATATGAGGCGTGCAATAAGTGTCGCAGCGCTGGTATTGAGAGAATTCTAAGAATAGCATAGCCCATACAATAGTAAAAATATTAGCCCAGGGTGCGCCACAGTACAGTGCTAGGTCAGCCAGCATGGTGACTATAATGTATGCCAAGACGCATGAGCCACAGACGTCTACAAGATAGTTACTATCTAAAGGGTATAATTGAACCAATCTCAGAAACCAACGCGTTTTTCCACAAAAAAACCAAATTGCTAAAATTCCCCTTTCATACCAAATTCAGTAGATTAATCCGGTAAATGAATAAAACAGTAAAAGTGCTGCTCCAAGGTCTGAAGTAATCAAAACAGGCGATTCTCATGTAAATGTTGCGAGCCCATAACCTTTCGTTACGACACTAGCTGAGAGAATGGAGGGAATGCTCGATTTAACTCGGAACAACTTGGAATATAGACTGATCACTTGTTTTATGAATGGCTGAACGAAATTCGGGAGGGAAAATAAGCAGCCCCTTGATTTAGGGTTATGGGTGGAGAAATATTGGAGTTTGTATTCCATAGGATTTAATTATTGTTTAATTTTTCTTTCAGAATTACGCTTGATGGTCTGAAGAAGACAATAAAATTACGTGAATCGAGAAGTAAATAAATCCGGCGATGTTTCGCTTCTAAAGACTGGTCAAGAGGATCCAGCCTGTTGGCAGTATGATGGGTTCAAAGATAGAGTTACTAATTGACACAAGTATAGTACGATTCAAGCTTAATTGCGCCTTGGAACATAAGGCGAGTCGCTGCGCAGTAACAAATTCATGTGTCAGCGGGGGTGAGGGGTGAGGTACTGCGCAGCGAATAGCGCACTTCAGAGCCGCCATTAAGTATGAATCGTACTGTAGTAAGTTTTATGCTAAATGACAAACTTGTAGTTTACATATTTTCCTAAGATTTAAACATAGACTGTATCTTGGTTTTACAACGCGTCACAGATCCAAAAATATACACTTTTCCTAGATTAAACCACGGACAACCCTATTTTTATTACGTATCACAAAAGAAGCGATTGTACGATTAAAGCCAGCCGCACATAATAACAAATTTCTAATGGAAATATTCTCACGCGCGCCAGACCGACCGTCACACACCCCGCATTCTATCAGGGGGCCAAGTCTACTAATTTACAAACGTCACAATGGTATCTGCATTGTTAGTTTTTGACAGATTTTGTATGCACAATCCAGAGACCATTGTGACGTTTATAAATTTGTAGACTTGGCCCACTGTTTTTTTTTTTTGTTTGGAAATCATCAAATGACCTCTCCCGCTCTGGGCGGAGCGGAAGGTCGTGTCAGACTCTTACTGACTGAAACCCACCCGTGTTCCTTCAGTTGCCTGTGCGCCAGGGCCACGGTAACTCTTTCGAACAATCCGCGACCCCGGCAGGCTTTGGCCCTATTGGACCCAGTCGATAATGCTGACATCTCTTTTAGGCGCGCGTGGAACACGACGCGCCGTCGACCCGGGCCTGGTCCTTACCGGACAGCGAGCTGCCCATTGCTCGCCGTCCGCAAGCCCGCGCCTACGGTGGCCGGGAGTCGGCAATCGACTCCCGACGCCCAGGGTGTCTCCTCCTGCGGCGACTAGGGGCGTGGTGGCGCAACGATTGCCGTACCCTCACGCGCTCCGCCTCCTCCTTCGCGAGCATTACTGCTTCGCAGAAGGAGGTGACGGCTTCCCATTCCCTCTCACTCCGTACCATGGCCTGTACCAGGGCCGGACGCGAGAGATCGCCGCCGCCGATCGCCGCCACGAGGACACGGCGGTGCTCCACCCAAGCTGGGCAGACCTCCACCGTATGCTCCACCGTGTCCTCCGGTCGATCCACACAATCCCAACACCCGGCCGTTTCCTCCCGCCTTATCCGAAACAGCCATGTCCGGTGAGGACCTGCGTCAGGCTGAAGGTGAGGGCGCCGTGGCGCCTCTCAAGCCACTCCTCAAAGATTGGAGTTACCGCCGCAATTGTGGCGTGCCCAGCGCTGGGTTGCGACAGTCGCACTCTCCATGCAGCCATGAGATCCCGCCGGAGCTCTGTCCGCTGTGCCGCGATCTCTCGCAGCAGCGGAGTTACGCCCCGGCGTTTCGCCTCCTCGCGCCACTCCCAAATGTGCGCGAGGAGTTTTGCCTCCAGATCCCATGGCGGCAATCCGGCAAGGAGGCTCGCCGCCTCGCAAGAGACCGTGCGGTATCCTCGGACCAGCCGGATGACCATGACACTTTGGGACGCGTTCAACCGGCGGGCTGGTCGTAGCCTCAATGAACGCGCCCACACCGGTGCCCCGTAAAGGGCCATGGATCGCACGAACCCCGCATAGAGTTTCCGTCAGGAGGCGTTTGGACCCCCTAGATTGGGCAGGAGCCGCTTCAAGGCAGCCCCGGCCCGGTCCAGTCTGGGAGCCAAACGTCAGAAATGCTCAACGAAGTTCCACCGGCTGTCCCAGGTACCTCATCGTCGACTCGACGCCGATGTGAACCCCTCCCGCCATTATTTGGGAACCCGACAGTGGCGCGTTCCGAGGACCATGAAAACACATGGCCTCGGACTTGTGCAGGCCACCTCGAGTCCCAATTGCCGGATCCTCTCAACGACTGTCTCAACCCCGCGTGTCATTAATTCGGCCGCCGCCTGGTGCGACGTCCCCTGCTCCAGGACCAGCGTGTCGTCAGCGTAACAAACGACGCTGACACCGCTAGGGAGGTCAGCGCGCAGCACCCAGTCGTACCCGATGTCACACAGATGCGGCCCCAGGACCGATCCCTGTGGGACACCACACGACATCTCTCGGCGGGTGCCATTCTCCCTGGTGACCAGGGTATATGACGGCCCTGTCTGTCAGATAGGCCTCGACTATGCGACAGAGGTAGGTCGGCATCCGGTGATATCGGAGTGCCTCCCTGATGCAAATCCAGGGCAGGGTATTGAGGGCATTGGCGATGTCTATAGACACCGCGAAGACGACCCCACCCCGGGCTACAGCATCCCTCATCGTGAGGGCTCGCACGCGCGTGATGGCGTACACCGTAGAGCGCCCCCTGAGACTTGGCCCCCTGGTCCGGTGATTCGGCGTCCAGTTGTGTCTTACTGCGCCGCCACGACACACCTCTCAGTCTTTCTACGCTCGCACATTGATATTATGGATGACGACACGCAGCCGTCATTCCTAATGGCACTGTTGCACTGCCCTTTTTTTGTCAAACATTATGCTATAGACTGTAAATTTATCTACTAGTTATAGGTAATTTTATAGTCTAAGCATTATGGCGAAATGTGGGTGTACTGTATGTAGGTACACGTCTGCCTTAACCTTCGGGGATTACTGGCGTGATGTTATGTTATGTAAGCATTATGCATACAGCGGGGTAATTGCATAACACACTAACAGTAGCAATGGCTTTCATTTTGAGAGTTCAACAACATTCATGGCGTTATTAACGTTGTTGAGCAGACAAATTTGTCGAAGCAATCGATTAGCAATATCCTTCAAAATTATATGTTATCAATTAGCCCGTAGCCAACAATGATTTTGATAGTTTTTGCTTTCCGAATTCCATATACACATAAATTTTTCGACTTTAGCTATCAAATCTTGCATATCAGACATTTTGCAACGAGGAACACGTGTAACGCGTAGGTGCCGTCTTCCAAACTGATACGAACTTCCGATAGTATGCGGGGTCTACTACAAAATGTAATGCAGACGGGCCTCTCGAGAAAAAAATCCGCGTTCGGTTGACGTGTAAACCAGCGCGCATCAGAACCGAACATAATCTTCTACCTTTCATATCTTTTTTCTCCCAACTTCTTTAAACTACTTCCCATTTGCTTTTTTGTTAGTCTTATGTCGTTCTTTAATTATTCATAAGTTTCCCTAACATACGCTACCTTTAACGATGGGTCTCAAATTACATGCACTCTCGCCATTCTCCTTTCTGACGGTGTGCAAAACAAAATTATGCACGGAGTGACTTTCGGCGCGCGTGAGCATTTTTCTATTGAAAATTTCTTATAATGTGCTTCTTAATTAAGTATTAACTTGCAACAATCGTCGCGTGCCGTTCAAAATTACTAACAGCACTTAAAATATTACGTAATCGACACCCACTTAATCTGAATAGTTAATTATCTATTGAAGTATCGTTGAAACAAGATTGCAATGCAATTCATACCGGTCATTATCTAGTGTACCAAGTAGAAAAAAACCATCGTCACCATGCAAAAAGTATGAAACAAAAACAATATCTGCATCGTTTCTCAGAAAAACAGTAATTAATTACTTAATTGATTTGCATTCCAACAAACGTTTTTACATTGTGTTCAACGGGTAGCAGTTAAGTGTGACAGTACCAGTCTCTTCATTTCCTTATCTTACATTATTCAATACGTATTGTTTGTTATGTACTGTCACGAGCATAAATATGTAACTATGGACAGGTAGGCAATAATATCTGATTTCATGATTCATCCTTAATATCTGTCATCAAATATATGTGATTATTTGTGGGAGGCGTATACAAGTGGCAGCACAAATATGTATGTGTCATCGAAGGAACACCAAAACTATCTGACGAGACAAGCGACGCCAAAATATAGGATGCTTGCTGCATCAGCTTCAAAAAGATGTTTCACCTCTGAAAACGGAATAGTATTCGACATGTCTTGCGTTATAAATATCTACCTACTAAACTTAAATTCAGAAGAATATGATACCTCATTGTGAGCAAAAATATCTGACAACACTGCACAGCATAAAAATCTAACAGTATAAATGTTTTCTCCTAAGTACGAGATCGCAATCGCTGCCGCTCATTATTGCAAGAATATGTGAGATCCCACTGGATTTCATCCTTTCCATTTCTATTTTGGAAAGGAAAACAAGTATGAATACAAATAATAGTCTATTTGTGTCGGTACGGTACAATATTTATCGTGACAGAAAATCGTATTATTCAAACTGTCGTGACTTGCCTATTTAGATGGAGCTGTGTATACAACACGGAACAATTGTCGTCTGCGATAATTTTACAGTGTTACTGCAGTATGATGACCCAGTAGGCCCACGATATAGGAATGACGGTTATCCAAAGATTACAAAACTATCATACCACAGGAGGAACGTAAACATCGCAAAAGGAGTATGTAAGGATCGTAACAGTTGGCGTTCTGTAGTATCTGCCTATCCCCTCGGAAAGAAGGCGTGAGTTTATGTATGTTTGTTTATGTAAATGTATGTATAGAAGGAATGGGCCTTTACTTTGTAACCTTCTTTGTGTCCCACTGCTGGGCAAGGCCCCCGATTTTCCTACCAAACCTCTCTATCCTCTGCGATTTCCGGACCTTACTTTAATTATAATTTTACTGGAAAGTTACGGTACGAATAATTCTAGACTTCTGCCTGTATTTATTCCAATAAAAGCCAGTACTAAGGCACAAAAGATACGTCGAAGTAGTGTCTTATTGGTTTAATTAAACAGTGTCCAGTCAGTCACGAACAGATTAGATTCTCGGCTACACGTTTAGTGGTACGAAATAGAAATAGGACATTAAGGCTCGTGCACACTGGCGCGCGACGCGACAGTGCGACACAAAGGCACTGTGTGTCACGCGACGAACGCTGCCTTTGTGTCGCGGTGTCGTGTCGCGCCTTTTTGCGACCCTTTATTTTATTAGTTTCTAGTACGGATTGTTGAGGTAAGAATTGTATTTTGGCCATTTATATACTTTTATTAAAATTATATACAACGTGTCCCAGAAATCAACGTCAAGCCGAAAACGAGCAATAGGCCAAGTTGTGACAGTTATAAGAAAAATATTTAAAAAAATCTTGGTCATGTACTTTTCAAATATTATGGATTCAAAAATAAATCTCAAAAAGCGACTTCCTGTGATGATCTTTCAAGTCCTGTGACTACAAATATTAACTTTTCATCAGTTTTTTTTTTCTGTGACATAACCAAGAATAACCCTTCTGTAAATTACAGTTAAAAGTTAAAACATAACTACCTACAGTTACAGTTTTAAATAAAATATTAGATTTTTGCCCAACATTGAATTCAAAATTATTACATCACCCAACTTTAACCGAGTGTAGTTTAAAAAAAAATTACTACACTATTTTGGCAAGTAACTTTAAAAGATGGCACGTTTAGTCTTGATTCCAAAATGGCATGCCACTTATTAATTGCTACTTCTTAATGGAGGAAAAATAGTTATTTGTCAGTTTTAGGTGCTTTTGAAATAAAATTCAGCTGTTGGATTTCTTTAGATATAATTTTTATTAAATCAGATTTACCAAGTTTATATTAAATGTTCAAACTGTTTACCTTCAGCTGCAATGCAAGCTCTACATCTCTTTAAAAATGATCGCGTAATAAGACGGGCGTATCTTCTCGAGTTGATGTATTCAGCGGCTTCTGCAATTCTTTGGTGCAGCTCGTCTAAATTTTGAATTGGTTTAGAGTACACGATATCCTTTATGGTACCCCAGTAAAAGAAATCTATGGGGTTTAAATCAGGTGAACGGGCAGGCCACGAAATTGTACCATCCCGCCCTATCCACCTATCGGGGTATTCACGATTGAGAAACTCACGTACTGTTAGAACATAATGCGCTGGGATCTTGTTGGTACCACATGCTGCCGTAAATGTTCAGTGGCACTTCTTCCAATAATTCTGGTAATTGGTTTTGTAAAAAATCGAAATACCCCTGGGCATTTAAGTTCTCCGGAAGCTCGATTGGACCAATAACTTTACCATTCAAAATTCCCGTCCACATGTTCACTTTAAACTGGTACTATGATCTGTCTTCCCGCATCAAATTTAGATTTTCCACGTGCCATTCGTGCAAATTGTGGAGGTTCATGTAACCGTCATTTTTAAATGTTGATTCATCTGACCTTAGATTTTTTTCAAAGATTCGCGGATCCTCTCGGTGCTTCTGCAACATCGTTTGACAAAATCACACTCTCTCTCTGGGTAGTCTCGGGGTAGCAGACTTTGTACTCGTCGTACATGGCATGGGTGAAACTCGTTTTTTTTTTAATACGCTGTGCAGTACTTTTGGGGACTCCTATGCTCTGTTGAATTCCACGTACTGAGATACTCGGGTCTTTTTTAACTGCTTGCAGGACTTTGGCCTCGTAGGGCATTACGGGTCTTCCCTCGTTCACCATTTGACTAGGAGGGAATCGACCCTCTGATAATGACTGATGCATATTAATAAATACTCGATGATCGGGATAACGCTCAGCATTTGGGTATCTCTCACGATACATTCTTGCTGCAGCATTGGCGTTGCATAAGCATTCTCCATAAATGAGATGCATGTTGGCGTATTCCTGTGCGGTGTATCGAGATGGCATGATAACACACTACACAAAACACGGGATTACGATTAAAATAAGTCCGGGGTCTTCAGAAACAGTGCAGATAAATCCAAATCACAATGCCAATCAAGTCCAATAAACAAAGCCAGAGTTAAGTACGAAGTCAATACAAATACAGAAAGATGCGTAGTAAACGAAAGAGCGTACTGCAGTATTGCACAATTTATCTAACACATCCCTGTTTCGCCAGAGTGGCGTCTCTATCTGTTTCACTCACAGAGACGAAGTGATGTGTCAATCCGTCTCGCTCTTAGATAAAAGTAGCGTCATCATCTGTCTCGCTCGCACTAGTCAAATAACGTCACTCTTCATCTCAATCGAACTTGTATGAAATCCGGCTTCACTAAAAAAAAAAAAGTAAGTGGCATACCATTTTGGAATTCAGACTAAACGCGCCATCTTTTAAAGTTTGTTGCCAAAATAGTATAGGACATACGTCACAGAAAAAACACTGACGAAAAGTTAATATTTGTAGTCACAGGACTTGAAAGATCATCACAGGGTGTCACTTTTTGAGATTTATTTTTGAATCCATAAAATTTGAAAAGTACACGACCAAGATTTTTTTTTATATTTTTCTTATCACTGTCTAATCTAATAACTGTCACGACTTGGCCTATTTCCCGTTTTCGGCTTGACGTTGATTTCTGGGACACGTTGTATATACTTTTATTAAAAGCCTTAAGTTCATGCTCATATTTGTAACTGTATATAGACACTATATTTTATGTTATTTTTTTAATATATTGGCCGTAGCATGTCGCACAACCCTTTCGTTAATGGATGGTTATGGATCGTGAGCCATAACGAATAACCCTATATTTAGAAAAATCATAGTTTGTTAGTTTTAAACGCGAGGTCTCTGATATCTATTACATTTATTTGTTTAGTTACCAAGAGCTCGTGATATCGAAGATTAAACATAAATATTACAATCAACATCAGTTACTTTATCTCGTTTACTTTTACTGACAGAGTCTTTTTAAAGGGAATAAATAGTTAGTTACAGCACATATTTTTTAGTTTTACCTATTTCATCGTTGTATGTCATACAGTTTTTTTATTATTTTAACTTTCACAATTAGACCGTACCATCCTAATGCAAAATTTATTTGTTACTAGCTGCGCCCCGCGGCTTCACCCGCCTAAGTCTCGATATCGTGGGAGTGGTATGAAATATACTTTACGACCTATTCTCATACCTACCAAACATACATTTAAAAAAAACATAAAAATCGGTCGAGCCGTTTCGGAGGAGTGCGACCACAAACACCGTGACACGAGATTTTTATATATAAAGAAGATAGATTATTTATTCATTTACAGCCGAATGAGCCTGCTCTTGACCTAGATATCGCTTCATCGCTTCATGGAAAGCGATGGACGAGGAAAGATAAGGAAGAATAATTAATAAAACCTTTTTGCCACTTATTTGAGAACACAGAAAAGCTGTACCATTTTTTTTTTCAAATTTCTTTTTTGTCGAATTAGGTTAGATTTTTCAAATAATGTTTTTTTTAACTATAATTGATATTTGTTACATAGTTTTCTCATAAAACTCTGCAAAAAGAAACAAACTACTGTTCTGATACAATTTGTAATCGTATTTTATACTGTACCACTTCTTTCAAACTTGGCGAGAGTTTCATTTATATTAATCCCAATCTTGACGTGAATAAATGTCGCCGTCCTCTGGTTCTATTTTTTTATTTCAAATTTTTCTTTCTTCATTACCTCCACTAAGCATCAATCAATCTGCCAAGCATTTTCCCAACTATATGTTGGGGTCAGCTTTCAGTCTAACCGAATGCCAGTATTTTACATGGAACGACTGCCTATCTGACCTCCACCACCCAGTTACTGGGTACACGATACCCCTTGGTAAGACTGATTGTCAGACTTTTTGGCTTCTGACTACCCGTAACGACTGTCATAAATCTACAAATGACAGCCGGGACCAACAGCTTAATGTGCTTTCCGAGGCACGGAGGGGTCTCGATATGTAATAAATGGTCACCCATCCAAGAACCGACCGCGGCAAGCGCAGCTTAACCTTCACTCGGCCTGTGCGGCTGTTATTATTTCGCCACGAGCGATCACATCAAGCATGAATACATAGCTGGGTACTGTTAATCAAATAGTTATCTTCGGTAATCACTAATCCGTAACAAAAAAATATAACTTAGTTAAACGTTAAAGCGTTACATTTCGGAAGAATTAACGGAAGTTAACGTTAATCATTAACTCGTGATAAAATTGCATTTTATATGTCTACGCGTTAGTACTTAAAAAAAGAATGTGTGTATCGGCTATGGAAGGTTAGGTACAACATAAAAAAATATATAAAAGAAGGGTGTATTATTAGAGTTTGCAATAAATAATTATTTAGAGATTATCAGAACATGTTTTTCGCGGCGCGAATCGGTCCGCGCGTTGTCCTTTTGGCACAACACTAGTAGGCACTTAGTTAGCGATTAATGGACTCATTAGATTCCGTTAACAATTTTGAAAGTTAACTTAAATGTTAATCCATTACTCGAAATGTTAACTTCGTTAAGTAACGATTAAAGGTCTTATACCTAGCTTTGTGAATACCCATACCTATTGGTTAAGATTCTTTAGATCAAGATCATCAGCGTATTAAATTTTGTCTCCGCCCTGGACCACTAGCTAACTAATGTTGATTGCATTTTGTAATTAATAAATTATAAATAATAATAAAAAATCATAAGTAATAATAATAGTAATACGAGTAATAGCCCCACCACCGTATCTCTACGTTGACGTCGTGATGGGGCTTGCACGCTCTTGAACTCTGGGTCTGTACCGGTAGAGTTTTCTATGCCGAAAACAGGTCTAGGGTAAGGAGCCAGACCAAGAGATACAGAAACCCGCAGGGCAGTATGTGGCGAGCTGTTGGGCAGTAGCGACCCCACGGACCCTATCTCCCTGGAGAAGTCTTGTTCCTCACCTCTGGCTTGCTTTTATTGACTGGCTGGAATGAACAATGACGAGGAACAGAGCTCCCACCTCTTTCTTGCCTTTGTTGACCGGCTTGAGTGGAGATCCGCAAGAGCAAACGTGCTCGGAGGAAGGACGTATTCCAGTAAGATGCTGGTAGGGATCTTGACCGTACTTCCGGGATTGTCCTGATAGCCGTGGGATACCTCTCCACTTCTCATAAGCACCTAAGGACATGTTGCCCCTTTATCGCTACGACACTATGTGCTAGCGACCGATTTCGGGGGCCCATTATTGAGTGTGCAAGTCACCCCCTGCCATTTTATGTGTGTATTTTACATAAAACATTGGTCAGATAGGGGCCATTGTCTTTCATAGTCCTAGATAACCAGTCCACTTAAGCTACCCAAATCAATAGTCCAATATCTTTGTTTCCATATCCTGCAATAATCCGACACTAACCGGGGTGCACTTGCACAGTGCATACAGGGATAATCGTCGGTTGGTGCCTCTTTCCATTTAAAATTTTCTAAGGGGCTTCTACGAGTTGGCTTCGGCCCCTCGTACGCCTTTCAAAGGTGCGGGACCCCATGGTCGCGAAATGTGTTAACATAAAAATAAAGTAATAATAGTAATAGTATAAGTAGTATTAAGGGGGATGCGCCAAGGTAGCCTCAATTTCATATCAATCGTCAAACTTTGGAAGTTTGTTCCACCTAAGAATTTTTGAGAATATTTCATATGAAAATTCCAAAGTTTGCCAATTGATATGAAATTGATGATTATTATTCAATAAATATATCATTCCCACAGTAGACAATCGCATTTTGATCAACATACGACGTAAAACAGACCTGCAATTGGCAAAAAGCTAAAGAAAATTTCAATTTGGCGGGCTACAACTGAGGATTCACCATAACATTTAGCGATCGGTAGTTTGCGACAGCGTCGCTTTCTTTGTTAAGACTGCCGGCCCAGCCCCTACGGTCTCGACATTAGACAGCGACAAACATCGGTCGCTAAGTCGTATCGTTGTCAAATTCCTTTAATAGATTTTGAACTTTATATCGAAAGTAAAAGGTTGAAAATCTATTAAAGAAATTTGACATCAATTAGACTTAACGACCGATTTTTGTCGTTATATTTGTCGAGACTGCAGTGCCTGGTCATGGGCAACCCTCTTTAAACGCCTAGGCATCGGAAACGTCACAGACGCCTAGAAGTTTTGTCGCGTTATCGTCACTTGAAAGCGTTTTAATCTATTTCCTATTAGCCTGCGTCAGCTGCATTATTACCGGCATTACTTCCAGGAAAACCACCATGATTTACAAAGTTATCTGCTCAAAGACGACATAGCAATTTACCGTATTTACATGGTGTTTACTAACTTATAAACGCTGCTAGGAAATTTGCTGACAATTATTTAAGGAAAATGGATGCTTAGATAAGTAAATTGTAATATTATGATCTGCTATTGACGTAAGTATGAGGAGTATAATATTGTATATTTGCGGACAATACGAATGAACAGTCATAGAGGAAGGAAACACATGTTAGATTAAACAAAATAACAGTTTGACAATATTTTCTCAATACTACGAATGATGACGGAACTACATTCTAAGTGCAGTTATTCACTGTACCTAACTGCAAGTTTATTTAATAAACTTAGTTCCTTCTCCCACGTCAGTGGGATTTATAGGAAGTACACACAAACATCCATCGGTTTCTTACTAAACTTCAACTATATCCTACGACCCTGGTTACTTTTCACTTTTGGTGACCGTACCTACCCAGGTGCCTTAAGTCAAAAATGGTAAAAAGAAGCCAGTCAAAACGATTGGTAGTAGCACTGTTAACACAAATATAATAGGAACAGTAGTAGTGAAGTAGTAGTCAAACATATTTAGCAAAATTCAAAAGGGTTTTTCTCGTGTTATAACGATTGCAAATTCGAGATAAGACCTATTTCATAATAGAAATTATAACTAGTGGCTGTATGAGCTGTACACCTCGCTAGTCTGTCTTTGCATAGCTTAAAACTGAATAAATGTTCACCGTGCACCTTAAAACAAAAACGCAAAATGTCTGAAATATCGCACATCTAGTTAAGGGTAGCACAAATCAAAATACTTCTTTTTTTAACAAAAAACGTTTTACTCGTTTTCAATTTGAGTGATTTAAAATTATTGTTGTACGATGTTGTATATTATTTTACCAAGATATTAATTTGCTCAATTAATATCTTAGCAAAACAATATAATAAGTTGGGGAAAAAGTCTTTTCGCATTATAGTATGTATGAACTTGTAATAAAATCTCTTTGGCTATACTATTTGTATCTGGCTGGTTTTGGTATCATTGAAAGTTTAAATTTTAAAAAACATAACTCCAAATTCAAATTAGGAAAATGTGTGATTTTCATTGGTTTTTCGTACTGTCAAGATGAGTGAATCTAATGAAGAAATTCGATACCTTTTAAAATTTTACTACAAAAAAGGTAAAAATGAAACGCAAGCCGCGAAAAAAATTTGCGATGTTTATGGACCTAGTGCAGTGTCTGTGAGAGTAGCACAAATTTGGTTTAAGCGTTTTCAATCCGGAAATTTTGATGTCAAAGATGCACGTCGCTCTGGTCGCCCTATTACGGATTAAATGGATGCCAGTTTTGAAAAAGTGGAGCAAGATATTAGTAGTTACGACGTAGCTGAAGAACTGGGAATTGACCACAAAACAGTTTTGGCACATTTGAAAAAAATTGGGTACACAAAAAAGCTCGATATTTGGGTACCTCACGAGCTCACTGAAAGAAACTTAATGAACCGTGTACTCATTTGTGATTCTTTATTACGACGTAATGAAACCGAACCATTTTTGAAGAAGCTGATAACTGGTGATGAAAAGTGGATCCCGTACGACAAGAACGTGCGAAAAAGGTCGTGGTCAAAGGCCGGTCAGGCTTCACAGACTGTGGCGAAACCCGGGTTAACTCACAACAAGGTGATGCTATGTGTGTGGTGGGATTGGAAGGGCATTATTCATTATGAGCTGTTACCACCAGGCAGGACCATCGATTCTGAACTCTACTGCGTACAACTGATGAGATTAAAGCAAGAAGTTGAGAGAAAGCGGCCGGAATTAATCAACAGAAGGGGTGTGGTTTTTCATCACGATAACGCTAGACCTCAGACATCTTTAGCCACTCAGCAAAAATTAAGAGAGTTTGGCTGGGAGGTGTTAATGCATCCGCCGTATAGTCCTGACCTTGCACCTTCAGATTTCCACCTGTTTCGGTCTCTTCAGAATTCTTTAGGCAGTGTCAGGTTAACATCACGAGAGGACTGCCAAAACCACTTGTCGCGGTATTTTGATCAGAAGTCCCAAAAATTTCTATAGCAATGAGATCATGTCCCTACCTACAAGATGGCAAAAAGTTATCGAACAAAATGGTGCTTACATACTTTAGTTAAATGTAAATAAACTATATTAAAAAACGTTTTGAATTTTCATAAAAAATGCGAAGAAACTTTTTCCCCAACCTATTACAACATCATACAGATCCGATAATCGCAAAAACTCGATTTTGGATTATTTTGAGTTGTGCCACCCTTTAACTAGGTGTGCGATATGTTTTTTTTTACGTTTTCTACTACCATATCTCAGACATTTTGAAAATTTTCGAAAAACTGAAGTGACAAAAAACATCCATATAATTATCGAACTCGCTCACATAATTTCACGAGAATCAGTTGAGAAATGCGACCTGTAGAGGAGAACAGCCGGACATCCGCCGGACATACGAAAGCATTTTTGCCCAAGCTGAACCGGAGACTCTTCGTTCGCGTTACGCGCTCGCCCAGTCAATCAATACAATGTGGGAGAACGTCACTTTTAGTTATTTAATGTGTAAGTCAGTGTATACATACAATCATGAATGTACACCGTAAGAAAATAATCCTTGCAATTCAATATGACGTGATAATTCATCCCCAGATTCATGCGAAAATCAGACTTTTTCAAATGGGAAATATTTAATAGATGCTCTAAAAACTTAAGGACATTCTAATTATGTACGCTCTTTTACTTTTCTCGTACAGTAAAGTGTTTATCAGCCTTTAGATGTATGTATGTTTGTTCCTTTGTGCCGCTCTAGTTAATAAATTAGCCTCTTAAAACTTTATGGGCTTTTAATGATGAAGGTTTTTTTTAATAATTAATGTGCCTGTTTTTTAAGTTCCTGACCTTTTCTCAAAATTGGTCGCAGTAACTAAAATTGGGTAGGTACCCCAACCAAATGGGTTAGGTTAGAACTGTGACCAAACGCGCGCGAAATGAGCAACCGAAGCAATAATATCCAAGTTGGTCACAGTATTTTAGGACAACAAAAAGAATTACGAAGAGAATTATTTGAGGTTCACAAAAAGCGGCGCATTTATTAATTAGAGTATCAATTCATATTTTTAGGACACCAATATTTTGGGGCTCGATGAAATACATGCATTACATACCTACATAATACATTTCAAATATTGACTTATTCCGCTGGTTTTGCACAAGTGACATTATTTCCGGAACATCTTAGCGGATTCGAATCAAGTGCAGTTCATGAGTACCCTAAAGAGTAAACGTACGTTACTACACAGGTTGTTACATTATTGCAAATTTTATATGGCTAGTATTACCAATGACTAAAAGACAGGTATTCTTTAATCAGTGTACTTTAATTTCCGAGATTTCAAGAAGGACATAGTTGGTGATATCCTACTTTTATTTATTTATTTAATATTTCAAAAATACAAAATAAATTAACAGTGACCGCTTTCGTCAATTATTTTGAAAACCTTCTGTAACATAACAATTGATTGTCTGACGCAAATCATATGCATTCTAAAATATGGAACAATACAATTTGGCTATAGTTCCTGTGTTTGGTAACAAAATAATACTGTTTTATCATCTATCATCCGTTATCTGCACGATAATGGAACTCTGCTCTGAAAGCTTTGACCGGTATCTACCTCGACTCACGCTTTTAGAAATACCTTTTATATACATGTAGATAAAATTATGGCGTATTTACTAAAATAATTTGAGTTAGGTACTTTAACGTTGCTACTACTTCTCTCATTCGTATTGGCACGAACTACGTCATGCTAAAAATAAGAAACGATAAAAATCGAACCGTACTGAATGCTTCAAGCACTTCAAAATTGGAACGATCGAATAACTGCCAATCTATTCTGTAAAAATCTCACAGAGAAACTTAGGCGAAGTTATGGTCTAAAAAACAAGGTCTGGCATTCCGGGAGTGACACATGCTTACGTCACTATCCAGTTGCCACTTTATTGCAACAAAACACGAAATATGGAAACATTTTCAGTCACCATTTTGTTAAAAAATATATATAAACCATTTAAATTGTCGTGTTATTTTTCTAGTCAAACGAAACAATTCAATTTTAACATACACCAACGTAATTGTTAGTTAAAACCTCTTTGTTTTATCGGATTCGCACAGGTAATAAAGGCGATTGGGGAGTTATTATTACACACTACTGGTAACACAGCGGTGATGACGTAGGCTTGTGTCACCCCCGTGACCGGAATGCTATACCTGGCGAAGTATATTATTATACCATGGGCGAAGTGAGCTTGAAGCGAGCGGTCAATCCACCTAATGCTAGAGATTTGATACTATTGACAGCCTGCTCACTTCATCTAAGTTTTCACCGTGAGATTTTTACAGAAAAGATCGACAGTACCCAATGTGCACTAATATGTACCGACCTATATTAACTTTGAGTAGCTAAAGGCTCCTAAAATGCAAATCGCACGCGACAAAAAAAACACCGCTCGTCACGCGACAGGCGGTGCCTTTGTGTTGCGTGCGATTCGCGTCGCGTCCCGCGCCGAATTGAAAAAATTGATTGTTACGCGAGTACAAGATCGTCGCGCTCTTTTATATGAATATGACACAGTCGCATGATCAATCAAATCGTACGTCAAAATTCCTACAAACGATTGAGTTTATGTATGTGAATTATTATGTTTTTTTTTTGTGTTATTTTCATTTTTTTGTGTTTTTTTTGGATATATTTACAGCCCTGATAAGCTAGTAATGAAGTATTCACATAACTCGATCAATTTACCTGCAACCCCTACGATACTTGCATGAGCGAGCAAGCGGTCGTAACGAAGTTAGCTCCCACATCTAACTCGATAGGAAGCGGAACCCACCTCGCTTTGCCTTGTTAACTGAACGGAAGCACTACCTATATGAAGATAGATACAAGTAACACTGTTTTCTTTTACTTACTTTTTTCTGACAACTGATATTTTACGTAAAATGTGTTTTTCTTTACTGGTCCCATTTTGTATAGGAAACGTCTCAAAGGTGACACAGCTTTTTGAAGCCGATGCAGCATCCCATATTTTGGCGTCCCTTGCCTCATCAGATAGTTTTGGTGTTCATTCGATGTTACATATTTGTGCTGCCACTTGTATATGTCACATATTTGTGCTGCCACTTGTATATGTCACATTATTGTGCTGCCACTTGTATATGTCACATATTTGTGCTGCCACTTGTATATGTCACATAATTATTTGTGCTGCCACTTGTATATGTCACATATTTGTGCTGCCACTTGTATATTTCACATATTTGTGCTGCCACTTGTATATTTCACATATTTGTGCTGCCACATGTATATGTCACACATTTGTGCTGCCACTTGTATATGTCACATATGCTGCCACTTGTATATGTCACATATTTGTGCTGAAGACAGATATTAATGGATGAGTATTGAAACCAGAGAGCCGAACTGTCCATACTTATGTATCTATGCTCCTTACTGTACACCTCTGAATTACGCTTTGGGAAATACAGGCGTGATGCTATGTATATTAAATTAAAATCGGATGTAAAGTAACATTTAACTAATTTTAAACTTTTAGTTATTATGTGAAATACTAAAATACAATGTGTCAAAACAATATTGTTTCAATTTACAAAATCTAATCAAAAGTAATTTAATCAAACTAGACTGAGAATCAGCACTTTCCGAGCGGAAAAATTACATGAAGACATTCCCTCAAACCGCCCGGCCTTCACCACTTCCCAGAGCTTTAGCTGGGAAGAAGAAGTGGTACAACAAATTCCGCAGCAGCACAGCAGCCTGCTCAGTTAGAAAAACTTGTGCACGTAAATGTAGCAGTGTCAATTAACTTTTATCGCTGACCGTACTTTATGACATAACATAGCATGATAGTGTTCATCGAGGACCACAATAGTCATTATCCTTGCTTGTATAACATTGTAACGAAAAATATCAAACAACTTCTTGTACATTGTACTCATTAGGTGGACACAATAGGTGATTACTGATAACTGAAGGTACTCGCTACGAGTATCGAGTCGTAGGTAATTACCGATAGACATGTCCGTCTCATCTTTTACAAAATCGAAGAAGGAACTGTTCAATTACTAACGAGGTAGGCAACGAAACAATGCCTAACATTGTTTCGTGACTGCCTCCTTCGTCTGGCTGGTCGTTACAAGTCGTCATAGAGGTATGAGGAACAGGGTTTTTAAGATCTTCATCCTCCATAGAAAAAAGGAGGATCCTCCGAGTAGATGGATGTTGTGTATAGTTGGCTACTGCCCGACGGTTGAGTTCGGGACGTTGTATAATGCTAGTAGCGCGTCGAACTTTGCTTTCGCGATGCAGGATTTTGCGTGAAATCAGTGTGATGCGTAGTTCGCATGTGGCGTAGTTCGCATGTGTTGCCACCACATGCCGCCTTGGTCTGGCTGGTGGTCACAAGTGAAGTTTCAGGCCCTAGCATGAATGCTTACCTTAAATGTAACATAAATTCAAACGATTTTGGAATCTAAAATACAGCTATCCTATAGTATTTTAGTTAATTTATTGAATGAAGCCAAAGACCCGACTCCCACTTACCCACAGCCAGTAGGCGCGCACGCTCCACAGTAGTAGCAGACGTGTCAATTAAATTATTCTGTACTACTCTGCAGAGTGGCTCATCCCACCGTCTCTGGGAAGATGGATTGTCGGGTGGATCTGAATTCGGGCAAGCGAGACGCCAAGCATCCATAGCCTCGGTGAAGCACGGCACATCAAAGAAGCTAGGATTTTCCTGATTAATTTCTCAGTGCCGTAAACCGAGGATATGAAAGCCGGTAAACTAATACTAGAAATTTTGCGGACGCCGAGGCCTCCCATACGAATGGGAAGAGTAGCTTGTGTCCAAGCTCGGTCGTCCAGGGCCACATTTAAAATCGATGTTAATTTATGCCGGATAATTTGGTCCATTTTGTCTAAAAGGTGAGGGTGCTTCCATAAATGAGAAGCGCGAAGGAAATATGTTAATTTAGGGCCGAAACAGCAGTAACGGATTAAGGTTATGGCCGAATGCATGTTAATTTGGAATAATCTTTCCGAAACGTCATTGAAATTTTGTATTTTTTCCTGAATAAAAACGGGAAAGGAATTCTCAAAGATTGGAGACCCAAGGAGACGAAGAGAGCTTTTTTCAATAATTTTTATTTCTGGAGCTATCGCGTTAAATTTGGTAAGTGTCAGATGTCTGTCAGTACTGTCCGCTAAGTATAGTTCACATTTCGAAAAGTTGAGATCAAGACCTATGGAATGAAGTTCATTTTTTAAGAATTGTAGGTCATTTACAACAGTTTCTACATCGCCTCCCAAGGTTCCATCATCAAGATACCAAACGTTAAATTTGGAATTTAGCTGTCGAATAATTGGGTGAATGGCTAAACTGAAAATCACTGGCCCGAGGGGATCACCTTGTTGACAGCCAACAGCAGATTCCAGAAGGTTGTCCCGATACAGTAATTTAGAAGGGTATCTGTAACATTGCCAAAGGAAACTAAAGATTTGGGGTATTTCTTTTTTAGTTTCTGCCAGCAAGGTGTCCCTATTAACAGAATTGAAAGCATTCTTTATGTCAACCTTCAAGATGACCTCTCCTTTGCCAGAATTTAGGTAGGTCGACAAGGCGTGTACGGCAGCCTCACAGCCCCCTTTGGAGCCGTAACCTAGCTGCAGAGGCTGATTTTTTTTCCAAATAACCTCACCGTAAAATTTACAGCAAATCTTGGCTGCCATACGACGGTAAGTGGTTCCCACGGCAATGGGACGAATGCCGCCATCCTTTTTACACAGGGCGCAAAGATTCGCCCCGTACAGAACGTCGACGACGGCCTCGTTCACCTTGCCGGAGAGCATTAGGTTAATCTTCAAAGCAGGCAAACATCGACCTGCCCATGTGCCTGCAGTATACCTCAATGGCGTTGCACTGAAGCTGGTTGACAAATTTAAATATCTGGGGCATATTGTAACGGATGACCTCAAGGATGACGAGGATATAGAGCGGGAACGCAGGGCGTTGGCGGTGAGAAGTAATATGCTTGCTCGCAGGTTCGCTCGATGTACAACTCAAGTAAAAATAACGCTCTTTAAAGCGTATTGTCAATCTTTTTACTCGAGTGGCCTGTGGGTGAGCTATACGCGACGATCCTATGACACCCTGCGGGTTCAATATAACAATGCTTTCAGAGTGTTGTCAAGGCTACCGTGGCGCTGCAGTGCCTCCTGGATGTTTGCAGAAGCCCACACGGACGGCTTCAAGGCCATAATTCGCAAAAAATCGGCTTCTTTACTGCAGCGTCTGCGAGGTGCTAAGAATGGCATTCTGAAAGTCATTGCGGCTCGCTTTGACTGCCCCATTCAAAAACACTGGGTAAGGGTTGTGAATGGTCTTGTATAGGTAGTAAGTAGTCTACATAAAGATGAGTACTAACAATACTAACATAATTGTAAGCTAATATTGCTGCTAATATACTAATAAGATATGGATTTAAATTATCTGAAATAAATTATTCTATTCTATTCTAATCATAGCCGTAAGCTCCTTCAAAAGCAACACACCAGCTGCCCCGGCACCTGAACAAATAAGGTCCTTAAGGTGCTGAGGACTCAGGCCGTCGAGGCCGCCAGCGGAGCCGCTCCGGAAGGAGCTAACGGCTGTAACTAACTCCTGACCTGTAATGGTGAGAGAGTGGTTATCCAGATTAGGGGGGTCGGGGAAGGACAGGCCATCCGCTGGGGCAGGGTGTTTGCTCTCCAGAGCTGCGAGCGTTTCTGGAGAACCCGGTGCCACCACATCACTACTAAAAAGAATCCTGGCTGCTCCGCTTATGTCACCTTCCCCTAACTTCGATTCTACGAGATGGGATATACCCCTTGATGAGGTATATCTCTGTGTCTGTAATTTGGAATCTAAATCATGGGCCGAAATATGACAGTTTTCTTTAATTTGTGCGGTTAATGTCTGTTTAGTTACCAAATTCTTTTGTACATGTAGAATTCTGTAAGGGAAGGTGAGCAGCTGTTCCCAAGCACTTTGCGAGTTCTCCCGGACGGCAAGACGAACGCAACCTGCTAAATGTTGTGCCACTAGAGGTCTAGCACCGCGGGGAAGTCGCTTCAAAACACGAACAGAGTTTTTTTTATTTTGATAGGGTTTTCCAAAACGGATCAAAAGTAGTTGGTGTTGTAGGTGTAGATGTTGTGACGGGGTCTGAGGAGAGTGCTCTTTGTGGTTTGTGTACTTTTCCAATATGCACATTCAGACCCCGCTTACCTTTAAAAAACCGTGCCTGGGTACACAGCGGACATCTCTCCAGGATGCTCAGCGATGTTGAAAGTTGACAAGCACTACCACTATCATCCACCACATCGCTGCTGCCACTGCGCATTTATTCAAAACGATTTAAACTTATCCTAGACGTACCTAATAAAACTAATAACTATATATAAACTATAAAAAACTCTGAAAAGTCTATTTGTCACTGTTTGACACTGATGACAGCAATAAAAAACAATGATTGGAGCGGCGCAGTCGTGCTGGCGGCCTAGGGCGCCGCGCTGACGATGCATTTCGGCGCAGCCCTGGCAACCGCTAGCGGGTGAGCATCCTCAGCGTCACTTTGAGCCAGAAAGCAGGAGGAAGAAAGTAGAATATTGACTTGAAATATAATAAAATGGTCATAAAAGTTTATCGTCAAGGAAACTGTTTTAATCTTTTGATATTAAGTTCAGCACAATTTCAATTTCATCTCTCAATTTTCAATCAACTATATAAATTGTTTTTATTATTATTTAGTTATCGTCAAACATAATAACGTCTTCGCTCATCCATTGACATAAATTTGGATCTAAAATTTATAATCTACCAACCCACATTGGGCCCGCGTGGTGGATTACGGCCCACTCCCTTTCGCAGAGAGGAGGCCTGTGTCCCAGCAGTGGGAACATTATGGAATGATTATGCTTCATCATCATCATCATCATCAACCCAGCATTTTCCCAACTATGTTGGGATCGGCTTCCAGTCTAACCGAATGCAGCTGAACACCAGTATTTTACATGAAGCGACAGCCTATCTAACCTCCACAACCCGGTTACTGGTTAAACGATACCACTTGGTAAGACTGGTTGTCAGACTTTCGGGCTTCTGACAACCCGTAACGACTTTCAAAGATTCAAGACTGACAGCCGGGACCAACGGCTTAACGTGCACGGGGGATTTTGGTATATAAAGATGGTCACCCATCCACGGACCGAACGCGGCAAGCGTAGCTTAACCTGATCGATCGACCCATGCGGCTGTTATTACTTAACCACGAGCCCCTCCCTCCTCCTGATTATGCTTATGCTAGTATTTAATTTTAAATTAGAACATTCACAGTAGAACTTCGGAGCTTGCAATTTATGAGGTCAATTGAACTAAGCTGGCCCCTGTTACATGAGACTTGCTGGTAAAATGGCGAAATGTGGGATCATTATTTTTTTGCATAACATTCAGCTAATTGTATGTCCTATGCAGCTTCGTTTCAGTTGCAATGCAGTTTTGATATTGCTGAAGAGCAAAGCGTGGACCACGTCCTCCAAGCGTAGAGTTTGATTCCCAGGTGGAACAGTTTCCTTTGTATTTTTATTAAATAACTAGCTACCCAGTGCGACTACGTTCACGTGGTGTCCTACCCTTACCCTACCCCTAAACCTTCGCGGGCGTATGCAGAAAAACTCACCAAAGTTTCGTCAAAATCGGTCCAGCCCTTTCGGAGTCCATAGAGGACAAATAAACAAACGTTGATTTTTATTAATGTAGATACACTCGGCGTCACAAAAATCGCACCTCTTCGAAAATAAGTTTAAAACATGTCCCGCCAGTAACGAATACATTAAACCTTATTAATATTGGTATCAATTGAAAGTATGTTTAACGACCTTTAAATTAACAACAGTTAGAATTCCTAAACACAACAGACCTCATTAGCACGTAACGTTAAAAAAAAATGTTGTCAAAATACGCATTACAACGGCCACTAATTGCACCTCCCTACAAGGGTATAAAACGGGCGACCCGGGTTAAATGTGAGTCCCCTGGCTGGAGGCTTTAAGTTAGTAGCTTAAGGCACCCACAGGTTTGCCCGGTTAAGTAGCCAGGACCTTAGTGGTCACAACTACGAGCTGCCAATTAGGAAAAAAAAAAAAAAAAAAAAAATGTGAGTCATTCGCTATTCAACCTTTAAAGTGAACACACGTGAACAGCTACAGCAAGAAAAATACCCCAGAAGATGGATACCACTGCAGATAAAGCCGCTCAAGTCATGGCACTACTGCAATCAGGGATGCGGCAATGTGATGTTGCTCGGCAACTGAACTTGAGTCGTTTTGCCGTTCGACGAGTGTTCCAACGCTTCCAAGAGACTGGTGGCTATATCCGAAGACGTGGATCTGGAAGACAACGGTGCACATCCGAAAGAGACGATCGCTTCATTGTGTCGACGTCTTTACGTAATCGGTTCTCCAATGCTGTTGAGCTGCAACAACAACTGCGATCAGCTCGCAGAACTTCTGTAAGCGTCTCCACGATTAGAAGAAGAATGCGGGAGAAGAAAATTGCAGCTCATAGGGCTGCTACAGGGCCAAAATTAACTGCACAGCATAGGAGAGACCGGTTGCAATTTGCCCGTGACCATGTGGATTGGACAATAGACCAATGGAGGGCTGTGCTCTTCTCGGATGAGACGAGGGTGTGTCTTTTCTGCAACGACAGGCGTCGAAGAGTGTATAGGAGCCAAGGGGAACGATTCGCGCAAGCCTGTATTCAAGAGACAGTGCAATACGGGGGTGGCTCGTGCATGTTCTGGGGCGGCATGTCAATCGAGGGTAAAACGAACCTTGTGTGCGTTTCTCGGGCTGGAAGTGCTCGCGGGCAAGGGTCGCTGACTGCTGCTCGGTACATAACAGAGATCTTAGAGGAGCAGGTTGTCCCTTATGCTGGTTTTGTTGGCAGTGGGTTCACGTTAATGCACGATAACGCCCGCTGTCACACCGCTTTAATTGTAAGAGACTACCTGCAAGAAGTTGGAATCCCTGTTATGCGCTGGCCGGCGCGAAGTCCAGACCTGAACCCTATTGAGCATCTTTGGGATGAACTGAAACGGCGAGTACGGGCACGTGATCCTGCCCCTACCACTCTCCAAGACCTCCAAGATGCCGTCGTTGCAGAATGGGACAACATTCCTCAAGAGACTGTTGTCACATTAATTCGGTCCATGAGAGGACGCTTGGAAGCAGTCATCAGGGCTAGAGGGGGTAACACTAGGTTTTAAGTTGTTTTTAAGGACTTCTTTGTAATTTTTGCTGATAAAATAAAATTTAGCTTTTTAATCATTTGCATTTGCTTGCTTTTTTTTATTCCCTGGTAAACAAAAAACCAAATCCATTGATTTATTCTGAAATTTAAATGAATTGCCTTTCCAATGATACCTTACAGTCATATGTCTACCATTGATTAATAGGGTTAAAATGACTTTGAAGGGAATTCTTAAAGAGGTGCGATTTTTGTGACGCCGAGTGTATATTTGTTGGATGAAAATGGGATTCAGAAGAATTACTCATATTTCATAAATAACTCAGTCCATTAATCACAAACTCAACCCTCATTCGGATACCATTAAAGTATGTACCTAACTTTTTCTAAATCGAAGCTATCCTAAACTTTTGGAGTTGCGAATCAACACTTTTGACAATCAAAAAGTTTTTATTTCGGTCCCTCCGGAAAACCTGAATTATTTGAATAGATAAAGGTTTTTATTCTTCGTCAGCACATTTGTTGTCTCTTTTTGGGGTTCCGTGCATAAAGAGTGCCAACAGAACCCTATTACTAAGCCTCTGCTGTCAATACTTAATATCTTTATTGCTTTACCATAATCTGTACTTAGGTGGTAACTATATAATTGAGATCATTAAGGACCCTGTAGGGCACAACATAAGGGTAGGAGAGAGGAAGCCCTGTTTTAGGAGATCATTAAGTTGTTATTGTGGGAACAAGTGTTAACTTACATTTATAATCAAAGTCAGGAGATCGCGAATAAGATACTAACATTTCGCTTATCTATTATCTATGTATTATTTTATCTGCAAATGTACTTCAATTTTTTTTTAATATACGTTTACGTAATTTATTATAATTCTGTTTATTCATTTCTATAGATTGTTTTTCTTTGAATAATTATTATTGTTATATTATTTATTTATTATTATTGTTATTTCATTTAATTATTATTATTGTAATACTATTATCGTTTATTCATTTTCAACATTTTAAATACATTTTTAAATATTTTTATAAAAATTAAAAATAAACATTTAAAAAGATAAAAAATAGTGGTCCGCCGGTATTGGTAGCAGGGTCCAAGCTACGGGTGGTTAGGGCTCCAGAGACAGGAACCTCATCAGTATGCGAAACGTATCGAGGAGTACTGCCTTCTGAAACGTAGCCAGGATACGAACGCTAAGAAATCTACACCGGGCTCGTGAAGAGCCCGATAGAAGCATCCGTGAAACTCCTTGCTTTGCCATACCTCCTTGCGGTCATCGGTAGTAAGTACCACAGGTTTGCGCCAGTTCTCTTTAGCCATGGAGAGCGGGGTGAGTCCCTTGTCCACTGCTACCACATGACGGTGCATACCCACCTCAGCGTTTAAAAAATATTCCCTGAGACTGCACACTTCGCGGCTGTGGAGGGTCTTTGCATTTAAAAAGACTCGACCCCCGCAGTTCCGCGGTATGTACAGTCTCATCACCAATGATCGTGGGTGATGCATCCAGTTTGCGGTCGGCAGTGTATGGACCCTCCTATCCAGGGCATTGAGTTCGGTCTGAGTCCATTTGAGTATGCCGTTGAAGGTACGCACCTTGTTCCGCCTGAAAAAAGACTAATTAATACCTTCTTCAGGCGACCAAAGAAGCGCTCCTTCAACGATTGCTTCATGTCAGCGACGTTGATGCCTAACGCTTCCAACATAGCTTTCGGATGAGGAGAGGGATCTAAAGTGTATGGAATCCGACAGTTGAATTCCCTCGGATTCCATAATCTCACCTCGCTTTACATGCATGACTGCACATTTGTCCACACCAAAATCCATCCTGATGGCGCTACTGAAAGTTTCAGTTACCTTCAGTAGCTCCATCAGTTGCAATTTGTTGGGGGCAAAGAGTTTCAAGTCATCCATGTAGAGGAGGTGAGATATGACCTGACCACCTCTCCTCAACCGATAGCCTAGATCTGAATCCTCCAGTAGTGTGCTTAGAGGATTCAGGGCTAAGCAGAACCAAAGTGGACTCAAACTGTCACCCTGAAATATTCCCCGTTTAATCCATACAGGCTCATCATTTCCCTGGATCTGTCGACACCCTGGATAGCGAAAAACCATCCTCCATTGCCCCATACATGACCTAAGGAAGGTGCGTAAAGTTGTATCTGTCTTGTACGACTCCAGCTCCCTCATGAGCCATGTATGTGGCACCGAGTCGTAGGCCTTCTTATAATCTATCCAGCATGTCGACAGATCCTTGCGAAATCGACGAACCTGTTGGCTAATGGCCATATCGATGAGGAGTAGCTCCTTACTATTGCGGGACCCGTTCCCACATCCATTTTGAGAAGCTGACATAATCCAGTTACTTTCAATGTGCGTATTAATTTTCGCTCTTAAAATAGATGTAAGAAGTTTATAGATCGTCGACAAACTCGTGATCGGTCTATAATTCTTGGGATCCGTGGGTTTACCTGACTTATGGAGCAGGGGGGTAACGCCTATTGTTAGAAACTGCGGAAGCGACCAGACTCTAAGGATGACTGGAACTGAGATGCCAGGCAGGTGTGTGAACTAATTAGCCATTTCAACCAAAAGTTGTGCAATCCGTCCGGTCCCGATGATATTATTTAATAATAATTACTGTACCATTAATATATTTTGAACATACCTATAAATTGAGTGATTATCAATAATTTTTGTTATCAATTATTATTATTTTGAAATTTATTTTATATTCTCGGCTAGCCGGAAAGAACTGATAACACGGGCCTAAGCCAAGAGATTATCAGTTGGATTAAGTGCGGTCACGTGCAGAAGATTGCACAGAAGATGGTTGCGTATTTGTTTTGATGTGGGTTTTCTGATTCACATTGCAGAAACTTTCTCACGAGTCTGCATGTGTTTAGTATCGCTGCCTTCTGCAGCAGATGATAGGTATTTTGAGGTAAGTTAAGGGAATTAAGGGACTGGTGAAGTTGTTTCGGTATTACTCCTGTTGTAGACAACAGTATTGGTACTATTGTAACTTTTTGCAGATGCCAAAGTCGGGCTACTTCATCTTATAATTCAATGTATTTGCTCAGTTTTTCTGCTATTGTTGTCCGCACGTTATGTGTATTTAGTATAGCAATATCTATTAAATATCCTGTTTTGTTTGTCGTGTTTATAAGAGTAATATCTAGTCTATCGAAATGGATTGTTCGATCGGTAAGAATGGCGCGGTCAAAATATAGTTTTGTTGAGGGGTTTTCTAATACAGTTTCTGGATTGTATTTGTAGTATGGTGCAATGGAATCTATAAGTTTGTACTGCTGTGCCAATTTTTGGTGTATGGCGTTGGCTACTTGATTGTGTCTGTGTTTGTGCGTGTTTGGGCTATTGACTTGCACGCGTTTGTGATATGCTGAATCGTTTCTGGAGAACTATTGCATTTCCTACGTGTATAATTATTTAAATTATTTATGATTAACTTTCTGTAATTTTAGGTTTCAATTACCTAGTCCTGTATAGCAAACATGAACCCTTCAGTCTCCAAGAAGAGTTCACCTCGATTTAACGACGAGTTCGACGCCTCTTTGTTGACATATAGGTGCCATAAGTCTTGGTGATGTTTTCCGTGTAGAGTTTTCTGGGTCCATTCTAAAAGATTAATTTTGTCGTCGATTACTTTCTCATTTCTCCGTTCAGATGTATCTTTTAAGTTTAGAAGTGTTAAGTTTCGGTCATTATGTGCTATAATTTTGTGAAGAAATAGAAGCTTCGGTTTTTGAAAAAAAGAATTGTCTAAGTACTTTTATCTGTATATTGTGTAGGCTTGGATGTTGGTGGTTTAGCCTAGTTCGGTGCCTAAGTGTGTACTGTGCTTGGATGTCTTTACGCTTTGTGTAGAACTCTATATGCTTACAGACAAATTTACATGTTTCTAAAATGTATATTATAGTGGGGAGGGTTAGAATGTTATGTTTTAGAAAATATGGTGCAGCCGTCGGTCGTCCGTCCGTACGTCTGTCTGTCAGCGGGCTGTATCTCATGAACCGTAATAGGTAGCAGTTGAAAATATTACAGAGTGTGTATTTCTATTGCCGCTATAACAACAAATAATAAAAATAAAATAAAGTAAAAAAATAAAGGGGATACAAGAAAGGTGTACAAAAAAAAGTGTTGAATATTGTGCGGTGGTACGTAACCCTTCGTGTGTGAGTCCGACTCGCACTTGGCCGGTTTTTTAATTTTAATATATTTAGGCTGTTCAGAAAAGTTACGCGTAACAGAAAGTTTTCACGAAGGCACCTACTTCAGTACCTATATTAAATTACGCTCATTATTGCTGTTATATTGAACCAAAGCAGGCTTGAAATCAATCTATTATTATATTTTTGATTCGGGGATGATTTCCTTCTATATTTCTACTTGATTTAACCTGTGGCTTCATCCGCGTGAAATATAAATACAACAAAATACAAAAATTAACCTTCTCCATGCAAAAAATACTACATATTCTTTCACGGTATTGGAGTTTATCGATCTCATATATACCAACATCCATTTATATAAATAAATAGATTTCTAATGACGTATTGAAAATTTTCAGCACAAAACAACAGATTTCTTGGAGAGGTAATATCCTAGTAAAGTTGTTCTATACTTTCATTCATAAAGTTCATCGAAAAATTTAAACAACCCAAACGCATTGCTTATCTAACGCATACATGAAAACACGCGTTATTTCACCAATAACAAACCAGATAAGCGTTTGTACACACTGAAAAAATCTATACAAAACTCCTGTACTCACCTCTATATTAAATTCAATCCCACAAGCAGTTTTCAACCAGAAAATCATTGTTTTTTGAACAAACTCCACAGACTTAATCACTTCACTGTAAAAAGTTTTGTGTCAACGTATTTTCTGACCGCGAAAATTCGCACACACGCCCGCTCGCATCAGATTTCAAAGTGTTACTGAAGATCTGTTGATGTTTTCATTGATAAGTAGGTTGTTTATTAATTTGCTTTCAGGAGGTCGGTGTTTTCTATGGCTTTCATGGTAATTTGACATCTTAATAAAACACTACACTCAGTTATTGAAATAATTACAATTACATAACTTAATATAACATCACGGCAGTAATCCCCGAAAGGATAGGCAGAGGTACACCTACATTTCGCCAGTTTAAGTCCCATGTAATAGAGAGCGAGCCTATTGCCATCTACCGACCACAAATCTAGACTCCGGGCTGCTACTAATAGTTTTCAGATGAAAAAACCCAATAACACTTTACTCGGCCCGGGAATCGAACCCAGGACCTCATGCTCAGCAGTACCATTTGCAACCACTAGACCAAGAGACAATTGCTATGCCTGTTTGTAAATTAATGTTTTAACATCCGTAGCGTACTACTTACTTAAACATGTGTGAGGCAGTTACTGGCAAGTAACAATGATTAAAAAGTTCAGCACCCTAATTACGTAACGCACTACGAGTATCTATCATAATCTGAATCGTTTTGATGCCAGCTAATCCACTGCTTCACATGTTCGAAAAATTTGTCTGCTCAACAACGTGAATAACGCAATGAATGTTGCTGAACTGTCAAAATGAAAGAAAAGACAGAAAAATATTTAATTTGGGACACGCACGAAAATACACAGAGTAAAAAAAAAGGAGCATTTAAAACTAACAAAATTGACAATAAGAACAACAATAAACAATTAAAAAACCTGAGCGAGGCCAAAAAGGCTCCTATCTCAGCATAAAACCGGCATAAGCATAAGCCGTACTGTTAGTGTTTAAGCAATTACCCCACTGGTATTCTAAAGGTTAGTTAATCCTTCTAATGAAGAGTTTCCTGAAACATTTCAGTGTTAATTTTTAAACTCCATAGATATTGTGAATTGGCTTCTGGTTTTTTTTTTATATATACTTAAATTCTAAACTCGTCAAACTTTTACGTTTAATGGCGAGAGGCGCTCTTTTTCATAACAATGAACCCTTACCAATACTTAAACAATATACTGTTATGGTTTTGTATGTATGGTGATTTGTATGTAATTAGTTCTATTTGCTATCCCGCAAAAAGATTTTTAATTTTGTTTTAAGTGATCGTTTACTATTTTTTTCTTTTTTTCTTAAGAAATCTATTTTGTTAAACACTTTAGGTACCACATACTTCAATGTTCTCTTACCATAATAATTTGTTATCTGTGGTTGTACCAGTCTGTTCTCTCTAACCCTACGTGTGTTGTAATTGTTTTTAACATTAACTTTATATTCATCACTATAATAATATTTCAGACCTAACAAATAATCCACCTTTTTATCTATTGGTATAATTTTACATGTGGGAAATAGCTTATCATAATCTTTGATACACTTATCTTTAACATTTTTACTAACCAGAAACTTTAACAATCTTACTTGTATGTCTTTAATATCTCTTAGATATGTTATAAAGGTTCGCCCGTATACAAGGAGCCCATAGCTTATTAGCGAATCGGCAAGTGCGAAATAGAAAATTCTTGAAGTCTGTATGTTCAATACATTTTTTAAGTGATAAAACTTACTTAGCACCACACTTAGTACAAAGTTCTTATCAATTGTTAGACCTAAATATTTAAATTTATCTACAAAATCCAATTTTGCACAGTTACAGTTACATTTGTTTCTATGCAAACATTCATATGTATGTCCTATCACTGTGAGAAATTCACTATTTACAGATTTAGCATTTCGATTATAAGGTGAGTATATATGCATAAATTTAGTTTTTGTAAGATTTCGTGTGCCCATTTGCTAACATTTTCAAAATCACCTTGAATACACTTTTGTACCTCAACTATATCCTTGGAGGCATACACAAGAGATGTCGTCAGCGTACATGAACACCTCACATTTACTTCTATATCCTACAGGGCCGTACACCGATCCAGTAGGCACACCCAAGTCGACATTCGCCTCTTTCCCAGCCACTCGGGAGATAATTGTGCTTATTTTCCTATTAGTGAGGTAGTTGTTAAACCAATTATTTGTGGGACCGCGTATTCCGCATTCGTCCATTGCCTGTAATAAGATCTCATGGTCTAAAGTGTCAAAAGCTTTTTTATAGTCAATGAATAGTGCTATAATTTGTTTACCAGAATCTAAGCAATCATTAATATAATCTGAAAAACCTAACAAAGCAGAAACAGTGTTGCGCCCTCTCCGGAAACCATGCTGAGCGTCACAAAATATGTTGTGTTGTTCTAAGAACGCGCTAATCTGTCCTGCAATAAAATTTTCGGTTATTTTATCTATAACAGATAATATTGCGATTGGCCTATAATTACCATATTCTAAATGACTTCCTGATTTATATATGGGACGTATAATTGCATGTTTTAACTGGTCTGGATAACTACCGTTAGTTAAGGACATATTCACTAATGCAGCTAGAACAGTACTTATTGGCTTACGTAAATATATAATGTCTTGCACCCGTATTCCAGCTGAACCTGGTGCTTTTTCACAGGACAATGTTCTTATGACTTTTTCTACCTCCGACGAGGTCACCTTAATGTATCTAAAGCTTACCTCGCTCGGTTTTACATATTCCTTCCCTTCATTTCCTCCGTAAACGTTTTAGAAAATTTTGTATAAATATGTTCTATACAATCTGTTTTTCCTAAATGCCTTAAAATAACATCGTCCAAGCTAGCTTTGTTTCGACCCAACCAAATGTTTATATTTATCCATATTTTCCTAAAATCTCCATTGCATTTTACAATTTGTTCCTGTCTATATTTATTTCTTGCCATATTTGTTACTTTTAAATGTTGGGACGGCTCCCACACTGCACTGCTGCAAAAACCGACTGGACAGATCAAATATCTCCCAGCTTTCAAATAGCTGAGAGATATCTAATCACACATCAGATAATTATCTGGTAGTGTGTCATACCAAATAATAATAATTAATGTCCCGGGCGAGAGGTAAATCGATTGATAGATAATAATACAATAAGAACCAAAACTGAATGCGGGCTGAGCAGTACCTATCGGTCGTTTGGTGAGGAGCAGTACCCGCCTTTTTTCTTAAAACTGAAAATATTTCAAATTCCACAATATGGAGCAGTGCCTTTTATTTTTGTTAATTAAGGGAGAAATGTTTGAGACACATCTTTGACACATACACACACACTCACACATCACACATCACATCAACATGTGTTTTTCTCATATCTTTCATCTTTATGTCTTCTTTCTTATTCTCATCTTCTTCTTCACTTTTAGGTACCTAAATTAGGTACCTTTGTGGGGATCAGCTTCTAGTTTAGTCTAGCGCAGGCCCATCTGCCCTCTACAACCCAGGTACTAACACAATACCCCATGGCAGAATGTTTGTAAAAAAAACAGGCTTCTAACTACCCGTAATGCCTGAAGGTAATATGATGATTACAATGATGAATACGTAAAGTAGGGCTATCTCGACGGAACGGCAGCAGGGTGTGGATGTGGAGCTGTGTCGCAAGCTATGCGCCACCTTCTATCCTGGGGGCCTAGTATCTAAGTCCCTCAACTAAAGATCGGGCCCGTCCGAAAGTAGTTCGATACTTTGGAATGAACCCTACTCCCGATTAATTGACTTTTTCCAATACACACACACACATCGGGAGAAAGGACAAGTGTCAAGTGGTGGTCAAATAATCTTATGTTCATAAGTAATACGGAGTAGGAATCGCCCGTAACTTCGACCGAAACTACAGAATTCGTGCTTAGGGAGTAGATCCCCAGTCCTCTATGCCCCAAAAAACGCAGCCAAAGTGACCCGAGAAGAACTGCTCAAAGGTATTAAAAAAATACTTTCTAGATTGCAGTGCGATCTAGACAAAATATCTGTGTACCTACCTAATTGAATGATGTAATATGTAGTGGCACCGAGTTGCCGTGTCTGGCCATACCACTATTAAACCCGCGATGGTTTGTGTGGTATGTTTATACATTCAAAATATGCGGTAAACTGCTTCTTTTTGAGTAATAAACAATAAAAAAACCTCTGCGCTGCCCCCGTCGAGGCATTGGAAGTGGCGAAGTTTTGGCCCAACAACATTTAATAAACTGTCGTGCCATCGAGAAGTAAAATTATGAATTAATATTTTACACACCACAACAAGAAGTGTTAGGTACAGTTTATCTTTTAAAATGAACCTTATTTTTGTTAATCAACGGAGATAGTGATCGCAAGACATGTTTTACAATTACAATATTTGATTACTTAGTAACCTAGCAAGGAAAACCTTTCCGGCCTGCTAAATTCAATTTAAATCCATTTTGTATTCTGTTAGTCAAGTCAAGACTCATTAGTAACCATCTCTGACAAGGCCCTGTTTTGTGTTCCAACACGTTTAATAAATTATGCCCTTAATTTGTCTTCTTTTTTACTTATTTGGATTTTCCTGAAGGCATTTCAATATGATTTGTATCTTAGGACATAAATGGGAATAACAAAAATTACAGGACAACCTACATTCATCTTTATTTGCGTCACAAATGATTCAATTAAAATGTCGTCCTGTACAAAACGGCCGCTGAATTGCAGGTACGTACAGTGTTTTTTTTTGGTATAGGTTGGAAAGGTATCGAGAGCTCCCTATGTATTGCAGGTCAATTCTGTGACTATCTGGTAGGCTATTACCGTGCTCGCCCACCTTTATAAACTAACCACATTTTATCCTGATTTGTCGAAGCGAACACATTTTTACGAACTACTAACGCCATCTATTCCTAAACGGACGCAACTCATATCGTTTCACACGGTCATAAATAAACTGTGCTAGGCTGCTCCAGAGAAAAACTCAACTATTTAATGAGCTACAGGATAGATACAAACAGGATACACGAGTAGATCAGCTGTCACATACAAAACTTCAATACCTACTCTGATCCAAATGTATGGGGACTATGGGCGCTGATTTTTTTTTCGCGATTACGCTTTTGGTTCCGTGGAGAAAGTTGTTGAGATTGATTGATAATCGATTTTATTTCTGTAAGTAGGTTTGTACAAACACTTTTACACGTCAATCATATTTTTTAAACTATATGAGGTCGGCGTTTCCTATCTGACTACTCTGAGAAGAAAGGCCGAAACTAACTCAAAGGTCACAGTCTCTTTTAAAGTCCAGACATAATCTTGGTCAGATCATGTGAAGACCATGTAGATTTATGTCTGAAATGGTCTTTTGAGGAAAAACCACACAGAATGAGTGAACCTGTCCAGTCAGTGCACGCAATTGTCACTAATCGTGGAGCTCAACTCAGAACTTAAGGAGCTCAACCACTCGACGAATAATACCAAAGAAAGGACATTTGGGTAGGCCGCATAAAGCACTCAAACTGCCAGATTATCATTGAAACTACCTGAGAAAGTGAAAAAATAAAATAAAAAATAAAAGTTACCTACATATTCCTCACATTCACAATAAATAAATCACAAAGTAAATTGTCATGAAATTGGTCCGGCAAAGTAAACTTTACCTGCACAGACCTAGAGTTTGGAGCGCGCAAGTCCCACCACGACGTCAACTTAGAGGTACGGCGGTGGGGTTATTAATATTTCCTTTATTTCATTATATACATATAAATACTATTTTTAAATATTAAAACATTTAAAAATATAAAAAAAATAGTAGTCCACCGGTATCGGGAACAGGGTCCAAGCTACCGGCGGTCAAGGCTGCAGAGAGAGAAACCTCCTAACAATGCGCGTCGTGTCCAGAAGCCTTCTGAATCAAGCCCTTGATCCAGCTGCCCAACGAGAGCCTCCTCAAATATTGGTCGAGGCTCTTGGCTAATAAGTCATTGGCTGTCACGACTATCGGCACAATGATCGCTGAGTCCACGTCCTTTATTACATAACATAACATAACATCACGCCTGTATTCCCCGAAGGGTTAGGCAGAGGTGTACCTATAGCACACCCACATTTCGCCAGTTATGTTTAAGTCCCATGTAATAGGGGGCGAGCCTATTGCCATCAACCGGGCACAAATCCAGACTCCGGGCTGCTACCGAGAAATTCCAGATGGAAAAACCCAATAACACTGTGCCCGACCCGGGAATCGAACCCAGGACCTCATGCTCAGCAGTAGCGCTTGTTACCACTCGATCAACGACCTTTATTATTATTATTATTAGGTTCATTACAAAACCAGCGTCAGACAGCATCTGTCTGGCATTAATGCCCGAAATGAACCTTTTTTGGCGCAGCCGTGAGGCACACACACTATTGTACATAGACAAAACATTATTTTCACTTTTTTTATTCTGTTATATTATTTTATTTTTGTGTTTCACGAACTGTATCCAAATAAATGTTATTCTTTCTTTCTTTCTTTCTTTATCATTGCGGACACATCAGTTTATATGTTAAAGAAAGAAACTAAAATTAAATTTTATTTGTGACACGCATAGGATATACAAACAGTAAAAATAAAAATAGGAGCATTTAAAACTATCATAACAACGAACAGAACTTTTTCCTCAATAAAATGCTTACCAAATAATTAAAATATATGTGGCCATGACAACATTTTTTATTTTATTTTAGGTATGACACCTGTGATGATGATTATGCAAACAGGAAAATAATTTAATAACTTACGCTAAAATAATATCAGAACCGTTTATGTGATTTTATTGTGTAAATTACTCATCAGGATACTCGACTATTATAATATGCTTTCGTTTATATTGAGGACTAGATCAGTGCAGTGCTGGCACCCAACCAGGATACATGAGTCTGAAAAACCGTGCGATCTTTATTTTCGAATACAAATACCTTTTCGTGAGTTTTAGTTACTTATCCGAGTACATACGTATGTTCACATACGTTAACAGTTTCAAGTGTGGTGTCGAAGTTCCAGAATGCTGTAGAGAGAAGAATAGGAATTGTACTGTTGTTTTTGGCCTGTATTGTAAGTACTGCTTCTGAAGTTAATTCTATTAATAATTCCCGTCTTATACCATGGTGGAATCGAAATTCGGGGTACCTAGGTACCCCGCAAAATAGAACAATATATAATAAATAAATAATAAAACTCAGGCTAGATAAATACTATTATCTATCTAGCCTGTGTTTTCCCATTGCAAGACAACGGCGTCCTCTCTCCCACTTCCACACATTTCCACAAATTTCTACACATTTCCACACATTTCTGATCTTTAGTAATAAGTAATTATTATACAGGGTGGCAGCGACATCGCCACGCAAACTGTAACCATGAATCCAACACATGATTCTAAACCAGCCAGCGTAGAAATTTTTCGACGGTAATAAAAACCGGCCTAGTGCGAGTCGGACTCGCGCACGACTGGTTCCGTACCATTATCTATAAAAACGGCAACAATATCACGTTTGTTGTATGGGAGCCCCCTTAAATATTTATGTTATAGCGGCGACAGACATACATCATCTGTGAAAATTTTAACTGTCTAACTATCACGGTTCGTGAGATACAGCCTGGTGACAGACTGACAGACAGACAGACGGACGGACAGCGTAGTCTTAGTAATAGGGTTCCGTTTTACACTTTGGGTACGAAACCCTAAAAAATTAACCGCTGTTTCATAGAAAAGTGCAATAACTACGCGGTCAAAATGTATGGAACAGCAACATTTTTTTTAGCCAAAGAAATATTTCAACGTCCCCTTTTTTATTTGGCTGGGAATCATCAAATGACCTCTCCCGCTCTGGGCGGAAGGGCGTGTCAGACTCTTACTGACTAAAACCCACCCGTGTTCCTTCAGTTGCTTGTGCGCCAGGGCCACGGTAACTCTTTCGAACAATCCGCGAGCCCGGCAGGCATTGGCCCTATCGGATCCCGTCAATGATGCTGACATCTCTTTGAGGCGCGCGTGGAACACGACGCGCCGTCGACCCGGGCCTAGTCCTTACCGGACGGCGAGCTGCCCATTGCTCGCCGTCCGCAAGCCCGCGCCTGCGGTGGCCGGGAGTCGGCAATCGACTCCCGACGCCCAGGGTGTCTCGTCCTGCGGTGACAACGATTGCCTCACCCTCACGCGCTCCGCCTCCGCCTTCGCGAGCATTACTGCTTGCGTTGAAACATTTCGTAATCAGAATCATGTACTTAATCCATGGTAACAGATAGCGCGTCGACGTCATGCCACCCTGTATATGAGAATGCTGGTTAACCTGTAATCGGCAACTGTGTTAATCCGAGACTCATTCATTCGTCATTGATTCCGGAATATAAAATAAATTAACTTAGTTTTAATTTCCGCGCATTATTTGAAAAAAGACTTGTTTATTACACAAGCCTTTGCCGCAACCAGACATTGATGGACTCACGTAGGTGTGCCTCGGCCCACATTTTCAGGTTCGTACCTACATCAATACCTCTGTTGTGGGCCGCTGCAGGAATGTACTATATTTATCATTCTAGAATTTTCCTAGATACTAGTTGTACTTTTACTACGTTTTTTCAAAATATTTACAAACCCCAGACTTATAATTATGTTATTGTCAATTTAGATTGCTTTTTATAATAACCCCTCCAGTAAACATGAGGATAAATTATTATTAACATATGGTAATTAATTCCTATATTATTATTAATAAACTGCATATGTCTGGTGTATTATTATTACCATGTATAAACTCCCATACTTCCATATGGATTAAAGTTGTTGGTTTGCAAATAAACAGGCAAGTTATGCCATAAGCCGACGTGCATAGAGGTGCAACGAGTTGCGGTCGATCGATGTCGACCAGTCGAAATTCAACGCCCTAATTAAATTGGGATAGCGGCAGAAAAATGATGATGATGATGATGATGGTCGATCGATGAACGGTCGTTCGTCGATCTATATGGAAGATCGTAGTAGTACTACTAGTAAATTCCACACCATCAAAGGACGTCTAATGTAAATAGTTGACCACAGTCGACCGTAATCCGGCTGCCTTATCTACACACCTACCACACTAAAACAGCCTGAACGGTGATTGGTCACAGTCTGTGGGCTTATTGCGTAACACACATAATTGATCGCGTATTTTGACAGTTCTGCCACGTTCACTGCGTTATTTACGTTGTTGAGCAGACGATTTTTTCAAATCTGTGATGTAATGAATAAACTCAAACTCAAAGCATTTAATTCAAATAAACCAATTACAGGCACTTTTGAATTGTCAAGGGGTCGGTCAGTCAGAAAGATGAAGCTAGTTACCCATTCCAAAGCGTAGTAGGTACCTATGGAGAAGAACGGGCAAGAAACTCCATGGACACTCTTAAATCAAAATATGGTTACAAAATATTGATTACATCGTTCATGTTGAAATTATGCATGTGATAACGATGCAGAACGTTAAAAGCGTCCGTAATAAAAAGACAAAAGCAATTCAAATATTAAATTAAATTAAAATAAGCCGTGGCAGCTAAGAAATGACCAGTCCACACTGACGGCGCCCGTTCACGAACATGACGCATGGATCAGCACCATTCAGCTCAACCATTTTGAAGGGAACTTAATGATCCAACACACACGCCACCACCAGCTAGACATTTGAGTGAGCATGGCATACTCTCAGCCGCCAGGGCACATTCAAGTTAATGAAAGAAAAACCTATTAAATGGTAGCTTTATAGTAAGTACATAGTACTCTCACATAGTATCACAATCACAAGAGTTTCCTTCAAAACCCCCGGATTGTGATTGAAGTATTATGTTACGCAATTAGGGTGCTATTGCAAATCAAAAGAGGTAAAATGAATCACATTGGTGCGAAAAAACTCAAATACCCTCCACCTGCACGGTGCACGTTGCTGGCTCGCTAAAACTGGTAAGGAAATCCGTCGTGGCACGGTAACTTCACCTTATTGCAAGAATTTCGCCGAGCAATGGCATATGAAGCTAGTTGGGCCGTAGCACAACACCGCCGAGAAAATAATTGTCGCTGCGCTTCTCCGCCGCCACGCGCCACGCCATCCCTCCGCCGAACCAGGCACGCACGAGCTGGCCAGGCTCGCCGCGCCCCGTCCCGGAGGGAGAAGACAAAGCAGCGGAGAGACGAGACGAGAATGGTCTCTCTTCTCCCTTTTATTGTAGGGAGATTTATATGTATCAGGAGAGTTATCTATACCTTGGGTTTGTTCCAAAAATAATCTTCAATATTTGGGAGGTTTGCTTCGCATTCATCGGCTTTAGTTCTTACTAGCTCACACCATGATTCAGCTCACCATCTGTAGTTAAAATTAAACTGATTCCGACCATTCAATACATTGCAATTTATTACATAAACGTTTCTGGTGTCTTAGGTATAAAGTCACAGCGCAGAATGTTACACACGTACAAATCTGCTAGGATTAATTCAGTTACATGCTCTACGAGATACGAATCATCGTAGTTTGTTGGGTATTAAAGAGGAAACCGCAGCCAAGTCTGCCAATTAAACTCTTGCTATATCTGTGTTCATCACAGAACTATTTCTCTTTTTAAACTTCTGTTGTATGTACCTCATACCCTCTATGTACATACAACAGTACGTCATATTGTGTTAGGGGGACTTCGTATTGCAGCACCGAAGGTCTCCTAACAGACTAATCGTGGCCTTTCGCCTAGTCCAATTCTCATGAGGTTTCATAATCGAAAGACCTCTTAATGTAACCGACTTCCAAGAGCATTAGAAACCTTTAGAAAGTTAGGAAATTTAGAATCTAGGCATTTAGGTGGGGAATCTCTACACTATTGTCTTAGTGCTACCACTTAGCTTATATTTCTCTCAGCAGAGCCGCCATCATGCTGGACGCCTCCATCAAAACTATAGATTTGGTGCACTCCAAATCTAGCGGCAAACGCCACAGATTACATAGACATACTACGTAACCGGCATTACCATAAACTATAAGTACTCTTTATCTATAGTGATCTCTCAATGGGTTCGGTATTGCCAGCAGATCACCTCATGCTGTCATGTATGACTAGTTTGGTACGCGCTTCACCCTAACAATATTAATTTAACTCTGTTACCTGTTTACTTCGCGAGCTACGAGTAAACGTCGCGAAAATAATTACGAGAATCCGCAACGAATTCCGCTAAGAAACATTACTAAATTATGTCGCGATTCGAGTAGTGGAACATCATGTTCAGAGATCGGATATTCGGATGCATATTTACTTAAAGTTAATTTTTGCTCTGAAAATATGGAAGCGGCTTCTAAAAACATAACTTTTTTTAAAACCCTGTTTGCCAGGAACACCGAAAATTCATAACTACTCGGGTATTATAGTATGGAAGCCACTTATTTAATAAAAAAACTCGAGATTCTTGGATTGCATAACTATTCAGATGCATATTTATTTAAAATTAAATTAATGTTTAACCGCCGATGCAAATATGTGTTAGTAGAGTGTAAGAGGAGGGGTGGTGTGTGTTAGTTAAAGTTAAGATTTTTTCGATACAAAAGCGCATTCCATATTAGCCAACATCACAACTTTAGGTGAATATGCATCCGAATATCCGATCTCTGATCATGATAGTCAGTTGAATTGTAACAATGGAAGCAAAAATATCGTCGCTTTCGACTCAGTAAATACAGTATAAGTCTACTTCCGTCTGTAATGTGTTTACTGTATTATAATTAAAGATTGCCCTTGTTGGCAACAAACTATATTATTTCAATGATAAAATCCCTTTTAAAGTTTCGTCCCGATTCACCCCTGCATCCCTATTCACCCCGTTTGACGTTATAAGGATGTTTATGAACAATTATTGACTGATAATAACATGGAGCTTACTCCGAACTAGTCACGTAGACTTACGATTTCTGGTTTTGATGCCCTGTAATAGGGACTTTCCCGTCTGTGACCATGCGATGATGTGTCCTGGAAAAATTTGGGTGACCTAATTTCAATAATGAATTCAAAGAATATGCCATTTAATGTGAACTCGAAGGCATTTCTTTGAATTCATTATTTACGAATGAACAAGACTTGTGTGAAACTTTTTAACATTTTTTTTTACATTTAAATTTTTTACGCGTTTCACAACGAACGAACAACGAAAAAGCAAAAAAAAAAAAATACTCGGTGAAAACATTTGTGCCCCAACGTATGGCCTTAGGTCGTTTGACGAGAATTTAAATAAATACTTTGACTTCGAAACTCACGTTCAGCAGACGAAGATTACAGGTGAATATTATAAATGTTATTTTTGTGCAGGTACCCGCTGAACACACAAGATGGAGTTTCTGGCGTCCACTGAACTTAGAAATGACAATCAGTCAAGCAATCGAAATGTAAGTGAATACTTTTCTACAATACGGCTGATGAATCAGGGCCGGTCAGAACTTTGCGCAGGAGGCGACGCAATAACATTTTTTATGAATCAAATGGTGACATGTCACCATTTGATTCATAAAAAAAGTTATTGCGTTAGGCGAGTGTGAGTGAGAGGACATGCGCAAAAGTTCGGAGAGCACAACCACACCACAATTCACCCAACAAACACCACAATTCATCGGCCGAATTGTACCTTTAAGCTCATCACTGCCAACACAAAGATTTATTTCCACATAGAAACGACTAATGTAACCTGTATTGATATACTTACTTTAATAAATATAAAATTCTATAGTTATCTGAAGCTTACTAAAGAATGTTATAATTATTTTATAAGTATCTTCAACATGTCACAAAATTTTGGGACCGTCTGAGCCCTATTCAACCGTAAAATTTGACTCTGACGTGACTTCCTGAAAAAAAAACTTAGAATTTATTTTTTTGTTAACGTGGTGGAAATCTTCATAGATGTCCTCCGCCCTGGGGTGTGCGTAGGGGTCTGTCAGACTTCTACTGTCTAAAACCACCCCGTGTTCCCTCGCACACTTGCACCGGGGGCTATGCGGGCACTTAAGCACTATTCAACGCAACCCCCGACTGGTGTCGTTTCGCCTCTGCAGGCCCCGTCTGCTCAAGTGGGGGAGTGAGGTGTTTGACTCCCCTCGCGACGTCTAAGAGAGGCGCGCGTGGAACATTACGCGCCGCCACCTCGGGTCTTATATGATAGGGGGCGGCGGCTGGAACCCATTTAGGGAGGCAGTGAGAGGGCATTATCTGCCCTCGGCCGACGCCTGGTACGCGTGCCGCGGGTAGGGAGAGCACTCGACATCTCCCTCTCTGTTTCCACTGCCTCCTTCCACGACATGCCATTTTCGCAGAAGGAGATCACCGCGTCCCACGACGCTGCGCCGCCGATCATAGAATGAATAGAATTTGATTAACCTAACCTTACCTAATTTGTCTTTACCTCTTATCTTAGGTACTACAAATTAGAAAAACTTATCTTTATGAACTTCAATCGGTATATAAAGAGTAGGTTTATTACATTGTTCTCATGCATACATCTCTACCTACAAAATAATATAGATATTGATGGTTTTCCTTGTAGTAACAAATCAGGTTCTATTTTTGAAATAATAACGAGTGGTACCTATCTATTTATATTTATTTACATAACATAACATCACGCCTGTATTCCCCGAAGGCCAAGGGATAGGCAGAGGTGTTTTGCCAGTTATGTTTAAGTCCCATGTATAGTCCTCCAGACCGTATTTCGGCCATGGCGGCCAATCTCAACGGAGACTAGCCTTCGGCGCGGGAGATATTATAATGCACAAGTGTGTGCGCAGACACAGGTGCACTCTCTCATCCCTCACTTTCATAGTCCGATGGGATGGCAATCCGACACGACCGAAGAGAGATCAGAAGTCCAATGTAATAGGGAGTGAACCTATTGCCATCAACCGGGTACAAACCCAGACTCAGGGCTCATGGAAAAACCCAATAACACTTTGCCTGACCTGGTAATCGAACCCAGGACCTCATGGTCAGCAGTAGCGTTTGCGATTACTAGACAGACGAGGCAGTCATCAATTTATTATTATTACACAAGGTAACAACACTAGACTTTTTTTTGTTGCATGGAACTTTACAGCTGTTTACTAATTCGAGGTCGCTGATTTCAAATCTACCCTCAATTTATCTCTAACAGCTCTAGTATTGGAGATAAAGCTATTTGCCATATTTTTGTACTACTTACACTTAACTATCATAAATCCGAGCTATTTTTAAAAAAAAGTTATTTTTTACTATATCCACTACTAGTGCCTAGGGATCGCATAATACTTCCACCTTTGCATATCAAACTAGGGCTCATGACACAATTTGTGAAAGCTCTGAACAAGGATGGTGATTGTTTTAAACACATCTCTAAAAAGTTCCATAATTTGTGTACAGAGTAACTGAAAGCCGTAATTTTTGATGGCCCACAAATAAGGAGGTTGATAAAGGATGAAAACTTTAACAGTTATATATGACTGATATTGAAAAAAATGTTGGAATGAATTTGTTTGGATTACACAGAAATTACTGGGAAACAAAAAGGATAAAAGCTATGTGGAGCACATTGAAGAGATGTTATCGTACTTCCAACAGCTTGGTTGTAATATGAGCATCAAGGTACACTTCCTCCACAGCCATTTGGGCCGTTTCCCTGAAAATCTTGGTGAATCTTGGTGGTTGGTGATCTTGGGGGTCTATTGTGTGCGAGAAGTTTTAATAAATAAATAAATAAACGGTTCCATCAAGATATTCGAACTATGGAGGTCCGGTACCAGGGTTACTGCAATGCCAACACCATCATGTGGTCGGACTTGTGTTAGACAATGAAAAACAGCCCCTGCGAACCAAGTCAAGCAAGAAAATCTTATAAAAGTTTTTTTTTATTTTAAGTAGTGGTTGTTTTTCAAATGTGTATTAAATGAAAATATATTTTCGTTATATCATTATAATCTCAAAAACTAGAGCTGATACAAAAAAAACTGACTTCAGATTAAAAAACAGCAACCCGAAAATGTATAATATTAGTCATAATATTTCATGGAACAAAAATGCTGTTACCTTGTGTTATCCTCATCATTTATTTACAATTCAGAGGACATTAGTAGGACAATCCAAATAAATTATAATGTGGTAATTAATAATAATTCACACTAGGTACAAAAAAGTGACGTAAGTTACGTTACTACATTAAAAACAATAGAAATCAATATAACTAGGTGTCAAAGGAAAACAATATAAAACAATTAATTCACGGGAATGTCATACAAATTAAATTGTGGTCAATGACAATTAACACTTTCTTATGAACGTGACACGTAATATGCACTTGCATACATTTGTAACCAATCATCATCATACAGCGCGCACGCGGCGCCCCTACTTCGCAGCACTAGACGTCACCGAGGGGCGGAGCGTGGCTCCCCGCTGTGCGCCGGCCGCTATATAAGACGACGCGCGCGCAGTCACTCTCCACCTCGACCTTAAAATCCCCACTATCCGTCAATTCATGAAATGCAATTCCAAGCGTTTCTTTGATTCCGCGACCATACAACACTCTGGTTGTCGAGGCCGCCAGTTATACCCCCTCCCGTATCAGACGTACCCGCCGTCCGAGGCATGTCCTAGCCGACCCCGATGACCCCATAACCCTCCTCCAGGAGAACAGTAGTGCCACCAGTACAGTTCACAAATACAGACCACCATCGTTCCGACCTCGCTGCCGAGGTCCCTTGCGACGACCCCGACGTAATTGTCCTCCCCGACCCTTGCTCAACGAATTGCCAGCCCGCGCCGTAGCTGAGCCTGTAGTTTTAAATTCCCCCGATAATAATAATTTTCTAAACTCGATCCAGCCTGCCCTACCTTGCTGTCCTCCCCCCAGCGACGCCGCAAGCCCAGATCCGTACCCCACAGAGGGTGCCCTTAGCGGTTGCTTAGTAATATAAGAAATTCTTCCCTGGCTGGAGGCAATGAGTTAGCTTGACGCTTTAGAGTTAGCTTGAGGCAACCACAGGATAGTTCGGTTAAGTAGTGGTTAGGTAGTGGCGGTTAAGTAATGGTTAACTACGAGATGGCATACCTAAAAAAAAAGAAAACGCAGTCGGTCAGAGTGTATTTACTACGCTCTCGGTCTGCTCTTCAGGCGCACTGATTGAACAGCTCTGAGAACTAGTATACGCATTTTACCTACTACGCGTAGTGTGTACTTGTATGAGATTGATTTGTACTGTATACAATTACGGAAAATATATTGGAATTGGAAACCATCCACTGTGTTTTTATATTACAATCTGACGCACAACGTAATGCCAAATCCAGGGATCAAGCTAGAAAATCCGCGAAGACTCCCACATCGAGCTTCGAACATGGCGATGTTCAACGAACAGTTCCATATGTTCCTACAGTTCGTCATGGCTTCCAAGCAGGGAACTTTCGCATCCTGCAACATCACCTAGAGTGGGCAAAAGGACACTAAAGCAGTCGAGGTCTTTTTAGCAGCACCGACCACCTACAAAACTGTGGAAAAGCTGGGTGACTCGGATGCGCTCCAAGGGCTTCCACTCCTTCTATAGACATATATTCATAGACGATAAGCCAATCTCGGTCACACCATACAGACTCTCACCACCTCGCAAAGAAGCTCTCCAGCGTGAGATCAACGCTATGCTGGCAGATGGTATTATTGAACCCTATTTGTCCCCATGGGTCGTGCTTGTAGTTCTTTTACCGAAGTCCAACGGGAACATCCGGCTCTGCGTGGATTATCATCGATTTAATGCGATTACGATACCCGATTCATACCCAATTCCTCAGATTGATGACCTCTTGCATGAAGCCAAGCCAACCCCATATATGTCACTACTAGATTTGAAAACAGGCTATTGGCAAGTTGGAATGGCAAACAAGACCAAGATAAGACAGCATTCATTACGCCATATGGCATATTCAATTTCACACGCATGCCGTTCGGTTTACGTAATGCTCCCGCCACTTTTCAGCGATTGATTGATCGGATGCGAGTGGGTTTGCCTGATGTGAAGCTCTTCGCGTATTTGGATGACCTGGTAAGAGGATGACCTTTACTATCACCGTCATTTTAAAATTCATCTCGAAGATCTACAAAAAGTTTTCGATAGGCTTACAGAATTTAGCCTAACAGTAAATCAAGAGAAATGTCGCTTTTGCTATTCATTCATTAAATACCTGGGTCACTATATTACGCCGGAACGACTGCAAGTGGATCCTGAGAAAACAGCTACGATCACGAAGCTTTCCACACCAAAAACCTTAAAATATCTAGTGACCTTTCTACAAATGTGTTCCTGGTATCGGCGATTTATCAAAATTATGCAAAGATTGCGGAACCGCTCACTCGTTTAAAGAAAAGGAACGCTAAGTGGGAATGGACAGAGGGTCAGCAGAATGTCTACCACGAACTGAAGAGCCGCTTGACTTCTGCCCCAGTACTCAGACAGGCCGATGAAACCAAACCCTACATAATACAAAGTGACGCAAGTGCTTATGCGATCGGAGCAGTATTGATCCAGGGTGAAGGAGAAGATGAGCATCCCGTCGAGTTTGCTAGTCGTCTTCTGACATCAGCCGAACCCAACTACTCTATTACAGAACGGAAGGCACGTACTGTTGTTTGGACAGTAACAAAGTTCCGTGGTTACAATGAAAGTCTTCCTGTTACCATAATTCAGATCATCAAGCCTTGAAGTGGCTTATTTGTTAAAAACCCTAACAGGAAGGCTTGCAAGATGGGCACTACTATTGCAAGCATTTGACATAATAATCAATACGCTCCTGGTAGAACAAATACTGTCGCTGACTGTCTTTCTAGACCACCATGCAATGAAGAAACGCTTCAAGCATGTGACGTTTTTACAGTGACCGTAGACATGCCCTTACGTAGTACAGCTGAAATTAGAGAAGAACAGCTAAAGGACGAAAGATTAAGATTGATTGTGAAGGATTTGGAAGGAATAGACAACGATGACGAGGCAGTATATTGGAGCAACAAAGGGTACCTACTAAATAATGGGATACTCTATCGACACAGCCCCTATTCAGATTCTGACAAGGCACAATTAGTTGTACCAGAACAGGAATGGGCTAACGTACTGGCCACATATCATAACCCTTTAGCAGGCCATTATGGTCCGGAAAAAACTTGTCGGCGGATTAGTCAACGATATTATTGGAGTGTAATGAGGAAATATATTGATAGCTATACGAAGAATTGTTTAGAATGTCAACGATACAAATCATCAAACCAGAAACCAGCGGGACTACTTCACACTACCGTGATGAGCCAAAAATTTGAAGTCATTTCTTTTAATTTATTTGGACCATTGCCAGCATCCCCGGATAGGAAAACATGGATACTCATTGTGGAGGATGTGGCAACTCGTTGGGTGGAACCGTTTTCCCTACAACAGGCCACTGCAGAAACCTGCGCTATAACGCTTATCAATGAGGTGTTCCTTCGCTGTGGAGTGAGATGTTTAGGGTTGTAAGGATATTTATAAAGAACAAATCAGATTGGCTGCTAAAAGTATAATGTCTATATTTAATACGAAACAAGTAAAATTACATAAAACGCTAATCAAGCATTAACTTGATACATAATTATAACGGAGCATACATACACAATAATGTAAAGGAGAGCATACACTTCACCTCCGGTAATTAAGAAAAAAAAAAACATTTACTTTTTTGTTTTTTTTTTTTTGTTTTCACAATACAGTTCGGATACAAATAGTTTAGTTCGGTTATTGTGAACAATATCAATTTTATTATTCTTTTTTTAAATTTTAACATTACATCCCAAATCTTCTACAACAGTAAATGGACCATCAAATAAAGGATCTAATTTCTGACCAGTTTCATTTTTAATCAATATCAAATCATCTTTATTATATTGAGTTTGGTTCAAATATTTATCATAGTTGTCTTTACGATTACATTTGCTTAATATTAAATTATTTCTAGCATCTTTATTAGCTAATTGAAGCTTATACTTAAGACTATTACAATAATTTTCTGGATTATATAGCGGTTCAACATCATTATATATTCTAGAAGGAATAATACATGGCCTACCAAATACAAGTTCAAACGGCTGGTATTTTGTTGCTGAGTGGACAGTGGTATTATAACTAAAACACCAATAAGCTAACCAATGTGACCAAGTTTGTGGATTATTGTTGCATTGAATTCTGAGAAAAGCTCCTAAATTTTTGTGTGTATTTTCTAACGGACCAATAGATTGGTGATGGTACGCAGTTGATGATATTTTATCAATGTTTAAAAGCTTACAAACCTGTTCCATTGTTGATGACATAAATTCAGCACCTCGATCAGTTGCTAATGTTTTTGGTAGTCCAAATCTAAGAATAAAGTTATCTACTAAAGCTTTACTTACAGTTACATTGTCCTTAGTTCTAAGTGGATATGCTTCCACAAATTTACTTAGCTCGCACTGGAGACTCAGTATGTACACATTACCTTCATAATCTTGAGACAATGGGCCTACAATATCTAAAAATATTTTTTCATTAGCATAAGATGCTGTAGTTGTTATACACATGGGTTCCTTAATAGGCTTACCATGCTTCATCTTTTGACATTTCTCACATTTTGATACAAAATCCTTTACATCCGTTTCAAGACCTGGCCAGTAAAATTGTCTTTTAACGTTATTTATCATTCTGCGCACACCAGCATTTCCACTGGTTGGCAGTAAATGAAAGTCATGTAAAATAAATTTAATATTTTCATCATTAGTTATTCTCTTGACTCCTCTTAAAACATGGAATCGTGGTCCGGACCAAGTTTTCATTGACTCAATTTCTTGACATAAGTCTTTAAGAAAGCTAGCATTATTTACATCTTTTATTATGCATATCTCGTTTATATTTAATTTCTTACAAAATTTACTCAATATCGACACAAATTCGGCTCGCGTAAAATGTGAATGATAATCGAGATTTATGTATAAATTCTTTCTCATTTCTTCATATGCAAAACATTTTTCTTTTAAGGATATCCTATTCTTATTATTTAATTTATTTAAATCTTCACCTTTTATTAAAATCATTTCTACAGAATCATTATGTTTCTTTAATATTTCCGCAACCCTTGGCTGATCAGACCTTGTGTCTGCGGATCTATTAAACAAATCTGTATTACTTGCTTCATTCATATCATTCATCCTCTTCTTTTGAGCTCTTGTTAATACAGTCACTACATCATTATTCATACGAGTACTCTTCAGTTCATCCGATGTTATCACAATCCTAGATAATGCATCCGCAGCGACATTTGTTTTTCCTTTCACATACACTATTTCATAGTCATATGCTTCTAGAGTTAATCTATATTTTAATAGACGACTTGAAGGATCTTTCATCCCAAATAAATATATTAAAGGTTTATGGTCTGTTTCTATGACGAAATTTCTACCGTACAAGTATGGTCTAAAATACTTGACTGACCACACTATGGCTAACAATTCCTTTTGAATTGTTGGGTAATTTCTCTCTGCTTTGTTTAATGGACGACTTGCATACGCAACAGGTTTCATATTTTTATTACATAAAACAGAACCAATAGCTATTCCTGAAGCATCAGTTTTTAATACAAATTTACTTTTATCTGAGAAATCTGGGTATTGTAAAATTGGTGGATTAGTCATTGAATGTTTTAATTTTCCAAAAGTTTTTTGGCAACTTTCTGACCAAATAAAAGGTTCATTTCTTCTGCACAATTTGTTTAATGGCACTGTAATTTCAGCAAATGAAGGTATAAATTTTCTATAATAATTGCAAAAGGCAACAAAACGTTTAACCTCGTCTGAATTTTTGGGTATGGGATAATTTTTTAAGACTTTAATTTTTTCTGGATCTGGCAAGACACCTTGCGCAGAAACAACGTGCCCAAGATATAATAGTTCTTTCTTCAAAAATTGACATTTTTCGGGATTTAATTTTAAATTTACCTTCCTCAGTCTTTCAAATATGTCCATTAGATTACGATTATGGGACTCTAAATTACGACCACAAATTATTAAATCGTCTAAATAAACGAAACATTTTTCAAAAGTTAAACCAGACATTGCTACCGTCATTACTCTACTGAAAGCACTTGGCGAAATCGTTAATCCCATTGGCAGACGTTTCATCTGAAACTGACTTGAATTAGTACAAAATGCTGTGCATTTTCTGCTTTCTGGATTTAATGAAACTTGATAGTAACCAGAATGTAAATCTAGATGGCTGAATAAAACAGCTCCTGAAAGAGAATCTAAGATTTCAGTAATATTTGGTAGAGGAAACCTATCATGCTGTATTTTTTCATTTACTTTTCGATAATCAACTACCAAACGCCACTTCCTTTCATTATTGTCGTCACTTTTCTTGGGTACTAGTAAAACTGGACTAGACCATTCCCTTGTGTTTCTTCTATAATATCATTATTTATCATAGTTTCAATTTGTTTATTTAATTCTTGTTTCAACTTTTGTGGTAGTCTATAAGGTTTTGTATAAATAGGATTAGTATTAGGTTTTAGCGTTATTGTTTGTTCATAAATATTTGTTACCGATAGTTTATCGTTTGGTAAGTGAAAAATATCGGAATATTTTTTGCAAATGTCTTCAATAGACGTTTTCTCTTCGGAATGAACATGTTGTAGTTTCAATAGTCTTTTTAAAATCTGAGCTCTACTTGCATCAGCATTATGTTTATCGAATGTATAGCATTCATATTCTGATAACGGTTGCACAACTGGAGTAAAGACAGGAACACGAACATGCTTTTCACTTACATTTAATATTTTTAACGGTATTTTACATTTATTTTCTCTAACAATAGCCCCAGCTATAAACAAATCTTTCCCTAATTCACTTGCACAAACAACACAATCTTCTTTTAAACTTGAATTTAAATTTACATAGTGAAGAGACTCACTTCGTGCCGGAATAGTCAAAACTTCTGAATTGCATTCTGTTATATCAAATATTTTAGTGCTAATTTCCTTTTCATTTATATTTAAAGTCAATGCATTAGTCTGTAAATTGATATTTGACGAGTATTCACTTAAAAAGTCTAACCCGATAATTCCATCGGCCTTGATAGGTAAGTTATTAAACACGTGAATCTTATGTAGAAATACTTCACCCGTCGGTGATGACAATGCAAGACAAACTTGACCTAGTGAACGTATTTGTCCAGCTATGCCGTTTACTAAAATATTTTTTCCGAAAATTGATATATTTGGCGGTAAGCATTCTTTCCGCACAACTGACAAAGAAGCTCCCGTATCCAACAGCCAATAATATTGATTATTATCTAAATTAAATGAAACTAATATTGTTTGTCCATTAAAAGCTAATATTTCGGGGTTGGTCACGAAAAAACTTATCAGCCTGGTCTACCCCTGGGGTTGTCTGGGCTTGGGCGCTATTATAACGCGCCTCATTTGCTTGAGCTGAATAAATCTGACGCGAATTTCCCCGATTATGTGACTGATAATTGTTATTTCTAAACTTTCCGCCTCTAGAGTAACCTGAATTGTGGTAACTACGTGAACGGTTACCTCGGTTGCTAAAATTATTTCTACTTACGTACCTATTTGATGACTTACCTCGTCCTTGTGCACCTCGTCCTCGATGTCCTTGATTTCTGTGACCATTAAAATAATTGCTATATATACCTCTCTTTCCTCTTTGGTAAGAAGAGGACTTACCAGAATAGTACATGACATTGCCGTTGCTTGTACTCGCACTCGGCGGCAGGGAACACTCCTCATCCTTAGCTGCCTGGATAGTGTCCTTCAGTAGGGTATAATTACGAGCTGCAACTATAGTGCTAAGTTTTGAATTTTTCAAATCCTCTGAAAATTTTCTGATTGCTAATTTTTCATTTAATGGCTTCAGAATATCATATTTATTACACTCGCCATCTGCTTGAGTAATTGTCAAGTCCGTGAATAGTTTTTCGATTTCAGAAGCATATTCATCAATCGAACGGTGACCTTGTGAAACATTTTGAAGTCTCGATTGAATTGCCGTAAATGACTTTTTCGTTAAAAGATGCATGCGCATGTCCTTGACAAGTTCTAAGACAGATGTATACTTTGAAGCCATTCGTAACTTCGCGTTTTCCGAAAGTCTACTTTTCAAAATAAATTTAGTTAATAATTCTATATCCGTTCCGTTAATCATATCTGAATACATCTCAATACCGTCTATTAATCGTTTTGTCACATTTTCCGTATCGTCCATAACAGGCAACAAATTACAAGCAGTTTTCAAATCGAAATCCATTTTGACAGACTCGGTTTTAGGAAAAGTACATAAAGTTTTAATACTTTCGTAGAGTTTTCTTATATTTTGTAAAATTTCTGTCGCAGACGAAATAATCTGCGGGTCCTCCTTAGACTTTAAAAGTAAAAATAATTCTTTGCATTTATCATAAATATTTGTCGCTTCATTTAATTTAATTTCAATAGTTTTACCTGAATATCTAAACTTGCCCTTTTTTACTAAATATTTTCTTATATTCTCTATTAAAACATAATTGTCAATTAATGTATCAATCATACTCTCAAACCATAGTAGGTATCACATTTCATTACATTCTTAGTTAAATATTCTATAATCGTGCACTTTAGCTCACGTAACTCGATACTTAGTCGCAAAATTTAAACGTTCGGCATTCTTTCGCCGTGCAACTAGTAACTTAACGCTTTTGTTTTGACATCTTTACATAGAATTATGAAATACTGGAATGTCTAAATAACTATTCTATTTTTAGTCTTTAGTGTTACTTATTTTTAAGATTATTTTTTGTCCTTATTTACAAATTTTAGCACTCGCGAGAGATTTAACCGCACATACGACACTCACTTTTAACATAGTTTATGCTGGTTACTCACGGTTCCTTAGGCTGAAGTTTCGGCGTTATTGTGTCCTCGGATAGAAGCCCGGATACGTTGTATGGCATTAAGACCAATCTCCTCCTGGATCCACTGACGATGGCACCTTCTGTATAGCCGTACCATAAAGTAGGCTATGGTTATGGTGAATACAGCCAGCAGTGCGACCATAACAATATTCATTTGCTCCATGTGCTGACCAATACCCTTGAAAGTGGCCTCGTTGCTACCCGCAGCGTTTTGGTTGATGAATACCTCTTCTTTTTCGACCGTTGATCGGCACATCTTCTATGGTTATTCCGATAAAGTACAGTTGTACGGTGTACAGTGGTATGGTGATTATACTTTAAACTTGCAATTTACACTGCCGAAACCCAAGGACAGCCCTAGGCAGGGTCGCCATGAGATGTTTAGGGTTGTAAGGATATTTATAAAGAACAAATCAGATTGGCTGCCAAAAGTATAATGTCTATATTTAATACGAAACAAGTAAAATGACATAAAACGCTAATCAAGCATTAACTTGATACATAATTATAATGGAGCATACATACACAATAGTGTAAAGGAAAGCATACACTTCAGAGTTCCTCGACGTATGATAAGTGATATCGGACCTCAGATCGTTAGCTCCATCATGCAACAAGTCGTGCATTCGCTAAATATCAAATATGTATTCACACCCGTGTATCATCCGGAAACCAATCCCGTAGAAAGGAAGAACAGGGATCTGAAACCCCAGCTAGCTATCCTAGTGAAAGATAAACACAGAAACTGGCCAGAATACCTTCCTAGTATTCGATTCGCAATGAACACAGCGACCGGTCTTTCAACAGGACTTACACCGGCATACTTGACTTTCGGGTGGGAACTTAGAACTCCAGATGATACATCTCATGACTTTCGGAAGATCCTGCAATCAGAGAATTTTATACCTGCAATCACACCACAGTTATTGCAATTAGCTACTAACCTACAAAAAGCTCTAGAAGTACATGAACAATCTGAAGAGAGACGCAAGAAATATGTGAACCAACGGTGAGAGAATCCGGGTTACAATCCTGGTGACCTTGTACTCGCCACACTGCATTCCCTGAGTGATGCCGCTAAAGGTGTGAGTAGTAAATTTGCGCCGCGGCGTGATGGCCCTTACATAATTAAGAAGCAACATAGTCCGTCATCCTACGAACTTGCCGATCCCAAAAAACCTGATGATGTGATTGGAGTGTACCATTCTTCCACTTTGGTACCCTAAATTGGAAATTGCCCTGAGCTGCCAGCTCCCGTCCAGCCTATCAGAAAGAAAGGACGGCCACGGAAACAAAAACCCGAATTTGTAGATGATGAGGTGCAAGTAAAGAAGCGCGGCAGTCCCAAGACTAACTCTTTTGATCCTGGATCATCGTCGGGACGACTTCACATCCAGACTGCAACTATTAATCATTATCAAACAACGCGCACGCGGTGCCCCTACTTTGCAGCACTGGATGTCACCGAGGGGCAGAGCGTGACTCCCCGCCACGCTCTGGCCCCTATATAAGGCGACCGCGCGAGCGCAGTCACTCCCCCGTCCGATCACCATGTTCGGCAAGCCTATCCCTTGGGAGAAGCGAGCCAAATACCTGGGTGTCGTATTGGACAAACACTTCTCCTTCGGTGAGCACATAAAGCAGGCACGTTCGCGCGCCGCTTTCGCTCTCGGTAGGCTCCACTTCCTATTGAATGCACGCAGCAAATTGTCACTCAAGTGCAAATTTCGCATTTACACAGCGTGCATTCGCCCAATCATGACCTACGCGAGTGTGGTTTTCGCACACACAAAACCCCACCACATCCATAGGGTGCAGGCCTTCCAAAACTGGTTCCTCTGTAGGGCAACCGGCTCCCCTTGGTTCGTTCGGAACGAGATCCTCCATCTCGATCTTAAAATCCCCACTATCAGTCAATTCATGAAGCGTATTTCCAAGCGTTTCTTTGATTCCGCAGCCTCACATCGCATCCCTCTGGTTGTCGAGGCTGCCAGTTATACCCCCTCCCGTATCAGTCGTACCCGCCATCCAAGGCATGCCCTCACCGAACCCAATGACCCCATAACCCTCCTCCAGGAGAGCAGTAGGGCCACCAGTACAGTGCACAAACACAGACCGCCATCGTTCCGACCTCGCCGCCGAGGTCCAACGCGACACCCCCGACGTAATTGTCCCGCCCCCGACCCTTGCTCGACGAAGCGCCAGCCCGCGTCGCAGCTGAGCCTGTTGCTTTAAATTCCCCGAATAATAATAATGTTCTAAATTCGACCCAGCCTGTCTCACCTTGCTGTCCTCCCCTCAGTGACGCCCTAAGCTGAGGTTCGTACCCCACAGGGGGTGCCCTTAGCGTGCGGTCACCTAGTATTTTAAGAAATTAATTCATTCATTGATAGTCCGGTTAAGTAGGCAAGACCTCTCAAGGTCACAACTACGAGAAAACGCAGTACCGTAGTCTTATTTTTTTTTTAAATTGAATAACTACATACCGCGGGCATGGTCGTCCGCGCCTTTTTTTACTGGTATATTTGTTTACGTTCTTTTAATTTGTTTACAATTATTGTGCTCCTAAGTCGGACACATTACTGCTATGTTTTACTTAACTAACTTAAGTCACTCATAGTCCGGGTAAGTAGCCATGACCTCTAAGGGTCAAAACTACGAGATGCCAATCATAAAAAAAAGCGCAGTCGCTCAGAATGTGTTTACTGCGCTCTCGGTCTGCTTCAGCCGCACTGGTTGGACAGCTCTGATCGAACTAGTATACGCATTTCACCTACTACGCGTAGTATGTACTTGTATGAGATTGATTTTTACTGTATAAAATTACAGAAAATATAGTTGGAAACCATACATGCAATATTTATTAATATTTTATATATTAATAAATATTGCATCAATATTAATTTATATTTATAAATATAAATATGCAGTATTTGCCAATGGGGATTTATTTTGTAAGGGGACTTCCCCTTCATGTGTGGTCGATGACCTGCGTACAGGATAGAGTAAAAGCAAATTACTGATAAACATTAAGGCACGCTTGCACCATAAATCGCTCCATATGGTTACCACTAAAGAAAAAGAAAGAAAAATAGCAAAAACGGCAGCTTCAAACGTATTTAAAACATTGCTCTGTTGTTGTCAATCGTTTGAAGATGACAAAGACGGAATTATCTTTTAAATATTATGTTTAGTTCTAAACACATTTTGTGATGTGTGATGTTAGCGGACCTTAATACTTAACGGGTGTAACGAAGCCAAGAGTCACTTGTTCTTCCCGTCATTGTGATATATTTTTGTAGTGTACCATGCCTGGGAACCTTGTGGTTACAGTGATATTGAGTTCCAAACTTTTTGACGTTATTTTACGTAAAAAACTTTCATATTGAAACACGAAGCAACAAAATACGATCTAAAGGAATGTGGCCGCTTTTGTTTAGATCGAATTTTGTTGCTTCGTGTCTCAATATGAAAGTTTATAAAAGGTATTAGAAAAATCTTGACACACTTACCGAGGTCGCTTATCGAGCCGTTTTTCAAAATTCCTTGTCAGTCACGAGATAATATTTTTTTAAAGGAATGGCGCTAGTGGACCCGTGTATGCCCTCTTAAAATGTTATAACTTAACTCGTAAAAACCACCACGACTCCTGCACCCATAAGCACAATGTTTTGCACATTACGTCGTAAACAGCGATTTTTCAAAACTAAATTAAAAGTCGATTCTCAGCAATTATTCTTGTACAAGTTTACTTAGTATGCGTTTATAACGGCTTTGTTTCTATCAACGCTGGAATTTGAAACATTTACGAGTAAAAGCCCCATATTTTTAAAAGAGTAACCGTGGAGTTTCTTGCCGGCTCTTCTCCATAGGAAACAACCAATTGGAACCGTGCACCTAGCTTCTGCCGTTTCATAAGTGCCCATGTTGGTTTATGTGAAATAAAATATTTTGATTTGATTTGATTTTTTGATAGATGGCATCATCAATATTTATTTTAAGGAAACTTCATGATACTGGACACTGGAAAACAGTCATGTATTTTGCCAAATAGGTATTGTTAGTTTTGTCCGGCAATGTGTTAACCTAAAATGGGTAGGTTGGTACCTACTAACAGTAGGGTTTAAGTCGTCATATATGACGAGTTTACCACATGGAGGGAAAGTACCTTAAATACTGTAGAAAAGTTTCGGTGCAAGGACAAAAGGCAACGCGATGTTGCCGTTCTAACTACGTTCTAATTAGCCCTAAGTCTTTCATTATGTATTGTAACACCGCTCTATAAATAATTTTGGAAAGAGTGGGTATCCCTGTTGTACACCTCTTCTTATATTTATTATGGGTCCTATTCTGTCTTGTTTCACCTAGCTTTGTGCTTTTTCTGTACATGTCTTTAATTATATTAATATACGTACTTGGAATACCTTAGTGTTTAAGCGCTTGTCAAATTCTCTCATGTGTTATAGAGTCGAACGCTTTCCCGTAGTCAATTTATGCTACGTAGAGTGGGTTGTTAAATTCCTGGTATTTCTCTATCATTTGTTTCAGAGTATAGATATTATCTACAATAGAGTACCTTGGTCGTAATCCCGCTTGCTCACTTGGTTTGGTGTCTGGAAAAGAGGCTTGAGCCAAAAATAGAGAATTTTTGGCTCAAGCCTCTTTTCCAGACACATTGTGAATAGTTTGTACACTAGTGGTCTCTAGTTGTATATATCGGCTGGGTCACTTTTTTTATACAGGAGAATTTTCCTTGATTCTTCCCATCAGCATATACTTTCCAATGTTTAAAGCTTCGTTCGGTATGTTGTCAGACACCGCTTTTTAATTTTTCTTCAGCGCTCTATGTTTTATTAATATTTCTTGGGCGTTGAAAGATGCATTTATATTCTGCAACATTTGCATTTATATTCTGCTGTAGGTCTCGATACTCGTCTTCATTTTGTTCATAAGTAGAGAGGTCGTCGTTGTAGACCTTTTTATAAAAATCTGAGGCAATCTTTACTAATTCTTCTCGTGTTTGCAGTGTTTTTGTTACTTTTTTTGACTTCAGTGTTGGTAACCATGTTTTCTCAACTTTTAATTGCTTTTAGGCTCTTTTTTACTTCCAGTTTTTACAAGTTATTTCCTATTATTTGTAGTCTGTAGTTTTCATAAACCTTTTTTTATTAGTTTAGTCGTGGTTTTGTAGAGTTATGCTATTTTTTTTCTTTTCTTTTTTCCTCAAAGGTTTTATTTTGGAGAGTGTTCCGTTTTTCGACCAAGTGTTTTGTTTCTTCAGACCATATGTTTTGCTTTTGTCCTGCTCTTGAAAACGTATTCAGACTTTGTTGTATAGATAATTCAATTTTTAATTAAAAGATCTCTATGTCATTGCGGCTATCCCAGCGTGTCCCATCCATTCTACCTTTTAAGGTGGAGAAACACTCTGTTTTGTTTCGCTCATTGAATAGACTAGTTGGAGTTTTACCAAAGAATGCTCTACATTTCTTTTGTCTATCTTGTGTTTTTGTTTTGTGTTTTTGTCTTGCTCTTGTAGCGGTATCAACATCGCCACATGTGAGCTACACGTCATACTGACGTCACGCAAATCCTGCATCGCGCAAGCAGAGTTTACCGCGCGACTAGCATATATACAACGTCCCGACATCAACCGTATCAACCGTCGGTCAATTACCCACCAGACACAACACCCGTCTGGTTGGAGGATCCTCCCTTTTCCATAGAGTATGAGTGAGCTTTACACCCTGTTCCTCATACCTCTATACTCTCTCGCTCTATGGTCGCTAGGGAAAGTTTTATTATTTAGGACTTCTAGGTTCCTAAAAGAATTAAATCTTCATACACCTATGTTTAATTGTTTTAATGATTAATGACACCTTCATATTGCAACGCTACGTGGCAAATGGATACTTACAAAAAATTCCTATTGCGATCCAAGGCAAACTTGCATAATCAACTCAGCCTATTGAGGTCCACTGCTAGACATAGGCCTCTCCCAGTCCTCCGCCATTCGCATCCAGTCTGTCCCAGCCACCTTTTTAATATTGTCGGTCCAACTAGCGGGGGGGCATCCCACACTACACTTGCCGATACGCGGTCTCCACTCCAGGCCTTGTCTTCTCCACCGGCCATCAATCCTACAGCAAACACGGCCAGCCCACTGTCACTTCAACTAGCTTACACTGCAAGCTATGTCGGTAACTCCGGTTCTTTTCCGTATAATTTAATTTCTGATCTTATTCTTGAAAGGAACTCCGAGCATGCTCCGTAGCGCACTTAACGAACTTGCATGAGTGAGCTTGTATAACTTTAAAACCGCAATGCATTAATATTGGTAATTCTAAAAATGCAGTGAAGAGTTGAATTATTCCTGATTCTGTCTTATTTTTCTCTTTTTTACAGCATCGCATCTTGTCGGCGAGCACAGACAGTATACTTGGATTAGATGATGATTCCAGTAAGTATAATCTATAATAAATAGTATAAAACAAAGCCACTTTTCGTGTGTGTCTGTGTGTTTGCTTAATTCTTCTAAACTACACAATGGATTTTGATGCTGTTTTCACCATCATTTAGAGAACTGATTCCGGAAGGTTTATGTGTATAAAACATTAATTTAACTCTAATAAAGTAAAGAAATCTTAATGGTTTGACATGACGCCATATTGGTAGATTGCATCCGTGCGAAGTTTGGGCGGGTCGCTAGTTTATTCATAAATTACGCGATTCCGCCACTTTGATTAATAGGCGCACACATAAAGGCTTTCTAGTTTACACATTCTATTTAGTTGCTGGATCTAGGTAAATTGAAAGGCATTTATACGAATCTTGTAATGCCGGCTTTACTTAATTGTACTCTAAGTTGCAATAAGGCTTAACGTTATTTTAGTTTTAAATCTTGTCAACATACACCGCAATGATCGTGTGGCGCTCGAATGAAGTTGACAAGAGGGCGCTATTGGTAAACATTTGTGCAATTGTATGGTGATATATCATTTGAAATGTATTCAAAAAAAAAAGTTTTGTTTGTTCCGATTTAGACCACGCGCCAATATAACTGCTATAATTTGGTGTATAGTATTTTTATCTCACAAGGCGACGCGCGCTTTACTTATGTTTACCAAGTGCCCAAACACGCTGTGAATGTGTGTGTAAGCGCAGGAGCTCTTGGTACCGTCCGAGACAATGGTGAAGTCGGAAGTGTGAGTGTGTGTGTGTGTGTGTGTGATATGTGCTGACGATATTCGTCTTTACGCACACATTCACATTGTGTGTATTCACTTAGTTACCACAAGTAAATCGCGTGTGGTTTCGTGAGATAAAAATACTGTAGCAGACGATTGACCAAAATGTTATCGCCTATCTTAAAGCCTACGAGACTGCTACGCCGCAGCACTGCTACGTCGTAGAACAGATACGTTCACTTATTTCTTGTGTTCACTTGCCAAATCGGACAAATAATGAATGGGTTTGTTCTTTTCTTTTTGCTATTTTACAGAGTGTATAATTCTTGTTTTCAGTGATTTCGGATGAAATGCCTAAGCCACTCTATTACAAAGGAATATTCTGTCCAATCGTTAACAATACTTTTAAGGTGAGTTGTTTAACGTTGCGTAATGTATCAAAATGTCTTTTCTTTACTAAAAATAAAAAATCTATTTTCAGACCCGAGGCATAGAACTATCATACCAAAGATATTCTCGGAGGCAGCGACAGAAATCCCTTATATCGGCGAACCTCGTCGATTTAGCACTTAAAGTAAGTAACCAAGATAAATAAAGGCACCGTCTTGCACGGTGGCACGCGGTGTTGTTGTGTGCAAGCCTCAACCGATTACCTTATTACCTTCGGAGCATTACGTGATTATATTATACTATATTGTTCTCACTTAAGCAAAAAGAATAATGTACCCAGGATTTGTAATATCTTGATTTAAAAAGAATGTCTTTGGAGTTTCTTGCTCGTTCTTCTTCATAGAGATCTACGTTTTGGAATGGGCAACTAGCTTCAACTTTCTGACCGACTTTAAGTGCCTGTAAGTGTTTTAATTGAAATAAATACTTTGAGTTTGATTTAATGACCAGCGGGCTAATTGCGAAGCACACTAACAGCAGGAATGGCTTTCATTTTGACAGTTCAACAACATTCATTGCGTTATTTACGTTGTTAGACAAATTTTTCGAACATATGAAGCAATGGATTAGCAATAGGCTTCAAAATGATTCAGATTGTGATAGACAGTGTGTCACGCGATTAGGGAGCTGGCTGCTTGACCACCATATTTAGTAGGCGGCACTACGCCGCAAAACGCTTATCTAGTTCTTCAGTAACTATATATAGATAGAATGATAGATAAAACATTTATTTAGTGCACACAAAAGCACAATTACATGGTGACAAAATAGGCAGATGAATATAAAAAAATACAAGTTGCTTACTAACCAATGGACCAATGTTGTCAAATTAAATCAATATTATTATTATGATGTATCAACGCACATGCCAAACCTTTAAGGCTAGTAACTTAAAATTTCGCACACGTTTTCCTCTTATGACGTAGGCATCCACTAAGGAAGGATTTTTCAAAATTCATAGGGGATGTACGTAAGTTTATATGGAACTTTATATTCCGTTAAAAGGCTTACTTAAAATCTTCTTATATATATATAAAATTCAATATCCTGACTGAGATATCAACGCACAGCCTAAACCGCTGGTTCTAGAGACATGAAATTTGTAGAGTGTGTTCTTTATGAAGAGTAAGTATCCACTAAGGAAGGGTTTTTTGAAATTCCACCCCTAAGAGGGTGAAAAGGGAGGATTTTGTTTGTATAAAAAATCTTATTCCTTGAGTTAATAAACTTGAAACTTGGCACGGATACTTACGCAAATAAATAATGAACTATATCGTTTTTCATTTTTCTAAATTACCCCCAAAATGTGGATTGGGATGTGTGAAAGTTTGTATGGGAAAATCTTATTCTTTGAGTTAATAAAGTTGAAACTTGGCACGAATAGTTACCCAAAGAAATGACATAGCTCGTAGCTAAGTAATATATAACAGCTGCACGGGTCGATCCATCAGGTTAAGTTACTCTTGCCAGGGTTGGACTGTGGATGGGTGACGATCTTTACATACTGAGACTCCTCCGTGCCTCGGAAAGCACGCTAATCCGTTGGACCCGGCTGTCATTCATGAATGACAGCCGGGTCCAACGGATTAGCGTGCTGATCTTTGAGAATCTTTATGGGTCAACAGAAGCCCGAAAGTCTGACAACCAGTCTTACCAAGGGGTATCGTATTACCCAGTTACTGGGTTGTGGAGGTCAGATAGGTAGTCGTTTCATGTAAAATACTGGTATCCAGTTGCATCAGGTTACCCGATCCCAACATATAGTTGGGAAAAAGGCGGCAGATTGATTTTTTACGTAGGTACATGGAAAAAAAATGTTGGTTGTTTTTGCATAAAATTAAATGCTTACACTAACAACATAATCTTCATAACCTATTCAACTTTATAAGTAGAACAATAAAAGATATAAAAACTAAAACCAAACTACGACAAAAAGTCAACTAAAAAGGTATAAACAAGACATTACAGAGAGAAGATCTTTTCACACACGCTTAGTTCTGTTAAAAACATATTATTCTCATCCCAGAGATTAGTTTTACGGAGAACTTCGTCCTTATTGCTTTGTTTGATATTGTCAGTTTGTATGTTCAATTGAGATAATGGGAGCGCCTATAATGTTTTTTTCTGAAAATAATAAAGTCATTTGTTTCCTGTAGGCAACGCTAGCGAAGCCGCGGGCAGAAGCTATATAATTATTTTATACATTGGCAAGTAACTGTCTGCCTGTCTGTATGTTACCTTTTTACGCCTAGACCACTGAACGGATTTCGATAAAATTTGGCATGGAGATGGAGATGACATTTTGGGAAAGGACTTAGGCTTTTTGTCTCAAAAAAAAAACCTATAAGGGGTGATACAGGGGATAAAAGTTTGTATGGGAAACTTAGCATTTCTTATGTTAGGGATATAAAAATTGATGAGGAGCTCGTGGCTAAATAATAAAACAGCCGCACGGGTCGATCCATTAGGTTAAGCTACTCTTGCCGAGGTTGGGCCGTGAATGGGTGACCATCTTTACATACCGAGACTCCGACGTGTCTCGGAAACGTGAAGCCGTTGGTCTCGGCTGTCATTCGTGGGTGTTTTGCAGTCGTTACGGGTCTTCAGAAGCCCGAAAGTCTGACCAGTCTTACCAAGAGGTATCGTATTACCCAGATACTGGGTTGTGGAGGTCAGATAGGCAGTCGCTCCTTGTATAAGACTTCCCGACATCAATCTAAAGGGCAGTTGCCCACCAGACAGATATGGAGGATGAGTGAACTTTACACCCTGTTATTCATGCATCTAAAGATTTAAGGAATTGGAATTTAGTCAGAGTCCGTATCTTGAGGTAATATATTTTATCTGTTTGCTACTTTTTCACGTTTCAATGGCTGGATTTGGATGATAGGTAGGTTACGGATAGGCCATGACCTGGGTTAGGACATAGGATACTTTTATCCCAGTAGCACGTCCCCGTGGGGTAATTTCCGACCTCCACGCGAGCGAAGCCGCGGGCAGAAGTTACTTATTATTATAAAGCTGAGTATTCACTATGTTTGCGCACAAATGATGCTCCGCGCATCTCTTTTATTGTGAGCATATATCCAAACACAAAGCATATGAAAGAAAGAAAAAGAAACAGGTTGCAGAACAGAAGAACAGAGTACAGGTTGCTGCGCAGATATAGTGGATAGCAAGCTTAACATTTGAGGTATGGCACAATGTCGAACGATGTCACAGTCGAACATACTCCAGTCTGCCAACAAGAACTGACAAACTGTTGCTGTACTTAAAAAACTAACCAAGTACGTGTCGGACCACGAATAATGAAGGGTCTCGTAGTTGGGATGAATTTATCCCAAAATCAAATTTAACTTTGTATTTATTTCTTTTTCTCCCAAAAATTATTATCGCAAAAAAAAATGTGATAAAACTAAAAATTAACGATTTTCGCACCTTTCCTTTTAATTGTGCCCTGAGACCTTGCTTCTTGCCAAATTTCATAATTCTAGGTCAGTGGTAAGTACCGTTATGTTTTCATTTATTTGCCAGTTTTAAATTGTGTCACATAAATGGCCGTATTTTTTTATTGCATTGATTTAGATAATTGATATTTTAGAGCTCTAAGAGGCCGTAGACCTACTTATTTGATATTAATTACAACTTGATACCTCCACACATTCCGGAGAAAAATGGTCTCGACAGACAGACGGACGGACAACGACATGTTCCTATATGGGTTCCGTTTTATCATTTTGAGTGACGGAACCCACAAAGAGTGAAAGAACACTATATTTCCAATTCATCATACTTGCGTGTGTATTTATTATTTTAAATTACATTATAATTTTTAAAATTTTATTGATATTTATTTAAGTAGTATGCACGAGTATATATGTAAGTATATTCTCATATTGTTTTATTTAAATATGAGACTTGTTTTTGATTGAATATATATATATATATTCTTTAATATATATATAGTAAGAGTGGAAGCGAATATAAGATATACAAATATTTTATATTCGCTTCTACTCTTACACACGGTGTCTATCTCTAACTCTTTTTATCTACTTTGCAATCGCAGGAATGCTAGAAGAGAATTCTTTAGTAATAATAATAATAATAGGTTATATCTCACCTCCTCTACATGGATGACCTAAAACTTTTTGCATCCAACAATTCGCAACTGATGGATCTACTGAAAGTAACTGAAACTTTCAGTAGCGCCATCAGGATGGAATTTGGTGTGGACAAATGTGCGGTCATGCATGTAAAGCGAGGGGAGATTGTGGAATCCGTGGGAACCCAACTCTCGGATTCCATAAACCTTTGAGCCCTCTCCGCATCCGAAACCTATAAGTATTTGGGTATGTCGGAAGCGTTGGGCATCAATGGTACTGACATGAAGCAGTCGTTAAAGGAACGCTTCTATGGCCGCCTGAAAAAAGTATTTAATAGTGTTTTATCAGGTGGAAACAAGGTACGCGCCTTTAACGGTTGGGTCATGCCGGTTTTGATGTACTCTTTCGGCATACTCAAATGGACTCAGACCGAACTCGACGTCCTGGATAGGAAGGTCCGTACACTGCTGACTGCAAATCGAATGCATCACCCACGATCATCGGTAATGAGGCTGCATATCCCGCGAAAGTGTGGAGGTCGAGGCTTTTTAAATGCTAAGACCCTCCACAATCGCGAGATATGCAGTCTCAGGGAATGTTTCTTAGAAGCCGATGTGGGGATGCATCGAGATGTGGTCACAGTGGACAAGGGCCTCACCCCGCTCTCCTTAGCTAAAGAGAACTGGCGCAAACCAGTAGTATTTGACACTAATGATCGCATGGAAGTATGGCAGAGTAAGGAGCTCCACGGACGCTTTTTTCAGGCTCTACATGGGCCCGATGTAGACCAACTAGCGTCCGTAGCCTGGCTGCGTTTCGGTGACCTCTTTGGAGAAACCGAAGGTTTTGTCTGTGCAATTATGGACGAAGTTATGATGACAAACAATTACCGGAGATTTATTGTGAAGACGGCACGGTTGACATCTGTCAGGCATGCCACCGTCCGGGTGAATCAATCAGACATATTATCTCCGGATGTTCTCGTCTAGCTAACGAAGGGTACTTGCATAGACACAACCTTGTAGCCAGGATTATCCATCAGCAACTTGCTCTGAAATACAGCCTTGTAGAATCGGAAGTGCCGTACTACAGGTATGTGCCCGACCCAGTTCTCGAAAAAGGACATATCACATTGTACTGGGATCGATCCATCATCACTGACAGGACTATTGTTGCCAATAAGCCTGATATAGTGGTGGTGGATCGATTAGAGCGGCGCGCAATGATTGTTGACATAACTGTCCCGCATGACGGGAACCTCGTGAAAGCCGAGAAAGATAAACAAATCAAGTATATATACTACCTGTAACCATACCTATGTTTAACAAAATAAATTATTATTGATTATTGATTATTGATTATTGATCTAGACTTGGCTCGCGAGGTTGTCGACATGTGGGATGTGGACTCAGTGATCATTGTGCCGATAGTCGTGACAGCCAATGGCTTAATAGCCAAGAGCCTCGAACAACACCTGAGGAGGCTCTCGTTGGGCAGCTGGATCAAGGGCTTGATTCAGAAAGCGGTACTTCTAGACACGGCTCGCATTGTTAGGAGGTTCCTCTCTCTGGAGCCCTGACCGCCGGTAGATTGGACCCTGTTCCCGATACCGGTGGGCTACTATTTTTTATATTTTTAAATGTTTTTATATATTCTAATATAGGAAATAATAATAATAATTCATTTAATTCAGACATAGTCCATACATTATATAAAAATAAAATGATAAAAAAATAATAATAACAAATTACATTAAAATAATCAAAAACAAATTAAACAAAATTACACATACTTACACATTAGAATTAAATGAAATGCACATTGAAATATAAACACATGTCAAATAATAATACGAGGAGAGGCGCTAACATGAAGCTGCATCCACCTCTGTATCAGGGACAGGTAATAAGCATTCCCTCTGCATGTATTTCTCTGTTCTTTACTTCTTGTCTGTTTATACAGGGTGGCAAGGACATCAATGTGCAAACTAACCATGAATTCAGCACGTGATTCTAAACCCCCTAGCGTGGATATTTTTTGTCAATTATCAACAACAAAAAAACTGCTGTTTCATAGAAAAGTGCAATACCTACGCGGTCAGAATGTACTGTACAGTTATTATTATAATTTTTAATAACTGACGAATAATTTCAACGCAGGGTGTTTCTGAATCATGTACTGAATCTTATTGTAACAAGTTGTGCGTCGATGTTTCTGCCACCCTGTATACATATCGCACTGATAATACAATACTGTTGTAACTCAAAATGTGACTTTTCTTTAGAATCGACTAAAAACTTATTATTCACTTCATTTTTTTTTTATATGATGTTTTCTGAAATTTTACTTATTTTGAGTTACAACAGTATTGTAGTATCAGTGCGATATGTGTGTACATAAATTGCTAAATAACGCAATACAAAGAGTTATCCGCATCTATTAACAGCTAATTCACGTAATTAACAATTTTATCCGTGTCTAAATTGCAGGTAGGATTGGTGTCCATTTATGTACTCACTGACAGAGAAGGTAAGTCCTTTTTAATATTGAAATATGTAGTATAGTGTTACCGTTACTGTTAGCCTGCATCATCCCACTGTTGGGCAAATAACTCTCCAAATAAACAAAGTGAAAGAAAGAAAAAGTATTTATTGGGACTCGCTCAGAATTATCACAAACTAAACACACTCATAAAACAAAAAAATAAAACAAAAGTAAAACGAAAATAACAACAGAACTTCTTGTACGAGGCCAAAAGGCCTCTATCTCAGCATGATGCTGATTTAAAAATAAGTGTCTCAGCGCTGCTTTTCTGATAGGGCCCGCTGCTATGACTTCCAGTTCTATCCATCCAGTCCTAACGTGGACCACTGCAGGCTTAGCATGACGCTTTCTATTTCTACGAAGAATAGACACAGCTATTTATATACAAAGTGACATTTCGTTTCTCCATTTTTGACATTGCACCGTAGAAATCCTTCTACAATCTGTATTTTTTTTTGTCTTTCGTTTGTACCGATCTTTGTCTAGGTCCTTTTTTATGTAGACTATTTCAGAAGAAAGTTCTCTATCCCACACTGTCAAAATCACACTGACAACTGACAGTTGTCTAAGGTAGTGAAGGCAATTTTGTTGACCTAATTTTGTTTACCTATGAAATGATATTCCTTAAATATATTCCTGACTGCTGAAGGTACTAGAAACTTATCACAAGCAAAAAATAAAATAAAAGTGAAAAGCATTTAAATGCCTATGAAGCTCGATTTTCAGTACACGGTGCCAAAGCCACAAAGTATATATGGTTATCTACAAAATCATGATTTTATAGTAGAGCGTTTTGAACGCAAAACGCAGCCTCGACGTGTTTTATAAGGAATTTTCCACTTTTTGTATTGAAAAATGAAAAATTGTTACCTACATGATGATTTTTAAGGCATTTTCGAGATCTATGCAAAATAAAAGAAAAACAGGAATAAAATAAATTTTGGTAATTTTTAGTCTAGTTTAGAGACATTTGAGACAAGAGAATCGGCACCATTACCAAGGAAATGGTTAAGGCTAATATTAGTGTAATTTTTTTTTGTTACAAAATACGGTACTTCGACATTTTGAGAAAAAATGTTGTAGTTGTCTTTATATACGTGACTTAATATCAGTAAAACTTGAGAATCAAACTGAAAAAAAAATCCTATGTAAAAACAAATAATTCTAAGTCGAATTATGTAAAAGAGTGAATTTCGTAAAAAGTGCAGTTGACTCTTTCTACTTTGCTGCTTTCTCGTACTGTCTACACGGAACATCATTTCTGTCTACTCTTCCGTCGACAAAATGGTGCTCGTGCTAAGCCTGCTGGTCGTTTGTTTTCTCCAGCTCGTACCGCCAACTTCTACAGGGTCTGCCGCAATGCCTTCTGGCTGTGTCTCTGGCTCCACATAGAGGTTATTTTGGCCCACAGATCATTGGGCCAGCCCAATATTTAGTATACTTTCAGAAAATGTAAAACATAATAGTTGAATGGAGTTTTTATCCAAACCTTATAGTGTGGGTAATATAGGCACTAAATGATGTACGGAAAAAAGTTATATTCTTTAAAAAGATTTTTCGAATTGCGATAGAAGTCAACAGTGCAGCGGGCAAGATTTGAATTCAATTCTAAGCCCTTGCCAGACCAATATAATGGTGCCGATTCTCTTGTTACAAGTTTCTCTAAAATAGACTAAAAATCACTAAGATTTAGTTTATTCCTGTCAAACGACGATTTCTAATTCTGAAATAGACTAAAGTACCACAATTTAACTATATTTTAGTTTGACAGCACTAAGATGGCACCGAATTATTAGTTTAGTGAAAATGCTAATTTTGCCATTCTGAATTTGACGTTTTTCACCAAAAATTTTGGTTGACTGACAAAATCTGGCTATTTTTAACCGCGATTAAAAAGGTGTGGAATAAAATTTGTTGTCATAGACTAAAATTCACCACCACACCTCGACTTCAGGTGCAAAAAAAGTACTGTATCTTTTTTAAATTTTATTTTCCTTATATCTCGAAAATGGTGTGTCCTATCGCAAAAATAATGAAAATTTCGACCGCTTTAAAAATCCTTAAGCCCCCAAAATTCTACATGCAGGTATTTTTTATTATATTTTCCATAAATAAAGTGAAAAATTCCACATAGAACACGTCGAGGCTGCCCCACATACGGGCTCCCGGCTCTAACAAAAATCACGGTGTAGGTCAAACAAGTACCACGTGGAATCGCGATTGTCAAATTAAATTTTAGTTGCGTCAAAATTGTTTTTAAATTTAGAGATATTTTTTTGCAGAATAGCTTTAAGATTCTCATAGCCAAAAGTAAGGAATTTTAGTGTTACTGTAGTTACTTTAGTTCGGTGTACAAGAGAATCGGAACCATTGCCTTTTTTTCGAACAGTAGCTGGAATCACATATTTGTCAATAACTTTTCAAATTTAAATAGAAATGCCTCAATGTTTACTAAAAAAAAAACAATTTAAGTGCACCTCCAATTTGACACTTTTTATCGAGGAAAGAACCGGCTAAAAACTCCATGGTTTCATTTTCAAACGAAGTACTTAAATAGGGATTTTTAAGTACTCAGGCTCAAATCTATACAGAGAAAATGGACTAGCTTGCACTTAGCACAGTAGCGTTTCATACGACAATTGACCTTATTCGCATGGAGTTAATGTGCGAAAATGCACAATAACGTTATATAAAAAGGTTCATTTTAGTATTTAAGGCAACTGTTCTGAGTGTGAGTTGTGAGTTGAGTGCCTTTTTTTTTGTGTGGTAAATCATCAAATCACTTCTCCCGCTCTGGGCGGAGCGGAAGGGCGTGTCAGACTCTTACTGACTAAAACCCACCCGTGTTCCTTCAGTTGCCTGTGCGCCAGGGCCACGGTAACTCTTTCGAACAATCCGCGACCCCGAAGCAATAGTGCCTAAAGTCACAGTTTGCTCTAAAGATTTCAGCTTAAAAAAGTAGAAATGTCTTACAGATACGTGGCCCAAACCAATGAAAAATCCGGTATGGACAGCCATTTTCGCGTGTCTGAACGTGAGTATATGCTTGCTGAGCTGGTGGCCTTCCTTCGCTAACAATTACTTGCATTGGGGCGCAGCTGGCACCTGGGTGCTGCTTATCTGTCAAGGTATGTGGCTTTATTCTCTAAACATCACTTCGAACTGTGAAAGATTTGAATCTGCGAGAAGTCGCATTAAAAAACATGTTTACAAAAAAAAACAACCAACTTCCAAAAAAAACCACTACAAAGTTAAAATAATTTTAATTTCGGAAGTAGGTGTCTTTGGTTTTGTATTTTCGTTTTGTGCCACTGACTTCTGAAATTAAAGTTATTTTACTAACTTAATGATAAGTCCGGGTCCACACCGGACGATCCAGTGCGCTTCGATCGGTGTGGAACTGTGGACCCAGCTAATGATTAACAATATTGTACCTACTTTTAACTTCAAACATACCGTTCCGATACTCGTTCCAAGGAACGTTTATTTGTATGTAACGAGTGTTTCTCATTCTAAGTGACTAAATTATATTTTTTTTTTTGAGAAAAAAAAATCATAAATCAATAATTTTATTTTTATTCCCCCAGGTCTATGCAATCAAGTTATCGGCTTACATGAGTTTCAGAACCAAGTATGGTACATGCTGTTCATAGTGTTCGTGCCGTACGCGATGTTCCCGCTTTCTCTGTGCTGGTGCATCACTATTGGCATCGTCTCTGGTTTGGCTCAAATTGTGGCCACTTTGGTATACATACCGACTCGCATGCAAACGACAACTACGGCTGTAAACGATTTAGTTATTGTAAGTACATCTAAAACTACGGTTTGAAGGGCTCTTGGCGAAGTAATAACGATCAATCGATCAGGTTAAGCTACGCTTGCCGCGGTCGGTTCGTGCATGGGTGACTATCCTTACATAACGAAATCCCTCCGTGCCTCGAAAAGCACTTTAAACCGTTGGTCCCGGCCATCAATCGTGGATTTTGACACTTTCTGAGTCTCACAGTTACTGAGTTGTGGAGGTTAGATAGGTAGTCGCTCAACTTAAAGAGCTCAATCACTCGACGAACACCAAAGTATGGACATTTGGATAGGCCTCATAAAATGCTCAAATAGACTCTTTTGTTTCCAGACTTACTCATGCAACCTACGTCTACTGACCAGCAATGTGTTATTATACATAGCGGTGAATTTCGCTGGAATGTATGCCAAGTCTCTCGTTGACTGGGGACAGAGGAAGGTGTTTCTGGAGACGCGCAAGTCAATGATAACCTTGGAGAAGACCAAGAAGGAGAACGATAGGCAGTGGAGCCTGTTTGAGAGTGGTTAGTGTTCAAATATGTCTTTTGGACTGAACTGTCCATTGTCGTACCTACGTCGCTGAATAACGTGTGACATAAAATATCGGACGTGACTTAAGTCACAGTGTAAGCTATTGCAGGTGCAGGGTGGAGGGATGCTGATGAAATAGCAGGTGAAGAACTCGAGTAAAACGGTATTAAACACACTGTATGTCGACTTATTTACCAGTTTCTGAAGCTAAACTATAAACTAAGACTGCTGAGGTAAACTGGAAATTGAAACTGACAACACTGACTGTAGCCGCAGTTTGTCCTGCTATATATATCACCAAAACATTATAGTGCAAGTAGTGGGTTGCCCTCTGTGCTGTATTCATTATTTTGGAGCTTTCAACCAATACTACCAAAGTGCGGCTCGGATATTTCAGGCAAGTTGAAAGTTGCTCCTGACAGGTTGCAACCTGCTCCCGGGCTCTTACAATCTGTCCATGTGTGTGCCTATGATCGATCGTAAGCAAGTTAGTTCGTATTATAGCCACAGATGCGATTATGAGATTGCTGTGCTTCTCTACACACAGCTATCAGGCCATTTTTGTTCTTGTTTGGAAAATCCTCATGGATGTCCTCTGCCCTGGGGGGGCGGAGGGGTCTAACAGACTCTTACTGACTAAAAACCACCCCGGTATTCCATCTCACACCTACGCCGGGTGTCGCGGGAACGTTCGATACTTCCGCAACCCCCGACTGGTGACGGCCCGCCTTTGCGGGCCGTCACCAGTTTGACGCCCCCTGCTACGTCTAAGAGGGGCGCACGTGGAACACTACTCGCCACCACCTCGGGTCCTGATGTATGGGGGGCGACGGGCGTCCGGCTCCCTGTTTATGCGACACAAGTTCTTCCCGAAGCAACCATGCCCCGAGAGCACCTGCGTCACCCGAAACGTCAGGGAGCCGTGACTCCTCCCGAGCCAGACTACGAGCACCGGCCGGACCGCCTCGACGGTGACGAGGCCGGCAGTAGGGCGTGAGAGCCTGGCCCGCCATTCCGCACCACAACCTCGCGGAGCTGCAACCGACGCTGCTCCATATGGCGCTGCATCGGTCTCTCTTCCCGCGCCCGCGCTTCCTCGCGCCACCATTACAGTGACGCGAGCACCTTCGCCTCCAGGTCACAGGGCGGGAATCCGGCTAGTGCACAAGCCGCTTCGTAGGAGATCGTGCGGTACCCCCTTATGACTCTGACGGCCATTGCTCTCTGCGGCTTTCGCAGATCAGCAATGCTACCGGCCGTTAGGTCAGCCGCCCAGATCGGGGCCCCCTAAAGGACCATCGATCGCACGGTCGCCACGTAGAGAAGCCTACAAACGGCGCTCGGGCCCCCCAGATTGGGAAGCAGCGTTGACAGTGCCCCAGCCGCACCCAACAACATGGGTGCCAGTTGCCGGAAGTGGGAGCCGAAGTCCCACCGGCTGTTGAGCACCAACCCCAGGTACTTCATGGTGTAGTTGACAGCGATTCGAACGCCTCCCCTCCCCACCACAATGTGGGATCCGGACGGTGGCGCCCGCTGAGTCCTGGTTGGAGTTCGCCCCTCAGTACCCAGTCGTACCCGATGTTCCACAGGAGCGGTCCTAGGACCGAGCCCTGTGGAACACCGCACGACATGTGGCGCTGGTTTACGCCATCGCGCCCAATACAGGTGACACACCTCTCCGCCAAATAATACCCAACGATACGGTGGAGGTAGAGAGGCACCCGATGATAACGCAGTGCCTCCTGAAAACAACTCCAGGGCAGGGTGTTGAAGGCGTTGGAAATGTCCAAGGACACCGCCACCACCACCCTACCCCAGGACACCGTTTCCTCCACCAGGACTCTCACCCGCAATATAGCGTGGATGGTGAAGCAGCTATCAGGCCATGTCCCAATCGAAACCGATAGTCGCGCAAGCAGGCGATCGTCGCGCTCCTTTATAAGAAATGAGACGAATATGATGATGAAGTGATCTCCAACTCATGTGTGTAAAAGCATTTTATGTAATTGCATATTTTTTTAAATTATATGACGTACTCGCGCGATCAGTCAAGTCGGTGTACGTGATAATTTATGTAAACGGACACGTAATCGTGTGTTCACGCGACAGTCTCTTTCGATTAGGACATAGGGGTCGACTAGGGACTGACTACACTAACTCGTTTGATTTCCGTCTAACATCTTAATCAATACAAGGTTACGTCCGTGTATCTTTTGAGGAGTAGATATAAAAATATATATTATGTACTGCCTAAATACAGCATCAGTCACTTCTCACTTCTGTCAGTCGCGGGCGTACGTCGCATCCGATAGTTTGATCCGAATCCAAGGAACAAATAAGACCTTTAAGATACTACTTTTTAAATCCCGCATAATTTACTCACACTTGGAGAACTTTCAGTGATCCTATCGTCTGAGACCATGACAAAAAACGACTTCACTGACTTTAAAATTTGCAGTGATACCAGACTTCCTGGCGAAAAAGATCTCCAGTCACGTCTTTATGACAGGTGGTGAGATTGAAGAGCAGCAGTACAGCCAGCTTGTAGATGTGGTACATGAACTCCAGGACGTGTCCATACTGTTCGCTGACATCAAGGGATTTACTGGTGAGCCAAACTTGTGGCGGTAGGAGGAATAGAGGTATAAGGAATAGGGAGGAAAGCTCCTCATCCTTCATAGAAAAAGTAGGATCCTCCGACCAAACGGGCGTTGTTTCTGTTGGACTATTGCCTGATGGTTTATGTCGGGATGTTGTATACTATGGCTGGGACATCGGCGCACAATCTGTTACCATAGATTCAGTACATGATTCTGGAACCTCCAGCGTTAAAAATTTACGTCGGTTATTTTAAAAAAATTGCTGTTCCATACATTTTGACTGCTTAGATATTGCACTTTGGTAGAATACAGCTGTTTTTTTTCTAAACCGGCTATAATTTTCAACCTAGGGGGGTCAACATCATGTACTGAATCCACCCTGTATATCCTAATCGTGCGGATAACTCTGCTTGCGCGTTGCACGATTTTGCGTGACGCCAGTGTGAGCCGTAATTGCGCATGTAGCGTTGTAGATGTAGACCACAAACTCTTCTGAAAATACAACAAGGTTGGTGGAAAGGGTGACGTACATGGTACAGTCAAGGAATGAAAAGGTTACGCACTTTTAAATGCAATGTTATGTAAAATGAATAAGAAAGTAACTTAACTTTTTCATTTTGAAAAAGTGAGAATAGTACAGAATATTGTTTATTACTTACTTGGTTAAGAATATTTGACATGTCACTTACGGCTGATTTTTCAATAGTCCGGTAACTTTTATCTGAAGAAAAAATATGACAGTTTGACATATTGTCCATACAAAAGCTGTCAAACCACAATATTTATTCCTCAGAGGAAACATAAATGAATATTGAAACATTAACCCATAATAAAAGTAATTTAATAAAGTGATAATTGTGGTGTTTTGTTTTAATCGCATTTTGTCCTGTGGGGGATATTTTGCAACCTATTTTTGTCATCATTCCTTACTTTATTTTCAGTGTATATGTACAATGTAAAAAATAAGTTTTGTGGATCTAGAATCCCTGCAAGTCTAGACCTGCATTTATCTAAGCGTGAGTTTACGGGTCATAGCCTATGCTCTCGGGGGAGGGCCATTCGGAGCCGGGTTAAAGTGACCGTATCGCGTGTATTCGGGTCCGAGATCTTCTAGACCGGTGATCGCCAATTGTTGGAGTTTATTGATCATATAGCCATGTAGATCGTAGGCTCTGATGTGCCAGGGGTCTTGTTGTAGCATCTCCCATAGTGCGTCCGTGTCTAACCGTCGTCTGTCAAAACCTCCTGCAGCTTTTAGCGCCATTCTGTATTTGCGCTCGATTTCGTCGATCGTAGTCAAGGATCGGGAGCAATAATGTTTGTATAATGATTAGCTTATAGAATTTAGGATCTGTATCGGATGATGAAGCTGAACGCACCTATTAGTCTTACTCTTTTCAAATTTTTGCCAACTTCTTTTGTGTGATGATTCATTGACAGTTTTTGTCTCGCGTTACCCCTAAGTATTTAACTTGTTTCTTGTACTTGATATACTCTCCTTTCAATCGAATATGATTTCTGTAGCCTGTGTTAGGGTTTCTTCCTCTTGGTTTCTTGCTAGACAACATATTGCATTCAGTTTTGTCGACGTTATATTGCATTCGTTATCGCTTGTAGTAGTCGATTATTTCGTCCGCTACTCATTCTGCTTATGTGATGGCGTGGTCGGGGCGTTCTGCTGCGTTAAGAATACACAGGTCGTTTGCATATTGAGAAAGCATTTGACCTGCTATGCGTTGTCTTGGTATGTCTGAAACATAAAAGTTGAATAAAACCGGCCCGAAGATCGAGCCTTGGGGCACCCCGTGAGAGACTAGTTTTTCTGTTCCAGTAGTCGTGAGAACTTTGCCTCTCGTGGTTCTGTGCGAGAGATAATTTTCTATGATCTTGATAATGTTGTTACGAACTCCTCCGTCGTATAATTTCTTAATGAGGCCTTTATGATTGATCTAATCAAATGCTTTGGAGAGGTCAGTCGATATCATCGCAACACTGTGTCCTTTGTTCTAGGCGTCTGCGATGTTCTTTCTTATTCTCAGTATTTGAGTGGCGGTGCCTCATTGACGAAGAAACCCGTGTTGGTACTCCGGTATTAGTTATTTGCATTTCTTCATCAGTCGTGAGAGTTCGCCTTTCTGTTTGCTGAACTTTTTGGCTTTCAGGTTGCTTGTCATTTCAATTTCGTAGTCGTTTTCCAGGTTAAGCGTAAGCAGTGAGCACCGGTGCGTCATCAGATGAAATTGAATCAAGATTGCATGATTTTACCTCTATGTCCACGTGAACATAGGTGAGCACTGCTATGTTTAGGATGTTGGTAACTTGGCTGGTCGGGCGAGATGGAAGATTTGTGTGGATTATTCTACGGTCACTTTCGCTGTATATGATTCTCAATATGACGACTAGGCCTCTCTCTCGCGAGTGTCCGATTGCTGTCATGCGAAGGTTCATGCCCCCAATTTTAATGGCACTTTCTTCTTTCAGGAGTTTTTCAAACTCATTAGCATAATCTGTCTAATTTGAAATGGGGACATATATGCCTTTGAGTGTTATGTATTCATCTGTGGCGTGGTTAGTGAATATGCGCAGTGCACATCCCTCTATTTTTCGTTCATCGTCATCAATTGTCTCGATGAGTTTAATTTTTTAAACTTTTAGATCGTGGTCCCTAGATGGTCTGCTTTTCTTTCAAATATTTTATCGTATCCTAGTATGTTGAATTTCTCTTTTGTGAGATTGATTTTTGTTTCATTCAGTACTGCAATATCTAGATGATATTTCTGAGGAAGGTGTTTTATTTCTTGAAATTTGTTCCTCACGCTGTGTACGTTTGCGTGCAGGATCTTCAGTTGATTTTTAACGCGCGTGTTTATACACATAATAGCCTGGTGAGTTATTCGAACAATGTTGCAAAGCATTTCATAAGGACTTCATCCAACATGGCTATATTGCGTGCTTTTTCTTCTAATATGACTGCCTTCGTGTGGGATTGCGAGCCATTGGCAGCCAGGGCATATGAAACTTCCGGTTGCGTATTTGTTCTACTATAGACATCCCCTTTTCTTCGAACATTTGTTTTATCTCTCCATGGCTTTTTGAAATAGAGAGCATTTTCTTTGAATTGCAGTTTGTTGTTCTGGTTGAACATCCAGGCAGTTTGAGCACATCATTACGATTTTGCCTTGGTTGTTCTGTATCTGAGTCGTGGGACTTTTCTTCAGCGCGTGGCATGCATTGGTTGCATGGTTGAATCTGGAACAGTTTTTACACTGTAGCACTCTGTCCGCATTCACTTTTAGGTGCGTGGAAGAAGTGCTTTTGTTACTTTTCATCCATTTGGCTATTTTTTTAAATAAAAAAAACCGTCAAATATACATATGTAGTTGTATATCAAATGTAATCTTCTTTATTTTCTTCTTGCCATCTCATCATGTTGCCTTTCATGGTCGTAATCTATGGTTGAGTTGAGGATTACGACCTTTGTGGTTTTGATCTGTTCACCCTTTGGTTTGAATGCAATGATGCAAATCGGGTTTGAACTTTTATATGTCCTCAACCATATTTGAACGGCTCGTGTCGTCAGTAGCTGTGATCATTATGTTTTTACTTCTAGGGTTGCGACGAATTGTGCCATGATATTTGTCTTGGAGTTGCGTGATCTTCTTGGGGTCCCTATTATCGTGAAACTTGTAACGCGGGTCCGTTATTAAAATCAGAGAAACGTGTGTAGACGCTCTTGACTCCTTTACTGCTACCGGTAATTGAGGTGTTTCTTTCTCAACAGTACTTTTCGGTGCTAATCGCCCGGTGGTTTGTTTGCTTTTAGCCCCGTCCGATTCGTCATACGGGTTAGATCGCTTCAGTGATTAGCTTCGGGCACGAGTCAAACGTGCACAGAGCGATGACGCAGATTGGGAGCGCAGGATTGGCTCACGACTACTATCTTCCTGGTGGATGTGATCTTTGACTAGCAGTTTCTCGAACCTGTTGCGCAACTGCAATGATGGCGCATCAGAAGCTCGTTGTTTTTCCTTGGTTAATTTGACATTTTACGTCACTGTTTTCCTTATGAGTTTCAAACTCAGTTCGTTTGATTTGAACTTAATTTATCTTTAGGCTATTGCATACATTTTCCTCTACCGCGGCAAATTCCATCAGTGGGATTGCTTTAATGTGCGTTGTTTTCTACAAACCACACAGGTGTATGCGTAATGCTTTTTGCTACTGCATTGTCACAAGAGTAGATTTTGTAGTGGATATCTGGTACAAATTTGTTGTCCGTCAACCGGTGTTTAACAAACATACAGATTTTAATTATACTGGAATGGTTGCACTTTTTGCATTTCGCGATTTTTATTTTAAATTGTCCGTTTGTCCAATCCTGAAAGTTTTTAATGTGATTCCTGGTTTTCATTGTGTTGTGAATGAGCCGTCTTTATTCGTAAAGATTTCTTTCGTGGTTTCACAAGTTACTTGATAATCAAGCACTATACACTATACACACTAGCACTATTATTAATTAAGGTGGACTCCACTACTGGAGATTCGTTTTCACTAGAACTAGTCATTATTGTCATTTTGTTCACTTATTTTCACTACATTATAACATTTTAGAACAAAATTCACTATTTCGTAATATTCGTAAATAATAAACGCAATATTATTACTTATGTGGGTAGATTTAAAACACGAGCTAAGAATGTAGTACGTGCGCTTGTTTCGGCGTCTCGCATGACACTGAGAAAGTGATATGGGCCCACTATGTAGGAAAGGATCTGGCAGAATAGTCGACATCGGCTCAATTGCCAAAGAAGAAAAAAAAGATAGGAAAGGATTGTCATTGAAAAGTGCTTAACGTTTGCGATCCTTGACCGTACTTTGGTACTAAAGAATTAAGATTAATTATTGCACTCACTGAGGTTCAACAACTGCACTACAAATATTGTACTTGAGTGGATATGGACCGACAATCTACAAACACAACATACTTTAATATAAACTCAACCTTCCCAGATCCTTAGACTTCCAATTGTGTGGCATGCTTCGCACAGACTTTTTATGTGGGTTAATTAAAGTAACTTTCGATAACTTTCAGAATTATCAAGCAAATACAGTGCACAAGACTTGGTAATATTGCTGAATGCGTTGTTCGCTGGCTTCGACGAGTTGGCATCGGTAAGATTTTAATAATTCTCCACGCATGCTGAAAGCTATTAAAGGCCCTTGTATTTACCCTGAACCTGGAACAACCAAAACAATAAGACAAGATGTCAGTAGACCAAATAAATATGACAGGATGACTTGGATGGATTCCTCGGGAACTAGGGATCAATATAAGTGAAATTTAGAAGATCCCTTTAACACTTCGACTACGAATTCTCGACTCGGTCGACTCTGTTGGCTACTTATACAAAAAAGTTCAACCTCCTCTATATATAATATATATACGAGTAGGTTTATGCATTATCCATATAAACAAATTTCTTCAATCAATTATTAGATTTATTGAGTATAATCAGTTGAATTCAGTACTAAGCACTTTTTTTTTTCTATTTATTTAAGGAATTTTTATACATAGAGTACATGTCAATTCCATCGTAACCTAACTTAAACTAAGATACATCTACATACTAATTATGGCTTACGACTAAATAACATAAACAGCGCTTTAGCGGCTTCAGACAAAGGAGAGGACAACATCTCGTGGAACATACCCACATTGGTTCTGCTCAAGTAGAATGTTCTTATAAAGAGCTCTCGAACCGTCGCGTAACGGACACATTCCACCAACAGGTGATGCACGTCTTCAACTACACCGCACATATCACAATTTGGAGAATCTGATTTCCTCATCATGTGTGCGAACTTGTTCAGTGGAACGTGACCAGATCTTAACCTGAACGCTGTTACAACAAAAGATCTACTCAAATTCACATTAATGAGCCATGGTATTCGAGGAGGCTCACATTGTATTATTTTGTACCAAATTCCTTTACTAAGTACTATAATTGTTGTTACGTCAAAACAAAACAACAATTAAAGTACTTAGTTCTGAATTCAAATTATTATACACAATAAAATAGAAAAAACTGCTGTATCAGCAGCAGATTTTTTTTTGATAAGCGACGTTAAATTTCTACGCTAGGGGACTAGAATCAATTGCCGAATCCTTGGTAACAGGGATGCCACCCTGTATATTCAGTCAAGCGGTAAATACTGTGCGAAACAGATCCGGGTTACTAGTTTTACATATTTGTTTAATTATCCAGGAAAACAACTGCGTCCGCATCAAGTTACTGGGTGACTGCTACTACTGCGTGAGTGGACTGCCGCAGCGGCGCGATGACCACGCTCAAAGCTGTGTCAATATGGGTCTGCATATGATACGAGCCATCCGCAACGTGCGGAAGGCGATGAAAGCCTCATCACTGCCTAAGATTGAGGTGCGTATATTATTCATATTTTTAGAATTCACTGTTCTAAATTCAAGCCTTCTAGTCCTCGTTGCTTTAAGACAGAAGTAGGACACCTAGTCGTGACCGAAACCAATTATTTCCGCCGTAAAACAGCATGCCTATATTTTCTTTTAAAGTTTTAAATAATGTGAGTTCCAGTAATAAGTCCAACATGTTGCAAATAGTTATCCAACATACGTTTATCTGTGTTCAGGTGGAGCTGGACATGCGCATCGGTATCCACAGCGGAAAGGTGCTATGCGGGGTGCTGGGACTCCTTAAGTGGCAGTTCGACCTTTGGTCTCGTGACGTCACCCTTGCTAACCACATGGAGAGTGGTGGCTTGCCTGGGTAAGCTTTCATTATAATTGATTTAAAGTTTTTAATGCCCAATATTCGACAATTTTCCTTCATTTCTGAAATGTTTTTATTCTAAGTGGGGTTTTCGTGCACCCATTTTTTTATTTACGTTTTAAATGACGGACTTGCGCTACTATTTGGGTCACCAAGATACAGGCTGTGCCTAGTTTGGGACCCGCTGTTAAATCTGACAAAAAGCCTTCTGCTATTAGAAAATCATACCATGTTCCTTGTATGTGTGTGTAAAATGAATTATAATTTCATCAAAAAACTGAGATAGAACAAGTTTAACGGGGAAGCGCCAGGTAGCCCGCGAAATTGAAATTTTCTTACGTCTTTTGCAATTTGCAGGTCAGTGTCAGATTGTATGTTGAACAAAATATGATTCGCGACCGTAACAAGTATGTATTTACCGAATTAAAATCATCAATACAACCCTCTAAGTTAATTTATAATCCTGTTGAATGACAATTTCATAAAATATCAATCAATAAGATTATATGAACTTAGAGGGTTATATGGATAATTTTAATGATTATAATTCTGTTTATATTAGGTTGGGGAAAAAGTCTTTTCGCATTATAGTATGTATGAACTTGTAATAAAATCTCTTTGACTATACTATTTGTATCTGGCTGGTTTTGGTATCATTGAAAGTTTAAATTTTAAAGAACATAATTCCAAATTCAAATTAGGAAAATGTGTGATTTTCATTTGTTTTTCGTACTGTCAAGATGAGTGAATCTAATGACGAAATTCGATACATTTTAAAATTTTACTACAAAAAAGGTAAAAATGCAACGCAAGCCGCGAAAAAAATTTGCGATGTTTACGGACCTAGTGCAGTGTCTGTGAGAGTAGCACAAATTTGGTTTAAGCGTTTTCAATCCGGAAATTTTGATATCAAAGATGCACGTCGCTCTGGTCGCCCTATTACGGATAAAATGGATGCCATTTTTGAAAAAGTGGAGCAAGATCGGCATATCAGTAGCTATGACGTAGCTGAAGAACTGGGAATTGACCACAAAACAGTTTTGGCACATTTGAAAAAAACTGGGTACACAAAAAAGCTCGATATTTGGGTACCTCACGAGCTCACTGAAAGAAACCTAATGAACCGTGTACTCATTTGTGATTCTTTATTACGACGTAATGAAACCGAACCATTTTTGAAGAAGCTGATAACTGGTGATGAAAAGTGGATCACGTACGACAAGAATGTGCGAAAAAGGTCGTGGTCAAAGGCCGGTCAGGCTTCACAGACTGTGGCGAAACCCGGGTTAACTCGCAACAAGGTGATGCTGTGTGTGTGGTGGGATTGGAAGGGCATTATTCAATATGAGCTGTTACCACCAGGCAGGACCATCGATTCTGAACACTACTGCGAACAACTGATGAGATTAAAGCAAGAAGTTGAGAGAAAGCGGCCGGAATTAATCAACAGAAGGGGTGTGGTTTTTCATCATGATAACGCTAGACCTCACACATCTTTAGCCACTCAGCAAAAATTAAGAGAGTTTGGCTGGGAGGTGTTAATGCATCCGCCGTATAGTCCTGACCTTGCACCTTCAGATTTCCACCTGTTTCAGTCTCTTCAGAATTCTTTAGGCAGTGTCAGGTTAACATCACGAGAAGACTGCCAAAACCACTTGTCGCGGTATTTTGATCAGAAGTCCCAAAATGTCTATAGCAATGGGATCATGTCCCTACCTACAAGATGGCAAAAAGTTATCGAACAAAATGGTACCTACATACTTTAGTTATATGTAAATAAACTATATTAAAAAATGTTTTGAATCTTCTTAAAAAATGCGCAGCAACTTTTTCCCCAACCTATTACATATACTTGTTACGGTCGTGCATTATATGTTGTTCAACATACAACCTGGCACTGACCTGCAAATTACAAAAAAAAACGTAAGACAATTTTAATTTTGGCTAGGCAACATGATGCCGGCGATCTCGACTGGTCCCCTCTGGTCGAGAACAAATCAGGCAAATCACCTACTAACCAGTGTAAGGATGTGAACCTCAGTGATCTCAATAAGCACTTCTCTATCCTTCCCTTTTCTCTTGATCCGTCTGTCAAAGCTGCGACAGTGGAGAGTCTTGCTAGTTTGCCGTTACTATAATGTTCTAACTTTAAGGTTAGCGATGTTACTGAGGATGACGTTAAGATATCTATACTTTTAGCGATTACTTCTTCAGAAGTCGGTAATGATAAGTTGCGTTCAGGAATGATAACTCTTATGCTTCCCTCATTACTTCCTGTTCTCACTCACATCTTGAATCACTCATTTTCCTCTTGCTCATTTCCGTCAGTTTGGATACAAGCTCACAAAACTAACGTTCTTAAAGAAGAACGTCAAACAATACAAGAACAGGTACTGAGATTATGAATTGTTGTTCTTTAGAGGGAAATGGGATAATAGAAATAGATCTCTTTAGATCTATTTCTATTATCCCATTTCCCTCTAAAGTTTTTGATCACATAATTCATAGACAATTATCATTTTTCTGGACTTCGAACTCGATAATATCCTCTTTTCAATCCGGTTTTCACCCAGATCTCAGTACCTGTTCATGTATTGTTTGACTTTAGGTGTGCCTATAACTCAGTGGATTTTGACATTTTACTAGGTATCCTCAAATCTATCAATGTCTGGTCTTCCGCTCTAGCCTGATTCGGTTCTTATCTTCAGGGCCGCTCTCGGTGTGTCCGCCTTGACGAGTCTTTCTCTGATTGGTGTAGTCTCACTGATGGCGTTCCGCATGGTAGCGTTTTCTCTCCTCTCCTGTTTTCAATATTCATAAACTTTGTTACCAAAGTAATCTCTTCTAGTTTCCATCTCTACGTAGATGACTTGCAGCTGTACCGACATTTTACTGTAGCTGACGCAGGTTCTGCAATTGCTGCAATGAATCATGACCTGGTGTGTATTAGCGCTTGGGCGTAGTCTTTTAGTTTGCAAGTTAACCCAACTGATCCCACGCCATGATAATAGGAAGCAGATTCGTTCGCAATGCGGCTGGTGATGCATCTCTGATGCCTTTATATCTTGATGGTGTTCTCATTGACTCCGAAACCAAAGATCTGGGTATATTTATCGACTCCAATCTTTCATGGTGTGCTCAGGTCAATCAGGTCAATCTAAAGGTACAGTCACCAAAAGAGATAAGTAACCAGGGTCGTAGGATATAGTTGAAGTTTAGTCAGAAACCGATGGATGTTTTCGAATGAAATTTAATGTGATAAGATAAGATAATTTTATTTGCTTAAAACATGGTATACATAGGTGTTATTATAGAAAATGAGATCATACATGTTTTGCTTAAAATTAAAGCATTCAAACTTATACGACTAAAACAAATTTGAATTTAAAAACATTATAATTTATGTTCAAAAAAATCCTTAATATTATAGAAATTATTTTCATTAAGCCATTCATATAATTTAATTTTGAATAACCTACAATTTAATATTTTTTATACATTAGGTAATTTATTATAAAGACGTACACACATAGCCACGCAGCTTTTGTTATATTTTGCTAATCTAGCGAGGTTATCTAGTACAAGTCTGTATTGGTCACGCCGACTGCTTGAACTTATTTCCTCTGCTGTTTTAAACAATTCTTTATATTTCCTAACGAACATACATGCTTCATGCAAATATAATGAAGGTAACGGTAGCAAACCAAGCTTTTTAAATATAGGTTGACATGATTCATCAGATGGAATCCCATATATGCTCGTAAACATTTTTTTTGGGCGACAAATGCTCTATTTCCTTCAGTACTATTTCCCCACATAATTAATCCATACCGTAACGAGGACTCAACGTATGCACGGTATGACATCATAGCCGTTTTTATATTTACCTTTCTAATCTGTGTGAGGGCGTATACAAATTTATTTATTATAAATAATCTGAATAAATGATCTGTTTGTTTTCTATTAATTAAATTAAATTTTATTCGACAACTTCCATCGGTTTCTTAATTAACTTCAACTATATCCATCGACCCTGGCTACTTATCACTTTTGGTGACTGTACATTTCATCGTTTCATTCGCTGAAATGCCTTCAAAGTCTCCTGCCCTTGAACACTAAAATTTCTTTGGCACAGACACTTATTCAGCCGATTATAGATTATGCCGACACCTGCTACATGGATGCTACTGAGAAGGTATTAAACAAGCTTGAGCGCTTGCAAAACTTGTGCGTTCGCTTTGTTTTCGGTCTGCGAAAGTATGACCATGTTTCTCACCTTCGCAAGGAACTCAAGTGGCTCCCGATCCACCTTCGCAGGAATACTCAGATTTTATGTCTCCTCTTCAACATCTTACACAACCCGTCCTTTCCTCCCTAACTGCGTGAGCGATTTTCTTACGCTCGTCCTAGCGACACACCGTGTAGTTCACACCTTAGATCTTCCTTAAATGTCATCCTCATAGAAAAAGCTACTAATGTTATTCCTTCTCTGTTCATGCTGTAAGATTGTGGAACTCAGTTCCGCCTAGCATTCGAGATTTAAAATCTATTTCTCATTACAAATACCGAGTAAAAGAGATCCTACATATATATATAATTTTATTTATTTTAACATTATGTATTTATTTGAGTATATGTTAACTATTTGCATTATATGTAATTATTATATACTAATATATTTAATATTCTAGTTTAAGACGTCACAAAATCAAATTCTTATCTTCTTGTTCTCACACACTATTGTCTACATTTCTTTTTTCATTTCCTTTCGCAGGTCTCCTGAAAGAAATTTGTGTGTACATAAATAGTAAAGAAATAAATAGAAAATTAGAATGTCGCGGGCAATCAGGCGCTTCGCCTTTAACATTTTTCTTCTACCGCTTCGTTGTTTATAATATTTACTTGACAACCCCGTTTTCACCCTCCTTTTACAAGACCAAAGTCAAACACAACCACCTCTCTGTGGCAAAACATTTCTCGGTCATGTGCACATTAGGCATACAATATACATTACCAGTCGCATCCCATTGTACATAACACAGTTATATTTTTCAGTCGAGTCCACATTTCATCTGCTACACTGAAATGCCTCAACGGAGCATTTGAGGTGGAACCTGGAGACGGCGGGTCGCGGGACCCGTACCTTCGAGAACACCACCCTGACACGTACTTTATTAAGTGTCCTGAAGAAACCGAACAGACCGATCAGCTACCCGACAAAAAAACGTCACACAGGAGCAGGTAAACCAAATTTGCATTATGACGAAATAACCTTTTGATTTTGTCGATCACTGTTTGCGATCAAAATTATCTCAATAGTCCCGACGGAAAATTCGAAAGCAATTTTCTCATGAATCAACGGCTGCAACTTTGGTAAAAGACTGTGGCTAAGTAATAATAACCACACGGGTCGATCGATCAGGTTAAGCTTCGCTTGCCGCAGTTGGTCCGTGGATGGGTGACCATCTTTACATTAAGACCCCTCCGTGCCCCGGAAAGTACATCAAACCGTTGGTCCCGGCTGTCATTCGTGGATCTTTGGCAGTCGTTACGGGGCGTCAGAAGCTTAAAAGTCTGACAACCAGTCTTACCAAGGAGTATCGTATTACCCAGTAACTGAGATGTAGAGGTCAGATAGCTGCATTCGATTAGACTGGAAGCCGACCCCAACCTAGTTGGAAAAGGGCTAGTTAGATGATGAACTTTGAAAAAAGACCTATTTCATATTACTATACTTCCTAAAATACTTTGTTGGAACCACCATAAAAATAACAATAATACTATAGAAAAAAAATCGTTGTTGAATTTTGCGTAATGTTCGTGACTGTACATTTTCTTGCAATCGGAATATCGGATATATTATGTGTTCTTTATTAGTGCTGCCTTAAATAATTATAATTTCTTTATTTACACTTCAAGACATAGACATCTGTGTAGCCCTGGCTCCTGTACTAGGAGTTCCTGTATCACAAAAGCCAGACCTCGCAATTTTCAGGGAATATGTTATAGAAGCGCAATAGAGAACGCGCGACAACGCGCTTTGTAATTGCCTAGTTTTCATCTAATAACTGTTATAATGACCAACAGCATGCCGTCTGCGTCACAGCTGACCTGGGAGATCAACACTCGCCGGCAAAGCAGTATAGCCGAGGAATGGACCCCGAAGATGCCCTTTGCAGACGTACTGTTCATCATTTTATTTACACCGATATACAAAGTTATGCTAAGAATTAATGAACCTAGGCTTATACCGTTTCTTGAATAAAAACAATATTTAAAAAACCTAATAAATTTTCAAACGCATGTCAACTGCTGTGATTGGATGACTGAAATACCAACATCGCTTGACATGAGTTTAATTTTGACATGTCGTCGTTGAGTTTCGTTCCAGATACCGGCACCCTAATTGGGTAACACACTTTCAAACACAATTCGAAAGTTTTGGAGGATATTGCTTCATAGGCATAGGTTTGAAAAATTTGTCTGCTCGTCAGCAAAAACATCGTCCTGTCTCTGTCTTCTTTAAACGATTGACAGAAACAGAACGATGTTTTAAATTAATTTAACGTTAAACGTATTTGTGGCGCAAGTGGGACCTCCATTGGAATGTCTATGGGGTCGTTCTATGACGTGTTCAATAGAATCAATCAACCCTATCAATCAAATCAGCAATCGCAGTTCACTGCTGGACATAGGCCTGTCCCAGACTGCGTCACAACACTGTCCTCCGCTTTCCGCGTCTACTCTGTCCCCGCCACCTTTTTGTGGTCGTCGGTCCATCTAGCTGGGGGGCGTCCCACTCTACGCTTGCCGATACGCGGTTTCTACTCCAGTCTCCAATTGTCCCTAAATTATAATAAATACGTATATAATTTTGTTGCAGTGTTACGATGGCGAGTGGGCCCACTCAAAGGAAGATCTGATCGACGACGTGCCTCCGATGTTAGAAGTTGAGGTGAGTTACTATATAGTTTCATCATAATCTCAGGAAAGCTGGCATATGAGATCACCATGCTGACGACGTTTGACATAAATTATGATCTGCACCATTACAATGTAGGCACGAAGGCCCACCATAATTAAATTCGTTAGGGAAACATTGTTACAAGTTATTTCCTTCTGTTTTATCCTCTCTCCTATTATCGATGCATGACACGCCAGCATATAGGTACTATAAGCTGACATCATGAGTCGCAAATGATACTATGTAGTAGAAAGAAATAATAATTATTTTATTGTACTATATGAGCATAAGCAACTGCAGTCAAAACATTGAATAAAATAAGTAAACATGTATTAAAATGTACTAAAGATACAAGGTTTAAGTAAACCATGCGTATCTGACATGGACGTCAAACGTCACTATGTGGACCCATTAGATTAATTAAATCAAATCAAATCAAATCAAATCAAATCAATTTATTTGTGAAACATAGGTTTTATGATAGATGGATCTTAAGAACTAAATAGTGCGCTATGTCTTGTCAATTTTGACATACAAATATTTTGAGAGGAAAAATTAATAAGGTATATATATAAGGTATATATATATAAATTAGTAAGGTTAATAAATAGATAAATTGATATAGTGACCTTATTGGTGATGTTCTTCAGAAAGATCAGGTGCGTAGTACTCGCAACAGGCGTGCGTGTATGACCAGATGTATGAACGTAAACGAGGCAAAAGGAGTATTTAAGGATCCTAGCAGGTCTTTAGTTTTTGCTTAACCCCATGGGAAGAAGGCGTGAGTTTATGTATGTATGTGTATAGATTGATTAAATCGCTAATCAATTGGTCTGCGTTCGGTACGGTTCGGGTGCGCTACTCCGCATCGACTTAGGTCGGTCTCCTCCTGCCGCGTATTTCCCTTTCCGTGTTCAACTGGCGACACCGGTCTCGCGAAATCAACACGCTTTTGTTTTACTACGGAATCCTACGATCCTGTGTTCAATTCGCGTCAACTGAGCACGCCTTTGTGATCAAGTGGCGCTGGGTAAGGTTTAACAAAATCGTGTGTAAGTACCAAAGTAAAATATGTTAACTTCAAATAAAATAAACCCTCTCTATACCGAGGTGCCTAAAGAACAACGCCTTAAGTTCCAAAATAATTATCATTACTCATCAGAATAATTGTACGTGTTGTATTTATATTCTTATTGCCTACCAAAATGGATAAATGCTCACCAAATCTAACCATAGAAGGTCGACATCAGGGGCACCCCGAGGTTCGGTTGGTTAGGTTCCTTTAAACCCTTTAGACAGAAATAGGAGCCCCGCGAAGCGGGGCTCCGTCGACCTGCTTATTAACCCTAACCCACGCCGACCGACGTCAGGGGCACCCCGAGGTTTGATTGGTTACAGAAATAGGAGCCACGCTAAGCGCCTTCCATTATGCACTATGTAAACAAAACATAACCTTGAACGCACAGTAACAAACTGCAATGAGAAGCGCGCGAATCCAACTTCGGGCGCTCTCGCCTGCTTCGGCCCGCACGATTTATCCCGAATATTTACGAACGCGCTAAATCAGTACGGATTTGTTTCGAATAGACAGGTTAAAAAACCGTGTTCAATTCAATTACACACTGTTTTGTAAAACTTCTTTTAACGTTGCTTGATCACAAAAGCGTGCTCAGTTGACGCGAATTGAACACGGGATCGTAGGATTCCGTAGTAAAACAAAAGCGTGTGGATTTCGCGAGACCGGTGTCGCCAGTTGAACACGGAAAGGGAAATACGCCCTCCTGCCCCCGCATCTTACCGGATACCGGCTAAGCAGCGTATATTATTTGCTCATTGTGTTATCTTCGTTAGCGAAACTGCACTATCGGCTCATAATATACGACTCGTGTGTTTAGTTATAGGTAATTTGTATTCTTGGTATTGATGGAAAAGTACCTACGAGATAAATTAGAAAATAGTATATGGGAGCTAAATGTATTTTTTTTATACCTACAAAATTTGTACGCCGTTATTGGCAAAACATGGACGTACACAACATCTAATAAAATACCTTGCATGTCTGATTAAATCAGTTTATGTAAATGCATGTTTGACAAATAAATTATCTTTATCTTTACGTCTGCCAACAAACTGCTTTGCAGTTTGGCAGAGTATTTTTTTTTTTTTGTAAAACTTAGCGTTTCACCACAAATAAAGGTTTTTTTTTTTTTATGGGCTTTGATATTTTTATTGTAGTTAGGATTAGTTTAGTTTTTTAGACAAACCATTGTTACTTGTTAAATATATTTCGCTTTTAGTTTATCTCCTCACACATTCCTCCCTCACAGTTGGTGAATTGATTTTATTATTTATTGATTGATTTAATTAGTTGTTTACTTTATTGTTTAAAATACATTTTCACAGGAAAAAGACATAATAAACCACTTGATCGAGATGAAGTCAATCCGACGTATGCGCCTGCGTTTTATGCACCGTTGGTCGCTGCGGTTCAATCGGCCTACAATCGAAGCCCTGTTCGGACGAAATGACGAGGTGACCTTCAAGTCAAACATCATGTGTTGCCTGGTACTATGGCTGTTCGTTGTGACTGCGCAAACTCTTGTTTACTACAAGTAAGTATAGTATTATTACCTCTCCATCATTGTATAGCGTCGTCCCTTTCACCTACACGTTTGTGGCAGTCTTTTTCTAAAACTCGATGGTACTGTATCACAGAAATACTTTGCATTTGTAGCGGTAGGTATCTACATCGCCACATGCGAGGTACACGTCACACTGACGTCACGCAAATCCTGCATCGCGCAAGCAGAGTTTACCGCGAAACTAGCATATATATACAACGTCCCGACATCAACCGTTGGGCAGTTGCCCACCAGACACGACACCCGTCTGGTCAGAGGATCCTCCCTTTTATATGGAGGTGTAAGTGAACTTTACACCCTGTTTCTCATACCTCTATACATTTATTCTGCATCCTCTTCTTCTTATCTTTTTCTCTAAGAAGCACACTGCAATTTAAAAAGAGTTTTAAGTTTTCTTCGCTTTCTACTACAACCTGGTTTTTTGCATAAGCTACATCTACAAAACAATAAACTTAATATACTTATCCTGATAAATTCTTCATCTAAAAATACAAGTAAGCATTGTGTGTCTTTACTCTTTAATTATTCGTCTTCCTTTACAGATGCGTGGACCTCATAATAGTTCTGATGGTGATGACGGTTCCTCTCACCCTCTCTTTCGCGCTGGTGATGTTCGAGGAGGTCCCCAGCGTGCACATGTACCTGTACAGTCTCTCCGCACGTTTCAACAACATGCCTCTGCTCAAGATCGTACATATTTGCTGCTTTATCACTATCATGACCATAACAAGGTATGTTTTCTTCTTTCCCTGCGATCATAGATAGTTCCTTTTTTGGCACAAAAAAGAACACTTTAAAGTCTATTATGTCGTGTTTTTTTTATTTTTTTTTATTTTGAACAGTGCTAGTAACATACTTTTTTCTTCTTATTAGCTTGAAAGAAGTGGTGAAAATGTTAGCCAGTCACCAAGCGGGGCTGACTGCCCAGCTGTGTTGACGCTACATTTAAGTATCACCACTAATAAAGTTTATGTTTTATCTTTTTTGTTACAGCACAGTGAAACTTTACGTCTGCCCTGCTACAGACAGTAAATCAGGTTTGTAAATACACAATAATCATCGTTCCAGCCGAAAGGCGTCCACTGCCGGCCTATGCCTAAAATACATGATAAATGATGTTTACACCAACTGTTCGACAATGGTGCCGATTCTCTTGTATACGGAACTAAACTAACTAAACTGTCACTAAAATTTCAAACTTTTGGCTATGACAATCTTATAGCTATTCTGTAAAAAAATATCTCTAAATTTAAAAATTATTTTGACGTAACTAAAATTTAATTTGACAATCGCGACTCCATGTGGTAGGTACTTGTATGCCCGTGATATTTTTTTTTAGAGTCGGTGGCACGCATAGGGGGGCAGTGTCGACGTGGTTTATATGGATTTTTTTACTTTTTGTATGGAAAATATGATTTTGCGATAAGACACACCATTTTCGAGATATAAGCAAAATAAAATAAAAAAAGAAAGAGTACTGTTTTTGCACCTGAAGTCGAGGTGTGGTGGTGAATTTTAGTTCATAACAACTAATTTTATTCCACACCTTTTTAATCGCCATTAAAAATAGCTAGATTTAGTTAGACAACCAAAATTTTTGGTGAATAACGTCAAATTCAGAATAGCAAAATTGGCATTTCCACTAAACTAATAATTCAGTGCCATCTTAGTGCTGTCAAACTAAAATATAGTTAAATTGTGTCACTTTAATCTATTTCAGAATGAGAAATCGTCGTTTGACAGGCATAAACTAAATTTTTGTGATTTTTAGTCTAGTTTAGAGAATTTTGTGACAAGAGAATCGGCACCAATGTCAAATTACATGTCATGCAAACCTAACCTAAACTAAATCATTAAAGCCCTGGGATCTAGCCGGGCATTAATATTGTTCTGAATTTCATTTTTACCCGCTGTAATGTGATTTGAATTTGAAACATTGGAACCTCAAGTAAAAATCGCATACAAACATTTTTCATAGTACACACTAATCCCATGCATTTACAATTGAGAAATGCTCTAAAAAAAAAAAATTGCCGTCACGGGACGCCTGGCAGATGTGAAACATGCCACCGTTTATCGTGGCGACGCATCGCCACGGCATGCGTCGCCACGTGTACAATCGATTTAACCCGCGGCTATAGATGTTTCACATCAAAAATGGTCACCCATCCAAAGACTGACCTAGGCAAGCGAAGCTTAACATTGCAAATTCATTCTTATTTACCCTATGTTCAAGTTCCACATCAAAAACTATTTTGTAAATAAAATATAGCGTGGCGACGTTAAGTTTGTTTCGGCTTTGAAAGGCCGAAACAAACAGAGGTGACGTCCCTTTTAAAGTCTAGACATAATCTTGGTCACATCATGTGAAGACCATGTAGATTGGTATCTCAAATGGTCTTTTGAGGAAAGAACCACACAGATTGAGTGGACCTGTCCAGTCAGAGCACGCATTTGCCAGTAATTGTCTAACTCTCAATTCAGAACGGAAGGAGCTCAACGATTCGACGAATAATACCAAAGAAAGAACGTTTGGGCAGACTGCACAAATTACTCAATCATGATTAAAACTAACTGAGAGAAAAAGTAACACCCACCTATTCCTCACATTCACAATAATTAAAATAATATAATACTTAACAAAGTAAAATCATTGTCATTATATAGGAATATGGTATATAAAAATAAAATAAAACAAGTTTCACTGTGTAAATTTATTACAGCAAACCTTTTTGTCCTCAATATAGTATTTAACAGTATAAAAGATAGTAATAGGCTCTACGTAATAGGGAAACTTACAAAATTACTGCTGTTGTTTTGATAGGCTACTGATATAAGTCTCCCAGGCGTTCATATGGTGCATCGTGTATAACAAAAAAAAGTGGAATTGAAAAACCTCCTCTTTTCTTGAAGTCGGTTAAAAAAGAGACTCACAGTCACACAGGACGTATGCTGAGAGACGGAGATGATGCTCAAGAAAACTGAACTTATTAGGTGTTCAATATAAACGACAGTGTATTGTTATTTTATTCAAGCTTTAAATTTGAAACCGTGTTTTCCGTATGGAATGAGGAGTCAGAGTTTCATATTCAAACGCGGGTACTACCAATATTTAGTAGTAAATTAGCCGATTGTGTAGGCCCGATCCTGATCTGGAATTTGTAGTCAAACTTAAAAAAGTTACAGGGCGTTTAAGATGGCTCTCTGCATTGAGGAGCCACCTTAGAACTCGAACAATGCCCAAAAGATATTTTTGAAAATTTGGTATGATTTAGCAGATTATTTATTTATGCGTGATCTGTAGGTAAATAAAAAAAGGGTTTTGTAAGGCTACTACTAAGACCCGCGTTTAAATTTGAGATATGGTTCCTCAATCCATAAGGACATCTTAAATTCAGCAATATCTTCTTCAACAGCTGAGTGCCACCCCCCAGAATACGTGGTGTTCACGTGGGTGCTATGCCTGGTCGCTCTCACCTCGGTGCTCAAGTTGTACTTCCTCATCAAAACGCTGGTGGCGACCATCAACGTCGTGATATACTGCACCCTGATTCTATACTACTATAAACATTACCAAACCACGAATCGGTGAGTATTTATAGAAAAACTTTACTGTGCCCCATGGTTTCATGCGCATGGAGATTCCCACAGGAAACGTGCATTTATACCTTACATTAATATCAACGAATTTCTTGCTTTCCAGGCTACTGCCCGCACAAATGCTGGTCCTCATGATAGGTTTCCTTATAGTGGTTATCATTCACGCACGGCTGGTAGAAGTGATATCTCGACTGGACTTCCTTTGGAAGCTACAGGCGAAAACCGACCTTGATGAAATGGAGTACACTCAGCGCTTTAACAGAAATTTGCTCAAATATATACTACCAGACCACGCAATCAATCATTTCTTGAGCAAAGATTGGCATCCTGCGGTAAGTTTAATTTGGAATATTTTACATTCCATAATGCCTCATATTTTTGTATTTCTAATGTGGGCAATCACATACGCTACAACATTTTGCAACTAATCTGATCACCACCACGGATGGTTGTCATAATTTTTACCGGGCTTCCACTACAAATAAAAAAAACAAACTCTGACTAATGACCAGCACGCGGAGCATGACCACCAATGACCACTACAGTCTAAAAACAAAGTGACAAAGACAAAGTGTCATTTCAGTTTTCTTTTTGACATAGCACCGTAGAAATCTTTCCGTCCTGTCAGTTATGCCTTCCGTAAGAGTATATATGTTCTGTAGTTATTCCTCTGATTTTGCATCACTGTCAAAATCAAAGTGATCTTTATATTTTCATTGCGATATGGTTGCTGGCGAATTGCTGCTAAGGTTGCTGTCAGAGGTAGGTAATAATAACTGTGGAACAACTGTGCAATCGGTAGTTTCGTCTTTCGTTTCTTCCGTTTCTACGGTGGTCATTTGAGCTCTTATTTCAGAACCTGTATTCGCAAGTACATGAAGAAGCAGGTGTGATGTTCGCATGTATAGCTAACTTCGACGAATTCTATTCGGACCAGAATGCAGTCAAGTGTATGCGTGTGCTCAACGAAATCATATGTAATGTATCATTGTTATGGTATCTACAAAGTGTTATTCATATAACTGTTAACCTCTTAAAGGGTTATTGTACTTATCATTATGAACAACCCCTTCAGGGGATCAATTTTCAAAACTCCTTCCTTAGTGCTCACTTCCAAAACTCCTTCTTTAGTGCTCACTTTCAAAACTCCTTCCTTAGTGCTCACTTTCAAAACTCCTTCATTAGTGCTCACTTTCAAAACTCCTTCTTTAGTGCTCACTTTCAAAACTCCTTCCTTAGTGCTCACTTTCAAAACTCCTTCATTAGTGCTCACTTTCAAAACTCCTTCTTTAGTGCTCACTTTCGTTATATAAGGAACTCTTGTGCATTTCATGATTTTAGATCAATCAGTTTAGGCTGTGCATTATCTTTCAGTGTGTGAAAGAATTTAAGATTTTTATTAAGTACCAAGATGAAATAAAAAATTTGCACCTACTCGAAATAGGAGGTTCAGTAACTGTTACATAATTATTATAAATTGTCATTTCCCAAATCTAAATCCTTGAATAAAATCGTGTAACTATCATCTTAGATAGTGCAAACTAAGTAATTGATGCTGATTCTCTTGTCACTAAATTCTCTAAATTAGACTAAAATCACTAAGATTTAGTTTATTCCTGTCAAACGACGATTTCCCATTCCGAAATAGACTAAAGTGATACAACTTAACTTTATTTTAGTTTGACAACATTAAGATGTCACTGGCAATTTAGCTATTCTGAATTTAATGTTTTTCACTTAAAATTTTGGTTCTCTAACTAAATCTGGCTATTTTAATGGCGATGAAAAAGGTGTGGAATAAAATTAGTTGTTATGAATTAAAATTCACCCCAACACCTCGACTTCAGGTGCAAAAACAGTACTGTATCTTTTTTTAATTAAATTTAGCTTATATCTCGAAAATGGTGTGTCCTATCCACGGAGTATCTATACTCCGTGGTCCTATAGCAAAAATAATGAAAATTTCGGGCCCCTTTATGAAATCGTTAAACCCCTAAAACTCTACATGTAGGTAATATTATAATTTCCATATACATACATACATAAACTCACGCCTTCTTCCCATGGGGGTAGGCAGAAACTACAGAACGCCACCTGCTACGATCCATACATACTGCTTTTGCCTCGTTTACGTTCATACATCTGGTCATACACGCACGCCGGTTGTGAGTACTACGCACCTGACCTTTCTGAAGAACATCACTAATAAGGTCACTATATGTCTTCCTAGGGCGTCCCCTCCCGGCGTTTCCACTCACATCTGCCTTGTAAATACCTTTTGTTAATCGCCCTTCATTCATCCTCTCAACATGACCAAACCATCTTAGCATACTCTTTTCAACTTTTGTCACTACATCTTCCTTTAAACCGCACCGTTGCCTTATCACATCATTCGTCAGTCTATCATTTATAGTCACACCACACATGCTTCGCAAGGAACGCATTTCCACAGCATTTATTCTACTTTCATGCCTATTTTGCCACACCCAACACTCACTTCCATACATAAGCGTAGGCACCAGCACACCATTGTGAACAGCCAGTCGTGCTTTTTTGGACATCAACTGGTTGGTTACAATTGCATGTGTAGCACCATTCACTTTATTTCCCGCATTTACCCTTCTTTCCACATCTCCATCAATCTTTCCATCCCTTGTAAATAGACTCCCCAAATATACGAACTCACTTACTTGCTCCAAACACTTATCATTTAATTTGACATCACATACCGATACATCCTCTTCTCTTTCAAATACCATGACCTTCGTTTTATTCACATTTATCTTCATCCCTTTCATTTTAAATGATTCATCCATCACAGTCACCATGTCTTGCAACCCTTCCGCTGACGATGCAAGTAGAACTTGATCATCTGCGTAGAGAAGGCATTTGACAGGTAACTCATTCATCGTCAATCCATACTCACCCTCTTTCAAATCTGTCAGACAACTATCCATGTACAAGTTGAACAGCCATGGTGACGCTACACAACCCTGTCTAACACCCCTCGAGATGCAGAACCAGTTCGTGTATGCCTCATTTATCCTAACACGAGCACTGGAATCCTTGTATAAAGATTTCAGTGCCCGTACTAAGCGGCAGTCTACACCGTACAAGGATAGTGTCGACCACAGTTCTTCCCTCCACACACTGTCATAGGCCTTTTCCAAGTCCACGAAAGCACAGTAGACTTTCTTGTGCTTTGCCAGATGTTTTTCGGCTATGCACCTTAGGGAGAAGATCTGATCCATACATCCCATTCCCTCTCCAAATCCTGCCTGCACATCCCATATTTTCTCACCTGTCACTCTTATCACTCTATTTATTAAAATCTTCGCATATAGTTTGCCGACAACACTCAAAAGACTAATGCCGCGGTAGTTTTTACATTCCTGCTGAGAGCCTTTTCCCTTATATAGTGGTACGATTACAGCCTTACACCAATCATCCGGCACACGGCCATATCTCCAACACATATTAAAGATCCGGCACAGCAGGCTTGCTACCACCCCGTCACCTCCCTTCAGCATTTCAGCAGACACTCTGTCGTACCCTGCAGCTTTCCCAACTTTCATCCCTTTCAGCGCTCTTACGATCTCATCTATTTCTATTTCATTCTCTTCATCTACATCTGAGCTTAGGTCTTCAGAACTGGCGTCTGCCCAGTTGCCCACTCCTTGCACACTATCCTGACAACTAAATAAACTTTCAAAATATCCCTTCCAGCGTTCCAAGACCTTACATTCTTCGCTTAATAAACATCCATCTTCTGCTCTTATAACATTCATACTCCATGTTCCTGTCACTCCGCGAGCCAATCTTACCTGTTTCCAGAACAGCTTAACATTGGCCCTGAAGTTATCAGAGAACTTCCTGTTATACTTTTCTTCTTTTTCATCCTTTTTCATTTTTACCATCTCTTTCACTTTCGTTTTCATTTCGGAGTATCTCTTCTTCACTTTTTCCAAATCATCTGTCACATTCGTTGCCTGATTCATTCTATTTTGGGCCTTACATGCTAACACATTAAGCCAGGCATCTTTTTTCTTCCTCACAACCTCTTTAACTTCACCATCTACCCAAGAATCATTCGTTCTACTACCACCTTTTCTCTGCGCCAGACCACATACTTTTGTGGCTACTTGCACTATATAATTTCTTGCTATATCCCATACTTCTTCTAGGCTGTAGTCATTCGCATCATCAAATATTTTATCCGTCTTCATTTTTACTTCCCTCATATATTCCTCTTTTACTTTTAGTTCTTGCAGTCTTTCTACTTTTATTCTTTCTAGAGCAGTCACAGGAACTCGAACTCGATGACGCCAATGCCTGAACAGACCATCCACCCGACACATAACCAGATAATGATCAGTCCCTACATTAACTCCCCGATATGCTCTAGTATCTGTAACTTTACACTTTAATCTTGCATCCACAATCACAAAGTCGATCATACTTCTGCTGTCGTGCCTTTCCCACGTATACCTGTGGATCTTTCTATGATTAAACATAGTGTTCATAACAGACAAATTCTTCTCTACACATATATCTAGTAAACTCATCCCATTCTCATTCACTCTATCATCCCCATACACATACCTAATACTTTTTCGTACCCATTCCTCTTCACACCAACCCAACCATTAAAGTCTCCAAGCATAACAATCTTCTTCGTATTTCCATATATTCCATACAAAAAGTGAAAAAAATCCATATAAAATACGTTGAGGCTGCCCAAAACGCGCGCATCCGGCTCTAAAAAAAATCACGGGCTAAGGCAAACAAGTACCACGTGGAGTCGCGATTGTCAAATTTAATTTTAGTTGCGACAAAATTATTTTTAAATTTAGAGATATTTTTTTGCAGAATAGGTTTAAGATTCTCATAGCCAAAAGTAAGGAATTTAAGTGATAGTTTAGATAGTTTAATTCGGTGTACAAGAGAATCGGCACCATTGCCTTCAAGTAGACACGAAATATAGTCATAACAGTAAAAAAAAAATGTGAACCGTCACGGGATGCCTGGCCGATGTGAAACATACCATCGGCTTTACCCGCGGCTATAGATGTTTCACATCAAAAATAATATAAGTATATATAGTATCAATTTTAGCGCGTGCCCAAAGAGCTTTTCATTCATCGCAGTGTTCACAACATGAAGCAAGTTGGCAACGCGTTGAGCTAGGGGTCATTTATCTAATTTTGACCGTTCCTACGAAAAAAAGGGCGCGCGACGACGATGCCGACGTTGCCAAATCGCTTGCCTACGCGCACGTATGTGCATCCCATTACTTTCAAATTTTCTATAGAACACGTTGAATTATATAGTTTAATTTGGTGCACCTATTCAATTTCATCCTGTATAACACTGTCGTATGTTACAGTTTCCTTTGACAGGCTACTGTTGCAGCCCAGATTCAAATGTCTCGAAAAGATCAAGACTGTCGGTGCCACATACATGGTTGCTTCGGGGCTGAAGTCTGAGAACACGGTGACACTTACTTTTTCATAATAATAATAATAATAATAAAAAATTGAATTCGTTATGTGTTCAAAGTGGCGATTTACAATAGTCTTTATTTCTATTTTATGTTCTTATAGGCCGAGATCTATAAACGTTACTTAGCACGTACACTGGCTAAGCATTATTCATGTCACTGTCATACAAGTGACAAACTGCAAGTGCAAGATTGAGACGGGAGCATGTCTAAGCCAATCACGCGCCAAATAACGTTTATATATCTCGAAACCGGACAGATTTTTTTTAAACTTATCTTTGTATACGGAGCTTATACATATATAGTTACAGCTACTTTAGAACCAAACAAGTTAAAATCTCGATTACAAACTAAATTTGAAAATAAATTAATCTGAAATATGATTTTTTTAAATCTAAAGCTTGCATCACCATCGTTCTGGGATAAAATAATGCATATATAAATGTAGAAATTTTACATAACTAACAACCTACTTGATTAATATAATAAATAATATTTTCTTATATAATAAAAAATAATTACCATTGTTGTTTAGTCGGGAGAACAAGGCTACCACCACTTGTGCTCACTGGTAGACTTGGCCATTGCTCTAAGGGATGAGGTCAAAAGCATCGATTACTACGAATTCCGGCTGAGAATAGGTAAGACATATTTGACAATTTTAGAAGGTATAGCTGAACAGGGTACTTTTGGCGGGTGGCCAAAATTAAAACTAACGCCGCCATTTTGTTTTCTCAATACATTTAACAAAGCTATTGCACAAATGTTTACCAACAGCGCCCCCCGGGCAACATCATTCGAGCTTCAAAAGATCCTTGTAGTTGTCAGTGTTGAGTAGGACATACAAGAGGCGGTACAGTGATCCCGTACATGAAGTCAAAATCTAAGAGCGGCTCGACATTTTAAAGTGTACTTCAAATTTTATGTCGCAGTAGTCGCGTTAGGCGTCTATTACACGCTCATGCAAGCATCAGTCAATTCCAAAAGTCATGACTGATGTTTACTTAATTCAAAAATCAAAATATTTAGAATCAGACTGCAGTAACATCAAATAACATAATAGTAGGTACTCGTTACTTCAAAACTTCAAACGTATCACCGCAGTACGTCTCGCCTCATTTGAAATAGGACATCGCATAAAAGAATCTACTCTTACAAACTCTTTTTCAAGTCGTGTCCTACCCAACACTGAAGTGTCGCCAAATTGTAGTCATTTTGAAGACAACTTGATCCAGCAACAAGGAATTGAACTGTAAGATATCTTCACCACCATCTCATGTCCCAAGGCCTAAGCTGTTCTCATATAGTTCGTTTCTGGGACGAGTTCTGAGTATTCTCATTATGTTTCAGGAATCAGTTGCGGTCCCCTGGTAGGAGGTGTGATCGGTGCTCGCAAGCCGGTATATGATATCTGGGGCAACACTGTCAACGAGGCATCTCGCATGGAGAGCACCGGAGCCATTGACCAGATCCAGATAACAAAACACACCAAGGAGGTAGTAGCTATATCCAAACCAACATCATCATTCTTTGTGTGGATGTTGACACGGGAACCGTCTGCCTGGAGAAGAACAGAGTTTGAAAAGACAAATTGAAACCCGTGTCTGGTGGTCTCCTCAAACATGGTCGTGTCGCCATGTCGTATGGGTTATGACAAGGTGACTCGACCTAAATTAATGCCTAAAAAAAAAGGCTGTTGAATTTTCAACTTCTGATGCTGACCCAAGGGTCGAAAATCCAATAGCGCACCTCTATTTAGGCATTAATTTAAGTGTCGCTTTATGTTAGTGGCACGGGCATTAGTCCTGTAGTAGCCAACAGCAAGGCAAGGCCAAAGTTTTTATGTTACATTAGCTTTCTCTTCCCGTCTCAATGGCTGCATCATATTTGAGAGTCTGCGTTAGGCAATTCTCGCCATATGCGCTCTCTAGACTGCCCTGCCCTGTGCCGAACATAGGTACAGGGTGGTGACGTAATCACCTACATCCGAAAAGGGGGTGATTCTAACTTCAACTCTTCATTCGTGGCATTTGTGGATATTCACGCAGGTAGAGAAAATATTTCAATGCATGTAAGTAAAGTTTGTTTTTACGAATATGGGGATTTCGTAGCAATGTTATTCAGTAGGACGGGAAGAATTACCCCCTTGACCAATGCAGATGACTAAATCGCCACCCTGTATGACTCTCTGTAAAGTCCTTCTAGCAGGCCAGTCGCCTGCAGAATCGTTCCATCTCTTTGGTGCGTTGCCAGTGCGTTTGGCCAGTGACTATCAGCCTCTCTAGGACCTCTGGATCAGGCAAATTAACTAGCAATGTTTTAAATTAACACCGGAAACTGCTTTCATTCATTCTTTTGTCGTGTAGATACTGGGCGGTTTCTACGTTCTTAATAGTCGTGGCGAAGTAAATGTGGAAGGCAAGGGAATGATGGAGACGTGGTGGGTGGTAAAGAAGTCGAGGAAGGACGAGATTCCGCCAGAAAAAACCGCGGACGAGAAGCCGAGGTCGCCGCCACGTTCGCTGGCAGCTGTCGTCTACTCTATGCTGCAGTCACGAAGACGCATCTATACGCATCCACTCGATGCTGCGTCTATTCGTGAGTACACAACATACTTGTACCTAATATAGTATCTACACTTATCAAGCTCGAGTTTAGTTTACTTTATGCAACGTTTATAAATAAATCCCATAAAGTCCTACAAGAATTTTTGGCACTTGAATGACAGGGTTGGTAAACATTTGTGAAATTGTTTCGTGACAATTTATATAAAAAAACAATATGGCGGCGTTAGTTTCGATGCTGGCTAAGCGCCAAAAGATTATTGTACCTACAATAAACTAACTTTGCGGACGTTTTTACATTTGTTGTATTAGTGTTTGTTTTGTAATGGTTTAATAAGGGTGTGTTATTACAGCCAAGCGGGACGGCAGTGTCCGAAAAAACCGCGCAGTGACAGCTCCGTGCGGCTCAAATGAAGGCGATAACTTGTGGCGCCCGCGTCCTAGGAATGCAAGGACGTGAGTATTTTAACATCTAATTCTATGCAATGTCTTAGTATTATAATAACAGTCCAGTGATCCCACGGTAGACAGTTATAACGGTGTAGGAAAACATCGTGAGGAAACCGGCATAGGTTTCTTCACGATATTTTCCGATGTTTTTTTTAGAACCAAAAATTCGAAAATATATGACATCTACCAATCCGCACTGAGCCCGCGTCGAGGATTATGGCCCACTCCCTCTCACAGAGAGGGGGCCTGTGTCCCACCCGTGGGAACATTATAGGCTGATTATGCTATACTGCTCCCACAAATCTCGTAGAGAAAAAATCCTTTCAACAACGTGGTTACGGGGCTGACTGCCCGGGGTGCAGACGTACATTTAAATACTATTCGCCATTATGAAGACTATATTCTTGCACTCCATTGTAGAACAAATGACGTCATTTCGAAATGTTTAAAGTCCCTAAAACTATAATACCATTTCTTGATTTTTCTTTTCTTCAGTTCAATTACCTACTATTTCTTTTTTACTTCCTTGTTTTAGATTAAAATAATAAAAACCCATAAATTAGTGCTGGCGTCAGTGAACGGATTATAAATAGAACTGCACCCATAATGTGTAACACACTTTCAATTACAATCCAAGGGTTTTGATTGAAATTCCTCAACCACTGCTTCATAGGTTTTAAAAATTCGTCTGCTCAACCACGTAAATAACGCAATGAACGTAGCTGTTGTCATTTTATGTGTGTTACGCAATTGCCCTACAGACGTATATCTAGACTCTCACTCCAAAGAAACAACTGTGGAACAAGACAATTGGCATGTGGCCATATCGGAACTAAAGCCATCTTGTTGTGCCAATACAACTTCTGTGACAATTTCACAATTAGTGTTTACCAACTGGGCACGCCACAATTGCGGCGGTAAGTCCCCTATTTGAGGAGTGGCGTGAGAGGCGCCACGGCGTCCTCACCTTCCGCCTGACGCAGGTCCGGACATGGTTGTTTTGGAAGGTTCCTGTTTCGTATAAGGTGGGAGGAAACGCCCGGGTGTTACCACTTTGTAGATCGCCCGGTAGTATTAACTAGTCTAGCTACTATAAATTTTCAGCAGCATCTTTCATGGGGTACTGTTTAAAATGTTATAATAAAATACCTCAGCATATACTTCAACTGAATGAAACGAAATTCAAATCTTGTATAAAACGCATACTATGCAGCCAAGCATATTATAAGTTGGGGGATTACATCGCTGATAAAAATGCTTGGCTCAACGCTGGTCCTGCTCCACAAGGGCGCATAAACTAATTGATTAGCATTTGAAACTACTTTTGGAGCTGCTGAAGATTGTAAAAACTATCATTGCAATGTATAAATCCAATCTTTTAGTAGGTATTGTATAATTGCATAGCACATGTGTGCGTACTATGTACCTACTATAAAGCTACCATTTACCAGGTTATTCCGTCATTGACTTGAATGTGCCCTGGCGGCTGAGAGTTTGTCATGCTCACTCAAATGTCTCGCAGGTGGTGGCGTGTATGTTGGATCATTAAGTTCCCTTCAAAATGGTTGAACTGAATGGTGCTGATCCATGCGTCATGTTCGTGAACGGACGCCGTCAGTAGGGACTGGTAATTTCTTAGCTGCCACGGCTTATTTTAATTTAATTTAATATTTGAATTGTTTTTGTTTTTTTTATTACGCACGCTTTTAACGTTCTGCATCGTTCGCACATGTATAACTTCAACATGAACGATGTAACCAATATTTTGTAACCATATTTTTGATTTAAAAGAGTGTCCATGAAGTTTCTTGCCCGTTCTTCTCCATAGGTACTACCTACCTACTACGCTTTGGAATGGACAACTAGTTTCATCTTTCTGACTGACCGACCCATTGCCAATTCAAAAGTGCCTGTAATTGGTTTATTTGAAATAAATGGTTTGAGTTTGAGTTTTTGAGATTTAACGATTATAATTCTGTAAAGCCATATTTGTTACGGTCGCGAATCATATTTTAATCAAAATACAACCTGAGAGTGACCTGCAAATTGCAAAAAAACGTAACAAAATTTGAATTTCGCGGGCTACCCTGAAGGTTCCGCCTTAATGCCATAGTAATATTTTGAGATAACTGTTATCAAAATTCATATATGATTTTTGAAAATGGTTAAATAAAGTACTTCCTTCAACTTTTACCTGTTTGATTGGTTCCACCGGAAGGGGTGTTTAAGTATTAGGTACCTAATGGCATAGCAATGGTGGCTATTCAATATGAGAGTTTAGAAAAAAGTGATATTTAATTAAAAAATGTTTGCTTTTAATATATAAAATTTGGTTTTTCTCCAATCCGATGAACTTTCACCTAAGCTATGTGCTTAATTGTTGGAAATAGGTCACACGATCATGTCCTGGAAGGAATGCGTCAAATTACAAGTCACCCTGTGTGTAAATCTATGTTTTAGACAAAATAAAGTTACTATCCTCAATGGGGGCCAAACCTTGTGCTTTTCATGCCTCGTAGTTCGAAGCATGAATGACTGAGATGCTAACATGATGACTCTCTGTTGCAGGGTCGGGAACGCGGCAGAATTTAGTGAGAATATCTGCTTTATGAGGCATGGCCCCCGCCCTGCTTCCGCGAGGCCCCCCGGAAGACCTACCGCACCAAAACCCAATATAAGTTGTGCACAAGATGAAAATATGCCTCCTAAGACCCATCCTGAGGGCTCAGGTACGTTGTTAAATATAACATAAGTAAGTTGTTTTAGCGGCACGGTTGGCGCAGTGGTTAAGCGAGTGACTGATGCGCTGCGTGTCGCGGGTTCGATTCCCGCATGGAACAAATATTTGCATGACCTACAAGTTGTTGTTCCGGGTCTGGCTGTTTGTGTATGTGAGTTTGAATGTTTGTAAACGCACCCACAATACAGGAGAAATTCCTATTATAGTGTGGGGCAACGTTTTATTAAAAAAGAAAGAAGGCGAAGAACTAGCTGCACTCAAGCCATAAAATTCAATATCAATTTATATGTTGGTCTCTAAAGTATGTACCTACGTATGTGACGATGTCAAAGACGTGGCCAGCCGACTTTGTTTTCATACTAATTTTAGAGTTTCATATTAGAAGGTATAACCGTAAAATGAACTACCTAATTATTTCTCGAGAATAAAGATTGGTCACTCAACAAGCGTTAAAATCTGGGCTGACCGCCGATTTTCAGACACGTAGCTCCTCAGTATAACATTGGTATTTCTTATGATACAGAAACGAGGCTAAAAGCAACGAGCTTCTCCACCACGTCGTCATTCAATGGCTCGGAAGGCTCCCTGCGCATACGAACCATTACAAACGCGTTCCTCATCAAAAACAGAATGAAACATAAAGCTGACAAAGACAAATTGTGTATAGAAGAGAAAGAAAATGGAGAGGACAATGACGCCAATACTAGTCAATAAATTATCTCTTATTTATAGGCTAAACTAGAAAGGATTTTAAATTTAGCTTTCATGTTGCTTCTCCTTGTGTTTCAAGACGATTTGACGATTAGAAGTACCCAGACCATGGTTTCTTTCGCATTTATAATATTAGTATGTATAGATGTTTACAGTTCAGCTGTCGGTAACCAGCAGAATATGACTATTGATTGATTTGACTAGATTTTAGCCTACCTCCTAATGTTATACTACTTTTTATAAAATGTAGAACTTTCTAAGCATAAATCGAGTTTTGACAGTTAAGTACTAGTTTTAGCGTTAGGTAGGTTTAGTATTTTAGAATATTTATAATTAATTCCGGTTTGTTTAATTTATTATGAAAATGTTGTACATTTTTATTTTTTAATGTGTATATATAATAACAGTCAACTTTAAGACGAACTACTTTCATATTAATATTTTTAAAGTGGAATATTTCTATAACATTTGCATTTCAAGGGGTTTATACAAAAATAAACAAAAGAAATTCATAATGAATGGTTTTATTTAAAAAAAAGTTTGGAAGCTTTAATTGATCTACCAATTATAATTAATTCCTATTGAGGGCTCGCCCCGAAATGTGTGTGTATGTAGAGGTATGAGGAACAGAGTGTAAAGTTCACTCATACCTCCGTAGAAAAGGGAGGATACTCCGACCAAACGGGTGTCGTGTCTGGTGGGCAACTGCCTGACGGTTAATGTCGGTCGGGTCGTTGTATATATGCTAGTTGCGCGGTAAACTCTGCTTGCGCGATGCAGGATTTTGCGTGACGTCAGTATGACGTGTAGCTCGCATGTGGCGATGTAGATACCGCTACAGGTGTACAGTGTACTATAGTTGCACGTTGCACCTGTGCCTAACCCTTTGGAAATAAAGGCGTGATGTTATGTTGTGTTATGATAAAATAAACTTATTCATACGGTACAGTCGCCAGCAGGTCGAGCTACACGGAACTGTCAAATTTCTCCAAACGATTTTAAACCTTAAAATGTTGATAGTTAAGTTCAAAACCGAATGAAAAAATCTGACAGTTTGTGGTAAGTTACCACAAACTGTCAGATTTTTTCATTCGGTTTTGAACGTGCTGGTGACTGTGCCTTTATTTAAAAATTCTTGTTAGGTGGTTATCATTTTGACAACCTTCTTTGAGAAAAGTCCTCCTTTCCGCGCTACTTGAATAGGCTCCAGCAAATTTGTAAGCAATTTCATTGCTGGTGAGTTCTAGCCACCAGCAATTTCCTTTGAAACTCCATTATTGTCGAGTTTTGTTTCAAAATAAAATGTAAGTAAAAAACCTTTTTAAAAACATGCTTTTAATGAAACTAAAATGTACCTACTAAATAAAACTTATGTTAACATAAATATAACTTTAATATTTTCTTAGAAGTTTCGGCTTATCTTTCGTATAAGAAGGACGTTCACGCCTCAAGCTTTTAAGAAAATATTAAAGTTTTATGTTAACGTAAGTTTTATTTAGTACTTTTTAGTTTATTAAGAGCTTGTATTTAAAAAGGCTTTTACTTACATTTTATTTTTTATTTTTTAGCATTAGTATTTCTTTAAATATCCGTTCTATCACCTTCACTTAAATATCCGTTCTATCACCTTCACTTAAAAGGTACTTGTAAAGACAAATCCAAAGAACCCAAACGCGCCTTGACACAAGTCATTATGTGAAGCCACTCGAGTTGCACTATCCAAGTCATACCACACTTTAGAACGGGCTATCATCATAATTTAATGAATACAACATTTCGTGCCTATACTGTTGAACACTGAGGAGTCCTCTCGTATGGAGCCAGGCCTGAGCGCAGCAGCCAGATCTTGTTAAACTTTAGAACGAGCTATCATAATTGTAAGCGTATATAAAACTTTGTGTCTCTGCTGTTGACCGTTGAGGAATTCCCTCGACTGGAGCCAATCCTGGGTGCAGCAGCCAAGTCATGGTGGACTTTTGAAGGAAAAACCATAATTAAATGCGTATATTAAATGTCGTGAATGCACCGTTGACCGTTAAGGAGATCATTCGTCTGGAGCCAATCCTGAGTGTAGAATCACAGGTCATGCATCAAAAAAATGCATGGTCTTCGAAACTGGATCAACGTGTGAAATTTCAACTCCGTAGGATAAGAGGAAGTGGGTTTTTGTCAGTTTTCAGGTTTTCCCCAGAACATACACACATATAAACATTGCAAGTTAAATAAAAGCTTGTATTCAGAATTTGGCTGTTTATGAATAAAACAATAGCGCGGGGAAGAAACAGAAGCGCGGCGCGGTGTTTTTTTTGCAATTTTCATATTGTTTGCAATTTTTCATATTGTTTTCTATCGATTTTCGTGATATTTCAAATAAAATTTAAAAAATGAACTCTTCAAGCGACGAATCCTTCAATTGAATGTATTTGCCGCCGGACATTCAAAAGGAAGCCAAATTAGTGATTGAAAATTTATTAAGGCGGGGAATGGACGACACTAAAATTAGTCTTAATTTTAATTGACTTTTCCAATGCTTTTAATACCGTCAGTCACGAAGTCCTTCTTTACCGGCTGCTGGGTCGAAATTCAAAACTTTCACTGGACAACAAACTTCTTGTGTACAAAGCCATCATAAAACCAATATGGACATAATTATGGTATACAACTGTGGGGTTCTGCTAGTGCCTCAAACATCATGACCATAAAAAGGGCACAAAACTATATCCTCAAACAGATATCAAACGCCCCATGGTTTACCAAAACTACAGAGGTCCATGAATATCTCAACATGGCTACGGTAAAGCAAGAAATAGTTACCAGTGGACCCAACTACAAACTGAGACTAGAAAATCACCCAAATCAGCTCGCGGGATAACTTACTATCCCTGAAACAGTACGCCGACTTAAAAAGAGGCGAGACATATTCGACCAGGATAGTCAGACAAACTGAGTGTGCAAAAGAAAGGGCTGGCACCAAGTCTTCACCTCATCTGCTTAGTCAAAGAGACTGATCGCATGATGAAAACACAAAACAAAAAAAAAGTCATGAATTCTTTTATCCATCCTTTCCTATCTTGTGGTATCTGCGGAGGTACTGGAATAGATTTCCTCATATCTTTGGGGACTTCAGCAGTCTGTTTATGCTTGGCGACTCTTTTTCGAATTGGTATGATCTTGCAGCTGGCGTCCCTCAAGGCAGTATACTATCTCCTCTTTTATTATACATTTTTATTAACTTCATTACCACCGAACTCGGACTGCGTATCATCTTTATGCTGACGATTTGCAGCTTTACTGCCGAGAAATTGACGACACCATATTCGATGCGATTGAGGAGCTAAACCGGGACTTAGATGTCGTTAAAAACTGGTCTGAACGATTTGGCGTGGCAGTTAACCCCACTAAGTGAAGGGCTATCATAGCCCCTACAGTATGAGGAAGCTGAATGGCTTAAATTGTGCCACCTGTTATCTTCGACAACTCAGTCATCCCGTTTAGTTCCGATGTTAAGAGTCTTGGTCTGCATGTCGACACTTATCTTGACTGGCGAAAGCAGGTCACGACTGTAAGTCAAAAAGTCACCGGAACGTTGCGGTCGCTCTATCGATTGAAAAACCTTCTCCCACAATACATAAAAGCAATGCTTGTAATCCCTATATTTGACTATGGTGAAGTGTGTTACTATGACCTGAATGCAGATCTCCTCAATAAACTTCACCGCGTTCTCAATAACTGCATTCGATTTGTTTTCAATCTTCGTAAATATGATCATAAAAATCAACTAGAAATCACCAGGACGCACTAGATTGTAAATAAAACAACAGGTAAACTTTCCATATATAATCGTTATAAACATTATAAATAGAAGCGTCTCACATACAGCTTAACATCTTGCATACGAGGACTGACCACAGATTATAAAAGTATTCAATTACTTGACTTCATTAGATAGGTATTTCACGAACTCATTAAAAAAATCGGTTTCTATCCTAATAAAGCTGGATTCACATCACTATGTTGTGTCGTGCTGTGACGCCTTCTGACGCAGTGTTATGCAATCAAAACTCGTGAAACGATTATCTCCTAAACAGATCCACGACACGACACGTCACGTCACGTCAAGTCAGTGTGCATCCGGCTTTATGAAAAGTACGCGTTTTAACTGATTTTATGAAATTTATTAGTAGGCATGTGTGTTTAGGCTTAGGAAGTCAAGTCATTGTGTATAATAATGTAATCTGTGTGCACTAACACTACGGTAACTACTTGTGACACATTGATACAATGAAACAAGAAAGTTCTCAATAAAGGTCGAAAAACAATGGCGAAAATACATTGCTACTTTTGTATTAATGTATATAATTTTAGAATACAGTTGAAACATCAATGTATTTATTCTACTTTACCAAAAATATTTGTGTTTTACTAAAATGTTGAATTGTACCAAAATATTTTTATTCTGATTTTAATAGACATCGTATCGAGTATGAACACATCCACAAATAAATTATGTATTGGACCTTATTGACGAAGCGATAAGGTTGGAAATCTTATTGCATTAGGTACATAAACTACTGATTTTATTTACTAAACTATGCTACTTTAGCGGATAACATGACATTGTGCGCATTCTTTTAACAATACTATTATATTTATGTTACATCCGGGCAAGTTAAAGCTCAAAGTGGCCATAAAAAATATTTGATCCAGATTCCTTTACAAAACTTCTGCAACTATCAACAATTTTAAAGGTGCGTCAAGACAGCGCGAGACATGCGCCACGAATGCGTTTTTTTATAAGTATGATGCCTCAGCCTGAAGCATGCGTCACATGCGTGGCTTACCTTTAGAAGCTCACACACCAGCACTGTCTAGACGCACCCTTAAGTTCAATACTTTTGTCACTCGACCAACACCTGGAACCGATGAGCCACCGACTTGTATAAAAAAAAATACTTATATAATAATATGCAATTAATTTCATCAAAAAATTTTGTGTTTTCCAAACGCTTATGTGACTAGGTATAAAATAAACAGCCAGATCCAGGACTTTAACACCCTTACATCCGTTTACTGAACGACTAACGACTTATATTAATCAATAAAAAAAATGCCAATAGACAATCAAAACCCAAATGAAATGATTTTATTGGCTTTTGTTGTTCCGGATAGCCAATCACAGCAATTAAATGGGTTGAACAGTCTGTCAGCAACATTATGTGTTGATCAGAACTTCAGAAAACGGGTGTCATTATTAATAATGTATATTATTTTATATTATTATTAAATTAGGACTCAAAAGCACCGATGACAAAATTAGGTAAAATATACACAAAAATGTTTTTATAAGGGATTTAGAGAGTTAGGAACAGGAACGGTCAATAAAAATCTACTTTTATATAGAATAGTTTTTTTTTTTTTTTGTTTAAAATACCCTTACAAAAACATTTACCTTGGCTTAATAATAATGAGCGAAATTAATGTATAACTTGGCATTATTATAATTACAATGTAGTAGTAATAGAGAACAACGCATAGATTGAGCGAAAAATTCAAACATTTTATTTATTTTCTTTAAATAAAATATTCTTGAACAAGAAAATTATAAAGAAAGAAATATAATAAGGAAGACAAATAAAATAAATAATAAACATAATGAATTTCTTGAAAGAAGAGAAAGTTAATTTTCGCTCAATTTTGCGGCAATGTGAATAGAACCTATCTAGAGGTTATTTTAATGAATGAAAATTACTAAAAATATCTTTTCATAAATTTAAGAACAATTAGATTTACTTTGTATTTAACGGATGTTGGACGAAGTTTATCGAGTTATAAGATTTTGAACATAATATTTTACACTAATCTTTAAACAAAGTTGACCGTTAATTTTAAGGTCGCCAAGTTCCACAAGAAAACACACTTGAAAGAAATCACATTTTATTTTTCTACGCATATAATATTTTTGCCAACTGTACGCTTACACATTCTAGAAATTTCTACTGAACACGATCATCAGGCGAGTTCTTAACACTTATAGCTTAAGACGACACATTGACATAATTATATAAAAATTGTATAAAAAATTAACGAAGCTATATCAGTTAGCTGTTCGTTTTAAAAATCATTTGGCTAGCAGACTTAAAACGTGGCTTATTGGGAACGGACGCAAAACGGGCTATAACCATTCCATCAATTTTCTCTTGATTAAGTCGAGAGGTATCTTTCAATTTAAAATAACTAGACTTTTAAACATGAAAAAAAATGCTAGCAATAAGGGTTTTCATGAAAATTCACGCCACTAGTTGGCGCCACTTTGACAAGAGGTCTTCCATTCCGACAATGAATATAAAAAATTAATATGATGACGTTCATCATTCAGTCACGACTAAAGAAATTATAGGCGCTTTGAAACTTTTGACAGGTGCCTGGACCTGACGTCTCAGTGCTGCCACCTAGTGCACGTCATTTCAGAAAACCCTCATTATAACTGAAACTAATTTAAAACTAGGTTCTTTAGTAAACCATCGATGGAATACAACGGTCGAATTACAAAACTATCCCACCGATCTTTCTGACTATTCTTTAACCGACTATCAGAAAAAAAAAGTCTCTTTTACTGACTAAGAGTCGCTACATTTGTAATGCAGTAATTTGAACTTTGGTTAGAATAATATACTTAACAATAATTGAATTTTTTATGAAAAAAAAATGCTCGATTTTTAATCGTTCGTGCAAAAGTAATATTTTTATAGTGATGCCACCGAGATTTGGCAGTAAATGGCAAAATATGTATATTCAATTATATTTTTGTCACTAGTGAATAATATAAAGGCGTATTTAAGGATCGTAGCAGGTGGCGGACTGTAGTTTCAGCCAACCCCCATGAGAAGGCGTAAGTTTATGTATGTGTGTATATCATATAATGTTTTAGTTTATTTGCTTAGGCTGTTAAAAGTTGCTTTATGCCTCACCAAACTAAAATAAAACAATTTACACCAGCGATTAAAGAATTGAGTTATTAAACTTTTGTCTTTTAAATACATATAAATATAAAAATGTAGTTGTATAATGTAGGTATATCTCTTTTACAAAATGAGATTCGGTTTTAGTCTTGAATTATACAAGATAACGTATATAATAGATATGTAAAAGCGATTTTTTAAATATATTTACAAATAAAATTAATTTTATTATATGCAGAAATTAATATGTTGCATTGTAAATAAGAATTTAATTGAATTCACAACACAAAGGTTAGTTAAATACCATTATTAACAGTAACGCGCATATTAATAAAACTAGCTTTAAGGATTTTATATATTAAAAACATTTTGTTATTAAATTGAGCGGTCATTTTTTTGACGCCGTTACTGTTTTTCAAATAAACCGCATGAAAATCCCTTAAACTTGCGGTATTTTTTCAAGCTTTTCATTCAATTTTCCTCAGTGTCAATACATCACTTTCATTTCTTACCATTATTATATCTCTCTCAATGAAATGGATTCGTATTCTGATATGTGAACAAAACTTATTCTTGCTTAAGTACATTAAAGATCGTAGATTCTTTGAGAAGACATCGTTATAAGAGGTTATAAAGGATTTGAATATGAATTTTAACAAGTACCTACTACTTACAAAAACACTTTGGTTGTCAATACAGCTCATTTACTTTTATTTATAAATATGCATAACATTATCAAAAAAGATCACACAATAAAATTACTAACTATCAATAAATAATGTTACAGATCCATGATTTAATCTCAAATAGTTATAAACGGAAAAAAAACCTTACCTGTAATAGAAATAGAGTACAAAGTTCTGTAAATCGAATTCACTTAAATTGTGACGTGTCCATTCACTTCGAATGAACATTCCATTTGTTGAATATTCCGTGACAAACGCAAACGGTACAATCATTGCACAACTTTCTTCGCTATTTATCACAAAAATAAAGTAATTAGCCTTTCACCGCCAGCATAACGAATTGCATATTTGAATGCACTTAAATGTAACTACAAATTAAAAATCTAAGTGTTCCTTTTTACGTGACGGTCGAATGTTGAAATTGCACCAACTTATCGCTATTTTTTAACGTAATAGTTAACCAATCAAGTTAACCAGAACTATTAAAGATTTTTAATTATAAAATTTTGTCTTAAACCCTTTTTAAAGTTTTTAAACCGTTTTAAAGTTAAAGGTTCGTTATTGAACAGCATCATTATAATTAACCTTTTTATACGGTTTGAAATTAAATGCTATTATAAATAGCTCATTTAGATCTCATTACAAACCCATTGCACAGCCGTAATAAGGGTCATAAAAAAAACTTTTTAAATTATTTTTAGGTTCCTATAACACCTTGGGTGTTTATTATATTTTCATAATAGTGTAAAAAGCACAATTGTATGCAAGTCCAACTTCTACACATACATATTTCCGCAGTGCCCAGTGTCTCTTTAACACGTAAGTCGATATAGTACTTTAAATGTAGGTTTTCTGGACAAGATATACAACAATTATAAAATGATAAACTATAGAAGTGCCATTGGTACTGCTTTTCATTTACAATATTGAATCAATAATTAGCTGTAACTGAAAAGAGGTGGAGGAGAGTAAACTGACTTACATACATAGGATAGAAAACTGAACTTTATAAGCTTTTTATGAGCAAAGATTTCAGCTTGCACTTGAATACTTGCAGTAACATAGATAAATGTGACTTCCCAGTCCGGATGAGTACATGTCATCCTCAGAGTTATTAAACACAATAACTTTCAAAAAAGAAACACCCCACCCCCTTCAAATTCTCTTCAAACCTTTAAAACAATGCCTAAATCTGCCTCGTTATAAATAAGGCACTATACGTGCGCCGGTGGCGGTTCTTCCACGACCTCGCCGACCACGTGCTTCCCAATGTCCCTGATGTCCTGGTGGTCTCCGTGAGCCGCTAGATCGAAGTCAGACCCTGACAGGGAAGCTATGTGGTTCCAGTTCGATTCGGTTGTGTCTCCTGTGGTTTTTGAAGGTGGTCTTAGTATTTTGTTTAGGAAAAACGTCGTGATATTTTAATGTACAGAAACTTAAGGGTTAGTCAACCATTTAAAATAACATATTACAACTTTTGAAATAACAGATGGGTAGAATAGGTCCCTGACTCAATCGGTTAAAATTATTATGATGAGCTGTAAAGTATTTTTCAACACATTTGCTCAAATAAGGCATTAACGATGCCTGTAGACATTGTTCGTTAGTTAAAAATTACGGACCATACAACGGAACGTGCGGTAAAATAGGTACTCATACCCAAGTACATACTTTACTGCATACTCGGTTGTATAGCGCCGTGCGTATCCTTTACGGTTTATTTTTAATTTCCATAAAAAATATATAACAATTCCACCAAGGAGTTTCACATTACGAGAATAAATAAGCTGAATAATCGAACCTACTTGGAAGCGCTTTTGCTCAATACGTTTGTCTCACTTTAATACTAAAGAGAAAATGAGACGAAAGATGTAGTTCTAATTTTCACCACGCGCACGTGGCGCCATTTGCAAATTCGCGCCATTTTCATATTGAAAACGTCAAAGATTGTTGCGGCTGTCCGACAGATATTTAAAAACAAAATAATAAGAGTTCAAGCGAGGAATCCGATATTATTGTACTGTTTTCTCGCAAATGTGTTGAAAAACGTTGTATGACACACGTGCGGAAATCGATATTAACAAACTCGTGACTATGGTAACCCCTCGACTTCGTCTCAGGCTTACATTCGTCTACTTGTTTGTAAAAACCAACTTACCGCACTAGTATCATAAATAACTATTCCTTTTTCAATAGTCGCTTATTATCTGTTTATTGTGTCAAATACTTCAAAACCCTGAAAGTTTTTAAACACTAAAATAACACGGTGTGTAAAGAGATAATGTTTATAAAAGAAACGTTAGTTGACCAAAAAATACTTGCAGCGGAAAAATCGATGTAGCGTTATGTAGTACACACGACGACATATAAAGTCATACATTTCCAATTTTAGCCGACCTCGCTTTTCGTACAATGAGAAGTAAGCTTATACTGGAAATGTGCAGCTTGATATGTCGTCGTACATACAGTGGATTTGAAACAAGCATGTGGATTCTGTTCAGGGTGAAAAGGCCTTTTTCACAATGTCCTATAGCCACTATATTATACCAAATAAATTATTATCTGGAAGTGATGTGATAGATCAAAACAGTATAAACATGAAGAAAGAAATTGTGTTTTGCTTGCTTATGATTTGCAGAGATTTCATTTCATCGCTTCTGGATAGTTGGCTCACTAAGAAAACCAAATACTTGCGAGTGCCTAACTAAATAAAAATAGTGATCTAGTTTTATAACATAATGTTCAGTGCTTTAATAGATTATATACTATGATATTTGTAGGTTGGTTTGTATAAACTGACAAAAGATAATATTTTACCATATACACACACACACATAATCAGCCTATAATGTTCCCACTGCTGGGACACAGGCCTCCTCTCTGTGAAAGGGAGTGGGCCATAATCCACCACGCGGGTCCGGTGCTGGTTGGTGGAAGTCACATGAATTCGGATGTGATATGTGATTCTTGTTTTACCATATAAAACAAGTGCGGTCTAACCAAATGCTTTCTTTGGTAGGTATTGTTTGTCGAATCGTTGAACTCCTTAAGTTCTGAGTCGAGCTGCACGATTACTGACAAATGCGTGCACTGACTGGACAAATCCACTCAATCTGTGTGGTTCTTTCCCCAAAAGACCATTTCTGACACCAATCTACATGGTCTACACATGATCTGACCAAGATTATATCTGGACTTTAAAAAAGAGAAGAGGTTTTTTCGGCCTTTCTTCTCAGAGTAGTCAGATAGGAAACGCCGTCCTCGTCTAGTTGATGTGTAAAAGTGTTTATACAAACCTACTTACAGAAATAAAATCATTTATCTGTGAATGGCTATAATTATCACTTCCATGAGGTGTAAATGTGAAAATAAGATCTACCTAAATAAATTCCATAAATTGTGTAAATTCAATGTTTGTTTAATTCAACCTCTACAAGCTAAAGCTGCCTAAATACAATGGCGGAATTAACTAAGCTTGGTTTTATGATCGTTTATTTAAAATGGTGGCCAGTGTATGTTAAACTAACTACGTGATGTCGTTATGGAAGCCATTCTGTTATTTTTGCGTTTTATACGTAGAAAAATTAAAGTGCATTGGAATTTTCCCCATATTAGATTGTATAGATACTTAGATAGAATACTTTATTAAGTAAACCATAACAACGCATACGCATACGTCGTGTTGACGCGCTGACGCGAAGTCAACGCGACGCTAATGCAGCGAATGCATTTATGTAACATCTGTGCGACGTCAACGCCTGCGCAGAATTATACCCTAAGTGCAAAGACACCAAGTTTTATTTTCTTTATTCTTTTCTACGAGCAGTTACTTACCATAAGTTTAGATGAAGTGGTACGACACTACAAAAAACCCACCCGTCATAAAATTCCGCTTTCTTTGATCTGTTCCAATGCACTTTAACCTTCAATTAGTAAACTTTGCTTAAACATAATATTTATGTCCATTCCGTATTACCCAGGCATGCTGTTAAGTTTTATTGTAAAATATTCACTCACACAGCACCACACGGTTGGTATCGGCAGCGATCCTGCTTCGTTCAGTTAAAGAGTGTAGTACGGTCGACTTACGAAAACCATAACCATTGGAACTTTGTCATATTATACGATGCAAATGATGACGTCAATAATGTGACGCGTGAACATGACTTTAAGAGGGCGCACACGGGTCCACTAACGCCACTCCTTTAGAAAAGTATTATCTCGTGACTGAGAAGTAATTTTGAAAAACGGCTCAATAAGCGACCTCGGTAAGTGTGTCTAGAATTTTCTAATACCTTCTATAAACTTTCATATTGAGACACGAAGCAACAAAATACGATCTAACTAAATGAATGTGGCCGCTTTTGTTTAGATCGAATTTTGTTGCTTCGTGTCTCAATATGAAAGTTTATAAAAGGTATTAGAAAAATCTAGACACATTTACCGAGGTCGCTTATTGATCCGTTTTTCAAAATTCCTTCTCAGTCATGAGATAATATTTTTTTAAAGGAGTGGCGCTAGTGGGCCCGTGTAAGCGCTCTTAAGACCGTGCATTCTAAAAGTTGGCAACATCGCAAATAGGTGTCAAATATGTACCTGTTTTTATTTATTTGTTAATTATTACAGACTGGAAATATGAAATATCGCTGGATAGTGCACTAAAATATGAATGATAAATTACAATAATAACACTGAATACAGTGTTGTAACAGTTTTAAATGTAAAAAGGGCATTTGAAAAGTTTTAAAATGCTTTTCTTACATCTAAAACTAAATATTAAATATTTTATTGCACTATAGAGCGATATTTCACATTTCCATACTGAAAAATATTGAACCAATATTGACAAATTAATCAAAACGGACAACTTCGCAAATAACCGTCAAATTATTGACGGCTATGTGCAAAGTTGCCAGCTTTCAGTATGCAGAGCCTTAATTTGACAAAGTCCAAACGTAATCAACGTTTTCGTAAGGTGACCATAATGTACCCAGGCATAAATATGACACATCGAGATTTCGAAGGGACTGTCACAAAGCACAGTGTTTTAAGAAACCCATTTTTCGGACATCGCATTTTTATTAAAAAAATCTGATAGATATAATCATTTAAATACAAAATTTCGTATCCCCATTCAGTTGGCATGTTTAGTTTTTGTGGAAAAAGAATGTTGAAAATCGTACAATTTTCATCCGTATAACTAGAATGAAAAATATATATACAAAGCATCGACAACGTCTCTTATTCTCCATATTTCAAAGCACAAATGAACCTCGGCAGATGTTTTGAGAAAAATAAAAAAAAAACTCATATATCCACCAAAGACACAAAGTTCATTTGTGCTCTAAAATATGCAACATAAGAGACGCCGTCGATGCTTCTTACATCATTTTTGCCTATCATGCTTAGTGAAAGTTTTTTTTTTTCTACATATTCTTATGAAAGTATGACGACTTTCAAAAACTATTACTCAGAAACTAGACGTGTTAGCTACATGGGGATACGAAATCTTGCATCTAAATGATTATTCCTATCAGCTTTTTTGATAAAAAAGCGAAGTCCGAAAATTGGACTTACAACTCTACAAACCCAAATTTTATCTTAAAATCGATGTGCCGTAATAACGGCCGGGGCCTGTACTAAAACTTGTTTATATAAATACTTTAAATTACTTAGTATTAAGCGAGCCTCAGTCTTGCATTAGTGGAAACGTGTTGTTGGGACTTCAAGAGATTTATACAGTTTTTAGTCTTATTACTTTTATGACTAGGAATTCTACTAATAAGTATAATGTTCAATTCATTCAGTAAATATTTGTAATTAATTAAGTTTAGTATACTATTTAAATTTATAAAAAAAAAAACTTATATGTCGTATCTGTATCTATTTTATTGTATGTACATAAATAATAAAATAAATAAATAACTAATAAAAAATACAAATTACTCACATAACAATCTCTGTCATCAGGCAAAGTGTACGGTTTGACTAGAATTGACTAGATGATTTATTTTTCAATTGATGTTCCCAACAATACGAGCTAAGACTGCATTGAACGTGTATGATACATAAATTCCTTTTGTTGAACACTCAGTTGCATTATGAAGATTTTGTTCCCCCAATATCAATATTACAAACATTCTTCTAAGTATCACCACCGTCAAAATATACTTCAGAGTCAAGCAAATAAATTCAGAATATTGCTGCTCATAAGAGTTCGACAACAGTATGAAAAAAAAAAAAAAAAATTTAAGTCCATTTGTAAATCTGAAAAGTTCTGTTTAAAATTTTACGGTTTTCACGAACACGAAACTGTATATTCGCGTCATAAAAGCTTAAAGCTAGGATATTTTGAAAGCAGGTATTGGATAGCTTCGACCGTTACCAATTCGCACTACTCACTACTTGTAACCAAATGTTTATAATACAAGTCGGAAAATCGTTATTGCGTTGTATAAATCCAAGCAAAACTCGAACTCAATCACCAAACGCAGCTTGGAGATTATCAATAATCGCCACACGCAGCGTAGTGATTATCAATAATCACCGAATGTAGCTAGGTGATTATGAATCCCCATACAATACGAATAACCATCTCACACGATATTATTTGGCACATTTTTGTAAGGGGGAGAGGGATTTAATTCTACTTCCAAAAAGGGGGATTACGGGATATTGACGTTTACTGTCGTAATGACGTCATATCGTAGGAGTATCAAACACACAAAACACAGTCTTCATACGGGCGCAGTTCACTGGCTATTACCGTAATGCATGCATATCAAAATAATTTTTATTGTGACCGTTTACGAGTCAAAATATCGGAATTTGTTATCAAGAAAATATCGTTGTCTATTTTGCTACGATACAAAAAAAAATTGATGTCGTAAAATATCGCTTTTGCTTAGCTGTAAATGTCAACACTCTTCCAAAAAGATTTAGCAATAACAGCAAGCTATAAAAATCGTACTCATCGATAGGGCCATCTCATCCCACCCCTAACACCAAACGATAGGGTTGAGACGAGATTCAAGTTAAACATAAATATCGATGAGTCCCCCCCCACCCCTAACATTAAGGATGGGGAAACCCATCGATATATTTTTCTAATTTAAAACTTAGCCAGTGAATAACCCCCGTGGTTAGTAACCAAATAGAATATATAGCGAAGCGTTCCGCGTGCGTACCGTACAGCTATAGGGCGTGGAGTGAGCGGCACCTGGGTCGCGCACAGAGCGCGCGCGCGTCTCGTCCAGGATGAAGGAGTTGATGACGTATGCCTCGCGCCGGATGCGGTCGCGCAGCTCGCCCGACATGTCCGGGATCGCCCAGCGGACGATTATCATTACTAAGGCTACAACATTCTGTTGGAGAGTGTTTTAAAATTGTAATATTTGTGACAGATTTGTTTGTGATGTTAAGTACGGACTTTGTCCCATGTATTTTTTTATCGCAGAGAAATTTTTGAGAGGAAAAACAGTGTTACGTATAATCTAAGCTAAATATTATCTATAGCAATCGATAACAGAAAAATACATTTACAATCTTTGTGTATTCAGACATCAAAATTAGTACAAAACTGACTGATGAATAATTGCGATCTTTTTAATTTTTTATTGATTGGAAATCATGAATGGAGTATAGTAATAAAACAATTCTCACTTCAAAAACAACGACGAATGCCAGCCTGGCTCCCATGATGTGCCAATACCAATTACTATGCTCGTAACTATCGCCTTCTTTATAGTACCAGTAGCCAGGGAAACTGAAACCACATAATTTTTGGTTAAACTTTAGAGAAAAACAGAACCCGTAGTGTACTCACACATCGCACACACACATTCACACACACATTCACTACACACACACACATACACATTCACTTCACACACACATTCACACTCACACACACACACACATTCACACTCACACACACACACCTTCACACACACACACACCTTCACACACACACACCTTCACACACACACACGCACAGACACATTGTGAACTCGTTCTTTTTTGTATTTGTGTTTTTTCTTTGTGTCATGTTTACCGCAAATAAACGTATTTTCTTTCTTTTTCTTTCTTTCTAATTGTGTGCGCTTAGATGGACGAAGTTGTAACAACACACGATGCAACGAAATCGAGTCACAAATTATATTTTTGTATGTACAGCCTTTCAAAGAAAAGAAAAATTAAACTAAATAAACGTTACTTTAATTTTAGTGTTTCTAGGGCCTAAGTGTTTCCAGGGCGGTATCAATACCCCAAAGTGAATATCCCTCATCTTCTCAAAAAATGCTACTATGGACCTTACCCTTATACAAATAAAGTTGATATTCACCTGCACATACTCTCGTTATACGACGACTTTATCGGTGGATTTTCTATGACGCTGATATTAAAATCAGCGAGCGTATGGTTCACGTATTGCTTCATAGAACCCGTTGAAAATTGATATACAAGGCGCGGGATGAAGTCGGATGTAAATGCGATAATGAAACCCTGGAAAAAGCATTTTATTTTTTGTATAGAAATGGTTACGTCAAATATGACACACTTTTTATCTTTGGTACCAGCTTGTATTATGTATACATACATATACGACAATAGCACATGTCAGGATCAAATAAAACAGACCAAGTTGGGTAGAGGCGATCCAAAATTCACTATACATGAATGTTGATAGGACTTCATCGCCAGTAAAAAGATACATTTTCCTATTCGATGGCTCGTAACGGATCCTCAAAAATATTTACAAAAAAATCGCCCTTTATAAACGTGGTCAATAAGCCCCTCCACCATACTTGCTGACTAAAACAATTCAGTATACACTTTATACTTACGTTAGTAATAATACTAAGCTTCCCAATAGAACCCAGTATCCGATACCAGACACCGATATCATTGACCCGCTGCGGTACCGGTCTCCGGTAGCAAGTGAGGAACTTCTTGGCGTCGAGGCGCATCTCTAGCACGTTGTTGATGAGCGCGAATAGAGGTGCGAGCGGGAATGCCGCCACGAATATCGTTACGAACCCGTATTGGAGAACTGATGATGGAAAAACAAATAATATATTATTTAACTGAAAACCTCTTAAGGGATCATTGTATTCATCATTGGACTCAACTTTTACGATGGGACCAACCCAGAAATCGCTGAACCCGAATAGGGAATGAGTACATAAGAGGAAGTTTGAAGGTGGCACCGCCGACTGAAAAGTTGCGTGGCCATCATTTGTCATGGTATGGGCATGTGATGCGCAGGAATGAGGAAAAAGTCGTGTGGAAAGACCAAAGACAAGATGGATGGACTGTGTGAAAGATGATATGGGTTCAAAGGGGGTGACTAACGACATGACGACTAATAGAGAAGTATGAAAGAAAAGGACATGTTGTGCCGACCGCAAGTAAATTTGGATATGGGCAGGAGGATGAAGATGTCCAACTCATTTATGAAATTGCGAAAAAAATCAGCTGTCCCCTATATTTTGCCGAGTTAAGGATGATTTCAACCAAACGGCGGAAAGGATACGAACGGATGCGGCGACAGCCGATCGCGTCCGGCAGGATGTCAACGCATACGATCGGCTCCGTACCGTCGCTTGCAAACGTATCCGTTTCTACGCCTAGCCAAATAGTTAATAATAATAGTTAATACGACGACAGGCGAACGGAGTCGATCGCACGTCGCAGCATAGTTTCGGCTACGATCACGTGTCGCGGAAGATTCCTGCGGTCAACCTGCTGTGCGCTATTTTAAATACTGTCTACACGATTCAATATCGTTTAAAGATTGTAAAATCCGTTCCGATCCGATGCGATGTGAGCCGTTTGGTGGAAATCAGCAAGGTGGATGAGGAGGTGGTGCTTTATGCAAACATAAATTTATGGAGCAGCAGGCTTTTTTTCGCGATTTCAGGGTTGGTCCTTTAGTAAAAGTTGTTAATAAATGAGTACAATTACACCTTATAGAAGTCATAATTCATAATGGAAAAACCCAAGGCTACTTAATATTATCAAAGATTACAGTAGTATAAGTTAAATTCTATAGCAATGGCACATTTACTTACCCATTTCCAGGTACTCAGGAAACAGTCCCATGAGCCCGAAGTCGACTAGTTTGAAATCTTTTACCCATTGCATAGGACTTTTAATCCTGAAAACAAACAAATAAATGAAATAAGGAACAACTCTCTCTCTTTCTCTGTCTCTCTCACTTTCTCTCTCTTTCTCTCTCTCTCGTTCTCACTCTCTCTCTCTCTCTCTTTCTCTCTCTCTCTCTAGAATATTTTTTTAAATTATTAATCGATTCGAATAAATTTCCCTAGTCCAATGTCATGTAATAAAAAATCGATTCTTTCGGTTCTTATTTTCGCTGTGTTGCCAAGGAGACTAGGACACCATATTCGAAACTAAATCGGCCAGTTCCGAAATAAAACAAATAAAAATTTCGAATTCACCAGGCAAACTATTAAAGAAAAAAGTATCAAACTTATTACTGTCTTTTCCTCCCGATAGTCCGTATGATGTACCACCACTTGAGGAGGTACGGCATCAGCATCTCGACGATGGTGTTGATGAACTGCTTGCCTACCATTATGATAGCCAGTTGGATTGACAGCTCTAAGAGACAGCCTCCAGGCGCACACTGAACAAAAAGAACAAGAATGAAAAATACCTCTGAAATACTAAAATGAATACAAGAAATGTGGTAGTACAGATTGCTTCCAATGAAATTTTTTATACAATTCAAATAATTTTCTATCTGTGATAGGGTATCTGTTACAAAGTAATTATAAAAAGTTTATGGAAAAGAAGGGGAAACAAGTTGAACTTAAAGCTGTATTATCTATAATAAAGTTAGTCAAGGTCACTTCCTATAAACATCGCTTCGCACTGTGCTTATAATAAGTAATTGTCCAAAACGAATAATGAACCTTCACATTTTTGCATGCCAGCAAACTCAAACGTAAAGCATTCGTTTCAATTAAACAATTTACAGGCAATTTTGAATTGTCAAGAAACCAGTCAGTCAGAAAAATTAAGCTAGTTGCCAGGCAAATGTCCTGAATTAAAATTGCAATTACTTTTACACTCCAGCGGGGTAATTACGTAACACACTAACAGTAGGAATGGGTTTCATTTTGACAGTTCAACAACATTCATTGCGTTATTTACGTTGTTGCGCGGACAAATTTTTCGAACATATGAAACAATGGATTAGCAATAGGCTTCAAAATTATTCAGATTGTGATAGATAGTGTGTTATGTAGTTAGGGTGCTGAACTCGTAAGTCGAGCCACCGTGCATTTTTATGTTCATAGGCCTAAAACATCAAAATAATGATAAGTCAGAGAAAAAGTTTTGAGGCCATCATTTCGGTATCACCATTTATCCAAATTTTAATGAATGAATTTGAAAAAAGAGAACCAAATCGGAGTTTGGTCGCTCATAAGGGGGAAGCGCCAGATTGCCCGCGAAATTCAAATTTTGTTACGTTTTTTTGCAATTTGCAGATCAGTGTCAGATTGTATGTTAAACAAAATATGATTCGCGACCGTAACAAGTATGTATTTACAAAATTATAATCATTAAAATCATCAATACAATCCTCTAAGGTCATAATCGTATTGATTGATATTTTATGAAATTTTCTTATGCAAATCATGTCAAACAATGTCATTGCAAATTGCAAATAACGTAAGATAATTGGTGAACTATTCAACCAGCTCCAGAAATTTTGCAGGAGCTGAAAACTTCCATACTGGATCCACGGGAGAACATTGCATAACGGTGTCTTTAGTTAATTCCATGCCAAAACGCGTGACGGCCGTCGTAAATGCTCTTGGAGGTAACAGAAGCTACTAAATAAACGTTTTCCCTATGTAAACTAATGCTTTCTTCAAAAGTTCCACGCAAATGCCTTTTAAACAAAAATATGCAAGGTGGCTCGATTCAGGTGTCCGGGAGTGTATAACACAAATTTAAGAAGAAAAAAAAACATCAGTTTTTCTTACCTCTTCCTGCCTATGTCCAAACAACCGCACATAATCTCCCGGCCGTCCAATTAGCTTGCCTTTAAAGAAGGCTATGTAGAATATAGACGCGTAGTAATTAACGAACTGTAGGAGGTAAATCTTGAGTGTTAGCGAGTCGTCAAATTCTGTCTGTGTGCGGAGGAGTTCTTTCTCTGTCAGCCATTCTGCTAGGTATTGGTAGACCTGCGAAAATGAGACATTATAAGTACATATAAGATCTACGGTGCAGCCTTTCTCCAACAGAGGGACATTCACTTGGATATAGGGGGCTGTCCCAACGTTACAGTAAATCCTTGGTTGAGTGTCCACTCTGTTTATACGTTAAGATAATTCTAATTCAAGGGTAATATTAAGCCGACAGTTCCCGCTATCACATGTGTACGAGCATAGCCACATAGTGGTTATTGTTTTAGCGTTTAACATGGCACATAAAATAATTGTATGGATGGTACCCGCAATGGTAAATCTTGGTTAACGTACTTAGTGTATTTTCATGACTTAATAGTGGCGCCCAACTAGAGCCATGCACTACAAAATGGCGCCCAACTGGGACCAGTACACTGAAATGGCGCCCAACTGGGACCAGTACACTGAAAGGGTGCCCAACTGGGACCAGTACACTGAAACGGCGCCCAACTGGGACCACGCACTATAAATGGCGCCCAACTGGGACAAATCATAGTAACAATCTCTTTAATTTGTGAAAGCTTTTAAATGGCAATTGTAAGCTATCGTTATTCATATTTACCTATATCGTATATAGACTGTAAGCTTTCTAAAGAATTAATAAATAAACACTTGAATAGAGAATGTACATAGATTACTCACATAATTGAACAAACAAATGAAACACAAGTTGATACACGCTGCCGTTGCTGTAGTAAACATAATCGGGTTGTACGTAGTTAGTGCATTTCCGTTCCGTAGTATAGTGGCGCCCAACAGGGACATCCGGTAAAGTACCACACCAAGTACCGTAGCTAGTGCCATTAGTACTAATAGTGCCACAACGCTGAATGACATTAGAGTTGCGGGGAGACGCATCCGCCAGAATGGTACCATTGGCTCGCGTTCCCCTGTTACGACGTTCAGCTGAAAATAAAAATTGCATGTAAGAAAAATGTTTGAAATAGCTGTTTGTGAATTATTTTTTACATATAAATCACTCGAGGTTATTGTTGTTATCTCATTCAAGATGTTAAGTCTTTTCTATCAGTTATACTATGGATTACCGTAGCGGCGAAGGATTTAAGTGCAAAAAGTTAAGTGTCTTTTAAGAATTAAGGGTAAATCACTCAAAACTTTGAAAATATTATATTGAAAACCGGCAGATTAAACAAACAGAATCAAACAATAGTTACCTGTGTTCTTTTAACGTGTGCTAATCTTGCGAGGTATTGAGGTCTTGGATGCTCTTCGTAAACATCAAAGCCAGTTAGATCCCATCGATGCGTCATTTCTGCAGAGTATCGCTTCCATAGCTCCAGGAAACACGCGGCTGTTTAATGAAAACAAAGTGGGTAGTTTAATATTTAGATGAACATAACAACGACAAATGTTACACCTATTCTTTGTTTTTTACTAAACATGACCCGTGTTATGAAGATATTGAAAGTACAAAATACAGAAAAGTTAAATATATTTCTTTGTCTTTAAATTATCGTTGACTAGCTTTTGCCCACGGCTTCGCCCGCGTGGATATCGGAAATTATCCCACGGGAACGTACTACCGGGATAAAAAGTAGTCTCAGGTCATGGTCTACCCATGTACCAAATGACATCTAAATCCGTTCAGCCGTTTTAGCGTGAAAGCGTAACAAACAAACAAATAATCTCACTTTCGCATTTAAAATATTAGGATTGTTTTCATTATTTCAGTGGATGTACCCCACTAGTCTGATTTATGATATGACGACCGATAAGATTCATCGATCGGTAAACCGATACTATTCTACACACACACACACACACGTTCATCATTCATACATCATCAATCGTTTTAAAAAAAAAAAAAAAACAATGTGATCATCATAATCATTCATTTTCATTTCTACATTTACATCTGTAATTTTTATGGTGTACATAATAGAGTATTCTATTCTATTTTTCGAGTCGCACAGTCAAATAATTACAAAATGATTGTACGTACCCCAAAAGCTCATGAATATAGCGAAGAACACAGTAGTAGGGTTGTCGAACAGATATGTTATGCGAGATTGTAAACACGTATCTTTCAGCTCCCAGAAGTCACAGAAATAATCGCATTGTGGACACATCTTCACCGATGATTCATAGTTGCATACATCTTCACTAAAAATGTTCAAAATAAACGTCAATTATTATACTTATAAATGTGATTATAGCGTCTATTTTGTGGACTATCTTCTTAGAATATGGAAAAACGGTCTTAAAGAAGCGTTAATACAAACAGATGGTTAGCAGAACAGGCCCCCTAGACAAACACCCTTTTCTGTAAGCGTTAACGCCAACGGAAAATCAAATTGTATGAAGTTGACATTTGCTTAACACGTGACATTACGTGTCCTTTCCACAGGTAATGTCATTGCCATACATTTTGACGTTAGCGTCTGGCGTTAACGCTATCAGAAAAGTTTTGGTCTAGGCCCCCTGTATTCTTTTCAGGCTAAACACCTGTTTTAGTCCAATCTAGAAGAATTTGGGCAACTTAACGTCGTACCCACAACAGAGAACCACTTAATTTGATGTACAGTCGCCAGCAGGTCAAGCTACACGAAACTGTCTCAAATTTCTCCAAACGATTTTAAACCTTTAAATGTTATTTATTAAGTTCAAAATCGAATTTCAAAATATGACAGTTTGTGGTAACTTGATGTGCTGGCGGCTGTACTTAGCCGAATCTCGAAAATATATGCTATATTTTGTTTATAAAAAAATTAACTCACCTAGGTGTGTTGCTGTACACAGTGGCGGCCGAATAAATGACGCATATTAAACCTACTATTGACGCTGGAATCAGCATATGTGTGTAAAAGCCAAGCCATGCAAAATATAAACCTGGAAATAAACGAAGTGAATACTTTAAACTGTCACCATTTCTGACAAAATTATCAATGGGCGAGTGTATGAGTGATACGAACCTATTTTTACTCCAAAATAATCCTTGACGTAGTCTAGAGGTTGGTATTTGATACATTTGGAGACTGCCGCCCATTCTGTGTACAGTAAATGCCTCATGGAGCCAGGAGTTTTGAGATCACCCTGGAATATACAAAAGACACGTGAGTGGGGATAGCAGAAAAAGCGATATCCATTAATAATCAGAGGAGATCCATACACTGGGTATGACATAAAGCGGTGCGGTGACCATATTTAAATTTTTGCTAACGTGCCCTTCACTTTGATTCAATTTTTAGACACAACAGCAATTATAAAAAGCAAAAATCTGACGAGTTTTTGAAACTCCTTAAATGCTGCGGGAGACACAGAATTCGAACATTGGATCGAATAAGGTTATAACATTAATCGATTACAAAATTGTATCGATCATCGAATGCTCTACTCATTATAGTGACATTCATTTAAGAGCGCGCACACGGGTCCACTAGCGCCACTCCTTTAAAAAAATATTATCTCGTGAATGAGAGAAGGAATTTTGAAAAACGGCTCATTTAGCGACCTCGGTAAGTGTGTCTACAATTTTCTAATACCTTTTATAAACTTTCATATTGAGACACGAAGCAACAAAAATCGATCTAAACAAAAGCGGCCACATTAATTTAGATCGTATTTTGTTGCTTCGTGTCTCAATATGAAAGTTTATAAAAGGTATTAGAAAATTGTAGACACACTTACCGAGGTCGCTAATTGAGCCGTTTTTCAAAATTCCTTCTCAGTCACGAGATATTTTTTTTTTAAAGGAGTGGCGCTAGTTGACCCGTGTAAGCGCTCTTAAATGCATACTTACATCATGTAAAGGATAGGCAGCGCTATAAGTACAATTAGATATCAGTCTTGTGATGCCGAAGGCAAAATCATCGTTTGAGACCTCCGAGAACTTCTTCCTGTCGAGAATGAACTGAACGATGCGGGAACGAATGGATGGCGTCCAAAAACATTCAGCTGTCGTGTCGAATCTGGAATCAACATTTGACAAATTAGGCCAACGTTGGAAGTTTCCTTTGCTCGATACTACGATACTCAAACTCAAAGCATTTATTTCAATTAAACTATTTACAGGAACTTTTGAACTGTCAAGGAGTCGGTCAGTCAGAAATATGAAGCTAGTTGCCCATTCCAAAGCGTAGTAGGTACCTACGGAGAAGAAACTCCATGGACACTCTTTTAAATTATATTGTTACAAAAATATTAGTTACATCATTGAAATTGAGCTTATTATTATAATTATGTGGGAACGATGTCAAAAAGGCGTACACGTTAAAAGCGTCCAGAGTACAGAAAATAGGAACAACCAAAAATTCGAGCCAAAAATAAAATAAGAGATGACCAGTCCCTACTGACGGCGTCCGTTCGCGAATTTGACGCATTGATCAGCACCATTCAGCTCAACCATTTTGAAGGGAGCTAAATAATCCAACACACGCGTCACCACCAGCGAGACATTTGAGTGAGCATGCCATACTATCAGCCGCCAAGGCACATTCAAGTCAATGAAAGACATATTACCCGGACTATTAAAGTAGTTGAAGACGTTTTACTACCTAAAGTACAATAATTGTAATCGTGCATGATAAATTGGCAATAATGAGACCTAATAAGGAATAACAAATAGCTACTAATAATAACGCCAATTGTGTGCCAGGCGCCGAGTCAATTGTGGGAGAATACAGCCCTATTACACAAGGCACATGGCGAAATTAAAGACACAGTACACCTCTTTAAAATCCTTTAGATGCGAAATACAGTTTGGCAGCACATGACGTGTGAGTTATATGAACCTATTTTAAAGCTAGAATTACTGTCTACGTCTTTAATTGACTTGAATGTGCCCTGGCGGCTGAGAGTATGCCATGTTCACTCTAGTGTCTCGCTGATGGTGGCGCGTATGTTGGATCATTTAGCACCCTTCAAAATGGTTAAGGTGAATGGTGCTAAACCATGCATCATGTTTGTGACGGGCGCCGTTAGTAAGGACTGGTCATTCCTTAGCTACCACGGCTTATTTTTTTTATATTATTTTTTACGGGCGCCTTTAACGTTCTACACCGTTCTCATATGTATAATTTCAACATGATATTACTTACAAATATTCTTTGTCCTTGGAGTAAATGGCGGTCAGTCGGTGTTTTCTCTCGGGGAACATGTCGGTATCGACCCTGATCTTGGACATGAACCGGTCCCAACACGCGTCCATTTGTTCTATGAGGCTGTTCGTCTTTTCGTGGACATCCTTCAGAGCTGAGAACTGATTCAGGGAGTATAGAAGTTATTGTGTATCTATTAGAATGGTTGTGTCTTGTCATGTTGTCGAAATACATATTACGGGTTTGAATTTTCTTTTATTTTCTAGGTGGTTTTGACGAATTTTAAATTAAAATTATTTTTTTAAACATGCATTATTTTTAAAAGATTTTTAATGTTTCTGTCAATTTATTTGTAATATTATAATCATGTAAAAGATTATAAAAAAAATTGGGATGCAATTAGAATAATATATATAATATGTTTCATAATTTTGAAGCGATGATGGCTTTAGCACGTTTATACGGCAAAATGTTTTTTTTAAATGTTTAATAACATTTTTTAAATGAGTTGATAATTATTAGTTACTGTTTGATGAACGATTTTATCATAATACCCAATTAATGCGGTGCTCCATCTCACTACTGAGTGTTTTTAGCGTTATATTTATCATTAATTGGATTGATTTGGTACACTCGGCAAAATAATAACTTATGTATGCAGAGAGCCGAGTATATCTAGTCACAGAAAACACACAACAAATGTCACGAACAACGTCAAAGTATTTACTTATCAATTTTGCCGACTGTACATTCTAGAGGTGTAGCGTAGATCTAATGTAGTCTCTTAATAACTTAAGTATTTTTTAATGACATCACTTCCTACTTTATGAAACTTAATGTATGGTAACTACCATAATTCAGTGCAGTGTAGAGTTACATACAATGTTACGGTATTACGGTAGCACTTCACTTGGTATATTTGTACATCATTTAGTTAATACAAAATAAACTTTATAAGTATCAACATAGGGTACATTTTGCATTGGAAAAATACGCCAAGAAAAGTGCCAGCATTACAAACGAAATATCAGTAACACGAGTAAGTGCATAATTAGTTGGACCATGTTAATTTAAGTGAGACATCAAGTTATTTCCCCAAACAATAAGTTAGTCATAGCATTACATCATACAATGTTTCAAGAAAGCCAAAATGCACCGTTAACATCAAAGAATGAAGTTGACATTTATTGGCCAACAGTCAATATGATATTGAAACATAAACCAAAAAAAAACATTCATTGAAAAAGCTTTAAGAGCCCGAAGTTTTTTAGAACACCACCACATAAATATTAATGTTCACATAATTTACATAATTATAAAATGAAAGTAATTCCCCATTTTTTTTTAAACATTTTTTTTCCACCAGCCCAATTCAATCATACCAGATTGACTAAATAGCGAGGTAGAGCGATTCTTGACACACGAGCATTATGCTTAACAAATTCCATTTAATAATGTTCTTTTAGCAGATAAAACCGAAATCTTTAAATCGAATCAAAAGACAGAGGTCTGGCAAAACAAATCAATTGTAGGAATGACATTAAATCTTGGTTTAGGCTCTACCACCTAAATATCTGAACTTACTTATAATACATCTTGTCTATGATTAAATAATGTAAAACGGTCTATTTAAAAATGGCGGTTTGCCAGATCCTGTTATGAAGGAGAGGCATGCCTATGTCATGCATGAGAAAACTTGACAGATGGTACAGAATGTAACCTTTTTTTAGCTACTTCCTACAGAATATCTTAACTTACCTAAATAACTGTCTTAGATTGAGGTCCTGTTTCATCATAATTGATATCGAATGAATATCTCTCTTTGTACAATCTCCTCTGAAGAAACTGTCAAACCGCCATTTTAAATATGGTGTCTGTCAAGCCGCCATATTTAAAATAACGGTAAAGCTTGACAGATGACAGATAAACTAACTCTTTTTTAACTACCTGTATTACCCTTTATTAAAAACCTTATCAACATCGAAACAACATGACATTCAACACCAATGGAGCCCAGCCAAGCGCCAAGTTAGCAAAGCCATGCTCATACCTGATGCATACCTTAGACATATACAACGCTGCATTCAGTATCGCATTCGCCCGACCAGACTGCCTTATTTTACTGCATTCCTATAACACATGATGTGATGCAGTTATAACACTGTGCTGCAACACGGTGCTTGTCCTTTGTGCGTTAGTACACAACATGTAGGCGGACTGCAGAAAGAATTTTGAATTTGAACCTAACCTCGACTTTAGACGGTTTAGTTTCTAATGCAGCTTGCAATTGTTTGATGACATTTTCGATAACTTTTGTAATTTTCTACTGTATTCCTTTAACACATGATGTGATGCAGTTCTAACACTGTGCTTGGACACTTTGCTTTAGTACACAACATTTAGGAATGCAGATGTGTATTGGTTTAATTTAGAATTTACACCTTCAGTTCGTTACACATGGTTCAATTTATATTGTATTTAAAATCGTTGTTTTAACAGAGGATTTTTTAACTAATTTTCATGGACTTCATGTCATAGTTCTGTCTCGTATGAATTGCAGTTATGTGTTTTTAATGTTTTTTTATCAGCCTGACTTACTTAAGAGTTTACCTCTTTTATGTGAAGAGAAAAGTGTCAAAATAATATTGCTAAAAAGTAAACAAAATAATTTTATTTCCCTACCGCAACAAGGGAATCGAATATTTTAGATGACCTATTTTGGACCTTATCTAATGAACATACATGGGTATATTAATAGTGCTGTGCCAACAACATCGACAAACATCTAATATCGACATTTAATACAACACAAACAAACTTTAAACTAGTGTTGCACTATAGAATTAATACACACAATGGAACCATTGATTATAATATAATGGATATTTATGACTCAGTATGAATAGTATAATTTATCTATTTAAACCCATAACATCGAAAATATTATTACTTATAGACCTTACAGATGAATGTTGTAACTTTGCAATTATGTGCAATAAAATTGTTCGATTTCATAGTAGTAATAGAAATAATATTTCGAATAGTGTTAAAAATATATTTTATTAAAGATACCGGCGCTTAAGGGTGTGTAACTATTCAGAGAACAAAAACATGTAAGGATCTACTGCTTCATAATTACTGCGCTTTAAATATGAACTTACTAATTTAAATACTAACTGAAAAGTACTAGGCGAAAACTGAGGGTTTAAACCAGCAGTGGACCAAGCATCAACCACAATTGTTGTGGTTCATATAAGTTATTGACCTTTTATGTTTTGACTGAAATACTTATTTTAAAATCAATTCTTAGTTGTCGATAAATCTCAACATTACTTTATTTACTAACGAAGAACAACATTCATAAGTAAGGCAAGAAAACACGTCTACCTGAAGCGAAGCCCTTGTTCTAGAACCATATAAAGCCATAACACGAGTTTTGCGCCTAAGAGGGGTAATTAGTTGTTTAGTTTAGAAGAGGCAAAGGGTCATAATTACCTTCATTGGCATTCTTAGTTTGAGGATCTCGCTGTAATCTCTTAGGACAGACACTGGTGCGTGGATCTGAAAGAAGAATACACCAAAATGTAAAATCACGACCCCCCAAACTCCCAAATAATCTACCAGGAATGGCCAACCTTTTTTTTTTTTTTGACTGTTCATCTACACTCATTGCGTTATTTACGTTGTTGGGCAGACAAAATTTTCGAACATATCAAGCAATGGATTAGCAATAGGCTTCAAAATGATTCAGATGTGTTACGCAATTAGAGTCCTGGTTTCTGTCAGCCTACCAAATTTTATCTGTAATCAAATCTCATCAAGTAATTCGATTAGCTATCATTATTTCCGCATCAAAGGAAACTGATCAAAGACTTAGGTAAACAGGCTTTTAAAAAAACCGTAGTGGACGTTGAGTTGAGAGTAGGAAAGTGAATGAGAAAAGTCTATCCTAGAAAAAACGCCAGGTGTAGCAAATTGAAAAAGTAAAGTCACATCAAAGCGTCGTTTTATCGTCTGTCAACGAACGATTAAAGCGCCTTGTATTACTTCACAGGTAGCTGTTATACAATTATGAATGAACCATCTGTCTTTATGTCATCGTAACAATAGTCGTTAAACGTACAATAGAAAAGTAGCTCTTAATAATCAGATGGATGATTAAACCTCGTTTAGATCTATACTAGAAAGGTTTAGGTAGTTAAATAAAGGTAAACAAATCGTAAAAAGGGTTTTTTATAGTTGACACTTTCTTGTTTAAAAATACGTTACAACAAAACTAAATTTATTTTCGATTTATACGATAGTTTCCTCTTTTATTAATGTATGTTAAACTTTATCATTTATTCGTAAACTACTCTTCGTAGATGTAATTGCTTGAGCACAATGTTTTTGTTGTGATTTATAAAATAGAATAATATTTAGTAATCTGTCTATTGTAAAGAGCCCAAAAAGACAGGTTCCGTAAACCTTTTAGAAAATACAACGAATATAACGTTGCTAAATTGAAGAGTACACCTGGGACGTAGTATGGCAACTGAAGTAGCAGGTATTACGTTTAGTCGGTTAACCAGACGCCTTAGCACTCTCGACATTTGTGATGTTGCGTGTGCGTTTCGATTTTGTTAATATAGCTTGTTTCTTTATTTTGTTTTAGTTATTGTAAGTTTTTGTTATTTATCGTTATTGGTTTTTAAATTCGTATGGTTGAAAAATGAGTGAACCCGAGCCTGGTACTAGCCAGACCAACTCCGTACTCTCATTTCCGCCACCGAAAAAAAAGAACAGAAAATGTTTAAATTAGACAAAATAATTGATGATACCACTGAACGATTTATTATTAATGTGACAGATAGTTCCTCAGATTCAGAATAGAACATATTATTATATGACGAAAAATAATATGATTTTAACATTTGAAATAAATGGTTTAGCATCGATAAGTCACGTGGGTTTTGTTGTTTACCTTTATTTAACTACCTAAACCTTTCGAGTATAAATATGTATCCCCGGGGTAGTAATAATACCGTCGGTACACCTATGGTCTGTTCCAAAAGTATCTAATGAAAATGTAAACATATGGATCAAAAACGTTCCTGTGGATGTCAATTTATAGCGCCACTTACCACTTACAAATAGTGCTGTGATTTGATTGTTTGAATACTTGAAACCCGTTTTTCATTCATTCATTTGACAATTAAGATTCATTTTAAAACCCCTGTTTTGTCGATGATTTTTCAATTGCTATGTGCTAATTATGCTATTCAACAAAAAAAAAAACGGGGCAGTCTTTGGTAACTGCCGATAGAAGTAAAAACTAAGTAACAAGTAAACCCGCGCATGAGAAGCATGCGGTGACGATGAAGCGAGTTTCACGCTTTTTGTTCACCCAAAAAGTGCTCAACGCGCCTAAAGAAGCTTTCACTTCAAAAATTGTTGGAAAAAGTGGTGAAATCTTCTAAATACAGATGAGTGTATTACTAATTCCCTATAGTGAGTGATTGCGTAAGAATTTAAGCTAAACAGGGTTTGTTTACACTTTCTTCAGATACTTTTGGGACAGACTACAAGCAAGGGTGTGCCACGTGTTAAAGTGAAGAATAAAAATAAAAAAGTCCTGGCCAATTGTTTTATCGAAGAATTTGTAGTTTCATGTCCTAAAGGCAACCAGTGTGGTACAGCTAAGACCAACTTAAATAATAAATAATTAAAATGCAACACCATTCTTTACCTTAACAAAATTCAGTCCATACAAGTTCTCAGGCGCTTCCCTTTCCAAGTTCAGCCCTTCTGCTTCGAGGTTCTGCTCAAATATCTTCCGCTGCTCGTAGGCTTCTCTCGTGGCGGCATCTTCTTTAAAAGCCTCCCAGACTAACACATAGTCTATGGACCGGACGCCATCGTTGAATGTGAGGGAGGGGTTATTTAGGATGCCCCCCATCACTATCCTGTTTATTTAAAAATAAAATATAAGTACACTTGTCTTCGCTGAAATATGATTGATTGATTTATAAGTACTAGTGGGTCCTAGGCCTTAGGTCCTAGAGCATAGGGTCTAAAATGCAGAAGTGCAGTGAATGAGTGTTACCGTGACTGTGAGGATTTGATGACCACGTATCTTAGTAGCGTTGGGAGCGACCCAGACGCGTTAAATATTCCGTTAGGACAGTCTGCAGTATATTGAAAAAGACCGGAAAAGGTCTCTTCACAAAGGTAGTGGCAATTCAGACCCTTGATATCCAAGATAGCATTTACTGACACTTTCCAGCAGAAATATCCTGTATAGATACTTCGTAATCAAAGAATCAAGAGACACTAATACTTGGGCTCATAGCCCCGTTGATTCTTACCTACTACGTGGGAAAATAATCAAGTTACTCATTGTTTTCCTATGGCCAATTAAATAACTATACTTCCTAGCTTTTGAGGCTTCGGGTCATTGTGATATAGGTATGCCAATTTATTTTGCGTTTGACATTTAATAAGGCACTTAGGTAATGCATCACAATTATTAATATACACTTACGTAGTTATTTTCTGGTCATGGATGAGTAACATTATGTATAATACATAACTAGGGAATATATTGACCGCGTTTCCTTCTATAGTGTCAAGTACGTGATTATTCATTCTAACTGTGTCCCATCATTAGAACAAATAGATGATACTAGTGAGGTTTTTAATCAAATTGTGTGAGTCACATTACTATTTAAAACTCGAAAACAAAACTACATCATTTGAGTCGATAAAATCTGACTGAGGTCAAATAACACACCCTTGATGAAAATTAACAACATGCCAAAACGTTATTTGTAAGCCAAACCCATGCTTTATCCCACACCACACAAGACAAGACAGTGACAAACATAATAATTATAATAATGTGTGAAGTTTCGCCAATCGCAGGCCTAGTTCGGCAGACAAATCGTTTGATCAAATGTTTGGCCAAATTACTCACGAGCAATGGTTGGCTGGAGGTTTGCCATTGCCGTTTGGACCAAGGTTTGGGGCGGGTTCGCCACACACATAATCTTCAGCCGCACGGGTCGATGCTTCACTACCATTGTCCCTGAAATTAGTCTACACTTGGGGACATATGCTGTGCCAATGCGGCATTAGGTACCTATGTTTATACGCGACTCAATATTATTAGTTGTGCGAAAACGCGTCCACTGTATTGAATTGAAAACTTTCTTGGTTTGTCATTCAATAAAGTGAACACATCTATGTAAATTATTAGTAGAATCACAAATCAATTAGTCAATTGTCAGTAGCGAAACAAAGCTGGTTATGTGACGTCACTCAATTAGAATCCAGTAATGGCTGCCAGGACATCCATAGGAGATATTATGTACTGTGTCATCATTATTTACTTGACATGTGCACTTTGGTACTAAGTATTTGTTATAGGCACGGAATAACTCATATACTTCCTTGATTGACCGTAGCAACTTGAAAATATATACGATTGTATTCTATAGATTTTTTTTTATGTTGCTGTATAAAAGCCCTATTTATAGCTAATCGGAAGTCCTAAGTACAACACTATTGTATGTATGTATATTTGTTTCTGTAATATATCGCCGCTTTTCAAATAACTTTATGTACCTACACGAATATGGTGTATTATGACTGTATTGGCCCACGCCAAGGTTCAGTTTATTCGAATAAAGCATCTTGAACCTTTATGAAGAAAGTCTAGCTTTCAGGTTAAACATGGTAGGTACCTCCTCGCATGATAAACAGAGTTGACAGAAAATCGATTCAATAGTCTGAAACTCCGAACACTGAAAAATGAAAATCCATTTCTCCCTTTTCATAACATCTAAGGGTAGGGCTGTTCTCAGTGGAGCACTCAAAATAATTAACATAATAGAAATAAAACAAAAGACGGAGTGCGATTACGACGGCATCAATATCGATCACGTTTCTCTGAAATTACTTAAGGAACGAATGAACGATATCAAAGCTGCCGACCTCCCCGGAATCACGGTTTATTCAGTCTACGTGCCGCGATCATAAATAAATGTGATCCTAAATAGAAACTTTATGCCTTTGATATTCGTTACAAACACTTGAAGAAACGATGAAATAAATATACAGAAAAGTGTACAAGTACCTATATTGAACTGACAGATAAATATAGACATTTGACCATCACCTGTGATATTACAACAATTTTATTAAATTGTAGTCTTTAAATAAATGCCATGCATATAAGTAGTTCCAATAGTCGCGCCAAATGCACGTTGACGCGCGATTTTGTAGTAAATTGGGTAGGGTTTACATCATAGGTTCTCAACGTGGGCGGTAACGCCCCCTCGAGGGCGTTTGAGACTTTCAGGGGGGCAGTAAAAGACCCAGAGAAAATTAGGGGTCGTTGAGATGGGATCTTACGACTATATAATATTACGCGTTAAAATAATAATCGTGGCAATAGCTATTTCAGATTCGACACAAATGGTAAGTAAAAAAAAATGAGGGGCTCTAGAAAAAAAAGTGAGCGGTTGGAAAAATAAGGTTGAGAACCTATGGTCTATATCCTTTAAATTATTGGTAAGTCGAACATTTGGTTACAGTGTTGTGTAAGTAAATATAGACCACCCAATTTACAGTACAGCCCATTACAGCCTTCCAGAATAATTTGTAAACAGAACAGAAAATATAATTCATACATACTTGAAATATAATTAAAACAGGAAGTTCAACGACACACAAGAACACAAAATCACAGAACAGTGACGTAAGCATTTAGCACACATAGGCGAATACATAGGTAAGTACATACTCAATATTTGCAAATTTCACACTCGCTGATGTTATTTTGTACAGTCAACGCAATGTCAAGGTAAAAAATAATAACTGGACTTGGATGCTGCAAGTGCTGAGAGAAAATCTACAAAGAAAGACCGGACCAAAAACTGTCAACTTACAACACTACTAGATACCTACCGATTGTTTAAGTAATCAATTACGAATGAATATAATTTTGTCATTTGGATAAAAGTCACCAAGAATATCAGTCAAACCGATTTTTTCTTCGTTACTAACGGTAATCCTGTGGGGCAATTTCTTCGTTACTAACGGTAATCCTGCGGGGCAATTTCTTAACACACTTACTTACAATGGCAATATCTTTCATTTTTACGGTTCAGCAACATTCATGAGCAGATGAATTTTTCAAACCTATAAAGCAATGTTTTAGAATCCTTCGGATTGTGATGAAAGTGTGTTCCGCAATTTGGATGTTGATGCGGTTTAATCTATCTGCACCCAATCAATCGCTTTCATTAATTTTCACGACAATACCAAGATGCAAATCCGTTGCATCAGATATTTGTGTAATTTGTCTGCTCGGAATTGCTGATTCCAATTTGCAATATTGTCAATGAAAGATTATTGTTATAACTAATTTCGAGAGCTTCTCGTGTTATCTAAACCACTATACAATTAATTAAAATGTGCCGGCTTTCCTTCCGTATTTTAATTAAAATCAATTACAAACTGCGGTTAAAAATAATAATCTTTTATCAATAGTTAGGTATTGTGTATGAATTTTGTGTGCATGCTATTTTAATAACGTTGTTTAACAAAATTTTCGTCATAATATCACAGTCAACCGATTCGTTGAGCCCTTTTGCATCAGAAGAGAATAATATCTAGAGCTAAAAATACATATATATACATAAGAATAAGAACCCAATTAGGTAGGTAAGATGTAGAATTTCGTAAAATAAAAAAAGAGGTTAGTAGGTACGACGATCCCTCAATTCAGCACCTTAAATTGACGGATCGACGACTAGATGTGTTTTTAACACGCCATAGACTAAAAATTACTACAACCCCATTTTTAAACAAATTAACGGAATAATTATTGAAATAACCACAAAATAACAAAGTTGACAGGCAAAGTAACTAGGGAATTCAATTTTGAAATAAGTAGGTACCAATATTAATTATGTTTGAGTACCTACCAAGGCTATAATTATATTTCCCTAGAGAATAGTAACATTCAATGACAAGTTGAAATAATTGGTAGAAAGACACGTGTATTCAATAGGTACCCAAAAACAAGGACAATAAGCAATCTTCATAATAAAGTAAGAGTTTTCTTAACCTAGCAATGAAACTCACCTCTAAGCAGTTGTTACTGGTTAGCAAGTTCATAGACTAAACTAGAGTTACATAACAGAAGAGGAAACAATAAATTCTACTGCCAAAACACATTCAGTGCTTCCGACACAAAAAGGCTATAACGAATCAGTTTGCGAGAATCTACGTTTGTTTTAGTCACAACAAATACGGAATACCTGCCAATATCGGCGGTGAGTCATTAAACGTCAGCGCGTGGTTCATTTGCATTGGATTGTGAGACGTTACACTCACCGGTCGGTGTTCATGTCCTGCGATAGATTGTCCTGGTACGTGCTGAGGACTGACATCGCCTGGAGCTCCCCGTTTTCCTCCTGGGCCTCCCTCTCCGTCTGGCCCAAACAGTAAGCGAATCAGTCACTTTCACAAGACACGTTGATTCTCAAGCTAAATTGAAGTCTTTATATCTGTATGCAAGACTCATTGTTGAATCACAGATCATGTGCCGTCAATGGTTCAACAACACGAAAGGATACAGCGTAGATAACGAAAATTAGTACAATTCTTGATAACACCCGCATACTTTAAATTTTGACACCTCTCTTAGGAGTTGTTAATTTTGTACAACGCTACGTCGAACACTATTTAACACAGTTCTTAATAAATCATCTCATTATCAGCGTATTGCTCACAAAAACTGCACAAACTCTTAAATTACGGATACGTAGCTACTGACCTTGCTTCGTTCACTGTTCAACGCAGACTTCAGTTAGTCTGAATCGTCTGTTTGATCAGCGATCTTAGAATTTTAGTAAGAGGTACGAGCTATCTATCAAGATTCATTTTTAAAGTAAACACTCATAATGCACATGATAATGTTTTGTCTCTGTTCTCATTACTATGTACATAATTTGAATATCATAGAATTTAAAAATGTATTGTCTACTGTATAGGACTGTTTGAAGCTAAATGTGAGTAAATGTCGGTAATCGGCACGCAAACACATGAAGGTACAGTGCACACACTGCAACTTCGCGCCGACGACTTGTCTGAAAACTTCACTGGCTATGCATTCTTTACATAACATTGGGATGACAGCCAAAAGATTGGTGCATGAAATCAAAGATACCTTTAACCTTTTAACCGCCCGACTTTATGTCAGTTGTCGTGCCCCCAGCGCCCGACACATTGAATCGAAAAATAAATACCTACAACAAAGAGGGATGTGCAATACCTACAATTTTTCGATGTCGATATTTCGTTTTATATAAATAACAACTGAGTAAATATTTTGATATTTGTTTTATTTAACATTATCCACTAGTAAGAAATACCAGTGTAAATAAGTACCAAAGAAACAAAAACAACTCCTGGTTTTCTTCCTTCTATTTTTGTCTACTCCCGTGTTTCTCAACTACTTCAGTCAACGTTTTTTACCGTAGGTATCTAAACGGCAGAATTTTTCACTGTATTTAATGTGTTTAATGCCGTCTTTTTTCGAAATGGAAATTAAATATGCAGGTACTTATTTATTATAGAAACTTGAGTATAATAAATAATACAACAGTCTGAAATCACAATTTAGTTTTATTCACTGGTTTTATGAAATACAAACAAAAGTCTTTAAAAATAAATATTTAATGAGTGGTCATGATAAATTTCAATACACATTTATCGACACACGAACGTAAAACTGATAGAAACACACAACACTGATGGAAAATTCCAGAAGTCGGCACTCGTTTATGACGTACGAAGCGGTCGTCTTTATCAGACCGTGGCGCTGGGCGTACTAACAAAGTAAGTTTCGGAAGATGTAGGCTAGGGATGGGAACCATCAACTCAGTTGCTGACATTTCACAAGTAAGTTTACTTAATTTCAAAGGAATTAAATGAAATACTCACAAATATTTGTAAAAACATGTTTTATTAACAATTGCTGTATTTGTTTTAAAGTTAATTAGTCAGTATAAAGAGAAATATTTTGATTTATGTTTATTTTTGTATCAGTAAATCTTGGCATATGTCCCGTCCCTCATGTCGGATTTTGTCGTCATGGGCGTTGCACATCAATACAATTTTCTAAAAATAATGTTAGTAATTCATCTAACTTTGGACTTTATTTTTAGGACTTCTAATTAAGAGACTAAAGTGTATTAAACTGTAAATGATTACTTAGTTAACTATTTACCTAATATAAACATAATTTTGATAGAATACAGCGTAATTAAATAAAAAAAGCTGATTAAACGAGCAGTGATATTTTGGTCGGAAATATACGACTCTGGCGAAATGGGCCAGAAAATATTTGTCGGATTAATCCGACGTAGGCGGTTAAAAGGTTAAAATTATTTGAAAATAAGTAGAACGGTGGTGATAGCTGATTTTTGTATCCGTGCGAGTTTTGGGACAATTAGAGGCATTTATCGGTATCCTGATAAAGCTTGTTTTGCCACACGTTTCTTACGAAGCCATAACACCACCGCACGGTATTCATGAGCTCATAACGCGGCGTGATCGCAAGTCGAACTAGTCAGGGTCAGGCGATCCCGAAACAAACACGAGGGTAAAACTGTAAACAACAATTTGCAGTATCTGATGAAAGCTTAAAGGGTCCCCGAAACGATCAATTGCAATCGTCAGTTTTTACGTGAGTGATACACATTGATCGTCCATACAATGCAATTGAAGCGATTGAAAATAACCACACAAAACATTGACACTTACAATTGACAATAGCAATTGATCGTTTCGGGGACCCTTTATAAATATTGTTTATCGAAATGGTACCACACGTCATGTCTATTCGGTAGTCAGTGACCTCGCGGTTCTCGCTCTCGCCTCTACCCCATCTCTTCCCACGCAAAACGAGGGACCAAATAAGTGAGTGTCACCATTTATAGCCACTCAGATTTATCATAATCCTGTATCAGCGTCAAAAATCGAAATTAGAACAAAAGGAATTAGGAGCTCTCTGCACCATCAGTTCCTTTCTCAAGCAATCAATCGCTCGGAAAATGCGTTAAAAGAAAGTAGGCGATTAACCGATAAAATTTAATACTATGTCAAGTGGTTTTCATGTATCATTGTGCTACATAATTATGTTATCTTATTAGATAATACTCAAGTGGATACTGCTTCCTATTATTCAATTACTTCATTCCTTTACTCGTCTCTACGACCCCCGTGGGAAGCGGAAAGGTAGGGCGAAAACGTTTCACGCGACAATTTTTATACTGAATATCGCGTGCGCTCGTATGACAGTCTGCATTAGCCCTTATAGTAAAGTAATGAGCGGTAACTAACAGCACTTATCTTTATTAGCTAAGCACCATTGAGATTAGCATGGCGAATGTAACGAACCTAAAAACGTAAGCATTTAGTAATAGGCAAAATATTTTAAAAAAAACCTGACACAAAAAAGAGCTGATGACCTTGAAACGGCTGAACCGATTTTGATAAAAGATGTTTAAGAACCACCGCTACAAAACGTGCTTTAAAATAAAATAAAACCGCATCCAAATCGGTTCACCTGTTTCAGAGCTACAGTGCCACAGACACACACACATAGCGGTCAAACTTATAACACCCCTCTTTTTGGGTCGGGTGTTAAAAAATACTTATTTTACGCCTTAAATAAGACACTTGTCATAAAATTTGGATTAGGAGATTCACTTCATACAGTGAAAACAAGGTCACGTACCTACGCGCCAAACGCATTAAAATCATCACTATGGAAATGCATACATAAAAAATCTTCGTTTGGTTCTGTGTAAAGCCTAATTGAAATTAGGTACCTACAGGTATTTCTTATTATTATTCCACCAGACCGAATTTCGGCCATGCCCGCCAGTCTCAGCGGAGACTAGCCAACTACGCGGGCGATATTATAGTAGACAAGTCTGTGCGCAAACACAGGTGCTCTCCCTCTTCCCTCACTCTCATAGCCCGATGGGACGGCAATCCGGCACAGCCGGTAAAAGATCAGCCGCAGTACCAACGGCTTATCCCGCTCTCCGAGGTACGGGGCTATCACAAGGGTGTTATTACCTAGATTACGGTATAACTACGCCTACGTACCGTTCCTTACCGCCCGAACTTTTAATTACATTTTTGTTATGGAGCAGAACTTTGTAGCGCCTATCGCCTACCTATCTATTTATAGCATGTTATAGGTATATATTTGTATTAAATTAACATTTACATTTATGGGAAACTGTAACAGGTCACCACCTATTTCAATAACATTATGGGTTGAGGAAAACATATTATTAAGCACTTTTATTTCATGTGGCACCATTTTGCAGAGAATTTAAACAATTAGCTGTGCCAAACCATTGAGTTCTTTGAATTATATCAGAATATTTGTTTTTCATACTCATACAGCATGTTTTGTTTATTTTATGCTTTGTAAAAATATTCTACATTAATTTGTTTATTGTTAAATATGTGTAATTGTGTATATGAGGTAGCTTATATGTACATAATTATTATAATGAACTAGCTTGTGCCCGCGTGGAGGTCGGAAATTATACCATGGAAACGTATCTACTACCGGGATAAAAATTATCCTACATGTTAATCCAGGTTATAAACTATCTGTGTTCCAAATTTCATCCAAATCCGTTCAGTAGTTTTTGCGTGAAAGAGTAACAAACATCCATCCATCCATCCATCCTTCCTCACAAAGTTTCACATTTATAATATTAGTAGGAAGTAGGATTAATAATACTTTCAGGGAGAAGTTAAGTGATAAAAGTAATTTATATTTTTGTTGATTTTGGAGTGCGCATGATAAATTCATGTAGGAACATTGTGTTTTGGATATTGTTTACCTAAACAACCATTTGCTAGTTTAAACCATTTTACAATAGTTATACTAATGACTGTGTTAATGAGGAATTAACGATAATAATGAACTAATTATTTAAATACCTAGCTGCATTTATAATTAGGTGTTTACTAAGCACTATTGATTAACATAGGTACCTTTTATTTGAAACCACACTTATTTTGATCACAAGTAAAAATAGTCATCCTGTTTTCAGTAGAGGAAAAACATAACAATACCGTAAATTTTTCTGATTTGGCCTTGTTTCATCATTAGTGAGGAAATTCCAGGCACCCAAATAGGTTTGCTGTTTTTTTTAGTATATCATTGAAATAATTTACCTGTTAAAGTATTTTATTTTCCATTTATTATTATAATAGGTTTACCTAGCCAGCTTTTATGTTAGGTCAATTTGATGCAAGAGAGATTTATTTGTTTACTGACATAACTTTTACAGTATAAATTACACATACTTTTAAACTCGGCCTTCTCCCCAGGCAGAAACTACAGAACACCACCTGCTATGATCTTTACATACTCCTTTTTCCTCATTTACGTTAATACATCTGATAGCATGCACGCCGGTTGTGAGTACTACGCACCTGACCTTTCAGAAGAACATCACCAATAAGGTCACTATAATATTATGTCCTCCTAGGGCGACCCCTTCTGGCGTTTCCACTCACATCTGCCTTGTAAATACCTTTTGCAATATAAATTAAAACTAACTATGTAATTACAAATTAAATAGAAACATGAACAAATTATTTTTTTAAAACAGGCTCATTTATCCATAGCCATTTTTTTGCAAAGAACATCTTCTCAGTTTGTCAGCTGCAACCACATGAGTTTTGTCAAGGTAGGGCTGCTCCATCAGTTCAATTTGGTACTGGTTTTTGGAGATTCTTTTTTAAATCAATAGAAAATATTTACCTAGGACACAAACAATGATTTGCTACTAACAAAATAACTTAACAAGTGGCTCAATAGAAGATTTATTAAGTGCCAGACACTTTATTTTGACAGGCACCCTGTGGTTAAAGTAGCTATTAATCACGGTCACAGCTGGATAGCATGTTGAAAAAGGGTTATAGAGTTGAATGCTACATCAATAGTATTTGTCATAAATATTCTTCTATGGAGGGAAAAAAATTAAGACAAAACTAAAATGTAAAATATTGTAGAAAAAATATAATAATATTGTTTATTTTTAATTTTGTAGTTTTTTATATCTAACACCACTACTGTATGAATTCTTTGTTGTCTGATAATAAAAGATTATTAATAAAAAAGATGTTTAAAATAATAGACAATAGTAATAATATGGATACCATGTCAACAAACTAAAAATGTTGGGTTATTATTGAAAGGAAACCTTGAGTAGGTACCTATTATAATAAAGGATGTTACAAAAAGGTCTAATCTACTACTCCAAAGCATAAAAATATTTTTTTACAGTATAGATGGCATCATAGAGATGCTGGAATTAGTTATTTATCATGTTATTTCATGGTTATTTCCTCTTAATTAATCATACATGAACTACTTATCTTTATGCTTGCTTGTATTCAGTTAGCATTAATTTTAGCATATAAATATTATTTATGTAATAAATAACTTATTATTTAAAGTTAGTTAACTTATCAAATATTTGTAAAACATTGAAGAATTTTGTATACATCTTAAAATTTACCATAGATGTAGTTTCTTAATTTAAGTCATACAAAAGTAACTTTTGCACCTACATTTAATATAAGAGAGTAAAAAGCCAACATGTTTTTAAAACTTTCACATAATATGAACTTGGACCTTATACATGTTGACCTTTGATTTTTTTCTTAATGACTGCTCTAACTAGCTCATTACAAAATAAAAACAAAATGTTCTACACCACAGGCACTTTAACTTGAACCTTGAATCAGTTAATTGTTTAAAGCCATGAAAGCAAAGATAACGAAATAAAAAGAATATTGAATTGCTATTACATAAAATTATTTCCAGCAATAAAAACCCACTCATTAGTAAGAAAGAAAAAAATGATTCATAGCCTTTATGTTTTTCAATGCCTCAGATTACAACCTACAACCAGATTAAAAAGAATTACCTCGTGGAATGCTCCATCTCCATCCTGGAAGAGTTGTTGGAATGCAAGCTCATTCCTTTGTGCGTCAGACAGGAAGGACTCCGTCTCTCCGGCGTCAGATCTCTTGTGGTGCAGCTTCACACCTCCCGTGTAGATAGGAGTCGCTATCTTCGGCGTAAACACATTTTCCTCTACCCTCTCAAGCAAAGGTTTTGGCACGTCTTCTTCGAGAGATGGAGATCCGTCAGACATCACATAAAAATAACGCGCCAAATACTTTCACACCACTATTTAATTTTTCACACGGTTCATATCACGACGTTCTTCCTTCCGAGGTATTAGTCATAGACGGAACTGTACCTACTGTGAACAGATTTATCTCGTATTCTTTCACACGATAAATAACTTTGAATTGGAACTGAATTAAAAATAAAGGTCTTTGTAAATTCGTGGACTCTCACTTCAGGTATTTGTACTGTTTTATCTAAACTACGTGGTTTCGGAAGGAACGGGCACTGACCGACAGAAACTATTTCAAGGGAACGACAAGAAAAGAAAGATTTTTTGTATCTGAGAAATAAGAAGGATTGACATTTAGAACAGGCTATTACAGCTAATTTTGTCGTAAGGTGAGATAGCTTTACACGATTTTATAAAAACGGAAAAGAGATAAAACATAAACAATGCTAAAGATGTCATTGTGCGTTGTCATTACTGAATACTGATTGTTCTGTCATTACCCTGTTTCTATAAGGTTGTCAATACTTGGGAGCTTGTACTATCGAGTCATGCTAACTATCACGACGAATGACGAAGCTTATAGAATAATGATGATTAGCCCTGTAATAAACCTGAAACAACATCTACATTTTATTATATTAAAATTGACTTTCTTCTTTGTAAGTCACCGTAGTATACCATAGCTAGCTGCATCGAGAGGGCAAAGCTACAGGCTGACTCTCGCCACCCAATACACAACTACCTCTCAGTGTCTCAGAGGCTTAAAATAAAGTTTTCCTGGGTGCGTGGGTCCAGCTGGATCCAGCTAATGGCGACGCCTTCACAGCAAGATTTGATCTCTGGTGGACCTGGTTAAATCCCCTGAGCCGTCCACCTGGGCACGTGTTACCGAGGCCGATTTGGAAGTCTATCTCCCGATGGACTCCGAACCCAAGTCAACCGTAGCAAAGAGAATCTCCACATATAGGGGTTTTTCGATGACTTGCATTTCAAGTGTTTAAGCGGGGTCTCTCCACAGACAATGGCCAACCTTCCATTTTGAGCAACATCACCCTAGCACCTGTGCGCTTGACGATCTTATGATTGCGTCAGCGAACGAAGTTTGTGTGGCTGAATTTCGGGCCAAAAATATTTTTTGAACGTGCCATCGATCCCATAAGGACAAGGCCGTAGATTCATTTCTAGTAGAAAATAATTTTAATCATGTCATGTTAACGTGTTTACACATTTTTACAGGAAAATGACAAATCGATGTATTTACATCCCTAGTCCCTACAAATGACAGCAGAAGTTGAGTTCTGTTACTTCTGTGGTTGAGTGAGTTCCATTACGCGGATTACGCTTTCCGGGTTCTCCCACACCAGTGAATTTTTTAACGTTCTAGGTTAGACATCAAATAAATATAATTATATTTTTATGTTGGTCAAGCTTGAATGATTAAATAATTGCCCAAATTAATATAATTAATTTATCATTAAAAAACTGAACATGTACAAAAGGTTTTTTTAATTTGCTTTTTACTATGGTAACAAATTATGCCACGCCGCTCATGATCTGTCAATTCGCGTCGCCGAAAAACGAAAAGGGATAGGTTGCCGGCGAAACATTTCTATTATTTATAACTAAATAATCTACAGCGCTATTTATTTATGTGAAATAATACAATCAAGAAAAATATCACAAACCCAAAATGTCGGCGGAGGTGCAAGCCAAGACGAGGCTCCCGCAGCTATCGTCTGACAAACAACTAACATTTATAAAATTAGCTGTTTTATCAATGGCAGCAATATTATGTGAGTGTTTTTAAAAGTTAATTAGCATTTACATTTGTATTAGAACAATACCATCCCGTGTCCTTTCGATAAAACATAAACTAGATCGATTTTTGTTATGACTTACGTGGTCTTATTGTGATAAGCAATGGCGATAAAATGTGCTGATTTTAGGAAAAAATAAACCGTTACGTTGTATCTTTAATAAAAAATATATTACTGTGCTCTGTTTATAACCGCAAGGTCTGTAAACATACCTTAAAATGTGGAAAACCGGCTCCTGGACGTACATTTCACGGTGCAGTGCCAATCGGCTTCCGGTTCGATTACCTGATCGAATTACCGAATAAAATATAAATATACTCCGGCCCTAAGACGACCCACTGACCCGAATTTTTACAATTATTTTGCATCATTTTTTTTTGCCATAGCTTGCTCTAATTACTTTAAAAAATATATATCGAATATATTTATTTTTCAGCCTTCGGAACTCGTCTATTCTCTGTGTTGCGTTTTGAAAGCGTCATCCACGAGTTCGACCCTTACTTCAATTATAGAACCACCAGATACCTCACTGAGGAAGGGTTCTATAACTTCCACAACTGGTTTGACGACAGAGCATGGTATCCACTGGGCCGTATCATTGGTGGTAAGTTTTTAATAAATAACTAGCTAATGTCAGGCATGCGTTGCAATGCCTTTTTTCAAACCACCCCTGTATTAGAGCGAACAAAACAAAACAAAAATGATTTAAATTGGTTAAGCCATTTTTGAGTTTTAACGAGACTAATGAACAGCAGTTAATTTTTAACCCCTGATGCAAAAAGAGCAGTCTTATAAGTTTGACTGATATGTGTGTGTGTGTCTGTCTGTGGCACCGTAGCTCTTAAACAAGTGAACCAAATTGGATGTGGTTTTTTTTATTTGAAAGCAGGTTTTCTAGTGGCGGTTCTTAGACATTTTTTTATCATAATTCAGCCGTTTCCAGGTTGTCAGCTCTTTTTTGAGTTAGGGGTTATTTAATTTTACCTATTACTAGATATAAAGATAATGAAAAATGTTAAATTATGTATTTTATTTCCTGAAGTAGGTTTGTACAAACACTTACATGTTAATCATATTTAAAAAACTAGATGAGGTTGGCACTCCCTATCAGACTACTTGCTCTGAGAAGAAAGGCCGAAACAAACTCAGTGGTCATGGTCTCTTTTAAAGTCCAGATATAATCTTGGTCACATCATAATATGAAGACCATATTGATTGGTGTGTCAAATGGTCTTTTGAGAAAAGTATCACACCGATTTAAGTGGACCTGTCCAGTCAGTGCACACATTTGTCAGGAATTGTGCAGCTCAATTAAGAACTTAAAGAGCTCAATAATTTAACAAACAATACCAAAGAAATGATATTTGGGTAGACCGCATAAATTACTCAAACTGCTAGACTATCATTATAAATAACTGAGACAAAACCCACAGTCCACACATTCATAATAATGTAATAATTTACAGACTACTAATTGTGTAATATACTTTCATATGCATTTATTTAGTAAAAAGCTGTTATTTTGACATTACAAACAGACACTTAAATTTTATTAATTTTTATGTATGTATGTATACATGGTGACAATGCTGCACTAGTAAAGTTGCAAAGAAAGACAGACAAGCTGTTTAAAGATGCTATATTCAGCAACAGACTGTGCTAACACTTTGTCCAAAACATTTTCAAAATTGAATTTTACTGCTGATACTGCTGCTGCACACAGTCGAAGTAATAGAAGTTATCTGAGAAACAGATTACCAAATACTAACTTATAAAATGGGGAAATCAATTAATTATTAAGCCAACCTTTGTCTGACTAGTGCAAAACTATAAAAAAAAAAACAGCAAACATAACATAACAAACACATAACAGCGTAAAATAGCTCCAAAACCTGAAATCGTAAGAATGAATTCAAAGTAATAACTTTAAAATTCATTCTTGCGATTTCAGGGTTTGGTGCTTTAGCAATTTTTCCTTCCCACTGTCGATATGAAAGAAAGGAATGAGAGTATCTGAGGCCCACGCACAATGGTCCACATAAAGGACTAAGTGCGGAAACCATAACCCAAAAGAAGAAGAAGAAGAGAGTATCTGAGAGAGAGAAGGATAATAATAATAATAATAAAAGAAGATTAACACTTTTTGTGGGACACTAAATGCCCCCAGCATGCGTAGCATGTAGCATGACCACTTCTATCTCTACTCTACGAAGAGAAGACAAATCACTTTCTTAACAAAAAGTAATTATTTTCTTGAATTTTGACATCGCGCCGTAGAAATCTTTCTACAATCTGTCATTTTGTCTTCCGTATCTATAGTGGCTTTGCTACGCATGCTGACATAATCAATAAAACTTCTATTGTGTCTTATTTACTGTCCTTCAACTGATTACAATATAATAATATGTGAGAGGGTGCTGCTAGTATGGTCGAATTGGTAGCATGCTGGCTGCCACTAAGTAAATGAATTGCACCTGAGTAAATGAATAATCCTACTAATATTATAAATGTGAAAGTTTGTGAGGATGGATGGATGTTTGTTACTCTTTCACGCAAAAACCATTGAATGGATTTGGATGGAATTTGGAATACAGATAGTTTATAACCTGGATTAACACATAGGACACTTTTATCCCAGTAGTATGTTCCCGTGGGATAATTTTTGACATCAACGCGGGCGAAGCCGCGGGCATAAGATAGTAATGATATTAGCCATGAATTTATTGTAGACTAATGAAGACTATTCTTCTTAACATGGCGACGGCAATTTTTATTTTTTAGCTTAGTTTCCTTTGTCCCAATACTCAGCGATGCTAAAACCATTCGCTGATGGAGCCATTAGACCCTCAGATGTTCTCTGTTTATCTTATGAATTTATGATACAACTGTACCACCTTCTTTTAGAGACGCATAATTATTATTGTGTCCAGGTACCATCTACCCTGGTTTGATGGTGACGTCAGCCACCCTGTACAACGTTATGCAGTTCCTGAACATTACCATAGACATCAGGAATGTATGCGTGTTCCTCGCTCCGTTCTTCTCTTCACTCACAACTATTGTCACTTATCTGCTGACTAAAGAATTGAAGGTCAGTTGAAACTACTTTTTTTTTTTTTTTATGTGTACTTTTAACACCTTAGTGACATTGGAGAGACAGTAAAAGTTTTATTGTTATGTTGCTTTAGCTGAGAGGTGTTAAAAAATTAACATTTATACTTCAAATATGGAAAATCTGCTTCATTTACTAACTGTTGCTATGCTTAACTCACCAGACCTATATCTTCCCCACATAAAATTATAGTTTGAGAAAGGAGAACTATCTCTCTGATCTTATTTATTTCCAATCTAAAATAAACACCAAATCTACACAGTTATTCTTGCTCTCACTTCTAAGAGGAAAAACAGAACAGTAGGAAAAAACACCTATTATTAATCCCGTCTTATCTTACTCAGGACGAAGGCGCAGGTCTCGTTGCGGCGGCCATGATAGCCATAGTTCCGGGCTATATCAGTCGCTCAGTCGCGGGCAGTTACGACAATGAAGGCATTGCCATATTCTGCATGCTGCTCACATACTACTTCTGGATTAAGGCAGTTAATACTGGCACTATCCTGTGGGCCACTATGACAGCCCTTGCTTATTTCTACATGGTGAGTACTTGTATGAGACATTTCAACGTTATCTCTTGATGTGTGAAAATGCACTTATGATGCTTGTGGTACTGCAGATGTCCATAGCCAGTGGCGGATAATTACCAAAAAAGGCGTTGAAAACAAGAATGAAGTTATTATCATTCACAGCTTGTATCTAATCTCCAACAATTTCCTTAGATTCCTTGAGGCTCTTTAGATGGCCTCCAATAAAACTTTCAAACTATCTGGTCCAAAATTCAGACTTACCTGCATCAATTCTGCATTTTTCTATACATCATGTGCACAACAGTAGAGTACTTATGGTTAGCAAATTTTTCGTCACTGAAAAATTACTGGCTCTGCTGCCAACTACCTGGTTGCCTATGCGGTAACTGCAAGCAAAACTTTCATTATCAAAAACATTAAAGTAGCTTGAGATAAGAATTAATTCTGATTATGCAGTGCTAAAAATCTTTTTGTGTAGTAAACAAGATTATAGATTAAATATTGATAATCTTTAGCCATTATTATTGTTTTATAAGTACTGATTGGCTTTGGCTTTATGCTAACATAATTAGGATTTCTGAGTTCTTATCAGAAATATCGAAAGTCAATCAAAGAATATAAAGATGACGGTTTCACACCAATAAGTTTAAATTGAACTTATTGGTTTTTGCTCTGTCGTACAAATACTTTTCTGATGAAGACAGGCCTTACAGCCTTACTTGATCAGAAAAGCAACACAAATAAAATAGCAATCTGGCGTTGACTTTAAAGATGAAAAGAAATAAAAAATGTTAATCTGCACAAACAAGACGCACAATACAAAAAACTATCATCTTTCATCCATTGATGGATGAAATAGTTTGAGAATGTTTGAGTGTCTTGACAACATCCTTTAGTTAAAATGTTAAAGTTCTTGAGCGGCAAGTTCGCAAGTCGACCAACAAATACGCGAGCAATTATCGTAAAACGTTTAAAATAAACATCTTATCAGTAAAGTAACTAGGGGAGGTAGCATTTATAAACTGTTTATAAAAGCCATACAATTTACAAGTAATTCAATTTATGTAGTTTTATGAATGAGAAGGCCATTTGCAATCATTTAGGATAATATGCACCAAAAACTAGACTAAATTGATCAATCTTTCACAGGTCTCATCATGGGGTGGCTACGTGTTCCTAATCAACCTCATCCCTCTGCACGTGCTAGCCCTCATGCTACTGGGTCGCTTCTCAGCGCGAGTGTACGTGGCGTACAGCACGCTATACTGCGTCGGCACCATACTGTCGATGCAGATCTCCTTCGTGGGCTTCCAGCCGGTGCAGAGCTCCGAACATATGCTGGTGAGTGTACACGTTACCTCATGCTACTGGATCGCTTCCACGCTGTACTGCGTCGACACCATAATGTCGATGCAGATCTCCTTCGTGAGTTTAAATTTAAAAAACAGTTGTAAAATGCGTCACATCACCTCAAAACGGGCATCATCGCTCAACTCAATGTTGTGATACATGCACAAAATAGCCACAGCGTGAAATGTTACGAATACATTCGATGGAGGGGCCTTCGTTTGAAATTATGCGCCCGCATTGTTAGTGTCTTATAGATCGATTGATAAAGCCAGCCGAGAATGTAGAAAGTTCTTGGCCTTTACAGTTTTATGAAAAATTATTAAAATAGCTACATTAAACATATGCTAATATTATGTATATATTCAGAACAAAACACCACTGCACACAATGACATAAAAGGTAGACAAATCGTCTATATTTACATTTAAACAGAGGCAGGCGAAAGCCTCAGTAAGTGAAACTGTGCACTAACGATATTGCAAAAGCAATAATATTTAACATGAACACAAAACTTGAGAAAACGTGGTGATGCCGGGTGTATGAGAAGAAACCTTTGCCTGAAAATACTGGTTTTGTAACTTTTTTTTTTTCACAGGCGTTAGGCGTATTCGGTCTCTGCCAGCTGTATGCCTTCACTCAGTACTTGCGTGAGCACCTATCCCCGGCCAATTTTGAGCTGCTGTTCAAAGCTCTGCTTACTACCCTGCTGGCTACGTTGGGAACAGCCTTAGTTGCTCTTACGCTTACTGGTAAGATATAATTTTAAAATATTTGCTTAGTTTTTTTTTTTTTTTTTTGAATTTTTAACTTTACTGACGAAATGTGGTTGTAAGTACAGCTCTGCCTACCGTTTTGTGAATTGTTTTAATAATTGAACGTTCGTAAGTATAATATCTAGGGGCACGGTAGTGGTCCCGCCAAGACAAGCCAAAAGCAAACCTACCTTTTCTCGAAGTTTTAGTTTCTCGAACCTGATCAAAGATGATTAATGAAGATATTTCATAGCTCGAACTATGGTGGCAATGCCAGACTGCTTTTACTCCTAATCATCACTTTTTTTTTTATAAAATTCGTCGACATAATTTCTGTAAAAATAATATCACTTTCATATTTCTGAAAGTTGCTAATGGTTGTAATTTTTGTTGCAGGTAAAATATCACCATGGACCGGACGTTTCTACTCTCTCTTGGACCCCTCATACGCCAAGAACCACATTCCTATCATTGGTACGTGTTTACTAACCTATTGACCGTTTGGTTTTATGTCAATTGCGCCAGCGCCCAGCTAATAAATATCTACGACGAATATGATTGTGCAATGAAATAAAAAACAAAAAACGAACTCTGTCACTATGTATTTTGCAGTGTGTACAAAAATAAATAAATAAATAACATAGGTTCTCAGTCGTATAAATATCCAAGGCGGCACGGGTACGAAAATATGTGTCGTATTAATCCGATTGGGGCGGTCAATAGTACATGGTCTATAATGTTACAGCTACTTCATCGTTCACGAAAATCGGTATTAAACAAAATGAAACCTTATAACTGCTAAATAAGTCACATTTCCCCACAGCATCCGTCTCTGAGCATCAGCCGACATCCTGGTCATCATTCTACTTCGACCTGCAAGTCCTGGTGTTCCTGTTCCCTGCTGGATTGTACTTCTGCTTTAGCAAGTTGACAGATGCCAACATCTTCATTATCTTGTATGGCGTACTCAGCATTTACTTTGCGGTAAGTTAAAACTAAATAAATAAGGTGATACCCATAAAGGTAAGGATTAAAAGGGGAATATCAAAAAGAAATATACATTTAAGGTAATCAGGCTATCCAGGGTTTATTATTGTTAGGTTAAATAAACAACAGCTTCCTGCTGTATGCTTGTAACCGTCTGGGATTACCGATCCTTTTGCCAACTGATCATAGTGATATTCAATAAACTTATAGCCTCAATGTTCAATAAAGAACTCTTCTAGACTTGTAATTTTTATGTAATTCATATTACTATTTATCTACCACTCAGTTTTTAGCAAGAGCTTGCCCATTTCATCATTCCAAGTAGTAACAGTATTAAAGAGTATATAGGGTTATATACTCTTTAATACTGTTACAAATATATTAAGGTGAAACTTACAAGGTAGTCCGCAAAATTCAAATTTTGTTTGGTTTTTTTGCAATTTGCAGGTCAGTATCAGGTTGTATGTTTATCTAAATATGATTCGCGGCCGTTGCAAATATTTATTTATAGAATTATAATCACAAAAATCATCAATACATCTCTAAAGTTCATATTACCTTATTGAGCGACTATTTCATGAAATCTTGACATTTGAGGCCAATTCTAACTTATGTAGTTGTATTGCTGATTCCAATGATTATAATTCTGTAAAACCATATTTGTTACGGCCGCGAATCATATTTTAATCAACATACAACCTGACACTGACCTGCAAATTGCAAAAAACGTAAGTGTATTTGAATTTCGCGGGCTACCTTAGCGAAACCTCCTAAGAAAGACTTCTTAAAGTAACCAACACTTATGATGACAAGAAAAAGCTTGAGCGCGTCGAGTCAACGTTCGAGCAACAAACTCCGTTGACTCCGCCCATGATCCATACACTTTGATCGCTGAAATACCACCCCACCACCACGTACCACCAATACCACCACCATATCCTCACCACCTGACTCATTTCCAGGGTGTGATGGTACGTCTTATGCTGGTGTTGGCCCCAGTGATGTGTATCGTGTCAGGAGTAGCTGCCTCTAGCCTGCTGAGTATGCATGTGAAGGATATCGAGCCGAAGGTCGAGAAACATGAGAAGAAGAAGAAGCATGAAAATAATTTGGTGTTTAGGTCTGAGGTTTGTAAAACAACAGATTTACACATTGTTACGACATTTAAAAAAGTTAAGAATTTTAACAAAACTTTAAACTATATATTAAAGGATTTTACGTTATAACTCCATCTCTATAGTTTCTAAGCACATACAATTCCTTTTTAAGCTTGGGTTTCCTAAAAAGCGGAGTCGTCAAACGGCCGCAAAATGAAGGCTGTCATGAAAATCCATCATCTTCATCAATGTTATGAACTACCAGGTCTTTAAACGGCATGACGGCACCGCTTTCGATTTATGGTCTGTCAGTGACATCATAGGATCTCAAACAGAAAACGGACAGATTTTATCGCATTTTGTTATCTTCCTCTTCATTTACATTTTTTTTTTGTTTCTGCATCCTCTTGAGTTTTTGTTCTGTGTACTCAGGTGGGAGCCTTATTCGTATGTGTCCTCGGCTGCCTACTGATCTCGTACGTGTTCCACTGCACGTGGGTGACGTCAGAGGCCTACTCATCCCCGTCCATTGTGCTGTCTGCGCGCGCGCACGACGGAGCGCGCATCATCTTCGATGACTTCCGCGAGGCTTACACTTGGCTTAAGATGAATACTCCTGAGGTAAGGAAGGTTTCATTATCTTTAACTAACGACCGGCCCTTGCCTCGTACGGTTTTTGCGACTTGACAAAACATTGTGATTTATTTATTACTAGCTTCTGCCCGCGGCTTCGCCCGCGTGTAAGTCGGAAATGATCCCAAGAGAACGTGCTGCCGAGATAAAAAGTAGCCTATGTCCTCCCTCAGTTAGAGTTTGAAAAAATTACTTTAAATAATTAGCAACTTTGGAAAAACTTAAGCCTCGTATCCACTAGGCAACATTTTACGCGCAACATGTTAGGCAACGTTGCACAACAACGCGCGATGTTGCCAGTTGGTGCGCAACTTGACAAAAGTACCAGTTCCTTTTCTTTTTTACTAAACAAAATTTCCTTGTTGCTGTTCAAGATGAGCAACATGTTGTGCATCTTGTCGCGCGTCAAATGTTGCCTAGTGGATACGAGGCTTTAAGGGGAATACAGGAGTGATGTTATGTATTTATTCCAAAAATCTTCCAACCTAGTTTCACATATAGGATAGACTGGGATGTGCAAACTATAACCATGCATTCAACTCGTGATTGTAAACCCCCTAGGGTAGAAAGAATTCGTCGATTGTCAACAAAAAAAAAAACCTGTTTCATTGAAAAGTGTAGGAACAACTAATTTTGTTTATAAAAAATTTCAACACAGTGGTTCTGAATCCAGGGTCGCGGATTGTTCGAAAGAGTTACCGTGCCCCTGGCGCACAGGCAACTGGAGGAACACGGGTGGGTTTTAGTCAGTAAAAGTCTGACACGCCCTCCCGCTCCGCCCAGAGCGGGAGAAGTTATTTGATGATCTCCCACACAAAAAATAAAAAATCGAGGCAGTCTTTGGGGACTACCGGTAGAAGTGAAAACTAAGTAACTTGTAAACCCGCTCATGGGTAGCGTGCGGTGACGATGACGTGAGTTCTATGTTTTTTGTTCATCCAAAAAGTGCTCAACACGCATAAAGAAGTTTTCACTTCAAAAAAATAGGGGGTTTTAGAATCATGTACTGAATCCATGGTAACAAGTTGCGCGTCGATCGGCCACCCTGTATATGACATAATAACAATAATAAAAATCTGCTTTTGTTTTCAGTATTTTAATACCTTACATCTGTTCCTAGGACTCAAAAGTAATGTCATGGTGGGATTACGGCTATCAGATAACAGCGATGGCGAATCGAACGGTGATAGTGGACAATAATACTTGGAACAACACACATATTTCTCGCGTGGGACAGGCCATGGCGTCCACTGAGGATAAGGCGTACGAGATCATGAGGGAACTCGATGTGGACTACGTGTTGGTTATCTTTGGAGGCCTCGTCGGGTATTCTTCTGATGGTAAGATATTACATACTTGTGTCATATTATTTGTACATAAGATAGATTCGTTATTTAACTATAATAGTTTTATGTCACGAACCGATGCGCGCTTTTCTTGTGGTTACCAAGAGTACAAACGCGCTGTGAATGTGTGTAAGCGCAGCTCTCGGTACCGTCCGAGTCAATAGCAAATGTATGTGTGCATGTTATGTGCTGACACTACTCGTTGTCACGCACACATTCACAGCGTGTTTGTATACTTGGTTACCACAACTAAAACGCGCGTCGCTTCATAGATAAAAATACTCTAGGGAACGTGAAATATTGGATCTTAGGCTGTTTATAGTCTACTATCTCGTTTACTTGATATTTATGCAGCGAGACCGAATTCGACAATTTCTAGGATCGTAACATGACCTTTGTAAAGAAATATTTATCGTTGATGATCTGAGGTATCGCTATCGTAGTCTTATTAGCCCTCATTTCTAACCAGATGGAATAGAGAGTTTTACTGCAATATCCCGCCGCCAGAGTGCAGCACTAGCACAAACCGTAAACAGTTTTGAAATGTCCGTAGGATGTCGTAATATCACAGTACAGGTTTTTTAATACATGAATAATAATAAAACTATTATAATTTAACACGTTTTCACTAATTATTTGTTACTAATAAATATGACATGATGCATCATGGCGGTTTGTTTATGGTTTGTGCTAGTGTCGCCCCCTACGCAGTTTTGCGTAATGATCCCTATTGAAATTATTTTACACAGAGAAACTACGATGTTATCACCTTAGGGAGAGTTTAAGTATTACGTAACGCAATTTTTGGAGATTATGACCCCCCCCCTTATAGGACGTTGCGTAACTACCAAGTGACCATTTTTACGTAAAAGTCACAATTATGTGGCGGAAAGTCGCTAAAATACCTTTGTTATTGTTGACCATTCTGAAGGGTTCAAAAAAAAAGTAATGTTACGTAACTCGTCGTTCAAACCACCCCTCCAGCCCCTGTAACGCATTGTAACGTTTTACTAAGACCCCCCCTCTCCCCCCAAATTCGTTACGTAATACTTGAACGCTCCCTTAATCATAAAACTAAAGAATGCTGCTTGAGGGGATCAATCTTACGTTGTAGCAACTATAATAAGTAACATTTGTGCCATTCCGGAAATTCGATAACATTCTTCCTAAAACTCGGAAGAACCTCACTATTTAAATAAGTTCATCCCTTTGCAAAATTCAATTACTTACTAATACGTTCCGCCAGATATAAACAAGTTCCTGTGGATGGTCCGCATCGGCGGCAGCACGGACCGCGGCGCGCACATCCGCGAGGCGGACTACTACACCCCGTCCGGGGAGTTCCGCGTCGACGCCGACGGCTCGCAGACACTACTTAACTGTCTCATGTACAAGATGAGCTACTACAAGTTCGGCCTTGTTTACACCGAGGGTGGTAAGTGCCCGATAATCATTTTATTAACCCCCGACGCAAGAGGGGTGTTATAAGTTTGATCGCTGTGTGTGTGTGTGTGTGTTTGTCTGTGGCACCATAGCTTTTAAATGGGTGTACGGATTTGGATGCGGTTTTTTTTTTATTTGAAGGCAGGTTTTATAGCAGTGGTGGTCTTAGACATGTTTTATCAAAATCGGTTCAGCCGTTTCAAGGTCATCAGCTCTTTTTTGTGCCAGGTTTTTTTTATCTATCTTCCATCGCCCCTCCCTTATCCACTCTCTCTCTCTCACCGAGAAGAGAACTGTGTCTCAGCAGTGGGAACATTATAGGCTGATTATGCTATCTTAAACATGTTTTATCAAAATCGGTTCAACCGTTTCATGGTCATCAGCTCTTATGTGTCAGGGTTTTTTTTTTTAATTTTATCTATAATTTTATGCCAGTCAACGACCCGGCTGATGATATTGGTCGCGGCCGCCTTTTTATTTAAGTAGATAAACCGTTTATGCCCAACCGATGCTCCCAAAAACCAGAAACAACAGTGGCGAACACCAGAAATATTATTTAACTGCCTAGTGATGCTTTACAAAATTAAGAAATTGAGTTTGTCTATTTATTCGTAATCACAATCCAGCCAAACGGTTCTGATGTGTGTTAACGAATATAAATGATATAATTAATATAACTCTGCTTTCCCAGGTCGACCACCCGGCTTCGACCGCGTCCGCGGCGCCGAGATCGGCAACAAAGACTTCAACCTGGACGTGCTGGAAGAGGCCTACACCACGGAACATTGGCTGGTGCGCATCTACAAAGTAAAGCCGCTGCCCAACCGGGGCGTCTGAAGTCCGGACGCCGCCGGCCTGGCCGGTAAACATCTCTCAAGTTTATATTGGTATAAGAAGTTGTATGACAAGAAGATCGTGAACCATATGGAACAGTGATTTGGCAATGATACGTATGCTCGGGGAATAAATAGGCTAGGATATTTTGTAAGTATGTCATGCAATTAGTTGTCAACCTTTTATGTGCGTGTGCACTGAGGGACCACATCGGAATTCGCAATGATTCGGTAATATTCTCAAAAATATTTATCTTTGTTGTGTGGAATGAGGGACCACAGTTTAGTTGTTATATTTTTTTTTAATATTTAATTCTTTATGGTCTATCATTTAGTAAATGTCTTTACAAATTCTTTACTAAATGTCTGTATTCACAAAACCTTCATTTAAGTCTACTACTAAATCCTGGGATTATTATTTTGCGATTTCCGATAAGGTCTCAGTTCACACGCACTTATCTTTTCGTTCTGCAAATGTACATGATCAAAACGAAATGACAGCTAAATATTACTACAATAGGGATGCTCAACCCAGCTTAGAATTAATATATTAAAGGCTTATAAGAGTGCGCGCAAAATAAGTCTGCACACGGCCGAAATCGGAAATAATCCTTTGCAGCCATCTCGACGTTTATATCAGGTGTAAAGAGAGTGTGCTGTGTTCCGTGTTTCCCAAAGTAAATAATCGCCATCATTATGCCGAAAGTGATTAAAAGTGCATCGAAAAGGATATAGTCTTGAAGTTCAAACACGCGCGCAGACTTATCTTGAGCGCACTCTAGTTACGAAGACCGCTTAGCGGCAACAAACACATATTATGATCTTATAGCAAGTCCTATGAGTTCCCCTGGACTAGAAAATTTGAACAATTTTGTAGTAATTTTGCGCCTGCACAAAATAGTAAAACGTAGTTAATTTTCATATCTGGCTGCGAAATCCATAAATGGGTTTTTGTTGAATCCACAATATATACTTTTGCAATATTTACCGGTCAAGCCACTCAAAAAGGAATGTAAAATAAGAAAAAAGTGATAATTATTGGAAATATTTATGCTAAAAAACCATGCGGTTCTTTTTACATTGACTTTCTAAGAGCGCGTCGGACATTGGAAATACAATTGTTGCAAAACATTAAACTAATAGAAACTAGATGTAACCATCCTACTTATATTATAAAATAGCGACCCCGCCCGTACTTCGCACGGGTGCAATCTACTGACATGGTAACATGTTATTAAAACAGCGACCCCGCCCGTACTTCGCACGGGTGCAATCTACTGACATGGTAACATGTTATTAAAACAGCGATTTCTGTGCTATAAATATTATTGTATTATGCACATTACCATCCGGAATAAATTCTCTAAATGATTGTGAAAACCGTAACAAAAACCATTGTGTAGTATAACACACAGAAACGAAAAGCGACTTTGTATAATAATATTTGTAGATTTTATGCGAGTCTGGCGGATTTGGATGAAATCCCAAGAATATCTAGGTTAGCATTAGGACATAGGATTCTTGTTATCCACCGGGTCTATGGTTCAGGTCCACAGGAACGGACTACAGTTCGCGCGAAACTTTATAAGCTCTCGGAAGTTGTACCCGAGTGGCCGCGCAGTATGCATAATATAGATGTCCGAGGGAACTTTCTCACTCTCACTCAACTGTACCATGCGCGGTTCCGTTCTCGGGCCTAAGTTTTGCGCGAACTGTATCTAGCACATTCCCGTAGGATGATCTTGAAAAGTGATGTCGTTTTCCGCAATCCACTCGGGCGAAGCCACGGGCAAAAGCTAGGAGAGCATAATTATTCTGCATACAATTGTGTTTTCAGCGTATCTTCATTAGACTTAGTAACGTTTTTATATTTTATAATAAGCGTGATGGGAATGCAAGTGAAAGATGAAAGTTGAGTGTGCTAGCCACATTGTCTACCTGTCAGAGTGCAATCTTGTATGGATGTAAAGTCTTACTAATAAGTTTCTATTGACTAGGACTAATTAACGTAAAAAACGTGGTTTTACAACCCCTTATTCGTAATAAATCCATACTAATATTAAAAATTCGAAAGTAACTTACCTTTACCTTTTCACGCCTAAACCACTGAACGGATTTCGATAAAATTTGGCAAGGAGATAAGAGTTCATCCTGGGGAAGGACATAGGCTACAATACATAAAACGACCTTATCTTGGTTTTAATGAAGAAATACGTTCAATAAATATAAAGGCAGAATCGCACCATGCTGGATTTGTACAGTCGATTCTATTGAGAACTAATAAGATTGCTATTACGAATTAAAACTGATGCATTTATTTCCATTAGCATTATGGCAGCGCTGCAGTTAGCTGCCTGACTACCTTCCTTTTAGTTTGAATTTTAACAATATCTTATTGGTTTTAATTAGTAATAGCACAAGCCACCGCATTTAAGGCTGAAACTGATTTGTATATAGCCTGATGTTATATATTTTATGCGTGTCTACGTTAAACACTACCATTTAAACTGTAAGAACTAAAAACTCTGATTCAAAAGTTTTCATTAATAAAATTGTGACCATTTTTCGGGAAATTTATTACGAAGTAACGTTTACATCTTAGAATTTTTCAGTAAATATATTGATGACGAACTACCAATATCTTCTATCTATTTTTAGAAGTTATTTCTATTAATGTTTAATGGGATAAATATTCAAATATCGTGTTAGGAGGTTTTGCCAGTACACCCGAAATAGTATTTCTCGTCGATTGGCATTATAAACTAAAAATCGAGAAAGAAAGGTAGTTATGAGGTTTTGGTAGTTCATCGTCGATATGTTTGACATATTCGCAATAGATATCCCAGATCCCCCGTTTGTAAAACTACGATAATTATAACCTTTTGTCTCTAAGACTTAAGGTCTGTTTGCACTTTGATTGAAGCAAATTATTAGGACATGCACTTGCTTCATTTTTATATGAAACGCACTTTCAAATAATCAAAATGCAAACAGACTTATACAGACTGAATCCTATTCATCGCGTAGTCTTAAAATGTATGTAACAATAGTTACAAAAGTAGATGTATGTTTAATAGTGGTTTATTCACTTTGTACGTCTACCTCTACAGTTCTGCCGTCGAAAGAATGCGTTCCAGAGGGCCTAGACAAAGTAACATTCGATTAACGATAACGCTAGTAGAAAAGCTAAAATGTATGGGGTTGACATAAGCTATCGAAATGTCACGTGATCATAGGTCAACGAATAAAAATTAGCTAGACAATGTAAACAACATTCGATTATGAAATGAATCGACAGCGTCGAAAGATTAGGTACTTCCACAGAGATGCATAGCCAAGGGACACTTTTTGACGAGCGTTATTGCTAGTTTTTGGAATCATTAGCGAAAGCGATAGCTATTGTAGAAATAGAATCGCTCCGAAGCGAATGCCATTTGTCTAGGCCCTCTGACCTGTCAGTGCGACAATTCTAGTAACAAATTAAGATCAAATTCGCCAAACACGTATTCGTTTGTATGAAACTGACAGGTGTCAAGAACGCATTCTCTCAACGCCTGGACTGTATTATAAAATAGCTAGAATACAGAGATACGCACAAATAGTCATTCGTCACAATATTTGTAGAGACAGTTAACAACACTCACCTGATCTAGATTTGATTCGGTTACTAAATGAAATGATTTAAAGGAAATGTTGTATAAATTCATTTTTTTATTTTATTTTAATTAAAGTTTATTGATAAAAATGTTTGTTTTTGTTAGTAGCTTCCCATACCCGTGCTGAGTAAGCATTTTATATGAGTGTCATGCAAATCAGTTCTTTCGTTGTTAAGGAGCCCATTATAAAGAAAACAAAAGTAAATTTTATTTTAAACTATTGAGAAAATCTAAAAAACAGATTGCAACTAAAAAGTTCCAAACATGCTCACTTTTCAAGCAGCTCTTTTCTGATGCAGTTTCGGGCAGTTATTTTAGTAATCTCAGATTTGATGACACCAACATGCAACGAAAAGTGAGCTTGTTTTTAACTTTTTAGTTGCAGTTGGGTTTATTGATTTCTGCATTATTTTTTTTTCAACCTTTTAGTCTAGTCTATATAAATAAAAATCAATGTTTGTTTGTCCTCTATGGACTCCGAAAAGGCTGGACCGATTTCGATGAAACTGGTGAGTTTTTCTGCATACGCCCGCGAATCTTTAAGGGTAGGACACCACGCGAACAAAGTCGCGGCGGGCAGGCTAGTATGTTATATTTTTGGAACCATATGCCCTTTATTTTGATACCCCACATGGTCATTGTACACTACTTTTTTCAAGCCGTAGTCCTTTGACGTTTAAAATCAACCATTTTGATTTTAAATAACAAAACATAGCCTACAACACATAAATAAGTACTCGATGCCTATAATCACGGCGCGACCCAGACGAATCGATTGACACTTAATGTAAGTAATAAAATCCATCCAGACCTTAAGATGCTTCGAGAATATAATGAATCCCACAATCACAAACAAAAATAAATACTTATACGCGTGAAAAACATAACCCTGTCTTTTCTGTCGCGCAGTCAGGCAAAAATAAATATTTACACAAGGTCAATGTTCACATTGCTGTTAGCGATACAATCACTCGACATCTGCGTCGCTGTGCTCCGAACAGTCTTCAGGTAGGAATGTGTCGTCGTTGTTATAATCTCGTCTGGTCGGCCGGAACTGCCTGTTTCGACGGCGAGTCGGCTCTGCTGGACGGGTACCCACCTGAATTGATAGATAAAAAATATTAGAGGTGATAAAATTCGTCAAATAAAATAATGTATCGTTAAACTCACATTTTCGATTATTACTTTTTTTTTCTCTCTCCTGGGCAAAGGCCTCCCCCTATTCCTTTGAGTTCTCTCGACGTTGTGCTTCTTTCCATTATAATTTGTATTCAAATGCAATAAGAAAGTATGTTGATCAAGCCAAGACACACTATTCAAAAAATTGCCTCTCAAGCATTGCTAACGACGACGTTCCGACGGGCCACTACTGCTTGTGTAATACTTTTAACTATTTTAGAATGGTGATCAAAAAGAATTAGGTATACAAAATAACTACCTGTTCTATAAGTTTGTAAGGTCCAGCGCCATCAATGAAGGTATCTCTGAAGGCTTTGTGTAACGGTTTCCTTTTAAATAAAGCGCACTGTTCTCTAAGTACATCTGCTGCACCTTCAGGAAGATCTGCTGACACAAAAAGAAATATCAGGATTCTCGTTACGATGACTCATATTTTGTCCGACCAGTACGTGACCTGGACTGCTCTGTCGTTTGCCCCATTTAAGTTCTGGAGGGTGCAGGTAGAATATCAGGCTGTAAGATATTTAGGTATGTATGTTCATTATTTATTTGGTCTAGTAGTTGCAAGAGCGGCTACTGCGCGTCTTCTGAGGGTGATATCCTAGGTTAGGTAAATGGTAACAATAAGCCAACCCCATGGACATGGGACTTATAACACCTACTTGTGAAATGTGGATATACTGTTCCGCCACCCTTTAATATATTGCAACAATCTCTACATATAGCAGGTGTAAAAAGACAATGAAGCCGAGAGTCACTTGTACTCCCCGTCATTGTTATATTTGTTTTTTGTACTGGACCATACCTGGAATCTTGGTTATGGAGATATTGAAGGTCAAAATTCCAACTTACACTGAGGTTTTTTAACGAAAATAAGTTGTTTAATGTTATAAGCACAACTTTAAATATCCCCACGACCCCTGTACCGTTGCATGCACCCATAACCACAATGTTTTGCGTGCGTTACGTTGCGCACTACCGTAAACAGAGATTTTTCACACCAAAAATAAAATTCGTTTCCCAGAAATTATTTTTGTGCTATGTTATTTAGTTTGATGTAGAATGTGCGTAGTTAACGCGGCTATGTGATGGATATTTTTACAGCCTGTATTTTCAAATTCATTGATTGCTCTCACCAATTTCTTTAAAGGAGAACTGCTTGGGCCTAATATCATAGACCCGGTAGTCCAACATGAGCACCATGTCGAATAGCTCTCCATCCTCGTCCATGTCGCTCTGGGCTACAAATGACACCTCCATGTGTGAACCGTCCAGAATCTTGAAAAGCTGAGCTTCTATTTTTAACATTTTCTGTGAACAACAATATCTTGTTAGTAGTTGATAAGCCATTGAGTCTTGCAGAAGCAAGCCTGTAGCTAAAGTTTATGCTAAATGTTGCATTGGTTGACCCTGTGGGACATTTGACGAAACATGAACATATTATGTACAGTTTTCATTCCTAGGATGTATATTCAGTTTCTCGAAACATTTTGGGGTTTATTTATAAATAGAGTAATATAAATATAAAATAAAGGGGTTAAATCCAGTTGTGCTTGTCAACTACTATTAACTTACTTTCAAGGCTTCAAACTGTTCAAGTCTATTGTAATATGCCACGAGAGCTTTCCGGATAGCACCTAGACATTCTGGCAGCATAATGTTGTCAAAGTCCTCCATCACTGCATCCAGGTTGAATCCCAATGGAAGTGATGATTTGGACACTTCATTTACACCTGCAATGTTAATGAGAATGATGACTTAATAGACTGCTTCATCAGCATGCCCACTGTTGGCTTCACAGATGGCCATACATTGATATTATCTGTTATCATTCCTTAACTTCTGGAGTAGTAAAAGAACTAAGTTATTGGCTGGCAAAGAAGCAATAAGAAACTGTAATAGCATGCACAAATATTGAAGAAACTGATTTCCCAAATAAAAGTTTCAGTGTTATTTACGTGATTATTATTATAGACAAGCAACTTTGTTTTATTTTCCTTGATACTGGTCCTTTATGAGCATTGTGCACCTGACAAACAAGTAAGTATTGCAACTTGTTGAGGCTATTTTAATGTGCCCATGTAGGGTTATAGATCAAGACGCCTTAAAACCTATACTATAAAGTTTGCACATACCATTTTTGAGCTCAATTCTGAGCCCATGTTTGACCTCAAGCTCCGTGGAATGCTGCATGTGGTAGACGATGCAGCAGTAATCTTCCAACACATATGACTGCACCTCAATCCCAGACAACACTGACATCAGCTCCAGATCCTTCTTGAAGCTGCCCACTGCATTGGTTAATACGATTTTCTGGAATTTTAATAGATTTATGTCATTTCTTTAGCCTAATGTAGGTGTTTTATATTGGATTCAAAACATAACTGGCTAACTGTAGGTGTACTACAAACCTCTGGCTACCATACCTACACCTTCAGGAAATTTGAATGAATGCTGGATGCCAATTTGCAAGGCAATAGTGCCATGAAAGCCAAACTTATAAGCAAATTAATTTCAAACATCTAGATTTCAATTAGAATTAGAATGAAAAGAAGAAGGAAAGAGGATATGAATAATTATATATTTAAATATATATAAAATTACCTCTGGCCTAACAAAAGACTCTGCCATTTTCTTCAGTGGTGAAGCCTTGTGCCTGTAACTGTTTCTTTGCAACTGAAACATCTCAACTTGCTTCTCTTTGAGCTGCAGCTCTAGCTGCTGTATCTCTTCTTGTAGCTCATCACAGTCTTCTGGTAGTTTTGTCGCTAGAATTTATTATTAAAATTTAGCAATTTAGTATCAAACGATTTAAAGTTTAAGTTTAAACATTTCATATTTTTAAGACACCGTAGGGTGTAACTTCTTTATTAAGATCATATTTATTTATTTCTGGAGAGATGATAAACAAATTACTGTACTCTGAATATTATAGGTATTCGTGATCGTGATTAATTAAAGCGACAAGAGCTGTTATTTGCATTAAATATATTTTAAATTGTGTAAACATGAACCAACGTTACCTCCTCTCCTAAATAACTTTGTGATTTTTAACTGCTTGGTATTCGACATTATTTTATTAGTGTAGTGGTGAAAATATTGTTAATTATTCTACTATTAAAACAACTTGAATCATTGAATATCAACAAATAAACACAAGTACACAGCCACAACGGACGAACTTTCAAACTTTTCGACAGTTTGTTTCTTTATGTTGGTAACGTGTCTGTGAGTGTCTGAATGAATGAATGAACAACAAAAACCATGTTTGGATTCATAGCGGATATCTTAGGGAGACTTGAGACGATCAATTTGGCAACAATTTAATCCATTATCTTGATCAAGATTGATCATGTAGTGCTAGAATAACGCAAAATATCCTACATTTTGATTCTTACCAATCAGATTGACTGGTTAAATGGATTATCTATTGTACATCACACCACTTACTGTCAACGATGGCATTAAAGGCATGCAATGTTGGAATTTTTTTTTTTAGCCAAATGTTATTGAAATAAAAAAAGGCGCAACAAAAGTAAATAAATCAAAACCATTATTTCACACCATTTTTATTTTAATAAAATCCGAAAATATTGCCTTTTATAATTAACACATAAAACTGGAGACTGCGGTAGTGACTGGGGATTGTCAACCTCATAAACACACTATCCTTACGTCCAACTCCACGTCAAGGTCTATTTTTACAACTAGACCAATGTGACTATTAGATAGTTTCAACCTTAGTGAGGATTTAATCTTAATGGGAGTTTTTGTAAAAAGTGATAAAGAAATTACGATGTCGACTATACCTATGGAGGCAGTTTGATAAAAATGTGTCTTAAAAACACTCGATCAGTAACTTATTTAGTATATTTTAATGCTCACAAGGCATATTCATTGTTACAAATAAACGCCCAATTATTGGGCAAATATACAAGATATATTTACAATCTAGTTAATCCAATAGATTCAATCTAGTTAATCCAATAGATTTCAAGTGTTCTTGGGTTACACGCCCTTCGTTCCACTTCACTAGCAGTCTGAAACAACAAAAAAATTACCTATTTCACAATATATTACAACACCAAAAAAAAAACTACACAAATGCCCGCTCTACCGGGCTTCTAAGTCATTGTCCCCTCGTCCTCAGACTATAGCCGCTCGAGCGTCAGACCCCCGGAGTGTGACCGAAAATATTTTCCGGTCTAACGTCAAACCCCCGATCGTTGCCGAAAATATTTTCCGGTCTAACGTCAGACCCCCCGATCGTGACCGATTCGGTTTGCTGCGTTCAAATCGATTTAAATACCACTGGCACACTGTACTGTTGCAAAAAAATTCCGCCGGGTGGCGCCCTATTAGTTTCCGCGTACAATATTATGCTATAATCTGTGGCGACCATAAATATTTTTTGCAAAATAAAAGTTTTAAGTCAGCGCTCCGCCATTTTGGATGACGAACGATGCGCGCTCCGTACATATTATGTGTTGATGGCGTAGTTAATAACCCAATGTATTAGTGTTATATATCATAAAAATCCTCATTAATCAAGGTTTACGAATATCTATATGTGTCATAGGTTTTGAATCAGTTTTTATGTGTTAAACTCGTTGTGAAAAATTGAGGCCGTAGCGACACGCTACGCGCCGGCATTTTCGTGTTAAATTACGTGTGTTTTACTAAAAAATTTACTAAAGTAATGCTTGTAATATGGACATAAGTTAATTATTAGTATTTTAAAACGCTCAGAACGTTTTAATACTATGAAGATAGTTCAAGATCACGAATAATCTAATTCGTTCCGCAGTACAATTTGTAATCAGCAACAGTTGAGGGGTGTGACGTTTTAACACGTTCACGAATTTAACAGATAAGGGTTCAGACGAATGTTTAACCGCGCATACGCTTCGTTGTTTTTCCAATTCTTTTGGTATGCCGGTACTGAATTGTTGTAAAGTATATATAATTATTGCATACAAATGATTGCCTATCATTTCAAATATAATTACACAAAAATCATGTAAAATAAATTAAATCCTATTTATAAACACACGTTTCGCAGAACCCTTATGGGGGCATGAAATTGTTGCGGGAATGGGGTGTTTGTTTTAGTGTATTGTGCTACTCTGAGCAAACCAAGTACGGACATATGGGTATCAAAAAAAAGCTTAGATAGTCTAGTTTAATAATTAATAGGTTTTATTGACACAAACTACAAACTAATGTACAAAATTTCAGTAAGAACAAATATTTTACGGAAATTCAACACATATTTTTAGTTTAACATTTTTTTACAGTTCTTTCGACTATGAAGTTGTATGGTAGTTTTAACACTTGTTGATTCTGTATGGTTTCAGCTACACACACGATTTTTTATTAGGGTATAAGTTCGGTAGTTTTCAAGTTATTACACTTTATGTTAGAAATGACCGGTGCGCGGTGCCGTGGCCGGGCGACTATAGTGACCTCGTCGTATGCCACTCCTGCAGGCGTTTGACGTTTGCGTATGACACTCCTGCAGGCGTTTGACGTTTACGTTTGAGCGGATAGGGAACTAACCCGCGTATTACGTGAAAGTCGAATTACTCCTTCCACACGTACTTCCTCGCAGAGGAAACTCCCACCCGCGCAGTCACGCGCCGCGTCCAAGAAATCTCCACCGAGGAGATCAAATCCGACCTTGCTTCACAAGGTTAATGCAATATACATAATATGTAATCTTAGAGCGTTTATAGTTATTTTTTTACTGCGAATATGAAGGTTCTTACTTCTCCTCATTATGTTTGACGGACCACAAAGCAGGCATTTGGCGAGGTTCCATGGAGTTCAGAAAATTTTCGCGCCACAACTCCTCAAGGAGCAACAGACCGCCGTGCTTGAAAAAATACTCCACCACTTTCATACCATGAGACTCGTATTCTGAATTCTCGAACCTGGAACAAAAGGATTCCTCGTAAGACTAAAGAGATGATAAATATGTCATGAGGCTAGAATACGGTGGATATTTCAAAAGGGTAGGACATTGGTGAATTTCTCAATATCTTAAAAAGTTAGAAAGACATTAAAATATTTTAATACTTGCACTAATTTAGTATGAGTAACTTTTTTCAGCAGTTCCTCAGTAACCTCATCTTGGTCTGGGAAGTTCTTCAGTAACATGTCTTCCAGTTCCTTTCGTCTCGCTTCAGGAAGTTTGTTAGACTGGTAGAGAAGAGCTCGAGCAGCCGCCTTAATTTTTCTGTTTAGGGAAATCATTGATTGAGTAATAAAGGCATTGAAATAGGATATGAAATGTGTAAAAATAATTAAGATTAAGTCGGAATTATTTTTACTCTGCAGATTACTTTTTAGGGTACCGTAGACAAATGGCAAAAAACGGAAACCTTATGGATTCGTCATGTCTGTCTGTCCGTCCGTATGTCACAGCCACTTTTTTCCGAAACTATAAGAACTATACTGTTGAAACTAAGTAGATGTGTTCTGTGAACCGCATTAAGATTTTCACACAAAAATATAAAAAAAAAACATAAATTTTGGGGGTACCCCATACTTAGAACTGAAACTTGTTTTTTTTTTTCATTAAACCCATACGTTTGGGGTATCTATGGATAGGTCTTCAAAAATGATATTGAGGTTTCTAATATCATTTTTTTCTAAACTGAATAGTTTGCGCGAGAGACACTTCCAAAGTAGTAAAATGTGCCCCCCCCCCCCCCCCCCCTGAAACTTCTAAAATAAGAGAATTATAAAACTAAAAAAAAATATATGATGTACATTACCATGTAAACTTCCACCGAAAATTGGTTTGAACGAGATCTAGTACTTACTATTTATGACGTATTAAAAAAACAACTACTTAGTTGCTTTTTTAATACGCCATAAATAGTAAACCACCATTTACCTTTCATTCAATCAACTCAAATATAAAAATACAAATAAACATTTAATTTCATAAACATAAACTATAATAACTAACTAGCTTGAAAGCTGGGTTATCAAAAAGATTTACGGGCGGACGTCCAGGAACAGACCTAGCTGTAGATGGAAAAGGCAAAAAAACTTAATAAATAAAAAAATACACACTATTATTATAAAATCGATCAAAGTTACAACGAAATACAAGACTTCTATATTATGTTACTTGTTGCTACGGAACCCTTCATGGGCGAGTCCGACTCGCACTTGGCCGCTTTTTTAAATGCTCGAATACTCATATTTGATAGTAAATTACTACTCGTCGTTCTAAAAATTCATACTATGAAATTCATAGTACAATAAATTGCAAATATAGGCGCAAATAAAACAGATTGTTGTATGACAGTTGACACTAAAGACAAAGTACTCACTTGCCAGCGAATACAATAAACTCGTTGCCGCGCTGGTTGGTCGCTCGCGGCGCGCCGCACGTGTGCGCCAGGCGCGCGCGCAGGCCGTGCTCGCGCGTGTTGCTCACTTGGTGACACTCAGCGCACAGCAGCACCACGTCGTGTGAAGCGTGCTCCTTCGTATTCTCTGTAATTATGCCGGCGTGATATCAGATGACACAATAACGAAGACATTTTTTTTTTCACGTCCTAGTACTTAGTGAAATACGCCACTAACAATATTAAACTTCTCTACCATAAAAACCAGCACAACACAAGTAAGTACACTTTCAATCACAATCCGAGGGATTTTCAACCGAATTTGCTAATCCATTGATTCATATTATATGTACTTGAAAAATCGCCCATGTGCGAGTCGGACTCGCGCACGAAGGGTTCTGTACCATTATATATAAAAACGGCAAAAAAAACCGTTTGTTGTATGGGAGCCCCCTTAAATATTTATTTTATTCTGTTTTTTAGTATTTGTAGTTATAGCGGCAATAGAAATACATCAACTGTGAAATTTTCAACTGTCTAACTATCACGGTTCATGAGATACAGCCTGGTGACAGACGGACAGACGGACAGCGGAGTCTTAGTAATAGGGTCCCGTTTTACCCTTTATGTACGGAACCCTAAAAATTCGTCTGCTCAGCAACGTAAATGACGCAAATAATTTTGTTGAACTCCAAAAATGAAAGGCATTGCCACTGTTATGCTACGGCTACACTTCCGCGATAGCGCCAAGTACACTTCGCGCGCTCTCTCCCGTACCCCGCTCGACGTCTAGGTGTGCAACAGAGAGCGCGCGAAGTATAGTTCGCGCTAACGCGACAATGTAGCCGTAGCAGAAGTGTGCTACGCAATAATCCCATTGAACACTAATCTTACCTGGAAACATTTTCCTATACTCTCTAGGCACGACATTCTTTCGGATGTAAGAGTTAGTGCTACCGCACACAACGCACTTATTCTCCTTCTCCAGTTGGTAGTAGCGTCCCACGTCGCCGACCGCTCGACCGGCAGGCTCGAAACGAAGTCGCACGGTGAAAGGATCTTCGTTCACTACGTCTGCTAGTTCTTTATTCACAAACCTATGGAATTAAGACATCTTATTCTATGACCTTTATACTACGGCTACATTATCGCGATAGAGCGAACTACTATACTTCGCGCGCGCAACTTTTCTTGCGCGCACCCTAACAGTGAGAAGTCGACCGGTGTGCGAGAGAGAGCGCGCGAAGTGTAGTTCGCTTTATCGCGACAATGTAGCCTCTAAGCCTTAGCATTAAAAATGGCGACTATCTATCGTCATGACACTTAGGGCGAGATTCACAGGTCACACTTTGACTTAGGAATACTATATGGGCTAATTATAAGGTTCATATTCGTAGGAAACGCTAACTTTACTTAGCAAAGTTAAGTCAACGTGCGGTCTGTAAATCTCACCCATGTGTATGCGACACGATTTCCTGCAGTCAGAAATAAGGACTTTCACGTGAAAAATAATGGCTTAAACTACTTAAAAAATAAGTTAATCTTACCACAAAGCTTTCTTATTGTCGCATCTACACAGTAGTTCACCATCAGGCGCTTCTAAGTAGCCATTATTGTACAGAGGTTTGGCACGCATCGCGAGTTTATAGCCCTTAGTTGGTACCAACGGCGGTTCCTTGGTCCTCCCATCTTTTTCTTTGGCACTGTCGAAATATGTATACTACTAGTGAGCGTCAGATTTCTAAGAGACTGCTTTAAGTACTAAAATATGACTTTTTTACAAACCCACGTAATTATTTACTGTTCTACACTACATTACCGATTTTCATCAGTTTTTTTGTTTTAACTCTGACGCGTTTACTTTTGCGCTGGCACATGACGTGTTAGTAAATAAGGAAAAGATAAAGTTAAATAGGTTGTTATCTTTTCAACGTTTCTTTATCTATTTGCCTTCCACCCTAAACCGGAATTGATTCATTGCAAAATGAGTAATCATGAGCTTAGCCAAACTTTGCCTAGTTACATTTGTTTAAAATATAAATAATTACTGGAAATATTTTTATTGCAGAACATAACATGACAAAAATTGGGTCTTAATTCCGCATTTTTAACGCTGTTAATAATTTACTGCCATTCCTTAGTAAATAATCTTGATGGACAGACAGGCAGAATAAAATGCGATTATAAAAACTCACCCATGCTTCAATTTGACGTGTTTAGTTTTATACCGTACATCAGCATACTTTGAGCAATACTCATCTAAATGCGACCATACCAAGATAACACTGTTTGTTTTCGACCAAGCTGTTCCAATAACATAGTGAAGATTCTTATAGCGACGTGTGCATCAATCGCCGCATATTGCACTTGTTTCTCCGATAATTCATCTGCTTCCCAATCACTGCATCGAATCTGAAGAAGAAATGCTTTGTTTGTGTTTCCATATAGCTATAACCTGGGTGTCTTAACTTCGAGCAGAGTGAATAGGTTACTTCTAGGCAAGCATGCTCCATCTTCGACCAGATCATTGCTTACCTTCAAATGAGATTGTGGTCAAACGGGAGCCTATCAATTAAAATAATAATGCATGATATATGTAGCTTGATAATAGTTGATTGCGAAACTTTTTACTTGGCTGGAGCCAGAATTACTAAAAAACTTTTTTACAAAAAATCACCCGACTTCCAAAAAAAACACTAAAAGACGTGAAAAATAACTTTTATTTCGAAAGTCGGTGCCTTTGGTTTTGTATTTTCGTTTTTGGCCACCGACTTCCGAAATAAAAGTTATTTTTCACGTCTTTTAGTGTTTTTTTTTGAAATCGGTTGTTTTTTTGTAAAAACGTTTTTATTTTTCACTTTTAAGTTGCGGTACCTCCCCCACACAAATTCGTATTCCACTAATTGGTATGTAAATAACAGTGACAGCAAATTATCAACACATCATCAATATAAACTAAGTGGAAAATAATATGCAGTATTAAGGATAACTCAAAAACTACTAGTCAGACCTTGATCAAATTTAAATGGGATCACATGTGAAGCACCACCTATCAAATAAAAAAAAAGAATCATCCAAATCGGTTCACCCAGAAAAAAGTTATGAGCTAACAAACATAAAAAAAAAACATACAGGCGAATTGAGAACCTCCTCCTTTTTGTGAAGTCGGTTAAAAACTGGGGATTTTTAGTAATTTTATTCTTTGATTTGATAAGTATTTGGCTATCTTATCTTAAATTCTTCATCACATGAGTTATCTACCAAACTGTTTTAATCTTTATTGTTGTTTGCTGTTTGTGGCTGGATTATCAATGCCTTGTCTAGTGATTGCTAAGCGTCATTTTAAATAGCTACGACCTACCTAATGCAAATGATAAAACGTTTATTTTTGAGAGCATGACTGCTCTGCATACCTGAGAATATTTTCTTAAATCTTACCCGCCAATTTTGTCTAGGACAACATCTAGCAGTGTAGAAGACAGTGTGGCTAAGCCACCGCCCTCAAAGCCATTCAACTCTGCCAAATGCCTAATGTCTAGTGTAGACTTTAACACCGCGAAATAGTCATGGCTCAAATAATTCCCATCGTCTGCTGCTGCTACACCCACTTTGTAGATGGTTGCATCTTCTAACAGATCCTGAAATAGCGCATAGTTTAAAGTTTTTTTTTCCGTTTCTGCAATCTAGGATGTATGTATAGTTGAAGCATTAAAAAAGATGTGATATCTTTTATCTATACTTACTTTTAAAGATACAGGCATTGCCTTCATGGCACTAAGTCTGAACAGGGCGCAGTACCCATCCAAAGAAGATAGCTGAACTAGAGCCACTGGTTGCCTCTTTCCATTATCTGTCACCCATTCACAGTCAAAGCCTAATGCTCTGTGATTCTGACATCGCCTGAAAAAGAATAAAGAAATATTTTTATTCCAGTAGCACGATCCTGTGGGATAATTTCAGATTTCCACGCGGCCGCAGCCACAGGCAAAAGCTAGTTAATTTTAATATAAGTACTTAAATAAAGTCTTATTTTGTTGGCGTAAATAAGACTATGAAACTTTATAAATCTTCTTTAGGATAATAATTACTTAAAAAACTTAAGTTAAGAATTACCTCCTCAACTCTCCAGCAACTTGGTCACAAGATTCTTCAGTGGTAACAGTATTGATAGTCAAGTAATCAAATAAAACCTCAGTATTTCGGCGTCCTCGCGTCAGTTTATAAATTACGTATGAAACAGTACATCCCACAGCCAGAGCAGCCGAAACTGCGCACAAATCATACGTTGCTGCAGCTTGCATTGAAGCTTTTTTTTAAATTCACTAATTCTCTATCTTTCACGCTTCACAATGTTCATTAATGACTGAAACGTGAACGTATTTTGTGTTTATTATATAGATATATCTATGCTGTTACACTTAGTTTGATATGATTTGTGTCACAATGATTGGTATTTACTTCAAATTCATAATATTGCACCATTCCCAGTGCTCTCCGAGATTGCACATTGCACCAACAGGCAACAAGTGCAATTTGTCTATCAGTGTCACTGTCAACGTCAACTAGACGTACCCGGTTCTCAAATGAGTGATCAGTGTCACTGTCACCTATCATCCCTTACCTCACGATTGTTTGTGCTCTTTATTTGTTTATTGTCACACATATATATTATTTTAATGCTGTTGGAACTATAATGAACAACAAAGCATCAAATAAACAGCAGATGCACAGCCATGCTTATGGCCGTAAGTAAAAAAGTTTTTGACAGTTTGTATCGCTACGTTGGCAACATTGATTGATTGAATGAATGACAAAATTCATATTCGGATATTTTAGCAATCGAATAGTATTGGTAGGGGTGCCGTATTTTACAGCAAGTAGAGTCACTTATTCAGCTATCAAGTTTTAGTGCTGATTAAGCTTGCAGAAGAACCCTCTGGGCTCCCTTACCATAGGTATTGAGGTACTGATCAAATAGTCCACATTGGCTACTGATGGCGCACTATTTCATGTAGATTTCAAGCATATGAGGTAGAAATAAACAAAGGGGCATAACTGCATACTAAATAAAACAATCATAAAATATATCTACTTTACCATTTTATATTTATTTAGTCATTTAATTTGATGTTGAAGTTTACCATTTTTATTTGAATTTAAAATCACTAATGTCTTTTTCACATAATAATAAACCCGGAACATTGTCCCTTAGAGCGGTGGGAAGGATTAATTAGCATTAATTACATATTCTTTAAGTATAAATTGTAGGTATACAGCGTGGCAGGGACATTGACACGCAAACTGAAACCATGAATTCATCTCATGATTCTAGACCCCCCAGGGTAGATTTTTTTTTTCGGTTTTCAAAAAAAACACAGTTATTTCATAGAAAATGCAATACCTACGCGGTCAAAATGTATGGCAGAGCAGATTTTTGTATGGAGGGTGGCCGTAACGTCGGCCGCCATTTTTATTTTTATTTTTCAGAATCGCGGTGCGCAACGAAAGTTGTATATTTAGATAGAGGACACTTATACAAACAAAAAAATTAATATAACATAATATCCTAAAGCGTCAGGTTTCGGAATTATTCACCGAAATATAAGTCGAAAACAACCTTGAAGAAACAAGGATTTTTTTGTTTTTTTTCGCTCCAGCTCCAGGTAAGCATATTGAACTACGAAAACATAATTGCATCATGTATAGGTAATATGTGACTATCTACGAGAAAAGGTACCTTATGGTCGCTGGCAATTACGACATTGTGCTTATTCTAAGCTAAGTAAAGTTATACGATTTGTATGCGCCAATGACCATAATTATACTACCTATTTTTTGTTGTGGAGTGTCACATATTTTAGCTATGAGCGAAAGAGACTAAAATATGTATACGCCCCGCCAAATGAGGACGTTGTTTTTTAAAGTTGTTGTTGGTTGTAACGGAACGCACGGGAGGAAAAACTATAAGAACCGTGTATCTATTATTGTCGTTAGATGGATAGCCTTTATCGATAATTGTGGGACGACATTTGAGGACGTAGAATTATATTGTCTTTCATCAATAACGATCTGTCTTTTACTGAAAATAACTTATTTGGGTTCGGCGGTAATCAACATTGTTACCTACTACAAAATAAATAAATAAATTCGTTATAACAATTGTTATTTTTATCTTTGAATATCTCAGAAACGTGACGCTTTATGATGTTACGTTAGATAACGTTTTATTTTGTATAAATGTCCCCAATCCAAATACATGCCATTTATTGTGCACCGCTATTTAAAAAAAAAAAAATGGCGGCTGATGTTAGGGCCAAAACCTTCAAACCCCTTTCAACGCAGTTTCAGAATCGTGTACTGAATCCATACAACAGGTTGTGTTTCGATGTCTCTGCCACCCTGTATACGTAATTAATAGTTTGCAAAAATATTTCGGCTGCACAATGCCTCATATTTTCAAAAAATAAATAGGTTCTAAGAAATACATTGAATTTCAATGAGTAGTATATGAATGTACAATGTAAATCAATATAAAAATATATTTTAACATCCAGTGCCTACATCGAGGGCAATATACCTACTCAAATATAATCGAAATAATTTCTCATCATTTCACCGATTAAATGCTCTCAAGGCAACACCACTCTCAACATTACAAAAATATACATGGTCCAATTTATTGGACATACATAGAAAATGGCTCTACGTAAAATATAGCCTTAATTTAAGCCTTGTTCCAACTAAATAGAGTCCTTTTTATATATTCACTAGGTTTCCTATAAATTATGTTTATTTTTGGCTCAGACTTCTTCTACTTAAAATAATTGTTTCACACACACACACACACACACACACACATATTTTATAACGATGTTAATCCAACGGATTTCAAGTCTTCTTGGGTGATACGCCCTTCCTTGAATTTCACTCGTAACCTAAAACAGAAAATTATCAGTTAATAATAATTTATTTCTACTATGACTTATAAAGTAAGATTACTTTGGAAGCTTATCGTGTAATTGAATCTGAGAAATAAAACATGAGACTAAACAGCGTGGCGTACATAATCAGTTTCTTTTCCAACCTGCCCTTGTCCTATGTTACCAAGGGTGGACAAAATCCTCCATTCCATTCCATTTTCCCCTGCCAGCCGTCACGATCTTATCCCTTTTTAACCGACTTCAAAAAAGGAGTAGGTTAGTGTTAGCTCAGAACTTTTTTATAGGTGAACCGATTTTGATAATTATTATTTGGAAGCTGGTGTTTCTCTACTGGTCCCATATAAATTTGATCAAGATCTGACCCGTAGTTTTTGAGTTATCCTTAATAATGAGTATTTTTTCCACTAAGCATATATGTTTTAAAAACTTCCTGTCACTGTTATTTACATATCTAGTAGTGGTATACGAATTTGTGTGGGGTAGGTACCACAACTAAAAAAAAAGGGAAAAATATTTTTTTTTTTATAAAAAAACAAACGACTTCCAAAAAAAAAACAGTGTAAAGTAACTTTAATTTTGGAAGTTGGTGTCTTATGTTTTGTATTTTAGTTTTTTGCCACCGACTTCCGAAATTAAAGTTATATTTCACTGTTTTTTTTTTTGGATGTCGGTTGTCTTTTTTATAAAAAGTTTTTTTATTCATATTATCGCTCACACAAACTATCCTTCGTTTCCTCCATCCATAAAAATTTCATCCCTCCTATGAAATGGCAATACATTAAAAAAATCATAGATAAAAGTTCCCTTACCTCTCCTCATTATGTTTTGTGGACCATAGAGCAGGCATGTATCGAGGCTCCATAGAGCAAAGAAAATGGTTGCGCCACAACTCTTCAAGGAGAAGCAGACCACCGTGCTTTAAGTAATAGTCCACTACTTTCTGACCATGAGATGTGTAATCTGCATTCTCGAATCTGGAGAACATATTTTTTTTTTTTATTAAAACTGATTTACATTTTTTGTAAGGAATCGGATATTTTGGATGCCATGTCATATGCCTACTAAAAAACCAGGTAGAAACATTATAAATACAGATAAGTATTTAAGTAAGTAGTTTAAATACCAAGATTAAGAAGATGGCATATGTGATCAAAAAGCTAGGACGACCCCACCGCACCCTGAGCGTCGGGAGTCGATAGCCGACTCCCGGCCACCGTAGGCGCGGGCCTGCGGACGGCGAGCAATGGGCAGCTCGCCGTCCGGTAAGGACCAGGCCCGGGGCGACGGCGCGTTGTGTTCCACGCGCGCCTCAAAGAGATGTCAGCATAATTGACGGGGTCCGATAGGGCCGATGCCTGCCGGGGTCGCGGATTGTTCGAAAGAGTTACCGTGGCCCTGGCGCACAGGCAACTGAAGGAACACGGGTGGGTTTTAGTCAGTAAGAGTCTGACACGCCCTTCCGCTCCGCCCAGAGCGGGAGAGGTCATTTGATGATTTCCCACCCAAAAAAAAAAAAAAAAGGACGATGGATGAATTACGATTAACTCAAAAGACTACAAATATGGTGTATATTTCAAAATTCTAAAAGATAATGAACTCCCAAAAGCCAGAAAGACGGGTTTTGTAGGCTAGAAATATATTGACTATTTCAAAAACCTGGAAACATTATATTTTATCCATTTGAATACTTACACCACTTGAACCTCGCAAGCTTCCTTCAACAACTCCTCGGTGATCTCATCCTGGTCAGGATAGTGCTGCAACAACATGTCCTCTAACTCCTTCCGCCTCGCCTCGGGCATTTTGTGGGACAAATACAGGAGGGCTCGCCCGCAAGACCGGATTTTTCTGTTGAAAGAAAATGTTGAAAAGGAATGTTGTAGGGAAGTAATTAGTACCTTGATTAAGTATATCTGCTATCTCGTCTGACGTAAGCTTATAATATTGCATTATGTTGCAAAGGAGGATTTTGCTGACGGAAGCCTTTTAAAATATACATCCACAAATTTTTGCCTTTTTATATAAAACTAAGTGTAAAAGGGACTCCAAGTTTTTTAGTGGCTTTTTGAAATTCCTGGAAAAGGGATGTTGCTGTACGTGCTATATCCGTCCATCAAACTCAAACTCAAAGCATTTATTTCAATTAAACCATTTACAGGCACTTTTGAATTGGCAAGGAGTCAGAAATATGAAGCTAGTTGCCCATTCTAAAGCGTAGTAGGTACCTATGGAGAAATACGGGCAAGCAATTCTATGGACACTCTTTTAAATATTGTTACAAAAATATTAGACATCATTAACATTGAACTTATAATTATATGTAAGAACATCTCTTTCTCATATTGGACGTCTTTGACGTTCTCTGATGATTTTACACTAGAATAATGATGACTCTGACACACCTATATAGTTATGGTTAAGCTAGTGTTTCCTATGAAAGCGGTTGCATCATATTATAACGACCATCATGAAAATCTGAAATGAAAATCATTTTCACTAGTATTTGACATTAAGGTGTCAAAAAACTATGTAATTAGACAGTGTCAGTGTGACAAGGTCAAGACAAGGACAAGGTCTGGCATTCCGGGAGTGACACATGCTTACGTCACTACCCAGTTGCCAATTTATTGCAACAAAACACGAATTATGGAAAAAAAAACAGTCACCACTCTGTTAAAAAATATATATGTCGTGGAAAACGATATCGTTTAATTAAATAGTTGCTCATTTGATTATTGTAGTACCAAGGAAGTGGTAAACACCGTGACGTCAGTTGTTATTGTAACTGCGGCACGTGGACAGAGTCGTATTGGGGAGTGGGGTTGATGCAGAGTTCACTTTGGATTCGGAGACCAACTGGGTCACTCGTCCAAAACGAAACTGTCGGTTTACCCAGTTAATCTTGTAGATTGTAAAATAATTAAACTTAATTATTATTAAAGTGATATTGTTATTCAACTATTGCATTTGAGAGTTATTAGTCTCTATTACCTATGCAATGAACCCTGTACCACCTAATCAAGATGATGACGACGCTATCACTCAGCCATCGCTGGCGCCGTCATATATATAAACTATTTAAATTGTAGTTTCATTTTTCTAATCAAACGAAACAATTCAATTTAAACATATACCAACGTGATTGTTAGTTAAGACCTCTTTGTTTTATCGGATTCGCACAGGTAATAAAGGCGATTGGGGAGTTATTATTACATGCTACTGGTAACACAGCGGTGATGACGTAGGCTTGTGTCACCCCGTGACCGGAATGCTATACCTAGCCAAGTATATTATTATACCATGGTGTGACCGTTTCTTAGGAAACGAAAGCTGCAGTGCTTGGTTTCATAGCGTTCTAAATGTATTAAAAAATACATGTTAAGTTACTCACTTGCGAGCGGGGTCCTCATACGTCTTCTTGCCTCGCTGCTCGGTAGGAAGTGGCGCGTCACACATCTTAACTAGGCGCTCGCGCACCGCATAGTCTTTGATATTGCTCTGTTGGTGACACGTCGCGCACAGCAGGACCACGTCGTGCGATGAGTGGTCCTTCATGATCTCTGTAATAGATTAGGGTAAATGTTATAACACATAACATCAAGCCTGTATTCCCCGAAGGGTTAGGCAGAGCTGTACCTATAGTACACCCACATTCCGCCAGTTATGTTTAAGTCCCATGTACCTAATAAGGGGCGAGTCTATTGCTATGAACCGGGCATAAATCCAGACTCCTTGCTGCTATTGTGAAGTTCCAGATGGATAACCCCAATAGCACTTTGCCTGTCCTGGGAATCGAACCCTGGGGATCGAAATGTTACAGTTTGTAATCACTTTGAGTCAGTCCCAGGGGATTGAAAGATGCAATGACGAAGATTTTTACATAAAATTTTACGTAACAACTATGTATTTACCGAATTATAATCATTAAAATCACCAATACTACTCGTATTGATGATTTTAATGATTATATTTCTGTAAATACATAGTTGTTACGGCCGCGAATCATATTTTGTTCAACATATAACCTGACAATGACCTGCAAATTGCAAAAAACGTAAGAAAATGTGATTTTCGCGGGCAACCTGGCGCTTTCCCCTTAAGAATCAAACTCACCTGGGAAGTTCTTCCTATACTCTCGCGGCACGATATTCTTGCGGATGTAAGAGTTAGAGTCACCGCACACGACGCATCTATTCTCCTTCTCTAGTTGATAGTACCGTCCCACGTCGCCGACCGCTCGGCCGGCGGGCTCGAATCGAAGGCGGACTGTAATAGGCTCTTCTTTTAACAGGTCTGCTAGTCCTTTGTTTACGAACCTGTATAGAACTTTTCATGTAAAAATACTTGCTTCATTGTGAATTTGTGACTAAAACATTCTTCATAATAGTCTAGCTAGAGAGGTTGAGCTATTGTGATCACTACACAAAAGTGCAATGAAGAATGGAGACCTGGGAACTTTCTGGTTACGGAGATATTGAAGGTCAAAATTCCAATTTTTACTGACATTTTATTACGAAAACAAGTTTTTAATGTTATATTATAACACAACTTTAAATACCCATACACGACCCCTGTACCGTTGCATGCACCCATAAGCACAATGTTTTGCGTGCGTTACGTTGCGCACTACTGTAAACAGATATTACTTACTCACACCAAAAAAAATCGTCTCCCTGCAATTATTTTTGTGCTATTTGAGTTAGTTTTATGTACAGTCGACAGCGGGTCAAGCTTCACGAAACTGTCAAAGGAGGTCAACAAAAGCCCATACAACTTTGCCCAAACATGTACCTCGAGGTACACGTGCACCAAATCGTAGATAAAACATAGAGGAATTCGAAAATAATAGTATTTTTATCCTTAAATAATTTAAAACTACATCGTCAATTATTTTATAAGCATGTACAACAATTGCGTTACATTTGGGTGACACTCGGATTGACATTTTTTCGTAAATGTCATTCACATGTCAATCGTGAAACAACAGTGGCTGAACTCGTCCGCAGAAAGCTGTCAACTTGACAGTTTTTTTTTAATAAGTAAGGTAGTTGTGCTTGTGCCGATAATAGAATGCCAAAATGGCGTGCTTTTTATTATGTTAAAAGTTATTTTATTCTCGTCTCTGGGTAACCATAACAAAATTATATAAATGCAATATTATTTAGTATAATCTAGTGTATTTTATGCCACGAAGTGTACCTCGGTACTTCGTTTGGGCAGATTTTGGTGACATCCTTTCTCCAAACGATTTTAAACCTTAAATAGTTGATTGTTAAGTTCAAAATCGAATGAGAAAATCTGACAGTTTGTGGTAACTTTAAGTGCTGGCGACTGTACAGAATGCGTAGTTGACGGCTATGTGATGTGTCTTTTTACACCCTGTAGAATACATGGTGGCAGGGACATCGACCCACAACATGTTACCATGGATTCAGTACAAGTTTCTGAACCATTGACATTGTATGTCGGTTTTTTTTTTTTATTAGCTCTGCCATACTTTTTGACCGCGTAGGTATTTTTACACTTTACTATGAAACAGCTGATTTTATTTGCGATAACCGACGAAATATTTCTACGATAGGGGTCTAAAATCGTGCGCTGAATTCATGGTTTCAGTTTGCGCGTCGAAGTCCCTGCCACCATGTATATATTGCAGAGGTACAGCACATCAAGTTACCACAAACTGTCAGATTTTCTCATTTGGTTTTGAACTTAACTCACAACATTTTAAGGTTTAAAATCATTTGGAGAAATTTGACAGTTTCGTGTAATTTGACCTGCTGGCGACTGCACATAGTTGAGCACTTACAGGTGGTGGTCTGTTCGCCACACAAAAACTAAAAGGTTTGTCCTCGTATCTCCGTGTCCGTGTATCGTTATTTCTCCTGACAAAGTTTATTTTGTTTATGTGTATGTACTTATGTATGTATTAATATTTATTCTTTTATTTTATAGTTATTTCCAAGCTATCTATCCCGTATATTGCACCTGCCATGTTTAGTCACTGCATCACCCTAAGGTTGACTGGTAGAAAATGCCTCAGGCATTAAGTCCGCCTTTGTACAGTATTTTTTTACTTGTGCATAGTTTTAATAAATAAATAAATAAAAAGAAGTGTATCTCACCACATGGCCTTCTTTTTGTCGCACGTACACAGTAGTTCACCGTCAGGGGCTTGTAGGAAGCCGTTGTTGTACAGAGGTTTGAGCCGCATTGTACTCGGGTACCGCTTAGTCGGCGGGACCATGGGTTCCTTGACACGACCATTTTTTTCTTTAGCACTGTTGAAAAATATTCTTATCAGGAAAATGTTTTAGACAACTATTTAAAAATCCACATTATGCCAAAATATGTACATAGAATATCTATAGGATGTGAATGTTGAAGGATAATTGAAAAATACGAATCTGCAAAAGACCAGCGGGGTAAAAACTTAATACACTAACATTATGAATGGGTTTCATTTTGACAGTTGAACAATATCCAATGCGTTATTTACGTTGTTGAGTACACACATTTTTCGAACATATGAAGCAGTGGATTAGCGATAGGCTTCAAAATGATTCAGATTGTGATTGATAGAGTGTTACGTAATTACGGTGCTGATTATTGGAAACTAAGTATGATTTTCGTAATAATACGAGCTAATATCAGAATTTTACCAAAACACCCAGTCTACTTAGGACGATTTGAAACTCGATTGCTGATTGATTAGCTAATCCTCATTCAAGTCCAAGAGTCAATACAAAACATTTTGTGAGTCAGAACATGGTTCGAATGTTACATTACATGTATACACTGACCTTCAAATTGCAAAAAACGTAAGAGATTTTGAATTTCGCGGGCTATTTGGCGTCAGAGTAAAACATTCATACCAGCCAATCAGCGTTCATGCTAATCGTCGTGTCGCCGCTTCACAAGCACGTGTAGTCGTGTTGTGTAAATAAATAATATGGAAACGATAACATTAAAAAGTTTATCATTTCTTTATCTACTATCCAACTTTAGGTGAGTCATTATCATCATCATCAGTATCGTTAATCTTTGGTAATTAAAAACTGCCAATCGCGTATAGTATTAACCCCCTTACAACAAACAGTAGGAAGTTAACTCTGAGTCAGTGATATTTCCTATAACATAATTAACAGTCATAACTACGTGGATACTTCACCATATACTGAAATCCAGTAGAATCGTGAGTGGGCAGAAATGTTTAGACGAATAAAGGCTCGTACACACTGGCACGACGCGACAGCGAACCGCGTGCCGCGCGACGGGCGGCGCCTTTGTTTCGGGCTGTCGCGTCGCGCCTGTTTGTGGGAGCCTTAACGGCAGCTTCGATATAAGTGCAAAGTTCTTCTCTTTAGCTGTTGGGCTGCTTATCCCTTATTTACTTGTGAACGACTGAACTGATGTCGTGAGTTCGAACCCCACATGTAGAAATATTGACGAAAACCCTTGCACTACAACTTACAAGTTACTAAGGGGTTTATTCATAAACGTTGCTTAAAGTTAAGTAATGATTAGCGACTGTTTAACCATACATTTTTGACGTTTAAACGTCACGTAACTATGCAACGTATAAAAATAAACCTCTAAATGCATATAACGCTAAACGTAACCTCATTCTGCCTCTGTTATCTTCAAACAATTGATCGAAATAGAAATATGTTTTAAATTCGTTTAGCGCTAAATGCATTTAGTGATTTTTGATGCAAACGGACTGAATACATAAAGCATAGTTTAGTGGGGCTAACAACACATTGAAAAGAGATGAATTACTACCCGGCGGTAAATTATGAAGGACACAGAACTCGGTCAAGGAAACTTATATTTATAATAACGATAACGACATAGTATTTATAATGATTGATGGATGAGTTATCCTTATCACCCACATAGAGATAACAAATTATTAATCATACTTCACATTTTACTAGTCTTGTGTAAACAGGAAAATAAAACTAGAATTTATTATGCAGTTACGTAATAGGTAAATAACCTTTACATTGCGTCTAGTATTCTTGCATCATAATTATCATACGAGTTTTTAAATATAGCACGTGAAAAAAATATCGGCCACGTGGGAATGTGGGATTGTCCCACGCGGTGTGTTTTTATTTGATTGCAAGATGAGTCTGGAATGTCCAGATACCATTCACAATTAACGGTCGATTTATTAGGGTTTTTTTTGCTAACGTACTGTTAGTCGCGCTTATTCTCTCTGCTCCTTTTGGGCCTAGATGGCCTTCACCTTGTCGATTTTTTTTTAAACAATCATGCATTTTTAGTAAAGGAGTTTACTATTAATACATTTCAAACTCACCCATCTCTCAGTTTGACATGTTTCATTTTAAAGTTCCTATCGGCATACTTCGAACAGTGGTCGTCCAAATGCGCCCAAACGCTGGGACCTCCGGTGCCAAACATCCAAGATAAAACTGTTCCTCTTTTTCCAAGCTTTTCTAATAAAATTGCAAAGATTCTAATGGCGACGTGTGCATCGATTGCTGCGTATTTTACTTGTCTCTGTGACAATTCTTCAGCTTCCCAATCACTGCATCGAATCTGGTGAAGAAATGAAGATTTAAGACAAGCGCTTACTAGAGTCGTTTCGAACCACAGCGCATCGTCGCATTTCCAATACAAAAAGTGTGTGTGTGCGATGCGATGATTCATACAAAATGTGCGAAAGTGATCTATACATATAGGATGATTTTTGGGTTGCGGTATGCACAAACTTTTAATGGTCCGACACACTTTATTTAGCGGTTGGGGGATCAATGTTCTTACGCAGCAAACATTATCAGCAAATAAATGATTTCTTTCTTTCTTTGTACAGTCGTCAGCAGGTCAAGTTACACGAAACTGTCAAATTTCTCCTAACGATTTTAAACCTTAAAATGTTTGATTGTTAAGTTCAAAATCGAAAGAGACAATCTGACAGTTTGTGGTAACTTGATGTGCTAGTGACTGTACAAGGGCCTTCAATGTTTTTCGGCAATTATTGTAATTTATTTTTCCTCCCGACAGTTTTAATAGTCGATGACCCATATTTTTTGCAGTAGGTAGACTAATTCGGTGTTGAGAATTGCAGATTTCGAGCTCATTGCGTTATTATGGACTTCGCAATCTAGTGAAAAATCTACGTATTCCCGGGTTATTTTCAGATATTCATGCTTCAGAATTCAGTTCATTGTGATAATAATAAATTGTAATCGCATGCAACATAATAATAATAATTAGTCATCAGCTTATCAGTATCATTGTGCAATTGTGCATTCTCCACCCAATTTTAAATTGAGAATATACACAGACAACATAGAAGTTTTTTTTTTGTGATTTTATTGAATAATTTTTAATCCTTACCCGCCAACTTTTGTCTAGGACAGCTCCTAGGAGTGCCGAAGACAGCGTAGCCAAGCCTCCGGCCTCAAACCCATTTTCTTTGGCCAAGTGTCTAATATCCAGGGTAGACCTTAACGCCACACCGTAATCGTGGCTCAGGTACTTGCCATCGTCTGCGGGCGCTACGCCCACTTTGTAGATAGTTTCATCTTCTAAAAGATCCTGAAATAGTTTTTTTTTTTTTAATGGATTTCTTATGTTTTGTTAATCATAAAACCTCAGAACAAAGATTAGCCTTTACAAATGATGGCTCTATGTGAGAATCGAACCCAATAATACTATTTAGTTTTACGCAAAAGACCGTCTGTTCGACATCGCTAATTATTTTGCCGTCATTATTATTTTTAATACTGACTGAACCCTATACTGACACATGAACGCATTTTGATCGGCTCACGGTCTCCCACCGAGAAAGCCCGGTGTAACACCGTGCAGGATTTAGTAGTCAGGGGAAATCTGGATGTGCCACTTTTTAAAATGTGAAACCTTTCCTAGGGCAGAGAGTATTTTTTTTTTAATCTCGGTGAAATTTACGCTGACGCCAGATTTGACAAAGCGTTTAATAGGAGCCTCCCGTACTCTACCGACCAATAAGCTAAATTCGTTGCGCAACAACTTCATGATTGAGCAACAATCTTACAAGCTTTCACCATAGATTACTTTCACATTCAGTCAAGTCTAATCATCTAATGCAATAAAGAGCTTTCTTGAATGTCATATCATCGCTAATGTGCACCTGTGCAGTGCAAGTAGTACCTAACACTTGAAGAACGAAATCTACGAAATAATAGCGCTGTCATGTGAATAATGTCAATGCCCAATTGCTACCAAGGACGCGCGGTTGACTGTACTTATAGTACTTACCTATTTAGGTATATTGCGTATCTTATCTAAATTGTTCAATACTAGCTTCTGCCCAAGACTTCGTACGCGTGGAAGTGCAAAATGTACAAAAAAATTACAGCCCATGTTATACTCGCTGATCATGTAGCTTTCTATAGGTGACAGAATTTTGTAAATTGGTTTAATATTTTTTGAGTTTATTCATTACAAACAAACATACAAAAAATCAAATCTTTATCTGTAAACTATTACTTTAGATTACTGTGCCCGATATAAATAGCTTTCCAGTACATCTATATTTAGATTTACACTTCATTGATTTCAAATCCATGGGAATTACGCTTCCAGTACATGTGACGTCACATTTCATGATACTGATGCAACAATAACAGAATGTTGTAGTACCTACTCAAATTCATAAATTATCCTGTTAGGCGCCGCGCCACGCCACGCCATCTACCTTCTCGCGGTTTTACGCTTAGTATGTATCTCCCTATATAAAATGTACTCTGTGGTATGACGTATTATTTAATTGACGCGGTAAGCTGGTTAAGTATCTACTTGCGTAGTATGAATCGCGCGCTCGGGTTTGGTTCCCGCGTTAATTGTTCGTTTTTAAGTAGAGTCGACTCCGTAATTGCTTTACCAGTTTTACCATTCTAAAGTTGAATATTTCTTGAACGTCAAAAAACGTTAGTTTCTATTACTGCTTTAAACCAGTAATTCTGGTAGATTTAGGGCCTATTTGAGTTACTTCTCATTAAATTACTTGGCCGTTAATTGTTTTCAAATTCGGATACTTTTTTTTTTTTTAATTTTCGTATTTTTGTATGAAAGAAAAAGACATGTTTCGCCGACCCCATATAAATTAGAATAAGGATCGGAGAATAATGATGATTGTGACCGAAAGTCAAATCCAATATCAAATAGGCACATACCTATAAGGCAGTTTTTAACAACAAAATTTACAAAAAAATTGAATTGATTCAAGTTGCCCCTTCCAACATGTAGTTTGTATGGAGAAGAATGGGCAAAAACTCCACTGTTACTCTTTTAAAACCGTTTTAGAATATTTTGTAAACATTAATTATATGTGAAGACCATGCACCTAGAATAAAATCACTATTACCACAATAGGTAAAACTAATTAAATATAAAATAATGACAGGTAAATTATGTGATAGACGCATGCATATTTACAAATATAGAAAAGTAAGTAGATGATTTTTCAAAAAATTTAACAAGCAATAATTTAGTATGTGAGTTTTTAGTAGTTATAGCTGTAAAATCAATATCACCTCATTGTCCAAACACACCTGCAATTATTTTTTGACGGATGTTCTCTCATTACTAATAATTTACTTACTTTCAATGATGCAGGCACTGCTTTCATGGCACTAAGTCTGAACAGACCACAGTATCCATCAAAAGAAGATAGCTGAACTAGGGCTACTGGGTGCCTCTTCCCATCTTCAGTCACCCATTCACAATCAAATCCTAATGCTCTGTGTTTCTGACACCTCCTGAATGAACATAAAAAAAATGAGTTTTGCCCAAATAAAAAAAACAAAATAAAAGACAATTTATTTTGGATATTATTTATTTCGGCTGTATTCCAGTTTTCTTAAATTCAATACAAAACACAAGAAAAGTAATTAAATAAGTAACTTTATGTTAATTATATTTTTAGTATAGGTACACCTCTGCCTAACCCTTCGGGGAATACAGGCGTGATGTTATGTTATGTTATGTGTGTATAATTTTACCATATTTTTTTCATCCATATGTTTTCCATTATCATTTATCTAAGTACCAAGTAAATACAAAACAGAAAAGAAATACATAAAGATCATTCTTGCTATTATGTACATTTATTGTAAACAAAGTAACAATAATTATTGCTAGATTAACTAAGAAACTTTATTACCTTCTCAATTCGCCAACAACTTCATCACAAGATTCTTCTGTTGTGACAGTGTTAATAAACAAGTAGTTAAACAAATCTGCAGCATCTCGACGTTCTTTTCTTAGTTTATAAAAAATATATGAAACCGAACATCCTACAGCCAAAGCAGCTGTGGCTACACACAGTTTATTCCTCGTTGAAGTTTGCATTATAACTTTGTCAAAAATTCACTTGTTCTAACACAATAAACTAATTAATATAAATACCCATAAAATCCTTTTTATATCACTTAAACTTTACTTTGCTACACATTCATAACCTTCACTGAATAATGTTTGAATGTCTGTTCATGAATGACTGAATACCGTAAACGTGTTTTGCTTTTGTTATTATAAAGGTACATCTTCGTTGTGTGTTGAGATGGAGATGTTATTCAACTTTATTCAATTGTTACTTTTAAATTGGCCAACTACCAAAGTTACTAAGCTGGTGGGTGGCAAATTATTATTACACTCTTTGGTATTGGTGGCTTGCTGGCTTGGTTACACACATTGTATAATAATAATATTAATAATATAGTTTTTTTAAACCATTGTTACACTTTGGTTTTTGACGTGTGAGTTTGTCATTTTGTCATTAATACCACAGACTAAGCGAAGCAAGTGACAGGTGACAGCTGACAGCAAAGAGTACTCTAAACTATGGGTGACAGTTTCTGACTTCGTGTCCGTTTGCTGGTTTCCGTGAGTCCACTTCGTTCTTGGCAAAAATAATGGAAGACGTATAATGCTGCTACTTAACAGTAATCTTTGTCTAGGACACACGTAGCGAATTTAATCGCCAGCGATCTGCCGAGCGCTACATTCACACACAGATTTTAAAATCGCTAGTGACAAATGTGAATGTGGACGTGTTTTGTAGTTGCCAGCAACTAAAGTTGCTGCATGTGTGCCTAGCACGCACGTAAAGAATAAACATGAAAGTTTTTAATCATTTATAGCTAATCTAATCTAATCAGCAGCCGAGCGATGTTTTTGTTTCCAGATTTCAACAAAACCATTTTCTCAACTGGTAATTGCCAATTAAAAATTGCTATTCCTGGTGGCAACTTTTTCCATAAACTGTCTACCTACTGTCAAGTGAGTGGCAAAAATATAGGTACTACGATGTTACAGCGGTTTGTGTAATTTTGTTGTGCATCCATCAAATTACTGAATTAAACTATATTATTACATTAATAATGGCACGGGACAGGAGTCCTGAGCGAAGACGTTCGCGCTCACGAGAACGCCGTGACAAGGAACGTCACGAAGATCGTGAGCGTGAGTCTCATCGAGACAAAACAAAACGGCGAGAGCGGTCACGTAGCCCTAGGAAGGAACGAGAAAGGTCTCGAAGTCCTTCAAGAAAAGACAAAGATCGGTCTCGCAGCCCTGCGCGAAAAGATAAAGATAGATCCAGGAGCCCCGCAAGGAAAGAGCGCGAACGTGGTCGCTCTCGCAGCCCCAAGAAACGTGATGGTAAAGAAAAGGAATCAGACGGCAGAAGGAAAAATGATGAAAGAGAAAAGTCGAAGAGCAAGAAAGAGGATGAGAGTAAAACCGAGGAGGAAGAGCCACAAGACGGAAAACATGATGATTCAAAGCCCACTAAGAAAGAGCCATTGTCTCTAGAAGAATTACTTGCTAAGAAGAAAGCAGAAGAAGAAGCTCGCAGTAAACCTGTCTTCTTGACTAAAGAACAAAGAGCTGCTCTGGCTTTGGAAAGACGACAAAAACAAGTAGAAGCTATTAGAGCCAATGTTGACAGGCCATCTATTACCACAATAGATCTTACAGGACCCTCTAAAAGAGAAGAAGAAATGAAGAAATATAGAGATGAAAGAGAAATGATGAGAGAAAAGGAAAGGGAGAGAAGAGATGAGAGGGAGAGGGAACGAGAGAGAAAATATGAAGAAAGAAAGGCTATGAATGACCGCCGAGGAGGAGGTGGAGAGGACAAAAAAGAGAAAAATGAAGAAGTGTCCAAAACTAAAGACAAGGAACGTGAAGAAGAAGCCATCAAGGCTCGCTATCTGGGCATTGTAAAGAAAAAACGCAGAGTAAGAAGATTAAATGACCGTAAATTTGTGTTTGATTGGGATGCATCAGAGGATACTTCTAACGATTACAATGCTTTGTATAAGGAAAGGCACCAAGTTCAGTTCTTTGGTCGAGGTCACATAGCTGGAATAGACATAAAGTCTCAGAAGAAAGATTACTGCAAGTTCTATGGCAATCTGTTAGAGAAACGTAGAACAGAATTAGAAAAGGAACAAGAGAAGTTGCGTCTTAAGAAAGTTAAGAAGAAGGAAGACAAGCAAAAGTGGGATGACCGTCACTGGTCTGAAAAGGAACAGGATGAGATGACTGAGAGGGATTGGCGAATCTTCAGAGAGGACTATAATATCACCATCAAAGGTGGTAGGATCCCAAATCCAGTCAGAAATTGGAAGGAAGCTGGCTTCCATCCAGACATTATGGAAATTATTAGCCAAGTTGGCTACAAGAGTCCTACACCTATTCAAAGACAGGCTATTCCTATCGGCTTACAAAACAGGGATATCATTGGTGTTGCTGAAACTGGTTCTGGTAAAACATTGGCTTTCCTTATTCCTCTATTGACTTGGATCCAATCTCTCCCGAAAAACGAACGTTTGGAAGATGCTGATCAAGGACCATATGCCATTATTTTGGCGCCAACTCGTGAGTTGGCGCAACAGATTGAAGAAGAGACAAATAAATTTGGAATTCCTCTGGGCATTACATCTGTTGTTGTAGTGGGAGGTCTCTCAAGGGAGGACCAGGGTTTCAAACTGAGGTTGGGATGTGAAATAGTTATTGCAACTCCTGGTCGTCTTATCGACGTTTTAGAAAACAGATATTTGGTATTAAATCGTTGTACTTACGTGGTCCTGGACGAAGCTGATCGTATGATTGACATGGGTTTCGAACCCGATGTACAGAAGATTCTAGAATACATGCCAGTTTCAAACATTAAACCAGATTCGGACGCCGCCGAAGATGCTTCTGTGTTGTTAGCTAACTACAACTCGAAAAAGAAGTTCAGACAAACTGTGATGTTTACGGCGACTATGCCTCCGGCTGTGGAGCGTCTAGCTAGAAGCTATTTACGAAGACCCGCTATAGTATACATCGGATCTATCGGCAAGCCTGTAGACAGAACAGAACAAATGGTCTACATGATTGGCGAAAACGAGAAACGTAGAAAGCTGACGGAGGTATTGCAGAGAGGAGTCGAACCTCCGATTATCATCTTCGTCAACCAGAAGAAAGGTGCGGACGTTCTTGCTAAAGGTCTGGAGAAGCTTGGCTTCAATGCATGTACGTTGCACGGTGGTAAAGGGCAAGAGCAGCGAGACTTTGCGCTGGCCAGTCTTAAGAATGGGTCAAAAGATATTCTGGTGGCAACAGACGTTGCTGGTCGAGGTATCGATATCAAGGACGTTAGTATGGTCATCAACTACGACATGGCGAAAACTATTGAAGATTACACGCATCGTATTGGTCGTACCGGTCGTGCTGGTAAGACTGGTAAAGCTATGTCGTTTGTTACTAAAGAAGATTCGGCGTTGTTCTACGATCTGAAGCAATTGTTACTGCAGAGCTCCGTGTCTGCTTGTCCGCCAGAGCTGATGAACCACCCAGAGGCCCAGCACAAACCTGGCACTGTAGTCACTAAGAAAAGGCGTGAAGAAATGATATTTGCATGAGTGTAATTGAATGTAACATTTTCTCTATGTAAGGTGTTATTATCTTATTGAATAAAAATCTTAGTAAAAATATAATTTGTTTATTTAATTACACGTCGATTGTATTACACTTTCACTAGCAAACAATAAATAAATAAATTTAATATTCCACTAAATTAGTTTTGGTTGTCGACATTTTGACCTCACGGCACTGGCACTGGAATGAAAAAAAAACAATCTTACATAAAATAATTGATGTGTAAACATCTTAGCGCTCGGTCTACGGTAGGGGCTAGCTGGGACTTCGAGCGTCAGACGCGTAAGTGTAAGACTTGGACCGTCAGATGACTTCAGCGTAAGACCCGTGTCTATGTGAGCAAACTGATGCGAGCTCACATGTTTACACATCAATTTTCGTGAGTGCCAAACCAACTCACACCGATTTTTTACAATGATTTTGATTTACATTGACGGTTATAATTATTATAAATCACATTAGAACCGTCGTAAATATAAATCAAAATTATCCTGCCTTTTTATTGCATTTTTTACGATCGAAACAAGTGCTATTTGTTGATTTTATAAGGTTTTTCAGAATAATTCCTAGGAAAACTCGTGATAACATCCTATATTATACAATATTAGATCCATCCATGAACATTAGGAACACCTACGCATTCTTTTTTCCTATTACGACATAGCCACAGTTACCTATTTTACACACTGGCTTGTTCAGAACAGACATCATTCACACAAAACACGATTGAGCAACTTAGGAATAGAGTGTGTCTATTATTATGCCCACTAGATTGCGCAGAATAACATACAGTGTTAGACTGGAGTATTTACCATACGATGTAAATCATAAGCCCGGTTTCTGGAACGAAAATCAACACATGTGTTTTTCAAACAAATTGTTGGTTGACTGATTGAAATATTAACAGCCAATTGTAGGTATCACTTGATTTAAGAAACGTCGATAATTTTTGTTCCGGAAACCCTGTCAATGTTATTATGGGACTTGAAGAAAAGCAGATGCACGCATTGCACTCGGACCCTAGTAAGTTTTATGTTACATTTTAAGGAATATTTGCAGATAGCTAAGATGATGCAATGCCCATGTGATGTTATTACGTCATGCATTACATACGAATACACGTAATATTGCTCAACAGTTTCGTCTATTAAACAGGATATTACTACTTTGAGGAAATATAAAATTTGAGCAGGGACTTTTATGTGTGACGAATGAAATCAATTTCGTAACTAACGATACGTTTGGGAAATGCTTAGGTACAAATAAAATCTTGTGCAATTTCAAAATGATTTCATATTTCTCTTTACAATGTTCAAAAATGCTAAAACTATATTGCGAAATTATGCCTTTTCCCGTGAGTAAATTATGGCTAGTGTCTGCGGTCGTGATGGACTTTCTACAGACTAAAACCCTAGTGTTCTGGGTCGGGAGTGCGGGATCCTACCTGCCACCTAGGTACCCATAGGCCTGTCATGAAGACTAAAGGTGAGAGTCAAAATGGCGGGTGTACCATAGCGAATTAAATTATACCAATTACCAAACAAATGTACCTAAAACGTACTATTTAGTACCTAGCTCTAAAAAATCTGTACCTCTTTCAGAACGAAATTATTTCGAAATTAAGGTACACCCGCCATATTGACATCAAGATGGCGGGTGTTCTATAATATTTTATTATTTAACCATTACTCATAAAATATAATTATACTAAAAAATTGTACCTAAAAAATACCTTAAGTAAAAAAAAACACTCACTTGATCTGTTGGATAGTTCCTGAGAAATAAAACAACAGTGTCTTGTGTGGAAACACGATAATTATCATGATATATTGATATAGTTATTTATGCATCTATGTTTTACGGATATTTATTAATTACGAATTAAATGCATACGAATAATTATTATATTAATAAGTTACTACCAACCGTCCGCAACTAGCTTCGTAAATGCAAATTCATGATAAAGTATGTTGCGGGTAGTTGATAAACAATTTGCAATTTGCCCTCTGTTTCCTGATTCATCATACGAGCTTCATAGTTTACAATACGCAGATAACTTTATTTTCATTAATATAATTTTCATTGCGATCATATAGAATTAACACTATGAAACGCGGAAAAAAAAATGTTGTTGATTTAAACGAACAGAAAAAAGTGTTTTGTAAATACAAACATCATTTCCCATCGATTCATGATTTACCTTCACCGTGTAGTGAAATATTTTCAAAAATGTCCAGTGAACTTCAACGACAAATATCACCTAAAGCACTTTATTTATCGATTAAAAGAAATTTTGAAAAGTTTTTTCCCGTGGTGGATGAAACCAGTGAAGATAAAAATTATGTAGGTTCAGAGAATAAAACGGAAGACGAAGATATATTAATTACGAAAGATGTTGATGCAGAAAAAGAGATTGAAGAAGAAAATAACGAAGAAAATTTTTACGTCGTGGATAAAACTACATGTACTGAAGAAGGTAAATCTTTTAATTTTTCACTTGATTTATATCAATGGAGGAGAATTCGGCCAATCTCAAAATGCTCTGTTCGTATGAGAGCCAATAATCCAGTTAAACAAAAAAAGTGGATATTACCTAAATATGAGTGGGCAGACTTGTTAAGGGAAAAAATTTGGGAAAAAAACAAATTTCCTTGCAGTTGGTGCTTTAAAACCTATTATGTTAAATGCAATGAAAGAGTGACTTTTCTCGGTGCATGTAAAGAATGCAATGCTAAAATAAAAATAGTGATTACATATCCTACAGAAAATATTGCTTCTTGCAACAGTTTAATTACAGATTTTGATAAAAATGTTAAACATAATATAAGAAAAAAAATCAAATTGTCACCCATAAAGCGCAAAGAATTGATGGAAGAAATGAAACATGAGTCTCCTATAACAGTTCATAAACAATTAATTAGTTACGCAATGGAAGTTGGGGATCCACAGCCACCCCATCTACCTTCACATGGAACTTTACGACAGATAAAACATGAAAGTAATCTTAGTGAGTATTACCATAAAGATCCAATTTTGGCTTTATTGTACATGGCTCAAAACGTAAAACCCTATAACGATTATATTAAACACATAACAATTCATCCACATTTTTATATTTACTATTGGTCTACGTTACAAGAAATATACTACAATCAATATCATAAAAACCACAGAGTTATACTGAGCATCGACGCAACTGGTAGCATTTTTAAGGAAACTGATTTAATTGTGAAAAATTACTCTTTGCTGTACGTTGCTATAATGTACAGCGAAGAAAATAAAAGAAGTGTTCCGGTTGCTCAAATGATTTCTAGTTCTCAGACGATGGATACTATATTAAACTGGTTAAAAACTTGGAGAAATCAGAAATCAATTCCTAACGAAGTGATTTTGGACCAATCTTCAGCGCTAATAGGAGCCACGATCAAAGCTTTTACTGAGCATAAGTGTACTAATGATTATCTTGTAGAATCGTTCAGGAAACTTGACGCTGATGAGACATCACCCGACGCCTTATATGTTCGCATCGACACAAGCCACTTTGTAAAAACGATATACAACCTTAACTGTTTTCTGAATGTGGACCAAAGAACTAAAGCGTTTTATTGTAAATGTATTTTGTATCTTAAAAATCTAAATGACTACGGAACTGCAAAACAAACAATTTTAGATATAATAACCGTAGCTCTCAATAAATACGATAGTATTGGATCTCCATGCGATGAAGCTAAAAGAAGGTTAAAAATATTCGGCAAAACCATGAATCTTCCAGATTATAAAGACTTGGAACATTATAGTTTGCCAGAACAACTTATATTGAAAGAAATTAAAGAAGAGGAACTTACATTTCCCAAATGGTATCAGGACAAATTAGATCGCGAAAATTTGTTAGTTACATTAACAGATGATGACAGTGACTCCTTATCACACGAAAACTTATTTTACATGCCTACTTTTATACCAACACTAACCCGGTTAGTACAGCAACTACCGTTGTGGTCAAATGTGATGATTCCAATATATAATTCAGAAAACCAAACTGCGTCTTCATCCAACGTGGAAAGTTATTTTAAAACGCTGAAGAGATACTTATGTCATATTGACGTGAAATCCAATAGATTGAGATTGGACCAATTTATCGTCAAACATGCAGATTTTATAGATGGGGAATTAAAAGAAGCTATAGGTAAAGTAGAAACTACAGAGAAGGGTGACTTGAAAAGAAGAAAAAATACGAAAGCAAAGGTAAATAAAACAGAAGATGATTTCCCAACAGACTCAATTTTTTCTAAAACTCCATCGTTTTCTGAAAATTGGAAGGGCAAAGGTAACGCTCGAAAGGCCACGAAGAAAAAAAGAGTGAAAATGCATAAACCTGTGCCACTATTGTTAAATGGAACAAGACTACGAACTGTTATGAAGGATTTACACGTATCGAATACTTGCGCATTCGACCCGGTTGCACAACTAATTGCAGTAGGGTGTGTTGAAGGGTTTTATTTAAATACTCATGTACTCAATCATCAAAATGAATTTTGTCAGTTCATAAAAAAAATGATTAATGTCAAAACTACCAGAACAGATTTATACAAGTACCGTGCTCACCTTCTTCAGCCATATTTTAAAAAAACTGATATTAATCATAAAGTTTTCATCTCTTGCGAATGCAATATAGCTTATATTTTTGAGAATATTTTGATCGACGCAATTTACAGTGCCTCTGTACAAGAATCATGTACGAATACTGAATGTGGCATTAACAAAGTACAAAGAAAAATTGCTTTTTTGCCACTTAATTTTAACATCCCAAATATATCAATGCTCAATCAATCGGCAGAGTCTATGTTATGTGAAGAAAATAATATTGTACAATGTAGACGTAATGACTGCAACGGCATACGAACATTAAAACACGAACTAAGTAATACAATAGCTTTTGAGCTGAATCAAACAGATGTAATTTGTCTTAAAGACATACCTATGGAAATAACATTCAATCATACAAAATACGAAGTTCTTGGATTAATTGAGTTTTTACCGTCCGGCGGCGATGTTACAGACATAAACAATATTGGTCACTATCGGGCTCATTGTCGTCGTAATGCTGAATGGAAATGTTTTGATGATCTTAATAATTTTATAACCAAAACTCCGAATTCACTTATCGCTAATTGCATTATGTATGGACGAAAATAAAGAGGTACTTAATAACTTTGACGCGTTATTAAATTCATGATTTATAATTTAATAACTATCCCTAAAATATATATAAATATGTACCTAGATCAATAATATTCATAATAATAATAAACATAAGTAAACGAGACACGGTTGTTTTATTTCTCAGGAACTATCCCACTGATCAAGTCTGTGTTTCTATTTACTTAAGGTACTTTTTAGGTACAATTTTTTAGTGTAATTACATTTTATGAGTAATGGTTAAATAATAAAATATTAAAGAACACCCGCCATCTTGATGTCAATATGGCGGGTGTACCTTAATTTCGAAATAATTTCGTTCTGAAAGAGGTACAGATTTTTTAGAGCTAGGTAGGTACTAAATAGTACGTTTTAGGTACATTTGTTTGGTAATTGGTATAATTTAATTCGCTATGGTACACCCGCCATTTTGACTCTCACGACTAAAGTATGTCTAGCAAAAATGGTGTCAATCCACGGCGCCTCCACCACTTCATGAAAACAATGGACTTATTGGGACGCAAATTGTATTTGAAATCACTGAAAAACCGAAAACCTACATTTTGCTTTTTCTTCGCGATTTCAGGTTTGGTCCTCTATTGGTATTGGTTGGTTACGGACATTACGAGCTTAAGTGGGACTTAGCCGGACATGTCTGCCGCAAGTCAGGTGACAAATGGGCCACCGATTGGGTCCCACTAAACGCAAGACGCCATCGCGGCGAGTCGAGCAAACATGGCGGGACGGGCTTGACTGCTACCGAAATTACTGGCCGGCACTAGCAAAAGACAGTGCCCTGCAGTTAGACAATACAGGCTAGTTAGATAGCATGACACCTTGTAGGTATAGTTTTCCTAAATAATATGTCTACGATAATACCAACCTGTACCGGCCTTCTCATCATCTAGTTCTTCATGTGGGAAACAATATTCTGAAAACCAATGTAACATTAAATTAGTAAATTCATCAATCAATCTCAAAGAATTCGAATGCAAATTGCGACACCTTGCCACGCCCATGTTATTATACATCGGAGTAAGCATTAGAATTTATGTGGAATTTTGCATTAATTCTCGAAAATAGATTAATTTTGTTTAAACATTAAAAAATCTGTAACATGCTTGTAATTACACTAAAACAAAATCAATAAGGGTGCCAGAAATAAAAACGAACGAAATCGTCTTTCAAACTATGTGTGCAGACTTACAGAGAACGGGCAGGATATAAATTAAAATCAAGCTAGGATTAGGGTAATCGGTATAAAAGCCTAACACACGAGGCTATGAGTTGAAACCAAAGCAGAAAAACAAAAAGATATGCAACAGAAGCAAGCATGTTAGAACCAGTGTTGCCATGTGTTCTAATTTAGTAATAGAGGCTCCTCGCTCTTCATTCACATTTGCTGCACATTACTCGTAGGTATCTATTAAACAATTTAAAAAGCTTATGCTAGGAGTGGGTTCACAATCACATAAACAGTGCATCGGTAGGGGATTGAAACCGTGACTTCTCGTTCATGACGTAGCTTAGCTGCTATCGGCACTTGTTTGCGTGTCACTTTCCGACAAATTATATTTGTTTTGCTGGTAATAGTAACTTCATAGAATGTACATTTTAAGCCCACTGCTTCCGCTGTGAGAATATTGACGAGTTGTAACTGGCATGCAATGCAATAGAGACATTCAAGATTATGTTTCTATTGATTTTAAATTTGGAACACAATTACCGGCAACACTAGTCACAATCCAAAACAAAAGCACAGCCACCATGCCATAACGACTCCGGTTCGAATACCTATTCCTTCTTTTCTTCTGGTTTTGTTTCTTCTTTAGCAGGCGGAGGCATTATCGCCTGCCTGACTGAAGATGCCAAAGAGATGGTCATATCGACGAACTCGGAAAAGTCTTTGGGGAAAGACAGCTCAGGGAACTTCACCTCCAGTTGAGGGTCACCAGGTTTCACTGATAATAGTTTTAAAATTTTGATTATTTTGTTTCATGCCTTGAAGTAGTTATCTAAAATATGGTTCCATCCAGCAAGTTTCTGGTACTTTTGTTTTAATATTTCCATCTGTTGGATAAATTATACTTTTTCTTTCTTAGTGCTAATAATAATTAAATGCATAATACTTTACCTCCATATAGGAAATTGTACGCTATGTTGACGTACTGCTTAGCCAGTGCCGAATTGCTCTTTATAATCTCCTTCGTCTCTTCAGGGAAGCATACATAACCCATGGCCGTGGTGCCAGCACCCGCGTAAAATACTCGCTGAAAATGTAACAAAAAGAAAATATTTTATGGTACTCAACTAATTTTCCATAGTATGAGCATTAGCTAGATTTGTGTACTATATTTTGGTTTCGATTACAATGGAGAATAATGTATTGGGCCACTAAGTAACGGTGCTTCCAATTTAGACAGTTGGTGTTGGACTTAATAGAGTAGGATGGTTTTTAACTTTTTCCTTTGCAGTGGATTAATACAAAAATAAGTACAGTATAACTATTTTCTTAATATCCCTCGGGAATCATCGGATTTCCGAATACAAACGAATGCTAATTTCCATCAATTATTAGATTTATGGTGTATAATAATTTGAATTCAAACTAAATACTCTATTGTTGTTTTAATCAAAGCAAAACAACAATACAGTCTTACTTAGTTCAGGATTCAAACTATTATACACAATAAATCTCGTATATCGTTTGTATTCGGAAATCCGATAATTCCCGAGGGACGTTATGAAAATGGTTGTACTGTGCCTACGATTAGTAAGTTTGTAAGAAAAATAAAATACTTTAGTAAATGTAAGAACCTGTAACAAAAATTTCCCATGTTCTGCCTGTAACCATGTGTTAGAGAGGATGTTTTGATTTTTTATAATTCCTTTTAACTAGGTACTTGATTAGCTGCAGTAACATAAAATATAATAGTCAGTAATAAGCATGAGACACTTAAGGTCGCGCTAGTCGTCAGCTCGAATCTGGTTCTTACGCGAGGCTAAAGCGCATGCTGTCTCGCTCAGTCGTGTGGGTAAGCTAGTAGCACGATTATTTATGCTGAAACACGTGATGAACAGACCTTTGGGCCCTTTTGTTGTGGGAAAATTCAAAAAACTACTGAATGTATAAGTTCAAAATGAAGTTATTTGAACTCTTGAATAATCATACTATGCCTGTACGGATCTTGTTATTGACATTTCATACTCCTTCTGTTATTTATTTATGCCCATAGAAAGTTGCGAAAAATTTGTGTTCAAATACGATCTTTCGAGGCACATGGGTAACCTCAAACTACTTTTTATTTTACCACATTCTGCTTACGTACAAGGCATCGATGACGACGAGACAAAGCGACATCATGCTTAACTTTGGACGTATGATATCAAACACCCCCACCCCCACCCCACACCCCACAGCGTGCGTATAGAAAATGTACTGACTAGCGCAGCCTTAATCAATGTTCATTTGTCCACATTGACCTTCTCACTATCTAATTTACATGTGACAAGAAGAACTGACTCAAACTGAAAACGCCTGCTAAAAGTCTAGGAGCAAATACAACAAGAATAAAAACTCATTGCTAAGCAAGGTGTAACAATATTACAATTTAGTTTTCTACCAAAATAGATTTAGTCAAGGTCCTTTCGATCTAGAGTTAGCACGTTTTGATGGCACATTTGGGTGAACTATAGACTTTGCCATACTGCAGTGTAATTAAAATTGAAATGAAATGTTAAAAGAGTATACCAATAGACAAGTCACAAAATAATGAGACAAGGACACGCTTATTACATCCAGTAGTATGAGTAAACAAGACAGAAATATATTTTCTCTATCTCCTACCCATGCTAACTTTTTTCTCTGACCCTAGTTGTTAGCCAACAAGTGGAGCCCAGCAAATGACTGTCTTGGTAGGATTTCTTTGGAAGGCATAACTTGACTACATTGGATAATACCAATTTACAAGTGATTGTCAAAGACTAGGTATAAACATACAACTAATCTATAAAAATCTCTATCTTTGGAGTAAAAAGAAGTGTTCCATACCCTGATAATGCCTCCTCTCAAGCCGAAGATAAAGCCAGTGAGACCACCCATTGCTACGGCACCATATCGGGCCTGCTTGTTTTCTTCTTCTCGAAGATATTTAAAGATCCCTGCAAATTTAATTTATTTAGGATTAGTCTTTATGACGAGGAGAGGACGAGGACCACATTATAGCCACTTTTCTAATAGCCAAAATGATTATATCCTGGTTTAAAAAAAAAACCTTTGTTTGACCTTGAAATTAAATTCCATTTTGACTTGTTTTTAAAGCACACGCAAAGATATTACATATCATATACTTAACAAATAATCCAAAATATCAACTTACAATCGGTTTTATCTTGAAAATCATGATACTGATTTTGAACGGAGTGTTTCACACGTTCCCCATGGTCAACCACAACCTGCACCTGCTCCCGTACGGCACGTACAGGAACCAGGAGCACTGACTTCACATATCCAACCTCTTTGTCAGGTTTGGCATTTGCCTTTCTGTGTTTAAAAAATATTAAAATACAGCTAGAAAGTATTATCTGATCTTATCAGTAGGTAATCATTGACATAGGGATATTGTTTTTGGAGATATGAATTAGCACCATTTTATTTATGCTCTTGTATGAATATAGATGAGACCAACATAGGCAACATGGCATAATTTGGGTTGAACCAACTTCATATTGCAGCTTTCTGTTAATTTAGTATCAAAAAAGCCATTCTCAATTTGAATTAAGTACTGCATATTTTTATACAGAAATCTGCCTTCTTATTTAACAAAAACAACAATACACCTTCACATTCATCATTATTATTCACATCATCTATCAATCAATACACAACAGCTTCTACAAGACTAATTTAGAGACACATACTCAGCATATTCCGCATGTGGAGCTTCGTATATCGGCAGTTCCGAGGGCTTCATGAATTGGGGCTTGTTAGGGTCTGGAGAATCCTGCCGGAGAGGAGTCGCAGCACCCACCGCCGGTATCAAGGTAGCCAACCCGACCGAACCTAACACTACTTTCCGAAGCATCTATTCAACAATCAAAACATAAACTTTAGTACAATTATGATGAACAAAGTAAAAAGGTTTGGAAATATAATATTTTACGCAGTTTACCTCTAAGAGATGTTTCACAGCAAAAATTACATAAATGCTGTAACAAAATTACGATTATCAGCTGGGTAGGTGACAGCTGAAAATGGTGTTGCTATTGATTATTTTACATCACGGATTGCCAATTATTTTAAAAAGGAAATGCTATGCACGCAATCAAATTACTTTTCATAATTAATCTTCGTAATTTGAGCCTGAAGATTAAGTGGTAACTTCATAAAATTAACTATAATGCTCAAAGGAATATTAATTTTGAATTTGGCCGATTTTTTTTAATGTAAACAAAGAAATGTCGCCGCCAAAGTTCAACAACTTTGGAGCAGCTCCTGACGTATAAAATGTACTCTGTTCTCACAGAACATATAAAGCCCCGATGCGATATCTCGCACTCTCCAAACCACAGTCAACCAACTCGGTGACTGGTTTAGGAAGTGGAGAATCGAAGTCAATCCCGATAAGAGTCAAGCGGTTCTATTTTCGAAACCGAGACTCAACCTCACCCCTCCCCGTCCGATCACCATATTCGGCAAGCCTATCCCTTGGGAGAAGCGAGCCAAATACTTGGGTGTCACTCTGGACCATAAACTCTCTTTCGGTGAGCACATAAGGCAGGCGCGTTCGCGCGCCGCTTTCACTCTCGGTAGACTCCACTCCCTATTGAATGCACGCAGCAAATTGTCACTCAAGTGCAAATTGCGTATTTACACAGCGTGCATTCGGCCAATCATGACCTACGCGAGCGTGGTTTTCGCACACTCGAAACCCCACCACATCCATAGGATGCAGACCCTCCGAAACCGGTTCCTCCGTAGGGCAACCGGCTCCCCTTGGTTCGTTCGGAACGAGATCCTCCATCTCGATCTTAAAATCCCCACTATCCGTCAGTTCATGAAGCGCATTTCCAAGCGTTTCTTCGACTCCGCGGCCTCACATCGCAACCCTCTGTTTGTCGAGGCTGCCAGATATACCCCCTCCCGCATAAGTCGTACCCGCCGTCCAAGGCATGCCCTGTCCGACCCCGATGACCCCATAACCCTCCTCCAGGAGAGCAGTAGGGCCACCAGTACAGTACACAAGAACAGACCGCCATCGTTCCGACCTCGCCGCCGAGGTCCTACGCGACGCCCCCGACGTAATTGTCCCCCCCCCCCGACCCTTACTCGACGACGCGCCAGCCCGCGCCGTAGCTGAGCCTGTAGTTTTAAATTCCCCTGTTAATAATAATATAATCTCGATCCAGCCTGTCCCATCTTGCTGCCCTCCCCTCAGTGACGCCCTAAGCCGAGGTTCGTACCCCACAGGGGGTGCCCTTAGCGTGCGGTCACCTAGTTTTTAAGAATTTTTGCCCCTGGCTGGAGGCTTTAAGTTAGTAGCTTAAGGCACCCACAGGCTTGCCCGGTTAAGTAGCCAAGACCTTAGTGGTCAAAACTACGAGCTGCTCATTTGGGAAAAAAAACAAAAAAAAACAGAACATAATTATATACTCTTAAGGAGTCTGTGCTCCTGACTGGTGCACAAAATAAAACATTTTGTCAGCAAATTAAAAAAATATTTGAGTGCGGTAAAATTCGGGAGAGAATATTCATGCAAATCAAATTAAAATTGGAACCTAATGACATTCTGTCACACCAAAGTAAAAAATTTTTAGAAGCTCTGCCCGTTTTACCAGTTTTTTATAACACTAGCTTCTGCCCGCGGCCTCACCTGCGTGAATGTTGGAAATTATCCCACGGGAACATGCTACCGGGATACAAACTACAAAGTATCCTATGCCCTAACCCAAGTCATGGTCTACCCATGTGCCTTTCATCTAAATCCGTTCTGCCGTTTTACCGTGAAAGCGTAACAAACAAACATACAAATAAACAAATATTTTCTCTTAATTATTATTATTATCATTTACCCGCGACTTCATCCACATGGAATTCAAACTTTCCTCTACAAAATTTAACACCCCCTCCACCATTGAAATCTGTTTAAAAAAAAAATATGTTTACAATCTTTACAACAACAACACAACCTCGACAATTAAGTATTCGGGCCATTTTTTTTACTTAAAGATCAAAGGAATTAGGTTTTACAAATAAACTGTGTCCTCCCTTTTCACCACGTCAGGGTCTGTTTTAAAAAGCGTTTGGTACGTTTCCATTGTATGATTTAAACTTGAAGCAAGTAGTAAATTCCATCCCTTAACTTTATTACCCTTTTCTATCCCGTAAGGACTAAGGAGTACATTTTTTTTAAACCCAGAAACATCGCGTTTATAGTTTTTAATTTATTAGAACTGAGTTTCGAGTTAATCCGACAGTGCGTTAAAATTTTTCCTTACTAACTTTGACACCCCCTAAATCCACTTCGATGGGTTTAGAAAAACGAAAAGTGTCATTCTTTATATATTTCATAGATGGGGTTGCTTTTAATAATATTAGCTACGCTGATGACATGGCGCTGCTGAGCCCGTCGATGGTTGGTCTTAGGAGATTAATTAGAGTCTGTGAGTGTTACGCTGAGGGGCACGGTTTGAGGTACAATTCGGTCAAGAGTGAGTTGTTGATCTTTAAGGCGGCTAACAAGGTCACTGAAAGCTACCCAGCTGTCTTTTTGAGTGGTTGTGTCTTGAACCGGGTGCGGCAGTTTAAATATCTAGGGCATATTGTTACGGAGGATTTAAGGGACAATCTAGATGTGGACTGGGAGCGAAGAGCATTGGCGGTGAGGTGTAATATGTTGATCCGAAGGTTCTCACGCTGCACGGATTCAGTTAAAATAACGCTTTTCAAAGCATACTGTCAAGTATTTTACACGTGTAGCCTTTGGACAAGCTTCACTCAAAAGGCCGTTAATGCTCTTCGAGTCCAGTACAATAATGCATTCAGGATGCTGTTGGGGCTGCCACGCTTCTGTAGTGCCTCAGGGATGTTCGTGGACGCCCAGACTGACAGCTTCGCTGCAATCAGGCGCAAGCGAGCAGCTTCCTTGTTGCACAGGGTGCGTGCCAGTACCAACAGTCACCTGAGTGTCATTGCCAACAAACTGGATTGTCCTTTCATCCGGTACTTAAGTCAACTACATGCTCCTGTAAATATTGGTTATGTCTACTAACATAGTTTTTTAAATTTTCATGTTACTAACATCTTTGTATTGTATTTGTACGCTAACATAGTTTTTAAGTGGTCATGTGCTAACAAATTTGTATAAGTAATTATGGAATTTTATTCCGAAATAAAGAGATTATTATTATTATTTATTATTAACTGAAGCAAATATTGTCATGTCTCAAGTTTATTACTCACCCAAAGGAATAATGTTTTTATTTATGTTAAAAAAAACGGGAAAAGACGGGTGACAGTTGTCTCCCGTCTTTTCACCCCCACAGGGATGGAAAATTTGTTTGGGATATTTCCGTCACTTGGCTCAAAATGATAAATGATTATATATACCAATTTTTGAATTAAGAAAGCCACGCAGTAAAATCCTCCACATAAAAACGTAATCACCCCTTTCACCCCGTCAGGGGAAGACTTCTAAAAACCCTGATGCACATTATTCTTTATTTTTGGTAGCTAGTATAAATACTGGGTTTCGAGTAAATCGGATCGTGCGTTAAAATTCTTCGATAAAAACTTTAACTCCCCCCAATCTGGAATTAGGGGGTAGTTTAGGAAAACAAAACATCACAAACATTATAATTTACTTAGATAAGTATGAATTTTATAAACTCAAGAAATAAGATTTTACATACAAACAAAATCCCCCCTTTTCAACCCCTTAAATATCGAATTTCCAAAAAATCCTTTTATTGCGCCCCTACTTAACTACATTATAATAGGAAGCGGTCTGCAAAATGTCACGTTCCTAGACCCAGTAGTTTCGGCTGTGTGTTTATATGTCAGTCAGTTGACGGTGCCTTGTCAATTCATTTATGAAAATATTATGTATGTAAGAAAAAATCTACATCTTTTTAATAAAATAAGTGATAGACATAATTTTAATACTAGAAATAAAGATAAAATAGATCAACCATTCTTTAGATTATCTAAAGTACATACATCTTTTATGGGGTACTGTGTTAAATGTTACAACAAAATACCTTGTGATATATTGCAATTAAATGAAAGAAAATTTAAAACTCATATTAAAAGTACACTTTGTAAACAAGCATATTACAAATTAGAGGATTATATCCTAGATAAGAATGCTTGGAAACATGCTGGTCCTGCTCCATAGAACAATCTAGAGTCTAGACAAAATCAAACTGGTTGCTAATTTAATTGTATAATTTATAATTTTTATGACATTGTTTTTTACATTATGTAACTACTTTAACTCACACACTAAATTATTACTTGTTTTTTTTAAGAAAAATCATCTACTTCTCAATATTTGTAAATATGTGAGCACCATGTATCTATCTCATAATTAATTTATCTGTCATGCGTTATATTTAATTATTTTTACCTATTGTGGTATAGTAATTTTATTCTAGGTGCATCGTCTTCACATATAATTATTATGTATACATAATATTGTAAAAAAAATTTAAAAGAGTAACGGTGGAGTTTCTTGCCCATTCTTCTCCATACGAAACTACCTTTTGGAAGGGGCAACTAGAATCAATTCTATTTTTTGTAAATTTTGACGTTCAAAAGTGCCGTTTTATGTGCCTATTTGAAATAAACGATTTGACTTTGACTTTGAGTTTTCTTTTTATTAGCCCCCGACGCAAAAAGAGGGATGTTATAAGTTTGACCGCTCCGTGTGTGTGTGTGTGTCTGTGTGTCTGCCTGTGGCACCGTAGGTCTTAAACGGGTGAACCGATTTGAATGCGGTTTTTTTTATTTAAAAGCTAGTTTTCTAGCGATAGTTCTTAGATAATATGTTTTATCAAAATCGGTTCAGCCGTTTCAAGGTAATCAGTTCTTTTGTTAGCTGCGGTAAGGATCTTAGACGCATAATGGGTATTTAGAACAGAATAGAATAGAATATATGTTGATGGCTCAACGATAGGCATTATTTTTGACTTTTATATGTTCGCTTTTCTTTTTTGCGTTGTGGGTTTTTTTTAAATTTTATTTTATTTTTCAAAGGTTCACAACTAATAAATAAAATACTGACAAAAAATTTCTACGCTAGGGGGTATAGAATCGTATGCTGAATTTTTGGTTACAGTTTGCACACTGGTTAAAAAATTATCCTGCAGGCTTAGCACGAGCACCATTTTGTCGACGGAAGAATAGACAAAAATGATGTTCCGTGAAGACAGTACGACGGCAGCAAAGTAGAAAGAGTCAAGGCACTTTTTACGAAATTCAGTACTTTATTCACGCTTTTCTTTTACTACGCTTATATCTCGAAAATGGTGTGTCCTATCGCAAAAATAATGAAAATTTCGACCCCCTTTAGGAAGCCCTTAAAGCCCGAAAACTCAACATGTAAGTAATCATTTTTCACGTAGGTATCCATACAAAAAGAGAGAAATTCCATTTTTCCATTCCATTTTTATACTTTGTGGCCGTCGAGTAAAATGTTTTCTACTGTCTTTAGCATGGTGATTACAAAACCATATATTTGTCTTCATTAGCTTAGACAACTGTCAGTTGTCAGTGTGATTTTGACAGTTTGGGATAGAAAACTTTCTTCTGAAAATGTCTACATAAAAATGGACCTAGGGAACGATCGGTAGTAACGAAAGACAAAATGACAGATTGTAGAAGAATTTTTACGGTGTGATGTCTAAAATGGAGAAATCAAAATGTCTCTTTGTATAGAAATACCTATGTCTATTCTTTCAAGAAATAGAAAGCGTCATGCTAAGCCTGCTGTAATAGCTTTACCCGGCCCAGCTTCGCACAGGTAGCACTGACAATCTATCACCTACCCTACCTATTCTATCTACCCTATCTACTCTACATTTTATTTTTTTTTTTTGATCCGGGGTGGAAAATTCTCATGGATATCCCCCGCCCTGGGGGGGGGCAGAGGGTCTGTCAGACTCTTACTGACTAAAAACCACCCCGGTGTTCCATCTCACACCTGCGCCGGGGGTCACGGGAACGTACGAATCTTCCGCAACCCCCGACTGGTGCCGGCCCGCCTTAGCGGGCCCCGTCCGGTCGAGCGGGGGGAGTGAGGTGTTTGACTCTCCCCGCGACGTCTAAGAGGGGCGCGCGTGGAACACTACGCGCCGCCGCCTCGGGTCCTGATGTATTGGGGGCGACGGACGTCCCCAAGTCCGTCGTCCCTGGACCCATTTAGGGGGGCCGGAAGAGGGCGCTGTCCGCCCTCCGCCGACGCCCGGTGCGCCTGCTGCGGGCCGGGTAAGAGGATGAGATCTCTCGCTCCCTTTCCGCAGCCTCCTTCTGCGAGATAACTGTTTCGCAGAAGGATACCACCGCGTTCCTGGACTCGTCGCCGCCGACCATAGCATTCACTACGGCCGGCAGCGACAGGTCACTGCCTACTCCTGAGATGAGGGCACGGCGCGGCTCCTCCCAAGCGGCACACTCTGCCAGCGTATGCCGCGCCGAGTCCTCCCGACAGTCGACGCAGTGGTGACACCGGGCGTCCGGCTCCCTGTTTATGCGACACAGGTACTTCCCAAAGCAACCATGCCCCGAGAGCACCTGCGTCACCCGAAACGACAGGGAGCCGTGCCTCCTCCCGAGCCAGAGGTCGAGCACCGGCCGGACCGCCTCGATGGTGACGAGGCCGGCGGTAGGGCGTGAGAGCCTGTCCCGCCATTCCGCCACCAGGACCTCGCGGAGCTGCGACCGACGCTGCTCCATATGTCGCTGCATGGATCGCTCGCCCCGCGCCCGCCATTCCTCGCGCCACCGGTACTGTGACGCGAGCACCTTCGCCTCCAGGTCCCAGGGCGGGGATCCGGCCAGTGCACAAGCCGCCTCGTAGGAGATCGTGCGGTACCCCCTTATGACTCTGACGGCCATCGCTCTCTGCGGCTTTCGCAGAACAGCAATGCTGCCGCCCAGATCGGGGCCCCGTAAAGGGCCATCGATCGCACGATCCCTACGTAGAGCCGCCTACAAGCGGCGCTCGGGCCCCCCAGATTGGGAAGGAGCGCGCTAACAACCCTACCTACCTACCTATTCTACCTACTCTACCTAGTTGACCGGTTAGAATTTTTCCTTTGGGTTTTTCCTACTTGTTTTTTTTAAGCCACCCCAGTAAAGAGGTGAATAAAATAAAAAATATATATATTTAAATCGGTCAAGCCGTTTATGAGTTTTAGCGAGACTAACGATCAGCAATTCAGTTTCAAAAACATTCTGCCTCCTTATCTCCGAAGTTTGCCATGCGAAAAATCTGAGTTAAATATAGCTGATAGAGCTCTATGTAAATATTACAGCAAAAGTAAAACATATGTCTATAAATAAGTAGGAAAGTTTTTTTATAAATCAGAAAAAATAACTTTTGCAAACAAAATTAGTTATGAGGTCCCAAACAATAAAAATCTTTGGAAATGGAAAATGGAAAACCCTCGTTGTGCGAGTTGAATACGTTCTTTGTCGATTTTAGAACTAAATAGTTTGCATTTTGTTACCAAAAGAGGGCGCTACCAATTTTTTTATTCCCAGTGGCAACTTTAGTTCTATTGTTTTGCGATTTCTTTTCTCCTACAGTGTCAAAGTTTGTAATGTCAAATCTGTCATGGCCTCGGCTGGACATGTCACACAATCAATTTTCTTTCGTCTTTTGTGTATGTGTTTAACTGTGATTTTAGTGCACGCTCTAAAGAAAATTAGAAGCTAGAAAATTTAATACATTGAATATTTATATATTTATTCTGTGTTAACTGTATGCGTTGGAATAGTGGTGTTGTAGAAATTCAGTGTCGGTCGGACATATATTTTGAGGTGATTGTGAGTACGGTTTTCGAGTATCTGAATCAATAAATTTTTGTGTAACGTTTCAATAAACTTTGTGGTTATTGTTGTTGAGTTAAAAATGTCGGAGGTCTTATCAGGTCGTGTGTCTAAGCATAGGAGGGACCGTCGCGTTAAGAATAGTACAGGTACGAAGAGGGCCGCATGCTGGGGCCGCGCTTGAACGACCACTTTGATTACCGCTTGGAGATTTTCATTTTGAGTAGTGTTCTGCTTGTTTGAGACATTACGACTGGCTAGTTCTTCATACGCCTATTCATGCCATCACTCTATTCGTTCAGGGCCACTTCATAGTGTTTTCTAGCCATGAAAAATAATAACAGCAGTTCTCAACTTCCATAGAAACAATTTGCAGAGAAGTTATATTTTTTTATTATGTTTTCATAATCTCTTGCTTTGTTAGCATGACCCGGCTGAGGATTTGAAATCTAAAATAGTGGGAATTTTTTACATCATGTTATCTTCTAACATAAATAATATTTTGCTACACATTGTACAAACAAAATAGAATTATAAAAAAACTGTTATTTGTTGATAAAATAGATCCTTACAATGCTGCTACTCATTGGATAGATGTAACCAAGGTGTCCTTGCAAAATAAAATAGAAGCAATACAAATTAAACAAATAACAGGTGAATGTAGGTCAGAGTAATTTGACATAACCCATTGACAATTCTTGTATAACAATGTTGCTTGAAACAGACAAAGACAACGTAACATACAGCCTAAAACAAAAAATGTTTATGTAATAGGAGACTAACATTTGCTATCAAATAGAAATTGGTTTGCCTTAACAGTAGTTACCTGAATATGCATACTAACAAAGAACTTGTATCAATCCAGGACTGTGAGGTGCATGATGTGTGTAGAGTGACAATCTCTTAGATCAACTTGGAACGCGTCTACTTAGCAGCCACTGAAGATTATTGGGATGAAATGGTACATAACTGTTGCATTTTATTTATGTATTTGTTTCTTTTTCCATAAATCAATTTCTGAATACCTTTTGGGATCCTGTACATACTTTATCAAAAGTTTGGTCAATGCATGTTTTTGAAATCTTCCATTTCACAAGTTTGGTTGCATGTTTGGTAGTTTTAGATTGTACTTTATAGTATCTAGATTGCTGCAGCATTATCAGATGTTTTTACAACAATATAATATTTTTTTAGCTTTCACTACTTATGAGTTTTTTCTTCTGCAATTTTAATATAGAGCTGAACAATCAGGCAGTGCTGCACCTATCTACAACAAGTACCTGCTTTTATCATTTATATGCCATATTTTATGAAATTCTGATGAATTTGTCTGCAAAACAATTCAAAAGATATAATATACGTACTATATGTCGCAATGATTGTAACAATTTATAAACTTTATTAGTCTTCATATTTTCAATATCTAACGAGTTTTTGTTATAGCAGCGTCATAATAGAACTTTGATCGTCATTCTTAAAGCTATTAAAGTTTTACTTTGTTATAAAAACAAATTACTTCTTAACAAACTCGTTTAAAGAGTTTTTATGTACCAAGGAGTGTACTATAGACTTCTAACTATACGTAAATGATAGTAGGTAGGTAACAAATTGCGTCACTAGTCCATTTAGTTGTTGAAAGGACATGAATACTGCTTTGAAATCAGGTCTCACGATTACCATAACAATGATTCTTCTCTCAACAATTATGAAAGATATAACCATAGATAGTTGTAGTAAAACCCAAATTTTATACAAGTAACACTGTTGCTCTTTAGGGTTCCATACAAAAAGGGTGCCAATGCAACTTTATTACTAAGCCTTCTCTGTCCATCTGTCTGTCTGTCAGCGGGTTGTATCTCATGAACTGTAATAGGTAGACACTTGAAATTTTCACAGAGTTTGTATACCTATTGCCATGGTAACAACAAATAATAAAAATAAAATAAAGTATAAAATTAAAGGGGACTCCATACAAATAATGGTTTTTTTCGGCGTTTTTTGCCTTGTGGTAAAGAACCCTTCGTGTGCGAGTCTGAATCGCACTTGAACAGTTTTTTATTTTATTCACAATACATAGCATGATTGTAGATCTGCCACTAATGAAAATTATTTATTGCTCGTTAAGAATTGATATTTTTTAAATTAGCGCGATAATTGCAGTGACACTGAGATGTAATTGCAAAAAGTAAAACTATCACAGAGGGAATTATAGTTTGTCTAGAGTCGTTCTTAATGGAATCTATTATGATAGTTTTAATAATAGCAATAACCAACATTAAACACTGCACTATCTTCCATCCCATAGATGTTTGCCTTCTGTCAATAATTTGTTAAAACCGTCGGTTAGCATCTACACTGCAACACGAATATTACACATACATTATTTATATTTATTTTGATTTGTCAAACATGAAGGAATTCCCCACAAACGGTTTCGTATTATCAAAATGTCGTGTGATGATTGATTATATTGTACCACAAATTCCACAAGTACGAGTACTAAGAGACGAGACTTGTAAGAAAAAACATTCGTACCTACGTCTGCATTTGAGATTAACAGACTATTTACGTCATTAGTCGGTCGCCCTAAAGTATTTTCCTCGTGCGTTATCTTATCTAATTAGATAGTAGGAAAAGTATTACTCCACATATTGATAGCGTTTATAATCTTTTTACTAGCTAAATACAGTCTGTAACATTCTGTTACGCGGTTTATCCCTCTATTGGAACTGGCATCTAATACGTTAATGCTCGCCGTAATCGGCCCTGACACCGAACGATAATTTAATTTTAATTATGTTCGACGTTTTAAATGAAAATCGATCTGACACGAATAGCCTGACTATCGAGAGGCTCCGTATAGTAGCTCCTCTATACATTTTTTAATACGCCACAGATTCGAATCTAAGTAACAATTTCTAGTCGAAAGAGTATATAATCAAAACGCCATTTCACACATACCGATCGCCGTTAAATGAGACGGTATTGTTATTGTTATTTATGTAAATATGATCTACATACAAAGTCGTGTTGAAGTGAGGGTACCTGTCGTGTCGCGTGAAACCTTTCATCATCATTCATGTGTACTGTGACTTTGTGAAGTCTTTAAAACTTAACGTTAGAAATGTCTCTCAACATTCTAGAGTAAATTCAAACCATTTAAATGTTGAACAGCGTACCCCTAAAACTCGTAATTAAATTGCCAGCAATAAAATTTTGCAATTTAACATTTTCAGTACTGAGAATGATGGCAATAATGCAGGAAGGGAATAGTGAGGTACCGAAGGAATTTTTGGAGACGGGGCGAACAGGGCGCCGGAACGCGATGCCCGACATTCTGCATCCTCAGAACGCCGAAGTCAGCACGGCGGACCTGCCCTCCAGGCTGCAGCAGCTCTCTGCCACTGGTAAGTTTAGCATATCTATCGAATCTCATAATAATCACAGTAAAAGCCTTTTTCTTTACTGTCGATATGGTGACAGTCGTAACGAAGTTTCTTAAGCTTCGAAGGACCAAATCTAGACCTTGGCCATTTATGTTGATCGCTATCATCTCTTTCGTTTCGGTCGATAAATAAAGAGACGAAATAGAAAATATTATTAGATGACCCAATTGGCGCGGTGGTTTCTAATCCCGAATCGAATAAACATTTATATACAACTAGGATGGAGTCTGGGTCTTTCTACGGGTTTATTGTGTTTTCTCGGGGCACCTCATCAGCCAGAGGATGCTAGTTTGTTGGTAAAATTAATGTGTTATTCTTACTTTCCGGGCTCCAATAAAGGCTCCCCCGCAAACAGGCCTGACGCGATGGTGCGATGCGATTCTGGTAGAACAATCTCCATGAAGTTGTCATAAAATTTGTTTATCTAGAGTTGCGACGCGCCTGTCTGCCTTAAAAGCCCTTCCTTAGGGACTTTTAAACTGCAATAAATGTTGTAAAACTAACGGACTAATTAGGTTCTCAGTTTGCAACTGCTGTAATAAGATTATCACGGGTAGTATCACCGTTTATTGCCACTTAAGTCACAAAATTACTATCACCGTATACGTAATTACGTATACTATTTATCAAACGATAAAATTTATAGCCGTCACGTGCCTTCATAATTGGATTGTCTAATTTTAGCGCCAGTAAACATTTAAATAGAGCTTTTAGCGAAACTTCCAGAAACTTTTAGTTCCAAGTTTAGAAATCGACCGGATCTGTCTGTTGTAAAAATAAAGGGAACGGAAATGTTAAAGCATTGTTTTCGTATAACATCCGTTTTGCAGCTTTCCTATTTTCGCTCGTGAGTCGTGACGCGTTGTCGACGTCAATCATTTTTGTTTAGCGCAGACATTTATTCTGAAAATGATTGAACGTTTAGGTGGTAAAATACAAAAATAAATACTTGAGTTACGTATGAAAGGCGTCAGCGGCCGCATGACTTCTAAATATCTGAGTTAAACTAATACGATTTTCGGCAACTGGCCAAAAATCACACACCACGTAATGTAATCGGGAAACATGCTTGTAAACTAAAAGCTGCGTAAGATCTTTTGAAGAAAATCCTATTTCATTTATGAAATTCGGTTGAGTAGTTTCGGGAGAAACTGACGCAATTTATTTACATGCGTCAATAACTCATTAGAGCGCCTAATGTATAAACCATTAATTGTCGACTTTTGAATAGTTCTATGGCTACGTTATTCTGTCTAATACAGTGTTTTATGAAACTTAAATCCTCCGTCTTCGTATTTTTTGATGAAAAATATTCTGTTCAAGACCCCCTTGATTCAAAACTGTTTAATAGCGAATCGAATCGATATTACAAAATATTGAAGCTATAAAATGCTAGTATTTTACCATGGCAATAATTTGTAATTCTTTGTGTTGTAAGATGTAGATACAATTTTGATTCAACATCATTCATATTGCGCCAATGGATATCGATAAGCTTATTATAATAAAAAATATATTCAATGTTACGGTGCGGTGTCTAAGCATATTGAACTTCAAACTCGGAATTTGAACCATTCGGGCTCAATTTCGTAATTTCCTTTCCAATCTACATTAAATTTAGGGCAAACAAAACTAGAGACCAAAATCATCAACACCCTCCTACCCACTTTCCTGTTTCTTTGGGGTAGGCGCAAAATGTCTTCATCTTTCATACATCTCTTTTCGCCGTCAACTTAGTACCCACCCCCTTCCTAGCCAAGCCATATTATCTTTCACAAAATTCATCCAATCACCAAAAACATGGAAGTAAAAATCCAAAGTGTTCAATTTCCAACATGTCTGCAACGCAATTTAAGCTATAGTTTCAGATATTGGATACGATTCGCTTATCAAAATCCTCCTGTCATTGCAGTAATTGAGGGCCGGTGTGACGTAGATCGGTCGTAATGCGCCGATAAGCGCGGGTTATCGCACTCTGACGTACTAGCCGTGCTATATCTCGAATTATGATGAATTGATGACACACAAACATCGAATTATCGACACTATCATTAAATTATAATTATCAATCATTGTTTCTATGGGAATTTGTTAATCACGAGATGTATTAATATGTATAATGGATTGTGGGAAAAATTGTCAGTGTTATCTGATTGTGAACTTAAATTATAGAACTGCTCGCTGGCTACCGCCTACAGGAGTTATTTCGGAGAGTTTGTTCGATCGGTGTTCAAATATAGTTCTCGTAGTCTAGACTTTTATTAGGGCACCTAATCTTTATCAGGTGAATAAAGGACAGCATCCACGTGAGTTGACGTGGCTAACGTCACGCTGTGATAACTACACAGTCTGGCGACCTAGACTAGATAATTATGACTATTATCTCTCCGGGATACTATTCAAGCAATCAGTGAATGAAACTCAAAGCCTAACTCGAAGCTAAAATTAAAGACTTGATTCTCTGGACAATATAACGAACAGTTTATTTCAAGACATTGTAATTCTTTCAACTACCTTCTTCACGCAATTTAATATCTTTTTGTCATGCAACAACCACTAAAGGACACGTTACTGATAAAAAAGACATTACAATCGACCTTTGAAATTATGATAAATTACACCTTCACAATATACCATGCTACTTCTCGCGTTCTTGGACGCCCATTGCAAGGTCGATATACGTAAATTATACACATATCAAAAGTGTCTAGGGACCAACCAAGTTTTTGCTAGTTACTAAAAATCTGGTTTTTTATTAAATTTTTTGTAACTCATATGGGAACTATTTAGTAAATTTCGTTATTTGAAAATTATGTAATTTTTTAAGATTTAATATCTATAGACGGGACATTGCGCACAAAATCGTAATCCGATACATTTGTCTTAGTGTGTAAAAGGCGCTCACTCTTGTGGTACGCCAGCATGCTGCCCTAATTTTGTTATATTATGCTAGATGGCGTCGGCAATCGTTCTGGGCACCACGCAGAGTGTTATAAGTCGACTTTGGACACGGTAGCGCATCACAGGCAGCGTGGCAGAGCGACATGGAGGACGAGCTCGCATCACCACACGCAGACAAGATATAACAAATTACTGTTCGAAGAAATCGTACAATGACCGCGATACTGTTGGTTACGAGGATTCACAGCTCTTCAGAGGTGTTACCTAATAAGCAATCAAACCATAAGAAATCGCTTGCATGAAGTCAATCTTCTTTCCCGAAGGCCGCTACGTGTACCACCTATTGAGCCCCACAATCGCAGAGCCCGTTTATAAGGGACTCGTGAACACAGAAATTGGGCAGAAGAAGAGTGGCGTTTTGTGTGTTTTTCTGTCGAATCTCACATTGGTATGAGGCCAGATACTAAACGTAAACGGTATTGGTGTACTTCTGGACGCCAACAGTATTTAAAACCATGCCAGGAACTCCACGCATACAGTACAATCATGGTATGGGCGGGTATTTGCATCGACGGAAATACCGAACTGTTCCTTTGCGGACCCAATTTGGTGCTTCATGTTTGCTTATGCATGTCCACGCACTTGCCGCAGATAATATCAACGTCCTACCATGGCCTGCTCATTTGCTCAATCGCCAGACATGAATTCCATTGAGCACGCGTGGGATATATGCTCCAAAGCTCTTCCAAATAAGGATGCCGTACACATACCAGAAAATCTTTTTCGCGTGTTACAACGGACGTGGGCGGCCATTCCGTAACGTGATTTGAATGAACTTATATTGAGTATGCCGAATCGCTGCGATTGTGTTATACGTGTTAACGACGGAAATACAGACTACTAATTGTTTATTTACGCAATAAAAACCTAGAAAAACTTTTCTTTTTATCTTTTTATCACATTTTGATGTCAGGATTAAACTAAAGTTGAAAAGCCCAGCTTATGCAAAAATCGCGAAAAATCTTTATTAATGCAAAAACAGAAAAAACTTCGTCGATCTACACATACTAAAACATTTTATTTAATCTATCTAAATATGTTTATTTAATTTCCTTCATCTCTAGTCACTTCTGCAGTGTTTAGACAATGTGAGTGTGCATTTTTATAAAAACTATGTCTATAAGCTAATAGCTAGTTATTTTATTGGTATCATTCGTTGTTACCGAACGGTATGTACCAGAAATAGTCTGCAATCAGCAGTTCCACTTTTGGAATCGTAGACTTGTCAATATAGGCAAAGGTTCGTCGTCGTATCAGCATATATCAGCTAACTATAACTGTGCTAATATTATAAAGACGTGTTCCCTGGTTTCTTTCTTTGGGTATATCTCAGATAATAGGCATTAGCACACCCTGTATAATATCTAAACTGCGAATATTTAAAACATTAGCAGTTTATAATTTGGCAGGTTTTTATTTTTTTTATGGCTATTTACATAGGATCGTGAGATCAGAATTATTATTTACAACTCGTGCAAAAGGGTGATGTCAAAACTCGAGAAATCATGAAATGCAGCTGCGATTCCGATAAACATATTTTATTGCAAATTGATGAAAATAAACTGTATGCATTGATCGTTCGTATATACACTCTGTACTGACCAAAATATTGAATTGATTCAAAAATATATTAAATTGTTCATCCTGGATCCCAATTACAACGCCACGTTGAAGTAAAAATCGCTTGTTAGATAATCATAGTACAAATCGTCTTTTCGTTAATTTCCCTCTGAAAGATTGATAAAGGCTCCCGCAAACAGGCGCGACGCGACAGCCTGACACAAAGGCGCCGCCCGTCGCGCGGCACGCGGTGACTTTGTGTCACGCTGTCGCGTCAAGCCAGTGTGCCTTAATGGACACCTACTTCTCATTTTCCTTCCCAATTATGCAACTTAATTCTCTTTAAAATAATATTTTTATCTGGTTAGATACCAGATAGGTATAGCAGATATTCTTGTTATTGATATAAAAACCGGTTTTTAAGTTTCATACTAATTAGAGATGTCTCGCTTTGTTGAATCTTGGGAAAATTGTTGGGAATAATATTTTGATAACATTCTCAATGTTTGCTTCATCCATCCGTTACGAAGACATTTTACAGACATAAGTCTGTAAATGTCTTCATAACGGATTACCTTTCAAACTGAATGCAAATTTTAAAAATCAGCTTCTGACTTTCTTTGTCGTGAGCCATACAAACTACCATATATTCTGGTGTCTTTGGGTTCCTGGACTACTAATAAATGCACAGTTCATCCCAAAAATAAAAACTTGATGACGACCCACATTCTCGTAATCGACTTTTCAGCCAGGAAAATTCTTAAACGGTTTTTGCTCAGCTTTTGCGCAGAATTTTCCCTGATGATTCAATAAGGGAATTTGCCACCCCTCAGAATGTAATTTACTGCCCCTCTTTAAATATACAACCCTACATCCCGCTTATGTTCTTGGAACTCTTGGAAAATTTGTAACCGGGATAGACAAACAGGATTCGATTATTTTCATAGAAATACGAGCGAATCGTCAATACGATTCTAAGTTTTAATCAAACTTCAATAAGTTTGATTAAAACTTAGAGCCTTAACAGACAAATATGATTTTCTACGCAGAAACCATATTGGCGTTGACATACTTTAGTTCCATTTTGTAGTAAAACTTGCATTAAAATCACGTCCATAATATTATTCGGGTTAAGGTCGAAGTTATAACGCTCTCGACGTATTACATTATTGCATACTTCAATGACGGTAGTCGAGTTTTTATTTGGCTTTGGTTTAAATGAAAGGTACCCTTAAATTGCGTAACAGAGAATCGATATCGCCCTATCACTTTCAGTTTCGTAACTGGAAAGTGAATAGCTACGTCTTCTATCTGTTATTGATAACATTACATAAAAATATCTCTCTTAGTAGTAACTTGACGTTTGATTTGAAATCCGCTGTCGCTATGTTTCGCAAAAACGTATTAATTGTTTACTTGCTAATCAGATGGGTTGGTACTGTTTTTATTGGAAGCCGTGTGACATCATGATTGATTTACGCTTCCAATTACGAAAAACTATGTTCACGTTTGCTCCCATTCATATTACACACAGGACAAGAGAGTAAACAGTAGTTCATATTTCACAAGAGTTACTTCACTGGAGTAAACCTGTAACTGATGCAAGGTTATAACCCTTAAATGTTCGCGTCTAGCCCGAATTCGGAGCACCATTATACACGCTACGTAAATCTTGCGTAATTTTCTCCACTCATTTGTAGTTATTTCAGATGTAACTACTTTGAAACATGCAACGTGCATATAAATTCGCCTGTCAACAGAATATAGCATTGATTTATGTAATGTGTTTATGTGTGTTTCAAAAGGGTTTCGCATACTTCCCCAATATATGACAGATTCAAGACCTCTGAGAGAGCCGCAACATCAGGCTTATGTCCTATCATCTATGATTATGTTCGGATAATCTTGAAGCCTTCAGATATGGTAGCAAAATCCACTCCCTATTTATAAACAAAGGGCTTTATTTTTTTTCTAACAGATAGCTCCATTCCGCTTAAAACCTGTCCCATGAATTCAAAATGTTCGCCTCTGTGTGGTGCCAACAAACCAAAGAAGCGGTCGGTTTGGTCTAATGGTATGTAATGTAGCTTCAGCCATTAAGTTGATTTCGTAGTTAGACGTAGCTGAAGGACAGTCCTTGCAAACTAGTGTGGTTTCATAATAGATGCTACGTCAGTACCAGACGCGTTGGTTTTGTAACTTAATAATTCAGCCTTAGTGTTTGTTACATAACGCCATGGCAGGCGGTCTGCTTATTTATTGTGAACAATGGTAACGGCGATGAATAGGGTTTTTTTTTTTTTTACAAGATTTAGTTTTTGGCCATCTCCTGCAAGATGGTAATTCGTTTAAGTAGGAAGAACGCGTTCCGACCCCCTGGCATTTAAAACCACACAATTCGGTTGGTAGCTCCTAACCAACCAGCTATCTATTAAGTCAAGACCAACACAAAAAGCAGATATTTAGGGGGAAAAAAAGCGAAATCTTTTTTTTTAAAGCATCGTTCATTTATTTTGCAGATGCAGAGGTGCCACAAGCAGGGTCGTCAAACAGTGATCAATCGATTGAGGTAGATCCCAAATCAAATGCTAAGAAAGATGACACGCCCAGTTGAACTGCTTACCATACTCGCAGTCCCAAAGGACTACACTGGACTTGCCAAAAGCTAAAGTAATCTCAATCAGGTAACTAGTACTAAGCACTGAGTAATGTAGCCCCACCTTATAGGGATGGTATGGTGTACAAATGTAGTTATGTCTAGATGGACAAGATAGAATTTGCATAATTTTAAGTACCTAAATAAGATTTGTGTACACGGGCGCTTTGTCGAATTTAAATTCTTTGAAATTATTAAAATTTTCATTAGGTTTCTGAATAGGCGTTAAACGTCGAGTATAAATATTATTTTTTGTTTTTATTATATTAAAACAAATGCAGCTAATAGTGAATGTTAATTTTTTTCGTTTAATTATGTATTGAACAGAGCCCGTATGTGTTATAGATTAATGAGAACGTTTTGTATAAAAGTGATTGATATTTAAGAGTGTCGATGTAAAGATTGGAATTAGACAATACTGATATATGAATAGAAACTGAGTTAGGTGAATGTTGATAAACAGTCATTCGTGGGATTGGTTAAGAAGGGCAGCTTTTGCACGCCTACCATAAACTCACTTAAGCAAAATTGTTTTACAATAATCGCTTAGTTTCAAAAGCGAAATTTCGCCATGCGTATATGTTATTAGGGGACGCACAATCACAGGGGTACTGTTGAACGATATGTTTTTATGTTCAGGTCCTAAAGTGGCCCGGTAGTAGTAAGTGAACATTAGATGTGAATGCATGCCATTCTGAACAGATAGCTTTAACAGTACTTAGCATTTACTTGGCACAAGTCAATGTAAAGGATTTGGTATATAGGAAAAATATTCATATCATCAATGCTTCGTGCAAAGAATAAAATCGTAGTGCTACGATATGGTAGACTACACCCTCGAATTATATCAATCGACAAATTCGATCAATACTTAAGCTGAAAATATCGACGATATTAAATGCTTTACAATCAGTCACCATTGTTCATTGGACCGATTGTTATGTAGTGTCATTCGCGTTTCATTGATAGACCGAATGATTTTGTCCACTGTCGAACACATTAAAATACTTCAATCGGGTTTATTTGTCTTATTGATTTCCACATTGACTTTCATCTACTTATTTCGGGACGAGTTTTCTACCTATGTGTTGGCAGCTTATTGAACTGGCCATGTACTTGATGCACTTAAACTTTGTGGTTTTATTTTAGTGTGCTTACAATGTGACTATTAAAATGATTGATTTGTGCCTTGATAAGATTGTTGACTGCTATCAACTGTCTATCTTCTCGGTCACACAAAACAATTTATTTTAATTGCTTATTGTAACCTAAGCTAAATTGTCTGTCTGCAGCACATATTGTACTGTATTTACAAACACGTATACGTATGGTTTCTTTATAATTATGTAAGTACATGTTTTTATTGTTCTGAATGTTTTATTATAAATGGTGCAGCTGTTTCGTAGATATAGGTTCCAAAGTACGCTTAAATTCAGCTAATTTATTTTTAATTAAGACACGTAATTATTTGAAGAGTACAATTTTTGTTTTAGCGATTCTATAAATAATAGGTACTGTATAAGGTGCTGTATCGCTTAACATTTATTTATTGTGTATATGATATACGTAAATTGTGTTGTTTAGTTAATATATCTTATTTTAATGTTAATTCTATTTGCATTTTTGTTTGTATCTAACAAAAGTATGTTGTATCTCAGCTATGACGTAATATCAGTGAAGTCTATGTATTTTCTAAGATGAAAGATTTTAAATACTGTTTTTAAACATCACTTAACATGAAGTCTGTTGGCTTTGTTCGAAACATGTATAACACTACTCATTGATAAGAAAATTAACTCCAATTAACCAATACACTTATCAACTAGTTCAGATGAAAAAAGACCGTCTCGAAATTAAAATGGCATTCATTACACTGGAACATGCACATTGTTCTTAATTAACTTTAATTCAAATTACGTATGTCTTGTACTGAGCCAGAGCAAACAAAATGTACATTGAATTCAAACTAGCGTAATATAATATGTGATTTGTGAAGGATGCTTGATGTTCATAATGAACTGTACTTGAATTCAGAATCATAGATCATTTATATTTATTGCCACTTACACAAATATCTACTTTAGCTGTATGCAGTCTAAGTTGATTTTAGAGTGACCATGTGTAATAATTTGGTTGCAGTGGAGTTTGAACTTTGTCATGTGTGACATTGAGTTTGATGTTCCAAATCATGATAATTATCTAAGATTCTGATTTCAAGTTTTTTAGTTCTACACTACACTCGCTATGCCAGTCATCGTGTCAATTACTGACTAAACTATTTCGAGGCTGTACAACTTAATGGTAGCTATCTCTAATATTCTATGTAAATCGATAGTCTAGTTTATAGCTACATACTAGTTGGTGTTATATTTGCTATTTTCAACGATTTCATATTTATCGTAATAGTCCTTTTAATTATTTTAACAACTTATTTCGCTGGCTAGGCAAATGTACAGTGTCCTTTTTACATATTCAATAAAATTAGCTCTTACAATTAATTTTATTATATGAACTATTGTATCATAAGTATCATATTTATTCACGCACAATTAATTTTGTATTAAATACGTAATATTTTAAGTCATTATAGAATTTACTTGCCGAATTACCTTATTTATTCAAATTTCGACTTTTACCCAAAGGTAAAAGTGAATCTCACAGAAGTATTTTAAATCACGTTGTTTTGGTATTTGTATAAGAGGAATATAATTTTACCTGAATTTCATAGTCGTTCTTACTTACATATCCATAAGCATTTTACGAAAGCTAAATTAAGCACTTTGCTGTGAACTCTATGCCTTTATATGTATAAAGCTCATAAGTGTAAAACATTCGCTAGATGGATCAGTGGTACTCAACCTTTGTTTTGACATGAGCCTTCGTCTATTACTTTCATAAAATTCAAAATAAAATAATACCAGCAAAACTTATAACGGAAACCAATATCAAAATGCTTGCTACGCGTTGTTCGTTTATTGTCAAGTTTTGAGGGTATGTTATGATTCTTGAATTTAAAGTTATGTTGTAGGTTTAACAAATTAGTTTCAACAATGGTTGAGCATCGCTGTATTAGACGGTAGTATTATATTATAACATACTTACATCTTATTTAAGCAAGGTGTGTGAAGCCTCCGCTAATTCTGTAACAAAAATAAATCGTTCTGTTATCATTCAATCGCACAACTATCTATAAATAAATTATACCAGCCTATTATTGTCGCACTGCAGGGTTTGCCTTTTCTCATACAGAAACGCTTGCTCAAAGCGGGTTGACGATTTCAGACCTACATTTTAACTATAAATCCAGGTTTCCTCACTATGTTTTTCTTCACCGATGTCAATAGTGTCCAAGATAAACTCAAAGTACATACGCATTGATTGAAAAAGTCTCATCGGTACTTGCCCGGATTTAGGACAGCTAAACTTTAATAATTACTGTACTATTATTATGTTTAGTGTAATTATTACACGGTATTTTAATCCATCAAGTGAAGGTACAGTCGCCAGCAGGGCAAGCTACACGAAACTTTCAAATTTCTCCAAACGATTTTAAACCTTAAAATGTTGATAGTTAAGTTCAAAATCGAATGTGAAAATCTGACAGTTTGTGGTAACTTGATGTGTTGGCGACTGTACACGTGGGATTTTTCTTCTCAACAAATAAGTCGTGACTTGACTATAGGTCAGTGACCGATTAATTCACATGAAGAGCTGTCTCAATATTTACACTAACATTATCACTGTAAATATTGCGCACAATCACACTACATTATCAACTTGAGAGTTTATAAGCCAGAACAAAGATAGAAAAGCAATTAATGATTTCGAACGATTGATTAAAAATACAACCCTTGAGATTCGCTGCAGTCGAGTAAAAAATGATATAAGTAACTAGTTTCAGTTTCCGCGGCAGTAACACCACCTTGTTTAGTATTTCTAAAGCGCAAACAACGCATCTCTTTACTAAACTGCCTTATAATAAGCTTTCTCGTCTTTAACACATCGAAATTCAACGTTTTGGAGGCCTATTCGGTGTTTCGGTGTTAAACATTTTAAAAATATATGTCTGCTAAGTACGATGTGTGTAAGTTGTAGGTACCTAACAATTTTATTTCCCTTCTGTTTACTAGTCATTTTCGTTTCATTTCCACTTTGTCACTTTCTCAGTCACAAATCCACTAGTAGTCATATTTTAATAGCTACGAAATCCTTATATAAAATACGTAGAAAATGTATAGCATCTTTTAAAATGTTTGTTTTTGTCAATTACATGTTTCTAACTTTATAGTAAGTACTTATTTAGATCATCAACAAAGTTCTATAGTGTGTTGTTATATAAACTTCAGTGGTAACTTCAATAGAATTTTTACTTTACGCCTAGAAAATGTGTTTCTAAGTAATTTGTATGTTTTTTTTTTTCATAGTCTATAAAGCACAACTTTTATTTAATTCGTACTAAATATAGATGTATTGATGATTTTTGTGATTATAATTCTATAAATACATATTAGTTACGGCCGTGAATCATATTTAGATCAACATACAACCTTATACTGACCTGCAAATTGCAAAAAAACGTAAGAAAATTTGAAAAGCAAACAACGCAATATCATTTTAAAAACTACGCTCATATTGTTTAAGGATTTATATGTCAATTATTCCAGTAGGGTATGTATTTTTATCTATACGAGTCTTTTCAAAGTAATAATATATTTCATAATTTATTTATACTTACATTGGTAAGTATAAAATTGGTTATCGAAACAGGACGTTATCTAACGAACTTTTAATAAATCCAAATACGTATATATTTTTTAATAGAAGCTAATTTATCTGCATTGTTATTTAAAAAATAATTCACTTCCATAAAATGTGTTCCAAGCATAATACAAAACATTGATTGCTGCAAATCGTTATCAATATAAAACGAAATTATTTTATTGTAGAAACATCATATCCGTTTTAGATATAAACCGTTAAAACAATGCAAAAAATATTGTTTGCGAATAAAAAATAGGTCTTGTAAAGCGACTAGTCTAAGACTATGTATCTAATAACCTAATTCCTAAGACCTTTGTAAAAGTGATAAGGTCTAAAGTATTTCTTAATTTATTTCTTTTAGATCTCTTGATTGATATCGTAACATTGTGATCTTCGATGTAGGTTTAGCTTTGTTTATATACGAGGGTGAACCAAAAAATTCTTGGAATCAAAAAAAAAAAATTAAACAAAAATATTTTATTTTTCTACATAATCTCCCTCCAATGCAATGCATTTAGAATAACGCGTTTCTAACTTCCTTATTCCTTGTGAAAAAAAATTTTTTCTTAACTCTCGAAAAACTCCTCTACGGCAGCCATAACCGCGTCATTATCGTAAAATTTTGTTCCACGAATGTCCTCTTTTAATTTTGGGAATAAGTGAAAATCACCTGGGAAGTCCGGAGAATATGGTGGGTAGTCAAGGAGATTGAAGCCAGCACAGCGGAGTGCGTTGAGCGCAACTTCCGATCGATGAGCAGGAGCGTTATCTTGAAGAAACAACACGCCCAACGATAGTTTTCCACAAGTTTTTCTTTAATCGCTTCACGCACTTTCGTGATTAAATTTGCATAATATGGTCCAGTAATCGTCTGGCCTTTTGGCATGTAATCAATAAAAAGGATTCTTTCACTATCCCAGAACACTGAGGCCATAATTTTGCGAGCGGTAGGAGCAACTCGAAATTTCTTAATGGATGGAGAGGATGGTCGTTTCCAAGACATGCTTTGGCTCTTAGTTTCAGGATCGAAATGGTGGACTCACATTTCATCCATGGTGACAAGGAGACGGCAAAAATTATCCGAATCATGGAACATTTCGAGATTACGCTTAGAAATTTCCAAACGTCGCTTTGTGTTTTTGTCGGTTAACATTCGTGGCACCCATCTTGCCGACACTTTTTTGAACCCCCGTGAATCAATTAAAATGGATTGAATGCTACCAAATGATATCTTTAGGATCTAAGCTATATGTTTTATAGTTATTCTTCTGTCTACCAAAACCAGATTCGCAACCTTTTTGACATTTTCTTTCGTAACGGAGGTTGAAGGCCGCCCAGAACGCGGGTCATCTTTACAGCTTGATCTACCTCTTTTAAAATCAGCCACCCAGTACGCAACCGTAGAATAGGGTACAGCATCATCCCCTAATGTCTGCTGAATGTCAGATTTTTTTTCCTTCGTAAACATTTTTTTCAAACAGATATTTTATCACCGCATGTAACTCACTTTTAACCATAATTTTGGGTTTTTAGCAACTCGTTGCACAAAACAATGTATTATGTGCGAACGAACTGACAAAAACAAGTTACAGTTTGCATAAATATTGTGTGATTGACACTCTTTAATTTGAATATCGAACTTTTTGATCCACCCTCGTATTACGAGCTGTAAATATACATGTCTACTGTTGTAGTTAATTACGTATTTATAATACAATTAATTTAATATTCAAATCATACGTAGAATTCACACGCCATCGAATACTATACCTTCTATTGTCATTGAAAATTCTTATATCAACTTGTGCTATTTTATGAAAAATTCGAGTCAAATATACTAATAGTTTTATTATGTATCCAAACTTTTCTAAAGCACGTGTTATGCAGTTTTTTCTATAACTCTTAAAATTATATACTTAAAGTTATTATTTTCACTGCTCTATGAATTATGTTAAATCATAAATCTAGTGATGTGCTAATTCGATAACTTGATATTATGCCAAGACATAAATAATTAGCACAACACTAGTTTAAGTTGGACATGCAAAATATTGTGTGTAACTATAATAATATGTAAAAGACAGTAATGGACATGGTTGTATTGTAATTGGGCCAAGGAAAGGAAAGAAACCTACCTCATCTGAAACGTATTGCTTTCTGCTTTCTTTAGTGCTATGGCAGCACACGATTTACGCCGTCAAAAATGTCCCAATACTACCTTTTTAGATATTAGAAAAATAGGTATACCGTAAACTCAACCCTTTTATATGCAGAAGGCTGAAACTGTTGGTTTAGTTGGCCCAAACAAAATGACCAGTTCTTATATACCAAACATATAGTTTGTACACGTATATATACCTACATTATTATATAGTAAATAAATAACTGGATGTTTAATTCACTAATATTGTAATGGTGCAATTCGAATCCGTAAGATCAACATACCTAGTAAGTATTTGGGAAAATAGAATTAATGAATTTGTATCGTTTTGTATCTAGTTTGCTGTTTAGCAAACGAAGATAAAAATAAAAATGTAAAAGCTGACTTCAAATTTATTTAACACCTCTCCTATTATTGGTAACGCAGGTTATTTTCCGCAACGCTACGACTGAAAGTGCATCTTGTGTGCGGGTACGATGGTAATACATTCGATTCTCCGCACCATCTCAAGAAAAGTCAGCCAGCATTTATGATACGGCAAGATTTACAGATCGCACTTTGAATTTGCTAATTAGGCGAATCATACTATTATGAACCTATATTCATAAGCGAATGAGAGCAAGCATTTCATACGAATATGTACATTAATGGAAGCAATAGGCTCGCCCGCTATTACATGGGATTTAAACATAACTGGCGAAATGGGGGTGTACTATAGGTACACTTCTGCCTAACCCTTCGGGGAATGCAGGCGTAAATTATGTACATTAATGTCGAGTTATATGTAGCGGCATCCTAAATCAAGAAGATTTTTTAACTTCCAAAGATCAGTAGTATTAGTCACACAGGTCTAGTGTATGGGACACATGGGAGACGGAAACCGCGTAAACGTACTTGATCGAAGTACCTATGAATAGTTGGAGTCATGAAACCGAAAGCTGTACATTTAAGCGGTACAAATCGATTAACGTAATTGTGAAGGAAGGTACTACGCTACAAGGTTATTTTGACGCGTGGCCAAAATAGGAACTAACAACGCCATCTTGTTCTGTCAATACACTGATAATTTCACAAATGTTACGAGAAATGTTTACCAACAACGCCCCTCTGTCCATGACATTCAGACGCCAAAAGATCCTTGTACAGTCGCCAGCAGGTCAAGCTACACGAAACTGTCAAATTTCTCCAAACGATTTTAAACCTTAAAATGTTGACGGTTAAGTTCAAAATCGAATGAGAAAATCTGACAATTTATGGTAACTTAATGTGCTGGCGACTGTACACAGAATATATATACCCGTATTAGCACTCTTCCTTTGACTACATAGATACACTGTAAAAACTCCTTTTCTTGTGATTGTCGATGAATTTTATAGGATTATTGCTAGGAGATAAACAATAAACGCTACCGCCTCTCCCACCCGACACATTGGTAACCCATCATCAGCTTACGAACTAAAATAAATAGTACAGGTAGAGTCTTTGCTAGAGTTCGTCTAAACAAGCCGCCCGTCATTGCAAATGTTTTGCTAACCAATAGAGGGGTGCGCAATTTTATTCAAGACATTTAAACCATGTTGATAGTACCCAACACGCTGTATTTAGATTTACTAATATCTACATACACCCCGTTTTTGCTATATACGTCATCATAGGTAGATATGCCAAAATAACTTAGAATGGAGCAATTTACCGGAAATGTTCTGTGAATATATCTCTCGTCGAATCACATGAAGACCCATGTGATTTGACGCTGCTCGGCTACTCTACGCGGTGACCTGCATGCTAAACAAAATCGTTGATGATGATTTGTATTTTCTCCGTCTCCATAGGCATATTTGTTGAGGTAGAATTTTCGCGCGTTTTTTCAAGAGATCGTCATCGCTTCGCTTGTCGCTTGAGTCATGCAGATTATTCTGCTATTCAGATTCATTCTTGGACAAGTTCATAGATCTTTGAAAGTTTACATTCAAAATTGTTTATTTAATTTTTTGTAATATTTAAACAGTATTTATAATTTGTGATTTCATAAAATAAAATGAGATTACCTTCTTTGCATCAGGGTATGTTCTGTGGTTTGCAATTTTGCATTGACAATCGAAAGAGAGGTTGCCATAGTTATTTGTGGGTTGCCAAAGATTTTATTAACTATAAAAGGAATGTTGCCAATGGTTAGAAAATCACAACAAGAAAAGTATGTTATACTGTAGTTAGTTAATGATTGTATGGAAAATTAAAAAAAAACATACACAGTCCGCTCACGGCTCCTACATTCAGTCCATGCGAATTAATGACATCTGGGTTTCTCAAGGGCGCGACTGATAAAAAGCCCCAAATTATGTTGTTTGTGGCTGTGGTTATTTGACAGGTATAAAGCTATTTACTGGGAGTTGCCAAAAGGCTGGCAACTTTATAAAAGTCAGATTTTATTCACATACGGATGTTGCTAGAGAAAGTGATTGAGAAGGTTTTTTCGAGTTTATTAAGTTTAAACAGTGAAATGAGTATTTCTTTATTGTGAGAAATGCTCTTATTTTCGTCAAGGGATTATTGTGTGTGCCAAATAACTGGTTGTTATTTGGCTATAAAATGTTGGAAAGTCGGGGCTATTGACACATAGTACCTCGCATGTATAAAGTAATTTTTAGGTGTGTTTTGTTGAATTAGTGTACAGGATGCCGAGGGGAGAGAACAGAGCGAGCATCCTGTTATCTCGGGAAGAGAATGACCAGGTGTTCAGTTTGATTGGACCAAAATGCCAGGTGAGTAAGCTATGAATTCTCATTAACAATCCGCGTGATTCAGAATGCCCGTAGATTACGTATCTCTGTCCATATCGGCGGATTATCAGTCGATACCGCCGTGATATTTTTTGTGAGCTCCAAATGTTCTCCTTGAATGACAACAATTTATCTGCAATGAACAGTATCAAGAAGGAAACTAATCCATTATGCTACCTGTTGGAATTATTTTCAGATTTGTTTGTGTTATTCACACAATATTTATATTTAAACTTCTATGATGTAATCAAAATCATTAAACATATTCAATTCCTGACAAATAATCCAAGAGGCAACACAATAATAAAGTTTAGGTAATTTTTTTCTCATGTAAACAACCATAAACAAAAACAAATTGCTTGTTAAACCTTGTATCAGATAAAAGTAATAATTAATTTGGCGTCTGGGATAGTACGTAAGTCTGAGGCTTGCAAGGTTATTCCTTAACAATAGTGTATTTTTTACAACTTGTGAAGTACTCATTATTGTTATCTTCAGATTACAGCATAAAGCACTCATAAATTCATTGTTTTAACCTGTACCATTGTAACAATGAAATAATTTGACTTCCTCAAAAATGTGTGTATAAAGTATTTTAGTACTTACAGTTTCTTTTTTACAAACCTGTCTTGAAGGCAGACATTTTTAATTATAATATTTTTAATACCATTCCATTGCACAGTCACAACAGCTGTAATTATAATTGTTGACCAACAATCAAAAAATTATGTTTGATAGTTTTGAAAACCTTGTTGAAATACGGTGTTATGTTATAATCAAATTCTTAATTTAATTACAATGTCACTTATTAATAAGCTATTCATCAATATTTCATCACATATTTTTTCACCTTATTGTTAAATGTCTGCTTAATATAATTAATCTACTTTAACAAATATTTATTTAAATAGTGAATAACACCTGTTGAAATTCTAAATTGTTTATAGTGTAAGGTGTAGGTTTATTTAAAAAAAAAAACTATTCCAAATTGGTCTAAAATAATTCTGTAAATACAAGTTGAAATTTAGCTGTTTTTATTCCGACTTTATAAAAAATATTCCAGAGTTGCCATAAGCAATTGGTTATTTTCCTCATTCGAAAACCGGTTAATTTCATATTACTTCAAACCTAACCAATAAAAATTGAGACCTACTAATGTGGTGACAGTACACCTAAACTTTAAAATAATGGTATGGTGGCGTGTGGCATATGGCACAGTATTATAAATCATTGTAATAAACATTTAATTCCTGAAAAACCCTTTTTGTATGATACTGTCATGATAGTAATAAAGCCAGCTGTACAAATACCATATATTTTCCTTCTTCTTTCTTATCTACATCACCCACCAAATAGTTTATACCAAATGGGCCACTATTCTAATGTCTAATGCAATCTCTAGTATTTGATAATGATGTAAAAATATAATTGAGAAAATGGTTCTGATAGCTTTATTGGTTGAGTGAATTCTCATTCGCTTCTTAGAGTACCTATATATGTATATTTTAATATAACTGCCATAATGTATGTTGTAAGTCTTTACTGATACACTTCTGAGGCTTTGCCCTTTGCCCTTCAAGAAATAAAGACGTAATAATAATGTGTAAAACTGATACATTTGCAAAATGATGCCTCATTTTGCAAATGTATTTTATTAGGGTTCCGTACCCAAAGGATAAAACGGGACCCTATTACTAAGATTCCGCTGTCCGACCGTCCGTGTGTCACCAGGCTGTATCTCATGAACCGTGATAATTAGACAGTTGAAATTTTCACAGATGATGTATTTCTGTTGGCGCTCTAACAAAAAATACAAAACAGAACAAAATAAATATTTAAGGGGGCTCCGATACAACAAACGTGTTTTTTTTGCCGTCGTTATAGATAATGGTACGAAATCCTTCGTGCGCGAGTCTAATTTGCACTTGGCTGGTTTTTCTTAAATGTCCTTTGTAATTCTCAGAATTATTAGACATCAGATCATGATAACAGTATTTATGTTTTTTTTTTATAAGAAATTATATTATGGCATGTATGTACCGTCTATTGGCAAGTAAGAATAGTGTCTGTACTGTACCCTATTAATGTATGAAAAGCAAAAAAAAAAAAAAACTACTTAAAATTTCAACGTAGGCCGGTTCAGAATCATGTACTTAATTCATGGTAACAGGTTGCGCGTTGATGTTCATGCCACTCTGTATAGTTATAAAGCCAAAGTACGGCCCACACAGTATTTTCCAGTTAGGGTCGATTATGTAAGCGCAATAGCGTTGTTCGATGTTTTCGGCTCGTAAATCACTTGGATCGAACACATCTCGATCGACGTTTTCGACAACTCTCAATACCATCAAACGATGTCTATCTATAGTATGGGCTATAAACCCTTTAAAAAAAGTACAGTTTGTTGCAGTTAGAAAGGTATGCAATAGTTTGGAAAGTGCCGGTAACTAACCATATAATTTCACTCTATAAGCGTTTATAGGGCGAAAGTTAATCTAGGCGTTCTACCGGCTTGTAATAGAAAGCATGTCTGTTTAGTACCTATTTGTTTTATTTTACTTACATCTAAGTAAGTATTATTACCTAACGAAAGTAGGGGTTTCGGTCGCGTAGAAATATAAACCAGTGGTAATCGAATCGCCTATGGCCAAATGATCTTGATAATCAGTTTCCTCACACCTCTCCTTTAAGGAGATTATCATGAAATTATTCATCTATAAGTAACTATTAGTCTTACTAAAAACGCACTGGCCATGTGCCATTTATCATGAGTTAGTTATAGCCGATATCGTAGTTATTTATTTTCCTTCCCAATGACTTATCGCAAAACTTCCAGGGTATTATCTAAATACTATTGTATTTTAACTGAGTTTAACCTCGAAATTCACGAATGTGAACGACGTAACTCGTACGCTGTTCTTGAATGGCTTCTCAGTCGCAAATTAGGAAATATGTAGACAGTGATACGAGATACTCCGATTTATTTAAATTCATATTTTGAATATAGGTAATCTGCATTTGTTTAAGTTCCCAGAATCCCGAATGTTTTCTTATTTCGTTTATTTATTATTTCTACATATACAGCGTGGCATACATCGGCGCTTAAACTGAAACCAGGAATTCAGCACATGTTTCTAGCTTACATACATTTTGTTCGCGTAGGTATAGCACTTTTCTATGAAACAGCTGATTTACTCGTAGGTTCTCAATTCGTCTGTATGTTTTTTTTTTAATTTTTATTTTATGTGAGTTAGCTCAGAACTTTTTTCTGGTTGTACTGATTTGGATGATTCTTTTTTTATTTGATAGCTGGTGCTTCACATGTGGTCCCATTTAAATTTGATCAAGGTTTGACTAGTAGTTTTTGAGTTATCCTTAATACTGCATATTTTTTCCACTTAGTTTATATGGATGATGTGTTAATAATTTCCTGCCACTGTTATTTACACACCAAGTAGTGGTATACGAATCTGTGTAGGGTAGGTACCGCAACTAAAAAGTGAAAAATAAAAACTTTTTAAAAAAAAAACAACAGACTTCAAAAAAATACACTAAAAGACGTGAAAAATAACTTTTAATTTCAGAAGTCGGTGGCCAAAACCGAAAATGCAAAACCAAAGACACTGAGTTCCGAAATTTAAAGTAATTTTTCACGTCTTTTAGTGTTTTTTTTTTTGGAAGTCGGTTGTTTTTTTGTAAAAAAGTCTTTTTGATAACTGGTTCAGAATGATGTACTGAATCCATGGTAACAGGCTGCGCGTCAAAGTTTCTACCACCTGCATAATTATGATGACCATGTTAAAATCCTCGCATAAATCAGCGTTAGGGAAAGCAACTTATACTTAATTAATTAACTTTTTAACCGACGAAAAAAAAAAGGGGGAAGTACTCAAGTCGACCCGTAATTTTTTTATTTTATTTACGTATGACTACGCATAACTTTTTACAGAGTAGTTAGATTTTGATGATTCTTTTTTTATTTGTCTGTAAAATACTCATAGGCACTATTGGTCTGAACGCAGAAAGACGTGTCTTTATCGATCATACGGCTGCAAGTTGTGCAACTGAGCGGCAAACCACGTCTGCTTCTTTCTTGTCCTTTGTGTTCCACCCAACACTTGCAAAACTTCGTACTTACCATCGCAGTGAAGAGGAAGAAAAGTAAAAAATGTGGCAGGAGCATTCAAAACTCTTTCCACATTGCTCAAGGATAGTGTAGGTCTCTGATGTCTATCAGAGCCCTGCTAAGCGTCTGCTTTCTAAAATTATAAACGGATGGAGCTAGCTGGCCTATGCATAGCAAGCGTTTTGTCGAGACATAATAAGTGCTGTCAACGCTTCCGTCCTAAACTGTCCATACTAAATAAACAGTGTCTACATAGTTGATTGTACGTGCCTCTTCAGTGGCATTAATCAAATTGATTCCGTAATTAATTTATCAGCTTTGTGTTGGTTATCATTACTTAAAACTAGCTGTACTCGCGACTTCGTTCGCGTGCATGTCTGAAAACAAATTAGATTTCATGGGTTTTCTTTTTTTTGCGCGGAACCCTAATTTTTTTTCTAAAATAAAAGCCTAAGTTACTCCATATAACATCGGCTGTCTGCCTGTGAAAGTCCCGTCAAAATCGGTCCAGCCGTTTCGGAGATCAGCAGGTACAGACAGACAGACATTCAAAGAATTTAAAAATGTTTTTTGTTTATGTACCGTCTATATACTTACATGTTATGAATTTAGTAAAAAGCTGTTATTTTGACATTTTATTTATTTGAATAGATGTATAGCTTCATTGGGAAGTTATTTATTGGTTTTTGCCAGTACACGATATTGTCGTCGAAAGTACTTGAGCACTGTATCTCAAATGAAAACAAGAAAATACGAGCCTTAATTAACGTCTACGATAGTAAAATTCTTTGTGAAATCGAGTAGGTCAACTCAAAATCGGATCGCACCCTCCGATGAACTGCGTAGAAACATACAAATCCAGCATTATCCTTCAGCTACTTCAGAATTTCAGAGCGTATCATACGATAATCTCTTCTAAGTTTTTCATAGACATCCCAGAGTCCCACACAAGACATGTGCTAAAATAATATCAAGCCATTGGTTAGGTCATTGTCATATCTAACCCAATTCGCTCAGTTGACCCCAACAACTCGCGGGGCTCACGGCATAACACAATAATAAGCACCTTCAGCTATTGTTTAGTTTTCTCATGGTACACAAAGGAAATAATGTCAAGTCTTGATTAATTTATAAAAACGATGGAGTCATATTCATTGAAAACAATGATGAAAGTCAAATTTGAATTTGTCAGTTCAAGTGGAAGCAACCGTAGGTCTGAACGTCGTTGATTTAAAAAGCTATTGACTCAAGAGCTTATGAAGCAGTACCTTGAGTCCTGGAGGCCTAGTTCAATATATTGCGATCATTATCAAAGTATTACGCCTGACGATTAAAGCAATGTTTGAGTGTTTCTCTCTATTTTAAATGTAGCGTTCTATGAGGAGGCCCATTTTTCAGTTGTGTATGACTCTACCTGTTATTATAACTACATAACGTCACATACTTTGAGCCTATTATGTAATAGATCCTATTGAAAGAGGGGGCGAGCCTTTCAATTACGATTCACCTGTCTACGACTCAGAATTGCCGTAGAATCCCAACAACATAACAACCCAGGACCCCCAGCTCAGCAGTCGAGTTTGCGACCACTAGAATATACCAACAAAGTTATTCCAAAGTAGGTATCTCTCTGACATAGCCTCCAGACTCTCGCCGAGAAGCCCCGAGCATACCCGAGAAACGTGAATGAGAATACTTTCTCGCCGTCTCCTTAGCACTGATTGTCTTCTCGAGAAATTTTCTCCGTGCAACTGGAGCCGGCATAAAATATTCTTAAAACTGTCAAGTGGCAATAAAAGATGGATGACGTTTCTTTTTGCACGTTTCTGCTGGGTTACGTCAACTTACGTGTTTCGAAATCGCAGTGAGAATGAGAACATTAAGATCAGTATGATGGACGAGGAGAGAATATTAAGTTGATGGATTATGTAATGAGTGGACGCTTGTTTTAGAAAATGTCGCATGTTCTTAAGATGGATCGTGTGGCGGTTGACAACACCAGTGCGCTTTGTTTTAAGCTTTCCGATTCGTCCTTATTATTTATGTAAAGTAGAAAAATATCCTTACATTATTAGTATAAAACGCATCGTCGCTCTGTCTGTTTGTCCGTTACTGCGCTTATAAATTGTCTTTCTTCGTCGTCATAATCGTCGTTGTCGTCGTCGTCGTCGTCGTCGTGATTGTCGCTGTGGCCGCCATGTTTGGCAGAAGCCTAGTCCATCACTGGATGTCTTTTACCTGATATGATGATGATGAGTTTTTGGGTTAGCACCCTAATTGCGTAACAACACTTCAATCACAATCTGAATCATTTTGAAGGATATTGCTAATCCATTGCTTCATATGTTAGAAAAAATTGTCTGCTCAACAACGTAAATAACGCAATAGATGTTGTTGAACTGCCAAAATGAAAGCTGTTTTCGCAATTACCCCACGGGTTTTAGTCCACGCGTGCCGAGCCTTAGGCACGGCTTCGTCTATTAATATCAGATTAATTTGCCATAAAATCAAAGCGATTTTCTAGGAGAGCGATCAAATGGCTTATCACAGTTGACTACGCCATATGTGTCATCCTCTCTTAAAGGTCAGCTATAAGCAGATTGCACTCGAGCGTCCTGTAATTGCGGTTACTCATAATTACACGCGTGTGAAGGGTGCGGAAAACTGATAATAAATTAATCGAAGTTAGTTAATATTTAAATCATTTTAGATAAACTAAACAATGACAGAAACTATCTAAAGAATTTGATTATCAATCAATACTCGGGCAAGTTTCTTTGTATTTACTTATCTCAGTATAGGTGCGAGTTAACCGCCAGTATAGCAGGCGGAAGTAATCTTTTATCATCAATGAGCAATGCCATGAGCAGATCTGGCCGCCTGATGATATTCCCTAGTCAGATAATTCAACATTCGAGATATAACTTGACCTCTTTTTAACTTGAGAACACACTACTGAAAAACTAATCTGTAACTGTATAACGTACATTAGTGTCGCTACTCGTGTATAGGCTATTTTAATACAATTCATAGACAAATCTGCAATACGTTACCTTCTTCCCACTTTTCTAACAAAATCAATATTCCTACAGAGTCTGGCAACGGCCGTGGTCCAGCTATTCACGACAGAAGATCCTTCGCACTCAAAATGGAAGAAGAAAGACACAGGCGTACTGTGCCTGATCAAAGACAACGGAAAGAGGTCGTACTTCTTCAGGATATACTGCCTCTACCGCAAGGCTTTGATATGGGAGCAAGAGGTCTACCTCCAGATCGAGTACAAGAACCCACGGCCGTTCTTGCACACTTTCGAGGCAGAGGTGAGTTTCGTTTTGTTTATTAATTCTTCGTGAATAATGTGAAGCCTTGGTCATAAACACGATACATGTTTCGCTCCTTTTGCCACATCTATCTGATATTAATTTTGTTACTGCTGACAGTGTATTATAAACTGTTAAAGACATCATTTTTTGTGTAGCGAAAAAGGGACGGGAGAATTGATGCTATGTTTCAGGACAGCTCCATTTCTTTTAGCTCTATCATGTCAAAATACGGTCCCTGATATTTGTAGACACAATACAAATGTGGTCAACGCAAAACGTGGCATGAGGGATCAATAAGTTTATTTATTCAGTTAGTCCCAGTTATACATAATTAATTCGTCCGTTCTTAAATTGTGCTTCAAAACTTCGTTTCCATTTTTGGCAGTTAAACCAGACTGTCTGTGTATCGAAGGCTTCTTTAATCTTGTTAATATTAGGTCTTTACCTATGAAATTGCCGTTCTGCAGTACTGGCCATTTCAAATCAAAATAATTTTTGTTTGGCTAAGAATTCTAATTTTAAATTAATTTTATTTTAAAAACATGGATTTTTTTTTCTAAAAGTAGTCATTTCTTTATTGATTAGTGTTACATTTTCATCGCATTTCAATCTTTTTCGTCATCATGGATACGTTAAAAATTCGAGTAATTATGGAATATGAGTACCGTCGTGGCAGCAACGCGGCACAAGCGGCACGCAACATCAACGACGTTTACGGAGCTAACACTACAAACCAACGCACCACCTGTTATTGGTTTGCTCGCTTCCGTTCTGGAAATTTCGACCTGAAAAATGAACCTCGCGGTCGTCCGAAGACTTTGGTCGACAATGACGAATTAAAGGCGATTGTGGAAGCTGATGATACACAATCTACGGCTGAATTAGCAGCAGCTTTCGACGTTAGCGTCAAAACAATATTGGTCCATTTGCGTCAAATTGGCAAGGTAAAAAAGCTTGACAAATGGGTGCCCCACGAACTCAATGATCGCCAGCGCGAAGTACGCGTCGAGACGTGCCTTGCACTGCTCAACAGACACACAAATGAAGGAATTTTGAACCGCATTGTTACCTGCGATGAAAAATGGATTCTGTTTGATAACCGTAAGCGCTCAGCAAGTTGGTTGGATCCTGGTTCAGCACCTAAACAATGCCCTAAACGAAAACTTACCCCTAGAAAAGTGATGGTCACTGTTTGGTGGTCTAGCGCCGGTGTGATTCATCACAGCTTCTTACCAAACAGGGTGAGCATTACTGCAGATGTGTACTGTGAAGAACTGAACACAATGATGGAGAAGCTGGCGCATCTCCAACCAGCATTGGTCAATCGCTCGTCTCCGCTGCTCCTGCACGACAACGCGCGACCTCATACTGCACAGCAGACGGTCTCCAAGTTGCAAGAACTGGGGTTGGAAGCTCTCCGTCATCCGCCCTACTCACCAGACCTTGCGCCTACAGACTACTACTTTTTCCAGAATTTGGATAACTTCTTGGCGGGAAAAAAATTTAATACCCGAGAGGCAGTACAAAATGCCTTTGAAGAATTTGTTGCCTCCCGTCCAGCTGATTTCTTTAAGAAGGGCATCAATAAACTGCCACTGCGATGGCAAAGATGCATTGATTGCATGGGTGATTACTTCGATTAATACAAATAAAAAAATCATGAAAAAAATTCGTTTAAATTTTTTCATACAAAACGGCAATTTCATAGGTAAAGACCTATTATTTGGACAGATGCTTTTGTAACAATTAGCGAATGAATGTTTCTGGTAAAAGCCGTTGCAAAATCCACCACGTACAATCCTACATTAAGCCTTTCAAAGGTTGGTTGAAAGTCTTACTTTGCTACTTAGCGATCTTGAAAATGTATAAAAAATTATCGTAATATATTATGTTTTCAAATTATGGTATGAAAACTTAAGGGATTATTGATAATCGGATCATCGCTGATTAGCACATTCATCATTCATGATAACTGTATCAAGTTATCAAACAAAAACATATCCATGTAATGTTTACTTAATAAGTACATTTCCTGTAGATTGTGTTCTTAGAGAGCAGGAAAATGTTACCTATTACTAGTTGCCGATACCATCTTTATGGTGATGTTTATCCTTCCACAAATAGAATGTAATGTATCGGCACAATATAAATATATACTGTGGTATCGGACCAACAAGTGAAACAATTTATTTAGTTGAAATGAAACAGAACACTGGTATTCGTTTAAACCAGATGGTAAAACTGGGAACCGAGGCTAACATAGTTGGGTAACACTAAGCTGATGAGTTAATATGTTACAAAATGACACGATCAATTACATACAGTTTATGGTTTTCCTTGTCCTTCGTGCATTTTATGAGCCGTGTGTACTACCCATTCACAGTCTTCCTGTTTATTGACCGAGCGAGCGCGAACCGCAAGCGAAGCGTCTCCGTTTCAGCATATGCAAAAATGCTTACGTATGTTCTGATGTTCTCCTCTACAGGCCGCATTTCTTAACCGATTCTCGTGAATTTTTTTGAGCAAGTTCGATAGTTATGTTTTTTTTGTCGATTCAGTTTTTTGAATTTTTTCTAAATGGCGGAGGTACTTATGGGGGTTGAAAAGGTAAAAAAAAACATATTTCAACCATTTCGCGCTCTTTGCGCGCGTTTTTTTTTTTACATTTAAGTATTAAATTTTAATCTATGCAAAGACAGACTCGTGAGGTCTACAGCTTATATAGCCCCTAGTATTAATACACATAATAATATTTTCCTCGAACATTTTCTCTGCGCAAATCTGGTGTTTCTCAAGAGACAAAGTGTTGTAGAACAACACTCTGATAATATAATTGTATTTGTCAACGTCATTGATCGTATGAGTCAACGAACCGAAAGAGTGGTAGAACAATAACAATATGTAACCCACACACGCATTTCAACGCACACATAAACATAATGTCCTGCCATTGGACACTAAATGAAGTTACCGCAATGTTTATTTTAAATAGAGATAATTTTATCCCAGATTTATTCTAATTTTACCTATTTATTAAGGATACATGAACATATTGGGGATATTATACAGACCATGATAAAAGTCACATACATAACGGGCAAACGCATTTAAACAATATGAACGATGCACAGTATGATAAATGCCTCAAAAAACGGACATCACTTTTTCATTATATTAATTGAAAGTATGAACTACTGTGAATGCGAGAGTAGAACTCTCGGATCTAAACTATACTTTAAAACAAAGTTATAATTTTTATTACTTAGATTTTTCCCTCGGACATCTTTTGTAAATAGCACCTAATATTTTTCTTAAAAAACTGTTCAGAACTGTACTATTAACTAAAAAAAAAACAGATGCATATCTATCAGGAAATCGAAGATATGATGATTCTAAGGTTTTCAAATGTGTTTCGGATAATGTGATTATCACACATATCAGTATCAGTCTCAGAACACAATAAATGCAATTAATAATTTCTGTTGATATTTACAAAAAAAAAAACACCCACACCACTTCCCCACCATCACCACCACTACACCACATCACTCACTCACCACCCACCACTTCTATAAATCTTCACTATTTACCTATAAGGAGTGAGTTAAATTTTTAGGTTTGTGAATTTGTGTATAAGGGGTAATCTCCGAAATTAATAATCCGATTTCAAAAAAAAATATCACTTCTAGAAAGCTGCACTAGGTACTGCAGAGTGTCATAGGATGTTTTATGGTATACTAGCACTCGTCCGCGATTTTTCCGCGTAGGTTTCGTATTTTCACCTACAATTTTTAACACCTCCGCCACCTCTTTTAAAAATGTAGTTTACGATCTTTTTATTTATTAAGAAAAGCATTCGGGTCAATTTTCAAGTTTATTGATCAATGGAAAAAACATATTATATAAACTACTTTTGAGATCCGGTCACCGGATCCGGTGACACACTGACTTCGCTCTTTTGTTCGTCAGATAAATTTCGGTGCCAAAAAGAAGTGTTTACTTAGTTCTGGTGCCAAAAATAAACGATAACTTTAAATAAGCATAAAAAAGTAAAGTTGGCCAAACAATAAAGACTATTTTAATTCGGTGCTTATATAAATTGTAAGCCTTAGCAATATTTTCTTTTGCTAGGAAATTGATACAGCATTTTCTTGGCTGCCCGTTCTCCCAAGAGTACCTACCTATTTGTTTATTTACCGTACCTACTGCCACATCACATACATTTGTACGTTACATAAAAAATAAAATACAATCGTAGGTTTACATGTACAGTTGTCGGGAAACGAGACATTCCCATCCGAAAAACAGACTAAGCATGTTCAACCGTGAGGTCCTAATTCATCAGCACATTATACAGAGTTGATTTTCAAAGACCTGCCAAATTTTCAGAGATGATTCAGAATCGATAATATATATGAAATAAAAAATAAAAAAAAATTACAACAATTACTACGTGTTTTGTTATATGTGATATACTAGGTAGGAATTCACGACAAATAAAATATGAAATTCCAAATTTGAAACTTATATTAACAATTCAAATCAAAAACCAAATATTAGAATGCGCATTAAGGGGTGCGGCTGGCGTGAGAGGTAGGGATGCGTAGACGACCCGTGTGCCGGGCCAACGGACGGAACCAATACAATAATGCGGATTAATGTTTGTGTGTGTGCGTTGCCGAATTGTGTTACAAGTACTTTAAGCACGTGCGGTCTAGATGGTTGAACTAAATTGATTTCCACACGTTCTGTTTTTAGAACCGGACAGGACTAAAAACGTTGTAAAAAAAAAACTAATTCATAAATTCAAAATATTATCGATTCTGAATCATCTCTGAAAATTTGGCAGGTCTTTGAAAACTAACCCTGTATAGGGTGGGTCAAAAAATTTGTTTTTAATTTATGGTTTTTAATAGTGATATCATGTGGTCAATTGGGACATAATTATATGACGTGTATTAAATATTATTGTGATTGGTACAGTATAACTGCCTCCCGATCAGGTTTAAAGTTTTTAATTAAGAGAGTATTGTTTTAAATGAGTAAGAACAATCATATATTTTCCTTTGACTGAAAACGTATTTCTGGAGAATTTGATGTCTATTGGGTGTGATGGTAATAATGGCAATGTTGGAAAATTTGTGGTATATTTAAATGAATGGAAAAAACGTTGAACAGACTTTTACGTGATTAATTTGCTTGCTGCACATGAATGAATTGCCATTTCGACATTTATTTTCTTTTGTTGGTGGTTCGACTTCTAGTTCAAGAACATTTGCGGGTGAAATCGGAAAATTGTGAAGAGAAAGCTGTTGCCAGATTTCGAAATATTCCAGGTTAAATGCCACTGATAGACACGAAAGACTACAGTTCTGACCAACTGTATTTGTACAGATTGTATAATATTGTATAAGCCGTTATATCTGGTGAATGCCCTGAAGACTTAGTTTACAAATCGCCTGGGAGATGGCGGATGGCGGATAGTTTACAAATCGCCTGGGAGATGGAGATGGCTCACGCGTGCTAACAGAATTCTTCGTCTCCACGTTGCAAGTTGCATCATCAGACCCATATGATAAACTTTTTAGTTTAGCAACTGGTGTTTTCAAATAATACGCTCCAACATGATTTGACATTAATATAAACCATCGTTATCGTTACTTATCAACATGATCCGGTAATACAACCCATGAGTCACTTCGCCATCCCGAAAATCTACTGCTAGCAATGTCATGTGACTCTGAAAAACATATAAGAGAATTTAGAATTTATTAAATTTTACATAACCAGCTAAAAATTTGCATACGCATTCAGAACTCCTTTCAACTCCGCCGCTTGTGTCTCAAGATATACCCCTTTCCACCCCTCCTAAAGGTTGGCGGTGAGTTTATCCTCTTGTTTGGGAGCGCGTGCATTCAGTCGGCTGTTGGCGTTGTTTTGGTAATATCGTGTGACCATATACAACGCAAGACCGTTACGTGCATATACTGAACCCACAGTGACTGCGTGTGATCTGGGTTTTTCGTTTGCTTGCTTGCGTTGCAATGTCGTAAGTAAAAATGCATGAATGTTTATTGTGTAATCTTCATCATCATTTCAGCTGAAAGAAGTCCACTGCTGGATATAGACCTCCTCTAAGCGTCGCCACATCGACCGATCCTCTACTTCTCGCATCCAGCGGATTCCTGCAACCTTCACAAGGTCATCGGTCCACCTTGTAGGGTGCCTTCCAAGGCTGCGCATTCCGGTACGCGGTCGCCTCTCCAGAACCTTAGAGTCCCATCGGCCATCCGCTCTGCGAGTAATGCCAACTGACACTTAAATTTGGCAATTCTTCGGGCTATGTCGATTACTTTGGTTCTCCTGCGTATCTCTTGATTTCTGATCTGATCATGCAGGGAAACTCGAAGCGTAGCCCTCTTCATTGCCCTTTGGATGACTTTCAGCCTTCTAATGAGGCCCATGGTGAGAGAGTACGTTCCAGTGCCATAAGTCATCAATTCTTAAACGCTGCCCAGCCGAGTCAGATTCAAAGATTAACCTCTTTCTCAAAGTTGGACCTACTTAACTGGACTGTTTATCCTAGGTAATTATAATCGCCAACAACTACGAGTGTAGAGTCTCCAATCTTCATGAGAGTGGGTTTTACACTGGCATTTAAAAAGACCATTGTTTTGTCCATGTTTATTTTGAGACCCACTCTTTCGGAAGCTCTACTGAGTCCATCGAGCTGTGTGCTGAGGTTCACCATAGTCTCAGATATGACTACTATATAGTCGTCAAACCGGAGGCGAGTGATGTACTCGTCATTGATTTTGATGCCTAGCCTTCTCCAGTCTAGAATCTTAAAGACTTCCTCCAGTGCAGCGGTGAACAGTTTCGGAGAGATAACGATTTCCTGCCTCACACCTCGCTACAGAAGGATATGTGCGTTTTCGTAGTACCGATAGTCAATCTGGCACCGTTGTAGAGCCTTATAAGTCTCGATCGAATCGAAGGTTTTCTCGTAGTCCACAAATGCTTCAAAGAGCTTCTGGAGGGCCTTAAGAACCGGTTTTCTACCGGCCTTAAGGAGTTTGGCTGTAATTCCGTCATCGCCCGGCCTTGTTGTTTTTAAACTGCTTCAGAGCCATCCTAATCTCGTTCAGGCTGATGGCCAGGATGTCTTCTGTATAGTGTCGGGTCAATCTAGCACTAGGATCGTTTCAGATTCCGGCGAGGTTACTGGTTGACGTGTATCACTGTCAATAGAACCTTGTATATCTCAAGACGCAAGCGGCGGAGGGTCGGGAAGTTTTAGGTAATGATTTGTAGTACTGATTAGTAGCACATACAGAATATACGTACCAAAATTCAGCTGGTCATGAAAATTTCTGAGTTATTTCCTATAACCAAGTGACTTTATATTACTACTAGCTTTTGCCCGCGTGGAGGTCGTAAATTATCCCACGGGAACGTACTACTGGGATAAAAAGTATCCTATGTGTTAATCCAGGTTATAAACTATCTGTGTTTCAAATTCCATCCAAATCCGTACAGTAGTTTTTACGTGAAAGAGTAACGAACATCCTTCCATCTATCCATCCATCCATCCTCGCAAACTCCAGGTTATAAACTATCTGTTTGCCAAACTTCATCCAAATTTGTTCAACCGTTTTGGCGTAATTGAGTCACAAACATCTAAACATACAATCTTTCACATTTATAATATTACTAGCTTTTGCCCACGAATTCGCCCGCGTGGAGGTCGGAAATTATCCCACAGGAACGTACTTCCCGGGACATCTATCGGTGTTCCAAATTCCATCCAAATCCGGTCAGTAGTTTTATCGTGAAAGAGTGACAAATATCCATTCATCCATCCTCACAAACTTTCACATTTATAGTATTAGTAGGATTATATTATATATTATATTCTGTTGTATATCTGTTCACGAGAAAGCCGACGGGGTGGTCAAAGCATTACGCGACGTGCCCCGCAAACTTTTCTAAAAAGTATGGTGTCCAAACTTTCCTCGGAGACTCTCGGACTTGATTTAAGTGAAAGTCGAGAGTCGCCATCAACTCAGCCGTCTTCGTCAGAAAAGAGGGCCTTAAACCTAAAAATTTGATGTCTGAGATACTCAAGGAAGTCCAGCATTTTTACGAGCTCTTATACTCGACGCGGACGGCGAAACCAGCGGGCTTAGCTTGACGCTGTCTTTTTCTTCGAAGAATAGACACGGCTATTCCCATACAAAGTGACATTTTGTTTCTCCGTTTTTGACATCGCACCGTAAAAATCCTTCGAAAATCTATGAATTTGTCTTTCGTTTCTGCCGATCGTTGTCTAGGTCCTTTTTAATGTAGACTATTTCAGAAGACAGTCGTCTAAGGTAGTGAAGACAGTTTGATTTTTTAATCGCCTTACTAAAGACAGTGGAAAACTTTTTACTCGACGGCCACAAAGTATAAAAATGGAATTGAAAAAAGGAATTTTTCACTTTTTGTATGGAAAATGTGAAAAATGATTACCTACTTGTTGAGTTTTGGGGGTTTAAGGACTCTATAAAGGGGGTCGAAATTTTCATTATTTTTGCGATAGGACACACTATTTTCGAGATATAAGCAAAATAAAAGATAAACGTGAATTAATTACTGAATTTCGTAAAAAGTGCAGTTGACTTTTTCTACTTTGCTGCCGTCGTACTGTCTTCACGAAACGTCATTTTTGTCTATTCTTCTGTCGACAAGACGGTGCATGTGCTAAGCCTGCAGCGACACATAGTGCAGATGATCATCGAGCCGAATTAGCGCGCCACTACATGGTGGACATCCGGGATGTCGACCAGTGCGAGATTAGGGTAGCTCTCGAGCAGGTAAAGATCAACAAGGCACCTGGTGATGACGGAATAACGACAAAGCTCCTTAAAGCGGGTGGGGCTCCAGTCCTGAGAGAGCTAGCGAATCTCTTCAACTCCGTCATTCAAGAGGGTGCAATACTCGAGGCGTGGAGCACAGATACGGTGGTTCTGTTCTTCAAAAAAGGTGACAAAACCTTGCTGAAGAACTATAGACCCATCTCACTTCTGAGCCACGTATACAAGCTGTTCTCGCGGGTCGCCGTCTCGCCAGGAGACTTGATGAGTTCCAGCCGCCAGAACAAGCCGGTTTTCGAAAAGGTTTTAGTACCGTAGACCACATCCACACTGTTCGGCAAATTGTACAGAATACTGAGGAGTACAACCAGCCGGTGTGTATGGCATTTGTGGACTACGAGAAAGCCGTTGACTCCATCGAAATATGGGCAGTTCTAGCCTCTCTGCAACGATGTCGAATTGACTGGCGCTAGATCGAAGTGTGGAGATGTTTATATGACGCCGCCATGATGACTGTCCGTATCCAGGTCCAGGATCAGAAAAACAGCCTCATGCAACTGTTCCGAGGAGTGAGACAGGGCGATGTGATATCCCTGAAACTGTTTACCAATGTGCTGGAGGACGTCTTCAAGACGCTGGACTGGACAGGGTATCAACGTGAACGGCGAGTACATCTCTCACCTTCGCTTTGCCGATGTCATCGTCATAATGGCAGAGACGCTTAAACAGTTATACCAGATGCTGTACAGCCTAAATGGAACCTCTCGGCGGGTTGAATCTGGACAAAACGAAAGTCATGTACAATTCACACGTATTGCCAAGCCCAATCCTCATCGAAAGGTCGCTTCTACAAATCATGAATGTTTACCTAGGGCAAGTCATCCAGCTCGGTAGACAAAACTTTGAGAAAGAAGTCGACAGAAGGTTCCGGTTGGGTTGGGCAGCGTTTGGAAAAATTCCGCAATGTTTGAAGACTAAGGTCTTCAACCAGTGCGTCCTGCCCGTCATAACATACGGTGCCGAAACGTGGACACAGACAGTCGGGCTGGTCCACAAATTCAAGGTCGCTCAGCGGGCTATGCTCGGAGTTTCTTTGAATGATAAAATCAGGAATGAAGTTATCCGGGAAAGAACTGGAGTTACCGAAATGGCTTTCAGAGTAAGCAAGCTGAAGTGGCACTAGGCTGGCCATGTTTGTCGAAGGATCGATGGCCAGTGGAGCATACAAGTCCTGGAGTGGAGACCGCGTATCGGTAAGTGTTGTGTGGAACGCCCCCCAACTAGATGGCCCGACGACTTTAGAAGGTGGCTGGGTGGTTTCTCCATACTAGAGTGACGTATCCTACTGCACACTCTTATTTTTGCTACTGCAATCTTCAGTCTCCGAACCTGGCAATGCACTCTGATGTTCATTAAATCAGTCAGTACCTACCTAGACTTTTACGGCATTAGTACAATACAACACAAGCTTTCAGGCTCCCACAGACAGGCAAAACGCGACAGTTTAACGCAATTCTGCGATATAATCCGTAGAACAATTTCTATGAAAACCATAGAAATATAAAAAAACAGGAGAGGTGGCAAGGGGGCGTGTCTGTGTCCACACGTAATGTTCAAACTGCTCATGTCACAGGCAAATGGCCGTCTCCGCGAACTAGTGCGCTTTCGACCGTGATCGTGACAAAATAAGAATGCCGTGTTGTTAAGTGGTTCCTTGTAACAACCAAAGCCAAAACAAAAACTTTAGTCAATCATAGAATCACTTACCATTTTTAAGCACAAGTATTTTAATATATTTGTCTATAGAATCATGAAAAACAACAAATCATAAAATATTTCTTGCTTTTACTACGTTATTTTTGTTTTGAAATATCGTAACGACTGTACTATTTTTGGAGTAAATATATTTAAGTATGTCGCTAAGTGACTGGACAAGCAATGTAAAAATCACAAAACGATACTTCATTCGTGCGGATGCATCGCTTTCGCGTGGTACGGCCGCTGGATCTTGCGGCGAGTTATTGATGTGCTTGTGCAGATCCACTAACGTAGGCTATCGACAACAATGTCGATTGCCCAACGAATATATTGCTATTATAGTTTATTTTTCAATTGGTCAACCGTTTTAATCCGTTTTGAAGCGTTAAAACGGTTCCACAATTCCCACTGTTTCAATACGCTATGACAGCCTAAACCAACGTAACCGGTTTTTATTATATTGTTTATTTTTTTTGCTATATTTTGTTTATTTATTATATCTAATATAATACTTTCTCGTATATTATTTATTTTATTTTCAGGACTCCAAATATTTTTTAGTAGAATAAAAAATGGAAAGCTTCGATAACTTTCCGATTTAGTCAATCACTAGTGTATACATGTAAAATATTTTGCTTTTGCACAGCACAACGATAACGACAAACGTTTTTGTGTGAGTAAGTTGTACGGTGTATGGTAAATGCACGCTGTGCTTGACGAGATAAGGTTTAAAATTGATTGTGTAGTACGTTCTGATTTATGAATTGCGAGTGTGTGCGCGACTTCGTATCTATTGCTACTGAACTGCATGTGTAGTAGTGGCGCGTGGTAGGGGCAAACTGGAGTCACTACCGGCTTCCAATACATTTTCAAATATCGGCCATATCTCCTTCTTTCTTATATCTATGATGAAAACAGAGCCGCAATGCGACACGTCGTGCGACAAGTCGCGCCTAAACCAGGTTTAAACCAGCGACCCATTTTTTTTATTTCGAGCTCTAATCGGCAAACCCGAGTCTAATTTGTCAATTTGTATTACGTAATTTGCTATGCTCTGAATAAAGTTCAGAATGCAATAACTGGCTCGACGAATTGGGCTTGGACTAATATTTGAACTAGTTTTTGTAAAATGTATGCTAAAATGAATATTTGTTTGATTACAGGAATACATGGCCGCTTTCAACTTCGCTAATGAAAATGAAGCGAACATCCTTCGAAAAATACTCCTTGAGAAAATTGAACTCAGGAAAATAAGACGAGAAGGTTGGTATACTGTCCTTTAAATATTTTAAAACTAGTTGTTGTCTACGACTATGTCTGCGATCCTGGATGAAAAGTTGCCTATGTACTTCTCCAGGTCAAGCTCTACCCATGTTCCAGATTTCATCCGAAGCAGTCCGTCCGACCGGTCCGTTCAGTCGTTCTAACGTGAAAGCGTAACAAACAACCTTATTTTCGCATTTTTTTTTTCATTTTGTTTTTTTCTTTTATTTTTAACTTGCGACCCGCCCTGGCTTCGCACGGCTGCAATGTAGATACTAATGTGGTGTCAGTGTGGAGTGATTAATAATATTATGTTACTAATAAGTAACATATTGGTTTGATTTATATGCACGCGCCGCGCCCGCCGGCCGCTGCCACCCGGGACGAACGTACAGCCTGATGGCACATCTGCGCCCGTATTTTAAATGTCTGATATCTTGTAAGATATTCATTTTAATGATATGCTGTAGAGGGAAATTTTGATCGACATTAAAAGCACTACGTATCTAACGTATTTAATTGGATAACGAATAAATACTGTATTGTTTAAAATAGCTTCGTAAATAACCCATTTTTTTTTTTTGTAATATGTAAAAGATAAACATAGTTACTGTGGGTTATCCTTAGGATATAGACATATGCCATCGCGGACTTTTTTGTAGATCTTTTTATGATTATGAAATCTTTCATTTGAATTTTCAAATTTGAATCTTTTTATGATTTTGATTATGAAATAATGTACTACGGAACCGTATTCCGTAGATCATTATTTTGATCTATCTCGTAAGGTTTAGCCAGCGTTTGCAATGTAAGCGCACAAAAATATGTTTTTACGACATCCCATTACAAATTCTCGACTGCCTCGTTGGCCAAGTGGTCGCAAGCGCTACTGCTGAGCACGAGGTCCTGAGTTCGATTCCCGGGTCGGGCAAAGTGTTATCGGGTTTTTCCATCTGGAATTTCTCGGTAGCAGCCCGGAGTCTGGATTTGTGCCCGGTTGATGGCAATAGGCTCGCCCCCTATTACATGGAACTTAAACATAACTGGCGAAATGTGGGTGTGCTATAGGTACACCTCTGCCTAACCCTTCGGGGAATACAGGCGTGATGTTATGTATGTATGTGTACATTACAAATCCTTGAAATTCTCGGTTTTTCTCTACTATTATATGCATGTGTTATACATATAAATCTTCCTCTTGAATTACTCTGTCTGTCTTTTGATGAAAACCGCATTAAAATCCGCTGCGTGGTTTAAAAGATCTAAGCGTACAGACAAAAAAAGCGACTTTGGTTTATATATATGTAAAGATTAGGATTAAGGATGAAGATGTAGCGAACGGTTTTGGCAGAGAAACTACAATTATACTTTTATTTCTAAGAATTTATTTGGAGGTAAACACTTAATATGCAAGTAAAAAAAAACCTAAAATTAGCTTTTGCCTTAAACTAAGCCCTATACTACTCTCCAAACGGCGCGGGGAAAACCTCAAGAGGTAGTCAAAATTTACTAGAACCAAAAACTCTAAGACTTGTGAAGTCTATCAACCAGCATTTGGGCCTGGTTCATTACGGCCAACTTTCTCTCACAGAGAAGAGGCCTGAATCCTTCTCCTGAGTTTCTTCCCCAGCAGTAGAAAGTTATGTGGGCCGATCAAATGGACAACCATATTTAAGTAATGCAAGAAAGGCACGTTTATTCGTGGCATGTTGTTTACCGCAAAACAATGAAATTTCTAAACAATTCTTATAAGCCTCATTAAACTACCTATAAACCATTCTCACGAGGAACCAAAGAAGCAATGATGCGTCGAATGACCTCATACTCCACAGCATGTTTATATTGGTTACCGCGCTATTTACAATCGCGCTGTTGACAAACATTCATTGTGACGCTGACTGTGGATAATTCCTAGACTATGTCATCGGTAGATTTTGCTCTTCCGTTTCTTGCTGTTAAGAACATTTGGTATGCTGAAATTATAATTATGATAAGAGTGACAATTTTATTAGGCCCCAGATTACATGGGACTTAATCATAACTGGCAAAATGTGGTTTATGGTTTATTTATTTATTTATTAAAACTTCTCGCACACAATAGTATACAAAGGCGGACTTAATGCCTTAGGCATTCTCTACCAGTCAACCAAGGGTGGTGAAGAGATAAGATGGCAGGTGCTTTATATAACAGACATTACTAATAATAAAATATTAAAAAGATAACTTAGGTATTTATAAATAAAATATGTATACAAGTACCTAAACAGAATATAAACTTATAATACACATACATACATATTTACTATAATATATATCTACATTATACATATACTATATATATAAACAAAAAGGGAAGGAGGTAATTGAGATGACTCTACACTATTTATTTTGAAAATAACTCCGCAATTGTTGCTGTTGTTGTTGTTGTTGTGTGTACACCTCATCCTATCCCTTCATTGGTTGTTATTGCGTTACGTTTTGGTCATAGTTTGGAAATGTTTAACGTTACCAATTCACTAGGCTTACCAGAACCTATTGTAACCTATTCTAGTCAATTTCGTTGTCGTTAAAGATGACATATGATGGGCTTCTGGAATGCCAGAGGGATCGCAAATGCCTCCTGGCTTGTAATTCACCCTACCTTTCAAAATTGGAATTCAGTAACAAAGCCTGGCGTCAGAAATAGGGTTGGTGGTAGTATTACCCTGGACGTTTCTTCAAAAGAATTCTACTTCACAGCTGCTTTCGTAAACCTCATTGCTATCTACCTATACACGGTAAAAAAAATCTGCATCACAATCTCAAGAACTTGTATTCACAGTATTTAAAACATCATTCTATCTCTGTCATCTTCAAACGATTGACAGAAATAGAACGATGCTTTACATTCGTTTAGCGCTAAACATATTTAGTGATTTCTGGTGCTAGCGGACCTAGATGTAATAATGTTGCTAATGATCTTAATTTTCATCCACAGAGCGTCGCACCCGCTCGATGGTATCGGGTCGCAGCAGCGGGTCCAGCTCCGTGCCGTCGCGACAGAATGGCATGCTGCCGCCGCCGCCGCCCCAGCCGGAGCCGGCGCCGGCACCGCCCGTGACGCCGACGCCGGCGCCGGCCATGATCCCGCTGCAACCTGTGCAGCCCGTGCAGCAGCTGCAGCCGATACCGGCCAAGACCAAGCATAGCTTAGGAAGTTAGTCTCGTCTCATTGTAAACGTACTTTAGGGCGAAAACGCCAGGGCAGCCGGCGAAACTCAAATGTTCTTAAGTTCTTTGCAATTTGCGGGTCAGTCTCAGGTTGTACGGTGATCAAAATACGATTCGCGACCGTAACAATTATGTATTTATAGAATTATAATCATTAGAATCATCAGTACAATTCTCGCAAAAAACATAAGAAAATTTGAATTTCGCGTTACCTTAAAGGTTAACGGACATTTTTAAATCACTTTCGTACATTTTGTACGCTGTATCATACAAAACTGCGGAGCGGCCCGATTCGTCTCTAATGTGCGCTAAGCTTAAGCTGTTTGACACATAGTTTACTTTAAAAAAAGTATGTTCTTTATAAAAAAATCTCTTACATCACATGCTCAGACTTCACTTGGTGTATTTGCCCAAATATTTGCGTTATTTGGGAAAAACAAAATACTCCCTATTGGGACCATTCAAGTATTACGTAACCACCAAAGGGGGGTGGGCGGGTCTTTGCTTTGCTTATTTTTGATGACATGGGGGACGGGGGGAATGGATGGTGATTACGTCAGCAATTTTTATTTACCATTTCGGAGTTTTCTGCAAAATTTCGTCATTCTGATTTGGACAAATATGGCAACCCTACTTATTCGAAAGCGAAAAGCATGTTCAGGGATTCCCCAAAATAATTGATATTTCTTACTCGCTCTTAAACGGTGTTTTATGGTTAAGTTAGAAAGAACACAAGTAGGGAAATTACTTAAATGGGCATTAAAATAGTCTATAAATTCCTTATTTCTAGACTCATGAATAACAATAAAGAAACCAGAACAGATTAAAAAAAATAGCAATGTTTACGTAAGCCTAAGAGGGGGGGATAAGAGCTTTGCTTACCTTTGCTGAGAAGGGGGAGAAGGGGGTTAAAAATTACTTTAATTCTGCTTACGTAATAATTGAATGGCCCCATTTCAATTCAAGTTAAATTCATTTTGTATTAAATAAAAATAAAAAAATTCAGACCATTAGTCCATTAGGGTTAGTATACAAAGAACTATATATGTATTAGCGATTCACTTTTAATACATACATTTTTGAATGACATAATTTCACGAACGATTTAATGCTTTATTTCAAAATGAGACGTAAACCTTGCTGCGTCAGTTCCTCATTAACGAACTGGATTTTAATTTAATTAAGTATGATAGTAACGATCTCTAGTTTTAATAAATTTCTATGTTGCCAGGTTACACACTGAAGAGTAATAAGAAACAACAAAAGGGCCGGAAAATAACGAAAGCGGACATCGGCATGCCGCAAGGCTTCGTCCACATATCACACGTCGGTTGGGATGCGAACAAAGGTATTATTAACAACAGAATACAGAGTCAAACTAAATTAACTACTTCATAGACGTGACGCGTTTCGGTACCTCACGATGTACATAATCAGCCTATAATGTTCCCACTGCTGGGACTCAGGCCTCCACTCTTTTCAGAGGGATTGGGCTGTAATCCACCACGCGGGCCCAGTGCGGGTTGGTAGATGTCACATGTCTTCGAATTTTTGGTTCTAAGACATGCCGGTTTCCTCACGATGTTTTCCTTCACCGTTTTGAGAGCAGTGGTGATGAAATTATTTACACAAAGTAAAGCGCCTGCCTGGGTTCGAACCCACGACCTACAACTCGTAAGTCGGGGCCAATACCACTGGGCCACCACTGCTCGCTGCGCACCAGCTCACGATGATAAAACAAAAATTGCTGTCAAATTCAAACTCAAACTCAAAGCATTTATTTCAATTAAACCATTTACAGGCACTTTTGAATTGTCAAAGAGTCGGTCAGTTAGAAAGTTGAAGCTAGTTGCCCATTCGGAGAAGAACCGGCAAGAAACTCCAAGGACACTCTTTTTAAATCAAGATAATCCAAAATCCTTGGTACATTATTCTTGTTACTTCTATATGTGAGAACAATGTAAAAAAAAATGTATATTAAAATAGCAATCAAAATATAAAAATAAAAATAAGCCGTGGCAGTTAAGAGATGACCAGTATCAAATGACGGCCCCCGTTCACGAACATGACGCGTGAAATCCGTTTAGTCGACATTTGACAGATTCTACTTTTGACATCATAGTCTACTATTGACAGATTCTACATATGACAGATTCTACATATGACAGATTCTACGTATGACAGATTCTACATATGACAGATTCTACTTGTGACAGATTCTACGTATGACAGATTCTACGTATGACAGATTCTGTATTTGACAGATTTAAATAAGTATTTCAGTATTTCAGATTTAGATAAGTATTTCAACAATAATGAGGCGTAGCCGACGGAGTCCCGCTTCGCGGGACTCCTACTTCTGGGCGGTTTAAAAAAAAATAACCACGAAGGGGACGGCGGGGTCTTTCAGACCCCGCCGTCCCCTTCTAACCTAACCTGTCCGAGTCGGGGTGCCCCAAGTTGTACCATTACTATTCTACCAGTACTAATTCTACCAGTTGTTCTCAAGTTTTGTTACTTAAATAATAGCTCTGTGCTCAGAATGGTAGATCTGTCACCAAATAAATTGTTCCCAGGTATTTGGTACAACTTGGGGCACCCCGACTCGGACAGGTTAGGTTAGAAGGGGACGGCGGGGTCTGAAAGACCCCGCCGTCCCCTTCGTGGTTATTTTTTTTTAAACCGCCCAGAAGTAGGAGTCCCGCGAAGCGGGACTCCGTCGGCTACGCCTCATTATTGTTGAAATACTTATCTAAATCTGAAATACTGAAATACTTATTTAAATCTGTCAAATACAGAATCTGTCATACGTAGAATCTGTCATAAGTAGAATCTGTCATATGTAGAATCTGTCATACGTAGAATCTGTCATATGTAGAATCTGTCATATGTAGAATCTGTCAATAGTAGACTATGATGTCAAAAGTAGAATCTGTCAAATGTCGACTAAACGGTGAAATCCTACTAATATCATAAATGTGAAAGTTTGTCAGGATGGATGGATGTTTGTTACTCTTTCACGCAAAAATTACTGAACGGATTTGGATAGAATTTCGAACACAGATAGTTTATAACCTGGATTAACATGTAGGATACTTTTTATCCCGGTAGTACGTTCCCGTGGGATAATTTCCGACGCGAGAAAAAAGCTAGTTTTTTATATAGGTAATTTTTTATACAAAAAAAAAAAAAACTATGTAAATTAGTCACATTTCCGCTGTACAGTCAAAACAAATCGAAATGGACGAAGTATTTACTACCCTAGACCCTTATACGTGTGCGACTGTGTGCTTGCGTAGATTTGCAATGTGACCACAATTTTCTTCCACAATCAATATTCAAGTAATTACACCAGCGGCTATTAGCCGTCGTCGGTTTCGTACATAATGTTTGAGCTGGATGGTGCAGATCCACGCGTCATGTTCGTGAACGGTCCGTCGGTTGATAGTTGAGACTGATCATCTCTTAAGGCGCTTCCCCGACCAAACGACCCTGAGCGTTCGGTCCTTCTCTGTCCCATCGCTGAGTCTCGCTCTGTCTCGCTCCCTGCGCACCCTCATTTATCATAAAATTCACAAAAATATTGAAATTATTTTAATTAAAAAAGACAAGCGATGTTTTGAAACAAAATAAAACGTGAATTATTTAGATTTTTATATTATCTATCCATTAGTGTTATCCTCAAATTAATAGAACGTCACCTTTAGCAAAAGATGCATGCAATCAATATTTTTAGTTACTTTTTTACGAGCAGATTTTAAATGTATTTATAACACATAAAAACAAATAAGAACGTGCAATGTGATGATAGGATATCGAACATTAATAATGTGTTTTTAGATGTAGTTTATTACCCATAGTGAATGAGTTAATAGCCTCTGAATAACGCACTATGGCAAGGTTTTGATCGGGGTACCGCCTGAACTGCCACGGCTCATTTTTTAATCTTATATTTTGAATGTTTTCTTCATTTTGTTTTATTACATTGTCCTCACATATAGAAGCACATGTCTCTGGAGTTGCTTGCCCGTTCTTGTCCATAGAGATCTACGTTTTGGAATGGGCAACTAGCTTCAACTTTCTGACTAATTGACCGACTCTTTGACTTTTTAAAAGTAACTGAAAATGGTTTAATTGGAATAAATGCTTTGAGATTGAGTCAGATCTAGCAACTTCACGTCTATGAAGTTTCGTCAGCTAATTTAATTTGACCTAGTGAAATTAAAGCCTCTGTGACGTAGTTGTAGTTATTGAATTTTCCTTTCAGTCTTTTCTTCGTAGCGACAATATGCAGGGTGACAGGGACATCGATGCGCAATCTGTAACCATAAATTCAGCACATGATTCTAGACCCCTAGCGCAGAAATTACTCGTCGGTTATCAAAAAAAAAAAAAATTGCCGTTACTTACATTTTGACCGTGTAGGTATTGGACTTTTCTATAAAACCTTTTCGATAACCGACGATAAATCTCTACGCTCTAGAATCATGTGCTATATTCATGATTACAGTTTTCGCGTCGATGACCCGCGTTTAATAGCAATAGGCTCGCTCTTTATTACTTGAAAAACTTGGCTATATCTAGCGTACCTGCTTTATACAATTTCATTTTCTAGAAAAGTTAAAATCAAAGAATATAAAATCTTGGATACTGCCCAAGAAGTACTAATTTGAACATTACTTTCTTCAGGTTTCGACCTCGATAATGCGCCAGAAGCCGACGAGCTCCGTTCGTTCTTCACGAAGGCAGGAGTTTCGGAGACGCAACTACAGGACCAAGAGACGAGAGAGTTCATATACGACTTCATAGAGATGCACGGAGGACTGCCCGCTGTCAAAGAGGACCTGGACAAGAGTGAGTTTTGTTATAGTTGTACATAGACAAGAGACCAGAGAGTTCATAGAGATGCACAGAGGACTGCCAGCTGTCAAACAGGACCTGGACTAGGGTGAGTTTAGTTATAGTTGTATATAGACAAGAAACCAGAGAGTTCATAGAGATGCACGGAGGACTGCCAGCTGTCTAACAGGACCTGGACAAGGGTAAGTTTTATTATAGTTGTCAATAGACAAGAGACCAGAGAGTTCATAGAGATTGACGGAGGACTGCCAGCTATCAAACAGGACCTGGACAAGGGTGAGTTTTGTTATAGTTGTCAATAGACAAGAGACCAGAGAGTTCATAGAGACGCACGGAGGACTGCCAGCTGTCTAACAGGACCTGGACAAGGGTGAGTTTTATTATAGTTGTACATAGACAAGAGACCAGAGAGTTCATAACGATGCACGGAGGACTGCCAGCTGTTAAACAGGACCTCAAACAGGTCGTCCGCAGGTACAGATCGTTACTATTTTTGCTGTTAAAGAGTAGAGCTGGACTTTGGAATAAAGCGTATGTGTAGTGACAAAGTTTGACATTGTTAGTTTTACTGAACATTGGATTGTTAAAGAAGTACCAAATGCTAATTAATTATGAGAACTATAGTGTGGGCAGTTGTTTTATCCGTAAATCTATGCCGCGTGGAGGTTCCCTAATCTTAATAAAAAATTGTTTAAAACCTAAGCAACGTAACGACTTATTGGTTTATCAGTTGAACAAAGCATCGAACTGTTCTTTGTTGAGCTAGATAAGCATATTATAGTGTGCGTGTACAGGCCCATTAATTATCAGAACTTTTCTTTATTTGAGTCAATAATGGAAGATGTCCTATCGAAACTTGCATCCAGTAATAAAGCCGCAATGATTTGTGGTGATTTTAATATTAATAGTTGTGTAAAATAATTCAAATAGCAATAGATTATTAAGCCTTTTTAAATGTTTCAATTTATCTAATGCTTTTACAGAACCGACTAGAGTAACGTCAACTTCTGCTACTTGTATCGATAATGTCTTCTGCGATTGTGTTTATTTAGAGAAAGCCATCGTACATTATCTACCGTCTGATCATAGTGCAGAAACGGTAACTTTTAAGTTTAAAACACCTTTGCAAAAAGTGCAAATACAATTTAGACCAATAACAACTGGCTAATTTAATAAATTTTGACGCTTTTAACGTGCAAGTCTTTCTACATCGTTCTCACATGTATAATTTAATTTTGAAACAATATTTTGATTTAAAAGAGTTTCCGGGGAGTTTCTTGTCCATTCTTCTCCAGAGATTCTACTATTAGTCCGGTCAAAATAGACATTTATGGTTACAATAATTCGCATAGAGCTGAAAATTGGCATGAATTTTGGGAACCCCATTATATGTGCAATCTGAAAAGTCCCCATCTATCCCTGAAAAGTCCCCATCGATCCCGTACCTGGAAAAAACAATATTCAAGGCCAAATGTTACAAAAACGGGTTTTTCGTTTTTTTTGCAAAATGGTTAGTTTTATTACAAAATTACTTCAACAAAAATTGTAGAACATAAAATTATCTATAAAAATGTTTCTTTACTTTTTTCCTAAGAGCCACAGTTTCTGAGATATAACGGTTCAAACGGTTGAAAAAGTTGTATTTTTCATAATATGCACACGTTTCCACGCCACCTGTGATGTAGTGTACTTACCGCGTTTTTTTAATGTGGTTTCCACGGTATGTAGTGATCCTGTTTAATTGAAAAATATTTAATAAGACAAAAAAGTAGTATAAAAATAATGAAAACTGGGAAATATTATTTGTCAGAGTCATAATCGTCTAATACTTCTGGTTCCTCTTCTTCTCGTCCATCCGGTCCCTTTTCTTCTCCTTTTCCTTCTTGCTGGGTGCAAGTAAATTGCCTGAATAGCGATGCATCACATGTCTCCTCGTTGATATCATTCGAATCCTGTGCTGTTGGTGATTCAAAATTGGAGCACGACTGGCCTTGACATCTAGTACATGCTAGGGAACAAAACAATCCAACTTTTTTTCAGCCGCATTTAGCAGTACATCCCTTGTTACAGTTGCAAAAAATACTTTGAAGAGGTTCTCTGGCGCAGGTGGGAGTAAAGTCTGGACTGAGGGCCTAGACAAATGGCATTCGCTTCGGAGCGATTCTATTTCTACAATCGCTATCGCTTTCGCTAATGTTTCCATCATACGAATCAAAAACTACCGATATCGCGTGTCAAAAAGCGTCACTTGGCTGCGCATCTCTATGGAAGTAATCGTTCGACACTTTCGATTCGTTCCATAGAATCGAATGATATTAACATTGTCTAGCTAATTTCTATTCGTTGACCTATGATCACGTGACATTTCGATAGTGTAGGTCAACTCCATACATTTTTTGGCTTTTCTACTAGCGTCATCGCTAATCGAATGTTACTTTGTCGAGGCCCTCTAGTTCCAATGTATTGTCGGTCAACTTCTAACCCCAGTCTTTTGGGTCTAGTTGCTAACCAAGCCACATTTGAACATAATAATATACCCGAAATAGATGTTGGTGAGCAGAAGCAGAGGTGGGAGGAAGACAAGCTAATTGTACTCGTTTTTTTTAACCCCCGACGCAAAATGAGGGGTGTTATAAGTTTGACCACTATGTGTGTGTGTGTGTCTGTGTGTCTGTCTGTGGCACCGTAGGTCTTAAACGGGTGAACCGATTTGAATGCGGTTTTTTTTATTTGAAAGCAGGTTTGCTAGCGATGGTTCTTATACCTGTTTTTATCAAAAACAGATCAGCCGTTTCAAGGTAATCAGCTCTTTTGTTAGCTGCGGTAAAGATCTTAGACGCATAATGGGTACTTTACTTTCAAACACATGTATGACCTAAAATTTTAAACACCCATGTACGCTATATAAATATGCAAGATTATGGAATTCTTGGTCCGATGCTGCAGTCAGGATATCCAGCACACTAGTAGACTCTTGAAAAAATAATAGTAGATATATCGTGTTTGGTTTCGTTTTGATCAGTATTTAATTCTACATACAATACAATGGTGGCAAGATGATGAGCTGATGCTGCAGCCAGGATATCCAGCACACTAGTACACTCTTGAAAAAATAATAGCAGATATGTCGTGTTTGGGGATTACGTAAACGCCAAAACAAGCTATTTGATGCAGTCTAAATATACCCTGAAAACCGCTCACAACTGTTAACTCGTATACAAAACAAAACTTTTACAAAATTTAAAAATAAAAAATAAATTTAAAATTTAAAAAACCCCCAACGCAAATAAGAAAAGGGAACATCTAAAAAGTCAAAAATAATGCCTATCGTTGAGCCATCAAATTCGATTGAGTAACACCATATATTTTAATTAGGTATAGAAATTGATGGATGGCACGATAAGGTTTGCTCGTTGCAATGGCGCTATAATGTCGCGGCGGGGTACCGCCGCTTATGTAACATTTAAAAATATAAAAGATAGTGGTCCGCGGGCATCGGGAGCAGGGTCCAAGCTACCGATGGTTAGGGCTCCAGAGACAGGAACCTCCTCACAATGCTAGCCGTATCGAGGAGTACTGCCTTCTGAATCAGGCCCTTGATCCAACCGCCTAACGAGAGCCTCGAGAGATGTTGATCGAGGCTTTCGGCCATTAGGCCATTGGCCGATACGATAACGGCACAAGGACAGCCGAGCTCACATTCCACATGTCAACAACCTCGTGTGCTAAGTCGAGATATTTAATTTGTTTCTCTTTCTCAGCTTTCACGAGGTTCTCGTTATGCGGAGTGGTAATATTGACAATCATTTTGCTGCGCGCTAATCGATCTATCACCACTATATCAGGCTTATTGGCAATAGTCCTGTCTGTAATGATAGATTGATCCCAGTACAACGTGATATGGTCATTTTCGAGAACTGGGTCGGGCACATACCTGTAGTACGGCACTTCGGATTCCATAAAGTTGTATTTCAGAGCAAGTTGCTGATAGATAATCCTGGTTACAAGGTAGTGTCTATGCAAGTATTCTTCGTTAGCTAGACGAGAACACCCAAAGATAATATGTCTAATTGATTCCCCCGGACTGTGGCATGCCCGACAGAGGTCAACCGGTGCCGTCTTTCAGAATAAGTCTCCGGTAATTGTTCGTCATCATAACTTCGTCAAAGAGTTCGGAGTTCGGTTTCCCCAAAGAGGTCACCGAAACGTAGCCAGGCTACGGACGCTTGTAGATCTACATCGGGTCCATGTAGGGCCCGGAAAAAGCGTCCGTGAAGCTCCTTACTCTGTCATACCTCCATGCCATCATTAGTGTCAAGCACTACTTGCTTGCGCCAGTTCTCCTTAGTCAAGGAGAGCGGCGTGAGGCCCTTGTCCACAGCGACCACATCTCGGTGCATCCCCACGTCGGCTTCTTGGAAAAAATCCCTGAGACTGCATATCTCGCGATTGTGAGGGTCTTTGCATTTAAAAATAATTATTATTATTAACACGGGTGAAAGCTACTATTCCTTGTATTACCGCTTCAGTGATGTATATACGTGGCGTATGAATAAGGCATATTATGAAAAATAGAACTTTTTCCAACTGTTTGAATAGTTATATCTGAGAAACGGTGGCTTTTTAGGAAAAAAGTATATTTTTATAGATAATTTTATGATCTACATATTTTGCCTACTTACCATTTTGCTGAAAAACGCGAAAATCTCATTTTTGTGACCTTTGATCTTGAATATTTTTTTTTCCAGGTACGGGATCGATGGGGACTTTTCAGATTTCAAATATAATGGTGCTGCGAACATTCCTACCATTTTTTAGCTCTAAGCGAATTTTTGTAGCTTCACTACTATTTTTAGGTCTAATTTAACAGGACTATATGAGTTTAAGTGAAATTACAGGTAGAATTAAAACATTTTAACTAAAGATGTAATAATAAATTCGTTTGTTTTTCAAAGCGTTGATCGAGCTGCCTCCCGCGCCCAGCATGTCTCCGCCCGCGCCGCCCGTGCCCACCAGGAGCCCCGCGCCGCCGCACCCGCCTGCGCCACGTGAGTACACTCTGTGTTATATGTTGTGCCAAAAAATACTTCTCTACAGCTTGCGTCGTTCCAAAAAAAATTAGAACACATTCTCAGCATATTTTTTTTAACCTATTGTAGACATGAATATCATTTGCGTGTACGTTTCATTAATTTTAAACGTAATAATTTCACAGCATCCCGCGCGCCTCCCCCGCCCCCGGCGCGCGCCGTCCCGCCGCCGCCTGCGCACCGTACGGCGCCGCCCCGTCCTGCGCAACGTGAGTATACAATATACACACACAACACATACATAAAAATACAAAATATTTTGAAGAATGCATAGTTTGTAGGCCTTTTTGGACGATTCCAAATTAGGGGTTAATTAATTATTAATTATTCCAATTATTGTGACCTCTGAGTTTGTTTCGGCCTTTCTTCTCAGAGTAGTCAGATAGGAAACGCCGAGCTCATCTCGTTTAAAAATATGATTGACGTGTAAAAGTGTTTCTACAAACCTACTTACAGAAATAAAATCATTTATCATTTATTTATCATTTAGAATTTGAAAATATAAATTAAAACAAAAGACTTGCGCGGCATAACTTTAGCGAAGTTCGAAGGTTTCAATTTACCTACCATAGTTTTTGGTAATGTGTTATGTCAAATTAAAGTTTTAAAACAAGTTTGCAGTTAATTTCGAATTTGTGCCACAGTATGCATTAGGCAGCGGCGCCATTTAACGAGAGAGGAAATTTAAGGGCAGTAGGCATGCTCCAAGCTGGGGCTACTCAACGGAGTATTACCGAGGAGATTGGAACAAAAGAAAACTTGATATCAAGGTTATGGTCACGTTATCGAGCTACTGGTGAAGTGGCTGAAATACACCTAGGCGGGAAGCGCATATCCACCCAAAGGCAAGACCGATTCTTGCATGTTGCCGCGAGAAAACAATGAAATGTTACGGCCATGCAGTTGGTAAAAGGCTCCAGTCTGAGCACCAATTGCTTGTGAGTGAACAAACTGTGAGGAGAAGACTATTAAGCTAACCTTCATGCTCGGAGACCGATTCGTACTCCAAGCACTGCGCCGAGGAAATCGTGGACGAAGATTACAGAGGGCTCTTGAACATTTACTCTGGGAAGATAACCAGTGGTCTGTAGTGCTGTTTACTGATGAGTCCCGATTTGGTTTCCATCCTGATTCACGAAGAGTTCGCGTATGGCGAGTTCCTGGTCGTAAGAGCCGTCTGCAACAACTTCCGGAAGTCCATCCATACCTCGGCGGGACTATTATGGTTTGGGCGGGAAGTCGTGTTGGTGGAAGAACAGACCTCGTTTGGATCAGAAACACTAAGAGCGCTGAAAAATACCGTAACCAGGTGTTAGTACCAATAGACTACCCCCATCGATTACAAATGGGCCAAAAATTCACGATAACGCCCGTCCGCACACAGCGCTAGTGGTGACCAGCTGGCGTCAGGAGCACGAATCACGACGTATCGGTCTTAGACTGGCCTGCGCAATCACCAGACCTAAACCCCATAGAGCACTCGTGGGACATGCTCCAAAGAAGGGCTTTGAAGAATTTTCCTGCAAACATTGCGACTGAAGAGCAACTTTTTTGGCATCTTAACAAGACCTGGGACAATGTCCCGCAGAAAGACTTTGATATATTGATTCAAAACATGAAAAACCGTTGCAGGACCGTTGTTAACATCATGGGTCGTTTTACTGACTACATTTTTTTCGCATAATTGCAAAAAAACTGAATAATTTCACTTAATTTTTCACTTTTTCTTGAAAAACACATTTCAATTCATAAAAAAATAAAATAAAAGTTTTATTCTGAATTCTAGTCTGATAAATGGGCTTTATAAAAAATATATACATGTAGTTGTTATTTATAACAAATCCGAAATATCCCTAGACGGTCTTGATGTGTATGTAGGGGCGCGACCTAAGTGGTACCTGGTGGGATTGTTACGCTGCTAAGTTAAACACTCAATTAACTTTAGAAGGTTTATTGCTGAGAGCTAACAATTAAAAGTTTACGCTAAGCTATCGCTAGAATGAGCAAAATGATGGAACTGAATGCACCCGGTTGCTGTCCGTTATGCACTGAGCTCGCGGCGCATTCAGTGCGGCCGTATTGGATCGCTATGTCAGCAAACGTGGTCGATTGCAATTATTGCATCGAACAGTGTGTATATCGATTTTCCAACTTGAACCTGCAGACAGCACAAAACACAGTTTAGTCCAGTTTTGTTTAGTTTACGAGGGGCGGCTGAAAAGTTTTGAGCCTAAGGTATTAAACATGCTGATAGAAATGTATAAAAAACTATTTTTCAATGTAGTCTCCCTCTACTTCAATACACTTTTTACATTTATTAAAAAGGGCTTTTAACCCGGTCAAAAAATATTCGCCGTCTTTGCCTTCGAAATGTTCGTTTACCGCCGCCTCTATTTCATCGTCACTGGAAAATCTCCGTGTTCTAAGGTCCATTTTTAAATTCGAAAAGAAGAAATAGTCGCTAGGAGCCAGGTCTGGACTGTAGGGTGGGTGGTTGATTTCTTCAAATCTTGTCTCCGTGAGGGCATGCCTTGCAACTCGCGCAGTGTGGACGGGCGCATTATCCTGCAAAAACAGGACCAGGACTAGGACAGGAGTCTCCGTTCATAATTATATTTTTGGGAAGGTGGTCGATGAACAAAATACCTTCACAATCCCAAAAAATTGTGGTCATGAGCTAAGATGCCGATCTTTCCACTTTGAATTTCCGAGGCGGCTTTTCTCCCTTTTCTATCCACTGCATTGACTCCTGTTTTGACTCCGGGTCATACTGTCGGATCCATGTTTCGTCAAAAGTGACAAGGCGAGAAAAAACATCGTCAGGATTGTCGCCACAGATGTCCAAAAACTCCTGCGAAGTTGTGACTCGACGCTGCTGGTCCAGTGGCGTGAGCATTTTCGGCACCCATCGCGCGCATTCCGTTTTCATGTGCAAATGATTATGCAAAATGTCAACGATTCGTTCCTTGCTAATACCTATGGCTTCAGCTATCTGCCACAACTTGATTCACCGATCTTTGAAAACAAGTTTTTTCACTTTTTCAATGTTTTCTTCGGTAACGGCGGTGTTTGGGCGTCCGTCCGCCCGACTTGTGATCATCTTCGAGCGACTCGCTGCCGTGTTTGAATTCGGCTTCAACGTTTTATGGTGGCAAATGAAGGTGCAGACTCCCCATAAACTGCCGGCATCTTTTATTATTGTGATGATTTGGAGGGGCTCGTGGCTAAATAATAATAGCCCCACGGGTCGATCAAAGGTACGCATGCCGAGATCGGTCCGTGATGGGTGACCATCCATTACATATCGAGATCCCTCCGTGCCTCGGAAAGCACGTTAAGCCGTTGGTCCCGGCTGTCGTTCGTAGACCTTGGATAGTTATTACGGGTTGTCAGAAGCTGAAAAGTCTCACTTCTAGTCTTACCAAGGGGTATCGTGTTACCCAGTAACTGGGTTGTGGAGGTCAGATAGGCAGTCACATCCGGTTAGACTGGAAGCTGACCCCAACATAGCCGGGAAAAGGCAGGCAGATTGATTTATTAGGTGATGATTCAAAGTAATCCTTGCAGCTGTATCGTCCGGGCCGCCATCGGTCCCACCGCCCCCGCCGCCGGGCACGGCCCCGCCGCCCATGGCCGCGGCGCCGCCGCTGGCCCCGCCGCCCCCACCGCCTCCCGCACCGCCCGCGCCCCCCATGGCACCGCCGTCGCCCCCTATGCCAGCCGAAGCGCCTTCGGCTGCGGCAGACCCGAGGGCTGCGCTTATGGAGAGTATTCGAAGTGGATCCAAGGGCCTCAAGGTAAATAATGTTAAACGCTTTTGTTTTCATACCCCACTACGGCAATGCCCAAAGGAAGGGTTATGAATTTAGCAGTCTTATGTATGTAACTTATGTAAGTATGTTTGTATTTACGTGTGTTCCACATTAGCGTCTAAACTACTGAACCGTTTTTGATGAATGAGGTATCAATAGATTCGTAATAATGGTCCGGATAACATAGGCTAAATAAATTCTACTTTACACGTACATTATTGATCTCGAAAAAAAAAAATGAGATAGTCATGACATATTTGGTATCAAAAGAAAGGTCTTGAAGAGCACATTACAAATACGTGTGTACAGGCTGGCAAGCACATCGACGCGCAAACTGTAACCATTAATTCAGAACTTGATTCTAGACCCCCTAGCGTAGAAATAAATATACAGAAGGTTATCAAAAAAAAAAAAAAATGCTGTTTCATAGAAAATGCAATACCCATTAATTATTTAAATATTATAAATTATTATTATTTAAATTATACGTCTGCGGTGTTTCGCCACCTAATTTAATTTGACTCTGTATATGAGCGCAGAAAAGCTTTAAGTATGACGACAGATAATAAATAACAATACCAGCCTATTAATGTCCCACTGCAAGGAAGGCAAATAGTGCTTCTCATACAGAGCAGGCACGAGCATTGATTACCATGCGCCCGCTTGCTTTCTTAGTTATTCAATGTCATGTAAAATCTCCTGCCTTACGCTCTTCTCGGTCTGCTCAGACCCTGGGTCAATAAACTGTGTGCACCGGTTATATGAGAAAACTTTGAAACTCATAAAAAACCTAAGTTTACATTGGACTTAATGTAGTATAAAATGAAAGAGGAATAGAGTATATAATTATGTATATTAAATAGAAGTAACTTTACTCGCGGCGTCGCCCGCGTAGACGTCGGAAATTATCCCACGGGAACGTGCTACCGGAACAATGGTACCCTATGTCCTTCCCCAGGATACCATCTATCTCCTTGCCAAATGAGATCCGCCAAATCCCATACAAAAAAAAACCCAGGCCCGGCGCAAAAGAAATGTATCTCAGATTTTAGAGATAATAAAAATATTGTACAGTATCGCTATTGCCAAATTCGGTGGCTAAAATAGTTTTTTTGCCCGGAGAAGTTTCATAGGCACTAGATGTAAAAATGACATTCATAAGGAAAAACTACATCCTTCCGAGTTCTGTGCTTAACTAATATTAACAACTTAAGTATGTATTTTTCTATGTGGCATATGTGTACCTATGCAATACTTGTTTTACAGTTTTTGCATATGTATGTATATTTAGAATAGAATAGCTAGAGCTGGGTGCGGACATCTGGGTTTTTAACAAAAAGCATTTTTTGAAACCCTGTATATATAAAAGTATATAGATTACAATAAAACCATGGCATTTTATGTAGATATATGTATATTCTATTAAGTTTCGTATATACATTGTTACAAAAGTTGTCTCAGTTAGGTACTTCAGTCATCCAAATCTATTAAATAGACTCTAAACCTATAGCTGGGTGATCCAGATCATGTTCATTGTTTCTAGCCAAACCAAGATAATACATAACACTTTTTATATGGGCGCAGCTTCCAAGTGTCCTTTTACCTTGATGGCAAGAACAGTAATGTTCTTTAATTGCATCGATTCCAGAAATCGCAGTGTTAATTAACAAATAGGTGTCTTACGTTTTTGATTTTACATGGCTTGAATTTATTATGCAGCGAATCAAGACATTGTTTGATTGCGACTGAGGCCTAATGACTGGATCGTTTACTATGGCGATTTTTTCAGAGTGTCTATACACCTCGATCTCATATACGCCAGTTCTTTTCGTGTGTTCGCTGCAGTATGATCGTCCGAGTTTTAAATGGTACATGCCTATGGCGAATTTTATGAGTTCCTCATACGTCAGCTCCGGAAAATCTGATACTTGTGGATTGTTTGCATCCAGCCGGGTAAATGTTACTCTTTGTAAAGATATCGCACAGTACACAACACAACAAACGCTAGCGAAGGCCTGCGCATGGGCATCGGTGTAAGACAACCAACACCGATAGGGCGTCACTATGTTTCTCCCTATAAGCATTGGTTTAGAGGGAGAAACAGTACACGCACTACGCATCGTTGTTTTGTTGTCATTGTTACAATAGCAATAGGTATGTGCGTGACAACAACGCGTAGCCAGTTTCCCTGTCACTTCACGTCACAGGCTTGTGTTGATCCTTTTCTACCTGCGATTATTTGAAGGTTATATGGCTGTGAAGCGATAACACATTTTTTTTGTATTTGTCCGTGTTAATAATATTAATTACGCGCTAATTCACATCTTATTTTATTTAATAATATAACTGCAAATAATGTATTTAAGCATGTTATTATAATAAAGGGTAAATACACCATATACATGCACATGTTGTTACGTACAAGAGAATAAAGTATTTCCTTAAAAATGTAATTTTTACATCTAGCGCCTATGAAACTTCTCCGGGCAACAAAAACTATGATAGCCACCAAATTTGGCAATAGCGATACTGTACAATATTTCTATTATTATTACTCTAAAATCTGAGATAGATTTCTTTTGCGCCGGGCCTGGGGCAAATTTGGCGGATCTCCTTGCATCGAAATCCGTTCAGTGATTTAGGCGTGATAAGGTATCATACTGACTTTCCAACTTCGACTTTCTTTCGATAATATTGGTAGGTATATATTAAATGAATTATGTATGTATGTGTATTATAAGTTTATAACCTATTATATTTAATAATTAATTATGTTATCTTTTTAATATGTTTTAAATATTATTATCTCCTCTCAAACACGGCACCTGCCATCTTATCTCTCACCACCCTTGGTTAACTGATAGAGAATGACTAAGGCATTAAGTCCGCCATTGTACCTTAATGAGTTCGAGAAGTTTAAATAAATAAAGAGTTGATCCATTCATTATATTGCAGCGAGTCGAACCCGTGGCTAAGCCGGTCGTGGTTGAAGACAGCAGAAGTAACCTACTCAGCGAGATCAGACAAGGCGTCGAGCTCAAAGCCGTAAGTAATTTCTCTTCAACCGGCCCTATTCCAACACATCTGTGGTCGGCGCAACAAGTCATCTTTTTCCATTCATCTTTACAAGTCGTCATGTATCTTCGAGTGTGTTATCAGCAGACCTTGGTTCATATACTTTTTTAAACCGTCATAATTTTGTGTAATTCCACTTTGCCCCACCAAGCCCGCCACCCTGGTGTGGCAAAGTGGACTGCCTAAAATTTTGCAGTGGAATATGCCCCACTATTCTGATTTGATGGGGCGGATAACACTAGCATAAACACTTTGTGGATTCTGCCCCACTAGGGTTGGCACCTCAGGATTTGTGTATGAAGGTTAACATGTATTTTTACATTTGTTTGTAAAAAAAATAAATGTAACCACTGACGTTAGGATTTGACAAGTCTGAGACAAGCAAACGTAAATCTAAATACATCAAAATGGTTATTTAAACAGTGTATTAAGGTTCTACTTTTGTAAAAAACTGTCACATATTAAATCTTCCTGGATTTAAATAAATACATTATATAGTTTTGCTGTATTTATTAGCTTGTTCCCAACGAGTCACACCTCAACGGGTAACAGTGTGACTCGTTGGGGATGTTTTGGATAATAATTCCCAACGAGTCACAGTTACTGTTACACTGTTACTATATCATCTATCGCCACGAAATATTTTCGTTCTCAGATAAACAAAAATTGTTCCCAGGTATTTGGTACAACTTGGGGCACCCCGACTCGGACAGGTTAGGTTAGAAGGGGACGGCGGGGTCTGAAAGACCCCGCCGTCCCCTTCGTGGTTATTTTTTTTTAAACCGCCCAGAAGTAGGAGTCCCGCGAAGCGGGACTCCGTCGGCTACGCCTCATTAACCTTCATACACAAATCCTGAGGTGCCAACCCTAGTGGGGCAGAATCCACAAAGTGTTTATGCTAGTGTTATCCGCCCCATCAAATCAGAATAGTGGGGCATATTCCACTGCAAAATTTTAGGCAGTCCACTTTGCCACACCAGGGTGGCGGGCTTGGTGGGGCAAAGTGGAATTACTCATAATTTTATATCCGACCCTAAAATGTACAGGAACTGCAAACTAAAACACGTAATACACTACAAATGTCTGTAATTTGCAAAAAAATATGCAAGCAGCTTGCATGCCATTGTGCCATAACAGCTTTAATTATAAGTTGAGCTATACGATTACTGACAAATGTGTGCACTGACTGGACAGGTCCACTCCACCAAATCTGTGTGGTGAAGAACCACACAGATTTGGTGGAGTGGACCTCTCAAAAGATCATCTCTGCCACTAATCTGCATGGTCCTCACATGATCTGACCAGGCTTATGTCTGGACTATAAAATAGACTGTGATCTCTGAGTTTTGAAGTCGGTACGGAAGCACCGACCTCATCTTTTCTTCATTTTTATTTTTTTAAATGAAGAAAAAATGAGGAAAAAACATAACGAAACTGAAAACTACGACTAATGAAAAAACTGAATGCTTGTAGGTTCACTCGTGTGTCTGTCTGTCTGTCTGTCCGTCTGGCACACTCAATTTGCTCCAAATCTACTAGACTGATTGAGTTGAAATTTGGGTACACATGAATTCCTGTGACCCATACACGGACACGTAACGTAAATAAATGAATATTGATAAGGGCTTGGCTATACATTAGATCTGATAACTTTTTAACAGTGAAAGCGTTATGTAAGTCTTGGCAACCTACTTTACATGAAATATTTTTGGTGGTAACATATTTATCGTACGGAATCCTCTCCACGTGAGTTAAACTCGCACTTGTCCGGAATTTTCTTTAACCAATTTACAGAAAAAAAAAAGACATTAAAATAACTTATGATTGGTAAATGTCACAGCGTCATGCAAGCTTACATACTTACAAGACATGGGTATTTTCTGCTTTACGTGCTCCAGTCTCCACTCACAACCAACGCTTGTTCTCAGGTGTCCCGCTCAGGCAGCAACAGTGGCAGCGAGCGCAAGGCGGGCGCCGCATGCGGGCTCGCAGAAGCTCTACAGAGGGCTCTAGAGGAACGTTCCCGCGCCATACACTCAGACTCAGACTCAGATATGTCTGACGATAACACCAGCGACGGAGAATGGGACGACTGAGATGAACCAATGACCTGAATAAGATAGAACAAGTACTGTGTGGTCTGAATAATAACAAGCAAAGAAATATTATGGTCGAAAGTTGTGAATATTTTACATCTCTGTGATGATTGAGCTATGACCCGATAAACTTTAAGAAATAAATAAATCAGTTAATTTACTGTGGTCTTCACAAGAACACCAAACCTCGGACTATATTGTCCGATGCGCCATCAGTTAAGGCAATATACATAATAGTCCCGAACAGCAAAAAAAAAAAATAAGACCTCGCCTTAGAAATGATTGTTTATTTTCAATTGGTTCTTCAGTATCAAAAATGTATACAAACTAACTGCCATTTTTAGAACAGAGAAACCGAACGAAATCTGTTTTAATCGACACTAATGGCTTCAACACCTACCCGAACAATGTATTTGCACGCATTTTCTCATTACTTTCATTCACCTCCTGATGTGTTCACCAACTTGTCTCGAAGCGTTACAGCTTATAGAAAAGTCAGTTTGTACCACTACCGATGAAGAAAAAGCTCGTACTACACACTCAACGCAAAATTACTATTTTTGCCTTTCCTTAGTAGTCCTTCTATCAGTCTGATCATTTATATTCGTAGATCATGTTCATGATAGTATCTTAAAAATCCCTCCAAGAAAACGCGTGCCTAGTAAACCATGTCTTTATTTTTTTGTCCGAGTTTTCATGTGGCACACTAGAAAATGAGAAACTATATGGGTGCGTACAGTCAACCCCCACGGTCCATGGTAACAATTCGACTTGGGGAACGCCTTTAATTCGTTTCAGTAAGGGTGGTTTTCTTAGTTCAAGTGTTATTCCTAAAGTTCAGTTGACTCTACATATCGGCGAATTCAGAAAATAGTTTTAGTCTGTGTTGTGTGCGCATGCGCAGGGGTGTGCGACTACTCAACTCAATGCGTCAGTTAATTTAACATGGTTATACAAGCGTTTAAAGTTTAATCCTAGTCCAGGAATGTGTTGACACACTGTTATAGTTCTTAAACTTTTATACTTACGTAGTAGACGTCTTATCCTTGGAATAAAATATTGGATTCTTGATAGCTTTTCCATTCTAAAACTGACGGACGTAAATTTTATTCCATTGATAAAGAGATCTGACTGGTAAAATCAGCTCTTAAGCTTTGGTTTCCTATCATAGCGGTGGCCGTCACATGACGGCAGTGACCGCCGTCATGAAAATTATGGCACCGGGGTTGGACTCTACGGTGTCAAAAAACGCTCTCTAGGAAAACACACCAACTTACTTTCTTAGATAACGTTTCAGTGACGTCATTCGACGGTAAACTGCGGACGCTATGTGGCGGCCCTGTAGACTTAGGAAACCCTAGCCTTATATTTGGACATTTCAACCGTCGAATATTCGACGGCTTTCGGATTATAGTTTAAAACTTTTAACACAATAATACCTTTAGTTCTTAACTAACAATTATAAACAAATATCAATAGATCTATAAGGTTTGTTTTAAAACTATTTAATGTTCACTTAAACTTAATTGGTGTATTTAGTTTTTTTTAATTAAAAGTTACATTCTAATTCTATGGAATCAATAAAGATAATGTTGTTGATTAAGTTTATATTAAAATATAATTTTGAATACTTAAATCAGTCATAAGAATAATTTATTCTTTTAAAAGTATTATTCTTAAATAGTTTGACAGAATCAAAGGTGTTGTGTTGCAAATTCAAAGTGTCTTAATATGTGCGTCATAATATGTATAAAAATTAAGTTAGGGTATTTGTTCTTGTTAAAAATAATTTAATATTAATTAAACATTAGAAATATGTTTTTCTATAAAAAAAAAATGTGTGCCAGAGTAGCTAGTAGCAAAGTGATTACTGATAAAGCATTTATACCCGGGTTACAAGAGGGTAGTTTTCGAACCTTGGATAGCAAGCAATTAATATCCTGGCTTAGAGCCGTTTACACGATGCTAGAGAATTTGAAGACAGTAGCATTACAGTGATTTAGTCCGTACTTCCGTAGAGTAAAATGAACCGATTGGATACTAGCTTTGCCCGTCACACGAGGATAGTACAAAAGCCAGGATAGTAAAAAACTTCAAAAAAAAAACAACCGACTTCAAAAAAAACACTACGAAGTGAAAAATAACTTTAATTTCGTAAGTCGGTGTATTTGGATCTTTATTTTAGATTCTTGCCAGCGACTTCCAAAATTTAAGTTATTTTTCACTTTGTAGTGTGTTTTTTTGAAGTCGGTTGTTTTTTTTATAAAAAAGTTTTTTTATTTTTCTCTTTTTAGGGACTCAGTTATTAATGTATCTAAGTTACCATAGCCTAATGTCAACTGCTCATAACCTTTTACAAAATATTCCTTTTCCCGATGCAGGGGCGTTAATTGTTGAGGAGTTCTCCTGGTAAGAACCAAAAGAACTGGCGAAGCCACCATCAGCTCCATTTCAACACATACATTATGACGAGCATAAATTGCTTCACAAACATATTAAAGTAATCGAATCGCAACCCGTGAAATACTTATTATTGAGTAGTTCCGGTTGCCACCAATGGCCTGCATCATTAGTTCCACTTCACCGAATGGTGCTTTCCGAGAGCAAATGCCCGAGTTACTATAAAAAATACCCAAATCGCTATAGGTGTGCCTATAAAATTTGAGGATTGCCTTCGATTTCCATGGGATCCCCTCATCAGATTCTGATTTGGTGACAATGGGACCACCTCGAGAGCATACCCTTTCGAAGACAAAAAAGAATTTTGCAAATCCGTCTATTGACGGCAGTTATGCCCGAACATACATAAAAAAAAAAAAAAACATCCGAATTGATAACCTCCTCCTTTTTGAATTCGGTTAAAAATCAGTGGTGTGGGCGCTACTAGCTCAAAAATAGCCCGCCCATCCTATTAAACTATCACACTATCTTTCTCACTAGTTTACCAGTTAAGTTTGCAAGTCCCATGCAATAAGAGCGAGCCAATTGTCATCAAGCGGGCATGAATCCAGGCTTCGGACTGCTACTGAGAAATTCCTGATGGAAAAACCTAATATTACTTTGCCAGACTGTTTTGTTTTGAAATCATCAAATAACTTCTCCCGCTCTGTGCGGAGCGGAAGGGCGTGTCAGACTCTTACTGACTAAAACCCACCCGTGTTCCTTCTGTTGCCTGTGCGCCAGGATCACGGTAACTCTTTCGAGCAATCCGCGACACTTTGCCCGACCTGGGAATCCAATCCGGGCCTCATGCGCAGCAGCAGTGCTTCCGACCACTAGACAAACGAGGTAGTCGTAATGACACATTAATTACGACGATGTTCAGATAAAAAAAAAAAAGAAGGATTTGTGGATATCTAACGAGGTTTTTCGTGACCATTAAAAACGAGCCTCATGTAACCCAGGCATATCCTTTATGTCCTTTGCCAGCTTCACTTTGTCCTAGCGTATGAATTTACTTGTGATATTGGAATAACTGTGCTCAGCAATATTTTCTCTTGTATTGAGTCAAGCGTTTAATTCTAGGTGTTCGTAATAGTCCTTTGAAGTTTTTAAACTAATTAATTCGAGGCAGTATGATTTGAATGAGAACGCATTAAAATCATACTGCGGAATTTGGAAGTGAAAAGAATCATTTTTAAAGCCAAGTAGATGAGGGTAGTTTGGATCAAAAGCTCAAGCTAGTTCAACTTACAGAGTTTTGGTTTCTTTTAACAGTGGTGGCCGCCACATAACGGTCGTAGTACAGCCGTCATAAAAATGATGGAAGCGGGGTTTGACTTTACGGTGTACTAAAAACTTCCTTTCATAAATAACCTTTCAATGACGTCATTTGACTGTAAATTGTGGACCCTATGTGGCGGCCACTGCGGAAGTATCCCTAGCTATAAAGAGTTCTTATGATCAAAGTATGCTTTGCAGGTACACTACAGTGAGCATCCGCTGCCTCGAATTAATCAAGTCTTTAAAATATCTATTTTTATTAATGTCATGTGAATATATTTTGTAATTTAACTAATTAATTACTTTTGATAATATTTGCTACAAAATTAATATTTTTATTGAGACAGTAATGTTTAAAATGTTACGTTTGTGAAGCCGTAGAAAGAATACGTTTGATGTATGTTGCTTTAAAACTATTAAAACAAACGCTAATTAATTATGTATCAATCAAGAAATATTAAAGCATATTTAACGCCTTATTACATTAACATTTTAAAATCAAAGGCTGACGTACTCTTTCGACGAGATCACTTATATATTTTATATAATTGATGTAAAATGTGTATATAATTGTAGTAGGTAAATTCTAATAGACTAAAGTGCTGTATATGACTGAAAGAAAATCGACGGTGATTCTACAATTACAGAGTGTGTACTGAGAAACGTTGAAATTATTAATTCTCGTAAGAAAGCAGTTTTATGGTAAATTTGACTTAAGAAAATGGTTCAACTGAAAAACATTACCCTCCTTCTAGGGCAGTCGGCTAAATAGTCGTATTAGCCGACAAGGTACTACAGAAATGATTAGCGGGGCGCCGGCACGTCAATATTCAAAAAGATGTGATTTGTAACGTTTCGAAGCACATACTTCAATGTAGCTAGTTAATAGAAATAATAGGTATACCTAGTTCGACACTAAATCGATGGGTTCGAAATTAGTATCGATAGTTTTACTCAATGCTTTAATTACTGCTCACGTCGATCTATCGATATTAGAGATGTGCTCTTTTTGAATCGATTTCATTCGACGATAATTTTTGTTTTGATACAAGCAATAACTTACATGAAACCGCGTATTTTTTTTTTCAATCTGTAAAATAATTATTTTTATTATAAAAAAGAGTCAAGTTTATTTTCATGCAAGTCGTACTTGTTCTTTTATTTTTTTATGATTAATAGGTACCTAATTAAGTTAGATAGAAAATCGAACAGATTAACTTATGAAAGAATTCGCATAGTTGGGTTTTCAGCAGTAATACGATAGATGTCCAGTTGCACAATCAACTTGAAACATGCCTGGAGCATTCCTACTGCAGTACTGACTTCAACAGTCTGTTTGGCATTATCAGCCAGAGGTCTTAAAATATTTTTCTCACCATTTGTATATTTGATGTTGTACACCATGTTAATCAGCATAATCAGGTTCATAATATAAACTTACTAGCCATGTTACCTACATTACACCCGACTCCGACACTGCTGGGAATATTATTCGAACCCACGCAGACCAAGTTAAATTGCACTAGCATTCTCTAAAATGAAGTTAATAACTAGTGTAAGAAGCGTTATGAGTATGTGTATCATAATAAAATAACGATAGATATTTTTGTAACCACCAACGTTTACGATGTATGTAATGTACCTGTAACACTTGAAAACTTGTGGGTGGCTGGTTAACTGAAGTAATTAGAATTGCCGCATACGCTTATTTTGAAATGTTCTGCAGTCTTCTGAAACCCGCCCTTGGTGTAAAACTGTCATTTGACTACAACACAGTGACTCTGTGATTGTTATAATGTTTTCAAAAGGTCTGTATGTTGTTGGGTAGCTTGGTTTTATGCAGGATATCAACTATGCAGTTGAGATGTATCACAGACCTTACGAATGTTATACTAAATCAAAAAAATCAGTACCTTGGTTAATCAGTTATTCATAAATGAATATGTTGACTAAATAAAGATTAATAAAATTTTAAAGATATTTTATTTTGCCCATCATCAACAATCTACGTTTACAAAGAAAATAACGGAGTGTAACTACCTGACACTTAAAAAAAAAGGATTAAAAAAATTAACCACAAATAAAAGTAACTTCTTTATAACATAATTTGGAATAAACATTTTATCTTATTATTAGACGATCAAAGACGCTGACTGAACTTAATATTATCCTTAATCTAACATTGGTACACACGACGACACATCAAGCTATTATTTCTAGTTTAAATTGACGTCGCATTATAAAGGATTTCCGTGCATGAGAGATCAGCTTTAACTAGAAATATACATCTTGATGTGTGGTCGAGCGTACCAGAGTCGTTACTTAAAATTAATCAATCATTAATTTGTATTGATAAGTATAAATTGGAACACCGCCCTCAGTTAAAAATATGACAGCTTAAGACCATCAATATTATTGACAGTGCTAAGCCCCTCATCTGTCGATCGATCTTATTAAGTTCGGTAACAATAGAAAAGTAATTGTGTCGCATTAGCGACAGTCGAGGGTATTGCTGGTCAATTAAAGTTACTGTTCGATTATTTTTAAGTGACGTCTCTGAGTGCGGCAGTAAGAGTTGTAATCTACATAGTATACAATACATCCACTATTACTATATTTACTCTGCATCCACTCCCTTTGGCTAATACAAAGACTTGTATAATAACACTATTTTGACCTATGGTTGAATTTTTATGGAAAACTGTTTAAATTATGGAGTTTATATAAAAACGTTTCATAAAGTTAAGTAATGTCTGCTTTCATATATTTTTTTGACATTTAGACGACTCTTAACTTTAAGCGACGTTTTTTATATAAATCCATAAATGTATAAAAAATACTAACTAACCGTTATTGCTTTTAAATTATTATATTTTACTAAAACTGCCACTTAGATGTCCACAGTATTATAGTTTTTTTTTTAAAGGAGAGCTATTTCTTAGCTTCTAATATATCTGGGCAAGTTATAAAATCACTGTTACACTTCTAAATCAAGCTAGCTACCTATCTTACTCTACAGCACTAACAAACTCAAATGTTTGTCGATCCGAACAAATCAAGACATTTCTCGTTACGGTGTGTTTCCACTGAAGCTGAAAAGAGCAGGAATCTGCCAACCATAGACGAGACGAGAAACGCGATGTGGATTTCAACCAATATGATTGATCGATTCCTGCACACCTACGTTCCGCTACACTTTGTTTCAGTGGAAATGCACTCTTAGTGAAAACTGCAAACACTCTCACTCTATATTATAAAATAATACATACTTAAAACATTTTGTACAGAAAACGTAACTCTATCAACTTAATTACATCGAATTAAAGAACTAGAGACGCGATTTTTAAATAGTGAGACTCATTTAAACCTTTTTATTGGGTACATAAAGCTGCGTCTTCGCTAGGCGAGTCGAGCACGAGCGGAGCACGAATTCGCATAGCGTAGACGGACTTAGGAGCTTCGAACGAGCACGCCTCGCAGTTTACAGTTTCCATTTATTTACAACGCGGAAGATATCACAAAATAACATGAGACATAATTTTGAACAAAATACAATATTTGATGGCACTATGTTAAAATTGTATGAAATTAGCAACATACAATTTACCGATTACTGTAGCCTAGGGGCCATGCAAGTATTACGTAAGCACCAAAGGGGTGGGGGGGGGGGGGGTTACTTTGCTTGTTTTTTGGATGCTGATTACGTTAGCAATATTTATTAACTTTTTCACAGTTCTGCAAAATTTAGTAATTCTGATTTGAACAAATATTGCAAACCTACTTGTCTATGCTCGAAAGCGAAAAGTATGTTCAGAGATGCCCCAAAATAATTGATATTACTTACTGGCTCTCAAGCGGTGTTTTATGGTTAAGTTAGAAATAAATCGAGTAGGGATATTACATAAATGGGCATTAAATTCCTTTAGTTTATAAATTCCTTATTTCTATACTCATGAATAACAATAAAGAAACCTGAACAGATTAAAAAAAAAAACAATGTTTACGTAAGCATAGGAGGGGGTAAGAGCTTTGCTTACTTTTGCTGACAAGTGGGAGGGGCGGAGGTTAAAAATTACTTAAATTTTCCTTACATAATAATTTAATGGCCCCCCATTACAATATTCGTAAATATTTTTTATGCCTATTTATAATTTTAGTACAGGTAATCCTTTTCCCCATGATAGCTATTTTAACACAAACATTTTAGATCTAGATTATTTATATTTGTGCGAAAGTTAAAAAAAAATGAACAAAAGCATCTCCAGGTAATATAAAATCACTCACATAAAATAAAATAACTCGTTTTCAATCAAACTATAATCACAAAGTTGACAATGTGGAAGTTTCACCACAGTCTCCCATTTTCCCTCAGAATAGGCAAATACAGAAAATAAATCCATACGCGGCGAAAATACACGCAATCCTGTTCGACGTATTCCGTTGCTATGATTAAGACATACCATACCGAGAATACACCATGTCTCAGGAGGATATAATAAAACCGTAGCGAAGTCAAAATGTACATTAAATATTTGAAAAAAAAAACGTAATTGCTGCGGTCTAGGAATAATATCGTTTTTTTTGTTTTTGTTTGTCCGTTTGTCTAAATGTATTTTCCAGCATCACGCAAATCCTACCGGATAGATTATGTTCAAATCTTACGTAGATATTACTATGTCTAGTGAGTCTGTTGGCTATAGTTATCACGCTATTTGCTATGGAAGATGAGCAATATTACATTATGTTCGTATTCTATTACCACAAATTGCAAAAAGGCGAGTCAAAAGGTTAAAATATTGCAGATAGTTACAGATTTAATTTTTAAATGATTATTATCACGCTATATAGGAGCTAAGCAATCAATAATGACAATATTAATCAGCTTTCAACGAAACCAAGCACAAAGCTTAGCGATTCGACAACTGCTTTGCAAACCTGTGGTTATAAGTTCGATTCCCATTTTTTTTTTTTAATGATTTACTTTGACCGTACACAGCAAAACATGAAGTTTATGCCTCTTCTGTCATCTGTGGTTATAATAAAAATAAATATCTATGATTAGGTGGGGGTTTCTCATTAATAAAGAGAAATCCCGTGTGTTCACGATTTACAGTTATATTATTTTAGTGATAGCTGTTCGTCAGGAATAATCTCTAAGAATGCATCAGTCAGTGTACCAGTGTTGTGCCATTAGGTAGTATACGCAGGAACGCATGCGTTCATTAATTCACAAAAACGAAAAACTTCGCAAGCAATGGGAAATTGCTTGCGGAAATTTACCTCAGGCCTGTACGACGCCTTCGCCAGCGTCACCAGTCGAGTCTCTGTATATTTTGGCTGCTTAGACCAAACAAAAACTAAAAACGAACTGAAAACTAGAAACGTAGTATACAGGGAAGTTTTATAAAAATGTGGCTGTTATTTTAGTATATTATACTCTCTTCATACTTGTACGCGAACGAAGTCGCGGGCAGGCAGAAGGTAGTACAAAATGTAAAGAAGACCAAAGTTACATCGAAGCAAATTCGCTCCACTTAACTCCGAAAAGACATTTTGCTTCGACATTAGTTAAAATATCGTATTTTAGTGTTTGTAGTTATTTACTTAACCTATGTTTATTATTAAACTATGCATCATTCATCCGACGTTAATTTCAGTCTAAAAATAAATGAAAATAATCCACCATTTAAGTATTTTAAAAATGCCTAACTGATCATAATACAAGTAGGTATGGTAATAATGAATTAAATATACAGTGCTTGTTTATGATATTGGCTTAAATTATAATTTGCGGGATAGTACCAACATAATTACAACCTAATCACGTTATAAGTATATTCCCCTCTCTTTTGTCCTAATAACTTATTATAATAAAGTATTATTTAATTCTACCATCATCTATGAATCATCTATTATTTCGAATCGAAATGCGATTTCACTACGGTACATTTAAGAGACAAAATTGAATGATATTAATTGGTAATATACTCTTTACACATCGTCGCTTGGCTACCGTCGAAGGACTCGGGTCAAAGGTGGGTTTAGAATTTAGACCTACCTTATGACGTTGCCTTGTGCTGATGCGACACTGATCATAAGTTATCGAGGATCGACTCTTATATGGTTTTCGGGTGATACAACAAAGCAATCAGTAAAGCTTCGCATAAGCGCTGGGCGTTAAACCATTGGTTCAGAAAATTGCCAAATCTTTTATACATGGCCACTGTCTAATCGTCATCTATAACAACAACTATTGGCATGACGGAATCGTCGACACCCACCGAGTCATCATCAGTTATATTGACCACTTCGTCCATGTTATCCACCACGCTGTCCACCTCACCCATCCCATTCATCTCTGTCTTGAACAGCGACAGAACATCTGATATGATCGGCGACTGGAGCATCGGTATGTCTTTACTCTCCTGACTTTCTTCTTCTTCGCCAAGTAATTGTGGCTCGACATCGTCTTCCTCGTCGTCCGTGTGGCCGTAGTACTTCTCATCATCCTTCTCGTCCTTAGGAACATATGTGTTTATCAGCTCGTTCAAGTTAGCGTCACTTGTGAACACCTTCGACGGGTCCGAGTCCTCTTTGTCGCACTCGTGCGCAGATATCGCTTTGTACGAAGTAAAGTATTTGAGACAACTCTGACACTGGTTCAGTAGATGAGCGCGGTAATGATTGTGAAGATTCGGGAAGTCGTCTCCACAAACGACACATTTGTCAGGCTTTACAACCGCTCTGTAGTGAATCTTCTTTGTAGATTTGTGAACTAACTTCATATGCTTGATAAATGGTCCATATTTAACGAACTTTTCGCCGCATTTCCGACATTTTATCGGCTTCTTGTTGTATTTTCTACTTCGATGAGAGAATGCGTGTATGTTAAAAGCATCCATAGTTTTAAATTTAAGTGAGCAGAACCTACAGGATATAGAGCCGGAGCCCTTGTGTATCTGGTCGTGTAGCCGCTTGGTGCTCTTCTTGGTGATAGGTTTGAAGCAGAACCTGCACTCCTCGTACTGGAACGCGTCCTTGTTGCCCACGTATGCCGTGCCTTCGTCATCGCTTTCAATAGCGCAGAGATGACTATCGAAGTCCGCCCGGGAGTAGAAATATTCGTTGCATTTCTTGCACTTGTTTTGTTCATGGTAAGTCAAATGCTTGTGAAGGTTGTAGAATCGTTTGTTGCAGATGGGGCAGGTCTCCTCGATGGACTCCTTGGGCTCTGTGAACCATTCCTTGTCATCTCCGTGTACGTCCCTCATGTGGTAAATCATTTCCCTAAAAGCGACGAACGTCTCGTCACAATGTTCGCATTTCGTCGGGTCATCTACATTGAGCTGCGCCATATGGTGATTCTTGTGTTTTCGATACACAGTCAACGTGTTAAACTTCTTTTTGCAGTAAATACAGCCATAGTAGCCAACTGTGCGGTGGTAAATCTTGTGAGTACTCAGGGCATACTCGTTTTCGAAAACTCTAAAGCAATAATCGCAGACAATTTCTTGCTTGCCTGCTCTCTGTTCCCTGTCTACTATGACGCCGTGCTGCGTGCGCAAGTGGCAGTCCAGTTTCACTTGAACGTGGAATGCCTTGTAACAAATGTTGCATTTCACTTTCTTAGGGTAAACTTCGGTATCGCCTAAAAGCTTTTTCTTCTCGCACGAGAACGCTAGATGTCCTTCTAAGAACCTGAGAGAGCTGAAGTAATCGAAGCAGTAGTTACATCTCAAGGAGTTGTGGTAGTCAATGTGTCGCTCGTAGTTCCCTTTGCTGGCAAGGACCTTCATACAGATGGAGCACTGCAGGTCTTTCAGTGGGCCGTCGAGCGGCTGCTCCGTGCGCTCCGCGATCCAGTTCTCAAGCACATTGTGCGCGTCGCGCAGGTGGTGGTGCAGTGCGTAGCCCTTCACGAACTTCTCGTCACAGTGCGGACACTTTAGCGGGTTGTCGTAGTGTTTCTGCGCCAAGTGTCCCTTTATGTGAATCTGGTGGTTCTTTAGCGAAATGTATTTCTTTCCACAGAACTTACATTTAAAGAACTCTGGCTTCCTTAAATGAGCTTCCTCGTGGGACTGCAGTCTCCGCTCGTCTAGAAATACTTTGGCGCACAACTTACAAGAGTAGTAGAGTGGTGGCGGAGCGTCGGGGTCGGACTTGATCATCTTACTCTCGGGGTGCGTGCGCCGTAAGTGACGGATCAGCTTCACCAAGTCAGGGTAGTAACGCGTACATATTGGACATTTAACTTTATCCTTTCTGAATTTTTCGATCCTCTTTTTGTGGGACTGATGATCAAAGTTGTGTCCCTTCACATGTCTTTGGTAATAGCCCTCGTCGGTGTACCCTTTGCCGCAAATGGTGCACTTGTAGGGACCGTTATCGTCTTCGTAGTGAGCTCGGGTGTGAAGTTCTAGTCTGCGTTTGTTAGTGAACTTCACTTTGCAGATGGAGCACTCGTGGCGGGCGCCATACAGGAAAGTTTTGGAGGTGTGCCATGAGAGATGACATTTGAGGGAGTTTTCTGAATCGCAGATCTTGCCACAGAGGTGGCAGGTGTGTGTCCCGTCGAAGACGCTTCTGTCGGCATTGCTGGGCATGGCGTCGCCTACGATGGTGTTGATAACGCTGTCGCCCTTCTTGTAGTGTATGGCCATGTGCGAGAGGTAGACCTTGCGGTATTGGAAGACTTTCTCGCAGATGGAGCACTGGTAGTCTTTGTTCTGGAAGCGCGTTTGCTTGTGGTAAGTCATGTGCGCCTGCGCGGCGCGGAGGTGCTTGCTGCGGCGACCGCAGATGGCGCACGTAAGGTGCTTGGGGTCGAGGTTGGTGTCACGGTAGTGCTCGCGCATGTGGATCTTGTAATGGCACTGGAACTTGAAGGACTGAAACAATACATTACAATTGAAAACGTGTTCAAGAAGATTTTAATAGTAGATTATTCACTAAAAGGATAAAGCAGTGTCTTTTGTCATTGGCACTATTTTGGATCCCGAACGTAACGACGGATTCTAGGGCTCCCGAGTGCACTGAGGGAGCGCCGAGTTAACTCCTGAGCGAAGCGATGGAGTTAAGACTAGAATCTTGAGTGCAGTGAGGGATTCAAGCTCGCCAAAGATAAAGACACCTATATCCCCGAGGGGAATACTCTACTGTTGTCTGTTCACAATAGTTTATGAAACTGATAACCGGGAGTGCCTAGTCCAGTCAATCCAACATACTAACGAGGGGTACGCATCACAGCAACCGATCAGCTGTTGCGATGACATGCCGCCATTACCGCCACAGATAATGTAGAAACAGCGGCTGGGCGAGTATAATATGCACATTATTCAATTTTGGACTGGACCATACTTATAAAGAAATTGTTTTTATTGTTGCAATTATTTTTGTTTTATCTATTTAATTAATACATTATTGTTATTTATTATTCCACTATAATCTCTCTATTAAATTGCGTAATTCCATTATTTTGTTCGTTGATGGTACCTAACTAAAACCTATGAAGTGAGAACTCTCTGGCCAGCTGTACTTTTAATAGAAAAACATTTTTTTTATTATGGTTGACATTTAACAAACAGATGGTGTGGAAAAATGTAACTTGTCGTTTAATTTTTGAAACAGAGTGGCTGTATGTTATTTTTTTATTTGTGTCTGTGATGTCTTGTTCATACCTTTTAGTTGGCGTTTTTGTCGTAGTTGGGTTTTAGTTTTTAACTTTCTTGGGGTTTTGGTTCATTGAGGGTTCTACAGATATATTTTTATTTTATGAACCATTCTTAATGGGATCCACTGAGAGCTCTTAGTTCCCCTAGTTAGTCTCCCTAGTTTTGTTTATTTATTGTTTTATATAAGGGAGTGAGTACCGAGATGACGACTAATAGAGAAGTAGGGAACAAAAAGACATGTTGTGCCGAGCGCAAATAATCTGCAATAATGACAACAGAATGATTATGATGATGATGATTATTATATATAGGCTGTTTGGAAGCTGGCTGCAAAGCTTTTAAAGGGGTGATAGTTGACACCATTTAGAGAATTTTGAGCCATGCATGTCTGAGACGAAGTCTGTTTTCTTATTTTTAACTGTTATATCAAAAATAAGACTGACTTTTTTTCAGTGACACTTTAAAATCTGATCATGTTCGCACGGGGCGAACATGGCCAGCTAGCTGATCATGTTTGCGCGGGGCCAACATGCCCACATATCGCACAAAATATAGAGGTTTTGAAGGAAAACGGGGAGGCCTCGCGGAACCCGCGGAACAATATAACGCTTCCAACGATACCTCATTTATCAAAATACGACGAGTAGTTTAAGTTATGACGGAACAGATGAACATACATAATACATACAAAAACTGTAAACATCATAACCCTCCTTTGAATTTGCAGTAGTCGGGTAAAAGAGCGCTACATAAACTAAGAAAGTCCTTACCTCCTTACAGACGGAACACTCGTGCTTCTTCTCAATATTATTGCCTACATTGGAGTGCCAGTTGACGTGCCTCTTCAAAGATATAAGGGTCGGCATCTTCTTGTTACAGATGGGACAGGTGAAGCCGCTAAGATCTACTAGCGGCTTGCCCTCGCCCGGAACCTCACCAAAGTCGTTGTGACTCTGGATCCAGTCCAGGGGTTCCGCTTTTGCCACAACGACTTCACAAAAATCCGACGGGTTCACGGTATCTTCGATCCGTTTCTGTTTTAGTCTGTGAATCAGCTTTATATGGTTTGCGAGAGCAGAACAGCTCTTGAAGGTATCCTCGCACTCGGCGCAGGTGTACAGGTTCCTAGGCTTCATGTTCTTTGAAATATGCGTCTGGTTGTGTTCGTTGATCGCGCCGACCTTCATGTCGAGGTCGCAGATGAGGCAGCGCACGGAGCAGTCTTTGAGGTAGATTTTGGCACGCTTGTGTCCCGAGCTCATGTTGTGCTTGGTCCGCTTGTGGTGGAGGAGGAGCCGGCGGTACGAGAACTGTTTCTCACATATATCACACGTGTTGTCGTCCTCTTCTTGACTAGATTCTGACTCAGTCTGCCTATAGGCCTTCTCGCTCAAGAGACTCGTCGATGCCTTATCAGGTGGCTCTATCTTTACTTGCACAGGTACTTCTGAGTGACACCTAGCCTCGTGTGTTTGAAGAGCTTTCTTGTATTTGAACTCTTTGTCGCATGTTGGACAATTAAATTGACTGGTGGGAGTGCGAGATTGGCTATGCACTGATTGTATAGACGCAGTGTCGTCTATGGTGCTTGCTCTGAAAAGATAAGAAGCATCAAACTTAACATTGTTCATTAAAAAAAAAAACGTTTATTTAAACAATAAAGTTTTAATCTAGGAAAGGATAATATGTACCTAGATTCGTTGTCGGCTCCACCATCATTGTCATCGATATTCGACATGTGCGCCGCCAGATGCGTGATCAGCAACTCTTGCGAGGGGAGCTTCTTTAAGCACATCCTACACTCGTGGTAATCCTGTGACTCAGGTTCCACTGAACTCTTCACTGACATCCGAGGCTCGAAGTGCATGTTCTTAAGATGTAAGAAGTAAGAGTTCTTTCTCAACACCACCTTCTTACAAATGGGACACTCATACGACACAGAGTCGTCTCTTTTCGGGCACTTGTTGAAATGCGCACTGTGAACATAGTAATCGTCGAACTGTTTCTTGCAGTACATGCACGGAACTGTCACCTTTCCATTTTCCCGTTTATCAAGATCTTCTTTTTTCAAAACTGCTGCATGAACCACCTTCATATGCTTTGCCAAATTGTCAATAGTCTTGAATTTGGCCGAGCATATTTCGCACACGATGTTCCGGTTCTTCATACCATCGATCGGTTCTAAAGAGATGAGCAACTCTTTCTGTAGAGGCTTGACGGGACTTGTAGTCTTCCCGCATATTTCGTGGTGACGTTTCAGCATGATCTTTAACTTGAATGACTTGCCACATTTGTCGCAGTTCAATTTGTCTTCTACGTCTGTCGCGTCCTCTATCTTCTGCGGAATATCAACGACGGCGTTTTCGCCAAGAGTTTCTTTTTTGTCGTGTACCCTCTTGTGGACAGCGAGACTTCTTTGGGATTGGAAATGTTTGGGGCATTGATCACAATTGAAGCTATTTTTAAGTAAGGGCTCGTCGGAGTCAGTATCGGGTAAGTACGAGGCGCTGTTGTCTTCGTAATCTGAATCTAATTGCGAGATGTGTCCTGACAGTCTTCTGGGTCGCTTGTGGGTGCGTCTGAGTTCCTCGACGCGTTTGGAGCCGCTGGGTCTGTAATCGCTGGACGCGCCACCAGTGGATGCATTGTCGACGCTGTCCGCACTACGTTTCCGGGTTCTGGTGGCGGGGGTTACTTTTTCTTCGATGAAAGACGAGGGTTTGGTTAAGTTGGAGGTGTCCGTATGATTTGAAAAGGCGGAATCGCTGCTCTGTCTGTTGGGTGGCGGCGGACTGATGCTGAATCCTGGAAATTCGCTTACTGTCATTGTTTGGTCATAATTATGCATTTTGAGGTAAACATGAACTACGAAGTAACGTGAGTCTTACCGGGTGGAGGCACATAGTTGCGGCGTAGCTCCTGGTCAGCTCGCTCACACTGCTGTTTGAAGATGTGAGCGCTGCTGAGCTTCTGTATGCACTCCGAGCACACCTTGTCAGGCAGCCCATCGCCGTCGTATATCTATAACAATGCACATCCTGTGATCAGCAGACTTTGTGTGCTGGGTGGAGAATAAATACATAGATATTGGAGCCTATTCATCCTCTTGTACGCCAACTTAACTAAAATTAGTTTTGCTAACGAACTAACAGAAAGCGCAAGATAAGGATAATGACGTTATCAAGACGTTTTAAAGCTGTAAAAAAAACTTTTAAGTATTGAACTACAACCCAGGTACTCTCTATGAGACCGCTAGTAACTCCAAGGCGTTGCTGGCCTTTCTTGAGGAGTTGGGGTGGATCAATTAATCAATTTCCTACAAGTGCACAAAATACGCGCTTAGAGGTACGAGTAATAGACACCATCCTATCATAATTATACCAAAAAAATACAAGAACTTCAATATATGCATATACACATTACCAAAGTAACATTTTTTACAATTTTTGTCTGTCTGTCTGTTTGTTCCGGCTAATCTCAGAAACGGCTGGTCCGATTTTGACGGGACTTTCACTGGCAGATAGCTGATGTTATAAGGAGTAACTTATGCTACTTTCCCGGTAGCACGTTCCTGTAGGATAATTTCAGACGTCCACCAAGGCGAAGCCGCGGGCAGCAGCTAGTTACAAATAAGTAAGTTTTGAACCTGTCATCTAGAAGCCTTGTTTTTGAGCCTTAACATTAAAATATTGTAAAAGTAAAAACATGAAAGAAAATCTTTATTTATTTAACCATTTATGTACACACATATAAACAGACAAGAAGAAAGGAACAAAAAAATATGTACAAAAGTGATACTTAAACCTTTATGAATTTATTAAATGTAAAAGCAAGCAATTAAAAGATTGTTCTTTCCCTGTATAAAAATGCCTGGACGCTTGCAGTGGGACATAAAAGGTTGTTATTAGTAATTTTTTTTTAAAAGGTTGTTATTAGTAGTTTTTAATAGCAGCAGCAAACAAACGAAGTAGAATGGAATAAGTTACATTATTCATAAACAGAATGAAACACACATGATACTGGAGTTTTTTTTTAATGATAACCTGACTAAAATTCCTATTTCAAATATAGTATACAATTGTTTCAGGATCTTAGCAAATATGACTATTTTTTTAATCCATTACAGTAATGTTTTGATTAAATCAGCAGTGTTTTCATTCACTTCTACAGAGAGAGGAAAACTTGTAAGAATTTTGGTATTGGTAAGGAAAGTAAAGTTGCTTAGAAGTTTACCTACTTTCCTAACTGCTTACTAATCAATGTGAAAAGATTACATTAAAATATAGATAATATGTACAAGTATATAATAAAAAAGGGAAGGGCATCAAAAAAACATCTTTCATAGATTAGTTATTCTTTGTGTACAAATGTACTCAAAGAATAACTGTTCAGAAAAGACATCATAATTCTATTCTAGTAATAATATACAGAAAGTGTGTAATCAGAGAAGAAATTATGGTAATAAAAATGAAAATAGCAATATGTATTTGAGAGAAACCTACTTATCTTTAAGCTCAAAAGGATTTAAGTTTCAGTAAACAAATGGTAACATAATACTTGGTCTTCAAACTCATAATTTGAAATCAGATACGTGATTCTTCCGAGTTTCCCATCGAATCGAGCCGAATGAATAAATCAAGTTTTTGGACTTACTTTCACCCGGGCGCATTCCATTGCCATCTCCGCGAGCTGCAAAGCATTGTCGACGGTGAAGATGGAGTAAAAGTCGCCAAGCTTGAGGCAGAGCCTGCATTTTCCAAGCTTGAGGGCCATATTGATTTGCTCTCATGAAACTTCATGTCATTAAAACATCACATCTGTGGAATGAGCTGCGGAAAAAACGATTTCTCTATAAAAGTATGGTACAATCTTGATATCAAAGAGCACGCCAAAACTAAACACTCCAAAACACACCAGATAATTCGGTAAAAATAATAAATCTACCTTTTCCAACCGGCACCCTCCACACGTAAAATAAAATTATACATATACATACACAGTATACACGCACACCAGTATTATAATGATGCTCAGTGACACACACAAAGAGCAGACAACACTATTTTGAAAGTTGCAATACTTCCATTACTCCTCCACCAACACTACCAACTTCTAGATTTTAAGTGTCAAAAACACGCGTTTTAGCGTATCACAAACTTACAGTTATGGATGTAGTATGTACTTCTGGGGTCAAGTCCAAGTCCTAGTCCACAAAAAAAACCGGCTATCCTGCCGGGTGGTGCGATGACTGCCGGTTTTTAACATACTGCTAACAACACTGAATATCTGAATATTTCTCAGAAAATAATAATTACGAAATATCAACTAAGATCTGTCAAGTGTCAAGTCAAAATTCTGCTTTGTCTATCTGTGAGGTGTGAGTGTGTGATGGTGTTTGAACTGCTAAAACAATAACAATAACTTAGAGAAAAGGAAAATTAAATTATAACTACAGTTCGCCGTAAGAACTAGAATGGTGTATTACATAACAGGGTCTAATGTCTTTGGACAGTGGCTTTGTGACAATGCAGTTGTAAGTGAATTTCGTAACTTTACAATTACTAAACATGGTTTAGGAATAGGTTTAAGACAGGCAAACCTTGTGCAGATAAACTGGTCGTATAATATATTTGAGGCAGACAGCATATTCTATATAACAGGTGCTTGGGATGGGAAAGAAAAAGAACTTGTTAAAATACCACTTCCTGAAGAGTGCACTGGTTCTAATGTTGAACTAAGCGTTATAGGTAACGATTATAAAATATTGCTGGTTGGCAAGAATGTGAATACAATATGGGTGATAGATTTGAAGACAAATGCAAGTAAAAAAATACAGTTTCATGTTGAAGAGCCTCTTGAGGATATTGTGAAGAAACCGAAGATGGACAATAATCTATCAAAAGCTGGGATTACTAATGATGCGTGTATATTTTTGACATCAAATGGTGATGTATACACTGGAATTTTACCAAGCTATGTAGACACAAGGAACTGTAAAGGAAAAGTAATTGATATAAAGTGTGGCTATGAACATTTTGTATTATTAACTGAAGAGGGCAGAGTCTACACTTGGGGTAATGGAAGGTAGGTAGGAAATTGAGAACCTACTACATTTGACCATGGAGTTGAAAACCAATATGAGCCCTGGTACATACTATATTTTGCAATTATTTTATTTTTCAGGAGATTACAGCTGGGCCATGGTGATATAGGTAGTCAAGAACTACCCACAGAAATAGATGCACTTGCTGGTATAAAAATAATTAAAATTAGTGCTGGTGGTTGGCACTCTCTAGCACTGAGCGAGTTTGGTGATGTGTACGCTTGGGGCTGGAACGACACTGGCCAGCTTGGAATCAAAAATATAAGTAAAGAAGGCAAAGAAAGTTACTCCATCCCAACTCTAATTTATCTCTTTGATGACCAGGACACAGAAGTGGAAAAAAATATTAAAGATATTGCCTGTGGATCCAGGCATTCAGCTATACTCCTAAGTGATAAAACGGTTTGGACTACAGGCTGTAACAAATATGGACAGTTGGGGCTTTCGGAAAAAAGTTACCCTTCTCTGAATTCTTTTAGGAAAGTTTTTAGTTGTGATAAGGACTGTTCACTGATTTGTGGACCATGGAATACAGTGATATACTCTAGCTAAATACTTAGCAAAATGTTAATTGTTACAAAATATTTGTAGATAAATAAATGTTGAAACAAAATATTGACTTTTTTTTTCTTGCACACCATAACGCCATCATCAATAAGTTATTTTCTTACCGTAGTAATGAGAGCAATTTCATTCTGACCATTCACTGTAAGAGATCTTTTCAATAGGCATCAAATGTTTTAGATGCAAAACTAAAAAACGAAACATGTTGCGCCGACCCCAAATAAATTGGGATAAGGGCAGGAGAATGATGACGCTTATGATACAGGGTCAAATTAAAATTAGCTAGCGAAACTCCGCAGATGTGATGGGTATCTATACCTTAAATTGATAAAACGAAAAAAATATATACGATGTATTTTTTCGGAGCCAACGAACGCATTTATTGTAGTTACATGAAGCACTAGCGGACTAAGTGGGGGGCGGCAGGTGCGGTCCGCCCCGGGCCCCCGGTCTTGGGGGGCCCTCAAATCTCGAGCCAAAATATGTTCAATAAGTAAAAGGCAGTTTGTAGTTGGGGATCCCCCCGTACGTATGCTAAATATAAATGTAGGGTGCTAAAATTTTAGAGCTCACTGAGCTCTCTCTTGCATCCTTTTCTGCGTAAGTCGACAAAGTAACTTTTATTTATGTATGCTACCTTACAAATGTATACGGGGCAGACTGCAAGCATTTTCGAGCTCTCTTCGCTCGCTCTAGCATCGTTTAGTTGTCTAATACTCTTACTTTTCAGTTTAGGTCAACAAAGTATTTCCTATTTCTTTATGAATAGCAAAAAGAAAATCTCACTCTTTCGAGGCACGGTGCTTAAACTTTCGAGCTCGCTTCACTCGCTCTTATATACTACTTCTCAAACCCTTCTGCGTACCTCGGCTGGGCCCCCCATTTAGTTTTGCTGCCCCGGGCCCCCATCAGGCTTAGTCCGCCATAGCGTTGCAAAACTTCGGAAGTATTCGCAATAATTCGGAAACATTTAAAAGAATACTTCGATTGGAAGGAATACTACCGCAGCAAAAAAACAGCGTAAAATAAATATTGTAAGTATGAAGTAGGTAACCTACGTTTTATTACTTAAGAATTAAATTATTCCCAGTAGTTACGAATGTACTCGTGTGCTTATGTAGCTTGAGGAGACTCGCCGTTACGTTTAGCAGATATTTCGCCATGCCGCTACTTGAATTAACGCCATCTAGCGGACAAGAGTAGACTATAAATGGAGAACATCCCTCGTTAATCGTTCGGCGACGCCAGCGCTCGCCTGCACGTAACAATAGCACACCCACCGAGGCCCGCAGCCGTTCTTAATTCATAAATTCAACGAAGTATTATTCGATTCCTACGTACCTACAATGCGGGAATATTTCCCTGTAAGTTATCTACTAGTGACTACTCATTATTTTATTTTTACTATGATTGAGTTTAGAATGGGCCGATTTTGTCCGGATGTTATTTACAAGTTTAGTTTACTTCGTAAAAATGTTTTTGCTTTACGATTTAATGGAAAAAACGTAAATAATTAGTTAAGTAAGATAAAAGTAAGTACGTATACGTTGTACGTAGTTTAAAGTACGTATTTAAGGCCTAGATACGTAAGTACTTTAAATGTTTTGATAAAACAAATTATGTAGTCGTAAAAAATATATTTGTTTGTAGAATAGTGTTCAACCGAAATTAATCAATAACTAGTTACATAGTTAGATAATAAATAAGTAGTGTTCAACCGAAATTAATCATTAAAGAGACATTTTAAATAATATACAATACTTAATAATTAGATTATCCTTTCTTTTAGGTACCTCCCTATTATAACATAAATTACTATCTTATAAACTTATTTTAGTATCTAACTATAACTATGTATTTACCTCTCTATCACTTTCACACCTAATAGACCGCTTATAAACACGTAGTACGTAAGTACATATCTAAGTAGATGAAAGAAATATTCGGAAGTTTTCAAATCGTATTATACAAATTTTTATGAATGAACGCGTTGTAATATATAGTCACTGGCATTAACGCCGTCTAGCGGGTAAAAGTAAAAGCTGTAACTGTACAACTTCCGTCGGTAGTGCTCGCCTGCGTGCGCTTTCTGCTGCTGCGGTGACCAAGGTTAGGAAGGAAGGAAGGAAGGAAGATTCGTGAGTATGGATACACAATCAATAACGCGGAACATATGTAATTTGCAATGGTAATTGCGCCGCCATCTCGCGGTCAATAGTCGAACTCTACCAGGTGATCCAATAAGTAGCCTACTTACCCGATGTCGGTCAGCGTGATTATATTATGGCAACTTGGGCATACCGCCTCGTAATCCGCCACTAACATGAAGTACGAGTTTAGATTAGAATATCAGTTATTTTTTTGTTAACTACATAGCTAGGTACGTGATAGGTACGGTACCTATTAAGAATAAGACGATAAAACAAACAAAAACTGATTTTCTAAACTCACACGGGAAGTAACACGGCCAAAGAACACTTTTTTTTTTTTTTTAATTCTATCATCTAAGGAGTGTGGAAATCGGTTGTCATGGGCGTGATTCGGAGGAATGAGGAAAATGTCGTGAGGAAACTTTTGAGTATGAATGTAGTTGGCCGTAAGAGTAGGGGAAGACCAAATAAACGACGAAATGTGTGAAAGATGAATGATATCATGGCTAGAATGAGGGTGACAACCGCGACGACGACTAATAGAGAAGTGTGGAAGAAAAAAGACATTGCGCTGACCCCAAATTAATTGGGATGAGGGCAAAAAAATGATACAAAGATATGGATACCTACCCATCGCGTCTACGGAGTTTCGCTAGCTAATTTAATTTAACCCTGTCCCCCTATAAGTTGTCTGGTATAACAAGATTCTTCTGGGATATTCGGGCAATAATCTAGACATTTTTTTTTGGGTAATCATCAAATTTCTTCTCCCGCTCTGGGCGGAGCGGGAGGGCGTGTCAGACGTTTAATGAGTAAAACCCACCCGTATTCCTTCAATTGCCTGTGCGCCAGGCAACCCCGGATCTAGGGGGGGGCAAACCCGGGCCGACGGCCCAATTTCAGGGGCGGCAAATTCAAACGTGGGAGACAAGTGCACTACCCAACGCAACTCTGCGATAAGTGCAGGTGGCGCACTGAAGAAATCACTACGTGAATTAGCGTAGGAATAGGTCGGCAAACGATGTGAGCGGGTTGCGGGCGAAATAGTGGAATTCTGCCAGGCAATCTCCGTTTTTAAAGCACATACTCCACGTTTATTTGGCGTTATAAAAAGGTTAGCCTTCTATCTCTTGCAACAGATCTATGCCGCGACGAAACAGACGCGGATGAGCGCTTCTGTCACTTCTGTGGCCATTTAAAGAACAAATCGTTTATTTTAGAAATATTCCTCCTCGTTATAGGTACGCGGGGCGCCAGGCGTCCCGTCCTATCCGACGCCTGTAAGTGCAAAGGCAATTTTCGCTCGCTCGTGCATTCTAGATTGTCTTATTTGGTGTTAAGCTTTTCTGCATTAGTCGAGTGTCGCGATCTTAGCAATCGAAAATGATAACAAGACAATCAGATTAATTATGACAAGGCCATCGATAGTTTTGCAGAACAAAAGGCTCAAAGTGTAAAATTTTTATTCTAATTTACCTACTAACAATAAAGCTGAAGAATTTGTTTGTTGTTTTGTTTGAACGCGCTAATCTCTGGAACTAGCAGTTTCATTTGTAAAAATCTTTCGCATTAGATAGCCCAATTCTTGAGGAAGGTTATAGGCTATTTAACATCACGCTACGACCCTTAGAAACCGAGCAGTAAGAAAAAAAGTCGAAAAGAACGCTAACCGAAAAGGAAGTAATATCGAGGGCGAGTGATGCGCAGCGACGCGGTGGGCTGGGGGCCGAAATTTCATGCGGACGAAGTCGCGGACAGAAGCTAGTATTCTATAATCTCACAATTTATTTCAAATATCCTGTCCTATACTAAATAAAATAATTGTTCGATGTCCATGTATATTTAAATAAATAAGTTTTCATTTAAAAGGTTAAAGGATTGGCGGGGCGGGGGGCGGCAGATTTTGCCCCGCCTCAAAAAACTTCTAGATCCGGGGCTGGCGCCAGAGCCACGGTACTTAACTCTTTCGATCAATCCGCGACCCTGGCAGGCATCGGCCCTATCGGACCCCATCAATTGGTGCTGATATCTCTTTGAGACGCGCATGGAACACAGCGCGCCATCTAAGGAACCGGGCCTGGTCCTTACCGGACGGTGAGTTCCCCATTGCTCGCCGTCCGTAAGCCCGCTCCTACGGTGGCCGGGAATCGGCTATAGACTCCCGACGCCTAGGGTGTCTCCTCATGCGGGGACTAGGGGCGTGAGGGCGCAACGATTGCCTCTCCCTCACGTGATCAGGCTCCTCCTTCGCGAGCCTTACTGCTTCACAGAAGGAGGTGACGGCTTCCCATGCCCTCTCACTACGTACCATGACCTTGACTAGGGCCGGACGCGAGAGATCGCAGCCGCTGATCGCCTTCGCGAGGACACGGCGGTTCTCCGCCTACGCTTGGCAGAACTCTACAGTATGCTCCACCGTGTCTTCCGGGTGATCCACACAACAGTAACACCCGGGCGTTTCCTACTGCCTTATCCGGAACAGAAACCTCCCGAAACAGCCATTTCCAGTGAGGACCTGCGTCAGGCAGAAAGTGAGGACGTCGTGGCGCCTCTCAAGCCACTCCTCAAAGAGGGGACTTACCGCAGAAAATGTGGCGTGTCCAGCACTGAGTTCTGAGAGTCGCACTCTCTATGCCGCCATGAGATCCCGCCGGAGCTCAGTCCGCTGTGCCGCGATTTCTCGAGGCAGCGGAGTTACGCCCCGGCGTTTCACCTCCTTCCGCCACTCCCAAATGTGCGTGAGGACTTTTGCCTCCGGATCCCATGGCGGTAATCCGGCAAGGAGGCTCGCCGCCTCACAGGAAACCTGGTGGTATCCCAGGACCACCCAGATGGCCATGACCCTTTCTGACGCGTTCAACCGGCGGGCTGGTCGGCGCTTCAATGAACGTGCCTACACCGGTGCCCCGTAAAGGGCCATGCACCGCACGACTCCCGCGTAGAGCCTCCGGTAGGAGGCGTTTGGTTGGACCCCCTAGATTGGGCAGGAGCCGCTTCAAGGCAGCCCCGGCCCGCTCCAGTCTGGGAGCCAAACGTCGGAAATGCTCCACGAAGTTCCACCGACTGCCAAGGACGAGTCCAAGGTCTTCATCGTTGACTCGACGCCGATGTGAACTCCTCCTACCGTTATTAGAGAACCGGACGGTGGCGCTTAGGTTGATGAATCAATACAACAATAAAGTAATAGGTGCCAGAAAGTTGCGGGATAAACTTTGTCCATGGGTTCCCCCCCCGCTGATGCAGAGTCTCCGGCCCCAGCTCGTGGAGGATGTGGTGAGCGCTCTTTTCCCCTCGTGAGGGGAGCATACTCCCCCACCCATGCCTCCGCCTCGTGTAGTGCCAGATTCGGAACACACTGCCGACGACAACGGCGATGCTCCGGAGGTGACCCAGGTGGAGCTAAGAGTGGCAGTACGTAGGCTGAGTGCCAAAAATACCGCCCCAGGACCCGACGGCTTACCTAGAAAAGCCTGGTTCCTGGCCTTGGAGCCTCTCGGGCCTCGACTAAGAGGGCTCCTAAGCGAATGCTTGCCAGTTCCCACTTCCAGTTCCCACTTCGTTGGAAGACGGGGAAACTAGTCCTCATTAAGAAGCCGGGGAGCCCTGCGGAGTGTCCGTCCGCTTACCAGCCCATCGTGCTGCTCGACGAGGTGGGCAAGCTCTTTGAAAGTATCATTGCAGACCGCCTCGTCGGGCGGCTGGTAGTGTAGGGCCGGACTTGGCGAAGAGCTAGTTTGGTTTCCGTAGGGGGCGCTCTACGGTGGATGTCATCATGCACGTACGAGCCCTCACGACGGAGGATGCTGTGGCCCGGGGTGGGGTTGTCTTGGCGGTGTCTCTACATATCACCAATGCCTTCAATACCCTACCCTGGAGTTGCAACAGGGAGGTACGCCGGCATCACCGAATGCCGACCTACCTCTGTCGTCTGGTCGAGTATCTGACGGACATGGCCATCATCTACTCCGGTCACCAGGGAGAGTGGAACCAGCGAGAGCTGTCATGCGGTATCCCACAGGGATCGGTCCTGGGGCCGCATATGTGGGACATCGGGTACGACTGTGTGCTGCGCGCCGACCTCCCTAGCGTCGTCAGCATGCTGAGCTACGCTGACGACACGCTGGTCCTGGTGCAGGGGCGGTCGCACCAGGCGGCGGCCGAAATAATGATACTTGGACTTGTGACAGTCGTCGAGAGGATCTGGCAATTGGGACTCGAGGTGGCCTTGCACAAGCCCGAGGCCATGTGTTTTCATGGTCCTCGAAACGCGCCACCCACTCTAATGTCTCGCTGGTGGTGGCGTGTGTGTTGGATCATTAAGTTCACTTCAAAATGGTTGAGCTAAATGGTGCTGATCCATGCGTCATGTTCGTGAACGGGCGCTGTGAGTGGGGACTGGTCATTTCTTAGCTGCCACGGCTTATTTTAATTTAATTTAATATTTGAATTGTTTTTGTCTTTTTATTACGTACGCTTTTAACTTTCTGCGTCGTTTTCACATGCATAATTTCAACATGAACAATTTAACCAATATTTTGTAACCATATTTTGATGGAAGAGAGTGTCCATGGAGTTTCTTGCCCGTTCTTCTCCATAGGTACCTACTACGCTTTGGAATGGGCAACAAGCTTCATCTTTCTGACTGACCGACCCCTTGACAATTCAAAAGTGCCTTTTACAATCTTCAGCAGCTCCAACAGTAGTTTCAAATGCTAATCAATTAGTTTATGCGCCCTAGTGGAGCAGGACCAGCGTTGAGCCAAGCATTTTTATCAGTGATTTAATCCCCCAACTTATAATATGCTAGGCTGCATAGTGTGCGTTTTATACAAAATTTGAATTTCGTTTCATTCAGTTGAAGTATATGGGGAGGTATTTTATTGTAACATTTTAAACAGATGAAAGATGAGTCTACTTTAGCTAGCCTGAAACCTGGCTGAACTAATTGCTCCCTGTTTCTAGTGATATAATTGTGTCTTTCAACGCTTTTACTAAAAAGATGTAGATTTTCCTTACCATGATGTTTTCATAGATATATTGACATGGTACCGTCATGATGTTAATATCTTTAAACCGTTCCCTTAGATAGTCGCGCCTGCGGAGGCCATATATGACTCTGATGGCTCTTTTCTGCAGAATAAAAATAGACTCGACGTCTGCAGCCCGTCCCCATAGTAAAATACCGTACGACATAATACTATGAAAGTAACTAAAATAGACTAGCCTCGCGGTACCTGCATCAGTAAATTGACGGATTTTTCTCACAGCATATGCTGCTACACTTAGCCGATCTGCAAGGGATGTTAAACGAGGACCCCATTGAAGCCTTGAGTCGAGCGTGATCCCCAGGCAAACAGTTTTATCGACGAATTCTAGTTGCTCTTGATTTAATACTAGCTCACAATTTGTACTTTTGACATTTGGTAAGGAAAATCTAATACACTTCGTTTTTTCCCATACTAAATTATTAGCAGTGAAACAATTTTGGATCTGCAGTAGGGTGTTATTTACGTTGTCAAGATTTGATGCACATCTATTAATTTAAAAAATTAAAGAAGTATCGTCAGCAAATAACACCATCTGTGGTTGGGGTTTTAACAAATGGGGTAGATCATTAATATATACTAAAAAGAGGAAAGGACCCAATATCGAGCCTTGTGGGACACCCATTTTTCTTTTAAACCGAGTGAATTGACACCTTTATTTGAACTTAATGTTGTCTATCATTTAAATAAGATTTTACAAAACCGAGAACAAGTTTTCCAAGTCCATAATGCTCAAGTTTCAAGATTAAGGTTTCGTGGTCGATGCAATCAAATGCCTTGGAGAGGTTAAAAAAGATTCCTACAGCGTCTTGGGCCTCTTCCCACGCCGTAAATATGTGTTTTAATAAGTTGACACCGGCGTCAGTCGTACAGTATGGTTTCACCAAGGGACGTTGTACGCCGTACAACCGTGGTTGGTGAAACCATACTGTTGATCATGTAAGATTTTATTGGTGTTAAAATGATTGAACATTTAATTCAGTATTACCTTTTCAAATACCTTCCTGAAAACCGGCAACACGGTTACGGGTCTATAATTATTGGTGTCTCTACTATCCCCTGATTTGAAAAATGGTATTACCTTACTGTATTTCATTAGATCCGGGAAGACTCCTTGATCCACACACAAATTAAATATTAAGGCCAAGTACGGCGCTATAGTCTTAATAATGGAGGAACAAATGTTGATAGACATTCCCCATATATCTTCGGTTAGTTTGATCTTGATTTGCTTGAAAGCTTTTATTACTATTATGGGGTTTATATGCTTGAATTTAAATTCAGTCAGGCAGGATGAAACGTTTGCTCTTAATATGTCAATAGAACGCGAAGGTGACGAGTTTAAGGTTTCAGTAGTTTTAAGTGGGATACTGGTAAAGAAATTTACAAATTCTTGAGCAACTTCTTTGTTAGTGCTTATGGGACCATGAGAAGTCTCGAGTTTGAAATCATTATTATGTCTTTTATTCCTGTTAGTTTCATTTTCATTATTGATAATTTTCCAAACCGTCTATATTTTATTATCGGCTGATTTGATCTTGTTGCTAATGTACAAGGCTTTAGCTACTCTTAGTACCCTAATCAAGATTTGTTGGTCACATTGTAAAATGAAAACGTTTATTCTGATATTTTATATGCTAGACCAAAATAACAGCTGCGATAGACCATGGTTTATCGATAAGCCTTTTTTTATATTTAATAACATTTCGATGAATCTCTTTTGTAGAACACACTGCTCCATAAGCAAGATTAAAAAAAAGGTCCATCGCAGCATTCGCAGTTGTACTTTACTTTTGGTCTAGCAAATAAAAAATCAGTTATAATATCTGTAGTCTGAGTTAAAATGTATAGCTATCTAGCAGCTGTAGACAAGACAATACGTCTGAGAATATGAATCTACAATACTTTATATTCCGGTGTTCAAATCATTGCACATGTCTTTTTCGAGGAAACGGCAAAATAGCAAGAGTATATATCGCACTGATAACACAATACTGTTGTAACTAAAATATGTAAAATTTGAGATAACATCATATTCAAACGTAAAATTCAATTCCCTACGCGTCAATAATACCGTCGTCAGAATATTGCAAAAAACAAATAAGAGATGGCGCCATTAGTCATTATTCATGATTGACCGACTGTCGTACTCCGCCAACAATAATGTTTCATGTTTAGTTACGATCGAAATTCGGCTAGGAAGGACATGCCGCTTTGCGTTTTAGACCATATTAATTCGAATTGGAACGATATTACTGAATCAGGTACCTATGTAAAAGTTAAACTATTAATTCGAGTTATTTACATTATATTTGATTTAAACCTAAAGATGAACTTCGTGTATTTCTGGTTGTTACACTATCATTGATTCACAATAATGCGATTTAAAGTAATATTTTTACTTACATCATTCTTGTTGGTTTAGTAAGTAATTTTAGACATAATACAGTATTGTTGAATCATTTTCATTAGCTGTTTTTTGTGATAATTTCTTAACATTTAAACAAATACTTATTTGAAATCACAGCATTTAAAATCACGCATTTGAACATGCTAAAGTAAAAATTAGAATACTCTCATTAACTATTTTTTTTTCTTAATTTAGAGTTACTACATTTCATGTGACATACAATATTTAGGGTGTTTTACATAATAAATATTTGTTCTTTATGGCGACAAAAACAACGTCAAACTAGGTATCACCAAAAGAAGGAAAACAACCATTTTAGCCAAAGGGCCAAACTTCAGTATTTTATTACAAAATTAGGATTAATTGTTTTAACTTTACTGTGAGCGACTTACATGCTAAGAAGGTTAAATTTTTCTTCTGGGACGAATCGGAGCGAAAACGAGGTGCGATTGAAATTGGGAGTTGCATTCTAAATAAAATGATATAGAAAATAATACACAGGCTAATAAAGAACTAGATTTCATATTTTACTCTGATAATTGCTGCGGCCAGCAAAAGAATAAGTATCTCCTTACAGCTTAGGCAGTCCAAAAAAATTATGTTAGAAGTATAACCCATAAGTGTCTGATTCGTGGTCGCTCGCAAAAAGAGGGTGACATGCATAGCGTAATCGAAAAAAAGTAAAGCGCTTCCTTAAATCTGGGCTAATCTATGTCCCACAACAATGTGTCACCTTAATTCAGACCGCTAAAAAGATGGATGGGGCAGTCCGGTCTGCCAGCAATCATTTTCAGGATACCGTTACGAGTGTTACGTAAGCGTCGTAGTAAGGAAGCCGCTTTCTTACGCATGATGGCGTGGAAGCCATCCGTGCGAGCTGCAGTAACTGCAACAGCTTCCTGAAAGCGTTGTTGTATTGTACGCACAGGACGTGGTAGGCTCGTCGGGTTGTAGGTATTTTAACCAGGTATCTTTTTTATGAATAAAAGCTGATTATCTGCCTGATTTTTCTTCATTATCTGGTTTTATTTATCAATTTCCTAACCTTAGAGTGAAAATGATTGTGTTGGAGGTAACTACGAAACTTAAACCAAATTTATAATTGTTCTAACATAAAACTGTTACTCAAAACCATAAAGAAAAAGTCACCATAAAATTTTAGTAACTCAAAATGTTTGAACAAGAACTACACAACTAAAAATAATTCATCTTTCTGAAATCTTTATTCAAGGCAATACAGTCGTAACTCAAACATTAGAAATTAATTTAGTATCTGTATTCTTTTTTAATAATCGGTAAATAGATAAATGCCTTATCTTTGTTAATAAACCTAATAAAGTTTTTTTTTTTTTTATAATCTTTAACAGGAAGAAAGTAATCAATTTTTCGTCGATTCTGAAAAAAGTCACATTTTGAGTTACAACAGTATTGTACTAACAGTGCGATATGTTCTGTGGCAAATAGTGAGGTGTGTTTTTCCGCCCACAATTTTGACACATGTCAGCCAGCGTTGCCAATTTAGCATTTTATATGCTAAATTTGGCAGATTTTCATTCTGTCTAGCATATTATTTTGTCGTTTAGCATATAGCATATTTTTTAGCATATTAACTGAAATTAAAAAAAGAACATGAAACGAACGACTGTTTATGAAAATAAAATATTAACATGAAACGAACAATCTCTTTTGTTTTGGACTGGGATTCCCCTTTAAAACTTTTTCGTTTTGACATGTGGATACCATAGACAAACAAAATTACTTCGCTCTTCTCTGTAGGAATGAGGGACAAAGAATAACTTTAATCAAATCGTTACCTACCGAAGTACTAAATTTAAAACAAATGAAAGTGGAAGCAGTGTCTCTCGAGATATAACGGAACGAGTTTTAATAGTTTTTGTTTGTCGTTGTAATGCCTCCTAAGTACAATCAACATTACCGGTCAGAGTGGGAGCAAATGTCCGATTTCAAAGAGTGGTTGCAGCCCGTTGCAAAAGATACGACAAAAGCCTATTAATTTGACTTGACCGTTATTCGAAGCTTATATAATGAGATAGGCTGTACGGTTCCCGCCTTTGCTATTCCTCTCTTTTTCTTATATTTCTATCTCTTTCTAATACGTCACTTCCACTTGGCAGTAGAGGGAGGCTTGTGAAGCGAGCCTTGCCATTTTGATTTCATTGGCGTCTTGTTTCCCGCCGTGGTCGGTCCAACTGTCGTGCCGACCGACACTTGGCTGCAAGACCTACCAACCTTAATTAATTAAAAAAAAAAAAAAAAAAAACATTTGTTCTACACTTAGAGCGGTTAACGTGCGTTTAACCTAGATAAGAGTTGCTAAAGGTAATATTTTCGGTGTTTAATATGGCAGAACCGTGTAATAATGCCGAGAAAGCTGTTATTGATGTAGTTCCAGGCCCTCCTTCACCGTACAAGCGACGAGCTCGGTCAAGTAGTTCCAGCAGCTCGAGTTCTAGTAGCTCGAATTCCAGTAGCAGTTCCTCGTCGTCTAGCGGAGGTAAACCGAAGAGGAATCGCCATAAGAAGAGAAAAGGGGGTAATCGCAAGCATCACTCTAATCGTAAGATTCGAAAATTAACTAAAGAAGTTCGTGTTCTTCGGCAGCAAATTGTTCGCAAGGACAGCGATTATCGCGTGAGTACTAATAATAATTATGATAATGATGGCATCTCACTTATGTCAGGTGTTAATGAAAATCATTACGAACAAATGCTTGATGTTGACCCTGATAATATTAATGCACGTGGCGATGAAAGTTTTGCGAATAATAGTGCACGTGGCGATGAAAGTTTTGCGAATAGTAGTGCACATGGCGATAAAGATTTTACGTTAACTTTTGAAACTAAGCTGAAGGAACCTTCGATGCCCAAGACTTCTGAAACATATTTGAAATTGCTATGTGATTTACAACATTTAAATAAAAGTGAATGGGACGGAATTAGGTATACAGACACTCAAAAATTTTACAATTATTCACCGGGTTATACAGATATTGAAATTAATGAAGAAGTTAAAGCGTATGATTCTCCTCGTCACCTTATATATGCTGATAAGACCTTTGCAGCCCTGACCATGTGCGTGTTCAAACAAAGAGAGGCACTGCAAGGAAGCCTTCAAGAGCTGTTGAAGTGGGCAAGGAATAGTAACTCGCTAGATTATGACACCCTGCTTCAAAAGGTTAATGACCTTTTTTCCACAGGGGACTTTAATACGTGTTCCTCAGATTTATTACAGATTGTCTGTGGACATCGTGCTGAGATTCTCCAAATGCGGAGAGACTGTGTCACTAAACAGGCAAAGGACCCCCTGATGAAGGCCAGTTTAAAGAAAATTCCACCGACATGTACAAACCTGTTCAACGCAGAGAAGTTTACTGCTGCTATCGAGAAAGCTGGCGGCGTAAGAAAATGTTTTTGGCCTTTGCAAAGGGCTAATACGTCTTCTGCCTCGCAGGCGGATGCAAAAAAGTCTCGCGGCCTCTCGCAGGGGTCTAAGCTTTATAATAAGCCCTCGCAGGGTGTTGCTCGTGCAGCTGCGGTTTGTCAACACAATAATGCGCACGCACATTGCGCTAGCAGTAACCCACCTCCGCAAGGTGGATGCAGCAGCGGTCCCCCACCTCCGCAAGGTGACAGTATTGCTCATGGCCGTGCTGCTCAGTATAATTCGGTCGCACCGAATAATCGTAATTGTTTTCGAGGCCGGTCGAATGCTAGACAAAACAATCAAAAGTACGGAAGAAGACGCGCGTCCTCGCCTCCCCAGCGGAGTAATGACAGCAAACGACGTAAGTATTGACTCGTTCAGAGCAGGCCGCCTCCTACAGTTTCGAGACCAATGGGAACAAATGAATGCTCCGGATATCATTCTAAAAATGATAACTGGGTATCGCATACCTTTTTATCAGAAGCCACCACTTGTTCATCCAAGTGTTGTCGAAACAAATCTAAATGTCCCAGAATCTGCCGCAATGACATCTGTAATAAACAAAATGATAGAACAGGGAGTTCTGGAACGGTCTGTAGTTTCGCCAAGTTTCCTTTCATCGATGTTTCTTGTTCCCAAAGGCGACGGCTCGACTCGACCAATATTCAACTTGAAAGCACTGAATTCTTACATCATAATAGATCGATTCAAGCTAATAAATGTGAGTCGCATCCCCGACTTTCTACAACCGCGGGATTGGTTATGCAAAATCGACCTCTCGCAAGCGTATTTTCATTTGTCTGTGGCTCGCAGCCACAGAAGGTTTCTGCGCCTAATTTATCGCAACGAATTGCTAGAAATGACTTGCCTGCCTTTTGGCCTAAGCACAGCGCCCAAAACTTTTGCTACGCTCACAAATTGGATAGCACAGACTCTCAGGCAACGAGGTGTAAGAATAATAGTTTTTCTCGACGATTTCCTGGTCGCACATCAAGACAAAAACAAGCTTCGAAATCATGTGAGCATGGTGCTCAAAACTTTGGAAACGTTGGGCTGGCTAATCAATCACGAAAAATCGATTATCACACCGTCGAAAAGACTAGTGTTTCTAGGAATTCATTGGGATCCATGGTCGAATCGCAAACGACTTCCCGACGAGAAGATTCCTGTACTTTTGGACAAAATAGGTCAGATGCTGAAAAAGCAACGCACAACACTCAGAGAACTTCAGAGCCTCGTGGGTCTATTAAATTTTGCCAGCTTTGCAGTTCCGAAAGGAAGACTCAACTTTCGAGCGCTTTTGAACCTACTGAACCAAATCTTGAAGTCAGATCACAGGACATTACACACCTTACCTCGTGCTGCTATAGACAATCTAACGTGGTGGCGCCAGAATTGTCAATATCCGTCGGCCATACACACGCTGCCGCCTTCTCATTTCCTCACAACGGATGCATCGGACATCGCGTGGGGAGCTCGCCTAGACAATCTCTTACTCTCGGGTCTTTGGTCAGAGGCCGAGAAGGATCTCCATTGCAACCAAAAAGAAATGTTAGCAATCCTAAGAGTCTTGCAAGATCACTGTCAGCTCCTGAGACACAAAACTGTTTTGATTCAGAGCGACAACAAGTCGGTAGTCGCATATCTCCGTCACGAGGGCGGCACCAAGTCTGCTCCTCTCCTGGACTTAACCTACAAAGTTTTCCAAATTACAGAGAACTCCCACATTCAAATGAACGTCTTTCATATACCCGGTATATACAACGGTCATGCCGATCACTTGTCGAGATTTCGGGCGACTCCAGAGTGGCATCTAACTCCAGAATGCACGAACAAAATATTCTCCAAATGGGGAGTTCCACTGATCGACCTGTTTGCGTCCAACCGAGCGCATGTAGTGACGAATTACGTGTCCTTGGATCAGAACGACGACCAAGCCCTGTTCTACGACGCGTTCTCTCAGATGTGGAATTACAGCCTAGCGTGGGTGTTTCCTCCACCTTTTCTAATCCCCAAGGTCCTAAGTTATCTCAATCAAGCACAGGGAACATACCTAATAGTAGTTCCACGATGGGAACGGGTTTTTTGGCGACCCGACATCAAAGTGCGTGCCCTAGCAGCTCCATTCACTCTTTATCACCTAGACAAAGTCCTGATCGACACGACAACAGGACTACCTCCATCGAACGTCCACGACATGACTCTGGAAGTGTGGAAATGTGGGGGTGGTCTGAGATGCTAACATCCTGGAATAGTAGTCAATTAGAACTTCTGGGGAAGTCATGGCGTCCATCAACACGTAAAGTTTATAGCGTTGCTTGGAAGAGATGGCTAGCTTGGTGCGAATCTCACCAGGTTAATCCTTCGACTCCAATAGCAAGCGATTTGGCTAGATTTTTGTCTGATCTCCATTTAGTTGATAAATTATCGTACAATTCTATTTTGTTACACAAGTCTGTGGTTTCCACCCTTAGTAACCCAGAAACATCCGGCCAGTTAGGTTCAAATGTTCTAGTAAAACATGTTCTAAAATCAATAGCATTACATGAACCGATCACCCATGCCAAGCCTCCAGTTTGGAATATTGACGAACTCGCTGTTTTTCTAGAGGGAAAACGCGTTGATGAAAATAATATTTTTCAAGTGCAGAGACATACTGCTACTCTACTTCTCCTATGCTCCGGAAGACGAATCCATGATTTAACTTTGCTTAGAGTCGATTCTAATAATTATTCTAATCAAAATCATTTTGTAATTTTTTGGCCTGTGTTCGGATCAAAAACTGATTCTGTGAATTACAGACAATCCGGCTGGAAGTTAGTTTCTAATCAAAATAACAAAAACTTAGACCCAGTCTACTGGACTAAGCAAACAATTTCGCTTCTTGAGAATCGTAGAAGTGCTGCAAGATCTAGTAATTTGTTTATTAATATCAGAGGGGAACCTAAACCTGCATCAAAAACCCTAATTGCGGGTTGGATTAAGTCCTCATTAGTAGAAGCTGGTATAAAGGCATCTCCTGGGAGTATCAGGTCAGCTGTGGCCTCAAAAAATTGGCTCGATAATTACCCTCTTGATGAGATTCTTGCTAGGGGTAACTGGCGTTCGCAAAATACCTTTTGCAAATTTTATAAACGTGAGGTTATGCCTTCCACTGTTAACCGACTCTCGGTACCCTCTTTATTTAATCCAGATGATTAAAAATTCTATTATAAAATAATTGTAAACGCAAGATATGTATTTGTTTGATTCAATATATCGGTGATATGAATTTCGGCTTCTTTTATTTATTGAATAAGTACCTTAGCCTAGTAGGTACCTATCTGCACTTTAAAATACACACCAGTTTAAAACATACACTACCTTTAAGTACTCTCACATTGGCGTCTCCGTCACTTGCACCAGGCGATAACAAACACGTCTCATTATATAAGCTTCGAATAACGGTCAAGTCAAATTAATAGAAACGTTTTACCTACCAATAAAACGCTTATTAATTTACTTACCTTATTCGAAGCTTATAGTCAAACCCTGCCTGGTAATTAGACTCAATGAAATCAAAATGGCAAGGCTCGCTTCACAAGCCTCCCTCTACTGCCAAGTGGAAGTGACGTATTAGAAAGAGATAGAAATATAAGAAAAAGAGAGGAATAGCAAAGGCGGGAACCGTACAGCCTATCTCATTATATAAGCTTCGAATAAGGTAAGTAAATTAATAAGCGTTTTATTGGTAGGTAAAACGTTTCTATTGTAAGTACTGCAAGTGCGATATTATTGCAAAATTGTATTGTTTAAAGCAACATATTATATCAGTAAAACACAGAAAAGCAATAGAGCCAATGAAAAGTCAAAAAACCATAAATTTTCCCGTTGTTAAAAAAGATTTAAGCACACAGAAAGCAGAATCTTCATTATCTATGTTCGTGTGCGAACATTGTGCGATTATGTCTATTGACCATTTATCGGAGTTATGCAAACATCGATTCGGAGACAGCAAAAGTGGCGGCTTACAAGTACATCGCACGAAATGCACAAACATAATAAAAAATGTTTTGGCGCCGCATTTTATTAGAGAAATTGTTTCGGACTTAAAAGACCAAGAGTACAGTCTCTTACTCGATGAATCTACAGATATTCCTGTTAGTAAAATGTTGGGAGTCTCTATCAGATATTTCAGCAGATCCATTAAAAAGATAATTTGCACTTTCTTAGGGTTGGTGGAAATTGAAAATGGCACGGCAGAGAGCATAGTCAACGGTATTAAGGGACTATTGTCAGTATTAAATATAGATATAAAAAAAATTATCGGTATCGGCACGGATAATGCTACAGTGATGACAGGAATTAACAACGGAGTGCACGCATTGTTGAAAAATGCAACTGACAATAATAATTTGGTCTTAGTTCGCTGCGTGTGTCATTCGTTACAGTTGGCTATGTCGCACGCTTCAGAAGAAACTCTACCCCGCAATGTGGATTTTCTTATACGAGAAACCTACAACTGGTTTAGCCACTCTTCAAACCGCCGACTCTATTACAAAAGTATATACCAAACGATCAACGGTGGCTCCGATCCATTGAGAATTCCACAGATGAGCAACACCCGATGGATATCAATTGAACCAGCGGTCAGTCGTATTTTAAAACAATGGTTGGAATTAAAGCTCCTGTTTGAAGTTGCCAGACGGGATGAACACTGCCACATGGCAGAAATTCTATACAACATGTATAACGATCCAGTGAATCACCTGTACTTATTGTACTTACAACCTATCTTACAGGAGGTTCAAGTTGTAAACAAACTATTTGAAAGCAACGATGTTGATCCAACAAAACTTTACAGGGATCTGAGTAGCTTAGTGGAATCGACAAGTCGGCGTATCCTGAACCCTACAGCGAGGGTAGATATTTTTACTCAAAACATTGATGATTATTTGGACCCTAGACCATATATGGGATATGTTTATGAGTCCACTTTACGTGAATATAATCTTCAACCTGATGTAGCAAACAATTTACGTCAACGATGCATTAATTTCACATTGAAACTTGTAAAAGAACTACGTTCGAGATTACCCGTTAATTTCAAAATGCTACAGAAAATATCTATGTTTTCTGTACAGGAAACATTAAAAGTGGTCAAGCCTTCCATTGTCGAAATAGCCGAAGAGTTCAGAGTAAATGCATCCACAATAGATAGGCTTGTATCTCAATGGGTAAACATAGTACACATAAAATGGGAATGCACATCTTCCACCATACAGTTCTGGAATGAAGTCATTGAATATCAAGATGCAGCTGGTAATAACCCTTTTGCGGATTTATCGCAGCTTGCAATATCTATGCTGTCGTTACCTCATTCGAACGCGGAGATTGAACGTGTTTTTAGTCAAATGAATCTGGTAAAGACTAAGCTTCGGAATCGTTTAGCGGTGAAAACCTTAAATGCCATTTTATATGTCAGATTTGGCCTGAAGAGGGTAGGAAAATGTTGTTATTCTTATACAGTGCCAGATGACGTACTGCGCTGTATAGGTACCAAAGAGACTTATGATTCGGACTCTCAGCCTTCCACATCTACAGGTACTGTTGATGAAAATCAAGAAGATGAAGACTGTTTATTTCAAAACTTGGTGTAATCCTACGTACAGCTAATCTGTATATTTTTAATAATTTTGATTAAAATTTTACATTAATCTGGCATATTATTTTAGCACTTTATTAAAAAATTAGCATATTTTTGGCATTTTTTTATTAGCACTTTAGCACATTTCGTTTTAGCCTAGTTGGCAACACTGCATGTCACTGTTTATTAGTAATAAATTATTACAAATGTCTACCGCTTGTTGTGTTTGTTTGTTTGGCTATGTCAAAGTAAAACCAATAAAAATAGGATCATAAACCGGGTGAGCCAAACACTGTATCAAAAGGAATCTTACTACAATAAAAGACGGCAACTTAATACGTGCTATACACTCGGCAACGGATAGTAAGTTGAAATTAAGTTTTACCCAGTAAAATCCATAATTTGAAGGATATAATTTAAAAGAATGGATGAACTAGCCCGTGAATATATTACTGTTGCTAGACAGCTGTCGACAAACGGGTGCTACAGTAAAGCCTTCGATTTTTATATCATGGCTTTTGAAAAAAGTATTGAAATGAAACTCATACATGAACCTGAATTTCGAGTGGTGATGAGTCGATTGAATGATGTTCTAACTTCAGCTAATAAAATGGGAGACATGTATATAAACTACTCACGTGCTCTCATGACATTCCCCAACAATATATATATTCTAAATGACATGGGAAAGTTCCTCTTTAAATGTGGATTTTATGAAAAAGCATGGGACCACTTTGAGGATGCAATGAAATTAGATTGTACTTATGTTAATGCTGAGAAAAATTTAAATTCCCTCAAAAACTTGCTTGTCGAACGCTGGCACTACAGAATGTTAAATGATAAAATCCGCAATGAGGCATATCGCAAGGCAATACGTGATACTCTCATCCCTCATAGAGATACTGTGTTGGACCTTGGAACAGGCACTGGATTGTTATCCATGTATGCTAATGAATGTGCACCTAGGATTATAACTGCTTGTGATGGCTCCAAAGTAATGAGTGAAATGGCCCATGTGATTACACAGGAAAATAGGGTTGAACATTTTGATCTTATCAATAAATTATCAACAGAAATTCAGGTTAAGGAAATTGGTGGCAAGCGTTCTCTGCTCCTCACAGAGATGTTTGATGCAGGACTATTTGGGGAACATGTCCTCCAATCCTTAATTCATGCTTGGGAGAACATGATAAGTGATGCTGGTAGAGTGATTCCCAACAAGGCCGAGTTTTTTATCATTGGTGCCAAATGTGATTTTTTGAATGGAAGGTATCAGCTGTCTTCATCTATCAAATCGTTTTTAAAGATTTCAACTCTTAATGTGCATGTTTTGACATTTGATGAGACATATGATTGTGAAGATGTCCATCTCTATGGTGATGATATAAAATACATGACAGAGCCACAGTCCCTCATACAAGTGGATTTCAACAGTTACCTAGAGTTAAAGAACCTAATTGAGAAGGACCATTATACAGTTGAAGCAGTAGCTCTAGAAAGTGGCGAGATTAACACTGTTATTGGCTTTTTCAATCTGTATTTGACAGACAATGTTACTGTAACTACTGACCCAAGATCTGATCAGCGAGCCAATGCATGGCAACAGGCTATCTTCTTTGATAAGGTTCCTATACAGGTGGAAGAGAATGACATTATTCCCATGTATTTCTCACTTAATGGTGGCAAATTGACAATGTACAGAGATGATGCCATCATCAGAATTTCCCCAGAAACTCTCAGATTCCTAAATGATACAGAGTATTTGAATGCAATATATGGATGTATTGGCACGGCTTGTGTGTATTTGGGGCAGATAGTGGAAATGTCTCAAATAAATATAATTGATTTGTGCCCATTCCCCATGTTTGGCCTGCACCTTTTAAAAAGGGGTGCAAAATCACTTACATGCTGTGCTAAAACAGACAGTGACAAACGTTTCTTCAAAAAAGTTTTCAAAGCAAATGATATAGATTTATCAAGTGTCACTATTATGGTTGGAGATGATTGGTCACAGGACGGGTTTGGAGATGAAAAGTATCATGCTGTTCTCTGTAACATTTTTGAACTATGCGGCGAAATTGACTTGCGCTTAAAAGAGATAGCTCAGCACCTGAAACAACACCATCTCATTCAAGGAGGACTCTTTTTGCCTGCCAATATCAAGATTATCGGCCAGATTGTCCAAAGCAACTGGCTGGACATAAATAACAGATTATTTGATGAGAACGTGAGCAATTATAAGATATCAAAACACTTGAATCCATACCAGGTGTCTCAGAACTTCTGCATAGACTTCAGCCATTTGGAGTATACCCCATTATCAGAACCCTTAGAATTGGGTACAAGTGAAAATCCTGTGGGATCGGAAGTAGTGGATGTGCCAATAATAAAAGAGGGACACTCCACGGCTATTTTGTGTTGGTACGCAATAGAATTGATGAAAGATGTGAATGAAATTTCAACAAACAGGAAAAACTGTTTTATGGATGGCATAGTATTTATGACTGACCCGAGAATACGCCTAATTCGTGGTCGAACAGCTCAAATATTGCGTTGTGTCGACCCTGATGGAGCATTTAAGTTCACGATGCATGTAGAAGCGACTTAGAATGGAGTTGTTAATTGCGAAATAATTTCCATGATCTCAATATAATACTTATAAAAAGAGTTTTATCTTTGTTAGATAGAAGAATGTTGAGTTTTCGTCTATATTGATGAACACTGTCTATTTTACGAGTAATTTATAATATTGCAATTTAGTTGAGAAACAAGTGATAAGTAGATAAATGTTTGGAGCTTATCTTTTTGATAGCTCCTATGTAAGGATATTGACTTTAAGACATAATTTTCTAGGGAAAACTGTAGTCCCATCAATTTCAATTAGTTATTAAACTAATAGGAAGCTGCTCTCCATCCTTTGAAATCTGTGGGGATAAGGGCGCCGGCGGCCTAATCTTTGATGGAGGCCTCGGTTGTCTTAATAAAAACTAAAAATAATAATAAATACTGATTTTGTAGATCCTATTTCTTTATACAGAAAGGCGCAGACCTGGTGAAGCGCAGCGTAATTTTTAAACAAATATTACCATTGGGCTAGTTCCAAAAAAAAAATAAACAATTAGCGAGAGCTTTCAAAGCGAACAGATATATGCGAATAAGTTTATTATTTTCCGACTTTATTTTAAGGGACGTATTGTTGATATTTGTTTGGCAGTGAAGACCGCGCTGAGCTGTGCTTTGTCTGCTCAGCGCGGCACCCTTAGTTTTAGGATTGTTTAAAACTTTCGCCCATCACTGTCATCTTTTGCATTTGCTGTGCGATTTTATTAAAGTCCGAGACTCCGTAGCTACTACAACGAATCAATAGGTACACACGGCTACACATCAAGCTATACATTTCCAGTTTAAGCTGATTTCGATTTATATAGGATTTCCGTAGAGTGCGAGGTCAATGTAAACTGAAGGAAATGTATAGCTTGATGTGTAGCTGTCTGTACTACATAGTACCTGACATCATCATTTCGGCCGAAAGACGTCCACTACTGGACCTAGGCCTCCCCTCTACATGCTATAAAATACAAATATGGGAATCTGTTACGTATCAATCGGTGTTAGATCTACATATAAAAAGCTGTTTACCATGTCATAATCATATTAAAGTAAAATAAATTTCAATGCTAAGTACACCTACTTCTTAATAGTCTGTAAGCCGAGATTAATAATAATAATTACTAATTAGTAAAGTATGTAATGAACAGTTGTGCCACATGTTTAGTGCAACTAATTTCTGCGCTCAAATTGTTTTGCGACGCGACGTGAGCAACATTTAAATGTATGTTATCGTTGTTATTCATGAATTTTCTCAAATAGAAAACAAAATATTGTTAGGATGCCTTTGCATCTGGCATTGGTTGACGTCATGTAGACGTGGTTGTATCGAAGCTTACGTTGCGTTAGCGCAGCGAACGCATACCTACGCTGGGAAGGGTGCCTTATGGCCTTGGGCATGGCTCTTACGCGGGTCAATAGTTTCCAAATTATGAACGGGCGGAAAATTTTGACATCACGCACGGGCGTTTATTAATAGCTCAAGTTGCATCTTTAGCGATTTTCTTTTACTTTATAACAGGCTGGCTCCATATTCAATTTCATGGGATTTAGTTGTGGTGGGTATCCGTCTGCCGGCCCTTTCGGGGTATACAGTTATCTCAGTTTACAAAATAAAGTCGAGCTCAAAATTGACGCGGTTAGGTACTAATACTGTAAAAGGATCGAATTTGAAAATTGTGCTGTGAGGTGAAGAATTGGACATGTCTATTGTTGCTCAAGGCAAGGTTGTCGACGGTTCAGTATTTATCACAAGTAGTCCCAATGTTTGTAGATGTTACATGTAACCAGTGTATGAGTATATATATATATATATATAACTATGTATTTTTTATTCATTTATATAAATGGTTATTTATTGAATGTAATAGTAGGTATTCTAATAAAGTACTTGATTATGTACATTTGCTTTGTTTTTATTAACTATCAGACCTCAACCACAGATTAGGACAGATAGTTCACTCGTTCGAGGTCACGCGCTAACGTTCCACGGCTCGCGTTCACCCAAGCGAACAAAATCCAGTCGGTTGCCACGCGCTCAAGTAAATAATTATGTTCCTTGCACACGCCTGTTCGAGAGTAGTTACGTACCGCACCCGCGCCTATAATACCTAATGGCTAAATCTCGTGCATATTGCAGTACTAAAAGTTCCACCATAATCGTTTATTAATTATGTAAAAGAATTAGAAAGAAACATTATTTTTAAATAATTTTGGAAAAACATTAACTAGTCGACAGAGGGCCTAGACAAAGTAACATTCGATTAACGATAACGCTAGGTAGAAAAGCTAAAATGTATGGGGTTGACGTAAGCTATCGAAATGTCACGTGATCATAGGTCAACGAATAAAAATTAGCTAGACAATGTAAACAACATTCGATTATGAAATGAATCGACAGCGTCGAAAGATTAGGTACTTCCACAGAGATGCATAGCCAAGGGTCGCTTTTTGACGAGCGTTATTGCTAGTTCTTGGAATCATTAGCGAAAGCGATAGCGATTGTAGAAATAGAATCGCTCCGAAGCGAATGCCATTTGTCTAGGCCCTCAGGAAGCACCCCGTATAACATGCTAAAGGAAGCGAAATTTACACATCTATGTATCTACTTACATGTTTTCTTAGGACTCGTACCTACTTGTTAGATTTATGAAGATTAGATTTAATAATCGAAATTTCCGGGAGGGTAAAAAGTTCATTGACCAATAGATTAAAATGAGGCATTTGTGATTTTGAATAAATAAAAATATTGTTTTCAATGTAAAAAAAAAACTGTTTTTTAGTCACCCGTTCTTTTGTGAAATAATTTCTTACTTGTTTAGCCATAGACAGCCCTAGCGTTGCGTTCAATGACGCACGTGATCGCCCGACATCACGGCAGCAGCCTAAGATTTTGGGGGGGGTTACCAAAGGTGCCGAGGAATATTTTTAGGGAGGTACGCCCCCTAAGACATGGGACTTAAACATAACTAGCGTAATGGGGGTGTACCTACCTACTATATGTTGGTACATCTCTGCCTAACCCTTCGGGGATTAAAGACGTGATGTTATGATAGGTACATCTTCACCTCCACGTTACTTAAGCTCTTCAGGGACGCAGCTTTGACATAGGGGGGAGAACATAATAATGATGGTAGATTGGTCGCAGTACTTTTCGAAGAATAAAATTATATAAAATAAAAAAATAAACTTGTTGATGAAATATTAGATAATGGGGAGAGCGAGCGAAGCGAGCTCGAAAATTTTAACATACCCGCTTCGGTTAGGTTTTGTTTTTTCTAACAGAAATAGGAGTTACATTGTCAACATAAGCAGAAAACCCAACGAACTATGACAATGTAGAATGCTTATTTGGTTGATTTAATTATAGATTGCATGCATGTTTCTTATTTAGGTATTTAGTTAGTTACACAATGTAAAAATTGTGTTTGAATAAATGAATTGAATGCAAGAGCGTGCGAAGTAGCTCAAAAATTTTGCATAGTCTCGAGTAGGTTACATTTTCTTTATATCACTCCAAAATAATTAGGAATTAGTTGCTTTGTCGACTTATGAAGAAAAGTTCAAGAATCAAGAGAACGCAGAATACAAGAGCGAGCGAAGCGAGCCTAAAAAAACTTTTTTACAAAAAAACAACCGCCTTCCAAAAAAAACACTAAAAGACGTGAAAAATAACTTTAATTTCGGAAGTCGGTGCCTTTGGTTTTGTATTTTCGTGTTTGGCCACCGACTTCCGAAATTAAAGTTATTTTTCACGTCTTTTAGTGTTTTTTTTGGAAGTCGGTTGTTTTTTTGTAAAAAAGTTTTTATTTTCCACTTTTTAGTTGCGGTACCTACCCCACACAAATTCGTATACCACTACTTGGTGTGTAAATAACAGTGACAGGAAATTATTAACACATCATCCATATAAACTAAATGGAAAAAATCTGCAGTATTAAGGATACCTCAAAAACGACTGGTCAGACCTTGATCAAATTTAAATGGGACCACATGTGAAGCACCACCTATCAAATAAAAAAAGAATCATCCAAATCGGTTCACCCAGAAAAAAGTTATGAGCTAACACACATAAAAAAAATAAAAAAAAACATACAGGCGAATTGAGAACCTCCTCCTTTTTGTGAAGTCGGTTAAAAAATTACTTTGAATAGGTTCAGTTTTCTTTTACCATGATACAGAAAGAGAACTTACTTTGTCAAGTCTTGTTTCGGACCTTACGTACGAGCGGGGTTCTCCAATTTCAGTTTTCTTCGCTCGCTCTTGCATCCTAGATTCAATATTTTATAACAACTTTTTGAAGAAAATAGGTACTTATTTAGGCGTGTTGGGCGGATTTTTCGTGGGGGAAATTCATTAAGTTTTCACTTCTGTAGGCAGTCCCCATAACTGGGGGTCTCTGCGGCTCAAGTACAGTTTTAAGTTAGTAAGAAAATTAAATCATTCAGGCTCTCAACAGCTTGAATGATTTTGGGGGTCACGATCTCACCCCTCGGCCCGCGCACGCACAGCAGACGACTTAGTAGAGATACTCGTATCGGGCGTCCGCGTAAGGTACATTTTAGCGCGCACGACCGCCTGTAATATTTTTGTAGGTAATTATAGCGTTAGGTATCTATCTTTTTCTATGGAGTGATATCTGTCCTAATCTGTGCCTCAACATCTCGGAGAAGCAGAATGAAACTAAAAATATATGTCAGGTGGCATTTATTACAAGCACAAAATGTAAGACGTGTCGGCCGCCATATGGGTGTCCAAACCCGGCGGCGTTGACTGTCCCCATGCGTAGTTGCAGCCACGGGCTCGACGGAGAGGCTTCGACGTCCCGAACAGTTCCTACACGCCTATCGGTCTCTTGCGGGTAGTCTCGGCCTCACGTGAGGGCTTAGTCAAAGAGACCGAAGCCCATGTCGTCGTCGCTTCCTTCGGAATCTTCTTTCTCCTCCTTCTTTTCCACAGCGGCAGCAGCAGCTGGCGCGGCAGCGGCAGTTGGAGCGGCAATAGCGGCGAACTTGCTGGGGTCCTGAAGTTCAAACAAAACTTCGTTAAAGATTTTGGAGATATAATTTTTAGTTCTATGAGCATCTCAAAAAGGATTTGTTTCTTCAAAATGCCAGTGCAATATTCTCTTATTGAACCATCACACTAGGATAAATTTGAAGACTTTAATGTTGTCTGAAAGCGAAGCCAGAGAACTAACATTACGTTCCATGGAATTAGGACAGACATATGTACTTAAAGCATCCCATATTTTTTTTCTAGCTACAGAAAAATGTTTCCAGCATGTGAGCGGAATTACTGACGCGAAGTTGAACTAATTCAAAAAGCTCATTGCGTTGACTACTGTTCCCTGTCAGCAGTGTCTTTGTCAATCTGAGACTTAGCAATCATAGACAATTTCTATTTACCTTGATGAACTCCTTGATGGTGGTGGCCTCCTTGAACTCAACCTCGGTGACGGCGGCGATGGCGAGCAGGTTCCTGAAACCGTTGGCGATGGAGTGGGGCGCAGACGCCACAGTGGGGTAGCCGATGGCCAAAGACAGCGCGGCAACGTTGGCAACACCAGCCAAGAACTTCTCGCGAAGGTCCTCAGGTTTGATGTCCAGGATGGCTGGCGCGAAGATGGTGCCGGAATCGTAGACCTAAACGAAAATGAAATGATATAATTTCTTAAATTAATCCTGTATTATCAGAGTACCATTTGGTGAAGTGTCTGCTGTAAACTTTGGACTAAGTGAACTGATCAAATACTCGTAAGATCAACAGCAAATACTTTACCAAAGGTAAATTATCAGAATGCACAGGGATATGCAGACTGTACTCAACACTTTGGTTTATTTATGCATTGCAGAAGGGGGGAAAAACAGTTTTATTGTGCAATAGAAAACATATTGACTAATTACTGTATTTGCTATAGGGGGCCAAAATTATGCTTTTGGCTACACGTCCTTTGACAACCTCAATGTCCCTTGAAAAAGGTATCACAAAAACAAAAGTTGAAATAAAAAGAGTAGTTACTAACCTGCTTGACGACAAGACCGTACGAGAAGGGAGAGATGTTCAACATGTTGAGGAGGGTGGCCTCGGAAGCACCGACCTTGTCGCCGGGCTTCAAGATGTGCACATCATTGATGATTTCAATAGTACCTGTAAGGAATAGAAAATTGAATTTAGCACTTGCATTGATATGCTAATTAGCATCAATTCAACAAAACATATGAGGAACTTATGATCTTCAGATAAAATATGATTGGATATGAAAAAATATTCAATTTAGTTTTTTTACTTTACTGAGTAAGATTTACAGGGTAGTTGGTAAATGAATTAGAATGTTTCTTCAAAATGCCAGTGCAATATTCTCTTATTGAACCATCACACTAGGATAAATTTGAAGACTTTAATTTTGTCTGAAAGCGAAGCCAGAGAACTAATATTACATTCTCAGGAATTAGAACAGACAGTGGGTTATAATAATTTGCAGTATAAAAGATTTATATATGACTTAGCTGATCTTGAATAATATGTATAAAAGTGCTTACCCTTGGAAATCTTGGTAGGGATGGAGAGAGCCTGGAAGAAGGAAGTCTTCTCAGGACCCAGACCGGTGTTGTGGGCGGGGATGACGACGGACAGAGGGGCGATAGCACCAGGACGGGCTGGGGCACGGACTTTGTTCTCCAGCAGCTTGTCACGGACATCAACGAGGTCTCCGCGGGTGAACACGAAGCCAACGTTTCCCTTGATGTGTGGCAACAGTTTCTCCAGAGCTGGATTGGAGTCCATGTGGTCCTTGATGGCCTTGCGCATCATGGTGTTCTTTCCCATAAGGATGATGCTGTGACCACGCAGCGCGATACGGATTTGCTGCATTTGGGTCGAGCCCACATTGTCTGCACCCACGATGAAACATTTTGGGTACTCGTCTAAGAGTTGCTGTAAAATGAAAATACAGTTAGTGAATTTTGAGACACTTGGGATTTGAAATTATTTGTAGATCCCTTGGAGAAAAAGTTACAGATTTTCGTGATTTAAGAATGCCCATGATCTGAACTATAAAAATACTTAATACATAAACTCACGCCTTCTTCCTATGGGGGTAAGCAGAAACTACATAACGCCACCTGCTACGACCCTTGCATAATTAGAACAATAATTAAAGGTAACCGTATATTGAACGAGTCCAATGGGTTTGGAAAGGTTACCTGGCTAGCCTACGCCTATGTTCAATATGGTAAATCGAGGATTTGAGGTTATACACGTTACAGCGATTTATTTATAATTTACTTACGATGATCTTGGTGAAGTAGTTGGTCTTCCAAGTAGCCTTGTCCTCCCTACCCATCGTGGCGTGTGGTGTAGGGACTTCGTAGAAATTTAAGGACTGCAAACGAAAATCACACAAGTGTTAGGATGCTTCACTTATATCGCAATTTTCCGTAAAATAGCCACAGCTTTAAAACTAATATATCATCACTCGTTATAGTACTCGACATCGTGAAGATAGAACACAAGATTGATAAAATAAATTATGATTAAATTATTTTAAAAACTCACCAAAACCAAAACGCACTATAATCAGTGCGGGACAAAATATAATAGAGATAGAGATGGGACGTTCAGAAACTTAAGTTCGCAGTGACATTAGTAATGACTCAAATCGCCTAATAGTTAAAGTAAAAATCGACTAATAGTGAATTGCCGAAACTGACCAAATACCTATTAGAATATTATTTGATTTATACCTTAGTAATCAGATATTAGTTACGTACAATCGCCAGCAGGTCAAGCTACACGAAACTGTCAAATTTCTCCAAACGATTTTATACCATAAAATGTTGCGAGTTAAGTTCAAAATCGAATAAGAAAATCTGACAGTTTGTGGTAACTCGATGTGCTGGCGATTGTATGATCATGAATTAATTGAACTGAGAGGAAATAATGTGTCTATTCGGTCATTATGTTGTACTTTGAAGTTGAGTTTAGTTTAACTATTATTCATTATCACTTTTACAGATCATTCGTACAATGTCATGCAGTAGTATTTATAATCACAATTATCATACACAAATATCTTTATAACTATCACTATCACTACATAGTATAAAACAAAGTCGCTTCCCGCTGTCTGTCTGTTCCTATGTATGCTTAGATCTTTAAAACTGCGCAACGGATTTTGATGCGGTTTTTTAATAGATAGAGCAACTCAAGAGGAAGGTTTTTATGTATAATATATGCACAAAATAGTAGAGAAACACTGATAATTTTAGAGGTTTCTAATGTGATGTCGCAAATAAACACATTTTTTTGCGCTTTCATTGCAAACGCTGGCAGAACCCGACGAGATAAATCTAAATAATATAGTACAGTATTGTACACCTTAGAAAGGTCTGCAAAAAATCCCCGATGGTATATGTCCATCTAACCCACAATAACAATTTTTTATCCTTTACTTTTTACGAGAAATAATGGCTCATTTACGATGCGATTTTAAGCAGTACAGCATTAATCCTTATCCAATTAAGTACCTTAAATACATTTTGAATTTAATATAGATCAATATGGCCCTTCACCACATGTAATTTAAATGAATATTTTCGAAAATATTACAGATTTAAAATGCAGGGACATAGCGGTTGCGGCGGTACCGGCCGGGGCGCGGGGGGCCGGCGGCGCGAGCATATAAATAGATTTCGCTCTTTCAAGAGTAACCTTAAGATCAAGTCCCTATGTCATCTCACTGGATTCGATATCCAGAAGCCCCGCAAGACTGGAATAGTTGGCCAGTGTCACCGCTGCCAACTATACGGTCACTCCCAAAAGAATTGCCATGCCACACCCAGGTGCGTCAAGTGCCTGGGTGGGCATGGCACTTCCGAGTGCTCCCGCCCAAAGGACCGTACCCTATGCACGGAACCACCCAGCTGTGTGCTGTGTGGCCTCTCCGGGCATCCAGCCAACTACCGTGGCTGCCCCAAAGCCCCTAAGGCAACGAATCCCAAACTGGCGAAGCGTACGGACGCTCGTCAGGGAAGGGAAGCCCCCTCCACCCAACTTCCCGAGCGTCTGAGTCCCCAGAGACCCAACGCTTGGAATTTATCCCAGCACCAACAGGCTTTCCCGCCCCTGGTACGCAACCAACCCCCCCCTCCGCCCCTCATCGCTCATCAGATGGACCCCCGCATTCGCGCACACGCGCTCGCGGCCGCGCCCGCATCCGCGCCCGCGCCCGCGCGCGCACCCGCGCCCCTCGCTACTAACCCCCCGGCTCCTAAAGCCACCACCCCCGCCCCAGTCGCGCCCGTTCCTTCCTCAACCACACCCGTGGCTGTAGGCCCCAACCCCATGGATCCGTTCAACGTGATCTCAGGCACATTCACTGCCTTCCTCACCCCTCGCGCCCGTCAAATGGCCAATGAAATCGTTGCCGCCAGAAATGCCGGTAACCTTTATGCCATTCAGTGCATATATAACGCGTACCCGGACATTACGCACGCGCTACAGTCATTCGTGAACTCCCCCAATCCCACTAATGGATAACGGAATCCTCTCGCGTTTAAAACCCCGATCCCTAAAGTTAGGTTATTTCAATGCCAATGGCATCCAAGGTCAGCGCGACGAAATCGGCACCTTCCTCCGCGACCACCAGATCGATGTCCTCCTCGTACAGGAGACTTTTCTAAAACCCCACATGCGAACGCCGTCGATAGCGAACTATCGGGTTGTTCGAAACGACAGGACTCGGTGTCACAAGGGTGGCACCCTCATTTACTACAGAAAATCCCTCTACTGCATCCCCTTGGACCCGCCCCCCCTCTCACGACTAGAAGTCTCTATCTGCCGGCTAGGCATGACAGGCCACCAGCCGATCACCTTGGTATCGGTCTACCTCCCCCCTACGAGCCATTCAGAGAACTTCCAACTCTTGACTGACGACCTGACCTTACTCCTCGGCCTGAGTGACTCCGTTATCATAGCGGGGGATCTCAACGCCAAACATCACGCCTGGAATAGTACCAGAATCTCTACCCGAGGGAGACACTTGTTCGACCTCTGCACCCCTCTAAATTTCGATGTCATCGCCCCGATGACTCCCACTCATTTCCCCCACTCGGTTGACCATACCCCTGACGTGCTCGATGTATCACTTTTAAAGAATATCAACCTACGGTTGGATTCTATAGAGGTGATACACGAACTATCATCTGACCACCGACCAGTTGTGCTTAAGCTAGCCCCTCGCGTAGGCCTCCCCGACCCCGACCAACCCCCCTCCACAAAAGTGGTAACGGACTGGAGGAAAGTAAGCGAACGCCTGAAATCCAACTCGTCCCCCCACCTAGACTCCATCCCCGACCTCTTCGACTCTATCGCTGACACGACGGCCGCGATCGACTCATTCACTGGACACGTACAATCAGTCCTGAACGATTGTTCAAGGGAAGTTCCAGCGACGGACGACCGTCGCTGGAAGTTGCCGGACGATGTACGTGAACTGATGACTGAGAAGAACGCGGCTGTCCGTGCGTACAGCAACTTTCCCTGCGACGCGAACCGAGCCCATATGCGCTACTTACAGCGAGCTGTAAGGACACGTGTAGCGGAGCATCGGGAAACGGGCTGGGATGAGTTGCTGAGCGAACTTGAGCCTACCCACCTAGCATTCTGGGAGCTTCAGAGGAAACTCAAATCCCGAGAAGTAGTCCCTATGCCCCCCTTGATCCGCCCAGACAATACCATCGCTTTCGATGATGTCGACAAGGCCGAGTGCCTAGCCGACAGTCTTGAGGCTCAATGTTCGCCCAGCTCTCAACCTGTAGACCAAGCTCACCTCTCTGAGGTCGACGCCGAAGTCGAAAGGAGAGCCTCCCTCCCCCCCGTAGAAGACCCCGAGTGCCCTCTGCCTCCCGTCACCCCCGACGAAGTGCAAGAGCTCATAAAGGGCCTTAAGCCCCGTAAAGCCCCCGGTTCTGATGGAATGACCAATAAGGTGTTCCAACTGTTCCCTGCCCACCTGATCATGCTAATGACCACCATCTTCAATGGTGCCATGAGCAATAACATCTTCCCCCAAGCGTGGAAACAGGCCACTGTCATCGGCATTCCCAAGCCGGGCAAGCCTAAATCCGCTCCCTCCAGCTACCGCCCCATCAGTCTCCTCAATGTCATCGGCAAGATCTATGAGAGGCTTATTTATAAGCGTCTCAGAGACTATGCCGAGACGAAAGGTCTCATTCCCAACGAGCAGTTCGGTTTCCGAACCCAACACTCGTGCGTCCAACAGGTCCACCGTATCGTCGAACACATAAGCGTTGGCTTCCAACGTGGTTCGTTGACGGGTGCTGTTTTCTTCGATATAGCGAAAGCGTTCGACAAAGTCTGGCACAATGGCTTATTATATAAGCTATACCAACTTAAAGTGCCAGATCGTCTCGTGCTCATCCTGCGAGACTTTTTGTCGAACCGCACCTTCCGATTCCGCATCGAAGGAGCGCTATCCTCCCCCCGTCCCATTCGCGCCGGAGTCCCTCAGGGCTCCGTGCTCGCCCCTCTCATTTTTACGCTTTTCACCAGCGATATCCCCAAGAGTAAAAGGGCTCAGTTGGCTCTGTTCGCAGACGATACGGCCATTTACTACACCGGCGTAAGCCCCGACGCGATATCTCGCACTCTCCAAACCACAGTCAACCAACTCGGTGACTGGATTAGGAAGTGGAGAATCGAAGTCAATCCCGATAAGAGTCAAGCGGTTCTATTTTCGAAACCGAGACTCAACCCCACCCCTCCCCGTCCGATCACCATGTTCGGCAAGCCTATCCCTTGGGAGAAGCGAGCCAAATACTTGGGTGTCACTCTGGACCATAGACTCTCTTTCGGCGAGCACATAAAGCAGGCGCGTTCGCGCGCCGCTTTCGCTCTCGGTAGACTCCACTCCCTATTGAATGCACGCAGCAAATTGTCACTCAAGTGCAAATTGCGCATTTACACAGCGTGCATTCGCCCCATCATGACCTACGCGAGTGTGGTTTTCGCACACTCGAAACCCCACCACATCCATAGGATGCAGACCCTCCAAAACCGGTTCCTCCGTAGGGCAACCGGCTCCCCTTGGTTCGTTCGGAACGAGATCCTCCATCTCGACCTTAAAATCCCCACTATCCGTCAGTTCATGAAGCGCATTTCCAAGCGCTTCTTCGACTCCGCGGCCTCACATCGCAACCCTCTGGTTGTCGAGGCTGCCAGATATGCCCCCTCCCGCATTAGTCGTACCCGCCGTCCAAGGCATGCCCTGACCGACCCCGATGACCCCATAACCCTCCTCCAGGAGAGCAGTAGGGCCACCAGTACAGTGCACAAACACAGACCGCCATCGTTCCGACCTCGCCGCCGAGGTCCTACGCGACGCCCCCGACGTAATTGTCCCCCCCCCCGACCCTTGCTCGACGACGCGCCAGCCCGCGCCGTAGCTGAGCCTGTAGCTTTAAATTCCCCAGTATAATAATAATATAATTTAGATCCAGCCTGTCCCATCTTGCTGCCCTCCCCTCAGTGACGCCCTAAGCCGAGGTTCGTGCCCCACAGGGGGTGCCCTTAGCGTGCGGTCACCTAAATTTTAAGTATTGTTCGCCCCTGGCTGGAGGCTTTAAGTTAGTAGCTTAAGGCACCCACAGGTTTGCCCGGTTAAGTAGCCAGGACCTTAGTGGTCACAACTACGAGCTGCCAATTAGGAAAAAAAAAAAAAAAAAAACAAGAGTAACCTCTAAAGAAAATATGTTTGTATTGTCTAATGACCAAAAAGCTGTGAACGTTGTATATAAAGATATTCTGTAGTATATTTAGTATCAGCATTGCACCCGTGCGAAGTCGGGGCGGGTCGCTAGTAAATAATAAATAAAAGTTTTGATCACAAATAAATAATTCAATACACTTGTGGTGACATCTACTAAATCACCACACGAGCTACGATCAAACTAACGTTACGCAAAATCCTGCATCGCGCATGCAAAGTTTACCGCGCAACTAGCATATATACATACGACTCCCCGACATCAATTTTGGGGAGTTGCCCACCAGACACGACGTCGACATGCGTCTGGTTGAGGATCCTTCGTTTTCTATAGAGGATGAGGGAACTTTACACCCTGCTATGAAGTGAGTGGCGAGTGGTGTGCGCATACCTGGTCGGTAATCACCCACAGCCTCATCAGCTACCTTGGCACAGCATAGTGCACTTTCGGCCGGTCCACAAGCAGAGCCCTTAACCCCTCGCCTGGTCGACATCCGATCCAACCCACTGTAGCATAACGCAGCGCCACCCCAACTCACTGGGGAATCACCTCAGACAGTTCCGACACCCACACTTCTATACACTTAAGCTCTTAAAACCATTATTTCAGGTCATAGTCAGTTAGCCAAACATATGTTCAGCCAGTCGATTGTATATTGACTTGACGGGCGCATGATATAAACGTGAGCCACCAGCTAGGGAGTGTGGGTAACTGGCTAATTTGTTTCTACTATGAGTACAGTAAATATGCCTATCCCCGCGTTTATTGTATTCCTTTAGGTGTTGCCTAACGTAAACCACCGCCTGTAGTTTCACCAATCACCACAGCTGGAACAGATCACTGTAACGACGCCACATAGGTGTACGCACGACCACATATCAAGTTGTACAGATTGTGGTACATATCCAGTGTAAGCTGACTTCTTATTGTACCTAAAGCCAAAACGAGGTCAGCTAAAACTGGAAATGTATAGCTTGATAATATGTCGCCGTGTGTACATGCCAAAATAGCACATTTAATAAAACATCAAATTCAAACTCAAGGCATTTATTTATAAATTCATTCATATTTCATTAATTATTTAATTTCAATTACAGGCACTTTTGAATTGTGAAGGTATCGGTCAGTCAGAAAGATGAAATTTTGTGCCCATTCCAAAGCGTAGTAGGTACCTATGGAGAAGAACGGTCAAGAAACTCCACGGATGCTCTTTTAAATCAAAATATTGTTACAAAAACTTGGTTACATCATTCATGTTCAAATTATACGTGTGAGAATGATGTAGAACGACGTGCACGTTAAAGGCTCCTACAAACAGGCGCGACACGCGAGGCGACCCAATGACACCGCCTGTCGCGCGACGACCGGTAACTTTGTGTCACGTCGCGTGTCGCGCCTGAAGACTAACTAGTCTGTGCGCGCCTATTTGTAGGAGCCTATAAAGCGTCCGTAATAAAAAAGATCAAAACGAAAAAAACTATTCAAAAATTAAAATAAGCCGTGGCAGCTAAGAGATGACCAGTCCTTACTGACGGCGCCCATTCACGAACATGACGTATGGATCAGCACCATTCAGCTCAACCATTTTGAAGGGAACTTAATGATCCAAAACACACGCCACCACTAGCGAGATATTTAAGCGAGCATAACATACTCTCAGCCGCCAGGGCACATTCAATTCAATTCAATGAAATTATGAAAGATAAACCCCGTAAATGGTAGCTTTATAATAAGTGCATAGTGCTCACACATCTTATTTGAATCTATTATTGAAAGTCGTCTAAATACATGACACTGACATTGGCTGTGTTGGTTTTCAGGACAACACTAAAATCAGCAAAAAAATAAAATGACGTTTTCTGTTACAAAATGCTAATGACTTTTTAACCAAAAATGCTATAACAATACGATTATTGTTTGATAATTCATTTTATTACAATTTGTGTAAGTGTTGTACGAACAAGATGTCGTTGTTTCGAAAGCCGAAAAAGATTCAGAGTCGGGTGTTTTGTGCTGATGATGACGAGGACGGGGGGGAGCCCGAGCCTCCGCCGCCGCCAGTCATCAGTCAAGAAAAGGAGAAAAAGGAAAAGGAACCTAAGTCTTCCAAGAAAACTGCTCTGTTGAGTTTCGCTGACGAAGGTAACGAGGCGTAGAGATTTTCAAGGCTGATCGTGATTGCCTCAACTTTTCTCGTTATTTTATTATATTTTATATAAGCTGAATAAAATGTGCAACAGGCATCACTTCAGATATTACTCTATGATCCCTGAATTTATTCTAGCAAGAGGTAAATGTGAATGTACACTTTTAGGCATATTTTAACACAATAATCTGCCTCTCAGATCTTCCTGTGACCTAATTTCATAGTTATTCAGACACTGAACTGGTTGCTTAGAATCCAGCAGCCATAATTTTTGTAGCACATCAGTGGGGTGCAAAATCAACAAATGCATCAACAAAATAATCCCATTTTTCTTAGAAACATTGATACATACAAAAAAATTTGACTTTCAGAAGAAGAAATTGAAGTGTTCAAAGTCAAGAAGTCTTCTCAAAGTAAGAGATTAGCCAAGAAGCGTGAGAAAGAGAAGCAGAAACGTGATGTGAGAACAGATGGTGATAATAACAAATATGACCCTATCATTATTGAGGTAAGGTGGACATTAGTTGTAAAGCCTCAATAAAACTATTTTGGAGATGGTTTTTAGTGTACAATGCACTTAGTTTTTGTGCTAATATAGGTGGTGTTAGGTACAGGCCCATCTTATGTAAAACTGCATTTTATATCTTTCTTTTTCAACTCAGTTTGATTATTACTCAATTCACTTATTTGAATATTTTTATATAAAAAAAATAGTTATGTATTTCTAATATATATATAAAATACTAGCTTCTACCCGCAGCTTCGCCTGCGTTTTTTTCGGAAATTATCCCACAAGAACGAGCTGCTGGGACAAAAAACTGCCTATATCCTTCCCTAGGTTACCATGTTTCTCCTTGACAAATTTTATCCAAATCCGTTAAGTGGTTTAGGTGTGTAAAGGTAACATACAGACAGAGTTACTATTGAATTTATAATATTAGTACGGATGGTTCTTGACTATAGAATATACCTAATACATGATCCATGTGAGACAATGGTTTATTAATTGATTCTGTAATTACGGCATTCAATCGGTTAAAAATTATAAAGGAATACTCACCTAACTAATAAACTAAAAAGATTGCCCTAAAGTTAGGCCAAAGAGACAAGATAAAATTTGTAAACAACCTGACTTTTACTATGTTACATTACGGTAGCTAGCGATTAATATATCTGTTCTTATCTCTCGCACACAACTATGTTGTCAGTTGGTCAACGACGGCTGTCGTTGTATGATTCGTGGTACAGGAAGGCGGTTGGTACAGCAGCTATCAACATTTGGTCCAAACTTCTTTGTGAAAAAGTTCATTCCTGTTTGGATTGCCTTCGAAGTGATACGAATTTTGTCGTTTTAGTTTTTGTTTAGTTTTTTGTTGTTATTAATCAGTTATTTTTAGTTTTTCTTGTTGATTTGTACTGTTATTGTGAGTGGTTGTTGATTTTAATTATGGAATCACAACCTGGCAGCTCTACACAATCTTAGAAAGATAAATCCACCACAAAAATATCATTCTTTAAATAAAAATGTTATGAACCCCTGAATGTTTGGTTACATTCTTTATCTCAACTCGTTGGCCTTACTTTAGTTATAGAACAACAAAACCTGTGGCCTGTATCATTTTTATTACAGACTTTAGCACAACTGTATTGCTCTTAAATCTATTTTCCACTCAGCTAGAGGTGGGCGGTCATAGCCATTAGCAACTAGTTTTGTACCAAGCCATGGACTCAACAATGGACATGCTGCATGACTTTTTTGAATCACCACGAAATGCGCGCGGCAGGCCCACTACCAGCTGCGTAGTGGAAAATAGGTTTTAGCCATAAACACAACAAAATACTATAAACCAACTCTAAATCCAGGACGACCACACTGAGCTCAACAACGACAAACCCAAGCCAAAGAAGAAGGTGACATTAGAGGGGCTGATTCTTTCCGGTCGGGAAGCGCTGGCGGCTGACGGGGCGGGTGATGTCTCCGACGAGAGTGCTCCCGAGGAGGGTGACGCTGATGAGGACGACAGGGGGTTCCATCGGTACCGCGCCGACTCCGTGAGGGCCGCGCTGTTGGGCGCGCCGGGCCGCATTCCCGACGCTGCGCTCATTCACGCCGCACGCAAGACCAGACAGCAGGTATGAGAGGTGAGGGACTAGCGCTGGCTGCAGACTGCTGTTCCACATTGAGGATGGGTTGGTTTCTGGTCTTTTAGAAAATTGTTGCTGTATTCCGACATCTATTTTAATGTAACGGCTGTGCCGGTTGAAAATGGAAGAAGGGAGATGTCTAAAAAAATAAAAAAACATCTTTATTTGCCAAATAATATAACAACCTTGCACTATCCAAGTTAGTAACAAATAAGCAATAAAGGTAGGTAATTTTTTTGTTTGGTATGTATCGGTACTTATTATGGTTGTTAGCACAAAACTGATTCACTCTGTTCCACGTACTAGTTAGCATAAACTGTACTACGGTGGACCAGTTTTCCTTGTTCTCTGGAAATGTATTTATAGTAGCTTGTGAAAAATAATTATTTCAAATGTTTGTTCTCTATTTTGGCATATTCTTTATGATCTGAGTTGCTACTATTTGGTTTTGCATTAGAGAAGTCAGCAGGGTTGGTACCGGAACAACCAATACTTTGTTGTCAATATTCGTAAATAATTCAACCCAGAAAAAAAATATGCATTTTTTTCGATATTAAACATGATGACGCATTTATTCGTTATGCAGTAAAATGCCATGCGTGGTTCAAAATAATATTTGTTGCATTTACATGGGTGTAGTTGTGTCTTAAAAATTTTACATACTTCTCTGTATTTCTCTGTGGAGTATGGGGAAATTACATTGACAGTCTTCTACCTGAACCATATGGCTACACTATAAAATGGTTTGTACTATTTCCTTTTCCTATAAGCTCTACCCTGCACACCACAAATCATAGGTTTCTTTATTTATGAATTTGCAGTGTAGACAACATTAAAAGTTTATCTCAGCGTACTTTTTCACAGGAAATATAGACCTGTTACATGTTATTATTTATTTCAATTGGCAGTGCTGTGTGACAAGACAGACCTATAACATTTAAAATATTTTGCTATAAAACAATCGACCCTAAATTCTCTTTTTTTTGTTATTCATACCAATTTGTTTGTCACGTTTTTTTAAAACCCTTTATTGCAACCACTAGGTTTTGGTTTTTACAGATAAAATGACGCTTTTCTACAACTCTTTGTTCAACATAGATTTTTACTTTTTAGTATTAATGAAATGAAATTGATCCAAGAACCCCCATTTTTTTAATCCCATGCCCCCATTCAGTCTTGTCCCCAGCACTGCTCGTACCCTATAATCCAGCAGTTCCACTCATTGTAGGCTCGCGAGTTGGGTGGAGCCACCGCCGGCGCAGATTACATTCCCGTGAAGTCCGAGTCCGCACCGGGATCCCGGTTAGTGCGGGATGACGGATCCGGCGACGATGAAGAGGAAGGCCGGATTCATGTCAGAGGATTGGACTTGCCCAGTGATAAGCCTAAACGTGAGTACATTACAATACCGCTCTTCTTATCAGTATGAAAAAAGATATACCTTTTTTAACCGACTTCACAAAAAGGAAGAGGTTCTCAATTCGCCTGTCTTTTTTCTGGGTGAACCGATTTGGATGATTCTTTTTTTATTTAATAGGTGGTGCTTCACATGTGGTCCCATTTAAATTTGATCAAGGTCTGACCAGTAGTTTTTGAGGTATCCTTAATACTGCATATTTTTCCACTTAGTTTATATGGATGATGTGTTAATAATTTCTTGTCAGTGTTATTTACACACCAAGTAGTGGTATACGAATTTGTGTGGGGTAGGTACCGCAACTAAAAAGTGAAAAATAAAAACTTTTTTACAAAAAAACAACCGACTTCCAAAAAAACCACTAAAAGACGTGAAAAATAACTTTAGTTTCGGACGCTGGTGTCTTTTTATTTTGCATTTTCGTTTTTGGCCACTGACTTCCGAAATTAAAGTTATTTTTCACGTCTTTTAGTGTTTTTTTTTGGAAGTCGGTTGTTTTTTTGTAAAAAACTTTTTATTGAGTATTCAGGTAACATAAAAAATATATAAATAAATAACTCATAAACTAAAATGCAGGACCCATATATTGTTAAATTTTAGTAAATGTTTTCACAAATTTGCTTTATAGGGGGCGTAGTTTCATTTGTTGTTAAAAATAATATTCATTTTCATTATTGACAAGTTCACAACATTCGTAATTATGCAAATAAAAAAATCTTTAGGATGTTTTATATTTAGTTTTCGATAGAGAGATCTCTGCGTCACATGAGACTCACAAAAATGATGTCTCTCCTTTTTAACCGACTTCTCAAAATGGAGGAGGTTTTCAATTAGTCTGTATTTTTTTTTGTATCTATTTTACGCGATATCTCCGGCAATTATGGATCGATTTCATTTTAATTTTAATCGATGTGGTGCCTTGGGGGTGGTCCCATATAAATTGTGTTTACTCTGCTTGGGTAGTTTTTCAATTAGGTTCCATAATAAGTATTTTTTCCACTAAGTGTGTATATCGATGAAGTTTCAAACAAAAAAACACTACGAAGTGAAAAATAACTTTAATTTCGGAAGTCGGTCGCAACAAAAAAAGAAAATACAAAACCAAAGACTCCGACTTTCGAAATTTAAGTAATTTTTCACGGTGTAGTGTTTTTTTAAGTCGGTGGTTTTTTTTTGTTGTAAAAAAGTTTTTATCTGGTTATGCCTACTGTACTTTGTATAGATGTGCCCCAAACACAAGATTTAATCTAAAGAGACATTTTTGAAGCATGTGTATCCTGTAAAGCATAAAATGTTAATTTAAAGTAGTATTATCAGTTATGTATGAACGTAAACGAAGCAAAAGGAGTATGCAATGCACGTGAACATATTCGTAAGAAGTTGGCAGAATCATCCCAGCGCTGATTTGCTGGATTCGTTTTCTCCTCTTCCTATCGTTATTTCTCTTGACTAAGTTTATTTTCGTTATATGTATGTATCTATGTATTATTATTTATTATTTTTCAAGCTATCTATCCCGTATATATTGCACCTGCCATGTTTAGTCTCTGCATCACCCTAAGGTTGACTGGTAGAAAATGCCTCAGGCATTAAGTCCGCCTTTGTACAGTTTTTTTTTTTTACTTGTGCATAAAGTTTTAATAAATAAATAAATATATCGTAGCAGGTGGTGTTCTGTAGTTTCTGCCTACCCCCTTGAGAAAAAGGAGTGACTTTATGTATATCGTTGACTTCATCATCAAGCAATGGACAACATAGTCAAACTTTAAACGTTTTGAATACGAGGTTTTTGGCTACTTTTTATTAGTGTTTGTATTATGGCTATTTTTTTGTAACGTGCGTCTTGTTTGTTAAGAATAAAGGCTCGTGTACACTGGCGCGACGCGACAGTGCGACACTAAGGCTCCACGTGTCGTGTGACGAGCGGTACCTTTGTGTCGTGCTGTCGCGTCGTGCCTGTTAGCCTTAAACAAAATTTCTTTCTTTCTCTTTCTATGTCAAAATAGTATATCAAGCATACTAACTTATCAACTTCTGTCATTCCTAGGTGGCACAGCCGCAGTTTCTGAAGAAGAGCTGGACAGCGAGGCGGAGGAGTGGGTGGAACAACAGCTACAGAAGGCACGGCCTGTCCTCGTGGATCTGACTGGTCTGATGACATTGTATTCTATTCAAGACCCCAACCAACAAATGTACTGTCTCACATTAAACTACCCTCATAAATGGGAGTCCGGTCGGCGAGTTGCGTGTGCTGATTGACTGCTTCACAAGATGTGTTATAACCAGCTAGCCTTTTTACTGCCGTTTCGCTCCCGTGGTTTATTCCACCGAAAATATGCATTTTCTGGGATAAAAAGTACCTCCGAGTGGATATCGATAACCATCACGTTTGCGGAGTTTCGCTAGCTAATTTAATTTGATCCGAAATAAACACATTGTAAATATTTCCTACAGGTGAAGCAGCAATAGAAGTGAATCCTTTCTCGGTAGCCTTGCCGCCGCCTCAGATGTCTGCGCCCGAACACTTGCGACCTCTCACGACCGGCTCGCAGCCACCCGCGTCTGCCAACGAGCTGGTGGAGGCGCTTAGGAAACGGTCAGTAACTTTTAAAATGTAGTTCAAATATTGGAAGACAAGCTGTGCGGCCGCCTGGTGGTATTTCCCAACGGTAAAAATGACAATCTTCCATACAAACTTTTATTAACCCCTTCCGAGGAGTATTTAAAACCCTTAGTGCTATAGTGATATGAGGAACAGGGTAAAGTTCACTCATACTCTATGGAAAAGGGAGGATCCTCCGACCAGACGGGTGTCGTGTCTGGTGGGCAACTGTCCGACGGTTGATGTCGGGACGTTGTACCGTATATAATATTGTATATATATTCAGTGCAGTATATTATGCTAGTCGCGCGGTAAACTCTGCTTGCGCGATGCAGGATTTGCGTGACGTCAGAATGACGTGTAGCTCGCATGTGGCGATGTTGATACCGCTACAGTGCTTTAAGTTTTTTTTAAGAATGTACAAGGCTAAGTAATAACAACCTGTGGTAACAATTTAACAATGACAGCATGTTTATGTAGTAGCAGTAAGGGCGACTTTCGTAATGCAAGTGTTATCACTGATGTACGGTTGGTTGACTGTACTCTATACATACTTATGAACATTAAATGTGATAATTGTGTGGTCGATTGATCAGGTCAAGCTACGTTCGCCGAGGTTGGTCCGTGTATAGGTGACCATCTTTACATACCAAGACCCCTCCGTGCCTCGGAAAGCGCGTTAAGCCGTTGGTCCCGGCTGTCATTCGTGGATCTTTGGCAGTCGTTACGGGTCGTCAGAAGCCCGAAAATCTGACAACCAGTCTTTCCAAAGTGTATCGTATTACCCAGTAACCGGGTTGTGGTGGTCAAATAGGCAGTCACTCCATGTAAAACTTAAACTCAAAGCATTTATTTCTAAATAAACCAATTACAGGCACTTTTGAATTGTCAAGGGGTCGGCCAGTCAGAAAGATGAAGCTAGTCACCCATTCCAAGGCGTAGTAGATACCTATGGAGAAGAACGGGCAAGAAACTCCATGGACACTCTTTTAAATCAAAAATATGGTTACAAAATATTGGTTAAATTGTTCATGTTGACATTATGCATGTGAGAACGATGCAGAACGTTAACACCGTCCGTAATAAAAAGACAAAAGCAATTCAAATATTAAATTAAATTAAAATAAGCCGTGGCAGCTAAGACATGACCAGTCCCTACTCCCCCCCCCCCGGGGGTGCGACCGATCACGAACATGATAAAATAGCATCCGGTTAGACTTGAAGCCGACCTCAACATAGTAGGGAAAAAGTTGGGCATATGATAGAAGGCGTGCGCCCGATGGGACGCCACATCGAAAAAAATTTACTATCTTCCATACACAGTTTCAGAACATCCTATAATTAACATCTTTAGGGGATGAATTAATAAAAAAACCATTCCATAGTGCAGTGCTCACCTTCGTTGTAAAAGGAACACTTGCGTAAAAATCTATGTTTCTAGCTAGACCCAGTGTTAATAATAATAGTAATTTATTTCTCTCAAAAAGCTGCAATTTTGGTTCAAAGTATCGAAGTTACAAGCAGATTCAAACCTTTGTGAGAGCTGGAGTCTATACTGGGTTCGGGACCTGTATGACAGATCTCCAGGCTCACACCCTTAAAATTACAATATTAAATTGCATTTACGTACTACGACATTATAAAAGCTCCAATTATTTATTAAATACATTTCTATGGCAAAAATTACTCGAGAAACGTTCACAATAACCATTTTCGATCTTGTAGTCATAAGATAGGAAGAGGAGTATGTAGGGAGGCAAGTGATAATTTGTCTTCTGTGTTGCAAAAAAGGTTGCACAGCACTTGGAAGCTAGAACTGTTGCCTTCTCATATTACGGGCTATTTACCCGACTGCACCAGAAGGAGGGTTATGTTTTTCGAGTGTATGTATGTATCTATATATATTTCTTTGGCACGCTCTGTAGCCTAAACGGCTTGATGGATTTTAGCTTGAGAGGTGTCGTTAGATTCGTCATAATTGTGAGAGTGACACTGGGTATATCAAAATTATAAAAAAAAAATGCCCGATTTTTGGCGCCTTATTATGTCTTCAAATCAATTTTATTTCCTTAAAACGTATCGAGTGGGGTATCAAAATAAAGTGTTTTCTAAATGGCTTACAAAATGTATACAACTATGTTTAAATGTAATTTGGAATGAGAAATGCTACATTAATAAAACTTGAAATAAAGAAAATTATTAAAAAACTGAAAGCCGACTGCAAAAACACATACCTAATTGAGAAGAGCAAAATAAGCAGCATTATCTATTGAACTTTGTTTTGTGTAAGTTTATTGCAGGCGGGGAGAAACCAATTACCTGACGTATGGTGTAACTTTTGTTTGTCCCTGCTTGCGACGAACTTACACAGAACAAAGTTCAATAGATAATAATGCTTGATTTTCTCTTTTCAGTTAGGTAAGGGTTTTTGCAGTCGGGTTTTTTGTTTTTTTTAAAACAATATTTTAATTGAAAGGCACACTTTAATTCACATAGGTATCTTATTTATTTAAAAACAGCTAAGTATCACAAAAAAATTACCATAGAGTAAAAAAAAAAAAATCTATATATTATTACCCAAACCACAATTATAATTAGTAAGGTTCCATATCTAACACCAATTTAAACGACCCATCAGGGTCTACACACTTCAGCACATTGGCCTGATCGCCACAAAACACTTTCACATTAGGACTGACCATGTAGGCCGTACTCTCCACAAAACTGTTGCTCCTATTCGTATAGATCTCGTTCCATTCGGCCAGCAACTGCACCTTATACCAGCATAGAACCGCGTTGCATTCTCCATCTTCGGCCACAGTGACATTAATGACCCCAGATTTCAGGTTACTAAAACAGGTGATTTCAAATTCTTCAGATAATGTTTCGTATTCCATGCGAGCCATGTCTAAGTACACAGCTTGGGATACCTGGTACCTGTTTACATGGTTCGCCATCGTATAGTCAACATTGTCATCCAAAACGCAGTTATTGATCTCCAACCATTTACTATTAATCAGCTGTCCCATAATAGTCACAGATACTGGTAGACATAACCCCCCAGGAATTAGATGCACCTGCTTCAAATGTTCAACTATCCATTTTCTTCTTATGTCTATGTCGCCATTAAACTCTATTATATTACTAAAAATAACATGAAATTTATTTTCTTTAAACACTTCGTGTGTCCAAGAGTCTGATACCAGAATTGTGACCTTTTCTTCCGTTATTTTGTTCGCTTGTAGAACTGCTAGTAAAAACGCTTTATCATCGCCAGTTTTGACGTGACATACAAGTGAGTTAGCTCCCCGTTTCATCAATAATACTCCGAACATAGGAAATGGACTCAAATCGACCATGTCCACATGAGATACGTCCACAAATTGCCCTAAATGGACACACACAGTTGCCATACTTTTTCTTATCATATCCATATATTCTACGTCATTTAGGAAAGCTAATGTTTCTGGTGAAATCCTTGTTATAGTTGTATTCGTGTCTGGTAGTGTCGTCAATCTACCGCCGTATGTTAGAAAAGGCATGTTTACAGTTTCATCTTTGCGAAGTTTCTTTGGTAGAATGTCAAAGAAGACTGCTTGCTGCCAAGCGTTCGCTTTAGGTTCACTTCTAGGGTCACTGGTGATCATTATATCCTCAGTCAGATGTAAATTGAACCAACCAATGACCATGGTCATTTCGCCGTTGTCTGTCGCATTTAGATTCGCAATGTAAGGTTCCTGTCTATACAACTTTTCACAAACATCGTGGTAGTTATTAAAGTCTATTTTCAACAAGGATTGAGGTTCCGACATGTATTTTAAACTATCGTAAGACTTTACGTCTTCGCTGTAATACGTTTCACCGAAGTAAGTTGTTGTATGCACGTTCATATGTGCCACATTTAAAATGTCTTTTGTTTCTCGACACAGTTTGTATTTTTTATTGAGTTCTTCGCAATTAATACCTGCGACAAAGAACTCGGCACTTCCTGGAATTATTTTGCTCTTTTCTTGAAGTAAGTTCTCCCAAGCATGGATGGTAGACTGTAGGATATATTCTCCGAATAAACCAGAGTCAATGGTATCAGTTAGTAATACAGATCGGGTCCCATAGATGTCGTTATGGCTGAGAACGACGGAAGGTTTGTTGATGATTACCACTTCCGCGTTGTTGTCTTGCATCACACACTGGGCTAGTCTAGCCATTGTGCTGGAAGCTTCACAGGCTGTAATAGCTACAGGGTTGCACTCATTAGCATATAATGCTAAAAGTCCTGTTCCTGTATCAATATCTAAAACACTGTCCACAGCAGGAATCACACTGCTTCGAATAGCTCTTCTGTACGCCTCATTCCGGATCCTATCATTCAAATACCTGAACTGACATCTCGGGAATAGAAAACATTTAGCATTGTTCAAATTCTTCTCAATGCTAACGAAGCTATGATCAATATTCAGCGCTTTTTCAAAATGGCAGAGAGCTTCTGAAAAGTATTCGTAACGATATAAATACCTTCCAATATCGTTCAGTAGTTCCACGTTTCTCGGGAACATTTTGATGGCTCGTTCGAAGTTAGCAAATATGTCTGCTTTGTTGTCCACAGCGGCAAATTCTTCGTTCATTCGAGATAGTACTGCTCGGAATTCGATCTCGAATTTCTTCTTGATGTGCGGTTGCTTGTCGAAAGCGCAAATATACATGTCGAAGGCTTTTTTGAAGCTGTTGTTTGAGGCTAGCTGGCGTCCCAAGATTATGAAGTTGTAGGCTATGTCCTCCATTTTAGTTTTAGGATTTTTGTTTGAGCACTGGTTTCACTGTAGGTACGAGTATATGGTCTAGATATCGCCTGAGTTACGTATTAGGTGATCAATTGTATTTAGTTCACTCTTTCTTTACACGCACACTAACTGACACTATTGCATTGAAAATCGCGACTAAGACACTGTTATAAGTGAAGACGTCTTGCTCACTCGAAGTTCAAACTTAAACTGAATGTAAGTTACGTCATAAGCGTTAGTAGTACAAACTCGTAAACTATGTTCCAAGGTGTTAAATACGGTTCAGGTAATAGGGGTATTTAGATGGGGATAGCTAAAGACTATTGTGACCGTTGTTAATGCTAATCCTATTATAAATTAGCACAGGAAGGGGCTGTTAAAAATTACTTGTAATTAGTAAATTACTTTGTCCTACTTTTGATAAGCCAGTTTAGTATTGTTTTATTTTAACAATAGTATCGAATTCTGTTAAGTATGGAAGCGTTTATGCGGAGGGACGGTGACGCTTGTCAATCAAACTCGTTAGTCTGTTGTATACTCTTTAATTATAAGACTTTACTCCCCGGCGGGGGGAGGGGCAATTCTTGAACACTAGATGATAGGACCTCATCCCCGCTTTGAAGGTCCCTTATGAAATCCAGTTCCATTTTAATTCTAATAACCGTTTCAATTTCCATTTTTTTTTTTTTTTTTTTTTTTTTTAATTATAATATTAATTTAAATTTTAATTTCCATTTTTGTAATTGTTCAATTTTAGTATAATGTTGTTATACGTATGGATCATGATATCTGAATTAAAATATTTTTATTTATTTAAAATCAAAAGTCATTTAGGCTGAGAATCAGCACTTTTCTAACTTCAAAATTACATAGGGCAGTTCCCCAAAACGACCGCCCTTCACCACTTCCTAGTGCTTTAGCTGGAAAGAAGACGTGGCGCAACAAACTTCTCAGCAACACAGCTGTCTGTTCAGGTAGAATATAAACTTGATTCCATTCAATAGTAGGTATGCAAAGTAATTAACATTACCAGACACAGTACATTAAATTAAATTATTTGCAACATGTCAGCTAGCCACGCCAATATACCAACAAATACAATGAAAATTTTACTCAAGCTACAAAATTAAAATTAAACAAAACTTAATACCTACATAAAAGCCTCCAGGCATAAAGGGCGTGACAGCTTACATATATGCAATGCAGGAGTATATTCACATAGTTACAAATTATAAACTAGGACCGTCGAAGTAAACCAAACCAAACCAAAAAACCAAACCAACCAGTAAATCAATCTAAGTTTATTTCCGTCACTGGCCAATATAAGACCACGTAATGGCCCCTTGAGATCCCAATACAAGAACTTGCTACCTTGGGGTCATTACAAAACAGCACTGTTAAGGAAAAGTATTATGACAATGGGACCTGACAATTATAATAAAATACCTCATGGTTACAAGGATTCTTCTGTAAACATTTTTGAATCTAAAGTGACTGCACTACTTTTAAGCTATTGTTATTACTCAGTGAAAGACTTTCTAAATTATATAATATAGAATAATATAGAATTTTTCCAGATTATGATTACTATAATTAATTCCAAAATTGACCCTGTATCTACATATCTGACTATAATATTATTAATTGACTTCACTATTATTTCTGTTTTATTTGTTGACATTCCTTTGTGTATGTATAATTTTTTTAAATTATGTAATAATTTGCACGCCGCCGTAGGGTAGACTGTACCCGATCTATTTAATTTATTTACAACACCTTTATGTACAACTTATACCTGTAACTGCAATCATAGCAAATAAAGTTCTGATTCTGATTCTAAAATAAATAAACAGAACAATTACTACAATAACGGGCGGGCCGGAGTCCGCTCGCCTACATACCACTCGTATACATAAATAACAAATTCTTTTCGGGATTAAAAATGTGTTACTAAGAAACAAATTGACGGGTTTTATTGCGGTTATTTAGAATGGTGTATTTTTCCTTTGAAGTTTTAAGGTTTTAACGATAATCATTTCTTGGAAGTGACGGTTGTGTTATAAGAAGCAGACCTTATATTACTTGCCAGCAGCACTATGGTCGCACATGTTTCTTATTCCAAGTGCAACCAAAGAATACATCTATAATCTATGTACGTTTATAGAAGCCCATTCGGAATCGATCGATCGTCGATAAAACATAGTAGTCAAATTCTACTAATATTATAAATGTGAAAGTTCGTGAGGAAGGATGCATGGATGGATGGATGGATGGATGTTTGTTACTCTTTCACGCAGAAACTACTGAACGGATTTGGAACACTGATAGTTTATAACCTGGATTACATGTAGGATACTTTTTATCCCGATAGTACGTTCCCGTGGGATAATTTCTGACCTCCACGCGGGCGAAGCCGCGGGCATAAGCTAGTCAATTATAAGAGAATTGCCATAAGTTCCGGAGTTTTGCTATCCCTTACTCTGTAAAGAAACGACACATTGACATGGGTAATTTCAATATTTTTTCAATTCACAGGTTAGGAGAGCTCCAAGTAGAACGCGAATCAACATCAGAAATACAAAAAGACCTTCGTGAGAGGTTGCTCACTTCGGCCAGAATACGAGAGAGCCGGGCGTCGCGCTGTGGGGAGTTAGACGCCGCGTACAGAAGGGCGCAGGCTATACGCGGATATCTTACAGACCTTATCGAGTGCCTTGATGAGAAAGTAAGATGGTTTCTTTATCATTTTATCTAACTAACGCTAATACGTCACCAATCAGCTAGGAAATACCAACAAATTCTAGCTTTAAAAAATATTTTTCCGACGTAGGGCCGGGTACAGATACAGATCAATATCAAATAATATGTTGTAGCAACATTGAAATCTACAGTCATTTCACAGTTATTTAAACTCTGACAATAGCCAACATCCAACAGTAACCATATTGTGACGAGAATTAAGAACTGTGATTTTGACAGCACTTCAAAATCAGAGGTAAAAACTGTGAAAGGATTGTAGGGTCTAGTCATTGACTTATAAATCATATGGACTTGAAATGTTTGACTATAGAAAAAACAATTATACAAATATGAGGCATATCGACGCTAAAATCATAAGAATACTGCTATCTCTTTTTACCTTTGTTACTTTTGCGTAAGTGAAAAAGGGTAATAGTCTTTTTGACAATAACTATAATGGCAACCCTTCATTCCTAACGTCATTGAAATACCTATTTGTAGCCGGGTCGCCATTTTAGCCGCTCGCTGTTTGGTACATCAAGTTACCACAAACTGTCAGATTTTCTCATTCGATTTTGAACTTAATTATCAAAAGTTTAAGGTTTAAAACCGTTTGGAGAAAATAGACAGTTTTGTGTAGTTTGACCTGCTGGCGACCTCAACAAAGTTTGCTACGTCAATTGCTCTTGAGCTGTGGATATAATTTGTGATTTTTGGAGTAATTTGTTGCGTTGTTGCGTTTGAACTCGGTTCTATACTGGAAATCGTCAATAGTAAGATTGTTAAAAATAATAGCACTTAGTCTCTACGAAATATCAGGTTTCAAATTTGTTTTCGGAGAGCTTCCTCCCACAATTGTCGTCTTTTATAGCGGCAACAGAAATACATCATCTGTGAAAATTTTAACTGTCTAATTATCACGGTTCATAAGATACAGCCTGGTGACAGACGGACAGATAGACGGACGGACAGCGGAGTTTTAGTATGTAGCGGTATCAACATCGCCACATGCGAGCTACACGTCATACTGACGTCACGCAAATCCTGCATCGCGCAATCAGAGTTTACCGCGCGACTAGCATATATACAAAGTCCCGACATCAACCGTCGGGCAGTTGCCCACCAGACACAACACCCGTCTGGTCGGAGGATCCTCCCTTTTCCATAGGGTATAAGTGAGCTTTACACCCTGTTCCTCATACCTCTATAAGTAATAGGGTCCCGTTTTACCCTTCGACCGCTAGCTCGTCACTATCCATACATTTTTAGGGTTCCGTACCTAAAGGGTAAAGCGGGACCCTATTACTTAAACTCCGCTGGTATGGTGGGTTAGTTCTCCGCTTAATAAAACCAATATTTAAGGGGGTTCTCATACAACAGACGTGATTTTTTTTGCCGTTTTTATAGATAATGGTACGGAACCCTTCGTGCGCGAGTCCGACTCGCACTTCGCCGGTTTTTTTTGTAAACAAATGACTTCTTGCATAATAAAGTAATATACCCCGTTGCGCAACTGTTGACTGCAAAAAAACGGGGACCTATGTATTTGCCAAAGATGTTAAAAGACGACAATTGTGGGAGGAAGCTCTCCGAAAACAAATTTGAAACCTGATATTTCGTAGAGACTGTGTGCTATTATTTTTAAACCTGAAGGCTTTTGTTGTGATACAAATTCGTATACAGGTGATGCTCCCAAGAGAACCAAGTCCATTTTTATTACTTACATATTTGATCAGTGCTAGAATTTACATCTCTGAAGTTTTTCAATCAGAAAGATCATCCTCGAGTTGGTTTTCAACTCCGATCAGGTTATTCCTGTCGTACGCCTCCAGTCTTCACCAAAAAAATTACGTCAAGTTAACAAACACGAGATAACTTATAAATTATAAAACATTAATTTATTGTCTTTTCCCACTAAAGCTGCTTTTTTACCGGTGGTAGACGCAACCCTTTTCCTTAGCTCGTCTTTTAATAGTGCTACACGCCAATTCTCATACATATTTATCTAGTTTTCGTTTAATTTGTGGTCAACACAAAAGTAGACAAACGAAACAATGGCGATTTGTAGACGCTGAATTGTGCTGCCACCTATGACGAACTTTCAGTATTTAACTCTATTTCTGTACTACGATTTCCTAAATGTTTAACAACAACGCTGTCAATATCATTCAGGCGCCAAAATATCCTTGTAGGTATTCTAACTTACAAAATACCTAATTGTGTTATTCAGATGCTACAACTGGAGGCATTGGAAGCTCGCGCGTTGGCGCTACATAAGCGTCGCTGTGAGTTCTTAGTAGAAAGGCGACGCGCCGACCTGCGGGATCAGGCGCAAGATGTACTCGCGCCTCCCGGTAAGAATTTACATTCCTAGCAGATTTCGTTCATGACGAATAGGATAATAAATCTCAGAATATGTATAGATGTTTCCTTCTCATGTATATCATTTTTGCTGTTGTAACGAATGTATAAATAATATATGAATTCGTTGTGTTTGGTTAAAAAAAGAGATTTTTACATTGTTGCCATTGTTATTGTTGTCAAATTATAATGGCAATATACTTAAATGTCCTTTCAGTTTGTCAGTCGCTCGATTAAAAACTAGGTTTGAGTAGACATTATTAGTGAAATTGTCTGTTTCCAGGTCGAGCGTCAAAGCCAGCTGACAACGAAGAGAAGACGCGTCGCGCAGCCGAGCGCGAGGGGCGGCGGCGCGCGCGGCGGCTGCGGCGCGAGGCGGCGGGCGTGGCGGCCGGCGCCGCGCTGCCGCACGCGGACGGGGACTCCTCGGACGACGAGCTGCCTCCGCATGAGATGCACCACTATACGCAGGAGAGAGGTCAGTCAAGCTACCAGCTGACAACGAGGAGAAGACGCGTCGCGCGCGGCGGCTGCGGCGCGAGGCGGCGGGCGTGGCGGCCGGCGCCGCGCTGCCGCACGCGGACGGGGACTCCTCGGACGACGAGCTGCCTCCGCATGAGATGCACCACTATACGCAGGAGAGAGGTCAGTCAAGCTACCAGCTGACAACGAGGAGAAGACGCGTCGCGCGCGGCGGCTGCGGCGCGAGGCGGCGGGCGTGGCGGCCGGCGCCGCGCTGCCGCACGCGGACGGGGACTCCTCGGACGACGAGCTGCCTCCGCATGAGATGCACCACTATACGCAGGAGAGAGGTCAGTCAAGCTACCAGCTGACAACGAGGAGAAGACGCGTCGCGCGCGGCGGCTGCGGCGCGAGGCGGCGGGCGTGGCGGCCGGCGCCGCGCTGCCGCACGCGGACGGGGACTCCTCGGACGACGAGCTGCCTCCGCATGAGATGCACCACTATACGCAGGAGAGAGGTCAGTCAAGCTACCAGCTGACAACGAGGAGAAGACGCGTCGCGCGCGGCGGCTGCGGCGCGAGGCGGCGGGCGTGGCGGCCGGCGCCGCGCTGCCGCACGCGGACGGGGACTCCTCGGACGACGAGCTGCCTCCGCATGAGATGCACCACTATACGCAGGAGAGAGGTCAGTCAAGCTACCAGCTGACAACGAGGAGAAGACGCGTCGCGCGCGGCGGCTGCGGCGCGAGGCGGCGGGCGTGGCGGCCGGCGCCGCGCTGCCGCACGCGGACGGGGACTCCTCGGACGACGAGCTGCCTCCGCATGAGATGCACCACTATACGCAGGAGAGAGGTCAGTCAAGCTACCAGCTGACAACGAGGAGAAGACGCGTCGCGCGCGGCGGCTGCGGCGCGAGGCGGCGGGCGTGGCGGCCGGCGCCGCGCTGCCGCACGCGGACGGGGACTCCTCGGACGACGAGCTGCCTCCGCATGAGATGCACCACTATACGCAGGAGAGAGGTCAGTCAAGCTACCAGCTGACAACGAGGAGAAGACGCGTCGCGCGCGGCGGCTGCGGCGCGAGGCGGCGGGCGTGGCGGCCGGCGCCGCGCTGCCGCACGCGGACGGGGACTCCTCGGACGACGAGCTGCCTCCGCATGAGATGCACCACTATACGCAGGAGAGAGGTCAGTCAAGCTACCAGCTGACAACGAGGAGAAGACGCGTCGCGCGCGGCGGCTGCGGCGCGAGGCGGCGGGCGTGGCGGCCGGCGCCGCGCTGCCGCACGCGGACGGGGACTCCTCGGACGACGAGCTGCCTCCGCATGAGATGCACCACTATACGCAGGAGAGAGGTCAGTCAAGCTACCAGCTGACAACGAGGAGAAGACGCGTCGCGCGCGGCGGCTGCGGCGCGAGGCGGCGGGCGTGGCGGCCGGCGCCGCGCTGCCGCACGCGGACGGGGACTCCTCGGACGACGAGCTGCCTCCGCATGAGATGCACCACTATACGCAGGAGAGAGGTCAGTCAAGCTACCAGCTGACAACGAGGAGAAGACGCGTCGCGCGCGGCGGCTGCGGCGCGAGGCGGCGGGCGTGGCGGCCGGCGCCGCGCTGCCGCACGCGGACGGGGACTCCTCGGACGACGAGCTGCCTCCGCATGAGATGCACCACTATACGCAGGAGAGAGGTCAGTCAAGCTACCAGCTGACAACGAGGAGAAGACGCGTCGCGCGCGGCGGCTGCGGCGCGAGGCGGCGGGCGTGGCGGCCGGCGCCGCGCTGCCGCACGCGGACGGGGACTCCTCGGACGACGAGCTGCCTCCGCATGAGATGCACCACTATACGCAGGAGAGAGGTCAGTCAAGCTACCAGCTGACAACGAGGAGAAGACGCGTCGCGCGCGGCGGCTGCGGCGCGAGGCGGCGGGCGTGGCGGCCGGCGCCGCGCTGCCGCACGCGGACGGGGACTCCTCGGACGACGAGCTGCCTCCGCATGAGATGCACCACTATACGCAGGAGAGAGGTCAGTCAAGCTACCAGCTGACAACGAGGAGAAGACGCGTCGCGCGCGGCGGCTGCGGCGCGAGGCGGCGGGCGTGGCGGCCGGCGCCGCGCTGCCGCACGCGGACGGGGACTCCTCGGACGACGAGCTGCCTCCGCATGAGATGCACCACTATACGCAGGAGAGAGGTCAGTCAAGCTACCAGCTGACAACGAGGAGAAGACGCGTCGCGCGCGGCGGCTGCGGCGCGAGGCGGCGGGCGTGGCGGCCGGCGCCGCGCTGCCGCACGCGGACGGGGACTCCTCGGACGACGAGCTGCCTCCGCATGAGATGCACCACTATACGCAGGAGAGAGGTCAGTCAAGCTACCAGCTGACAACGAGGAGAAGACGCGTCGCGCGCGGCGGCTGCGGCGCGAGGCGGCGGGCGTGGCGGCCGGCGCCGCGCTGCCGCACGCGGACGGGGACTCCTCGGACGACGAGCTGCCTCCGCATGAGATGCACCACTATACGCAGGAGAGAGGTCAGTCAAGCTACCAGCTGACAACGAGGAGAAGACGCGTCGCGCGCGGCGGCTGCGGCGCGAGGCGGCGGGCGTGGCGGCCGGCGCCGCGCTGCCGCACGCGGACGGGGACTCCTCGGACGACGAGCTGCCTCCGCATGAGATGCACCACTATACGCAGGAGAGAGGTCAGTCAAGCTACCAGCTGACAACGAGGAGAAGACGCGTCGCGCGCGGCGGCTGCGGCGCGAGGCGGCGGGCGTGGCGGCCGGCGCCGCGCTGCCGCACGCGGACGGGGACTCCTCGGACGACGAGCTGCCTCCGCATGAGATGCACCACTATACGCAGGAGAGAGGTCAGTCAAGCTACCAGCTGACAACGAGGAGAAGACGCGTCGCGCGCGGCGGCTGCGGCGCGAGGCGGCGGGCGTGGCGGCCGGCGCCGCGCTGCCGCACGCGGACGGGGACTCCTCGGACGACGAGCTGCCTCCGCATGAGATGCACCACTATACGCAGGAGAGAGGTCAGTCAAGCTACCAGCTGACAACGAGGAGAAGACGCGTCGCGCGCGGCGGCTGCGGCGCGAGGCGGCGGGCGTGGCGGCCGGCGCCGCGCTGCCGCACGCGGACGGGGACTCCTCGGACGACGAGCTGCCTCCGCATGAGATGCACCACTATACGCAGGAGAGAGGTCAGTCAAGCTACCAGCTGACAACGAGGAGAAGACGCGTCGCGCGCGGCGGCTGCGGCGCGAGGCGGCGGGCGTGGCGGCCGGCGCCGCGCTGCCGCACGCGGACGGGGACTCCTCGGACGACGAGCTGCCTCCGCATGAGATGCACCACTATACGCAGGAGAGAGGTCAGTCAAGCTACCAGCTGACAACGAGGAGAAGACGCGTCGCGCGCGGCGGCTGCGGCGCGAGGCGGCGGGCGTGGCGGCCGGCGCCGCGCTGCCGCACGCGGACGGGGACTCCTCGGACGACGAGCTGCCTCCGCATGAGATGCACCACTATACGCAGGAGAGAGGTCAGTCAAGCTACCAGCTGACAACGAGGAGAAGACGCGTCGCGCGCGGCGGCTGCGGCGCGAGGCGGCGGGCGTGGCGGCCGGCGCCGCGCTGCCGCACGCGGACGGGGACTCCTCGGACGACGAGCTGCCTCCGCATGAGATGCACCACTATACGCAGGAGAGAGGTCAGTCAAGCTACCAGCTGACAACGAGGAGAAGACGCGTCGCGCGCGGCGGCTGCGGCGCGAGGCGGCGGGCGTGGCGGCCGGCGCCGCGCTGCCGCACGCGGACGGGGACTCCTCGGACGACGAGCTGCCTCCGCATGAGATGCACCACTATACGCAGGAGAGAGGTCAGTCAAGCTACCAGCTGACAACGAGGAGAAGACGCGTCGCGCGCGGCGGCTGCGGCGCGAGGCGGCGGGCGTGGCGGCCGGCGCCGCGCTGCCGCACGCGGACGGGGACTCCTCGGACGACGAGCTGCCTCCGCATGAGATGCACCACTATACGCAGGAGAGAGGTCAGTCAAGCTACCAGCTGACAACGAGGAGAAGACGCGTCGCGCGCGGCGGCTGCGGCGCGAGGCGGCGGGCGTGGCGGCCGGCGCCGCGCTGCCGCACGCGGACGGGGACTCCTCGGACGACGAGCTGCCTCCGCATGAGATGCACCACTATACGCAGGAGAGAGGTCAGTCAAGCTACCAGCTGACAACGAGGAGAAGACGCGTCGCGCGCGGCGGCTGCGGCGCGAGGCGGCGGGCGTGGCGGCCGGCGCCGCGCTGCCGCACGCGGACGGGGACTCCTCGGACGACGAGCTGCCTCCGCATGAGATGCACCACTATACGCAGGAGAGAGGTCAGTCAAGCTACCAGCTGACAACGAGGAGAAGACGCGTCGCGCGCGGCGGCTGCGGCGCGAGGCGGCGGGCGTGGCGGCCGGCGCCGCGCTGCCGCACGCGGACGGGGACTCCTCGGACGACGAGCTGCCTCCGCATGAGATGCACCACTATACGCAGGAGAGAGGTCAGTCAAGCTACCAGCTGACAACGAGGAGAAGACGCGTCGCGCGCGGCGGCTGCGGCGCGAGGCGGCGGGCGTGGCGGCCGGCGCCGCGCTGCCGCACGCGGACGGGGACTCCTCGGACGACGAGCTGCCTCCGCATGAGATGCACCACTATACGCAGGAGAGAGGTCAGTCAAGCTACCAGCTGACAACGAGGAGAAGACGCGTCGCGCGCGGCGGCTGCGGCGCGAGGCGGCGGGCGTGGCGGCCGGCGCCGCGCTGCCGCACGCGGACGGGGACTCCTCGGACGACGAGCTGCCTCCGCATGAGATGCACCACTATACGCAGGAGAGAGGTCAGTCAAGCTACCAGCTGACAACGAGGAGAAGACGCGTCGCGCGCGGCGGCTGCGGCGCGAGGCGGCGGGCGTGGCGGCCGGCGCCGCGCTGCCGCACGCGGACGGGGACTCCTCGGACGACGAGCTGCCTCCGCATGAGATGCACCACTATACGCAGGAGAGAGGTCAGTCAAGCTACCAGCTGACAACGAGGAGAAGACGCGTCGCGCGCGGCGGCTGCGGCGCGAGGCGGCGGGCGTGGCGGCCGGCGCCGCGCTGCCGCACGCGGACGGGGACTCCTCGGACGACGAGCTGCCTCCGCATGAGATGCACCACTATACGCAGGAGAGAGGTCAGTCAAGCTACCAGCTGACAACGAGGAGAAGACGCGTCGCGCGCGGCGGCTGCGGCGCGAGGCGGCGGGCGTGGCGGCCGGCGCCGCGCTGCCGCACGCGGACGGGGACTCCTCGGACGACGAGCTGCCTCCGCATGAGATGCACCACTATACGCAGGAGAGAGGTCAGTCAAGCTACCAGCTGACAACGAGGAGAAGACGCGTCGCGCGCGGCGGCTGCGGCGCGAGGCGGCGGGCGTGGCGGCCGGCGCCGCGCTGCCGCACGCGGACGGGGACTCCTCGGACGACGAGCTGCCTCCGCATGAGATGCACCACTATACGCAGGAGAGAGGTCAGTCAAGCTACCAGCTGACAACGAGGAGAAGACGCGTCGCGCGCGGCGGCTGCGGCGCGAGGCGGCGGGCGTGGCGGCCGGCGCCGCGCTGCCGCACGCGGACGGGGACTCCTCGGACGACGAGCTGCCTCCGCATGAGATGCACCACTATACGCAGGAGAGAGGTCAGTCAAGCTACCAGCTGACAACGAGGAGAAGACGCGTCGCGCGCGGCGGCTGCGGCGCGAGGCGGCGGGCGTGGCGGCCGGCGCCGCGCTGCCGCACGCGGACGGGGACTCCTCGGACGACGAGCTGCCTCCGCATGAGATGCACCACTATACGCAGGAGAGAGGTCAGTCAAGCTACCAGCTGACAACGAGGAGAAGACGCGTCGCGCGCGGCGGCTGCGGCGCGAGGCGGCGGGCGTGGCGGCCGGCGCCGCGCTGCCGCACGCGGACGGGGACTCCTCGGACGACGAGCTGCCTCCGCATGAGATGCACCACTATACGCAGGAGAGAGGTCAGTCAAGCTACCAGCTGACAACGAGGAGAAGACGCGTCGCGCGCGGCGGCTGCGGCGCGAGGCGGCGGGCGTGGCGGCCGGCGCCGCGCTGCCGCACGCGGACGGGGACTCCTCGGACGACGAGCTGCCTCCGCATGAGATGCACCACTATACGCAGGAGAGAGGTCAGTCGACCTACGAGCTGCCATTCCTACATATTCGACAGTAGTTACGGGTAGTCAGTATCAGGTATTGTTACCCAGAAACTGGGTTGTTGACGTCAGACATACAGTCATACTATGTAAAATAGGGATTTGGCCTAATACCGAATATTCGGCGGCTCTCTCAGCCGAATACCGAATATTCGGCGGCTCTCTCAGCCGAATACTGAATATTCGGCAGCCGAATACTGAATATTCGGCAGCCGAATATTCGGCTGAAGATCCACTGCATTACACACGAAGAGGTTACGAAAAGTATCGGTGCGGTGCGTGCGGGGGCGACGGGCGGGAATATTTGGCTCATAAGCCGGCAAGTCGTGTCACAACAACGTGCTGTATTTTATGTTATCGCAAATAAAAGTTATGTCATATTGTCTAGTATGGCTTCAGTTACGAATAAAAATTCTCCTATTTTGAAATTTCTAATAAAGATTCCAAGTTAGCTATGTGTTTGCTACAAAAGTCAAGATTTCGCGTGGCGGAGAAATAATAAAAGCAAGTGAGTAAATTACTTTACTTATAGACTTTTTAAATATTTTAATTATCTTTTACTAACCTTTTATGTTTTTTTTAAAATGATAATGTTGACAGTTAAAATGTAGGTTAGTAGGGATGTCCCACAAACTAGGGACGTGACAAAAAAATCGTTCCAAATATTTTTCGTCAAAATTTTCATTCGGCCATATCTTCGGAATGGAAGGTGGTAGACTCTTTAGGGTTGGACCGTAGGGTGTCAAGAAATATTTATTTTTTACCTTCACCTTGCAGTAGTGTTTACAGTGAGAGACTATTCTCAGAAGCAGTTATTGTGTACGAAGAAAAGCGCAATAGTCTGTTACCAACCAATGCCAAAAACTCGTTTTTATTCACCATAATCTGCCTTTGATTAACTTTAAATATTAAAAACAAGTCCATTTTCAATATCCAGACTAATACATAAATGATTATTTCATAAAGGGAAATAATAAAGCTTCCAAAAAATAAATTAACTTCCAGCAATCTGTGGTTGACTGTAATATCAACTAAGCTGTGTTAAAATGAATTACCGAAAAATTTATACAAAATTAACTAACAAATATGTTGTATTTAACAAACAAACATGAGCTTATTCAAATTATAATTCTACGAAAAATAATGTATACTTTCAAATAATAAACTAAATTTCCAAAAAAATACTAACTTCTACTAGCTTAATTTCTATTATTCCTGCTGACCCGAAAATCCTAACCCTAGACGGTCGACGTCAGGGGCAACCCGAGGTTCGGTTGGTTAGGTTCCTTTAGACAGGAATAAGAGCCCCGCTAAGCGGGGCTCCGTCGACCTGCTTATTAACCCTAACCCTAGCCGGTCGACGTCAGGGCTACCCCGGGGTTGAGGCACCGATAATAGGTAAGTTACGATAAAAATTACTACCTGTAAATTTCGGTAAAACGCAATTTAAGCTGGTGGAAAAATATTAAGTCAACAAATATTGTATAATTTTTTCGGAATTTTCAGTATTTTATTCGGTCGTTTCTTTATTTGTACCGCGTAGTCAAGCGTCTTTGACAGACACGCTCGCCTAGTTTGCTGCCGACTTAACACCGTTTTGTTAACCAATACAGTTTATAATCACTTGTGAATGCTGATTGGTTTACACTTCCATCGCAATCCCAAAACGAAGTTCCTGGCAAGGAACGAGGTTCCTTTTTTTGTTTTTGGGTACTCGTCAAATAACTTCTCGCACTCTGAGCGGAGTGGTAGGGCGTGTCAGACTTTTACTGACTAAACCCCACCCGTATTCCTTCAGTTGCCTGTGCGCCAGGGGCACGGTAACTCTTTCGAACAATCCGCGACCCTGGGAGGCATCGGCCCTATCGGACCCCGTCAATTAGTGCTGACATCTCTTTGAGGCGCGCGTGGAACACAACGCGCCGTCGACCCGGGCCTGGTCATTACCGGACGGCCAGCTACCCATTGCTCGCCGTCCGCAAGCCGATGAAAGGAAGATGGAGAGCCCCTAGATTTGGCAGGAGCCGCTTCATGGCAGCCCCGGCCCGCTCCAGTCTAAAAGCCAAACGTCGGAAGTGCTCTACGAAGTTCCACCGGCTGTCGAGGACGAGTCTCAGGTACTTCATCGTGGACTCAACACCACGCCGATTTGAACTCCTCTTTCCGTTATTTGGGAACCCGATGGTGGCGCGTTCCGAGGACCATGAAAACACATTGCCTCGGACTTGTACTGGGCCACCTCGAGTCCCAATTGCCGGATCCTCTGGACGATTGTCGCAACCCCGGGTGTCATAAATTAGGCCGCCGCCTGGTGCGACCTTCCCTGCGCCATGACCAGCGTGTCGTCAGCGTAACAAACGACGGTGACGCCGCTATGGAGTCCGTCGCGCAGCACCCAGTTGTACCATGTCCCAAAGATGCGGCTCCAGGACCGATACCTGTGGGACACCGCATGACATCTCTCGCCAGTTCCACCCTCCCTGGTGACCGGAGTTGATGACGGCCCTGTCCGTCAGATAGGCCTCGACCACTCGATAGGGGTAGGTGGCATCCGGTGATACCGGAGTGCCTCCCGGACGCAACTCCAGGGTATTGAAGGCATTGGCGATGTCTGGAGACACCGCCAAGACGACCCCACCCCGGGCCACAGCATCCCCCGTCGTGAGGGTTTGCACGCGCATGATGGCATCCACCGTAGAGCGCCCCCTGTGCAAACCAAACTGGCTCTCCGCCAAATCCGACACCACCCGCACCAGGCGCCTGTAATGACTCTTTCAAAGAGCTTGCCCACCAAGTCGAGCAGCATGATGGGCCGGTAAGCGGACGGAGAGTCCGCAGGGACTCCGGCTTCTTAATGAGGACCAGTTTCCCCGTCTTCCAATGAAGTGGGAACCGGCCCCTCTTCAAGCATGCGCTTAGAAGCCCTCTTAGTCGAGGCTCGAGAACCTCCAAGGCCAAGACCCAGGCTTTTCCAGGTAAGCCGACGGGTCCTGGGGCAATATTTTTAGCACTCAGCCTATGTACCGCCACTCTCAGCTCTACCTCGGGTCACCTCCGGAGCATCGTCGTCGTCGTCGGCAGTGTGGTCCGCATCGGGCACCGCAGGAGGCACAGCCTTGGGCGGGGGAGTATGCTGCCCTCGCGAAGGGAAAAGAGCGCTCACCACATCCTCCACAAGCTGGGGCCGGGGACTCTGCGTCAGCGGGGGAGGGAGTCCATGGTCGGAGTTTATCCCGCAAGTTTCTGGCAAAGACCCTCTACTAGAAAAGAGGTAATTGTTAATCGACAATTAACGGTGAATGACCTGGGTAAAGAGAAACGAATGTTGTATATTATTACATTTTCGTTTGCTCCTTTAGGGCTGAATTTACCAAAGTTGGATACCTTTTATCCGTGGAATAAAATTGACATCTATTTATTTATTTCTTTCTTTATCTGACAGTTCTAGATGGAAAAACTGTTAAAAATTCAGAATTGATTGGCTCAGGATTAGTTATTCTAGGTATAAAAGTTTGGTGGAATTCGCTCTTAATAAAATACACAACTTATACTCATTTTCTTTTCTTCTAGACGCAATCCGTCAACAGTCGGCATCATTGTTCAGTGACGCTTTACCGGCTTGGCGGAGCGTATCAGGCGTGTGCAGGCGTTTGGCGCGCTGGCGAGCTCGCGCTACCTCGCTGTATACTGACGCCTATGTCGCTGACTGTCTGCCCAAGCTACTGGCGCCCTATGTCAGGCATGAGGTAAACATGAAACTTTTTAAACTTTCAATTCAGAATCTTAAATAATCAATCATATGGTTCTTTTTGAATTAACATTTAAAAAACGGTAGAGCGAAACCGTGCACACAGCACTAATCCTTATCAACATGTTTTTAATATTATTATTTCTTGTTTCAAGTCATAATATTTTGTTGTTGTCCACAGCTAATTCTATGGAACCCGCTGGCAGATGAAGACAACGAAGACTACGAGAGAATGGATTGGTACAAGTGAGCAAATAGATTTTATATTTTTGAGAAAAAAAAAACTTTGCATATAATAATTTATTTCTGTAGTAGTTTTTAAGGGTTAAATATTATTTTACTTAAAAGGTGGCTTTATGCCAAACAAACATAGAACAAGAGCATTATTTTCTTGATATTCTTATTGAAATAAAAAGAATATGAATAGACCAACGAAAGAATGCTCTATCCCTGTTTACACAACAGAATTTGGAGGAAGAGAAAATGTAGTGGGGATAGCATTTGCATTCGCTCGTTTGGTCAAAAAGTACTAGGCGCACAGAAACTCAAGCCAGAGAGGCTTGAGTTTCTGTGCGCCTAGTTTAAACCGACCTTTACATTTATGATAGTACAATACTTAGTCCAGAAAAAATATGTTTCCTAGAGCTTCTATTCTCAGTTCTAACTCCACATCACCATTTCCACCAGATGCCTGATGATGTACGGCGTCCGTACTGAACGTGGTGCTGACGACTCCTCAGAGTCAGCTTCGGAAGGCGAAGTGGAGCCTCTACCGGTCACGGACAGTACGGTGCGGGAGGACCCTGACCTGCTGCTGGTGCCCAGCATCATCAGCAGGGTGGTGCTGCCATGTCTAACAGGTACCTATAATAATTGATAAAACATAATTATGACGTCTCGAAGCAAAAGGAGTATGTAAGGATCGCAGTTGGTGGCGTGCTGTTATTTTTACCTACCCTGAGTAGGAAAAGGCGTGAGTTTATGTATGTAATACGTCTCGGAATTACTGACTGCTATGAAGGCTCTTGTCGTTTCTGCTGTGGTATTGTGTGTACCTTTGTTTTTTTTTCGGGTGGAAACCTTCAAAACGCACTTTACTCTGGGGACGGAGGTCGGAGAGTGTGGGATTTTTACCTCACTAAAACCACCCCGGTGATCACCATAAGCACATAGGGGGGGCCCCGGTTCCTCTTAAAAGACCAATTCCGGAAACCCCCCTGTGCAACGCCTGTAAGGTACATCCCTGGGGAGACTAAAGGGGCTATTGTGTGTACCTATCTGGTTTAGATGTTCCCAGTAAAACCAATGATCTCAAACAATAAAAAGTAACTCAAACCATTTATTTAAATTAAACCATTTTCAGGCACTTTTGAATTGTCAAAGAGTCTGTCAGTTAGTCAGAAAGTTGAAGCTAATTGCCCATTCCAAAACGTAGATCTCTATGGAGAATAACGCTAAGAAATTCCAAGAATACTCTTTTTAAATCATAATATTACAAAATCCTGGGTTTACTATTCTTCTTGCTTCTATATGGGACAACAATGTAAAAAAAAAAAGAAAAAACAATTCAAAATATGAGATTAAAAATAAGGCGTGGCAGAGATGAGCAGTCCCAACCGATGGCGCTCGTTCACGAACATGACGCGTGGATCAACCAACAGTGAGACATTTAAGTGAGCATGACATAGCCTCAACTGCCATGCTTTCAAGTCAACATACATAATAATGACATAATAAACGGAACCATGGTACTCACATTTACGAAATTGAAAAATGCTTTAAATAATTATACAAGACTATAGTTTCCGATCTTAATCACCATCGTAACAACTATTTGAGGAGTCCAGGAACTATATTTGAGTTCAGAATCACAAATAATTATTAAGTTTTGGGAATGCAAACTACAGGACAAAGTTCAAATTCTATTCCATTCCTTTTTTATTACAAATGGTCAACAAAAAAATAATTTCGACCACATAACTCTAAATAAAATGGATAGTTGATTAAGTGGCACTACATGTATATTATCTAAGATGTATGTTCTAGTATATAGAGTTTGGTCTCGATTTCTCGAAGTCCCCCTATATTGACCCCGTCGGTAGGGTCTGGTCATCTCTTAGCTGCCAGGGCATATTTTAATTTGAATAGTTTGTTTTTTGTTTTTATCGTTTTTATTACGGACGCTTTTAACGTGCACGTCTTTTTACATCGTTCTCACATGTATAATTTCAACATGAATGATGTAACCAAGTTTTTTTTGTAACATTATGTTGATTTTAAAGAGTGTCCATAGAGTTTTTTGCCCGTTCTTCTCCATAGGTACCTATAGGATAGGTATAGGTAGGTTCGGTGCTTTGGAATGGGCAACTAGCTTCATTTTTCTGACTGACCGACCCCTTGAAAATTCAAAAGTGCCTGTAATTGGATTATATGAAATAAATGCTTTGAGTTATGAGTTTGAATGAATCCATTATAATCCGAGCCTGTTTGTTCCAGAGCTAGTATCAGTAGCGTGGGATCCAGTAAGCGTGCGTTCGTGCATACGTCTGCGTTCCCTACTAGTGCGGGCCGCGGGTCTGCCCACATGTTCCAATGCGTTACGTCGCCTGTCGGCTGCGTTACGAGCTAGGTTGGCTGTGGCGCTTGGAGCTGATGTGTTCCTGCCTGCGCTGCCTCCACAGTGTGTATTGTTCCTATAATAATAATATTTATTCAAAAATTACAAGGCGTAAAAATTTGAACAGTTTTGCTTAAATGTAAATTATATTCTTAAGACTTACGTGCCAGAACTAGGTAACAGGATTACCTAGTTGATGGATGTTTCTGGCGAAAAGTGCTAAGATAGTCTTATAAAATTTATAAATAATCTAAAAGTTGACAATAAACAAATAAATTATACCTAAGTTGTAGCTTAACTCGTTCCTAAATTTGATATATACTTATCGTAGGTGAGTATACATATTTACTTTAACATAGTTAATAAATTCTCTGTATCTTCGTAAGACATACTTTGGAGAGCCTCCTTGAGAATTCTCTTACAATTTGTGTAGTTCAAGGAGTAAATGTTTGCTTTCGCGTTTAGTCTATTAAAGAGGAGAGGACCGAGGTACAGGTAAAATTTGGATATAGAAGCTTTTTTTTTTTGTATTTTGAGGCCATACTTTAACTTCACGTCTTTTATTAGAATGTTTAGTGCTGTAGGGTAGAGTTGTGTGTTGTTTTAATACAATGCCCATTATAAATAGTTGCCGAACTGTTAATACTTCACAAGATTTGTATATGAGGTTGGTAGGAAAAAGGAAATGGCGGCAAGTAGACACTTTGAGAATCGCCCTCTGAGCTCTCTCGATGGTTAGTAACCTTGTTTTACCCGCTCCGCCCCATGCGGTAATACAGTAAGTTAATATCGATTGACATAGAGTAAAGTAAACTCGTCTAACTATTTTTGGGTCAGCAATATAGCGTAACTTTTTAAAAACAAATATCAAATTGCGAATTCTATTATTTAATGGTTCAATATGTTGTTTGAACGAAAGTGTTTCATCTATTATGACACCAAGGTATTTTGTTATATTTGCCATTTTAATGTTGGGACACACACATTGGTTATCTGTGGGAATTGAACATTAATGAGCATATAATTTTGTGGTACTAGTTGATGTTTGCTTGCGCATCGAAAACTTAATGTAATTGGTCTTGTCTGCATTTAATGTTAGTTAATTACGTTGAAGCAATTTGTTAACAACATTGAATCCGTGTTGCGCAAGCTTGTAGACATTTTTTTTTCTGTGTCAGCCAAGAAAAGAAGGGCAGCGTCGTCAGCATAAAAAACAATTTGGCCGTGATTTAGATTACAAAGATCGTTTATATATATCCTGCTAATGTTATAAATGTGAAAGTTTGTGAGGATGGATGGATAGATGGATGGATGGGTGATTGTTACTCTTTCACTCAAAAACTACTGAACTGATAAGGATGGAATTAGAAACACAGATAGTTTATAACCTGGATTAACACGTAGGATACTTTTTATCCCGGTAGTACGTTCCCGTGGGATAATTTCCGACCTCAACGCGGGCGAAGCCGCGGGCAAAAGCTAGTCAAAAATAGGGTAGGCCCTAAAATACTTCCCCGGGGACCTGTTTTTTTCATGATCGCTGAGAACATTATCAATACATTGGGTACGGTCCTCTAGATAGCTCTTAAATAGTTTCAGCTGGGTGCCTCTGATACCTATGGCTTCAAGCTTGTGCAACAGAATAGGAATAGAAATCGTGTCAAAAGCTTTGGCAAGGTCCAGGAAGATACCTACTGTGTGCTTACCTTTATCAAGTTCTTGTGCTAGATATCAGTCAGATGGTGGACGGCATCGTCTGTTGATATTTTAGGCCTAAATCCAAACTGACGTTTAGATAAAATTAATTTATCCTCCAAGTATTTGTAAAGCCGTTTATTTATATATTTTTCTAATATTTTAGACAGAGAAGGCAGTAAGCAAATAGGTCTATAATGTGTCCCTTGATCTTTACTGCCTGATTTATAAACAGGGACAATAACAGCTTTTTTTAGGCACTCGGGAAAAATACCTGAAAATAATCATTTTTGGAAAATATAAGTTAATGGGGGTACCAAAATGTGCCTGAACTGTTTAATAACTTTATTTGAAATGTTATCCCAGCCATATCCTATATCTATACCGTACTAATATTGTAAAGAGGTAACATTTGTTTGTATGTAGGGGGTAATCTCTGGAACAAACGTTCGGATTTAGAAAAATCTTTTTGCATTTGATAGCCCAATTCTTGAGCAAAGGCTAGTTTAACGTCACACTATTACCCTGAGGAGCCAAGCAAAAAGAAAAAAAAGATAGAACGCTACGCGAAAACGAAGTGGTAGCGCGGTGGGTCGGGGCAACAAGAAATTTGACGCGGATGAAGTCTCTGACAGAAGCTAGTTTTATATAAGTTATTTAGCTCTATTTACAAAATGGACTGCCCTGTAAACATGTTTCTTGGGTCGACGCAAAATGTAGTCTCTTCCATTTTCATCAACTCCTTTTTGATTCAAATCTCCCCCACACAACCCGTCCGTCTTTCCTTTAGTCTCCCTCCGTCAACATTTATAGGTTTTCGAATTGTTACAATATTATTATTCTTTTTTTTGACAATTTTTTTTTTCTGCTGGTTTTACAACTCGATACCATAAACAAAAATGTTCTATTTGAAAGAGTACCAATCCTGGATATTCTATCAAAACGAACAGCACATTCTAATACAAGTTCTGTTCGTACAGGGTGATGGAAGGTGTTGGCGGTGCATTCTGGCGTCGTTGCTTAGGCGCAGGTGTGCGACTACTGCGTGCTACGCTCGCACTCACCGGTCCACCCGCATTGCTGTATGCGGACCCGCTCGTACTGTCGCTTATTGGTAACTTATTATGCACTTTTCAAATATATTTATTTCTAGGTAATACAATTGCATTCACAGGTGTACGGATGAATAACATTCTTATAGTTAACACTTAGTAAAAAAAAAAAAAAAAAGTTAAAGTTATTACATTAGGACGTTCCTTTGCGTCGTAGGGAAGTGCGAAATTATGGATAAAAACTTTATATTTTCGTGTCAATAAACTCTAAATAATGATAAGATTTCTTGGCACGTTTTTCTTTTGCAATTTTGCCAAATCTAAAAGAAAAGATTTGTTTCGTTTTTAGCAGGAATAAAATATATGGTCTGTAGAAAGCAGATTTTCCAGAGATCGTGTCTGCAGCTCTTCTCACTTAAACAAATGGCAAATCAATTTTTCGGACGAGCTAAAACCCATTGAGAGTTGGGACAGCGGTCAAATCGTGTTGTCATTCATTCTTAGTTTTGGGCTCCGAACTAATCTTATATCCGTAAGTGAGCGATACGGAGTAAGGAATCGCTCGTAACTTCCGCCGAAACTATGGTCTTCGTGCAAGGAACCCTGCCCCCCCCTCGGCCTATGGGGTTGGTTGGAAAGCGTGCAGAGAGGTGTTTTTTTATTTGTTTTGTGTACTTTAATGTTACTTCCAGACGTAAATAAACGTTTATTTTATTTGTTTGTTCAGAGACGTTATGCTGCGGCGCGGGCTGCGCCGCCGGCCCGCACGTGGCCAGCGCGGCGGCGGCGCTCACGGCCACGCTGCCGCGCGCCGGTGCGCTACGTAAGCGAGCGCGAGCGCGACTTGCTGCGCTAGCTACTTTAGCACTGTCGAGGCTTGACAGTGACAACCCGCTGCATTTGTGAGTACACTACCTTATTTATTTAACTAAAATACAAAATAAGCTAACAGTACATGAACACCAATATATAATAGCCGGCAAACGACACAATGTAAAAAATGTTAATGAAATCAACCTAATGAACAAAAATGGCGACGAATGCGTCTTGGATAAAGGCGCGGTCCCACGCCCCATACATTCCTCGAATGACACCGAAATATCGTTTTTAGTTTTTTTAAGCCCAAAAACTAGTACAGTTCATGGTATAATAATATAACTTCGCCAGGTATAGCATTCCGGTCACGGGGGTGACACAAGCCTCCGTCATCACCGCTGTGTTACCAGTAGTGTGTAATAATAACACCCCAATCGCCTTTATTACCTGTGCGAATCCGATAAAACAAAAAGGTTTTTACTAACAATTACGATGGTATAAGTTTAAATTAAATTGTTTCGTTTGATTAGAAAAATTAAACGACAATTTCAATGGTTTATATATATTTTTTTAACAGAATGGTTACTGAAAATGTTTCCATAATTCGTGTTTTGTTGCAATAAAGTGGCAACTGGATAGTGACGTAAGCATGTGTCACTCCTGGAATGCGAGACCTTGTTTTATGAGACCATGGTACAGTTTATACACCCCTTAATAAGGCATATCCAATTTTAGGAAAACTTCGATAAGTAAAGTATCGCGTCTGACTCTCCTATCAGTGCAGCAGTGTGATAATCTCTTTCTCAAACTCGATGTGTACTTAAAAAAACATATATTTTTTGCAGAAAAGCCCTGGAACAAGCACGAGCGGTGATCGCAGAAGCTCGAGCGGTTGAATGACACACAGTACCTAGAGATGCACTGTACCAGCCGGCTACGACCAGACAACAACACGCGGCACATACCACAGAGCAATTTTTCATTTAACTAGATAAACCAATTGCCTTAGGATCCTATTCTATGATTACAGCTTTAAAACAATCTTATAAATCGATACAACTATAGTATTTCATATTATAAATGTTCATTATACTCGTATGTTCAACCCTACAAGGATTTCTTGACAGGGTAGTTTATAATAGAAATACGAATGATTAATTCACCCATACGACACGAATTTGTTGGCATCGACTTCATGCTGGCGTTACACTGTATTTTAGTCGTGTCCTTAAAACTTTAAATAGGGTGTAAAAGACACATCACATAGCCGTCAACTACGCATTGTACATCAAACTAATTAACATAGCACAAAAATAATTGCTGGTAAACGAATTCTAAGTTTGGTGTGAAAAAACTCTGTTTACGGTAGTGCGCAACGTAACGCACGCAAAACATTGTGGTTATGGGTGTATGCAACCGTACAGGGGTCGTGTGGGTATTTAAAGTTGTGTTATATCATTGGAATCTTGTTTTCGTAAAAAAACGTCAGTGAAAGATGGAATTTTGACTTCAATACCAGAAGGTTCCCAGGTATGGTCCAGTACAAAAAAAAAAACTACAATGACGAGGAGTACAAGTGACTTTCGGTTTTGTTAAGTGTCTGTTTACACCCGTTATACAATGTATAGTCAATTTCTAATTGGACGTTATTATAAGTAAAATTATCGAGATAAAGACGCGGGCGAAAGCTATATATTATATTTTCTTAGCACTAAGTATTATTACAAATAATGTCGTCTTGAATTTGTTCGAAAAGCTTTTGTTCCTCCCTCTCAATAAATATTTTCTTGACACAATGCACTGTATTCTTTATGACTCCAAATGGCCCATTTTTTTATACGAATGGAGTCGTTGCGTATACATACTGAGCCAGTGTGGAACCATACTAGCTGACCAAGGTAGTAAGATAACTGACAGACTTGACATCATTTGAAAATATTTCATGTACAGTCTATTCACAGTTATTTTACCTTTGACAGCAACAACCCAATAGCAACCTTATTGTAACGATTATAAAGATCATTGTGAATTTGACAGGCTTTTCAATGGCAGCAACCAAACAGCAAACTTATTGCAACGGTAATAAAGATCATTCAGAGGTAAAATAATTGAACGGATTGTAAACATTTGTAAAATTGTATTGCAAAAACAACATGGCGGCGTTAGTTCCGATTTTTGCCACGGGCCAAAAGATCTTTGTAAAGTTGTAAATGCAAGGCTTGAGCTGGTAAGTTGTATCGCGGTCGCATTTGACCCGGTTGTCAAATACTCGTGGTCGTTATTGTTGTACAATGTTGAAGGTTGTAGCACTTTACATTTTAATGTGCTTTACTTTTCAGTGTTATAAGTTTAAGCGATTATGTGACAAGAGGTAATCTTAGGAGGTAGTTGAGACTTTCTGAGCGAGATTGAGATAACAGGCCTACCGTTATCTGAAACAATAGATGCGCGGTCCGGTGCGCTGACGTGTCAGTCAGCTCTGTCGCACAGTTTAGTCGCAAAGTCCCGCACGCGCATCTACCTCAGGTACCGACGCAGTTAAACGGTAGGCCTGTAATAATACTGAGATTATTAAAATTTCGAAAAGAGTTACATTATTTTTTCTTTAAAATAGGCTTGTTATTGACGCCTCAATCATAAGACTAGTTTTAAAATATCGAGAGCATAATAAATTAAAGATAACGTAAAAAGCTACCTTTTATCCAATGCAAAATGACTCCCAAGAACTGTAGCGTAACAGATAAGTTGGTCGAACTTAATTACATATGCCTCTTTCTGGTACCTCATAAGGTCTCAATTAATTTAATTTAATACTAATTTAGAAATAAATGTAGGTTTGGACTTATTGTGATGGCTGTCTCAGATCATTGTGAGTGATATAGCTTAGTTATTTATGTATACCTTGTATATAAGTAACATGATCTAATTGTGTGAGGTTCTGAACGAGGAGGATAAATAAACGATATGGGTTTACTTATTCATTTTTTTTTTTTTGTATTTCACACTATTCTATAAGCCATACCTCACCGGGATGCCATGGCGGCGCAGCCAGGTCGCGTCGCCAACACAACGTAAGGTTGGGAGCGTGACCAAGCAGACGGCATGGCGGTGCAGCCAGGTCGCGTCGCCAACACAACGTAAGGTTGGCAGCGTGACCAAGCAGACGGCATGGCGGTGCAGCCAGGTCGCGTCGCCAACACAACGTAAGGTTGGCAGCGTGACCAAGCAGACGGCATGGCGGCGCAGCCAGGTCGCGTCGCCAACACAACGTAAGGTTGGCAGCGTGACCAAGCAGACGGCATGGCGGTGCAGCCAGGTCGCGTCGCCAACACAACGTAAGGTTGGCAGCGTGACCAAGCAGACGGCATGGCGGTGCAGCCAGGTCGCGTCGCCAACACATTGTAAGGTTGGCAGCGTGACCAAGCAGACGGCATGGCGGCGCAGCCAGGTCGCGTCGCCAACACAACGTAAGGTTGGCAGCGTGACCAAGTGAACGTCATGGCGGCGCAGCCAGGTCGCGTCGCCAACACAACGTAAGGTTGGCAGCGTGACCAAGCAGATGGCATGGCAGCGCAGCCAGGTCGCGTCGCCAACACAACGTAAGGTTGGCAGCGTGACCAAGCAGACGGCATGTCGGCGCAGCCAGGTCGCGTCGCCAACACAACGTAAGGTGGGCAGCGTGACCAAGCAGACGGCATGGCGGCGCAGCCAGGTCGCGTCGCCAACACAACGTAACGTTGGCAGCTTGACCAAGTGGACGTCATGGCGGCGCAGCCAGGTCGCGTCGCCAACACAACGTAAGGTTGGCAGCGTGACCAAGCAGACGGAATGGCGGTGCAGCCAGGTCGCGTCACCAACACAATGTAAGGTTGGCAGCGTGACCAAGTGGACGTCATGGCGGCGCAGCCAGGTCGCGTCGCCAACACAACGTAAGGTTGGCAGCGTGACCGAGAAGACGGCATGGCGGTGCAGCCAGGTCGCGTCGCCAACACAATGTAAGGTTGGCAGCGTGACCAAGCAGACGGTATGGCGGTGCAGCCAGGTCGCGTCGCAACACAACGTAAGGTTGGCAGCGTGACCAAGCGGACGGCATGGCGGAGCAGCCAGGTCGCGTCGCCAACACAACGTAAGGTTGGCAGCGTGACCAAGCGGACGGCATGGCGGAGCAGCCAGATCGCGTCGCCAACACAACGTAAGGTTGGCAGCGTGACCAAGCGGACGGCATGGCGGAGCATTATTCCTGTGCAATTTGTAATACAGTTCCCAGAAAGCCATTCTTCTGTAGAACGGCCGATATCCAAGTGTGATTGGCCTGTTCAAGTTCAAGAATGGCCGCCGCGACGCTTCTATTGGTTGCCATTGCACGGTGATGAGATCTGACAAAGATGGAGTTGGATCTCTGGAAGTGAAAAAAAAAACAATAAGTGGAAATTTCAAAAAGTCGTATCATATTTTATGGAAGGTAAATATTATCTAGACTCGAGATAAGATTCTATAGTCGAGAATCGTGTATCAAGTCTAGATTATATTTACTCTAAAATTAAGAGTGTTTTTACTTACCCGTATTTAGCGAAATTAGTCCATAATGTCGTCATAGTGTCAATCATCTTCTGGTCCCCTTCGTTTGGTACTTTATTCTTCATCATTGTCATGTCGAACAAATAGCCCAGGTCATCCCCGTGGCTGGCACCGGGCGATGTGAAATTCCCCCAAATTTTCATTATATTTCTACCACCTTCATACGAAAACACGTATCTGTAAACTCTATTTGCTTTTGCATTCATATATCTATCTACAGTTCTTTCAGCAGGATAGCAAAATACAAAGTCAGTTCCGAAATCGAAAATATCACTTTGTAAATTTGCGCTTAGAACCTGATCGCCGATGTAAAAATGTCTCACAGTATCTTCATCATAAATTTCGTCAAAATCTTTAACTAATTCGTCTCTAAAACTGTAATTCTCTTAATATGCTTTGTCGGATTGTTTTGGGTATATAAACATGACTTCTTTATTTGTATGTCCGAGCATGAGATCCATGCCTTTTACTTTAGGTTGTAGATTTACTGGGAAATCAGTTAAATGTGCATCGTCTCCGACGGTCTCAACACACGGCTTCAGCAGCGGTTGCCCGCTTATACTCACGAGACGTGCGGTGTGTGTCGCTTGCATTACTTCTAATGGGTCCTTATTACTTAGGTATTCCAGTGCTCCTTTTACATCTTCGCCAGTATATCCAAGATTTCCAGCTATATTAAGTGGTATACTATCATTTTGCGTTGCTATAACCCAAGTAGACAATGCTAAACCGCTTTGCATGATCGCTCGTTGGACTAAATCTTCGTTAGTCAGCAGTTGGAGGTCTAGAGTCATGGCTCCGGATGAGCATCCAAACGCTGTAACTTTTTTACTGTCTCCTCCAAAAGCTTCAATGTTGTCTTTAATCCATTTCAGCGCTAATACTTGGTCTTTTAAACCTTGGTTGCTGAAACCAGGTTCGCTTACACATAGGAAGCCGTATGGTCCTAATCTGTAGTTTATTGAGACGATTATAACGTCATGCCTGATTAAGAATTTGGGTGATAAATCTGCCATTGCTTTGCATCCTAGAACGAAGGATCCTCCGTGGATGTAGACCATTACGGGTAATTTATTGGTTGAGTTGGCAGTATTTGGTACGTATACGTTGAGTTGCAAGCATTGTATCGTGCCCACAAGCGTACCGTTTCTGTTGTACTGAGGACACGCGACACTGTCGTCGTTGGCTTCGTAAGTGCTGTTGAAACCGGGGTGAGGTGTAGATGCCTAAAAGATGATGTTCCAGATTAATTGATAAGTCACATTTCCAATGTGATCCACTCGTATAGAAATGATGTGATAATTTTGTCCTTTGTCTATAATTCTCTGAACACCTTTCATGAACACATTTCTGTTATATCTTGGAAAGAGGACTGTTAATCGTATTCAATTATAATATTGTCTATTCTATATAATAATAATAATATTATAAAGAGGAAAGATTTGATTGTTTGTTTGTTTGTTTGCACTGAATAAGCTCTGAAACTGCTAGAACGATTTGAAAAATTATTTCACCGTTGGAAAGCTACACTATCTCCGAGTGACATAGGCTATATAATATTTTCAAAAAAAAATAGGGTTCCTTACTAAAACTCCAATAATGTAACCCAAGCTCCAATAATATAACGGAGTGAATTTGAAAAAAATAACTCTTTTCACTAAGATAACACTCCAACAAGCGAGTCTACCATTTGTTTCTATCAGTTGATAACCAAGGCCACTACCTGCGCCGAGCGGTGCAGCTCGGCCGAAACGTCGGGAAGCGAAAAGCTAAAAGGCGAAAGCGCTAGGGTAGCCGGTGATTTGCAAATTTTGTTACGAGAGAGTTTTTAATTATTATTATTCTGTAAATACATACGTATTTCTTACAGACGCATCTAATTTGTTTATTACTATGCAACCTCATAGTGAGCTTGCAAATTGCAAAAAACGTACAAAAAAAATAATTTCGAGCTAGCTATTATATATTCGATCAATGCTATTATTGATCAAAGAAGCGCATCGTAAGACTTGTGTACAAGAGTATATAATTATGTTCTGTGCTTATGTACGTAGGTGCGGCCAATGATGTTATATTATATAACCTCATTGGGTGCGGCGATCGGCATTGACTGGGTACAAACGTTGCCAAAAAACGAGAGACACGTACGCTCTGGAAACGTCGGGATGGGAACGCAAGACGTAATTAAACATGTTGGAATCACTACTGGACACAAAGCTCTTTAAGTGCTGAGGTCGGCCTACGTGTGGTTGTCTACGCTCTCTAACGTAACCTAATCTTTACAAGGGAGATTTTCTAAGTCTTCCAACGGTCTTGAAAGGTGGCCTGCCGGTTTTGCGTAGGTACTAGGTACACCTTAACAGCTTTCGTATCAGAGAGTTAAGGGTGATTCGTCTATGTCCAGTAGTTGACAGCGACAGGCTGAGTATTTTAGTTCTGTTGAGTACCTAGTAAGCTAACTATAGCTGGGGTAACCGCTCCCACAAGGTGACCCATTGGAAGATCGGGGGAATGCGCTGGAAGGGGGAGGTGCAGGACCGCTCATTGTGGCAATCCTTGGACCACTTCCTCCACTGAAAAGGGAGAACCTCCGACGGGTGTTGTCTGTTGGGCTAGTGATCGAGGGTTTATGTGTGGTAATTAGCTTAAGTTTGAGACCTTTGATTTAGTTCTCGTTAAGTGACCGATTTGGTACTTCATTTTGAATTACTTTTTCCATTCTGATTTATTCGTCGATAGTGGCTTTTCGGACACAATACCCATCGTTAATTAAATAGTGTGACGAATTGATTAGCTGTTTTTATTACATACTAGCTGTACCTACCCGGCCTGGCTTCGCACAGGGAGCACTAAGTATCTGACACTTACCCTACCTACCTACCCAAACTACCTGGCCTAGTACCTACCTACCCTACCTACCCTACCTACCTACCTTATCCCCCTTATCTTGTGGAAATCCTCATGGACGTCCTCCACCCTGGGGTAGGTAGAGAGGTCTGTCAGACTCTTACTGACTAAAACCACACGGTGTTCTGCTACCTTTAGCCGGGTGCTGGAATGCTTGCGCATTTCATCACGCTCCCCCGGCCAGGTGTTGGCCCGCATGAATTCATGCGGACCCTGTCACCTTCAACAGCCGCATGTGGCTGCAATTCCTCTAGAGAAAGGCGCTCCGCCGTCTCGGGCGTTTCACTGTTCGGGCAACAAACTCCCCAAGTCTGTTGCCTGCAGGGCTCACCCTACGGCGGCCGGCGATCGTTACGCGTCCTCCGGCGCCCGGTGCGTCTGCTACGGATTGGAAGGGAGGTTGTATCCTCTCTCTCCCTTTCCGCCGCCTCCTTTGCGACCATCACTTCCTCACAGAAGGAGGTGACGGCGTCCCACGCGCTCTCACTTCCGACCATGGACTGGACCATGTCCGGAAGTGAGAGAGTATCCGCGGCTCCAACCGTCGCGACGGGGTCACGGCGCTGCACTGCCCAAGCAGGGCATTCCTCAAGGGTGTGTGCTGCGTCGTGTCATTCAGACAGTCGCAATGGTGGCATCGGGGTGTCGGTTCCCGGCCTATGCGGCACAGGTACTTTCCGTAGCACCCATGTCCGGACAATACCTGTGTCAGCCGGAAAGTAAGGACGCCATGCCGTCTCTCCAGCCACTCCCTCATAAAAGGCCTTACCGCCTCTATAGTAGCGTGCCCTGCGCTGGGTTGCGCAAGTCGCTGCTCCCCCTCCACCATTAGGGTCTGCTGGAGATCAGCCCTGTACACCTCGACGTGACAAGGCATCAGGTGCTCGCCCCGCTCCGGTGCGTCCCGGCGCCACCGATATAGCGACGCTAGGATTTTGGCGTCAACATCCCAGGCTGGTGATCCGGTCAAGAGGCTTGCCGCCTCGAAGGAGACCGTACGGTATCCTCTTATCACCCTGACGGCCATTGCTCTCTGTGGTCTTCTCAGTATTGCAATGTTGCGGGCCGTCAGGTTATCCGCCCATACAGGCGCTCCATAGAGCGCCATGGACCGTACGATCCCGACATAGAGCCTCCGGCAGGAGGTATTTGGCCTCCCCAGATTAGGCAGCAAACGTGAGAGTGCATTCGCGGTGCCCATCAATCGGGGAGCCAAACGCTGAAAAGCGGCCTGAAGTTCCACCGGCTATCGAGGACAAGTCCTAGGTATTTCATCGTCGACTCGATACCGATGTGAACACCTCCTACCATGATGTTGGATCCCGAAGGTGGCGCTTTTCGGGGCCCGTGGAAACAAATGGCTTCCGATTTACCCAATGCCACCTGGAGACCCAACCGCCGGATCCTGCCTACGACTTGCGCGACCCCAGTTGTCGCTAAGTCAGTCGCCTGTTGGAGCGTCTTCCCGCGTGCCATTACCAGCGTGTCATCGGCGTAACAGATGACGCTGACGCCATTTAGGACCTACCTTATCTACCTACATAACCAACCCTGTCCTACCTACCCTTCTTACCTACCCTACCCACCTACCCTACCCTACCGACCTACCCTACCTACCCTACCTACTTACCTTACCTACCCTACCTACAAATCTTGTCCCGACCAAAAACGAAAAAAAAAAAAAGAATTATCCATTTTAGAGCAGTCGTTCGGAGGTTATGCGCGTACATACATTTCGGCTATTAATTTTTTATATAGATTCAAAATCCGTGTACCTACTCAGGCAAAAAATCTTAAAACAGCATTAATGTACGAGGGCGGGTCAATAAGTCCGTGACTTTTGGAATAAAACACAGATTTTTTGATAAAAAAAATATTTTATTTTTCAACGTAGTCTCCCTTGAGCTCTATACACTTTGTCCAACGCTTCTCCAATTTTTTTATCCCTTCCAAAAAAAATGATTTGTCGAGGTCCTCAAAATAGGCCTTTGTTTGCGAGATGACTTCATCATTGGAGTCAAATCTTTTTCCACCAAGCCATTTCTTCAGGTTTGGGAACAAGAAGTAGTCGCTCGGAGCCAAATCTGGAGAATAGGGCGGATGAGGGAGCAATTCATAGCCCAATTCATGGATTTTTGCCATGGCAACTGCACATGTGTGCACCCTTGCATTGTCTTGGTGGAAAACAACTTTTTTCTTGGCCAAATGAGGTCGGTTTATTTTCAAATCGTCATTGAATCGGTCCAATAAGTTGGCAGAATATTCCCCATTGATTGTTCTTCCCTTTTGAAGGTAGTCAATGTGGATTATCCCGCGTGCATCCCAAAAAACAGTCGCCATAACTTTATTGGCTGACAAACCCACCTTGGCCTTCTTCGGCGCCGATTCACCCTTAGAAACCCACTGTTTTGACTGTTGTTTGGTCTCTGGTGTGTTGTGATGGATCCATGTTTCGTCCACGGTTACAAAACGGCGCAAAAACTCCTCCATATTGCGATTAAACAACGCCAAACCTTCCTGTGAAGTTGTTACACTATTGCGTTTGTGGTCGACTGTGAGCAAACGCGGCACCCATCTTGCGGAAAGCTTTCTCATGCCCAAGTGATCATTCAAAATTGAAACCACTGAGCCATGCGAGATCCCTACGGCTTCCACAATCTCTCGCACTTTCAATCTTCGGTCGGCCAACACCATATCGTGAATTTTTTCGATTGTTTCGGGTGTAGAGACCTCAACTGGGCGTCCAGGACGTTCGGCATCTTCAGTGCTTGTACGGCCACAACGAAATTCAGTAAACCACTTTTTTACCATTGAAATCGATGGTGCAGAGTCCCCATAGTATTTATCAAGCTTAGCCTTGGTCTCGGTAATGATTTTTTTTCGCAAGAAATAATGCTTAATAAGCACACGAAATTCACTTTTTTCCATTTTCTCCTCAAATTAGTGAGTGTTCTGATAAAAATAGCTGTCAAACACAAACTAACTGACGCAGCAAGTTTAAATTTTGACAGGAGTCAACTGACAGATGCCTGTTGACAGGAGCAGTGTTGCTGTTTCAGTAAAGAGGTCAGAAATTCAAAAAGTCACGGACTTATTGACCCGCCCTCGTATTTCTCCTAGTTCAGTTAACAGCACATTCGAGGTAACAATTTGATAATGACAGCAAGTCTGTCGTAGCAGTAAGAGCGATTTTCGTAATGCAAGTGTTACCTCTGATGTCTGGTTGGTTGACTGTACATTATACCTACCTACATACTTAGCACATTATTATAAAAGGTGATCCCACCAAAAACATTTCATGTAAAATGTTGCCAAGACGACCACATAAGGTTTGCCCTGTGAAAAAGATATCAGATCTCATGTAGAGCCAAGCTTCTGAATCTACCCGGCCTAACTCTACCGACCCTAACTTCACAAATTCTACATATCAGTAAAACACACACACACACTCACATCCACACACACACTATTGTCTACATTTCTTTTTCATTTCTCCTTTCGCAGGTCTGCTGGAAGAAATTTCTTAAGAAATAAGCAGTACCTTTGTACTTAATACTAATATGTCGTATCTGTATCTATTTTACTGTGTGTACATAAATAATAAAATAAATAAATAAAAATGTATGGCTTCGCCGTTTCGCTACCGTCGTGGAGGTTAGGCGAATATTTACTTTCTGAAGTAAGTAACGAAACAGCCAAGCTATACATTTTTACTGATATGTAGAATTTGTGAAGTTAGGGTCGGTAGAGTCACAGAGTACATTTTATATAGTGGGTAGAGTTAGGCGGTGTAGATTCAGAAGCTTGGCTCTACATGAGATCTGATATCTTTTTCACAAGGCAAACCTTATGTGGTCGTCTTGGCAACATTTTACATGAAATGTTTTTGGTGGGTTTTCAGTTCTTTTTGTAAGTTGCTAGGCAGTCTTTTTAGTGTTTATTTTTTCTTCTTTTTTGTAAGCTTATCTGGGGGCACGGTAGTGTTTTTTTGTATACTGAACTTTGTTTACATACCAAATTTCGGCTTTCTAGCACTTCAGGAAGTACCCTAACATTTTGAAGTCTCATACAAACTTCCACCCCCCCATTTTAGGGGATGGGGGGCGAAAGTTATAAGTTTATGATTTTTTTTGTTGGTTGTATACTAAACTTAGATTAAATACCAAATTTCAGCTTTCTAGCACTTCAGGAAGTAGCCAAACATTTTGATGATCATCTGTGTGGCAGTGACGAAATCGGTGTATTTTAGATATCAATAAAATCTAATGTATTAGAGCTATTCAATTGAGGCTTTGTATGTTTAATTAGTCTATTATTGACATCATATCCTGAGAATATGAACTATCTGGTACATCGGAAACCAACTCTATGAGGGTTCAAAAAAACGACGAAACACTTCGAGAAAAGGTAGGTAGTGCCCTTGCGCTTCGTTTGGCTCGTCTTGGCGGGGGCACTGCTGTGCCCCCAGATAATTTTGTGGTCGATTGATCAGGTTAAGCTACGCTTGCCGTGGTTGGTCTGTGGGTGGGTGACCATCTTTACATACCAAATCCCCTCCGTGCCTCGGAAAGCACGTTAAGCCCTTGGTTCCGGCTGTCGTTCCTAGATCTTTGACAGCCGTTACGGGTAGTCAGAAGCTCAAAAGTTTGACAACGAGTCTTACCTAGGGATATCGCATTATCGAGTAACTGGGTTGTGGAGGTCAGATAGGCAGTCGCTCCATATAAAATACTGGTATTCAGCTGCATCCGTTTAGACTAGAAGCCGACCCCAACATAGTTGGCAAAAGATTAGGCAGATGATGAATTGTGTGTGAAGTTTCTTAGGTTTCGTACTTTTTTATATCTGCCTAAAAACTAGGAAGTTCTCAAGTCGACGCGTATTTACTGGGTGACCCATTTGCAACAATTGAGCACAATGAGCACCCCATAAACCATAGGCAAAAATTCATGGAATTCGAGTAAATCCAATATTTATGTATTTTTGAAAATTTCCCAGAATTCGTAACTAAATATCACTTCTCTAGACTCTCAAATTGAATAGCCTTCATTGCTATTCTATTGGGTACCCAATACTTTAACAAACCTTTCGATGTATCAAAATGTTCTAAAACATTAAACAGTTAAAAAGTTAAAGGAAGAACTTTATTAACCAGTTTCAAAAATCATCTACCTATATGAACTATGACACCAGATATATCAAAATTTTACTGTGGCATTAAGCGTACAAATTACTGGCAATACATCTTCATTTAATCAGCTATCTAACGAGCTACAAATGATAACAAAAATTTTTAGAGGCGCCGATGAAACAGTCGATAATGCTGGCAAAGGTCGAATGTGCAAATTGCTGACATATAAAAAAATGTGACAATCGAATTAATTAACTAGTTTATGCCATCTCACTACTTTCTAACCTCCCGGCAAACCATCACATGTTAGGCACCCAGATCGTCATAATCCAGGTCACAAGTCGCAGAGGATTTTTAGTTTCTAACATGATTCACGGTCTGCCCGCTTTTATGTTTGGAGTCATATGAAAAGCCTTGTATACTAGACACTGTTGTCTTCATTAGAAATACTAAGGCAATTTAAAAAAAAACATAAATATCGGTTTTCTCGAATCCCATGAATTTTCGCCTAGGTTTAATGGGGTGCTTAATTGTTGCAAATGGGTCACACTATCACATCCTGGAAGGAATACGTCAAATTACAAGTCATCCTGTACATATATGTATATATTTTTTATGCTACAAATTCATCATGATCTGGCTAGTCTTTTCTCAACCATCCAACAACACGGTCGACTTCCAAAAGACTAGGTCTTCCAACTATCCATAACGACTGTGACAGCCGGTACCAATTGTAATGGCTTAAAGCGCTTTCAGAGGCACAGAGGCTTCTAGATACACAGAACATAATTATATACTCTTAGGACCACCCATCCACGGACCGACCGCGGCAAGCGTAGCTTAACCTGCGATCAACCCGTGCGGCTCTTATTATGTAGCCACGAGCACCTCCTCTAAAAAATATTATATACCTATTATTTATAATTACTTACTCCAGTGCGATAAAATCATAATTAGGTACTATAAAATATCCGTGTGCCTACTACTTTTCAATGTTATGTTAAAAACAAAAAAATAACTTACCCCGAATGGATGGCTCTCATTCACCATAGCGTATGGCAACCCCAGAAATACTGCATAATCTCCTTCTCCTTTTAAACCTTTAATTGTGCCCATCGCCGTAGTCACTACAGGTCCCTCCGATCCATCTCCATTGATACATTTGATTATAAATAAAATTACTATCAACTTATTCATTTTAATTTAAACTATTTTGGTATAATGCTTGTCAATTGGATAAAAAAATATGGGTCCGTATGAAGCAACCGTGTTTCCACTTACAGATTAAAGAAACGACTCATCTCTGCTCATGAGTACTCATGACTGATGATTTTACTCATGTTTTTTCTTTCCCTTTTTCACGTAATAGACTATTCATTAAAGACTCATTGTGAAATACATTATATTTGAGTATCTCTAGACGGGTCATGTAGGTAAAGATAATATTGATTAATTTGTTATTTAACATTGTGTGTTCGGTAGATAAGTTATTTTTTAACCGACTTCAAAAAAGAGGAGGTTAATAATTCAGATGTTTATCTAGTATATTTTTTTTTATGTATGTTCGGACATTACTCCGTCATATATAAACAGATTTGCAAAATCCCTTTTATGTTTGAAAGGGTATATTCATGAGGTGGTCCCATTGTCACCAAGTCGGTATCTGATGAAGGGATCCCATGGAAATAGGAGGTAAATCCTCAAATTTTATAAGCACACCTATAGCGATTTGGGTATTTTTTATAGTAACTCATGCATTTTCTCTCAGAAAGCACCATTCGGTGACGTGGAACTGATGATGAAGAACAGAGGTGGCCACCGGAACTACTCAATAATAAGTTTCACGGGTGCGATTCGGTTACTTTAATATGGTTGCTAAGCAATTTATGCTCGTCACAAACTGGAGATGATGGTGAAGCCACCATCAGCTCCAGTTCTTTTGGTTCTTACCAGGAGAACTCCTCAACAATTAACGTCCCTGCATTGGGAAAAGGAATATTTTGTAAAAGGTGATGAGCAGTTGACATTAGGCTATTGTAACTTAGATAAATTAATAACTGACTCACTAAAAAGTGAAAAATAAGAAACTTTTATACAAAAAAAAAAACATCGACTTAAAGAAAAAAACATCGCCTTAAAAAAAAACAGTACAAAGTGAAAAATAACTTTAGTTTCGGAAATCGGTGTCAAAAAACTAAAATACAGATCCAAAGACACCGACTTCCGAAATTAAAGTTATTTTTCACATTGTAGTGTTTTTTTTGAAGTCGGTTGTTTATTGGTAAAAAAGTTTTTTTGTTTGTATATTATTGTTAGGCCAATATAAATTATCTGATTGTAAGAGCAAGGGGTCAGTTGAGACTTGATCCGTCTAAAAAGTACTACAAACTATATCATATTTTTTTTAAATATAATATACCGGCGTGTAATTTTCGCACTGTGGGCAGTGGCTTCTTACACAGAGAAGGATAACCTTCTGATCAGATGCTAGGGTACTAATAAATAAAATGAAAATCGGTTCAATATTTCCTTTGGATTTATTTCTAAACTTTCGAATAGTTTCGCGGTCACTGCGGACAAATTCAGCGTACATACACATCTTAAAAGAAAGTTCACTTCGTGACCGAGCGTCCGTATTCATACAAATATATCACAAGTAAATAAAGCGTTTATATAACAGTTGTAAAATAAAACCAACAAGCTACCCTTTAGTTACATTCATAATTGAAAAAAAAAAACAATTACAGATGAATTTAGATTTGAAATATTTACAAACAATATTTTTTCCAGTCAAAGTATTATTAAGTCTAAACATAATAAACCTACAAAAAATTGTTAACAGCTTGGACAAATCAATGCGGTTTTAGAAAATGCTGTCTACGGGGATAGCTTGTTTTTAACTTAAAATTTTATAGCACTAGTTGACGCATTTTCCTTGTTTGATTAATTATCATTCATTAAAATGAAGAAGACAGTTAAACAATTTACCAGAATATTTACCTAATTAAACTGCTCGTCTAAAGAACTTTCAGACAGTGTAAACACATTACACGATCAAAATAACGCATAAATTAGCGTGCAGGCGAGCGGATCTTACCGTAATTTTCGTGGCTCAAAATGTGTTGGAAAATTGGTGTTGGAAATATGAGCTGACTCATTTTTCTTTGAGTCCGTCTCATATCCTAAGGTGCTGCGCATACGTACATAATTACGCCAGGAACTTTAGTTGAACCAACTGTCAACTTTTTAAAGGTTTTCGTTAACGGTTGTCAGTTGCAGTAACGTCTACATAGTTTCTTGAAATTATAGGAAAAACGTCATGATCAGATAGTTCCGGGTTGTTGCTGAAACTTGACGATAAAAATTGCTTGTCTGCGCAGCGCCTAATATGATTGAATCGTGATTTCTGGGACTCAGTTTGAGCGGCGTCATTAGGGTAAAGTCGTCATTAAGTGGATCCTGCTGTCGTCTACTTGGTCTCAAAGTTCTAACGAGTAGCTACGTCAACATAGCATAGTTAAGTATTATCACATAAAAGTAAATCTAGTGTTAGTCCGTGTTTAGTCACAGATTATGGCGTTACCTACAGTCCAACTGATCCTATATTCAGGGTGGTTTATTTATCTTTTATACAGGTATATGTGAGTTACTCCTCAGCACTGAACTAAAATACAACGTTATTACACTGATAGTCGATCTTTGTTATAGTTTGCAAACCGATCCATTTAAAAGTGGGTGAAAATGGACGGGTCATATTTATCGTAGAAAAGACAGATGGGAGCCTAAAGTGGACACCTTGTAGAGAACCTACTATAATAGTCAGACGACCTGACCAAAGTGGCAGGAAAATATACGATACGGAAAGCACAAAACTAACGAACGGTAAACGATGGTATGGGGTAGGTACACTACAAAGTGAAAAATAACTTTAATTTCGGAAGTCGGTAACGGTGACTTCCGAAATTAAAGTTATTTTTCAATTTGTAGTGTTTATTTTTTTTTTTAAGAAATAGGTTGATTTTTTTGTAAACAGTAATTTGTTTAAATTTTTAGGTATGGTATCTACCCCCCACCAATTCGTATACAACTACTTGCTATGCAAACAACAGTGACAGGAAGTATTATAACATCAAGATACACAAAGTGGATTAATTACGTATTATCGCAGCTAACCCAAATACTAACCAAGCAAAGTTAATAAAATTTATATGGGACGAAGCTGGAAGCTTCTTCTACCAAATGAAAAAATAATGTTCAAAATCGTTCTACAATTGACGAAAATATCGATAAAACCACATTAAAAAAAAATACATAGAACATTTTTTTAAGTCGGTTGAAAATAATGAAACGATCGGATTGCAAACTTTTCAATGTTCAATCTTGCAGCTGATATTTTAAGCGCTGTGTAAGTAATGGATGTTAACATTTTACTTCGGAGTAGAGGAGCTATTGTGTTATTAATTAACAAGTAATAATAAAACATTCTAAATATAACCATACTCACTAAAATTTTAACGTTAACTTACAAAAATGTCTTCCTTAATTATCTTATAATACATAATAATTTGATAACTATGTAGGATTGAGATGCGTGCAAGCGGCTTGACTCACAACCCATCATGGAATTTTAATTATTATTGGGAAACTACGAAATGTTACTAGAAAATGCTGTAATTAAAACGTTTATGTGTTGCGGTTTTAATTATTTGCCTAAAATGATTTTAAAATGGCAATTGATAACATCACGCCTAAAATCTGTCATCGTCTTAATTATTAAAACATCGTGAGAAAGCTTTTTCACAAATACCTTCCTTAGTAACATTTTGCAATATTACTTATACAAGATTCATGAAACATAAATGATTCTGAGACATCACTGAATTCAAAACAAGTATTATAGCTACCATCTTGATAATTAAAATACGATCTAAAAATTGTTAATAACTGACTTAAAATCTATCTACAATGATTTTCGTATAGTTTTATTATTAAGCATGTATAAATAGTAACATTATATTTATTATTAAGATTAAATCCACATTAATAAGTCACTAGAAAGTCAGATTTTTCAACTATTAATAAAAATGGTTTATTAATATGGATTTTAGAAAAGAAATACTCAAGTCGATATTGCACCTTTACAATTTATCCCCAATTCCGTTATTCGAAGTGTTTCTATAAAATATAGTAATTTGCTCGACTCTTTCAATGCTTCAGGCACTTTTATATCAGTAAAATTAACTTTTACAGTTTTCTTATGTAATTTTTGAGCTTTTGTTGCACAGCTAAATCGTCGCAACATCCTACTCATTGTGGGGAAACAACATTGAATATGCTCTTGAGTCGTTGCCTGTGTCACAAAACCCCAAAAGTAAGTGTCGTAAGATCTTTAATAATTGTGACTGAGAAACTATAGTGCTTCCCCAAACGATTTTTTAAATATTATTTAGCTATACTATAATCAACACCTAGCATATTAGAAGTGCACAGTTTGTGATATGAAATCCTTTGTCAGTCCGTGGTTGGTTAAAGTTTCTAGAGCAGGATTAACCCTAGTCTTCATTAAGTTAGTATTGATATTCATTTCCGTATAGTTTCAACAGATAACGTAGAAGACAGGCGTATTTGCCAATCAAGTACAGTACAACTATTTTGAATCCTCAGGAATCATCGCATTTCCGAATACAAACGAATGCTAATTTCCATGTCCATCAATTATTGGATTTATCGTGTATAATAATCAGTGATCGGAGTAGGTAGATTGATTTTTAGTACTTGTATCATAAATGCACACAGAAAGAATAACATGGATAAGCCATTTTTCCGGAAAGTAATTCCGGTATTTCCGGATTTAGTATTTCCGGCGGGCGTACGCATTGTTCTGATAACCGGTTATTGTACCACCCATGATCCTTTGTTCTGATTGGTCGTTGGGTTTTGTCAAATCGTGACAAAAAAAAAATAGGAAGAATAATAAAGAATAAAATTGCTCATTTTATTACAATTCCTACCTTTTTTTTGAGGATGGCAAATCATCAAATGACTCCTTCCACTCTGGCAGAATACAATTCCTACATAAGTTCCGGTTTTTTTTTAATAATCCACCAATTCCGGAGGAATGTCCATAGTAATATATACGTTTCGGATCAATGACCCCAGTTCAATCTACCTACTCCGATCACTGATAATAATTGATGGACATGGAAATTAGTATTCGTTTGTATTCGGAAATGATGTTTCCCGAAGGACATTAAAGAAAAAAGTTTGCAGCAACTTGCTTACACCCGGTTGGTTTCTAAAGACCTGTTCAGTAAATCTTATGTTAACTGTTCCGATTGATCAAAATAACAACGAACAATCTAATTACTTATAATAACAGATTTAGTTAGAAGGCTTTCAGAAGACCAAGATTAGTCTGTCATTTACCTAAAAACATTCTATATATTTTTAGTTTTTACATTACTTATTGTAAGATTTTAACGGATTCTTTAACAGTAAATTGACGACATAACCTGAAATATTTTCTAACTTATGTTAGCAAATATTTCAGGTTGTTAAATGTGACTATTCACATTTGAGTGGACAGCACGAAAGCATTTGGACACAAGTTCAAAGTGTTTTAAGCATTTTTTTTTACAGTACGATAGATAAATAATAATCGAAATTCGAACATCGAATGGCTTTGATCGCTCGCCCAGTCTTTACCTGATCTTTAATCCATAAAAATATCGATACTTTTATCGAAATGATTATTCATGTAAGTATCGATATTATTAATTATCGATTTTCGAATTTTACGCAAAAATCTATGAAAATTCCATTTAAAACAGGACAGTTAAAAACAAATCATACACACAGGCATCAGAGCTCATTTAACACATGATAAAGGTACATACACGCTGGGCGGGCGCCAGAGCCTCTGTAAGGAAGCGTGCTCACTCGGTGCAGAGTCAGACGGTTAGACCTTCAGAACAGTTAGTTATTCAGATGTTCATAAGTCCATGTGGTGTGGCGTTGACGATGATTGCTGCGCTGGTAATGCTGCTACGCCTGTGAAGGGGGTAATAAGTTTGTGAAGTATATATATAAGTTTATTTTTCAGCGACGTAATATACTAGGTTAGGCGAATTACTCAGCAGCAACCTGTAGTCTGAATTTGTGCTCAGTTGATGGCAATAGGCTCGCCCCCTATTACATGGGAGTTAAGAGGGTGCATATTGAAAGTTAGCCATTAATAAACAATATTATAGTGCAACAAAGTCAAATCATTTATTTCAAATAGGCACTTTAGAACGTCAAAATTTACAAAAAATAGAATTGATCTAGTTGCCCCTTCCAAATGAACTAATGTTAGAAGTTGCGAATGTGTCGCAACTTCTAACATTAGGTAATTTAAATCTAATGCATTAGTTTTTATTTTCATTCAGTACCAAATTATTTACCGTAAACCAATCTTGGACCTGAAGAATACAGTTATTCACGTCGGCAAGATTTTGTGACCGTCGGTCTGTTTTAAAGATTAATGTGTCATTTGCAAATAACACCATCTTCGGTAGATTCTGCAGTAATTGGGGTAAATCATCAATGTAAACTAAAAAGAGGAATGGACCCAATAGCGAACCTTGAGGAACGCCCATTGTCATTTCAGACCCTAATAAGTTCATGACGTTTACCTGAACTTTAAGCATTCTATCTTTCAGGTATGATCTTAGTAGATCAAGAGCTGTATTCCTAATCCAATGGTGCTCAATTTCATCAGAAATATCTCATGGTTTACGCAATCGAACGCTTTAGAGAGGTCGCAAAAGATTCCATGGCATCTTGTGCTTCTTCCCAGGCGTTAAAAATGTTCTTTATTAGGGTGACAACAGCATACAACGCCGTTTGGTGAAACCGTACTGTTGTTCATGAAAGATGTGATGTTTGTATAAGTCTAGTCTCACCGATCTCCCCTCGTGTCTCGGTGTTGATGGAGTGCGAGTCGGATATCAACAAGGGCGCCACGTGGTCGCTGGGCGCGGCGTGCGCGCTGGCCGAGCGCGCGCGGCGCGGGCCGCGCGCGCGGCGCTCCGTCGTCACGCCCGCGGTAGCCACGGCGGGCAGGAGGGGTTCTCTGTCGCCTGTCTGCACGCTGTGATACAAAAATATCAAGAATATAGCTTCCACAATTAGGATACTATAAAGCTAAGCGCACTTTACAGCCGCGTCGGGCCGCAGCACATCATATTTCAATACAAAAAAATTGCGGTGCGGCCCGCTTGTAATGTGCGATGATTCATACAAAATGTACGACAGTAATGTAGGAGGATTCTTGTAATGCGTTGCGTTACAGAGCAGCTCACCCTGTGTCTGCGCTAGCCTTAATACGAAAAGAGAATCCTACTAATATTATAAATGTGAAACTTTGTGAGGATGGATGGATGGATGGATGGATGTTTGTTACTCATTCACGCTAATACTACTGAACGGATTTGGATGGAATTTGGAACACAGATAGTTTATAACCTGGATTAACATGTAGGATACTTTTTATCCCGGTAGTACGTTCCCGTGGGATAATTTCCGACATCCACGCGGGCGAAGCCCCGGGCAAAAGCTAATAAATAATAATAATAAGCTATCGAAATGTAACGTGGTCATAGGTCAACGAATAGAAATTAGCTAGACAATTTTAAGATCATTCGATTCTATGAAACGAATCGACAGCGTCGAATGATTACTTCCAAAGACACGTGTAGCCAAGTGGCACTTTTCGACAAGCGTTAACGCTATTTTTCGATTCGTATGATGGAAACATTAGCGATAGTAGAAATAGAATCGCTGTGAGCGAATGCCATTTGTCTAGGCCCTCAGTAATGGCAAACTAAATGGATATGACTAGCGCATTTGACTATGTGGACCATAAAGTACTGTTAACTAAGCTAAATAGATACGGCATCAGTGGTAACATGCTTAATCTCATACAATCTTATTTGGAGGATAGAAAACAAATTACTCAGATTAGTCATGTGGATATTAAGGAGAAAACTGAAGTAGTATTCTCGTCTAGCTCTAGAGTTCTTTGTTACGGTGGTCCGCAGGGTTCTGTGGTGGGACTCTTGCTGTTCATTGCTACATAAACGACTTTCCACATGTAATTGTGCACCAAATATCCTTATTTGGCGAAGACAGCACGGTTATATATAATACTGGTAGTAATAAAGAAATCGAAGCTGACATTAACACTAGTCTTGTTACGATTTTTGACTGGCTGAACGCTAATAACCTTAAAATGAACCTAATTAATATTAAAATTATTAATTTTAAAATTAGATAAAAACACTGTCACATTTTCAGGTAAACTACAAAGGTGACCAAATACGTTACCATATACTTGAAACTAATGTTACAAAATGTCTTGGATGGCATATTGATAACAATATGTCATAGAGGACTCAAATCGATAATGTATGTGGGAAGCCCAGTAAGTTTTCCTATGCTCTTTAAATGCTACGCAAAATTGTGAATATGACAGCGCTCCTAGCAGCCTATCAGGGTAATGTCGTCTCTGCTTTGCGATATAGCCTTATACACTGTGACATTTGAATCACCGTTTTTCTACAACAAACGTTGTTCAGACCATGGTCTACTACTATTCTATAACATCAAATATGTTATTAAAACAAACTAAACTAGGCGTTTTCAAATTAATCTTATGTTGCTGAAACGTGTTCAAACATTAACCGTAACATCAAAGTACTCTGCGATCGGTCCACGTGGACTACAACGATGTCCGGCCAATGCAGGCCGAAATGCAAATAAATCGTTCGCCAATGACATGCAATAGTGCGAAGTACCGCTCCGCCCATTTCTTTTGTTGACTGCCGCGAGGCGCGCGAGCCGCCCGGCGACCGGGCCGGTAGCCAGTCTAACGCGAAATCCCTCAAGCGAGCGACGAATATGCATCCGATATTTACGTCACAGGCACGCATCGCGCACATTGTTGTGAAAATTATTTCAATCTATTTGAATGTGTAGTGGTTGGACATGGTGCGTTTTTACGCAATTGTTGGTGACAATCTGGCGGAAGCTAGGCGCATGTACTCTCAACCAGATCATTTAGCGGCGCTGCGCAGGCGACGGATCATGAACCCGTAGATTACCACACCTACTACTACTTGCAGCTACACAGCGGCTACTGGATCACGGCCAATTCACAGTGCCGAATCATGCCCAAGGACGTGGTATAGGTCCTCAGTACCCAGCCACATTCGAACAGCAACTACTCGAGTACTTCGCACGCAACCCACGGAATAGTACCAGAGATGCAGCAAGGCGATTTAATGTCAGTCAATTTTACGTATGGAGCCTGCTGAACCGATTGGGTAAACATCTATACCATTGCCGTCGCACGCAAGGACTTTATGACGCTGACCCCCAAGCACGCATAGTTCTGTGTACGTGGCTGCTGGATAATCCAGAAGTGAACATTCTGTGGACGGTCCAGTCTACCTTCACGCGCGTAGGAATGTTTAATATTCACAATGAACATTAAACAAAAAAAAAAAAAATGTGTTCGAAACAGTGAGGAGTGATACAAACATTTTGCGAAAACTAAAAGACAACTTGCAAAAACGTGCTCGACTGTGTATTGAAGTCAATGGACAACATTTTGAACATTTCAATACACGTAGGAAGTGTAAATACTGTTATTTATTGATGTGTAAACATCTTAGCGCTCGGTCTACGGTAGGGGCTAGCTGGGACTTGGAGCGTCAGACGCGTAAGCATAAGACTTCGAGCGTCAGATGACGTCAGCATAAGACCCGTGTCTATGTGAGCGCGTGAACCAAACTGATGCGAGCTCACATGTTTACACATCAATTTTCGTGAATGCCAAACCAACTCACAACGATTTTTGTGTAAATACCAAGTTGATTCTAAATTAATCGTTGTAAATAGTCTGGATTCCAATTTTTTTAATACGCCTGAAATACTGGCTGTCAATTTTGTACCTAAATTCTGAACTGTGATTTAATAAAGTAACTAAGTAGGCAGGTACCTACTTTACTCACCAAAATTAATAATTAACTTCAGCTAGAATTTCTGACGGTGCTAAGCCCGATAAGTATGAAGGGAAAATTGGAGGCAATGTTGTCTTGGTGCACACGGATCTAACCCGGTTTTGTGGTAAGTTTTGTTTTTGTCTTGTCCCTGTAATATCCCAATAAATAAATATTACCTAATATTGTCACATTCGATACAATAGGTACCTGTACCTAGTACCTACAGGAAAAGGAAAGACTTAAAGCATGTCTGATGGTACACACGGCTACATATCAAGTTATACATTTCCAGTATAAGCTGATCTCGCATTGTATAGGATTTCCTGTTAGGAGGATTTTATGTTAGCTTATACTGGAAAATTATAGCTTGATATGTAGCCTTGTGTACCTACCGTAAGTTCGCACCTAGAACGAAATGATAGAATTAGTGGTCAACCACCTCGCCGCGCAGTCGGTACATACAAGCAAGTAAGTTAGCAAGTAAATACCTACCAGTTTACCATTAATAGCCAAAGCCATACCAAGCCATAAAAATCCGTTTAAAGTAGCCACATAACGGTTTGTAATCTTCAAAATGTAGAATGCTAATTCATATCTAAAGTAAAGGCAACAGAATTTACTCTGTGATCCAAAGTCTGGAAGCCCTTTTTGGTACTTATTTTCAAGGGCCTTGATTTGATAATTGTTACTTGTAAACTCTTTTATTGGTCTCAGCTTGTAAACTAAAACTTCTAACGGCTTAAAAACTCAAGCGACTAGGCCGCCAGAGTTCTCGGAATTGAAGTGTAAACATACCTGTTTTTTTGTCGCCCGCTCACCTGCGTGAAATGACGTCATGCTATTGTAAACATTGTGTGTTGAAAAATAATATTGTTCAGGGACCTCTTCGCACAAATTTTCCACAAACATTGTTTACTAAAAAAACCCATCTATGTTTTTTTTATTGATAAGTGTAAAATAGGGTATTGTTATGTTATGAATATGAGATTAAAAACTTTTTGAAATGATGGTTTAATTTTTTAGTTAACGACCTTGTTTACAAAAAACGAGGAAAAATTCCTTCATACTGACTTCTTACTAGAATTGATAATAAATTACAAGGTAAAACAGGACTAATACACACATAGTAAGTTAGCCTATTGCATAACGATTCTAAAAACACAACTATTAGTCATTTCACGTAAGTAACTTTCGAGATATCATCGTTTTATTCAAGGGCGCCGTTATCATATCATAGGCAGTGATAAAATACCTACCGAAGTTAATTTTTAACTTTGGTATTTTGTAGTAAGACGTACAAAAATAAGTTCTTACTAAATTCCGTTTATGGAGGTCTGTGACAATGTGTGTGTTGATGTGTGTGAGTCGCTCCCCGCACTGCCAATACTATGAGACGCGAGCGCCGCGGTGTCTGTGTTGCAGGGAGTAACGATAATCCCGACTTTTTTAACTTTAACTTTTTGTGTTTTTTCGAAACCCAATAACGTTTCTTTTTTTTATTGGATGCTATAGAATGGTAGTAGACCATGGTCTGAACAACGTTTGATCTAGCAAAACTGTGATTCAAATGTCACCGTGTATTTTGGGACAATGCTACTAAGGTAGAGGAGGTATTAAAAGCACTGAAAAAAAATGTATTCGAGCTATATCCTACTATTATTATAAATGTGAAAGTTTGTGAGGATGGATGTATGTTTGTTACTATTTTACGCAAAAACTACTTAACAGATTTGGATGAAATTTGGAACACAGACAGTTTATGACCTGGATTAACATGTAGGATACTTTTTATCCCGGTAGTACGTTCCGACATCCACGCGGGCGAAGCCGCGGGCAAAAGCTAGTGTAAAATGAAACGAACGGATTCATGCAAGCCTCATTCCCAAAACTTAAAACTATTGACTGTACCATTATTTCATATCTATGGAGCCTGTATCTTTGTAAAATACAACATGTTTTTATATAAATCACAGCGAAAATTACTGACACTAAGAACGTAACATTTGGTACAAGGCTTTCTTTTTTAGTGTAGAGTAGCACTGAGGGTTTAAGGAAATTCAACTTTTGTTTCTATGAAAATAAACTTGGCACTAATACTTGCATAAGTAAATAATAAAGGTCGCCATTATTACTTTTTAAAACTACCTCACAAGGAGGGTGTAGGGGGTGTTAAAGTTTATATGGAAGAACCTTAAGGCGCGGTCAGATTAACTCGAAACTCTATACTTTTTTTTTTTTTTCTCTTTCTATTTTGCTGTGCCCGACAGGGTCCACGATTGGTACACTTATGTTAAATTATCACCTAAGCACATTGTGGAATGCAATAAATGATTGAGTATTGAGTACTTTTGACAGAAAAGAAAGAATAAAATTTTGAGTTTTTTTGAAAATCTTCCCTAACGGCACAAAACGGGGTTATTATGTTTTAAGGGGATATTTTATTGCATGGCTTGATGACACAAACATATTGGAATAAATAATTTTAAGTCATATAATGAAAACAACCCAAACGATTGTTCAAAATTTATCCCCTGCGAGGGTGAAAACAGGGGATACAGTTTATATGAAAAATCTTATTCCTTTGATCTACAAATTTGAAACTTGGCCCGAATATTATATATCTTAATAAATAATTAATATCGTATATTAAAATTTTGACAACTTCCTTTTATAGGGGTGGAAAGGGTGCAGTGGCGTGCTTAGGGAGCAAGCTGAAATACCTATATTTAAAAAAAAAACAGGTATGTGATTATTCTTATCAATTCCAGCGACATGATTGAGTTTGTTAATTAACAGGTTTGCATGACGTGTAGTTAGTTTATGTTTTTTGTTGATAGGTTCACATTTCATTGAAAGCCGGTCTTTCCGGCTTGTATGGAAGGAACGCCACTGAAAGGGAGTTGGGAGAAAACACGAAATTCACGCGAACTAAGTCGCGGGCGAAGTACTAGTAAGGCATAAGCAACAAGATTTTAACTTAGAAATATTATGAATATAACTTACGTGTCGTTATGAACGTTACTCCTCCCTTCATTGTCTTCTGTGGGTGATGCTACCTGTAACCATGAAATAAAGTTTTATAAGAACAACGCAGTTAGATTCCTCAAAAATTAATAAGTAGTGTAAATAAAATAAAATAAGTTGTGTAAAAACAAAAGGCCCGTTTTGACATTTAAGAAAGACCCTAGAATGTAACTTGGAACGAAACAGAAAGAAACTATAGTGTTTTAAAAAAATACATACATTTTGTTGGCGCGTTAAATAATATGATGGAATATATTGCGAGTATTCTTTTCGCGCTTACTTTATAGTAGCATGCGATTCATTATTACAATATTATTGTAACTAAAAATATTAAATTAAAGACAAATAAAATTGTCCTTGAAATATTCAATTAATTACAATATTATTGTAACTAAAAATATTAAATTAAAGACAAATTGACCATTCGTACCATTGTATCATTTCAAAATACCTACAATATTAAAGTTTAAGTTAAATTTTCTAATCAGAACTTTAATCCAATGCACTTTACAAAACATAATCAAATCGATCCAATACTCATACAAACTTGAATCAATTTATCGTGAGTATCGAGTACCGAGTCGTATGGTTACTTCCCTGGTTACGTCGCGATGACAAATGTCAAAACGGGCCTTTAATTTTTTGACAACTTTAATAATCGACTTGAAACAAGAATGCAAATGTGAGTGATGAGTACATCTGAAGAATCGAGTCGATCTTTTCAAGAATATTTTTCGAGATATCGTCTCTCAAATAGAGCGCACGGGGTGGGCCAATTTTAATGCACGAAACTGTAGAAGGAAACCAATTAATAATATATAAACATTGTATAATGTTAAACATTGTATAATGTTATTACCTCAGCGTTGTCTCCCTCCCTGTTAGCCCGCAGCCGCGACATGAACCGCGCCGCGCGCACGAAAGGGTTCTCTCGCTGCTCCTCGAACGTGCCGCCCTTGACCAAACGCATTACAATGAATATGGTGTCACAAACACACGCTTTCCGATGAGAAAATGCGTTCTTGAAACCTGTCAGTGACAGTCCTTATACAGTTATTATCAAAGATCGGATATTCGGATACCTTTTCACCTAAAGTTGCGATGTTGGCTAATACGGAATGCACTTTTATATCGATTTTTTTAACTTTAACTACCACACACCACCCCTCCTCTTATACCCTACATACACATATTTGCATCGGGGATTCAACATTAATTTTAAATAAATGCATCTGAATAGTTATGCAATCCAAGAAATCCGGGTTTTTTTTAAATAAGTATTTTTTTAGAAGTCTCTTTCATATTATACACCCGACTAGTTATGTATTACCAGTGTAACTGGCAGCCTGGATTTTTGTAAACAAAAATAAATAATTTAAGAAGACGCTTCCATACTCATAGCCAAAAGTTTACTTTAGTTAAATATTCATCCGAATATCCGATCTCCGGTTATTATAAATCAGACAGCAACCTTATAGACACGATAATAAAGATCACTGTGATAGGCGTGTGTAACTCTTTACGGAACGGACTCACTGATCCGGATCATTGAAGTGATTCAAAAGATTAGTTCAGTTATAACCAGTGATCGGAGTAGGTAGATTGAACTGGGGTCATTGATCCGAAACGTATATATTACTATAGACATTCCTCCGGAATTGGTGGATTATTAAAAAAAATACGGAACTTATGTAGGAATTGTATTCTGCCAGAGTGGAAGGAGTCATTTGATGATTTGCCATCCTCAAAAAAAAGGTAGGAATTGTAATAAAATGAGCAATTTTATTCTTTATTATTCTTCCTATTTTATTTTCTTTCGATCGGAATTCGATTGTTTTTATTATTCAACAGATAAATAATGAATTAATTTAGTTTTGATACCTTCCTTTAAATTTTGAATTGAGTAGTAATAATATCACTACCAACATTAACAATATTTAATTGAATCCGGAAATACCGGAATTACTTTCCGGAAAAATGGCTTATCCATGTTATTCTTTCTGTGTGCATTTATGATACAAGTACTAAAAATCAATCTACCTACTCCGATCACTGGTTATAACGTTTCAAACGGATCATTTGGATCTGAAACATTATTTTGATCTGTGCTCTTTCCGCGCGGCATGTCGCTTGACTCGCTTGCGAAACGACTGAGCAGTGAGCGAGAGAGGGAGACTGAGAGACTGACACACTGAGTTACTACTGACTCGCGAGTCGCGAGTGAGCGGATGAGATGTGTATCACTCTCAGTGTTTCATTGTCGTTATCCATGTACGTAAAAAATAGCACTATGGCGCTTACATATAAGATTGAATACGATACGTTAGATTTTTCCATAAAATGCTTGCAATAACAAGTTATCGTTCGTAAGTGTATACGTAACATTCTGTATTTTATATCCTTTGAGCCGATGAGCCAAATGATCCAAATGAAACATATCCGTGTTTCGGATCATTTCAGTGATCCATATGCAAATGTTTCAATCAAAAAAATTATACACTTTGCACCACGCCTACGCTGTGATGCAAAATCAGAAGTAACTGTGATAGGATTGCAAACACTGAGTACAAAAAAATACGAGATATACGAAATTGAACTGTAACAGTTCTTAATCGTGTACAAATGACAGGTGTCAGGCACACATTCTCTCAGATTAAAGAACATAGTTTATCAACGGCTCAGTTGCCACAGAAGAAACAAAAATATGTTTATCAAACGTCAGTCTGGTGTCACCACATGTCACTCTGCTGTCACAAGTTTCTATACTATTTTTTGTCAACGTGACTGGCAGAATAGTCGACACACGCTCAAGAGCAAAGAAAACAAAACCCAAAAAGCATGCCTTATTTTATCTGTAGTATATCAGGTACCTGCGTAGCATTATTATCGTTGAGTAGCGGCTCAGTGTCAGTGGAGTCCGAGTCGGCGCGCACGCGCCTGCGCTCGGTGGCCGCGAACACGCGCCGCTTGCACACGGGACACACGCGCTTGTTCTGCGTCAGCCACGGGTCGATGCACACGGCGTGGTAGGCTGCGGAAAGGTCGATGTGAACTTACTGAAAGTTGGCATAATACACGGTGCAAGGCCGACATCGTCACGAAAACTTTTACAATGGATTCAGTACATGATTCTGTACTCCCCTAGCATTGAAATTTCTATAGTAAAATCTCGAAGACGTGACATTAGCGCTCAGTCCCTAACGCAGGCAGGAGGTCTGAGTCCTAGCAGTAGAAACATTATGAAGCCTTATTTTAAGAAAATATAGAGAAAAGTCTCCTAACATATGGCTTTTTAGAGCGATAACCGGGTACGGCTAAACTGAAGGATTTCTTTATATAAACGAGCAAAAACATTGACTACAGACTTTTTTAAGCTTCTCTGAAAATTGAACGCAGATGTCGTACGGGTCGCCCTTGCTGAACTTGCACGTGGGTATCTTCTGTGTACAACTCACCGTGTGCACAGGGCAGTACCCTCAGCCGCTCTCCCTCCTGGTAGTCATCGAGACAGATGGCGCAGGTGTCGTACGGGTCGCCCTTGCTGAACTTGCACGTGGCTATCTTCTGTGTACAACTCACCGTGTGCACAGGGCAGTACCCTCAGCCGCTCTCCCTCCTGGTAGTCATCGAGACAGATGGCGCAGGTGTCGTACGGGTCGCTCTTGCTGAACTTGCACGTGGGTATTTTCTTGAGAGATCGGCCAGGCAGCCGGTGTCGACGAGCGCGGCGACGGTCCTTTATGCATTTCACTATCTGCAATTGTAATGATTAAGTTATTTAATGCTAATGCGATATATATAGTTGCTAACGGCTCGTGAAACCTAGCTTTATATAACAAAACTAGATAATGCGTTGCAATGTCTTTTTTTTTTTCAAACAAATTCAGTATTAGAGCGAAAAAAAATAACAATTCAAATCGGTTAACCCGTTTTCAGGGATTGAAAACCGGTACGAATTTGGGTTCCGGTTCTTCATTTCGGTTCTTTTTTCGGTACGGTTCCGGTTTGGTTCTGGTTTCAAATAAAGGTATATTCAATATACCGTTTCCGTATCATCCGATGTAAATGTTCTCTAAGAAAGAACTACCACATGATCTACCAAAGTAAAAGTGCCCCTCTCCCCTCTCACAAAAACTCCAACCTCTTCACCCGCCGACGGCATCGTACAAGACATCGTCCTGCGCTGAGCGGCATTGTATTAACTCGTTCGGCCTCTTTTGAAGAAGAACCGGTAAATAAAGGTTCTTAAAGGTTCCAATTTAGGTTCCTGTTCCGGTTCGGGTTCTAGTAACGGAACCCCTAAATACCGGTTCCTTACGGGTATTTTAGGAACCTTTTCAATCCCTGGTCGTTTTTGAGTTTTAGCGAGACTAACGAACAGCATTTGATTTTGATATTTAAGAAGATTGTGAACTGATTAAAAGAAAAATACAAGGTGAAGAACGATGGAGATTTTTGTAATTTTTGAATTTAATGTCATTTATTTAAATAATGGGAGGAAACTGACGAAACACGAAGTTTGCCGATAAACCTTAGAACTGTTACAATTTCTTTCTGGGTTCTGCGATTTTAGGTAGATCAAAAATAGCACTTTATAAAGCTAGATTTTACACCAAATTAATTAAGAACGCAAGTACAAATGAATTATTTCGTCACAAAAGATCGAACACTAGGATCCCCAAATAGTGCATTACGATACGCGTGACTTAAGTAGTGCACGTGCATTAATACTTACTTAAGTCACGAGTATCGTATACTATTTTATCTACTCGCATATCGTAAAATTCGAATTATAAACTTCAAAACGAGTTTATATTGACAAATTTTATGAACACAATACCGAAATTTATAAATAGAATCATATTATAACACTTTATTTTCTAACAAAATAATGTTATAAAACATTTTTTTTTAACAATACGGTACAGGGCAAATATGTACAAAAAATTTATATCACCAAGGAGTTTCCATCAATTATTTCTTCTAATGGAGCTTTTAGGCGGGGCGCGCCATTTTATAAACGACTTCAAAAAGGAGGAGGTTATCAATTCGGATGTTTATATATATATTTTTTATGTATGTTCGGGCATAACTCCGTCATATATAGACGGATTTGCAAAATTCTTTTTTGTTTGATAGAATTTGAATCTGATGAAGGGATCCCATGGAAATCGAGGGAAATCCTCAAATTTTATAGGCACACGTATAGCGATTTGGGTATTGTTTATAGTAACTCGTGCATTTGCTCTCGGAAAGCACCATTCGGTGAAGTGGAACTGATGATGAAGACCAAACGTGGCCATCGGAACTACTCAATTATAAGTATTTCACGGGTTAGTATTCGATTACTTTAATATGGTTGCTAAGCAATTTATGCTCGTCGCAATGAATATGGTGAAATGGTGCTGATGGTGGCTTCATCATCAGCTCCAGTTCTTTTGGTTCTTACCAGGAGAACTCCTCAACAATTAACGTCCCTGCTTCGGGAAAAGGAATATTTTGTAAAAGGTGATGAGTAGTTGACATTAGGCTATTGTAACTTAGATAAATTAATAGCTGACTCACTAAAAAGTGAAAAATAAAAAAGTTTTTTACAAAAAAAAACAACAGACTTCAAAAATAAAACACTACAAAGTGAAAAATTACTTTAATTTCGGAAGTCGCTGGCAAAAAACAAAAAAAACAGATCCAAAGACACCGACTTCCGAAATTAAAGTTATTTTTCACTTTGTAGTGTTTTTTTTTGAAGTCTGTTGTTTTTTTTTGTAAAAAACTTTTTTTTTAGCATTACAAAATAGTTTTCACATTTATTAAGCAATGTACATAACAACATAAATCAAATTAAAATTAGATCATAAAAATATAGAATATGTATAATTCGAATTCAAATAACAACAATGAAACTTCAAATAATGTACACAAATACATTTTCATTTTTCCTCTGTTGTTTGCGGTCTGCGCAGTTTTATTTTCAACATTGCAGTTGTTAAAAATGCATTTTTTTTAGGCCCATCCTGATGATCCTGATTATGTATGGAAGTGAGTGTTGGGTGTGGCAAAAGAAGCATGAAAGTAGAATAAATGCTGTGGAAATGCGTTCCTTGCGAAGCATGTGTGGTGTGACTATGAATGATAGACTGAAGAATGATGTGATAAGGCACCGGTGCGGTTTAAAGGAAGATGTAGTGACAAAAATTGAAAAGAGTATGCTAAGATGGTTTGGTCATGTTGAGAGGATGAATGAAGGGCGATTAACAAAAGGTATTTACAAGGCAGATGTGAGTGGAAACGCCGGGAGGGGACGCCCTAGGAAGACATATAGTGACTTTATTGGTGATGTTCTTCAGAAAGGTCAGGTGCGTAGTACTCACAACCGGCGTGCGTGTATGACCAGGTGTATGAACGTAAACGAGGTAAAAGGAGTATGTATGGATCGTAGCAGGTGGCGTTCTGTAGTTTCTGCCTACCCCCATGGGAAAAAGGCGTGAGTTTATGTATGTATGCCATCCTGATCAGTTGAGTGTTGAATGTATAAGCCTATGTCAGAGTGTTAAAAACAAGAAATTGTAAGAACATTTAATAGTATATTTTCTTGTTTATCATGCATCTGTTAAATTAGCTAATTGATTTTCGCACGGTGTAAAAATGGACTACTTAAGTCACAGAAAAGCGGGACTTAAGTGCGGGTTTAGGTAACACAGTGCTAAAATGTATTTTTAAAACCACTCCTTCCAATTAAAAGTGAACCTTTTTACCTAGTGCATACGTACCATAAATACAAGTATGACGAGCAGGCATAGCACCACGACAATTGCGAAAGGCAGCAGTAGGTGCGTGTTGATGTTGAACGGGAGGTCGCCGTTCACCATTATATAGTAGCTGAAACATGAAAAATTTCATACATCATTCAAGCTAGACTTTCCATCTTTAAAATCTATGCTCATTTATTTAATTTATAAACATTACATTTCATAATCATAACGAGAATTTATTTATTTGTAAGAATGCAGTGTTACATAAGTAATTTTTTTTTTTTTAATTAATGAAATTCCAGGTATTGATCGTAGCAGATGGCGTTCTGTAGTTTCTGCCTACCCCCATGGGAAGAAGGCGTCAGTTCATGTATGTATGTAATAAAATTCCAGCCATTTTATAATTGACAAACTTTTATGTTGCTACTTTTATTAAATTAAAATAAGATTAAAGGCTCCCGCAGACAAACGCTACGCAACAACGCTACGCGGCTCACATAGAACAATTTCCATGAATTTTTCACAGAAATTGTTGTACTAGAGTCGCGTCGCGCCTGTTTGCCTGGAAGCCTTAATTCAATAAACAGAACTTTTTATTTTTGCAGTAATGACAGTCGCTGAAAACATCCTTATCGTAAAATTAGTAATTGCACACAAATAATTTGCTTACCAACACAACTTATTTGCATATACAATGAAACAACTTACACACTCCCAGACACACATTACACCAAATCGCTATCATCTACAATCAATATAATTATTTCATAACAAATAATTACGTCACTACTGTCATTATTCATTAACTAGCGACCCGCCCCTGCTTCGCACGGTTTTTACGACTTGACATAACATTCTGATTTCTTTATTTTATGTAAGTTTTCACACCACCTGCTCGACAATGTCTTATTATATGTCATGCAAACCTAAACTATAGTAAGTCACTAAAGCCTAACGGTCTAGCCGGGCATTAATATTGTACTGTTAATTTCATTATGACCCGCTGGTCATTAATGTGATTTGAATTTGGAACATTGGAACTTCGAGTAAAAATTGCATACAAACATTTTCCATAGTACATACTATAATCCCATGCATTTACCATTGAAACCTGTATTAAAACAAAAATGTTCGGAAATCGAACTGGCACGCAAGATTTTCTACTGTTGCGGGCCAGTTCGATTTTCGAACATTTGTTTTTTCGAACAAATAAAAAAAACAGAACGCAAATAATAAAGGGCGCGAAAACTGCAAATCGCTTTGCTGTTACAACAAATTTAACTACAAATTGTCAAATAAATTTCGAGTGACGATAGTGATTTGACTACGGAGTACATTAAATCCGAAGCCATTGCATTGCCAACAATCTACTTCCAGAAAAGTCCAAGGAATCGTACATGAAAGCCTACGACGATTTTTACAAATGGAAACCTATAAAAACTTTTTTACAAAAAACAAAACCGACTTCAAAAAAAACACACTACAAAGTGAAAAATAACTTTAATTTCGGAAGTCGGTGTCTTTGGATTGGATCTGTATTTTAGTTTTTTGCCACCGACTTCCGAAATTAAAGTTATTTTTCACTTTGTAGTGTGTTTTTTTTGAAGTCGGTTTTGTTTTTTGTAAAAAAGTTTTTTATTTTTCAGGTTTTAGTGAGTCAGTTATTTATTTATCTAAGTTACAATAGCCTAATGTCTACTGCTCATCACCTTTTACAAAATATTCCTTTCCCCGATGCAAGGACGTTAATTGTTGAGGAGTTCTCCTAGTAAGAACCAAAAGAACTGGAGCTGATGGTGAAGGCATCATCAGCTCCATTTCAACATATTTCAACATTGTGACGAGCATAAATTGCTTAGCAAACATACTAAAGTAATCGAATCGCAACCCGTGAAATACTTATTATTGAGTAATTCCGGTTACCACCAATGGCCTTCATCATCAGTTCCACTTCACCGAATGGTGCTTTCCGAGAGCAAATGCACGATTTACTATAAAAAATACCCAAATCGCTATACGTGTGCCTATAAAATTTGAGGATTTCCCTCGATTTCCATGGGATCCCCTAATCAGATTCTGACTCGGTGACAATGGGACCACCTCGAGAGCATACCCTTTCGAACAAAAAAATAATTTTGGAAATCCGTCCATATATGACGGAGTTATGCCCGAACATACATAAAAAAAAAAACATCCGAATTGATAACCTCCTCCTTGTTGAAGTCGGTTAAAAAGGGGGTCAAGTCTGTATCTGAATCATTTCTTTTAGTCTATTTCCAGCATTTAGTCGATTATTAGGATACTCGACTAAATGTTGCACCATAGGTGGTGCAACTATTCGATGCTCAGGTCAACCATAAGCATTAAACATAATATTCAAATTACCAAATTACTGTCATTTTTTAAAATTAAATCGGATGGGCATCTTGCTAAGAAATCAAAAGTTTTTCACAGCTCTAAATGTGGAATTGTTTCTAAATGAAGCCTCTGACCACAGCTTTCTTGCCACAAAAGTACCTTTTATGTTTTTGTTTAGGAGTCATCAAATGACTTCTCCTGCTCTGGGCGGAGCGGCAGGCCGTGTCAGACTCTTACTGACTAAAATCCACCCGTGTTCCTACAGTTGCTTGTGCGCCAGGGCCACGGTAACTCTTTCGAACAATCCGCGACCCCGGCAGGCTTCGGCCCTATCGGACCCCGTCAATGATGCTGACATCTCTTTGAGGCGTGCGTGGCACACGACGCGCCGTCGACCCGAGCCTGGTCCTTACCGGACGGCGAGCTGCCCATTGCTCTCCGTTAGCAAGCCCGCGCCCACGGTGGCCGGGACTCGGCAATCAACTCCCGACGCCCAGGGCTTCTCCTCCTGCGGCGACTAGGGGCGTGAAGGCGCAACAATTGCCTCTCCCTCACGCGCTCCGCATCCTCCTTCGCGAGCATTACTGCTTCGCAGAAGGAGGTGACGGCTTCCCTTTCCCTCTCGCTCCGTACCATGGCCTGAACCCGGTAACGGATGCGAGCGATCGCCGCCACGAGAAAAAAAAAACATAAATTTGTCTTTCAACAACTGGTCTAATGTATCAACTATTACCTTTATCTTTCTACTAACTGTAATTGTAATAAATACTTCGATTCTAGTACCTACTATTGCTTTTTAATGTCTCGTAGATGGTGTGAAAAGTAAAATATCCTCCTCCGGGATAAAAGTGCCTTCGTCTTGGGTGAGCTTGAATCCCTCGCTGCACGCAGGATTCTTGTCTTAACTCCATCGCTTTGCTCGAGAGTTAACTCAAAACCCCCTCACTCCGCTCGGAAGTTAACACTACAATTCTTTGTTACGCTCGGGGTTCAATACGGCGCGGCGCCCGCGACATAAGACACTGGTTTATCCCCCTTGGCGCATAATCTACTATTAATGTTAATGTAATAAACGTATAAACCTACCAGAATAAATTCTCTAAATAATGTTGAAAACCGCATCAAATACGTTGCGTAGTTTAGAAGAACTACGTGGTACCACAGGCAGACACGAAAAGCTGAGTTTAATTTATATGTCATATGTATTATCTTTGACTCACCCGTTTGTGTACAAGTACTCGTCCGCTAGTCTGAACCCCGCGATGTCACTCACGAAAACTGACGGAATCTCTATCCCCTCTGCGTCTTTTGCCGACATTGTCTCTGCAAAAAAACATGATAAACACACATCAAAACAATGCTGTAGGATTACCACATTAATGCGCTGGTGGTGAAATAAGGAACGTATTAAGTTTGACAGTTCCTCTGTGTGAAATGGCCTTTCGAGCAGCGCGACCATCAAACGTATAATTGAATTGTTATCCGGTAATGTTACTTGCGTTTTTATCGTGTGTCATAGCAATACTTCTCAAAATCATCGAACTATGACGGATGCTACGGCAGATGATTTTTTTAATCGATGTAAATCTAACTTAACTTTATTTTTATCGAAAATAAGGTTTAAATTCCAATGCACATAACGCGACCGGAGAATTGGATCATCACGGGGATTAGCCTCGAAATACACTACTCAACAAAGTCCAGGGCCAACTATATCAACTTATTTAATAAGAAAACTCTTAGGAAGAAGAATTGGCCACAAAAAAAAAAAAAAAGTTGATTGAACCTGCATTAAATAATAGTTCGCAATAAAAAATAAAAAAAAAACTAAAAGCAAAAGAGTTTTGAATTATGGAGGGAAAACTTCACTTGGTCACAGCGTACGGCATTTGGTAACATAATAACTTGGGAAATCATTTTCGCTGCTTTCTTGTGACTTTTGTGGCTCTAAAGCGTCAAGTTGCTATCGCGCGTTAAATACGTGAAAATATATTTTTAGGGCTGTGGGTGTGCTGGAAGCAGGGCGCAGTCAACGTGAAACTGCTGACGCTGTCAACACGCAGCCCAGCGTAATATGGACGCGTTAAAGGGCTACAGGAGATGTTGCTGGACGTCACCGAGAAAGATACAGGGTCACTACTCAGAGACAAGACCACTTTTGTACAAAATGCTGCGAGTAGGCTGCCCCAAATCACGGCTCGCCTGCTGGTAGGCAGACTTCAGTCTCAGCACCAAGTGGTCATCAGTGACCAAACCGCCAGGTGAAGATTGCATGAAATTAATCTTAACGCTCGCAGGTCGCTTAGAGTTCTAGCTCTTCGACGCAGAAATCGAAGGCGTCGATTATTGTGGGCTAACGCTCATTTGCACTGGGCCGACACTCAGTGTGGGCTCGTGTTCTTTTTTCTGATGAGTCGCGCTTTGGATTTCATTCCGATTCAAAAAGACTGCGTGTTTGGCGAGTCCCTGATCGCCAGAGTCCTCAGGAAGTTCATCCGTACCAGGTCGAAACGATTATGGTGTGGGCTGGAATTCGCCGGAGTAGAAGAACGGACCTCGTTTTGATACGAGGCAATTTAAATGCGGAACAATACTGTGACCAGTTTGTGCAACCTATGGTAATCCCTCACCGATTTCTTGTTTATGCAAGATAATGCGCGTGCACATACAGGCAGGCAGGTGAAGACTTTGCTCTGCGAGAACAATATCACGCTATTAGTGGCCTGTTCAGTCCTCTGACCTCAATCCCATAGAGCATGCGTGGGATATGCTCGGGAGAAGAGCTTTCAGTGACCTTACCCAAAATTTAACACGGAATAAGAGCTTTTTGGACATCTTTACAGAGTATGGAGCGATATTGCACAGGTGACAATATACTACCTGATACTCAGCACCCCACGCCGATGTAGAGACGCCGCTAATGCCTTGGGAGGTCCAACAGATTATTAAAAAGTTGTTAGGTATGTTTTTTATTTATTTAGTGTTTATGTGGGCGCTAGTTTTTATTTAACCTACAAAAAAGTGTATTTGTTAGTTTTTGGCACTATTTTATATTTTGTTAATATATTTTTATTATTTCACTAACAACCCTTTTATTTAATCAAACAATTGACTTCTGTGTTAAATTACGCTTCCATTGATATAAAATATGTTACATAAAAAGTGTTAAAATTAAAATAATTATAAAGAATACCCTTACTTGAGTTGAGTAGTGTATAAACGTTAATCTTGATTAGGTAAGTATTAGTATTTTGATAATACAAAATCTATTATTTCCGTGTCGCCTACCGGTATGCGCTGGCCCTGAGTCACAACCGTTTTACGCAGATGTGACCCATATTTTCCTCCAGCGTATATTTTTTTTTGTATTTGGTTAACTTTTTACTTTTTTATGCGTCACGACTTGGCGTAAATAAATGTAAATGCTTTCATCTTTTTTTTCTTTTTGCGTCCTCTGACATACATTGAACGACAGTGGCAACGCGCTGGGAATTCACTTGTTTTGATGCGAAACGCTAACATTGTATGAAATACATTTCTTCAGTGACATGTCATCGTATTTAGATAGGTTGACACAGATAAACTATAATGCTCTTTTGTGTAGTTTTAGTGTAATTAAGTAATACAAATAAAGTTTGCACAGTTATAGCCTTCTATATGAAGTAACGGGAAATACATATCAACCGTTTCTTTAAGTAGGGTAAAGGCTCGTGCACACTGGCGCGACGCGACAGCGTACGTAAAGGCACCGCGTGCAGCGCGACGGGCGGCGCCTTTGTGTCGGGCTGTCGCGTCGCGCCAGTGTGCACGAGCTTTAACGAAATATTTTGATTAATTATTACTAGGTATCTGAAAGCCAGACCTGTAGATTTTAAGTTAGACCAGGATCTGTTGTGATGACCAAAATAACAAAAGCCAATCGAATAACAAGACATGAGATTTAACAGCATTACATTGCATAGTCATTCAAAAATCGACGATCAATGTAAGCGTTCTTTTTTTCCGTAATATAACTCGTATTTTGCAATTTAAAGGGCCTATGCCTATACCTTGACTGTTGACACTTCATTATTTATACCACAAACAGGGCGATAAAGTAATATTTTTCCGTTCTATTTATAGACTGATTATGGAACTTACTTTTTATCTTAACTGAGTGCAAATGTACTGAATGTAAACATTTGCTTGGGATTGTATGAACTCTTTATTTACTGCTCTTCCTAAGTGTCGATATGATTTCGTTTAGTCATCCCAGATGCAGTTAGCCTGCATTGTAACAAAACCAAAGAGACGTAGAAACGTAGTTTCACCTGTCATTAGTCAATATACTTTTTGCGGCCAGCGTTAAGGAAACCGGAATTTAATATGGCAACACAGGAAGGGAGCATTGTGGTTATCAAGTTCCGTCTCCAGAAAAAGACACTTTTGCAATTACAGTCTGATTTTATTTTCGGAAAAAAACCGTAAAAAACCAAGTTTAACGGTTCACTTAAATGAAAGTTTTTTTGTCTTCTATATGCACATACACGGCCCAAATGGATTGCTGATGCATTGCATGATGCATGCTGATGAATGCACATTTAAGACTTAATGAATAAGAATCCACATCCTTGGTTTTTTCCCATTACAACACAAAACACCCACATTTCTAACGTAACACTGCAATATTTGCCCACAAACACAAAAACATAACAATAACAGATTAATCACTTACTAGGAACAAAACCATTTCACGGATTATTTCCATTGTAAATTAATAATATAAATAAATAGTGAGGAGTAAACGCCTCCTGCGGCCGCTCGAAAACAAGTTTATCAAAGTAATGCTATTGTGCCGCAGATAATTCAGTTACTGTGTGAGGATGCTTGTAGGGAGATATGAAAGGAGGCTGCGTTTAAAAGTGGTATATAAAAACGGTGGGATCATTTTGTCATTGGTTGGCAGTATTTTTGTTCTTTTTAAAGGATTTTGTTTGTTTTATTTTATAGCTTCTTCTTTTCGTGTCGATGGTACTCTTCTTCGTTGCTTCCTTGTTTTTATATTGATTGGGCTCAGTAGGTAGCCACGTTGATTGCAGCATCAGTGGCATTCTTTAGGTCATCCGAGGATGAATTTATAGCTAGAAACTATTATATAGATTGTTATTTTTTGCGACCAATCTCAACACATGCTGTTGCTATCACTATTTAGCATGAAACGACCGACACTTGTAGTTTTGTTATCTAATTATCGCTGAATGCTCTCTCCGTTCGTGTCGTATTGCCGTCCCATCGGACTATGAACGTGAGGGAAGAGAGAGTGTACCTGTGTCTGCGCACACACTTGCGCACTATAATATCTCCCGCGCCGAAGGCTGGTTTCCGTTGAGATTGGCCGCCATGGCAGAAATACGGTCTGGAGGACTATATCGCTGAATGTGACCTCCTATAGTTAAAAGGGTCCTCACCAGTTAGTAATGGCTATGCCCCTCAATAACACTGAAGCTAAGGGAAACGTAGAAGTGATGTAGCTGAATAGTGTTTGGCAGCAATAGACCCGCAATAGATGGCGCCTTACATTTCTAACTAGCTGACCCGACAGACGTTGTCCAAATTTCAATAATCCTATCGAAAAAAGGACGTACAGTGTTTCTATTTTGATTTGAAAAAAATCCGGGAAACTTTCCAATTAAACCGACTTTGGGATGCATGAAGAAGCCGCCTCGTGTATCGCAGATTTTTCCGCCAGTCAACGTCGTCAGTTGTGTCGCCGCCCACTGAACCGAGTGCTTGGCGCATCCTGGACAGTCACACCCAATACCGTATATGACTGGCCAATCCTTCTCTCGCGGTGGTAACGCCTGCCTGGTTTGCGACCACCCTCCCACCGGAGTCCGGCGTCAAGCAGCCTGCTGCGTTGTGCCGATGCGCGGGAGTTCCAGTGCCTTAGGGAATTTGAGAGTTGGCAGTTGCGTTGTACAAGGCTAGTCTCAGCCTAGGAGTGAACCTCGTCATGGCAACTCATTTTGGAGGGTAGCGGGATCCGAAGCACGGTCTTGCCGTTGGCAGAGGCGCCGTAGATAGTTGGGAGCTCAACTAGCACGCCAGACCAATGTGAAAGGCTGTACCGCCATTTCGTGAACAATCTCTAAATGTTCCACCATGCCAGTCGGCGACTGGAAGGTAGCACCCGGTGGGCATCTTCGGGGAATTCGTGCGTCCCCGCAGTCACCAGGTGAGTTTCCTTTTGGTCGAATTAAGCTCGTGGGAGCTGTTTAGCCACTTGGATTCGCCTCACTTTATCTTTAATTCCTTAGAAACTCTTAAAGCGTGAAACTCCATGAAGCGCAAAAATAAAAATAATACGTTTATACAACGGCGGCACTTCCTGCCGCTAAAAGTGCCATTTACTAACATCCGTGGATTGCACTCAAATATCAATTCGGTCCATCACCACCTTTTATAAAAAACTTCCAAGCCACGTTCAAGATCTAAGCCTTAATAAATTCAAATCATTAATTAAACGTAATTTGTGCCAGAAAGCCTTTTATACCGTTAAGCATTATATTGAGCACAAAAAGGCTTTGGATTGAGTTCTCCAATTTTCTGCATACTGAATGTTTTTTTAATTATTTTATATTTTTCCTATATTTCATTTTTTATTTTATTTTACATAAACTTTGACATTTGATAATTATTATATATACAATGTCATGATAATTTACTTTGTGATTACCTTTGTAATTTACTTTATTTTTTACTTTTGTATTTTTTTGTATTATTATTTAATTATTGCGAAAATGAGGACTATGTGGGTCAGTTTTATTTTTTTGATTTTATTTTTTCACTTTCTCAGGTAGTTTTAATGATAATCTAGCAGTTTGAGTGCTTTATGCGGCCTACCCAAATGTCCTTTCTTTGGTATTGTTCGTCGAGTGGTTGAGCTCCTTAAGTTCAGAGCTGAGCTCCACGATTAGTGACAAATGCGTGCACTGACTGGACAGGTCCACACATTCTGTGTGGTTTTTCTTCAAAAGACCATTTCAGACACAAATTTACATGGTCTTCACATGATCTGACCAAGATTATGTCTGGACTTTAAAAGAGACTGTGACCTCTGAGTTTGTTTCGGCCTTTCTTCTCAGAGTAGTCAGATAGGAAACGCCGACCTCATCTAGTTTTAAAAATATGATTGACATGTAAAAGTGTTTATACAAACCTACTTACAGAAATAAAATCATTTATCATTTATCGCCTCTCGCTAGAAATCGGAGTGGTGCCGGAGTCCTAGAAGCTTGCTAATGTGCAGCCAGTGCCCATAAAGGGTAACCGTGCCGATCCTGTCAACTGCCAATCGCCATAACCTCCATACTGTGCAAAGTGATGGAAAGGGTACTTAACAATAAGCTGCTAGCATACCTGGAAGACAATGTGCTCCTCAGTGACCACCAGTATGGCTTCCGTCGCGGTCGGTCAACTGGGGATCTTTGAAGGGTTAATGGTATAAATAAAAGAAATAGGAAGGATTAACAGTGATATAATAGTATGGAAGCACAACGTTTTTACAACGACAACCATTGAATTGCGAGAGAGAGACAACAAGTTACAACAAAAGTGACGTGTGTTTGACACATTGACATATTGCGTTTACAGATCTACCATCATTCTTGTATATGCTACACATTGCTGTGTCGCTTGATATCTCAAAGACCTTTGACAGGGTCTGGTATGCTAGTATCTTGGGTAAGCTTCCCGCATTCGGCATCCGTGCTGACTTTTGCAACTGGAATTCCAACTTCCTGAGTGATCGATCGATCAAAGTGGTTATAAATGGCTGCTCATCGGATCATAAGGCTATTGATGCCGGTGTTCCTCAGGGGTCTGTTCTTGCTGCGACTCTGTTTCTCCTGCATATCAACGATCTGCTAAATCTTGGTGCTACCGAGTACACAGATGACAGTGCTAGAGCCAGCAGCGAGGAAACAGCTACTCAAGAGGCCATGGTGGATCGAATTAATTTAACCTTAAATCTCGTTTCCCAATGGGGCAACGACAATCTGGTTGAATTCAATGCTCTGAAAACACTGGCGTGTCTTATCACTGCCAAAAGGAGACAGTTTTAGTTATCTTCTACTTTACGAGGTACATCTGTACCAATTACCGACCGCCTAGATCTTTTGGGCGTGGAGTTAATGTCTGCTCTAACTTCAGTTCAACCATCGATTCAAAAGCACAGACTGTAGCCAAAAAGCTGGGCATCCTAAATAAGGCGAGGCGATACTTCATATCTGGACAGCTTTAACTGTGTGCAAAACACAGGTCCGTTCCTGTATGGAGTATTGCAGCCACGGCTGCACTTGACTCGGTGGAACACAGAGCAAAAAGGCTTATAAACGCCGAGATGTTGGTGACTAAGCTTCACAGCCTGGCTCATCGGCGTAATGTTGCTTGCTTGTTGGTCTTCTACAGACTGTATTTCGGAGAGTGTGCACAGGAGCTCGGAGAGTGTGCACAGGAGCTCCACTATCTGATCCCACCATCACTCTTTCACTACCGGACTGCAGACGTACTGCTGGGTACCATCCGCACTTGGTTGATATCCCGACCAGTAGTACCCAGCGCATTTCCTCCATATTTATTATGCGCACAGCCAAAGTGTGGCATTCTCTGCCAGCATTTGTGTTCCCTTCCACGTATAACCCGTCTGCGTTCAAACTTCAAAGCAAGAGTGAACAGGCATATTCTGGGCACGCCCGTTCCATCATAGACCACATCCACCGCTTTCCATCAGGCGTGATCGAGGTCAAGAGTAGGCCCATTCAGCAATAAATAAATAAAAAAAGAGACTATTATGAGCTTATTTAAAAAAAAAAAAACAAATTGGTCCATCTGTTCTCAAGTGATGCGCTTACCAACGAACATCATTTTTTTTTTTATATGTATAGATCACCGAGATTCAGGCTCCCGGGTCTTGGTCTTGGTCCTGTTCATTTACACTGAAGAACTAAAATGCAGAACTTTTGACTGGTATGAGACCTTATGTTACCTTAATATTAGTTAGACAACTCACCTAGATCACTGGAGTTGACATTGTGCACAATAGCACAGTCATAGCCGGCTGTCTGAGCATTGCGCACCTTCACCTCGAAACTGCAGTTATATCTGACGAAGAAGAAAAGCAAAATCATTAAATAAAATTATTTCTGGTAGGTGTCTACTTAAGTACGGTGGGTCATCCCAGGTAAGTATAGTGTGATGTGGAGAAAACTGGTCTGCGTAAAACGTAAGTTAGTTATTGCACAAGATCGTGCAAAATACGGACAGTTCTCGTTTAAAAAGAAAATACTCACACTTCGGGTCTCTAGCGGTGAGTTGCACGAAGCCAACATTAGTTTAACGGAGACTTTAAATTGATGCTGTCACTTTCTTTTTGATACAAAATGTAAGGGGTGGCATGAATTTAAAGTCTCCGTTAAACTAATGTTGGTTTCGTGCAACTTACCGTCAGTCACAGCAGTTCAGTGAGATATTTTAATACTAAAATATATTTTTTAGTTAATTAATCCAAGCGAGTTTGTCATCTATAGCATTTACATTGCCTTGTGCAACATGGTAAGCCACAAACTTTAAAGTAGACCAATGGAACCCGATTTTATGAAATTATGTAATAAGATAAGCACTTAAGATATCTGAGGTAAGTACAGGTTTATCCTAGTTCAGGTTGGATCCTAGTGTTATGTAACAAATTGTTTATAATCATGTAAGTTATTTCAATCCAATTTTGCCTCACTTTCACAAATAGCTCTCATAGAATCAATATTCCTTTCAGCCTTTTGTCAAGGAAGTGTTTCACTATATGAGCACGTTGCTTGAAACTTAGTATCACAAAAGGGTGTTATCGTTCAACAGGCGTGCAGTTATGACGTCAGTGGCCACCTCTCGTGTGGAGTGCATTATCTATAAAATCTGATTGGTGCAGCAGATATTATAGTTACTGTTTGAAACTTTCCCTAGATATAGGAGGATTTTCAGAGATACGCTTTGTGCAGTGCCTTGGGTGCTAGAGAATGAGGTGGACATCTTCGAAATCTTAGAAAAATGCACTGTTGAAACCACGACAAGAACCTAACCTGATATTTTTTACACCAATGTACAATGAATGCTTAGGTATTTCAATTACCAAAAATGTGGCGCGCATCACATCAAAGCGGCGGCACTTATTTGGGTAATTCTATTTCTGTTGTGTTTGTAATTGTCAGGACAAGGTTTGTATGACAGTTTTTTTTTGGAATATTCACCGGGTAAGTCGAGATTTAGATGCTATTTCTGTATGAAATTCACCCCGGGCGACGCTGGGCATGAACAGCTTTTTCGAAATAAAAGTATTTGTTTTCCTTAAGTCTATTTTTGAACAGGGCCATATAATACGGTAGTTGTTCAATTGGGGGATACTTTGGAGTTTGTGTGTGAATTGTAATCATATTGATTGTTCTACGGATCCTATTACAATAATAGTCCTCCAGACCGAATTTCGGCAATGGCGGCCAATCTCAACGAAGACTAGCCTTCGGCGCGGGAGTTATTATAGTACACAAGTGTGTGCGCAGACCCAAGTGCACTCTCTCTTCCCTCACTTTCATAGTCCGATGGGACGGCAATCCGACACGACCGGAGAGAGATGAGGCGCAGGACCCACGGCCTAACGTACAACAACATTATAAATGTGAAAGTTTGTATATTTGGATGTTTGTTACTCAATCACGCAAAAACCGCTGAACGGATTTGGTTGAAATATTGGTACAATGGTAGACCACAAGCTGGATTACGACATATGATACTTTTCATTCCGGTAACACGTTTAGCTAAATATCTGATCATCACGCGAGCGAAGCCGCTAGCAAAAGCTTACTATTCAATCATTTCTTCAAAAGATATAATGTCTTTTGAAGAATTTAATTATGAAAATCTAATAAAATACGCGTTGTTTTGGTTAAAAGTTACTTGATATCTTCTTCAAGGTAGATGCCGAATACCTTGGAATTCGATAACTTATATGTGACAATTGGTTCCTCAAGTTAAACTCACCTCGATTGAGGAAATTATATGAGATGAGGAGTAAAATTGCAACTATGAATATCAAACCATATAAGTTAAGTGAGATTGAGTAAAGTCGAGGAAATCATGAGGTGTTTATTTATTTATTTATTATATTTGGGAAAACAAACAGTAGTAAACTAGGCATAAACAATGTAGTCTTAAAAATTAAAATTAACAAATATACTACCCACAACATTTTCCACAGATTACTATTTTATATAATAAAAACAAGCTGTTAGCAAACGTTAACTGTAGTAGGGCTAACTTAATAAAAAAGACGTTAAAAGAAAAAGGTTAAACTAGGTATATTCTATAAAAGAAGTAACAAACAAAAAATAATAAAAATAAAAATGTATAAAAAATAAAACAAGAGAAAAAAAAATTCAAGAAAATAAAATAAAACAAAACAAAATTCTTGCGTGATGTATCATACAAGTCCCAGCCTATTAATAATGATACCTACATTGAGTATTGTGTTGTTGCCTACTGCCAATCCTTTAGAATTTTAATTATATAATTTTGGCTGAGAACATGGGTCAGTATTGAGGACTAAGGTACCTATATTTAGTTGAACATGTAATTTACTAATTTACCTGGCAAGAAGCACGATCCATTTCCCAGTGAAGTTGTCGATCGTTGTAGGCGCCTTCGGAAGGGGGGAGCACCCATCGGAGGGCTCGCCTGCCACGAGGAAGCCGCGCAGACCCTCGAGAGGCAGGTCGAAGCCGAAGCTGGCTGGCATGTCACGGAACTCCTCCTTTATCTAAGGAAAAGAGAGAAAATTATTATCACCTTCTGTCCAGCTTTTTTCCAGCTGTTGAGGTCGGCTTCTAGTCGAACGGGATGCAGCTGAATATCAGTATTTTACATGGAGCGAATGCCTATCTGACCTGCACAACCCTATAACTAGTTAATACGAAACCCTTTGACAAGACTGGTAGCCAAGAGTTTCGGGCTTCTGACGACCCGTTACGACTGTCAAAGATCCACGAATGACAGCCAGGACCAACGGCTTAACGTGCTTCCCAAGGCACGGAGGGGTCTCGGTATGTAAAGTTAGTCACCCATCCACGAACCGACCACGGCAAGCGTAGCTTAACCTGATCGGTCGACCCATGCGGCTGTTATTATTTGGATGAAAGTATAGATATTTTTGAAACAGACAGATCCTTCACCCAGTGCGAGTGCGTCTGAGCAGACCATGTTCCACATGCTGGAGCGTCCTAAGCGCCCGTTCACTTGCACCTTTGAGGACCTTGAAATTGCCACTGATGCCGTAATTAACGTGGCCTCCTATACTGGGCTCAAAAAATATATAGAAGTCAAATCAAAGTACCGCCGACACGAAATGAAGAAGACAGACAGAAAACATAATGCAGTGCATATAGCTATGGGCATACTGAACCTGACGCCATATCTACTGCATTGCAGGATATTTTATTTTTGTTTGCTAGAATTTGTTTGGTTAATTTAAGAATAAATATATAATAATATAAGAATAGACCTAAGTCTTCCATCATCATTAACTAGTATACAAATATTAGTCAAGTGTGTGTGTGTGTGTGTGTGTGTGTGTGTGTGTGTGTGTGTGTGTGTGTGTGTGTGTGTGTGTGTGTGTGTGTGTGTGTGTGTGTGTGTGTGTGAGAGAGAGAGGGTGTGTGTGTGTATGGTTAGTTGTTGTTATTTCAAATAATTGATTCAATAAGGTTAAAATATTATGGATTTAAATAAATTGGAATACTGTATAATAATAATCGATAGTAAATCGCTAAATAATTAGCAGTTTTAAATAATCTATAATCTATATATATAAAAATGAATCCCTATTTCCCTTTGTCACGCCATCACGCGTGAACGGCTGGACCGATTTCACATTTTTTTTTGTTTTTTGTTTTTTCGTTATTGTCAGGAGAAGGATCTTATGAAATAAAAAATAAGGAAGTTGAAAGGAACGTTACAAAATTTAAGAAAACTTAACGCCAATATTAATTTTACATAACTGTCAGTTGTTTGAAATAACTGTCAGCGATTGACACAATGCGCGCTGCAAATATCGTTTAACACAGATGGGTCGGTTGATAAATGACTCGATAGTTTTAGTTTTAGTCAATAGTCAAAACTAAAACTAAACGACATATGACATTCATAGTTAAGACAGGATAACGTCTGTCGGGTCAGCTTGTAAAGGATAAAGATTACAACGTTTTTGATTGAGAATGATATAAATTCGCACATTCAAGTCTTTTTCTTTTACTTTTAAAGACAAACCAAGATCTTTTTTGAAATGAAGAAACAGATAATAGCTAATCATTTAAAACTCTTGATAATTAATAACAACGATATCAGGTAAACTAATATTAATATTACAATCTTGTTTGTTCGCTTAAAATAACATTGTGCTGCAAATCACGTTGTTCGATTTACTATGAAACACGTTACTCAGCAATCCATTAAGGGCCATACGAGACTAGGCGTTACAATATGACGAGATTTATTTCTATAGAAATCTGTTTTCAAAGTTAGAAATCGAAAACTTTGTCCACTCTATTATAAGGTAAAAAGTGGCTTACAGCTACAAGGTTATTCTAAGATATACCAAAAACAAATTTAGGCTAGGTCATGATTGGATGCTGCTCCCGGTTTGCGAATACAACTTTCGAACATAAAACCAAAGTATAAAATCACTACATATTATAAAACAAAATCCCCCGCCGCGTCGGTTTGTCTGTCTGTATGTCTGAACAAGATAAACTCAGAAAATTACCGAAAAGATTTTCATACGATTTGCACATTGGTGCAAACCAATCCATTGGGATGGAGTGATTCATGAGGTGAATTTAGGTGTATAATTCATTAATGTTTCGTGTAAATTGGCTGAAATATGAGGATGATTGTTGAAGATGTCGGAAAAAATCATTCTGAGCGGGAGCTTTACTGGCGTGAGCCGCGTAAACCATTATAGTTATAAATTAAAACAATGTATAAATGTGATGTTTTGCAACATCCACGCGGGCGTAGCTGCGGGCAAAAGCTAGTTATCTATATAAATAAAAATGAATTGCTGTTCGTCGGCAATCCCATCACTTAAGAACGGCTGAACCGAATTAACATTTTTTTTTTAAACTTGCTTCTGCCCGTGGCTTCACCCGCGTGGATGTCGGAAATTAGACAAAAAGTAGTCTATGTCCCCCCAGGATGCCATCTATCTCCTTGCCAATTTTTATCGAAATCCGTTCAGTGGTTTAGACGTGAAAAGTTAACATAAAGACAGAGTTATTTCGAATTTATAATATAAGTAGGGATGTTAGTAATAGTCCGAATTAGGTTTCTATGGAAAGAAACATTGGAAAAGTTTCCCGAAGAATTTTCAAATTCCGAAAAAATTAACGTCTTTTGTTTAGGGGATTTTTGAATGGTCTTTTTGTTTGGACAACGCCTGTCAGCCAGCTAGTTATTAATAAAACAGTGAAACAGTTTCATTCTTCACATTAACCGTGCTTGGACTATTCCTAATAAAGTTATTTTGCTGATATTTTAAATTGCAATGTTTCATTTGTTATCGATGAAAGTAGGGTTTCCTTAGAATGAAAAGGATTTGTCGAGTCTTCCGTACCCTTAAACGTTTCGGTACCCCGCTCTATAGTTTAGCAGATTATGGTCTACAATGTACCTGAGTAACATAGTAAGTACCTAAGGACCGACTGACCACAACAATGTAGCAATATTGATAACCATTGACAGATTACTTTTAAACGATAGCATTGAATTGAATGCACGTCTTATCAGTAGCTATGACTAGGGTTGCTAAGTTTTTTTTATATCAAATATTATAGTATTTTCGAAGCCACCGCCTGTAAAAAAAATAGTACCTTTTAAAAAAAATGGTTTAAAAAAGAGGACAGTTTTTGCTATTTTGAGCTTTTATTAACAGGTTTTTTTATGTGTCATACTCACAACAATTAAAACTCAAAAAAAAATGTTTACAAAATACCTTTATTTCACCTTTTGCGAGATTAATACTGGCCCTATTGCGCTCATCTCGCCATTTTGTATTCAGCACTGGAAATATGCGTTCAGTAAAAGCTGAAGTTGCTTGTATAGAAAAAATTATACTATTTTGAAAATATAAGAAAAGTTAGAATGATTAAGCAACATTTTTCAGCAGTAGATTTAGCAACACATTTTTAGTCAGAAAGACCAATATCCAGAATTTCGTTCAATTTATTTTAATTTTTCAAACAGATTACGGCTGCGTTTAGTTTGACACTTATTTTAATAAAATACTGTTATTTACATTTTCATCGAAAATATAGTAGTTTCGCCTGCATTTTTTTTTTCAAGTTTACTATTTTTTAGGCTTCTAATATAGTAGGATACTATATTATTTAGTAGGGTTAGCAACCCTAGCTATGACCCAGAGAAGTTGATACAAAGATAATGAAAAATACTAACGAAATGCTGCATTCCAACCAGATACAGCACTTGCACTGCATTTATATTCAGATGCGGGGAAACCTCCATTTTAAATACACAGCCAAATAATTTATAAACACTTTTTTTAAATTGTCTTTACATTCTTCGGCGAATTCTTTTTTCCAGCACTTGATTTAGGCGCGAAACACTTTTTTTTTCTTTATTTACATTATGCGGCAAAGGAAATTAGTTTTTCAGCCAATACCACTTTTATTTCTACGCGAACCACATGCGTTGTCCATGTACGTTGGTTGTTTAGTCACTGATAAAAACTGGTATTAACTCGATTATTTGTTCTGTTTAGTTTAATTAGTGACACATACTGCGGGAGGGACAAAATGGCGATGTTGTGATAAAAATCTGTTAAATACCAAAACTTTCATTCAGAAAACTTTGAAACGAAAAACAACAGGTCATTTTCACATATTAAAAAATTAGGAAACGAATTAATCGTAATATAAATATACAATAAAATAGTTACTAAAATTACATTTATTATTATAATTTATCAATTATGCATCCCGCATGACATAATTTCCGCTACGAAGCCGGACACTGCACAGTTATTAAACAATACTGGCACAAAACACTATACTACACTCAGACGAGAGATAGGTACTGGTATAGATACCCATATGACCACCATTATTTGAATAATAGAAGGACTATACAACATGCAAGGAGGTTGGTAAGACCGTAAGAAAATAGAACCAGGTTCTAATGAAGACTGAACCAAATGAATACTAGTAATTGGTTACCTTTGATATCGACTGGAAATATTCCCCACACGAGATAAGATTAATAGTTGTTTACTACGTCTAATTTACTAGCGTCTGCCGTGGTTTCTGATGTGTTAATTTACTCTGGATCTCTTCAGCGTGGGCATGACCTTTTTACAGCTTTTTATGTCAAATATTGGTGTACCTTGTCCTTTCCCACTTTAGATTTTGCCCTATTAAATTATTGTCTTTCGTATCCTCAAAACAAAACAGAACTTATGCAAGGGTAACTGATATGGATAACTGATGCCATAATATGGCGTTGGTTAAACCTGGAGCCTTCCTTATCCATACAAATGTTGGATTTTGATAAATGGTGTTTGATGTTAATTCTAGTTTGATATAACAGACAGATTGCATCTAAGATTGAATGAAGATTATGATACAGGTACTGTAGAAATTATAGCCTATTTGATGCTTCCATGCAACCTCCACGAGTCCGGTAAAGTTATACCTAGGTATGAAATACGAGACAAAAATTAATTTGGTTTATATATAGAATTACGAAGCACGGCGAACGAAGCGAACGGCAAAAGGGTAGCGAGACCGAAAAGACGATGGGCTGACGATATCACCGAATTAATAGGAAAGGACTGGCAAACTATCGGCAAGTTAAACGTAACAGGCGGAATGATATGTTACGCGGACGGAGAGCTAAAACAGCCCTAATGTGGAAAAGCATATTCTGCATAGCTCCGCAAGTTTATAACAAAATCCCAAAATCAATCAAAGAGTTAAATTTAAATGGATTTAAAAATAAACTTAAAGAGTTGCTATGTAATAAATGTTATTATAATTTAAATGACTATTTGAATGATACCTTGACATCCTAACTGTAATCTTTTATATTTTGACATCTTACTCTTTGATACTCTTACATTTTGTGATAATTTGACATCCTGAATAAATTTTGTGTATATGATCTTATTTTTAACCGACATGCCTCAAATTGTAATTTAATTCGTAATAGGCAATCAATAATATTAATACTTACTTATTAATCTGTCCTATATTGAATGTATGTTCCTAATATTTGCACGCCATACTTGGCAGAATGTGATGATACCACTGACTAATCTTAAGACCATAATAATGTACCATATTCTGATAAATAAATTATTATTATTATTATTTCGTTTATTTATTTATATACTTATTTAGATACATTTTTAAATATTTTTATAAAAACATAGAAAAAACATTTAAAAATATAAAAAATAGTGGTCCGCCGGTATCGGGAGCAGGGTCCAAGCTACCGGTGGTTAGGGCTCCAGAGATAGGAACCTCCTCACGATGCGAGCCGTATCGAGGAGAACTGCCTTCTGGATCAGGCCCTTTACCCAACCGTCTAACGAGAGCCTCGAGAGATGTTGATCGAGGCTTTTGGCCATCAGGCCATTGGCCGATACGACAATCGGCACAATGACAGCCGAGCTCACATTCCACATCTCAACAACCTCGTGTGCTAAGTCGAGATATTTAATTTGTTTCTCTTTCTCAGCTTTCACGAGGTTCTCGTCATGTGGAATGGTAATATCGATAATCATTGTGCGGCGCGCTAATCGATCTATCACCACTATATCAGGTTTATTGGCGACAATAGTCCTGTCAGTAATGATAGACCGATCCCAGTACAACGTAATATGGTCATTTTCGAGAACTGGGTCGGGCACATACTTGTAATACGGTACCTCAGAATCCACTAGTTTATATTTCAAAGCAAGTTGCTGGTGAATAACCCTGGCTACTTGATTATGCCTGTGCAAGTACTCGCCGTTAGCCAGACGAGAACAACCAGAGACAATATGTCTGATGGACTCACCCGGACGATGGCATGCCCGACACATGTCAACCGTCCCGTCTTTCATAATATGTCTCCGGTAGTTATTCGTCAAGATAACTTCGTCCATAATTGCACAGACGAAGCCTTCAGTTTCCCCGAAAAGGTCACCAAAACGTAGCCAGGATACGAACGCTAAGAAATCTACACCGGGCTCGTGAAGAGCCCGATAAAAGCGTCCGTGTAGCTCCTTGCTTTGCCATACCTCCTTGCGGTCATCGGTAGTAAGTACCACAGGTTTGCGCCAGTTCTCTTTAGCCATGGAGAGCGGGGTGAGGCCCTTGTCCACTGCTACCACATCACGGTGCATACCCACTTCGGCTTTTAAAAAATATTCCCTGAGACTGCACACTTCGCGGTTGTGGAGGGTCTTTGCATTTAAAAAGCCTCGACCCCCGCACTTCCGCGGTATGTACAGTCTCATCACCGATGATCGTGGGTGATGCATCCGGTTTGCGGTTAGCAGTGTACGGACCCTCCTATCCAGGGCGTCGAGTTCGGTCTGAGTCCATTTGAGTATGCCGAAAGAGTACATCAATACTGGCATGACCCAACCGTTGAAGGCGCGCACCTTGTTTCCGCCTGAGAGAAGACTAATTAAAACCTTCTTCAGGCGACCAAAGAACCGCTCCCTCAGCGATTGCTTCATGTCAGCAACATTGATGCCTAACGCTTCCGACATACCCAAATACTTATAGCTTTCGGATGAAGAGAGGGATCGAAGGTGTATGGAATCCGAAAGTTGAATTCCCTCGGGTTCCATAACCTCACCTCGCTTTACATGCATGACTGCACATTTGTCCACTCCAAATTCCATCCTGATGGTGCTACTAAAAGTTTCAGTTACCTTCAGTAGCTCCATCAGTTGCAATTTGTTGGGGGCAAAGAGTTTCAAGTCATCCATGTAGAGGAGATGAGATATGACCTGACCATCTTTCCTCAACCGATAGCCTAGACCTGAATCCTCCAGTAGTGTGCTTAGAGGATTCAGGGCTAAGCAGAACCAAAGTGGACTCAAACTGTCGCCCTGAAATATTCCCCGTTTAATCCATACAGGCTCATCATTCGCCTGGATCTGTCGACACCCTGGATAGCGAAGAACCGTTCTCCATTGCCCCATACACGATCTAAGGAAGGTGCGTAGAGTTGTATCTATCTTGTACAACTCCAGCACCCTCATGAGCCATGTATGTGGCACCGAGTCGTAGGCCTTCTTATAATCTATCCAGCATGTCGACAGATCCCTGCGGGATCGACGAACTTGTTGGCTTATGGCCATATCGATGAGGAGTAGCTCCTTAGTACCACGGGACCCGTTCCTACATCCATTTTGAGAGGCCGACATAATCGAATTACTTTCAATGTGCGTATTAATTTTCGCTCTCAAAATGGATGTAAGAAGTTTATAGACCGTGGACAAACAAGTGATCGGTCTATAATTCTTGGGATCCGTGGGACTACCTGACTTATGGAGCAGGTGGGTAACGCCTGTTGTTAGAAACTGCGGAAGCGACCCAGACTCTAAAGATGACTGGTACTGAGACGCCAAGCAGGCGTGTGAACTAATTAGCCATTTCAACCAAAAGTTGTGCAATCCGTCCGGTCCCGGTGATTTCCAATTCGGTAACGGACGGACTGCTCTGGCGACGTCTAATGGCGTAATTAGGACTGCATCCATTTCTGGTACAGTTTCACACGCCCGCCCGACATCCCGCATCCAGTCAGCTTCAACGTGACAGACGGGCACTGACCAGATGCTGCGCCAGAATGTACTCGTGGTGGCGTCATCCGGGCGACACTCGTCCGTCACATTTTGTTCAGGTCGCTCCCAAGCTCTATACACCCATCTCTCATCGCTCTGGAACATGCGATTCTGCGTGTACCGATCAACCCGCCGCTTATACCGCCGAATACGGCTCGCCCATGCACAAACTTTCTGCTTCAGGAAGTCGATGCGCTCTGTGGCATGGGACATGTATTCTCGAGGGCTGATTCCAGTCCCCGAGAATGCCCGCCTTACAAAGCGCATCACTCGTGGTCGGTTATTCCCCTCCCTGAAGCAGTGTAGTTTGCCGATGAGTACCCTAGCCCCATCGATACGACGCTTGATCCTGCACTGCCAGGCTGGTACGGCTGGTTTTGGTCGAGTAGCTCCGTCACAGTTTGGAAACCTGACGTTAGCTAAACGACATGCCGCAACAGCCGCGCAATACAGGATCGAGTGTGTATCAATGAGATTCTCGCTGCTCTCGAACACATTCTTAAGCTGCGAGTCCAGGGCACACACTAGCGCCCTATTCTTTTTGTGCATAGGTAGGCGTGGTAATCGGGGTCTAAGTTCGGTCGGAGTGGATCTGTACTCACGGAATGCATCCTCCAGTGCGCTCCTCAATCGGGCATTGCACTGGCTACTTACTGAAGCAACCCTATCATCTTCCACTTCTACACCATGATTAGACCGCGGCTGTATTTCATCAATGGTTGATGCTTGTACCGCGGTTTGTGCCGGAGTCGAGATAATATGGTTGTTCAGTTCTGAGCGCAGCCTATCAAGTGCAGCATCGTCCAACCTATGGCTGCGTTGGATGACTCGCACCTGATCCGAAAGTCGTTGGGCCGAGACGTTGATGGTTGGTTCCAGTTCCTGAAACAGAGACAGCATCCTATCACGGTACGCAGTGAGGTTAGTTCCCCCCTCTGTAGACCTGTAATATGCGCGCATGACGTTCTCGTTCATAGACTGAGTCCATTTCATGCGCTGCACACAACCACCGGCAGCGGGGACCCGGCTCGGGGCCGGATGGCCCCTAAGTCCCAAGCTCCTCGGTGGCCGGCCTCTCCCCTGCCGACGTACAGGTGTTGGCGACGTCGGCGGAGAAAAATACTCGTCGCTCGAGCTCGACGCAACTACCGCGACCGGTGTCGTCACAGCACTCACAATGGGGCTGGATACCGGCGGCGGCGAGGCGGAGCTGAGCGAAGAGTCCGGAGGTGGTGGGCGTGCTCGTGTTCTTGCTGATCTCGTCAACATGTTTTAATTTTCGTAGTCTTCTATTTAATTTTTATCGGAGATGGCATGACAGATGTCACGATTCGCTAGTTTTTGATAAAGTCTTTTATACTATGGTTTATTTTATTTTTCTTGAATTGTGTGGTGATTATTTGGATTTCGGGTTGTTGTAGCGTTTCTGATAAAATATAAAACTGCGTCTAGAATGATTAAAACTGAAAATTATTTGGTGACAATTAATTGGTGACATGTTGACGTTGGTGTTGCCAGATTATTATTATTATTATTATTATTATTAAGGACAGACATGAGTGGAAAGGACTGGAGGAGGCCTTCACCCGAGGAGCGGTCCATATCCAACAGCAAAAACTAACTCTTACTAACATTTAGACAATAAGCAAAACATTAATAACTAACCAAACACTAACAAACAAATACCAACATTAGAAATGGAAATTAAGGATAAGGAAATACAGGCTTTTTTATTTATTAATTATATATAGAATAACAAAAAAAGAGTAGGCGTCTGATTTGGCTGACAAGCCAAGACACAAGAGAAAAATGATAAAAAATGTGTTAACGTCAAACGATCCCCTTATAATTATTTATGTTATCTGAAAATTGTTTTATTGATGTAACTCTCTTACAATACCTACATATTTATGGATCAATATACCTTGGCTACAAGAGTGCAAATATTTAATCAAACAATCTACAACAGACAATAATAGTTGGCATTTATTTATATTGTACACTTGTACAACATTCTTGTGTCGAGATCGCGTGAATTGGCAAGAAGTGACTGTTCCATTTCAGGTGTAAGTTTATTTATAAAGCGACGATATGTGAATAATTATTTTTATATGTATACGTTTCACAAACAAATTTAAGGAAAAACAGAGTAGATAGTGGCCAGCTATGAGCGAGTGTTTCAACGGTAGCTAACAAACACAGATGCTTTAGTGTCCCCCAAGGCAATATCTTTGGACCTTTCTCAAAATTTAACGAGAGATTCTTCAGAATTACGTGTGCAGATACGAAAAGCAGTAGGAGCCTATTGCCTTCCTCTATAGCAAATTAGGAGACAGAAAATATTTTTTAAATCTCAAGGGGTAAAATTGGAATAGTAGTTTTACTTCAACTAGCAACTATCTCAAGTTCGTGACGCATCTTTTGCAATGTATGCTCCAAAGAGGTACCTAATGACAGGACAACAACATAATTATACATTATGTTGTTGCGATAAAATATTAGAATGTAAAGTCTGCATTATCACTACACCGCCATACCTAGCGAATAACACTAGTAATCAGTTTCCTCTAGCGAAATGATACACTTTGCTAGAAATTATAACATTATGGTACACTTTGGCTTCGCGAAAAATAAATGATCAGTACAATAACAACAATACCGCATGGAATATTCAAAGAAAATTCTACGCTAATGATTTTTGGCATTGAAAATCGAGCATTTATTTTAATTATTCAATCACATACATACATGGGCACTTTTGTCTAAGAGTCACAAAGTTACAGCAAGGTTTGCCCGTTCCAAAGAGATAGATTTGTAACATGTGACTGTTCCAAAATTGCCCGAGGCCGATTTTTTTTTTAGTTTTTCCTGTAAATACTCAATGTTTAGGTCGGCTTCCCTCTCTAAAGGGAAGGGGCCGTGCTTCGCCATCCGATTCCCCCGTATTTTCCGATTATTATGTAGAAGAAAGGGCCTGAACCTTAAAACTACTAAATTCGTTTTTGTTTTTTTTTTGTGAATGGCTACTCGCTGGTCTACCTAGGAGGTTGCCGGCTGCTTAACCGAACGTGCCCGTGGTTGCCCTAATAAATTAAGGCCCTTGCTCTGCGGGGTACGAGCCTTGGCTTAGGGCGTCGCTGGGAGAGATCAGCAAGGGACAGGCTGGATCGGAATGATAATTCTTTACTTTGTCCTTCGTTATTCAAATAGAAGAAACGTGAAACGTTGACGGTGAAACGTGTCTAGTTCAATGAAAATACGTGGTATTGTTTGAAAACAAAATAGTGGGCTTTATTTAGATTATAGATAAGATAAGCTCAGTATGATGCCCTTGTGGATAAAACTACTACTAGGGATATAAAAAGGATTACTTTTATCATTAAAATTGGCTTTATAAAATACTATTTCTACTCTAGATTAGTATATGGATATTTTTTTTATCTTAATGGACTATTTGATTGATGTCCCATCTTACCAAAATAATGTAATCTGCAACATGTACCTCGCATGTTATCTTAGCTTTGAGATTGTTTTGGTCACTGGGCCCCTATCGAAGATAACTGGCCGATTCATTGGGCCATTCTAATCATGTTTATGATTATAATTATTGCATATTAATAGGTTTAATGTGGCTGGCTAATTTACATTGCATTTACATCGCTCGCACCTAAAAGTACACATTTGCAACGTATCAACTCACACGCATACACACTCACTTCTCCGCACACAGATTATAGCAGAGATAAAATAGGTTAGTTATTTCTTCTACATGATTTATCTTTAAAATAAAACTGAGACTTAGATTATAATTATTATTTTTATTTGTAAGCTCATTATCACTGATACAAGATACATAGTACCAAAAGTTAGACTTCACAATGTGACTGGAAGGGAGGGACGCTGACACCTGAGATACTGGACTCGTCCTAGTTTGGGGGTCAGCAGTTTCACAAAATTGAGCATGTACTACCTAGCCCATTTACTATAAGGATCTAAGTTATGTAAGTTATGCATTGTTAACCCTTTTTCTCTCTTTATAGGTAGGCATAGGGGGGGGGGGGTAGGGGGGGGGGTATAGGTAGGGTGGGTAGGGTAGGCTTGTGAAATATATTTTTGGAACGAGGTTCCTTATCGCACGGTACGGACTTGGCGGATGGGGGCTAGGCGAAAAAAAGTGTAAGAATTTTCCGTCACGAGTTTCCGTCGGGACCCTTTATTTGTTTGTTTGGTTGAACGCGCTGATTTCAGGAACTACTGGTTGGAATTGAAAAAATCTTTTTGTGTTGGATAGTCCTTTTCTCGAGAAAGGCTTGAGGCTATATAACATCACGCTACGACCAATAGGAGCGGAGCATAAATGAAAAATGATGCAAAAACGGGAAAAATGATTCCTTTTGAGAGCTTCCGTTGCGTGCGCTGCGTAAACGGTTAAAGTTACGCAAAAATCATGTATGACCGAATTGTTCCTAGTTATAAGTTCTAAAAAAAAGTCCCCGACAGCATATGTCTATCTTTTAAGGTAGACTCAATATAACTCTTATTATTATTTTATGGTAATCAAATTTGTTCTATAGATGTTCTAAATATTATATACTACGAAAGGAACTTCGTTCCAACCGAGTGTTCCACGACACTCACGCATTTTTTACATACACACACACACATACATACACTCACGCCTTCTTCCCATGGGGGTAGGCAGAAACTACAGAACGCCACCTGCTACGATCCATACATACTCCTTTTGCCTCGTTTACGTTCATACATCTGGTCATACACGCACGCCGGTTGTGAGTACTACGCACCTGACCTTTCTGAAGAACATCACCAATAAGGTCACTATATGTCTTCCTAGGGCGTCCCCTCCGGGCGTTTCCACTCACATCTGCCTTGTAAATACCTTTTGTTAATCGCCCTTCATTCATCCTCTCAACATGACCAAACCATCTTAGCATACTCTTTTCAATTTTTGTCACTACATCTTCCTTTAAACCGCACCGTTGCCTTATCACATCATTCTTCAGTCTATCATTCATAGTCACACCAAACATGCTTCGCAAGGAACGCATTTCCACAGCATTTATTCTACTTTCATGCTTCTTTTGCCACACCCAACACTCACTTCCATACATAAGCGTAGGCACTAGCACACCATTGTGAACAGCCAGTCGTGCTTTTTTGGACGTCAACTGGTTGGTTACAATTGCATGTGTAGCACCATTCACTTTATTTCCCGCATTTACCCTTCTTTCCACATCTCCATCAATCTTTCCATCCCTTGTAAATAGACTCCCCAAATATACGAACTCACTTACTTGCTCCACACACTTATCATTTAATTTCACATCACATACCGATACATCCTCTTCTCTTTCAAACACCATGACCTTCGTCTTATTCACATTTATATTCATCCCTTTCATTTTAAATAATTCATCCATCACAGTCACCATGTCTTGCAACCCTTCCGCTGACGATGCAAGTAGAACTTGATCATCTGCGTAGAGAAGGCATTTGACAGGCAGCTCATTCATCGTCAATCCATACTCACCCTCTTTCAAATCTGTCAGACTACTATACATGTACAAGTTGAACAGCCATGGTGACGTTACACAACCCTGTCTAACACCCCTCGAGATGCAGAACCAGTTCGTGTATGCCCCATTTATCCTAACACATGCACTGGAATCCTTGTATAAAGATTTCAGTGCCCGTACTAAGCGCCAGTCCACACCGTACAAGGATAGTGTCAACCACAGTTCTTCCCTCCACACACTATCATAGGCCTTCTCCAAGTCCACGAAAGCACAGTAGACTTTCTTGTGCTTTGCCAGATGTTTTTCGGCTATGCACCTTAGGGAGAAGATCTGATCCATACATCCCATTCCCTCTCTAAATCCTGCCTGCACATGCCATATTTTCTCACCTGTCACCTGGCATTTTTTATTAAATTATTATTATAACGTCTCTTGTCTTGTTGCTAATAGTCAGTACGCGGTCTGACATGCCGGGATCCCTTAAATCCCTTCTTGGGATTCCTTAAATGCTTGTAAGCTATGGTTTGTGAGCGGCCTTGAATAGAAATCTTAATGTTTACCTTTTCTGATTCCATGACGTTACAGACTTAAAGAGTTGTTCGTGAAAAAAAAATCCAAAATTTTCAATAAGTTTCAAACTGTCGTATTGCAGGTAGGGTTTAACATGAGAGCCTTCATTCGTAAAATAGGTCATGAACACACAATATAAATAGGTAGCAAGTTTTGTGCTCTATCTACTTCAGACATGTCAAGCCTAAAATAAAATTTCCAGTAGGTAACTTTAGAAGTTTGGCACAAAATAGAGGAGGCCTATGCTCATCAGTGGGTGGAACAAGGCTAAAGATAATGACGATGGTGATGATAATGATGGTGATGGTGATGATGATAATAATGAAGTGTAGAAGTTTGGCACAAAAGAGAGGAGGCCTATACTCAGCAGTGGGTGGAACAAGGCTAAAGATGATGATGATGATGATGATGATGATGATAATGATGGTGATGATGATAAAGATGAAATTTCGAAGTTTGGCACAAAAGAGAGGAGGCCTATACTCAGCAGTGGGTGGAACAAGGCTAAAGATGATGATAGTGATGGTGATGATGATACTGATAATGATGAAGTTTAAAAGTTTGGTTAAACAGAGAGGTCTGGAAGGAAAAAGGGGAAGCCTTTGCTCAGCAGTAGGACACAATACAGACTAACAAAAAAAAAAAGCTAAGTTAAAAAGCGAGCCACGGAAGTGATACGAGTAAGTTTGTTCTGTAAGTCCTTTCAGAGGTTCTCCTCTACTACAACAGAGAGAATGGATATGACAAGCGGATGATACGCGGATGCTACGGTCTAGTGTATTCTTGCTTTCAAGCTGACTTTGTTGACTTCTAAACTTCGAGAATTTATGGATAAAGAGCGAATCGGGAAAATATCGCCGGCTCTATCCACGCTGTTCTAGGTCAGGGCCTTCCGGACTCCGGGCCGTCCAGACAGTGTTTTAATTTCCGTCAGTCTGCCCCGAATCACTGAAGGTCGGAAGGCCAGACCCTGATTGATTTGTGGATAGACCCTGAAGTTCAACTTAATTTATTTTCTTTTGTTATTTCAGTGACATTTATTCTATTTTGTACCAATGGACTGATTATAAATTTGCACAACTAATTACTATTGCATACTAAACGAAGCAATAGCATACACTAGTATGAGAAATTGGTTAGTTTGTAACTGTTTGTACAATATTATCAAGTTACTACGCTAATGCATCATTGGCAAAGGAACGCATATTTCATCGTCTGTAATTTACGGTATAATTTTGACTAGAATCAAATAATTTCTGGCAAATACTATTAGCGGTTCGTACCCGATATCGAGGCATGTGCGTTCTAAACTCATATTTTGATTGTCAATAGAGTTGATCCTTCATATTGACATCATAATGCATGTAACCTTTAGCATTGAACATGTGTGAACAATCGTTGGTGAAGCAATAAATAAAAAAAATGGAAAATCCAAAAGTGCACGACTCATAATGCTCATTTAATTATGAAATATTAAAAAAAAAAAAAAAACTTGAGTCGTTCAAAATTAATTGCCGAAAAAACAGCTGTAGTAGGAAGAAGGTACTGCACAAGCGCCCCTGGTGGAATAAATGTACATAATATCTATAGATATATCACCATCCATGTTAATTTTACATGGATAATATAGATGTACAGTCTTGTAGTTTTCGTTTTTTATTAATTGCAATTAAACGACACTGAATACATTAATCATTCGCATTCAGTGACCTACAATCGTCGATTAGAATAAAAAAAAAAAAAAATAACTCAAATAATGGATTTTTTCCGGGTTTCACACATGACGGACAGGATTTTTTTTTGACCTATTTTGGTGTTTTTTTTTCCAATTCTATTGCAGTAAATCAATCTTTAAAAAGTATGAAATTAATCTCCATTAAATTATCTCGACAATAGTATGCAAAATATCTTGATTCCGTGAACTAACAAGGCTTTAATAATAAAAATAGCCGCCAAAATGAGGCGAAAAAATTTTTTCGATCGTAAAGCACTCTCTGATGCTTCGCATCATGAGTCGTGCAATAATGCAAGATAATATTTGTTGTATTCTGTATATTAAATTGAATGCATCATTAAACGGTGGTAAGGTCGTCAATAACAGGAACCCAAGGGCGGAAGTCTTCGCCAGGGCAGCCCCAAGAAATGGGTGTCGTGAGAATTATTTTTTTATACAAAATACTAACTGAAATTGGCAACAAAATAATGGAAGGCTATGGAAGAACTCTGGCATATGTAGTACTAGCGACCCGCCCCGGCTTCGCACGGGTGCAATGTAGATACTAATGTGGTGTCAGTGTGGAGTGATTAATAATATTATTATGATTAGACTATACTACAGGATATCTTTATATACAATGTTTACAGCTGTTTTTACCTGCTGCTGCTGAGCTGTCTGTACCGAAAGTGGTCTATACTGACCTCCATTGTTAGACATTACACTTTTAAATCTGTGATAATTTCTAAGATATTAATTTTAATGTGGCAATTTTGATCTACATTGAATGCACAACGTGTCTAACGTATTTAACTGGATAAGGAATAATACTTTATTGTTTAAAATAGCTTCGTAAATACCCATTATTTTATTGTAATATGTAAAAGATAAAAATGGTTACTGTGGGTTATCCTTAGGAAATAGACATATACCACCGGGGACTTTTTTGTAGATCTTTTTAAGATATACAATTCCGTAGTACATTATTTTGATCTATCTCGTAAGTCTTAGCCAGCTTTTGCAATGCAAGCGCACAAAAATATGTATTTTACGACATCACATTACAAATCCTTGGAATTCTCGGCTTTTCTCTACTACAATATGCATGTATTATACATATAAACCTTCCTCTTGAATCACTCAGTCTATTGATGAAAACCGCATTAAAGTCCGTTGCGCAGTTTAATAGATAAGAGAGAGAGAAAGAGAGAGAAAGAGAGAGAGAAAGAGAGAGTAGAGTTGAAGCAGAGAAAAATAATATACAGGGTGGCTGGGACATAGACACGCAAACTGAAACCATGAATTCAGCACATGATTCTACCAATTGAAGATACCATGACCCCTAGCGAAGAAATTATACGCAGGTTATCAAAAAAAAACAGCTGTTTCATAAAAAAGTGCAATACCTACATGGTGAAAATGTATGCAACAGCAATTTTCTTTTTATAACCGACGAATAATTTCAACACAGGTGCGATCGGAATCATGAATTGAATCTATGGTAACAGGTTGCGCGGCGCTGTTCATGCTACCCTGCATAATCAGCCTATAATGTTCCCACTGCTGGGACACAGGTCTCCTCTCTTTGGGAGGGAATGGGCTGTAATCTACCACGCGGGCCCTGTGCGGGTTGGTAGATATCACAAGTCTTCGAATTTTTGGTTCTAGGACATGCCGGTTTCCTCACGATGTTTTCCTTCACCGTTTTGAGAGCAGTGGTGATGAAATTATTTACACAAAGTAAAGCGCCTGCCTGGGTTCGAACCCACGACCTACAACTCGTAAGTTGGGGCCGATACTACTGGGCACTGGCCGATAACACTGCTCATCTCATGCTACCCTGTATATTGTTATTGTTGTGTTGTATGTAAAATTTCTACATTTATATCTATAATTTTTATGGTGTACATAATATAATATTCTATTCTATTCTATTCTATATTGAAAGAAACCATAGTAAAACAGAAGAACTCAAGCTCTTATTGAGATTGAAAATGTTGTCTTTCGAGGGTTGTTTTAAATGTGCGTATCAAAAGACCAAAAAGTAGGTTATTTCTTCGTTTTTGTTTAGCTTTACTTGCTAATGAATTCAGTAGTCGTCCCTTGCAAGCGGTAGGTATTAGTATGAGTCAACTAAATGCAGTCACTATCCAATTGGTTGGCCGATGCATATTGATCTTTAAACCTGCCACGTCCGTCACTGCGGCATGTGGTCGCGGTTCACAGTATAAAGATAATATATAAGGAAAATTGACAAAATATGTTATTCAGTAGGTAACGCCAAACCGTCTTGAGCAAGCGTGGTGATCAATGCTAGTGCCTTCTGTATGAGAAGAGGCCTTTGCCCTGTAATCGGACACTAATAGGCTGGTAATATTTACAAATAGCAAAGGAGGAATGCTTGTTACACTTGTAACAGCTAGCATCTACGTCCGCGCGCTATGCGCGCGGGCATACGACTAACGCTGCGACGCGACCACACAGTAATTTTATATGGACGCGAAGCGTTCCGCAGTATTTATATGGCGAGCAAAATCGACCCGCTTATCTGCGATTGGTCTACGTAAATTTGTGTAGGTAGCGGTCCCACATATGATTAAATAACGAAATTGTAAATATAAACTAGCTCTTAAAATATAAGTTAATCAATCCGAATATTGTTTCATTACATCTCCTGACAACTGGTAAAGTGGTGACCCCGACGAACAGCAACAGAATGGCAACCGACGACGAAGTAGCGACCGTCTCCTTAAAGTCACGCATACCGACGTTTTGGCGTGACAAACCACTGCTCTGGTTTGCACAATTTGAAACAGTGGTCAACCCGCAGAAGCCCGGCGATGAAGCGAAGTTCAGCCTGCTTGTAGCTCACCTCGAGAAGACGGACGTCGAGCAAATAAGCGACATCATCATGAGCAAGACACGCGCTGGCCGCTACGAGGAGGCTAAGAAAAGACTGTTGTCCATTTATGAAGAGTCAGAGACAAAACAACTGCAAAAGCTGCTCACCGAGATGGAGTTGGGAGACCAGAAGCCTTCCCAGTTATTGCGTCGCATGAGAGAACCAGCACGTGACAAGATGCCCGATAGCACCCTGCAGATACTATGGATGAGACACCTGCCTGCCTCCACGCGTGCTGTGCTATCAGTCAACGAAGAAGCTACACTCGACGTGCTTGCAGCCATGGCCGATAAGATGCACGAGCAAACCCGAGAAGTCCATTCGGTTTGTGCATGCAAACAGCCAACAACATTTTCGTCACGACAAGAAAGCAATCACTCGCAGCCAGAGCCAGACCTTCGAGAGGCCATCATGCAACTTACGCGGGAAATCGCGGCAATGAAAACGGATAGATCAAGACCAAGGAGATCGTCATTCAGATCATTCCGTTCACGATCACGTTCACTATCCCAAGGCCGACCGAATACTTACCAGCAGACGTCAGGCGATATTTGTTTTTACCACGCACGTTACGGTAAAGAAGCACGCAACTGCAGATCTCCGTGCAAGTTCAAGCGGCAGGAAAACTAGTCGCGACCTTGGCTGCGACGGGACCCGAGGTTAACGAAATATCACCATACCGTCTACACGTTTGCGATTACCAACATCACTTGAGATTCCTCGTGGACACCGGAGCCAACGTGTCAGTAATTCCTAACACGAAAGGAATGAAACGGGCGGACGAAGTGTTGTATGCAGCAAACGGCACCCCGATACACACATACGGCGAGAGGAAGCTGGAACTCAACCTTGGTCTGCGTCGCCCCTTATCATGGCAATTTATCGTGGCTGCCGTGAAACGACCGATCTTGGGCGCAGATTTCTTGCGCCATCACGACCTTCTCGTCGACCTACGTGCCAGGAAACTTGTTGATAAGAAAACAGGACTGGCAATCGACGGTTGCATTGCAAGCAGCGTATCTACCCCCACTGTGCTGACGATCAACCTCACCGACCCGTACCACTACCTTCTTCAACAGTACACCGAGATTACTTCCCCGAACTTCAACAACATGAAGAACAGCGAAGTAGAACATCATATTGTAACTCACGGACCGCCTGTGTATAATAAAGCACGACCGTTGCCGCCACACAAATATCAAGCAGCAAAGAAGGAGTTTCAAGTCATGCTTGAACAAGGAATATGCCGACCATCAAAGTCACCTTGGGCAAGTCCACTCCACCTCGTAGAGAAGAAGAGCGGCGAATACAGACCGTGTGGTGATTACCGAAGATTAAATGCCGTCACCAAACCCGATCGGTACCCAATACCCCGACTTCGTGATTTCACATACCATCTCGGAGGGATGACAATCTTCTCGAAAATTGATTTAAGAAAAGCCTATAATCAATTGCGAATACGGGAAGATGACATCGAGAAGACTGCAGTCATTACGCCGTTTGGACTTTTTGAATTCCCACGGATGTGTTTTGGTCTATGCAACGCTGGGCAAACCTTTCAACGACACATCAATAATGTTCTCGGTGACATGGACCACGTCTTCCCATTCGTCGACGATATTCTCGTTGCCTCACCAGATCAAGAAACCCACAGAAGGCACCTAGAAGATCTTTTCAAAAGAATCCAAGAACATGGTTTAAAAATAAACGTGTCGAAATGCGTATTCGGGCACAAAAAACTGGAATTCCTTGGCTACATACTGACTGAAGCCGGCATTCAACCCACAGAAGATCGTGTGAAGACAATATCTGACTACCCTGAACCTACCACAATTCAAGAATTACGACGATTCCTCGGTATATTGAACTTCTATAAAGAAAATATACCGCACGCTGCACATGTTCAGGAAAAACTATACAAATATCTACGAACATGCAAGAAAAATGACAAGACCGAGGTGAACTTCAACAGCGAAGACAAAGAAGCATTTCAAGCCTGTAAGAACAGCATCAAGAACGCCGTCACCTTATCACACCCTTCAGTTCACGCTCCATTATCACTGATGTGTGACGCCTCAAACACCTGTGTAGGAGCCGCACTGCAGCAACGTGTCGGAAACAACTGGAGACCACTCGGTTTTTACTCAAAAAAACTAACAGAAGCGCAAAGGAAATACAGCACGTTCGACCGAGAGCTACTGGCGATCTACGAGGCAATACGGCACTTTCGACGCATGTTTGAGGGTAGAGAAATAACGGTTTACACGGACCACAAGCCCTTAACGCATGCACTACTGCGACTAAACAGCAAGACTGAAACACCGTTACGCACGAGGTACTTGCACTATATCAGTCAATTCACAATGAAGATATGCCATATTGAAGGAAAGGACAACGTTGTGGCCGATGCATTATCAAGAATCGAAGCAATATCCACTCCATCACCAATCGATTACGACGAGCTAGCTTGACTTTAACACAGCGACAAGGAAGTGACTGACATTACGAAAAACAAAACGCTCCAATTCGAACGACTACGTCCACTCAACGCAAGCAAGCCAATTCTGTGCGAAACTTCAAGTGGCCACGTACGACCTTACCTGCCACCAGAGCTACGAAGAAACGTTTTCGACGCCATGCACGAGTTGAGCCACCCCGGCACCCGAGTAACTAAGAAGATGATCACACAACGTTTTTTCTGGCCAAACATGAACAAAGACGTCAGTATGTGGACCAAATGTTGTATAACCTGCCAACGAACTAAAGTGCAGCGACACACAGTTTCGCCGCTACAAGAGTACCCACCAGCAGATCGACTGTCGCACATACACATAGATATCGTCGGACCACTACCCATATCAGATGGAAGACGGTATTGTGTTACCATCATCGACCGGGCAACTAAATGGCCAGAAGCATTCCCAGTCAGCGACATGGAAGCCAACACTATCGCCACGGCCGTCTACGAAGGGTGGATAGTGCGATTTGGTTGTCCAGAAAGGATCACAAGCGATCAAGGCAGACAGTTCGAATCACATTTATTCAAAACACTGATGAATAGAATGGGCATCGATAAAACTCGGACCACTGCCTACCATCCGCAGGCGAACGGAATGGTTGAAAGGTGGCATCGATCATTTAAAACAGCACTGACGGCACGCCTACATAACTCAAGCTGGACGCAAGAATTGCCAACCGTATTACTGGGACTTCGCGCTGCAATAAAAGAAAACACCGATGTGTCATCAGCAGAAGCTCTATACGGTAAACCGCTACGGCTACCCGGCGAAATGTGTGGAGAAGCGTCGATATACGCAAATACAAATACACACTTCAGCGACGTCATAACCAACGCAATGAAAAAGATGCAAGCGGTCCGCCGCAACACCGATCGCCGTGCAATGTTTATACATGACGACCTACATGTATGTACGCACGTATTCATACGTACCGATGCCTACCGCCGACCGTTGACACCAACCTACGAAGGTCCGTATCGTGTCTTGAAGAGACAGAACAAGGTGTATACAGTGATAGTCAGAGATCGTCAAGTAAACATCAGCATAGATCGACTGAAGCCTGCATTCCTGCCTAACACCGAAGAAGCAGCAAGTCGTACAGGCGAACAATCGACATACGTCACGCGATCCGGCCGCACCTCAAGACCTACCGTACGTTTCGCTATATAAACATTACGTCCGGCCGAGACGGAGCACGGCCGCGCACTAAAGCTAAAAGTGAAAGGCACACACAGCGCGAACACTGCGTCCATGCATCTCCGTGCAAAATACGTCACCGTAACCGTGCCCTCCGAAGCGAGACACCACTTCGCACTACTTACAAGCTCGCTGACGCCGCCGTGGGCGACACCACTTTGTACTACTTTACTTGCATTGTGCGGCGCTTCGCTGGGGAGGAGCTATGTTACAGCTAGCATCTATGTCCGCGCGCTATGCGCGCGGGCATACGACTAACGCTGCGCGTTTTTTTTTTTTTTTTTTTCCTAATTGGCAGCTCGTAGTTGTGACCACTAAGGTCCTGGCTACTTAACCGGGCAAACCTGTGGGTGCCTTAAGCTACTAACTTAATGCCTCCAGCCAGGGGCGAAAATACTTAAAAATTAGGTGACCGCACGCTAAGGGCACCCCCTGTGGGGTACGAACCTCGGCTTAGGGCGTCACTGAGGGGAGGGCAGCAAGATGGGACAGGCTGGATCTAAATTATATTATTATTAACTGGGGAATTTAAAACTACAGGCTCAGCTACGGCGCGGGCTGGCGCGTCGTCGAGCAAGGGTGGGGGGGGGGGGGACAATTACGTCGGGGGCGTCGCGTAGGACCTCGGCGGCGAGGTCGGAACGATGGCGGTCTGTGTTTGTGTACTGTACTGGTGGCCCAACTGCTCTCCTGGAGGAGGGTTATGGGGTCATCGGGGTCGGACAGGGCATGCCTTGGACGGCGGGTACGACTAATGCGGGAGGGGGCATATCTGGCAGCCTCGACAACTAGAGGGTTGCGATGTGAGGCTGCGGAGTCGAAGAAGCGCTTGGAAATGCGCTTCATGAACTGACGGATAGTGGGGATTTTAAGATCGAGATGGAGGATCTCGTTCCGAACGAACCAGGGGGAGCCGGTTGCCCTACGGAGGAACCGGTTTTGGAGGGTCTGCATCCTATGGATGTGGTGGGGTTTCGAGTGTGCGAAAACCACGCTCGCGTAAGTCATGATTGGTCGAATGCACGCTGTGTAAATGCGCAATTTGCACTTGAGTGACAATTTGCTGCGTGCATTCAATAGGGAGTGGAGTCTACCGAGAGCGAAAGCGGCGCGCGAACGCGCCTGCTTTATGTGCTCACCGAAGGAGAGTCTATGGTCTAGGGTGACACCCAAGTATTTGGCTCGCTTCTCCCAAGGGATAGGCTTGCCGAACATGGTGATCGGACGGGGAGGGGTGGGGTTGAGTCTCGGTTTCGAAAATAGAACCGCTTGACTCTTATCGGGATTGACTTCGATTCTCCACTTCCTAAACCAGTCACCGAGTTGGTTGACTGTGGTTTGGAGAGTGCGAGATATCGCGTCGGGGCTTACGCCGGTGTAGTAAATGACCGTATCGTTTGCGAACAGAGCCAACTGAGCCCTTTTACTTTTTGGGGATATCGCTGGTGAAAAGCGTAAAAATGAGAGGGGCGAGCACGGAGCCCTGAGGGACTCCGGCGCGAATGGGACGGGGGGAGGATAGCGCTCCTTCGATGCGGAATCGGAAGGTGCGGTTCGACAAAAAGTCTCGCAGGATGAGCACGAGACGATCTGGCACTTTAAGTTGGTATAGCTTATATAATAAGCCATTGTGCCAGACTTTGTCGAACGCTTTCGCTATATCAAAGAAAACAGCACCCGTCAACGAACCACGTTGGAAGCCAACGCTTATGTGTTCGACGATACGGTGGACCTGTTGGACGCACGAGTGTTGGGTTCGGAAACCGAACTGCTCGTTGGGAATGAGACCTTTCGTCTCGGCATAGTCTCTGAGACGCTTATAAATAAGCCTCTCATAGATTTTGCCGATGACATTGAGGAGACTGATGGGGCGGTAGCTGGAGGGAGCGGATTTAGGCTTGCCCAGCTTGGGAATGCCGATGACAGTGGCCTGTTTCCACGCTTGGGGGAAGATGTTATTGCTCATGGCACCATTGAAGATGGTGGTCATTAGCATGATCAGGTGGGCAGGGAAAAGTTGGAACACTTTATTGGTCATTCCATCAGAACCGGGGGCTTTACGGGGCTTAAGGCCCTTTATGAGCTCTTGCACTTCGTCGGGGGTGACGGGAGGCAGAGGGCACTCGGGGTCTTCTACGGGGGGGAGGGAGGCTCTCCTTTCGACTTCGGCGTCGACCTCAGAGAGGTGAGCTTGGTCTACAGGTTGAGAACTGGGCGAACATTGGGCCTCAAGACTGTCGGCTAGGCACTCGGCCTTGTCGACATCATCGAAAGCGATGGTATTGTCTGGGCGGATCAAGGGGGGCATAGGGGCTACTTCACGGGATTTGAGTTTCCTCTGAAGCTCCCAGAATGCTAGGTGGGTAGGCTCTAGTTCGCTCAGCAACTTATCCCAGCCCGTTTCCCGATGCTCCGCTACACGTGTCCTTACAGCTCGCTGTAAGTAGCGCATATGGGCTCGGTTCGCGTCGCAGGGAAAGTTGCTGTACGCACGGACAGCCGCGTTCTTCTCAGTCATCAGTTCACGTACATCGTCCGGCAACTTCCAGCGACGGTCGTCCGTCGCTGGAACTTCCCTTGAACAATCGTTCAGGACTGATTGTACGTGTCCAGTGAATGAGTCGATCGCAGCCGTCGTGTCAGCGATAGAGTCGAAGAGGTCGGGGATGGAGTCTAGGTGGGGGGGCGTGTTGGATTTCAGGCGTTCGCTTACTTTCCTCCAGTCCGTTACCACTTTTGTGGAGGGGGGTTTGTCAGGGTCGGGGAGGCCTACGCGAGGGGCTAGCTTAAGCACAACTGGTCGGTGGTCAGATGATAGTTCGTGTATCACCTCTATAGAATCCAACCGTAGGTTGATATTCTTTAAAAGTGATACATCGAGCACGTCAGGGGTATGGTCAACCGAGTGGGGGAAATGAGTGGGAGTCATCGGGGCGATGACATCGAAATTTAGAGGGGTACAGAGGTCGAACAAGTGTCTCCCTCGGGTAGAGATTCTGGTACTATTCCAGGCGTGATGTTTGGCGTTGAGATCCCCCGCTATGATAACGGAGTCACTCAGGCCGAGGAGTAAGGTCAGGTCGTCAGTCAAGAGTTGGAAGTTCTCTGATTGGTTCGTAGGGGGGAGGTAGACCGATACCAAGGTGATCGGTTGGTGGCCTGTCATGCCTAGCCGGCAAATGGAGACTTCTAGTCGTGAGAGGGGGGGCGGGTCCAAGGGGATGCAGTAGAGGGATTTTCTGTAGTAAATGAGGGTGCCACCCTTGTGACACCGAGTCCTGTCGTTTCGAACAACCCGATAGTTCGCTATCGACGGCGTTCGCATGTGGGGTTTTAGAAATGTCTCCTGTACGAGGAGGACATCGATCTGGTGGTCGCGGAGGAAGGTACCGATTTCGTCGCGCTGACCTTGGATGCCATTCGCATTGAAATAACTTAACTTTAGGGATCGGGGTTTTAGACGCGAGAGGATTCCGTTATCCATTAGTGGGATTGGGGGAGTTTACAAATGACTGAAGCGCGTGCGTAATATCCGGGTACGCGTTATATATGCATTGAATGGCATAAAGGTTACCGGCATTTCTGGCGGCAACGATTTCATTGGCCATTTGACGGGCGCGAAACGCTGCGACGCGACCACACAGTACTTTTATATGGACGCGAAGCGTTCCGCAGTATTTATATGGCGAGCAAAATCGACCCGCTCATCTGCGATTGGTCTACGTAAATTTGTGTAGGTAGCGGTCCCACATATGATTAAATAACGAAATTGTAAATATAAACTAGCTCTTAAAATATAAGTTAATCAATCCGAATATTGTTTCATTACATCTCCTGACAACTGGTAAACACTATTAGCATCTTGTTCTTGGTCACTCAGTTGGGCTGTTCACTGAACTAATAGTTCGGTAAACCTTCTAAAACCTTGGAACTAGAATGACCAATTAGTTCTTCATTGAGAACTTGTGGCCAATGTTTGGCTTTGACGTTGGACCTTCATCTTTCACTGAATATAACTTACATTTTTCGGTGATTCGTTGGACGATGCAGTATTGAAAGATTGGTAAAGATAAACAGATGAGTGACGTCTGTTGTTCGGCAAACCAATTGGCTGATATGAATGAACTTATTTGGGGGCGAGAAGTTTTTGCGCGACAAAAATATACAAGTTGATCAATCTAAATATATCTAGGTACATTTGTATATCTTTGATAGTCGTTACGGGTAGTCAGATGCCCGAAAGCCTGATAACCAGTCTTACTAAGGGGTATCGTATTACCCAGTAACTGGATTGTGAAGATCAGATAGGCAGGCGCTTCATGTAAAAACTGGTATACCAGCTGCGTCCTGTTAGACTCGAAGCTGACCCCAATATACTTGGGTTGGGACAAGGCTGGGCAGATTGATTGACATACATAGACACTAGACACCCATGCTCTGAAAGTGGTTGCATGCTATTCTAGTCTTTTGAAGGTTTGGGCTAGATTGAAGCAGGCTCTTGTGAAGCGTTTGTAGTTGATTAATAACACCCACAGCACAGCTGGGACACAGGAGCAGTGGTGGCTCATAGTCGCCCAGATTTACACTTCGAATCCAGGCAGGCGCTTCACTTCGTCTAAATTTCATAACCACTGCTTTCCAAAACGGCTTAGGAAAACATCGTGGGAAAGCCGGTCTTAGACCCAAACATAAATTCTAAGACTGTGCGTGACATCCACTAACCCGCACTGGGCCCGCGTGGTGCCAGCAAAGGGCACAATATAGGTCGTATAGGCTATTATGTATACAATCATACCTAAATAATATTTACATACTCAACTGAAATATTATCATTAAATAACATTTGGCGTGATTCATGTGCTAAGTGATTCAGACACGCACTAACCCAGCCGGAACTCAATCATAAAAGATAAACACATAAATAAGTAGGCCAACGCGGTGTAGCACTGATTTGAGCTATGGTATGACTCCATTATATATTGCATTATAACTAAACTGCGATCGCAATTTGTTTTCCAAACATGTAAACAAGTATGTATGTGTTTTTGAAAGAATAACTTTAATACCCGCGCATAAAGTTCAGTTTTCAGTTGCACATTACAACTTCAAAAGTTTTTATGACTTTATCAAGTAAAATATCAAGAGAAAAAGTTGTCATTTTTATTTAAAAATGGAAATGACGTTATTTTGGCAACATTGTTTTGAATATGGAATACTCCTTAAATATATTTTTTACCTATTGTGATAGGTACTGTAATTTTATTCTAGGTGCATCATCTTCACATATACAACGTATACAAAATATTGTGAAACATATTAAAACAGTATCGGTGGAGTTTCTAACCCATTCTTCTCCATACGAAACTACCTTTTGGAAGGGGCAACTAGAATCAATTCTATTTTCTTGTAAATGTTGACGTTCAAAAGTTCCTCGCATGTGCCTATTTGAAATAAATGATTTGACTTTGACTCCTCACAAGAAATATCCCTGTCCGATATACCGAAAGGGACGGGAACGGAATAAATATTACAAATATTCTTTAGCAAAGTACCTTGAATCTAAAGACTGCGGAAAACGCCCTGTGTCACCGTTTCTACTTTTCTATTCCCCCGTATGCCGTCGTTTCTATGCGACAGTATGTCATTATCAGTGATCGGAGTAGGTAGATTGAACTGGGGTCATTGATCCGAAACGTATATATTACTATGGACATTCCTCCGGAATTGGTGGATTATTAAAAAAAAACCGGAACTTATGTAGGAATTGTATTCTGCCAGAGTGGAAGGAGTCATTAGATGATTTGCCATCCTCAAAAAAAAGGTAGGAATTGTAATAAAATGAGCAATTTTATTCTTTATTATTCTTCCTATTTTTTTTTTTGTCACGATTTGACAAAACCCAACGACCAATCAGAACAAAGGATCATGGGTGGTACAATAACCGGTTATCAGAACAATGCGCACGCCCGCCGGAAATACTAAATCCGGAAATACCGGAATTACTTTCCGGAAAAATGGCTTATCCATGTTATTCTTTCTGTGTGCATTTATGATACAAGTACTAAAAATCAATCTACCTACTCCGATCACTGGTCATTATATAGTCTCGCATCGCTGCACGAGGACAATCGACAAAATGGTTGTTAGATTACGTTATTATGTTTACTAGCGACCCGCCCCTGCTTCCCACGGTTTTCACGACTTTGACAAGGCATGGAGATTTCTATAGTATGTGCAAGTTTAATATTATTGTATTTTACTTACATAAAACCTTCCGGAATAAATTATCTAAATGATGGTCAAAACCGGTCACACAGCCAGACACGAAACATGATTTTAATCTATATAAATAAAAATCAATTGCCAAAAATATATGTCCGCACATCACTTCAAAGCGGCTGCTGCACCTATTTGACTAATTCTTTTTTTTTCGTTGTTTGTCATTGTCATGTCATTTTTTTTTTAATCCACCGGGTATGTCGGAAATTTGGATGGTATTTTTGTATGAAATTCAGCTCGGGCGAGCGACGTCGGGCACGAACAGCTTGTTTATAATATGTATACATGTAAAACCCGTAGGTTACCTGCTCCTTGAGGTAAAATTTTGATTTATTGAGCATTCAGGCTCCCAAACAATTTCTTTATTTAATCAATAAGAAAAAAAAACCAATGATCGTATTCGTTGCAATCACAGAGCTCTTCAATGACGAGGCTAATATACTTATGATAGGTACTGCAGTTTGACGTCATAAAAACTCATTGTGATATTGTACTAACCTAACCATGAGCAAAACTTATGAATGAAGTGCCGGACTGGCAAGTGGTTTGTGGTGATTTTAAGTGTTTGAACATTATCTAAGACTAATGAGGACATTTCAATCTTTGCCAAGTCCCCGACAACCCATAGCCGTCGGAAGAATAGTTGGTCGTCTAATTGGTATAGATGACAAAAAAATTAGGGTTTTGGATTTTTGAGTAGCGTTTAGAAGGCTCCTTCGATAACAATGATTGATTATCGATTCGGTACGGAAGCGTATCGAATGGTTGTGAATAGGTATGCTGGACATATTTTAAGGCGCGACTTAACATGAAATAGCAGACAGGGCAAAACGAAAAATCAGACAGGGCAAAAAGAAAAATTGGTGACTTCACCAAACCACCACCACCACCACCTTCTTCGTCTTGGTTTTCTTATTGGTGACATACGAAAGTGGACTAAGACATTTTTGGCAGATGACTGCTGACGTTCAGTTATCAAATAGTATATAAGTTAAACAAAAATACAGAAGATTTCGATCAAAATCCTAAAGGAGAACCCAGTACTATTGACATTTTTACATTCGTTTTGGTACGTAAGCGATATTTTCTCAAGAGTGGATCATTGTTGTGCTATTTCCTGAACCCGTGATCCGGTGCTGTGGCTTGGATAACTCAGGTTAGTGGTCAAGCTTTTTTATCTACCCTATGTATTGAGCAAGATCATTATTTCTTTAGGGGGTTCTCGGTACAGCATTTTCCAGCAAATTATTTACGGTCCTTCGAAATCAATTTATTTTACCAAGCGTCCTATTCAGACTCCACATTTTGGTGCGCTTGTGCTTGTAGCAGTATCAACATCGCCACATGCGAGCTGCCCGACGGTTGATGTCGGGACGTTGTATATGCATATGCTAGTCGCGCGGTAAACTCTGCTTGCGCGATGCAGGATTTGCGTGATGTCAGTATGACGTGTAGCTCGCATGTGACGATGTTGATACCGCTACAAGCTGCTCAGGTCTTGACACTGTGTCTCATAACTCTCATACAAACAGTATCGATATCGATTGTGCAAATGTACTCGCTCGTGTCCAAAGATAAATAGATAACACCTGTAGCGACCTTCGACACTTGAGATTCGCCTCGACGAGAACCCTGCGACTGACGAAAATATTAACCTTTGTCTGTGGGGGCTTCGCTGCTAGTGGCTTTGAGTTTTTGCTCATGACGGTGAGCTTATTGGAAGGCACGGTTGGTGTTAGACAACAAAGTTGGCACTTGGCCTGATGGAGTGATTGGTTGCAGGTGCTGCAGCGCTAAATCTGTTCGTTTCTCGCATAGAACTAATATTTGTATGGCTTAAATAAAGTTTTTTTGGGTCTAGCTGTTGGCTTTTCATATAAGAACTGTGTTTGTGAACGTATCTACGATACAGGATAACAATAGTAGGTTGCCGAGGCCCCCGCATTATTGGTTTATCATATACTAGCTTCTGACCTCGACTTTTTCCGCGTGTTTAACATAAAATACAGTATGTAAACCACAATGACACTCGGTAATACTGTAACTTTCCTTATCTGAAATAATTTTCGGAATCGGATCAGTAGTTTCGAAAATTAACCCCAACATACAAACTCACAAGATTGGAGTAGATATGAGCCTTAGAATCATGTTTAAAGCTGTAGAGAGCCTTTAAGCATCGGGAGAGCCACGACTGGCAACGCTTACGAAACACTTCTCAATTATTGACAAGCAAGACTGCCAGAGCATCTACAAATGAAATCGTCCTTGTTCATGAACTATCGAAGTTAAATCCCGGAACAAACAACCGTGGGTCACATGACATCACAGTTCATAGCAGGTTGTTAGATTTCGGTGCACAATTGTCTCTACCAATTATTTGTGTAACTCATTGCCCCCAGTTGACTTCTGTGTGCAGGATGTTACAGCTGCTACTGATTCATTCATTTACTTTATAACCCGGAACAAACAATATACTTAATGTTGTTCTTTTTACGGTAAGAATTGGAAGTTTGTGAGGGAACAGCGACAAATAAACAGTGGCTGATAAAGGCTGAGTGATGATCAAAGGACGCCCTTCGCGTACAGTATGATAATGGATTTAGGATGTTGATGGGGCTTCCGCGCTTCTGCAGCGCTTCGCTGATGTTTGCGGAAGCCCGGGTTGACGATTTTCATGGTATTATGAGGAAGAGAATAGCGTCAATAATGAATAGGTTGCGCGGAAGCTCCAACAGCATCCTAAAAACTTTATTACACAAAGTGGACAGTCCCTTTATAACACACCGGGTGCCGAGTGTTGGGCCACGTCATTTTGTAGTTTTGTGAAAGTTTACTAACATGGTTTTTTAAGTATTTGTTACTAATACTATATGGATTGCGATTGTCTGTCCGAAATAAAGAATATATACATATAGTATATAGGTATAAAGGACCAGTTTTCTTTCTTAGGCAATAAATGTTAAGTCTTGCTGCTTTTTTGCGTTAAAACGATGTTTTTCTCAATCTTTACACCCCATGAAATACATAATCCTCGTTAGTCTAGCTAGCGGTAGGTGCTAATGTTGAGCATGAGATCATGGGTTCGATTCCCGGGTCGGACAAGGTTTTATTTGGTTTTACCACCAGGTATTTCTAAGAAGCAGGCCGGAGTCTGGATTTTTGTCCGGTTGATGACCATAAGCTCGCCCCCTATTACATGGGACTTAAACATTATTGGTGAAATTTGGGTGTACTATAGGTACACCTCCACCTAACCCTTCGAGGATACAAACGTGATGTTATGTTCAGACATAATAGAAGGTGGATTAATACATTTTCAAAGATAAAACTCCTTAAGTTCCGAGTCGAGCTGCACGATTACTCACAAATGCGTGCACTGACTGGACAGGTCCTGTGTGGTTCTTTCTTCAAAAGACCATTTCAGACACTAATCAACATGGTCTTCACATCATCTGACCAAGATTATGCCTGGACTTTAAAAGAGACTGTGACCTCTGTGTTAGTTTCGGCCTTTCTTCTCAGAGTAGTTAGATGGGAAACTTCGACCTCATCTAGTTTAAAAAATATGATTGACGTGTAAAACTGATTGTACAAACCTACTTACAGAAATAAAATCACTTATCAAGGGGAAGTGCAAGGTATAGAGGCTATTGAGGCTAGGATGGATGACCAAACAACCATTTACAATTGAACAGTCAGATAGAGATAGAAAATTTACTGAAAGCACTATGACTTTGCAATATTGTTGCAGGTCATTCAACTGGGAATAGATAAGTACAATTACAATGATAGTAACACTTCCTATAACTACCAACATTAATTTGTTGTCACGATTTCATGAAACAACAAATACATTGTTTTCTTAGTAATTGCTTCTGATTACTGCCTCGTTGGTCTAGTGGTCGCAAGCGCTACTGGTGAGCATGAGGTCCTGGGTTAGATTTCCGGGTCAGGCAGTGTTATTGGGTTTTTCCAACTGGAATTTCTCGGTAGCAGCCCGGAGTCTGGATTTGTGCCCGGTTGATGGCAATAGGCTCGCCCCCTATTACATGGGACTTAAACATAACTAGCGAAATGTGGGTGTGCTATAGGTACACCTCTGCCTAACCCTTCGGGGTATACAGGCGTGATGTTATGTATATTATGTGCTTCTGATTACAAAGTATTTGTTTTTAGGGTTACCCGTACCCAAAGGGTGCCAATGGCACCGGTATATTGCTAGGCTCAGCTATCCGACTAATTAAAAAATTAAAGGGGGTCCGAATACAAGAGTTTTTTAAGGTTACTAAAGTTTTTTTTCTAATATGTAGAGTTCAATGTTTTACGGTGGTACGGAACCCTTCGTGTGCGAATCCGACTCGCACATGTCCGCTTTTTTATTTCGCTTACTGTTAAGATTAATGTGTGTGTATTAACGTTCAGCGTGATGACGACCATGTTTGCAAAGAAGCCAAGGCCAGAAATCTATAAAGATAAATAAAATTGGAGTGTCTGTTTGTAATATTAAAATAACCGCTTTTTACTAAATGCATATGGATGTATACACGGTACATATACCAAATTATTATTTTTTGCAATTTTTGTCTGTCTGTCTGTTTGTTCCGGATAATCTCCGAAACGGCTGGACCGATTTTGTCGGGACTTTCACTGGCAGATAGCTGATGGTATAAGGAGCAACATAGGCTAGGCTATTTTTATCCCGGTAGCACGTTTCTGTAGGATAATTTCCGACGTCCACGCGGGCGAAGCCGCGGGCAGCAGCCAGTATCATAATAAATTATGATAGCTGATAGTTTTGATTTTGTTTAGAACTACTTGGTCCTTGGATATTTGGCCTTTTGCCCAGCAGTAACACAAAATAGGCTAACGAAAAAATCTCCGCAGATACAAAGATAGCACTTATCTTAAAGTCCTATGACTAAAAATTGACAGCAAATATCAGTCCATAATTAAAAAAACTTTACTATAAGCAAAATGCCTCTTATTTGTATTGCCAACGAAGGAATTAATTAAAAGAAGTATTAAGTTATCCCAAGTCAAATGACTTGGGATAACAAGCAAGCAAGTTCCCATGATTTCTTACCCCGGTAGTTACCGGGGTAACAAACCCCGGGAACTTGCCTACTGACCTCTTTTATTGATATTGATAGCGAGGTTACAAGCGTTAACACGCGTATTAACCCCACTAACAAATAAATTAACACTTCCTGTAGGACAACAATTAAGACGAGAGTCATCAACATCATGATTTCGCTCGTACTTACGAATCATATTCATCAACATCAATAACAAAAATTGGGGATAATGCTCTAACATTAGACAAGTGACAAAAAAAAAAAAAAACCAGCCAGGCCTGAGATTGAAAACTCGCAGTGAATATTGTAAAACTCCCGTAGTTATAAGCTATAAGGAAAATAAAATTTTAAAAACATTTCAGTGTAGTTTTGCTTAGGTACTTACCAGTTTGAAAATAGTACACATATCATTAAGTAGTTACAATATCCTACTAATCCTACTAATATTATCAATGTGAAAATTTGTGAGGATGGATAGATGGATGGATGGATGCTTGTTACTCTTCCACGCAAAAACTACTGAACGGATTTGGATGGAATTTGGAAAACAGATAGTTTATAACCTGGATAACATGTAGGATACTTTTTATCCCGGTAGTACGTTCCCGTGGGATAAATTCCGACCTCCACGCGGGCGAAGCCGCGGAGAAAAGCTAGTTATAAATATTAATGAGGACAAGGAAATGAAGGCGTACCTACATTTGTGTAGGTAATTCATTATTTCAAGTATTGTATTAAAACACCTGTATGATATTGCATTTTAGTCAAGCCAATTTGCAACGTTTATTATTGCATAAGAATTGTTAACTGACTTCAAAAAGGAGGAGGTTCTCAATTCGTCTGTATCTGTATGTTTGTTAAGCGATATCTCTGGCAATTGTGGAACGATTTCGAAAATTCTTTTTTTAAATGTTGGATGACTCAGGGGTCCCATATAAATTTTATTAATTTTGTTTCGGTAGTTTTTCAGTTAGCTTCATACGTATTTTATACATAGTGTATATTAATGATGTTATAATAACTTTCTGGTCACTGTTATTTACATAGCAAGTAGTGGCATCCGAATTTGTTTTGTGTGGAGAAGGTACCACGACTAAAAAGTGAAAAATAAGAACTATTTAAAAAAAAAACCGACTTCCAAAAAAATCACTACAAAGTGAAAAATTACTTTCGAGTCATTTCGGAAGTCGGTGGCAAAAAACGAAAATACAAAACCAGACATCGAGTTCCGAAATTACTTAAAAGTTATTTTTCACTTCGTAGCGTTTTTTTTTTGTAAAAAAGTTTTTTATTGTTATCTATGCCATAGTTTGGGAAAAACATATCACTTTTAGCCAATTTATTGTTAAATACTGAAACAAGATCATAAAAATGTTTTGTTACTATGGTAGCAGTACCTGCAATATGATCATCATCTTCCTGCACTTGTCCCATGTTACTTGGGGTCAGTGCAACACATTTACTACTCCCATTCTCCCCTGTCAACCGTCACCCTATCATTCACTCCCTTCTCTTTCATATCATTCCTCACACAATCCATCCATCTTTTCCTTGGCCTTCCTCTCCCTCTTCACCCATCAATTATTTATATTTATCACTCTTTGAGTCACGTTTCCTCCTTCCTCATCACATGCCATACCAAGCCAAACTCTTTCCTTTCAACTTTTCTGTCACTGGTGTCACATTCAAACTTCCCCTTATATGTATACTCATTTCGTCCTTAATCCATTTTCGTCATTCCACACATCCATCTCAGCAGTCTCATCTCCTCTGCATGCCGTCTTTTTTCATGCGTCTTCACAAATAGTACAATTTAAATAAATGGAAGCATCATTCTACTTGATTGCCAAATGAAGCCTCTTTATTACCAAATATGTCTGAACTCTGGACCACAGGTTTTTTTTGGGTAAACTAGGTAACCACTTTTAACAGCCATAATATTATAAGATATAAATAGACATTTTACTACTAAGTAGTTACTGAAGTGCACTTAATATGTATGTCACAGATTTAATTACTTGTACACATAACCTTCCTTTTTGCTATGCCATACTCCATTAAAAAATAATATGAAACCAATAAACTCCCGCGTAATAAACACAAAAAAAATAGATTATGTTGGTTTATAACGTGAATTGAAGTTCTTGGTAGAACAAAGGTTAAAAGTAGAAATCAAATATAGGCCTAACTTACCACATGAGGTGTATCCTGTGTATAAATGAGGACATTGGCGAAGGTCTCTGTTAGCAGCGCCAGATGCAGTGTGAGGACTACGCACAACATGTTGAATGCACGTTACATGTGCTGTATGCTCACTGTGCTCAAGTCTCATGCGCTCCTACGCAATTGGGTGTAGGCTGATGAGGTGGTTGCATGGTTTTGGACCTGCGACAAAGATAGTAGTATACATAAAAATGATTCTCCGCAGCAGTTTGATTTGATGTTTTGTTTTGGGCTGTATGAATTAGTCTTATCTTTGATGGCATGTAAGACTGTGATGTGAAAAGCTGAAATACTGTAGCGATGTGGACACAAGGGAAAATTCAGCTCTGCCATTTTAATAATATTACAATTCAAATTTTAGATAGACCACTTAATGTGTTAGTGAAAATACTATATTTGTATCAAATGTGATATTAATCCATTTAGATAATGAGTCAATTATAGAATGGAATATTGGAATGCATAATCATAATGCTAGTGATTAAATTCAGAAATTAATATATTAGCAATACAGTAACATGTTTTAAAAGCTGTAAAACCTGAGATGTTTCCATTATGCGGCTATAACCAATGTAACAAATAGTATGTGTTATGAAAATAAAATAAATAACATTGTTAAAATGAAAAAGCCAATAAAAAAAATTTAAAATAAAATATTTTTTCTGAAGTACATATTTACTTTTATAGATGCTTGGTTTGTAACAAACAACAATGGAACCTTATTGATTGGTCATACATAATGCTAAAAGTAAAAACAAAACACAGTGATACTTTCTTGTTTTTTAACAACTATTTTAGTTTTATTATGATCACAATGTCACACATTACTCATAACAGCCCTAAAATTGCTAGGAACACATAAATTATACTGTAAAAACACTTAAAACACAACAGTACTGACATCTTGGCTAACAAGCTGCCGCAATTTCACAAACAATTGTTACTGACCCACAGTGGCCACAGTTCAGTTATTATTAATATTATAACTTACTTTTTTATTATTTGTTAATGATTGTGTTATTCTTTAGAGCAACAAAATAGATTTAAGTAGTTATTTCCTAACATTTTTTTTAATTTTCAAATTTTTTTCATGCAATTTGTTTTTTTTTTGGCCTTTAAGTACTCTATGTAATATTATAAATCTTGTAATATGTAAATGCTGTGCACACCTGTAAGTGACAAATTCATTCTAGACTTTAAGTTTAATTGTTACAATCTATTAGTGAATAAGTCGTTGGAGTGCCTTAATTAAACAAATAAATAAAATATGAATTGGAGTTAATCACACACACTATCTGAGCTTTATCTTGACGTTAAAATTTGGTCACTATTTCAGGGATGTCTCAGTCAATAACCTAATAAAATCATTTTTAACAACAGCAACTGTTAACAACACAATGATGCACAAAGGAAATGTTTGGCGGATGATAAAGATTCGGTTTCGTAATCAAAACATTCTACAGAATAATAATTTTACATAAAATAGCAAAATTTCATGGAGTAGAGACAAATAAGTTAATTCAATTATTAGTTGCGACAAGTATCGACTTTTGATCACGTGTTTATCGACAACAATAACTTCCTAGGATGTCCACACACAAAATAGACCACTGCAAATATCATGGAATACACGCTTGAAGAGTTTAATTGTTTGTTCGACACAACGCTACTTACGATCTTTTAAACGATATTGTCTCCCCTGATTTAGTCAGAATCCACTACGTGACAACAATAAACTTTATTATTAGAATTTAGACAAAACTAAAAGGAAGAAAAAATTGTAAATTACGACTAATTCATTCCTCCTTTGGAGCAGGAAAATTGGCGAAACGTCAAACTGAAGTGCGTTCTAAAATGTTCTTGCTAGTCATATTTTACATTCGATTAATGCCAATTTTTTTTTAAATAATGGTCCAGTTTTTCTTATATCTTATTTTTGCAGGTATTTGAAAGAATATAAAACACGAAGTCGTCATATTAAATAACGAAAAATATTGAAGAAACAGTTAACTTCTGTTTGGGCGATGATATTAGGAACTTTGGTGCTAGTTTGGAACACGGGTTGGGAACGCACTGCGAGGTCATCAGTATTCATGTCAAAATTGTCAAATTTTAAGATGGCTACTTCAATGTTTGAAAATTCAACAGAATGAGAAATGTATTTTTTGGCGTGACCAGTAAAAAAAACAATCACAAGTTTTCAATTTAGCTACATAGAGCTAAATTGAAAATTTTACATATACATTATGTGCCACAAATCTGACCCGGTGGTGGTGGCGCTGCAGGCGCTGCGCTGTCAGTAAACAAAAAATTACAGTCACTTTGCGTACAATTGTATTTTACGAAAGCGCCTGATTATTTTCGAATAGCTTTTTGCACCTGTGCGTTAGTTCAAGGCATTTTTTGTTGCGATGAACAAACAAGCTATAATGGTGTCATTTAATTTGGAGGTAAACCAATCAATTTCACTTGCGCAAATTCCAGTATTTATTCAACTTTTGTCCTGCTTACCTAAATTCCCTACATTTACAGACACTAACTCACGGCTATCGATCTACTGACTACGAGTACTTATGGAGTTCGCCAATACGTACGTAACTACACATTTTTTCATTGAAATACGACCACCACACGTGTTGTTATAAAAATAAACATTACAAATATAGAAATAAAAGTCATCTCCCGCAAAAACTTATTTATAGATAAATAAATCAGTGCAAATAGCCGTAACTATTTACTGTGGATAGCACCTTCTTGTCTAATTAAGTCATGACAACCGTGAGATGGTATCTATCAATTGTTCTTCTAACTAATTAGACACTTAATTAAGTGCTCTGTTCAGAAAAACAAAGCGTTGAAAATTAAGTTGGTTTTCCGCGACTTGTTAATTGCAAGCTACGCCGGGTCTGCGTAAGAATAGAATCAATATCACGGTAAAAATAGGAACCATGAAATGGCAATAATTAGGCTTGTAGTGCTGACTAGGAGAAACATTCATTATTATCATTTATCACCCATACAAAATAAACGAATTTCCGTTTATTCCGTGGTAAAGATATTGAGAATTTTGTTGTTTTAAAGAGAGGTTTCTGTAAAAAATTACAACCACAACGATAAAATTAAATAAACAATAAGTTTTTTTTTATTGCGCAACTCCATATTGAGGTATACAAGTTCAATGACTTCATTTATTTCATAGGACACTTCTGCATAGGAAATGCACTAATAGGGTAAATTATCCCTGCGTTGCGGCCACACACAGACAAATTGAAGGCCGATAAGTGATTGAAATTGTTTGGACTTGACTGGCTTACTCAGACTCGTTCAACAAGTTTTAACTGATTAAAGAAATACCTACTTTCACAATATTATTTTCTCAACATTAAAAAAAAAAACGGCTACTGGATCCATTTGTCTGATACCTACGTTCTGTAGCGTAGTTACACAGGCTAGGCGTAGCGTATTCTACAAAGGCGTAGCGTTATCTACAATGGCGTAGCGTAGCATTAACGTCGTCGTAGCCTAGCGTCTACTGTTGTAGCGTAGCGTCTATTGTCGTAGCGATAGCGTAGCGTCTGATGTAGGTTATCTACACTGGCGTATCATAGTATGTTTAACACGTAGCGTAGTTAAACAGGCGTATCGTAATCTACGCACGTAGCGTTGCCTACACTGGCGTAGCGTAGCGTCTACAGACGTAGCTTCGTACTCTAAACAGTTGTAGGTAATCTTCTGTAGGCCGAAGTAACGGGCGATTCCTACTCCGTATCGCCTACGGAAATAAGATTAGTTTGGGCCCGACCTAAGAATGAATGACACCGCGATTTGACTTGACAGTTGACAGTAGTCCACTCACAGTAGTCACACAGTAGTACAATTTTTTACGTTGCGTCGGGGGGCCCCCTGTAGCTTGGGGCCCCGTATCATTGATACGGCGGTAGCTACGCCCCTGTAGTAGACCCTCCGATCTGGAGTAGGTTGATGGTTATCTAATGCCCTATTTTTTATATATTTATGTCTCCAAGACTTAATCAGCTTATCTTATTTATTGCCTAATCGTAATCACATTAATCACTGAGCAAAGACAAACAAATGTTTATTTATTTACAAGATAAAGCCGTGTGAATGTTTGGTAAACTTGCTACACTACTCACATTCAAGCTTAATTTTAAGTCAAAACATGCAGTGAAAGTAAGCAAAGGAGCACGGACTTTGATCATACGCGTTTAATCGTTGCATAATGAATGCTTACGCCAACGTGTAGTGCGTCCGCTACTACAATGAATATTTAAATTCTCAATCATTATAGCTTTTGCAACAAAGCCGGCCCGGAAAGACGAAAATGTACGGAGAAGGTGAACTGTAGTAAAATTTTCACGCGCCCTTGACTCTTGATTCGTCGATAAAACTTGCCAGCTGTAACCTTATTGGCTACCGAATGCCGACAATGCGGCATTGCGCCGAACGTGAAACAGAACTTTCTTCTGAAACAAAAAAGACGTGTTTACCCGCACAACTGTGTGTGGTAGGTAGTCTGTCTTGCTTATAAAATAATCGAATTTCAGCTTTAAAAAAAACGTAGTAGAGCAGACATTTCTTTGGCCACCGATGTAAATACTACCGCAGTCATTCATGTGTTGTGCCATCTCACATCTGGCAGTACACATTCGTGATATCATGGAGCGGTCGCGCCAAACGGTTTAAAAAATATATTACGAACACGTTTGTTTATTTTTATTAACTCAAGTGACAGTTGTAGTGCAAAGGATTTTTTTCTAAAATATTACTAATGCTGTAATTAGAACTCCAAATAACTGTGCTGTTCTAAAATTAAAACAGTGTTATCATCAAAATGGTAAGTTGGCACATGTTCTAATTTTGTTTGTGTTTTTTTCAGCTCTACCAATAGGGAAGCAGACTGGAATCATTTTTTTCAGCCTTTATAAGGAAGGAAATATTCCCAGGTTTTAATTCAAGTAAATTCATAAATGTATCGGTTTAATTAAGTATTTTTTATTAAAATAATCGCGAACTCGCATTGAAAAATAGTAACTGTTAATTCTTTATTGACCTATGTATGTATTAGCTTAGTAACTCCTATGTAAGTACTACATAAAAAATAATTTTGCTTACTTTATCATTACTTGAATGTGATTAGATAGGTACCTATTTAAGTATGCAAAACTACCAAGCCGGATCACCGGATCGGTTGCTACCTAAATGGTTGGTTACCTAACAACCATTTTTTCAAACAATATACACAATTTGATTCATAATTTATGATGACCACTAAAGCTTGTCTAAAACGTGCTCACAGAAGATTAATTTACACAACATATTTTGTCATACTTAGTTCTCTTTTTTATTGACGAAGTGGATAGGTATTTCATTACTGCTAGATAGGTATGCAAAGTTTTCCGCTTTTTCTATGTAAATTAAGTAATCAAACTTTTTAATGCCGGTGTTTCGAACGTTGTAGGTACTAGGTACCTACTTATCTACGACGTGCTTTCTAAAAATATACCTACTTAGGTATGTACCATTCAATTAGTTCATTAGAACACTAACCTTAGTTATTTATAAAAGTATATACCTACGCACTATTTACACCGGTTTCATTTGTGTGATTCATCGAGTCGTTGACTCGCCAAACATAAAACAATGCATGTTGTTTAAAATCAAGTCAACAATACACAACGCTACCATATACAATATGGTGCACGCTAATCTAACATCAAATTAGATTGCTCTATCAACATTATACTCTTATCTTAATTCTCAGTAATCTATGAATGAATTTAACGGAGCTCATACGTCAGAAAGCCGGAGAAAAAAAAAGAAAACACTCGCTGGCCGTTCACATTCAGACGCCATACGAGAAAAAAAACGATTGATATTTTTGCCTACCTAAACATGCAAAGGAAATAATGTCTCAAGTCCACCATTGTCACGAGTATTATAACAAAAAAAAAAAAATGGGTTTTATAAATAAAAAAGATTAACAAGTTTATCTGCGTCACTGCTAAAATTCATAAGAACATGTAAAATCTACGCGAATAAAATTAAATATTTATTACTCAAATTGTTTTTTTTTTTTGTAAAACTGCAAAAATATAGCTGGCTTGCTGTAGGTATCACATTTATTTTATCGGTCATGTTAAAATACAATAAGACTTTATTATAGGCTACCGCAGATAAATACATATTGTAGGCCTACCTATCGTGACTGATTCCTCACAATATTTTAGATTTCTTGTCTACAAATTATGTATCCACCCGCGGGAATCATAAGGTTCTACTGAAAATGATTAAAGGGAGCAAGGTGAATGACCTTAACTTTCAGTCGCCTTGAGCGCATCCTTCAGGAACGGCCTCGCTTTCAGCAGATAGGAATACATAATGTGAAAGTACCGGATGAATAGTTTTCCACTCTGTAGGAAAACATATAATTATTGAGACTCACTGACTGACCTATTTACCAAATCTATAATAGACTGATCTATTTACCAAATCTCTACCAACAGGCAACAATATGCAGGGTTGTTGGTAAAATGTCGGCAATCCATTAAGAGGATGTGGGGGAGGTCATTTGCAACCAAATGACCTCTTATAACCCTATGCAAATAATATGTCAACCATTTCGAGTAATTTGTCAATATTTTTTTTTTGCGGTATACATCTTTGAAAATTTATTAAAAAAAAAACCAATGCATGACATTTTTAAATTATTATTATCTGCTTCTACTTCAATTCGTAATAATCAACCATAAAATGACAATTAGCTTTAATAGTTTTTAAATCAGAGCTACAAATCGTTACAATTTTCATCATATTGAGTAGGTTATTTGACTACAATGATCGATTTCTGCAAAAAAACAAGGATGTACTTTATCGTCAGAACATTTCAAACACATGTGCAATTTCTCAGCTATCCAACGACATACAATAAGGTACCAGATATCTTAAAAAAATATATAAAATGTCAAATTACTCGAAAATTATTGACATTTGCATAGAGGTCATAAGTGGTCATTTGGTTGCAAATGACCTTCCCTACACCCCCTTAATGGATTGCCAACACATTACCAATAACCTTGTATAGTATATAAAGTACCTACTGATTGTTAGTGAATAATAATATCTTCGGTTTTGCCCGACTACCTACTTCAGTTTCGAAGTTCAGCAAAGCTCATTGTCATGCTCATGAGCCGCCGACTCTTGAGTTGCTTGATCATCAAACCGAAAACGATGACCGAATTTCAATAATGAAAAAAAGCGTAAATGCTTTTTAAAAAACTGGGTATGTGTGAATTATTATATTCAGTAAAAGCCCAGTGCTAATTAGTACAAACATTGATCCGTGTACCAGCTCAGTAATTATTAAATAATGGCTTTTCTTAAGCTTTTATTCCGCGGTAGAGTTAAGGGTAGTATTTTATGACGATAACTAGTCATAATATTATGTACATATGTACTAGTACTTCTTATATAACATTACAATAGGTACCTACTAACCTCACTCAAACGGTAGTATATTAATGAATAGTCAGAAATGGTTCAAAATTAGTCATACCAACACAAACATACCTAAAAATACTTTTTTTGTCTCTGGAATCGGTAAAAGGTGCGTGCTGAGCTTGCACTAATCAGTTCTATTATTTTATTATCAGATCGCTCGGAGCGGTGTACCTTCAAGGTCATTTCCATGAGGTTTAGGGGCTACACTTTCTATAAATAAACAGTTTTGAATTGATGTCGCCGGACTATTCCGCGATCTATTTGTTAGAAGAATTTTACGTTATTTTTTGGGTGAATTTTTCCTCAAAAATGTTAACTATACTTATATTAATCAATTAAAGGATCTGAAGCTCTCTATCCAATCTATGAATATTTCATTCAAATTAAACAAAAAACGAATAGAAGTAGAAACTTTAGTTAATTAATTTCTTTCTAAAGATTCTACAGAATACAGGAAAAACACTTCTAAATACGTCGTATAACCGATTTAGAGTTTACCCAGCTCTGTTAGCTTGAAGGCCGAGGACTCACTGATTTATTGTAATCAAAATCTTGAATCCATTCAAGCAGTAGAGCCGCATCAAAATCTCGTTACAGATAAAGCAAAGCGCATCCAAATAATTTCACGGAAATACTAATTTTTCATGCCTTTTATCTTTCGGGAGATATGCAGGTAGTGTAATGCGAAACAATTGCAGCTGTTATCTATAGAGTAATAATATTTTAAAGACATAAAATTTGCTAGTTCGTGGGTAGGGGAAAAATCTTCGGAACTCCAAAAATTCTTTCACTAAGGGCGAATTTCTCCAAACTTTCTCCATACTAGAACTGTCAGACGTCAATTTTATTCCACGGATCTGGTAAAATCAGCCATAATAGGAAGCTACACTATTCCCCAGTGCCATAGAATACGCTTTAAGGTACGAATTCGTAGCCGACTGCATGCAGCAGCAGCAGACGACGTGTCGCTGCGACACTACTGGTTTCTGTGCATTTCTATGAAATACCTTTCGTAGCTAGCGACACGTCGTTTTCATAGGAATACATAGAAATCAGTAGTGTCGCAGCGACACGTCGTCTGCTGCTGCTGCATGCAGTCGGCAACGAACTCGTACCTTTACGCAGGTATATTTGACGTCTACGCGGACGAAGGCGCGGGCGGAAGCTAGTAAGTACTAAAGACGTGAACATGGTTACAGACATCTGTAGAGTGATTATGAGATGTTAATAAATGTCTTATCTAAACCTAAACCCATATCTCTTTATGACTATCGTGTGATATTTGAATAACGAAGTAAAAAAGGGTCAATATCGCAAAAATACTTAGGTATAGTTATTTAAGTATACAGGGTCAAATTGAATTAGCTGGTGAAACTCGCAGATGTGGTGGGTAACGATATCTGAACACGATGAAAACAAAATAATATGATTTGATGATTTTTTACGGGGTCAACTACCGCAGGATTTACTTGAAGTATGAGTTTAGAAAATCCGTTTCTTTTTGTTTTATTATTGGAACATATCGACACTCATCACGTCTGTGGACTTTCGCTAGCTAATTTAATTCGACCATGTATACTTAGGTACTTACAAAAATCGCAATACAAAAAAAAAATACAGTTAATTTATCTGAATTTTTTATTGGACATAAGAAACAACTGAATTAATGAATAGTTTCAATAATGTTGTCTAAACACTCACAACATGTGGATACACATTTACCATCGCAGACCATATTATTTAAATTGTGACATTGACATAGTTACAATGTATGCATAACTAAATAAATATTTCAGACCCCTTACCTGTAACGCTGAGATAAACTCTGGCCATTATAAGTGGCTATTCTAGTGTATGACCGTCACTAATTCACTATTTTCCTTAAACAATATTACAATGGCGGTTATTTTATTTTGTTGACTGCCTCGGTCAAGTGGTCGCAAGCGCTACTTCTGAGCATGAGGTCCTGGGTTCGTTTCCGAGGTCGGGAAAGTGTTATTAGGTTTTTCCTTGTAGAATTGGAGCTGTGTCCAGTTGAAGTTGTAGTGACACGATGTTGCATTATCGGTGACGTGGCATTTTAGGTTTACTGTACGGGCCGCCGCTCCGCGGAGATAGCCGCTAGTACACTCATAGCCTGAGTTGGTTGAAGTCGTGTATATTCTTCTGTAAGTATTGTAAGGAGTTCAATGAAATAAAGGCACAAAGTTCTACCTCTTACATCAAGTTTAATTCCACATCCTCCGTAATATAAAGAACACTAAAAAGTTAAATAGGCTCGCCCCCTATTACATGGGACTTAAACATAACTGGCGAAATATGGGTGACCTATAGGTAGACTTCTGCCTTACCCTTCGGAGAATACAGGCGTGATGTATGTTTATGTTACGGATTATAAACTTCCTCTCGGTCAAACCATCGTTAGTTGTAAATGGTTTGTAGAAATTTTTTATTCCACGATTTTGAAAACGTAACTCTGGGGCATCGTCCAAATTAAAAGTCAAGTTATTAGCAATATAGAGGTGTGAGGAACAGGGTGTAAAGTTCACTCACACCTCCATAGAAAAGGGAGGATCCTCCGACCAGACGGGTGTTGTGTTTGGTGGGCAACTGCCCCACGATTGATGCCGGGACGGTATATGCTAGTTGCTCGGTAAACTCTACTTGCGCGATGCAGGATTTTGCGTGACGTCGGTGTGACGTATAGCTCGCATGTGGCGATGTAGATACTGCTACAGCAGATATGTTTTAGCTTTCCCACTATTAACTGCGTAAAATACTTTGTAGAATAGGGATGTTTGATTATCGGCAAGCGTCATGTCGGACGCCCCCCAGCTAGAGATGAATCGACAACCTTAAAAAGGTGACTTGGACAGATTGGATGCGGAAGCCGGAGGACAGGGTGTTGTGGCGCAGCATGGGAGAGGCCTATGTCCAGCAGTGGACTGGAAGAGGCTGAGTTGATTAATTTGTTGATATGTATTGATACAGAGCACAGTTTAATACCCTTGTCATAATTGTCCTGAGAATGAGATCGGCGTACAGTCCTAATGTATAAGTTTTTCCCAGCAGTACTTATATACAGTTCAATTACACTTAATCAACAAAGGGCCAGAAGATCAATTATACCATTCTGTTAAGTCATTGTCCTCACTGTTGTTTCTCAAAACTAGAATGTATTGTAGAGTTACTGGTTTGATCGATACCTCATGCAGTATTGAAGGTCAATATCAATCAAAATCAAGTATCTGTTGTCTCAGAGAGTAACGAATGTTAGGTAAGCTATTTGGTGTTTTGGTTGGTTAAATGGTCTCATTAGTAATGAAAAGCAAGGCAGTGCTTTCCAGGAGTCAAACGCCTTTGGTTATAGTTAAGGGTAATCGAAAGTGGCTTCGGGATGCTCTACTCTAGTAGTGGTTTACACCCTGGGGGTGGGTCGGTGGTGTTGTCATACTTACGGTCACCATCCGTCTGGATTTGTCTAAATAAATCAGTTCTGTAGGTAAGTTCTCAAGTTTGAGATTATATAAACCCAAATCATTATCTCCGACAAACGATGAGAAAAATAAACAACATTATCAGTCCACCGGAGGATGTATTCAAAATCACAAGATTTTCCGTTAACACGATTGTAATGTAAATATTTACCTATTCATAAATCATAAATTCTCCCACAAACAGGCGCGACGCGATAGCCCGACACAAAGGCACCGCGTGCTGCCTGTCGCGCGGCACGCGGTGCCTTTGTGTCACGCTGTCGTGTCGCGCCAGTGTGTACGAGCCTTTTCACTTAAGGCTCCTACAAACAGGCGCGACACGCGACACAATGGCAGCGCTCGTCGCGCGACGGACGGTGTCTTTGTGTCGCGTTGCGCGAATTGTTGCTTTTTGATGACAGTTAGGTTGATAGACAGACTGACTGCGGTAGTCCACCTGCTGGGAAGTATTATACTACTTACCCCTGATACTCTGCTATGCAAGCTGTAAGGCTGTAACGCCCATTGCATCGATTATGTACTTGGGCGTACCTAGGGGGTGGCAGACGAGGGCACGTGCCCCCCCTTGACCTTGTATGCCAACGTACCTCCCAGTAAAATGGGTTTTGTATGCTTAGTATACCTACACAAAAAACTTGAAACATATGGGCGATTCTTTTACGGGAGACGTCATAAAGTGAAGATCCTCGAAAATGACTTTTAAAATAGCTAAATAAACAATTTAAATTAAATGAATGCATATTATTATGCTTATTTATTGGACTAGCTATAAAGCAAGATCTCCTGCGGGTGATTTTCCTACACACTACATACACCTTATGTTTTTTGTGTAGCTGTAGGCCAGGGTCATCAAATGACCTCTCCCGCTCTGGGCCGAGCGGGAGGGCGTGTCAGACTGTTACTGACTAAAACCCACCCGTGTTCCTTCAGTTGCCTGTGCGCCAGGGCCACGGTAACTCTTTCGAACAATCCGCGACCCCGGCAGGCATCGGCCCTATCGGACCCCTTCAAATAAGCTGACATCTCTTTGAGGCGCGCGTGGAATACAACGCGCCGTCGACCCGGGCCTGGTCCTTACCCGACGGCGAGCTGCCCATTACTCGCCGTCCGCAAGCCCACGCCTACGGTGGCCGGGAGTCGGCTATCGACTGCCGACGCCCAGGGTGTCTCCTGCGGCGACTAGGGGCGTGAGGGCGCAACGATCGCCCATAATTATGCATTATTAGTTTAAGGTTGATTTAGACCAAACGTAACGAGCAAATGCTCATGACATTGATCACCTTCACTTGGTGTAAACAGAGCATCTGATCGTTGTTCTGTCATTGTTTGTACAAATTCTCTATAGAATGGACAGCTCTAAAGAGACAAAGTCGAAATGTCTGATCATGTGCTCGTCTATTGTTTTGCCGGAGGCCATTGTCTCAGGGGTAAAAATACAAGGAGCTACTACCTACTACTCTACTGTTGTATCAATTATAATTGTCTTTTCCTTTCTCATCAGTCCTTTAGTCCATTCTCATCAGACTTGACATGGGCCAAAAGAAGGGACAATACAATAATTCAGGGTTTTTTTTTTTGCTAGTCTTGCTTCATAGGATCGAAAAATTATTCTGCTCAACAACGTAAATAACGCAATGAATGTTGTTGAACTGTCAAAATGAAAGCTATTACGCAATCCGTGTGTGCTAAACTCGCCCTAACTTTAAATAATTGCCCAGAAAATTCTGCAGACACATCGCATTATTTACTGTTATTTATAGATTTAAGGTGTTTTTTTGCTGTAATTTATGTAATAACGCAATTATCTTTCTTTCTTTCAAACCTATAAAAGTGGTCCTAAAACGGGGGGTAGTAACAGTTACCATTAAGGCTCCCGCAAACAGGCGCTACGTGACAGCACGACATAAAGACACCGCTCGTCCCGCGACACACGGTGCTTTTGTGTCGTGCTGTCGCGTCGCTCCAGTGGGCACGAGCCTTTAGCCGCTCGTTAGTAACGTCATCTGTGAATGATGATGAGTTAACGGCATTCAGTAGTTGACAAACGTGTTTATGTACCTATTCAGAATGGCAAACACATGTACAGGAGGATAACATTGAGTAGACTTGTTCATGACTTCATGTGCTACATAAATCGTAGAGACGTATATTTTTAGGTACCTATTAGAATAAAATTAGCTGGGATATTTTGTTCAGTTCAAGGATGTAAGTCGAACCAATAGACGAAGCTGTTATTAAAATATTGATGGATCATTGCAATTTGTGGGCAAAAAATATCGGTTTAATATTTTTGGGATATTTCTGTTTTGAATTTATATTCCCGTACCAACTAGATACAAACTTTTATGCTATTAAATACATCATCAGAATGACGGACAACTTTCCGTTCCAGTATGATTACCAATAGCTGGTAAAATGAGGCAGCATCATGAAACGTAAAGGAAATACGTAAGCAAGCCGATGTTTTGACATCTGCTCTGAAATCTGCTATATCCAATTAGGTACTGTCATTACCAATCGTACCTCTTCTTGACCGTTCATTGAAGGATGAGAAAGAGGAAACACACGTCCATGCCCATCACTAAACACAAACAGATCGGCGGGGTAATGGCGTAACACACAGTAAGAATGGCTTTCATTTTGACAGTTCAACAACATTCATTGCGTTATTTACGTTGTTGAGCAGACAATTTTTTGAACATATGAAGCAATGGGTTAGCAATATCCTTCAAAATGATTCAGATTGTGACGTACGGTGTGTTATGCAATTAGGGTGCTGCTTAAGAGGCTTACAAGAGAAAAACGGGGTCACTGTCTGATTGCATAGAAAAGAAAGAGACGCGCGATGACACAACGCTGGTAATTTATTGCAAAATATGAAGCAATATTGGATTTACAAAAAATCTATTCATTGGACTAAAAAATTTAAAACACTATTCCGTTAGTATGTTACTTTTAGAATAATCTGACAAAAAATCTGAATGTTTGTATGTATGGTTTTTAATCGTTAAAATATTTTTTTAGAGGTATCTTCGTGATTTTTTTCTATCATATCAAGTTAATTGTATCATGTTTTCAACACACTATCTAACTAGCATAATATCCAGAAGAATATCATATATTTTTCTGATTTTGGTTACTGCCGTGGATCATATATTTTTAGGCATTATAAATTTGCGTTTAGGTCATGTAGGCCTCTTAAGTATAGGTAAGTATAACACTAACACTATTTAAGATGTCTATCGCAATCAGGTATGCAGCATCTAACTATATTATCTCATGGGAACGCATACCTACTTGTACGAGCTTCGATAATAGTGTGATATAGTTAATATACATCTATACAGGGTGGTATGACAGGGACATTAACGCACAACCTGTTACCATAGATTCAGACCTCCCCCGCCCGGTGAAATTTAGCGCCGGTTATTAAAAAAGAAATCTGCTGTTCCATTCATTTTGACCGCGTAGGAAACAGCTGTTTTCTTTTTAACGACGAAATATTTCATCGTAGGGGGGTCCAGAATCACGTACTGAATGCACGATAACAGGGGGCCAAGTCTACTAATTTACAAACGTCACAATGGTCTCTGCGTTAGACAGATTTTGTATGAAAAATCTGTCAAAAACTAACAATGCAGAGACCATTGTGACGTTTGTAAATTAGTAGACTTGGCCCCTAGGCTGTGCGTCGATGTCATGCCTACCTGTGTAACATGGAAGGCACAACATACGAGTACGTACCGTAGTTAGTAAGTATAACAAAAAGATCGAGATGTTTCACGTAGTGAATCTTTCGTGTAATTAAATACATCGAGATGAAATATTTATAGCTCAAGTGGGGTAGGGTTGTCAATCCTACTATATATTAAAATATTCTACTATATTAGAGCCCTAAATACTTTAAGTATAGTAGGCGAAACTACTATAATTTCATTTCAATACAAAATGGCGAAATGAGCGCAATAGGGCAGTATTAATCTCATAAAAGCTGAATAAATGGTATTTTGTACCTTTAGTTAGAGTGTATAAATAGTTATGAGTCGTTTAAAAAAAAGAAAGCCTGTTAATAAAGCATCTAAGAAGCTAAAATAATATTCTCTTTATCATTCTGGTTTACAATTATTTTTTTCGCCTACTGCTTTATTTTTTAACCGACTTCACAAAAAGGAGGAGGTTCTCAATTCGTCTGTATGTTTTTTTTTTTTTTTTTTTTTTTTTTTTTTTTTTATGTGTGTTAGCTCATAACTTTTTTCTGGATGAACCGATTTGGATGATTCTTTTTTTATTTGATAGGTGGTGCTTTACATGTGGTCCCATTTAAATTTGATCAGGGTCTGACCAGTAGTTTTTGAGTTATCCTTAATACTGCATATTTTTCCACGTAGTTTATATGGATGATGTGTTAATAATTTCCTGTCATTGTTATTTACACACCAAGAAGTGGTATACGAATTTGCGTGGGGTAGGTACCGCAACTGAAAAGTGAAAAATAAAAACTTTTTTACAAAAAAAACAACCGACTTCCAAAAAAAACACTAAAAGACGTGAAAAATAACATTAATTTCGGAAGTCGGTGGCCAAAATCGAAAATATAACACCAAAGACACCGACTTCCGAAATTAATGTTATTTTTCACGTCTTTTAGTGTTTTTTTTGGAAGTCGGTTGTTTTTTTTGTAAAAAAGTTTTTTTTTTTTTTTTTTTTATGTGTGTTAGCTCATAACTTTTTTCTGGGTGAACCGATTTGGATGATTCTTTTTTTATTTGATAGGTGGTGCTTCACATGTGGTCCCATTTAAATTTGATCAAGGTCTGACCAGTAGTTTTTGAGTTATCCTTAATACTGCAGATTCTTTCCACTTAGTTTATATGGATGATGTGTTAATAATTTCCTGTCACTGTTATTTACACACCAAGTAGTGGTATACGAATTTGTGTGGGGTAGGTACCGCAACTAAAAAGTGAAAAATAAAAACTTTTTTACAAAAAAACAACCGACTTCCAAAAAAAACACTAAAAGACGTGAAAAATAACTTTAATTTCGGAAGTCGGTGGCCAAACACGAAAATACAAAACCAAAGGCACCGACTTCCGAAATTAAAGTTATTTTTCACGTCTTTTAGTGTTTTTTTTGGAAGTCGGTTGTTTTTTTGTAAAAAAGTTTTTATAGGCAATGACTTCAAAAAAAACACATTTGATATAAAAAAAGTCGGCAACCATAGTTCAGACAGACACTGCTGGAGCCCTAGCTGCTGCACCTACCTGCGGATTTCAGTAGACCGGAAAAATGTGAAGGAGGAAATTAGGCCTTAGCTTTGCAGCCTACTGCCTAACTATGGCATATTGGAAGCTCGTTTTCATTAACTAATTATTCTACTGTTGGATTTGGAACTTCCGGCACTGGGCCGAGAGTTGAAAAACCAACAGCACGCTTTTATTAATTTAGACTTTAATTGTCGCCTAGTGTCAATGAAAATGAACACATATAATAAGGACAAGAGACCGTCAGATTCATGCCACGTTAGCATTATCTACGTTCATTTTAAGACGTCTTGAACATTCCTATTCAACTCACGTTGACAAGACCAATCAACATGTCTCTCATTCAAAGTTCCGCGCAGTCCGGTGCAGTGCAGTTTCTGCACTTAAACTGGGCCGAATTAGGAGAGCATTTAATTTGCAGCGTCAAACACATTGGCAACATGAGTTCAAGGCTTGCCTTAAGTGGCTGCATGCTAGTCTAGTCTTCTGAAGGCTACGGCGAGATTGAGCCGGGTTCTAGTAAAGCAGTTGTAATTGATTAATAAGCTATAACACCCACACGGAATTAAATAAACTGATTCTAGTTAAACTGAACAGACGGACAGTTATAATAGGTTACTTTTGCTTGTGTGTGTAGGACAAACTTAGTGAGTCATAGCTGTTCAGATCCATCAAAGGGACTATAAAATAACGTAGATTCTGGCATTCCTGACGATACATAAAACACAAAAGTCGAGAGGTGTCGTGACACCCGCGGAGTAATTACGTAACACACTAACATTAGGAATGGGTTTCATTTTTACAGTTCAACAACATTCATTGCGTTATTTACGTTGTTGAGCAGACAATTTTTTCGAACATTTAAAGCTAAAGCAATGGATTAGCAATAGGCTTCAAAATGATTCAGATTGTGATAGATAGTGTGGATTAGGGTGCTGGACAGCAATAAAAAGACTGACTGTCATTTGTTTACATAAATTTTCACATAGATACACTATGCTTGGTGTGAACGCGGCCTACGCGTTGAAATAACAGCATAATTTTTCACTCTCGCCCGATTACAAACACGAGAGCTGTCGGTCAAATAACAAAGAACAAAAAGAAAGAAAGAAAAGACGTTTATTTGCGGTAAACATGACTCAAAGAAAAACACACAGATACAAAAAAGAACGAGAAACAACAAAAACAACTTGTAAACAACGCCTACGTTTTAAAATGTGTTGGGTTAAAAGATGTCAATGGTGCATTATTGTTTACAAGTCACTTCCAATTGCCAAGATGCGGGTCATACTATTGTTATGGAACTCTTATTTTGTCAACAATTCGTTTAAAATTTCTGTTTCTTCTCTAGCTGGAGTTTATTGTTTAGTTATAAGATAAAAATACTTGTCTCTTGAAAACTGTTACGAAAAATCTAAGTTCGAGAAGGTATCTCATGCTACCTTCACTGAAATAACGTTAGACTGCCGATAAAGTAATAAGTAGAGCTGCACCCTAATTGCAATTTGAATAATTTTGAAGCCTATTGCTAATCCATTGCTTCATATGCTCGAACAATTTGTCTGCTACGTAATCAGAGATCGGAATAGGTAGAGTATATTTACCTAAACTTCGATGAAGTAAGTAACATAGAGTGGATAATACCTCCTTTAAAATCCCAGAATCATAAACATGACGATTAAGTCCCGCGATTTATGAAATTGCAAATTATTTTTTGCACTTTGAATACATTCGTAACAAATTATTATTTCGAAGAATCTTATTACTTATTTAGGGTTCCGTACTAAAACTGTTAAATTAAAGTGCTTTGTTTTACATTGTTGTTGTATTGTTATTGTGTGTATTTAGGTATTTGATTATATTGCTATAAAAAGAGTAATATTAAAAATAAAAAGCACAACATCTAATCAAAATAATATATATTTACGTACAATTACAAAACTTTCTTGTTAACACTACACAAAGAACCGGAGTAATGTAGTTACCCTTCAAAAGTATACATAGAACAAAAAATAATTCTGTTTTTGGTGTCGCGCCGTCCATTGGGTAAAAATGCTCGTAACTCATAAGTTCATAACATTTAACATAACAAAATTAAGAAGTAGTCTTTTTTATTTATTGATTTTAGTTGATAAAAATAAAAAATAATCAGAAACATCATCATTCATCATCAATCAATCATATTACAGTAGGAAACAATAGTTGCTATCTCTTTCACACAGGTTTTACATTGAGTGAAAGAAATAACAAAAACAATAGGAACCGCCACCGTTGCCCAGGTAAGAATAACCAAATATCTGCAAAACAAAGTGTACGTAGGTATTTATTTGAAGCACAAGTTTTAATTTATTTACCCTGCACCATAACAAATAAGCACATAAATCAGCCAACTAAATTTTATTTTACCTCCTTAAAACAAAACAACTGAATTCGACACAATTTTAGAACGGAACCCTAAAAACGTAATATGATTCTACAAATCAATAATTTGTAACTACATATCTATACATATAAAGTTCAATAAATAATTGGTGATTTTTAAATCCCGGGATTAAAACGCCATTATCATCACTCCGGTATTTTAGAGGAGGTTTTATCCACTCTGTTACTTACCTCAAAGTTTAGGTAAATATACTCTACCTATTCCGATCTCCTGTAATAACGCAATAAATGTTGTTGAACTGTCAAAATGAAAGCCATTCCTTCTGTTAGTGTGTTACACAATTACCCCATTGTTGTATTTAACAAAACTGTTTATCCCTGAATTATTTAGAATAGAATAGAATATTGTTGTTGTACCTAATTAGGTTTTTAACAAATTTTATAAAGGTGGAATAATTACAAAAAAAAAAAAAATTACGTCATACCTCTAGGATGACATAGAAAAAATATATGCCAACTCGCTGCTTCTTCGACAATGGAGTCTGTCTGGCCCGTAATATGAAGTAAAATCTGAAAAAATCTGCCTAGCTTTTTCCCAAGTACGTTGGGATCAGCTTCTAGTCTAACCGGATGTAGCCGAATACCAGTATTTTATATGGAGGGACTGCGTGTATGATCTCTACAACCCAGTTACTGGATAAGACTTTTGGGCTACTGACTGTCAAAGATCTACGAATGACAGCCGGGATTTAACGAACTTTGCGAGTCTCGATATGTAATGGATGGTCATCCATGCACGAACCGACCGCAGCAAGCGTAGGATATAAAGTAAAATACATTAACATAAAATATTAAGTACCTGGTTATTCTTATCTTGCAACACCTTTAAGCCCTTTCCACCTTATTGAAAAAGGTTAACAATATCAACGATTGGCGATTCTAAAGTGTCGCGCGACATAATAAATGGGAATCGATAAAATCCGAGAATGGATTGGTCAGTTAACTCCATTCATTAATTATTTAACTCGGTCACCTAGTTTGAAACTATACATGAAAAAAAAAACATTATGTAACTCTTCAATGCTCGAACCAGCCAGGGGTCTACCTTCGAAATCCATCAATGAGGTTATGGGCCCGTCCGAAAGAAGTGGATCCGTCAAACAAGTGTCAATTTCAATTTTTCAGACGGACACAAAAACATCGCGAGTAGGGAAAACTGTCAAATCGTGTTATCGTTCATTCGGAAACCAAACTAATCTTAGGTCAGTAGCTGATACGGAATAGGAAACGCCCGTAACTTCGGCGGAAATTACCGACTCCGTGATTAGGGAGTAGACCCCCTGTATCAGGCCATTGATTTTTTATCGGATTTTTGACGGAAAATATCTCCAGGATCTGAAAGTGGCGGCAGTAACGGAAAAGTTGAAAAGAAATCGTTTGGCGTGGTACTGGGCATTTGATGAGGAGGGTTGATGGATGGAGAGGGAGAGGAAGGCCAATGAAAAGGTGGATGGATGGATTGTGTGATGAATGATATGAAAGCGAAAGGGAATGAATGCGAAGAGTGAATGATAGCGTGGCGGTTGTCAGGGGAGAGTAGCCAACACCAAATAACATAGGACAAGCAGTAAGATATATTATTGACGGAAAGTCGTCGGGAAGTCGTTTTGCTGTGATAACGTCTTATACATCGATGAACGCCGGCTGCACGCACGAAAAAGCATAACTCATTGTCACGTTCCGCCTGAGCCGAGCGTGCAAGCGAGAGCGCGGAACAAGCGATAGAGAGGCATGATCGGCCTAAGCATTCGGCTTGTGACGCATCTATCTCTCTTCCACTCCTTATGACGTTATAACGTAAAATTATCGTCCGTAAACCGAATTTACAGACAACCGTTTTTTAATGCAGTGGAATTTTCAGGTTTATTACATTTTTATTACTTTCCGTCTATCAGCTGAACTGAAATGATTAAGTTTTTGTACGTTTAATTTTAAACACATCTAAACCTCAACCTCGATATCTCGAATAGTCTCAATGGCCTTATTAACCTATGACCTAGCATACCAAATCTTTACAAATTTGAAGAACCTTAATATTTAACGCAATCCTATTAAGTTATGAATACATTTATTATCACTGCTCAAAATATTCTATTTATGATTTATTGTCCACAGAAGGCCACCGTACATAATTAAGTAGTTAAATGTACTGGAATCTTGGCATGCACAGATGTTATGATTGTATCTCTACCACAAAAAATATCGGGGCAGTCTTTGGGGACTGCCGATAGAAGTGAAAACACACACAAACACGTGTGTCCAGTTAAACTCAAAATTAGTATCACTTATTAATTCGTCATTTGGACACGCCAAGATTTTTAGGCGTGTCCAGAAAGTGAAATTGAATTATATCACTTTTATGTTTTCGCCAACAAAAAAGGGTACAGTCAGGTTAATAATCGCCTCGTTCATTGAATTAATGAACGAGGCGGAACTCGTGACATTTCAGAAGTGCTGCCAGTAATAAAACGGTCCTACTAAAAACGAAACGCATTTACGCGAAATTAAAAAAAAAACCTTCTTGAATTTAAGGTTCCAATTAGAATAACTTTGTTTGAAAAAACTTTGTTTCTTTGTTTTTGAAATAGTAAGTGATACTAATTTTGACTTTTACCAACTGGACACACTTTTGTCCAGTCTCTCCGTAGCCAGTTGGTGACTAAGCCAAACTATTTAACTTGTAAACCCGCTCATGCGAAGCGTAAGGTGACGATGACGCGAGTTTCACACTTTTTGTTTACCCAAAAAGTACACTTATATTATAGTACTTATATACTTAAGTATACTTATACACAGTATACATAATATAAGTAGCTCATGGAAAGCGTTCGGTGACGATGACGCGAAGTCCATCATTTTTTGGGTGAACAAAAATGATTCATTTTTGTTCACCCAAAAAGTACTCAACGCGCCTAAAGAAGTTTTCACTTCAAAAATATCCCATGACATTATGTAGACATCTAGACTAAGCAGGGTGCCGATGCCGTAGTGTAGACGCATATAGGTATACAGGGTCAAATTAAATTAGCTAGCGAAACTCCGCAGATGTGATGGGTATCGATGACTAAGTATGATAAAACAAAAAAAAAAACAAAAAAAAAATGATTGTTTTGTGGGGCGTCGACCGCTGTTAGTGTATTCACTTAAAATTTCAGTTTAAAAAATCAGTTTTTTATGTAAACTTTAAAGACGTGATTGGTACCAATATCTTAACACGATACAACATATTATCTCAACTCATACTACAAGTAACAACAATACCAGCGGTCGTAGACCTCTAAAAAAAACATCAAATCCTTTTATTTTTATTTCATCGTGTTTAGATATACCCATCACGCCTGCGGAGTTTCGCTAGCTAATTTAATTTGACCCTTTATAAGTACTATTGAATCATAGTTTTATAATAAAATACTAGTAGACCCATACACCGGCGGGGTAATTACGTAACACACTAACAGTAGGAATGGGTTTCATTTTTACAGTTCAACAACATTCAATGCGTTATTTACGTTCTTGAGCAGGCAAATATTTCGAACATATGAAGCAATGGATTAACAATAGGCTTCAAAATGATTCAGATTGTGCGTTACGTAATTAGGGTGCCGGAGGGGACAGAATTTTTCCTCAGACAGGTAAATATTCACGACAAAAGTAGGTACCAATAAAGGTGCTAAATGTTTTACTACAGAACCCTAACCTGTATTATAATAACCTACATTACCAAATACATTTTCTCGAGTACCCATCTCCAAGATAGGAATCCTGTAATGAGTGTAGATTATCTTGGCAACGCCAGCTGTTATACCTGACTTGTTTACAGTACAATGACCCCGGGGCATAGGGCAAGGCTCTACTCTTACGTCACAATCATGCGTAGTTAGATTGACGTATGATGACATTGTGACTGCTGGAATGTTTATGTTGGTGTTGGCATAAACTGTGTGCATTTTAAGTAGGTATAAATTATTTCGTAAAAGTTTTACCTGGGAAGTTAAGTCAGACTAAAAAAGACAAGTATATGTAAAAGATAAATTGCCTGCGGGCTTTTCATAAGGTTTTACTTTTCATGCTGCCATTATTTTAAAGTTTCTACAATTTCACACGTATTTAAAGTGCGCTTTGTGAAGTAACTTCAAGACCCCCCCCGACCCTTGCTCGACGACGCGCCAGCCCGCGCCGTAGCTGAGCCTGTAGCTTTAAATTCCCCAGTTAATAATAATATAATTTAGATCCAGCCTGTCCCATCTTGCTGCCCTCCCCTCAGTGACGCCCTAAGCCGAGGTTCGTACCCCACAGGGGGTGCCCTTAGCGTGCGGTCACCTAAATTTAAGTATTTTTCGCCCCTGGCTGGAGGCTTTAAGTTAGTAGCTTAAGGCACCCACAGGTTTGCCCGGTTAAGTAGCCAGGACCTTAGTGGTCACAACTACACGCTGCCAATTAGTAAAAAAAAAAAAAAAGTAACTTCAAGAATTATCATTTGAAATAATCTTGATTATTTTTATAACCATAATTTCAGACAAGTTCCATATGAACGCCGCTGAAAGTCTAAATAAATCTAGACTCTTATCTTTTACAGTGACACGATTATTAATAACGTAAGGTCTTTTCATTTCAGTCATTTAATAGATTCACATAGGTACATTAAATTAATGTGCAAAACCATCACGATTAGTTGAAATACCTAACGCTCATTAAAGTAAAAATTATTTGAAAAGGATCCTTTCGTATAGTTTTTTTAACAAATAAAAAATGTGGTAGGTAATAATCACCAAATTCACCAACATGATTAATAAATAAATAAGTACTACTAGAATACCTTATTTAATAATGTAGTGATACATATGATAGGTCAACAAAATCTCAAAAAGACAAAAACCATTATAATGGTGTTGGCGGAATTACTTACTGCAATTTTGTTAATGGCATGATTTCCGCAAAGTAACGCCTGAATACATTAATTATCGCGAAAATCGTCCAGCACTGGCCAATTAACGCCATTTAGCTTCTCAACGTTTACTCAATTTATAAACACATCACTCATTACTTATTAGGAATGTAGTTTAAACAACAAATTGGCACCGAATTTGACAGATTCTTCTCAAAATAATGACAGACGTAAAAATTGGAAATTACTTATAACATTGTTCTTGTACTTGAAATGTCAAGATATGGTCGTTTTTGCCTTGGTCGCCAGTTCGACACTTGATGTAGAGAGCAAACATTCAGACTTACAGATTATTATGGTTCAAAAGGTGTTTGCTTACAACCTACGCAGGTTGCTCGATGTTTGTTATCTAAGGCTAGGCTTTGCTATAAAGTGGTTTTACGCTAGGTAAAGGCAACTTTTTGTACTAATATTTCAAAAACGTTGAAGCAGGTATCCTTTTGTGGAAACTCGCAATAGCCAAAAGTAACGTTATGAGTTGAGCTAACGGGCTTAGCTTTTGTTTTTTTTCATAACATTGGTCTGAAGAGAAACCTGCGAGGTGATGTGGTACCGGCCAGGGCCCCAATTAAGTATGGTAATTATTATTCTCCGCGAAATTTTATCACGTCAATATCGTGTCTTGTAGAAACGGTTTCGTTTAATATGTCCGTGACTACCGCTTTTTACGAAATGAATCACATTTATGGGTACTAATTATTTGTATACTTAGAATAGCTGTAGCATGCCCCCTGTTTCGGCGCCCGTGGTGGTCCTGCTGAACGGAGCGTGACTACCGCAGGACCACCTTCAAATACGATTTTCTCGAAAACTACTAACGTACCAATTTTGTTGTTCGAGTACTAATTAGTACCAATTGAGTACTAATTATTTAGCGAATATGGAAGCGATTGGCGTTGGTGGTCCTGCGGTAGTCACGGACATTCGTTTATTGTATCATAGAGAATACGTTATTAGCAGATGTCGTGGTTAGATAAGGAATTGACGTGGTTTCGAAGTAAGGAATCGTTAAGTGGTCATAGTGAATTATGGCCCTGGTGTGTTTGCCAAACTTGGAAAAGGTTATGCCCAAAATAGGACTGCGACAAGTTGAGTCAATTGATTGATTATTGTAGTTTTCGAGACGCATAAACCTTGGTTGTCATTCTACATTAGTTCGCAGAATTTGGAAGCTATGGTGGCCTCAACTACAGTTTGCTACATATAAATCAGTATTTGTATAGGAAGGTGGCGTATTGATATTCACATGTTGGCGCCACAAAGCACGCAGAATCGCGTCACATGGACATAATTCATCCATTACAGAAAAAAATCACGTCGTCGTACATATAAATAAATCCTGATTATGCCACCTAATCACGCGCAAGATGCCGATTATATCAATTTACTACATAGTGAGAATACCTTTTATAAAATCCTCTATTTATATAATTATACCTCTTAGGTTTTTAATTAGTCCATCAATCTACACTCGAGAGCAATGAATCCGGGTCACTTAAAGAATGTTAAAAATCTCGGAAACTAAAAATGATAGGTTAATGCAATAAATTGTATTTAATAGACAATGTAATACTCCTTAAATGAAAGTAAAAAAAATATGAGTCACCATACATTTTATTAACACAAAATTACATAAAGAAAAAAACTGCTGATCTCTCCTTAAAACAAAAATAGGAAACATGAAATTTTTGAACTTTATTACGATTTTCTTGAATTTTAATACTTCGTATTGCCTCCTCGTGCTTCCATTACTGCGTTTACGCGGTTTGGCATGCTGTACACCAAGTTCCTTATACGATTTTGGGGAATATTCTCCCATTCCTCTGTGAGAGCAATTTTGAGCTCACGAAGCGTGATTGGGGGAGGGTTTCGTTGTTTTACGCATCTGCCTAGCTCGTCCCAAGCATGCTCGATCGGGTTGATATCCGGGCTGCGCGCTGGCCACTCCATACGAGTAATGTTCATCTCTTGAAGGTAGTCATTCACAATCCTACCTGTATGAGGTCGGGCATTGTCATGCATAAATATAGCATCCTCACCTAAATTGACCATAAATGGACCAACGTGATCATTGAGGATTTCTTCCACATATCTTACGCTAGTTAAAGAGCCGTTTTCTATGATCACCAGCTCTGTGCGACTTTCAGAAGAAATTCCGGCCCACACAAGTACAGACCCACCACCGTAGGCTACTTTTTCTTCGATGCATGCTTGCTTGAATCTTTCCCCTGGTCTTCGATACACTCTGTGTCTTCCATCGTGCTTGTAGAGCATAAATTTTGATTCGTCGGAGAACATAACTTTTGACCAATCTTCAATACTCCAATTTACGTGGCTCTGGGCATATCTTAGTCTTGAAATACGATGCCCACGCTCCAGTTTAGGGCCGTTTGCAGGTCTAAGGGGTTTTAAGTTAGATTCAGCAAGCCGACGTCTTACTGTCCATGCACTTGGGTTACTTCCTCCGAGGCGTCGAAACTGATTTGTGAGTTCAGTTCCTGTGAGAAAGCGATTTCGAAGCATGGTGTTCACCAAGTATCGGTCTTCTCGTGCTGTGGTACACCTGGTTCTGCCCGTTCCTGGTCTGCGTAGGTTAGAACCAGTTTCTTCGTAACGTCGGAGAACTCTTTGTACTGTTGACAGCGACACACCGACAGTCCTGGCTGTATCGCGCTGACTCCGGCCGGTTTCCAGCATTGTAAGTATTCTGGTGCATTCTTCAGGCGTAAGCGACATAATTTCAGCTTGAATAATGAATATAGAGCACTATCAACATGGTTTATGTACCCACATAAATGACAGATTACAAACAAAAGCAAAACCAAATGCTGTAATTTCGTAGTTCCATCTTCGAAAGTGTCCCTTTTTCAAATTTGATTTTTTTATGATATAACTTTACAATAACTAAGAAGTTTTAATACCTTCATTTAAGGAGTATTACATTGTCTATTAAATACAATTTATTGCATTAACCTAGCATTTTTAGTTTCCGAGATTTTTAGGATTCTTTAAGTGACCCGGATTCATTGCTCTCGAGTGTATTTTAATTGATTTATTTACTATACTCTAGCTAGGACCTTGGCTGTGATGTTCTTGGGAGCTGTATGACGCTTGTGATGAGAATCTAGTCAACTAAAAGGTGTCCTAAATTAGACATGTGGATGCCTGATCCTCATGCCACCATGTGCTGCAAACACATTATTTAAAATTAATGTACCTATGTTCCATTTAAGCATCAGACAAATAAAGGCAAATTAACGACAGCTGTTAATATAGTAACATTGTTGAAATGGTTGCACTTTAGAGTTATTCTGTTTAATGTAAATGGTGAATAGATTACATTGCTTTGTATTTATCGTAAAATAACAGAGTTTATTATACCTACGTATATACCTAAATAACGCATGGATGACCACCGTTATTTTTATAATGTAGTATAGGTATGTTTTAGGCTACTTGTGATTGAAACGAGCAATGTGCTAAGGCCCGCTTGCACCCCGCCATAAGTCGATAAATACAGTTATCGCTAAACGTATTTAAAACATCGCTTTGTTTTTGTCAAAGATGACAGAGATAGAATTATGTTTTAAATATAATGTTTAGCGCTAAACGCATTTAGTGATTTTTTATTGGTTTTGGCCTTAAAATGAAAAATCTCATTGAAATTAAACGTGAACTTATTTATTTACTTGTTGGGCATATCGGAGACTCCTTTCTTCTGAGGTTTAAGATGTACGGAATGCGTAGATGACGGCCTCGTGAGGGGTCTTTGTCACCCTTTACATCATAATTACTTTTATACCCATGTCTTATTCCTGTCCTCGATAAGGCAGTTGCAATCGATAAACAAATAGAAATCGATTACTGAATACCTAGTAAATTAGCATAGATTTTATAGCAATTTGTATGTAATCGTCCGACCTATGCGTGCAGGGTGGCTCTAAGGTCAGCCGAGCAACAATGGCTAAGGGTGAGCCGTGATTATCATGTTACGCTAGTAATAACAGCCTATTGACGGCTTGAATCATACTTTTAAATAATTGTGTGAGGAAACACGTAGTTTCAAATGGTGTGTGTGTTTTCAAGTACTATATATACACCGTGAAATGTTTGAAGTTTGCAGTGCACGTAGCGAATTTGTTTCAATAAGACCTTGTCCAGATTCGTGCGTTAGCGAGATACTAGGCGCCAATACATCGCGTCCACAAACATCGCGCTAATTCAAAATACTCGCGTAAATCGCGTGCACTTCGCCAGACTCTCGACTCGCGCTTGATCCGCGCGTATTGCTTGCGAGTCGAGATACTAGAGAAGCCTTGTTGCGTCCAGACTCCAGATCAAGTCCCCGTATCGCGGGAAATGGAGCGCCAAAATTTTGATACGATGCTCTTGCGTTGGTACGCTCCTTCTGGACGCAACGGTCGCGCGTTATACGCACGAGCGAATCGCGGTGAATTCGCCCCTTCTGGACAAGCTCTAAGTTAGAGACCGGGCGTGAAACTGAAAAAAATATATTAAAACTGGTGTAACAAAGTAGTCAAACTGTTGATTAGTTCTTATTTTAAATCATAACGCTTGGTACCTTGGTACGCTTGGTAGCCATGGTGTTTGCAGATTCTTCTTCGTTTGTACATCATCATTAGAATCAGAGATATTATTTAATTGTATAGTACGTGACTACATTATTGTTGTCAAAATCAGCCGGTCTATTCTGTAAAAATGTCACTGTGAAAACGTAGGTGAAGTGACCTGTCATTCATTTGGTAATGACAGGTCTATTTTTACAGAATAGATCAGCTGATGATGGATTTACAACATTGATAGGTCACTTCACCGAAGTTTTCACGGTGATTTTTAAACAGTTGTCCACTGCATTGGCTCATTGGTGAACATAAGGCAACGATACGATTGGTGATTGGTTTTTGTTATAATAATCATACAATGCAGAATCCTGCTGCGTGCTGCCCTTACTCTTGACTTCGATACCTTTTCTGAGCATTCCCATAATGAAAACATTGAAAACTTGTATCGAAGGTTTACATGTTCCGAATTATTTCCAATAACTTCCATTTTCGTCAGCTTATTATACTTTTAATTTTAGCATCGAACTGACCAAGTAGGTCTTACTACCGAGTATGGTATCAACCTTCTTCTTGGGCAACATTCGCATACTTGATTACAGTATTTTAATATTACTCTAATTACATGTCCCTTGTGGAATTACTCGTCTTGAACTGGGTCAAGGAAATGATAAACATTTATAAAGTATTGCCCCTGTGTGTTTAAGTGTTTTTTGTATGTTATCGTTGTCATATCCAAACTTCCATGTTAACTTAGATATGGATGTTAGAAACGTCAAGTTGGATTGGTTTGTAATTTAATCGTTGTTAGTAAACTGTGGAACTCCATGCCAGAGTCTTCGTTTTCTAATTGTAGTTGTAAACTCTATATTGAAGTCACGTGAGATCAAGTGAGATGAGTGAGTAAGCGAGTGTCTTCTTAATCTGCGGCAAGCTTGCAACATCGTCAACTGGGGTTTCAAATCTCCAGTATCAATTCAATCATTACTATTTTGAAGACACCATAATTATAGTAAAGTTGACAATAGTACCTAATATATTCAAAATGGTACATACTTACCTATTCACAACCATGTCTTGTTTAGATATATTGTCGTAAAGATTTATTAATGCCTATTGTTTATTGTAACAAATTCATTTTATGAAGACGCTCTACGTGGGTGTGACTGATGTATCGAGAAGTAACTGAGTATTATGGTCTTAATTCTTTAAAAGCGAATTCAGTGACACGATGTGAGTTGTTAAAAGTTAAATCCTCGTATAGAGGTGTTGTCGGCCTATATTTGTATCCATCATTTATATCCACAGTAATTGTTGTGGTTGTAAAACTTGTAAATGCATTTCTGAAGATTAACGTTCATAAAGTAACGGAACCTCGTGAATATTTTATTTCTGGTTGTGATATCTGCAACTGATGTTATTTATTTTGTTTCTTTTTAAATCTGGTTAGGATATCTCCAAGACCTTGTCTTGTCTAATAAACTGAAACTTGTAGGTACAATAACTTTTTGATATAACAACATAAAAGCTTCACGGCAAGACTGATTTAAAAGGTTAATATTGTACCTAACTTGTAATTCAGACTGATTAATAATAACGACGCGTTTCTCCTCGTATTTCTGCTCGAAAGGCAAATGCAATCTGCAAATCTCATTACGTATCAAATAATCAGAAGAAATTCACCACGGCATGAGCCAACTCTCGTCTGCTGACGTTGACACATAACAGAACGAGCTAAGGGGTACAAGGTACAAGTATCTCATACCTACAGCAGATACCACTCCTGCTGTTTGGGTATGACATAGTTTCAGATTAGAAGAGGAAGTCTGAAAGTGGCCCCTGCTGACTAAAAAGTTGTGTGGAAATCGGTTGTCATGTGATTCGGAGGAATGATGAAAATGTCGTGTTGTACGTTTTGAGTATGAATATGGATGACTATAGCCGTATGGGAGGACCTAATAAACGATGGATGGAAGCTGTGAAAGATGTGGCTAGAAAGGGTGACTACTGGGATGACCACTAGAGAAGTACCTATGGAAGAAGACATGCTACAAACGGCAAGGGAATGGTGATAGTTCCCGTTAAGCCGTGATAACTGAAGCGTACACGAACTGAGTATTTTATCCGAGGTTGCTTCATTCAAGACCCGTCCGAATGTTTATAAAACAACGCCATCAGTTCTGTTGTCAACTTGTAGCGCCGTTTTACCGAGATATTTACTACGATTTCACGGTGTATGAAAGGTGTGTTATTCTACAGTTCGCACTCACACAGGCTTTATAAGCCCTTTCGTGTTTCGGTCTACCGGGTCCAACTCCACCTCCTCCTCGCTCGGGGAGCTGCACCTCCTAGCTTGGCAAGTTGCGGGGGAAGGGCAGTCAGGTTGCAAGGGCCTGTGGTCGGTAGAAGAACGAGGGACTTGCTGAAATGTAGTTGGAGATAATGCATACTAATTACTTATAAAGTTTCTATTCAGAGGTAAAACTACATTTTAACAAGTACCTACCTTGTTCTTCTACCGACCACTGCCCCTAGCAACCTGACAGCAAGTGTGAATAAAAAAAAAAAAAAAAAAAACTATATCGGTTATAAAGACTAATATTTGATTAAAATGAGGCTCATGTTATTATCTATATACCTATATAAAAATGAATCGCCGAAATGTATGTACGTGCATAACTTCCGAACGACTGCACTAAATTGTATAATTCTTTTTTTTGTGTTTGTTATTGTCAGGACAAGGTTTGTACATAAGTTTTTTTTTTTTAAAGTGAGTGAATTAGACAGTAGAGGTAGGTAGGTAGCGAGGTAGGTAGGGTAGGGTAGGTAGGTAGGTAGGTAGGTAGGGTTGGGTAGGCAGGTGGGGTAGGTAGGTATGTAGATAAGGTAGGTAGGGTAGGTGAAAGATACTTAGTGCTTCCCACAGAACAGATAAATTTATTTGTTCTGTGGTGCACCCTGTGCGAAGCCAGGCCGGGTACAGCTAGTTATCAATAAATATTAAAGAAACGTCTATTTTTACTTTTCTTATATTCAAAATGAAAAGTAGAGTGATTAACACGGGTGAAAGTCATCAATTCCTACTCGGTCTATATAGCCGACCTCGCTGCGCTCGCGCGCGCTAAATATAAGTCCCTCGTATGAGATTTGATTCGTTTCGACCCTTGTATACTCAGCATTAATAATCAAACTTGCCGACTGGCTTATATACTTATACTTCTTTTTACTCGTGAGCTATTACGTACATCAAGTTACCACAAAATGTAAGATTTTCTCATCCGATTTTGAACGTAACTATCAACATTTTAAGGTTTAAAATCGTTTGTAGAAATTTGACGGTTTCGTGTAGCTTAACCTGCTGGCGACTGTACATACATATACAGGGTGTTATTGAATAAATTCAAAACAACATACCTTTACTAATTGCATTGCAATAAATGGATTGGTATGGCTCTAAGCATAACTAAAATTCGTCGACATGGTCCCATTAGAATAAAGTTCTCAACATAGCATCACGCTTGTATTCCTTCAAGGGTTAGGCAGAGGTATACCTATAGTACCTACACCCACATTTCGCCAGTTATGTTTAAGTCCCATGTAATATGGGGCGAGGTTATTGCCATCAACCGGACACAAATCCAGACTCCGGACTGCTACTGAGAAATTCCAGAAAGAAAAACCCAATAATACTTTGTCCGACCCGAATCGAACCTAGGACCTCATGCACAGCAGTAGCATTTGCGACCACTACACCAACACGAGGCAGTCCAAACACACAACAAAGTTCTCCATGTATAATAAGTATAGTGTCAGTAGGATTTGCCGATTATTTGTTTGTTTATTCATGAAATAATTGTATCTGAAATTACATGGTATAAAAAAGAAAGAAAATTAAATTAAATAACGAAAAAAAAAAATTTAAAAAAACGTTAAATATTAAAACAATGCACAAAGACAACGTATACAGGAATTTCGTTATAGATCTTCAACAGCATAAAGACACTTATTTAATAGGAAACTTTTAAGTTGATTTTTAAAAGAGCTTCATTAGATAGCGCTTTTTATATATAGAGGTAACTTATTAAATAATATAACCGATTGATATCTGGGACTGTGCTTCACAATATTCAAATTAGGCTGTACCTTGTAACTTTTAATGTCTTGTCTACGTGTGCCTTCTCTAATCTGTCGTTCTTCTGCTGTCTCATATTCATGTATATATTTGGCCATGTTACTTAAAAGTACAAATACGTAAATGCTCGGCACTGTAAGTAGTTCACGGCAACTCACTCTTTGCGGAATACGGACTAATGTGCGAATTAGGGTTACCATATCTCAGGATTTGTCCTGAGATCTCAGGATTTTTAGGCTCCTGACAGGATTGCCAGGATTGAGGAAAATCTCGGGAATCTCAGGATTTAGCGATTTTTTAATAATATAAAGTATCGCTATCAAAATTTTTCAGTATATTTTTTTTTATTGGTGAGTAAGTTACAATCAACATTAAAAAACATATAATCTTTGAATAGTTTCACAGCAAAAATCACAAATCAACGTGATTAACATCAACATAGTAATTAAAAAAACAAACTAAAAAAAGGAAAGAAACATCATGTGAAAAAAATGCGTCGTCGTTAATTACGTTTGCGACAAAATCTCAGGACTTTTCTATAGAAATCAGGATTTTTGTCATGACTTTTTAATTTTCTATCTGGTAACCCTATTCCCGATACTAAATTATTGAACCATCTCAACGGAACACCCTGTATGGCAAAAACACGCACGCAACAAAAAATACTACCTGACTCACTGTTTATGAATTAATAAGTTTACCCTAGCAACGCGCCAGGAAAACGATGACGTCATAAAGATTAAAAGAAAGAAGGTAACAACCAACCAATTTGCAACATATTCGATAAAGGTGTAATCAGACATAATATCTCTGATAAGGTGATACATGCTGCCGCTGTTGTAAATCATTTTACTTAATCTTTATCCGTAATTGAGTGACAGGTTAAACAAACATGTTTTGGTGATTTTTGATTGCCTGTGATTTTAAAGAGGATTTGGAGAAATTATGAAATATGTTGAAGTCGCTTCTGCCAGCGGCGCCACCTGCCGCCCGCGTGTAGGGCGAAAAACAACCTATTTATGAAAACAAAAAAAAATAAAAATGGTTATTGCAATTACATAAAATGCTTTTACACACATGCGTTGGAGATCACCTTTTAAGCAAGAGGATGCTTGTGTTAGGTGACTCCGCCCCTCCAGAAAAACCTCCATGAATATATTGAAATACATTTATGTGTCAACTTTCATGGGGATCGGTCAAACGGTGTTGGAGTTTATCGATCTCATATAATATAATTGTACAAAAATATTTTTTTACATAAATATGTACTTCGTTTTTGCCCGCGGCTTCGCCCACGGGCCACGTGGAGGTCGGAAATTATCCCGCGGAAACGTAATAGGTACTACGTTTATAAGAAAGAAGCAAATTAGGTAATTGACAGTAACGCATCGAGGCTACAAATAAAGTCCAAAGCAGTGATGCGTTTGAGTTGAATCAAATGACCACCTAATTTAGTAGCTTTACTTAAATTAAAAAATAAATGCACGGCTCAGTGGAATAATTTTAAGGTATTTCTTTAGTTGATTGGGTTCCCTTTATTATCATTACAAAAAATATGATAGTTTATGCTCAAAATTTTAAGAATTACGCGAATCAAAAAAAAAATTGAGCTCTGTTTTACGATTTTTTATCATGATATTTTTTATTTTTCTTTGAACATTTCACAATACACTAAAAGGAACTGTTTTTTTTATGTGTACCAATACGCCTAAAAAGGTACGACAAAAAAATGAGCGTTTTACGGCGTCCTATGTTTGGGCAGCGCCAATTCCGTAATACATAACTCTATTGGTTTACGCGGCGCACGCCAGTAAAGCTCCCACTCAGCATGATTTTTCCGACATCTTCAACAATCATCGGCATATTTCAGCCAATTTACACAAAACCTTAATGAATTATAGACCTAAACCTTCCTCATGAATCACTCCGTGCATTGGTAAAAATCGTATGCAAATGTTCAAAAATCTACCCTGTATATTACAAACATAACACATAAACTAATAAGAACAATAAAATATTCTGAAAAAAAAAATGTAGACTCATACATAAGTAACCATTAAATTGGCGAATTTATTAGAGAACAGATCGCAGTCGAGGTTGGCTTCCACGAGCTTATTTAGTGCGGTCAACACGCGCGGTACAGGAGACGCAGAACGCTTTAAAGATACTATACTCTATGCAGCACGGGTTGCTGTCCGACACGAAGGCACGGCACGGCAAGAACCTACCTAGTCGATGTTTTCTGTCACAGAGATTAATTATTTGGTGTTTTACGGGCTGACGCTACTCGTCTTTACGCACACATTCACATCGTGTTTGTACACTTAGTTACCACAAGCAAAGCGCGCGTCACTTCGAGAGATAAAAATACGATAAGTACCAAGTTTGACAACAATTCCCATGCAATTGAAACTTCACTAAAGTTGAAACTATGTAATCAAGTCAGCGACATTCAACCTTAGGGTTATGAACCATTTACGAGGTCGAAGACATATAGTATCTACATGCATGCTATTTACGATGTTCTTCCTTACATAACATGCATAATCAGCCTATAATGTACCCACTGCTGGGACACAGGCCTCCTCTTTGTGAGAGGGAGAGGGCCGTGATCCACCACGCGGACCCAGTGCGAGTTGGTAGATGTCACGTCTTCGAATTTTTGGTCCTAGGACGTGCCGGTTTCCTTATTGTGTGTGTGCCAATCTTGTCTAGGTCTTTCATAAATCCAAGCTAATACCTACTGCAATTATGTATTTGTTAGATTAACCTAATTTAAACAAACTTCTTTAGGCGACTCGTGGTGCGGAATGAGCTTAACGACCGTGATAAACTGAAGGTCAAAGGTCAACTGATAACGACGCTTTTAGCATATTTGGTTAAGCAGTAAAGTAGGGTAAATGCCACCTGAATTTACGAACAGTTCCTATATTCAAGGTTTTGTGCATTTTTTTGTAGATTTTGGGGAAATGTGCTAAACGACCTTTGCATTGTTTTATGTTAGGTTTAGGTCTGTGACTACAAAAGGTCTAAGGTCTAGGTAGGTACTTCTTCTACATAATATAAAATCACGCCTCTAAACCTCTAATAGTTAGGCAGAAATGTACCTACTTATAGTAATTTCGCCAGTTACGTATGTGTAATAGTGTATATAATAAGGGGCAAATCTATTGCCATCAACTGGGCACAAATCCAGACTCCGGGTTGCTACTGAGAAGTTCCTGATCGAAAATCCCAATAAAGGCTCAATCAGACGTGACGCAACTCTAGTAGAACAATTTCTATGAACACTTCATGGAAATTGTTCTACAAGTCGCATCGCGCTGTCGATGTCGCATCGCGCCTATATGCGGGAACCTTAACACTTTGCCCGAACTATGGACGAACAAAAAAAATATTAAATTAAATTAAAATAAGCCGTGGCAGCTAAGAAATGACCAGTCCCCACTGACGGCGCCCGTTCACGAACATGACGCATGGATCAGCACCATTCAGCTCAACCATTTTGAAGGGAACTTAATGATCCAACACACACGCCACCACCAGCGAGACATTTGAGTGAGCATGACAAACTCTCAGCCGCCAGGGCACATTCAAGTCAATGAAAGAAAAACCTATTAAATGGTAGCTTTATAGTAGGTAGAGATTTTGGAGAATCATGCATTAATTTAATTAGATCATGTTTTTACTTTAGCCGAGGGTAAAAAAAATTAACCATGTTTAAAAATCACATGCATAAGTAGTTTCAAATTAAATTCCACAAGAAAATTATTAAAAAAGTTTAAATATAACAAAAAAGGTAATTTAAAAACTGCACTGTAATCATATACGAACAAAAAAATTGGACAGATTCTCGCTAACAAAAAACTGTGTCAAGGCTCCCACTAACAGGCGCGACGCGACAGCACGACACAGAGGCGCCGCTTGTCGCGCGGCACGCGGTGCCTTTGTGTCACGCTGTCGCGTCGCTCCAGTGTGTACGAGACTGTAGTCGGCCACCTCGCTGTACGTACAGGCCGCTCGCTCTGTAGGCACACATTCACACATTATAGTCGGCCGACTGTTGGCCATTAAGGATCCCGAAGGCAGGCGCAACGCGACAGCGCGACACAAAGGCGCCGCTCCTCGCGCGACGAGCGGTGCCTTTGGGTCGCGCGTGATTCGCGTCTCGTGTCACGCCTGTTTGTAGGAGCCTTTACGCGCGCAAACGGCAACACTCACACATAAATATATTCACACTTAAAGAGGACTCAGTTTTGTCTTAGTGGAGTTCCGTCCGACTTTTTTTGTTCGTCCATGAGACTGTAAGCATGTTAATTAAAAATCAACCGGTTCACGGTTGTTCATATAATTATGTAATAATTAATAACCAGTAGGTAAATTGGACAAGTATTATTAATATATAATATAATAATACACCAATTAATAAAATGTCATGTTGATATTAAAGATATTGATTTTTATTTTTACTTAAACCTTTGTGTTAAACGGACACGTGACCGCGTTTTTAATTGATTATAAGGAACACAAGACCGTTAAACATTGATTTCTGGCACAGTTTACTTTGCCTCGTTGGTCCAGTGGTCACAAGCGCACTGCTGAGCATGAGGTCCCGGGTTCGAATTCCATTCCCGGGACTTGCCGGGCAAAGTGTTATTGGATGTTTCCATCAGGAATTTCTCAGTAACAGCCCGGAGTTTGGAAGTCGGCGGTGTGATACCCCGTGCCTCGGAAAGCGCGAAAACCGTTAGTCCTGCGCCTGATCTCTCTCCAGTCGTGTCAGATTGCCGTCCGACTACGGGAGTGAGGGAAGAGAATGTGTCTGCGCAGACACTTGCACTATAATATCTGCCGCATGTGATTGGCCGCCATGGCTGAATTTCGGTCTGGAGGACATCAACGCACAACCTCTTACCATGGATTCAGGACATGATGGGAACACCCAAATACTCCGAAGTATTCTATTCCGAATTTCAACGTTCCGATTTTCAAAAGTGCGAATTTCATAATACCAAGAATAATAATGACTATTATTAAAAACAGGCCAAGTGCATTATCTATAAAAACGGCAAAAAAAAAAACACGTTTGTTGTATGGGAGCCCCCTTAAATATTTATTTTGTTCTGTTTTTTAGTAAGCATTTGTTGTTATAACGGCAACAGAAATACATCATCTGTGAAGTTTTCAACAGTCTAACTATCAGGGTTCATGAGATACAGCCTGGTGACAGATCGACAGACAGACGGACGGACGGACAGCGAAGTCTTAGTAATAGGGTCCCGTTTAACCCTTAGAGTACGGAACCCTAAAAATCACGAAATTAATTTTACCGAAAGTCGTAAATGCGATTTGTTTTTTTTCCGATTTTCATACTTTCGAAGAATCAAATGCTCGATGGATTCTCGGTCCGAAAAACGACATTCCAATTTTCAATATTTCGAATAAACTGCTAAATTAGCAGATTCAATTACTTAGTATAATATTCAGTTACATAAATTCAAAATCTACAAGTAACGTTTAATGTAATTTAACAACATCTACTTTGTTATTAATATTTGTGTATTTTGTATTTTTGTGATTCCTTTTCCTTATACCGTCGGGTACCATCTATTGTTGCTGAATCATTTGGGTTAGGTTAGGTTAGAACTGTGACCAGCGAAAGAAAATAATTTTAGGCGTTTTTATTTCGGAATTCTAATTCTTCGGTACTTCGTATTTTTAATGTTTCTAATTTTTTGATATTCTATCTATTGAAAGTTTGAAACTCGGTATTTTGAGAATAGAAATTATAAACGTTAGGAATATTGAAATATCGGAATTATAAAAAATAGGATGAATGATAAATCGGAGTTGTTATATTATGAATTTTGATCCATTCTGAATTATGAAAATCGGTATTTTGAAATTCGTATTTGTGACTGACGGAATAAAGTTTTTCGTATTTATGTAGTGTACCTACCCGTACATGAAGGCTCCCGCAAACAGGCGCGACGCGACAGCCTGACACAAAGGCGCCGCCGCCGCCCGTCGCGCTGCACGCGGTGCCTTTGTGCCAGGCTGTCGCGTCGCGCCAGTGTGCACGAGCCTTGATTCTGAACCCCCTGCGTTGAAATTATTCGCCGGTTATAAAAAAAATTTTGCTATGCCGAACATTTTGACCGCGTAGGTATTGCACTTTAATATGAAATAGGCTCTGATTTTTTTTTTAATAGCCGACGAAAAATATCAGCAGACGAGAAATTTGTGTTGCATTTTTTCATAGCTCCAAGGGCATGATTTCTGAGTATTTGATTTTAATTTCAACTTACAATACCTCCGCGCGTTCCTGAGAAAAAGGGTCTTGACAGACGGACAGACGGATGGACAACGAAGTGATCGTCTAAGGGTTGCGTTTTTTCCTTTTGAGGTACAGAACTCTAAAAATAAAGATATATTATTAGAACTTTGTACAAGTATAGCACGAGCACTCGCGGGGCGTCGTCAGCACCCCCCGCAAACTTTAACACATCCTCAGGTGACAAGTGCTGTCACCGCACTAACCCTCCCACTTCTCATCGCGCCGTTCAAAGGTCACTTGATGTTACACGTACACCATGGACCTAATATACAAACTGGACTGAGCGCTCGTACCAAAAAAACGAGCAGAGAGAGATAATGCATACCGAGGCTTTCATCTCTTTCTAATAGGGTGACCAAACATTTTTCAACAGACAGAAAAGTTCGTTTTGAAAGAGATAATTTGTGTCCGGTTGATACTAAGTGATTTCAAATTATTGTTTTGTAGCGGTATCTACACCGCCACATGCGAGCTACACGTCACACTGACGTCACGCAAATCCTGCATCGTGCAAGCAGAGTTTACCGCGCGACTAGCATTTAGACAACGTCCCGACATCAACCGTCGGGCAGTTGCCCACCAGACACAACACCCGTCTGGTCGGAGGATCCTCCCTTTTCTATGGAGGTATGAGTGAGCTTTACACCCTGTTCCTCATACAACTATAGTTTGTAACTTACTTAACTTCATTGTAAGTAACTTCATTTAATTTTTTTTTCGTAATAAATTATTAAGAAAGAAATAATAATTTATGAAAAAAAAGAAAATTAAACCTTTAAAAACCTAACATATCGGAAAAGACTTTTTTCTCGAAAGCTGATTATTTGAAACTGACATTGTTGTATACTATATATATAGTCCTCCTTATCGATTTCGATAGCGACCCTTTGAAATTATTATTTCCTAGCGTGTGCCTGTTGTATACTATGTCGGTGTTGAATCGTGCATGTACCCATGTTTTAAAAAAGAAGTTATGATACCTAGACTACAATATTGTTGAGGAGACACTTGTCTTGTGTTAAATCATCAAATATGATCACGTATACGTGGTTTATGATGAAGTAGGCAAGCTATTTAAATGAAGTAAAGGGAAATAAAACTAAGTGTATGTGACAAACATTTTTTCAAATTCAAACTCGAAGCATTTATTTCAAATAAGTAAACCAATAACCAATAAACCAATATAAAAATCTGCAGGCTTAAAATGAAGGTTGCACACACCAGGATTTTTGGTAATTGTTTGTGATTCGGGAATTACATCCAACCATTTTTGCTTCATTTCTCCATAAGATGGAAAGTTGTAACCAACATAAAAATAATGCTATTTCAATCATGCGATAAGTACATAGGTGCAAATTGTATTTATTATACGCATTATATTAATAGTTTTAATCAGAAATACACTAAAGCGTTGGTTTCTTCCGTCTACGAAACTTCTAGAGCATGGTCATACTACATATTGTTATGGAGCAAAATCTTTGTAATTTCTTACCAATGAATGAAATGTTATGATAAGTGAAATGAAATGAAAAATATATATATGAAATTTTTGATACAACACTTCCACCATTTCCACCATAAAAATTACAAAAGAACCGTAGCTAAAAGTTTAAATGCGATGCGTCTTCACAAAATAACAGAAAAAGTCATTCGCATGTCAGATTATAGTTACAAGAGTAATTTTATGATAACTACCAAACAATTATTATTTTGATTATTTTATTTAAATTAAATTATTTACTACTATGTACAGATTGTAAACCTGTATATAAAATTATTTAAAACTAATCTAAAAGCTAAAAATATTTATACGTTACTTATTTTACTTGCAGTTGGTGAAATATTTTCTACCATCTATAACATTTTTATTTTCTGACAATTGAGAAAAAGGGACAAACAGCCTCTGCTCTGACTATCTCTCTCGGCTCGTTTTGCCTCGGCTAAGATAGCATAACAAAAGTAAACCTAAAATGTATGTAGCAGTTGTGGTTCATTTTTGTATGATACGATTTTTGGAGAGCTCAGTCCAGTTTGTATATTAGGTCCATGACGTACACAGACACGTATGTTTAGAAATAAAGAAAATGCCAGTAATTTTTAAGTTCGAAAATCACTGAGGTGTTGAGAGTACCCCGCGCGAGTGATCGCGGGTTAATTAAATTAGTTTTTTTGTTGTGGCTTTATGTGGATCCAAGGACTTCTTGGTAAAGATTTAGTTGAAATTCATGTCATTAAAAAAAAAATAGCAAATTATTTTACTATCAAGCTTTTTAAACAGGTATATATAAATATTCATTTATTTATGATATTTAAAATGTTGTATTTTTTCTATGTTTATTGATTTAAGAATTGGTATTTAAAAATATTCAAGTTTGATCCAACACGTAGCCTTTCTGAATTAAATTTAGACAGGCATTAAAAGCACTTTATGAAAAGATTTTTTTTTACCAAAAATTGTCTGGATCTTTATAATTTAATAAATTTTGTTTGAATCACCTACCTAAACCTAATCCACATTTTCGCAGAACGAAATTAGGCATGAAAGATGAAAATGTGCCTAAAATCTCTGCCGCCCCTTGTAATTTTCCAAGTAAGCGCGTCTCATGTAATTTTCCTAAAATTACATAAGAAATTTAATTAAAATTACATACACATACATACAATTTTCAATTTTTATTTCTTCTTCTTCTTAAATTCGTTCGTTAGACATCCAATTTCGTTCCTCTGTACCTAATCTTTTTAGAGCTGTGATCTCTCTGGAGCACTCCGAAGTTATATTAGATAAGCTCAAAAGCTTTATAGCTTCATAAAAGCCAAGCAGAAGTCATTGTATACCTAGGAATTGAGAGCATTGTAGCATTCACCAATTACCAAGAAGTCATTAGAGTGAATTAAATTAATAAAGAAGGTCTTTCTAAGGATAACAAGTTTAAAAGATGGTAAAACGACATATTACTTACTTATCTGAAAAGCGTTGTACTTATTTATCGTAGGTATCTACGTTTTCTTGTTGTTCGAAAAGCTCATGTTAATTCCCGCGTGATTCCAGCGTAAAACGCAATTGGTCACAAACGTTTAATTTTGTCAAATGGCGATTAATTTGTTAATTACATTCATTTCCTTTTTATTGTCTTTGGGTGGCGATGGGTGACGACGTTTTGAATTATCATCGTGTAAAAAATATTGCTAGAAATCTTAGGAAATAGGAAGGACTTTGTAGATTTATTACAATATCGGGCGTCATTGATCATCATTTGCATAAGAATACCCTAAATAAGTTTGTACAACTAATTTATTTTCGTTACCTATATGATATTCATCAAAATTATTTATCAATGTAATGCTACTTCATTGACTATTTGACATCCGAATTTTCCAATTTACTTATCTATAATAATTTTACAGAAGTCCTCGCAGACTGAATCATCATCGCTGAGCTGAAACTATTGACGTTATCAAAATATAACCATTTTGATTGAAAAATTGATCAACATCTAAACTAATACTATAATGAGAAAATATTTCTTTTTTTGTATGGTTGTTTGTTACGCTTTCATGCTAAAATGGCTAAGCGGATTTAAATGAAATTTGGCACATGAGTAGTCTATGACACGGAGAAGGACATAGGCTACTTTTCATCCTGGATCACAGACGAAGTCGCAGGCAACAGCTAGTCTTATAATAGAACTAGCGACCCGCCTCTGCTTCGCACGGTTTTTTTAAGACTTTATTCACTCAAACGTTCAAGTTTGACAGCTACCCCATCCTCGCGCGATCGGGATTCGAGATTTCTTTATTATCTGTATTATACCATAAACCTTCCGGAATAAATTCTGTAAATAATGGTGAAAACCGTATCAAAATTCGTTTCGTACTTAGTTTAGAAGAACAACGCTAACGAACAATAAATTGAACACGCTTTTCGTGTCTGTCTGTGTAACCACAGATATAGACTTTAATTTATATTATGTATAGATCTATTATTGTAAATACTTAATTAAACAGTCACGATGATTAGGTAGACTGTTCCTACAGCCCTACAGGTTTACTCATCATGACAGGTTTCTTTTGGGTAAACATTTATACAGGGTCAAATTAAATTAGCTAGCGAAACTTCGCAGACGTGATAGGTATCCATATCTAAACACGACAGAATAAAGACGATAAAAAATTGATGTTTTTTTTTTGGGTCAGCGACCTCTCTTGTTGCTGTTACTTGAAGTATGTGTAGAGAAAAACTGTTTTTTTTTGTTTTATCTTGTTTAAATATGGATCACGCATAAAGTTTACTCAAAGAAAATTTTTTCAATGCGATACTTCAAGTGAATAGCCGCCTGCGGTTAGTGACCCCAAAAAAAACTCATCTAATTAATTTCTTCTTTATTTGATCATGTTTATGTATCCATAGCCATCAGGTCTGCGGAGATTCGCTAGCTAATTCAATTTGACCCTGTATTCATTTTGTATTTCAAACATTGATAAACGAGACAGCTATATCATCATTTTAACTTTTAGTTCGCTGTGGGAAGGAATTTTTAACACTAGAGACAACACTACAATAAATACTAGAGGCATGGCTGATGCGTTGTCAAACCTGGAGACTAAGTTGACATGTCTCTTAATCAGCCTATCATGTTCCCACTGCTGGAACACAGGCCTTCTTTCGGTGAGACGGAGTGGGCCGTAATCCACTACGCGGGCCCAGTGTGAGTTAGTAGATGTCAAAATTTTCGAATTTGTTGGTTCTAGGATAAGGACATGCCGGTTTCCTCACGATCTTTTCCTACACTGTTTTGAGAGCAGTGGTGATGAAATAATTTACACAAAGTAAAGCGCCTGTTAGGGTTCGAACTACAACTCGTAAGTCGCGGTCGTTACCACTGGGCTACCACTGCGCTCACAAAATGTCTCATTTGGTACACCCATACACTAACCAAAACGCTGCTTCGAGATTGAAATAAGTACCTAGGTATAATGGTGGTGCTAGTAGCTTCCCTGGACGAGCTTCCCTAATTACGTATCACAATCTGAATCATTTTGAAGCCTATTGCTAATCCATTGCTTCATATGTTCGAAAAATTTGTCTGCTCAACAACGTAAATGACGCAATGAATGTTGTTGAACTGTCAAAATGAAAGCTATTCCTACTGTTAGTGTGTTACGCAATTACCCCGCTGATTAACACAGTCCGATTTAATTGCCTGTGGCATACGATCTGCAATAAAAGTTGCACCGTCTGATCAGTGTTTAGATGATGCAAGTCATTTGTTGCTTTAATTTTATTGTATGCCACGGGGAATAAACTTCCATCGTATAAATGGGGCTTTACAGAGAGAAAGAGCTTTACAAGTTCTACAACAATAACTTCATCAGCATTGCTATCCAACGCGGCAACGCTGCCAGCCTTTCGGGCACTTTTTCCATTGACAGCGATGCGGACGAATTTTTTTATGCTTAATGAGCTCTCTCCTTTTTGTCATTTATGTACTATCCTTACTACTCCTTTTTGTACTATGGGTAATGTTGGTTATTGCGCAATAGAAAAACCGTTTGCAGTTCAAATCACATTATAATGTACGATCAGATCAGATCAAATTAATCACACTAGCGAATCACAACCTGTATGTACACGACACAACTATACGGAACGCGCGACAGTTTCTAAACGTCTTCACTGCTTACCCGTCCATAAAAAACTGCTGTGTTCTGGTCAAGCCGGACGACGGGACGAGTTGAAGAATGAAAATATAATTTATTTTGATTTTCTGCAAGTCGTCCCAAATGGGCCGTAGGCATGTGGGACGAGTGGATGAATTACTCCGTCAATCATATTTGAAAAACTAGATGAGGTCGGCGTTTCCTATCTGACTTGCCTATCTTTTTACACATCCTTGCTAGAGCGGATTTGGCGATCAAATCTCTGATAAAGACCTCAGTAAAGTTTACGCAGAACTTTATGAGCCCTCTGAACATAGGCCCGAAAACGAAACCGCGAATTAGTTGAGTAAGAGTGAGAGAGTTCCCTCGGACACCTATATTAAGCATACTGCACAACTACTCGCGTACAACTTCCGAGAGCTCATAAAGTTTTGCGCGAACTGTACCTAAATCCGCTATATAATTAAAATTGTAGGTAGGTAACTAGGTTATTAAGTACTTACCTAGTTAATTTTCATTGGGTCCAAAATAAAAACAACCAAACATATCATTAATTAGCTGATACATAGATTAAAATTAAAGAGTACGATGATGAAAAGCAGGCTTGCAAAAACCAAATAGTTATCTAACATGATTGCCATTTCCAAACTGCAGGTTTATCCTTGAAAACGGGTCTCTATCAGAAAGTTATCAGCAGTTTGAAGTAGGTACAATAGATTAAAGGACAATGATTCGGCCGTTTTTGATAATTTCCCGTAAATACATGATCAGGCGCCGAATCTTATCACTCAGTGTCCGGACTCGGAAAGGGAGAGACGCGTGTTCTATATTTAAAAGTGGTGATGGTGATAAGCACGCGCGATGGCTACGGTACATGAAATGAAAATTATTTCCGGGGAGGAGATGGTTAGTGTTATTTTTTTTATTGATTTTCTTTTAAAAACACTTGAATTTAATCTGAAGGCAAGAGAAACACAATAATGAACATTTTTAACGTGTTTCTTCCGGGAAAATTCCTGAAACCATCGAGGGGAGAGTTAGGTACGTGGGCAGTGGACTGGCGAAGTGCCAAGTAGTACTACAGAAGTGCAATGTAATTGTAGACTAAGCAGAGTGCAATTTTATGAACTTAACCTGCAGAACTTTTTATATTTATTGTTATTTGTTTTACTTCAGAAGTTTAGAGGGATTATTAATGTTACTTTAAGTTTCTGTGTTAATTATACGCTACTATTTATGCTATTTAGATTTGACCACTGTTTTTCGACGCTATGATAAACGATATTTATTTCTGTTTTGTTCAATAAACACTTTTACATGTCGAAATTAAATTGAAAGCTAGATGAGTTCGGTGTTTTCTAACCGACTACTCCGTGAAGAAAAACCGGAACAAACCCAAACAATTGATCAGGTCATAATTGACCGAAGAGCGCGAAGCCTCTTCGTTTCAGCTTGGGCAAAAATGCTTTTCTCCTCTACATGTCGCATTTCTCAACCGATTTTCGTGAAATTTTGTGAGTAGGTTCGATAATTTTAGATTCAGTTTAAAGTTTTTTTTTTAAATGGCGTTCTTAAGGAGGTTGTAAACGTAAAAATAACATATTTCTGCCATTTCCCGCTCTTTGCGCGCGCCTTTTGTTTTATGGACTTTGATTTATTCAGTTTTAAGCTATGCAAATACAGACTCGCGAGGTGTACAACTCACAGAGTCACTCACTAGTTTAAGATGACCATGCAGATTAGCGTAGGAGATGGTCTTTTAGCAAAGAACCACACAGCTTATTTTCTTCATAGGTTCAGGCTCACAGTTTTAGGCTTGATTTGATTACTTCTACCTAGTTACAATTAATAGGAAATTATTATTTACATTAATATAAATATGTACAAGTATATCAAAAAGGGGAATTATTTAGATTAAAATTGATCAACGACCCAGGGAAGCTTTAAAAATTAATGGTCCTTGGGATATTCTGAACAATGGATAATAGGTACCAGCTAGGTCGGTACCTAGGTATTACTTAACTAATATTTTTATAGCCTATTGTGTTATAATTAAGTCTGTTAAAAGACTATTAACCCCGAATGAAATAACACTAGATTTAGATGATGAGAACAATTTCTTTGGCTGTTCCAAAGTTTTTTTAATTTTTTGTTATGACTTCATTGTCACTACTTGTCAACCAACATTTTTATTTAAATGCGTGAGTGTTGTGGAACACTCGGTTGGATCGAAGTTCCTTTCGTAGTATATTTAGAACAGGCATAGAACAAATTTGAATACCATAAAAAGGGCTATATTGAGTCAACCTTAAAAGGTAGACATAATTATGCTGTCGCGGACTTTATTTTAGAACTTTTAAAGAGGAACAATTCCGTCATATATGACTTTTGCATTACTTTAACCGTTTACGCAGCGCACGCAACGGAAGCTCTCAAAAGAAATCATTTTTACCCGCTTTTGCAACATTTTTCATTTATGCTCCGCTCCTATTGGTCGTAGCGCGATTTTATATAGCCTAAACCCGTCCTCAATAAAAGGACTATCCAACACAAAAGTATTTTTTCACTTCCAAGCAGTAGTTCCTGAGATTAGCGCGTACAACCAAACAAACAAATAAAGAAAGGGTTGTGACGGAAACTCGTGATGGATAATTCTTATACTTTTTTTCGCCTAGCCCCCATTCGTCAAGTCCGTACCGTGCGATAAACAACTTCGTTCCGAAAAAAGTCCGCGATAGCATAGTAGACATTTAGGCGAATGCCATTATTGGCAAAACTTTGTCCGTTGCATTATGTAAATTTGTTAAAATAGTTTAAAAATCGCGACAGAGCACGTATCGCCGCTATGTCATAACAAAAAACCTTCTAATCATCACCTTGCAGGATTGGAAATAAAATACATTAAAAATACTCGAAGTAGGATGAACATCATTTTTTAACCCACATGTTCGACGCAACAGGCTGATAAGACAACCGTCAAAAAAAAAGTAGGCATATACTTTTATGCTCTACTACCCGTGCGAAGCCGAGGCGGGTCGCTAGTGTAACCAACTAAATAGGTACCTACCTATCTAGCTAAAGTACGCATGGCACCAAAGGCAGGAAGCCTATAGTCAGTAGTCGGTGGAACTTTGCTGCCGATGATGATGATGATGATGGTGATGATGATGTCGATGATGATGGTGATGATGATGGTGATGACGATGGTGATGGTGACGATGGTGGTGATCATGATGGTGACGAAGATGGTGATGATGATGGTGATGATGACGGTGTTGGTGGTGATGATGATGATGGTGATGATGATGCCTGCACAAATGCCTGACATGATATGAAGCAAAATGAATGCATATGTTTCTAATCAATACTTACGTTATCAGAGATTACTTTACACAATACAATACGTTTTGATACATCGGTCGAATAAGTTTTATAGGTGTGGACAGGTAGTACCCTCTTATATCTATGGGTAGTAACCATAGCACTCACATTTAGCCAGTTAAGTTTACGTCCCATGCAAAAGGGGGCGAACTATTGCCATCATCCGGGCAGACTCCGGGCTGCTACTGAGTATAATAATATCAACTTTATTATATGTAATATAAAATAATCATAAAACAAATGGTTGTGTTGTGTTTATCTATAACTTTAAAAAATTCTTAATCTAGGGTCGTTGACCCATTTATATACGATAAACGTGATTTATTAGCCGTTGTTTACAAATATTTTTTCGTCTTCTCGATTCGGTTAGTACCAAATAGAATGAGAGAAGATGGAACACTCGCTTTAAATAGGTTGGTATTCCACTCTTGTCTAATCTTTGTGTATTGAATTTGCCGTCTAAAGGCGAGGCAGGCAGGCGCGATGCGACTCCGGTAGAACAATTGCCATGAAGTTTTCATAGAAATTGCTCCACCAGCGGCAGAGTCACGTCGAGTTTTAATAAAGCAGTTGTAGCCCGCCAAATTCAAATTTTCTTTGGTTTTTTTCAAATTACAGCTCTGTTTTGCGTCGTATGTTGATCAAAATATGATTCGCGACTGTAGGAATGATATAAGTAGGTATTTGTTAGATAATAATCATCAATTTCATATCAATCGTCCAACTGTGGAAATTTGTTCGGATCCACCTAAGAATTTTCATATGAAATATTCTGAAAAATTCTTAGGAAGTTCCACGACTGATATGAAACTGATGATTATTATTCAATAAATATACCATTCCTACAGTCGCGATCGCAGTTTGATCAACATAAGACGTAAAACAGAGCTGCAATTTACAAAATCCCAAAGAACATTTGAATTTGGCGGGATAGCCCGCGAAATTCAAATTATCTTACGTTTTTTGCAATTTGCAGGTCAGTGTCAGGTTGTATGTTGAACAAAATATGATTCCCGACCATAACAAGTATGTACTTACAGAATTATAATCATTAAAATCATTAATCCCACTCTCTAAGCTCATATTTAACCCTATTGATCGATATTTCGAAATAGTCATTCAATAGGGTTTGTATTGAACGTAGAGGGTTGTATTGATCATTTAAATGATTATAATTCTCTAAATAATAGGTCTTTACCTATGAAATTGCCGTTTTGTATGAAAAAATTTAAACGAATTTTTTTCATGAATTTTTTATTTGTATTAATCGAAGTAATCACCCATGCAATCAATGCATCTTTGCCATCGCAGTGGCAGTTTATTGATGCCCTTCTTAAAGAAATCAGCTGGACGGGAGGCAACAAATTCTTCAAAGGCATTTTGTACTGCCTCTCGGGTATTAAATTTTTTTCCCGCCAAGAAGTTATCCAAATTCTGGAAAAAGTAGTAGTCTGTAGGCGCAAGGTCTGGTGAGTAGGGCGGATGACGGAGAGCTTCCAACCCCAGTTCTTGCAACTTGGAGACCGTCTGCTGTGCAGTATGAGGTCGCGCGTTGTCGTGCAGGAGCAGCGGAGACGAGCGATTGACCAATGCTGGTTGGAGATGCGCCAGCTTCTCCATCATTGTGTTCAGTTCTTCACAGTACACATCTGCAGTAATGCTCACCCCGTTTGGTAAGAAGCTGTGATGAATCACACCGGCGCTAGACCACCAAACAGTGACCATCACTTTTCTAGGGGTTAGTTTTCGTTTAGGGCATTGTTTAGGTGCTGAACCAGGATCCAACCAACTTGCTGAGCGCTTACGGTTATCAAACAGAATCCATTTTTCATCGCAGGTAACAATGCGGTTCAAAATTCCTTCATTTGTGTGTCTGTTGAGCAGTGCAAGGCACGTCTCGACGCGTACTTCGCGCTGGCGATCATTGAGTTCGTGGGGCACCCATTTGTCAAGCTTTTTTACCTTGCCAATTTGACGCAAATGGACCAATATTGTTTTGACGCTAACGTCGAAAGCTGCTGCTAATTCAGCCGTAGATTGTGTATCATCAGCTTCCACAATCGCCTTTAATTCGTCATTGTCGACCAAAGTCTTCGGACGACCGCGAGGTTCATTTTTCAGGTCGAAATTTCCAGAACGGAAGCGAGCAAACCAATAACAGGTGGTGCGTTGGTTTGTAGTGTTAGCTCCGTAAACGTCGTTGATGTTGCGTGCCGCTTGTGCCGCGTTGCTGCCACGACGGTACTCATATTCCATAATTACTCGAATTTTTAACGTAGCCATGATGACGAAAAAGATTGAAATGCGATGAAAATGTAACACTAATCAATAAAGAAATGACTACTTTTAGAAAAAAAAATCCATGTTTTTAAAATAAAATTAATTTGAAATTAGAATTCTTAGCCAAACAAAAATTATTTTGATTTGAAATGGCCAGTACTGCAGAACGGCAATTTCATAGGTAAAGACCTAATATATGCTACATAACTTAAGTTTTTAGTCTTATAGCTCCTTATCTATAACGTTAGATTGTAATGTCATATTCTTTTTAAGTAAAACTTTCTGTTCTTTCGTGGGGTGGGCAAATCTGTCAAAAACTCACAATGCAGAGACCATTGTGACGTTTGTAAATTAGTAGACTTGGCCCCCTGGTGATTTGTAATACAGGCATTTTACGCATAACTCAGACACCAGCTAGAAAATTCTAGAATAAGCTTGTCATTGTGAGGAGAAATAAAGAACTTATTATTATTATACCTTTTACGGTCGCAAATCATATTTTGTTCAACATACAACCTGACACTGACCTGCAAATTGCAAAACACGTAAGAAAGAAAAACAAAAGGGTTTCCCCAAAAATTGCTGGCAAGACAGATCGCAAATAGAAAATGACGTCCTTGACACAGCGAAATATTTGCCGTGGTATAATTATATCGACCGGTTTTGTATAAACAACTCGTTTTATCGGTATTTTAATTCATTTATGTCAATTTATGTGGTTTTGATTTACGGTCACCGGCTTTTGGTTAGTTTATAGACGGTTAAGTTACGAATGTTGAATAATATGCTATCTAAGTAGGTAACGGATTGACCTTTCACCATGTTGGAGCACTGCTACCTGTCAAAATAACTTCAATCAAGACTTCAATAGTATAACTAGTAGGAACCACGGTCTAAAAAAACATATATTATAACTATCTACTACTTTAAACAGGTTCAATGAAATAACAAAACCCTTTTTTTCATTTATTCCTGGTTATTTCTTCGAGTTGCAAAAGCATCGCTTTCGATTTTATACAAGCTTTTTATTAAAAGTTAAAATTCAATTCAGAATAAGTAAGTATTTATACAACTCCAGATTGAAAGGGTGCTTGAAGCACGTTACGCACGATAGCCAGAATAATCTCTTTAATCTGTTTTTACAAGTGTTTTTTTTATTTATAAAATAATAAGTAGTAGGCACTTTTTGCCTTTGTTAACCTTACTTAACCTTTAGAAGTATAACAAACTTTTTATTTTTAAATACAGCTGAATTGACCTCCATATTTTGAAGTCGTTTAAAAAGAATTACCATCCAAATAGTTATCAATTCCAGTTCTAAGAGCTTTAACTTGGCACAAATTTTGCTTGACATTTAAAACCTTCCTAACCTTAAAAAATTCCAGGAGTAGGCAGCCAATAGTAAAAAAAAAGTAGGCAGTCAACCAATTAGATTGTAGGTTACCATTGGTGATTTAATATTTACTTTACAATTTACGTGTTTGGTAGGTACTTATGTTGTTAATTGAGACTTCTTAATTATAACATCCGCTCTCATTGCATAGTGCATTGAGGCAGAGCAAAATACAAAATTTAGCGTAGGTAATCTAGATAGGTAATGGTACCGATTCTTTTGTACACCGAACTAAACTAACTAAACTATCACTAAAATTCCTTACTTTTGAAAATGAGAATCTTATAGCTATTCTGCAAAAAAATATCTCTAATTTAAAAATTAATTTTGACGCAACTAAAATTTAATTTGACAATCGCGACACCACGTGCTTTTTTTTAGAGCTGGAGGCACGCATGTGGTCAGCGTCAACGTGTTTTTTATGGAATTATGTACTTTTTTTTAAGGAAAATATGAAAAAAAATTTACCTACATGTAGAGTTTAATTGGTTTAAGGGTGTCATAAAGGGGGTCGAAATTTTCATTATTTTTGCGATAGGACACACCATTTTCGAGATATAAGCAAAATAAAAATTAAAAAAGATACAGTACTGTTTTTGCACCTGAAGTCGAGGTCTTGTCGTGAATTTTAGTTCATGACAACTAATTTTATTCCACACCTTTTTAATCGCGATTAAAAATAGCCAGATTTAGTTAGATAACCAAAATTATAGGTGAAAAAAGTCAAATTCAGAATGGCAAAATTGGCATTTTCACTAAACTAATACTTCAGTGCCATCTTAGTGCTGTCAAACTAAAATATAGTTAAGTTGTGTCACTTTAGTAAATTTCAGAATGAGAAATCGTCGTTTGACAGGAATAAACTAAATTTTAGTGATTTTTAGTCTAGTTTAGAGAATTTTGTGACAAGAGAATCGGCACCAATGTCTCGCTGACGGTGGCGCATGATCATTTAGCTCCCTTCAAAATATTTAATCTGAATGGTGCTGATTCATGCGTCATATTCGTGAACGGCCCCCGCGCCGTCAGTTGGGACGGGTCATGTTTTAGCTGCCAGGACTTATTTTAATTATTTTATGTTTGGATTGTTTTTGGTTTGTTTTTATTTGCTGTACCTACTCTGGATGCTTTTAACATGTAGGTACTTTTTTTGACATCGTTCCCACATATAATTATAAGTTCAACATTAATGATGTACCTAACTAATATTTTTGTAACAATATAATTTAAAAGAGTACCCATGAAGTTTCTTGCCCGTTCTTCTCCATAGGTACTACGCTTTGGAATGGGCAACTAGCTTCATATTTCTGACTGACCGACTCCTTGATAGTTCAAAAGTGCCTGTAAATGGTTTAATTGAAATAAATGCTTTGAGTTTGAGTTAACCAATACCTATTTACTTGACTTCTACTATCTTCAACTTACCTGGGTTTATCAAAATTGTACGACCACTTACCCGGTTCTAAAATACGAGTTAAGGCCCCCGCAGACAGTCATGACGCAACAGCGCGACGCGACTCTAGTAGAATAATTTCTATGAAAACTACATGGAAAATGTTCTACTAGAATCACGTCGCGCCTGTATGCGGAAGCCGTAAACATTTTGGTAGTTTTAGCTTTTAATTTGACCAGGTTATAAAATAATTAACACTGTATTGCCTGAATCGAAGCATCCTAGTTTCCTAGTATTTTATTGATCAACATCAAATGTCAAACACATTTAACTTTTTGCCGTAATTTTTAACGACCGTCTAAGTTTTTTTTTTTTACTAATATTATTTTATTTTAAAACAACCTAAGTACTTTTTTTGGCCAACTAATTAGTTGGTAGGTGCATGTGTAGGTAATTATAATATTGAGAAGACCTTGGCTTTCAAAATATATAGATACGTAATCATTATTTATAGATAATTAGATAGATGTTAAGTACCTACCTACGTGTAACTGGTAGACTGTAGATTTGTGAACCTTTTTATATTTTGTTGAGTACCTGTTACTTGTTGACAGGCCTACACTGTCCTCCCATATCTATCAACACTGTAATTGGAAACATTGTAAAAGCCCCTTATTTTTAAAAGAGTAACCGTGGAGTTTCTTGCCGGCTCTTCTCCATAGGAAACAACCAATTGGAACTGTGCACCTAGCTTCTCACGTTTCATAAGTGCCCATGTTGGTTTATAAGAAATCAAATATTTTGATTTGATTTGATTTGATTTAACAAAAAAATGTAACTACATCTAAGTCACTTGTTTTTCAATGTTTGACTAAAGAAGAAGAGCAGTGGTGGCCCAGTGGTAACAGCTGCGACTTACGAGTTGTAGGTCGTAGGTTCGAACCCAGACAGGCCCTTTACTTTGTGTAACTTATTTCATCACCACTGCTCTCAAAACGGTGAAGGAAAACAACGCAACGTGAGGAAACTGGCATGTCCTAGAACCAAAACTTCGAAGACATGTGACATCTACCTACCCGCACTGGGCCCGCGTGGCCGTCATCTCACTGAGAGGAAGCTTATGTCCCAGCAGTGGGAACACTATTGGCTGGTTAAGCTACCTATGTATGCATAAAAACACTACCCTACTTTTGTGCTCCGTTGCAGTCAGGTAAGAATAAAGAAAGTCCATCTGCTACCTAAAAACTCAGAGCATTACCAACGCTACGCTTCTTTATCTCCATGCTAATTTAAGGCGCAGATATACGATTTTTAATGATTTCAAATTGAACATCACGTCTAAACGAATAGTCATATTTGTTTGAAAAAAATATGTGATAAAATAGACTGTTTTCTTCGTAATTTGATATTATGAATATTTGAAATTATATTTTTATAACATAGTGTAATTAATTTGTAAAGTAATGTCTACCGCGAACACAAAAACGATAATGACGCAAAAACTATCGAGCGTATTTTCATGAAATCTGCACCATGTAAAAGACAATTTAAGTACCCAAAATTTTGTATACGGCTTTTATTTGTATTGTGTTTGATAAATCAAGGGGGGTTGTTTTTGCGAAATAACTTGATGCGCGTTGAAGCGGGGGCTCTTCCGGGCGACGGGCGGCAGTGCATCGCTGGCCAATGTCCGAGTAAAAAGTTTCGCATGCTCCTCCCACTCGCTCAAGGTCGCTGGCACTTATTGTCGCCTTAAGACTTAACACATTCAGAAGAAAAGAGATTTAATATGGGTAATGTATTTCATTCATGCACGAGCAAGATGAACCATTTCGTTTCCAACTATTTACAAGCAATCTAGACTGAAAATAAATGCCGGGTGACATGGACATCGACACTCAACCTGTTACCATGGATTCAATGAAATTTTCCGTCGGTTATAAAAAAAATGGTGTTCCATACATTAAGGGCGAATTTCACCAAACTTCTATACCTAGAATAAGTCTTATCCTGAAAATGAATTTTGAATTTTTGACAGTTTTTCCTACTTGAACTGTCAGACGTCAATTTTATTCCACAGACAAAATATATCTGACTTTGGTAAAAATCAGCCCTTAGAGTTTTAGAGCGCGTGGGTATTGCACATTTCTATGAAACAGCACATTTTTTTTTTTAAAGCTAAGCCGGCTAATCATTTCTACGGTAACGGTACGGGGTCTAGAATCATGAGCTGAATTCATGGTTTCAGTTTGCGCGTCTGTGTCCCTGCTACCCAGTACATTATTTCAGGAGTGAAAAGCGCGATCGTGGAATAAAAACCTGTTTAATTTTCGTTAGCTCTATCAGTGCTTATTGTACCACAAATCACTCAAATACGTTTAGCCCTAAAATAAATGAAATCATCGTTCTGTTCAATCGTTTAAATTTAAAGGATGACAGTGACAGAATGATGATTTAAACCTATGTTATGTGCAAGTGAGCCTATAAGTCCTGTCCAGACGAAAAAGTAGGTGATTAGCCAGCTACAATAGGAATAGATCCCACGCCGAACATTTCAAAAAGAGTTGAAAGTTCAAGCTCAGTTGAAAGAATAGAAGAGTGCTATTGTGAGAAAAGTTAATGAGTTCATTATCAAGACTACAAACTATTATAATAAATTAGTAAACAACAATTATACCATTCCTCAAAGGAGATCGTAGCGTACCAACTTACAAACAATTAAAATAACAAAGAAATGCGTAGCCTGCTCAGTGAGTCCGTAACTGAATTCCAGAGGATCGTTGAACTCATTGACGACCCGCAATAGTTGTTTCACTTGGGCGTGCAGTTGGCGCGCAGTCTCTGCGGCAGGCTATGTGTCATCGTATAAATACCTTTTGCGAAAAATTTAACATATTTAGCGATTGTCAAAACGGTTTCCGTAAAAATCATTCCACCACATTAGCTGTTTATAAATATACTCAAGAAGCCCTTAATATTATAAATAACAAGGAATACGCAGTACGGATATTACTGGACATGACCAAAGCGTACGACAAGGTACAATTTAAAATACTGCTTAATAAACTGTATGGAATAGGAATCCGCGGGAAAGCGCATGAATGGCTTACGTCATATTTAAAAAATAGAGAACAAATAGTTGAAATCGAATACTTCAACCACAATAGTAGAGAAATAGAAAAAATCCGATCTAAAAGCAAAATAACTAACGCTTCCATCCCCCAAGGAAGTGTCATAGGTTGCCTATTATTCCTCGTTTACATCAATGACTTACCGAAAACCATAGAGGGGCCATGTGTTTTATTCGCGGATTACATATCTTTATTAGTCTCATGTCAAAACAACATAAACATAGAAGAAAAACTTAGTTCCACACTCACAAAAACATGTAACCTCACACCCCCCCCCCCCGCCTCCTCACCTCGTGGATGACCTCACATAATTTAGAAATTAATTATACTAAAACAAAATTAATGACTTTCCACCCTTATCAAAACTCAAAGCATTTATTTCAAATAAACCAATTACAGGCACTTTTGACTTGTCTGACTGACTTTTGAATTGTCAAAGGGTCAGTCAGTCAGAAAAATGAAGCTAGTTACCCATTCCAAAGCGTAGTAGGTACCTATGGAGAAGAACGGGCAAGAAACTCCATGGACACTCTTTTAAATCAACATATAGTTACAAAAAACAAATTGTTTACATCATTCATGTTCAAATTAAAAATGTGAGAACGATGTAGAAAGACGTGCACGTTTAAAGTATCCGTAATAAAAAAGATAAAAAAAAACAATTCAAAAATTTAAATAAAATAAGCCGTGGCAGCCAAGAGTTGACCAGTCCCTACTGACGGCGCCCGTTCACGAACATGACGTATGGGTCAGCACCATTCAGCTCAACCATTTTGAAGGGAACTTAATGATCCAACACACCCGCCACCACCAGCGAGACATTTGAGTGAGCGTGACATACTCTCAGCCGCCAGGGCACATTCAAGTCAATGAAAGGGCCTAATATTGAGCCTTGTGGAACACCTATTTTTACTTTTAAACCACGTGAATTAACACCATTTATTTGGACTTTTTGCTGTCTATCATTTAAATAAGATTCTACTAAGCTAAGCGCAAGTTTATCTAGCCCGTAATGCTCAAGTTTTAAGAGCAAGGTTTTGTGTTCAACGCAGTCAAATGCCTTGGAGAGGTCACAAAAGATTCCTATGGCATCCTGGGCCTCCTCCCACGCTGCAAATATGTGGTTAATAAAGTGACACCGGCGTCAGTCGTACAACGTCCTCTGGAGAAACTATATTGCTGGTCGTGTAAGATTTTGTTGGTATTAAAATGACTAAGCATCTGATTGAGCATTACTTTTTCGAAAACCTTGCTGAATACCGGCAACACGGATACTGGTCTATAATTGTTGGTGTCTTTGCTGTCCCCAGATTTAAAAAGTGGTATAACCTTACTGTATTTCATTAAATCTGGGAAGACTCCTTGATCTACACACAAATTAAATATCAAAGCTAGGTAAGGTGCTATAGTCTCGATTATGGATGTACAAACTTTGATTGACATTTCCCATAGATCTTCGGTCAATTTGATTTTTATTTGCCGAATAGCTTTTATGACTATCATAGGGTTGATATGTTTAAATTTTAATTTAACCAGGCAGCCTGGAACGTTCGCTCTTAATAAATTAATTGAGACATCCGGTGAGGAATTTAAAGCTTCCGTCGTTTTATATGGTATATCGTTATAGAAGTTTACAAATTCTTGAGCTACTTCTAAGTTAGAGCTTATGGCACCACGTGAAGTCACCAATGTATAATCAGTTCTTCGTATTTTTTTCCTACTAATTTCGTTATTTATAACTTTCCAAACTGTTTTTATTTTATTTTCTGCGGATTTGATCTTGTTGCTAATGTACAGGGCTTTAGCTATCTTGCAGGTATTCCTAAAAGTTTTGGAATATTTAGCAACATACTTGTTGAAAGTTTCAGTGTTAATGTAAGGCTTAAGGCCATACAGCTCGAACAGTCTTTCCCTGCTTATCCTAATACCTCTAGTAGCCCAGTCACTAAATATAAAGTTAGGGCAAATATTTTTAATTTTCTTTTCAAAAGTTTTATCGAATTCCTTGTGCACTACTGAAAAGAAATCCTGATACAATTTATTTGCATCGTTCATATTATGGCCCAGAACATTTAACTTATTATTAAGGGTACTATTGAATCTATTTAATTTGCCAGTCGTTATTGGTCTAAATTGTATTTGCACTTTTTGCAATGGTGCTTTAAAATTAAAGGATACTGTTTGTCCACTATGATCAAAAAGTTCCTCTACACTTAAATTTCAACTTTAACGGCTCAAAATTGGAAACTGTTGAATTTTAATTGAATGAATTTACATTACTTGGACTTACAATAGATAAACATATTAACTGGAAAACACAAATACGACAAACCCGTTCAAAAATTTCCATCGCTCTCCGCGAAATTAAAAAGACAACTAATCTTCAAACTGCCCTTACCACCTATTATGCGTATGCCAATGCATGGCTTAGCTACGGCGTAACTCTCTGGGGCAATAGTCCAGATGCACCTTTCCTATTTACCCTACAAAAGAAATTAGTTCGGATCTTAGTAAACATTGCTCAAACTGACAGCTGCAAACCCTATTTTCTAAAACACAATATTCTAACCCTCCCCAGTATTTATATTTTAGAAACATGTAAATTTGTTCGTAAGCATCAAGAGTTCTACACAAAGCGCGAAGACATCCAATCACAATACACAGTTAGGCACCGAACTAGGCTAAACATACCAACATCCAAGCTAAAAATGCATTCTACAAGTACCTACGTAATGTCTATAAAAATATACAACAAACTTCCTGAGATAATAAAGAAAGAAGAAAAGTTAAATATATTTATAAAAAAACTTAGACAACTACTGATAAACAAATGTTATTACTCCTTAGACGAATATTTAAATGATAAATATAAATAATATGAGAAAAGTATTAATAATAATGTAATTTATATAGTATATGTTAAAATTATAAGTAATAATAAATAATATAATAATAATTCATAAAAATAATTTTACTGATAATCACGCAATTTATAGGTATGTTTTAAAATATATTTATGATACAGTAATAATGAATAAATAATATAATAATAAATAGTCAATAAAATGACAATATAATTAAATTATATAAGAATAATAATAAATACATAATATAAAAATAATAATTATTCAAAGGAAAACAACAAACAGAAGTATAATACATTATGTAGGTACAAGTATATAAAAATAATTTAAAATATTTAAGTACATTTGCAGATAAAATAATACTTATGTAAGCGAAATGTTACTATCTAATTTGCGATCTCCTAACTGTATTACATAACAATTTAATGATCATCTAAAACGGGGCTTCCTCTCTCCTACCCTTTTGCTGTGCCCCACAGGGTCCATAATGATCTCAATTATATTAGTTACCACCTAACTACACATTATGGTAAAGCAATAAAAATATTGAGTATTGAGTATTGAGTCTCCCTCCATCCTCCACTTCTCACTGCCTTCATGCAGTGCAGCGTGTCTGTGGCTGTGGCCGAGCGTTGACATAGGCCCTGTTTAAAGATTTTTTCATCGAGTCTTTTCTCAGCAAGAATGCGTAGGTATTTAGCAAGATGCTGCAGTATCAGGATTTTATATGAAGTGAATGTCTGGTCTCTAGTAGGCTATAAGCTCTACCTACAATCAACATACTAGGTCCTAAAGGTGCCATAGCCTGTCTACAAGGGCCCATTAGTTAAATTAATAACAGCGTCAGATCTCTGTTGCTTACTGGTAATCTGCTTATATACTCTGCCACGAAAGACCTGAATAAAATACATAAAACCTAAAGTTTACAGTTTTTAGACTCTCAGGCATCTTTTAGATTGTCGAACGTTTTTAACACGTAGTTTTTTATTTTATTTTTTTGGGATGGGTTTGCTCTTGACTCTAGTCTAGGTCAGAGATGACAGAGACCATGGTCTAAAAAAACAAGGTCTAGCATTCCGGGAGTGACACATGCTTACGTCACTATCCAGTTGCCACTTTATAGCAGCAAAACACGAATTATGGAAACATTTTCAGTCACCATTCTGTTAAAATATATATATAAACCATTTAAATTGTCGTTTCATGTTTCTAATCAAACGAAACAATTCAATTTAAACAATACCAACGTAATTGTTAGTTAAAACCTCTTTGTTTTATCGGATTCGCACAAGTAATAAAAGCGATTAGGGAGTTATTATTACACACTATTAGTAACACAGCGGTGATGACGTAGGCTTGTGTCACCCTCGTGACCGCAATGCTATACCTGGCGAAGTTTATATTATACCATGACAGAGACAAAGTAGACGATGGAGTGAGACTGTACACTCTCACTTTGAAGAGATTTGGGTTGTATGCGGTTGGAAACACAGACGCAGGTAGAGAGTTCCACTCTTTTGCTGTGCGCATTATAAAGGACATTTGGAAGCGCTTAGTGCGAATTGGTGGAATAGCAATTAGGTAGGGATGGTACCAACATCGGAAACGCGGAAAAGGAATCAGCGGTCCCATACATCTGCTGAGGTCGCGGATTGTTCGAAAGAGTTACCGTGGCCCTGGCGCACAAGCAACTGAAGGAACACGGGTGGGTTTTAGTCAGTACGAGTCTGACACGCCCTTCCGCTCCGCCCAGAGCGGGAGAGGTCATTTGATGAATTACCAAACAAAAAAAAAACAAAAAGGTAGGGATGGTAACTTGCAGTGCGTCTAGATGTCTGATGGTAGAAGGGGGGCGATGGAATGAGGTCGTGGAGTTCTTGGGCACACTACTTGGTGGTAGTTAGTATTGAAGAATCCTTAATGATCGCATAGGCAGGTAAACAGCACTGCAGTGGTATTCTAAAAATCTCTGTGTTTGTAATCTGTGTGTTGTTTCTTAATCTAACCTAACCTTTTCCCAACTTATTTCGGGTCGGTTTCCAGTCTAACCGGTTGCAACAGATACTTATCCAAGACGCGTGATCCCGACATACCGGTTGTATAAATATTGCACATTTTAACTTACTATTTTTACAAGTTGCTTGGAAAGGATCGAGAAGTCTTCCTCTGTTTGATCCACTTTATACCATTATTATATAGGTAATAATACTTTACAGTTTAGAGGTTGCGAATACTAATGTGTGAGTACCTACTAGATCTTTCATGAAAAACGTCAGCTGTTTACGTTAAGTTTTATTTGACATCGACGCTTCTATGTAAAGAACAGTTTAACCTGTTTAAAAAAATATTAACGCTATTGTTTCAATTCTGCCATACCGTCTAGATTTGCAAGATAAAATAATCTAGGCACATTTGAGAGAGTTAAGTTACTATCTTGGCACACTTTTGATTCTGATTTGTTACAGTTATAAAGGCAATCATGTCATTTGGTCTAAATTGGCTTTTATTTTTATATAGTTTCTTCTATATTTTGTGAATGTGAGAACGTTGTAGACCTAACTTGTAGACTGTAGATCTGTGGACCTTTTATATTTTGTTGAATACCTGTTACTTGTTGACAGGGCTACACTGTTCTCCCATATCTATCAACACTGTAATTGGAAACATTGTAAAAGCCCCTTATTTTTAAAACAGTAACCGTGGAGTTTCTTGCCAGCTCTTTTCCATAGGAAACAACCAATTGGAACCGTGCACCTAGCTTCTGACGTTTCATAAGTGCCCATGTTGGTTTATGTGAAATAAAATATTTTGATTTGATTTGATTTGACTATCCTCGTCGTGTTTCCGTATGAATACCTAAACAATAAAAGATTTCCCTAGAGGACCGTGAACGATTCCTAATATCCTTATTTTGAAACAAAATTACATTTATTTACGCCTTTAAAATTTTACTAGCTTCTACCCGCGTCTTCGTCCGCGTGAAATTTCTTGTTCCCCCGACCCACCTCGTCGCATCGCATCGCCTGCCCGCGCTATCACTTCGTTTGCGCTTAGCGTTCTTTCTAACTTTTTCTCTCATCGTCTCTTAGGGGTCCTAACGTGATGGCTTTCCTCACGAATTGGGCTATCAAATGCAAAAATAATTTTATAAATCCGACGGGTAGTTTCAGAGATTACCCACTACATACAAACAAACAAAGAAACACATTTTACCTCCTGATAATTGTCAATATATTATACATATTGTTATAGTATCGACTAGTTTTGATTTTGCCCGCGTGTTAGTAAACTACTACTATAAAACATACCCTATGGCGCTCGCCAATGAGAGAATTTTCGAAATCGGATACTTCCAGAGATTACCTGCTACATCCAAAATTACTGACTTTACCTGTTTGTAATTTTAGTGTGGATTATTATTAATTTATTAGCTTCTGCCCGCGACTTCGTTCGCGTGGAAGTCGTAAGACACCACAATATACTAAAATAACAGCCATATTTTTTTTAAACTTCTTCGTTGTTTTGGTGTCAGCAGCCAACAGTTATAGAGAGTCAGGACTGGTGACGCGGGAGCAAGCGACGTACAGTTGTCCGTGTGAGAAGCAGCTCGTCCTGAGGTCGACACACGCAGACTTTAGCAGTAATTTCTAATTCCTTGCGAAGTTTTTCGTTTTGAACGCATGCGTTCCTGCGTAGGTATACTACCTAATGGCACAACACTGTTACTCTGACTATTGTACTCTTACAGATTATTCCTGACGAACAGCTATCACTAAAATAATATAACATTACAGTAGATTGTAAACACACGGGATCCCTTATTAACAGTCACCTAACAACAGAAATGTATGTCCATTACAACTTTAAACGACAGAAGAGGCCTAAACATAATGTTTTTCTTTGTACGTTCTGCGAAGAAAGTTCTGTAAAAAAAGAACAATTCGGTTTTAGAAAGGGCAGTTCCACTGCTCTAGCAAGTTTTGCGCTAATAAAATACATAACTGAAAGTTTAAATCAAAAATCTAAGATAAGTTGCGTGTTCCTAGATATGACAAAAGCCTTTGATTTTGTTTGCCATAAAACACTACTTTCAAAGCTTGAGCACTATGGAATCCGGGGTAAAGCCAACGATTGGATTAAAAGTTATCTTTCCGAAAGAGTACAATGCGTGGAGATAACAAAAACTTGTAAAAATGAAAAACAAACCTATAGGTCGGAATATAAATTAAATAATTATGGCACGCCACAGGGAGGAATCGTCTCCCCACTACTTTTTCTTGTTTACATCAACGACATTCCAGAGGCTATAGGTAAAGATTGCATACTATTCGCTGATGACACTACAATAATGATTAAGAGTGACAATAACAAAAATTTAGAAAATGAAATCGTCTTAGCCCTCGATAATGCAATCGATTGGCTAGAAAAAAATAACTTAAAAATAAATATGACTAAAACCAACATAATACAATTTCAGACATACAATTCAAACATAAATAAAATAGACATTAATTATAAAGATTCTCACTTGACCACTGTCGATAATTGTGTATTCTTGGGTATAACGATCGATAAAAATTGCAATTGGAAAACACACTTAGATAAAATTCTTACAAAAATTGATCGTTTTATATATGTCTTGAAAAGAATTAGACAAACAGTAAACTGTGATACTGCAATGCTGGCTTACCATGGTTATGTGTCATCTGTACTTAGATACGGCATAATAATATGGGGTAATTCAGTAGATTTTGACAGAGTTTTTAAAGCTCAAAAAAAATGTATTCGAGCAATTTGTGGAGCTCACTTTTTAGACAGCTGTAAGCCACTATTTCAAAAACTTAAAATTCTACCTCTGCCATGTTTATATATTTTTGAAATAGGTATGTAGTTTTGTTAAGAAAAACTACAATTTATTTGAAATTAGCACTGACAGGCCAAATAGCCGAACACGGCATAAAGATAGACTTCGGCTGCCACAAATAAAACTAAAATTATTTAAGAAAAATGTATACTGCATGTCGATTATTATTTACAATCATTTACCAAATAGTTTACAAGACTTACCGCTGACAATGTTTAAAAAAATACTTTTCAACCTGTTAATATTTAAAAGATATTATACCATTAAGGACTATTTAGAAGACAAATCAATAGAATCTGAAATTTGTAACTTAGATTAATTGACGTCGCTTATTGTGAAAACATTTGCACGCCATGTTATGGCAGGATATGCTGAAACAAATTTACTATAACACCTTATGTACCATATTCTAGCAAATAAATATTTTTGATTTGATTTGATTTTGAAGGATCACATAATAGTATTACAAAATGTAAAAAAAGAAGCAAAAAATATGTCAACTATTGGTAATCGAACGTTTACAATGCAGTCGCCGAACCGCTAAGCTATTTGCTTTGTTGAAAGTTGACTAAAAAAACAACCGACTTAAAAAAAAACATTACAAAGTGAAAAAATATAACTTTAATTTCGGAAGTCGGTGGCAAAACAATAAATTACAGATCCAAAGCCACCGAATTCCGAAATTAAAATATTTCTTTTCACTTTGTAGTGTTTTTTTTGAAGTCGGTTGTTTGTTTTTTGTAAAAAAAAAGTTTTTATTTTTCTCTTTTTAGTGGGTCAGATAGTAATTTATTTATGTTATAATAGCCTAATATATGCCAACAGCTCGGCATAATCACCTTTTACAAAATATTTATTTTCCCGATGCCGGGAAAAGAGGAGTTTATTGTTGAGGAGTTCTCTTGGTAAAAACCAGAAGAATTGGAGCTGATGGTGGCTTCACCATCAGCTCCATTTCACCATATGCATTGTGGCAAGAATAAATTGCTTAGCAACCAACGAAAGAGCATTGCTAGAGATGACGCGATTACGCAACTTAAATTCAGTCTCAAATTGACGCATCAGCATGACTAGTAGGTAGTGATTGTCCTATTTAAAACTTCAATCTTATTTAGGTATTTATTTGGACGAACTGAACATTTTGGCATATTGAACCGTATGTAGTAAGCCCAATAAAAGGTAACTGCTGTAAATCGTTGAGGAATTCCCTCGACTGTCTATGGTCTCCATCATCAGACCTGTAATGGCACTTATAACCCATATGGGTGCAAAGTTCTCATCAATATAAATGAATTAAGTCCAAACACAAGATAGCTACTGTAAACCGTTGAGGAGTTCCCTTAACTGTCCTTCGTCTTCATCATCAGACCCCTAATGACAGTCACAACCCATCTAGGTGTAAAGTTCTCATCAATACAAATTAATCAAGCCCAAACACAAGGTAACTGCTGTAAATCGTTGAGGAGTTCTCTCGACTGTCTTTCGGCTCCATCAGCAGATCGACTCCAGACCTTCATTAAATTGTAGTGCTTTAAAATACTTAATGAAAACACTAACAAACGCACTAGTCGTCCCTACGATTTTCGAAGGTTCCCCTCGATTTCTCTGGGATGCCATCATTAGATCCTGGTTTCCTTATCATGGGACTACCCTTGGGATATCTTCATTCCAACAAAAAAGAATTATCAAAATCGGTTCATAAACGACGAAGATATCTGCGAACACACATAAAATATATATATATATATATATATACGATCGAATTGAGAAACCTCCTCCTTTTTTGAAGTCGGTCAAAAATTTCATGCATGACTGCTTAGCTTCAAAAAGGTATTAAAAATCATTTAAAAGGTTAAAGCGATATCTGACTTTTCTAGTATTCAAACCTCAGTTGGTCCAAAAGGGTTTTTGATCCTTACTTATATGAAACAGCAACAATTGCATAAAAAAAGTTTTTGCGAAATTTTTCATTTTCTTGCTGACTGTACATTTTTTTTTATCTGTGAATTAAATTTATTCATAAAATATTTAATTTATCTGTGTAAAAAACAAACGAATAAATTGCAATATTGCTGATCCCCCACTGCAAATAGCGTGATAATTTATAGTCTACACCTACAGAGTACAGACTGACCATGGAACATCTATGCAAATTTGCTGGAACAAACAGACAAAAATTATAAAAAAAATATTTTCGGCATTAAAATCTTTACCAAATTTCGCAAAAATTTCCTGAAAAAAAAAATACAGTCTTGGACGTTTTGAGAATTGGACATTTTAAGAATTGGACATTTTGAAAATTGGACGTTTTGAAACCTTTGGACATTTTGAACCTGAACGTCTTGACGTTCAGGTTCAAAATGTCCAATTCTTTGCTACGGTTATAATATATGTAACTTTTTTTTTAGCCTATGTTGTCCTGCAGGGCAAAGGTCTCGCTTTCTCCTTTCCACTCCTCTCTGTTTTGAGCTAGCGTGGACTATTTATGCCTTTACCTTAAAATTAAAAACAAAAATCGTATAATCAAACTAGGCTGAGAATCAGCAGTTTTTGAACGTCAAAATGACATTAAACCGTCCCCAAAACGCTCGCCCTTCAAATAAATAAGGAACTAACTGACCGACTCCTTGACTATTGAAAAGTGTCTGTAAATGGTTTCACTTTGAATTAATGACTTTACTAATTTTATACGTTTTTTTATAGCATTTATAACGATTCGATTTCGACGATTGTCTATTGTTTGGTGTTAATAGCGCAACGGTACTCGGAGCCGCAGTTACAGTTTATCATTCGTTCAGTCTTCAGTTTAGTTCTGAACTGAACATCGATATAAGAATAATAGTTTTTTTATATGAATTTCTTAGACGTCTTTTTCATCATGCTTGAAAATTTGGAACAATGACAAAAGTTCAGGTATTATTAAGGCTACACCAAAATAAATGGTTGAATATAGTTAATAATTTGACTCTAAGTTATTCTTGAATAGATTTAAGGCTCCAACAAAAAAGTGCGACGCGACGCGACGCGATTCTGGTGGAATAATTTCTATGAAAACTTCATGGAAATTGTTCACTGGAGTCGCGTCACGCCTCTCTGCCGGAGCCTTTATAATGATTTTGATCAGTGGCACGAAATCTGTAATTCATTTACTTAGATGAAATTTTGAACTTTTATTATATGATATCTTGACTCTAACCGTTTTGTAAATTAACATGTCCTATCTAAGGGATTCATACCATTACCCTATTGAATGACTATTTAATTAAATCTTGACATTTGAGGGTAATTCTAACTTAAGGAGTTGTATTGCTGATTCTAATGATTATAATTCTGTAATTCTATATTTGTTACGGCCGCGAATTATATTTTAATCAACATACAACCTGACAGTGACCTGCCAATTGCAAAAAACGAATTAAATTTCGCGGGCTACCTTAGAGTATCTCCCTTAAGGCTCAAATATACGACTTTTAATGATTTCAAATTGAACATCACGTCTAAACGAACGTCTTATTTGTTTGAAAAAAATATGTCGGAGAAACAGCATTCTCTTTGACATCGTTATTAGTGGTCACGAGTTTAGTGGGCGTCATAAGGGTGAAATGCGAGCACAAAACAAAGTATTCACTGTTTCATACAATTTAATGGCAGTTGTTTACAACGTTGATAATCACTGAAGGAATCAATATCTCACAATAACTAATTTGCTTAAATAAATTATATTCGAGCAGCAGGTTCGCGACACCAATCTAACTTTATCACTAGCGATCCACCTCGATCGACCACCGTTACTCTAATGAATCCTCACTCCAACCCACCAAAGTTAAGATGGCGCCTCGACCCCACTCTAGATTTATCCTCTGCTCTGATTGGACGTTATACAATGCAGTGACTTTTAATTAAATTAGTTAGATTTACACAATATTAAAATGTAATAAATCGAATCAAATTAAATTAGGATTTAACAAGTTATTTTTAATTAATAATCAACCTTATCAATTAATCGTATGCAACCAACAATCAACTCTCAGTTTACTTCCTCCGACAAATATATGATAAACTAGACTATTTTCTTCGTAATTTGATATGTGAATATTTTAAATTATATTTTTATAACATAGTGTAACTAATTTGTAAAGTAATGTCTAACGCGAACACAAAAACGATAATCACGCAAAACCTATCGGGCGTATTTTCATGAAATCTGCACCATCTAAAAGAGAATTTAATTACCCAAATTTTTGTATACGGCTTTTATTTTTATTGTGTTTGATAAATCAAGGGGGGTTGTTTTTGCGAATAAACTTGATGCGCGTTGAAGCGGGGGCTCTTGCGGGCGACGGGCGGCAGTGCATCGCTGACCAATGTCCGGGTAGACGCTAAAGGCTCGTGCACACTGGCGCGACGCGACAGCCCGACACAAAGGCGCCGACCGTCGCGCTGCACGCGGTGCATTTGTGTACGCTGTCGCGTCGCGCCAGTGTGCACGAGCCTTTACGCTCTGTGCAATTTTATTCGCTTAAAAGTTTCGCATGCTCATCCCACTCGCTCAAGGTCGCTGGCACTTATTGTCGCCTTAAGATTGTGCAGTCTACCAGTGCCTGTCATAATGATGTTCAGATAACTAAAGATTTATGACATAATAGGATCCCAATCAGATCAAAAACTGCAGACATTATAAAAAGATGAAAATCGTTAAGATTATCGCCAAAAACGACGACAACATTCACTTTTTCGTCGAATTTCATACAATAATGGTAATTTCTCTCAAGTTAAACATATTTATCAAGGTGAACGAACTCGCGAATGATGCAACTTGCCTTGGTATGTTCTTATATTATTCGATTTTGGAATCGAACTAATAAAATTGATAATTATACTGTTATCGGAAAGCTATAAAACATGTTTTTACAATACCTAGTCCGAGAATTGCTTGCTCCGCCTTGATCTCACTAGGCATTAAGGTTTGGTACTTCATCTTGAAAAGGGTCTTTTCATTTACCTTTGAGTAAGTCCTTTGTCCCAACTTCGCGTTTTCTTCGTACCTATTTCCTTTACTAGATGCGTCCCTAGTACCCATTAATCTCAGTCCCCACTCAGTAAAAAAATCTGCCGAATACCAGAAAACTGTTTTGTGATGTTCCTCTAGGGTATTATCTGTGTTCCTCCCTTAAAGCCCTTTAATTTCCCAAAAAGCAGTTATAAAAAGACCGAAGCTCACGAACGACGCTACCCATAAGCCACCATTCACTCAACTAAAAAAATCTTTAACAGGACGCGAAAGAAGAACTCAACAAAAAGTCGAAGAATGACGCGGACGCGTTGGAAGCTGTCCTCAGTCATGTGGGCGACATGGGGCGGTACCAGAAGTTCCTGTTCGTCTTCATGATGCCCTTTGGTATATTCTTCGCGTTCATCTACTTCGTGCAGATGTTCATAGCCGCGACACCGCAGAGGCACTGGTGTAGCGTGCCGGAGTTGGCGCATCTGGATATGGAACTCAGGTTTGTGGAATGACTTAACATTTGTGGGTGTAACCTTATAAGATAATATATTGGTAGTATGTTGTAGGTATTAAAAACGGAAGTACAGCCCGATCTAAACATTATGGCGGCTCGGAACATGAGGCGAGTTGCTGCGCAGTTAACAAATTCTCGTGTCTGCGGGGGTGAGGGGTGAGGTACTGCGCAGCGAGTAGCGCACTTCAGAGCCGCCACTGTACCTGCATCCTAAAACACTATCGATCACAATCTGAATCATTTTGAAGGATATTGCTAATCCATTGCTTCATATGTTCGAAAAATTTGTCTGCTCCACAACGTAAATAATGCAATGACTGTTGTTGAACTGTCAAAATGTAAGCCAAGCTACTGTTAGTGTGTTACGCAATTACCCCGCTGGCCTAATGATCTGGAAATCTAAAGCCCAAGTCACTATGCATTGATGCGCGAGTTGTGTTGCATTAAAGTAGACTTTTAAAGTCGCGCTTGTACGGATCACGGACAACGTTTAACTTTCTATCGTGTAAACTAGCGTTACCAAAAACAGACTTGGTAGGAGTTCGGGTCTGCTCTATTATGTTAGTTGTATGTTATTTACATTAGGTACCTAGTAAAAGACCTGAGGATTGTCTGATACATTTCTCAGTGAGTTTCAGGAATTTCCAAGGGTGCTAAATAAGTAAGGCTTAGAACTTAGAACCAGGGCTTGAAATACCGGTATTTTTGGGAACTGGTACCATTGGCCTTGGTGTGATACCGTTACCAGAGTAGTACCGGTACTATTGATACCAGTACCAGACGTAGTACCTGTACTAATGGTATTGCTAATCAGTATCGGTGCTGTAGCAGAACCAAAGAAATATTTCTGTAAGTTAGAGTGAGAAAACGGATATTTAAGTGAAAAGGATAGTTAATAGCCTAGGCATTAGAAAAATAACTTCAATGTACCAGCAAATACGAGATTTTTGGTACACGGCGGGTACCTGAATTTGGTACCGGTACTTGTTAGGTGGAGTACCGGTATCGGCCTGGAACCGAGACCGTCTAGAACCGGTACGCGTCTGGAACCGAAATGACAAGAACCGCCTAGTGCCGGTACAAAACCTGTACTTTTGGTACTGGTTACAAGCGCTGCTTACAAAACAACGCAACGGTATTCACCGGCGGAAGATTATAAAATGTCCTTATAAGAGTCCTGTGGAAGTGTGGACTCAGGGGGAGGGGTCTAGTTCGCGTCCATAATACAACGTGTAGACCTACCCTTTCAGTTTCAACGCAAGTTCCTTTGTTTGTTTCTAGCTCATTTTTCTCTTGTGAGGTGAAAAGAAGCTTTTCGAGATTCTGATAAAGATGAAATAGGTTTTGTTTTGTTGGTTATGAATATAAAATTCAAGATGTTGAGTTTTTAGTACCTACCTATGAGCAAGGAGAGTGCAAAGATTGTAGAACACGGTGGTCCCATACCTATACAATTTACAAGCTGTAATTTTAAGGCGGTACCCCGACCAAAACCTTGTCAAAGTGCGTTATTCAGAGGCTATTAACACATTCACTATGGGTAATAAACTACATCTAAAAGCACATCAATGTTCGATATCCTATCATCACATTGCACGTTCTTATTTGTTTTTATGTGTTATAAAATACATCTGAAATCTCCTTCTAAAAAAGTGACTAAAATTATTGATTGCATGCATCTCTTGCTATTCTATTCATTTGAGGATTACACTAATGTATAGATAATTTAAAAATCTAAATAATACACGTTTTATTTTATTTTAAAACTTCACTTGTCTTTTTTTATTCAAGTAATTTCATTATTTTTGTGAATTTTATGATAAATGAGCGTGCGGAGGGAGCGAGACAGAGCGAGACTCAGCGACGGGACAGAGAAGGACCGAACGCTCAAGGTCGTTTGGTCAGGGAACCGCCTTAAATACCATCAACCTTTTAAGAGGTCATTGTACTATCAGCTGTTCATGTTCGCATAACTCGTCAAAATGTAGGGAACAGCTGATATTTTTTTCGCGATTTCGTGTTTCGTGCCAAAATACAAGTTGTTCATAATGATGAGTACCTTCAATGACCTTTACGTCACGGTATATGTATTTTTAGGGAAAAAGTTACCCCAATGTTACACAGTTCAATCAAATTGATTAACTTTGCTTGATAGGAAATGAAGCCGAGTGCAGAATACAAAAGCATGAAAAGGCCGAATCGCTAAATTATCCATTCCTATTCATAGTAGGTATCAATTTCATTCTGAATAAAAGTGCGCTGACCAGCTACGAAAGCAAAAGCGATAAATATACATATGAACATAAAAAATCGATCCACGTGTAGATAAATTATTTTTTGCCAAAACGTTTCGTACCTAATACCAATTCAGAATACCTACCAATCTAATCACTTGATATAGATGTACCTATGTGATACTGACAGATTTATGATAATTCTCAATTTCTGAAAGGTATTAGAAATGTGTTGCAAATATTATGAAAGAATTGCTCAATGATTTCAATTTTTTTGTCTGCTCTAGTGAAATAGCAAAAAACTTGCGCAATTTACGAAATACGTAACAATTTATTTGGATGACTCATGTTTCATTGTCTCATTGTTGTATTTTAGGTAGGAAGCAGTTTTTTTTGTCTGAGGTATTAGCTTGGAGAGAAATCTATTTAGCATACTAAATAGAGTACCCATAAAAAGAGTCTAAACTCTTTTTACGAGTATAAGAGAGAATAAAAAAAGAGTCTATAGACTCTTTTTGTGGGTGTCAGTGAATCATTGAGTATTCTGAAACAAGACCCATCACCACGCTGTCCCCGCGTATAAAATTAAAAGCATTTTCCATCTGACGATTTAACAACCGTTATCATCTCTACTATACAGGGTTAGTTTTAAATGACCTGCCAAACTTAAGGGTGTGGTACAGGCCAGCGTACTGAACAATTTTCTCCTTGGGATCAAAATCGTAATCACGAAAAAAAAATCAGCGGTCCCATACATTTAGGTCAAGTAGGTATTGAAGTTTTTTATGGGACAGTTTATAAATTTTTCGCGATGATGATATTGGTCCCATGGAGAGAGTTGTTCAGTTTGATGGTCTGTACCACATCCTTAAATTTGGCTGGTCTTTGAAAACTAACCCTGTATAGGTAGGTATAGCAAAAAGATTGAAAGAAAAAATAAATATTTGGGACACAACACAAAGAGGGATCATTTTAAAAAACGAACAAAATTAACATTAAAAACGACATTAAACAAGTCAAAAATAAAAGACCGCAACGCGAAGTTCGTTTATTGACTCGCTAAGGAAGGACGATATGGTCGTTCGTTACTTTGTGCCCTGGTGGAAGGCTCTCTGATTTATGGATAAGTAAAGGAATCAAGATGTTTAATAGAGGTGTGTGCCGATCGGCGCCGTGCCTTCGACGTCTCTGGCTTGTTCTGATTACCGGACACAAGTCTACTGGCAAGACGGTTATGACGACTCTCTTGAACAGTTGCAGGTACACGTGGCTCTGAAGTGAGATAATTCTATATAGTTCTTCTGTAAGATTTTATCATATTTTGAAGAACAGAACCATCGCTTCACCCGCGCCTCCCGGGCGCTGTACCTTCTTGGATGGAAGTACTGAAGAGACTCGCAAGCTCTCTCACGATTAGACTCCCGCCCGCTTTAAAGAGCTCTTTTGTAATTCGGTTATCATCAGGTAGTGGTATATATTTCACCATCCACGCCGATTACGTCGATGACGCCGCCGCCGCCGAAGAATTATACGTGAAACACCGGCGCCCGCGCCGGTAAGAGAGGCACCGGGCGCACACCTCTAATGTTTAAGCATCTCTTGGCAAAAATCACCTCTCTGCAAAGAGGCATTTCGTCGGCCTAATTCGTTAACCTGCTAAGTCCATTTTGACATAGTTTACAGGACAAAGAAAAATGTGAATAATGGTGCCGATTCTCTTGTACACCGAACTAAACTAACTAAACTATCACTAAAATTCCTTACTTTTGGCTATGAGAATCTTATAGCTATTCTGCAATAAAATATCTCTAAATTTAAAAATCATTTTGACGCAACTAAAATTTAATTTGACAATCGTGACTCCACATGGTACTTGTTTGCCCTACCCCGTGAATTTTTTTTAGAGCCGGAGGCGCGCATGGGTGGCAGCCTCGGCGTGTTTTATATGGAATTATTCACTTTTTGTATGGAAAATATTTAAAAAAAAAATACCTACATGTAGAGTTATATGGGTTTAAGGGTATCATAGAGGGGGTCGAAATTTTCATTATTTTTGCGATAGGACACACCGTTTTCGACATAAAAGCAAAATAAAAAAAAATACAGTACTGTTTTTGCCCCTGAAGTCGAGGTGTTGTGGTGAATCTTAGTTGATGACAACTAATTTTATTCCACACCTTTTTAATCGCGATTAAAAATAGCCAGATTTAGTTACGACAACCAACATTTTAGGTGAAAAACGTCAAATTCAGAATAGCAAAATTGCCATTTTCACTAAACTAATAAATCAGTACCATCTTAGTGTTGTCAAACTAAAATATACTTAAGTTGTGTCACTTTAGTCTATTTCAGAATGGAAAATCGTCTTTTGACAGGAATAAACTAAATTTTAGTGATTTTTAGTCTAGTTTAGAGAATTTTGTGACAAGAGAATCGGCACCAGTATCTCTATTAATTTAGCAATCAAAATTCTGAAAATCCCGTTAGTTTCTATAATTTGTCTTGATATTTTAACAATATAATGTAGCAGCATAACTTATACCCATTTTATAAAATTTAGAAAAACAATTATTTAGCAGTTTGTCGAGGTGAAGTTTCAATTTGCTTGAGGACTTAGCAGTTTTTTATTTAAATTGAGTATTGCTATCAGATGGACTAGGCCTGATTCTATGGAATCCCCATTTTCTTACTGCGAGGTAATTGCGGAACATACTAACAGTAGCAATGGCTTTCATTTTGCTTTCAACAACACTCATTGCGTTATTTACGCTGTTGAGCAGACAGATTTTTCGAACATATGAAGCAATAGATTAGCAATATCCTTCAAAATGATTCAAATTGTGATTGAAAGTCTGTTACGCAATTATGGTACTGGAAGCTGAAAACATAGTGATTTCTGTAATCTGATTATATATTATTTGATTCAATTGTGGGAATCCCACACTGCACTTGCCGATTATATATTTCTTGTCTTGATTATTTGATTATAACAAAAATATCGTAGGTATGATTAGTCACAGCCACGGTTTTCCTTGTTCATTAATAAAGTGTATCATTAGTATCATTACATTACTTTAAATGATTAGATACAATTGATTCGCGAACACTTCCTCCTGTTGATGGGCAGGCAAATGAAAAGCTTCGAAATAGTTGGTGTGAGTTGTGTACCTCTGATAACGTGATAACATTATCGCCGAGTGTATTGTGACTCAATAATTACGAAAATATAAAGAATTTTGATGTAATCACCATGTTAGGATAATTTATGTCTTATAACAATAATCTGCCTACTTATCATAGTTTATACTGGTTGTCTATAAAAGATCGCTTATAGCGACAAGGCCGCTCATTGTGTCACTGTATGTAAAACTTCTATATCTGTAATTAGCTGCTGCCCGCGGTTTCGCTCGCGTGGATGTCGGAAATTATCCAACGGGAACGTGTTACTGGGACAAAAACTTTGGTTGAGACCGATCATCTCTTAAGGCGGTACCCCGACCAAAACCTTGCCATATTCAGAGGCTATTAACTCATTCACTATGGGTAATAAACTACATTTAAAAACGCATTATTAATGTTCGATATCCTATCATCAGCGGCTTTTAAACACGCTTTTATTAGGTCGACCTGTATGTAACTAACTATGTAATGGAATCTAAGGTAACTAATTTAACCATCTTCCAAGGGTCGTAGCGTAGTGAAAATTGGCAGCTGTATGTAGTTCTGATGACAATACAATAATATGGTACTGTCGAACTGATCTGATGATGGAGCCGGAAGATATGAACTGGAACTTCATGATGGAAAATCGTATCATAGCTGTTTTGGATTTCTTAGAAAAGTCTTGTAATGAACTTAGACCACGATTAGGTTTCAAGGTCTGATGATGAAGCCGGAACATAGGCACTGGTATTCCATGATGGAATATCGTATCATAGTCGTGTTTGCACTTGTGAGAAAGGCCACGTAATGGACTTTGAACACGATCAGGTTTCAAGGTTATAACAAACCTCCAGATTGAAGAGCTAGATTGTTTTAAGCTGACAGATAAAACACCATGCAATACAGACGCACTGGCGGAGATGGAGAGGATGCGGGCTCATTCGCCTACTTAAAATAAATGTATAAATGTTAAAAATATTTCGTTATCAAAGACCAAAAAGTATAAAATAAATTAATAGTTTAAAAAACACTAGAAAGACACGCTTTTATAAATGCACGTAAAATCAAAAAATAAATTATGGATCGTTCAAGTTGTCTCTTGTTGTTTGTTAGTTGTTGTTGTAGACTTTTTGTATAACTTGCTGAGAAATCAAGTTAAGCGATGTTACGGGAAGCAGGTTACACAGATTGGCGCTCTAACTGGAGTTGCAGCTCGACTAGTACGAGGGCGGCACTGAAAATTTCGGGAATCAAGGAAGTGACACAACATTACTATTTAAAAATGTATTTATTGCTTTTCGAAGTATTCTCCGCGAAATTTGACACATTTTTCCATACGATGGAACCAATCATTGAAGCAACCATTCCATTCGGAAGCTGGGGTCTCCAAAATGGCCGTTTTGTAGGCGTCCACAGCTTCTTTAGGTGATGAAAATCTCTGTCCACGCAATTTATTCTTTATTTTAGGGAAAGTATAGAAATCATTAGGGCTTAGGTCGGGGCTGTACGGCGGATGGTCTAATAATTCTATGTTTTCTTGCTCTAAAAACTCTTTTGTTCTGTGCGCGGTGTGAGAACTCGCATTGTGGTGATGGAGGATGATGCGGCGGTTGCAGTTCTCTTTACGGAGTTCAGAAACGACCTGTGGCAAACCAATGCTAGCATACCATTCTGCATTAACCGTTCTTTGTCCCTCAAGAGGAATAGTCGTAACATGGCCGGTTTTGGAGACCAACGTGGCCACCATTTTTTTTGCAACACTCCGTGAACGAACAATTTTTGTTGGCTTTAACTCATTTTCGAACACCCAAACTCGTGACTGGTTTTTTGTTTCGGATTCGTACGCGTATATCCAGGATTCGTCACCTGATACGATGTTGTATACAGCATTTGAGGATCCTGCGTAGAATCTTTAGAGAGTTCTGACGCACCAAGTAACGCGAGCCGCTTTTTGCTCTTCACAGAGCGAATGCGGTATCCATCGGGAAAACAACTTTTTTACACCTAATTGTTCATGCAAGATTATTTGTATTTGACTCATGCGAATGTCTAAAGTTGTCACATGTCGATCTTCCTCAATCAGCTTACGCACAGCATCAACGTTTTCTTGGGTGACTGCAGTTTTTGGACGACCTTGACGGGGATCATCACTGAGCTTGACACGTCCACGTTGGAATTCAGCAAACCAGCGATAAATTGTGGTTTTGGATGGGGCTTCATCACCAAATGCAGAAATCATCCGGTCAACACACTGTTTTTGTGTTAAACCACTTCGAAAGTCATAATAAATCATCGCTCTTGAATTTTCTCGAGTCAATTCCATTTTCTCAACGACTAAACAAGTTTGACAAAACCTTGTGACAAGACCGAGAATCTTTTTAAAAATAAATAAATGGTATTCGTTTTTTAAAACCAAGGAGTTTTCAATTAAAAAGGTTTTAATATGACAGGAACAGTGGAAATATTCCATTCCCGATACTTTTAGTGCAGCCCTCGTAAGTGGCTCTACATTAAACAGCCTGTTCAAAGTACCAGTTACCAGTACTTTCCTGTTCCAGCGCCCCACGCTTTTACAATCAAATATTATAATTAAAAGCACATAGTTTACACTTCAACCCAGAAATAGAGACAACTTGAACGATCCATAATTTATTTTTTGTTTTTACGTGCATTTTTAATAGCGTGTTTTAACAAGAATAATTTACCCAGGATTTTGTAATATCTTTATTTAAAAGAGTGTCCTTGGAGTTTCTAGCCCGTTCTTCTCCATAGAAGATATCTATGTTTTGGAATGGGCAACTAGCTTCAACTTTCTGACTAACTGACCGAATCTTTGACAGTTCAAAAGTGGTTGTAAATGGTTTAATTGAAATAAATGATTTGAGTTGAGTTGCGTTTATTAAACCGTCGCGGCATGCACCGGATATTACCGAATGTCTATGACTTTTGTTATGAGTCCTCGGCAGCCAGAATGTCTGACGATTGAACCGTATTTTGGTTGAAGGGTCAGATTGCTGGCGCTCCTAGTAAGTATACCTAACACTTCCTGCTGCATTTGGAAATGGGTTAGCTCTAGTGGATGATGCCATAATAAAGGCTCGCACAGATAGGCGCGACGCGACAGCGCGAAACAAAGGCACCACTCCTCGTCGCGCGACGCCTTTATGTCGCGCGCAATTTGCGTCGTGTGTCGCGCCTGTTTGTAGGAGCCTTAAATGTGTATTAATTATTACGTTACTAATTAGGTATCAGTTGATTCGCAAACATTTCTAAATGTTGATAGGCAGGCAAATGAAAAGCTTCGAAATAGTAGGTATGAGTTGTGTAACTCTGATAACGTGATAACGCTATCGCCGAGCATATGCGTATTGTAACGCAATCTATCGCTGAGCGTATTTCATTACGAAAATATAAATAGGTAAGATTTTAGATGTAATCTTCGTATTTATAACTATAATCTGCTTAATCGCTAAATCACTGTTCAATTAATCGGAACATCGGTTATTGGTAGTTTGATATTGGTAGGTAGGTAGCATTAGTACAGACCACAGAAATATAATATCTATGGTACAGTACAGACAGTGGCGTAGCGTGCCTTGGCGGAGCCCCGCATAAAAAATTGTTTGGGGGCCCTTATGAAGGGTAAAGATTTCTCAGAGTGGCGTAGCTAGTCCTAAAGAGGCCCGGTATCAAAATTTGTTGGGGGCCCTTTTTTACCCAACTGCAGCGAAGCTCCAAAAAACAACTAAGTACCTATTTTTATTTGCTTTTTACAAAATAGCACACTGACTTGGAAAGTAAAACTATTATTGTGAGTTCCTCACCCGTTCTTCTCCATCGATACCTACTACGCTTTGGAATGGGCAACTAACTAGCTTCATGTTTCTTGACTGACCGGCCCCTTGACAATTGAAATGTAAATGGTTTAATTGAAATAAATACTTTGAGTTTCAAGCCACCTACCAATTTTATTAATGTGATTTTTTTCACTAGATAAGTACCCATTTATTACAGGCCTCTTATCAATAAGAATTACGGATAATATTTTACGAATTTTCACGTCTTGTCTGGGGGGCCCCTGTCGCTGGGGGGCCCCGTATAATTGATACAGCTGATACGGCGGTAGCTACGCCCCTGAGTACAGACCTACTTTCTCATCATCACCTGCTTGCCTTTTCTCCAACTATGTCGGGGTCGGCCTCCTGTCTGACCGGATGCAGCTGAATATCAGTATTTTACACGGAGCGACTGCCTATCTGACCTGCACAACCCAGTTACTGGGTAATACGATACTCCTTAGTGAGACTGGTTGGCAGACTTTTGGGCTTCTGACGACCGGTACCGTTTGCCAAAGACCCACGAATAACAGCAGGGCTAACGGCTTAACGTGCTTTCCGAGGCACGGAGTCCCGTCTCGGTGTGTAAAAATGGTCACCCATCCACAGACCGACCGCGGCAAGCGTACCATAACCTGAACGATCGACCCATGTAGCTGTTATTACTTAGGCGTGAACCACTTTTGTCGCTGACTGTACCTACTCTATTAGTACCATTATTAATAGTAGGTACAGAAGGTAGCTAGGTACTATTAATAACGTACCAATAGTAGGTGCAGAAGGTAGCTAGGTACTATTAATAACGTACCAATAGTAGGTACAGAAGGTAGCTAGGTACTATTAATAAAGTACCAATAGTAGGTACAGAAGGCAGCTAGGTACTATTATAACGTACCAATAGTAGGTACAGAAGCTAGCTACGTACTCTTATAAACGTACTAATAGTAGGTACAGAAGGTAGCTAGGTACTATTAATAACGTACCAATAGTAGGTACAGTCAGCGACAAAAATCGATTAACACTTCAGTATTTTAAATCTTAATAATTGTGATAAATATTTAATAAAAATCGGAACAGAACTAAAATTCAAAAAATATTAACTCTTAGATATTATATGAAATGCTGAAATACAATGCATCGAATAATTTTGTGTCTATTTAGATGACGTGTAAAAGTAGCGTTGGGCTGGAAATAGTATCCTGACTCGCGTACCGATTTGTATGGACTTGCGCTCTCTGACCGTCAGTGCTACACCATACACGTCCATATCGTCAGCGTTTTTGTTCACGTGAGCGACGCGACGGTACGCGACCGACGTCAGTGTAAAGGCTCGTACACACTGGCGCGACGCGACAGCCCGACACAAAGGCGCTGCCCGTCGCGCTGCACGCGGTGCCTTTGTGTACGCTGTCGCGTCGCGCCAGTGTGCACGAGCCTTAACACTATTTCCAGCCATAAAGTAGTGTTAGTCGACTTTTGTCGCTGACCGTACCATAATTGTATTTCCCTAATAGGTTTATTATCATTAGTTTAAATAAAACATTCACGAAAACACCTATCGTCGTCCTTATCGTCTGCGGATCGAGAAAAGCCCGAAGGCCTATGATAAATAGGTATCTTTCAATCAAGATACAATTAATACAAATCCAATGCCATCCAATCCATCCAATTTATCAGTTATATATAAAATCTTACCTTTGAATATATTATTATATATATATATTTTATCATATTTGAATATATATAGATATGTATAGCGATCTTTCCTTCATATACATTCAAGGTCAAATTAAATTGGCTAGCGAAATTCCGCAGACGTGATGGGTATAGATATATAAATATTATAAAACTAAAAAAATACCTTTTTTACGGGGTCTTTGACCGTTACTTATTAGTGAAGTCACTTGAAATATTAGTTTAATAAAAAACTTTTTTACAAAAAATTAAACCGACGAAAAAAGAAACTGAAAAGCAAAAAATAAATCTTTCAGTCTAACTAAGCTCTTAAATTAATGTAAATTACAAATTTTGAGTCGGCGCCAAACAATCACCGCAGATCGATTAACGACGATCAATCAAGCTGCCATAAGTTTTCATGGCGCCTTGTATGTTTGGCGCCGACTCAAAATTTGTAATTTACATTAATTTAAGAGCTTAGTTAGACTGAAAGATTTATTTTTTGCTTTTCAGTTTCTTTTTTCGTCGGTTTAATTTTTTGTAAAAAAGTTTTTTATTTTTCGCTTTTCAGTTTCCGTTTCAAATAAATGAACTTATTTATTTATTTAGGACTACCAACAATAGCTTACACAACAGATGTCTTTAAAAAAAACATGAAATTAAAACTTAGTTCAGTGGATTAATTAGGTACTTTAAGGTAAACACCACATTACCCAAATTAAATTATGTTAATTGACAACTTGCGTACATGACTACTTTTCAAGCAATCTTAATAACGGGGAAAAACATGCTAGATTCAAAAGTCATCATAAAGGTTTCATAACAAATCAGACAAACAGTCAAAAATTTTAGATTTCAGCTAAGGGAATCAAAGTGTAAATCAATTAGATAGCTATTACATAGTAAAACCTTTGCAAAACCTAGCATATAGACAGTTATATGCTATACCGATTTTCTCTGTGGAGGACAAAGAGTAGTAACAGGTCTACGCGGAATTCATGACGGACGGAGCACGCAAGATATTGAGTGCGAGCAGTGGAGGTTAGTCGATAATTCCTTTATGAAATTTACATACAAACATTGCGTCGTTTAAACATCTTCGTTCTTCTAAATAAAGTGTTGAAGAAATTCAAGCTATTTTTTTTTTAAAAGAAGATGAGTTTTTAGCTATGCCAACAGAAACAGCTAGATGCCAATCAAAGCGTTTTTGAACGTGTTCTAGACGCAAACTATTCGTAGCACAGTGCGGCCGCCACATCATATTACAGTATTCTGCTACATATCAACTACAAAGTGCACTGTCTTATGACAAAAACCCAGCATCTTGGACGCTTTTTTGGGGCTGGTTTTTAAACGCCTACCAGAAAAGTTCCTATTTTACTACCACCAAATTCGAAATACCTGCCAGAATGGATAAATGCTCACCAAATTGTGTTTCATAAAGTATTGTAGAAATGAACCTATTTTCCTTTTTATTCTATGCCATAAAGATTTATAAACGTCTTTTAATTTCTTACTACCTGCCAAGATAGCTCGACGGAGCCCCGCTTATCGTGGCTCCTATATCTGTAACCAACCAAACCTCGGGGTGCCCCTGACGTCGTCCGGCGTGGGTTAGGGTTAATAAGCAGGTCGACGGAGCCCCGCGGAGCGGGGCTCCTATTTCTGTCTAAAGGGTTTAAAGGAACCTAACCAACCGAACCTCGGGGTGCCCCTGATGTCGACCGTCTATGTTTAGATTTGGTGAGCATTTATCCATTTTGGTAGGCAATAAGAATATAAATACAACACGTACAATTATTCTGATGAGTGTATAATTATTTTGGAACTTAAGGCGTTGTTCTTTAGGCACCTCGGTATAGAGAGGGTTTATTTTATTTGAAGTTAACATATTTTACTTTGGTACTTAGTCTTAGAGTGATATTTTCTAGAACTGTTTGTGGTACGTACTTGTAATAAGGAGTGTTCATATCTTGTATGAGTTTATATTTGAGTGCTAGTTTTTGATGGATGACTTTTGCTACCTGATTGTGTCTATGTGTATAGTCTGTTTTAATATTATTATTATTATTACTTTGCCTTTAATTATAAGATTATTTGTTCCTGTATATTTAACGTAGTAACACTTCATTGAAATCAAATACTTTATTTTTATTTTTGCACCATTCATCATCATCATCATCAGCCTATATTTGTCCACTACTGGACGTAAGCCTCTCCTAGTGAACGCCATTGAGCCCGATCCTTGGCTCTCGTCATCCAGTCTCTGCCAGCCGCATTTCGCAAGTCGTCAGTCCACCTGGCCGGCGGGCGCCCCAACTACGTTTGCCTAAACGCGTTCTCCACTCTTGAACTTCAACGAGAGATGTGACTAGCCCATTACAGCTTCAGCTTGCTTAGTCTTTGGGCTATGTCGATTACCTTGGTTCTCTGGTGGATAACGTCGTTTTGGATTGTATCCTTCAGAGAGACTCCAAGCATAGCTCTCTCCATAACTCGCTGAGTGACTTTTAACTTATGGACCAATCTCACCGTGAGTGTCGACGTTTCTACTCCGTAAGTCGTAACCAGTAGGACACACGCGTTGAAGACTGTCGTCTTTGGGCACTGCGGTATAGACGAGGAGAAGAGTTGATGAAGTTTACCAAATGCTGCCCATCCCAGCTGAATCATACTATCGGCTTCCCTCTCAAAATTGAGTTGGGCCTATAGTTTTTATGTTGAAATTGTTATCCCATTTATGTATAGTTTCCATTTTATAGGGAATATGCCAGAAGTTAAGGATTTGCTGTTTATAGCTGTAATAAATATTACCTTTATTAATTTATAAGCTTTTGAATGTTTTGAGTATGCTCTCACTGCTAATATTTAGAACTTCCCTCGACTGCCTTCCGTACCCAACATCACACCCTCTATGACAGTCATACTCCAGCTAGGCTTAAAGTTCTCATCAAGATGAATGAAACAAGCCCCAACACGATCTAACTGCTGTAAGCTGTCGAGGAGCCCTCTCTACTGTTTTCCGTATCCATCATCAGATGATCTTCAGGTCTCTTTTTTGTTGAAGCATCATTAGAACTACGTATATGTGCCAAGTTTCAACAGAATCGGTTCACAAGGGAACATTCTGTAGGTGAAAAATCATTTAATCCCTATTTTTCTACCCTTAGGGGTGGATTTCGTTTTTCAATTTTAAATGGGACCAACTTTGGGGTATACTCTTTCCATTAAAAAAAGAATCATCAAAATCGGACTACTCGGTAAAAAGTTATGCGTGGTCATACATAAAAAAAAAAATAAAAAAAATAAAAAAAAAATATACGGGTCGACTTGAGAACCTCCTCCTTTTTTTTTCGTCGGTTAAAAAATCGGTTTTAATCTGTGTAAACTTCACAGAAAACTTAAATCATATTTATGTATATCAAAACTACCAACGGTCGTGGACCCCCAAAAAAAACATCAAATATTTTTTTTATTTTATTTTATTTTGTTTAGATATCGATGCTCATCACGGCTGCAGAGTTTCGCTAGCTAATTTAATTTTACCTAGCAAATATACAGGGTCAAATTAAATTAGCTCTTGAATAAGAGATCATTTCACTTTCATGAATTATAAACTACTACGTCTAATTCCTTTCAAGATCACGTGTGAAAGGTGAACGGTGATAGTTTTAAGGCTCTTCAAACAGTAAAATATTTCAAATTCAATAATTCTGCTAATTGAGCTTGCTAATTAAACCGTTGGTACCGAATCATCTTCACCTGCCTTTTCTCCAAAGTTGGGTGGGCTTCCAGTCGGTTAAAGTCTAAATAACTAAGACTTTTGCTACAGATTGTCTGCAGCCGGAAAGTCTGACGGTCGAACCGTATTTTGGAATTGGGTAGTGGGGTCAAATGTCTGTTTCTTCAACTAGTTGGCTAATAACTCACAATTATTAATTATTATAGCGTTATGAGGAACAGGGTGTAAAGTTCACTCATACCTCCATAGAAAAGGGGGGATGTTCCGACCAGACGGGTGTCGTGTCTGGTGGGCAACTGCCCGACAATTGTATATGCCAGTTGCGCGGTAAACTCTGCTTGCGCGATGCAGGACTTTGCGGGATGTCAGTCTGACGCGTAGCTCACATGTGGCGTTGTACATGCCGCTACAATAACTTTCGCTATAGCATTAATCTCACCAGCTCACTTATTGCGTAACACATATGTTCGAAAAATTTGTCTGCTCAACAACGTAAATAACGAAATGAATGTTGTTGAATTGTCAAAATTAAAGCCATTAGTTAGTGTCTACTGTTACGCAATTACCCCGCAAGTTATGCTTTAAGTATGAATGTAGGGGGCTTAGGAGTAGAGTAAAGCAACGATGGACGGATTGTGTGAAAGATGAGATGGCTAGAAACGGATTGAGAGAAAGGTTGCCATGGTATGCCGACCTTAAAATAATTGGGGTACGAGCAGGAAGATAATGGCTCCGGTGACCACTAATTCACCCGCGGGATAATTTCGTAACACACTAACAGTAGGAATAGCTTTCAGTTTGACAGTACAACAACATTCATTGCGTTATTTAGGTGGTAGAGCAGACAATTTTTTCGAACATATGAAGCAATGGATTAGCAATAGGCTTCAAAATGATTCACATAACATAACAACACGCCTGTAATCCCCGAAAGGTTAGGCAGAGGTGTACCTATAGCACACCCACATTTCGCCAGTTATGTTTAAGTCCCACGTAATAGGGGGCGAGCCTATTGCCATCAACCGGGCACAAATCCAGACTCACGGCTGCTACCGAGAAATTCCAGATGGAAAAACCCGATAACACTTTGCCCGACCCGGGAATCGAACCCAGGACCTCATGCTCAGCAGTAGCGCTTGCAACCACTAGACCAACGAGGCAGTCCATGACATGACATGATTCAGATTGTGATAGATTGATTGTGTGATTGTTTAGATTGTGATTGTGTCGTTATTGCGGTCGACAATACCGTACGCTTGCATAGGTAGGAGTAACCAATACCGTACGCTTGCATAGGTAGGAGTAACCAATACCGTACGCTTGCATAGGTAGGAGTAACCAATACCGTACGCTTGCATAGGTAGGAGTAACCAATACCGTACGCTTGCATAGGTAGGAGTAACCAATACCGTACGCTTGCATAGGTAGGAGTAACCAATACCGTACGCTTGCATAGGTAGGAGTAACCAATACCGTACGCTTGCATAGGTAGGAGTAACCAATACCGTACGCTTGCATAGGTAGGAGTAACCAATACCGTACGCTTGCATAGGTAGGAGTAACCAATACCGTACGCTTGCATAGGTAGGAGTAACCAATACCGTACGCTTGCATAGGTAGGAGTAACCAATACCGTACGCTTGCATAGGTAGGAGTAACCAATACCGTACGCTTGCATAGGTAGGAGTAACCAATACCGTACGCTTGCATAGGTAGGAGTAACCAATACCGTACGCTTGCATAGGTAGGAGTAACCAATACCGTACGCTTGCATAGGTAGGAGTAACCAATACCGTACGCTTGCATAGGTAGGAGTAACCTATACCGTACGCTTGCATAGGTAGGAGTAACCAATACCGTACGCTTGCATAGGTAGGAGTAACCAATACCGTACGCTTGCATAGGTAGGAGTAACCAATACCGTACGCTTGCATAGGTAGGAGTAACCAATTCACTCGTGACTTGATTATCTGGCTATCCAAAGCTAACAATCCTATAACTTCCAGACGAAATCTATCAGCGCCAGGTGCCGCCACCGGCGAATGGGACAAATGCGCCACCTTCGACGTGAACTGGACTCAGGTGCTCGAGTCCATGACCCCACCATCACCAGGGACGCCCACCATACCCTGCCAGAATGGATGGGACTTCGAGCTGATTGATATTCCTTATGCTACTGTTGTTAGCGAGGTAAGAAATTGATTCCTTCTTTTTATTTTTTATTCGCCTGAACAACATCTATGTTATGAGGAGTGTAGGTACCCAAATTCTTTAAACACAGCTGTTCAAATGTATTCGGTAGACAGCGTTACGTAGGTAAGGTCAGCAACGAAAGTCCATGAACACTGTCACGTTGACACATAATAAAAATATTTGAATATCTACTTTTCACTATTTCAAATATATACACTCGAGAGCAATGAATCCGGGTCACTTAAAGAATCCTAAAAATCTCGGAAACTAAAAATGCTAGGTTAATGCAATAAATTGTATTTAATAGACAATGTAATACTCCTTAAATGAAGGTATTAAAACTTCTTAGTTATTGTAAAGTTATATCATAAAAAAATCAAATTTGAAAAAGGGCCACTTTCGAAGATGGAACTACGAAATTACAGCATTTGGTTTTGCTTTTGTTTGTAATCTGTCATTTATGTGGGTACATAAACCATGTTGATAGTGCTCTATATTCATTATTCAAGCTGAAATTATGTCGCTTACGCCTGAAGAATGCACCAGAATACTTACAATGCTGGAAACCGGCCGGAGTCAGCGCGATACAGCCAGGACTGTCGGTGTGTCGCTGTCAACAGTACAAAGAGTTCTCCGACGTTACGAAGAAACTGGTTCTAACCTACGCAGACCAGGAACGGGCAGAACCAGGTGTACCACAGCACGAGAAGACCGATACTTGGTGAACACCATGCTTCGAAATCGCTTTCTCACAGGAACTGAACTCACAAATCAGTTTCGACGCCTCGGAGGAAGTAACCCAAGTGCATGGACAGTAAGACGTCGGCTTGCTGAATCTAACTTAAAACCCCTTAGACCTGCAAACGGCCCTAAACTGGAGCGTGGGCATCGTATTTCAAGACTAAAATATGCCCAGAGCCACGTAAATTGGAGTATTGAAGATTGGTCAAAAGTTATGTTCTCCGACGAATCAAAATTTATGCTCTACAAGCACGATGGAAGACACAGAGTGTATCGAAGACCAGGGGAAAGATTCAAGCAAGCATGCATCGAAGAAAAAGTAGCCCACGGTGGTGGGTCTGTACTTGTGTGGGCCGGAATTTCTTCTGAAAGTCGCACAGAGCTGGTGATCATAGAAAACGGCTCTTTAACTAGCGTAAGATATGTGGAAGAAATCCTCAATGATCACGTTGGTCCATTTATGGTCAATTTAGGTGAGGATGCTATATTTATGCATGACAATGCCCGACCTCATACAGGTAGGATTGTGAATGACTACCTTCAAGAGATGAACATTACTCGTATGGAGTGGCCAGCGCACAGCCCGGATATCAACCCGATCGAGCATGCTTGGGACGAGCTAGGCAGATGCGTAAAACAACGAAACCCTCCCCCAATCACGCTTCGTGAGCTCAAAATTGCTCTCACAGAGGAATGGGAGAATATTCCCCAAAATCGTATAAGGAACTTGGTGTACAGCATGCCAAACCGCGTAAACGCAGTAATGGAAGCACGAGGAGGCAATACGAAGTATTAAAATTCAAGAAAATCGTAATAAAGTTCAAAAATTTCATGTTTCCTATTTTTGTTTTAAGGAGAGATCAGCAGTTTTTTTCTTTATGTAATTTTGTGTTAATAAAATGTATGGTGACTCATATTTTTTTTACTTTCATTTAAGGAGTATTACATTGTCTATTAAATACAATTTATTGCATTAACCTATCATTTTTAGTTTCCGAGATTTTTAACATTCTTTAAGTGACCCGGATTCATTGCTCTCGAGTGTAGTTACGAATTCTTAAATGCAGGGTTGCTGCAACGTCGTGCAAACTGAAACCGTGAACTCAACACATGATTCTAGAATATCTGCAATATCTGCAATATCAACATGGTCAAAATGTACGGCAAAGATTTTTTTTTTTTAAATAACCCTCCAACAATTTAAATGCAGGGGGTTCAGAATGTCGTGGATTGTTCGAAAGAGTTACCGTGGGCCTAGCGAACAGGCAACTGAAGGAACACGGGTGGGTTCAGAATCATGCACTGATTCCATGTTAACAGATTGTGCGTCGATGTACCTGCCACCATGTATATGAACCTTTTTTAAATACCTGCTTCTGTTCTGTTCCATTTTTAAATACCTGCTTCTGTTCTGTTCCATTTTTATTAAATAATTTGCTCAACTTGAGTGTTTAATGACTTTTGTCGATGCCGTACCTGCTTTTCTGAGGCCCAGTAGTGTTCGATAGAAGGATCATGCTTATTTTTTGCCGAAAAATGTCTACTACCGCATCCAGCGAATTTCCACATCCTTTGCCAGGTTTCCGGTTCACTTTGTGGAGGGCCAACTTATACCACGCAGAAGGTAGAACCTCTAGAAGGATAACCCTCAATAATGTCCTCTACTGTTCCAGAGAGGCTGGGTATGTGAGAACGCTGCTAACGTGCCGATGGCTCAGGCTGTGTTCTTCGCGGGAGCCTTCGTGGGTGGCTTGATTCTGGGCTGGCTGGCTGATCACTTCGGCAGAGTGCCCGCTGTCATAGGTAAGACATCAATATCGACTCCGTGTTGTGACATCATTCTCAGACGCTGAACAAAATTTAAAAACCCTCCAGATTCATCCGGCTACGTCAACTTTGATTTCTAGACATTTTTTTCTCGTGTATCGGCACCAACTACGTAGATTAAAGTTAAGTATAATTATTAATTCCGTAAGCATATGTATTTGCCAGTTAGAAAGTGGGATTATTAAAATAGTTACCATGTGTGTTAATACAGACTTACGATTTATTATTTATTATTTATTTATCCCTTTTTTTATTTTTTTTGGTGAAGTCATCAAATGACTTGTCCCGCTCTGGGTAGAGCGGAAGGGCGTGTCAGACTCTTACTGACTAAAACCCACCCGTGTTCCTTCAGTTGCCTGTGCCCCAGGGCCACGGTAACTCTTTCGAATAATCCGCGACCCCGGCAGGCTTACTCACCCTGAGCAGCAATTTCCGTCTACGATCTTTCTAAACGGTCAATACTTTTACTAGTCTTCTCAAAAATCTTCGTATTATTATACTTGAGAGACGCAAAATTAAAGATAATTTCCGTATTTACAATGCAGTTAATATCAAAACACGATAATATTGTGTGTCTCAGCCGCGACAGATGTTTGATATTAAACATTGTCGTGTCCACATTTGTTTAATTAAGTATTGTGGGAATCAACGCGACTCTTGTGTTTGTCACATTTTTATAAACCTTTGTTAGTTTTTCAGACATTAACGAGTCGGTAAACTATAATATTGTTGACGTCATTTTTGAAGTCATGTGACATAGTTTATCTGAAGCATCTGCTGACCTAAATGGCTGATAATTTTGTGAATTTATTTACTTTGCTGCTCAATTTTATCGTTCTATTATGTTTCGTTCATATTTTTTTTTTTTTGTGACACAAAAGGTAATAAACTTGTGGTACAAATATCGTATCCACTATGTGCTGCCTTGCATGGCGGACAAATATTACTTAAATAGTAATAGGTGTACAGGTTATAAGAAGCTTAGGGGGCGTCCATTAATTACGTGAGGCGTTTAGGGGGGGGGGGGGTCGAGCCAAATCTCACCCAATCTCACGTGGGGGAGAGGGGGCGTTGCGGCAAATATGATGTACTACTTTATTTCTCATTAGCTACTGAGCTTTTGTGTTCAAGCCACAACGGTTTAGAATGGCTAAATAAGAGCGTGGTTGAAGGAGCAGATGTTTTTTACTGAAAATCACATGGACATGTTGGTTCCAGAGCCTACACATGAGTCCGCGTGGACTGAATTAGAGTGAAAATTCTTTTACAAATTTTAGTTGTTCCTATTTAAGTATTTTATTGTTCAATTTTCTCACTATGATTCTAGACTACGTGTCTTAAATACTAGTCTTCAATAGAAATAATAAAGCAAATTATGTTTTTTTTTTATAAATCCAACGCGATAAACCATCAATTAACGTATTTACACAAAAAATATGTATTTTGAAAAATCTCACGTGAGATTAGGGACGGAGGGAGGGGGGTCAAAAAATTGTCAGAATCGCCTCACGTTGCTAATTAATGGACACCCCCTTATATAATCATAACAGAAATTACAGTTAATGTCTGAGGTTAAGTAACCGTTTTTAAAATTAAGTACCTGTACCTACCCATCCATAAGCAAGCTATACGAGAAAGTGATGCGTCTCCGCGAAACTATGAGAAATAGCTTTTAGATTTTGATAAAAACTAAAACTGCAGCCTTCAATTGTTGAATAATCGGTTTTCCTAGCTAGGGAACGAACCCGGCATGCCGAGCTTTTTAGGCTATAAATAAAATATATTTTTTGTCATTTCTAGGTGCCAATATGATTGGTGGTATCGGTGGAATAGCGACCATCTTTACCACGGGAGTATGGGACTTCGCATTTTGCCGGTTCCTCGTCGGCATGGCGTTTGACAATGCATTTATGATGACTTATATTTTGGGTAAGGCTGTCATGAACTAAATAGAACAGAATAGAAGCTAACATTTTAGACATTGCGAAAAGACTGATCCTAACCAATGTAGAGCTATGGGTGATGCCCAGGGATATTGGGCAATTTGGGCATTTGCAATAACACTGACTAAAAAAATTGATGGTTCATGCTCGGGTATATTAAGCAATTTGGAAACCATATGCCCAATATACCCTAAAGACCCAGGTCTAAACCCAACGCTAATCCAAACACCTATAAAAATAATATGGCTACCTTATGGGGATGCGCTCAGGTAACCCGCAAAATTGAAAAATACTTACGTTTTTTGCAATTTGCAGGTCACTGTCAGGTTGTATGTTGAATAAAATATGATTCGCGGCCGTAACAAATATGGCTTTACACAATTAGGATCATTAGAATCAGCAATACAACTCCTTAAGTTAGAATTGGCCTCAAATGTCATGATTTCATGTTTCTTTTTTGTATTGATGATTTTTATGATTATAATTCTATAAATAAATATTTGATACGGCCGCGAATCATACGTAGATCAACAGACAACCTGATACTGAACTGCAAATTGCAAAAAACGTAAGACATTTTGAATTTCGCGGGCTACCTTAGCGCATCCCCCTTAACCATAAAACAGTTGATTATATACCTCACCTTCTCTCCGCAGTTTTAGAGTACGTGGGTCCGCGCCACCGCACATGGGTGGCCAACATGTCCATCGCTTTGTACTTTGGTATGGGTTGTCTGAGCCTGCCGTGGTTGGCGTTGTGGATCGGCGACTGGAGGAAGCTGCTGTGGTACACATCGACGCCGATGTTATTTGTTGTGTTCGCGCCTTTAGTTCTGCCGGAGAGTGCAAGGTGAGTGACTGAGTGTGATTCGGGAAAATGGCAGCACATTTTAAGGTTTTTAAAAAGAGTAAATGGTGCATTTTTAATGGACAAATGAGTTGGTTGTTGCAACACCGTGCTATACGGTAACCAGTCTGAAATTTTTGAGCTACCAAGTTTAGGGGACATCTTCAGGTCAACCTGCTAATCAGCTCAAGTTTTAGTGCGAAGGCGTTTTGTTACCGCTGATCCGACCCACAAGACTTAGTGGGTGGTTAGTGGTTACTATTGTAAGGTGACCCTTGAAAACCTCGTCTTTGTCAGACTTCCGTCTCTACTACTTTATGTTGCAGTCTATTAAGCTACATAACATAAACTCACGCCTTCATCCCATGGGGGTAGGCAGAAACTACAGAACGCCACCTGCTACGATCCTTACTGTATACTCCTTTTGCCTCGTTTACGTTCATACATCTGGTCATACACGCACGCCGGTTGCGAGTACTACGCACCTGACCTTTCTGAAGAACATGACCAATAAGGTCACTATATGGCTGCCTTCCTAGGACATCCACTCCCGGCGCGCGGCGTTCCCACTTACATCTGCTTTGTAAATACCTTTTGTTAGTCTCCCTTCATTCATCGTCTCAACATGGCCAAACCATCTAAGCATACTCTTTTCAATTTTCGTCACTACATCTTCTTTTAAACCGCACCATTGCCTTAGATGTGATATCACATCATTCTTCAGCCTATCATTCATAATCACACCACACATGCTTCGCAAGGAACGCATTTCCACAGCATTTATTCTACTTTCATGCTTCTTTTGCCACACTGAACACTCACTTCCATACATAAGCGTAGGCACCAGCACACCATTGTGAATAGCCAGTCGTGCTGTTTTGGACATCAACTGGTTGGTCACAATTGCATGTGTAGCAACATTCACTTTATTCCCGCATTTACTCTTCTTTCCACATCTCCATCAATCTTTCCATCCCCTGTAAACAGACTCCCCAAATATCACTTACTTGCTCCACACTCATATCATTTAATTTTACATAACATAACGATACATCCTCTTCTCTTTCAAACACCATGACCTTTGTCTTATTCACATTTATATTCATCCCTTTCATTTTATATGATTCATCCATCAAAGTCACCATGTCTTGCAACTCATCTGCTGACGATGCAAGTAGTACTTGATCATCTGCGTAGAGAAGGCATTTGACAGGCAACTCATTCATCGTCAATCCACACTCACCTTCTTTTAAATCTGTCAGACATCTACCCATGTACAAGTTATTAAGCTACCGTTATCTATTTCGTGAAGTAGACGTAATTAATGAACCTGTATATTCCAGGTGGTACGTGAGTCGAGGCCGCGTCAACCAAGCTGTGCAAGTGCTCAGGAAATTCGAGAAAGTTAACGGTAACAAAATACCGGACGATGTTATGGATGAATTTATTGTAAGTTTATATTTATGATGACCATGCCTTATTGGTTTGCGTAAAAACGATGCTCTCATTACCATCGACACTACCAGACGGTTCCCTTTTAAGATCCTTTTTTTAAACTAGAAAATTGTATTCTCTGCTTTCTTACAGGTAACATCAAATCAGACCAAACAAGACAACGAGTCCCTCATAGCCCTCATAAAGAGTGCCCCCCTACGCCTGACCATGATCCTCATGCTGATCATATACATGGTCTGTTCCGTGATCTTTGACGGGCTCGTCCGAATGTCCGACGCGTTCGGGCTCGACTTCTTCATCAGCTTCACGCTCACGTCAGTGACGGAGATACCCTCAGTTACTCTGCTGGCCTGTGTGCTTGACAGGTGAGAAGAACCCGTTGTTTTTAGAAGCTGTTGGGCCTTAGGAGTATACAGTGTAAAATTGTTTATTTATTCATCCTGATCGGTAAAACTACAGATGAATCAACTAGAACTTATAATATCTTGAACATGAAATAGTTTCTTTCTTATGGACTTTACTTGATTTTCATAAATTCTTCGATTTCCAGATGGGGTCGCAGGAATCTTACAGCTGGCCCATTGTGTATAGCGGGTATTCTCATCGGTATCGCGTTGTTTGTGCCTAAAGGTTAGTTTCCATTCCATTTCTAAGGGTACAGTGACTTTAAACCAAGGTTGCTAACTCACAATGTTATTTCCAGGCATCCCTCAGGCATCGATGGCAATAATGGCGCGATTCTTCATAAACATGTCATACAACGCAGTCATTCAGTGGTCCACGGAGCTGCTGCCGACGGCGGTGCGGGCGTCGGGCTCAGCCACCTTGCACATGAGCGGCTACGTCGCATCTGTGTTGTCGCCTTACATAGTTTACTCTGTAAGTTGTTCGACAATTATTTATCAAGAAAAAAGCTGAATAAAGGGTAAACTAGAAATGGTATGCCCTTCGGTAATCCGAATATGTACGAACGTCGCGCCAAAGAGTAACCCACAGAGGCAAAGCTACTCAGTTTTGTACTGCCGCCATTGGTATACTTATAATAGCACTAGTTTACATCAATGACTGCCGCGCTTTGTCGTAGTGCACCTATAATTTCGCGTTTGTATGAAGTTTTCTCTCTGTCGAGTTACCTACTCCGGTCGCAGATTGTCAACAGACTGTCAAGAAAAAGTTTTATGGAATTGCATAGAGTTATAAATCCATTTCAGACCCAAATCTACATGGTCTTAACATGATCTGACCAAGATTATGTCTGGACTTTAAAAGAGATTGTGACCTCTGAGATTGTTTCGGCTTTTCTTCTCAGAGTAGTCAGATAGGAAACACCGACCTCATCTATTTTTAAAATATGATTGACGTGTAAAAGTGTTTGTACAAACCTACTTAAAAAAATAAAATCATTTATCATTATAATTTTGTAATCATTGTTATACAAAATAGGCAAGTACTTCCAAGGTTGTAACAGCATTATATTAGATCTCAACATCGCGAGTTCGTTTTTCCGAAGATAGATGATAATTCCGAAGCGCATACTTTTCTTGGAAAATCTTGGTAAGGCTTACAACGTTGAACTAAAAACCAACGTTTTCTTTTCTCAGGAGCGAATGTGGACTTCCCTACCTCTGCTGATCTTGGGAGTAGTTGCATTACTAGGCTCTGGCATCAGTCTGGTGCTTCCAGAGACCAAGGGCCGGCCCATGCCGCAGACCATGGCGGACGGCGAGAGGATCGTCCAGGAACAGATGTTATGCGGGTAAGTGTCAATAGGAAGGTTGCTTAAATTGTACTAGGGCGAGAAGGATTCTAAAGACAAGCAAAAATAAAGGGTTTTTATTGACAATCGCTATGGGAAAGATATGAATAAATATGGGCATGGTGTGCAAACTTATGGGCGGCGGAAAGATATAAATGCATAATCCAAGACAAGGAGGCATGATGGGCAATCGTTAGGACCCAGTCAAGGGTAAATATGGGCGTGATCACAATGAAAGAACGCAAGTAGGAAAACTGGGTATATTTATTATAAAACAAGGGTATATATTTATAATTAATTAATTACTATAGGGGTAAAATTGGAATGTTGGGCAGATGTGAACGCAGAGATTCAGCAACCAAATTTCATATCAATCGTCGAACTTTGGAAATTTGTTCCACCTAATAATATTTCAGAATATTTCTTAAGAAAATTCTTGGGTGGAACTAATTTCCAAAATTTGACGATTGATAAGAAATTGATGATTATTATTCAGTAAATATATCATTCCTACAGTCGCGAATCGCATTTTGACCAACATGCGACGTAAAACAGCTGCAATTTGAAAAAAAACAAAGAAAATTTGAATTTGGCGGGCTACTGCCGAGGATTAACAAAAAAAAAAAAAGATTTATAACATTATTAAGTTAGAGAAAAAGTGCTATAGCAAGATTATACTTTTAAATTTCTAATTGTGTTTATCGTTATGTCAATAAAACTCGTTTTGAAGTTTATAATTCGAATTTTATGATATTATTATGAGAGTAGATATTTTTGTTTATGTTTTATAATAATCGTTTTAATTGGTTTTTCGTAACTAAGTTATTTACGTAATTTCCATACGATCGTGGGATTATAGAGAGATTTATTAAAAGCACATATTTTCCTTTCACAGAAAAGTAGAAGAAGACATTGAAGAAGCGGATTGGAAGAACGAGAAAGAAAGGGCTCTAATTACATAACGTTATAGATTCTATTTACGGTTCACATGGAATCTACCGATACATTGCTCCCAAGTATTCTCAAGGGCTGCCTACAGATGTACTTAAATGTGCTTTCTTTTAGCACACGTAATATGGTTTCAGAATATTTTTGTAATTAAGGAAATTCGGATCGTTAATTTGCCTTCGCCCGTCGATTACCTATAGTTGTATTGTTATTATTAAAATGCGAGATAATTCTGTAGAACTTTAAAAAGTAAGTTTGCAGGCATTTTTGTCGTGTGCGTGATAATTTATTATGAGTGAGAAATTACACGAGTGAGAGTAAGAATATTTTTCCACTCTGCCTATGCATAGCAAATGTCTTTCAGTAGTTTCTCCCCATGGGAAAAAGGCGTAAGTTTATGTATGTATGTATGTATGTATGTATGTATGCATACGCACAATTCCGGAGTAGTTGCCTGGACACATAAATTATTAGCTGAATGCTCCCAAGACTAAGCAGAAATAAAAATTAAGTTGTTGTGCTAATTAATTAACTAATTAATAATTTGAAAACGCTTGTAATAAGGAGTGCCTCATTGTTCCAAGGTGCCTAAATAATTTTTCACAGGTTTGAATTTAATTTTAACGAAACATTTTCGTTTATTGAAAACAGTGCTAATGAGTTGCACGCGAATAATGCTGATAGAGCTTATGCACGCAGCAGATTTTCATAGTGAAAAATTAACATTGCCTAATTTGGCATTTTTCATTCCCCATTAAACGAAATTCTATTCATGTTTCCGATTTGTTGACAAAATGTCATGTGAGCTGTTGCGATTGATTGATCAAAAAACCAATAATATAAGCTTACACGAGAATTCACTACAGATTGACCGCTTTCAGTCAACTTACCTGCGTACAGACTAAAGCTATGGTTTCCTAGAAAAGTTTTGACCACCACATAGCGTCCGTAATTTCCCAGCGAATGACGTCACTGAAACTTAATATAGGAAAATAAGTTGGTGAGTTTTCCTAGAGGTTTTTTGAGAACGTAGGATCCAACGCCGCCGCCATCTTTTTCATGACAGCTGTCACTGCGGCCGTTATGTGGCGGCCACCGGTCTTAGCTCTAGGAAACCATAGTTTTACTCTATGGGTGAGTCTCAAAAAAGACTCACACTTATACAAACAAGTGATAAAATGCATTGTCATCGCTTTGTGATATTGACAAAATAATGTTAAAATAAATGACCAGGCTTAGCTGTTAAGATTGTCTGTAGGTCTAGATTCTAGTTGAAGCTTCCAATGTTTTTAAGGCTGTTACTAAAATATTAATTATTGTTCAATGCTAGACTACTCGTACGCAAACCTAGGCTAGGTAGAAACTGCAGTTGTATGCAAAGATTTAATTTGTTAAAGATTCGCCCTAGCGCAACGAAACATAGTCGCTTTTCTGTTTTGTTTTGACACCTCTAGACACAAAATGACGCAGTAACTTGATCGTCATGGAAACGATATTTAATGTGAGTTCATTCTTTTCAGTATGGACACTTTTTCGAGTGTTAGTCACTCGGTGAGGGCAAATCTAACGATTTAAATCTTTGGTTGTACAGAGATTTGACTCTCGATAATTTAGAAATTGGGTAGTCAGAATATTTTGCTCAGAAGGCTTTGGTCAATTCATACTTCTACATACTTCTATTAATAGGTAGGTATAAATAAATAATTTTATAATTATTATACAGTTTTTGTTCAGCTGCTGTTCAGCTGCATCTACAAAATTGGCAAACAATAGTGTATAGAGCAACAAACCCATCATAGATCACCAAATATCACCAATTTAGACCAGCACCCTAATTGCATAACATACCTACTGTCTATCACAATCTGAATCTTTTTTCTGTTTAACAAATTAAATAACGCAATGAATGTTGTTGAACTGTCAAACTGAAAGATATTCCTACTGTTAGTGTGTTACGCAATGGGGGCTATCTTTTTTGTACTCACCAGTTGGCGCCACTGGCGAATAAGGTCCTGTCAGTACTTTTATTTGATGTTTTGGATATGTTTAATTGTTTAGGTATCCATAAATTCATATTATGTTTATTTTATTACATTTTAAAACTTCAAATGAATATTTAAATTATAATGTTCCTAAAATTGGCAAGCATGAAGCAGAAAAATATTATTCTTCCTTCAAGTGTTACCAAATTAGATCCTAACTTTCTTTATACTTAAATCATCTACAGACCTTACTCTACACTATCGCCTCTAGCGGCGAACTCAAGCGCGATAGCCCTCATTACCCCGCTGCATTGTGTAGAGCCAGCAGAACAAAAACTGAACATATTTGAAATTTTCATGCCTGAAGCTTTTTATATTGAAGTAGATATTCGTCGAATGTAGATAGTACGTTTTACGAAAATAACAAGGCTGAAAAGTAATATTTCTGTCGAAAATTCGGCTTTCTAAGGGCAGGATTCACAGATCGCACTGTACTTTGTTATGAAAAGTCGAAGTGGGGTCTGTGAATCTTACCCTAAGCCTCTTGCGGAAAATAAGTAGGCACTGGTAGGCAGACTGTTTAATAAATTAAATCTGTCGTTAGAGTGTAGTTTATTACTTTATAAGACTTTTGATTTAATTTATTTGGTATTCACATTAAGTGCCTACAATGAGCTTTCGCTCGTATAATAACTTATATTTTATTATTAGGTAGATAGGTATAATGGGGAGGGGGTATAGGGTAGTGGGAGGTGTTGTGATGGCAACACAGAGAAGTAGAACAAACAGTACTGTGATATTATTGAATTCAATTAAATGTTATATTGAATTAAAAATAATACGGTACCGACAAGAATTTGTACAAAATGAGAGAGATTATTATTTTTTGGTCCAGTGGCTGGCCATAATATAAGAATACATATCGAAAGGAATGAAGGTATATTAATTTTCTTTAAAAACGCCGTTCCTAAAAGGCCGAATAAACAGAAAAAAATATCTGACTATCAAACTCATGTTACAGTATTTTTATCTCACGAAGCAACGCGCTCTTTACTTGTGGTAACCAAGTGTAGAAACACGCTGTGAATGTATGAGTTAAGACGAGTAGCATTAGCACATAATAATACACACACGCACACTTCCGACTTCGCTATTGTCTCAGACGGTACCGAGAGCCCCTGCGCTTATACACACATTCACAGCGTGTGTGTACACCTGGTTACCAAAAGTAAAGCGCGCGTCGGGTCGTGAGATAAAAATACTGTAGCTGTTGTGATTGGCTGACTGAGTTCACAAAAGCTGAACAGCCGACCATATGTAGTCCTTTCACACTTATTTTACCTCTTACAGCAGCACTCATATAGTAACCTTATTGTAACGAGTATAAAGATCACTATGATTCTGACAGTGATGCAAAATCAGAGGTAAAATAACTAAACTGTGATAGGGCTGTAACCTGAGTTTGTTAGCTAGGATTTCCGAAGATTGCGGTGTCCGCCACATAGCGCCCGCAATTTAACGTCGAATGACGTCACTGTAACGTTATTTATGAAAGGGCTCTGTTGCGTTTTTTGACATTGTAAAGTCAAACCTTACTGCCATCATTTTCGTGACAGCCGTCACTGCGGGCATTATGTGAAACGCCTTCCAGAAATAGGGTAGACTCTCGTTTCGAAAACATGAATAATTTCTTGAAGAAAATATTCAAGATCAATTATATTGTAAGTGAAATAAATATACCTAATTTAGCATAAGTCTGAGTAACTGTATAAAAATATTAAGTTAACTAAACATGTTGTACAATTCTTTAATAAAAATATAAGATAAGATATTTTTTTTGTTTTTTTTTTAACTTACCTTTGATCAGCTGAGTGTTACAAGTTGCCATCTTGAATTTGATTATTTCATCCTTCGTGGCTTCGAATCCAGTTTCAAATATGATTCATATTTGAGCATCACTCTAGAACAGCGATGATGGAGGATCGCAGCAGCATTGCAGAATCCACATTGTCAGAATATAATATGTAACGTCTGTTGCATCTTGACACACAATCACAGAGCATGTAACTTTCACACTATGCTTCAAAAATACCAGTATAGAGTTCGCCCCACGTACAGTCCTACCAACTTATCTGTGAACTGAAAGAGGACGGCACCGTCGATTCAGTGTTGCTAATTAATATAAGGTGCCCAAAATTGAGTAAGTTTTCAAAAAGGAAATTTCACATTAGACATAATCGTTTAATAAGAATTACAGTTTTTACAAATTAAAAACAATGATACCTATATAAAATAAATTTAATAATTTACAGTTACGTAGGTACGCTAACAGTTTAGTCTCTCAGCAATAAACAATGGCTTTATCTAAAAAGTAATCCAATGAAGTGGCAATTCAGCAGATAAAATGTTCCACGGGGGGGATACAACTTTCATTTAATGCGAAGTTAAGTAGGTACACTACCCTGCAAGAGGTACCTGGATGTCTAGCATTTAGTTATGACCGTACCTAACCAAATTTGACTAATTATAATTAGCAGTGGTACCTAGTGGTAGTGTAGTGTAATAAAAATAAAACTAATTGCTTTACAATAATTTATTGAAAACCAGGTTTACAGTAATTGTGATCTTTAGATGAACCTGCATACACAACTTCATCCTGGTTGAGGCCATACTCCGCTTATTTCCGTACCACTATCATCATTATCACTATCGTTTTCGGTTTCAGTGTCGCTTACCACTTCTATAATAAAAGGTTTATCTAAATACAAATCATGTTTTAAGTATTCTCCTTCTAACCTGCGAACGTGTTTACAATGCTGTGCCCACTCATGAACTGTAGTAGCGTCAAAAACTTCTCTAACTAGGCGGGGAATTTCAGCATTTTTGTGCTCAATATTTACATCAGCAACTTTTCTTTTCATTGTGCTCCATATGAGTTCAAAGTATTGAGATCACAGTGATAAGGTGGTAAATATAAGCATTTGTGTCTATTATCTTCAACATTTTTTTCAATCTCATATACAGGTTCAGGCTAGTTTCTCTTAATTATTTCTAAAAGTTGAGGTTCAGTCAGTGAGATTTTTAAAACGAAATCCCACCTTGTGAAGCAGCTTTCGCAGACTCTCTCGCTGTCCTGTGTAGTTTATATCTGTCTCTATGACCTCTAGAAGCTTTTTAACAGTAGGGACCTCTTTTTTAGCAGAATAAAATTCATGTACTTTTTTCCTTATAACTCCCATGTCAAAATCATCAACATGCACAAATCCACTTTTACGTTTTCTCTCCTTGCCTGGTGTCCGAATTTTTGTACGTTTCTTCTGCTGCGTGCCCTTCCTTAACTATTTTTGAAATTAGTCCTTGACTCACCTGAAATATAAGATAATAAAATAAATGTTAGTAGAAATTTGCAATCTGGCAGGTTAGTTGGCTCACTCACTTAGCAGCTTACCTAATATATGTACGTTACCGTTACGCTAATATGCAGCAAGAATAGAAACGATTATTTCGTGGACTTAAATAATTAGTTAAGTATCGGGTAATTTATAACAAGAAAGTTGACAACACTAACCTGTTGCTGCCGAAATTCCTTTGTATATTTGATTAAATGGAATAATCGGAGACCCCGCCCGAGCTTCTGCTTCAAAAAAGATTTTAACCTTTACAATATTGTTTCGAGCATCACTTTTAATAGCTTTCGGCATATTTCACGACAAACAACCAGAGAACCCGAATGTAGTAGACACTGACAATCGAATGACATTTCAACATGACGACTGTAGTTCCAATTTTCGCCAATTCACAGATAAGTTGGTAGGAGTGTAAGTTTGCCGCTCCGAGCCTGGCGTTCCGATGCGCTTGACATGGCGCGCTGCTGTTTTAGTATAGATATTGTCTAGTCCGCAATCATTTGAAGCCTTCTTCAAAGCGGTAAACTTGCATGACGCGAACTGTACCTTATAACACTGATATTAAGGTATATTTCACTGTACCAAAATTAAACATATGATACATTTTATTCCTCGGCAGGTACACCAAACATGAGGGTCTGCATAGTCAGCAATATTTATCAGATAAATTCAAAAACAAGAAAACACTTTTGTTGGGTTCGCACGTTCAAAAGTGCCTTTTACGTGCCTATTTAAAATAAATGATTTGACTTTGACTTTGGGTGTAGAAACAGACCACACAAAAAAAAAACACCAACATACAAAATGAACAATTTATTTAACTAAATCAAGTGTTCTTTATACTAAGATACATTTTCCCGTTGATATTCTGTTTGACGGGGTTGATTCGCTTAAGAATTTGCGTCATAGTCTCGACCAGGCGTTCGCTGCTGACGCCCGTCCGCTTGGATTTGAACTTCGTCAGTAGTTCTGTGGTTGTCATTGGTTTGCGGGCGAGGTAGCGACGTACCGCTTCTTCTGTTACGCCGCATTCGCTGTAAGGAAAGTAACGTTTAGTCGTGAATTCTCATATAATAACGACTGGTTTTATTTACCAATATTTAGTAAGTTTTTTTAGTGCCGCACCAGGGAACAATTGCGGAATATAAAAGTGACGTCACAACGCGTGCGATTTAACGGATTAGTGTGCGCATTTTTATAGTAGTTTTTTTTACTGTATTTGCTATCATCGTAAAGATCAAATTGGAAGTTTTTTTAAGTGGTTGCGGATGTTGTTGATGTTAGCCATCTAGTATAAATTCACTTGTTAAATGTGCATGCGCATATGTGAAATCGCACTGTCGAAACTGTCGAATTCACATTACATTATGGAATGCAAATAAAGATAATAACATGAATATGTAGTCAATACGAGAGTATGCACGTAAAGTTTATTTTACAGTGACAAAAACCAATAAAGTTGCAATAGAAACTGAACCTTGCCCAATAGACTTACGGTACCAAATCCCACAGCAAGTTAACTGGCTATAGTTAGGATACTTACATGTAAGAAGCATCAAGTTTAGGTCTCTTAGCCTGCGGCAGGTTGGTGTTGGCGGCGTTGGCGGCCGCCACCGCGGCCTGCGCGGCCGACGGCGTGGGCGTGCTCGCGCGCGACGTGTTGGCGCTGCCCGCCGCTGGGGACGGGACAATACGAGATACACTTAGGGCGGAATCTTCAGGGTAGCCCGCGAAATTCAAATTTTATTACGTTTTTTACAATTTGCAGGTCACTGTCAGGTTGTATTTTGATTAAAATATGATTCGCGACCGTAACAAATATGGCTTTACATTATTATAATCATTAGAATCAGCAATACATCTCTATAAGTTCATATTACCCTATTTCATGAAATCATGACATTTGAGGGCAATTCTAACTTAAGTAGTTGTATTACTGATTCTAATGATTATAATTCTGTAAAGCCATATTTGATACGGCCGCAAATCCTATTTACGTCACCATACAACCTGATACTGACCTGCAAATTGCAAAAAACGTAAGAAATTTTGAATTTCGCGGGCTACCTTGGCGCATGCCCCTTAATCTAACCATTATTCGAAAGAAAAAGAATCGTTTATTCTGCACAAACAAAACGCACATTATGAATAAATGACATTAAAATACATACAAAATATCCAAAAGCCTCGTATTCAATCCATACAAGTTTGACAATGGTGCCGATTCTCTTGTCACAAAATTCTCTAAACTAGACTAAAAATCACTAAAATTTTGTTTATTCCTGTCAAACGACGATTTCTCATTCTGAAATAGACTAAAGTGACACAACTTACTATATTTTATTTGACAGCATTAAGATGGCACTGAGTTATTAATTTAGTGAAAATGGCAATTTAGCTTTTCTAAATTTGACGTTTTCAACCTAAAATTTTGGTTGTCTAACTAAATCCGGCTATTTTTTATCGCCATTAAAAAGGTGTGGAATAAAATTAGTTGTCATGAACTAAAATCCACCACAACACCTCGACTTCAGGTGCAAAAACAGTACTGTATCTTTTTTTATTTTATTATGCTTATATCTTGAAAATGGTGTATCTTTTCGCAAAAATAATGAAAATTTGAACTAAAAAATTTGGAATTAAACCCATAAAACTTAACATGTAGGTAATCATTTTTCATATTTTCCATACAAAAAGTGAAAAATTCCATTTATAAAACACGTCGCGGCTGAACGCAAGGCGCGCCTCCGGCTCTAAAAAAATGGACGGGGTAGGGCAAACAAGTACCACGTGGAGTCGCAATTGTCAAATTAAATTTTAGTTGCGTCAACATTCTTTTCAAATGTAGAGATATTTTTTTGCAGAACAGCTTTAAGATTCTCATAGCCAAAAGTAAGGAATTTTTGTGATAGCTTAGTTCGGTGTACAAGAGAATCGGCACCATTTTTGTTCATTGCTTGATGTTAGGACCAGGGACCAAAGACAATAAACATTGCTCTGTGTTGCGACACCGACAAATGACAACCAACAAACGATCAAGACAAAAACAAAATGGCGATTGCAGAGTGTAAAAATGACAAAAAATCAAGTCATTTATGACAATTACGCTGAGAATCAACACTGTTTGAACGTCAGAATTACAAAAGACAAAAACGCTCGCTCTTCGCATTTCCTAGTGCTTTAGCTGCGAAGAAGAAGTAGCGCAACATTCATTCTGTCTACATACCAGATGAGCTAGCTGCGGGGCCATTCTTGTCCCCTCCCTTGCTCTTCTTGGACTTCTTCGCCGGGGTCGGGGTATTAGTTTCTGGCTCCGTGTCCGAGTCTGAACTTAACTCACTGCTTGAGTCTGGAAATAAATATTTTTTTAATTTCAGGTTCAGTTGAAAACCAGCGTCCGTTGTCTGACATTTTTGCTGAAATGGGCCTATTTGACGCAGCCGCGAGGCACAGTTTCCTGCTAATTTTATTTTGTTTTTTCTCTTTCGAACTTTATTTTCGTACCCCTAAATACTAAGTGAAAGGTAAAGAGTATAAAGAGCCTTATATTTTATAATAGAAGCATTTACACGTTCTTACATTATTACGTATTTACATACTTTTTGAAACAAGGCAACAGTTATTAAATTTCAATACTACGGTGTTGATATAGTCTGACTTCAGTTTACATTTCAAATAAAAGAAAGTACTTTCAAATATTCAATGGTATTCTGAATTTGAACCTACATTTGGCCACCTCTGCAAGTTCGTCCGCGCACCTTCTGTAGCCACTGTGACTAATATTTTAACCATAACATGACCTATTACTAAGGAATGCAACACCGGGATAATTCAGCGGGATCCTGCGGGATTGGCGGGATTACGGAGAAACGAAGTGTATCGTGTTAATCATCGCTTCAAGATAAACTTGAACTAACCTTTACTAGTATGAAAAGTTCTGGAACACCCCAACCTAGATCCGGCAATAGCAATCTTGAGGTTTGATAAAGGAGATGGATGATTTCCATGACCTCTCCCGCTCTGAGCGGAGCGGAAGGGCGTGTCAGACTCTTACTGACTAAAACCGACCCGTGTTCCTTCAGTTGCCTGTGCGCCAGGGGCACGGTAACTCTTTCGAACAATCCGCGACCCCGGCAGGCATCGGCCATATCGGACCCCGTCAAATGACAATTTTTCCTACTAGCGTAGAAGCTGAACGAGCCTTTTCTGCTGCTGGCTACCTAGTCCGTAGTCTGTAAGGTTAGGACTTAGGAGCCATTTAGCCGACGAAACAATTAAGAGGAGGCTCCCTAATTTTTTTATGTCAAGTTGCATTAATATTCTGTAACAGTCACACATACAATCAAAATGGAACTTTAATAAATAATTTATTGGATCTTTTTCTTTCTATTTACAAGACAGTTACGTAATTGTAAACTTTTCGCTCGATTCATTATTTTTTTCGATAATCATGTCTTTTTTAAAGATTATTACATTTTCTATCAAGATTACTCGGTTTATATGTCTAAAATAAATATTAAGAATACGACAATCTAGTTTATTATCTATTCACAAGATAGTTTTTCTCTAGATCAATTATTACTTTAGTTATAAACCAATTAGGAATTGAGACTTACGTCATTTAGTTTCGTGGTCGAACACGATCAAAGAGCGCACGCGATATTCAACTTTATTACTGATGTTTTATCACTTATCGGCCTACCTAACCGATTTCTTAGTGCCGCGCTGTGCCCCGTTGAGAGAGGATCTGTTTCGCTCGTGCGCGCGTTCAATAGGTACTTTATTTGGGAGTTATTTTAATAATATACATTTTATAACGTCACATACAATGGAAAAAAAAGATAATAAAAGGATTGTATAGGATTTCCGTACAATGAGAGATTAGCTTATACTGGAAATATATAACTTGATATGTAGCCGTGTGTACCTATGCGGAATGGATAAATTTACAAACCGTAAATGTGCGTGTAAGCCAGTTGAATTTAAACCCGACGTCAATATAAATAAAGACGCCACGCGCGCAAAAGCTATAATGGTTTATTTTTCTCGGGGCATAGAACTAAGTAACCGCATCAAGTGTGTAAAACAGTTGAATTTGGACCTTATGTTATAGTAAATAAAGCCACCACGCGTGCAAATGTTAGAATGGTTTACTGTTATCAAAATTATGTCAAATAGGTAGTATCATGAAAAACCACAAATCGTAAAGTATTTCTTGGTTTTACTACGCTATTTTTGTTTTCCAATATCGCAGCGACTTTACTATTTTTGGAGTAAATACATTGCTCCTTAACCACTACCTAGCCTAAGTACGTCGCTAAGTGACTGGACAAGCAATGTAAAAATCACAAAACGATACTTCATTCATGCGGACGCAACGCGTGGTACGGACCGCTGCATCTTGCGGCGAGTTAGTGATGTGCTTGTGCAGATCCACTAACGTAGGCTATCGACAACAACGTTGATTGCCCAACGAATATATTGCTATTATAGTTTATTTTTCAATTAGTCAACCGTTTTAACCCGTTTGGAAGAGTTAAAACAATTCTAAAATACGTACTGTTTCAATACATTATGACAGCCTAAACCAACGTAACCGGTATTTTTGATGTGAAACATCTATAGCTGCGGGTTAAACCGATTGTTGGCGTGGCGACGCGTCGCCACGCTATACGATGGTATGTTTCACATCTCACGCCAGGCGTTTCGTGACGGCTCAATTTTTTTATATTGTTTAAATTGTTTGTTTTACTTCATATTTTTTTAGCTACATTTTGTTTACTTATAATATTTTTTAGTACAATAATAAATGGAATAATCGATAAGTTTCCGATTAAGTCAATCACTAGCGTATATGTAAAATAAATGACTTTTGCACAGCACAACGATAGCAGCCGATGTTTTTGTATGAGTAAGTTGTACAGTGCATGTTAAATGCACTGTACAACTTGCAACAATGCACGCTATGCTTGACGAGATAAGGTTTAAAATTGATTGTGTAGTACGTTCTGATTTATGAATTGTGAGTGTGTGTGCAAATTCGTATCTATTGCTTTTACTGAACTGCACGTGTAGTAGTGGTAGCAAACTGGCAACACCGAGTTCCGACACAAATCAATATAGTTATATACATATAGTTAGAATTTTGCGTCGACGCGGCGACTCTCGGGTCGCTCGCGCTGGCTGACATGTGGCGCGGTGCATGTGGACGGAGTTTGCGTGGATATTATTTTAGAGTGCCTGGTCTTAATACTTTAACTTTTTTGCGCAGTTATTTTCAAAATAATATTTAATTTTCACGTGTTTACTTGAGATGTTTATGTTGCTATGTGTTAACGTCTAAAAATATGAATAAAAAGTTTAACATATACCAAAAAGCTTGTTTAATTTAAGTTAAAACCCTTAAAATGAGGTCTTTAATATCATTAATTTGTTAAGTCTACGTCCTCCCTGCGGGATTAAGAAAAGTCAGTCCCGTAAATACCGCGATTGAAATTATCTTGGAGGATTGCATTCCCTACCTATTACAGATTTCACATACACACTCACGCCTTCTTCCCATGGGGGTAGGCAGAAACTACAGAACGCCACCTGCTACGATCCTTACATACTCCTTTTGCCTCGTTCACGTTCATACATCTGGTCATACACGCACGCCGGTTGTGAGTACTACACACCTGACCTTTCTAAAGAACATCACCAATAAGGTCACTATATGTCTTCCTAGGGCGTCCCCTCCCGGCGTTTCCACTCACATCTGCCTTGTAAATACCTTTTGTTAGTCGCCCTTCATTCATCCTCTCAACATGACATAATTTCACATACAGTTTGGCCAATAAAGTTTCGCAGCGATTCGCCTGACTGCGCGGACGTATCTTGCTTAGCTTATTATGATACTAATAATTTATTACAAATACAAATTGTTATAGTTATTTGCGTCGTCAGTGATAAATGTGTGTCGCGAGTGATTATTACGAGGTTACTGACTTTGTGTAAGAATGAACTAAAGTATTTTTAAATAGTGTATCTAATAGTGTTTCTGTGTTAGATATGTCTAACACAGGATCTAGCCCGTTTGGCCGTAGCCATCTAGTACCGCGGAGTCCTCCGCCGACACCAACTCAAGCTTTCCAGCCTGTTGACCCAAATCCACCACCTCCCTTGGAGAATGAGCTACCAGCTGAAGTTATTTCTACGCCGGATATACAGAAATGGATGGGGTCCATAGAAAAAATCCTAAGTGAAGTATGCAGTTTAGTCGCTGACGGAAAAATGATCGCGGAACAAAAGGTTCGTGTAGCCAATCTTTGCCGTAGTGTCTCACATGGCGCATCTCAGATGGCTGTTTTATATCAAGCCTTAAAGCAAAAAACCATTCAAGCCCATAGTACCATTCAGCACCTACAGCAACAACAGAACATCGCGAACTCTCTCCTACAGCTCACAGAAGTAGTTGAAGGCATTTCAAACCCCTCAGAACCCTTTTCGTATGCTAATATGGTCAAAAAAGGCTCTGATAACTTTGTGCGCCCAGCAAATTTAAGCTCAGTTGCCATATATCCCAACGACAAGACCAAATCAAGTGACGATACCAAGTCTCTCGTACAGAAAATTATTTCGCCCGGGGAACTTAAACTACATGTTCGTGGCCTTAAGAAAGTAAAAAATGGAGGAGTTCTTATTAGTACCGACTCCAAAGAGGACATTCAAAAGCTCAGAAGCTTAGAAAAACTCGTTTCTTCAGGCCTTAAGGTTGAAGAACCATCAAAACGGCGCCCAAGAATCACTGTTATTGGAGTCCCAGTAGCCCTGACTGATAAGGAGGTTTTTGATTGCATCTACGAGCAAAACCTCTCAGATAAGATGACCAATACAACTCGTGAGTCGTTTGAAGATCAAGTTAAATTGAGCCACAAATCAGGAAAAAAAGACCTCCCTAATTGCAATTACATACTAGAAGTGCCAGCTAGCATCAGGAAGATTCTAGTGAATCAAGGACGAATATTCATTAATTGGACGTCATGCCCAGTACGAGATTTCACGATCGTTACTCGGTGCTTTAACTGCCAGCAGTTCGGTCACGCGGCCAAGTTCTGCCGTGAAACTAGCCCGACGTGCAATCACTGCGGAGAGACTGGCCACTCTTTTAAGGAATGTAGCACAAAATCCAGTCCACCCAACTGTGCGACGTGCAAACGTTTTAAGAGAAAATCGGATCATAAAACTGGTGATGTAAATTGTCCAGCACGAAAAAATGCCGAGGACAACTATATCCATTCCATAGATTATGAAGGCGCCTAAGAGCGCTACCGATTAACCTATATATTAAGCACACTAGGAGTAGTTTTTTGTTTGTTTACATTTGCTAGGTGTTTATTTACCATGACTAATCAATTACTTAGTGACCTAGATCAATTTTCTGTGTCTGAAGCTATAAATTGTAATATTGATGAGTGTAAACGCCTCTTTCCCTTGGGAGAGAAACCACTGACCCTACTTACACAAAATATTCGCAGCATTAATCGTAATATAAATGGTTTTGAAATATTGCTACATAACTTGGGTATAACTTGCGACATTATCGTCCTCACAGAATGTTGGTTGTCAAACCAAACAGCTGTTCCATCTTTAGACGGATATGTCTCGCATAAAACCAACAGAAACATCAACCAGAATGATGGATTAGTTGTATTTGTTAACAATAATTTAAGTACAAATGTAGAAGAACCTTTGCTACAAAATAGTAATTGCTTACTCATTAAAATTGGTTCGGATACGGTGGTTATAGCTATATACAGACCTCCTTCTCAAAATGTCGCAAATTTCTTAGATTCACTAAACATACAGTTACAAAGTCTTACAACTTTTAAACACATAATACTGATGGGGGACATCAATATCAACATTGCTTCCGGGAAAATAGATTTACATGCACATAACTATCTTAATATCTGCTCATTCCACGGACTATTACCAGCTCATTACCACCCCACGCATCAAAGTGGTTCATGCTTAGATAATTTCATTATAAAAACAAATAACCCAACCAAAACATTTGTTACTAACTCTTCGCTTACTGATCACCAAGCAGTATTACTAACATTACAAGTTTCTTTACCCAGAAAGAATTGTTTACGTAGCTATACTAAAGTCGACATGACGCACCTAGAGAAAGACATACGTAATATTAATTTTGACCCAGTTTATAATTCTACCGATGCAAACATTTCTATTAATTATTTTATAAATTCACTACACTCGGCAATAATAAAACATACAGTTGCTAAAATAACGCCAAAGAAGTATAAGTGTATTAAACCTTGGATTACACCCGGACTTGTTCGATGTATTAGGCATAGAGACAAACTTCACATAAAGACCAAACTTGAGCCTGAAAATGAAATTCTTTCCATTACTTATAAAAGATATAGAAACTTCTGCAATAACCTTTTGAAAAAAATAAAAAATGAATTTGATAGAAAAGAACTGCAGAAAGCAGGCAAAAATAGTAAACTGATTTGGAAATTTATAAAAACAAATACATTTAGAACAAAACAATCAGAACCTCCACTTGACTTATTGACAATAGAGAACAACCCAATCGAATCAGCAAATAAAGTTAATTTCTATTTTTCTAACGTAGGCAAAATTTTAGCAGAAAAGACCATACAATCTAAAAGTTCTCTCCCTCAAAACCATCTTAAAACTTTCCCCACACTTAAATCGTTTGTCTTACTAGATACGGATGTCGATGAAGTACTAACAATTATTTCTGGATTAAAGGACGTTTGCGCGGTTGGGTGGGACGAAATTCCAAACAACATACTAAAACATTTCAAATACCTACTTGCTCCGCCGTTAACTCATATTTTCCAGTTATGCTTGGCTAAGGGTATATTCCCTAAGTCGCTTAAAAAAGCAGTGGTTACACCTGTATATAAAACTGGTGACAAAAAATATGTTAATAACTACAGACCCATTTCTGTTTTAACAGGGCTCTCCAAAATCCTAGAGAAAATCATTAATATTAGATTAATGAAATACCTAGAAGATAACAAATTGCTTTCAGATAGACAATTTGGCTTTAGGCCCAAAAAATCAGCTAATCAAGCAGTACATCAAATGACGGATTATATAACAACTAATTTGGATAAGGGCATGCACTCCATTGGGATCTTCCTAGACCTCGCCAAGGCGTTTGACACAATTTCTTGTCCATTATTATTAGACAAGCTTGAAGCACTCGGAATAAGAGGGACAACGCATTCACTACTTTCTGATTATCTTAGTGACCGCAAACAATGTGTAAAAATTGGTCAGTACTTCAGTTCTGAGCTTCGAAATAGTAATTACGGAATACCACAAGGGAGTATTTTGGGCCCTACTTTATTCCTAGTATACATAAATGACCTGTGCAGCTTAACGCTCCAAAATGGTGTCATAATGTCTTATGCAGATGACACGGCTCTATTGTTTTCAGATAAATCTCGAGATGAGGTATATAAACAAGCCCAGAACGGTTTTAATATAGTGACTAATTGGCTACATGAAAATCTCCTAACACTAAATGCAGAGAAAACCAAACACATTTTATTTACTATGAGAAACACTAACCTGCCTACTACTAACATAAACATTTATGCGCACAAGTGCGGCACGTATGCTGACGATGCATGTAACTGTCCTAGTTTAGCAAAAACCGATCATATGAAATATCTTGGTGTAACGATTGACACAAATCTGAATTTCCGTAAACACATTGATTTATTATGCACTCGAATGCGTAAATTAATATACATTTTTAAGAATTTACGATATATATCGGACTACAAATTAATTAAACAGGTCTATTTAGCTTTGTGTCAATCCATTCTCACTTATTGTATAACTTCCTGGGGTGGGGCTGCTAAATCAATCCTACTGCCATTAGAACGTGCGCAGAGAGCTATCCTTAAGGTAGCCACCTTTCGCCCATTTAGATTTCCCACACATGAGCTTTACACGGCATGCAAGGTTTTAACCGTGCGTCAACTATTTATATTGAATATAGTACTACACCAGCACAATAAACTTCCTTATATCCCAACACCTATTGATAAGAGAAGAAAAGACTTAGTTTGCATAAAGCCTCAAACCAGACATACTTTTATAAATAAATTTTATGTATTTTTAGGTCCGTTCTTATATAATAAAATCAATAAGTCTGTAAACATATATAGTGTAAATTATAAAAAGTGTAGTGAAATGTTGAGTGCTGCATACCTACTGACATTTAATTACTCAGACACAGAAAAATTGCTAGAAGTTATGCAATGAGTTTATTAAATGTTAAGTTAATTTTTTATTTAAAATTTATTATGTATCAATGATAGCTCTATTTACAGTAACATAATAGTCCACTGAATCACTCAGCGTTGTTAAGTGATGGCCTGAAACACAGGTTTGAATAAACCTACATCAGGCAGGTCGCTATTGTATTCATTGGACCTTTAATCAATATTATATAAGTTATACACTAGATTTATTTTAGGCATAGTTTATTTTTTTTGTTTTCTATATTTCTACTATTAATATGTAACTTTGTTATGATGTAACTTTTATGTAATTTATATGTGAACTTATGAATAAAATGATTGATTGATTGATTGAATAAGCTTTGAGCCAACATTGGTCCAGTTCAACCAACATCAAACCGCTCACCTTTCTTAGTGTCATCCGGTTTGCTTTTCTTCTTCTTAGTAAGTTTGCTGGCGCGTTCTTCTCCTTCTTTCGTCGGCTCGTCTTCTTGTTCATCATCCTCCTTCTCTTTGTTCTCTTGTTCTTCTTCAGAGTCCTCGTCGGAGGCCAGAAGTTTTCTGTCAAATACATACATAACATTATGGTGTAGTACTCCTACAATTCAACATTTATGGTTAAGGCGGAAGCGTCAAGGTAGCCCGCGAAATTCAAATTTTCTTACGTTTTTTGCAATTTGCAGGTCAGTGTCAGGTTGTATGTCGATCTAAATATAACTCGCGGCCGTAGCAAATATTGAACGACTATTTTATGAAATTTGCCATTTGAGGCCAATTCTAACTTAAGGAGTTGTATTGCTGATTCTAATGATTATAATTCTATAAAGCCTTATTTATTACGGCCGCTACTCATATTTGAATCAATATACAACCTGACACGGACCTGCAAAATGCAAAAAAAGTAAGTAAATTTGAATTTCGCGGGCTACCTTAGCGCATCCCCCTTAAGGCCCATAAGAGGCCGAGCCAATTGCCATCAACCGGACACAAAAACCACGAGACCAACGTGAGAGTGTTTTGTTGAATAAAAGGTAAGATCGATCCTTGTTCCATTTTGGACTTAGTGAACTTTTAAATGAAGTTTATTATGAAACTGTATGTGTTACCTGAGCGCATCTTCTTCTGAAACTCCCTTAAGCTCCTTATTAGTCTTGCCCTCGTGGTCTGATTCACTGTAACAACATCACATTTTACTAACACAGCTCAAAATCGTTGAGCTCCTTAAGTCCTGACTTCCTGAGTTGAGCTGCACGATTACTGACAAATGCGTGCACTGACTGGACAGGTCCACTCAATCTGTGTGGTTCTTTCCTCAAAAGACCATTTCAGACACCAATCTACATGGTCTTCACATGATCTGACCAAGTTTATGTCTGGACTTTAAAAGAGACTGTGACCTCTGAGTTTGTTTCGGCCTTTCTTCTCAGAGTAGTCAGATAGGCACCGCTGACCTCATCTAGTTTAAAAAACATGATTGACGTGTAAAAGTGTTTGTATAAACCTACTTACAGAAATAAAATCATTTATCATTTATCATAGACAATAGCTTAGCCATTTATCAAGTCAAATGTCTACAGAATTCAGAGTTCGGAGTAACGACCAATCAATAATATGATTTGATTCGCGCGTCTTTAAACAACTTTGGCTTGCAAGACCTTGAACTGGTTGAACAACCACGCAACATGAATTCCATTGATACAACAAATTCTGGGGCCCGAATCCTCTAATTTATAATCAGTTTAACTCTGTCCATAGTGTCTTCAGTACGGTTTTAGACATTTGGTGTTTTGATAAACTCACGCTTTCTTCCAACGGGGGTAGGCAGAAACGATAGAAGGCCCCTGCTACGACCCTTACATACTCTTTTTGCCTCGTTTAGGTTCATACATCTGGTCATATACGCACGCCGGTTGCAAGCACTACGCACCTGACCTCTCTGACTGAAGAACATCATCAATAAAGTCACTATATGTCCTCCTAGGGCGACCCCTACCGGCGTTACTACTCACATCTGCCTTGTAAATGTCTTTACAATGACCACCACCAACACCGTTTTTTTTTTTCTACAATACTGTCAGAAAAACGAATGACTTATTGGTGTTTTATTTCACTATTAAGTTCCATTACCTCTCTGAGGAGTCAGATATGTAGTCTTTCTCGCGCCCCTCCTCGTCTCCGTCGTCACTCTCCTCAAACGCCTCGTCTTCCACTTTCTTCTTCTTTTTATTTGCGGCGGCCGCTGTAATTTGATAACAAGTTGTGTAATGGAGTGTTTGTTTGCCTATGAATGTGTCACTGTTGGTTGAGGTTATGATCCAAATACAAGATGGAACAACGATAGAACAATAATCTAAACTTCGTTTAACTCACGGTATAATAATATACTTCGACAGGTATAGCATTCCGAGACACAGTGGTCACGTGGGAGACACAAGGCTACGTCATCACCGCTGTGTTACTAGTGTGTAATAATAACTCCCCAGCTGCCTTTATTACCTGTATGAATCCGATAAAACAATGAGGTTTTAACTAACAATTACGTTGTATAATTATGTTTAAATTAAATTGTTTCGTTTGATTAAAAAAACGAAACGACAATTTAAATGCTTTATATATATTTTCTAAAAGAATGGTGACTGAAAATGTTTCCATAATTGGTGTTTTGTTGCAATAAAGTGGCAACTGGATAGTGACGTAAGCATGTGTCACTCTCGGAATGCCAGACTTGTTTTTTTAGACCATGGTTTAACTAATAATGTTCCTAGTCTGCATGACGAAAATGCAATCAAATATATCCAATGGTTTAGTCACTATAACTAGTCGAAGATCGGCAAATCCCATAGTCGGCCCATGACAATTTTTTTTTTTTTTTTTTTAATTTAACCATAAGATTTATTTGGTAGTACCAAAATATTCTTATACATTAGTATTGCCAGTGTTTTCATTTATCGTCGTATTGTTGTATCCACATTGTATACTTCTAGGAGTACTGGCAGTAACTGTTCGTTGAGAAGTCAACTTTATTAGTAAAGGCACTGTTCCATTCCTGCAAAAGGATGGGTAGAGGACGCGGACTTTAACTGGGTGGATCCATTTATCTAAGAGTGTCTACCTTTAACTGGGTGGATCCATTTATCTGATAGTGTTTACCTTTACCTGGTTGGATCCATTTATCCGACAGTGTCTACCTCTAACTGGGTGGATCCATTTATCTGACAGTGTCTACCTTTTCACTAAAGCACACCCTTTTAATATTGTGATTTATGGCTATCTATGCATTGTACCGTCACGAGCCGAATATTGATTAAAAATCTATGATGTTCCGAACATAGTATTTTCGAAATATTACTTACTTACTATTATGAAATATGTATTTTCTTAGCGTTGCAGTTTTTATTTCACGAGGACAACGCTTATGAATGTAGCGTACGTGTAGGGTAATTATGCCTGTGACTGTACACGACAGTTCACCTCCCGTCTCACTCGTTATAAACGAAGTTATGGAGCTACACACACTAAACTAGCAGGGTATGTCTGGGGCTTAAATAATATTAACACAACATCAAGCCTGTGATCCCCGAGGGGTTAGGCAGAGCTGCATACAACATGTTCCGGATAATTCCGGTAATTATATAATAATCATTATATTATATTATTTAATTGAGAGAATTGATTTTGATTGAATATTATGTTATAATCATAATACATTCACTGGTTTTTTAGTATTATGTATAAACATTGTTTATTGATTTTGACTGTACAGCGGAAATGTGCCTGTAATTTACGTAGTTTTAATTATTTTTAGGTTAAAAAGTAACATATGTATATAAAAATGATAGAAATCGATTATAAACTAACTACTTTCATAATATGCATCAATTCAATTACACATTGTAGTAACACCCACATTTCGCCAGTTATCTTTAAGTCCTATGTAATAGGGGGCGAGCCAACAGCGGCTTAAGAGGCTTACAAGAGCTAAAGCGCGGTCACTGTCGGATTGCATAGAAAAGAAAGAGACGCGCCATGACACAACGCTGGTAATTTATTGCAAAATATGAAGCAATTGTGGATTTACAAAAAATCTTTTCATTGGACTAACAAATTAAAACACTATTACGTGATTATATTACTAGTAGAATAATCTGACAAAAAATCTGAATGTTTGCATGTATATTAGTATGGTTTTTAATCGTTCAAATATTTTTATAGAGGTATCTTCGTGATTTTTTTCTATCATATCAAGTTAATTGTATTATGTTTTCAACACACTATCTAACTAGCATATATCCAGAAGAATATCATATATTTTTCTGATTTTGCTTACTGCATTGGATCATATATTTTTAGGCATTATAAATTTGCGTTTAGGTCAAGTAGTCCCCTTAATAGCTGGCGAACCACGTGTATTATCACTTACATCCCACAGATTACTTCGTACCTTTCTTTTTATTCTTCTTCTTCTTCTCGCCGGCGTCGCTGTCATTGTCTTTCTCCTTATCATTCTCAGAGTTCGACGAGTCGTCGTCAGAGTCTATCCACTCGTCCATCTCTGACAGCTTCAGATCTGAAACATAAGTAGGAAGTAGATTGGTGTGTATTTAACTTAAAACCAAAGCCTAAATTAAAAATATTGAAAATGTAGGCAACAGTTTGTCAAAATAACAACTGATCAGAGGAATCGAGGATAAGCTTCGCTGGCACTGGGCAGCAATCACTCCGTGGATGGGTGTACGTTTCTCGTTTACATTACAAGGATTATTTGTGTGATGAACGAAGAACAATTTGGATTGATGACTTCGTTACAATAAACATGATCTTTATTCAACGGATCATCGTCAGTCGGTGATTAACTTTTTACCTCCAAAATTCAACAACTACCAAGGTAATACAGACAACGAGGAAAACTGGTCCACCATAGTACAGTTTATACTAGTATGGGGAACAATATGAATCAGTTCCGTGCTAACAACCATAATAAGTACCGATACATACTAAACAAAAATTTTACCTACCTTTACTGCTTATTTGTTGCTAACTTGGATTGTACAAGGTTTATTATATTGATTTAGCAAATAAAGATGTGTTTTTATTAGTTTTTTTTTTTTTGTATTGGTGTTACCTTTCTTGGCTTTGGCGCCTTTGGGTTTCTTGTCGTCGGGATCATCCGCATCATCTGCGGCGTCGTCACCGCGCATGCGCTTACGGAACATGAGAGAGAAGTAGTTCAGCACTTTGTTGCGTCTGGAAAGTGTAAAAGAGTATTTGTTAGTATAAGCTCCATTAACTCTAATGAAATTTAAGAATGCGATGTATAGCACGATTCAAATAGATACCAATGGTGACGTTAGCTGTAGCAGTCTATCATAAAAAGATTTACCTTCCGAATTCTTCGTCAGCCTCCTCAGCAGACAAAGCTTTGTACCGTTGTATAGGTTGGAAGTTGTACCTGGAAAAAACATTTTTGTTTTAATAACTTATTCATTGCAAGTCATGTCGTGCTTCTCAATTCTATTTTGTAAACTCCGTACTGATTGTTACAACCACACTCCACCTTTAATAGCACGCTAGAACATCTCGCTGTGCTTATGCTTTGATATCACAATCAGTGGAGATGACCATATACGCCATCTTGTGACATGCTGAACATTATCGGCCCACCACCTTCTGGCAGTTCCACATCTGCTCCGTGTCGGATAGGGTAACCTCCGCTTATCCACCACGCCGTCTCATTTAGACTCCCATCACACGAAATAGAATTGCAATCATAACATAATGTCCGTAATCTACCTGGGAGCACGGTAGTGCCCCCGTCAAGACGGCACAAAACAAAAAGCAGGACCTTCTTCGAAGCGTTACATCATATTTCAAACCTTCATAACTTCGGCCTGAATTATGCTAGAAAGGTGGGATTTTGTTTTCTCACTCCGCGCCCGGACGCCGCCAAAGTTCCGGCTAGCATCTTTAATGCCAATCCGGAAATATCGGAGGTATCCGGGCGCGGAGTTCCGGCCCGGCAATTCCGGGCAACCCCGAGCTCCGCGCCGGGTTCATATTTTACCCGCGTGGTCGCGTAGTGCTCGCTACGGGTCTGCCAATTCCACCCGCCGACCGTCACCTTTCCTGGCGTCTGCAGCGTGGCACGCCACTGCGATCATCATAACACCAGGCTAAGCCAGGAGATTACTAGGTACTAGCCAAGAGAGCGCTACTACCAAGGGAAATTAAGGAAAACTTTTGTGACCATAGACTTTTCTACCCCCTTTATAAAATTTTATGATTATACTTTTTTCATGTTGACAAATTAAGTAGCCTTATTTAACCTCCACCACGTAAACCTCTTCAGTCACATTTTGTTTTGATAAATATACAATAACCAAGAATATACAGAAAAATAGGTAGTCACCATTCTTGTAGCGGGTACGCGTCGATGGCGCCATCAGCCGCGTGAGTGAACACATAATACGCTGTATGCTCCGATACGCCGCCTTCACGTATGCCTTTAAATCTGTCAAGAATAACATTGTATTTAGACAGACAGTATTTAGATGTAGCAATTATTATTGTTACACAATAATATGTAACAGAAAAGTATGCAACAGTCAGCTTTCTTAAAAGTCAACTTTAATCATTCAGCACAATAAACATAGCTGCTTTTCCACATAAAATTCAACAATATTTTCGTAATTATTCATTATTTGCAAGTCAAGCAAAACTCATGAAAATAAACAATGTTCGCAAGTTGTGCAATAGTTTTTAGGTCATAATAATATATTACGAGTCATTGACAAGTAATACTTACTTCTTTCCAGTCTTCCCGCCAACTTTCAGTATCCAGGGCTGGTCATCAGGCTTGTACTTGCGCGAGATGATACCGAACTTCTTGCGGCGAGCCTCCTCGCGTACGTCGCGTCCGTATTCTGAACCAGCGCCGAATCTTATTGGGATTTGATAAATGTCTCAATTGTTGACATCATTTATTATTCAAGTAATTACTTTGATGGTAGGGTGTACCTATTTGAAAAAATCCTATAATATAGAAGTCTCTTATAATAATATTATTACACTGATAGATTAAAGACTCAAAAGACCATTTCAGATACCAATCTATATGGTCTTCACATGATCTGACCAAGATTATGTCTGGACTTTAAATGAGACTGACCTCTGAGTTTGTTTCGGCCTTTCTTCTCAGAGTAGTCAGATAGGAAACGCCGACCTCATCTAGTTTAAAAAATATGATAAAAGTGTTTGTACAAACCTACTTACAGAAATAAAATATTTTTTTATCAAAGCTTTCTCTCTCCTTTTTTTGGTTGGTATATCATCAAAAAACTTCTCCTACTGGGTGTGTCAGACTTTTACTGACTAAAACCCACCTGTGTTACTTGAGTTGCCTGTGCGCCAGGGCCACGGTATCTCTGTTGAATATGTTTTGCTATGCCCCATTATGGGCCCTTACATACAATAACATTGTTAAAAGAACATAAATTGTAAAATGCAACAAATATTGTATTTATTGCAATCTTGTTGTTGTTGTAAGTATTGAGTTTCTTATCTGGATTAAACAAGAACATAACATGTTTAAGGTGTTTTGCAGAAATCACTGATTGTGATAAAACCACCCATTTAAACACGTTTTATTTTTTGTCCTTATTTTGTGTGCAATAAAGAGTATTCTATCTACCTATAATATAAGTCAATAAATCAATCTGCTAGCCTTTTCTCAACAACTTTGGAACTACGTTGGGGTCGGCTTCCAGTCTTACCAGGTGCAGCTGCATATCAGTATTTTTACACGATGCGACTGCCTATCGGACCCCCACAATACCTCTGGGTAAGACTGGTTGTCAGACTTTCCGGCTTTTGACAATGTATAATGACTGTCAAAGTCCGACCTCAGCAAGCGTTGCATAACCTTGAAGATTGACTCAAGAAGCTGTTATTATTTTGTGACGAGACCTATAATATGAGTATTTAAAGAAATCTAAGACCCACAGTAACTCACTTGGGCATATCTTCATCCATTCCCTTGAACTCCTTGATATTGTTCTCACGTTCCATCTTGACATGTGTCCATTTTGCGAAGTCTACATTCAGCGTAGCATTGAACCGCATAACATGGTGTTTCTTTTTTACACCCTTTGGAACTCTGATTTTAAACTCTTGTACTGACGCAGATGATGACTGTTGAAACGAATTCTGAAATAGATTGTTTATATTTGTTAAAACTGAAGTACATAATAAGGTTATTGTGTGTATGTTGTGCAATAAATTGAGTGGTTAAAAAGGAATAATTTTGTCTTTGGATTCAGAGACTAAACTGAGACAGAAACTGTTGATGTATAGACTGAATATAAACTCAATTGGCTAAATTCTATTTATCAGTTTTCCATACATAGCATAGCTGTATCGGTCAGTGGTTCATCTTAGAGGCTGAGTTACTGTAACATTATGATATGCATTGTTTATAAACGACAGACAAATTTGAATAGAAAAGAAATTATTTCTAGAAGATTCATACATTTCTCGTCTAAACCTGTTCAAGAAGATAAGTTTTACAGCTGTTTTGGAAAATTTGCATTTTCATATCTCTGATAACACAGGATTCATGACATTTTACAGATGTGTTGGAAGGTACCTTACATGTAATCAACAAAATAGTGATTTTATTGTATAAATAAACAAATACGCACCGATGGCCCAGGAGACGTCATTTTTCGAAATGATTTTCACTTTTTCACTTCACTGCGGCTGGGACTAGGATCAAATATTAACTGATGCAAATGTTTTCTTATTTTCTAAATAGGTAGCAGCACTAACAAATATGTTTTTGATCATTAACTAGAAGACAGAAATCGTGAAACAGAAAAATAAAGCTATCGTACTACAATGACGACATTAGACTGATTACACATCTACTCATCTGCTCTGCTGACTGACTGACAGTGACACTATATAGTAGTCTATGGTGACACTGTGACTGTCTGTGACAGAGTACTGTTCTTTTGCCAATGCTTTTGCCAATATGACAAAAAACGTTTTGTTTATTTCTCCTATATATTGTTCTAAGTAAAATAAATCAAAATAAAGTCATGTTAATTTAAATGCAAAATAGTTGACAAATCATAATTTTCAGAATATTATATTATTATTTTTGTTATTTGGATCGGTGTTTAACACTGTATCAGGATTAGGAAATTAAAATAAATTGAGCGAACAAAACGTAAAATTGTTTGTGACAAGAGTGCGTTTAGCACAATAGATCCTATTCTAATATATTTCTGAAAAATATTCAATTTTAATTCCATATTTATAAAAGAAGACCTCAAATTTTATATACTTTCTAACCTAAATTGAAAATCAAATAATATTATATTTTTTGATTTTCAATTTATGTTAAATAATCGATTTTCGAACGACATAACCTATTCGCACATCTTTTTTTAGTGTTTTGAAATTTTGAAACATTACCAACTTGTTTTACTGTTTTATAGCCAAGTGTAAGTGTATACAAATTACAATCAATAAATATGGGCAAAAAGAAGAATAAAAATAAGGTTAGCGGCGCAGTGAAGACCGCTGCTAAAACTGAGAAGAAACTTGCTAGTAAATTGAAGAAGGAACTCGCTAATCTGGGAGAGGTTAGTTAGCTATGTACTTTTATGATACATTAAAGTAGTGAGTAAGCCATCTTAAGAAATAAATAAACAGCACGCACCAAAATATGCGTTTATATAAAAGGCCCCATTTAGATCGTCATAAGTCTTGAAACTCAACTGGAATACAATGTCTCATCAGCCCACATTGTAAAGAAGCACGCCAGTGACTTGATGATGAAGACAAATTATTAGATATTTTTTTCTAAAATAGTATATTTTGCATAAATGCCTGTTACAGATAACTACAGCTCTACTGTACATACTATTGCTGGGATGAGAGGTCCCTATCTATTGTTATGTTGAAGTTAATTTTACTTTTTTTTTTTATTAGTATTTAAAACGGTTAATAACCAATTACAAATACGGAATTAAAGGCACAGTTACTAAATACTGAATAAGTACATAACATAACATAACATCACGCCTGTAATCCCCGAAGGGTTAAGCAGAGGTGTACTCATAGCACACCAACATTTGGCCATATGTTTAAGTCCCATGTAACAGAGTGAGCCTATTGCCATCAACCAATCTAAATCAATAACAAAAAAAGAATCCATTAAGTAAATCATGTTTGTTTTTAGGAAGACATAGCCAAAGTGCTAGCAGAGATTGAAAAAGAGGAAGCCAAGCGGTCTGCAGCTTCAGAGAAGACCCTGCCAGGTCCTCCGTCACCCAGAGCATATGCCACACTCACACCGCACCCTACCAACAATGAGCTTATTGTGTTTGGTGGGGAATACCATAATGGACAGAAGGTAAGATTACTGCTGTTTTTGGTAGATTCAGTGGATCACAAAATAAAATTGTGTATAAATTTATTGATGAATTAGGCAATTTTACAATTCAGGTTCAATTGGAAGATCAAAAGTTTGAAATGATAGGTATGTTATAGGAGATTGAAGGCCTCACCATTTTAATCAGATGTCCCAGGTTTAGTATTTCAGGAACATGCATGTTTGTTATCTAATCCAAATTAAATCAAGTGATAAAAGTTGTAATGTCAAGTGTTTTATTGTTATAGACGGTGGTGTACAATGAGCTGCTATTTTTCAACCCAGTGAACAACTCCTGGAAAGTGCTGAAGGCTCTCGGCGCGCCGCCACCGAGAAGTGCACACCAAGCTGTTGCCACACCCGCTAACAAGTACAATATTACATCTCACTAAGTTTATAAATTTAATTAACGCATGCTAGATTGATTTCGCTTAGTTGCAATACTCAATTCTTTATTGCATTCCATATGTATTACATTGATGGTCTAACAAAGTAAAACATCAATATGGACCCTGCCGGGCACAGCAAAATTAGGCGAGAGGATGAGGGCGAAGCAGCAATTCACTATTATTAAAAATTACTAGATGAGTTTAATTGGCTGTATAATTATGTATATATGTATATATGTATATATGTCAAATGTCAAATCTGAAGATGTTGCCGGCGATGGCTAAATTACGGTTTTCATTTATATTTCTTCTTTTCATTGTAATAAAATGTGAGAGTGTCAACGTCGACACCATATCTAGTGATGTAAGATTCAAAAATGTTGACCGGACAATAGATATATCATCGCAACTCGTAAAAATTTAATCGAAACTAACCTTGGAGAATACAGGGGGTACGCCGGTAAAGAATTTCTTGATAGCAGTTGAAAGTTTTGCAAAGAATAACGTAGCTTTCGTTGGAGCGAAGGACAGCAATAACAAAGATTTACGGCTCGTCGAGACTACAGTGAGTGGTTATGACTACGTCAAATTGTGGCGTGTGGAGCTCAAAGATGCCGTTAACTCGGGCTCAACATCGCTGATCACGGTAGAATCCGTGTTTACTAAGGCTCTTCTACCATTCCCTACAGCCATCACACAGCAGGAAGACCAACTAGTCAAATACATCGGTAACTTGTACACGTATTCACCATACTATGTCACATCTCAGAAAACAAACGTTATTCTGAATACGAAGAGTGTTGAAATGTTCACGAAAGTGAAGCCATTCACTCAGCAGGATGGTGGGATCCAGTATGGGCCATATACTACTGTAAAACCTTTCACTGAGAAGGAATTAGTCATTCATTACAAAAACAATTCTCCTTTTCTGACTGTCACACGAGTCGAGCGTCTGATCGAAGTCTCCCACTGGGGCAACATTGCTGTGGAGGAGGTTGTTGAGATTGAGCACACTGGTGCCACATTGAAGGGTCCATTCTCCCGCTATGACTACCAGCAGGATCATCACAGTGGACCTGCTAGTGTCAGGTCTTATAAGACTCTGCTGCCTGCGTCTGCTTCAGATGTGTACTACAGAGACACAAATGGCAACATCTCTACCTCTAACATGAAGGTGAAGAAAGATTCTGTGGAACTTGATCTCAGACCAAGATACCCTCTGTTTGGAGGATGGAGAACTCATTACACACTCGGATACAATGTTCCCAGCTATGAATACTTGTACCAGTCTGGTAATGATTATCTGTTGAAGATGAGGGTCCTTGATCACATCTATGATGACATGCAAGTTGATGAAGTGGTCACCAAGATTATCTTGCCTGAAGGTTCAACAAGTGTGAAAGTAAACCTGCCTTATCCAGTTTCAAGACTGCCTGACAGCCTTCACTACACCTACTTAGATACTAAGGGCCGTCCTGTAATCTCATTCACCAAGAAGAATATTGTTGAGAATCACATTCAAGATTTCCAACTGCGCTACACATTCCCTCGTCTCCTGATGTTGCAGGAGCCGCTACTTGTTGTAGGATTCCTTTATGCCCTATTCCTTTGTGTAATTATCTATGTAAGATTGGATTTCTCTATCCATAAGGCTGAACACCATCATAAAGATTAATTTTTATTAATATCACTAATATATTTCATTTATATTAATTATATAATACATCTAGTTCTTGTGCATTTTTATGGTGTTGCAATGTTATTTGCTGAATACAAGTGATTCTTAATATACAGGGTGTAAGGGACAGCCCTCCGCAAACTTACAGGGTGCATTCAGCTCCTTATTTTGAATCATATTCCACTAGAAATTTACTCGGGATTATTTTAATAATTTTTTTAGTTTTTATTCCTATAATTCAATGTAAAATTACATTCTCTGTACGCCATTTATGTAAATAAAACAGCTTAAATAATAAAAACAGCAATGGATGTTGAAATTCTCTAACGAACGACGCGAGGAATCAGCAGTTCACTTTCTGCCTAGCTACAGAGTTCATCGAACTCACCGCATACTTCTTTTGTACGTCACCCGGCGATCTGCTCAATTGTCAATACTCAAGTAGTACTCTTACTGTTTGCTCTCGCTCGCTTCAATGAGACGTAATAAATCACGTGGCGTGAGCGCGCTTGGGGGTAGATCCTATTGATCCCGTGGCGGACGAAACAATACATTGCGTGTGAGGTAATAAAACAAATCAGGTTTATTAGATTCCCATAACGTTTCTGAAATAATTTAATTTACCGGTCATCTTAGTATGATATACTGAATTCACCCCATCAGTCTGCGGAGCCCTGTCCTTACAACCTGTATATATATATATTATTAGGTTTGTGTGTGTTGGTGGGAATACAGTTGCAAACTTGACCTTAATAACAAAAAAAAACTTTCACACTATTCTGTTTTGTTTTGGTTTTCAAATATACATATTTTTATTTACAGAGGTGAGCTATGGGTGTTTGGTGGAGAATTCACAAGTCCGTCAGAAACACAGTTCCATCATTATAAGGACCTATGGTGCTTCTCACTAGCTGAGAAGAAATGGGAAAAGGTAATATTAAGAGGTCAAAAGTGTCTCCAAATGGTTTGTGTAATATAACACATGGCTGCTGTGTCCGCCATTTCCTTTTTCTTTGAACTTGACTTGACACGTTACTGCATATTATTATTATTTTTAATTTTTAACTTGATGTCGGTTTATACGCCACATCACGCTTGTTTTTCATGAAGTCATAGACAGAAAGTGTATACACAAACATTTGGCCAGTTATCACTTGCCGCGACCTGGGAAACGAACCTAGGACTCCAGGCTCGGCAATGCGTTTGCGATCTCTAAACCAACAATACAGGGGTTTATTTATAAACGTTGCCTAATGTTAAGTTATGATAAGCGACTGTTTAATCGTACATTTTTGACGTTTAATTGTCTCTTAACCTAAGGAGACAGTCTTCAATATTTGAGGCTTGTAAAATTAAAGGCAGCTAAACACCATAAAGTCGTAAAATGAGTTAACTATGGCGCCATCTAGTTAAGGTAGTTGGACACGCTTTGCTGTATTAATTTTTACTAACAAATGCAGCGAAGTCCCTAGCCAATTCAATTCAAAAATAAAATATAGAGTTGCTACCTTGACTAAAATATTAGTTTTTGTAGCTTCCTGAACATTTCACTTACTTTGATTTTATAGGCCTCATTTAATCTCTCTCTTCCCAGGTCGCAGCTCCAAACGGCCCCTCGCCTCGCTCTGGACACCGCATGGTCCTCCTCGGTCGCAACATCGTCGTGTTCGGCGGGTACGCAGACGACGGCCGCGAGTGTCGCTACTTCGATGACGTGTACACCTTCTGTTTGGACACTCGGACGTGGACTAAGTTGGCACCGAGTGGCAGGGGGCCCAGTGCGAGGTCCGCTTGTGTCATGTTACCTGCGGGGAGTGAGTCGGTGAGTACCTACTTTCTGATTTATAATTTTTTTTATTGCTTTCAAATTGAAAGACGTCTATTTACTATAAATTCGAAAATTGTCTGACACTGTAATAATAATAATAATAAGACAGCCAATGGCTTAATAGCCAAGAGCCTCGACCAACACCTGAGGAGGCTCTCGTTGGGCAGCTGGATCAAGGGCTTGATTCAGAAAGCGGTACTTCTGGACACGGCTCGCATTGTTAGGAGGTTCCTCTCTCTGGAGCCCTGACCGCCGGTAGCTTGGACCCTGTTCCCGATACCGGTGGGCTACTATTTTTTATATTTTTAAATGTTTTTATATTTTTTATATTCTAATATTTAAAAATGTAATTTATATGTAAATAATGAAATAAAGGAAATAATAATAATAATCTTTATAATAATAAAAACAGATTGCAGTATATGTAATAGTTTTAACAAAGTGGGTAGTACATTATTTCGTTTCTACAATCAAGTGGGTGACGAGCTGCTCTCTTTGCTAGGCTATGAAATAGCCTGTATTAAGGAGTAAAAACTGACTGTGTTTGTAAGTTACACAGAAAACCGGTTTGTACATGTGAATTATATAGGCAGTGCAAGTCTCATGAGTTGTCAAGGTAGTTCTAATGGACTCTTAAAGAAATATAAAATTGAATTTTGTTTTAAAAACATACATGTACAGCTAAAGCATAACACTTCCTTTTGACTTTACTGTAAAAAACTCTGTTTTTTCCTATTTTACATGAAAAAGCGCCCAAAAATATGGATACAAAAACCATTTTCTTTTTCCTTAGCTCCTAATCTACGGCGGTTTCTCCCGCGTTCGTGAAGGCCGCACGGAGCGCACCCACACTCACACAGACCTGTTCCGACTGGCCAGCAAGACCGGCGGCGGGTGGACGTGGCGCTCTTTAACCGGTGGCGCGCTAGCCCCGCCTGCTAGAGCTGGCCAGGCTGCAGCTGTGAATGTGCACAGTAACAGGGGATATGTGTTTGGAGGAGTCAGTGTAAGTATCTTAATATTCTCTATATAATCTAACTTATTGATCAATGAGTCAAGACAATTAAGGTTTTCATGAAAATTCACGTCATCATTTTGCGCCATTTTGACATGATGTGTTCTCCATTTCGTCAATGATTACAAAATATAATATGATGGCGCTCATCATTCGTTTCGTTTATTCGGTCGTCATTCAGTCACGACTAAAGAAAATGTGGGCGCTTTGACACTTTTGACAGGTGCCTGGACCTGAAGTCTCAGTGCTGCCACCTAGTGAACGTCATTTCAAAAAACCCTCATTCTCTAAAGAAAAGACGAGACATAAGATGCGAAAACTATTTTTAATTGAAATTTTCTCGCTTTAATAAAAAATATGTAACATTCAGAAACCCTAAAAAAATATTTTGCGCTCCTCTTGCTCCAAAAGTCCGTCATTGTAGCGTACCAGAGCGGGAATAAAATTTTCCTCTAGGGGAAAAAGATTTATTTTGAATTTTTGGCTTTTACCAACGAGCCTACAAAAACGAAAAAGTCTTTATTCATAAGTACAATAATCATGAATAAATACTTGACTTATTACTGTTTCATAAAAAAAGAAGAACATAATTTTTTTCAATAAAATAATAATAATATTGTATTGGATTATTTTAGTTTCGCGCAATCGTAGTGAAAATTAGAGTGTAACACACGGCGCTAAAAACCCATTATAACTCCAGTTTCTAAAACTACCTCGTATAAAATGGGTAATTTTAGCCTCATGTACGCGTATAACAATCTACTATTTCATGAAAAATAAAACAGTTTCAAGAAATAAGGGCCTTCAATTTTGTTTAGTATAAAATAAATTGGCATCTTCTAAAGCTACTTATACCTATTCCGTTCAACGAAAGAAGTTTTTGTCCTAACCTAAAATAACATAATACCATCACGCCCGTATTCCCGAAGTGTAAGACAGAGATATACCTGCCTATAGTACACCCACATTTCACCAGTTATGTTTAAGTCCCATGTAATGGGGGCGAGCCTATTGCCATCAACCAGACACAAATCCAGATTCCAGGCTGCCACTGAGAAATTCCAGATGGGGAAACCCAATAACACTGCTCGACCCGGGAATCAAACCCAGAACCTCATGCTCAGCTGTAGCATTTACGGCCACTAGACCAATAAGGCAGTCAGCTAACCTACTTATAATTCCTTATTACAGGATGTAGAAGAAACCGACGAAGAGTTACGTGGCGAGATGAGCGATGATCTTCAAATGTTAGACGTGGAAGCTGGCAGATGGCATAACGTGACGCTGAAGTCTGAACAACAGCATTTGCCAGCGGTGATGGAGGAACCCATGGATGTGAAGGAGGAAGAAGCTGTCACAGGTATTGAATAGGAATACGTATTGATTGTAATCTAGGCCGAAAGAGAATAGTTTCGTTTTAAAAAATACCTCAGAATTAGTGCTATAAAAACATTAAATACTTAATAAAAATGGTTGTCTGTAAAGTCGGTTTACGGACGATAATTTTACGTGATAACGTCATAAGGAGAGAAAGAGAGATAGATGCGTCACAAGCCGAACGCTTAGGCCGATCGTGCCTCACTATCGCTTGTTCCGCGCTCTCGCTTGCACGCTCGGCTCAGGCGGAACGTGACAATGAGTCATGCTTTTTCGTGCGTGCATCCGGCGTTCATCGATTTATAAGATGTTATCACGTCAAAAAAATCCACAGTTCATAGAAGTTTCAATGCAATGCAAACTTAAGACCCTTCCACCTTAGTTCGGGACCAGCCAAGAACTTAACATTTTGGTACTGCACTAACACTAAGTATCTGAAATGTATTATTATTGCGTGTTTATTTCTAAACATAAGACACACACCATCAAAAACTGAGTAGAAACACAAAATGGTTGAACTATTTGATGTAGCCTCTTTTGATGACCATACTGACAACGAAAACTACTAATTAGTTTACCTAACAGAGGGCCTAGACAAATGGCATTCGCTTTGGAGCGATTCTATTTCTACAATCGCTATCGCTTTCGCTAATGTTTCCATCATACGAATCGAAAACTAGCGATAACGCTTGTCAAAAAGTGCCACTTGGCTACGCATCTCTATGGAAGTAATCGTTCGACGCTGTCGAATCGTTTCATAGAATCGAATGATGTTAACATTGTCTAGCTATTTTCAATTCGTTGACCTATGATCACGTGACATTTCGATAGCTTATGTCATCCCCATATTTTTTTTGACTTTTCTACTAGCGTCATTACCAGTGATCGGAGTAGGTAGATTGATTTTTAGTACTTGTATCATAAATGCACACAGAAAGAATAACATGGATAAGCCATTTTTCCGGAAAGTAATTCCGGTATTTCCGGATTTAGTATTTCCGGCGGGCGTACGCATTGTTCTGATAACCGGTTATTGTACCACCCATGATCCTTTGTTCTGATTGGTCGTTGGGTTTTGTCAAATCGTGACAAAAAAAAAATAGGAAGAATAATAAAGAATAAAATTGCTCATTTTATTACAATTCCTACCTTTTTTTTGAGGATGGCAAATCATCAAATGACTCCTTCCACTCTGGCAGAATACAATTCCTACATAAGTTCCGGTTTTTTTTTAATAATCCACCAATTCCGGAGGAATGTCCATAGTAATATATACGTTTCGGATCAATGACCCCAGTTCAATCTACCTACTCCGATCACTGGTCATTACTAATTGAATGTTGTACAAATGAAATAACCTTTCCCACAGTGGTAACCGACGAAGTATTCACAATGAAGCTGGGCGGGGCCTCCGCCCCGGCCCCCGGCGGCGCGGCCCCCGGCCCCGCGGCCCCGCGCTCCGGGCCGGGGGCCCGCATGTCGGCCATGATGGCGGTGCAGCGCTCCGTACTGTATGTGTACGGCGGAGTGCTTGAGAAGGAGGATAAGCAGTTCTATCTGTCGGATATGTATAGTTTAGGTGAGTAAAGATACGTTTCTGCCAAGCGTTTTACACCATCATTTAAAGAATTTATTCCAGAAAATGTATGTGTATAATACAAGAATATTAAACTTGCATATATTTAATAAAATCTTGATGTTTTGTCAAGTTGTAAAAACCGTGCAGAGCAGGGACGGGACACTAGTAATGAAATAAATCACTCTGTTGCAGAACTACACAAACTAAACGAATGGAAGACGTTAATAGAGCAGCCCTCACTCCCAGACTGGCTCGGGTCCGACTCTGAAGACTGGACTGGTTCAGACAGCGGGTCCGATGATAGTGAGTCCGAAAGTGACGGTTAATGTGAAGTGGGCCTTGTGGTGTGTGCAGGAAGGTTGGAAGTTGAATGTGCTGTGATGTTCGGTAGATGATTCGAAAAGGTAGATGTAGATACGGATGCTTTCATTATTAGACATCAAATATATGTTCAAGATCATGATTTACCATTGTAATACCTATCTACTATGAATTTGTGCATATAGTTGCTTACAGTACTTAGAAAAGCATTGAAAGGATACTGGGTGTTTTTTACATATTCTGTCACTGTTCCTATATATAGGAGATTAATTAATTTATTTATTCAGTTGCACACATACATTCTATTAATTTAGGTTGGTGCCAACATAAACTCAAATGAAAGTGTTGAATCTCAACTCGAACCTTCCGAACTATTAACTGACCATAGATAGCGTCACACAATCTATAGTTTAGGCCAATCCGCGTAAGCGCAGGCGTCACTCAGATTAGAACACAAACCCTCGGGGCACTCAGATCCTTCACAGATGCTCTCAGCAGACCAGGAGATATTATCAACTTCTGGGGGGAGGTGGGCTGGTTAGAATAACCACCGACGGCCGCCATGGCCCACGCACAATGGTCCACATGAAGGCCTAAGTGCGGAAACCAAACCCCCTAAAGAAGAAGAGGCCAATCCGCATTGACAGTGACACCCATTATCCGTTATGAAAGTGAGGCCCTGGACTTGAATATGGAACTATACAGGCTAGAAATAATAAGAATAAATGTATAACTTGAAATAGTGATCGATACTGATCATATATCGTCATTTTATTGTGTAATATGTGTTGTAATCGTCTTAAGATTAAAACTCGCATATTTGTAAATATAAGTTTATAAGAATATAACATTATTTGTAATATACATGACAGCTTTTCATTTTTATTTTCTAATCAGGGATGTTTGCTTTAAGATTATCATCCATCAAAAATCTTACAAATATATTGTGCACCAACTAAATGCCTTTTGGGAGGAAACCCGAGACTCGTAAGCGTTTCTAACACTGTGCTAATTGGATCAAAACAAAATTAAACCGGATTTTTACAGAAATCAATTGGGAAAAAAAATGCGTGAGTGTCGTGGAACACTCGGTTGGAACGAAGTTCCTTTCGTAGTATATTTAGAACATCCATAGGACAAATTTGATTACCATAAAAAAGGGTTATATTGAGTCAACCTTAAAAGATAGATATATGCTGTCGTGGACTTTTTTTTAGAACTTTTAAAGAGGAAAAGTTTCGTAATACATGCTTTTGCATAACTTTAACTGTTTACGCAGCGCACGCAACGGAAGTTCTCAAAAGGAATCATTTTTTCCCCGTTTTTGCAACATTTTTCATTTATGCTCCGCTCCTATTGGCTGTAGCGTGATGTTATACAGCCTAAAGCCTTCCTCGATAAATAGACTATCCAACACAAAACTATATTTTCAATTCCAACCAGTAGTTCCTGAGATTAGCGCGTTCAACCAAACAAACAAATAAAGAAAGGGTCATGACTGAATTTTTATACACTTTTTTTCGCCTAGCCCCCCATCCGGCAAGTCTGTACCGTGCGATAAGGCACTTCGTTCCAAAAATGAAATAAAACAGCATCCTTACACATGTTATCATTTTTATTGTATTTACACATTATATATCTACGTAATAATATATCTTTATAAAAATCATTAGTCTACACACTCGCCCTAGCTCACATTTCACTATTATTCACTCGGCGAGCGCGCCAATTGGGTATTATTTAAATTTTAAATAGTCGCTCATTTTCTCTAACCAGCCACTGTATTTGTCTGTCAATTCCGACACTCAAAAATGAAATGTATGTAGTACTAAATAGAGTTCAGAATACAATCAACGGTTCAAAGGAGTTGATGCAATAGTTGAAACTACTATTAAAAATGCAAAAGTTGGGATGTAGTCACGATATAACGGTTTTACGATTTGGAATACTTGATTAGATCATGAGATTAGATCATGCCTTTCAAAACATAGTGATTATGAGATTCCCCAGATATCCTAAAGTATCCTATCGAAGACATACTCATAGGCGAACCTAGTACTAGAGCCATGTAGAAAACTGTTAAAATCATCATTATTTCAATGCTAGAAAGAGATGCAGCTATGCAGGCTGAATAGTGCCATCCCTTTTTTGCAACGAAAACATAATGACTCTTAAGCCTCCCTTACGGGCCTTGTAATATATTGATAGTACTTCCAAATTCAAATAATACCCAAAATGGTACGCTCACAAATTACGTATAAAAGTAGGTACACCCACACGTCCAATGGGAAAAAGCCGCAGTAGGTATAGTACGATTCAAACTTAATGGCGGCTCGGAACATGAGGCGAGTCGCTGCGCAGTAACCAATTCACGTGTCAGTGGGGTTGAGGGGTGAGGTACTGTGCAGTGAATAGGGCACTTCACAGCCGCCATTAAGTTAAAATTAAAAATATCTAATTCACACTTAAAAATACATGTTACAAGCCAGTCATAATAAAATAGCACACGAATGTATTGCCATAAATCTGATCCTAACCCACAAACTAGGCCTGGACCTGTATTTTAGGGGTCAGCGTTCAGCCATGAGTTCTATTTTCAATCTATACAGCATTTTGGAGGAGTGTCGCTACAAAGTTGACACCCAAGTTTATTGTCATTTGGTAACACATATACCTAGGTAAAATTTACTATTAAAAAGTAGGTAAAATACACATAATGTAGGAATTAAAATTACACAAAAAGATAGTAGTAATGCTAAAGAGTTATGTGCATTTGTATATCTTTGAATTATTAGTTTGAATCGTACTGTATGTTTAGCTATTTCGCGAACACAGCACCGTTTCAAATAAAGAACATCCGACTAGATCTTTTCCCATTAGACGTGTGACTTGTTAATGGTTTGCAAACCAATGAGAAAGAATTGCGAACTGTCATGGTTCTTGAAAAGTTGAATAATCATAATTGGAAATTAGAATTTTTTTATGCTTTAAACAATCAAACAAATGGTTTGACGCGGACATCGCCTTTATTTCGTAGCGCTAAGTGCAATTTTCCTAGAGCAAGTGTTATGATTTGCGGTTGATTGTTTGTACCTACCAAAATAATGAAGTATACAAAGACACATAAAATATGCCGAAATACAAAGAATATTAAATTTCCAATTTTCACTATTATTATTCTTGAAACGATTGTAAGTAGCTACCGATCGCAAATTATTCCCATTGATTTAAAAACACCGAAGTTACATTCATTACAATAAGTCCGATATGGTTCAGAAAATACACAGAACAGTAAAGAAAGTTTATTTTATCCAATAAACGAAAATATCAAAATATGTACTCTTCGTTCATACAAGGTGGAGAAGAGATTACGACAGTAAATTAATCTTTATGTAGGTATATAATCCCAGCTCCCTAATAGTGTAACACACTATCTATCACAATCTGAACCATTTTGAAGCCTATTGCTAATCCATTGCTTCATATGTTCGAAAAATGTGTCTGCTCAACAACGTAAATAACGCAATGAATGTTGTTGAACTGTCAAAATGAGAGCCATTTTTACTGTTAGTGGGTTACGCAATTACCCCGCAGTTTGCATACAAAAATTCAACCAAATATATCCAATAGTCACTGTTGCTAGTCAAAAATTGCCAAAACTCATAGTCGGCTATCACTATCATTTAGTTTGTTTGAAAAAGTCACTTTTTATTTTCGATGTTAGGATTTATTTGGTAGTTCCAAAATACTCATATGAAAGTCTAGCAAGGTTTTTATTTACTGTCGTATTGACGTCTCCACATTTTATTAATCAAGTTAGAAAAGTAACTGTTCAAACTTTTTAGGACGAAAGATTTATTGACACTTCGCAGTTTATTAATTCAAAACAATTCATTATTATGGTCATTAAAACGTTAATGGCCGCAGACATGCATGACACCTGTATGTCGCAGTCAAAACAGACAAATAGTAACATCGTAAACTGTCTAGATTAAAGCGACAATTATAAATGAACAACGAATGATAGATGCAAGTAAATGATATCGGCAATAAAGCTAGAATTTAATAAACGCATTCCTCGTTCCAGCAATTAAGTTCGATACCAAACAATATGCTCCGCAAACAGTTACTTTTACTTTTACTATAACATATTGGTATCGTTCCATTGTCATGACGTTTTTGTTACACATTGTATCCGTTGAGTGCGTAAATTAAATTCTGTCTTTTTTAGACAAGTTTGTCTTGACATTCGTTTTCGCGCATGGTCAATCATGTCCGCGGAAATCATCGTTCATATGTTGCGATTAATAAATCGTACTTCTTAATTAGTTTGTTATACGTACAATAGATACATGCAATTATTCATATCGGTACCCTGTTACACAATAATTCATGACACTGTATAAAAAAACTACAACTTTCTAGCAACATTTAGTACGGTCTGCTTCACCGGTGCTTCTTACAAGCTAAAGTGTACTTTTTCACGGTGGCATAAAGCGCTTTTTTGATATAACAGTTTTAAATTATGCTTCATGTATGTAAATGACACATGCAAATGTTAAATTAACACTTTTTTATCATTGATCATAGAATCTGTTTGTTATCAAACACCCGTGAGGCAGACGCGACAAATAATTAAGATCTTTATATCTCCACTAACTAATGTTAAACATGATTATTTACATTACATAGAATGACAGTTCAATATTTTACACAGAGTTTTTTGAAACAGATACGAGCCAATTCGCTTTTAGATCTTACCAGAAAAACGGTTGAATGAACAGGCTATTATGTCTTGTGTTATGATTATAACTCTAAAGTACTTACACAATGGAATTCGAAACAGCATAATATTATTGGATAAGAAGTTCTTACTGAGTCTCTTCAAATTATTATTAAACTTGATATCGTTAAATACGTAATTGGTTATACATTTCTCTCTGTTTGAAATTTGACTTGCATAGTCTTAGAACTAAGGTGAAGATAGGATCCAATTTGACTGTTTATGCCCGTTTTCGTTCATTTTCGTAGCGTTGAAATCCAACAGCGCAATTTTATTTAGGCGTCGCCTAGTCTTAATGAAAATAGGCATTTATCATCATTTGGCATCTTTTATTTTGCCTAGCTTTTCATACTCTATGTAAGATATTCAAACTGCAGTAAAAGTCACTTGACAGACGTACATACAAATCGAACAAATTTCAGACCGTTAAGCGTGGCAGTGCATTTGTGCGCTAAATTATTCTTAAATAGATGGCACATAGCGAGCGATACCTTACAGTTTGGTCCCCGTACTTTCTTGTTTTTACCTCGGTATACGTTCTTATTGATGTCGTTTTATATTATGTACTTTATTTTTGTTATACATTTTGTATTGCATTATAAAAAAAAAACGTTAGAAATTACTGTGTCTCTTTAGATTTTTCAAAGTCTAGTGATGGCAATAATAACCAAATTTATTTTTCGTATGCAATAAAAAATGTATATATCCATAAATGCATATTCCTTCATGACTATTTATTGCTTTTAAATCAAATGATCTAATGCGTCACTTACGGGTTGAAGTTATACTTCATAAAAAGCACAAAGGAAGGTAGAGGTCAAGATCACAAAATTAAAAACAAGACTACTTTTAAAAATATCTTTTATTATTTCAAATTAGTTGAAAACGTGTAAAATTGTACACTTTCTTTTTATTACACAAGACCTTCCTCTGCTTGTTCAAATATTTAAAAAAATCATTGTGCGTTATTGTCGCAGCCGTCTCATTTGCTAAAATGCATACCGAACTGATTTTATATAAAATGACTTAGATTATTGCCAAAAGTCGACATTAAAAAACATTTTTCATTCGTTTATGAACAAAAGCTACAGCAAAAATTACCTAATCAGGGTTTTAATCATTAAAAAAAAACTATTTTCAGCTACGATTTATATGAAATATCTGCATATAATATACGACGCCACATTACGTATAAAAAGAAATAACACTTAGAATATTATACACTGGTGTGACTTACCTAACGCGTAAAAAATATTCAATTTGCAATCTATCGGTCGTTTAACAATTTGCCTAATTTATAACATTGCCTGCGACATTAAATTGCAAACTAAACTCTATACTTAGCAAAATAAAGCTGAAGCCAAAATCGAAGATAAATATTTTAACAAAAAAATATCATTATTATATAAAAAAGAAACTAATTATCATTACATCAGTCGGTTAAATAATTAGTCGTTATCTTAGTCCGAATGAAATAATAATATTATAATTTGCATGTAAAAAATATAAATCGAAAGCAAATCAGTCTATAAACTTACTTTTAGAATTATGACTAAGTTTTATGTACATTTTTAGACATGTTTTTTTTTTAAGTTCATTATAATCTGTGGTTTGGTACCAAAACCTAGAATCTCCGAACTCTTGAAACATTTTCGAAGCTATGAACGTCTTTTAGTCTAGTTTAACAGTGATAAGTATCAAGTAGGTACATGTAAGATATAGCTTTCGATTGTAATAATCAACCAAATAGGAAATAAGGCATTTAGTTCACAAAGTCGTAAGTTCAAAGATCACGCAATTGAAAACCGCCATTGAAATATTTTTGGCGCCAACCCACAGACTATACAGCATCGTACAAACATTACAACTTACTCGTAAAGTAAAACATACATTCACTATCTACCTCATTATAATTTACAAATTATTTACACGAAAAAAGATCATTTAATAAATACATAATTTGGCTGATTTCGATTTTGCCTAATGAAAAAATATAATGCCATATTTAATTGCCAGAAAAAAAAGATACTCCCCATTTATTGTCGTTCACTTCGAATAAGGGTGTAACTGAATTTTTTTATTTGAAAAATAATATAAATTAATTAATTCACTACACAATGCACTGTGTATAAATTTGTTAAGAGTCATTGTCTGTTCTTTCCGTACTTTCCGTAACATCCCAAGTATAACCTGTCCACATTATATCACAGTAGCGCGTTTGCGCTGTAACACATTCTTCGTCGCTCACTGACTAGGCTATATACAAACCAAACGATTTCTATACACTTTAACAAAGTCCGTTGAACCCTCACGTTAAGAAAAAAAAAAACTCGTTCGTTTTTTAAAACAGATCGGTGACTATTGTGCCGAACCATGCGCAGACGACGGGTAGGGCGTAGGTGAACAGTGCTTTTTGTAGCGAGGGTCTGTCGGCTGAGCCTGCAACGGGTTGTTCCCTAGTAGGTATTTCTTGTGGTTTGGGGGTGTCCTGTTCGGTTTCGTCAGAGTTGACAATGACGTCACCGGGGGTGTTGTCGCCGGTGCGGCTGCGCACGTTGACGTTGTTGGTGGCGGGCGGGTCCACGATGCTGGGCACGAAGGGCGCCTCGGTCACCACGGCCGGCCGCTGGGGCACCACGTCGGGCTCGCGCTCGGTTGCTTCCTCGTCTACGTCTGGTGGACTGTCTCCTGAGCCTGGAAACGGAGATGAAAGTTATATGGTTGTTGGTAAGATGGTGAGGATCTCTCTTCAGGTATAAAATTAATATCTGTCACCACTAATTCTAAGTGCAATTTCAAGGTCCGAAATCAACGCCGGAAGTCTAACACCGGTGATACCTTCACGACAACCCGCGAAATTAAAAATTTCTAACGTTTTTTGCAAATACATTTTCATTTGCGCGCGCTTACACCTTGAATAATGCTAGAGTTTGACAAGTTCTCAACTTCAAATACTCACACCAAAAATCAGGTTTAAACCTAAAATAACCTAGACTATTGCAAAATTAAAGTCTTGTAATTTTAAAGATCCGAAATCTATCTTTACGTACATACATAACCTCACGCCTTCAGAAAGGCAGAAACTACAGAACGCCACCTGCAAGGATCCTCACATACTCCTTTTGCCTCGTTTACGTTCATACATCTGATCATACGCGCACGCTGGTTGCGAGTACTACGCACCTGACCTTTCTGAAGCACATGACCAATAAGGTACTAAGGCACTATATGTCCTCATAGGGCGACCCCTCCCGGCGTTTCCATTTATTTATAAAACGGTTAAAACCCCATATTTACCTGTATCGTAACCATTGAGCCTGTCCTCATCATCATCAGGCAGCCCGTCGGTGCCCCAGTCTCCAGACCCTGACCCTGACTCCACGTCCTCTATGGTCTCGCGCGCGAACGAACTGGACACTTGTAAATCTGTAAAGGTATAATAGATTCATTAGTATTTTGCTTTCTCGTGTCAAAAATTACTTTTCCCTCATTTGGTGTTGATGTCACAGTTTACCTGGAAATTGTCGGCGAGCATTATGTTAGCAAACTCATTAAAAATTCGGTAAGCCATGTACAATTTGTATATTCATTCGGATGCTTACTACTTTCCGATCAGAAATTTACGTTATATTTTTTTTGCCCCCAGAAGGACCGTCGGTCATGGCTCTGAAGAAAGCCGTTTGGCAACCTCTGCGATCAACTCATTTAACACAATGTACATTTACCATCGACGCGAAAAGAAGAAGATTAGAACGTTTCCAATAGAAGTAAAGGTATCAGGTGACTCACCCTTCCCATCAGTATCAAGCCACTGCACTTCCACGCCGTTGTAAGCATCCTTGAGGCGCGCAGTGAGCGTGCGCAGCGCGTCGGCCTGCGCGGCCGCGCCCGCCGCCGCGCTGGCGCTGGGCGCGCCGCGCACCTCGGGGTTGCTGGCCAGCCCCGCCGCGCCCTCGCTGGCCGCGTTTACTGTGTAGCTACGGATTTACACATGTCACATTAGTTTGGTCTTACAATATTTTGGTCCCACGTTGGGCGCCAAATTAAAAAGTAAACTAAAAAATTAAATACGTAACGGAATCTAGAAAGAAACTGTCACACAGTTAAGTGACAGAGACGATACCTAACCGAACTTTCTCTAAAATTCGATTTAAATCGTGTATTGACAATTATTTTGGTCCCACGTTGGGCGGCAAATTGGGGAGTTTAACTGTAATGTTTGAGGAACCTGTGTTTTAATAAAGACTAATAAGTATAAAGCCTCTTTTCTTTAGTAGGTATTTCTTCCAATAAATCCTTCAATTCATCCGAAAGGAAGTTTTTCCCTTTACCTGGCAACGTCAGTTCCATTGAAACAGGGCGAGCTGGTGACGCTAGTAGAAGTACACAGAAGCGCGGGCAAGTGGTTCCAGTAGCGCCGCGTGTTGCGCATGCGAACTCGCGTCTCGCGGACTAGCTTCTCTAGCGCGGGCCCGCCCCAATCTGATCCTGTGAGACAAAATAATAAGTCTATGCTTATTAGGAAGTCATAAGGAGCCCAAAAGTAAAACGACTTTTGGTATCAATATTGCAAAAATTTAACGGGTAAACGTCTGAGTGTCTGTGGGTTCTATCTATTTCTTAAAGTAACTTGAATTGAATGAGATTTATTTATAAACTGCTGAAAGTTAAGAGGCGTTTAAACATCAAAAATGTATGGTTAAACAGTCGCTAATCACTACTTAATTTTAAACAACGTTTATAAATGAAGGGGTATATGTTTATAACTTGCGAACCAACTTACCGCGACTCTCTTCGCTTTTCACTGAAGGCTTCTTCTTTTTCGGTACCTTCTTCTCATCAAAGTCGTACGACTTGAAGTCGATATCCATCGCGCCGGCGGCCGCGGGCTCCGGGTCCGCATCTCGGCGCTTCCTCTCGTGCTCCTCATATTCTTCAAGGTTTATATTTCCTCGCATGTACTGCAAGAACCTATTCCTCAACTTCGCCTGTTCGGCCATGTCTTCTGTAGCCTTACGGATGCCTGCAGGAGTCCGAAAACTGACTAGAGAAGGATCGTCGTTTACCATGCTTTCGAATGAACCTTCGATCTCGAAGTCGTCACCTTCATCGACCTTCTGGGGCCAGTCGAAGTCTGGGATGGCCCGGACGGAGCGGCGCGCCTTGCCGGGCGCGAAGAACGGGCCCGCCCCGCCCCCGCCCCCCAGCACTGGCTTGCCGCACCCCGTGAATATCTTCTGCGAGATCTCCCGGTTGTGCTCTTGGAAGCTCATTATGGCTTCGGAAATTTTAATGTCTATAGGTTCGACCACCATAGCTATGTTGAATGGACCGAGCAATCTGTCGGCCACTTTGTCTACGGCGTCTGAAATTTAAACGTTTTTTTTTAGAACGCTATTTTATAGGCAATAAATCCCGCAAATATACATTACAAGAACCATAAAATCTCGGTTGAAACTTCCTCAGTTTACTTACCGACATAGGCATCCCACTGGTCGCCGAGGTCGGCGTGCGCGGGCAGACAGCCGCGGATGACGTTGTGGCAGTAGCGCGTGCACGCAGGCGGCTGGAAGCCCGCGCAGCTTCCGCAGTACCGCAGGCGAGCCCAAGCTGTCACGCATTCAGAAGTCACTGCCACCTGGGAGACAAACAATTTATTAGTATAATTTATTAATTAATAACATTAATGTCAGAAAAAATACGTAATTTGGGATTTTTTCATGATCACTTCATAGGATGCATGTCATTCAATCATATTCTCATAAATGAGAAATAGTCTAGTAATTTAAAAACATCAAAGGGATAGTTAGTCTATTGAAAGATATCTGGTCGTATCGAAGTAGAATAGCTACTAGCTACGTCGATATTGTGGGCGTTGAGAATAAGTAATTCTCGCTTCAAACGAGCCCGCGTTATCTATCAAGTTCGTTGATCTAATAAACGCGAAGCAAACATGAATAATACCCAATCATTCATTCATTCGTTACATTGCGCCAATTAAATAAAATTGCTAGGGTAACAAGTGGAACAAAATAAAACGAAATCAAATGAAGTACGAGATAACAATTACAATTAATAAAACCAAGGTCTTGAGCTGTGTCACTGAGGCGCCAGGATCAACGCACGGCAATGATTCGCGGATAGTGAGTCATTTTCTAAAACTATACCCTGTACTGACTCAGACGACTCGCAAGTTGAAGGACAAGCGACCAACAGAACATATATATTCGCATTGATTAGCGTATATTTGCATTCTAATAGCACGCTTAACATTGGAAGAATTAAAACGTGCGCGCAATTTGGCGATGTTGGTCAGTAAAGCCAAAAATGTCACGAAAAATGATCACGGATGATATAATATGAGTGTCCAATTATCAGTTCTGAAGGCTGAGGACCTTTTTGGATCCAAGAGAATAGAAACTGAGGGCCATTTATGTCTTGAATAGATGTTAGATAATAGTTGATTTATGTCTGGTTCTGTCACTGTTTCCGGGTGTCCGTCGGGTGAATCACAAATTCAGAAACACATTAACATGAGAGCCCGTAAATGACTAATAGTAATATACTAAAAGCTCAAAAGGGAGTTTCGCTACCCTTATTCATGCTTTGTAGGCGGAATTGATATTATTTTTCATTCATATTTATTCATAGGCGGGAACTAGAGAACTCTTGCGGTTTATTTACACATGTACAAGGATACAGTTTTGCAGTTCTATGTAACTGGCGTCTTATTACAAAACGAGATCTCCCTTTAGTCCATGCTTAAACCTTCAGGTCCATTTTTGTATTTCGAACTTTATTGCGACTCAGGTATAGTTTTTAAAAACAAAAACTGACTTTGGAATAGAGACTAAGTTGACTGACTGCAGAAAGAACTTTCCGGACTATGGTCCTAACCGGCCTAACCCTTTTCAAATCTTTCTTATTTCCTATCCATAATTCCAATAACCTTGTTTAAATACTGAAGCCGTTAGCAAGTTACCCTGATGGTCGTTCTTACCTGCATCATACTCCTCACAACGTCAGCTCCTGCTCGCAGCGCCTTGTGGAAGGTGCGTGTAGCCACCACAGCTCGGCGCAGCTGCACCGACAGCTTGTTGGGCACGTCCTCAAACGGCTGAATGTCCCGCATGTGTTCGTTCACGCATTTTAAGTACCTGAGAAAGAAAATTAGGTTAGACATATCATCAACCGGACACAAATCTGGACTCCGGGCTGCTACTGAGAAATTCCAAATCGAAAAACCCAATAACACTTTGGCTGACCTGGGAATCGAACCCAGGACCTCATGCTCAGCAGTAGCACTTGCGACCAATTCAATCAATCAACTCGGTTAAAATACGAAGAAACATGAAGCGAAATTGTTGGATCACTAGATTTTAAGGGATGTGAAAGTATTATTTTGAAACGACGCGACGTCGGGCGATATCCCTAAATCCCTTTAACGGTCTGAGGATGGTTAGGCTTAAGATGAGTAGGGATCGCTGTCATTAACAAGATTCGGTTGAGATCATAAATATTGTGGTTGTCAGACACAATAAAAGTGATGATGACAAGCACAAGCGTTAAATTCTCGAAAATAATGTGTCACAGCAATCAATCGAGGGGCCTGAATACCAGTTGACAATTATAACCTTGGCTAAATGAGATGTGTAGGTACACATCTCAATAATAAAATATTGTGACCACATCGCGGAACCCATTCGGTTAGGTTAGGCGTGGAACATTAGAATGAAAAATCATTCTAATGTTCCACGCCTAACCTAACCGAAGTGATTATTATTGTGTTTTGGCGAAAACGCCTTACGTCATTCTTCGCAACAGGCGGGTTTAATAAAGGACAAAAGATTTTTTTTTTTCGCAATCATTTACAACTAGATACCTATAATCGTTATTTTATTTATTTATAAATGTCTAATTTGTTGTTTGTCAGCTTATAATAATAAAAAAATATGATGTCTTTTTCAGCCGGCACTCGACAACAATCATATTAGGTAGGTATATGGTGAAATATGTTGAAATCTAAATGTTCTGCTAGCACCTACGCAAATCATAGGGGTTTATTTATAAACGTTGCATAAAGTTAAGAGACGTTTAAGGCTCGTACACACTGGCACGACGCGACAGCGCGTCACAAAGGCACCGCGTGTTGCGCAACGAGCGGTGCGGTGCGGTCGCGTCGCGCCTGTTTGTGGGAGCCTTTATAAATAAAAGGGTTAATTTAAGTTTTAATAAACTGCAACACCCCACTTTATACCGCAATTCCTACACAGTAACTTTTAATTCCTCTTGCACGCGTGTCAAACTCAAACTCAAAGTATTTATTTCTATTAAACCATTTAGGTAGGTACAGTCACTTTTGAATAGTCAAGGAGTCGGTCAGTCAGAAAGATGAAGCCCATTCCAAAGCGTAGTAGGTCCTATGGAATCTTACGGGCAAGAAACTCCAATGGACACTCTTTTTTTGTCGTAAACCGTAAAGGCTCGGGATCCCGCAACGCGACTCTTGAATCTTGACTCATGTAGAACCTTTCATAGAAATTGTTCTACATGAGTCGCGTTGCGTCGCACCTGACTGCCTTAAAGCCTTAAAACATCTTAAAGCGTAAACTCCATGCATTGTAACGTTCAGTAATTATTTTTGGTCTAATTCCAGGACATAAAGTAGGTAAGTACTGGGTCAGGTTAACTTTAGCACAGTTTCATATAAAACATTTCCGACAGGATGTGTATTCGTCCTAATCTGTGGAATGATGTGGGATTTCAGCACAGTTTTTTTTTAAGACAATGAGTGATTGGCTTTTATTAAGAACATAACAAGTGGCGGTTTGCTAAATAAGTTTAAATGGACAGACGGAAAGAAACTGTAAATTAGTGATGCTGGTAACAGACGTAACAGTCTAAATATATTGTTACTACCATACCTACTTATCATAGAAACGCGTAAGCAGTTAATAAGAGCTAGACACGAAATCATCTAAAATATTATATTGCAGTAATTTTCTAAATATACATTCACGAAAACCTTTACCTGTAAAACAATGGTTAGGTATAACAGCGTTTATGCATACGACATCGAAATCTTAATCAATTTAATCCTTAGAAAAGTAGCTTACCTCCATATTCAACTAACCCGTCGCCACTCAGCTAAAAACACACTTCATACGCAATAACTTTAATAACTTGATTGTGTACAACTCATAAACTATCCGGTAGCCCTTCGTAACGTTATCAAGATTCGTTTCACGCCACTCTATGCCCTATTATCAGGACTTTATGCCTTATTATCGGGTCTAATCGTTTGTTTACGTGTCCATAACACTAAAGCTGTCTACTAAAGTGTTTTATTGACGCGTCTTTATAAACAAAAAGGGCGTTTTCCAACTGAACGACACTGTGTGAACTGTATCTCATATATCAGAGCTTTCTTTATTGCGAAGTGCAGTGTGGGGAGTCGTGTAAACATTTTATATGTGTTAGTGTATCTTTAATAGATCCTTTGCAACTTTGTTTGGCTCCTGGATTAGAATGGACAGGCCAATACCGTCTCTGATTGGTTCAGAAAAAGTTTTTTTAAAGATTAGATAACCACGGTCTCGGAAAGTTCAGAATAATACTAGAGAACAGTGTTAATGTATCTATGAAGTATGAGATTTTATTTACCCTTATATTTAGGCCGAAGGGTCCTGCTATCTTCATGTACCCAGAGAACTGACACCTACGATGCGGGTGATATGTGAGTAAGCCTTACAAAATAACAACAGGAAAAGAACTGCAGTTGATATTACATCGGAAAATTTTAAACATTTGAACGACAAACTATCGGCCTGCTTTCCTCATACCCATTGACAACGCGAAGCATACAAAATTCCAATGTCATCAAACACAGAACAATAATCCAGCTGATACAATAGCATCCGCATAAAATATAAATACCAAACAATATTTGGAACAGACATTTTCATTTTACGATCAGCATTCTGAATAGACTATTCATGTCGGCTCTAGACTAAACAGTACAGACTTCTGTGATGCCCCTGTGTTAGGTTTCGGCAAACCGAATACGACATGGCGCCTATCATTGTAATGAATGATATGATAATGAATGAATGAGGATATTTATTATGATTGCGGTCATCAATATTAATTGCAATTTGCGTCACTAACCGCAAGGCCAGTACGTGTGAGGTGGATATGAAGGCACTGGTTACAGGCTGAGATAATGTAACATGATCAGCCTATAATGTTCCCACTGCTGGGACACAGGCCTTCTCTCGGCGAGAGGGAGTGGGCTGTAATCCAACATGCGGGCCCAGTGTGGTTTGATGAATGTCACAAATGTCTTCGAAATTTTAATTCTACGACATGGTAAACTCTCACGATGTTTTCCTTCACCGTTTTGAGAGCAGTGGTGATGAAATTAAATACACGTAAGTCGTTACCCCTGGGCCACCACTGCGTTCAACAACGGTTTGAAGTCTGGTAATAGAATTTTGGTCTCCAGACAAGTAGGTACGGTACGAAGCGTTGACTATGAAGATTTAGTTAAAATTTGGCTAAAGATCGATATTCTCGGTACTGTAGTGCTTAGATTAGAAATTTTGTGAATTAAACATGTTTTTCGTCAGCTCCGTCAGTTTCCTCATTACCTATGACTCGTAAGTCGGGGCCGATACCACTGGGCAACCACTGCTCTCTCAGATAATATATAGAAGATTTTATTTACGCATACTAAGATTGTCCAATAGAGATTGCTCAGGTTTTTAAATGCACATTTTGCTTATAATGCAACTCACGTAAACCAGAGAACCCTATCATACAAAGTCTTCAAATATAACATCGCTCCATGTAAGATACTAGTATTTCAGCTGCACCCGGTTAGATTAGAAGCCGAATCTAACATAGATGGGAAGATTAGGCAGATAGGTAATAATGACGACTTAAAATATGATAAACGATAAATGATTTTATTTCTGTAAGTAGGTTTGCACAAACACTTTTACACGTCATCATATTTTTTTAACTAGATGATGTCGGCGTTTCCTATCTGACTACTTTGAGAAGAAAGGCCGAAACAAACTCCGAGGTCACAGTCTCTTTTAAAGTCCAGACATAATCTTGGTCAGATCATGTGAAGACCATGTAGATTGAGACCTATCTGAAATGGTCTTTTGAGGAAAGAACCACACAGATTGAGTGGACCTGTCCATTCAGTGCACGCCTTTGTCAGTAATCATATGACATTGAGTCTCCTCATTATTCTTTATCGCGATGCATATGGCGAAGTTATTATCATTCATAATAAGTGCAATGTACAAGCCCAAACGAAGACCGTTCAATGCACTTAAGATGACCTCATTAATAAGATTCATAATCAGTCCGCAAACGCCCTCTACTGAACTGGGACTCCAAATGACCGCCTAATATACGGTCACAGGAAATATTTCTTTAATTAGCACACGTTAGCTTGGCAACACTGAATTAATGCGAAGACTAAAAAGGGTAAAACCTTTAAAGAGTTAGTGCACTTAGTGCAGTGACTGCCGAGCGGACTTTAAGAGAACACGTGTATCAAGTGTCTTCCCCTTCACATAAAGTGAATATAAGAAATACTTTATTGGACGATTACTTAAGGCGCAGATATACGACTTTTAATGATTTCAAATTAAACATCACGTCTAAACGAATAGTCTTCTTTGTTTGAAAAAAATATATGATAAACTAGACTATTTTCTTCGTAATATGATATGTGAATATTTGAAATTATATTTTTATAACATAGTGTAATTAATTTGTAAAGTAATGTCTAACGCGAACACAAACGATAATCACGCAAAAACTATCGGAAGTATTTTCATGAAATCTGCACCACCTAAAAGACAATTTAACTATCCAAATTTTTATATACGGCTTTTATTTGTATTGTGTTTGATAAATCAAGGTGGGTTGTTTTTGCGAATAAACTTGATGCGCGTTGAAGCGGGGGCTCTTGCGGGCGACGGGCGGCAGTGCATCGTTGACCAATGTCCGGGTAGCCGCTAACGCTCTGTGCAATTTTATTTGCTTAAAATTTTCGCATGCTCCTCCCACTCGCTCAAGGTCGCTGGCACTTATTGTCGCCTTCAGGCGCGCAGCGACTCTTGTAGAAAAAATCCCATGAAGTTTTCGTAGAAATTGTTCTACCAGAATCGCGTCACACTGTCGCGTCGCGCCTGTTTGCGGGAGCCTTTATTTTTATAGTGACTTAGCAGTTTAAGGTATATTTAAATCACTTATTAGCTAATAGGTTACATTGTAATGTGATTATAGCAGGTCATCGTCAACTGTCATCATTTGCCCGCCTTTTTCCAACTCTGTTGGGGTCAGCTTCAAGTCTAACCGGGTGCAGCTGCATACCAGTATTATACATGGAGCGACTGCCTATCTGACCTCCACAAACCAGTAACTGGGTAATACGATACTCCTTGGTATGACTGGTTGTCAGACATTCGGGCTTCTGACGACCCGTAACGACTGTCAATGGTCCACGAATGACAGCCGGGACTAACGGCTTAACGTGCTCTCCGAGGCACGGATGGGTTTTTCGGACCAACCGCGGCAAGCGTGGCTTAACTTGATCAATCAATTCATGCAGCTGTTATTACTTAGCCACAAGCCCCTCCCAAATCATCGCCATCACCAACTGTGATAAATATTATAAGTAAAAAAACATGTTTCTTGTATGGAGACCCCCCTTTAATTTTTTACTATATCATTTTGATGTGTAAACATCTTAGCACTCGGTCTACGGTAGGGGCTAGCTGGGACTTCGAGCGTCAGACACGTAAGCGTAAGATTTCGAGCGTCAGACGTCAGCGTAAGACCCGTGTCTATGTGAGCGCGTGAACCAAACTGATGCGAGCTCACATGTTTACACATCAATTTTCGTGAGTGCCAAACCAACTCACACCGATTTTTTCATTGTTGTTACAGCGCCAATAGAAATACACTCTGTGAAAATTTCAACGGTCTACCTATTACGGTTCATGAGATACAGCCCGCTGACAGACTGACGGACGGACAGCGGAGGCTATTAGTAAAAAAAACTTTAAAAAAATAAAACCGACGAAAAAGAAACTGAAAAGCAAAAAATAAACCTTTCAGTCTAACTAAGCTCTTAAATTGATGTAAATTACAAATTTTATGGAATTCTTCATCCTCCTTTTATTTTCGTCAGTTAGAAAATTAGGACGCATAGTGGAAGAAATGAAGGATTAAAACTTACTTCTCGTCAAACTCGTACTGCGAGTTGAGTACGGTGAACATCTTGTTGTACAGTATGCTGAAGAACCCGTCCATCATCACGTCGAAGTTGGTGTCGCCGCGCGTGTAGTACCTGCGAAGTAAGATGGGTTTAATAGAAGTTCAGTACTTAAAGAGGAAGATAGGGTCTGAGATGATAAAGGAACAGCTAGTGTAAAGGGAGAAGCTATTAAACATGTATGATAGATCGACAAAGTAAATGAATGAGACGCAACGGGAGGATTTTTAAGATTCAATGAAATCCGTAAGAAAGGGTTCATTGAATAAACCTTGGTAGTGTGAAGATTGAAGTAGATGATACTAACAAGGACGTTTTATGTATTCATCCTGTACGAAAATATACAGGATTCATATACAACCCAGACTCATCTTATTACGAAAAAGTTACCCGTAATAAGCCTCTGCTGATACATTTTCTTTTAATAATAAAACGGCTAAGATCACGCTCAGATCTGCCAGGCGTTCCGTCGGGGATTTGCATAAATTTCTTTAGACTTCAACATCGTAATCCTGACTAATAATAATACTTTGTGCGATCCATCCATTTTTTCTTTTATTTTTTTGGGACATAACTTCCACACAACATTACGTAGGGATTTAATTTTATCGTGCGAACCCAGTAGTTATAATTTTCTGAACCGTTATTTGCTGTCGCTCAAGCAATCTTTGGTTTTAGTACCTTGACCAATCAGAATAATATGTTACCAAGAAGCGTTATTTTAGTATAACTGCAATGCGGCTTTGCTCCTCTGGAATTCATTTGCTATAGGGGATGCGCCAAGGTAGCCCGCGAAGTTCAAATTTACTGACGTTTTTTGCAAGTTGCAGGTCAGTGTCAGGTTGTATGTTGATTAAAATATGATTCTATATGGCTTTATAGAATTATAATCACAAAAATCATCAATACATCTCTTTATGTTCATATTACCCCATTGAACGAATATTTCATGATATATTGACATTTGACGCCAATTCTAACTTAAGGAGTTGTTTTGCTGATTCTAATGATTATAATTCTGAAAAGCCATATTTGTTACGGCCGCGAATCATATTTTATTCAACATACAACCTGATATGACCTGCAAATTGCAAAAAACGTTAGTAAATTTGAATTTCGCGGGCTACCTTAGCGCATCCCCCTTAATGTTTACAATATGCGGAGCAAAATATAAGACCGCTTGGTTTCAGCTGAATTTATTATGAAACAAATAGCACAAACAATATATCTTGCTATAATTCTCTTGTCGTGTTTTCCAGGCATAACACGTAATGTTGTGACAAGACATTTATATCGCGAAATATGTTTCAGTAAATTTCTTTCAAGATTCAATAGTGCGGGTTAACCATGGTCACATCTGTTGATGTCAGAACCTCGTTTAAGCTTTAACGCTCATGATTGGTGATGTCATAATCATAAAGGGTGCGGTGTTCAGTGTTTATTAATATACTAGTGACCAGCTTCGGCTTCGAGCCATTAAAATTTATGTAAAATGTTCCACGATATGGCCTGAATAATGATGAACACCGTATCGATGCTGATTCCAAATACACAGACAGAGGTGGCCCGTGTCTTTAATTTATACTATTTAGATATACAGCTAGATTAGATTTCATCCAGGCAGCAGGCTACAGCTCTTTATAAGAGACTAGCACTTCGTCCGCGTAAAATTGCTGGATCCCCTGACCCATCCCCGTTGCTCGCACCGCATCGCCTGCCCGCGCTATTAATTCGTTATCGCTGAGTGTTCTTTCGGACTGTTTTCGATTTTTCTCGGCTCCTAAGGGTCCTAGCGTGATATAGCATTCCTCGAGAATTGGGCTATCAAATGAAAACATATTTTTCCGACGGAAAGTTTTGGCTTAGAGACTACCCCCTACTTACAAACTTACAAACAAACAAACTAATTTTACCTCTATATAATATTATATAGTATTTGCTTTAGACAAACCCAAAATGTTATTTATCTTGGATATAATAATCATCAAGAAACTCTATGGTAAGTACCTTTCTAATTGTTCAAACAGTTGTTCGAAGACATAGGAGTGCTGTTCATAGATCATGCCGTATGTTCTCTTGAACATCATGTGGAACTCCTCGCGTGATTGCTTTAGAAGCCTCCTGAAGAACTCTGGAATAGAAAACAAAGGAATTATGAATTTGAAGAACACTTTGAAAATTTGTTGGAACTTGTGATCAAATCGCTGTGTTTCGTTTCATCAAAGGGTGAATGACATTAGCAAAAACCATATTTAAAGAGAGATCTTCCAAGTCAGAATATCTATTATAACATTAGAGGCATTGGAGCATATTAATATAGTGCCGTTTATACGCGCATTAAATATTAATAGCAGATGTTCCGATGTTCTTAACGTCGCGGTCGGTCTTACGTAACACTATTATTATAAAGATACGTTTACACGACTTTATTGTGTGAGGCACAAATCACGGATGATCCTGACACCGTCGTCTGATGATCTGATACCTTGGAATTAAAATTGAAAATTCCAATATGGCGGATGTTTAATAACTATAATAACTTATATTTGTAAGCCAAACACGCGACCCGCCCCAGCTTCGCACGGGGGCAGTAGCGACATGTCAAAATATTGAGATTTCTGTGCTATATTCAAGTTAAATATTAATGTATTATACACATAAACCTTTCCGAAATAAATGCTCTAAATGGTGGTGAAAACCGCATAAAAATTAACTGTGTAGTTTAGAAGATCTAGCCGGTCACAGTCACACGAAAACTTGCACGTGACGGGAGCAGTAGCGACATGTCAAAATATCGAAATTTCTGTGCTATAATTATACAAGTTGAATATTAGTTAATGTTAATACAGATACATCTTTCCGGAATAAATGCTCTAAATAGTTGTGAAAACCGCATCAAAATTAGTGTAGCTTAGAGGATCTAAGCACAGACACACGAAAATGACAAAAAGCGATTTAGTTTTTTACTTTGTATAATATTTGGGATTGAAGAAAAGTACTCGTAATAGTGACAATGCTAAAGTAGAAGACCAAACGAGAGTGAAAAAGCGAAAGGTTTACATATTATGGTCTTTTGGGAAGCTTCTTTCAGGCTGTAGGAATCATAGAGGCAAGATTGACTTTTTGCCGAACGAAGCATGGCTGTGATAAGACTAAACGTAAATTGCATTCAAGGACGTACAACTGTTGGTGAATGAAGAAAGATATAGAAAGAAAGACCATGAAGAGATGGATAGGTTGTGTAAGGTAATGAACGGTGGAGAATGAAGAGAACATAGAAGTAGGGGGAAAAAGAAGGTACTGAAGCAATTCAGACATTTCTAGACCAATCAAAACAAAAATTCATCAAAGACAATTCTTCTTTACTATCATATTAAAACCACATAGGTACTACTATACCATCAAAACATCATTAAAAAAAGGGAAATTATATGTGCGGCAACAAAAGTTTTCTTTAGCACCTGCAACCTAGCGTCTTTTTTTATATGTAGGCGACGAGTTAATAGAACAGGTTCAATTATATTAATTCGTCATCTTTACTATTCCAACAGAATATCAAAAAACCAGCGGCAATTTACGAACGTAAATTAGTATGACTCAGACCTACCGATAAATATATTTACTTCTGAATTGATAACTCCGTGACTGATGTTGTAAGTGAGCTACTAAGCGAGCTCAGTACTTAGGGCACCCGACTCGGACAGGTTAGGTTAGAAGGGAATGGCGGGGTCTTTCAGACCCCGCCATCCCCTTCGTGGTTATTTGTTTTTAAACCACCCAGAAGTAGGAGCCCCGCCAGGCGGGGCTCCGTCGACTACGCTTGTCATTATTCACAATGCGCGGGCATTATGAATAATGCCCCTATTTATTACTTGGTCCATAACGTTGCTTAAGAATTATCACCATGCTGCGTTATATTAACAGTAGCTCGTTTTACAATATATGGTCGCTTGAAAACCATTTATTAGACGCTAAAAGTTCGTCACTGAGCTATTAATTCATTAGACAACGAAATATATTTGAAGACGAGAATGACATTTTAAAGAAGCTGCTTTAATTAGCACCCTTAAAAAAATAAAACATCTGTAGTAATCCACGACAATGTGTTGAATAGTAAACTATTTCTGGCAATGACACTCTGGTACCAAGCTTTGTTTACAGGCTGCCTTCTGAGAAAAAGAATCATTCGCCCAGACTTCAAGGAATTTATTAAAGTTACGGTTCTTATGAAAAATCCAGCTTTATTTCTCAGAGCTTGGCTGTAAAGGAGACTGATTGGTCGCAGGAACTGACCAATGAGTTTCAGTGATAGGTAACATTTACATTTAAAAAAAAAAACTAGTTGTAGAGTGACGTGACGGTTTCTAGAATCGCATATGCTTGAAAAACAATTGAATTCTGGGGAAAATCTGTTTAGTTGAATTGAAAGGTTATTAGAATTTTCCTGATTACTTTATAACATTAACACGACTGTGCGAAAATACCAAATTAATGTAGCAGTGCTAATTATTCAAAACCAATCGATTATCTGTAAGTTACCATATTTTTTATCTATTCAAACGGCAGACACGGACAAAAACGTAGTCATTACAACAACCTTTTCAATCACCAATCATTATGCCTCGATGAATAAACACGAAGTTTCTTGTAAAAACAGATTACTTACATATGTTCTAATTGCACAAACAACGCATTTTAATTACTGTTTACAGATATTATTTAATAATAATACCAGTAATGTAATGTGTGCTATAGATTATACACGACATCAAGTTCATTGGCTCTTCGCTTTTTTTTTCATGGCCGCGGTATTTTCGTCGCGTGCAAAAAGTATCGCGGACAAAAAATAAATACCTAAACACTATACAGCTCGCTGAAAACGTAAAAAAAGTAAATATAAGTGCTGCATGAATAAATGTAAATTGTAAATTATGTTATAGGTGTTTTAGTTTACGTAACCAATGTTTTTCCATCCGTTTCAACTTTGACCCATTTTGAACTTGTATAATTTGAATTCCAAATACTAGAATCGCCGGGTTTTTGCGGCGCCATTTATTTTTAGATTTGTACAGAAAAGGTTAACGGCCAATCAATACAATAATAAGAAAAATGAAGAATGAATATTGCAGATTATTAGCTCCAAAAGATGTAAAACTGTTTATGTCAATCAACCTGAAAAACTGCTACGAGATGGTGACAACTGACAATTGACAATCATCGGGGATAATGTCAGTATGACCATTTGTTTAAGGCGCTTCCCTGACCAAACGAACTTGAGCGTTCGGTCCTTCTCTGTCCCGTCGCTGAGTCTCGCTCTGTCTCGCTCCCTACACACGCTCATTTATCATAAAATTCACAAAAATAATGAAATTATTTCAATAAAAAAAGACAAGTGAAGTTTTAAAATAAAATAAAACGTGAATTATTTAGATTTTTAAATTATCTATCCATTAGTGTAATCCTCAAATAAATAGAACGTCACCTTTAGCAAAAGATGCATGCAATCAATCATTTTAGTCACTTTTTTACAAGGAGATTTCAGATGAATTTATAACACATAAAAACAAATAAGAACGTGCAATGTGATGATAGGATATCGAACATTAATAATGTGCTTTTAGATGTAGTTTATTACCCATAGTGAATGAGTTAATAGCCTCTGAATAACGCACTTTGACAAGGTTTTGGTTGGGGTACCGCCTTAACACGCAAATCGACTCAGAGAATACGAAAGGAAATCGATTTGTATGTTAGTGACCAGCGGTGCTTGTAACCGATGACCGGTACCTATCAGTGTTTGCGTAAAATGATAATTTTAAGGAATAAATCGACACGTGGTCACTATATTTTAATATCTAAGTAGCTATGTTCAAACGGCGCTATCGAACTAAATCATTCTGCTAGGTAGATGCTAGGTCGCTTTATGAATGGAGTAATCGTTTATTTTCAGTACCTAGAATAAATTAACAGTATTTTTGTTAGGGAGCAAATCAGGCGCCTGAGTCAATACTCAATAGGCTAAGAAGCACTGTTTCATCCAATTACAACTCCATGGTATGCCGAAATAGCTGAACGGATTCAATGTTGATCGTGCCTACGCTTATCATTGCATGGCCCAAGTAGTTACCCTCAGACAGAATGCAGCAAGGAAACCGCCATGTTTCAAAAAACTCCTAACACTGTAAAAACGGTAGTAATCGTCACGAAATCGAGGAAAAAGAAATCATTCACCATTCGTTTGACGAAAATCAGAATACAATAGATCAAATACCGAATTGATTACCGAGTTACATTACATTTTCCCGCTCGATAACTTGGCGTACTTATATTATGTTACGCGGCAATTTTTTTTTGGAACGCGTTCAATTTATATTAATCGAATCGCGTTCCCCGTCGCGTTTTTGAAGTTAATAAAAACGTGATTTAATATTATTGTACCTACTCCCTTGTAAATTTAATTGCTGGGACCTAAAAATGGCGGCCCGTTAATTTTCCTGATTTAAATTAATCACTTTGTACATGAACATTTATACGGACAGATTTATTAGTTTGTTGAATTAAACGTGCGTTATCGTGACCGCAGAAAAATAAATAAACTTTATTAAATTAATTGTGTATTTGTACTATTTTAATTATTAACAAGGAAATTCCGCGCTCATCAATCGTATGGCAACGTCTTGCTAATAAAATAAATGAACAAAAAACACAAACATCCGTAGATGGCTATTAAGCCATTAACGGAGCTAAAGATCCGTGCAGACACAAAAACCGCACAGTTTTTGCATCCTCTCCTCGATGTAAACATATCCAGATCATAAGGCATCGTAAAACGCATAAACCAGACGCTAGTGCAATGCAAGTCGAGGGCACACCGCATCTGTGCAGGCTGATAAATCAACAAACAAAAAGAAACAGAAGGAAAAGAGAATAAATCACGAATTTCTAGCCCTAGAGGGTGAAATTGAAATCTGGCATCCTTCCAGGCGAAAGTATAGTTTAGAGCGAAAAGCATGAACGTGTTAAGGATCCCATTGTGTTGACTTCGTCCACTGTCTGTAGCCACACACAGGAGTACCTATTATTTCAGAATGCTGCTTTTAAAATTATTTTCTTGTTCAATAAAACCAAAAGCGAAATCTTTTATAATACACGTTACAATTATTTTCAGCAGTGCATCACAGTAGGACTTCTGATTTGACCCTTCTTATAAAGTGGCGCAGTTAAATCAGTTTTGTGCGGTCTTCGGCGCACGTGCGCTGGCGCATCCAGCTGCCTGACACCGTGCGACTGACGTCTCGTGACGTGAAATACGACACACTGCATACGTTAGAGTAGGGTTCGGTGTTTATTTGGATGAAAGTGAGGAGGTGAAAGGTGACGATAAAAAGTCACAATTATCAACCTTATTGCAATACAAAAGTTAAACAAAATGGCGAAATGTGGGTGTTACTAGAGTTAGGTACACCTTTGCCAAACTCATCGGGGATTACAGGTGTAATGTTATGTTGTGTAAAAGTAAAAAAAAAAAACGGCCAAGTGCGAGTCCGACTCGCGCACGAAGGGTTCCCCGTACCCACCCATTATCTATAAAAACGGCAAAAAAATCACGTTTGTTGTATGGGAGCCCCCTTAAATATTTATTTTATTCTGTTTTTTAGTATAATGTTGTTATAGCGGCAAGAGTAATAGATCATCTGTGAAAATTTCAACTGTCTAACTATCACGGTTGGTTCATGATATACACCCTGGTGACAGACGGACAGACGGACCGACAGCGAAGTCTTAGTAATAGGGTCCCGTTTTACCCTTTGGGTACGGAACCCTAAAAAAACAATAAAGTAAAGGCTCCTACAAACAGGTGCGACACGCGACGCGACACAAAGGCACCGCCTGTCGCGCGACGAGCGATGCCTTTGTATCGTGTCGCGCCTGTAAGCAAAAATGTAAACTTATTTTTAATGATCATTTTCAAGAGAAAAATAAAGATGGTAGGTACTTACAGAGCTTTTTACTGAATTTTCCGTAACGACTTAGGTACGATACGATATAATTATATTCGAGTAAGTAGTAGCAAGGGTTTCAGGAAAGTAATTATAGTAAATATATCGTAATTTTACACATAATATAACATCACGCCTTGTGTCCCCGAAGGGTCCGCAGAGGTGTACCTACATATAGTACACCCACACACACAATCAATTTTTTTAACCCATAATTATGATCCATATCAATCCTCGACACATGATCTTTTCGTATAAAATAGGCTTTATGTGCAGAGGATATGCTGTAGTTACATGAAGACAGGGTCCATTGAATTTGGAAGGCGTCTTGGTGCAAACAAGCCATTAGTCACCCTTTGAAATCCAAATCCCATAACAACATACATATATTTTTTTTTCTAGTATCTCGCACCCTTTGGATCGGATTGCAAGGATGGAATATATCTATATTTTTTTTCTTCTGTTTGTTGTCGTCATACATATAGGAACTAAAAATAAATATCAGTTGACTTGGGATTTTGAAATAATGTTTTTGAATCAGATGGTATCTATTGCAGCTAGGACAAGATGCCAAAAGGATAGCGCCACCCTGACTGCACCGCGCCACCCTAACTGCACCACGCCACCCTAACTGCACCAACCCACCCTAACTGCACCACGCCACCCTAACTGCACCACGCCACCCTAACTGCACCACGCCACCCTAACTGCACCATGCCCCTGCTATCGTCAGTAAGACGACACTTCAATCTACGATCAGCAGGGTAATTGCGCAGCTCGCTAACAGTAGGAATGGCTTTCATTTGGACAGTTCAACAAAATTCATTGCGTTATTTACGTTCTTGAACAGACAATTTTTTGTAACATATGAAGCAATGGATTAGAAATATCCTTCAAAAGATTCAGATTATGATTGATAGTGTGTAATGCAATTAGGGTGCAGTATTAAGAGCAGTTAGATGACACGTACGAACCGTTCTTAATCTCCGCTCATGTCAAGACAAGGTTACGGCCGTCCGTAAAGGTTCCCACAGACAGCCCCGACGCGACGACGGTGGGACGCGATTATGGTAAAACAATTTCCATGAAGTTTTCATAGAAATTGTTCCACTAGAGTCGCGTCGCGCCTGACTGCGGGAACCTTGACGATAACGACAGTTTACGACACTCATCGTCGCCTTTGATGTTTGTAGTTCATTATGCAGGTATAAATAAAAGTCGAGGAATGAGGTCAGTAGGTCAGCTTGTTAGGGAATGTACGAGGTATGTGGTGTTGCCAGGAAATTAGCATGGAGCACGTCATGTCGAGTGAGTACCTATCGAAATTTTCTGCGAGACCTCGCAAAAAATGCATTGTGTTGAGTTGTACCTGAGTTCTTTATGTTGCGTACAAAAAATGATTACTTATTAAACTAAAATGAGCCGTTTGAATAGATAGACATATTACAGAACGTATTACAGAACCTCACTCAAGACTCAAGCATTACTTAACACTAGTTTCAACCAATCAAATGGAACTAAACTGGTTTTAAGTCATGTGTGAAGTTCTGTAATACGGGCCTTAGAGTCTAGAGTAGACATATACCGCTTACAATGTTGAATGCTCTACTGGCATCGACACAGGAGTGTGATTTGTTCGGTTAGTCCCGCTATGGTATGGTCCCGGTATGGCACCCTCTTAAAATACCTATCAAAAAGTCCCGCTATGGTACCCTTCAGTTTTTGGTACTGTTGTAAAGAAAAGTTATACAATGCGTTAAGAAAAAAATAGTATTAATAAAAAATATCTTTTCTTAACTAGTAAGCTATCACCAATTTAATTAGTTTTGTGTTTCTTAAATAATAGGGTTTGTCCTCAAAATAGTAGATCTGTCACCAAAATGTAGTCACCAAACAATGCAAAATCAGTTCCACAATAGCCGACGGAGTCCCGCTTCGCGGGACTCCTACTTCTGGGCGGTTTAAAAAAAAATAACCACGAAGGGGACGGCGGGGTCTTTCAGACCCCGCCGTCCCCTTCTAACCTAACCTGTCCGAGTCGGGGTGCCCCAAGTTGTACCAAATACCTGGGAACAATTTTTGTTTATCTGAGAACGAAAATATTTCGTGGCGATAGATGTATTGATACCCTAAATCAAGGTGGGATCATCCCAACGAGTAACAGTGTAACAGTAACTGTGACTCGTTGGGAATTATTATCCAAAACATTCCCAACGAGTCACACTGTTACCCGTTGAGGTGTGACTCGTTGGGAACAAGCTATTATTTTTTGTAGTTTATGTTTACAATTTGCGCCTTTTTCTCCATGTTGATTATTTGTAATTAATATTGTTGATTATTTTAAAAATTACATTGCAATTAATATTTCGTTTTACTGTTTGATATTTTTTTATAAATATTTTGAATTAATAAAAGACTGATTTAATATCGCAAACAGACGTTTTATTGATACACTCCTAAAAGTATTTATTTATAGATACACTTTTCTTTTCAGTTGTACCTTCTATTGTCTAACGTAGATCTAAAAGATGGGTACCATAGCGGGACTTTTTGATAGGTATTTTAAGAGGGTGCCATACCGGGACCATACCATAGCGGGACTAACCCGATTTGTTTACCGCGAAATGGACAGACGTATGTCGTGCATGTTTGAGATTCTATAATAGATGATGGACAATAGATGACTTATTTTATCTTCCAATATTGTTTGATTGTTGTTTGTTAGTTTAACTTGTTTTGTTAGTTATTTTTGTGTATTATAATTGTTATTCCTTCCTTATTGTAAATATGTCTGTTTTTATTGAAATTCTAACTGTGCAATAACTTGGATCTGGGTCTGTAATGTTTTGCATGTTTATGACCAAATAAAAAAAAATACCAATGCACCTATCATGTGTGTAATATATGTGTTTGTGTGTATGTATGTATATCAATTAACGATTAACAATATTCTGAAAAATTCTTACGTGGAACAAATTTCCAGAGTTTGACGATTGATATGAAATTGATGATTATTATGTAGTAAGTAAATATATCATTCCTACAGTCGCGTGCCGCATTTTGATCAACATACGACGTAAAACAGAGCTGCAATTTGAAAAAAACCAAAGAACATTTGAATTTGGCGGCCTACAGGGAGATGCGCCAAGGTAGCCCGCGAAATTCAAACTTTCTTACCTTTTTTTGTAATTTTCAGGTCAGTATCAGGTTGTATGGTGATCAAAATATGATTCGCACACGTAACAAATAAGGCTTTACAGAATTATAACAATTAGAATCAGCAATACAACTCCTTAAGTTAGAATTGCCCTCAAATGTCGTGATTTCATGAAATAGTCATTCATTAGGGTAATATAATAATAAATAATAATAATAATAATCTTTATTTCCAGTTTTACAATTTAAAATTTTACCACCTGCAATTTTCTTTTTTTTTTAAACATAAACAAAAACCTAACTAACTAACTCAGTTCAGTACAGTTCTAACTTAGTTTAATATGAACTTATAAGAGATGTATTGCTGATTCTTATGATTATAATTCTGTAAAGCCGTATTTGTTACTGTCGCGTATCATATTTTAATCAAAATACAACCTGACAGTGACCTGAAAATTGCAAAAAACGTAACAAAATTAGAATTTCGTGGGCACCCTGAAGGTTCCGCCGTAAGTATGTCCAATTAAAACTTGTCTTCAAGATTAAATTTTCCGATGAATAATGGAAGCTTTATCAGTATTCTCTCTGTTAAAATTCAATCGTATACACTCTGTATTAATTTAGATGAAACTGTGTACTTTACCAAGAGGTATTTATGCAGGAGCACGTATCTGAAACAACCGGTGCGACGCCATTGTCGTAAAGTCGATAAATGTGAATGAACCTTCATTATTCTTGGAATAGTCTAGTTTCTAGTACCTACTTGCCCTCTAGTTTGAATACGATGCTATAAATGTAGAATCTGTCAGACATTGTGTCTAGTCTTTTTATTGGCCTATTCGTAGCGCATATCAATTTCGTTCCTAATATTTTCTTTCTTAATTTCTGCCTAACATAGACATAACTTCAGATTATTCCAAATAAGATAAGTTACCTATAATTTCGAATGTATCAGTTTTATTAAAAGGTTATCTAAAATCTTGTAATAACCGATCAAATGCAAAAGGGAAATTTGAATTTTGTTTCAATGCTAACTCCATACAGTTGATCTATCTTTGATTACCTATAATGATACTATTATAACAATAGAACTCGTATTTTATTTGTAGGTACTAGCTAGAATAATGTACAGTGGCCTACTGTTTCCAATAAAATCAATAGGCTATACTTAAGAAAGGAGCCAGGTAGCGCCAACGTTCATGTTTGATATTCACCTCCGTTGGACGTTGGCGTCATGAATTACTAACAATTATAGCTGCCATCATCGTGTTCCTATTTATACTAGAAGATCGATATGACGCCTACTCCTATATGGGTGATGTTTGCATACCAGGGCAAGTAGGACATGATATGGACGATTTGTGAAACATAATTGACGAAATGTTGAGCACGAATTAATGGTGTCCAAAGTTGTAGGGTCTTGACTAGAGTTTCACAATTCTACAATTCAGTATTTGAAATTCTTGGGATAATAATATGCTTAATTGGATGCCATATTAGGTATGTATCCATAAGACTATGTCAAACATTGTTCAAGAACTTTTCGGTTCATATGTAGAAGTTCTAAGATATAGGACTCTTGTTCATGCATGATTCAATAGATTATTTTATGGATAAACGAACACAATGAACAACAAATAAGCTGAGGCTTTCCATATTTCTTAGAAGGCAGAGTTTCCCAACGAAAACCTTCCTCAATCAGCCACCTCCCCTGTTTTTCCGACTTCCCTAAATTCCTCGCAAAAACATGAGTCAGTTTTTTTTCTCCCACGTGTTATATATCGTGTGTACATGCAATTATTCAGTGTATGTTTCGTAAGAACACTTTGTTCTATCATCGTTCGGCTAAGAGCTTCGACAGACGCCGAGTGTGGTATAAATAGAACCGAACAGTGCGGGTTATCGCGAGAAAATACTTACTCACACTTTTAAACCCCTACTATAAGTTTCTTTAGGAGTTAGTGGCGCTTTTTCGGGGGCAGTATGACTTCTTGAGGGACCTCGAGGGCTCGAAGTGTTATGAAGTTGTTTCAAATAGGACGTCAGCTGGAAATTTTACAAGAGCTGAAGTCAAAATGTTCGGAAGCTGGACTGGTTTATCCTCGTCACTTCATAAGTAATTTGTTCTTCTATTCTATCTTTTTTCTCCTCTATTTAGAAACTGGTCTTTTGGAAACGATTTTTGTATAGGATTCCAGGGTAGTTGATGGAGCATAGAACGGGCTAGCTTAGAAAACATATTGATCAATTATCTGCCCACTGCCTATATTTACTATTTATAAGTATAAAGCATTTACATCATTTTACAATGTCTCTTGCCGTTCTATTCGAATGTATAGTCACTAGTACATTCTCGTAAAAACGTGAGGCCTTAGACCATTCCATCACGAAGTGCTCCTGGCATTTAAGACCTGACATACCACAACTCAAAATATTTAAAAATGAAACGGAAGTTTGAAATTCGAATTCCCTAACATTCGTGTTCCTGTAGTAATAAGGCCAGACTCGGAGTGATTCATCTGCGTCCCGGCTCTTCGATTGTCGACTTATTACTCATTGTAGGGGCAATGTTTAGTCTTGCCATTTGCTATTACGATAACACTCAAGTATTGCGGCCGGACCGAAGCTATCGTCTTTTGTTCTCACAAACTCATTTAATTATGTTATTATAAACTTTTTATAGCTTTCTTTCATAAAATTTTGGCGGGCATCATTTTGTTTATAGAATAGCAAACGTATTACGACATTCAGCCTAGTTTATCTTGCATACTTTTCGGATTGACAAGGCTGAATGTTCTGTATTCTCTATTTATATTGCAACCGCGCGTAAACGTAAGCTCAACGTAAAGTCCACCGGTTTTCCACGCTGACCGGAAAATAAAAGGAAAATAGATTGTGTAAGCCGCTTATCGGCCCGCACACAGCTTTAGAAATAACCTGAGGGAATAAGGTGAGTTTGGTGAAAGCATTTTCACACTGTAAGCAGAGATACAAACAGACCTTTCTCACCTGAAAAGGATAAATGATTTTTCTGGACAAAAACCGCGTGGATTTTTTGCTCTAATAACTCCATTAAGAGTAAGTATGCGAACAGCAAAGTTTTTTAAAACCCAGCGGCATATTCTTAAGATGTTTTAACATAAAACGTCCGAAATCAAATAAACATCTCAACTTAATCGTTTGAACATTCAATTATACATAACAGTGTAAAGTCGTGACTCGATCTTCAAAGTCTGCGTCAACGACATTCTTTTTTTATGACTAATTTAAAAGCGCTGTTCATGTTATGTACAAATTATCAATAATCAACAGTTTCTCGTGTGATTGAAACACAAGTCGCTTGAATGAATGTTGGAAAGTGGTTGTGTCAATATTGATCTGGCCGGTTACTAGTCGCCGACCGGACACCGTAATTACGAATGTACTTTGTTGGACTCACTGTGTGATGGACAAATGTATAGTCAACGTTTTTATATTGCCGAGCGAGTAAACGGAAGAACTTGGTCATGTTTGATTTAGTTTATTGTCTTTGAACATTGCAGCTTTTTATGGAAGCCTTGGTTAATTCTATGCTTGAAGCTTTTGCAATTTTTAAAGATATATGCTTATATAGCAATGTGTGATGGCATCATTTTCTAGTTATGAATAATCATGCAATCAACATTTCCAGCATAAATTAACCTGTGTAATAAACAGGCAGGTTGGTGTTTGGTGGCCGCCTGTTGGCTGTCCGAGCCTTATTTGTTTTTGCACGTTCTGTGTAGGTACTTTCAATTTGTGAAATATTCCGACACGTTGGGAAATAGAAAGGTCAGCAGATTGGCGTATAACGGTAATGGTTAACCTATTGTGATTGGTTATTTAGATAGACATGCAAATTAAATTATATGATCTCATGTCATCATACTTTTATCGGTTATTTTTTTTTAAACGTTACACGATTGGTAAGTTTGACATTTTGAACATGAAACTAACAGAGCTAACTGTTAAGATTCGTCTTTCCTGTTGAGTTTAATTTTTTTTCGTTGCTTTCCAGAACGTCTGAATTCTTAAACATGATTGAATTGAAGCCACAACAAAACTTTCTTCAAACAGCGTGGGTTCGCTTCGCAATCCACTTTGTTAAAAGCCCTTTTGTTTGCTTCTACAAGTAGTACTACATTGTGGTCGTACTTTAAAATTACAAGTTTGCTAACAACTGAATTTTTTGACAAATAACTCCATCTATTTTTTGTTTGCTCTTCTGTCATATTTTTAAGAACTTCTTAAACGAAAGTAATCAATTTCGATTAGGTTTTGGACGGCATCTTTCTTAATTAAATTCTTCCAATTCCAACATGTTGCTCGATTAATTCGCGGCCATTTATCCAACACTGTGTGCCCTTTGTTCGACAGTGAACTCATTTATACAAATGTCAACGCACCGTTGCCACCATGTTTTATTTTTACTTCTTCTCTGTTTTAGCTTCATTGCAAACTTTTATAAAAACCTTCATGTTATCGTTCTGCCATTCTACTTCTTCAGATTCAAAAATAATTTTAGATTTTTAAACAACGAATGCTAGTCCTTCCTCAACAGTCTGCGATGTCATTATCCAAATCAGAATGAAACCTTCTTCACTTCGAATTTTAAAATTCGAATCTCTCTTCTCAACAACTGCCTCATACATAAGGTTGTATGTGCGATCATTTGTCCGGCGCTCCGTCGTGCACTTTGTTCGTGGCGAGTCCACTTTCAAGTGTCACCGCCATGTTTGGACAAGCGGGTTGCAGTCCCGTTCTGATGCAACTGCGCTGGCGCCGGACGCGACGGTAAAAGTCGGGGCACACGAGCGGAGTGCAGTGGCCAGTGAGGCAGTCATTGTCATGTGCAAATGAATATAAGGGGTTATTTATGAAATCGCCATCATGCACACGTGCTGAGATGTGAGACATTGAATTGAATTGTGATGTCTTGCTTAGGTACAATATTTGAAACGACAATCATAATGAATACCTACCTCCCTACATCGTGCGGCTACTAATAACAAAACATACATTATATATATAGAATGGATCTTGCACTTGTATTTGCGGTTTTGCTGTGGTTGTGCCTAAGTACATTGCTGTGGTACATTGCTGTTTTCGCGTTCATTATAACCTAGTCTTTATACTTCGTCTGCGATGCGAGGTGTTTGTGGAATTTTAATTAAAATTTGTACTTCATTTTACTTCGTTATTTCCTTTTTTGTTGCCCCTTTAAGTTCGGAGTAAAAGCTCCCGCAACCAGGCGCGACGCGACAGCGCGATGCGAACAATATTTCTTGAACTTTTCACGGAAATTGGTCTACAAGAGTCGCGTCGCGCTGTCGCGTCGCGCCTGTCTGCAGGAGACTTCATGTGTGGAACACATTTCTTGGGAAGGCATAATAAACTTTGTTCTTTTATTTTCGGTCCCCAATGGGTTTTTACCCCTAATAGGCAATGTCCCGTTATCTTTACTATCAAACGGTATTGTTAGTTCATTTATTTATGATCATTTCTCAACTTATTATAATAGTTAATTATTGTGTCCATTACGGACATCGAATCGTTTATAATACAGCATTGTATTGACTGCTACGATGACAGTAATCGGCTCTTATGTGATAAAAAAACATCGGGCTTATGTCAATTAAAATTACATCATGCTGTGTGCAGGTGAGTGCCAGAGGAACGGCTTTCCACAGTTGCCCTGCTATGACTTGCGACACGGGTAAAGTAGCCACCGAACAACGGTTTAGCATACTCAGCCTTATAACGTTCCCAGTGCTGGGACACAGGCCTCCTCTCTGTGGGAGTGAGCGGGCCATATGATAATCCACCACGCGGGCCCAGTGCGGGTTGGTGGATATCTCATGTCATCGTTTTTTTTTTTATTCTAGGACATGCCCGTTCCCTCACGATGTTTTTCTTCACCATTTCGAGAACAGTGCTGTTAAAGAAATTACACAAAGTAATGTGCCTCAGCCTGGGTTCGAACCCACGACATACGACACATAAGTCGTTACCCCTGGGCCACCACTGCGTTCAACAACGGTTTGAAGTCTGGTAATAGAATTTTGGTCTCCAGACAAGTAGGTACGGTACGAAGCCGTTGACTATGGAGATTTAGTTAAAGTTTGGCTAAAGATCGATATTCTCAGTACTGTAGTTCTTAGATTAGATATTTTGTGAAATAAATATGTTTTTCGTCAGCTCCGTCAGCTTCCATTACTGGTACTTATGATAATATAACTCCGCAGCATTTAGATGGAGTTGACGCTTTTAAAGGCGCACTGATTGTGACGTAAAGGCTAGTGTAGGAAACCACTTTTATGTTTTTCACTTACCGTCAAACTTGATGGCTCTGTTGGTGAGCGTGTCTGCAAGCTTGCTGAGCTCGCTCCACAGCGCTGACTCGAGCTGCGTGCGCGCGGCCTGCGTAAGCCGCGTACGCGCGCCCGCACCGCAACAGCCGTGGTTTGTGCATAGTTGATCTGCGTCTGTGGGCAACAAAAGAGACTATAATTAGTACAAGTTTATTGATATTTTATGGTAGCCTGAAAACGCTTTTTAATTCTATGACGATCAGCTCTCCCTACCTGGCTGATACAGGTGTTTACATCTGGCACTGTCCATACCTGGTTGCAATATAGCGAATCATTGCCGAACCCTTCCAGCTTAGTTTAGTTTAGATGGTGTAAGTAGTTTGTAAAACTCTTAATTATAGGACAGAGTCTTCACTAAGTATATTCATTAGCACCTCGTTTTTATCAAAGTCAATCAAATAATTTCGACTTTACGATATTCACTCAAGAATACAGTGAGTATTACGATTACAGACTACCAGTGTTAGTGTCTAATCGTGCTTTCACGGTGCAACATTTTCATTTAATCTTACCAACAGCTTTCCCCTGGCTATTAAATCGTCTTAACATTAGTTACCAGTTACCATTAATACCTCTGCCACAAACATTACAGTTTCGAAGACATTAAAACAGCTGGCCTAAGAAGTCAAGACCAGAAAGCATTTTGTAACGATGCGATGGTAGAAACGAGCTACGCTACAACTTGATTAAATAACGGACAATGCATTTAAGTTAATCATTAAAGAAAAGCTTCGGTAATAAGCTGAAACATGCTATCATCTCAGCCTACCCCAGTCCCTAGCTGGACTTATAAGGATCACTCGTTGCGCCACAATACCTGCGGGGTAATTGTATAACACACTTACAATGGCCATCCCTTCATTATCAACAACATTCATTGCGATATTAACGTTGTTGAACAGACGAATTTTTAAAATCTATGAAGCGATGGTTTCGGGATTCCCTTAATAATCGTAAGGATTGTGATTGATAGTGGGTTACGCAATTGATTTACTGGTTCTTTATTTACATTCCGCATGCAGTTTCCTTAAACTACCTTCTCCAAGACGTCATATACACTTGGATGAAGCTAAACATCGCTCCAAGGTCTAATACGCATCACCTACTTGTTAAGACTGGCATTCAATTAAGGTCTAAATACTTTTGCCGGTGCCTTGGACGGTATCATCGCCTACGAGTTATACGTGAGTACTGAGTTGACCCATTTGCTAGGTAGTGCTTGCGTGGGATCAGAAGCAGCTGTTTTGCTTTCGCTCCTAAATGGACATTTTAAATTGCATTTTTGGCACCTTAATTCTTTATGACTTGTAAGATTCATTATGTAACACTGATTACCTATCTACGACCAATTTTCATGTCACAAGACAGTCAAGCCCTAAGTCTGTGGCTTTTCTGGGTAACAAGTCTTCAAATAGGTACTAAATATTGCAAAACAAGGTTCTTCTTTAAACATCATCACATCACACACACACCATACACACACATCACACATCTTTTCTTTGTCTCTGTCATCTCTGACATAGACTAGAGTCAAGAGCAAACCCATCTAAAATAAAAAATAAAAATAAAACGGTTTAAAACTTTCAAACATCGAGCCTATTTTTGAAATAAGAACCTAACAGAAATCGAAATACCTACAGTTCCTTTTACAAAACTGACAACTTAGTCCGGTCTTAGGTTGTCAATATTGTATTAAGAACTTTATTAAAGTTCGAAATACAAAAACTGGCCTGAAGGTTTAGGCTCGGGCGGAAAGTTAGATCGTGTTTTGTACTAGGACGGTTAGAGCTGCAGTGACCCTAGAACTATCGATCAAAAGAAATTAGATTTCCGTATTTGAATGAATTTCGTATCGTCTAGCACGAGAGCCAATGACATCCCGTAGTTTGGATCAGGAAAAGTTAATAATTGTCAACTAGACAGGGCGAATAGGGTGCTCCGTGCATCAAGAGGGGCGAAGTGAGGGGTGCAAATAAATTTTAACATCCGTCGAGTACCGACGTTATTGCATTACTGAGGCAACGAGGGTGCGAGCCTGTTTTCTTTGATTCTTACAAAAATCGATAAATTTTGGGAAACACTCCCGCCAGGATTAACGAACTGAAATGGCTTCTTTGGTTTTGTTATGTTTGCTTAACTTTGAGGAAGCAAGAGGGAGAGACAAGAATTCAGAATTTGTATTTCTACAGGCTTTTTTTAACATCCTGGTTCAGTACATAAAATTGGAGCAAAAATATGATATTTATCACACCTTTCATTGCCTTTCTCAGTGACAGTCTCATCAAACTCAATTCGTAATCGACTCAAGCCAAAGAGATACCAATTAACCGATTTATCTCGACTCGATGTTCTACTCAGAAACCACTTATTATTCCACTCAGGCAGTTCGTTGGTTCAACGCCAACGAATTACATCCATTGCTCCATTAGTTTCTACTTTGTTAGACCGTCTTTAAATCAGTGAGGCGATGGATGAACTTCCAAGACGTTTACTCGAATCGGGAGTACGTGAGAGTCAAGGAAAATCGCTTCCTTTACCAGCCAGACGGCAACCTGTTACTTTAGCAATACTCTTAACGTATCTCGTGTGAAATTTTATCACCTCGTAAAGGGAACTGGCGTGAAAATTGAAGTATTTTCGCAGCTCACCTTTGGCCCCGATTTGGTTAACATTTATGTCTTCAACTTTACTGACTTTGTTGATGCATGTGGTAATCTGTGGCGTTTGATGTTTCGAAAACTTTGTTGAACGTCTATGACAAGTTTCATATATACCTACTCGTATATTATAGTATTTCGAGTGCAAATTGGCCTTTATCAAGTAACTAAACGCATCATAACATAACATAGACATAATCAGCCTATAATGTTCCCACTGCTGGGACACAGGCCTGCTATCTTCGAGAGCGAGTGCGCTACAATCTACCACGCGGGCCGACCGCGGGTTGTTATTTAAACGCATCATTGCAGTTCATAAAAAAAAAGTCAGGCAAACCTAAATAGAAATTCGGATGGTTGTCCAAGACAACTTAGCATCTTCCATTGTTTGGACAAGCTTTCCTAATTTCTTCTGAAAATGCACTGAAGATTTGGAGCCAAGGACCAAAAACAAAAGACTGTCTCCAAAATGCAAGATGGCGCACTTTTGACAGCTCAGTTGTCATTTGAAATTGAAACTCACGTGTGATGACAAGTAATTGCATAAGCAATCATGTCTCAGTGTGAACAACGGCTTAATAAACATAATGCCCATTGAATAACTAAATCAATGTTAATACCTCATTCCGATCGTGCTTTCTACGGCTGAGACGGGATAAGCCGAAATTACTGATTTACATAGTTTCTAGACAATGAAATCTAAACCTTGTAGTGAGGTGTTAAGTTCCGATATTGAACATTTAATGGCATATTGATTGCTTTGAAGCTTGTGGCGTAATTCATCGAATATCGCGGAAAGCTGAATGTTTCATCTTTCATTCAATACTTAGCGAATAGGTACCTAATGGAAATTATTTCTGTTATTGTTATAGTACCTTGGTAGAATTACTTAGGTACTATAACATTAACAGAAATAATACAAAAAAATTATAGCATGAATGCAAGTTTCTGTCAAATATTAGGTTCAACGGATTGTAGCCAACCATCTACATTCTACATAATAAATATAAGTACCTTAAATTGTATTACTAAACTTTAGGTTGCAATAACTCAGAATTTCGGACAACTTCCACGCAAATTAAAGTCTCAATGAGAAGATGTGGGCAGAAACTGTCATTAATTCTATTATTACGCGTTACGAGTATTACGAGCGATCATAAACGTTTCGAAATCCACAATAAACTAGATCTAAGCTCCATTTCAAGGCCAGATTGACCTAGATAATAATAATTTAAACAACTGAATCTAAATGCACACATAAATTAACTATTCAATGTGAAACTAGATCAATAGAACCTCGATTACGTTTCCAATGATTTTGGGTGCCATTCAAAATAAACGGATTGTTACAACTTCTAGATTTCCTTGACTAACTGAGGTATTTTGTTTTCTAACGTAACGCAAAATATAGCCTTTTAGCAGACTAGCAGAACAACAGAAAACGACTTTAAAATTCCCATATTCTTATGTCCTTTTCTGAAAGTAAGGCCCACTTGCACCGCCAATCACTAAACACGTTTAGCGCTAAACGAGTTTTAAACATCATTCTGTCTCTGACATCTTCAAACATATAACAGAAACAGAATTATGTTTTAAACTCGTTTAGCGCTAAACGTGTTTAGTGATTGGCGGTGCAAGGGCCTAAAGTTTATCAAGTCTTGATTTAGTTCGTTTCAGAAAAAGTGTCTGATAAAAAAATTACTACGTGTTAAACTGTCTTGATTCAAGAGAGTTTATTTTGATCGAAGATAAAAGCTATTTGTCACTGAACGACAAAAGTTGATTGGCATAAACTTTTATTACATACATTGGGCATTTTGAGTAATAAAAATAATAAAACCTTTCATAATCCCGCTTCCTTCTCCCAACTTGGAGCACACATCAAGATGAACAGCCCTAAAATAGGGGCGACATGTCTATCGACAATAATGTGACTCACCGCAGCTTTGATACTAATGTTTACTGTGATCACTACGGAAATGTTATGAGTTTTTTCATTTTTGGGGACGCCATTGTGATTATATGAATTAGATACAGCGGCTTTGAGAATGTTAAGAGATCATACTTTCGTTTCGCCGGATTCTTCGATAATTCATTTTTGTTCTTAGTGATAGGAGCTGCCTTTACTTCTAACAGATGTTTGAGTTATGATGAATCCAAATCACCGGCGAAGTTTTTTAACTGACTTTGACTTTTTTAATTACTTTTTTCTTTCTGTTATTCCTTCCACCGAGTTACTTCAAGCCTGCAATAGCCCGAAGCTTGATAATCCAATATAATATATATTTGTTATTTCCAAAGCCATCTTGCCTTCACTTCTATCAATTTTTTCTTCAGTCTAGCTTTTTTATTTAATACTATAGTATACTATCATCTTAATGCATGTATTCATCTCTTAAGACATAAGCAGATGCATTAGTAACAGTTCGTACAACATTCGAATTTCAAGAACTAGCTTAATGTCATGGTTAAATAAATTATAAAAAATATCTTTATTAAAAAAAGTGACAACATTGTTAGAGACATAACATTTACAACATACAGAAATAGTGTCTTAAGGGGACTACATGACCTAAACGCAAATTTATAATGCCTAAAAATATATGATCCACTGCAGTAACCAAAATCAGAAAAATATATGATATTCTTCTGGATATATGCTAGTTAGATAGTGTGTTGAAAACATAATAAAATTAACTTGATATGATAGAAAAAAATCACGAAGATACCTCTAAAAAAATATTTTAACGATTAAAAACCATACTAATATACATGCAAACATTCAGATTTTTTGTCAGATTATTCTACAATTAACATACTAACGTACTCGTAAGTGTTTTAATTTTTTAGTCCAATGAATAGATTTTTTGTAAATTCATAATTGCTCCATATTTTGCAATAAATTACCAGCGTTGTGTCATCGCGCGTCTCTTTCTTTTCTATGCAATCCGACAGTGACCGCGCTTTAGCTCTTGCAAGCCTTTTAAACATAGGTCACCTGGCTCCGAAACTAGGTTTATACCTGCGACTTGAGAGTCGGTGTTCCTCCATTATAAAAGGTACTCGATAGGAATTGTTACAAATTCAATATTCAAGATGTTGGTCTAATCGATTCCTTTCTTCGAACTAATACACCATCAGGCACATCAATCATTGTCTGGACATTCTTCAACGTCAATCGCTCCATTATCATACACGGCGTCCATTAAATTAGGATGTTTGGGTGTGTTCATGTGCCAACATCACATATCCATTACGTCTTAGAAAAAATAGAGCTTAGGTATTTCTTTTTTTACTGGTGCACGATTTGGTTCGAAATTCGAAACAAAAAGTGACATTTGACAGCAGTGACAAGCCAAGTGACGTCATTAAAGCGGTTTGCTGCCTCCATCTAAAACTTTAATTCGTATTTTGAATGAATCTTCAAGTATAATCCTGCACAGCGCCCCTCGCGACCGGGGGCGATGCAACGCAAACAAACATCTCCCCCGGATAGACTGTTTGAACAAGCTGCGCATGATTTGATTTTGAATTCCGTCTTATGAATATATTTTCGAATATTGTTATAACAACGCCGTATGGTATGACGACCTTTGCTTGAGTGTTTGTTTTTATCATACCTACTTTTTTAAGTGGAAACGTAGTTCCTATTACAAGAATAGGTCATCATTATTCTCAATATTGGAAATGACATAATGGAAATGTCATTGGCCAGATCTAAGAACTTCAAATCAAGAAAATTGTAAAATTAAACATGGAACGCCTTGGGAAAACACAAAAGTTGCTAAGTCACCTCGACACATTGTAACCGAGAATTTATTGATCTTCGATACCATAGACACGTGGAGCAAAACAAATGCACAGTTAATAACAACCTGTCACCACAGTCGGCACCTGATCATGATAAATTCAACGGGCTTCTGTTAAATGAACCGTTACTGTACAACGCAATATTGATACATTTGACGCATTATTGCTTGGTCATAATGTCTATGGACGACCACAGAACAGCTCAATATGGCCTGACAGACCACGGGATATCGTACCAGTCAAAATACCTGGGAGGCAAGTAAGAATATCAGGCCATCTTTGTGATCCTTGTGTGTCTAATGTTTACCGCAGTAACTACAGCCAAATTGAGGTTAAAGTCTCGCAGGAGACTTAGGCTGCTTTTGCTATGGATACGTTTGATATCCACCAATCATATTCATTGGTCCACATAGCATAGCACTGGTGGAAACGGGTTCACCTAAGTTATGTTTTTTTATATGAAAGGATGCGTGCTATGGATGGAAGCTATGGATGCGCGAGTGGTGTAGCTATGTGCAGAGCAGAGTACACATAGCACATCTTACTCACTCCGCTACACAGCTTAGCATTATTGGAAACGGTCACATAGTTTCGTAGTTTAGCTTTCACATCCACGCAGCATAGCTGCATAGCACATCTCTGCTGGAAAACCAGCCTTATGCTGATAAAACATGGGCCACGACAGATGGATCGACAGGGACGAAATTATATTGCTGGTATCGATTGTTGTAAGTCTAGAAGACTGATGGTGTGGTCAGTGCTCCTTATAAATGGTAGTAATCGCACAATATCGTCTGAGCAATCGTAATGTCAGTCGTATTTATTGCGAATGCGAAGTACGATTCCAGTGTCCAGATTTGTATGTCACAGACAGATGTTTTCTTTTCACTATTTCAAAGTTGGTTCCATAGTTTTAATAAACTGTCTAGTGGTAATGATTTGGATATTTTCAGTACCAGTGCATTTGTTGATAAAAAGTTTCTCCGCGGAAAAGTAATTGTTTGCGCCTAAACGATGATTAGTTTACTACTATTGTGTAAGTATTAATGTCGCCATTGTAGCGGCACTGTACTATTATATATATATATATATATATATATATATATATATATACTATATTTTCTGATTTATGTTAAAAGGTATTTTGTGCAGACCTTTTTCGTTTTTATGTTAGTGTTTATCAGCGGGAACTTGTAAATGGCCCTTAATTTCATATTTTAGAAAGAACACTGCAGTTAGTCAGCTGTTTTAGCTAAGTTTTCCGAACAGAATAAAATAAAATATGTAGATGAATAAAAGTTGTACCTACATACATGAGAACTTTCACCCCTAAAGTCAGTACCTATATTAGATAGTGTTTTATCTAGAAACAGCGGTAATGCAGTGGTCTCCTCAATACATGACAACATTACGCGATCAGGCTCGTTAGAGATTCAGGTGCAAACGGTATCTTAGCGTAATAAGATAAGCGCTGTTTACAGTTTGTCGACCTAAATACTGTTACGAAATGGGAGCAGTTTTACAAAACGTGTTATCTTTTGTTATGTTTGTGATTTATTATAAATATTTACAATGCGTGTTTTATGGTCATTGTAAAAATTTTATTCGTGCAACAGGGCTTTGTGGATGCAAAGTTTGGATACGTTCGCCAAGAATAATGGATGTTTAGAAGAAATAAAATTTTATTGTCTATGGTGCATTTCTTTTTCTCTGATTTTGTATGCCTGTTTTAAGAATGTATGACTGTCTTCAAAAATGCAACTTTTGCTGAATATCTTCATTAGTTTAATTATGTGATGGCTGGGAACAAGGACAATGCCTTACCAGCATAGATACGTGGGTTATTGTACGTCGTTCTATGTAGGTGTGTCATTAGTAAACGTCAACGAAGCTTTAAAGTCGAACCCCTGACATTAAGTTTTAGTTAAAATAATTCATAATCTGTGGTGCGGTGCGAGGTGCGACCCGACCAACCGTTTCAAATTAGTTTCATGCTCCATTTAATATAACAAATACTCTTGTCGATGGCTATTAAGTTTCATTAATGATATGGAAATATTTTGTGTCTTCATTACGTCTGCTACTAACTTAATATCTCAATTAGTGGGCCATTTCAGTAATAAACGCCCACTTAGCATTAAGTCCTTCATTAGCATTGACGTAAGTTACATTTAAGTTTCTAAAACAGTTTTTTAATTAAGTTATTTTCGTCATGAAATTCTAGTTCTTTATGGCTCCGTGCACGAAAAAAAACCCTCTTTTGTCAATTTCTTATCTAATTGTGAGAAAGCTTGAAATAATTGAAACATTAGGTGTGTGTGTGATAAAGGTACAGTTATCGTGACGCTAATCCATTTCGTGTCCGTCACAACACCTGTTAATAGTTTCATCATTTTTGCGCTCTCGAATATAGTTTATTTCACCTTCAATTTACTTAATGAAGATGTTGTATTATCATAAAATAAAATTTTGATTTTAATTCAAGGACAGCTGAAGACTAATGTGTGATTTTTAAATTCCTTGAAATGGTTTGCTAAATTAAAGGAAAAAATAACATTACTGACTGGGTTTTTTTTTTTCAACATTATTTTTCTGCTATTTTTTGTATAGAAGTTGAAAAAAGTGGTCTAACCACGTGCAAGTAGACCATATAATAATGTTGATGATATTTTTTATGATTCAAAAATCAAATTCAAAAGTAGTTTCTAGTAAAAGGATGATCAAACGTAATTCGTAGTATTTTTTTGGAAAACTTTTTGCGAATATTAGTGATTTTCCATGAATACTTAATTTATTTGAAAATATCCTTTCTGCCACTTGCAAAACAAAGAACTCGACTTTTGAAATCACAAACAATTTTGTTTAAATTATTTTTCCCTTTCTCACACACAACGAACCAAAATTGGTCATAATGAGTTGATTTCATGCGTGCCCCTTTAAAGCACTAATCTAGCTTTTAATTTTGTTCCAGAAAATAAGTAGAATAGAATATTGTTTATTGTTGTTGTATGTGGTTAGCAAACAAAGTTGGTCAAAATTAAGAAAAAAGTATCTCTTCAACATACCTCTAGCTAGGCCCTAGAGGCATGTTGTAGAAATAGGTGTTTTTTTACTGTATACACTAGAGTGGCCTAGAGTCTAGAGTGTACAATAAGATAAGTGCTTAAATATCTAAATTCTATTTTATTATGTTGTGCACACGTTGAGCTTTAACCCTAAACTGCAGCAATCCACAATTCGGCTCGTTCGTGCGATTATATCTAACACTATTAGCTTAGGAATGCGTCTGCAAGCAACACATTGACTTATCTCAACATGGTCACGCATGATTTCGCTTACAAATAGCCGTGATAGACTACAATATTCCAGTAACACGCTAGTCTTTACCAAAACTATAAGATTTGAGATTCCTGTAGAAAAAGATGGCGTGTGCCTATGACCACACGATAGACGTGAACACTTACGATTAGAGCCTAGTATGACGCGATTCAGCGTCACCGACCGACCAGAGCCGAGTATACCCGATTCAGCGTCACCGACCCGAGCGTGAGCCTAAAGAAATGTTCACTTAAAAAATGGTAAAGTAATGTTATAAGAAGAGCAAGTATTCCGGAATGCGTACAGTCTACGTATAAATATAAGGCCGTCACTCGTAAGGGAATTCGTGTGACCCTACGTGACGTGCGTGGACAAATGCGGTGCTTCGTCTTCACAATGAAGGGGTAAAGAAGGCCCACTCACACTCAAGGCCTACGCCTTCATAAAGTAGACGGTAGAAAACTCATAAAATGGAGGTGGTCTTTACGTAGACACCGCCGCCGTACGAAGTTTAGCTATTTGGTTTAGGCGATTGCATGTCCTATTTCTCTAACTTCAATCATAGCCTGGACCTTTCCAATGTAAGGTATTTTGTTTAGTCAACACAGGACAAGCAATTCTGCCAACCAATATTCCCGCACACGACAAATCTTTCGTGTTGAAATTAAAGCTTCTTGGCCTACCTCCAGCGATTTCAGTTAACGTCCTTGTTAAGCAGTATATTCGATACTTATGCTGCTGCCGCGCACGTATGTGACAAAACTGTTACTTCTGATCCAAAAGCAACATTTTCGCATCCCTAAAGTGTTAATCGTAGTTCCTTAGTTTATAATACCTGGCCAGAAGCACTACATGTCTTCGGGGAACATTTTTGGGGCTCAGTGCGTGACCTCGCTAAACATAGAGTAGACCTTCTCCACCTCTCTGCTTTGTCTATAGCCTGTCCTAATGCTGTTCTTCACACTACAGATACGGCCATCGGTGTTTTTGGGAGCTCTAAGATTTTATCTCGGCGTTTTTATTGTCACGACGCGTAGTCGCGTAGGTACCTACCCTACGCGGTCGATAGAGTGATAACTTTGTATATTCGGTGTTTATAAAGAGAAAGGAGTTGTTTATTTGTGTAGTGAATAAAGAATTGTAAAATAGAAGATATGCTTCTGGAGGAGACAGCTTATTGGCACCAAAACTTTTTGAAATGAAAACGTTTTCAGGCGCAATTGCGCTCTTTCTTGCAGTGAACGAAACCGAACCGTCGTTGCACTTGGCTTGGTGACGTTGAATCGGGTATACTCGGCTCCAGTCGGTCGGTGACGCTGAATCGGGTATACTCGGCTCCGGTCGTAAGTTTTCACTTCTATCGTGTATTTATAAGCAAGCACACACCCTCTTTTTTGGATCTCTACAATATCTTGAAACAACTGCAACAGCTACTAAACAATTTCTTTCACTAATCCAGAATTGAACATTATGGACGTCAAGCTAAATCAAAAAGCTTTGTAACTGCAACAGCAGACCATTTTATTCAACACCTTGAATGTAGAACACAAAGAGGGAGGATATATGTTATAGCTAAAACAAAAAAACTTATAATCCCACCGGATCTTTAACAAAACAGTAATTATGATACAACAATATTTCGCCGAAAATTTAACAAAATTAAAGGCTTTTAGCGCAAAAAGTAACAAAACAACAACTCCAGCACACTGAACGTATAATTAAACCTTTCGAACTTTAGTTTCACGATAATCAATCTTTGTTTCGCGCCAAAGTTAACCCTTTCTCGCCAGATATGGGCAATTTCGACCGGCATGCGGCATCCCGACTGGATTGTCTAATTATAAAAGAATTCGCTTATGCGTCATCCTTTATGTATCTGGCGGAAATCTCGATCCAACCACTGGCAAGCAAAAAGAAACGGGTTAGGTTATTATTAAAGGCGTTCGAGTGCATTCCAAGTTTGCAGTTTACCAAATAGGCTATCGTTTTATGGGTATCGTGTTAAATAAGGAAGTTTGTATGGAGCGAATGAATAGCGATTGTAGAAAAAAGATAGAATAGAATCGTAATTTGAATCCTATTTTACACTCAAGGTTACACCTGGGTAATAAACAATAAAACTTAGTTACAACAAGCATTTCATGAGAAAATGTGACTCCGCAAAACTGGCCAACGGGCATATCTCCTTATTTGGATATTAATTGACCCTCCGAATGTTGAACCTGCTGTATGTCGAAGAAAAATTGCCTTAAAACAGACTTGTGCGGTAAAATGAACGTTCATTTTACAATGACACATCAGTCATCACTCATCAGTCATCACATCACATCACACATCTGTCGATTTTATCGACTCCATAGATAGTTTCAGTGGTTTTGAAGGCTTGAGAACAATTCAAAAGACACGGCCTATCACATTTACGACGATATTAACCCACATTACAAGCAAACCATTCACCTGCAAGCCACCATATGACCACAAAGTTTTACGCCCGCGTTGAACACTTCAACACGGCTATACTCATAAAGAACCACTTCCATCGCTGCTCTTACATTATAAGAGCTTCAATTAACTTGTTACTAAGAGAGCAATGGACGTAAATCCTCGCCGCTGGTCGGTTAACACGTGAAGGCAGGGCTATAAATGCAACTTAATCTTCGACATATTTAATGTGCACTAAATATAAAGTGGGAAATCTAAGATGGCCGCCGACGCGCCAGTTTGCAATATAATTTCTTTAAGGCAAACGTCCACCTTGAGTTGGATGATACTAGCTCTTTATTTCGTTCATTTAACTTAAAACAAATTAAACAAAGCCAAGTATGTAGCAGTAATATGAATGTATTTCTGCAAAATACATTGACAGCTGCTAATTTATACGTCAAAAGGTACAAGTTATTAAATGGAGTATATTGAGAGATCATCCTCATCCTCATCATCATCCTTATCATTAGGCACGAGGCACAGACAACTCGACGTGTTCGAGTTTTGAGTGTAATGGGTCTGTGGGACCATAAAGTCATTAAGATAAAATGTAACTCATACACCCAGTTATACTCATTAGGAGCTTGGAAATACAATGCTAAGCTTTTTTCTTTAGCTTTGTTAGGAGTATACCACTTAATACTAAGTAAATTAGTTGACCTATAAATCTGTATCGTTGTCAAGTCGGCGCACAGAGGAGCCGCCAACGCCTTGCCGTTGACTCGGGATTATTTTTAACAGACTTCACAAAAAGGAGGAGGTTCTCAATTCGTCTGTTTTTTTTTTTTATTTTTTTTTTTTTTAAGTGTGTTAGCTCATAACTTTTTTCTGGGTGAACCGATTTGGATGATTCTTTTTTTATTTGATAGGTGGTGCTTCACATGTGGTCCCATTTAAATTTGATCAAGGTCTGACCAGTAGTTTTTGAGTTATCCTTAATACTGCAGATTTTTTCCACTTAGTTTATATGGATGATGTGTTAATAATTTCCTGTCACTGTTATTTACACACCAAGTAGTGGTATACGAATTTGTGTGGGGTAGGTACCGCAACTAAAAAGTGAAAAATAAAAACTTTTTTACAAAAAAACAACCGAGTTCCAAAAAAAACACTAAAAGACGTGAAAAATTACTTTAATTTCGGAAGTTGGTGCCTTTGGCAAAAATCCGAAATTAAAGTTATTTTTCACGTCTTTTAGTGTTTTTTTTGGAAGTCGGTTGTTTTTTTGTAAATAAGTTTTATGAAGTCCGAATGCATGACTCACCGAATCACGCGGCAGAAGAAGGGTTACAGCTCGAAAGTTGTTTTGATTTTATTAATCGCGTTTAAATTTTAAAATAGTATTTAAATTATAATGTTGAAAGTTATGATGAGTTTTAAATACTTTAAGTTCCTCATACAAGTAATAAGATTAAGTAGTTTTGACTTTCATGTGAAATTGGCGAGAAAATGCTAACATTTACTAAATTCAATTTACTTAAGCCTCTCGTTACATTATACCTACATATAAGTGCTCATGGGAGATTTGTAACTGTATCTCCAGTATGTAATGCTTGTAATTTTATTAGTCTGGCTTACAAAGTGCGTACTCGTATTTATAATTTTCCCAGACGAATAAATTCTAGATGAAACCATAAAGTACCCACTGCGTACAGTCTAGTCTATAAAAGCAAAAGTATTATTACCATTCAGCCTTACTTAGTTCATTATTTCTCTATGCCCATATGGCCATGTATATTATAAGAGCACCATAAACAAGTTATACAGGGTCAGTGTTGTGCTTGCCGGAAAGAGGAATCGTCCGGAACGGTAGCCGCGCGCTCAGTCACAGGCGGTCGATTCTTCCGCCCGCGGAAACACTTGCTCCTACTTTGATGAGTTATTCAAAGGCTGATTTGTAGGCTTGGCGATTATAGGAATCGATTACTATAATTGATTATTAATAGATTCGATTGTAACTGACTGGCAGTCATTATCGATTAGTGCGTGGTTTACTTTTTATTGGAGCGGGTTTCGATTTTCAAATTGTTATTTTATTAGACTTTTTATTAAAGCGGCATTTGTTTAAAGATTTTGATTTATTAAGCCCAGCTGTAGAATATCGTGGCTCAATATTTGTCAACTAGAATTGAAAATTGTTTGTTATTTCTATTAGACATACCAATATAATTGTTTAATGACATTTTACCATCAATTATTATAAGGACCGCCATACCACAAATTACGGCAGATTAGAAACTAAATACAGTATTTAAATGCCTTAGCAATAGGGGATCTGTATTTGTTTGTTTATAATTACCGTGACAATAAAAATAATAATTTAATAATTAAAATGAAATACCTACTCCAGCAGAATACGTCGAAAATATTAAGTATTATTATTTATAAATGATCTACTTACTAAACAAAATAATTTATGAAGTACCTACATAAAATATATAGCATTGTTTACCGCGAGTTGCGGTTAGGAACAACACAATAAGCAATAATAACAGAAAGAGTAAAAAAAAAACTTGTTTTGTTTGTCTGCATGACCAATATGCATCTCATACAACCCCCCCCCCCCCCCCCCCCCCCCAGAGAGAGAGAGAGAGAGAGAGAGAGAGTCTCTCTCTCTACCTATTTATAATGCAAGTAAATAAATTTCACAAAGGCCGATGTGGACATCGCACAAACTTATAGGTACAAGAGATACATCACAGTAATTAGTTACTTATCCATCACCAAGCGCCCGTGTTTCCGACGTGTGCATTGGGCATTAGATATGCAGTTGTCACGCAAAGAACAAAACTAAAGAACGTCTGTTTCCAAGAGTACAATAGTCTAGTGTCACGATTTCATGAATTACCGCTGGCAACACTGGCCGTTAATTCAAAGTAGCACTACGTTACCTCAACTTTTATTGCCCTGTTCCACGCACCGAATTCTGAAAAGAGGTGGACTAGGCCTGGGGGGACAATAACATCACTATGAGACCGCACTCGATTAGTAGGACGAACTCGATTACTCGAGTCCGTTTGATGACTTCATTGTGTCGATTATTATTTTCCTACAAAAAGCATTCTGTAATATAGTCGGGCCGAGATCGTGCGGGTGGTCCATGTAATTACAACCAAGTTTCTATATGCCCTTTCTCTTTCACACCTACGATGATAGAGCACTAAATGTGCGTGTACTATTTTAACTCAAACGGTAATCGCTCTAATCCGTCTCTCGTGAGATATGCAAACAATGGCGGCCGATAGATTATTGTGTCAACTTATATTTATTACATAAGAAAGTATTCTTAGCCGATAAGGAAAATTATTTTATTCATTCATTGATTAGAAAACTTGATATGAAAATATCGATGGTCTTTGTTTATTCATAATATATAGAATACGCGGGTGGTTTAGCGGAGAAAGTTCAATCAAAAAGCTTTGATAGTGTCCAACACGCTGATACGATACACTTATTGAATGACCTCACATCCAAAAAGTGGTTGAGCCATCGACATTTCTCCTTAAAAAACTTTCGAATACAAACTACGGAGTCCAAACTCTTTCGGACTCGGTAGTGTTGTACCAATGGTACCTGCGTGGTCATTTGACATTTCTTCAAATGTCCCCCCGCTCTGCGGTTCGTGTTCTGTGGGTAATTTTCGACCTAATGTACCCTACGCTGGTGGTCGACCGGCACCACCGTGTCTCTAATTATGTAGTTTTCACAAATAAACAGCGTCCAAGGTACCTATTTGGAAATTATATCATTCCATTATAGATAATCGGTTTGGGGGACTATCGATTACAGATAATCGATACCTCGACAGTGCGATGACCGAAGATGGCAAACAGTGGTGTTGAAACGTCGATGAACAATGGAGTCTGTGATGGACTTTGGAATGAAAAAATCGATGTATTTCATTGTTCTTTGGTGAAGCTCAAGTTGAGTGGGTTTGAAGGCTCCCGCAGGCAGGCGCGATGCGACACTAGTAGAACAACTTCTATTAAATTTTTAAAGAATTGTTCTACTAGAATCGCGTCACACCGTCGCGTCGCGCCTGACTGTTCGAGCCTTAAGCCCTTTTAAGGGGACTACATGACCTAAACGCAAATTTATAATGCCTAAAAATATATGATCCACTGCAGTAACCAAAATCAGAAAAATATATGATAGAATAGAATACTCGTAGAATAGAATACTCTTTATTATGTACACCATAAAAATTACAGATATAAATGTAGAAATTTAATATTCTTCTGGATATATGCAGTTAGATAGTGGTGCCGATTCTTTTGTACACCGAACTAAACTAACTAAACTATCACTAAAATTCCTTACTTTTGGCTATGAGAATCTTAGAGCTATTCTGCTAACAAAAATCTCTAAATTTAAAAATAATTTTGACGTAACTAAAATTTAATTTGACAATCGCGACTCCACGTGGTAGGTACTTGACTGCCCGTGATTTTTTTTTAGAGCCGGAGGCACGCATGGGGAGCGCAGCCTCGACGTGTTTTATATGGATTATTTTACTTTTTGTATGGAAAATATGAAAAAAAAAATTACCTACGTGTAGAGTTATAAGTGTTTAAGGGTTTCATAAAGGGGGTCGAAATTTTCATTATTTTTGCGATAGGACACACCATTTTCGAGATATAAGCAAAATAAAATTAAAAAAAGATACAGTACTGTTTTTGCACCTGAAGTCGAGGTGTTGTGGTGAATTTTAGTTCATGACAACTAATTTTATTCCACACCTTTTTAATCGCGTTTAAAAATAGCTAGATTTAGTTACACAACCAAAATTTTAGATGAACAACGTCAAATTCAGAATAGCAAAATTGCCATTTTCACTAAACTAATAATTCAGTGCCGTCTTAGTACCGTCAAACTAAAACATAGTTAAGTTTTGTCACTTTAGTCTATTTCAGAATGAGAAATCGTCGTTTGACAGGAATAAACTAAATTTTAGTGATTTTTAGTCTAGTTTAGAGAATTTTGTGACAAGAGAATCGGCACCAGTGTGTTGAAAACATAATACAATTAACTTGATGACCGCGCTTTAGCTCTTGTAAGCATCTTAATTTCATTATATTAAGTACAAATTAATTAAATAAATACATTAATCGATATCCAAATAAATTAGGTTATGGGCAAGTGAATAATGGTGATGATTTCCGTTGCATGTCAATTCTACGGAGTTTTGTTTAAATATGCCAACTTTCTGAGTGACAGGATGTCAGTCAATGCCTAATGTAAATAAATAGGTACTTCAGTTTCAAATACTGACCCACTCTAAGTATGGGGTCCCCTATGTTGTTTCGAACGCCGCTGTTGCGACACACGCTGTTGCGAATTATTTTTCCACTGGCTCACAGGTTCGAAAGCTCATGGACTCGAATGAAGTAGTCGCGAAAGACGCTGTTTCGAAAAACATTTTCACTGCCTCATACGCTCGAATGCTTGTGATTTCGATTTATTTAGTCATAAAGTGTACAGAAAAGTATTTAAGTTTTAATTTAAACTGGCATCGAGTAGCCGACGGAGCCCCGCTACGCGGGGCTCCTACTTCTGGGCGGTTTAAAAAAAAATAACCACGAAGGGGACGGCGGGGTCTTCCAGACCCCGCCATCCCCTTCTAACCTAACCAGTCCGAGTCAGAGTGCCCCAAGTCCCGATCTCGCTTCGCTCGCTCTTGCATCCTATCCTACTGTTAATATTAGTCACCATTTCATTATTTATAGTACCTCGCCTATGATTTCTAGTAGCAAATAGTTAGTAACTATTTGCTACTAGCAAATAATGCTGCAATTTGCTATTTGCAGTGTAGTATAGTGCGTAACTTTAATAATAATATTAAATGTTGATGTTGACACCGAATTTGTTGATTTTATTTAATTACTGCTTAAATACTTTTCTGTACACTTTATGACTAAATAAATCGAAATCACAAGCATTCGAGCGTATGAGGCAGTGAAAATGTTTTTCGAAACAGCGTCTTTCGCGACTACTTCATTCGAGTCCATGAGCTTTCGAACCTGTGAGGCAGTGGAAAAATAATTCGCAACAGCGTGTGTCGCAACAGCGGCGTTCGAAACAACATAGGGGTGCCCTAAGTATGTAAGGATCGTAGCAGGTGGCGTTTTGTAGTTTCTGCCTACCCCCCATGAGAAAAAGGCGTGAGTTTATGTATGTATGTATATATATGTGTTTATATGACCCACTCCATTGATTCATAATTATAACATCCATATTTCATTCCGTAGTAATTTGCAAAAGGGCGTATCGAAGTTTCCGTTTCAGAATTTTCTTTGTTATCGGCACAATCGAAATCAAAATGTAATTTTATACGCACAATCAAAGACTTCTAGTTTGCTTGAAAGCTATTTAACTCAGCACGCTTTCCTTTGGAATGCGATCTGTTCAATTAAACTTAGTACACTACAGCGTTGATTTAGATAGGGTTGGCGATTTTGAATGTTATTTTGCAGAAGGGGATATTCTGAATGTATACTAATATAGTAGTCAGTTAAGAACCGCCGACTTCATCTAGTTTAAAAAAATATGTTTGACGTGTAAAAGTGTCTGTATAAACCTACTTACAGAAATAAAATCATTTATTTATCAATAATAAAGCTGAAAAGTTTGCTTGTTTAAACGCGCTAATCTCTGGAACTAACGGTCGTATTTGAAAAAATATTTTTGCATTTGATAGCCTCATTCTTGAGGAAGGCTATAGGCCTTTATATATATTTAACATCACGCGAGAACCCTAGGCGCCGAGCAAAAAAAGAGTCAGAATGAACGCTAAGCGAAAAAGAAGTAATGCGGCAGCCGATGCGATGCGACGCACGACGGGATGGGTCGAGGAAACTAGAAATTTCACGCAGAGGAAGTCGCGGGCTGAAGCCAGTGATTTTATATTTTAATTGTGATTTTTCCTCTACCTCTTGTATACTGCATTTTGTGTTCTAAAAAACAAAAAGAGGCACATTTCAGTTATCTTCAGGAAAACCGCAGTTTCCGACGGAGGAAAGGTTTTCGTCAAAGTCAGTTCTTTCAAAATATAATGGGTGTTATTGTTATCTAACTAATAATTAATATAATTAGGAATATTATGTAAGTATTGATTGGTATAATTTCCGATTTTATAATTGGGTATTTCCCATCAAAAATGCAACTACCCATGCAGATGACGTGATGTAATTTAATTAAAATTAATATAAATTCATATCCTGAGGATACCGTTATTCAGTAAATATTAAGGAGGCAAAAAGTATTCTTCAAATAAAATTTAAAATTGTAAATACGTGGCAGCCTTGACTTTGAGGGGTTGCTGCGAAAATATTAACGCTTAGAGAGGCTGAGTGGCATGAAATGAAATGATTACCCCACTTAGCGGAGGCGATAAGAGTGCCCTCTACCGCTGCCCGACATTTTATTTAGAAGTCTGCTTATTTTTGCTCTGCGGTTTTTTTTTTCTTATAGGATTATGTTGCCATGTAGAAAAAGGAAAGAGCTGATGTACTTTTAAATAAAAAGTAACGGAAGTGTGTCAACCACATTCTGCTGAGTGTAAATAAAAGAAAATCACGCCTGTAATACCCGAAGGGTAAGGCAGAGGTGATACCTACAACCACATTGCGCCAGTTTGTAATAGGGATAGAGCTGTTACCGTCAACCTGGCAGAAATCCAGACTCAGGTCTCAGGAGAAATTCCCGATAGAAAAACCCAAAAACACTCTACCCGACCTGAAAATCGAACCCAGGACCTCATGCTCAGCAGTAGCGCTGATTAAATAGTAGACATGAGTTGCCTTGACTTACCTGGAAGTCGTTAAATAGACTCCGGACTCAGGTAGGCCGAAGGAAACAAAGCCTGCTCAGGTGGAGATTCACAGATGACTCCTCCTATGAGTTTAAATGTACTGTCTGAACTGTGGCGCACTAATATCGTGTCCAGCCAGCGTGTCTGCACGCTACAGGAGTTGATGGACGCTACTGAAGGTGCCAAGCTCGTAGCCATTAGCCATTCTGGGCTGACTGTTTACAAGGTGACAGGGTCATCGACGTACAACCTGTTACCATGGATTCAGTACATGATTCTGAACCCCAATGCATTGAAATTTTACGTCGGTTATTAAAAAAGAAATTGCTTTTCAGTACATTTTGACCGCGTAGGCATTGCACTTTTCTATGAAACAGCAAATTATTTTTTTGCGAAAAAAAAAAATCCGCTACGTCTACAATTCCTGGTCACCGTAGGCGCGGCCTTGCGGACGGCGATCAATGGGTAACTCGCCGTCCTGTAAGAACCAGGCCCGGGTCGACGGCGCGTTGTGTTCCACGCGCGCACCAAAGAGATGTCAGCATAATTGACGGGGTCCGATAGGGCCGATGCCTGCCGGGGTCGCGGATTGTTCGAAAGAGTTACCGTGGCTCTGGATGGCGCACAGGAAACTGAAGGAACACGGGTGGGTTACCACACAAAAAAAAGGGGGTATACAATCATGTGTTGAATTCAAGGTTACAGTTTGCCCGTCGATGTCCCTGTCCCCCTGTATCGATTGACATTGACACGCTAAGGAGCGACCACTAGACAACAACAAAACAGCTGTTTGCTGGTCAATAAACGCTAAACATTGCGCTTGTAATATATAAGGCATAATACGACTAATTGCAAAGTTTTTCACTTCAGCTGCTCTAATCAAGATTTTAAATGAATCGTCTGTTTTTTCAATGGCTTCGTTCGAATTGCGATTTCGGTGGCATGCAACGGAAAACGTATATTCACGTGCAACAGCCGCTTTAATTTTAATCTTGTCTCAAAGATTAGCTGGAAAAATGTTGCCAGAATTAAAAACAACATGTAATAATAAAAAGATTATGGTACCAGTAAAGTAAACGAAAGCGTTTGTTTTAATCGCGGATATTGAAAGTAAATTTGATGTGGTTTTTACTCGTTGAGGAACATTTATTTGTAGAAAGGCGGATAGAAGAGTAGAAATAAATGTGAAGTATTAACAATACCTATGTATGGACAAATTATGAGTAGCAAACAAACAACTTCAGTGGTTTATTCTATACTCGAAAGGTTTAGGTAGTTAAATAAAGGTAAACAAAAAAAAAACACGTGACTCATAGATGTTAAACCTTTTATTTCAAATGTTAAAATCATACTATTTTGAGTCCCATAATAATAGGCTCTTTTCTGAATCTGAATTTGAGGAACTATCTGTCACATTAATAATAAAGCGTTCAGTGGTATCATCAATTATTTTGTCTAATTTAAACATTTTTTGTTCTTCTTTTATGACATGACCCTCGCAACTTTTCCAATTCTCAGCAGTCACATTAGCTAAAGCCTCTGGCAAAAGAATGTTTAGGTCAGACATTTTAAAAGTTTAATTTTTCTCGGCTACAAACCCTTTAACTTGATCCCATATTAACTCAATTGAATTGCGCTCACAGTGGTATGGTGGCAGCCGCAATACAGTGACACCATTTAACATTTTTTCTAATTCATCCACAACTTATAAGCAATCTGGTTACGACTAAACGTAATACCTGCTACTTCAGTTGCCATACTACGTCACAGGTGTACTCTTCAATTTAGCAACGTTATCTAATTCGTTGTATTTTCTAAAAGGTTTAGGGAACCTGTCTTTTTGGGCTCTTTACAACAGACAGATTACAACATATTATACTTTTTTGTAAATCTAACATAAAAATTGTGCTCAAGCAATTACATGTACGAAGAGTATAGTTTACGAATAAATGATAAAGTTTAACATACATTAATAAAAGCGGAAACTATTGTATAAATCGCAAATAACTTTAATTTTGTTGTAACGTATTTTTAAACAAGAAAGTGTCAACTATACAAAACTCTTTTTACGATTTGTTTACGTTTATTTAACTACCTAAACCTTTCGAGTATAGGTACCTTAATTAATCAACACTTTAATTAAGTACTTATTAAGAAAAACAAAAAAAAATACGATCGTATTCGGGCAATGTGTTTATTTTAACAAAAATCGCTTCGTGGTAAAGAGTTATTTAGCGTCGCGGTTGCCATAATTAAAAAAAATATGTTTTCACTCTTTTTGGTCGTTCTGTCGTCAACGCCACATGTTTAAAAAATGTTTATATTTTCGGAGTCACTTTGTAAGTGCCGCTTGTGAAATAATAAAAATGTCGTAAAATTTAGGAGCACCCGAGATTGTTATCGGTCGTTGGACGGATCGGGAATATTAACGAGACGGAATGTTGCCAGTTCACATTACAAGCAAATTGAATTGTTTTATTGGCTCGATCAATAAATTGTTTGTTATTGCCTTTGTACAATTATATTGTCAAATTATACCGACTTGTTGAGTTTGCTTCCGCGTTCTAGAGGCACATTGGGTTTGCGTCTTCTTCGATTAGGTTATTTTTGAGATAGATAGGTAGTTATCAAGCATATAGGGAATTTCTTGCCTGTTCTTCTCCATAGGAACCTACTACGCCTTGGAATGGGCAACTAGCTTCATCTTTGCGACTGACCGACCCCTTGAAATTCAAAAGTGCCTATAATTGGTTTAATTGAAATAAATGCTTTGTATTTGAGTTTTGAGTCTACTTAATCAATATCTTATTAACAGCTAAATGAAGCTAGTCTAAACGCGACTCTTGTAGAAAAAAAATCGATGTTATATTCATGGATATTGTTCTACAAGAGTCGCGTCGCGCCTGATTGCGGGAGCCTTTATAATTTAACTTCAGCGAATGATGCAATCAGCGTGTGTTGTATTGAACATTGTCTTGTCAGCGTTTACTTCAACATGGAACATCTAAATTCGCAATATATATATGTAACACGTTTCGCATTCGAATTTTGACCAGCTGCGCATTATACAGGTTGACTGGATCTGGACCTGCCATAGTAAATTCACATATAGAGGAGGTCATTTACTAATTATTGAACCTAACTTTCCTTAACTAAAGTTTTATAGTTTAGGAGATATGTCAATTTTTATACTTTATTGAGATATTTCCTTAACCTTCAAGCATTCATAACATTTATTTGCATTAGTAGTTTTTTATTATTATTTGTTGGGAGTCGTAAACATTGGTGATTGAAATACCTCGGTACGGGAAGTACCGAGGTATTTCAAACTAGGGTTAAAAAAAAGATAGTAGGCTTTTAAAAAAAAAATACAATAAAAAAATATTTACGAGCTAGGGAAAGTAAGGTCTAATAATTAGCAAATGATATCCTCTATATACGAATTTGCTATGGCGGGTCCAGATGTAGTCACCCTGTATATATCACTCCGGAAAAAGTTTTATCAAAATCTACTGCAACTAAAAATCCACTTAACTAAATGTCTGTTAGTTTCTTAGAGATAGCTATAGGTATATAGTTTAGATGATCTCATCAATATCTATACCGACCTTTAAATGTGTCCATATCAATATTATTTTCTTTTAACAAAACCTGTTATACTTAACCTTTATGCAAAGAGATGCCATTTTGCACTATGAATATACATTTCATTCATGTACGATCTTCACATTTAAGTATCCTTCATCTTATTGCCTAACAGTCTCATTTGTAAATAACACAAAATAATTTCATAATATTATCTCATTGATTTTATGTCACACGATTTACTTACTTTGAATAACAAAATGAACGGTTCTGTTTTCTAAAATAGGAATTATGTTATTCTAGAACCTAACCTTTGCTTTTAAATATTTACTAAATGCATTGAGAATAATTAAGTATAATATTAATTACAATTAAGTCAATTGTATAATAATTATATTCATGTCTCCTTCTGCTTCTATTATTATTACTTATTAGTGGTTCTGAGCATATTGGTTTTGGACCTCCTAACCTCATAGATGAATGGATTTCATCCATCTTTATTAAATTATCATTTTGACTCTTTTTTTTTTTAAATTACTATGAAGTTTACAGGTAAAGTCAGTTTTACGACTAGCATGGTTATAATAGTTACCTACCATTCGTACAGACAAAATTATCCATAATCCAAATTATTCAAAATTATCTATCAGCGCAGATTTGATATTTGTTCTCTCCGTGGTTCGATTGCACCCAACATGGCCCAATGATATATTTGAGGATTCTTTTTTTAAAATCACTTGACTTGTGCATGTTTTTGCACTTTTGGAAAAATGCGAATAGCATATTGTTTGAGGTATTCCTCGATCACTGAGACGTCAGTACAATGTTAGTGTATGTCTGCAAACTAATATTCATAAAGACGCAAAAATGTATGCGCTCTCTTAGGTGTTCGCTGCAAGTGAGTAGTGATTCCGTAGAGAGGTGGAAGTTATTTTGGAAGAGAATTATTATTTTATATTGTAATTATTATGAAGTAACTAGCTTTTGCCTCTGGCCTGACTCCCGTGCTGGGGATTTTTCTGAGATAAAAGCCCTATCACTCTGGGCCACAAATTATCTCTAGGTATGCCAAAAATAACGTCGTCTGTAATGTTGCTCTGTTGCTGCGTAAGAGACGATAATTCAACAAATCATAATAAAATAATTAGGACTACCGAATGCAGTCCAAATTAATTTCATACAAAGATACAGTTAAAAAGACCTATTGCTGTTGTTTTATATTTCCAAAACCATGATTACCAAAACTGAATGTGAAAGGCGAATTCACTGAATTCTTACATAAGAAATTGCGGAGCCCTCTACTTTACTATACTTACTAGCATAGTATAGAATACATTTTATTATCCATTGTCTACAACTGCTGTTTGCCAACGCAGAAATGCAAAAGCCGAGCCGTAATTTACATTTTATGCTTGGAAACATTATTCTCTCGCTAGGGGGAATACGTACCTACATTAGTCTACAATTGTGTAAAAACATAAAAAAAACACAATTCAGAGACCGTCAGTCTGGGCATAGACAATGGAAAATAAAATGACAGCAAAGTATTTTGCCAGGCTGCGAAAATTAAATTTCGAATTATTTCTGTCAAATAAAATACAGAACAACTACGAAATAAAGCCAGTATTGCCATATTATTTTTGTAAAAATATCTAGGCTTTAAATCAGCAGCGCCTTATTTTCTCGCGCCCGCGTATTAAATGTTGTCCGACGGAAAATGGTTATATGGCATCGCGGTCGTAAAGTGGCTGGCAACCCATCATTACTTGATGCATTATTGCAAATTTAAATTACGACACACGCCTTGCTTGAACTTCAATGTTTTTGCGCTATGCAAACTTGAAGGCAGATAGATGGTTAGGCCTACCTACATTTTAAACACGAACAAGTAAAGAATATAATTAATAAAGCCAATTCATTATACGAGAACATACACGTAGATGTCGTTAATTAAATGTTATCGAAAAAAATAGGTATACTAGTTTTTGATCATTAAAAATAATGATTTGTTTTTCAAGTATGTCCGGCTTATCGTACTTTTTTGATGATATGATTTGTTTTACTAATGAAAGTATGATTAGATATTTTAATTAAATATTCTAAGGGCAATTTGTAATTAAGATTAAAAATTCGCAAACAATACAATTAATTACTACAAAGTGTTAATACCTAACTATTCTATGCCATTAATTTACACTGATTATAAGATTAGAATTTTTTTCTAATCACCAAAATTATTATTTCAATTTATCAAAAAAAATAAAAATGACTTCAATAATATTAAAACGAAAGCATAATTCGCATGACTAAAAAGTGTTAATTAAATCTGTAGTTCGTTAGGCTATTCATATGTTAATAAATAGTTGTGCGTGCCCGCATCCGGCCGTAAACAGAGTTATAACTATTGTCGCCCTTCCATTGAATAAAATGTTGATTAGATGTGATACAACACATAAATAAACCTAACAGCGTGAGACTTGAGATTAAGATCTAAGCACAGAAATAATTAATTTTGAAAGAGTAAATTATTTATCAATACTTGTGGTTAATTAGTTTACCGAACTTGAACAAAAATGTGATAGAAAAATCTATTAAAAAAACATTTATCAAACGCACCTTAACCTCTCAACCATTGTTTACAAATAAACAAACAAAACCTAACTTTTTATATAGCATTGACATAGACAAGCGTCAGACAGTCGTCGCATTTTATAAATTTACGAGTTAATCACAACGGTTACGAGGTCATTAGACGATATTTTAACTTCTAACTCATGAGCAAGTTAGTCAGAAAAGGGATATGTCTTTTGACGAGCTCGTTATCGTGGCTAAATGTGTAACAAAATGTCCCTTACTTAGGCACGGTCACACGTTACCTCTAAACTGGGCGTTAAGTTGAAACTGCACTTAACATAATTGTTAATCTGTGAATGAAAAAGTTTGAGTTTGACAGGTGCTGATTTTGCCGCGTAAAGTTGAACTTTGAAGAGGTTATAATAAAAACGGTGAATGGTATTCGAACGTTCAAAATATTTTCTTTAGACGTTCCGTTTTTATCGTCATGAATGATGTCTCAGTGGTATGAACGACAATAGTCTTTTAAAGATACTTTAACCATAACTCGTTGAGCGACTTTAACGCTAATTGTACAAGCCTCCAAGACTAAGCTCAACACAGGCAATAAATGTCAAAAATACAATCGAGTTTATTTATAAACTTTACAGTCCCGTCTTTGAATGTTTACCCACCTCTCAACAATAAATAACAGAATATATAGCATCCTGATTGCGTAACACACTATCAATCACAATCTGAATAATTTTGAAGGATATTAAGGCTCGTGCACACTGGCGCGACGCGACAGCGTACACAAAGGCACCGCCTGCCGCGCGACGAGCGGCGCCTTTGTGTACGAGCCTTTACTAATCCATTGCTTCATATGTTCGAAAAATGTGTCTGCTCAACAACGTAAATAACACAATGAATGTTGTTGAACTGTCAAAATGAAAGCCATTGCTAAGTTCATGTTACGCAATTACTGCCAATTACCCTTCAGAACAAATACTCCGTAATAGACATTTACGTTTATTTTTACGTGCCAATTTCACCAATGATACTGAACGCGATCAGCACAATGAAAACCGCGTTCAAGAGCTGTCAGTGTCAATATTCCACAGAAAATAATGACATTGACAGCTCTTATACGTTTATGTGCTGATCGCGTTCAGTTCTATTGGTGAAATTGGCCCTAAGTCGTCAAACTAACAAATATAATAATTATTCAAAATGTCTACTTGAAAGTCATAGATCTTATGTCAATACCATTGACTGTCAGATGTTTGCTCGAACAATCCCGAACATGCAAATTGGAATAGTTCTTAAGAAGTTCGACGTTCGGTATTTGAAATAGAGTTGAACGTTTCTGGAATATCAACGACATTGTGAATGGAATGAAAGGTAATAAGTTAACATTGCATTGATGGAATGATTAGGGAGGGAGGAATTAAGAGGAACAGAGAGCTGACTACATAGATGAATAGTCTTTTAACAGAGTTTTTTTATAATTGACACACAGGATGCCATAGTTTGAGAAACTTTAATTTCGTGTCGATCACGAATAAGCCAAAAGAATCAGCAAGAGGGCTACCTATTATGAAGCTGAAAACTGAAAACAAAAATATTGATGCTTTTGAAAGCTGTTCTACCAATCTGCCAACACCAATATTCTCCACTAACATTCAACGTAGCGTGTTATCTAATTTTAAACCGCACAGGTGGCTAGACTTCCCTTAGTAACCAAACTATAAAATATAAAAATCTTTCGCATTTTGAAGTCTGTCTGGTTTCCTACACTTTCCATATGCTGTCAGTCAGATATTAGCAATGTTATTCTTACTCCTAGATAATACAGATATTCTAAATGAACTCATTGAACGTTTAATATAAACTATATAGTTCATATAGAATTTCCTAACAATCTGTATATTAAAATATTTCAAACATATATTTGTAAAATTTTAATATACAGATTGAACACGGTTAGGAAATTCTTAATATAAGAGCTGTCTTCTGATCTTAGAGTTAAAGAAAAACAAATTATATTGGGGTCGTAAAAATATACTAAAGGAAATTGTTTTAAAAGATAAACTAGAATAAACTTAGGTAAGACTATCAAAGAAATAACTGGAAATACAGATGCAGACGCCAACGAAGAAAGCAAAATCGGTTTCGTAAAACAGTTTTAAGACTTCCAAAAAGCCTTAAACTATAAGAGGATGAATGAAATCATGCATTTTTTATGACATTTCCGTAAGAATCAGTCTTGAAGCAGAAAGGCTGAATGAAGTATAAAGAAATTATAGAGAAATTTTCGAGGACAACCTAACAAACTCATTAGCCAACCAAACCAGTGAGCAATATGTAGCCACACCTACAATCATAATTATACACTGCAAGAACGTGTTTAACTAATTAATTAGCAATTATGCCAATGATAGTAATAAACTTACTATGCAGTCCAGCGATAAGACCTCATTACTATGCACTTGCTCATCTAAAGCGCGAAATGATGATCGATCCGAGGCAGAAGGGTCTCAGACTTAATAACTCAATTACATGCAATATTCTACGTAGGTACCTATACTAGCTACAACGCCTAAAGCAGCTTTAAGCTTAGTAAAACCGGAGATTTCAGTACGAAAATTCCTTTTGCAAAAACCTATTTGTTTGAAAGAAGAACGAACATAGACAATACAGCACCCTAATTACGTAACACACTATGTATCACAATCTGAATCATTTTGAAGCGTTTTGCTAAACCATTGCTTCATATGTTCGAAAAATTTGTCAGTTCAACAACGTAAATAACGCAATGAATGATGTTGAACTGTCAAAATGAAACCCATTCCTACTGTTAGTGTGTTACGTAATTACCCCACAGGTTTATTTTTCCCCTGAGACGCGTGAATTTACGAAAATTGTGCTCCAGTAAAGTTAAATACAACTTAGTTTATAGCAGACACTATTCCCTAAATGAAATATGTTTTATTCCTTCCATAGTCTGTTCCTCTATTTATACCTCGTTTTTTTTCCAACTTCCATAGATTTTCAAAATGCTCGCATCGTATTGTACCTACAAAGTATTTCAAATTAACTTCTGTCTACTACAACAGATTATAACTTGAACATACTATACGCCATTTTACTTCTCAAGCATAATATTAGAAACTACGCTCAACCTACGCAAACTCTTCGTACTATCGTAGTCAGGTAGTGAGAGGTCGATGCTATCTCGTCTATCTGGGTGAAGAGGCACTCCTGAAGCCATTGTCCCACCTGGACCACAAAGGTATATAGGCCGACCACGTAGGAAGCTTTAAAATGTAGGACTTTTAATAAAATTTGTTGAAGGGAATTGGATGATGATGGAGGGCGTATGGTTCAAAAATGTTTTCTATTTTTGTCTGACAATTTATTATGTGAAAGTGTACACACGACGACATATAATATAAAGCTATACATTTCCAGTTCTAGCTGATCTCGCAATGTATAGGCTTTTAGTACAATGAGAAGAAGAAGAAGCTTATACTGGAAATGTATAGCTTGATATGTTGTCGTGCGTATGTACTCCGGCAAAATTACGTTTTCTTTCTGTAGAAACAAATAAAAGGTACTCAGCCATTATTTTTTATGAGAATGTTATGTTTCTTAAGAACTATAAATCATCGTTCTTTTTTAAATAAATGATGGAGACTTTCCGTACTTATAGAAATATACCAAGTGGGATGAATATTCGTCTACAGAAAATTTTGCTGTGTCAAACTTTTCCATTATCGGCGTTTACTCTTCTTTTAATTTCAGCAGTAACTTCTACTGTCTTCTTAAGAATATCGAGTACCTACCTTATATAAGTACAAAAGCTCCTTTCAAGAGCCCAAATAGTTGGAACATGTCCATTACCACGTCATGTTTACTTTAGGGCCCCTGCGTTTGTTTTCGAGCGATGTAAGCAGACGCCTACAGCGGCCAAGGAAAATATTATATTATTATCTGTTAACCATGAACGTGAATACTTCGGAAAGTGAATAATATTACATAATATAGATTGGTTTAGCAAAATGGCCCGTATTTTTAGGTATTTCAGGGCAAAGCAGCAAAGGCAAATTCGATCCGAAAAGGAATGCCTCAATCGATTTTATGAAAGCTAGTAAAAATTCAGTCCCTACATTTATTAGGTACTTAATTAAGTGCCAGGGTTTCGGTTTACCACCTGCCAAATTATAATGGTCACTGCAGTTGAAACACCGTAAGTATATTATGTATATAGAGTCAAGTTAACGCTGACGCTCAACTTTGAAATTGTGATCGATGAATAGCGTAAGTTTCGCCCCCTAATCCTGCTTGGACGTCTGTAATGTGCGGATATTCTGTAAGACACATCTGTCCGTTACAAACTACCTTTCTTAAGTCATTTATTCTGTCCCCCGAACAGTTCATGTGCGTCAGGTTCGTGCACGTACTCTGTTCGCGCTAAATTCTTGTCGTACGAACTCTGGCTTACGTTGCCCTACTCATAGAATGTTGGAATCCTATAATTCAAATTTCATTGATATTGATATATTTGCATGCTCGAAAAATAATTTTAAATCTAATATTATGAAATTTTATCTTAATTGTAATCATTTTATTATTTTTTATTTAGTGCATAATTTAAGTAAATGGAATTGCCTTATATCTGATTTGTTTTTGTAGCTATAGCTAGCTTAATAGTAACTTATTTATTTATTTCAAAATATTTGTTAATTTTGGTAATGCTCGTCTAGTGCCCACCACTGATATTTAAATATGTCTTATTTGCGGATAATGCAGCGGACTGCAACATTACTACTTAAAGTTTTGTTAACCTTATGTTAACCTTGTGTTATATATGTTGTAGTTGTTTATTATCCCTTAATAAACAAAATAAAATAAAAAATTATGGCCGATTCCTATAATTTACAGACCGTTATTGGCTCTTGTATCTTTACCAATAATGAATCAAAGACCTCATAGCTTTGCATAGTAGACCCTCCCTTATGGAAGTAGCTATCACAGTTAACATTAGCTTACCAATGAATCTATTTATATGCTGAGTTTGGCAATAAAAAATGCTACCATTGGTAAGCAAAACGATTCGTATTTTACCGACTTCAAAAAAAGGAGGAGGTTCTTAATTCGACAGTTTTTTTATGTGTTAGCTAAAAACTTTTTTTTTGGTAAACCGATTTGGATGATTTTTTTTTTATTTGTTTGAAAGCTGGTGCTTATCATGTGGTCCCATATAAATTTGATCAAGTTCTCACCAGTAATTTTTGAGTTATTCTTAATACTGCGTATTTTTTCTACTTAGTTTATATTGATGATGTTTTAATAATTTCCTGTCACTGTTATTTACATATAAAGTAGTGGTATACAAATTTGTGTGGGGTAGGGTACCACAGCTAAAATGTGAAAAATAAAAACTTTTTTACAAAAAAGCAACCGATTTCCAAAAAAAAACACAAAAAATAGTGAAAAATTACTTTAAAAGTCGCTGGCAAAAAACGAAAATACAAAACCAAAGACTACTCCTGTAATTAAAGTTATTTTTCACCCTTTTTGTGTTTTTTTTTGGAAGTCGGTTACCTTTTTGTAAAAAAGTTTTTGTTTATAGGAACCGAGCATTAGTCTCGGAAATCATGAACATTGTCAAATTATTCGTTCGGACTTAAAAGTTCGTCATTGTGTACACGATCCATTACGTCTAACAAAATGATAAGCAACAGAATCTTAAACATACTCGACACACTACTCTAAGATGTGGGTAGCTGGTACTCGTAACAGTTGGCGCCATCCGCCATGGTTTGCGCGCCATTACACAGTCACTCCTCAGCCGACACGTGTGGGCGTCACACAGATTAAGGTTAAATGAGGAAGTTGATGAAAATTTCGTCATTGAAGAGGTGAAGGTCTGCCTACAATCCTTGAGTTACGTAAACAGGAAAGAGTGGGTACTAATAAATACGACGTACAAAAGTCAGGCCAGTCTAGGTCTGAGGTAGGATTCCTGTACTTTAAGAAGAAATTGGTGCCATAAAGGCTCCCGCAAACAGGCGCGACGCGACAGCACAACACAAAGGCGCCGCTCGTTGCGCGGCACTCGGTGCCCTTGTGTCACGCTGTCGCGTTGCGCCAGTGTGCACGAGCACTTAAATGTATGCTCTACTGCCAGACTTTTCTTATGACCAAGTCGTTAATCCCACCTCGCTTTAAATCACGAAATATTTCAGAATACAGATTTTCAACAGAATCTGCCTTTTGTTCTTGTTATAGAAATAATCAAATAAATTACTTGTAAGATCAGCGATAATTGAAGGTAACTATTTTCGCCGATGTTTTTTTCTCATCCCAAGATTACCTTACCACCTGGCACAGCACATTCAGCCTAAACGCTCCATAAACAACTCGCGATGTTTTTACCTGAAAATAAAGAAAAGATTCATTCGTAAGTACACATTGTTGATATTATCGTACGCTCGTAAAGACATGAAATCACTTAACTATTGTAGGTCGAGGGCTGTAAGGATTAAGGGCACCGTGGGTATTAACTTTATTATAAAACGGATGGACGACTCAATAAAACATTGTGTGTCGGAGCGGAAAATTGTGACAAGTGAAGAACGCTCTTTGGATGGTTTGAAGTACCGGGGCATAGACAATATTGGACAGTCGAGTACAACCGTATTCCGTAAAAAAATCACAGTAAAAACTGAGTGAAGTGAGGTGTCATTCCACATAGGGCTAGGGATTGACACGATTGACACTATTGACAGCTTCACCTAAGTTTTCACGTTGAGATATTTACAGAAAAGATCGGCAGGGTTAGGTACAGTTTCATGAATTTTTGTGTTCTTAAAATCTTTTGTTCAGCACGTAAAAACCAAAAATAAAAGTATTTGTTTAAAAGAATCCATATAGAAATCAAGATATAAGGAAACCCTCATTTTCTATGTAACCATAACTCATAAAACAAGAATAACCTCCTCATATAAAGCCGCACGACTTTCTTACAATTATTATTCAGAGACCACTTAGCTTGATATTACTTGATAACAATAAATATGTCTGTGTAAGCGGATCTTGAGATGAACTCAATAATTTATGGAGCTATAAAATTTGAATTAAATCGTATTAATTTAGAACGATGTTGTAATCTTGATGCGTGGGCGTGGCTGATAATTAAACAAGTAATTGATACTCGTTGATTAAGTTGAAGTTTATTGATTCATATTTATTGACAACAATTCCGATTGATACTTTTTGGCTTAATAATAACAGCCGCACGGGTCGATCTTCAAGGTTAAGCAACGCTTGCCGAGATCAGTCCATGGATGGGTGGCTATCTTTACATATCAAGACTCCTCCGTGCCTCGGAAAGCGCGTTAAGCAGTTGGTCCCGGCTGTCATTCGTAGATCTTTGACATTCGTTACGGGTAGTCAGAAGCCCAGAAAGTCTGACAACCAGTCTTATCAAGGGGTATCGTGTTACCCAGTAACTGGGTTGGGGAGGGCAGATGGCCAGTCGCTCCATGTAAATTACTGGTCTCCAGCTGCATCCGGTTACACTGGAAGCCGACCCCAAGGCTAGGCACATTTGTTAAATGTACTTATCATTGAATTCTTCATTAATCCATCACGAATGTTAGCCAAAATAAACGTTAAGTTACAACCTAAAACAAAACGCTCAATTACTTTATCTGTTCCTTCGTTTAGCGAGACTGCGGTACAGATAAAATGAATAAAACATCTTCACTTACAATTCGTGAGATCTGCTGTCGGTGACTGTACATACACCGTTTTATTGCTAAACATAAAACGGTATTCCCAAATCCTTATCTTTAAATCAAAACAAAACTTCCAATGGGGCTAACTTTGAAGTTCAGGAATGCACAACCTTTTTTTCTGTTCAAAGTTTTTTTTCGGTGACAAAGGAATGGCAAGGCGAGAAGCTACAAAATATTTGTTCAAACAGGAAGATAGTGACGTTCTTGGACCCAATTTTATCACAACAGGAGCAAATACTTCAGTTATTTATTATTAATTTTGACCAGATGAAAGCTTGAAGAAGCTGAATAAAAGTAGCTAATCATCACTGTCTAAGTGTCTAGTACTGCCTACATTAATTGGACGTATTTGCCTAAATAAATATACTTTACTTTTTGTCCCTATTGCCAAAATCTCCGGCCCAAGTCTTGGAACATTACAAACACCGGTGTAGAACATTTAGTCGAGTTGCAAGATTAGTAACTTTTCCCATCCCTACAGGAAGGATCGCCATAATCCGGAGTCCGCACACGAAAGGCGATGAATGGACTTCAACAGCGTTTATTACCTCGTCGCTAAGTAATTCGAGTATTTGCCGAACGACACAAAGGACTGGGTTTTAATAAAAGCGTGTCATTTGAGCGAACTTATTGTTGCTATGTTTGTTCAAATTTTGAGGTAACGTTACATTGTGATGACGAGAGTTTTTATGGATTTTTAAGGAATGTCGTGAGATATTTGCTAATGATAATATAGATTGTATAAGAAATAACATGTATGCGGTCGGGGGACCTCCGGTCAGGAATGGAGTTCCTTATGTGATACTCGCACGCACACACACTCGTATAACAGGGGTGAAAATACACTTAACGAAGCCGAGAGTCACTTGTACAGTGGACTATTGTATTATTATTGTATCATATTTTAAAACATTTTTTATTTTATTTTTTATTTATTAAAAGGTGGCATTGAAGTTGGACCCATGGTCAAAACTAAGAGACATATCAAAAACGTTGCGAATCTGTTATTCAGTGCAACCCTAGACCGTACTGTGACTCAAAGCAGGACTGCAAAATAAGGCCCTTTGACACCAAGCTACAAGAGTTCCTACCACTTACGTTTCAAAATCTGTCAACCCACCACGATACAGAATACAATTTATTATACAATACACTTACGTTTAGCAACTGAAAAATAAAACAATTGCTCTTTCCTTCAGAATAGCTGGACATTAATGACTCACATCTCCAAATCCGCGTGTGGAGTACGAAGCAATCTTTTTCGCAGGAAGAATAAAAACCAGCTGCATTCAAAATTAAATAATTACTGAAGCATGAGCATGTACCGACTCATGACATTACAAAGCATCTCGAAATAGCAGAGTGTCAGTACGTTAGATTTTTAATGATAACGTTAATTTCACGTCCGGAGCGACGCGGGCGCATCTTGTAGGGTTGCCAGTGTTAAACTTTTGACACCTATCAATGTCAATTACTGAGCATCCAGGCTCTTTTGGCGCTTGAATGACGTTATCGGGGAGGGGGGGGCTCATTTGTGAAATGTATCGAAAAACATACCAGGGCGGTAATTCTCACTTTGGCTACACGCCATAGGGACTTAATACAATTTATAGTAGGGAATATCACTGTTACAGACAAAAGGAAGCTGTTTATGCATATCTAACCTAAAACTATATATTAGGCTATTTAGCAAACTAGGAGTTTCACCGATGTTTTGGAGATTCCAATACCTACTACGTCGAAGAGATGAACAATACGAAGTATAGTTAGACGAAAATCAGTGTTCTTTTTTTGTGGTCGGTTAATTTTCAATATTATCCTGTTCATAAAAATAAAGCAATTTTAGTTATTTTTTTATAATTGTGTTCTACACATCGACGGAGAGAATAAATGCGGTGACAGGTCAATAGTTCATTATAGGGTCAGTACGGTCAAGAACGTTAAATTTAACCAACTTCGATACGCTGTTTTGGAAATATTATCGCTTAGTAAGTGATCTCCTTTCTAAATGTGGTATGTGACTTTATACAGGGACATAGGCTTTTAAGGCATCTTGAAGTGGACTTATGTCATCAGTTACGTAACTTTAATAAAATACAGTGATTCGATCAAGTCACTCGCAATAGCTTTCATTGACAGTTAAAACAATAATCTGCCTGCCTTTTTCAAGTATATTGGGGTCGGTTTCCAGTGTAACAGGATGCAGCTCAATACCAGTATTTTACATGGAGCGACTGCCTATGTGACCACCACAACCCAACAACTGGGTGCTACGATACCCCTCGATAAGACTGGTTGTCAGACATTCAGGCTTCTGACAACCCGTAACGACTGCCAAAGATCCACGAATGACAGCCGGGACCAACGGCTTAACGAGCTTTCCGAGGCACAGAGAAGTCTCAGTATGTAAAGATGGACACCCATCCACGGACCAACCGCAACCAGCGTAGCTTAAGTTGATAGATCTACCCATGCGGCTGTTATAACTTAGCCACGAGCCAAATAAATTAAGTGTTAACGATAATTGTTGCTGAACCACTAAACCAGCAATACAAACCTATTTTTCTTTCTTTCTTTCAATATCCTATAATGTAGCTCACAATATCTTATCTTGATTGTAAACACTGATAAATTTGTCTAATCGCTAAATGAAAGTGACCCTTCCTTTTTATTGTATCTTTATCAGTATTGATAAGTATACAATATAAACTGCAATGTCAACTGAAAGTGGCTAGACAAGACGGTAGTGCAGGATGTTGTGAAAGCCGATATGACTATCAAAGCGTCATAGATACTCAACGCCGATTATAGTAACCTAGTCGGTAAACAAACTCCAGGGATACAATGACATCGATCCATGGCATAATAATATACTTCGCCAGGTATAGCATTCCTAGACACAGTGGTCACGTGGGAGACACAAGCCTGTGTTACCAGTAGAGTGTACTAATAACTCCCCAACCGCCTTTATTACCTGTGCGAATCCAATATAACAATGAGGTTTTAACTAACAATTACGTTGGTATATGTTTAAATTGAATTGTTTCGTTAATTAGTTAAACGAAATGACAATTTAAATGATTTATAATTATATTGTTTTTAACAGAATGGTGACTGAAAATATTTCCATAATTCGTGTTTTGTTGCAATAAAGTGGCAACTGGATAGTGACGTAAGCATGTGTCGCTCCCGAAATTCCAGATCTTGTTTTTTTAGACCATGAGTCGATCTATTTTGTAAAAATCTCACCTTGATAACTTAGGGGAAGTGTCAATCTCTAGCACCAGGTGGAATGACAGCACACTTCACCTATGTTTTCACGGCGAAATTTTTAAAGAACAGACCGGCACGCCTCAGACTAGTATTACCAAATACACAGTTACACAAAACAGTCTAGCAATGTCATAAAACCATGAAAAAATCCATACACACGTCATACTCCTTTAAAAACACTTCCAGATGAAAATGTATGGCTATTCCACAAACTATTCTTAGCCACAGACCACACACCAAACTTACGGAGATTAAGCCGTCATTACATTTCATATTTCGAACACAACCAACCCTAACGTGCCATGTGCTATCTTTAGCCGTTTCCCGGTGCGATCTCGATGTGTTAAGTAAACAAAGGTGGTGTATGAGCGCTCGGTCGATATACCACCGGCCACCGCAAATAGACGCCGTGTGTCATGCGTTGCAGCGGAAGGGTTATAGTCGGTGTAGTGATGTGCTTGCATTCTGTGAACTGTCATTACGAGCATTTTGTAGGTTATTGGCGCCTGTAATTAAGCAGACCTGAGTTTTTTTTTATATTGCTTACTTATATAAGTATTCTTCTCTCTTGTCTTATCTATTACAGTAAACAAAAATGACGTTTTAGAAGTTTGTTAAAAAAATAGTTTATTTTCGGTAGAAGAGCTTTTCATTACAATCTTGGAAACGGTTTAATTATTTCCTTATGTCGAAACTGACGTTCATTTTTCCTGGCTGCACCGTTGACACAGTGACAAACAGCTTCACATATTTCAATAAAAAAGAGTTTCATCACAAAATATTTCACAAGGAATTCGTAACACATTAAACGAACGGCAAACATTCAAATTACAAAATAGTTAACAATTAAAGACATTTCATAATAGTCGGTTTGTCTTCACAAAGCTGAGAACAATGCACATACATACATGATGCAGATTAGATAGTGCAGTATCTAAGCGCATAGATGCCGCGTTTTGTCCAAAGCCTTATGTCAATTTGCCCACAGTGTGTACAGAAGCCGATACCGTGGGCGGTATTACAGAATCGCTTTTTTAAACCGTTGAGAAACATGCTGTAACCTCCTTAGTCGGTTTTTGGTTAATGGTTATGGAGGGCGTTGTGCTAATGTTGTCATTATTCTTCATTAAATTGCCATAGTTTAGAATTTTACGCTTTAAACTATTTTAGAAATAATTGATATGGATTTGTAGTCATGTATTTTATCGCTATTATGGTACGATTCATATAAGCTAGCAACGTTATGGTCGATAGCTTCATAAGAGTACTAATTCTACAAAGGACATTAAAAGCCATGTACAATAGCCATTACCCAGTATTAAAAAGCACCAACACACCTTGGCTGAAATTAAAAGCCAGATATGTAATCCCAGGTACAAACCAAAAAAGGAATGAATGGCCCTAAAGAACGCACATTTATTACAACCGATGTCATTTATAACCGACGACATGTAAACGCCGCGTCGAATTGTTAAACGACACATAAATAACTTATTTAATTAATAGCTGAGCTATAAATAAGTAAAGTAAGGTCGTGATGGTTCGGTTAAGCTTTTAGAACTTGAGGACGCTGATTCGAACAAACCTGACAACAGACAAGTACCGACCAATGAAGGAATTAGCTAGAATCGGGCAACCAACACTAAAACACTCGGGGATACTTGAAAGAAGCTTATATTCACCAGTGGACGTCGTTTGGCTGATATCATGGCTATTATCACTGCGACTATTCCAATTTCAAATAGAGGTACGTTAGTAAATTTCACTGATGGTGAAGAAAAATTGATTGAACACCAGAACTTATAATGGTCTGAAATCGCCAGCGCGCTCTGATCAAGCATGGTGACCTTTTTTTTATCCGGTTTGGAAAACCCTCGTGGATGTCCTCCGCCCTGGGGGGCCGGAGGGGTCTGTCAGACTCTTACTGACTACAAACCACCCCGGTGTTCCCTTCCCAAACTTGCACTGGGAATCATGGGAACTTGTGCGCCTTCCACGATCCCCGGCTAGTGCCGGCCCGCCTCTGCAGGCCTCATCAAAAGCATGGTGACCTAAGCCAGCATAAGAGGCCTTTGCCCTGCAGTGGAACAATTATTACAGGCTGGTACAGTACGTATAGTGGTAGAGCAATAAATTCGTCATTCTGAGTTTACAACTGGGAGAAATCCGGATCCAAACTTTGTGCCAAATGACCTAGAAACGTAATACCTACGCAAGTAAAAGTAAATACTACTGAAGTTATTTATCTTAGCAATTGTATCATTCTGAATTTACACTGGTATAATTATTTTGGGTATTGTGTAATGTCTTATTAAAGACTAGCTTCTGCCCGCGGCTTCGGTCTTGTGGATGTCGGAAAATATTCCTATTACAACTCAATTGGTTTACGCGGCGCACGCCATTGAAGCTCCCAGTCGGCATGATTTTTTCCGACATCTTCAACAATCATCAAATCAAATCAAATCCATTTATTTGCTAGAATGTAGGTTACAATGTTATACTGTTTGTATTGTCATATATCAGCATACGCCTATACCTCCCTCATGAATCGCTCCGTCCTCAATTGAAAACTGTATGAGAATCCGTTTGAAAGTTTTAAGTTTATCGCGTTTAGACAGACAGACAGTTGCAGCGGGGGGACTTTGATTTATATATGTAGCGATATTAGGTAGGTACTAGTTTTATTGCAAAAGCTGTTTTGCTTAAACTCAAAGGCAATAGCAAATATTTTGTAATTGAAATGTCCAATTTTATTTATGCAGATAGTAATTAATTCAAAAGAGATAAAAAATACTAGGAAAACAAAAATAGCAAGGGATGATATCGTTGATCAACCGTTACTATACCACTGAAAACTTCAGATAATCAAAAAAAGTGTTCAACTTTCGAGATCAAAACCATACCGTACATGTTTCAAACATAATCCAACAACGTTAGATTCCATTCAAACATTCCAGGAAACAAATGTATAATTAAAACACGTTCAAACAGCTCCGAAACAAAACATGGTATAATGTGGAATGTAGTCAACGTACTACATACATATCTGTATGCACCATACTTGGGCCAACTGTGTACAGCACTTGTGTCAACAAATTATATAGTTATTCAATGACCATAAAGAATTTTTTGAATGTTTATTGAGGTTTTTGGATTGAGGGCATTCATTAAAGGTAGACCGAAGTAGACAGTATTTCTATGTTTAGCTAAGTTTTAACGCAGTGAATCTTTTTAAAGCAGGATCATTCTCACTTTGCGTACAAAAAGAGATGTGCTTCTCATGATTCTGTTTACCTGATATTGGTCGTTCCCTTCATCAATATTCTTTGTTTGCTCTGTTTTATTATAGTCCTCTTTACTTTCAAGTATTTTTACAGCATTTACTGCCTTCCTAACCGTACCAAGCCGAAACATTTTCCCTTTTCAACACTGTGTTCATAATCGCTTTGGCAAAACTCTTCTTGGCATATGTATCTGTATCAACTATCAATAACGCTCAACGAATCGTTACTATAACCGTCGAACACTCGTAAGCCGCTACTAACATTGACAGCTACCAATCGATTCAGAGAAACGTATCGAATACTAAGATCAGATACATGGTATAACAATTACTAGGTGTTATGTCACTTGTTACCGCACGAAAACTCTAGGAGCTTTCGATCGAATCTGATAGCCCGATACTGTATTAAAAGGGCCTTTTTGTAAGGTGTGTCGTTCTTGTAGGTAAATAAATAACACTATTTGGCTTTCGTTTGATAAGAGCTCTGAGACTCCTAGTATTTTCTTGCAATCCGGTTTCAAAACCAACTGTAGTCTTAACATCCGAAAAACAGCTTTTTATTGCACACTGATTACTTAAATCCTTTAGATAAGGTAAGATTCCTGAGGATTAGTTTCAGACTTTGACTTCATCTCGGAATAATTCAAATGCTCTATTCGCCTATGTCCTTTCACTGTTATTGGCAATGACTGGTGAAATTATAGAGATATGAGGAATAGGGTGTAAAGTTCACTCATACTCTATGGAAAAGGGAGGATCCGCCGACCAGGAGGGTGCTATGTCTGGTGGGCAACTGCCCGACGGCTGATGTCGGGACGTTGTATATATGCTAGTCGCGCGGTAAACTCTGCTTTCGCGATGCAGGATTTGAGTGACGTCAGTATGACGTGTAGCTCGCATGTGGCGATGTTGATACCGCTACAAAATCATTAATTTAGGTCTTTATGGATGTTTTCTTTAACCAGCACCCTAATTCCGTAACACACTTTCTTCAATCTTTTGAAGGATTTTGCTTATCCATTGCCTAATTATGTTCGAAAACTTTGTCTCCTCAATAACGTAAATAACGCAATGAATGTTGTTGAAGTGTCAAAATAAAAAACATAGCTACTGTTAGTGTGTTATGCAATTACCCCGCAGATTAATTTACATAAACTTTTAAAATCCGACTACCATTAACATAATTCTTCAACAAGATTCACCTAAACTAGGGAGCATTATCTGGCACATATTGCACATCGTTCCTGAATATTTCAAAGAATTTTAGCACTCCTTTCACACATAAAGTTGAAGGAGTCTAGTTCATGAATAATTTTACATTCTACTTGAATGTGGCGGCAGGTGCATTTGATACCGGCTCAGGCTTCATACTACTATTATATTAACCGTGCGAACGTGAGGTTTTTAGAAAACAAGTTATTATCAACAAAAATGTGCAATTTAAGGCTTTCTAAAAATTCGAAGAGCTACATGGACGATTGTCATCTAATTTACATTTGATGAAATCCCGACACCAAACCTATTCAAATTCTATTTACAATAATTAGTCGCCACCTCTAATTCCGCCGTTAGACCGCATAAATTCCGCACACAATAAACAAAAAGCTAAGAAATAAAACGGTTAATTTGAAGATTGTAATAAGAATTAAGAGAGTCGGCGCCACCAAGCGGTAGGCGCTCCATAAATCACACCGCCTGACTTAAGGGACTGCCGACTAGCAACCAATACACTGCAGCTAAAGCTTTGGTCAGACGGGCTACTTTTAAGCGAGTATTTGTGGTACTTTTCGAATTCTCACTAAATTTACTTTCTTACTACTAGTATTTTCGAAGTATTGATGATAAAATGTATAAAAAGGCTTTTTAAGAAACTTGTCCCGAGATACGTAAACGAGCAAAGGTTACTGAATATGTAAACAACGTACATAAGCTGCAAACTTCTCCGATTTTATTATGCATTGCCGCATAAATAACAAACTTAAAGCTGCTGTCCAAGACAAGACGCAATGGAATGAATATTAAGTGTTATGTCAATGAGTCACCGACAAGGGTGAATCACCCTACCTGCGCGCACGCCGAGACCCGAAACTGTTATTAGAAAGAGATAGAACACCCACCGCACACCTTTTGTGGACCCCTATGGTAAAAAGGAGAGAAGTGACAATTTATTTTAGATATTTTTGACACTGAAGTGGCGAGCCTCTAAACAGATATTCAAACTTTTGAATCGTTCGTGCGTTAACCGCCTTGTACTAAAAAATGTGCTTTTATAACCTGGCTTACAGATCAAGATTTATTAATAATAACGTGGTCTAAGCTAAGCTTTTACTAGCACTAACCTAACCGTGGTAAAATGTTATTTAATGTAAAGCACAATGCGTCTTGGGAGGTCTAAGAAGCACCGCTTGATAATTTGAAAATGTCTGGCTTCAAATTGTTTTACAAAGTCGTACTGGAATATTTATGAGTATCAAGATATTGAATTGAAATACTAGACGTAACATGGAGAGAGGAAGTGATAAAGTTGGTAAATGAACATTAAAAATATAATGTTTAGTACTGTAACAACTTAAAAGAGTAATTAAACTTAAGCCCGTATTTCAAAACGATGCTAAACCATGAATCTCCGAGAAAATATGAATAAAGAAACGTTTTGAATCTAGATTCAAGCTTGAGAATAGTCTTAAAATACAGACCGTATTAAAGATATGAAAGCTCGTGACTTTAAAAAAAAGTTATCAAAAATCTTAATTAAAATGTTAACCGTTTTCCAAAATGTCTGCTTATTCAAGCTAACGATGAAGTTAACATGAAAAAGGTTCCTATACAAATTCAACACGCTTCACCTTTTGAACAACTATGAATTCATTGGCCCAATAAATTGTAACACAAAGGGATCCGACAAATAGCTAATTAGTATATCGAATAAATACATAGCTATGCAACACATCAAATCTATATTAGACTTCGACACCAAGTATGAAATAATGTTGCACATTAATACAAGTGTTTCATATCTTAGCCACTTCACGAATCAGTCTTCAAATGCGAAGGCAGCTTTAAAAGAGAATCGATGGTCGGTAGATATAAAATGAAATTCACAGAATATCGGAAGAAATTTCATCCGAACTTAAGCAATTCGAAAATTTATTCTTTGAGAATAACTTCCCGATAAACGGTGTTATATTGAGCGTTAAAGATCGAAGTTTGCGAAGGCGCAGATTACTTCGGAATATTCTAATAAAATTTTGCATTTAGAAGCTTTGGGGACAGTTGCGACGACTTATGGATACGAAGTTTATATAGAACATGGCGCTAAATATGAGCTAGTAAACGTACCTATTGGTAAAGTGGAAGATGAATTTCTCTAGACATCTTAAAGACATAAAAACAACGTATGCCTATCCTCTTGACTCATAATGTTCGTAAGAAGTTGAAAAAAAAAAACCAAAGAAAGAAAGAATCTTGCCAATTCTTCCCAGCCTCATTTAGCAATAACACCGCAATCTTCCAAATCATTTCGCTACATTACTGATTACTTGTTTCGCTTATATTTAAGTTAAGCCAAGCTCGTGGCAAGAAGCCAACTACATATTTCCGCCATGCACTTGCTGAATCGTTATATCTTTAATGTTTGAGCAAAAAATAGGATCTTATCGTCAGCATGCACACTACGGTTTGCGAATGAAACAATAAATTGGAGTGGTTTAAGTTCAGAAATAACAGCAAGAAATCTTTTGGTAACTTAAAAAGCACTGAAGTTTATTTTAGCGTTGTGTTTTCGAGCAAGAGAAGCTGTAAGAGGAAGTTATTTTCTTAAAGAGTTCTGTTTCTATAGCGGGAGATAGAACAGAAACTAAAGAAAGACTATCTATCGGTAGACAGTGATAAATTGTGCACTGCTAAGGAAGGAGGTAAGTTTTCCAGAACATATATCTATCAAGGTTTTTAAAACAATTGCTTTTGATGTAGCTCAAACAGCCATTTAGGTACAAAACTTTTGCACGCGCAAACATGACTTCGTTAATTCTATTTAAAGAACTTATTTTTATATCCTCTTTTAACACGTGTAGTCCCCAAACCTCCAATAATTTATAACCAGAAAAGTTTTCTTACGTTTAATAATAAAATGCAAAACAGATATTAAGTATTCCGTGGATGTTAGTGCTACCTCTTTCCGGTTACGCATTCATGAATCAAGCTTTTAAAATGGCGACTAAAATATTGTTCATATAACCTAAGCATGACAATCGACAATGCTTGATCAGATTCTGAATAATTTTAGCACTGTTGTCGCCTTCCGGCCCTGGATGAAATATAAATTATAAAACCTGGCCACCATTTATAATTATGTTGGTACGTGTGTAAAGGATGGAGGAAACTGACGATTCTTCAACGGTTTTTAAGCCTCGTGTCTGCATGAGTGCGCCTTTAGATTTCCTTGGTAAAGCTCATGGAAGTCTGGGTTAACATTAATCATAAGAAGGCATATCTCTTAATTTGACTTTTCTCACAATCCTTATTTTTTTGCTACTTTTCCATGAGAAAATTTAGCTTCCAAAGGTTTGGCTCTATCTAGCGTAAAACGACAAGCCCTATATACTTATTATATTTCTACAGGCTGAAATTACGATAGTTATTAATCTGTTTTATTAAACAGCAGTCGCTTCCCACCAGCTAGTCAGAAGTCATAGTGATTCTATTATTAGAAAGCTCATTAATTGGCGGGTCTATTATAAAATAATTACGTATGGGCTGGTCGATATGAAGACAATTGCAGTTAATTATCCATGGGAAGCAAAACTTGAGTATTGATTGAATAGAAGGGAACACGTGATGGTTAGAAGATGATTTTGTTCCGAGTGTTCTGACTAACATGATTTTCATTATGATTGATTGTAGATTCGAAGGCAGTTGTTTAATAAAAAGGTTTTGTAAGTTGGACAGATTGAAAAATCGCAATGTTTCAGGAAGCTACTTTCATGGAATTTCTTCTTCCATTATTTCCATGATCAACTAGCCTGAATAACAATTTGTATCTATTCAATATCTATTTGTTTCTTGCCCGTTCTTCTCCACACGAAACTATCTTTTGGAAGGGGCGACTAGAACTAGAATCAATTCCCAAGATTTCTCACTATGCACTTTACACTTTTTATTTGTTTGTTTTATTATATGTTGTGTTGTGTGCTTTGTAGTTTGTGCTAAATAAATTCATTTTCTTTCTTTCTTTTCAATTCTATTTTAATGTAAATGTCGACGTTCGAGTGCCTATCCATACTAATATTATAAATTCGAAAGTAACTCTGTCTGTATGTTACCTTTTCACGCCTAAACCACTGAACGGATTTCGATAAAATTTGGCATAGAGTTGGCATCCTGGGGAAGGACATAGGCTACTTTTTGTCCCGGTAGCACGTTCCCGTGAGATAATTTCCGACATCCACGCGGGCGAACCTAGTTTGAAATAAATGCTTTGACTTTGACTTTATCATCAGCATCATGACTGTATGTATGTCATCACATCATTGTATGTCAATCATTAATTATCTTTTTAGTAATGTGAAGAGTGAGTGTTAAATCAATAAGAAAAGACTAGAAATTGGTAGGTACCAATCTCTAGTCTTTTCTTAATCAAATTCTCAACGCGTTTATTACTATCTTGTCACTCGTGAAAGTAGCAAATCATATACCAAAAGTAGGCCGATACGATTGACGCATATCTTTTTACTAAGATAAGCTATGAATGGCTAACATAAACGAGATTATTACACCAATCATTATCAATGCTACTAAATTACTACTGAATTTACGGTGAAACACAATCGGATCCAACAATGTATCTAATCATCAAGAAGCGGATATTCAAAGAAATATCAACCTTAGCTTTTGTTTCTCAAAGTGTATTTTTGACTGGAGCGTTTCTCGAGTGTTTGTGATTACATAGGCCTAATAATTCAGTACTTTAAAATGACCTAGAACATCGTTTAGCGTTATCTATACGAACTAAATCGATTCATCGTTGCTTTGATCTTATTTGAAAGGTTTCATTTATTTATTATTGTGAGACTTTTAGAAGAAGTATTGTTTATATTGTATTTCGGTGCTCTTAAAGTAAATTTGCACACTCTTCGAGCATTGCTGGCTACTCTCAGAACCATAGCTAATAAAATGATGGATGAGTGTCTAATCGAGCTTATGCACTTTTTAACTCTTTTTTTTCTTTTTTTCTTCTCAGTTCCCTTTAATATTATTGCAATGTTGATTTTCAACTCTCTGCGCTGAGTCGAACGTTGCAAATACAACTACGCTTTTATTTAGGTATTCATGTAGGTGTCACCTAGTGTTAGTGATAAAGGGCATTAGTATTGTTTAATTAGAGAGGCCTATTTCTATCAGTTGACTGCTTTAGGCCGATCGCAATGATAATGCACAATTCTATGTTGACCGTTTTTCAAACTTGGAATTCTTCTTTCTTCTTACGAGCTATTCCAATCTAATTCCCTATTCGGATTATGAGCCAGTGTCATCAGATTGCATCAGAATTACTCGTACTTGCTTGTACTTGTGCTTGGTCAGTCATTTTCAATTATTCATATCCAGTGAGATATGAATAATCTACTTCGACCCATGCGGATGGATAGATGGATAAACAATTTCTTCGAACAAACAGCACAGGACCCCATTAAAATACTTCCTGAAGTTCAGTTTCCGCGCTAAATCTGAACTGTTTGCTTTGATAAATGACGCCGTAACTCATCCAGTACAAATTAGCGCTGCAGTTATTAACGGTACCCTGGACAGTAAGCGGCTGTAAATATAGCACATAGTTTCTGAGCATGAGGTCCTGGGTTCGTTCGGGCAAAGTGTCATTGGAATTTTCCATCTGTATTGCCCAGTCTGGATTTGTACCCGATTGATAGCAATAGGCTCGCCACCTACATGGGACTTAAAAACATAACTGGCGAAATATGGGTGAACTATATGTACGCCTCTGCCCAACCCTTCAGGGAAACAAGGCGAGATGTTGTGTCTTTTTAGAAAAAGTGCACTTTTTTATGCCGTGATCTCTGTCACCCATACAAGGTTGAACGCCCCTGTACTTTACTGTCAGTATTGGATTTCATAGTAAGCCAATAGAGATCAGCCTTTATACAATTAAACTTTTTTTTTATCTTATCTGTGATCAGATTAAATATCATTCCATTCATAGAAAGGAAATAAAATCTATTTCGGCTCCATTAGGAGACATACCTAACATCGTATATTAGTCATAATTAAAAGCTTATCAAAATGCAAATACTCGTATGTTGATTATTATGAGGATAAAAAAATCTTAATCGTACCACTCCGTTTAGTAGGTACATGCGTAGCCAGCATAACTTGACAGATGGAAGTGGCGCTAGTTGTACAGACAAATGTCAAATAGTGTCAAAATCAGTAAGTACGTCTAAACTTAGTTCCATATTTGCCGCAGGTCAAGTTACAGTGGTAGAACTTCCGAGTCTTGTATGAATCGTTTATTAATAGCCGTTTCGGGAAATACTGTCTCATAAACAACGCCCAGTATTCATTGAAAGCTTATACAGTACTGAGAACGTGTTATCATAACAAATATGACACATCCGACTAGGTATGACACAGGCTCCCTGCCCTGTCTGTACGAGGTAAACAACACAAGTTAACCTATTTCTTGTGATAGGAATAAGTAACTTTCCAAGAACATTTTATAAAACTTGTCTTCCCTAATTAGTACCGTACCAAAGTTACTAGCCCATTTCAATTCGAATAACAATCGCAAGAGCTCCTTCAATATAGCGGAAACTCTGGACTACCATAGAATGAATCCTTACTATTTATAAGGATATTATATGGATGAGGATCAACATCTTAGCGTCAAAGTTTCTTATGGAATCGAAACTGGTGAAGCAGCACACTTAGAACTTTGAATGACGGTCATGGCTGGTGACAGACTAGCAGCCGTAGTAAAGTGCGCGCAAAGTAAGTCTGCGCGTGGCCGAAATCGGAAATAATCGTTTGCCACCATCTTGACGTTTATATCAGGGGTTAAGAGTGTGCTGTATTCCGTGTTTTACAAAGTAAATATTCCCAGGCTGAAAGTGATTAAAAATGCTGGCTGGGATATAATCTTGAAGGTCCAACACGCGCGCAGTCTTATCTTGCGAGCACTTTAACTTGTTTATTTACTAGATTGACGCCTATTTTAACATGTAGATACTTCTCTTACGTTCTTTGTCATTTACTAAGCAAACGGTACGCCCACTTTTAAGCCGCTAAGACACTCTCGAAGACGCGTGTAAAAGTACAAAGTTCAGTTGCGTAATGTAAATGAAGATACTTGTGTGAAAGTAATGACTACTTGAGCATATCCACGACAATTTATATAAATACAATGGATATTACAATAAAGTAAGATTTCTAAGTTTTCGGGTAGCTTGGATTTTTATCTGGTAACATTGAACCCAACTGTCACACAGCAATCCATAATGCAGAGACGCAGAGTTTGCTTGCGTAAAGGGTCGGTTTCTATATTTGAAATTATTGCCGCCAATTATGGTAAACTTTTCTAACAGCTGGCCCATCCGGCTAAAGAGCTATCATAAAAATATTTTAATAACAGCTTTTATGTTTCTGATCCTACATCAACTATTGGTTTTAATTACCTAGTTCTATTTTTGTTTATATGGAAATTAGGGCTTTGATTAAATGACGCGCGGTATTCTGGCGTCAATAAATCACGTACACAATTTTTATGTGTCAAAAACATAAAATAAAACGGAGATCATAACATATTTAATGTTACAATAACAACATAAATTCTGCGCTATCTGTTAACCTGTCAAAGAGTCTGTTCTTTGTCAACATCGAGATACAATTTTTAAAAGTAACTAGTTGCCTGTCTACTTCAAAGAATCGTTGCTGTTTCGTTTCACGCAGTTATAACTGACCATCCTAAAATAATACAGTTATGTAGGTCATGCAGTCTAGGCGATATGAAATATTGACGTTAGAGGGAACCCGAAAGGACGTAAGTTAAGTCTAAAACACGTCGTGTGTTATTGTGAGCTGTCAAAGTGCTAGTATAGAAATGAACACTGCTTGAAAGCTGGTTTCTGTTAACTGGAATTTCAATTTCGAGTTATTTGATGTAAGTTACCTACCTAGACTATTTCTGACTTGATTGAAATGGAACGTTCGGAGATTCGGGCCTACGTTTCAAAGTAGGTTTGGTAGTCTAGGAAAACTATATGATGGAGATAAATACAAATATACATACAGAGTGGCGACGCGCAAACTGCAACCATGAATTCAGCTCATGATTCTAGACCGTAGACCGTTCTAGCGTAGAAATTTTTAGTCGGTTATCAATAAAAATATCAGCTGTATCAATGAAAAGTGCAATACCTACACGGTCAAAATGTATGGCAGAGCTAATTTTTTTTTTTAATAACCGACGAAAAATTGCAACGCAGTGGGGTTCAGAATCATGTACTGAATCCATGGTAACAGGTTGTGCGTCGATGACCCTGCCACCCATGGTCTAAAAAAACAAGGTCTGGAATTCCGGGAGTGACACATGCTTATGTCACTATCCAGTTGCCACTTTATTGCAACATAACACGAATTATGGAAACATTTTCAGTCATCATTCTGTTAAAAAATATATAAAAACCATTTAAATTGTTGTTTGATTTTTCTAATCAAACGTAACAATTCAATTTAAACAATACCAACGTAATTTTTAGTTAAAACCTCTTTGTTTTATCGGATTCGCACAGGTAATAAAGGCGATTGGGGAGTTATTATTACACACTACTGGTAACACAGCGGTGATGACGTAGGCTTGTGTCACCCCCGTGACCGGAATGCTATACCTGGCGAAGTATATTATTATACCATGCTGCCACCCTTTATAACAATCATACAATTAACTTTCCTGTATTAAATCTGTTCAAAATTTTATATTAATAACCTAATTAATCTTCCTCATCTGAGGATTAACGTCCATTTACCTACTATGCTCAATGAATTTTATGAATGAAGACGAACTCACAGGAAAATTAACGCTAAATAGGTGATATCATTACAGCTATTGTAAGTAAATAGGTATATGAATCAATATTTTTTGGGTAACTACAGGTTTATTTTAAGCACCTATTATACAAGGTGGCAGGGACAGCGCCGGGCAAACTGTAACCATGAAGTCTTCACATGATTCTAGACCCCCTAGCATAGAAATTTATAGTCGGTTATCGAAAATAAAAATCGGCCGTTTCATAGAAAATTGCAATACCTTCACGGTCAAAATGTACTGAACAGATTATTTTGTTAAATAACCGGCGGAAACTTTCAACGCAGGTGTGTTCAGAATCATGTACTGCATATCCATGGTAACAGGTTGTTCGCCGATGTTCGTGCCACTCTGTATACGTACGAACCAATAATTTTTCAGTAACCACAAGTTTAATTCGGCATAATTTTGCGTGGGCCATATTGCCTAGGGGCATATACATAAACCCACTCTCCCAAAACAACGAATAATAAAGCAACATGCCAGGATCACAATCACAGATCGTTAATGGGACCGACCTGATTGGCAAGGCGTTTGAGAAAAGCGGGCAATCTTTTTTGGCATTGGACTGCAATATACTGCTCATCTCGTCTCATGCCAACTCGAACTATACGAGAATATCTTGGGCTATGGTGATTAACCAGTCAGTAAGTGGTCAGTAAGTGACATAGTTGCCATCGCGGACAAGACCTGTATCGGGCTGGCACAGGAGCGTGGGGATTGGCACAATAAAAGAGAGGTTTATGCCCAGCAGTGGGTGAAGTCGGGCTGTGGATGATGAAGGTTGTAGTAGGACGGCGGATGCTGAGACAGACGTAATTAAGCATCGCCACTAATGAAGGCTCCTTTTGTGCACTTTTATTACAAGGGCCTCTTCCAATTGTTAGATTAGGCAAAGCAGTTTTTTTTGGATTTACAATACTGCCGTTGGATCATGGCCGGTCTGAACATAGGCTCTCCGAACTTTCGCGCATGACCTCTCACTCACACTTGCCATCACCATTGATTCCTAAAAAATGTTATTGCATAGCCATCTGCGCAAAGTTCGGACCGGTCATGATCCATCGGCCGTATTGTATAATTGATTGATACAGTTTTAACACACGCCCATGATGGCCCACAAAGCCCACAGCTGAGACCTGTCAACACAGACAACATCCAACAATTCAAGATGGCCATTGAAATAGAACTATGGCTTACACCTGACTCATTTATTATAACAGCTACAGTTTTAAGCATTTATTAATGAGCCATTTGTCAGTACTAATGATACCGTGGGTTAAAATTAGTTCAGGAATATTTAATTTCAATATTCAACCTTTTGAACTTAAGATAGAGTTGGATTTTGTGTGTGTTGCAAGCTTGATTTCACATCGGCTTTTCATATTTATATTATGTTAACATTCCAATAGCACATAGATTATCTAGTAGAAATTCTTGAGCAGTCTATATTTGCAATAATAATGATCGAGAGAATTCTACACTCTATAATAACAGGGTTATGTTGGCACTATTTACATTTTCATTCGTCATGTTGGTTTATACTCAGGCTTTGCGTTTTAACATCCGGCAAAGATAACGTCAGCTTATTTTTCTCAAGATTGTTTTATGAATGAACTCAATTTATCAGAGACTTTCCAGTTCTAATTCAATGTAAAATATATCGATTAGGTACACAGAAAAGGTAAAAAGGAATACAACTTTTTTTAATTCCTAATAAAAACATAAACCCATATCCCTTAAACTCTTGAAACTGGCCAGTTACAAATAACATTAAACAGACGGTAAGAGAACGCATTCGAAAATTAACACTGCTATTAAAAAAGCAATTGAATATCGTTCAGGAACTAATGCGCGCGCCGCCTCTAATGTAATTCTCTCACCAAACATTTCTTTTAATCCTAAACGCAGCTGCATAGTTTATTTATACTGGCTACAACCCGTTTCGTTTATCTGTGCGCTTGGGTTGCCAGATAGGGATTTAAAAACACCTGACTTTTGCCTTTAGGAATAGAGACTTGGCAATGAGAGTTTGAGGCACTGAAACGTCAGGTCCAGGTACCTGTCAAAAGTGACAAATCGGCTATATTTTATTTAGTCGTTCATGACTGAATGATGAGCGAATGAAAGATACAAATTATGAACGTCATCACATATTTTGTATATTCATTGTCGAAATAGAAGACCTCTAGTCAAAGTGGCGCCAACTGGTGGCATGAATCATGTCTTAATCAAACTGGAAGAACAGCATAAAATACGAAATGTTTACAACCAAACAGACAATTACAAAATACTTTTTAAAAAGCTTAAGGTTTTACTTACGTAACTATTTAATACAAGTATTTTGACTCAATTAAGTTAATTATAATGACCGGTATTGCGATAGATGTATTCGGCATTCCGGCTTCAAAGAAAACCGCAATGGTGACTGTAATTATTAAACCATTACTGAGACATTAAGGTCTTTGTCCCTTTATTCAAGATTCCTTGAGTACATAGTTCGATCTATTTAAGTGCCATATAATACGTAAATGGTTCTTAATAGGTCGTCTGCTTATGATAAGGCTAGGCCCGCTATTATATTTATTTAATAACTTCTGAACACATTTTCCTCAAGTTGTCTATGGTTCGATTTTTTGCATCCCCACATTCGGGTCCTTGCACCTGGCAACCCCATCTGACTAACATCTACTTTAATTGATACATAGCCCGCATTCCGTAAGCTTTATTAGACTCATTCGAAGGATAAAGGCAATTCAGTTTTTTTTTTTTTACAACTAACAAAATTTTGTCCATGTTAAAAGCTTGTTTTTATAAGTCTGTATGTAGAATTAAGAAGGTTATGACTTAAGATATGACACTTGTCTTTTCTGCTTTCTTTAATTTAATTTCAGATATTGAGGATTCACGTAAGATTTCGAAATTCTTTTGGCTGCCACTAATTGGTGGATCAAGGTGTGATATGGTAAGCACTTACTTTGTGTAATTAGAACTAAGCTGACTCTAGCAAGGGTAGGCTAAGAACCTAAGATCTACCGAGTAGGTATTCTCGATGACCCTTCAATGATCAACAACCGGTCGGTTGGTTAGTGATAGGTTATTCTAAACTACATAATAGTGGGCGAATCACATCAATACTTTTGATAAGTATAGGTTATTTCGAATCCGGGTTATCAATATGAATTGAGAAGTTTTCCAAGTTTCTGAGTCAACAAGATTGTAAAAGTGTAAAAATAATGAATAGCACATATATTTTTAATTAATTACGTGTGATAACAAGATACCTAACGCGTTATCTTTTAATAATATTTTTTTTCTGAGAATATCTACGTCAATATGGCACAAGCAAAATGACAGAAAGAGGAGCGTCGACATGTTTAGGTTAAAACTCAAGACTAAAAACGCTATAGTGAGGAAGAGAAATAAGATTCAAAGTATCGTATTGTTTTGTTTTCAAAAGCTCTTGATACACAAGAAATGTTGGGTATCAAAAACAGATCATCAAACATATCGAATAACTCTAGAATTCGATACAGATATCGATGACTTTCCAGTGACGTCCATAGCGATGACATCATCACTGCACCAGCAGTTTCTTCCTAATGTTTATACATAAACTATAACAAAAGCTCACAATCTGACAAAGTGTTGTAATTCCACACCATTACATATTTTTACTGAACCGTTACTCTTTCAAAAACCAACCTTATCTTTAGAGGCTTAAGGTTTGGACTTGAATAGGTGATGTTAGGAATTGGAGTCGCCGGCGCCTTTGACCGACAAGATAATATCTACGTGGAGCAGGTAAGCTTTATTGCTGCCCCCGCGCCCCTTGTTCACAGTGCCGCGCCAACAATCCTCTGTGTTGTTTTTCACACGAGAAACAAACAACCAGTGGAAATCCAAGAGAAAGACGACTTGGATGATGCTCTAACTTTATCACAGAGAGCTATCGAAGAGGTTTTTCGCTTTCTACAGTTCGAGAATGCATGTTGGGATCGTAGTAAATGCTGAATGATTTTATTTCTGTAATTAGGTTTGTACAAACACTTTTACACGTCGATCATATTTTAAAAACTAAATTAGGTCGGCGTTTCCTATCTGACTACTCTGAGAAGAAAGGCCGAAACAAACTCAGAATTCACAGTTTTGTTTTAAAGTCCAGACATAATCTTGGTAAGATCTTTTGAGGACCATGTAGATTGGTGTCTGAAATGATCTTTTGAGGAAAGAACCACCCACACAGATTTGAGTGAATCTGTCAGTGCACGCATGTCAATTATCGTGCAGCTCAACTCAACACTTAGGGAGCTCAACGATTACATGAACAATACCAAAAAAAAATACATTTTTGGGTAGGTCGAATAAAGTACTCAAACTGCACGACCGTCATGTCAGTAAAACTAACCAAACACCTTTTCCTGTCCAACAAATAAGTACCAGGTGAATCAGAGCAGCGTGTGGAAGTTGTGGAACCCACAATCCGGATATCGAAGATTAAAAGTGACAGATGTCAAACAGGCGCTACAATACGAGCCATTGCAGCGCTGGAGCGCCGTAAACTGTCAAAAGGACACACCTCGTAACATGTTTAATTTCATTCTATGTTTTTTTATGCAAAAACAAAGAAATCATTACCGAGATCGCGAGACATGACGGTTCAGCGCTGAAACGGGTTATGTATCTAGATGACATGCTGGACTTTTGTTTGGGTTTAGTGGTCCTTACCAGAAGATTATCACTAAACATAAGTTGTTTAGTTACTTTTTTGACGCGACAATTCATTCATCAACCAAACGGCTGTTTAAAAAAAATTGGAAATTTTGCGAAATCGTGAATGTGTCCCAAACCGGATTGTCGTTAGTGTAAGCTAGTCTTTAGTATCAAATATGCACATCTTTCTAAAGCGCACTTTACACTAAAATGGCTGAGATATTCATCCAAGTTGAACTTTAAGAACTTCATAATGTAATAAACTTCATACTTAACAAAACTTTTTAGTTAAGTATATCTTTTATTTTAAAGGTAATTTTGACAAAAGAGATTTTGTGTAAGTCACAGTGTAACTGTCAGCGTTAACCATAGACATTTCTGCATTTTTTTGTTCTATTGAAACTAGGCAAAGGTATCAACCGTAATCATTCTGTCATTCAACATAGTTTTAATATCAAGCTATTAACAACTATCGTTAAAGGATACTTCCGTAAACTTGATTCGAATACGGCAGCCAGCCAGCAAGTAGCAACTGTAGCAAACATGTAGCAAGTCATCTAACACACTTCTTTTGTGTAGCGCATTCATTACGGATATTGTCTCGCGTGTTTAATCAGGCTTGATTCAGAGCCTGACTGACACAAAGGAGGCTTTACACATTTAATTATGTAAATATTACTGGTATTACGTTGATTAATGTGCTTGTATTAGGACCCACAAAGAAGGATTTAAGGACCATCTGACGAATTTCATGATGAAGCTTTGTGGGCGGTGCAATGAAATTCGGAAATGTTCCTCAGAAGTTTTTTATTCCAAGTTCTTCTCTCGTTTAACATTGTTTTTTAGATTCGAAATTAAAAATGTCCGTTACGAACGAATAGATTATTCCACAGCCTCATTCTTACTTGACATTAACACACAATTCTCGATTCCTGCGATTAGAAACACCTTATGTCCAAGCTAAGTGCATCTCAAATAGTTGCATTACTTAAGGATGGTTAGTAAGCGATCCAGCGCTGCCCTACGTGACACGCCACCAGATCGAATGGAAAACTAGAGTTTTCAATCGCGACTCAGGCGCCGGTGAGATGAACCGCATTCCTTAGTCAGTCTTTGTCATGTTAACCAAACAGAAGTCTCATTATTCTGTTATTTTAACTAGCCGTGGAGCGTCGCCTCATACGTAAACCGGCCGCCGGTATACATCACTACGTAACCCCTCGCAGTATTTTTTAAATGCATTTCTTAAACATGCACAGGGCATTCTCAAACAGCCGGGCTCATATTGAATGTTACACGGAAGTATTGGCTTCCACGTATTCTTATGTCAACTCTTTATGAGCCTATTACGTTACGAATGTGACATGTCAGAAGCGATTTGAATTAAATTATGTCTACAGTAAAAACATTTACAACTTCGAGATATCGTAGCACATAAATATTATGAGTTTTGTGTGGTATTCTTGAAACAGTCGCAGGTCGACACGACGGCGACCCCTCACGCTATTGTGTTGGATCGACTAGTTTTTTATGTGCAAGCGCATCGGCATCGCCCACTCAAGTTTTTGGAATTCCGATAGCGGTCTCCCCGCGGCCGCCCGGGCCGGTTCATTCATAACCCGTCGTGATGCCGATACCCTCTTTCACTAACTTTTCAAACGATCACATGTGTCTGTCAAACCGGAAACGTAAACGAAAACAAACCTATAATTGTTCTAAGTTACATGTTTGATTTATTATAGGCCAAGAAAAACAAACCACCAACGTCGTTGACTCGCCTGTCTTATTTGTTAAAAAGGACTATATTACTCATAATTATTTTGTTTTAGAGTAATCAATATGTGACTCATGAGGACATGACTTGTTCGGAGACCTTTAATAATGTAAAACAATAGATACTCGTAATTTAAAAAAAATGATTTTTTGGGACACTCATTCTCGATTTCGCTATTGTCAAAATTCTTTCGTTGTCTAAGGAAATGTAGAGGTATCTGTATACCTCTATTCATAGTCATAAACATTAAGATGTCGTCAACATACATTTTCTCGCTTTGCCAGCATTATAACTGAACTTTTAACGCTCTAAAGTTGCGGAATAGCGTGTTCTTCCGACAGTTTTTTTAATCCATAACAAACTTTATAGAGTAGTAATGCATAAAAGTTAAGGCCGTAAAGCGAAGTCTGTGGGCTTTGTGGGCGTTTATCGTAGGTTGTTTTTCTGTAGGTCACAGATTATAAAGCCGTTTACAAATAGATATTAGGAAACTCTAGGTACGCTTGTTCGTGAAGAAACTTACGTTAATTTTATAATAATGTGTGTAAAATTTGCTGTATTCTATGCATAAAGCGCGACTTCATATGACTCAAATAGATCAATCAACATTTGCCTCCAAGTCCATATAAATTAAAAATAATTGTTCTTGAGGGCAAAAAAATACATCTAATTAAAATAATGATATCCGTTTCAGTTAAGGCTTCAACTACCCACCAAAAAAGGATAGGTACCTACTTGTCTTCGAAAAAAGAACAATAAAATAAGTGCTTGCACAAAAAAGTCCCAACCGAGTAGGTTCTAGGCGTAAAGTTTATAAATCATGCATGTAACGTCGAATCCGTTTTTTGAACAGTTTGATATTCTCGAATAATACCAACGTTTTAAATGTCAACGTATGATCAAAACTTTTAATGCTGGCTGGACACAAATGCGGCCATTATTATGCTAGTCAAGTAGTGACCATAAATATTTCTGTACTCACTTCTGTTCATAACAAAAGTGTCTTTGACCGCAGAAAATAATACAGCGCTCAGTTATGTGTTTTAATTACCTTTACTCTTTTTTCATCTCATTGGTATGCCCTGAAGATACAGGTGCGATATGCCTACTGCTGTTCATCCACATTCCACAGAATTCAGGCAAATAAGCATACAACAGTGAGGTTCATCAGAACTCTTCTCCAGAACCCTCTGACTAGATTGAGAATTTCACAAAGTTTGGACATTTTATCCTGATTCGGAATTACGGCCAGCAGAAGGGCTTACAACTGGCGTCCACTAGACCAATCAGACAATTTAATCTCTCATAACATCTACACCAAAGTTCGCATCAACGATCGACAGTGTGCAGTGGCATTGTGGTGCAGCAGGGGTGATCGTCCAAGCACTCTCACGGCATAATAATTACGGGGCGCGTGAAGCACTCGTCGCAGTTTATAGGCCGGCTCGGCCGCGCAGCCTGCCCCCCTCCGCCCCCCTTTGAACCCCGCCCGCCGGACCGCATTCCGCTCCCATGCGACGGCGTCCTGCATCCTCCTGACTCCAGGACCTCTCCAAAATGTCATGTTTTTATTAATTTCGCTGATAGTAACTGAGTTCGCGAGCCTCGAGCATTGGAGCTCATAAGTGGGGTTGCGTTGTTGGATTTTCTAGTTCATTTCGATAGTATCCGATTTCGTAAGGATGATTTTTGGCAAGATGTCCGTCCGTGAACCCGTTAATTTCAAAATAAAATTCAAAAAACTTGCAGTAAATATCTAAAGCTGAATAAATAGAGCCATTTCAGAGGATGTAAGTACTTTATTTAACCAAAATGTTATCTCTCAAGGCGTTCAACTCGAAAAAACTTATCTGGCTTTCTCTGAATTGAAAGGTAGGTAGATACTATCTGTAATTTAATTAGACAGACAATCGAAAATCGTCACAGAAGACAACTTTTTCAACCAAGATCGAAGGTGTCTATTATCAACATCTATTTCAAAATTGGGGGTCCATCACAATGTAAAGTCATCTCGGTCGTTTCACACGCTTATTGCCTATTCCATTAACTAAATCAGACGATGACGAATCGACCACTAAATCGAGATTATAATCATTATACGATCTCACATTCTTAACGAAGAATCCGTGAAGCGTCGGAATGCACGGAATCGATTCTAACTCGTTTTGTTTTCGCCACGTCATAACTCGATGTTCGATCTCGACCTGCACGAACCCGTTCGTGCTGGAATATTGAATCGATATAGTTTTCCAATTTGGTTTAACGGGAGACAATGTAACGCTGTTGATATAACACAACGCAATGTGCACTGGCTTTTCACGCTATTTTCAAATTAGCATGCGATTGTGCGTATCGAATTAACGTCAACGTTTACTCTATTCGTTGGCTAATTAATGCTGGTTCAGTCAGGCTGTTTTCAACTCATATTAGGGGAATGAAGATGGAAGCAAAACATTTTTTTTGGGTCTTGTTATTTCAACATTACCCTATTCACCATGTTTGTTTTATTTCACGCCATTACAAACGACACCGTTCATCTAAGCAAACAAACCAAGCTTTCATCAATATTAAAAGCCAATTTCATTTTTATTTGCGGTAGGTACTTATGTGTGTACCGCAGCGGAAAATATTTGTCTACTTTGACTCATACAAACCGCTAAAGAAAAAAGGGTAGGTTTTGCGCAAAATATTATATAACCATAATAAACAACAGCAGTGGTGGCCTAGTGGTGACGACCACGACTTACCGAGTTGTAGGTCGTAGGTTCGAATCCAGACAGGCGCTTTACTGTATGTAAATTATTTCATCACCACTGCTCTCAAAACGGTGAAGGAAAACATCGGGAGGAAACCGGCATGTCCTAGAACCAAAAATTCGAAGATATGTGAAATCTAACAACCCTCACTGGGCCCGCTTAATGGATTACGGCCCGCTCCCTCTCACCGAGAGGAGGCCTGTGTCCCAGCAGCGGGAACATTATAGGCTGATTATGCTTATGCTAAACAACAGCGAAGGTTACCTACTTACATGATTAGTTTAACTAACTAATTTGACAACTAGCTTCATCTTTCTGACTGACCGTCGCGATCCCTTGACAATGCAAAAGTACCTGTAGTTAGTTTATTTGAAATATTTTCTTAGTTTGACAAATTATGAGACCCCATCGATGATGCACCAAATAAAAAACCTTTTTACAAAAAAAAAACACCCAACTTTAAAAAAATAAAACACTACAAACTAAAAAATAACTTTAATTTCGGAAGTCGGTAGCAAAAAACTAAAATACAGATCCAAAGATACCATCCAAAGTTTTTTATTTTTCACTTTTTAGTGAGTCAGCTATTAATTTATCTAAGGTACAATAGCCTAATGTCAACTACTCATCACCTTTTACAAAATATTCCTTTTCCCGATGCAGGGACGTTAATTGTTGAGGAGATCTCCTGGTAAGAACCAAAAGAACTGGAGCTGATGGTGAAGCCACTATCAGCACCATTTCACCATATTCATTGTAACGAGCATAAATTGCTTAGCAACCATATTAAAGTAATCGAATGGTAACCCATGAAATACTTATAATTGAGTAGTTCCGGTGGCCACCTCTGGTCTTCATTATCAGTTTCACTTCACCGAATGGTGCTTTCCGAGAGTAAATGCACGAGTTACTATAAAAAATACCCAAATCGCTATAGGCGTGCCTGTAAAATTTGAAGATTTCCCTCGATTTCCATGGGATCCCTTCATCAGATTCTGACTTGGTGACAATGGGACCACCTCGAGAGTATACCCTTTCAAACAAAGAAATAATTTTGCAAATCCGTCTATAAATGACGGAGTTATGCCCGAACATACATAAAATAAATACAAACATCCGAATTGATAACCTCCTCCTTTTTGAAGTCGGTTAGAAAGAGGATCAACCGGAAAATTACTGTACAAAATGAATTCTAATTTGCAATCTACTCAATAAATTGAAACTTATACCGAGACATAAAACGGAGGATAAATACCGATATCAACATCTAATTGATACTTCTGCATTGTTCCTCTATGGGCATTGAGTGACGTCCAGCGTCCGTCCATGTATTCTCGATGGTCAATGTGGCGCGAAAGATATTCTGCTTTCACGTTAGTTTTTTTTTAAACTGTGTTTATAATTCAGTTCATCTGATTTGTTTGCAGTAGCAAATTGTGGCGATAAAATCGGGATCCGTCTACAGTCTCTAATTGTATAGTGCCCGAGATTAAGTGGAATATTTACCATTTTATGAGAGTTCTTCATTATTATCATTAGCAAAGAGACAAACCTCATCAGAAGCACAGTAATTCCAAATTAAATTCGCGAGGTCTTTATTGAAATACCTGGTGAATTATATGAATATTTTACGAACAGGTACTGAGGATTTAAGTGATTTTTATTACTAAGTATCTGATTATTTTTATAAGGTGGAATTACTGGTATTTGAATTGCTGAATCCGACTTCTTTGTAAAGACAAAGAAGTTGTTGAACATAACTGAATTAGGTATTATCAATCTATGAAGATTAAAGTTAGTAATGATCTTGAATTAAGTGTATTAAAAAAAATACAGATTTGTCTTTGCTTCGATTTTATTAGAGGTTTATGTATATTATTTTGAATTGTAAAATAAATGCTGGCTTGCCAGCTTAGCTTACTGTTGCCGAACTAATATTAAACATATACTTAACTAAGTTTATTACCTACACAATTTAATTACTGCCGCTTTCAATAAAATTTTACCATAAAACTGCTGGCTTTTCTTTTTTTAAACAAACACTCATGCAATTGAGAAATACCGACAAAGAGTATTTTATGTAATCTACGTTTATCGCGAAGTGCCTCGATAGTACAATTAAGATAAAATCTCCATAATTTATTCGGCAAATCGGTTTGTGCATATGTTATCTGTGGTTGCTGGTAGCGTAGCAAAGGAATAAAATACAACCTTTATGGTCAAGGAAATGACGAAAATAAAATAATACACAGTTTCATAGGAACAGTGTAGGTATAATTGTAACACTATATTTTATATATAATTAGCTTCCTAGTGCCAGCAACAAGGCACGCTACTTCATAGACAAGTTTCCGTTTTAAATCAATTATAGAGTTTATGGACTGCTAAAACTATTTCGCGCTAGTCTTGTTCTTCATGTGTCAAAGTGATGGTCACACTTGGTCATATCGCCAGCGTTAGCAGAGGCCTCGCAAAGGTCTTCGCACAGGTCCAATCTTGAAGTTGAAGCTTATCAACCAAGAAAGTTTTCCATTCTTTGCAATATACATTAATTGTGTTATATTCTAGCTTTCTAGAATACTGATTTCAAGAGCAAAAAACATTTTAGAGCTGTCAAAATTATCATTTAAAAACGTTATGGTTTAGTTTATGACGGAATTATTAATTAGGAAGTAAAACAAAAAATACAGCTGCGCCTTGAAAGGTATGTCAGGGTCGCATAAAATCAAAGAAGAACAATTTGCAATCCAATAAAAATTAAATTTAAATACTTATACAACATTCCTAAAATTGCGCTCTTGAACATAATTCTTTCCGAATCTTCAATATTTAATTAAATTTAAATAAACGAATGACATTGGTTTTAAATATCGAATGCACATTTTTTGCGTGCGGTTGGCAGGCCAGTGCGACGACCGGCGCGCTGCGGACCGGTCCCGTGGAACGGCGACAGGTCGGCACCTGCCTCGCGCGTGGAATGTCCGGTCGCGAATTAAAAACCTTTGAGATACTCTTATTTAGTCGCGGACAATGACGATTTTCCGGATTACAGCTAATTACCGAGAGTTTTTATCTTTTCCATTAAACGTGTATCGCATTTTAATGAGCTCGGTACCCAATTAAAGAAATGAAACCTTCCTCTACTTTGTCGTTGTTAATAGGGTGATTAAGTCACATCTTCAATAAAACCGCTTCTTACGTTCCTACTAGCTTTTCTTTACTGTCCCAGTTGTTGCATGTCTTATTCTGAATTCTGATGAATCGTTCAAGAATTCTCTCCAAGTATCAACCCTGCTATAAAATTCCTCTTATTTAGCCAAACACCGAAGTAAACGCCAGCAATGAACAATGATGAGATCTCAATTTTTTTTTTTAATGACTTGGAATTCCGAAACTATTGAACTGATTATACTCGCAAATAACATTCGGAACGCAAATTGCTTCCCAAGGCCAATTTACACAGCAAATACTCAATTTAGTCACGATTGAAATAGGATCAATGGAATCTAACGCATCCTATTTACAAATCCATGTGGTTGATTTAATTAATTCCCAAACGTAGATAAAGTACATGAAAAGTTGATTTTTCTTTTCACCAGTTGTATGTGGACCGTCATTGGGAAAGCATTTCATTATAAAAGGAAGAATGACCCTTTAACGAATGCTTATTATGACTAAATAAACAGCTTGTACCTATATTAGTCAAATAGGAGTCGCTCATGTAAAATACTAGTATTCAGCAGCATTCGGTTATAATGGAAGCTGACCCCAAAATAGTTTGAAACAGCTTGTATATTTGGTGCTCTTGTTAAAATCCGCGCATTGTTGGAAATTCCATTTTCCACCAGTATTGCTTGCACTGGCTACAAATTACGGAATGATGACGGAATCTTGTGACTAACAATGTATATTTTTGCACAACAAAGCAATACCTATCCGAATGTAAGAAGATACATCGAAAAATAATGTGGTATTTTATCTTACTGACACTTGACCTCTTACTCAGTCCCTTGCAAAGTTGAATGTAATTGTATTTTCAGTCAACTTCACCGATTTGGGAGTTGTCATATCCAATAGTAGCAAATCCCGTGACTTAAAACATGCAGCTGTTAAACACCACAGCAGATGAAAATAAAAGTAGAACACGAACAGATTCGCGAGCAAATACTATAAAACAAATAAAGTACCACGTGGTCACGATCTTCAAACATACACTGAGATTACGTCATATTCGACCTCCATAACTCCATAGTTTCGGCATGTTTTGGTCATACGTATTAAACGACCTATAATTTAAGTCTTTACGATTTTCTGTGATGCTGCGGATCATTCAGAAGATGTGTATTGTTCAGAATGTAATTGTTTTGTTTCATTTCATATCATTGAACTACCGCTCTGGAAGCTCTATTCTTTTAGATGTTCATTTCCAGAAATGTGGAGAATCTAAGCATTTTTTAAGATATAAATTACACTGGTATGAAAAGACTTCACATCCTACGCAAGCGGCGTCCTTTATCAAACAAAATAGGTGGCTAGCCAAGGATCCTAAAAGCGATCACTCAAAAATCCAATATCATTAGACGTATAGAATATCTCAAATCTCAACAATCGAACATATAGAAATAATAAAAAGCTGCAAAAACTTAATACGCGGCATCCTGTTTCCCCTATCCGAGCCTAATTACAAAATAAGAGGTTATGGAACGCGACATAAAAGGTCTGACGTTCCCTGTGACTGATGGAGCACCATTCAACCAGCTTGATTGAAAGGGTACACTGTGAAAGCCCGAATAATGTCGGCATAATGGGATTTCTTCTTCAGGTATGTGCTAATTCGCCAACGGGTTAGGATTTTTATGTTTTATTTTACCCTTTAAACTGGCAATTTGTACACGCGTATTGGATTTTTTTACAAGAACAAATTGCAATTAGGTATTTTAAAACAAATATTTAGGAAAAATGTCAAGTTTTTGTATTTTTTATTCAAACTTGAGCTGTAAATAACTGCTTGGTTGAAACAAGCATTTTTTTATAATTAGAACTTTTCCAAAGAAAAGTTTCATAACGAATTTGACAAGTTATCTTTCACAATTTAGTAACCGAAGTTTCCCGGTGAGTTAACTGATAAATTAGTAATCACTTGGACATTAATCAATGAGGCTGAAGCCAGGCCGTGGGTTGTCGACCTTATACCGTGTTTATTCAATGCTTAGTCGGCTTGTCAACCAGTCCTCCCACTGAACGCATTTTGTATGTCATTCCAAACATTCAGATAGGTGAGAGTTCCTCGGTAGCTTTCCAACTACTTTAGTTGGAATTTAATGCGTTAGAAAAACACCACAAGTCTGAAATGTTTCCACTCCTTCCGCCAATTTCTTTTCAGTCTTTAATTAGTTTTCTTGCTTGTCAAGTAAAAATTGCTCATTTTTATTGTAAACTTTCACGGATTCAGCCAGTATGAAATATAATAATTTTAACTGTTAAACATTAATATTATTAAATGTTTATTTATTTATTATCTGTTTCCGCAAAACATACAAAGACTTTCTTGATAACTTAATGACAACTTAAATATTATGTTTAATTCGGTCATAAATATTAAAGATTTATATCATCCTATTTAATTGGTCATAAATTATCAGACCTATAAGAAATAATTTTGAAAAGGTAAATATTTGTTTTTTTGTTTATAATTTATATATGTTATACGAAACACGCAGTTTTGAGTTTAGTTAAGCTTGCTTTAAGTTACGATTTGTTTGATGGATCAATTGAATTCTAAGTGACTTCAGTTCGTAGGACTTTCCCGCAGTCGAAGCTCGTTATCTTCAACTCCTATGACAGCTTTGATAGATAGGTTAGTTTAGAAAATAAGTAGGTACCTAACCAAACAGGATACCCCAACCCATGATAACGATGTCCATCCTTATGACATTCTACAGTGCGGCGAAGGTAAATTTATTTAAGGAAATCCGAGGCTACTGACCTTAATCTTACCGAGATTCCCGTGTACCCAGAATATTTTATGCGTTTTTTTATTCATCATGGGATGAAGTAACATTCCCTGACGTCAGCTTCGTATTTCTGGTAATGCAGTTTATTATTTTTCAACGCGTTGATTTATGATCCGGTGTTCAATATCATACAGAATTTATTCGGCGTGGTGTAATTTATGTGCGCAAAACTAAGAGATTGTAGCCATGTTTTGTGGAAAACGGACGGTTACCAAAAAAAACTTATTGTTATGTGTAAATCATTGATTCATCTCAGCTATTCAAATTGCCAGTTTTCAAAGTTCGTTTGGGCCTTAAATATCTATATTCAAACGTTGGTCGTGTACAGATGCCAGTAGTTGTCGCGACAAGTCTCCGTTAGAAGTCCCGGCGATCGGGTACCTATTGCATGCTAAACAACCGGCGAGCTATGCAAAATACTTTGTATAACCTGATAGTAAGCCTTATTGGGAAACATGGCGTCAACCTGCACTCTTAAAACGTAGTCTATCTTAATAGCAAGAACTCGTATCGCCTGATCTTGCCGCTTCTATTGAATTAACATTGGCGACGAATAAAATTTGCGTATAAATTATTATGCCGTGGCGAATTATGATTAAGTTCAATAAGTTTGTACAGGTCCAGAGTTGTTAAGATCTAAATTATTCCTGAATCAATTATGACTGCACAAACACCAATTAGCGTTAATATGTTGATAAAAGGCTTTACTAGTTTCACGGGTAATGCGTTAGGTGTGGCGCAGTGGTTCATTAATAATGTATCAGTTTACAGTACCGAATGGAATGGGTCGAACTTCAAAGGCTTTGACGCAAAATGCTTTCGCCGGTATAAGACGGGTGGAAACTCATTAAATTAAACAATGTCTTATTATTTGCGCTCACTGATTATTTACTGGTTCGAGTTGTTACAATAATTATAATTATTTGGATGTTCAAATCGGTAGCATTTCGTGTTAACGACATTCGTGGGAAGACACCAAAGAAATGCTCGTGCCAAATACAGTGTCCGTGACTAAATTTTCATGGAATAATTCGTCGGCGATTATTCCACAGAGTGCGGACGATGAACATGCTTTCGAATGCCAAAAAAGGAGGATGTAATGACTGAATGGTGCTGTCGAGCCGGTCCAGGCATTAAACATTTTTGGAAATGTAATCGATGTCTCGATATCTTGCGGCTTCGTCTTGAAATGTTATTTCTTAAATTCGAAGCCATGTTTTTCTCAATCTCGACAATCAAGTTGTCTCCCAAATTAATTTAATCAAGGCGGCTTCTTCAGAGGCTTGACAAGGTTTATTAAAATACAGTAAGTTTATACACATCTAAATCAATTGACAACACTTATCAGCAAAACCAACATGCGATATCTTTAAAGAAGCTTTGTGTAAGTACCTATGTCAGTTATAAAGCTTTCATAAATCCGAATAAACGTCTGAAAACCATGTCAAATTGCGTTTGAACCTTCCGCAGCGGAGTCGCCCACGCTTATTCCGCGAGCCATTACCTGCCTACTTGCAGCCTGGCTTTTAACTTAAATGTTTTCTGCCATTGACATCGTTGTTTGTCCGAATTTGAACTCTATAAATGTCAGTTTAGATGTGATTTTATGGACAAGATCTTAATATTTCAAGCTGATGTTTGCTTCGCAGAAATGTTCATTTTATATCACTATGTTGCAATGTAGACATTTCACAACTCCGCCTATGTATCGACTACACCTACACTTCTTTACAAATTGTTTTGGGAGATATTTAGGTACTCTGCTGGACATTACGATTTGTTCAAGGTGACTTCGCGTTAAGGCTCTTGCAAACAGGCGAGACACGACTCTTGTAGAACAATTTCCATTAAGTTTTCGTAGAAATTGTTCTACTAGAGTCGCGTCGCGCCTGTTTGCAAGAGCCTTTAATGTTGAATTAAAATTAATCGATGAAATCTTTTCATTATTGAATATTGCTAATAACGTAATATCCACTTACAGTCACGATTTTATTGTACGATGATTCTGATGATTATGCATTTAAATGCACTAACTGGGTTACGAAATGTGAAGGAAGGCATAACATTTACGCCTCTAGCCTTTGACGATGTTGCTAATTACACGATAGGTATCCTATTCTTCAGCTTTTTATAAAAGTAAAATGTATTTATTTGCCTTTTATATCCAATTGGCTTCATTAAAAATGCAATAGACACAAAGTTAAATTAGTCGCCGGCAGAAGTTCCTTGGATTACTGCCTTGTAAAAAAAATTGCTATCATGTCTTGACTTGTTTCTGATCAGGTAAAAATGAGTTCAATGCAAAGGATTTAAGTCTTTATTCTTTAAACAAAATATCAATAGCTTCTGTTCCCTTTTGCTTTCATCGTGGCGTGTTACAAAAAGTTTAGGCTGGGGTATGCACCCAAATTCGTGTAAACATTTGCGTATTCTTGCCTCTAATCTCTAATAAACGCTTATGGTCGATATAAGACGTTAAAACGCTGTTGTAGATTTATGATGTTAAATGATGTTCTATCAACTCCTCTTCAGTATTTTTATTTATACTTCAATAGTATCGTAGGTGGGCGAATCTTACCTGTGGCTTTGTCGGCCTTTCAATGTGGCGTAGGTAAGTAGGTATAATATTGTTTATCAGTTCGTTGTTATGATAACGCACTGATAGATTACACATGTTTTGCTTTGTCAGTTTATTTCTGATTTGTACTTAAGGACTTTTGAGGAATATGATTAAGCAATTAGCCTACAAAGTTAATTATTTTTCTAGGAAATTCTACGTATCTACAAAGCCGTCTGTTCTACTTTTCTAATACCTACTAGGTAGTAAAATGGAGCGATAAATGTTAGGGTTTGCTTAACTACCACAATACCGCTTCACGGAGATAGTCAATACTGTGCATTCTAGTTTGTTATGACATGAAGCAATGTATTCGACCATGGTATCATGCATTATCGTTTATCATTATCACATTCAGCTGTGGAATAGCGCGTGATTCTCACCTGAGTTTGGTTGAGCTTGTAGGTCTGCTGCCATCAACATTCCATTCTTTTCAAAGATGGTTTTCACGTTTGCACAAGTTCCTTCAGAGTCAGCGGCAGAAGCCACGGCTAAGAAACAAGAAGCCAACAGTAAATACAGAATTTGACTCCGCATTCTCAATCCGAAAATCGATTTTTTGTTAGGCGACAGTTTATCACAACAACACTCTTTCACAGCCATGTTCGCGACGATTGAATTTATAAGTGTGAAACGAGATACACTTTTTTAAACGGTTCATAAATAAAAGTACTAGTAAATGATTTTTAATTTAAACTTAAATTGCGGTACTGTACACGCCATACGCACGACTAACGACGATTCAACTGCGAATCATGATGGTCGCAGCTCGACTGCTGGCCGACTGAAGTGAGCCGAAAGCGACGGACTGGTCTGGCAGCGCGGTGGCGGCATTGCCATTTTATCTTGATATTTCTGATAAAAACAAAAAAGTGAAACCAAAAAAAATGTTTGTAGAGCTTTTCATAAAGTTTTGTTCTTTTGTCTGCATTTCAAAGGTTCTTCAAGCCTTCTTTGATAATTCAGAAAGTATTACGGAGCAACACACACAAATCATATGGCGTTTATTTTACTGTAGCAATATTTTCAGTCATCCCAATGATTGGTTACTACATACATGAAAATTTAAACAGATTTGTGCCCAATCGAAGACCACTCTCACATGATGTCTTTGCTATGATTGGTTGTCATTTACTGACTAAGTTTGACTTACACTAAATTGTCAAAAAACTAGTGTCAAATGTCACTCAAACAAAATATGAAAATAGACGAAATGTTATTCAATCAATGAACGCACGTTTTGTGTTTTTATAGGGTTTAGGCTAAAAATAAGTGAAACTTGGGTATACTAGTGTACAATAATAGTGTTTATTTATAAGGGAAGCAAATATCAGTGTATAAATAAGTTTATTATTGTAAATAATTTTACATAACCGGTCACCATGAGGATATATTTGTTAAAAAGTGTGTCGCGGGTGATAGGTGCGAGATATTACTCCACGACGAATTTTAAGAAAGTTACGCACTGCCTTTTCGACTTGGATGGACTGCTGCTTGGTGAGTTAACAGTGCGACCTTCGCAGATATTGTCAATGTTATTGGAATGCAAGGTTATATACGCGGTCATGCATTTACATAATTAATAACAAACATAACCATGTATTCTATTATGCAGACCATACCTAATTTGGTTTAAAATGTTTCGCAACACTCGACCTCCAGAAAGCTTTGAAAAAGTGAAAAAAAAAAATTCAAGCCTTGAAAGATAAAGTTTCGAAACTTTAAACCTGAGGGATAATTGATTCGTGAATATTAACAAAAAACAAAAAACACATTATTGAATTAAGTCAAGAATCTATGCAAAACTTGGCTATTGTCTAACATTATTTTATTTTAGTATTTCGCTGACACACATATTTTTTATTGCATAGCATTGTTGTCTAGCCTAATGACTAGCTTATTATCCTTATGTTTATGCATTAATGTAATTTTTACAAAGACATCAATCAAATTCAACTGTCTCGGTGTCTGCTGAATCATTGTTTTCAATTAACAAATTAATATTCTTGGTTTGCTTTACAAAAGACAACTTAAAGTCAAAGAAATCAGTTTAATCACATTTTTAATTGTGTAATATAAATTAGAATTGAAAAATAAATTTGTAAACCCCTTATTCAATATCATAAAGAATATCTATGATAGAAATTATCATGAGGAACAGTATCAAGAACATTATGACAACTTAAAACCTTTTTTCTCCAGATACGGAAATAGTTTACAAGAAAATGATAACACAGTTATGTGCGAACTATGGCCACCAATACACAGACGAGTTGATGAAGAAAGTACTTGGGGGAACTGAGCAACGTCTATCGGAGATTCTGTGCCAAGAACTGAAGTTACCGTGTACCCCAACGGAGTTTAGAGACCAGTTGCTAGTGCTAGGAGATACTATGTTAGCTGGAGCACCTTTATTAGACGGTATGTAAATAAATGACTGCCTCATTGGTCAAGTGGTTGCAAATGTTACTGCTCAGCCTGAAGTCCTGGGTTTGATTCCTGGGTCGGGCTACGTGTTATTGGGTTTTTCCATCTGGAATTTCTCAGTAGCACCCTGTAGTCTGGATTTATTTGTGCCCAGTTGATGGCAATAGGCTCAACCCCTGTTACATGGGACTTAAACATAACTGGCGAAATGTGGGTGTACTATAGTTGCACGTCGGCTTACCCCTTCGGAGAATACAGGTGTGATGTTATGTTATTTTATGTAAATAAATTAAACTATTAGTATAATCCTAAAAAATATGCCCGTGTAATGTAACACCCACCTCCTAGCCTAGCCTACGCTCGAAGTTGTAAACGATTGTTTTCTTGTACAAACTGTCCAGTTAGGTAGGACCAACTGACCAACTTGGAGAAAGAGGTCAATCGTCGAATCTGACTCGGCTGGGCAGCATTAGGGAAGCAGGAAGCTACCTAATATCTTTTCATCTCACATACCAGTGTCTCAAGACGGAAGTCTTTGACCAGTGCGTGTTGCCAGTGATGACTTATGGCCCTGAAACATAGTCGTTCACTTTGGGCCTCATTAGAAAGCTGAAAGTCACCCAAAGGATAATGGAGAGGGCTATGCTTGGAGTTTCTCTACATGATCGAATCAGAAATGAGCTTCGTAGTAGGGCCAAGGTAACCGACATAGCCCTAAGAATTGCCAAACTTAGTGGCAGTGGGCACGGCACATTGCTCGCAGAACAGATGGCAGATGGGCCCGAAAGGTTCTGGAGTGGTGACCGCGTACCGGAAGACACGTATCGTTGGAAGACCTCCCACAAGGTAGACCAATGACTCTATGAAGGCCGCTGGAATTTAACGATGCTCGGGGGAGGCCTATGTCCAGCAGTGAACATCTTTCGGCTGAAATGATGATGAAAAAATATGCACACAAATTAATTATCAGAACAAAACCATATGCCTCGCAATTTACGATGCTTGGCATAAATCCATTTTCGTTGAGGCGGATAGTTCATGTCCAAGGTTAGGATATCCTAAATTAGAACTTGTATCAATGGCTTACATAATTCTTTTTATAGTCTTCCTATTCATCCTTCTGAATCCCAGCTTCTAAATCTTTTCTTTAAAACTTCTTTACTAGAGTGTCTTCTTTAATTGAGGCCACAACATTTATTTATTTAGTCTAAAGATATTCATGAGAGTAGGTAAATTAACTACATTTCGCTATGACAGTGGGACCCTGGGACACTGAACCCGGGCAGTAAGCCTATTCAATTTAAGTAGCATCTAGAAAACTTAAGATATTAAAAGTAAATAATCACAACACTTTTGTTATCTTTGACAACAATGATATAATATCTCTTGATTATTTACAATGCATTCAAAGGAGCAAGATAATGCTGTATGTAGCTCCCGTTGAATGCACTTTTGATAAATAATATCTTATAAACTTGGGTATGGTCTACCTATCTCTTCTGAATTTATGGTTATCTTATATCTACCTATTGAATGTTGTGCGTCAAACAAAAAGAACGTGTTTTGAAACAAATTAATGTGACCTATAAAATACGTAGGCCAACTCCAGTTTATCAGATGGTGTAATAAATCTCTCACTACACATCATTTTAACTCCATGTCATCATACCCTCTGCTTCTAGGGTTTTTAAGCTGTAACTATGTCAATTCCGCGCATTCGTTCCATTAGGAGCTAAGGATACTGATTGCCTAATCTCTTCGTTGAATTTTTTCTTGGCAAATCGGCCTAAAATAAACCACTGCAGGAAAACAGAGCTGCAAAACAGGCTTGTTATAGACCATGCGTTAATCCTCCAAATCTCCCATTACAGGTGCAGAAAGGTTAATACGTCACCTACACAAAACAAAAGTACCCTTTGCTTTAGCAACTTCTTCAAGTGCACGATCAGTCGAGACGAAAATAGCACAACAAAAGGAATTGTTTTCATACTTCCATCATATGGTCATGGGCAGTACCGACAAAGATGTCAAATTTGGGAAACCACATCCTGATATATTCTTGGTGACGGCTGCACGGTTTCCTGATAAGCCGGATCCTTCTAAGGTATGGTTGGTTTGGGTTATTTGTATGTTAATTTTCACTTTCTATAAAGTTTATGCACGCGAATGCTCATTCTATTCCTCACTCTACCGATTACTATTGTGTAAACAGTGTCTCTGTTTACACAAAAACAGGCGCGGATAATGGGGGGGGGGGTAACGGTTGCAGTTGCCCCCCCCTGGCCTTCGACCAAACTAAGTCAAAAGCACTAAATTAGACATACAAATAGTTTTATAACCTGTATTTTTACTTTGTATCTAATACATCCTCGAAAGGGGGGGGGGGCACATTGTTGAGTGTAGGGAAAATTGGTGCCGAATGTTTTTTTTTGTAAAAGACTCACAGCTTGGGAAATCCCCCCCTTGAGCGAAAACCTAGATTCGCGCCTGCTCAAAAATAAAATTTTCGTTGGTTTATCCATAACTACTAAAATACCAAGAATATCAAGATAATAACGCATTTTGGTCTCCGCTCGCGGTGAAGGAACATACTATGCCAAAAATATGGACCCCTTGAGTCACTCTGAAACCGTTCACGTGCAATGAGTATACATGGTGATAACCTAGTGCTCGTTGTTAGAAGAGGCTTTGCCATGCAATAGAAGAGTTTTGGGCTGCAAAAAACTGGTCCAATTAATTGGCGTAATTATAGTATGAGCTGATCCAGACATATTCCCATATTAGGCACTAATTGATAGATTCAATGACGTAAACCGACCAATAACACGACGTAAATCCGACATACTTAAGGCGGAACCTTCAGGGTAGCCCGCGAAATTCAAATTTTGTTACGTTTGTGCAATTTCCAGGACACTGTCAGGTTGTATTTTGATTAAAATATGATTCAGCACCGTAACAAATATGGCTTTATAGAATTATAATCATTAGAATCAGCAATACATCTCTATAAGTTCATATTACCCTATTGAATGACTTTTTCATGAAATCATGACATTTGAGGGCAATTCTAACTTAAGGAGTTGTATTGCTGATTGTAATGATTATAATTCTGTAAAGCCATATTTGATACGGTCGCGAATCCTATTTAGATCACCATACAACCTGATACTGACCTGTAAATTACAAAAAACTTAAGAACGTAAGTCTAGTAAGTCCTCGTACCAACGGGCGAATTTTTATTGCGCACTAGAGTTTAAATTCTCAACGCTCAGCTCAACACCGAGAGTTGAAAATTCAGTGCGCAATAAAAAAATCGTGCGTGCGTACAGGGTTAACTGTTTACCGAAGCTACCGCCCACAAAGACCGAAATATCCCATATCCTCAATTGAACTGCTTTTAGCACGTGAATTGCAAGTAGCGTGGGTGGTACCCCGCTGGTCCAATGCATGATTTTTTCGGCAATCGGCATTGAAAACCATACCTACCTTAAAACCCTCATTGAACGAATAAATTCTCGTTACCAGTCGGTTAGATAATTCCAAAAACTGCATGAAATATTGTCGGTATGGTAGTTAATATTTTGCAAATCTAACATTTTGTGAATAACATCAAATCCTAATCTTAGCACCGCTGTTAGCATCGTATCGTGAAAACGTGTGATGCGAATTAGAATCATTAATCACTCCGAATTTTTTGAGTTCAAGGCAAAATTGCAACATGGAATTACGAAGTAGTAGCTAATATTCTTAGTTAGTTTTCTGTGCTTTGCATTAGGCATTTAATTTGGACTTAATTTCAACGTGAGTAATGTAGACATTTGTTTGGCAGCCAAAATCGCGCTGCTTTTCGCCAGCTTATTAGTGCCGGTGAAATTACAAGCATAGAGATTTTACTTGTCTCTAGTTTACAGGACATAGCACATCCGTAATTGTATAAGCATATTCAGCCTACAATGTTCCCACTGCTGGGACGCAGGCCTCCTCTCGAGGAGAAGGAGTGAGCCGTACCTAATTCCCGAGGGGATTACGCGGGCCCAGTGCGGGTTCATGGTAGATGTCACATGTCTTCAAATTTTTGGTCCTTAGACATGCCTGTTTCTTCACGATGTTTTCCTTCACCGTTTTGAGAGCAGTGGTGATGAAATAATTAACACAAAGTAAAGCACCTGTCTGGGTTCGAACCTACGACCTACAACTCGTAAGTCGCGGCCGTTACCACTTGGCCACCACTGCTCTCGCTCTGCTGTTTTTTATGTGTTTATTTTAAATAACTTTATTACACCACACTTTTATTACCTTTCCAGTGCCTAGTATTCGAAGACTCTCCGCATGGCGTGACAGCAGGCTTGAAGGCAGGCATGCAAACAGTCATGGTGCCCGACCCACACACGGACAAGAAACTGACCACACATGCGACCATCGTCCTACCCACCTTAGCCAAGTTCAAGCCGGAACTGTTCGGACTACCCGCGTTTCAGTGACGGTAGTTTGAAAATGTTTTCATAAGCCAGTACGCTGTCATTTTTTTGTGGTTGTACTTTGCATGTAGTTTGAGGTGCCTAGAATTCTTATTTTAAAAGCAAATTAAATTGGTATTAGTCCTTTTGCCTCAAAAATTGTCTGTTGTTCAACACCAGATTTTTCTAAGATAGGTACTTAAAACTTTTATCTCGCTACTAGTAAAACTTATGTGCCTTTAACCACAAAGAAAAGGTTTTAGCTCTTATTAAATATTTGAATTTCGAATATTGGGCTACCAACCAATGAATGTTGAGCTTATTATAGATTTAACAACTTAGATATTCTGAATTTTGTTCCATTTAAATTAATTATTTATATGACAAACCAACATGTAATGAGTGCATATTTTTATATACTCAAATTAATTAACGTCCTTATCATATCTGTACTAGATGTTTAGAAAATGTCTATTAGGTATGCAATAAGTTTATTAAAAAAAATGTACAAAAATATAATAAATCCCAACTGCAAACAATAGCAAATTAGGAACTCTCCTGAATGTGTTGTAAATAATATCATCTGTAGCCAATTCAATATCTATAGTCAATTTACAGGAACACGATGTTGGTGAATCCTCAGCTGTAGCCCGCCAAATTCAAATTTTCTTTGTTTTTTACAAATTGCAGCTCTATTTTACTTCGTTTGTTGCTCAAAATGCGATTTGCGACTGTAGAAATGATAATATTATATTTACTGAATAATAATCATCAATTTCATATCAATCGTCAAACTTTGGAAATTTGTTCTACCTAAGAATTTTCATATGAAATATTCTGAGATTCTTAGGTGGGACAAATTTCCAAAGTTATATGGTATGAGAAAAATAATTGTCTTGTATTTTTAATAAAATAATTCATGTTGATTGTTAAGAGTAGTGTTTTATATGATAAATGATTTTATTTCTGTAAGTAGGTTTGTACAAACACTTTTACACGTCAATCATATTTTTAAAACTAAATGAGGTCGGCGTTTCCTATCTGACTACTCTGAGAAGAAAGGCCGAAATAAACTCAGACTTCACAGTCTCCTTTAAAGTCCAGACATAATCTTGGTCAGATCATGTGAAGACCATGTAGATTTGTGTCTGAAATGGTCTTTTGAGGAAAAACCACACAGAATGAGTGGACCTGTCCAGACAGTGTGTCAGTGTGTTACCATACATGTTGTAATCCTTCCCAGACAGGTATTAAACACTAAAAAGTAGGGATGAGATCCGACAAGAAACAGGTCTTGCCACCCACAAATAGCTGGAAGCAAGCAATGTAATATAATAAAAAAAAATACTCTCATTTCTTTGATGTAGACAGATGTAGTACAGTGATAGGTCATCGCCAAGCCTTTTTCTCAACTATTTTGGCTTCCAGTCTCAGTACATGCAAATCGTGGAGCGACAGTCTATCTGACCTCTATGACGCAGATACTGGGTAATACGATACCCCTTGGTAAGACTGCTAGGTACAATATTCTAATTTTAACAAAGTTGCCATATTCACAAACAATGCTCCATCCACGGACTAGAAAAAAGGGCTCCGCGCCACGCATAACGAAAGTGAACTTTATGCGTGGCACGGAGTCCTTTTTTTCTAGTCCGTGGCTCCATCTCATAATAATTAAATTAGGGTGAAAATATTGAATATAAATTAACTCATTAATAGTGCAATCTTTGTATCATAGACGCAAACCTACATCGTTAATATTAAAATTTACAAAGTCTGGTAGTTGTAAATGGATTGTACACAATAAATTAATTGTTTAAGAATAATTTCTTTCATTTGTATTAAATTTATTGCAGAAAAAGAAATAAAACATGCAGATCTCCCCAACAATAACTTTTTCGGTATTTACATACATAAACTCACGCCTTCTTCCCATGGGGGCAGGCAGAAACTACAGAACGCCACCAGCTACGATCCATACATATTCCTTTTGCCTCATTTACGTTCATATATCTATACGCTTGCCGGATGCGAGTACTACACCCGACCTTTTTGGTATTTTCTTTTTGAACTCGTCTAGGAATAAGAAAATAAGACCGCTCTTGCTATTGACTAATTATTTTTTAATTTATAACATAAATAAAGAAATATTTTATCATAATTTACTTTACTAGTTGTTTGACAGCTGAAAGAACATTGTCAGCAGATTGGTCAGTTAATGACACACTGCGTTCTGCTCCCTTTTCTGAAATTATACAAGATGAATATATTAAAATAAGAAACCAGTCTAAATTGTATGAAAACTACTATTACTCATAGAAATCTGATTACTGGAACTGTAAGGTAGAGTGCGCGCGTTTCACCTCCAAGACTATGCCCATAATAGGACTTTCGGCATAATGATGGCGACTATGTACTTTGGAAAACAAGGAACACATTACACAGCACACTTTTGACACCTGATATAAACGTCGAGATGGCGGCAAACGATTAATTCCGATTTCGGCCGCGCGCAGACTTATTTTGCGCACACTCTACACATTACATTGCTGATGACAGTCAGTATTGACAGGATGTTCATTAAAAAAAAACTTTGTTTGTGAAATTGTGTTATTATATGTATACCTGTATACTGAAAGTATAATGAGTTCTATACTAAACCAAAATTAAACTAAATCTGGTAACAAATAGTAATTAATGTTCTATCTAGCTCCTTTTCTACCATACATATTACTTAAATCTACCTTTTTATGGAATTTCAAATCAAGATGCTATTTTTACGAGATCAAATCAACATTATTTGAATTGGAACTATTATTTTTAAGGTGCTACACACATGCTCAGGGTCGCCATGATACGGCACAGGCAGGATGGCAGACTCAAATGAGTATTCTGCCACCTTTCAGTGCCTAATCATTGGGTAGCATTAACGTGTGTAGCTCGCTAGCCTACTAGTTTAACTAGTTGTATAAGTGTTCCAGTACTTCAGCGTGCCAAGCCCTGGATCACAGTCAGCACTTGTTCAGGAGACATATCTACAAGTGGCGTACATGCTTCAACTCCTTTCGCTAGAATTATTACTTCACGTTAGTATGCTCAACTTTTTGTCTGTAGTAACGAAATTGTGAGGACACGCAGTTGACTGTACCCTTTAACTGTCAGACAGAACTCATAAATTACTAATCTGTAAATTGACAGTCTCTCATGTTATCTGTGTGGTCAGTAGACCAAACAGTGGCTTAAGTGAGAAATTATTCGAATTTCGAAACAGGAGTACGTACCATAGCGAGCCCAGACACGCGGCTGTACGCCAGCGCACTCACGAATCAAAATAGGGAATCCAGGGTTCTCCTTCTTAATTGATACATAGTGCTTTTGAATGAAGTTCCTGCAAAAACGATATTTTCACTAACAAGATTGAGGTTATTAAACTGTTTATGTAATCAAAATTCTTACCTCACGCCCTCTGATTGTTTGCTCGTTTGGCACAAATGAATCCTCAGTTCCCTGAGTGTACCACCGAAACGAACAGTCATGTTTTTTAAATAATTTTAAATTGAAAACTACGATTTACACAAAATTCGATTTTTGTTGAAACGTCAAAGTGGCAAGCTGACAGCTGTTATGATTGACATTTTGGCAACAGTGTTGCCAGCTTCTTTTTCCCGAGTCCAATAGCGGCTGTTTTATAACTACCAGCAGGCTTAGCAGGAGCACCGTTTTGTCGACGGAAGAGTAGACAAAAATGGCATTCTATGTAGACAGCACGACGGCAGTGAAGAAGTAAGAATCAACTGAACTTTTTTACGAAATTCACTCTTTTTTCATAATTCAACTCAGAATTCTTTGTTTTGCATAGGATTTTTTTTCCTGTTTGCGTGCATACATACATACATACATAAACTCACGCCTTCTTCCCAGGGGGGTAGGCAGAAACTACAGAACGCCACCTGCTACGATCCTTACATACTCCTTTTGCCTCGTTTACGTTCATACATCTGGCCATACACGCACGCTGGTTATGTATGAGTACTACGCACCTGACCTTTCTGAAGAACATCACCAATAAGGTCACTATATGTCTTCCTAGGGCGTCCCCTCCCGGCGTTTCCACTCACATATGCCTTGTAAATACCTTTTGTTAATCGCCCTTCATTCATCCTCTCAACATGACCAAACCATCTTAGCTTAGCTTCTTTTTTTTTTTTTTTTTTTTTTTCTCTTTGGTTCTCAATTTTGACTATTAATGGTTACGTCCTATTTAAAGACAACTGTAACATTTTTTCTCAAAGTGTCGAAGTACCGTATTTTGGAACAAAAAAGTATTACTGTAATATTGGCCGTAACCATTTCCTTGGTAATGCCCTATTAACTAAATAATAATAATTTATCATATAATCTCTCTTCACAAAGCTGTCTTAAAGTTATTGTGTTCAAAAAATGTCTCAGCTGTATTCCACCTTTGTGACTGGTGCCTGATATAGGTTTTTAGAAAAAACCTGTGTTACAGGTCTAAATGATGAAAAATAGCAGGAGATAGCTTTGTTCTTCTATTATTTATCAGTTTTGCGTTCTAAACGCTCTCCTGTAAAACTATGATTTTGTGGTAACCGTATACACTTTGTGGCCGTCGAGTAGAAAGTTTTCTACTCTCTACAGCATGGCGATTACAAAATCAAAACTGTTAGTTGTCAATGTGATTTTGAGAGTTTGGGATAGAAAACTTTCTTCTGAAATAGTCTACATAAAAAAGGACCTAGACAAAGATCGTTATAAACGAAAGACAAAATGACATATTGTAGAAGGATTTCTACGGTGCTATGTCAAAAATGGAGAAACGAAATGTCACTTTGTGTAGAAAAAGCTGTGTCTATTCTTCGTAGAATAGAATAGAATAGAATACTCAATTAAAAAGCGTCGTAGAAATAGAAAGCGTCATTTTAAGCCTGGAGAAGATTAAATCACCACCTCTAAATACAAAAATTGAGAGTAATAAATTTATTAGTCTCAATTATTATATTTTATTGAGAATCGTATTACCGACGTTCGGTTGCCGTTTTGGAGGTCCATTTGAAGATTTGAGAATGAAATTAAAAACGTTACATAATTTTATTGGTCATTTTCTTAACATTATCCTATCATAATATCACAAAATCCTAATAATTGAAAAAGTTAGAGAAGATGTTTGGATGTTTGTTAGATACACAATAATGGCGTAGCGGTTGTTTTTATTTTATCCCGAAAGTATGTTCCCAAGGGATATTTTTTTAGAAATGACGTTGTTTTTCGAACTCCACAAAGGTGCAACCTCTCTGTCTCTGTGTGACTTCACTATATTCGTCATACTGGACTGTCTTTCTATATCAGCGTTCGAATCTGCAGTGGCTTCGGTATTTAAAAGATTTAAATCGTAAAATTGCTGTCAGGTTTTAGACAAACAATACAATATGCTATATCGTGTTAATATAAGTTCCTACAACCAGGCTCAAGAAAATAGGTGGCTCGTTTAGATGCCAATGTATACGTTTTTATAATAAACTTCCTAGCCACATTCAAGATCTAAGCTTTAATAAATTCAAATCTTTTATAAAACGGAAACTATGCCAGAAAGCCTATTATACTGTGAAAGACTATATTGAGGACAAAAAGGCTTGGGATTGAGCTGCTCCAATAAATTTACACGGTGAATGTTGATTTTAATTTGCTAGCTATTTTAGACATGAATATTTACTGTAAAAAGTATTATATTATTTTCATTATTGAGAATATGAGGACTATGTGGGTCATTGTTTCAGTTATATTCTTGATCTGGCAGTTTAAGTAGTTTATGCGGCCTACCCAAATGTCCTTTCTTTGGTATTGTTCGTCGAATCGTTGAGCTCCTTAAATTCTGAGTTGAGCTGCACGGTTACTGACAAATGCGTGCACTGACTGGACAGGTCCACTTAATCTGTGTGGTTCTTTCCTCAAAAGACCATTTCAGACACCAATCTACATGGTTCTCAAACATTATGTCCGATTTTTTTATATACACATTGACATTGTTGAATTTTATATACACAATGACATGAGTATTTACTTGTAAAGTATTATGTTATTTTAATTATTGTGAATGTGAGGATTATGTGGGTCATTGCTTTTTTTTCGCAGTTAATTTTGATCATGATCTGGCAGATTGAGTAATTTATGTGGCCTACCCAAATGTCCTTTCTTTGGTGTTGTTCGTCGAATCGTTGAGCTCCTTAAGTCCTGACTTCCTGAGTTGAGCTGCACGATTACTGACAAATGCGTGCACTGACTGGACAGGTCCACTCAATCTGTGTGGTTCTTTCCTCAAAAGACCATTTCAGATACCAATCTACATGGTCCTCACATGATCTGACCAAGATTATGTCTGGACTTTAAAAGAGACTGTGACATCTGAGTTTGTTTCGGCCTTTCTTCTCAGAGTAGTCAGATAGGAAACGCCGACCTCATCTAGTTTAAAAATATGATTGACGTGTAAAAGTGTTTGTACAAACCTACTTACAGAAATAAAATCATTTATCATTTATATAATTTTCTCGAGTCACAGTTTTAGTAGTTGATTGTATTGTTTTTTACTTTGAATTAGACTAACCACTACACAACACCGCCAGCCACTAAAAGCAAAACTTTGTCCGCCAGTAGAGGTGTCCAAACCCCCCAGGTTTAGTGAAAATCTCACTAAGTTGACAACACTGTTTGACAATGCCCGGAGTATATTCCATTCTATGTTTAACTGATAAACACAGAACATAATATACTCCTCTGATAAAACATAAGAACATTAACATTGTGGAACGCAAATAACCAAATATAAATATGAAAAATCGTCAGAGTTCTAAACACCGAAGCATGGTCAAAGCAGATCTTAAATAAATCAGATTGATTATTATTAATTGTTTCTTTACTGCTTATTAAAATTTTATTTGGAAAATTGTGACATCTATGTCACAATTTTCCAAATAAAATTAAGCATTTTAAAAGGCGACGTTATAACGTCGCCTTTTAAAATGCCCAGCTCACTAGTAGTAGTACCTACTTCCGTTCCGGCGGGGTAATTACGTAACACACTAACAGTAGGAATGGGTTTCATTTTGACAGTTAAACAACATTCATTGCGTTTTTTACGTTGTTGAGCCGACAATGTTTCGAACTTAAGAAGCAATAGATTAGCAATAAGCTTCAAAAAGATTCAGATTGTGATAGATAGTGTGTTACGTAATTAGGATGCTGTATAACATACCTACTATAGTGCCATATCTCTGGGCACGCCACAATTGCGGCGGTAAGTCCCCTCTTTGAGGAGTGACTTGAGAGGCGCCACGGCGTCCTCACCTTCCGCCTGACGCAGGTGCTCACCGGACATGGCTGTTTCGGGAGGTTCCTGTTTCGGATAAGGCGGGAGGAAACGCCCGGGTGTTGGCATTGTGTGGATCGACCGGAGGACACGGTGGAGCATACGGTGGAGGTCTGCCCGGCTTGGGCGGAGCACCGCCGTGTCCTCGTGGCGGCGATCGGCGGCGGCGATCTCTCGCGTCCGGCCCTGGTTCAGGCCATAGTACGGAGCGAGAGAGAATGGGAAGCAGTCACCTCCTTCTGCGAAGCAGTAATGCTCGCGAAGGAGGAGGCGGAGCGCGTGAGGGAGAGGCAATCATTGCGCCCTCACGCCCCTAGTCGCCGCAGGAGGAGACACCCTGGGCGTCGGGAGTCGATAGCCGACTCCCGGCCACCGTAGGCGCGGGCCTGCGGACGGCGAGCAATTGGCAGCTCGCCGTCCGGTAAGGACCAGGCCCGGGTCGACGGCGCGTTGTGTTCCACGCGCGCCTCTAAGAGTTGTCAGCATAATTGACGGGGTCCGATAGGGCCGATGCCTGCCGGGGTCGCGGATTGTTCGAAAGAGTTACCGTGGCCGTGGCCCTGGCGCACAGGCAACTGAAGGAACACGGGTGGGTTTTAGTCAGTAAGAGTCTGACACGCCCTTCCGCTCCGCCCAGAGCGGGAGAGGTGATTGGATGATTTCCCATCCAAAAAAAAAAAAGAAAAAAGTGCCATATCTCGCAATTTAATTGAATCAGTGAAGAAACATACCATCATAGGTACGTGGTGCAGCTACAAGTACATACGATGTACTCTGTGTACAGTCGCCAGCAGGTCAAGTTACACGAAACTGTCAAATTTCTCCAAGCGATTTTGACCTTAAAATGTCTATAGTTAAGTTCAAAATCGAATGAGAAAATCTGACAGTTTGTGGAAACTTGATGTGCTGGCAACTGTACATACGTCTGTGGAAGTATTAAGCTGTATGTATCCAAATACGGGACAATCCACTAAAAGGCCTTAAAATCAGGTCAAGCGCATATTGCTCACGAACAGTTTGCTGTTCCTTTTCAGATTTTTATATGCATAGATAGAATCATGTTAACAATATAAAAAGGCAAGTTTAGAGCCGAATAGAAATAGCGCAAACGTATTCAACATTACACTAGCAAGCAGCTGACAAACAGGACACTGCATGCTGCCGACACTCTTTTGGCTGCACTTGGAAAATGCAGCGCCATGTACGTTACTTGTTACCTATGTGTTTAATCGACGTTGTATTTTGTACCTTTTTATTTTCAAACAAGGTAATATTTACATAGTATGTAGAAGTACATAAAATAAGAGAGGAAAGAAATAAAAATCGTCCGCATCGCTGTCAACAGGAAAAATGCCCCAAAGGCTAGCAGCATTGCCTCATTGCATTGCTGTAGGTAGGTAGGCCCCAAGGTTGCATGTTATTTGCATTTGATAAAATGACAAGGTCTATTTTGCTTTCAAGACCAATGTGACAGTTAGTAGTATCAATTTACTGGGAGTTGTTGTCAAAAATGGTAAACCAATTACGAGGTCGACTGTACACAACGTGTGAGTACACAAATGGCCCAGCTACAGTTTCTATGCTGACTGTACCTTCGGGCATCGACCAATAAACAGTAGCGGGTGGAGTGGGCAACTGGCTAGAAACTTTAGCACGTAGAGGCCCAAGTTTAGTTGCTCAACTTGGAACAAGACTTTCGTCGCATTTTGCTAACTTGCGCCAAAGCACATTAGGTGTCGTGTCCGGCCGCGCCGGTGCCGCAATGCAGACCTACATTGTTTTATTTTGACATACACTGTCAGGAGTGTTGTTGTCAATTTTAAATTATTCGTTATATGATAATGAAAGATGACATTAATGTCATTGTCATCTGTCAATGTCTCCATTTTTCTCACAACAAATGTCAAACATTTTCAACATTATTTTTGTACCTCTACAATACAAATTAATTCTATAAAATATCATTGTCTGTTACATGTTTATAGACACATTTCACAGATTTTCTGGAGTGAACACGTCCTAGCAAAAGTTCCATACAAAAATGAAACGTCTGCTTTCGAATTTGAACTATATCCCGTATAGTCAGCGCAATGATGCTGTCGTGTGTATGAAGGCACTTTTATATTATTAATTCTTCGACGTGTCTTACAGTATATAACATGTAATATCATTTTTAATAATGACAGTATTTACTCATCATTCACCTTGGTATCATTTCGCTCCAATTCTCAACAGCTTATGGCTTACTTTACTTGTTTGCTTTGTTTAAAAGACGAGATCTCAGTGTAGTCCAAGCTTACCTAAATATTCGAGCCAGTTTTTCTATTTTGAATTTTAGTCAGACTCAGATAAATCTAACTTTAGATAACACTACTGAATGAAGTGCCTACTCAAACTGCTTGGACTAAAGTAAGAACTTGCTTTGTTATATCTAGCTTCACAGATTTTAGGATTGGGACAGCTAATACAGGGTTCAATAAAATGAAGAAAAATTAACGTCATCAATAACTCCTAAAAAAAAACATAAATGATTTATTTAACAATTTAATGTAATACTCAATACATCAATTTTATCTTTTGTACATTAAAAACTAAGTACCAAACACTTTAATTATGATTTTTCATATTGTAATGTAATACTAGAAGCAACAGCACTTTTCTAGTAACATCAAAGAATTAATTGAAATTAATGAATTATTATCTATTAGACTGACGAAGGTATTACAGGCGTAGGTACAGTCGCCAGCAGGTCAATCTACACGAAACTGTCAAATTTCTCCAAACATTTTAACCCTTAAAATGTTGGTGGTTAAGTTCAAAATCGAATGACAAAATTTGACAGTCTGTGGTAACTTGTAATAACTCATAACAATTACCATGTGCTAGCGACTGTACAAATCATGTTAATTGTTTATTTTTAATAATTATTCGACGAAGTAGGGTAGTTGACTAGTTTGAAGACAAGGATTTTTTTTTATTTCCTCAAGAAAACGAAAATACATGTTTATTACTTTTGTTACATTTTGCCTTTTTCTCATAGAAAACAAACGAAAATTAATTATTAAAACGTGCTCAAAATATCCAATGCTGCATACACCAAAAGTAAGAACAAATTTAACTGCCTCAAACAGGCGAGTTTTTGAATTCATGTAAGATAGTTTTTTTTTTCATGAAATACTCAAATACAATACTAAATTTCCAACTACCCTACAACACGATGTAAAAATGTTCAGGTATTATTATATTGAAATGTATTGTTCGATAACAATAGTTTAAAAATACTGCATTTATGTATTAAATATTTGTTTAAACAGCATTACAGTAAAAAAAAGTTCCTGAAATTCAATAATCACAGATCACGCTTATAGTGTCATATTATTAAGGTTTTACGCACATCAAATTGTACCCTATCGAAGGAGATAATAAAGTTAAAAATCTTTTGTCTATTAGTTTAGAAAGCATTTTAGGGCTGGCTCACACCGAATGCAGTTTGAACTGTGCTTGTGTTGCAATAGCATTTGAAATGAGAATTCTATGCGAGTTTTATATTTCTATGTTAGAATTTTATTTGATAGTTCCAAATACTCCTATGTGCAGTCGTAAGCAGGCAGCACACGAAACGGTCAAACTTCTCCAAACGATTTTAAACCTTAACATTTTGATGATTAAGTTCAAAATCGAATGAGAAAATCTGACAGTTTGTTGTAACTTGATGTGCTGCGACTGTACAAAGCCGTGTCTTAATATTTACGAACGTAACACGAATCGATCGCGCGTTCACACGACCGTCGCTAAACCTACAGTTTCTTAAGAGAGCGTTGCCGTCATGTTTATAACGAACGTCATGAAAATATGTCATTTTCACAAGTATTTGACAACAAGGTGTCAAAAAACGCTCTGTATTTGGACATTACGGCCGCGTGTTGCGGTCATCGCTCTTCTAGGGAACCGTAGCTTAAGGGGGATGCGCCAAGGTAGCCCGCGTAATTCAAATTTTCTTACGGTTTATGCAATTTGCAGGTCAGTATCAGGTTGTATGTTGATCAAAATATGATTTGCAACCGTATCAAATATGGCTTTACAGAATTGTAATCATTAGAATCAGCAATACAACTCCTTAAGTTAGAATTGCCCTCAAACGTCATGATTTCATGAAATAGTCATTCAATAGGGTAATATGAACTTATAGAGATGTATTGCTGATTCTAATGATTATAATTCTGTAAAGCCGTATTTGGTACGGTCGCGAATCATATTTTAATCAAAATACAAAGTGACCTGAAAATTGCAAAAAACGTAAGAAAATTTGAACTTCACGGGCTACCCTGAAGGTTCCGCCTTAAGGTAAATCCTCAGCTATAGTCCGCCAAATTCAAATTTCTTTGGGTTTTTGCATATTGCAGCTCTGTTTTACGTCGTATGTTGATCAAAATGCGATTCGTGAACGGGCGCGACTGTAGGAATGATATATTTACTGAATAATAATCAATCGTCAAAATTTGGAAATTAGTTCAATCTCAGAATTTTTCAGAATATTTCATATCCTATGATAATTCTTAGGTGGAACAAGTTTCCAAAGTTTGACTATTGATACGAAATTGATGATTATTATTCAGTAAATACATAATTCCTACAGTCGCGAATCGTATTTTGATCAACATACGACGTAAAGCAGAGCTGCAATTTGCAAAGAAAAATTAAATTTGGCGGGTACAGCTTAGGAATCACTTTAGTAGGATACGCGGTATAGCGTTGCTGTATTTAATGAGACCGCATTTTCACGAAGTTTAATTAGGATAGTTCCCTACTATGACATAATAAGGACCAAATGTAGTATTGACTCAAACATGCATTTCTTCGTAATTTGCCTGTCTTGAGTATATACGTCTCTACAACATTACTGCCACAAGAGTATGCGTTGTTTAACAACATATCAACTCCTTGCACACTTTTAGCGATATAACTAATCTGCTCAAATTCTTGCAATCATGCAGCCTAGCATACAGTGGTATATTATTGTGGTTGCTTCAAATGTTGGCACCACACTTAGCGTATATGCGCAAATAGTCGCGTTACTTACATAATACAAAATGAACTTTATTTCAATACCTATAAGGTATATTTTATATTACCAAATAAACCAGTAAGCCAAGGGAAGTGCCAGCACAAGCTTACCACAGAACACATCACCGCTTGTTCGGCCATGTTTGACTATTTACGACTACATGTTGTATTCATACGCACTGCGAGGAAACGCACGCTAAGTCGTTACCAGTCAGCTGCATGCGTAGCGTGACCACTTCTATCTCTACTCGACGAAGAGAACACGAATCACTTTAAAAAGTCATTCTTTTTTTGAATTTTGACATCGCGCCATTTATGAAGATTTCTAAATCTTTCTACAATCTGTCATCTTTTCTTCCGTTTTTTTCAATGACGTCACACATGATATGCGTCATTTTTCGTCCTGTTACACTTCAGTGGGTCAATTCCTTAAGGGTGTGCATACACAGGTGATGTGCACGATTCTAAGTCATTAATTTTAAAATGAACGAGATCTTAATTACCATCTCTAAACGTGACAACTTTGAATCTACAACCATTCTACTTTGATACAATGCTTTAATGTTCTTTTAGTGAATTATGATTTCATGAATGTTACTTCGCGACTAACACAGAACATTTCAGAACTGAAACTTCAAAATACGGGACATTTATTGCACATTTATTCATGTCAAAATTGCACTTACTCCCACGTAAATAAAAAATAAAATCGCTTTTAGGTATAAAAAATAGTGGCAATTCCAACAGTAAATAAATGAGCAAAATTGATATTAGTTTTATTAAAATTATGCCGATTTCATTACTCCAGCGTTACATCGCCTTGTCAAAGCTGGTAAGCTAAAAAAAACTAAAACAGAAAAATCTAAGCTTGTTATAATTAAAAAAAATGTAATATCATTAATGTGTATTATATACATATTTACATCTTAAATTTTAAACGGCATACTATTCTATAACGTAAGAAAACCATGTTGAGAAATTTTAAGAGACAATTTTAGAACAACTCCAATCACGTCATTCAATTATTGGAAAAAAGTCATCCTATTGTTCCATAATAGGAGTCAGGTCAACAAGAATTTTATCTAACGGACGAATAGTAGGAGAGCTATATACAGTTGAGTGAAGAATAAATTACACATGGAAATTTCAAATGGCAAGAAAAAAAGTAATTTTCTATATTGACAACACTTCTTTCCACTCTTGAATAACAAGTCTATTAGAACTATAAACTATTGAAACTAAACAAAATATGTAATCCCAGCGAACCTTCCAGACTAGAGTCACGGTACTCACGATGCCAAATGAAATTCCCAGCAGCGTCAACACTCTAACGTCACATCACGATTTAGTCAGCTACACAACTCGAAAACTATAAAGATAGCGAGCCACTCGACTGTACACAGCTCGAGCCCGTAAAGCACGAAGCGAGAGAGCAGCAACACTGCGTACGTGCAACACGCGGCAAACTTGTTGCGGCGGCCATGTTGTTGTCCAACGTACTGGTCGCGCGTCGCTTCGCGCTTTTTCAAGGTCAGCTAGCCGGACGCCGGTTCGAGTGCTTTGACCGCGTCTGCGGTAAGGCCCTGCTTCTGGCACCACTCTACGAAGTCGTCGATGAGGACGGGCCACGCGCCCTCCGCGTCGTAGTTGCTCATGCCGTCGTCGATCTGCGTCGCGAAGTCTAGGAGGAGGTTCCATGTGTCCTTTGGTATAGATCTCTTGTGATGCTCCTGGAATTGTTTATGGTTTTATGTTAGTCTGTGGTCTTACTTGTTGATTAAGGGGGATGCGCCAAGGTAGCCCGCGAAATTTTAAATTTTCTTACGTTTTTTGCTATTTGCAGGTTAGTATCAGGTTGTATATTGATCTAAATATGATTCGCGGCCGTATCAAATATTTATTTATTCATTATACCATTCATATTTCATATTACCATATTGAATGACTATTTCATGAAATTCTAACTTAGAGAGATGTATTGATGATTTTTATGATTATAATTCTATAAACAAATATTTGATACGGCCGCGAATCACATTTAGATCACCATACAACCTGATACTGACCTGCAAATTGCAAAAAACGTGAGAAAATTTGAAGTTCTGAATAAAAGGAACTGTTCTTCATAGAAACACTCAGTATGCGATGCACCATATCTTGACCATATCTAATGGCATTAAAAATCAATCACAGTAATAAATTAATTTGTTTTGTTTTGTCAGTGACATGGATTCTATTAAGTCAAAACAATGTTCTTGATGAACCCACATCTGTCAGTTTATCATCCAGATGTTATGGCAATTTAATTAACATTATGAACAGATAATTTAATGTTATTTTAATTACTGCACAGTCTAAACAGAAAATTATTTTGTTGAGTATTAGAATAGGGTTGTATAAGGTGAGATGAAGCTAAATATTTAACACCAAAACCTGATGGTTGTCTATGGTAGTAATTAGTATGAGATGAGATGTAGCTAAATATTTTTCACAGAATTTTTTTAATATATTTAGTAGAGCCATCTGTTAGAGTATAAGAGCTGATCCCAATTAACTTTTGATAGGCTAGGAGTCATGCCAGATGTACTAATATTTAAAATACACTAGAATCTGACCCAAAAATATATTAGGAATAATGAGTAACAGTTATGAGGCTATGAGCTTTATTATTCATTGTGTCCTACTTCTGTTGGCCATAGACAAAATTGTACTGAATAAATAAACTTTGAAGCCAGCTGATAGTAATCAGTTGTAAGTCCAAAATTAGAATTATATTTGAAGGGAAGAAAGAGACAAAAAATAGAGCAGTGAAATTGGGTCAATTGTAGAACATTGCATTATTTAAATGTTACATTCGGAGCTACAGTTTAATTTATAAATATCTTGCATCTTTACCTCATTTCAAATAAAATAAATATAGCAGCAAGCTTTTATTCGCCATAGAGGTACGCAGAGTATAGTACACCCATATGTTTTAGCATAATCAGCCGATAATGCCCCCACTGCTGGGACACAAGCCCCTCTCTTCGAGGAATGGGGTATAATCTACCAAGCGGGCCCAGTGCGGGTTGGTACCCACATGTTTAGTCTCATGTAACTGTGTACCATTCTAGTACCTCATTTAACAGTAACTAAAACACACTTACAAAAGCAACCCGACTTTTACATTGATAGCATCATGCTTCCTTTTAATAAGTACCGAGATAATAATATCAAGTACCATTCATATCAAGATAAAATGTTTGTACTATAATGATACTACTTTTATGGCTGACAAATAGACTATTCTTTATTTACATTAGAATTTTAATGCCTAGGTATTTTCTAGGTTTAGACAATGGGTTATGCTAGATCTGAGTATGCAAAAATTATACTTATGATGTCATATTATTGTGATTTAATATAGATGCCAACTTGGCATGTGTATGAGATTGTCAGGCCAAGTACAACAATGATCATGGGATCATTTTTGATCTTGCTTCTGTTATGTTTTCTTTTTTATGATTTAGCACCTGCAGCCTGTATGCTTTTAAGAATCAGACTAATTATTGCACAGCTTTAGTAAATATGACATTATCTTCTCATACATGTAAGGATTTGTTATATTAAAACTGAATCTTGTAGGTCTGACATGTCATTCACTTTTGTTGAACTTACCATTGCTCATTTAAATGATGATAAACTCATACATACCGTAAGAAATTTGCACCATGCATCTAGGAACTTAAATCTCCCACGGAGCACTATATTCCAATAGGCTATCGCCATATCCAGTTCCAGTCCTTTCTGACCAGGGTTCTTTGCATAATTAAATGTGAAATGATAAAAATCTTTAAACTTATTTTGATCTTTTATCTCTGATTCCAGTGTTGGTAATTTTGCTTTTAATTTTTCTATGCTATCCGCTCCAAGCTCCATGAGACCAGTTGTGAACTCTTCTTTAGTAAACTCACACTGCACAGCAGCTTTACATTTCCATGCTATAATAAGAACTAAAATTGACTCAGGACTTAAATTAAGGTCTTCTAAAAACTTCATAACACCATCTACAGTGATTTTATCGTTCTCCTGTTGATCTTTGTACTTAGTAAACAGTTGGTCGAGCTTTTTCCTATCCACAGACGCCTTGACGGGGTCCTTGTGGTAAGCTTCGGGGTTCTGAAAGTAGTTGTCACTCGCGAGGTCCAGTTTCCAGTCATTTTGAGACAAACAATATATCGCCGTGCTTTCAGTCGTCTGCGTAAACGCAACGAACTTTTTAACTTTGTCTCTCTGTGACGATTTTAATTTATTCTGTAAGAGAATCGTACGAACGTCATATTTATAACCTTATTAGTGCTTACCTGTCATCTAATTTACGTATCAAAAAACAATTTGGGCATTTTATGTGATGTTGTGTTTGTTATTTAGGTTGGATTTGATGCATATTTTAACACGATTACTCACCATTTTCGTGAATTTTTTATTGTTTCTAATGACTTTCACTGTTATTTCGACATCGGAACCAAAGTGAAATAACAATCATAGACAACTTTCTAATATTGTTAGGGCATAAACTTCAATTTCCCATTTTTTTTCTTTCTTCCTTATTTTATTTGACTATTTAGTAAATTTTATAGTAAAAATACAGATAACAATCGAGTATATAAATTAAATACTACACTCTCATAGTATCACTATATTTTAAAAAAGGGAGTCGTTTTGAGGGACCTTGTTTTATTTTTGTTTATTTACCACAATTTTATTAATAAAAAAATATTATTACTTGCATTTAGGGATCCACAAAAATTCTAAAGTATCGATACCTACTCGGTACCGGTATCGCAGAAGAAAGTATCGATTCCGTTAAAGTATCGAAACAAAAGTATCGATACTACTCAGTATCGAGTACTTTTTTGATCACCAAAGAAATTGTATATTATCCCAAAAAACAGTGTATACGAGTACATACTTAAGTACTCAGTATCGAGTACTTTTTTGATCACCTTAGAAATTGTATATTATCGCCACAAAACAATAATAAAAAAGTACATACTTAAGTAATTATTTACTTATTCAAAAAAAAAATATATATATTAGGTTCAATGAAATTACTCTTTCTGTCGGACTGAAGCACTGCAGAGAAAAATATCGGTAGGTACTTGTAAAATTAAAATTAAAGTTAAGTATTAAAATTTAGTCATTTTTTTAAACCCAAACTACATTAAAAGTAATTTGTCTATACGTGACCCTGTGAGCCGGTTCCGCGCCGCTGTCACCGTCGCCCCAGATTTCGAAAAAAGCCTTTCAGACGGGGCTGAAGTGCCCGGTATTATTAAATACCTATACTCGAAAGGTTTAGGTAGTTAAATAAAAGTAAACAAAAAAAACCAAGTGATTCATAGATGTTAAACCTTTTATTTCAAATGTTAATATCATATTATTTTGAGTCCCATAATAATAGGCTCTATTCTGAATCTGAATTTGAGGAACTATCTGTCACATTAATAATAAAGCGTTCAGTGGTATCATCAATTATTTTGTCTAATTTAAACATTTTCTGTTCTTCTTTTATTACATGACCGTCGCAACTTTTCCAATTTTCAGCAGTCACATTAGCTAAAGCCTCTGGCAAAAGAATGTTCAGGTCAGACATTTTAAACGATTTGTTTTTCTCGGCTACAAACTCTTTAACTTGAGCCCATATTAACTCAATTGAATTGCGCTCACAGTGGTATGGTGGCAGCCGCAATACAGTGACACCATATAACATTTTTTCTAATTTATCCACAACCTGTAAGGCATCTGGTTAACCGACTAAACGTAATACCTGCTACTTCAGTTGCCATACTACGTCACAGGTGTACTCTTCAATTTAGCAACGTTATCTAATTCGTTCTATTTTCTAAAAGGTTTAGGGAACCTGTCTTTTTGGGCTCTTTACAATAGACAGATTACAAAATATTTATAAATCTAACAAAAAAATTGTGCTCAAGCAATTACATGTACGAAGAGTTTACGTTTATGAATAAATGATAAAGTTTAACATACATTAATAAAAGAGGAAACTATCGTATAAATTGCAAATAACTTTAATCTTGTTGTAACGTATTTTTAAATAAGGAAGTGTCAACTATAAAACCCTTTTTACAATTTGTTTACCTTTATCTAACTACCTAAAACTTTCGAGTATAGTTGCCAAACAATATAATTTTGGAAAAACTGCTAATTTTGGAAAAACTGCTTTCATCTCCACCCAATGTTTAATTGGAGTAGCAAAAGTATCGAGTATGTGAAAAAGTATCGATACCTAGTAAAGTATCAGAACTAAAGTATCGAGTACAAAAATACTAGGTATCGAAGAGAAAGTATCGATACTACTCATGTAACGATACTTTTTGCGGATCCCTACTTGCATTTTAAAACCTGCTTACGATTAACCTTTAAATCAGGGAACATCTTTATAATATAGCAGCAACACCGTTTTCTAAAATAATCATAGACAATTATTTTTACGTTCCAAAATGTAAAAAATTAAGGAACACATTGAAATTCTATTTTAGTTCAAATTAAGTTATTTTATTAAATAATTCTGCTTGTCTTCGATTAAATACAAAATAAATAGGAAAATGAAAATGCTGGTAGATGTATCATTTGTATTAAATTTCAGAACGTCGTTGTCAATAAGTCCCAAACAGCTGATCGCAAAACATAACCTAACTTACGACAATAAATAATCACAGTACATTTTTGTAAAGAAGTTTATATCATTATGTTACATAATAAAACTTTTTAAAAATGCGGTCTTTATTTATTAAGCGATTATATTATACTCCAAATAGATATTTATTCAAGTTCATCAGTACGCAAAGTCCAAGAGTGCGATTTGCACCCAGTCCAACAGGATATTTACATTTAGGAGGCTTAAGAACTGCTCTATACAATTATTTATTCGCCAAATCACAAAGAGGTTCATTCATATTGCGTATTGAAGATACGGATCAGACGAGAAAAGTTGAAGGTTCTGTGGATGCGCTAGTAAACGACTTGCAATGGGCAGGAATTGAGTGTAACGAAGGGCCAGGAATGAAGGGCGAATATGGACCTTATGTGCAAAGCGAAAGGCTGGATTTCTATCAGTAAGTATTGTTGCTGATGTATTTTCCTATTTCAAATTATAAATACATGCATTTATTTTCAAATAGGCTTCAATAGAGTCCGCCAACCAACAAGTTTCTTTATTTTGTGAACTACTATGCTATGACAACCACTAACTATAATATTTTTCTACTTGCCAGGGAATACATAGCAACACTGCTTGAGAATGGTTCAGCATACAAATGTTTCTGTACGGAGAGAAGGCTGAACATTCTACGTAGAGATGCCGTGAAGTCACAACGCATACCCAAATATGACAACCGATGTAGGAGTCTGACACATGAAGAGATTAACGAGAAGATGGATGCTGGTGTTCCACATTGTGTTAGATTTAAGGTAATATTATATAGACAATGGTCCACTTGAATGACTAAGTGCGGAAACCAAGACCCCTAACGAAGAAAGAAGAACGTAATATTTTGCTTTCATGAACCTAGGAACTTAAAATCAAAATAATTTATTTGCGTCAAACATGTTTCAAAATCTAGTCTAGTCTAGTGGTCTCAAGCGCTACTGCTGAGCATGAGGTCCTGGGTTCGATTCCCGGATCGGGCAAAGTGTTATTGAGTTTTTCCATCTGCAATTTCTCGGTAGCAGCCCGGAGTCTGGATTTGTGCCCGGTTGATGGCAATAGGCTCGCCCCCTATTACATGGGACTTAAACATAACTGGCGAAATGTGGGTGTACTATAGGTACACCTCTGCCTAACCCTTCGGGGAATACAGGCGTGATGTTATGTTATGTGTTTGTTATGTTTCAAAATCTGGTACTTACATAAACATTTTAAAAGTACTGGGCTGGAATTGCTGTGCAAGAAAATGTTGAAAATAAATCTATCCAACAATGCAAACCAGAAATGACTTTAAAAGATTCTAATGAAACAAGTTCTGCTTATTGATCAGCTTAGCATCATGACTCCACAATAGTATTTTCACTTACTCCACTTTACTTCAGACGTGATTGAATTGAAGAGCAGGCCATTCAGCAATAAAAAATATTTTATTTTAATTATACTCTTTTCCAAAATGTTAAGTCTACAAAAGGAAAAATATGACATAGATTAATTAAAAAATCTTCTATTTCACCAGCTTACATCAGACTGCCAATTCTTCGAAGACCTGATCTTCGGCCCCATAGCTTACGACGTATCTTTAAATGAAGGTGACCCGGTACTCATGAAGAGTGATGGTTACCCAACTTACCACTTTGCTAATGTGGTGGATGATCATCTAATGAAGGTTAGCCATGTTTTGAGGGGTGTGGAATGGCAGATCTCTACAACTAAGCATTTGCTTATTTATAGGTAAGGATAGAATATCATTTTTTTTCTTGTTTTTGTATTTTTATCTCACGAAGCGACGCGCGCTTTACTTGTGGTAACCAAGTGTACAAACACGCTGCGCTTACACACACATTCACAGCGAATTTTACATAGGTAAATTTTCTTAATTTATATCTTGTATGATGTACATAATAAAGAGTACTCTATCTATACTATTCTTGTTGCTTTCTAAAGAGGTGGCGGTCTTGAGAGCTAGACTCTAGCTAATGTGTCGTGTGAGGTGGCGAATTACTCATGGTTCAGTGCAGACCAAACAGCAGACAGGCACAGGATTTTTTTGATATTGAGTATTGAACCTTATCTCTTCAAGATAAGGTTCAATGCATGTGTTAGGCTCGCGTATAACTTAACTTTAAAACTCTTAAGTTTTAAAGTTAAAATCAGGGTACGCGAGCGCACACGAAGACTCCTGAGCACCCGTTTTTAAGTCTGCGTCAATGTTCGTACAACTTTGCACTTTATGACACTAGAAATAAAGTGTATTATTATTATTCAAGTCATGAGAAAATCCTCTGCTTTGCGCTCCTCTTATATCTATGAAATATGACTATTAAGGATGTTAGTGGTACCGGTAAAACGGGGTGAATAGGAACGCAGGGGTGAATCGTAACGAAACTTTAAAAGGAATTTTAACATTTAAATAATATAATTTGTTGCCATCAGGGGCACGTAATCGGTTAACTATAATACAGTATACACATTAAGATTCCTTTTTGGCGACAGACTATAATATTTCAATGTTAAAATTCCTTTTAAAGTTTCGTTACGATTCACCCATGCGCTCCTATTCACCCCGTTTTACGGTACTAATAATTCAGTGTAGAAAATCATTTACACGTCACGACACAGCCCTGTCTTCCTTTGTTTTCGCCTCTAAATCATGTGTGTTTTTGTTTGCAGAGCGTTTGGTTGGACACCGCCACAATTTGGTCACATGCCTCTAATAGTGAATGCTGATGGTACGAAGCTTAGCAAGAGACAAAGTGATGTCAAGGTTGAAGACTATAGGAGAACTGGTAATGCAATATTGAAAACTGAATTTTAGCTTTTGGGAGCTCATCAGGAAGTGTATTGTTGCTGGCTAAGTGAAAAAAAACCATGGCTTGAAAATATCTTCATTAATGATTGATGATTTTCTGTTTTCCAGGAGCATATCCTCTGGCTCTGGTGAATTATATAACGTTGTCAGGGGGAGGATTCGATCATGTTCCGGGCGCGGGAGTCAGACTTAAGACTATGGACGATTTGGCTGAAGAGGTAATTATGCAACATTCATTTTCATTTTAAGACTAAATGTACTCTCTCCTGGCTTTAAGGCATGTATCAAGATCCCTGATACAAGGACTTACTATGATGCATTTGTACAGTCAAGGGTTTCGAAAGATATTGTGGCGGCATCAGAAATAAGTGACTCGAATCTTTGAGTTACTGGCTTGTTTGAAATAAAAAAACATTTATACATATAACATTTTATTTCCAATAGCTTTCTTACGACAGAATGCATCTCTTACCAATTGTAATAACAGTTCCAGACAGAAAAAATATCATCACACCCAAGTCGCCTGAACCCCGACCTGCTAGAAGAATGCAACCGTCTCGAAATCAAACGAAGACTAAAAGACAATGACCTCTCCAAGACCTTAGTGTCCACACTTCAAGATTTAATCACCAAAACATACCCTGATCACAAGCTAAACTTGACAGATGAACACGTTAAAAGCGTTCTAAATTGGTCTGTATCTCGAATATCAAGAATAGAAGAACTATCATCGAAGAAATACGGTTTCCTATGGATTCTACCGAACAACACCACAAAAATCAATCAGGAACTGCTCAAAAAACTGGTCGAAAACTTGGAAGGGCTAGAAAAGTTTGACCAAACGTCTCTAAAGGAGAATTTAAGGAGTTTCTCAGTAGATAATAATGTGAAGTTTCCAGCGTTCATGAAGATGCTCCGGTCCGTCATCAGCGGGTTGGATGAGGGCCCAGGAGTCGCAGAAATGATGGATTTGTTAGGGAAGAGTCAGTCGTTAGAAAGAATTAAAGCTGTTGTACGATATATTGTGGTTTTTTTTTTAACGAAAAATTAAGAAATTAAGTATGTAGGTAAATAATCCCTTCCGTTTACTAAATCTTTTTTTGCAATAGATTTACAGCCACAGTAGCTTCCAAGATAAGATAGTAGTAGGTAGGTATTTCCCTTTCCGTGTTCAATTCGAGAAACCGGTTGATATCACCTGGTAGACCAGTGACTTGGAATTCCCTTTTTGAGTTTTTCTCAAATATCTCAAAAACTAGACATACTACTTAGGTCAAAAATCATAACACCCCCTGGGATATTTTTTTTACATATTTTACTGGATGACTTTGAATTGACCTTGACCGTGAACTTTGAAGACAGCTGTTTTGTAGAACAAAACAAGGCTATTTGAACATATAGACGTCAAAAAAAATATGGATAAACAGGCGCTAATTATTACTTGACTTTAGAGCAGCGTTTATGAACACGGTTTTTGGAGGGCATGTATTTACATAACGGGTCACAAAAAGCGTGAAAGGGAAATAAGCAGTAGGTACCTAGGTAGAGATCGTCTAATATTAAAACTACACGCACATCCAGAAAAAGAAACTACAATCATTTGAAATGTGTGTGCAACAAGCAATGGAGGGGCGTGCAATTTTAAACTGGACCATCTAATTTATCAAGATTTCGCTTACTTGGCTCAAAAGACCAAACCAATAAAAACCATAAGTCGATGTTCTCGTAAAACAAGGTCATCTAAACCGTAGTCTAATAATTTACTTTCTTTCATCTTTTTTTCTGAAGAGTGGACATTTTATAGTCCAATTTATGAGTAAATCCAGTAATAAAATGGGCTCAACAATAACTCCATGGTTTAGGGCTGTAATACGTGGCTATTCGGGCATTGAATGGTGGCTCTCATCTGTATAAGTACAATAGCTTTTGTCCGCGATTCGTCTGCGTGGACTTTAAAAAGTATCCTATGTGGTAATCCAGGTTATAAACTATCTATGTGCCAAATTTCATCCAAATTCGTTGAGCCGTATTTGCGTGATTGAGTAACAAACATCCTGTTTCACATTTATAATATTAAGTAGTAGGACAGCCCCATTGGTCTCTTGGTCGAAAGCGCGACAGCTGGGCGTGGGGTCCTGGGTTCAATTCTCAGGTCGGGCAATGTGTTATTGGGTTATTCCATTAGGAATTTCTTGGTAGCAGCCCGGAGTTTGGAAGTTGGCGGTTTGATACTTCCGTGCCTTGGAAAGCACGTAGAGCCGTTGCTCCTGCGCCTCATCTCTCTCCGGTCGTGTCGGAATGCCGTCCCATCGGACTATGAGAGTGAGGGAAGAGAGAGTGCACCTGTGTTTGCGCATACACTTGTGCACTTTAATTTCACGCACCGAAGACTAGTCTACATTAAGATTGGCCGCCATTGCCGAAATTCGGTCTAGAGGAGTATTAGTAGGCCTTTATTCCCGATGTCCACCACTTGTCTGGCCACCACTGGGGGACAGCGAGACAACTTTAAAACATTATTCTCGTTGTCCACCACTGGGGGACAGCGTCACAACTTTGTAAATTATTTCCATTCGCCACCACTGGTGGACAGCGACACGGATTTTTTAACATTCCCTATGGCCGCCGTTGGGGGACAATGGCACAACTCTTTTGATCCGATTCCCACTGGCCATCAATTTAAATTGTTTAATCTATACTTTCAAATAAAATAAACTAAATGTCCAAAAAAAAAACACTAATTTTCCGAAAAAATTACTAAGTTGCCGAAAACATATAATTAAGTTCCCGAAAATCGTAACCCTAAACGGTCGACGTCAGGGGCACCCCGAGAATCGGTTGGTTAGGTTCCTTTAAACCCTTTAGACAGAAATAGGAGCCCCGCGAAGCGGGGCTCCGTCGACCTGCTTATTAACCCTAACCCACGCCGGTCGACGTCAGGGGCACCCCGAGGTTTGGTATGTTAGGTGTAAGGTTGATTCTAAATTTATAAGCTGGTGGAAAAATATTACGTCAGCAAATATTGCACTCATTCACTTGCATTCATTTTTAGTGGGAATCGGATCAAAAGAGTTGTGCCATTGTCCCCCAACGGCGGCCATAGGGAATGTTAAAAAATCCGTGTCGCTGTCCACCAGTGGTGGCGAATGGAAATAATTTACAAAGTTGTGACGCTGTCCCCCAGTGGTGGACAACGAGAATAATGTTTTAAAGTTGTCTCGCTGTCCCCCAGTGGTGGCCAGACAAGTGGTGGACATCGGGAATAATCGATTAGTAGGATTAGGTACTAGGTTAATCAGGGTGTCTTTTCACATTTTCTTTTCATTCAGGCTACTCCTGCTGGTTCCCCCATATCGACTGGCTATGCTACCTACACTATGGGTAAGCTAATAAAGTAGGTAGGAAGTTTAATTTTAGCCGGTGCGTCTAAAGCTCTCATACTTGGGAGGTTATAGGTACACTTCAGCCACCGGGTAGCCGGAACTTCTGATAACAGCTTTTTCCATTTCCATAAACTGCTGGCTAAATCATGGTATTCTTTGGTGCTATATTTCCTTCTTAGGTCTAATAAATTTTCAAAGCTTTTGAGTTAAACTTTAAACATTCTTTCTACGGTCAAAACATAGATACCACCTACTCCAGGGTTATTCTGAAAGCATAATTATGTCTAAGGACTAGAATAAAACCAACACATTATGAGTAACAGTTTAATTTATTGAATTCCCAAGTATAAATATTAAGAGAAAATATCGACTTCGATTCTGAGTTACACCAACTCCACAAACGGGTTTCAGACCCACAAAAAAATCAGAAAAGTGAAGGCTGCACATCTAATAAAAAAAATTGAGCCGTCACGGGACGCCTGGCAGATGTGAAACATACCATCGCATAGCGTGGCGACGCGTCGCCACGCCAACAATCGGTTTTACCTGCGGCTATAGATGTTTCACATCAAATTATAAGACTTTTTCGAGTTATTGAATTAGTCGGTAAGGTAGGTACTCTAACTTGTAATTTATTTTGTTGGAAATGTAATGCAGTAGAAGCTGAATATCACAAGTAAACAACTGGGTAGAAAGCGGCTCACATTCCTTTTTAGCGCTTCAGCAGAGTTGCCATTTTCGACCTTTAACGAAACATAATTGAACATAAACCATGGAACTTGACTAAACAATTAATGCCTTCAATATGATTTAGTAGGCATGTTCGGATTATCAGTCGAATTTATTGGTTTTCTATTTATGTCCACACCACATCGACCGGATTCGTCTAATTAATTTAGTCGGCTATTAAAGCGCATTTTTATTATAACATATGATGAAACACGTAGTTAGACACATTTTTTTTTTTTTTAGTTGCATTTACTTAATCATTGAAAAAAATCGGAGCAGTCTTTGGGGACTGCCGATAGAAGTGAAAACTAAGTAACTTGTAAACCCGCTCATGGGAAGCGTGCGGTGACGCGAGTTCCATGATTTTTGTTCACCCGAAAAGTGCTCAACGCGCCTAAAGAAGTTTTCACTTCAAAAAATTATTAAGGAGACTAGCAGAAGGCTGGGTCAAGGGGGAAGAAAAACAAAGAGATAGGTACCTAATTAAAGTAAGACTTACCAACTTTACAGCGATGTGCAACCTTTTTATAAAACAAACAAACCACAACAATTTGGATCAATGACTGTTTAATAAATTAACTTAAAATACATTGAGCAAAACTTTATAAAACTAAATTAAAATACGAAAATAATCACACGTCACACTAAAACGAAAATCAGAGTTCTGCAAGATGTCAAAAACGCATTATAAAGTCATCCATAAATAACGTCACACGATTTTCTTGATTTTTGGAGCCCTCTCCTCACTCTTGTCACAGGTCATATTTGTGTGATCCCCGGCCCTTAGAGCGACTCCATAAATTTTGCAATTTTAAATTAAACTTTATTGGTACCGTAAAACGGGGTGAATAGGAACGCAGGGGTGAATCGTAACGAAACTTTAAAAGGAATTTTAACATTTAAATAATATAATTTGTTGCCAACAAGGACACGTAATCGGTTAATTATAATACACGTTAGAGTCCTTTTTGGCGACAGACTATAATATTTTAATGTTAAAATCCCTTTTAAAGTTTCGTTACGATTCACCCCTGCGTTCCTATTCACCCCGTTTTACCGGTATTTAAAAGTTTTTCGTTAGAGTTGAAGTTTCGTTATACATGTGACGTCACAATGTCACAATCTGTTGACCCCATCTCACCACCTTAACGTGTGACGTAATTTAAGAATGGCCCCTAGTTAGGGGAAGATCACCATTTAATTTCATCATTTGAGTATTTTCTTTCTTGGCATCGGCAATAACTTCTGTTACAAACGTAATCCATTAAACACAGTCTCAATAAAAACAATTAGAACAAAATACAAAAACAATCGTACTTAAGTAAATACTAAAAATTTGGTCTTGCTTCACCTAATTGATACCGTTCGTATACAATCCATTATTATGCAAACAATATCTAAATGAGTATTAGAACGATTTAGTGATAAATTTTATATAAATCTCGTTGGTCTGGTATAGTTTGACCGATACCGCTGTACCGCGCCTTAAGAATGCGCGGAGAGGAGGGGGGTGGGGGGCCGCCTTGAGCGTTGACGAATGAGCGGCCTGAACTGCCCCCCATGAGCTGCGCACATACCTAAGGCGCGGTACAGCGGTATCGGTCAAGCTATAGCAGCAAGTGCTACCGCTGAACATGAGGTCCTGGGTTCGATACCCGGGTCGAGCAACGTGTTATTGGGTTTTTCCATATCGAATTGCTCAGTAGCAGCCTGGAATCTGGATTTATGCCCGGTTGACGGCAATAGCTCGCTCCCTATCTGGGACTTAAACAGAAATGTGGGTATAGTATGGGTACATCTCTGCCTGACCCTTCGGGGAATACAGGCGTGATGTTTATGTTCTTTTATTATACAGCGTGGCGCTACATTTTTTAACCCTAGTTTGAGGGAAGTTCCGAGATATACTAATCAACAATGAAAAAAAAAAGTTATAAATGCTTGAACGTAAAATTTTGGAAAAATCTCAATAAAGTATAAAAATTGACATAACTCCCTAACTATAAAACTTTAGCTTGGGAAAGTAAGGTTCAATAATTAGTAAATGATCTCCTCTATATGCGTATTTGCTATGGCGGGTCCAGATCCAGTCAGCCTGTATAAAATTTATCATCAAATAGTTGGTATAGCACTAACTAATCACACTTTAGCAATAACATTTGAAATAATTTTAGACAACTAATATTAAGACAACACTGTGTACATTGTTTTATTCTCACAACTTGCATCAGGAACATACCGATATTACAGTGACTAGATAACTTAAACATAAATTATTGTTTTAATTTTGGCAAGCAACCCTTTTAGATTTAACAAACGAATTTATAAAATTAAAAACAAACTCCATGTTAAATAAGTATACCTACTTACAGCAATAAACGTACATAATGCTTACTTACATCTCACAAATTACAACAATTGAAGCTATTGCTTTATCAATTGGAAGCCCCGAATCGGAAGACATGGCCAACCGTCGTACGGTAAGACAAAAATATTAAAAAGAATCTGACTGATCGCAAGATTGGGTAATATTGCGCAGTTGCAGCCTAATGCCGCCGGGAAAGATTGCACAGATATGGAAAGAAAACTATTAACTACTCCTTTCAATTTTTCCGAGTTATAAACATTGCTGCCAAAATCAAAACAAAAGAATTACAACATCTAAGTAGAAAAATCGAAGCGAAAAATCGATGCTTATTGCTTAATTGAAATCGTAAAATAGTTTATAAAGAATTATTATAATATAACGACAGCATTATTAAAACTGACTTAAACATATTGATATGATTACATTTGTAAGAAAAACTTTTAGAAAGTATCGGTTTGTCGTTTTCTGGCGACTTAAGGTAAGGGGTGGAAGGGAAATGACTTACCCAGTAAAGAAACAGGCGATTGAGTTGTTGTGTTCCAGAAAAGTCATTTGAATCGATTAACGTTTTTATCGACCAGCGCATATAAGATTTTGGCAAAAAAAAAAACGACCTATTTAAGGAAACTGGTCCTATACTCCAGAAAACGACAACTTTGAAAAAACTTTACATAAACACTGAAAATTTAACAACTATAATTATTTAAAAATTCACAGCAATTGAAATATGTAATGTAAAAATTAAATATCATCAAACATCAAATCTCACACCAGATGTAAAACTCCACATTTATTTTACTCGAAATATAAAAACACTTACAAATAATGAAAGTACAACGATTATTTTTCAATTACATTTTATTAATAACTTCGAATATATGTATTTATTTCGTTAAGATTTACAGGGTTGTTACGATTTGGGATTTCATCGAAGAAAATATTGCGAACATAGGTTTTATGTAGATGAAATCATTGATACAACAATAGGTATAATATCTACAATTTGAATAATTATTACGAATAATATGGACGCATTTTTATGTGATGCTTAGCTCGACCAGTTCTCCTCAAACGACATTCGGTCAAGTAAGTATGTTCAGATTCAATGTCCAATGTTACGAGTAGTGCTCTTAAAGATTTTTTTCTGATCTTTCAGGTTTTAAACTTCGCATAAAAACGCATCATCTATTTTTAAAAGTAGATATATTTATAATTTCGAATAATCCTAAATCATCTAAGGCATTAAACGATCCGTTTAGTCCACGGCGGAAATATTTACTAGTTTAGTATTAAGTTCGAGTTTACAAAACTATTATAAATATTCAATATAAATACAAGTATGTATAGACGACACACGTTCATGTACACTAGTACATGTACTGGATACTCTGTAGAGATACATTTTATAAAAGACATTTATAAGGCAGATCATATAAGGAGAGGCGATCGCGTGGAACGAATAATTACTGAAATAATACAAAGTTTAATTTTAGGCCTCATTACTCACAAACAAAAATAAAATCAGCAGTTGTTAAAAAACGTATGTATTTTGGCGACTCAATCACTGGATTTGAATAATCGTATAATGTACGACCAAGTCGACAAGAGTGTTAGCGGCCTATTTCTTATTTCCCGATCCATCTGTTGTTGTCAATTAACTGAAAAATACATTCATCCCACGCGATCGTAGCATTTATCTAAGAGATATAAATAAAATTATAAGAGATCACATTTTATAGATAGTCTTATAACAGTTTTATAAAATTAGATTGTCTGTCATAGTTCACACAGACGTAATGAGATTGCTTCATATTATTTAGAATTTTGAATTAAGAATAAGACACCTAATGTAGCGACTGTCTACTCTATTCGACCACCTTTGGTGCGCTATCTTACCCACCCCATAGACTAATTGTACGCACCTAATCTAAACAGTCACGTTACAGTGGCTTCTTTAATAGTCTATACAGCTATTAACAGTCTAATCGTCTATGGTACTTAATATCTGGTTTTATTCAATGTTATTGCTATAAAAACTGCACTAAAAATGAAGCTTGTGTCGTATCATTGGGTAATGAAAGGTCAAGTGTGCGGTACATTCAGACTTACTCTGATTATGTTTGTATACATTTTCCTCAAGGCTTGTACTTATATGACGTAGGTATCGGTAAAATTATTCTATGCTATATTTTTACGTCTAACTGCTACGCAAACACTTACTATTTTGTGCATAATACGGGTATTTTTGGTGCTGAATAAATGCTGAAAATTGGACTTGCAGTGTTTAATATTGGCTTAGAATGTAAGTGTTGGAAAGAAACTGCGATATCGATTTTTAATGACAATAAATCATGCAATGTAGGTACTTGCATTTTCTCAACTATTTTCTCAATTTCCCTCGGGAACAGTGTTGCCAACTTTATTTTTTAGATGATCTTACCAGACGCTAGGAAAAATCGTATTTTACCAAGAAGTTTGGAAAAAATATAGTACGCTTGAAAATTTCAATACAACAACAGCAAATGATTTATATGCGAAATGTAATTATAACTTTTAATTAACATTTAATATTTGGCATGTAGATAATCTATTTATAATAGATTAGCAAGGATAACAAGTAATTTTTTTTAACCTTGGTTAGATCATCTTTTTTAAATTATAGGAAAATACCTGTGACATGTAACATTTCCAATTACGAATTTGTAGGTGGATGACAGCTATCCCAGATCTTCTACAAGAGTTATAAGTTTTTTTATTTATTAAAAAATAATCAAATGACTTTCGAGAATCCAATGCAGACAACATAAGTACAAAAATTACATGAAAACGAACATGTTAAGGTGGAACCTTCAGGGTAGCCCGCGAAATTCAAATTTTGTTACGTTTTTTGCAATTTGCAGGTCATTGTCAGGTTGTATTTTGATTAAAATATGATTCGCGACCGTAACAAATACGGCTTTACAGAATTATAATCTTTAGAATCAGCAATACAACTCCTTAAGTTAGAAATGGCGTCAAATGTCATGATTTCATGAAATAGTCATTCAATACAGTAATATGAACTTAGAGAGATGTACTGCTGATTATTTATAAGGAAAAATTAATTTAATTTGTTTTATTTTTGCTATGCGTATTAAAAGATTTGAAAAGGTCGTATATTTGCGTACGATTTCTAATTAACGATCGTACATCGTATCAAAGCCAAAAAGGTCGTATGAATACGATCTAAATCGTACGGTTGGCAACACTGCTCGGGAATCATCGCCTTACCGAATGCAAACGAATGCTAGTTTCCATCAATTATTAGATTTATCATTTATAATAATTTGAATTCAGAACTAAGTACTTTATTGTTGTTTTGTTTTTTACGTAACAACAATAAAGTACTTAGTTCTGAATTCAAATTATTATACATAATAAATCTAATAATTGATGAACATGAAAATTAGTACTCGTTTGTATTCGGAAATAAAATGATTCCCGAGGGCCATAGTTGTACTGTACCTGTGACTTTATTGACTGCCATAAATAATCTGTGTACCTACAAACTAAGTACATATTTCATGAGAAAATGCATTGTACACCAAATGTAAAATTTAAAAAAAAAAAATTTTTACTACAAGTCCTCTAGACGAATATGCATATTATTAACGGTTTTCATAAATTACTCTGCTACTATTATTATATTTATGGCAAATTTTGACTGGCTATGCGTTTATTTTTATTTAAGGAATAAAAGTCCCGACTGACTGATCTTATTTTTAGAAGAAAATACTGCAACGCGCGGTGGTAGATATATTTTTCTTTATTTGTTAAGTAACGTGCCACAGACAAGTCAGTATAGAGCTTTTATTATTTTCTCTAGATTTTCATAAAAAGAAAGTGGGGTGTAGCTGTGTGGTCAGGATGTAACTGCCTATATGCCTTTGCCGAAGAGATATTACTCTATTTTATTTAAAATATTTATTCGACAGTGCTATCTAGCAGTCTTTTCCCGATAAACACGGGTAAAGTATTTTAGCCAAATAATGTAATAATTCGTTGTTCCAATAAAATGTCGTAAACAATTTCAACAACAATTTAAGAAAAATCTTTTAGTCTTGGAAGGCAATTTTGGCAGCTTTTAGAGGTAAACTATGATTAGGGACTAAATATTTATATGGGACGAAATTATGTTTTAAAAATTGTATGTTCAACAATGTTTAGAAAATAAATTTGTCGTAAATATTCAATAGGAAAATTTAAAATCGGATAATTCGTAAATATATTGACCATTTGCTAATAAATTCGCACAGTCTGTTCCCAATACATAATATTTGTTTCTTTTTCAATGTAAATTGATTCTGTAACGAGCAATATTATGAATATTTATATTTGCTCTACATAATGTTCATTTTCATTCATTTCCATGGCTGGTCCTAAATTTTTTTTTGCGTACCGCTTTTATTTGCCTTATTTTATGACTTTCAACTTGTCATAACCATAATATACGGTAGGACATAAATATAAAATTAAAAAAAGTATTGATTGAAATTCTTCAAATTTTATTCATTCTTTAAGTATTTAAATTAGAATATCCAGTAAATATATCAACCAGAGTGGCATTAAGTAAAAGTAATTTCACAGAAAATGCTTAGGATATATTCGTTCATAGCTCACAACTGCAATGATATAAGAAGGAATGAAAGAATTAACAGAGGTAGATATATTCGATGATCTAGCTTGAAATGTTGAAGAAAAAATATTTTTACCCTAAAAGTCAAAATAAGCTTAATGCTGTACGGTTTTAAGTAATCGATTTATTAATTTACGCTTTTTGGCAGACATGAATTGGCGAGTATAAATATTGAAATAAAAACCCATTAAACATGGAATGACAACACAATGAAACCACACCGTGAAGTGATACTTTCAAAATGATTTTTTGCTTGCCACTCATAGTTTTTCCTACATTATCAAAGAAGTCGATTTAAATTTCACAATCGATTCATAAATCGTATTCGGTAAGTATTCTTAATTATTACAAATAAGTATGTTGAACAATGCTCAGTTCAGATTGACAGCTGTCACATGCATCGGAACCGATTTGATTTTGATTGCGTATCGAATGTATTCGAGTCAGCGTCTATAAGTGACTATGATCACATAGTGATGTTATTAAGGGGTCAAAGCTCCACCTTCAAAATCGATTTTCTGATTTTTCTTTCATTTTCAGTTAGTCATAAGTTTTATATAATATCATCTTGCTATATCTAATTGGGATCACATGTAATATATTTTGGGAAATTTAATAGATATTATAATATTTTAGAAATATTTTCTTATTATTAATATTGATTATTTTAGTATAGACGAAAAATATATTTTATGCGTAAAATTCTGTTATATTCATATAGCTATTTAGAATAAGAGTTCTATATCTAGAAAAAAAGTTAAGTATATGGAAGAAAAATCAGAATCAATTTTCGCACAGTTAAGCGAGGCCATCCCCTTCGGAGCGGCCTCGCCGTCGTCACTGGAGTTCCTTTACAGCTTGCAGGATCCTCTTGACATGTCCTACTTTCGTGACTCCGAGGTCCTTGAGATCTCTCCTTGCTAAAGACAGGAGTTCCTTTCCAGTGACGTCATGTTTCGCAAATGCCTCAGAGTATTCGCTAAGCTGGAGTGACTCCAACCAGGTCTGCACTTCCTTAACTCCCCAGCAGCGGACTTGAGCAGCAGTAAAGGTGGGGGTTGGTCCTTCGGATACGCTTCGTCGCCCCCTCAGCCAGCGACTGCCCTTCTTTTGGACCTAAGGACCAGGAAGGGGCTAATGAAATGGCTGGGGTTACAGTTGTGTTGTGTGTACGTGAGGTTCTCGTGGGGGTTATAGTTTTTGGGATTTCATGCGTGTTTGGTGCTAAGAGGCATTCAAATGTTGCTTTTAATCTAATATGTTGGGGTCGGCTTCCTGTCTAACCAGATGCAGCTGAATACCAGTATTTTAAATGGAGTGACTGCCTATCTGACCTCCACAACCCAGTTACTGGGTAATATGATACCCCTTGGTAAAACTGGTTCTCAGACTTTCAGTCTACCTATTATATTATGAAGTTAGTAGTTTTTTTTGGCTCTTTCAAAATTATCAGAACGATTGAGCTAAGATTAACATAATATCAGTACGAAATAATATAATTTTAATTCTCTCTGATTGATTTATAAGTGAACGATCTTCAAGCATTTCTTGAGCTTTTGTTATCAGTTATAGGGAAGAAGAAACTATATTATTCTACTGTCTTGATACTACAAACTACAAATAAGAATACAATCGGATCCCATCTAATGAAAGTCTACGGTAAGGTTTAGGGATTCTGACGGGCGATTCGAACTGGGGATGTGGGCGTGAAATAAAGCACCGTTAGTTAATACGGCTAAATAATATTTATATTGCTTAAGCTATGTGCAGTAGTAATTGGAATGTCATAATGCAATATATAAAATTCTAACTGGCTGAAAATAAAATTGCAGTGCGTGAAAGCTCTAATGCACGATTTTCGTGTCCAATAGGTACTAAGCGTTCATAAGTGGCTAGCTAGGTGTACAGTGTACACATTCACAGTAAATGGGAAAGTCACGAGGCACCATCTTAAAAAAAATCTAATGGACATCTTGCATTAGGTTGCTTCGTTGAAACTAGATAAGCAATAAAGTCTATGTAGTGAATGAAGTAGTTTTCAAAATATACCTCGTCAGTGTGCAAGAATGCGTATCCGTCTTGCAGAGTGGTACGAGAGAGATGCGCACGTAGCGATGCGGCGGCACCTGCGCCTGCTCCGGTAATACCACCGCTCTCTACTAGCTCGTGACAGCTCTCCACCTAGACAGACGTGGTGTTATGTTAGCTATAGCTTCCAAGTCGTCCCAGACCGATGAAGGCCACTGTATGGTTAATGAAACAGAATTTTGCGATCAACAATGTACTTGTTCATCAAACGCCAATAAAGTCTAAAATTAAATAGGTACAGCGGCTAATAAACAACGGCTCTTAACGGCTTCTTTGTTTTTTTTTTCCGGGAAGAAAAAGCGGTGTAGCAGACTTAGCAACATGTTTCGTGGGGATAACGCTTCTTCCAGGCTTGAACTAGAACACTTTTAGTTGTTATTGCTTTTAGCAGTAAATATAGCAACTAACACTGCCTTATTACAAAATAATGTTCTCTTCATCTTTAGACATGGTTCACCATTAATCCAGTTTTGTTTTATAAGAACCTTATTATTATTATTATAGAAATATAGTTTTTTTTTTACAAAATTGTGAACTTACTCCGTTACTAAGTTGTAACTTTTGTATTAAGAACTTAACTTTAGAGAATAAATTTTGAAATACTGATAGTAACTCGAAGTTTTAAGTTCGGGCTTAAATTCAATTGATCGAATAAAGTTACCAGTGTAGCCAAAAGTCTTCGCAGCTGTGGCGCTGGCAGCAGCTTCCCATCAGCGTCTTGCAGCGCATCAGCGTGTGCAGCGACACGACGCGCCAATGACACGCCTTGAGAAACTCCGCCGCATGCTGATGTTTCGCTTATACACGACAGTTTTACCTACGATGTAAGAATTCTATTAACAAAGGTTCTATTCTAAAATGCGCTTAAAATATGATATTGTTCAGCAGAGTAAATGCTATAGATTGTGGCTCATTAATTCTAGTAAATAACCAGCTTAAATTACCGCAAGGATATTGTGAGCCTGTCAGTTGAGCGGACTATTGAAATAGCCTGTGTAGAGTTGGAGCAGTTCATTATATTAAGTATTATTGTTTTGAAAAGGTTATGGATGAATTATGGATGAAGTGTTGCACAAAATCTGTAATTCAAACCAGTCTATCATCACTTGTGGTGATTTTAATGTTAATTTGTCAGAAAATTCTGGGTTAAATACTAAGATTATAAGTAAAAATAAAATAGTTAATTTTATATTTAGAAAAAAAATGTTATTTACTTAATTTTACATTTTTTTTTCTATACCTATACCTTTTTATATAATACAATGACATGATTATTTACTTTTTAAAGTATTATATTATTTTAATTATTTTGAGGTGTAGAATGTAAGGTCTATGTGGGTCATTGTTTTAGTTTTAATCATGGTCTGGCAGTTTAAATAGTTTATGCGGCCTACCCAAATGTCCTTTCTTTGGTATTGTCCATCGAATCGTTGAGCTCCTTAATTTCTAAGTTGAGCGTCACGGTTACTGACAAATGCATGCACTGACTAGACAAGTCCACGCAATCTGTGTGGTTCTTTCCTCAAAAGTCAATTTCAGACAACAATCTACACGGTCTTCACATGATCTGATCAAGATTATGACTGGACTTCAAAAGAGACTGTATACTCTAGAGTTTGTTTCGGCCTTTCTTCTCAGAGTAGTTTGATACGAAACGTCGACCTCATCTAGTTTTAAAAATATGATTGAGTGTAAAAGTGTTTGTACAAACCTACTTACAGGAATAAAATCATTTAAATTTTGTTTATCATATGACGAGCTTAACATTCCTTGGAAAAGATCTGCATCAAAAGACCAAGATTTTGGTAAAATTTTGTTCCCTGGATTCGGATCTAGTTCAAAATAAACTTTAAACGCCTTTGCGGTCTATAAACGGTCCGTAAAGGTGTAAGGGCCTTATCATCTTATACTTACATGTTTAACAAGCGTGTTGACATCATCCAGCAATGCTAGAAGTTGAGAGCTCTCAGTAGGTGACATTGCAACTCGTGGACTGCCAGGGCCGCCGCCTGCGCCGGATCCAGCCAGAGCACTCGCTTTGAGTTGCTGCTTCTCGTCCCAAGTTCTGAATGATGCAACGGTTGATACAGTGCTCGAGATTTCGAAACAATAAGTTTGAAAAGAAAGTAAGTTTCTAACAGCAAAATGTGCAACAAGCTTGACAAGTTGTCATGAAGACCAACGAAATGATGATTCAAATTATTGCTGTATGCATCTCTGATTGAATCGCTGGCTTCATATTTTTCATTGCACGTAATTTAGGATAGAACATTGCTTCACTAGTACTTCAGTTTCTATTAAACCTGTTCTTAATCTTCTTTAGAGTGACTTATTGACTCACTACTTTGCACTACCGAATATCAAAAATAAAAACATTCACCACTGACCTAAACTTCACTAACCTAAGACTAGTTTCAAGAGCTCTGGACCGGCACAGCATCTGGGCTCTGTTCTTGTGTATGATCCTGACGCATCCTGGAGGTTGCAGCCAAGCTTCACCATCCACTTGCACTGGTACACACTCTTCGCCCAGGATGTTGATCTGGACTGCACGACATTGGGCAATGCGGTGCTTCTGGAGGTTGATCAGCCGGGAAGCCGCCATTTGAGCTGAGCCGAACACGGCTACAACCTGTTTGGAATATTGGGTTATTGGTTCTTCGATACTGAGTTGGTCTTTGTTGTAGATTGAGATACGTGGCCTATTTGCTTCGTAATTAGCGTAATACCTACTATTCATTAAATACCAATATGATAATGGACAATTTCAGGAGTAAAGAATAAATACACAATATCGGCGGTTGGTCATATGATAGTATTGTTTTGATCTTTACTATATTTCTTTTTTTTTTTTTTTTTAAAGTAGTTTTATCGAAATGATGAAAGTAATTGTATCAAGTTGTTTTCCTCACATAGTTAATAATAACGTTTATAGTTACGTATCAAATTCCTATCAAAACATTTATTAGAGTAATAGGCCTTTGACTAGCAGTAAACAGAAGGCTTCCAAGATTAATAGCGATCAAAAGATGATGCGACAGGATGTCCTCACTGACCAACAACGACCGGATGTATGTCATTGAAAACCTCTTTTCAAGACTGTCATTTGTTACTGTGGCGGTCAGGTTCAAATCATTGTGGGGAAAAAAGTTACAGCTAAAACAAAAACTTGCGTCACTGTGGCAAAAAAATCATTCATTACAGTACGAATAACAAAATTAACTAATCATCATAACACAAGAATAACAATGCATCACAATAATAATTGTGATTTTTTATAAGGACCGCCAATGCAACAACTATTGTTACTCCGCATACCTGGCTGATGATAAGCGACGACGTGCGAAGAAACGGGGGAGGGTGCTGTAAATGTGTTCTCATCTCAGATAATATAACACGGGAGAACCCTTACGAAGACTTCCCCCTCTGTAGAAGTACAAGAACAAATGTTCTAGTACGTTCATAAAAACTACTCTGTCCAGATATGAGCGCCGCATTCGACGACTCTGACAAGAGTCCCAATGTTCTCCTAGCTCTCAACCAGTAGACCAAGCGCACCTTGCCAAGGCGCGAACTTAGAGCTTCCCTCCCACCCGTTGAAGACACAGATGATTCTCTGCCTCCTGACACTCCAGACGAAGTGCACGACATCATTTAAAAGCTTCAAAGCGGAAAGTCCCCGGCTTAGATGGTATCACCAATAAGGCATGCAAACTCCTTCCCGCTGCTCTCATGATCCTAATGACTGCCATCTTCAATGGCACCTTGAGCAACATCATTCCGCAAGCGAGCAAAGAGGCTACCGTTATCGGTATCCTTAAGCCAGACAAGCCCAATTCTGATCCCACGAGATACCGTCCCATCAGCCTCCTCAATGTTCTCGACAAAATCTATGAGAGGCTTATTTATAAGCGTCTCAAAGACTATGCTGAAGACAAGAGCCTCATCCTCAACGAGAAGTTTGGTTTCTGAACCGAACACTCTTTCATCCAACAAGTCTACCGTATCGTCTAGCACTTAAGCGTGTTATAAAAAATAAAAAAGTCGTTTTTTTCAGGCATCGAAGGCACAAAACGCTTTAGTATTACCAAAAAAAACGTACAAACTATTTTAGTAGTAACATACAAGAGTACAAAAAGAAAACAGCATCCAATTAGAGGAAGATCTATCAAGCCCCATTTCTGACATGTAGCTTGATAAACCTATCCATTGTAGGCCCTTCTAACCTATCTGAAAAATCTTCAGGATGCTGTTGCTGCTCCCTCTCACTCTGCGCATCATTGATGCCACTTTCTTGCGCATAATCGAGAAATAATCGTCAGTGTGCGCATCAGCGAACATCCCTGACGCACTACAATAGCGCGGAAGCCTCAACAGCGCCTTGAAGGCATTGTTATATTGAATGCGCAGTGTGTTGTCTGCTTTTTGGGTATGATTAGCCCACAGACTGCTGGTGTAAAATCTATACATGTAATAAAATGGTAGGAAAGTCAAAACTGTACATTGAATATTTTTTTAAAGAATACTTTGGGTGTGATCTACAATCGATACCGAAGCCAAAAAATTTTTTTTTTGAATTTTTGTCTGTTTGTCTGTATGTATGTCCGGGATAAACTCAAAAAATACTGGACGGATTTGAATGTTTTTTTTTGTTGTATAGGTATTAAGTGTGAGCAACATATAGGCTATAATTTATCTTGGAAACTTGAACACCTGATGCAGAACCGCAACAAACCAGCTAAACTATAAGAGATACAAAAATGGCACCATAGCAAAAATTGTTCCACGTTATGAGCATTTTCTGCTGAGAGAATAAATTTGAAGATCTGGAACACCTGATGTGGAACTCCCAAGAGCCCAGCTACACTATAACATATAATGGATCGACGTCATAGCAAGAGTTGTTCAGCCTGATGAGCACTCTCTGTTGACGTATAAAAATTGAAGATCTGGAACACCTGATGTGGAACTCCAAGAGCTCAGCGACACTATCTATACATCTATATCTATATATCTATACATAATAATAAAATGGTAGGATAGTCAAAACTGTACATTGATTTTTTTTTTTAAAGAATACTTGGCGTGTGATTTACAATCGATACCGAAGCCAAAAATATAGTTTTTTGAATTTTTGTCTGTTTGTCTGTATGTATGTCTGGGATAAACTCAAAAAGTACTGCATGGATTTACTTCTTTGGCACGAATATTATTAAGAAGTCGGGTCAACATATAGGCTACATATTATCACGCTATCACCTACGGGGAACGAGCAATGAACCTTTATTTCTTCAACGCATTCGGTAACAACGTGTAGTCTAACGACACATATTTGAATGTTGCTATTATGTTAACCATGCTATAAGCTAGCTTCACACTATAAAAATCACGCAAGATAAGGAACTAGGCCGATAAACATAATTAAATGAATATAAGTAGTATCAAGACAATTTTAAAGTAGCGCCAATTATGAGATTTCAAAAACATCAAGTCGAATTACATGTGTAAGCCCTTTTTGGATATAAATAATTTAAATTTGATCATGTTGGCGAGGTTAATAGTTGTTTTTAAGTGTCATAGATGGAGGTGTGCATTTTCTTCTTAAAAATTGTATCGTTAATTCGTGTCAGAGAAGAGCAAGACAATTAAAAAAAATGTGTTTATATAAGTTTTAAGCTGCTTCATCTATTTCTTATAAAATTCATCGAGTTTGTCTGTATGTAATAACAATCAGAACTCAAAAATAACTGCATACATTTATAACAAAATTTAAACTCGAAAACGGCACGCTGTAAGCAATTTGAGCTAAATAACGAAGAAAGAGGAAAATTAAGCATGCCATATAATTATATCTCAAAGATAAGACATGCTCATTTTTTTACAGTACAGAATAATAATCATCTGCTTCAGTCACAACTTATGACTTAATTTAGCAGAATCACCATAATGTCATTTATTCAAAGCAGGCTGAAAATCAGCACTTTTTGAAGGTCAATTTTATAAAAGACAGTCTCCCTCTGTTACTGCACTTTCTGTAGATATGAAATGTAAAGAAGAAACGGGTAAATGAATGTTATTTTAAAAGGTATAATCGTAGTTATTTTTGGTGCTGTATAGCGTTCACGCAGACGACGTCGCGGGCACCAGCTAGTATTTGATAAAACGCCTTAAAAACTGTTATTTTAACCGGTACTGAACAGCCAGGAGACCTGCGAGCTAGCATGTTTCCCCTCACAGCCATTGCCCTGCGCTCTCTTTCCATATCTGAGTCATCTTTAAGATCCTCCGTTATGCATCGACATCGGCTTATTAATTTAATATAAGATTTACCAACTGGGGAGTGCCAGACCGTTTCGTGCTCATGTTACGAGACGTTTTGTCGGATCGCACCTTCCGATATCGCATCGCGGGTTCAGTTTCCTCCCCTCAACCCATTCGCGCGGGAGTCCCTCAGGGCTCCGTGCTATCTACTCTCATCTTCACGCTGCTTACCAGCGACATTCCAAAGAGTAAGTGCTCATATACACGTACGGTACGCACTAACGGCAGAGGTAACTGCAGCCGTCGATACTCGTCAGCGGCAGCAGCAGACGCGTCGGCAGCTGCCGTCGGCTACTGTCGACGTCAGCCAGTTTTCGCCACTTTTGTTTAAATCCCAAGTAATAAGGAGTGAGTCATTACCGGGCACAAATCCAGACTCAGGGCTGTTATTGAAAAATTTCGGATGGAAAACTCCAATAACATTTAGCCTGACATGGGAATCGAACCCAGGACCTCATACTCAACAGAAACGCTTGCAACTCTGTAGTAACGAGGTAGAGGCTCACAAAATGAATACACAACATTTAATGAGTGGCGTCGTAATATAGGTCGGGATCTGATTTAGAACACCTATGATATGGAGTTGTAACTAAAGATGACATGTCGGATGTTTCGTTAAGAGTTCCTCTCTAATGAAACATAGTTTCATTTCTGTGATCCTTGTTTAAACTATCTGTAGGAACATAAAAAAATGGTACTTTTCAATAGTAAGAATATCTGAAGAATGAGATATACGACACCGCATTAAAAATAATCTTTTCATTATAATAAGTGTATGTAAGACCTTGAAACTGACCTCAAGTATCCGATCATCGAAGGAGGGAGCGAGGAAGAGGTCATCTCCCCTCGTTCCTCCCCAGAAGTTGGTCCCTCCCATGAATGAGGGTATGTTCAGAACGACAATGCCCTGCAACTCTGGCAGGGGAATCCTTTGCCCGTCACATTCAAGCTGTACCCTTTGACCGAGATGCCTGTGTTAGAAAGGAGAAAAATGAGTTTTATTGAAATTACAGTCCGCCTACAATGAAAAACTATATACTCGTATCGCTATAAAAACTAGAAACCAGTTGAACAACAATGTAAATTATTTATAACGGTAGAAAATGATTGTGTAGTTTGTGGAAGTATAAAATAGGTATTTCACAGAGTTACAATACTATGTGAGAACTCTAACATGGAAAACATTCAAGATCACTACGTCTTCCAGTACGCGGTCGCCAATCCAGAACTTTTCGGCCCCATCGGCCATCTGTTCTACGAGCCATATCCTGCCCTGCCCACTACCACTTAAGTTTGGCAAGAAATATAGTCGAGTGGAATTTGCTGCGTCAGATTAGTTTCTATCAGTGGGTCAAACATTTGTGGCCAGAAACAAAAAAATAAAAGAAAGATAAAAATAGCGAATGTCTTACCTGTAAGTCCTGTTAACCCATTCCTTAGACCCAAGCACTCCATACCACATATAGTTCCTCGCCCTCGACCTACACTTCTCGGGATGTTCCTCCCTCTTATTATGAAAGTCCAGCGTTATCTTCGCATCAATCCCGATGCCAAAGTAATTGTTCATCACAGCCCTTTCATAGAACCCTTCTAGAAGAGTCTCGTCAGGGTCCATTAGAGGACTGACTGCGGCACATAAGGCATCAGCGTTGGCTAACAGACATTGGCTGATGAAGCCTTGGGTGACGTGAGGCCAGGCTGGTAATTGGACCAAGGGGTTTATAATGGGCAGCTTTTTGGCCTTTTCATTGGCCTCTTTAGATCCGAGGCCACTAGATGCGCCACCTTCTCCCCATATTGATGACACAGATGTTGATAGTCTAGAAAAGAACAGTATCTGAATGGTTGTTTGAATTTTCTTTGGATATATTGTATTTGAACGGAGAATTGCGAAGTTGCAGTTCAAATAGAATTTTATATCAAATAGCTGCGACATTATTTGTGAGCATTTTTATAGACATTCTCTTTATTGAACATGCAAATGTAAGCATAAATGTCATAGAATTTTCAATACACGAGGGAACTTTTGAAATATACCTAGTTCTTATATTTAATAATAGGAAAGAACATGAAACTAGGTAAAAATAACATAGCATTTCTTGTTCCTCTAGAGATCTTGAGAAAACATCGAAATACATTATTAGGCAAACAGTGTTTTCTTTCGAAAGAGTCTTGGCTTGTGCCTCGCGGCTTTACATACATTTTCAAGTTGAATACACAACAAAAATAACGTTTGTCCCTGAGAATATTCCGTACAATATTCAAATTCGTTCGAAAGAACCGAGAAAATACGATAGCAGACCTCTTTGTACAAATAGACATGACAAAAATGTAGGTACGATCGACTGGACTGTCTAGGTAGTAAAAATAATGTCCTTTCAAGATATTTTAAGATTAATACTACGATTAATTATTCATATTTGTACAAGTAGGTATGTCTGAGAGTTGAGAAATGAGAAAATGTTTTTGGCGTTTATCTTTTGCCAACGGGGAGGCTCACTGAAGCTTATAATTATCAAATTCGATATTTTGGTTCACATTGCGTTAACATAACGTTATCCCTATAAAACCTTACGGAGGCGAAAGTAAAACAGATGATAGACCAGATAGACCTAGCGAAAGAATATCTATTAAATAGAACTTTAATGCACTTACTTATCAGGTTCTCCAGGCTTGTAGAGGCTCCCACATGATATCCTCCTGGTAGCAGCAGGTGAACAGCTCAGGAACTTCCCATATTCAGGGTCTGTATGTCCTAAAAGCCTTGGATTATCCGACGATCTCCTTTCCCTGGTGGTACCTATACTTGGCTCCGGAGAATTCACGCTAAGAGTATCTGTACCATGATCAAAGATATCACTTAGAACAGATGCCATGCGGCTTGGGCATGTCTTTAAACTCTTTTTGTCCTCACTATGCGAAGGAGATGGTGGTTCCACTACAACGCTTACTTGCGGAAAACCGCCTATATCTGGAACAGTCGCCTGGTCGTCACAAATCAGTCTCGGAGGTGCCATATAGTTAGGAGTTTCAGCACTTTTGACACTGAGTGTTTCTTCAGTCGTTTTTGGAAGCAGATGTATTAAGCTCACGTCGGTATCCACGCGTTTCTTTAAACTTTTTCTAAGCTGCTTTTTAAACGACTTTCTCGCTATATCGTTCCCTTCTTCAAAATGAGCGAGACTGCAATACTTGATCTGTTCCTCTACTTTTGTTGCATTTTCGATGTAGAATACTCTGTTCTCGAATCCGAACTTCTCTGCTTCGGTATCTTTGGGTTTTTTCATTTTCGATATGTATTTAATTTTTGCCTCGTTGTTTTTCTCGAGGCTCGGGTTCCGACTGTCCATCGCGATGTCTGACACGGTGTCGGACGTGAATAGAGTTGTGTCATCTGTATACGTTTCGTTTTCACCGTTCTTTCCCATCATTGCCAACAAAACTTCCTGTCCAAGCATTGAACTGATATCGTCCATGATTGATTCTCCGTGTAAAGTTTCGGAGTTCACATACGTCGTTTCTGAGATTTCGGGAGAGTCAATATGTCCGATTCCCATACCGCCGGCTTCTTCCATTTCTTCTGGCTTAGAATCGTTTATTTCCGATATTAAACTAAAATCCTCGCTAATATTGGACCCTTCTGAGCTACTGGCTTCGATCTCCAGGTCTACGCTGGAGAGCCGTCGGTCTGGCGTACACTCGCCGCTCGCCGGGGTCACTCGCGCACTTACCTCGTAGTGTTCGTCATCTGTATACGGTTTGTCCGTGTCTATAATAGTCAATTGGTCCGATTCATAAGTATCTCCCTGTAATATCGATTTCTTATCGCTATCGTCAGAGACAACTAGGTTAGGTATAGTAAGACTACTGCTATTATATGTTTGCTCTAGTTCTGGCCTCAGGAGGTTCTTGCAGGAGCTAGTATCACAGGAGGAGAGGTTTGACAGCGAGAGCCGGTCCTGAGGCGAGGCGGAGCTTGTCTTGTTGCGTTCCGGCTTGTTGTCCACGTCTAAGTTGAAGTTACCCGTTGGGTTAGAACTTATTAATTTAGCTATATCTTCATCTACGTCTGGAATGCTGCGAACCAAAAGGACCAAGTTTATAAATCATTTTTATTTATTTATACTTTATTGTACAGAAGAATATAAATACAAAAAAAAAAAAAAGCACTACAAAACATACAATGAGCGGCGTAATCGCTTTGTGCGATCTCTTCCAGGCAAACTTGGAATGGACAGTGATTGCATAAACATAAAAATGGGGTTGTCATTGGTGCCAAAAAATAAGTATACAGATACAATATACTATAATAGATATATACATATATATGTCGTATAATAGATACCTACATAATTCATACATGTATGTACTAAATATATAAGCAACGAAAATAAATGACGACTGCAGGTAAAATTACAGCTAGAAGAACAAGTTCTTTAAAGAGTATTCTATTCTTTACCTAATTTCGGGAATAACACGGGTATTTCTTATATCGTCCCAGTATCACTTACTTGTCTGGTTGCAGCGAGGCAGCAGAGATGGCGCTGGCGGCCGAAGAACGGCGGCTGTCAGCGAATGCTCGGGGCACGGGCAGTGCCGCCATGTCGGGCGCGGCCGGGGCCATGGGCGTCTCCCCTCCAGCCCCCTCTACTGCCTGCCCCCCTCCACTACTGGAACCCTCGCATGTGTCACAAGAGTCCCCTTCTTGTGATACACCCTGCATGGAACATGGTAACCTTGAACCTCAATTGACTAGTGTTTCGATTCTCATTTTTTTTTATCCTTTTGAGTTTGGATTTGGTATTTGGATTCGAACAATGGTTCTGTTTTGCGTCCCTATTTCTAGCTGAAGTTCAGGATTTGAACAGAGCTTATTTTTTATTATTGTGTATTAAAGATTAAAAGCGATCTGACACTGCAAATAAATTTCTAATAATTAGAAATTATTATATAGAAATTTATGTGAAGTTTGCTACGATGCACGATGCCAAGTGACCTAAAAACAAATACAGTTCCATTTGTTTTCTCTTTCCAGGCTTTCAAGACTTTAAGCTTAAATAAGTAAAACTATTACATATAATATCTTTGGTTTTCAATGGCATACAAAGATTGTATCGGATTACAGCTTGGACGCATGCCATGGACCGAACTATGTCACGGGTTTTCTCAAAAGATAAGATCCGAAACAAGATTAAACTTGCAAAAGAACTGAAGTAGACACAACATTTTGCAACCTCGGACAGTAAAATAAGCTAACCTACTTAGATGTTCTGTAAATTAAAAGTTGATTGATTTATGGCTGATTTTTGGATAGTTAGATATCTTTTAACGGAGTAAATATAGTCGTTTGACAGATTTTGTATAGAAAATATGTCAAACTGTCATATTTATTCTTCAGATAAAAGTTAGCTGACTATAGAAAAATCAGCCCCTTAAACATGTTTTTAACACTGCAGAGCTTAGGGCAAAAAAACTAATAGAATTATATCACAAATGCGCAAAATTTTGGGGCATCCAAGAATCTGCTATAATTTACTCAGGAAAGTAAGGCACAGCTTATTTTGGAAAATGCTTTATTGTGGTCCTTTATACAGCGTGGCGCTACAATGGCGACATTAATTTAACACATGGGTAGGGCTAGTGGCCAGTAACAATCCTAACTAATATTATAAATGAGAAAGTAAGTTTGTTCATGTGGATTTTCCTAATAATATTGGTCTTGATGATATCAACCGTCACTTCACAACCACTTGCCATTTTGATTCCCAAATCTTATCCCAGACGGTCGATTTCATTACTGGACTAGCTAGTTCCATCATAGAACCATTTCACTTCTCTCCGGTCACCTTGGACGAAATTAAAAAGATCATTATGTCCATAAAATCCAAGGCTGTGGGCCATGACGGCATTAGTCGCAATATGGTCGTTTGGATCCTCGATATTCGTCTCCCTCCGATTACTCACATCATCAACTTTTCTCTCGATTCCGGACAATTCCCATCCCTGTGGCGTATGGCCTATGTCCGCCCACTCCCTAAAATTTCAAATCCCTCCCTATCCAGCCATTTTCGACCTATTTCCATTCTCCCATTCCTGTCTAAAGTGCTTGAGGCCTGTGTACACAAGCAGTTTTCTGGGTTTGTTCACTGGAACAACCTTGTTAGCGCTTTTCAGTCTGGATTAAGGCCTGGGCACAGTACAACCTCCGCTCACCTTAAAGTGACTGGTGACATTAGAGAAGCGATGGAGAATACCAAGGTTACCGTTTTGGTATTAATTGATTTCTCCAATGCCTTTAACGCCTTCAGCCATGATATTCTCCTTTCTATCCTCTCTCATCTTATGGTTTCACCCGAGGTCCTGGAATGGTTCTCTTCTTATCTTCGGGGACGTTAGCAGTCGGTTCGCGTTGATGAGAGCTCATCGAGTTGGCACGACCTGGATGCTGGTGTTCCACAAGGCGGTATTCTTTCTCCATTGTTAATCTCCATTTTCATCAATTTTATAACTCACTGTCTTCGGTGTTCGTATCATCTTTATGCTGATGATCTTCAATTGTATACAGCTGCGCGGGTAGAAGTTTTATCGGACGCTATAGCTGATGTAAACCGAGACTTAGCTGCTATCAAGAAGTGGTCTGATAGTTTTGGGGTATCAGTAAACCCTTTAAAGTGTCAGGCCATTGTAATTGGAAGCCCGCGCATGATAGGTAGGGTGGCGCTTAGCTCTCTTCCTCCTCATATTTTTAATGGTACCATCATACCTATTACCCCTACGGTGAAAGATCTCGGTTTGCATCTTGACTCAACGCTTAGCTGGCAGCGCCAGGTTTCTAGTGTTAGTCAAAGGGTCAACGGTACTCTGCGATCCCTGTATCGTTTGAGAGACTTTTTGCCCGCTAAGACGAAAACTATGCTTGTGTAGACTTTGATTTTCCCCATCATTGACTATGGTGACGTGTGCTACTTTGACTTGAATGCGGTTTTGCTGAATAAGCTTGACAGACTACTCAACAATGGTATCCGATTCATATTCAACCTGAGGAAATATGACCATGTGTCGAGTTACAGGACTGAGCTCAAATGGATGTCCATCCGCCAAAGGAGAAGTTTGCGCGCTTTGACCACGCTTTACTCGTTTCTCAACTCTCCCACCCCTCCCTCTTATCTTATGTCTCACTTTCAATATCTATGTTCTTCACACGCTAAGAATCTGCGTTCTTCCAACAATCTTCTCCTTCTCTATCCTTCTCATACTTCCGATTTTATTCATTCTTCCTTTCATATTCAGTCCATTCTTCTCTGGAATGCGCTTCCTCTTGAAATCAGGACGGCTACCAGTCGGTATGCATTTAAGCGGAAATTGCGGAGTTATTTTCAAAATAAATAGCGTAGAGTCATCTCAATTACCTCCTTCCCTTTTTGTATATATAATGTAATAAATATGTATGTATGTGTATTATAAGTTTATATTCTGTTTAGGTACTTGTATACCTATTTTATTTATAAATACTTATGTTATCTTTTTAATATTTTATTATTATTATTAGTAATGTCTGTTATACAGAGCACCTGCCATCTTATCTCATCACCACCCTTGGTTGACTGGTAGAGAATGCCTAAGGCATTAAGTCCGCCTTCGTATACTATTGTGTGCGAGAAGTTTTAATAAATAAATAAATTGGGAAAACGGCATGAACACCATGTCTTCTTCTTCGATACATTTATTATTTAGATTATTCGTCATCTCAGTAGTCACCCCTATTCTCGGCATATCATCTTTCCCACAGTCCATCGTTTCTTTGGTGTTCCACTACTCTTATAGCTATACTCAAAACTTGGTATTTTTGGTTGGTTGAAGCTAAATAGTAAATAAAGGTATTTATTATTTAGCTTCAAGTAAAGATGATCTTTACTACAGCTCTTACAACAACTAATTTAGTGTTAGTAATCTTTGTTATTTTCAAATTAGTAGTAGTATCACACATACTTGAGGGTACACCTGAGTTAGCGTGCGCAGCAGAGAGCGGAGCGCGCGTCGCACGCTGTCAGCGCGCCCGGCCAGCGCGCAGCCGCGCACTGCCCAGTTAAGTTGCTCCTATTTGTACACAAAGATCGTTTGAGTATTCTCTAGTATGTCTAGTGATAGTAACGTAGTGTCATTGAAACAAGCAATAGACGATCTAGAATTAGGGTCACTGTTTTTGGTATTTCGACCTGTTAATGCGTCCCTAAGTACCAAATATTACGGACAATGCTGTGAAAACGGTCTCGTTTCTTTTAAAATTACCTTTTCAGTCTTTTCGATGCTGCCTTTCTCGGCAACTGGTTGTGCTTCAGGCTCGCTATCACTAGTGGTCTCCACTGGCTCCCAGGACCTGGACACAATTTGAATATATCACATATTGCTGAGACGCACACGACTAACTCCTCCTCCCTCTCGAAGAGAAGAGGCCTGTGTCCTAGCAGTAGGAACATTATAGGCTGTTCGTGCTACACCACTAACAAGGTTTACTGTTTATGCTACACCACTACTACATATAACACAAAACTTTTAGATGTTGTCAAACCATTTACGGCGAAAGCGCCAGGGTAGCCCATGAAATTCATATTAAATACAACATGACACTGAACAACAAATACAAAAAAGAAACAGAAAATTTGAATCCACTTTTTTCCTGGAGGGGGCAGGAGAAAAGTATAGATAATCTGACTAGGTAGTGTACTCACTTGCATCTCGCATGGTCGTGCGCTAGATGCGCCCTCGCATGCAACAACAGCGACACGGCGCGTCGCAGCCGGTGAGCCGCGCGCGCAGCTCCGCCGCCCGCGCGCTCGCCTGCCGCCGCCAGGCGCGAGCAGCCCGCGCGGAGAGATGTGTGAGCTGCACAACTTACTTCACCAGCCTGTACGGGTAGAACAAAAGAATTCATACTAGGATAAAAAAAAACAGTCCATATATCCTGTAAAAATCATATAAAAATGTTCTCAGTGAAGTTTGTTGGGAGAGAGAAACTTTAGTAAGTAATGTTCATCAGTTATTGATTGGTCAAAGCGCACCTTTTCTACTAGAAGTGCTTGGAAGATCTTGATTTGAAACGTGCGAAATCTTACTGAATCAGCCTACAAATTGCGTTGAATTGTTGACCGTCAAGGTTCTTAAAAACTAAGCACCATTCTTCTTCTGATCTACCGATTTTTTTCTGATAGTCTTATTTCCCACACGTTTCAGAACTAAACACCTTTCTGTAAAAGTATGATCAGCAAGAAACTTTACGCAAAGACAGAACCACATCTACGAGTAAGTTTGAAAGTAGGTATATAAGTTGATACCTTACCTGCATGATATCCTGCAAGTTTCTCAGCAGCGAGTTCTCCTCTAATAAATCGGGCGGCACGGGAGGAGGCGGCGGAGCTGTCAGGGAGCGCTCGAATGTCATTATTGACCACCTGGTAACCAGAAATAAAACATATAACAAGGACCCAATGCTTGTTATGCAATACACCTACAATTTTCGGGAATACCGTAACAAGAACCTTTTTGCAAGGATCCAAGAATTGATAGGCATTGTAAGGTCCAACCCCCATTTTTAAAAGTAACTTTTCTTTGGCCACTAAATCTCCTGTTAAGAAAAATAATATGACTATTAACTTTATTTACTAAGTCAAACCAGTCTATCGCAGTCCACTGCTGGACATAGGCCTCTCCCAGGCTGTGCCACAACACCCTGTCCTCCTGTCCCAGCCACTTTTTCAAGTTCGTCGGTCCATCTAGCTGCGGGTCGTCCCACACTACGCTTGCCGATACGCGGTCTCCACTCCAGGACTCGTCTGCTTCACTGGCCTTTCGACAAACATGGCCGGGCCACTGCCACTTCAGCTTGCTTACTCTGCAAGCTATTTCGGTAACTCCAGTTCTTTTCCGGATAACTTCATTTCTGATTTTAACCTTCAAAGAAATTCCAAGCATATCCCGCTCCATAGCGCGCTGAGTGATCTTGAATTTGTGGACCAGCCCGACTGTCTGTGTCCACGTTTCGGCACCGTATGTCATAACGGGCAGGACGTTCTGGTTGAAGACCCTAGTCTTAAAAAATTGCAGAATAGACGACGAGAAGACTTGAGGAAGTTTTCCAAACCCTGCTCGACGCAACTGAATCCTTCTGTCGACTTCTTTCTCTAACTTGTGTCTAACGAGCTGGATGACTTGCCTTAGGTAGACAGACTCCTTCATAACTTCGAGAAGCGACCCATAGATGTGGATTGGGCTCGGCAAGATGTGTGAATTGTATGTACATGAATTTCGGCATGTTCAAATTCATGCCGAGGCCAACCCGCCGTTAGGCTCTATTTAGGCTGTGCAGCATCTGGCCTGACTATTCCAGAGTCTCTGCCATTATGACGATTTCATCGGCAAGCGAAGGTGTGAGATGTACTCGCCGGTCACGTTGATACCCTGTCCTGTCCAGACCAGTGTCTCACCCCTCGGAGCAGTTGAATGACACATGACCTGGACCTGGACAGTCATCATGGCAGCGTCATACAAACATCTCAATACTGCAATGTAGCGCCATGTATCAATATCGTTGCAGAGAGGCCAGAACTGCCCATATTTCGATGGAGTCGTAGGCTTTCTCGTAGTCCACAGATGCCATACACAGCGGCTGGTTGTACTCCTCGGTCCTTTGTACAAAATACCGAACAATACGGATGTGGGCTAGGGTACTGAATCCTTTTCGAAAACTGGCTTGCTCTGGCCGTTGGAACTCGTGAGGTCTCCAAGGAATATCCTCCGTGTAGTGGCGCGTTAATTCGGCTCGATGGTCATCTGCAGTAGGTCCTGCTGGTTTCGCCGTCCGCGTTGAATATAAGTGCCCGGAAAAATTCTGGACTTCCTTGATTACCTCAGACTTCATAGTCACGATTCTGCTATCCGCAGTTTTTAGTTTCGTTAGATGGTCTCCCTAATTGCTGAGCGAACCCTTTCGACTTTAAGTTCTGCTCAATCGCGACCTTGATGTCACGGGTGTTGGAGCACCAAAGATCGCTTCGCGTAAGTTTTAATTTTTTTAGGTTTAAGGCCCTCTTATCTGGCGAAAACGGCTGCGTGGATGGAACTCTCGTCTTTCCCTCATAAATCCGAGAGTTTCCGAGGAAAGTTTGGACACCTTACTTTTTCGCAGCGACGGGACACGTCACGTAGTGCTTTGCCTACCTCGTTGGCTTTCTCGTCAACAGTGCCTGTCGTTTGCAGCAGGACAAATTATTTTGAGGTTCCAGTTGGAACTTTTCGGATCCTAGAGTGACTTGGAGCTGTCTAGGTCTCAAGGTAGGCCTCATCATACGGATTCGCTCAGCTCAAAAACTTATATTTAGAGTGCCTCGGACAAGCTTCTGATCGCTTCCGGTATTAAACCTACTGATCACGGAGACATCTCTAAATATGTGCTTCTTATCCGTCATGATGAAATTGATCTCGTTCCTTGTCACGTTATCGGGACTCTGCCAGGTCCACTTCCTTTGGGGTTTCTTTTCGAAGAATGGATTCATAAAGAAGAGCCCCTGCTACTCCAAAAAGTTGACCAGCCTTTGCCCCCTGTGATTACTGCGCCCCAAACTGAACGGTCCGACTTTCGATTCGCAGCGTTATAGTGAGCCTTTTTAGTACTGCGCATTGCCTTGGCAATATCGTCATACACGGCCTCGGCTATCTCGTCAGACGATGGCGAAGTCGGCGCATATACCTGTATCACTTTCAGGTAGTACCTGTCAGTGAGTTTCAGTACAAGGTACGCTACACGTGTCGACACACTACTGATTGTTGTGGAAATCAGTAGTGTGTCGACTGCTACTGAGCTCTTTGTTGACCACAAAGCCGATACCACCTTGGGAGAGCTGATCACCATCCCGAAAGAATATAGAATAAGTGGCCTGACTCCGGGGTTATCGTGACCTCCCCATGTCTTCGGACTTCAGATAACAACAGTAAATGCCAGTTAATTTGACCTAATGTTAATTTGACCTAATTCTACCTCAGGTTCAGCACGGTGATGGTCCAGCCTCATCGAGGAACTGGGGGCACTTTAATCATGGGAGGTTTATGCCCATAGTCTCCACGCTGGGAAAATGGGTTGGTGACCGCAGAGCCAATCCTTTCGCAACGATGATGCTGCTGCCCGTCATCGCTCTGGATAATTTAGGTTGGCTTGTTGAATGGTTATACGTAAATTGGTAAGTCACCAGCGAGCGCTTCGTCCATCAGTGGCAGGATGCACCACTCGCATGTGAGGCCGACATTTGAGGAGTCCGGTTGTTGTACACCCGGACTCCTAATAATGTATAAATGCATAGCACTTGTGTGAGCACTATCTACCTGCTATAAAGCTACCATTTACTAAGTTCATCTTTCATTGAATGAATGTGCCCTGGCGGCTGAGAGTATGTCATGCTCACTCAAATGTCTTGCTGGTGGTGGCGTGTGTGTTGGATCATTAATTACCCTTCAAAATAGTTGAGCTCAATGGTGCTGATCCATGCGTCATGTTCGTGAACGGGCGCCGTCAGAAGGGACTGGTCATCTCTTACTGCCACGGCTTATTTTAATTTTTGAATTGTTTTTTTTTGTTTTTATTATTTTTATTACGGACGCTTTAACGTGCACGTCTTTCTACATCGTTCTCACATGTATAATTTCAACATGAATGATGTAACCAATTTTTTTTGAACTATATGTTGATTTAAAAGAGTGTCCATGGAGTTTCTTGCCCGTTCTTCTCCATAGGTACCTACTACGCTTTGGAATTGGCAACTAGCTTAATTTTTCTGACTGACCGAGCCCTTGACAATTAAAAAGTGCCTGTAATTGGTTTATTTGAAATAAATGCTTTGAGGTTGAGACTTTGAGTTTGCGTTTTCGACCCCTATTTACTAAATATTCATATAAATTAAAAAAAAATATATGTAAAAGATTATATTTAAAAAAAATGTACTTTGCCGGTGTCGGGACCTTTGGAAGGCGTACGAGGGGCGAATCCAATTCGCAGAGGCCCGTTAGACGTTTTTTGTTAAATGAGGCACCTTATTTATATCTCATGTGAGCAAAATAACAAAAACTAAATACGTGGGTGACGACAATTAGATAGGCTTTAAAAGTAGATTAGATTATAATAAATAGAACTTTTTAAACTGCATGGAAATAGAAAACAGGGCTTACTCGTCAAATAAAGCCGGCGAAAAAGGTCCAAAAGTGTTTTAGTAGGCATTATGGAAAGCCCAATTTATTCAATTATTGGCATATGATCGGAAATGTGGCTTAAGGAGATTTGGCACGAAGCCAAGATGACTCAAAAATTGGCTCATTATATATTACTATGCAGAGAAAGTTGGCAGCAAATTTTTATTATTATTCATAAATTCATATATTGGATGTAAAAAGACGCTTTACGAAGCCGAGAGTCATTCATAATCCCCTTCATTGTTATATTTTTTTATACTGGATCATATCTAGGAGCCTTCTGTTTACGGAGATATTGAAGTCAAAGTTTTAACTCTTGAACGAAAACCAGTTTTAAATTTCACCTTTAATTACCCTTACACCTCCTATACCGCCTATAAGCGTTTTGCGTGCGTTATATTGCGCGCTGCCAAAAAACAGCGATATTTTACACTGAGATAAAAGTCGTTTGTTTCCCAGTAATAATTTTTTCTCAATGTTACTTAATTTGATGTACAGAATGGTGATAGGTCTTTTTACACCCTGTATAATTCTTTATTGCACAGCAGTATTATGCTAATAAAAGTAAGAATTCTAGAATTATAATCGCTATAAAGTGTGAGATCTCTGAAATGAATTCATGAAACATGAAATGAAAGAGAGTTATTACTGTCTTAAGTTCTTACTCAATGTAACTGCTTAATTTAATGAATAAACAATAATAAGGAAGTACTCTTTTACTTTTACGGTTTTATTCAAGGTTTCTCCTGATCAGCTCGTCTAACAAAATATATGCCGCTGCTTCAACAGTACCCTCTATATCCTTACCTGTCCAGCATCTTAGTGGAAGCCCTCTCGTATCGTTCGATGAGGACCTGAAGGTTGGCTGCGTCGTCACAAGAGGCTCCCCAGCCCAGCACTCGAGCCAGGTCGTTGCCGGTGCCGAGAGGAAGCACTGCAGTCTGGACTTGACGCTGCAAGGTGGTCAGGTATTAGTTTGAAAGGAGGTTAGTACACTTGGTCATAAAAGTCTGCAGTGTAATGCTTCTGAGTGACCGACCCGATTTATTTACCACTAAATAAATGTATAGGAATTAGTGAAATTATATATTAGTGCAATTTTGGTTTGATGCTGTTAAAGACCTTCTAAAGTATTTTTTCTATAGAAACAAGAGGTAGGCATGCCTTGGATATTTACAGATATATTTGAAATGCAACTTCGCAACCGGTGTGCGTTCATACATCTGGTGATACAACCAGCGCGGCAGCGGGGTAATTACGTAACACACTAACAGTAGGAATAGCTTTCATTTTGACAGTTCAACAACATTCACTGCGTTCTTTACGTTATTGAGCAAACTTTGATGAAGACGTATGAACGTAAACGAAACAAAAGGAGTATGTAAGTATTATGGCAAGTTGCGTTCTGTTGTTGCCAACCTCCATGGGGAAAAGGCGTGAGTGTGTGTGGTTGTATGTATGCTACCTACTCCAAATGACCTCCATCCCACATCTCTGAACTGGCAGATAATACTCACATGCATATCCAGTTTATCGACTTCCTGCAGCACCCACCCGACCGACCCATCCCCTGAACACACGAGCACCCTTAGGGGGGCGAAGTGCCGGAACAACCGGAGCCCTAATCTAGGCCCCGCCCCGCTCAGCTCGAACACCTGTGCTGGGTTCAGAAGCTGCTTGAAGCGACGAAGGAACTTCACGCCTTGGTTGTCGCCTGGTGAAATGGAGATAGTATTCATTTGAGAAAATGTATGTCGAAATTGCGTAAGTTTGCCAAATATTACACAACTTCTCAGGGTCACCTTCCAGCTGACAAGGCGTAAGTTGTTGTCATAATTTTACATAGTATCTGCATTGTTGTTTATTTTCAGTTACAGTAAGTATATGTCCTGTACTTGACGCCGGAGCCGCATCGGCGGCGCTGGACAACAAGATTGTGTATACGAATTAATTTAACATGCATGCGCCGCACCATCGCAGCCGTAGTGGCGGCGCCGCGCCGGAACCGCGTGTACACCGCATTGATGCCGAGTTAAATAGTAAAGCAACGATCACAGTTCAGTAAAGCATTGCCAGCGAAACTGTCAAGACGTCAGGTTTTCACTTTAAGGACGCTATCACATTTTTGAAACACTGAAGTTTAGGCATTTGAGTCGCAACACAACAACATTACGCACACGCACACATTGAAACCGCTGCCCGCTCGATTTTATAGGTAACTTATCTAATCTTGGTACTTGAAGGTATTATTTTTTAATTTTACTGGTATTCATTGAGTAAAGTTGGTTGTAAGTTTGCAATCTAATTTTGACTAAGTACTATCTGCGTGATAGTCATGTTTTTAATATTTTTGAAATTCATCAAACAATAATAATACTTAATAATTTTACTAACATAGAAGTATTATTTACTAACAATGTATGGAATGTTTATTCTGAAATAAAATTTTTCATAATAATAATTACGTAGGTAGGTACTCAAAAATTTCAAGCGCTGGCCATATGGATTAAATACCATATTCTTACGGGAACTAAGGACCTTAACATTTTACTATTACAAGGATCACCTACGATTATCGCCCAGGCTACTTTTAGTTAGAAAAGATGTAAGTACTTGTAAATATTATTTTTGCTGACAATTGTTGGAGCATTACATAATCAAATACTAGCGTGTGAGTTTATCCTAGATTTTCGTTGTTATTTAAAAATAATCATTCCCTTATGAAAACAGTAAGTATTTTATTTACTGAGACTGGGGCGCGTGCTCAGTATTTTTCATAAAAATTAAAACAAAAGTAGGTAGTAAAAAAGTATACTATATTGTATAAAAGCAGGTTATCAATCGGAAAATACACACAGTAGTAGTGTACCTTACTGTGAAAAATTGGACAAAAAAAAAAAATGTGGATTATCCAACCATATCCAACGGAATATTGTTGAACCTTTCACGCATTATGTGTTTCCGTCAGTATGTTTGTGTGTATGTGTGAGCTATGATCTCTAAGATTCATAGACCTCGCGTATCGAGGGTCAACTAGTTCTGGTAGTAAACAGTTATTGGTACTGGCGTCTCCATTAGCAATCTCCGAAAAAGTATCAACTTCGTCCAACCACAGTATACAATACAGTACACACTTCTTTACGTAATATTTTTTTGCCAGAAATTGATACACCCGTGCTTCCATGAGCGCGTCCGAGCGCGGAATGACGAACCGCAAGAAGAAAATGTATGGAGAAATTTGAGGCTGTTTCTTATTTTTCTCATAAATGAACAAGTTATTTGTTTACCTACAAAATATTTAGCTACCGGTATAGAGGACTATATAAGCAACAATTTCTTATTATTTTTAAGTTTAAAAATGCAGTGGATTTAGCTGTACTGCTTTCCTAATCAGACCCCATCTTTTTAAATTTGTTGGTGTTATTGTGATGGTTAAAACCTATTTTTATGAAAATTTTGTATGGGGCTATACAATTTTTATGGGTTCATTCTGGAGATGAATATATTATCTTTAAGTTGACACCAAGATATCCTCGCAACAGTGATCCTAATTCATTAAAATGGTACCTGAAAAGCACTGATATTTGTGGAAAAATGTGATAGCGTCCTTAATATTGATATAATGTATGTACCACATGAATAAAAAACCGATCTAAATTGAGCTTTGCATTTGTGTGAGGTGCGCGGCGGAGTTGCATCACGCGCCTCAGGCCGATTGCCAAAAAGCAGTATAAACCGGTTTAAACCAAGCAAAGGACGCGTCGCGCTCTAGGCCGACGTCACACCTACACTAAGTATCTAGGTATACAGGGTGGATTTTTGAGATGGGGCAGCAAGGGCAGCTACCTTAACCGTTGTAGCTACAGGAAAACGGTCTAAAGAGACTTTCCTTAACTTTTTGAGAAATTTTGATTTGCATTCACAGATTTTGAAAAAAATGTACAATCAGCAGCAAAATGGGCAGTTTGCACAAAAACCTTTTTTTATGCCAATCGATCATGTTTCATATAAGGATTAAAAACCTCTATAAGAACAACTGAGGTTTGAGTACTAGAAAAGTCAGAAATCGCAAAAAACTTTTCCATTACATTTCGTAGGAAAAGAGACTACAGCTTATTTTTTTTATTATGGATAGACTAACCGCTAGAATGAAATCTGCCATCATGCAAATTGCCCATTTTCCTGCTGACTGTACATTTTTTCCAAAATCTGTGAATGCAACTCAAAATTTCTCAAAAAGTTACTGTAAGTTTCTTAAGACCGTTTTCCTGTAGCTACAACGGTTAAGGTCTTGCCCTTGCTGCCCCATCTCAAAAATCCACCCTGTATATGTGCACTCACACAAATGCAAAGCTCAGCTTAGATCTCGCGGACTGTACCAAAATTATGATGTTAACTTTAACAAAAAAAAAAAACATTTCTACTTATGTACTTAATTTATAAACGCAGACAGAAACAAATTCATAGACGTAAGAGACAATTTTGGGTACATCTGTTTTAGCTCTACAGATTTTTATTTTTTTTTCATTTTTTTTTTCTTTCGTGTACTCAAACAAGCGGTCCAGCGTCATGTACAAGAAGCCAGCAATAACTTAGCTTATAATCATACTATCAGTTTCCGTACTTGTTTTTTTTATTACTAGTCCTACCAACCACTGAACATAAGACAGTCTGACAAGACATTTTATTCAGTAAAAAAGTATGGGCAAATCATGGACAGGGCAAGCACAGAGCTAAAAAAAATAATCTTCCCTGATCATGACAAACCTGCTCAGTCAGGCCAAGATCTATAAATGTTACTAACGCACGTATTTCCCTCAATTGTGTTTCCTGTCACTGTCGCACAACTGTGAAACTACAAGGGCGAAATAGAGACGGGAACATGTCTTAGTCAAAGCACGAACTAAGTAACGTTCATAAATCTCGGCCTCAAGCTAATTTCTGTAGATTATACCAGAATCTCCTCGTTATATCACTCACCAGATCTAGAGTTAACGAACACAATGAGCGGGCTCGCATTGGGAGGCCTATCTGGCACCCACGCGTCGTCGGGGCCCACGGAATGCAAGCGTGTGGGAGGCACGACAGAGGCGCGCGCGGGGCCCAGTGAGCAAGACGCGCGCCACGTCGGCTTGCACGCTGCGTGCACGCAGCGACGGCACCACACGCATCTGAAGTCTTGTAGTCTGAGAACAAGGGGACATTATTAATAACTACGTAGAATGTTTGCAAATTTTACTTCGAAAATAAGTTTTTAGTGGGTTTTCTATACATATTTTACTCTTCTGTAATGAATTCGCAGCCTGTGTACGACATAAAGCTGTTTCATAAAACTGTATTATGTAGGTAGGAACAACCAATGGTACAACATGCGTTTTTAAATGTTCCAGCATTGTTCCTTTCTTGCTTATCGGCTGGAATCGGAAATATGTATTTCCATAACGTATAGAATCTCCGGTCTTTTAGTTATAATGACAACATTCATTTTAACTTTCTCCCTACACGTTAGTACAATAGAATCCCGCCAAAAACATTTCATTTAAAATGTTGCCAAGACGACCACATAAGGTTTGCCCTGTGAAAAAGATATCAGATCTCATGTAGAGCCAAGCTTCTGAATCTACACGGCCTAACTCTACCGACCCTAACTTCACAAATTCTACATGTCAGTAAAAATGTATGGCTTCGCCGTTTCGCTACCGTCGTGGAGGTGATGCGAATATTTAGTTTCTGAAGTAAGTAACGAAACAGCCAAGCCACACATTTTTACTGATATGTAGAATTTGTGAGAATGTGTGGAGAATGAAACTTTAGTATTATATCTTATCGTATTAATTCAGTACTTACAGTCGATTTGCTCACCTCGTCGTCAAAGGGCGTAAATAACTGAGACCTACCATGATCTTGATTAAGGCGGAGGTTCTTGTAAGTACTTATTAATAGGTTTTTTAGTTACTGTCTACAGTCCCGTGTAAACTTTCATGTCCAAATTCATAAAATTGGTGAAAGTCTCATTCAAACTTCCACCCCTCCCTGCCCCAATTTTAGGGGTTTGGGGGCGAAAGTTATAAGTTTATCTGGGGGCATGGTAGTGTTTTTTTGTATACTGAACTTTGTTTACATACCAAATTTCGGCTTTCTAGCACTTCAGGAAGTACCCTAACATTTTGAAGTCTCATACAAACTTCCACCCCCCCCATTTTAGGGGATGGGGGGCGAAAGTTATAAGTTTATGATTTTTTTTGTTGGTTGTATACTAAACTTAGATTACATACCAAATTTCAGCTTTCTAGCACTTCAGGAAGTAGCCAAATATTTTGATGATCATCAGTGTGTCAGTGTATCAGTGAGTGTGTTAGTGACGAAATCGGTGTATTTTAGATATCAATAAAATCTAAACTATTAAAGCTATTCAATTGAGACTTTGTATGTTTAATAAGTCTATTATTGACATCATATCCTGAGAATATGAACTATCTGGTACATCGGAAACTAACTCTATGAGGGTTCAAAAAAACGACGAAACACTTCGAGAAAAGGTAGGTAGTGTCCTTGCGCTTCCCTTGGCTCGTCTTGGCGGGGGCACTACCGTGCCCCCAGATATTAGGTATTCACTGTGCAACTTTCATACATTCTTCCATAGTAAATCACACGAATAAGCGCCGAATCACTACCCGTTTCGTCACCAAGTTACATAGGTAAATCGGTTATTTGCAAACCCTACCGAACGACAAATGTTACCGCATTGACATTTCATTCAAATGCCAAAAGCCGATTATATGCACTAATGGTATGATTTTAATTGCGACTATTTATAACAAATACTTACCATGCAGATGTGACTTGCACAAGAGCTTATTTTTTCCGCAAAAGTTGTTTCAATATTGAAATTTTGTAAAAGATAGAAAAAGTATTTATTGGGACTCGCACAAGGTTACCACAAACTAAACTAAACACACTCATAAAAGGATTCAGTTTAAAACTTACACAATAAAGAAAAAATTATACTGAACAATAATATCATAAAACAAAAAAAAAACAAAAACCTACTTAGTACTAAAAACATATACTTTTAGGAACAACTTGTATTAATTCGTAAAACATCCTTCACCACTTTTGTTGTAAGGACGGACGGTCAGATTGGTCACCGATGTTCGCTCGTTGGCATTAGACACCTACCTAATATTTTGCATATACCCGTTTTCTTGTTATTTGTTGTTTCTTTTTTATGAAGTACTTACTTAGTTGGTTTTAATACTTTAAATAATATAACGGTTTTACATAAAAATAAAATCGATATTATGTGCCGAGAGGGAAAACATACAGCATTGTTTATGAAGAAGCAGTGTATACTTAGCCTTATATGCGCGGTCTATAGTACGGATACTTTAGTTTAACTTTAGAATACTAGATGGCGTCACTATCGCCGACGTTGTATTTACTCTATGCCAGCTAGGACGCGGGAACCGCTGTCACTTTCCAAATTCATAGTCTTCAACAGGTAGAACTTCCTACAATGCTGTATGTTTTCCCTCTCGGCACATAATATCGGTTTTATTTTTATGTAAAACCGTTATATTGATGTGCCTCCGGAAAACATACAGCATTGTTTATGAAGACGTGTTTGTTATCTGCTGGTGAAATATTATAGGCATAACACAACGCTATGATGATTATCAAATGTTTATTCTGAGAATAAAGTAGTTAGAGTAGTATAAGTTTAAATTCTAATAGTTAAAACCCAATAATGTATTTTATAATCTACATGTAAGTAACAATAAAATATCTGCACAGCTAAAGGTGTAATCATGATTTAGGTGTTTTACGAATAAATCAATTCTGTAGGAATGTATTATAGATGATTTTAAGTTTATTTTTACGTTGAAGGAAATGTATTGAAGAGTGAATTACGTTTGTCTTTATGGAGTTATCTTTCGCGACAGTAATTCTTAAAAAATATATTGAATGATTTCCTATTACCCCGTCATTTCATCAATTGGTTAATAATTAACCAATTTAAGGAAGCTACTGCTGATCTACAGTTTCCCGGAGATGCATGAATGCCACTATCTCTGAGAACCATGCGTACTCAGCTCCCAATTACAATGCGTGAGGCAGGTTTTGTGTTACTAAATACAGTGAAAACAATTATGATTTTTTTTAACATCGGATCTCTTTGCTTACATTACAGATTTTATTTGAATTTTTATTAAAAGTCTAATTATAGTGACTAAACATGTTTTTATCATTATGTTGCGAAAGTTTCCATGCGAACTTTCGACAATTGTATATCGGTTTTAGATCCAAATGCAGGACTATTAACGCATTGACGGACACGAAACGCCCACAGCCGCAACAACAATAAAACTTGCATTGTGTCCCGTTCAGTGTCCCTCAACCGATTAATTCATATTATCTTCAAGATCTTATTGCCATCATCCAAGAAGCTGTCATTTGAGGTCTTCAACAAAGTTAGGTCGTGAACTCCAATGCCAGATGCCAGCAACAAAACTTAGGGGTGTATTTTATAATGACATTAGTAAAGGTTTGTTGTTTCAAATGAGGCAATGTTTGGAATGAGCAACCAGCCCCACCCCTCCAACTGACCGATCCCGTGACAATGCAAAAGTGCCTGCAACTGGTCCACCTGAATTATATGCTTTGAGTCTGAGTTAGAGTTTGAGGGTTGCAAAAAAGACAGCCGATTTGTGGACAAGTAGATAGTGCTATAGAACAAATTCTCGTGTAGAAAGAAAAACATTAAATGCTTTGCGATGTCAGCAGGTTGGCGATATTTTGGGTTCACTTGAGAATTGAAGCACCATCTCAACAAAAGTTTCAGGCCACTCTGGAAACAATTTGAATTATCATGTAATTTTCCGGTCAATTTCTTTAGTTTTTACTACTGCGGTTTCTTGTGTCTCAAACTAGTCCAATTCTGGAAGCCACTGAAAGATTTCCGCTGTTGCTAGAGGTAGAAGATGCCATTCCGCGGGTTGTTTGCCTCGTGATAGCCTGTCCTTATTTTACTTACTTTATCTCCCCGGTAGATAATGGGCTACTAGGGTTATGTTGAACTGGTCCGTAAGGTGTAATAGTTTGAAGGTTAGGGCTAGTGAACCTAACATCTGGTTCCCCCTTCTTTCGGATTTATGCAATCAGGGTTCGAATGACTGATTGGATCGGCACGAGTGACTCCTGTAACGTCTTCCCATTTATTTTGATGCTATTACTGCATATGTAGTTTATTTTTATTGCAGTGCCATCTTTAGTGCGTTGCCCATGCACGTGACATTAGATTCCCGTCTATGCGGGCAACTCAACCCCAATCCGAAGCGTCTGTCGCAAGGAAATGGGTAGCAGGCTTTTTGGGTATAGACAATGTGTGACTTGTGACTCCGTGCCACCACATTATCTCTTGATATAGAAGTTCAGGCAGCAGCTGGTTTTTGACGTGGTCGTGTCTTGTTGAAATGGCGCAAGAAGATTTGCATTTCGCGACAGTGTAGTTTTCCGAAACAACAAAGTTGACGAAATTTGACTGACCCAGCAGACTTTGCAGTTCCCAAAGGTTTGTGACTTTTCAACAACGACCGGTCTAATGTCTAGTTTATGTTTTGTATCCTTTTTAATAGTATACAATATGTATATATTTACAGCTGTTTGCTAACGTATGCAATTTATTAGAAATCTTGAGTTGGTACCCAAAACAGATTTTGCCGGTTGATTTGCCTGCCCAGGTGTTCCAAGTGCCACACGGCTTCCGCAGCCTGTAGACATAACTTGGTTTGGTCTTGGTTGACCAAAAAAAAGTCGTCTAAGTAGATTAGCACGACTTCCCTTCGCACGCAAGGTCTCCGCGACCCAGCATGTTACAGAGGAGAATAGATGCGACGAAGCCAGCCCTAACGATAAACAGTCATCTCCTGTAAATGGTATTTGTAACTGATTCTAAAAACAGGCCTGTGAGATTTTGCTGCCGTTAGATGAAAATAAGTCTGGGATTAATCTATTTTTATCATCTAGTCTCCAGGTTTGAGATAATCTGGGACCGAGGTGTGAGAAATTACACGAAACCTTTTTGTTTTGGCGAACTTGTTTAATTTTTCAAAATCGATAATTGCAATGGGCACATCGATCCGTCGCTTTTCTTTCGCAGAGAAAGCTTTAAAATAAAACTGGGCATTTTCTTGGAAATTAGTAGCAAATACTTGATCCAATATACCTTTGATTTATGTGAGGCATTGCAAGGGATGGCCTGGTTGCATAATGCGTCATGACCCTTCTTGTTGCATTAACAGAAGAGGTTTATTGTGAAGGGATAGGTACTAGAAATCCCGAAATTGATGAAATTATGCATTTTTTTTTGCACCAAGTGCTTGCCAATGGTTTGAACAAAGTTAAACAACCACCCCTGAAATGTGTCAAGTAGGCAGTTTTTTATTTATTTTCTGTATTTGTTTCGAAATAATTATTGTTATTTTTTGTAGGTAGGTATTCAGTTATATTCATGGTAGACCGTATCGGTTTCTTGTATTTTGATTTCAGTTGGTCCTTAGTTTTGTGAGCTTGTGGTGGTGATACCCAGAAATGAGGCCCTCCGAGGGACTGGATAGTTGACCAATTTTGTCGTGACAAATAAGAACTCTTCACTAGGAGGTATATTTTTGAGCGCAGCTTTACCTTTATTCGGAATTCCGCAAATAATTATTTTAAGAGTTTCAATACATTCAGCCCTTATACCGCAAATTATTTGTCTTATAAAATTGTCTGAATAAACCTTACAATTCATTATCGAATGTTTCTGAATTTTTAGTAAAAACGTGAGGTGTCATGGGACACCCACGGTTGGAACGAATTTCGTACGTTCTGTATATACACATACGCTTGGAAAAACACAAACACACTAACTATAGCAAAGGTAGTATCGTGATGGTCCAAATGTTACACTTTCGGTACAGCTCTCATTCGCCAAGTGTACAGAGTATAACGTGCGATAAGGAACTTCGTCCCAAAAGGTTGTTGTGAGCCCAATCAATCATACCCTGCAAACTGGATTGCAATAGTTCCCTTTTATGTAGCAAGGCGTTGGTAGTTGCAGAAGTGATTTCCTCCATTGAGGCCAAAAAATCTTTTCCTTTGTTCAGGCAACACACAGTTCATCGTTAATTTTTAAATTGGAAAAGCCTGGAAAGGTGAGCAATTCTACCAATGCCTTCTTATAACGGATATGTGTAAAAATGGTACGGAGTTAAAATTATCCACTTGTTCGATCATGTTACATACTGTGTATTGTTGCACTATAAAGTTTGTAAGAAAACTGACCTTGTGTAACGCATCGATCCGAGGATCGACCGTTACCTGTGAATCTCGCTTTTGTTTCTTGCGTGGAGGTTTCTCTCGCTCGGCTTCGCTATCCGATGAGCTGCTAACGCACGAGTCCTCCTTTTCGTGTCCTTTATCCCTCTCGAAAGTCAGCGAATTCGAAACGATCAACCGATTGGCCCGGCGGGTGGCCTCATCGGGTTCATAACTCAGCGCGGGATTCGTTACGAAAAAACCGTTATTTTAATGTATCAGATTGAAAATACAACAAACAATGAATGTGCTACTAAATTGTCTAACACTATGATAAATAATTTTTAGAAAAGGTTAAACGATTAACCGAATATTTTTGAAAGTACACAACGCTATGAATTTGGAAAGTGACAGCGGTTCCCGCGTCCTAGCTGGCATAGAGTAAATACAACGTCGGCGATAGTGACGCCATCTAGTATTCTAAAGTTAAACTAAAGTATCCGTACTATAGACCGCGCATATAAGGCTAATTATACACTGCTTCTTCATAAACAATGCTGTATGTTTTCCGGAGGCACATCAATGTACTCTATGACTTTGGTGCACGGTAAAACTCTAATGAGTTTATGTTGTCACCAACTTAAATATATATAATGTATGTCTTCCTACTACTGAATAAATAAAATAAAAGAAAAGTAAAATTAAAATAACAACAGAAAGTCATGTACGAGGCCCAAAAGACTTGTGTGACTTGTAAGACTTGTGTGTGCTACAACAGCCCATGAATGTTTCATATTCAATTTGGATATTAAACACGTCATTGTTCTTAGGGAAAATAGGTAGGCCCATGGTCTCAAAAAACAAGGTCTGGCATTCCGGAAGTGACACATGCTTACGTTTAATAAATTCGTTTTTGCGGAACAGGAAACCGTACGTTGAAGTAACCGATATAGATCCCAAAACTAAATGCCAACGAACCTATAAGTCTAGTTATCGCACAGTTGCTTATGGTGTACCCCAGGGCAGCGTCTTAGGGCCCCCGCTGTTTATATTATACATAAATGATCTGCCAAAAGTAACAAGTCGTCCTATGTCACTATTTGCTGACAGCTGTCAGTACTCTTAATGGTCACAGTGCTGTCAGCACTGTGACCATTAAGAGTACTGATGATCAAAACCACAACGATGTTGTCACTCAGACAATAACCTCCATAGTGAATTGGTTAGATAATAATAATCTTAAAATAAATATTGATAAGACGAAATTAATGATGTTTAGCCAACGTGCGAATAACAATATAACAGTATGCTATAACAATAAAATTATAACACAAGTAGATACATCTAAATTTGCAGGATTAACGATTGACAAAAAATTGGACTGGAAAAAACCCACGTAGGAGCTAACTAAACGTATTAGCAGATCAGCCTATGGCCCTCTTTAAACTGACCCCAGTGATTAACGTCGATGCTATAATCACAGCATATCATGGTTTGGTGAGTTCAGTGTTGAGGTATGGTGTTATTTTCTGGGGTACCTCAACCAATAGGGAATTAGTTTTTAAAGCACAAACAGGTGCATTAGGTCAATGTTCAGGCTCCACAATTTAGATTCCTGTAAGCCATTGTTTATTAAATATAAATTATTGACATTTCCTTGCATATATATTTTTGAGGTAGCTATATTTGTTATGACCAATCCAGACCTGTTTACTAGGATATCATTTTATAACAATCGAACTCGACCACAGAATAATAACTTGCGCGTAAAAAGGTCTCATATAGCATTGATGCAAAAAAGTGTTTTTTGTATGGCACCAATCATTTTCGACCACATACTTAATTCAATTAAAGAATTGAACATAAACTTATTTAAAAAAGGCTTAAATCTTTACTGTTGAATAAAGCATATTACAGCATTTCGGAATTTTTGACAGACAAAATGTAATGACTGTTTTTTGAGCTTATTTAGTATGTATACATAACTTGTTCCAAAATATTTTGCACTTTTTCATAATGTATTAGGAATCTATATTATTACTATTACTAGGTAACTATTTTTATTGACATTGATCTCTATTGCTATTTATTAATAATTAATTTGTATTATGAAATGTGAGATTGTTTATAATTGTAATTTTTTGTGTCCAGGCTTATTTTTATTTTTAGCATTGAGACTTGGCTGGCTTCATGTCTTGATTACTTATTACATAGATTTGTACGCCCTTTGGCATAACATAGCGCACTCTTTATTATCTTTATATACCATTATTATTGTACCTATGTTAAACAAATTAATAAATGACTTATGACTTATGACTTACTATCCAGTTGCCACTTTATTGCAACAAATCACTAATTATGGAAACATTTTCAGTTATCATTCTGTTAAAAAAAAATTATTACGCATTTACAATGCCGTTTCATTTTTCTAATCAAACGAAACAATTGAATTTAAACATATAAGTACCAACGTAATTGTTAGTTAAAACCTCTTTGTTTTATCGGATTCGCACAGGTAATAAAGGCGATTGGGGAGTTATTATTACACACTACTGGTAACACAGCGGTGATGACGTAGGTTTGTGTCTCCCACGTGATCACTGTAAGTATCTCGGAACCCTATACCTGGCGAAGTATATTATTATACCCTGGGTAGACCCATGAGCCATAATGTTTTTACGTCTGCCATTCGACATGATCATAATCTTACTGCCTTTGTCCCATGTTACTCGTGATAGGCGCAATACGTTTTCTTACTTCTATTCTCCTCTTTCAACCTTCACGCTATCTTGCAGTCTCTTTTTAACCCGCGACGCAAAAAGAGGGGTGATAGAAGTTTGACCGCTATGTGTGTGTGTGTCTGTCTGTGGCACCGTAGCTCTTAAACGGGTGGACAGATTTAGATGCCTTTTTTTTTACTTGAAAGTAGGTTTTCTAGCAGTGGTTCTTAGACATGTTTTATCAAAATCGGTTCAGCCGTTTCAAGGTGATCAGCTCCTTTTTGTGTCGAGAGTTTTTTAATTTTACCTATTATCTTTCATATGATTTGTCCCACAATCCAGCCATCTTTTCTTTGTCCTTCCTTAGGTACTCTTATTCCATCTAAATGCATATTCATCACTATTTTAGTTACATGCGTTTAAATCCCTCTGCTGGTCGATATAAAAGTCGAAAAATACAGTCTTGATTTTTTTTATTAAAAATTAAAAAAAACCGCCGATACTAAAACCTATAAAAAACTAAAAAAAAAAAAACTGGGCCTGGTCCTTTAACTTTAATATTTAAATACTTAATTCGTAATATTTTGTGATTCAAGCGTCGTCGAGTCGGGGGACCATATACGGTAGTCGGTTACGAAGTGCGCCGATCCGAATGCGATAGATTGACCCCATATTTGGGATCGATGATTTATCCCATTCGGATCGGAGCACTTCGTCACCGCATCTTCAGGAGTAACTATTTCTTTATACACATAACATAATATCACGCCTGTACTCCCCGAAGGGTTAAGCAGATGCGTAGGTACCTATATTTCTATCATCATTTCTTTCTTTTTTCTATTTCTTTGTAAAATAAAGAGAAATCAAATTGACGTTTACATTATTGACGTGGTGCAACTAGGTTCTAAAAAAGCTATTTAGTATTCTTTGGCAGTCATCTAGGGAAAACGAGTTAGACTAGACTCTATTCTAAATTCACTCTAGTGCTGCTCATGCATCAATATCAATTCAATTTCAAAAATGATTCGAATTAAATGCACGAGTGCCTTTAAAAAAATAACATACTCGTAGATGTTGCAATAATATTGTTAAATCTGTTAGCAAAATGTCAAAGTGCTTTGATTATAAAATGCAATCTTTTCAACAAAAAAAAAAACTGGCCAAGTGCGTGTCGGAACGGAACACACACATTGAAGGTTCGTATGTAGTTAGGATGAATATTTACGCATAAACAGTATTGTTTTTATCAACCGCAAAAATAAGTTTATATTTCATAGTATTTTTTATTAATAACAAATTTATTTCTTCAAACTATTGCAATTGACTTAAATAGCACGGTCACATAAAAACAAAAACAACATTCGTTTAGCGTTTTTTTTTTTTTTTTTTTTTTCCTATTGGGCAGCTCGTAGTTTTGACCACTGAGGTCTTGGCTACTTAACCGGGCAAGCCTGTGGGTGCCTTAAGCTACTAACTTAAAGCCTCCAGCCAGGGGCGAAATTCTTAAGTACTAGGTGACCGCACGCTATGGGCACCCCCTGTGGGGTACGAACCTCGGCTTAGGGCGTCACTAAGGGGAGGGCAGCAAGGTGGGACAGGCTGGATCGAAATTATATTATTATTACCTGGGGAATTTAAAGCTACAGGCTCAGCTACGGCGCGGGCTGGCGCGTCGTCGAGCAAGGGTCGGGGGGGGTCGTTTAGCGTTAAATGCATTTAGCCATTTGTAGTGCAAGCGGGCCTGAATATCTATCGCTTTTTTCTTGTTTAAAGTGACGGTAAAATAAAGCTGTATTTTTATTATAACCTACTTCAGAAAACAATCTATTCCACACTTTCTTCGTAGTTTTCAGTGCCAAAAAATATCAGAGCTTCCAAGCACTTTAGGTGAATAGCTGGCCTATTTTAGCCGAACTCCCGAAGACATGTCCATAGCCATTTACCCTACTTAAACTTTACCAAACTACAACAAAAGTTTATCTAGATCATACATAAGTTACATTTATTAGATAGCCCTATTTCGCCTTGTTTGGACCCATCGAAACTTAGGGAACGCAAGAATGATTCGGGTCTACTGGCTGAAACTTGTTCTTGACTAAGACCTATATGGTTGGTTGAGTAAAAGAAATGGTCATAAAATTGATACATTTGAGGATTAGTTTGAAATAATACATTTTAATTCAATATTAAAATATTTTTCTACAACATTGTTTATAAAAAATATTTTTCGCCATCTTGGCATACCGACATTGCCTTATTTTCCGAGATTTTCTTTTGTCTAAGGTACGGGCAGTTTCACGAAAAGTGCTGGAGCGTGTCGTGTTTAAGAGTGACGTCATTAGTCACGCTCAGGTGTGAGAGTGCTCAGCTTGAGGGTTCAGGTGAGGTGGCTGAGTGTGATAAGCCTTCTCACTTGTAAAATATGAATGAATGACGTACGTCCTACACAGTTGCTGTTTTGCTTAAACCCGGAAATACGTATCCTACCAGTAGTTTGCAAAATGGCTTGCAAGAAGGTCATTGCGCCATACAAACTTGTGAAACGAGTACATTCACGACCTTCCACTTACGCAAGATTTAAAAGCGATGTTCTCTTAAACGTAGACTCCATCTAGCTACACTTTTATCTAATTTCTATTAAAAAAAAGAAAACAATTAGCTAGTCAGAATTTTCCGAATAAAGCTTTTAAACGGAACCAGTAAAAATGGTTTCGGGAAACGATCCCGCGATATCCTTTCGTTCAACGGATGAGTATGAGTAGGTAGTGGCTCAAATAGTGTTGTTTCAATTTCCCGGGACTCTGCGCAGGATATTGGTCGAGTGTTGCTTATTTTCTGACAATCCCGGGATTAAGCCTCCAGCGGACACTGAGGCTTAGTTATTGGTACTGGGTTGCCATTATTTTGTCTATACAAGTCGTTATTTTAAGGTTGACTATGCAAATTTCCTTGCCAAGGAATATTGTTTTTGGGAGGGCGAAAGGTTTTAGGCCCTCTAACTGGAAAAAGGAAAGATCTGTGGTGGCGTACATAACTATATCAACAATGGATTGTTGGATAATTTTATTCTAAGTAGGTACGGTCTAAAAAAACAAGGTCTGGCATTTCAGGAGTGTCACATGCTTACGTCACTATCCAGTTGCCACTTTATTGCAACAAAACACGAATTATGGAAACATTTTCAGTTACCATTCTGTTAAAAATATATATAAAGCATTTAAATTGTCTTATCAAATGAAACAATTCAATTTAAACATATACCAACGTAATTGTTAGTTAAAACGTCATTGTTTTATCGGATTCGCACAGGTAATAAAGGCGATTGGGGAGTTATTATTACACACTACTGGTAACACAGCGGTGATGACGTGGGCTTGTGTCACCCCCATGACCGGAATGCTATACCTGGCGAAGTATATTATTATATCATGAAGTCTACCTTGTAAGTAACGTGCCCTTTACTACTTCACAATAGACTTTTGTTATCAGTCCCAAAACTGCAAATATATCACTGTAGGAAATAGCTGTTATAAACTTATAATTTCTTGTCGCAATTTTATCCATGCCTAGCTTCTGCCCCCGACTGCGTCCGCGTGGAAGCCAATTATAGCATAAATTATATGGTACTAGCTTTTACCCGCAGCTTCGCCCACGTGGATGTCGGAAATTATCCCACGGGAACGCACTACCGGGATAAAAAGTAGCCTATGTGTTAATCCAGGTTATAAACTATCTGTGTTCCAAATTACATCCAAATCCGTTCAGTAGTTTTTGCGTGGAAGAGTAACAGACATCCATTCATCCATCCTCACAAACTTTCACATTTATAATATTAGAAGGATGGCACGTGGCAATAGTGGAAGTTTCTACCAGTGAAATAATTTAAAAATATCAAATGAGTAATTTTAGAGATTACCTCTTATCTCCAAACTTACAAACTTTACCTCTTTATAATAATTAGAGAAGATTAGGAAAAAATTGCACCTGCTTCATATAGTTGGTACAATCAATGTTAAACATTGAGTTACAAATAGTAACATTATAAGAAACTAAATCTTTATCTATTGAGAAATAAAGTAAGTTATTTTGCCAAGAGTCCTACGAGCATTACGAAGATTTTTAGTAACGTACAAATGATTGATCAGCCTGCTAAGTACGACTGAGTAACGATGGATCAACCGGCACGTTATCAGTCACGTTGACGGCACATTCATCAATTTCCAGTAATTAACGAAGGAACATTAAGGGAATGGTTATAGACAGATACACTAGATTAGGACCTGTCTACATTGTAATAATTAATACAATAGAAATACATTACTATGTCATTATTATAATCATATTGTATTTGTCGATGAGCACACAATAAATAGATGATAATAAAAATAATATTCATTCAAAGACAAAGTCAAATCATTTATTTCAAATAGGCACATGAAAGGCACTTTTGAACGTCAAAATTTACAAAAAAATAGAATTGATTCTAGTTGCCCCTTCCAAAAGGTAGTTTCGTATGGACAAGAATGGGCAAGAAACTCCACCGCTACTCTTTTAAAATGTTTTACAATATTATGAATACATTAATTACATAATTATATGTGAAGACGAAGCACCTAGAATAAAATGACTATACCATAATAGGTAAAAATAATTAAATATAAAGCAATGACAGGTAAATTACTTATGTGATAGATACCATGGTGCTCCCATATTTACAAATATTGAAAAGTAGATGTATAGTAGATATAAAAGTAAAGTAGATAATTATTTAGTAGATCTAATTCAGATAAGTATCCATAGAGTTAAGAGTTATATACATTTAGAGTGGGATATTAGCTTACAACTACTAGTCTAATTATCACACTATCATGAGATCAAAAAACATTAAAAAGTTACAATAAAACCATTAGGAAAAATATTGTATTGTATTCAACAGGCCTACCCAAATGTCCTTTCTTTGATATTGTTCGTCGAATCGTTGAGCTCCTTAAGTTCCGAGTTGAGCTGCACGATTTCTGACAAATGCGTGCACTGACTGGACAGGTCCACTCAATCTGTGTGGTTTTCCTCAAAAAACCATTTCATACACAAATCGTCACATGATCTGACCAAGATTATGTCTGGACTTTAAAAGAGACTGTGACCTCTGAGTTTGTTTCGGCCTTTCTTCTCAGAGTAGTCCGATAGGAAACGCCGATCTCATCTAGTTTTTAAAATATGATTGACGTGTAAAAGTGTTTGTACAAACCTACTTAAAGAAATAAAATCATTTATCATTTAACAAAAAAAAAACCAATGCGAAAGCACCAGAGGTTACGTTACATGCAAAGACCTCCTGTGCTTTCGGATTGGACTATCAATACTTTCATAAATTGCCCTCAGAATGCTGTTGCTACTGCCACAGCTCCTCTGCATCAGGGAGGCACCTCTCAAGCACAGGATTGCGAAATAATCGTCCGTACGAGCTCATTCATTTCATTTATTCATTAAACAATTTACATTGTGATGAATACATACAAATGCAATTTACATATAAATACAAAGAACTACGAATTCAGCAAACATGCCTAATTCACTACTGATTATTGATTGTGACGGTGATCTGCCCCACACCTTTTACAAGACACTTTTCGTGTGCGTCTTGATGTACGCAGGTATTGGGTATTTTTTTTAGAAAAGAATAGAATACTGTTTATTATGAACACCATAAAAATTACAGATATAAATGTAGAAATTTTACATAGGGTGACACAATGGGCGGTCTTATCGCTAAAAGCGATCTTTTACAGACAACCTTCATTTTAGTTTCTCATCAATCACAATACAACACACACACCCATGTCACAACACTTTTAATTTATTAGAACGGACACACACTTCCCTATTATAATATTATTATTCTAGCGTATGGCACTCGTGGGTTGCAGCTGAAAATCAGCTTCAGGTGGTACACCTTGTGTTGTCATCTGACATTATGCTGAGCTGAGGCCCCTTTGGCATTATAATCTTTTATTTTTCTGTTTTATATTTTATTTTTACGGTGTATTTTTGTTGCTGCAATGCCAATAAACGCATTTTTCTTTCTTTCTGCCTTTGTGGTCGCGCTCTTCTCAACTATGCAACGGATTTTGATGCAGTGATCACCACCATTTCGAGCATTTATTCCGAAAGGTTTATATGTACAGGGTGGAATGGTCATGGACGCACAACCTGTTACCATGGATTCAGAACATGATTCTGAAAGCACTGCACAGAATTTTTTCTTAAGTCACAAAAAAAAATTGACCTGCCATATACAGTGCGAGTCTTCATAATGTGCACATATCGAAATGAGGGAAACTAAGCACGACACACGACAGTTAATGGTGCCGTGCCGTGGTATAAGTTTATGAACTCTTTTTACAAGCCACGATACTTTAATTAATTCACATTCTATCACGTGATACAACCCTCACCCTAATTGCGTAACAGTCTATCAGTCACAATTTGAATCATTTTGAAGCCTATTGCTAATCCATTGCTTCATATTTTCGAAAAATTTGCCTGCTCAACAACGTAAACAACGTAATGAATGTTGTTGAACTGTCCAAATGAAAGCGATTGCTACTGATAGTGTGTCACGCATTACTCGCCGGCCTCAGAAAACTTTCGGGATTTGATCATGATTTAAATGCACTAACGTTAAAATAAAGGACGTGACAGCCCGACACAAAGGCGCCGCCGGTCGCGCTGCACGCGGTGCCTTTGTGTACGCTGTCGCGTCGCGCCAGTGTGAACGAGCCTTGATGGATTATACCGAATAATGTCGCGTTGCATATGCGGTGTACACGGAAACCAACCTTGTATTGAAGACGTAGACAGATATGGTTTCCAGAGCACACAATGTGATATCAGTATATTGTAAATGATCCAACTCCTCAACACGTCAATCTGGGCTCATTATGTTCGCGCACCAAATTCTGCTTTGTCGAGGATGGTGTTTCGGGGGATATTACATTATCAAATATCTAAGATCATAGATATATTTTATGCATAATAAAGATATTCTCTTCTATGAGTCCATATATGTAAATGTAATATCAAATAGTTTATCATTTGTGACTTCGTTGGTATATTGGCAAATAATTTAATTGAATGTTCTCTGTCTCGGTAATGTTAATGACTTTGTATACCTACTATTGTATAGAATCAAGTTTTTTCTTTCTAACTGAACGGACAGCTGTACTGCTGGGGAGTTTGTTGCGCCATTCTCCCCAGCTGAAGCACCAGGAATTGGTGAAGGGCGGGCGATTTGGGGAACTGCCTTATGTAATTTTGACGTTCGAAAAGTGCTGAATGTCAGCCTCATTTGTTTTTTTTTTTGGTTAGACTTATTTAAATCATTTGAGAGCATTAATTCACTGACAGATAATACACAACCTAAACCACTGGGTCTGGAAGCATACTTCATGTTTGCTTATGTTCCTTTAATAGCGAACGCTCACTGCGTTACGGAATGATTTTTTTAAATATACCCCTGAATGGGTTAAATAGGCGATGAAAGTTTTTATTGAAGTTCGTCATTTTTTTTTATGGTAAATCGCACCGGGCACACCCCTTATAATAATATTTCTAATATTTTGTATCGGATAAAATATATGATCCTAGATATATCTGAAAGTGTAATATCCCCTCAACAAAACACAAAGGAGATGCGCAGAGCACAGAAAGTGGTGCGCGAACATAATGTATACTCAGCTTAAAGCTCTGGACAAACAGGCGAATCCCGCGCCGGATGCGGGACTGAAATGAACATCAAAAAAGTGTATCAAGTAACGTGTACAGTACAACTATTTTATTAATGTCCCTCGGGAATCATCGCATTTCCGAATACAAACGAATGCTAATTTCCATGTCCATAAATTATTAGATTTATCGTGTATAATAATTTGAATTCAGAACTAAGTATTTTATTGTTGTTTTAATCAAAACAAAACAAAAATAAATTACTTAGTTCTGAATTCAGACATACAGAGCACATACATGACATTAAGAAACAAGTTGTACTGTACAGAGGTGTTCAAAATGGCGCGTATATTCGCGTGACTTCCTAATCATTAAAACAATCGACACGCGCAGTCGAATCCCACGTCCCGCGCGTTATTCGCAACAGTTTGAGCAGTCTTTAAAAGAGTGTCGATGTCAGAGATAACTTGATAATATGCATCTGGTATGTAAGAAATACGCCAAGTTATCCTCGCGCCGGTAATATGCGGAAACAGCGCGGATCAGCCGGGGGATTCGCGGATAGAGCTAGCGGTAATACGGCTTGCTTTCAAAGACTTCGATTAAAATGCTGTTAGAGTTGTCGTCTTAAAGGATTTTGTTGGCTGTGAGATAATTTTACGGGACTAAAGAAGCCTGCGCCTTTGTGAAGCGTCTTCATTTAGAGCTCTTCGTTATTTTCACTTGTTCGTAGTAGATACATTAAAATTGATTCTTGCAAATAAGCTTGCAAGATACTGTGGGGGCATCTACAACGCCACATGCGAACTCTGCAACATATTGACGTCACGCAAAATCCTGCATCGAGCAATCAGAGTTTACCGCGCAACTAGCATTTATATACAAAGTCCCGACATCAAACGTCGGCCAGTGGCCCACCAGACACGACACCCGTCTGGTCAGAGGATCCTCCCATTTCTATGGAGCATGAGTGAACTTTATACCCTGCTCCTCATACCGCTATAATTTCATTGTAACATAACTACTTACTATTGGCCTACAAGTCTAAACTTTGTATAATCGATCCGATCTAAAAAAATACATTTATTGGGTAGAGTTGACTTGACGCTGTCAGGATCGTCTCCGTGTGAGGCTCTCGAAGAATGCAACCATACCGCAGCCGATCGATATTATATTCTTGAATCATAATATTATGTTCTATACTAGCTGTTGCCCACGGCTTCTCCCGCGTGGAGGTCGACAAAAAGTATCCTATGTCCTGACCCAGGTCATGGTCTACCCTAATGTCAAATTTTATTCAAATCCGTTCAGCCGTTTTAGCGTGAAAGCTTAACAAACAAACAGACAAACTCACTTTAGCATTTATAATATTAGTTAGGATAGAATTCAGGGAGCTACTTGTAGGACACAGTCATATTATTGTAGCATACGTTACAGCTGGACAGCTCGCCGCAATGCGGGCAACCGCGAAGTCTGTATGTATGTACACCAAGGGCACATAAGCACTGTTTGAATTGGTTGAAACTGCGGTTAGCCCTACTTTGGTTAGCCGCAATAGCTTCCTTCTCCACGTATGTACCTACATAATTATATACCTGACTTGACACGACTAATGGTGGCTACCCGCAAACTAGATGCACAGTATAGGTCATGAATAGCACCGTAATACTGCCACTTTCCAAACGATGCAGAGGCGTATGCGGACTACCGAAGGTAAGTGAAAATATTCAAAATTTTTATATAATATTATATATAATAATAGGTTGCATTCGGAAGGAGAAAAAGTGGAAGACTAAGAATGAGGGAAGTAGGTATATAGAATCCAAAAAAAATGCAAATTCGGATCTAGTCTAGTCTTGGAACATTTGAATGTCTCCCGAATGAACCGTATCATAAGTAACCACACAGCACATTTAAGATCTATTATCTCAAATAAATTAATATTTCTCACCTGAGCACCGAACCGCATGTCTTGTCACACACGTCACACTTCGCCGCGACGGGAAGGTTACCCTCCAGCCACTGGTGAGGCATTATTATGTTCTGAAACAAAATATTCCTAAATTAATGACATTCTTATCTCATCACAAAAACCGGTTTGTAGTGCCTAAGTCTCTAGACAGAATTAGCACTGTCAATCGAATCACTTGTCATGAGATTTACGTTTACATTCAATAGCATCACCTCTATTCCCCAAAGGGGTAGGCTCAGGAGGCACACAGATACAAAATCTGTTTATAATATTCCCACCTGCTAGGACTCAGGTCTCCTCTTTATGAGATAGAATGGGCTGTAATGTAATCCACCACTTCGGTTCAGAGTGGGATGGTGGAGGTTACACACGGAAAACGGGGTTCCTGAAGATGAAAAATATAACTCACGTAACAAACCCATATTTTTATAAAATTTTCCTCTGAAAAATCTACACGACTTTACATACTAAAATGATGTTTCACCCAAATAAACAAATAACAAAACATACAAATTGCATCTTACATTTCGCTAGTGATATTAAAACCATTTTCTTGAGGGAATATGGCCACAATAACGGAATATATAATCGTGATTCCAGCTTAGCTAGTAAGGCGAGCTTAAACTAACAGTAGCGACGACTTCTCGTAAGAAATTTTATATAAAAATGAAGTATTTTAACGCTATTCCTTGTGGATTTATCAAGTAAGAAAATATTTTAGATGCTGACTGCAGCATCTAAAATATTTTCAAAAAGCAAAAACACTACACTATTAGTGCTTTTTGCTCAGATAGCTACGGTCCGCAATTTAATTTCAGGGCTGCTGTTATTATCATAAGATATAACGCTGAAATCCGGCTTTTAAATGATAGTGAAAAAAATAGCTTAATTTTAAAAGGTAAGGGTAAAATATTTTCAAGAAACGTTTCCCCGAAATTAAAAACAGAATTCCACATTTCTTTTCCGAATCAAACCTGGGCACTTCAAAGAACCATGTCGCATAGAACCCTGTTATAAAAGTTTGAAATGACCAGGCCGAAGCAACGTGAATTTCTGAATACCTGAAAATTTGTGGAATCCTCGTTGTAAAACGGAGACCGGAAAAAGAAATTCTTGGAAAGAACCAAATACTTTCGCAAGACCATTAGCTTTTAAAAAGCCCTTAGCTTTTAGAAGTCTTTGGCTTTTAAAAATTGTTTCGAAATGTTTTTGGGGCTTAAGTGCTAGTAATGTATATGTGTGTGTATTAATGTACAATTATTAGCTTAAAAGAATTGCGGCTTTTATTTGTTTTAGTATTTTTATTATATTTTATTTTTTTATGCCCTTACTGGGATTTACATATTATATCCGTAGGTATTTATTTTTTAAATATCGCAGCATTATGCTGAGATGAGCGTTTTTGGCCTCAAACTTCTGTTTTTTTTTTACTTTTAAATGTCCCTTTTATTGTTTGTATCACCTGTGCGTGTTCCAAATAAAATACTGTCTTTTCTTCTGAATGGGCATGGCTGTTTGCACCCCTTGCAAACACTGGCCTTTGATTTCCCCCACTATTTTTGACAATATGTGCCTCATGCACAAAATTTCCGGCAAAAAATATCAAATTCAATGCAGTAGTTTTATTGTGGAAAAGTTCCAAACAAACAGACAGACGGTCTCACATCCACATTTATCGAATACTAAAGCAAATAACGTTCGAACGACTCCGCGACTCCGTCTAGAATACAACTTAGAACAACAAGCTATAAATATGAAATTCAAACATAGCCTCTAGTCAAAATCCTTTAACAAAAGCTACAACTTTAATTAACTGGAATAATTATGAAAGTCAATGCTTATTGTTTAAAATGAAGTCTGTTTCTCGAGGGAAAGTTACAAAGTCAACAAGAATTGGAAGTTTTGACTGGGTGTTTGACTGCACGGTGTATTTAGCTTGTAAAATCAAGTAGAATGGTGAATGATTAAGTTTAGTTTCAAAACAATTGTGTTTTGATAACATTTTGCAGTAATTAGGAGGCATAAATTTAATAAAGTCATTGCACTCCATTGTGCAGATGGCAATAAGTATTTTTCAACACATTTGCTCAAAAAATGCATTTACGATGCCTGTATACATGGTTCGAAAGTTAAAAATTATCCTTTAGGATTTATTTTTAATTTCCATAAAATAGTTGGATCTTACAAACGAGTAGACGAATGTAAGCCCGAGATGAAGTCGAGGGCTTACCATAGTCACGAGAATATCATAATTTTGTGTCAATTTAGATTTTGACTAAGTATGTGCAAAAGTATCTGTGTTAATTGACCTTCATCACTGTACCTTAATTCCCACAGGAGGAATCAAACCGTTACTCTTCGTGATTTGTGTCAAACACAACATCGCCATATAATATTCACGAGACTCAAACAGTCATTAGGGTGGAACATTGCAAATGATCTGCACACAATACATAGTACAGACTGGTACCAACTTGAAATGTAGCAATATGCAGGTATGCTTGTTAAATCTAACTATGTATTTTGTTACGGAGAAAGTTGTGACAATCCTTTGTCTCTTATGTTGGCACGAACTATTCGAGAAAAGCTTATTTCGTTCAAGAACAGTAGCCATGTCAGCACAGTTTGGTAGCAGCGGGGAATGCTTAGGATATACTGAAATTGCTAAGTATTACTGATTTTCTGCAGGGTTTTAATGAAGAACTCACGTTCTAGGCTACGAAATTTTGTAAATCAATCATTGTTATATAGGTAGGTTGTTGATGTAGGTATAATTCTGCTATCCTTAAAGGAGATGAATAATATGCATATTATTAAACACTTTCACTGTCCACAAAGTCCATACCATATATGTGGTTCATGGGACGGGGAATGGGTTAATTTAACGACACAGTTATCAAGAATTCTTACCAAGTAACCATATTTTGATGCAACATTAATTGTTGCAATCAAAGCTACATAATACGTTTCTGCCTTCGCACTCATTCACTATCAGACAGTACTGGATAACACATAAAAACGATACCATGCAGAGAAGTAAATTGAAGAAAATCTATAACATCTGTGTCGGGGAAGCCATTGATTCCCCTTTTAATCAAAGATGGGGCGCCGTATCAATCTTTTAATGCTGGCATTAGGGTCAGATTGCTAAGGATAACAGTGTACTTAAGATCGCGGGTTTTTATTAGGATCATTTCAATGTTCTACAATTGTAAGTAAAAGTAACAAATGAGCTCGTTAAATTGTTCAGAACCATTTACGGAATGGTTTAAGGCCAGCCTTTGTAACGAAAATATAAATATTTTTGTCGTACATTTACGCAGTAGAAAGCTGCATACAATAGTCAAACAATGTAGTTGAAGAAATTTGCTCAATCGATAACTTTAATTGTTTGTACCTACACAGCCTGCTCTAGTCAAGGCTATGAATCTAAAATGAGTTGTATTTTATATTGTCTATCAAAGGAAAAAAGAAAACGCGTTATAAAACGGTAATTAGTTATGCGGTGCAAATGGCCATCAGGCAACTAGGAGCGTCTTACTTCCGGAACCATTAGCTGATTAATTCCGATATTATTTACTCCTAGCCAATATACTTACGAAAAGTAACTTCCAAAACTTTGGAAGCCTCCACCACTTATAAAATGACTGAAATTGAATCAATTTACAGAGTAAACTCTTTGCCTTTATACAAGCTTTTATTTGTTAGTTAGTATGTATTGGTATTACTTGTATGTACATATTATTATTTTAAGACTGTTAGCTTCTAAATTATGTAAATAAATGTATGGGTCAAATCTTGCAAGCTGAATTAAAACCACTTCCCCTTAACCTACGGGTTTGAAATTTTATATATTAATTCTGTTTCAAAGACAATAGATTTTTGCATAATGCATGACCAGATTCTACAACCAGGATTACCTCCAGAAGAAGAAACTCTTTAACGATTAACCGTACAGACACGAATTTAATATACGCATTTAATAATGATAGTCCGTTTTAAAATCTACCATGACTTAGCAGTTGCATCCAGGATTGGCTCCAGAGAAGAGAACTCCTCAACGGTCAACAGAACAGACAATAAATTTTATATACGCATTTTACAAATTGCTCTTACACAAACTAGATAAATATGGAATAAGAGGAAAAGTGAACGAGTGGTTGACAGACTAGCTAAAAGACAGAAAACAATGTGTGGAAATCTCTAAAATACATAATAAAAAAAGGTGTTACACAGAAGTCACTATTGAAAAAAATATTTTGGAGTGCCACAGGGTAGTGTATTGGGACCGATCTTATTCTTTATCTATATATATATATATATATATATATATATTAATGATCTCCCAAATATCACTTGCCATATCACAATCTTGTTTGCTGATGACACAACCCTCATTGTGAAATATGAAAATAAAGATACATATGAACTAGACATAAACAAATCAATAATCAATATGTAGTTTATTGCTTTGTTTATGTGCACTTTTCACATTTTTTTGAGTACCAGTGTATTATGATACAATAGTTACATTCTAAAAACTTACAAAAAACAAGAAAATATTAAAGATTAATTATGTTTACGTAAGTTTTATTTTGTACTTTTGAGTTCATTAAAAGCTTGTTTTCAAAAAGTTTTACTTAAATTTTATTAAAGCAAGCGATGATATACAACGCAACAAGTAGGCGAATTTGTTTTAACGTAAGTATGTAAAATTTCATGTAATGTTTCACATTTTGAGTACCCACCATTAGAAGTTGCAATATTTATGAAAACACTGTGAAGGTGGATCCACTTTTATTATTGATCGACTGCATTTACATGTAAATGCTATGCAATATTTTTATTTTTATTTTTAGTATTCCGTACTTCAAAAGGAAAAACCGGAACCCTTACAGGATCACTTCGTTGTCCATCCGTCTGTCTGTCAAGACCCTTTTTTCTCAAGAATGCTGGAGTTATCAAGTTGAAATTAATATCAAATATTGGAGGAGGCTTGGAGCTCTAAAAAAATCAAGTTTCTAAGTCAACACAATAAAAAAATATGGCTATTTATACAACATACTTTGATACTCGCAAATAAATCAAGACCTTTAGGGTATCCCGTTGACCTAGAATCATTAAATTTGGCGAGAAGTAGGGTCTCACAGCACAAGTAAATAAAAACACCGTAAATTACTAATTTGAAGCTTTATAACTTTTTTTTTTTTGTGATTACAAACTAACATTTGCAGTTAGAGAATTGACCGTGACGTATTATATTGATGTAGGTATGGGAGACAGTGGCGGAATTGCCCTAAGGCCCAGTAGGCTCGGGCCTAGGGGCTGCCAGATATTAGGGGCGCAGTAATCGTGATTAAAAACTCACTGATGATAACAAGAAATTACTCAAAGTACCTACCTAAATATTTCCAAAGTTTGACGATTGATATGAAATTGATAATTATTATTCAGTAAATATATTATTCCTACAGTCGCGAATCGCATTTTGACCAACATACAACGTAAAACAGAGCTGCAATTTGCAAAAAACGAAAGAAAATTTTAATTTGGCGTACTAAATTTCTGAATCGCTTTCGTTTAAAGTTGGCAATAAAGTTAATTCATTATGTAGTGTATATGATGGGTGCTGAGAAAGGGGCGGCTGGTGCTTACTACGTGGCCTGGGGGCCTAGGGCGGCCAAGACTGCAAATCCGCCACTGATGGGAGAACATGTTTTTCAACTACAATGTTAAGTTGGTTCTAGGAATAAATTCATCCCAACTACGGACGGAACCCTTCATTTTGCGTGGTCCGACACGCACGTGGCCGGTTTGTTTTTATTTTACATATGACTTAACAATATAACTGGCGAAATGTGGGTGTATCTACAGGGACAGCTCTGCCTACTCCCTGGAATTACAGGCGTAATTTTATGTTATGTTATTGCATTTAAAAGGTATTTCAGTAAAATGCTTTGTCTAATCACTTTTCTATATAAACTGTTTCTCTCCTTATAAACAAAGAAAATGGAAAATGTACGTTGATACAAGACAGAATACAAACTAAGAGAAAACGCAAAACTTTTGCTACGTTAGCAAAGAATAGTGAAACTTACATAATAGAACCACTAAAGTGGAAATAGTAAACATTTATTCCACAGGAACGTACCTACTATCGTAATAAAAAGTATCCTATGTCGTAACCTAGGTCATGGTCTATCCTTGTACCAAATTCCATCCAAATCCGTTCAGCCATTTTGGCGTGATTGAGTAACAAACATACAAACATACAAACATTCACATTTATGAAATTACTAGCTTTTGTCCGCGGCTTCGCCCGCGTGGAGGTCGGAAATTATCCCACGGGAACGTATCGTACGTACGATAAAAAGTATCGTATATTCTAAACTAGGTCGTGGTCTACCCATGTGCTATATTTTTCCAAATCCGTTCAGCCGTTTTAGCGTGAACGTGTAACAAACAAACTCACTTTCGCATTTATAATATTATTTAGGATTACTAGGACGGTGAAAGTCGGTGGTATTTTAAAGTGTATTTCATTATGATAGAGTCCTAGCCTTTTAGTATTTTCATGAAAAGTTACGAACAAACTACAAACAACAAGTTACAAACTTTTTACCTACTTTACTACTTACCTACTTTGCTTTTGCAGCTGTTGTAGGTTACAACAGTTGCAAAAGCAAAGTGGGTAAGAACATTGTCATCTATTTTATATTTTTGTAAGGAAAAGAAAATAACTTTACACCACGCCGCGCCGACAGGAGTAAAGAAACAATGTGAGTTAATTTTCCTTCCAACGGTGAAGTATTACTCTAAAGCTACGATTTCTTGGAAAAGTGGTGATCCTACATAACAGCCGCAGTGACAGCTGTCATGAAAATGATGACAGCGGGAAAGATTTAAATCCATAGATACGCCCTACCCCGTCAAAAGATAGTCGTGTTTCTGTTTCGTTTTGACACCTCTGACTCACAATGATGCAGAGACTTGATTTGATTGTCATGGAAACGCTGAACGTGAGCGTGAGCCCACTCTTCTCAGTATGGATACTTTTTCGCGTGACTAAGTAAGGTGAGGGCAAATCTAGCGATTTAAATCTTTGGGCAGCGGGGTTTGACTTTACGGTTTCAAAAAAGCGCTCTAGGAAAACACACCCACTTACTTTCATAAACAGATAGATTGACATCATTCACCGGCAAATTGCGGACGCTATGTGGGCTATCATCGCTTTTATAGGAAACCGTAGCTTTACGGGTGTAAGGATACCCTTATCGAACACAACAGTCACTTTTTCTTCCCTTTATTATGATCGTTTTTTTGTACTGGGCCACACCTGGGAACCTCCTGGTTACGGAGATATTAAAGGTCAAAGATCCAACTTTTTTCATAAGTTTTTTTTATACGAAAACAAATTTGAAATGTTAAAACTTAACTTTAAATAGTCCCACGATCCTAGTACCGTTGCATGCACCTATAAGCACAATGTTTTGCATGCGTTACGGGGTACTAAGGTAAACAGCGAATTTTCCCAGCGTTAAGTCATTTCCCAGAAATTATTTTTACATAATTTGATGTACAGAATGCGTAGATGACGGTTTTGTGACAGGACTTGTTATACCCTGTATATTGAAAATTTATCTAAGCTTATTCGTATTTTTTCCAAATTACAAAAATACGGTACACCTCCCGTCACACAATCTTCAATCTTCTCACAAACATCAGCCCTTTGTATAACGAAGGTATTGTTAGTAAAATGGCCCACAGAGGTGGGGAAATACAAATCTCGTATAATTCGTTCGGAAAATGTTGGCACACTTTTTTAAATAATTGAGCCTCTTTTTAACTTTCTGGGCTTTTCTCAGTTGGTCGCAGTAACTAAGCTAGGGTACTCAGACCATGGACACGCCACAATTGCGGCGGTAAGCCCCCTATTTGAGGAATGGCTTGAGAGGCGCCACGGCGTCCTCACCTTCCGCCTGACGCAGGTCCTCACCGGACATGGCTGTTTCGGGAGGTTCCTGTTTCGGATAAGCCGGGAGGAAACGCCCGGGTGTTATGGTTGTGTGGATCGATCGGAGGACACGGTGGAGTATAGGGTGGAGGTCTGGCCAGCTTGGGCGGAGCACCGCCATGTCCTCCTGGCGGCGATCTCTCGTGTCCGGCCCTGGTTCAGGCCATGGTACGGAGCGAGAGGGAATGGGAAGCCGTCACCTCCTTCTGCGAAGCAGTAATGCTCGCGACGGAGGAGGCGGAGCGCGTGAGAGAGAGGCAATCGTTACGCCCTCATGCCACTAGTTACCGCAGGAGGAGACACCCTGGACGTCGGGAGTCGATAGCCGGCTCCCGGCCACAAGGAGCACAATCATCTTATTAGTGTTCAATCATATTTTTAGATAAACAAAACGGGTATTATTTGAGGTTCGATTTAATACATGCCTTAAAAAATACTGCAAAGCTCCCGTCACACAATCTTCAATCTTCTCACAAACGCCACCACCCCTTTGTATAACGAAGGTATTGTTAGTCAAATAGGCCCGCAAAGATGGGGAAATACAACCCTCGTACAATTTCTACGGAACAAAAGGACAAATAATATTCGTGATGTTATTCGGGGATTCGTCGTGAATTTCATTATGTTTGCGGCTAAAACGCTTTTTGGTCGTTATGCTCTGCGTAAAATGAGGAAGATCGGGCAAAGCTAATTGTAAATACGAGTAGATGGCGTGATCATAGCTAGGTCCCTACGGCCTACAATAAATTTGACATTTCGTTCATTCGTTCCATCATTTCGTGTCCATTCATGTGTTTGGTTTTATTACATTGTTTCGTTATTTTCAGTGATTTCAATATTTTAAATCAAGTATTTGACAAAGAAAGTGTCAGAATTTTTAACCTTAAATATTTCCTAGTAATCACTTTCTTCAAAATAATTCCGACCGAACCTCGAACTCATGTTTAATTATTTTTTAAATGCGCGTCAGTCTTTGGGGACTGCCGATAGAAGTAAAAATAAATAAAAATAAAAAATAAAGGTTTTATTGATTCATAAACGTGTGTTACAATACTTAGGTAAGACACTGGATCCCGCACTAGGATACCCTGTGTCGCAGGATCCAGTCTCTTTCGACAGACAATAAGGAATATAAACTTTAGTAACAAATGCAACGGTTTACGTATAATTAATTAATTAAACTTAGGACTAAAAGGTAACAAAATGTATGTGTGAATGTGATGGGTGTAAGTATGTATGTGATGAGTGAGTGTGATGAGTGTGTGTGTATGTGATGAGTGTAAGTATGTATGTGATGAGTGTGTGTGTATGTGATGAGTGTAAGTATGCATGTGATGGGTGTAAGTGTGTAAGTGAAAACTAAGTAACTAGTGAATTGTATCGTCGAAGCGTGCGGTGACGATGACGCGAGTTTCACGCTTTTTGTTCACCCAAAAAGTATACATACTATATACACAGTATACATATAGCTCGTGGAAAGCGTTTGGTGACGATGACGCGAGTTCAATGATTTTTGTTCACCCAAAAAGTGCTCAACGCGCCTAAAGAAGTTTTCACTTCAAAAATCTCTACGAATAACTTTAAACCACAATCTTTTAATTTCAGGATCTTTCGGGAAAAGGTTGATTCCAATTGATTTCGGAGTACTTAGGAACACAACAATGCGTCATTTTCACAAAAATAAAATAAAACCACCTCTCGCCTTATATTATTAGCTTGTGTTGGGACCTAGCTACGACAGCGCCATTTTGACGGTTGCCTTCCCCATTGATCAAGCAAAAGTTAAGTAAAATAATCCCTACTAATAAGTATTTATGGAGCATCAGAATTTCTAGCACATTAGGAACTGCTACGGAAGATTTCAAAGTCAAATCATTTATTTCAAATAGGCACTTATAAGGCACTTTTGAACGAAAAATTACAATAAAAAACTTTTTTACAAAAAAAAAACAACCGACTTCTTAAAAAAAACACTACAAAGTGAAAAATAACTTTATTTTCGGAAGTCGGTGTCTTTGGTTCTGTATTTTAGTAGTGTCACATTGCGAGAGGTTCCTAAACGCAGATGACCTCGCCCTGGCTACCCAAACAAATACATTTAGGGACGCTGAAAACATCTTAGAGGCAGGCTTAGAAGTTCTTGGAAAGTATTACACTGATAACGCTCTCAGACCAAACCCCACAAAAGCACAGGCATGCGCTTTCCATCTCCACAACCATTCGGCAAGACGCACTCTGAATATAAATTGGCAAGGTAGGAACACTGCAGTAACGCGCGCGCGCGTGTGGATGTGGAGCTATGTTGCAAACTATGCTCCACCTTCTATCTTGCCCTCTGTGTTCAAAAACTTGTAATCAAAGTGACCTCTGCGCTGCCACCGATGACGCCGTGGAAGTGGCGAAGTTTTGGGCCAACATGATGTGAGAAAAGGCGTGCCAGCGACACGAAGAAGAAGAAGAATAGTGTCAGTGAACTGCTCACTGCAAGCTCACTTCACATTTTCACAATGAGATTTCTACAGAATAGACCTGCTGGACTGAATACCGAAATTAACCCTCAAATTATGACAATAATCCAATAAACCTTCCTGCAAGCTTCACGATGGAAATAATCCGTATTATTGACCGCAGCAAAATACCCTTGTTTACAATGAGAGCAGAGAGCGTAAATTTACCTCGTTAAAGTACACTGAGGGTCGGATATTTATTCATAAGCTGATTATATGTTCTAGTTTGCAAGTAGCAAAACATTTATAGGGTTATAGAATAGCTGTACTTACTATTGGTATATGAGTTTTAAGTAAACCGTCAGTTCGCGTTTTGGTACATGGATATAGGAATTTCGGAAGAATTATGCAAGCTATCATAACATACAGGGCCTGTATTCCCCTGTCACCTGTATTTTCCTAAAGAAGTAGGCATTCAAAGATGTAATGGTAGATACAGCTAGAGATTGTTTATCTAATTGATACACTCAAAGAACGTCAATTTGCTGTTATAGCCATTTCATACAATTATCCAAGAACTACAGTGATTTAAATATACGGACAATTTAGGTTGGTAGTCAATTTGGTAAACACTTAATTTCTTTGACTTACCTACAGAATTTTTTAACTCTTTCTATGATATCCAGTTCCTCGGGAACCGATCACTTTTCGGATTATTTTTTGTTCGAATTTCATTTGACCGACGTCTTTTTTGCTATAAGCATTATTTGAGATATTTTTAGATTATCGAAGTATCATGTGTCATAAGTATTATTTTACCGAACTATGTTTCACCGATTTACAAAATAACTTTTTGCTATTGGCCGAAGCCTCGGAATATTATTTGGTCACAAAAGTAGTGTATAATTGGGGGTTCTGGATCACTTGCTCTCGCTTCGCTCGAACGCGTGATCCAGAACTCCCCAATCATACATTACTATCGTGATCTGCTATATACTTCATAATATTGATTGAATATTGTGTTTCATTCACAGTGGAGCGCTTGATACAGGATCTCCAATTGTTTTTACCGGTCCGAGCGGTTGTCGTGCGTATTCATAAACTGGCATGGTATCGAACTGTTATAGCGAAGCAAAATTATCGCGTGAACTTAAAAATAATAAACAACGATATCATGTTCGATCGCCGCGCTGCGCTGCATTGAAACGATGTGGTGCATATTTTTTTGTATTGATGGATACAAAAACCATATTGAGAGGTCAGCTATTACTGGAAATTATAACTTAATGTGTAGCCGTGTGTAAAGTAACTGTATTATGGAGATAGAGTAATTGATTATAATATAAAAGAACGTAAAAAAAAAAAAAACATAAAAACCAAAACCAAACCGGAACAAATACTCATTTGTTCCGTGCGGGAATCGAACCCGCAACACTTTGGCACATTAATTGAAACATCTATTTTAAACCTACTATTTACATTGTGATGTAGCGAGTCGAGCTCTTAACGAATGCGCCAAACGTGTCGTCAGTGATGAGATAAAATATGTATTCATTATTAAAGTACACAGGTACATTCATGATATCGACTTGTTTCGACTTGATTCTGCCGCCAAGCACATAGTTGTAATATTATGAAGGAAATTAAACCTTATAGACATGAATTTATATACCTTATATAAGAGAATCTGTTTTGTATCTAGATCGTAGAGAGCCTTTGACTGCGACACAGTAAATACAAGTTTTTTGTTTTTGGTTGTTTTCATTGTCCTGAGATTCAATCACAATGTCGGTAAGTAATAGTTTTAACATATTAAATTATTATTATTGTTTTTTATTAATTATTATAATGCAGGCATTGTATGTAATCATATTTATAACACAATTTATTTCTGTTTTCAGGACAACGAGGATCTTTTTAATTTTATCCCAAACAAGCAGCTCAAAGAATCTGTTACATCACGACTCAATTTGAAGAGAAAAAATGACGCGGCAGGTCCTCCACAGAAACGTGAACGACAGCAAAACTACTCGTACATCAAAACCAGGGCGCCAAATACATCTTCAAGGACATGCATGATCAAAATTGAGATATACGAGAGTGATAATTTACCAGAAAAATCTTGCGAGTGCAGTGCAAATAAGTGTGTGCAATTTATAACTGAAAATGTTGTCACAAGTGATATATACTTAGATTTAGAAAACATTATTAGTAAAATTCGTGAGAATATATAATTGAAATTATTTTATATATTTATTAAGTATAGAGAGAGAGATATTCAATGTAATCATTATGTTAGTACCAACGTTTGTGTTTGTTTTTTATAATTAGCATAATAAAATAGCATTTAATAATATACTTAAATAGTACAACTAATATTGTTGATTGTATCGCATAAAAACAAAAAACAAAAAAAAACTTATTATTTCATACACATTGATGTTAGATTAGGTAAGGAATCTGTTATTTCTTAGAAGATTAATTAGGTACTCTTTTAATGAATATATTTAAAAATAAAAATTCTGTTTGTTTTCATTTTCCAATATCAATTTTCATTTCAATAAAAAATAAAAATAAAACAACTCGTAATAAGGTATTACAGAATTAGGTCGGGTGAATAATGAATGTTGGCAAATGAAACAAACAGAATATTAATTTTAAAACATATTCATTAAAAGAGTAATTAATCTTTTAAGAAATATCAGGTTCCTTACCAAATAGTAAGGAAAAAAGGTGCTTATTATAATTATACACATTGATGTTAGATTAGGTAAAGAATCTGTTATTTATTAGAAGATTAATTACTCCTTTTATGAATATATTTAAAAATTAAAATTCTGTTTGTTTCATTTCCCAACATTCAATCACCCAGCCTAATTCTGTAATATCTTATTACGAGTTCTATAACAAAAACACACTTAGAAATCCATTGCCACCTCTTTCCATTTACATTAAAATAAGCAGGATAGCTATAGCTAACACAGCCTTTACGACTTGAGAGTTTAAAGAATAAGGCGACATTTCTGTGTACATGACAAATAACTACCAGAGATCTCATTTTATTGGTTTCTTATAAGTTTGTATGTATTCCGACAGAGTTAATTGACACCTCATTCCTTTCACGATTGTCGTCTCCAGTCGCCTCCAAAAACTCTAATAAGGATAAAGTGCTGTGAAAACACTTTCCATAACTAGAGTATTCGGAAGCATTCACATTGCGACTTCAGTACGAGAAATGAATAAAATAAAATCTACTCTAGGTTCTCAAGTGATAGAGATGAAATTCTAATAACAAATATTATTTTAATTAATTTTTCGGAGTAATTATTGTTAGAAACTAACATATGACTAAGGCTTTAGGATTTAGGTCTATAAAAAGCATGTGAGAGAATTCCTTTACATTTTGTCATTGTTGTGCTGAAGTGCATTTCACTGAACAGTGAGTTTAAATTTGTTTGTGGTTGTTCACAAGTGTTGCAGAAACAGAGTATGTGAGTATTATATTTTATTTAATAAATATTTTTTCTTCGATCCTAGGACTGTAATAGTTAATTGTTTTACCACTGAAATTACTCAATTAAGTTTAGATCATATAATAGTTATTTCAAAACTATTGTACTTGTACTGCATTTGTAGTTTCATATTAATATTAATATTTTTACAAACGTTTAATAATTATTAACGTTTTATTTTTACAAACGTTTAATAATTATTAACGTTTTATTTTTACAAACGTTTATTTAATAATAATTCTTGCTTCGTTGTTCTAGCATGCAATAAAAATAAGGCCTAGGTTTGATTCTTAGGTCATTTAAAGTTTTTTTTTCCTGATAAGTACTGTAAATATATTATTCCCTATTCGATGAGATTTCAAAATGTAAGAACGTAAAAACGTAAAAAGTAAGGGGGAGGGACTAACAGCACACCTCTGCCTAACCCTTTGATGAATACGGGTGCTGTTGTTTCATGTTACTAATGTTGGTAATAAAAATATTTATTGCATTTTAATAATGTTTTCAGGGCTCAGTCGATGAATAATCCTTTTTGGGTTGAAGAAGAGGACTCCACACCTTCAACGTCTGGACCAACAAAAGAAAAAAACAAGCGGCAGATCAAAAAAAAAACAGCTGTGAAGAGAGATAAGAAAGTGTCTCAGAAGAAGAAGGCTTTGCTTTCTAAAATCCTTTCGCTTCAGAACCAGAGTCTGATAGCGACGGGCCGGCAGTTGTTACAACACCAGCTCCAAAAAGAAAACGGAATACCAACGCTTCAGACTGTGAGGTAAGACATTTTTTTCAAACATGTTAAATTCCCATTTCATTTAAAACCATTCCAGTGTTTTACAGCGTGTGATTTTCTCCATCAAAATTATACTTATTTGTGGACACAAGTGTTTAAATAGACCTTTTCTAATAGATAATAGATTATAGTTATGGTAACGGTAGATTCAAGAATGTGGAAGTCTGGAGTTTATCTATTATATTTTTTTTACATATCTATTTTTTTTTTACTTATCAATTTTTTAATTACTCGCCCTCACGCATTATTATTTTTAATTAAAACTAGTCATCTTATGTATTTCAGGATGAATCGTCTCGACCGCTGATCCGTGCTACCACTCTGAAGAACTGCTTCACTCAGCGGGGAGGCTGATGGTTATACCTTCCAATCAAACCCGGACAGGGTTGGAAAGTATTATTTTGAATTAAAAGTTTATAACACGGGTGAAGTGGAAAAACTTACTCCAAATGAACGTTGGAAACAGTCTCTTGTAGCATTAAAATTATCAATAGAATAGAGAATATTTATTTGATTTATAATAATTATTTTACATGTACTTTTTCAGAGTTTCGATGTAAAATCGAAATTGAAACTTGAGATATTAAAAAACCCGAATTAAGAAATTCTGAAATTAAGAACAGAGAAATAAAAAACGGAGAAATTAAGAACTGAGAAATTAAAAACTGAGAAATTATGAACTGAGAAATTAAAAACTTAGAAATTTTAAATATGAGAATTTACCAACTTTTAAATAAAAATTGGATGACTGAGATAAAAAAAAACATTTAGTAAAAATAGCTTTTTATAAAATTTAAAATAAGTGTAATGAACATGTTTTTTTTTTTGTAAATACTGTAATTATTATGTTTCAAAATTATCAGCACACAGTAGAACAAATATTCATATATCTAATCGATTGCTCTGCTCAGAATGATGTAAAATCGAAATTGAAACTTGAGAAATTAAAAAAACCGAAATAAGAAATTCTGAAATTAAGAACTGAGAAATAAAAAACTGAGAAATTAAGAACTGAGAAATTAAAAACTGAGAAATTAAGAACTGAGAAATTATGAACTGAGAAATTAAAAACTTAGAAATTTTAAATATGAGAATTTACCAACTTTTAAATAAAAAATGGATTACTGAGATAAAAAAAAACATTTAGTAAAAATAGCTTTTTATAAAATTTAAAATAAGTATAATGAACATGTTTTTTTTTTTGTAAATACTGTAATTATTATGTTTCAAAATTATCAGCACACAGTAGAACAAATATTCATATATCTAATCGATTGCTCTGCTCCGAATTCGAAAATATTCAAATTATTGCTATTGCTTTTAGAAATAGAATCATAAGTATAAAGTGAATCCACTTAAATCTAGTGAAGTAACAATAACTCCAGAAACGTTTTTATTTCAAATTTCAAAGTCAGTATGTGATATTATCAATCTTATGATTCAAAAACATAAAGCAATTAAAGTCAATTTTGAATTATTTGTGTCATACATTTTGCCAAAAAATAATGAAAGCTCTATGAAATCTTTCAACACCAAATATGAGATAGCAGTTCCGAATACAAATGTTTATAACATGTATTTTAAATGCTCTGAAAAATTATTATTTAGAGTTTGAACTTGCCGAATCTGGTTGGGCTATTAATTCTATAAACCATTTGGAAATAAACATAAACAAGTGCAATCCTTTAAGAGCTGGGACATACTTAGAATTGCCTACGGTTATAAAAAACACAAAGTCATGTTTGAATATACACAACAATGCCAATCATTGTTTTTTGTGGTGTATTATTGCCCAGATGTTTCCAAAAAGATTGAATGCTAATAGAACGCAATCGTACCCACACTATACGTTGCTTTTAAAAATAAATGATATGTCTTTTCCGCCATGTTTCGATGATATTAAAATATTTTAGAAAAATAATCCTTGTATAAGTGTGAATGTTTATGGTCTTGAAGCTAATAATCATGTAACTGGTCCTCTATTTTTTGACACGTGAACGAAAGCTTATACATGTCAATTTGTTGTACATAACTAAAGATGATAAAGTCCATTTTTGTTTAATGTTATAAGATCTAAAAATCATCAAGTTTTTACACAAAAATTGAATAAACTCATACTTAATAGTGATGACGATAAAAGGCAGAGAACTGAAGGTTGTTTCAACACTTTGCCTTGGGGGGCATTATAGTTCAATACTTTAATACTTGTCGGATTACTGTATTCGTTCTACTGTGCTAAAACTATAGTTTAAGTTAAAAAAGCTAATTACAAATGATTTAAATGTGTAAAAAGTATGTAATCGAATAAAAAAATGTAATAAATGAATGTTACTATAATCAATAAATGAATAATCGATATTTATTTTCTTTTCTTTTCCTTTTCCGAAAGATTTTCCCTCTTATAAACACTGTGTATAGATTATGTCATGGTTAATGTTAATATTTTTTTTTTATGTCTATTAGCTTGTCATAACTATATGCAGTGTTTATTATTAAGAGGTATCATACAGGATCAAATTAAATTAGCTAGAGAAACTCCTCAGATGTGATGGGTATCGATACCTAAACATGATAAAACAAAAGAAAACAGATTTTCTCAACTCATACTTCAAGTACCAGCACAACCAGCGGTCGAGGACCCCAAACAAAAAATAAAAAAATATCTTCTTTTTTTTGTTTTTATATCGATGTGTTTAGATATCGATACCCATCACGTCTGTGGAGTTTCTCGTTCGTTAGCTAATTTAATTTGACCCCTGTATACTAACTTATTAGGTGAATAATAAAAAAAACATTATGTAGAATCAATTTTAATTTTATTGTTTCGCCTTCAATTAAATAAACTCGACCAATAATAATAACTAATAAACAATAACTTATAAACTGCATTTAAGGTCTGCATGTGGGTGAACTTAATTTTTTAACTATTTTACCGACGAGATATTCTGCTTCATCCATAATTTCATCGTAATTGTCCTTGACTAAATACTGAACATTCACACAAGCACAATCACTATCACTGCGATCAACACGATTTATTAAATTATTGTCATTTAAATCACAAATAGATATTTTTATTAAATGGTGTGCTTTTCCTGGATCCTTGCGAATTACGTAAGATGTAGACGGTGTATCCAATAGCTTGGGCAGGGTAATTTTAGAAGTTAATTTCAACTTCTTGTTTTTTCTTTTTATTGGACTTTCTTGAGTATCCTTGACTTTATCCTGCTGATTTTCCTGGAACTCAGTTTGTTCAACATTGTCCCCAGTAAATTCTTGAGTAAAATAGAATGACTTAATAACATCATCAACAATATCAAGGCCTTCCATTTTCTGAAAAAAAAAAAAAAAAAGATAAAATTAATTTCCATTTTCTTTTATATTTAATTAACATTATTTTTATTATTAGACTTGACAAATTTATTAGTTACTTACAATCTTAAATAGATGAATGGACGATTAAAGATAATTTAATAATAATTTTAAAAAAACTCGTCCACTACGAACACTGTGACGGACACTGTCGCTGTGTAACTCAGTCGAGGACACGACTCTTAATAACGACCCAGGTCCAAACCCGTTGCTAGAATACTGTGCTCGCAAGTCACATATTCATATATAAAGGATAGTAAGTAATGAAAATAAATAATAGGCAAGATGAAGTTGATCAAACAACCCATATCCTTGAACGTGAATAATATCAATTTCAATGACTCAGCTCGTCAGATTAGACATAGTGCTTTATTGCCTAATACAATTCGCTGCATAATATGTGGACCCTCGAACTGTGGTAAAACAAACGTTATGATCAGTTTACTGCTGCATGAAAATGGGCTTAAATTTAAAAATCTTTATCTTTACTCGAAAACTACTTTCCAGCCAAAATATCGGTTTTTAAGTGAAGTATTAAGAAGAGTACCTCAGATACAGTTCAATGAGTTCAATGACGACAAAGATTTTATAGCTCCGAATGAAGCTTTAACAAATTCTGTATTTATTTTTGATGATGTTATGTGTGAAAAGCAAATAAACATTCGTAATTATTTCTCTATGGGAAGACATAAGCAAATTGACTGCTTTTATTTATCACAAACCTACTCAAAAATTCCGAAACAGTTGCTACGTGATAATGCTAATTTTCTTATAATATTTAAACAAGATGATGTGAACTTAAAGCATATCTATGAAGAACATGTAAATTCTGATCTGCTGTGGAATCAGTTTAAAGAAGTTTGTAAAACTGTTTGGAGTAACCCTTATAATTTTCTACTTATTAATAAAGAGTCGGCATTAAATAATGGGAGGTACAGACAGAATTTTGATATTTTTTTAAACTTTGAATGAAGGTACATACTTATAAATGAATTACATACATAAATGCTGTTAGTATTATTCCTTGTTTAGCTGAATACAGTTGTTATTTATTGTAAGATGGACAAAAATATTAAAATGGAATTAGTGAAGTCTGTCGACTCCATAAAGAATAAAATAAAACAAATGAAAAATCAGGAACATACAATGAACTTGTCGCTTGATAAAATGCTAAAACCTGTCACAAATCCTCTAAAAACTCTTGTTGAATCTAATAGATGTGCAGAAAAAATAAAAATAAATGAAAATCCAACTTTAAATAATTCTGAAGGAATCGAATTCGATGAAAAGAATACTAGCTCATCTACAAAGCTCAATGACTGTTACGATCCAAAACTAAATTCTACCCAATTCGTCAAACAAAATGCTAAAAAGGAATCGATAGATAATTTAGAAATGTCATTAGAGGATGATGATATCTTTGGTATTTATGACGGTGTTAGTATACCGTTTGGAATTAGAAGTGAAAATAAAACTCTATTGATGGGTAATTCAGCAGTATCATTTTCTAAAATTGATAGTTTGAATAACGATACAATCATTTTAATTAAAATCGGTGACAAAGCTTACAATTTAACAGTTGGTCTAAAAGAACTTTTACTCCGAAGAAAACCCGATTTAAAGTTAATATCGAGCGAAGATAAACTTGTCTATAAGGATATGTTACACTATACAAATGCACATAAAAGAGATTTTAATCCTAAAGGTCAAATAAGAGGTGACAAAGGTACAAAATATTGTAAAATAATAAAACCTCTATTTTCCGAATTGTCAAACGATGTTATACATGCTCACACTAAACTTGGAGGAAAATTACCAACGTTAAAAAAATACAAAAACAACACCGACTTGGTATATTGGGATGATCCTAACGAATTAGTCGAGAGATTGAAACTATTAGTAGCTTCAAGAGATGCTGGCAATACAAACCATGATAATGAAATTTTATCGATAATTGAAGAATTAAAAGAAGCTGACATAATTAAAGAATAAATAGTCGTAATAATATGCTTTACATTCAGTATTGTACATGGATTCAAGACAAATGTACTGAATTCTGACCATGAGCAAAGCCGATGTGGTAAACGAAATTCATAAAAATGCAAGGGTAAACTTTCCCCGAAGACATGTTATTATGAAAGATATAGACGACCTGTGGCAAGCAGATTTAATTGATATGCAATCAATTTCAAAAGAAAATAAAAATTACAGATTTATTCTTACCGTTATCGATACATTTTCGAAATATGCTTGGGCCTTTCCTCTGAGAAGTAAAACCAAAGATGATGTATGTAACTCATTCAAAGTTTTGTTGGCTACAGGGCGTGTTTCAAAAAACCTCCAAACAGATAATGGAACAGAATTTTATAATAATAAATTTCAAAAGCTTATGAAATCTAATCATATTAACCACTATTCAACCTTTTCAACAAAAAAGGCTTCAATAGTTGAAAGATTTATCAGAACTTTGAAATCTAAACTGTATAAGGAATTCAGTTTAAAAGGCAGCTATAATTGGGTAGATAGTACCCTTAATGATGTTATATATAAATACAATCACACTTACCATCGGACAATTCATGAAATTCCTGCTAATGTAGATAACATGAATAAAAAACGTATATTAGAAAGGTATTTAAGGTCGGTAAAAAATGAAAGAATAAAAAGCAAGTATAAAGTGGGTGATTATGTACGTATCAGTAAATACAAAGGAACATTTGAAAAAGGATATACCCCCAACTGGTCGACAGAAATATTTAAAATTCGAAAAATACAAAATACAACTCCTATTACCTACTTAATTGAAGATACAATCAGAGGTCAACCTATTTTAGGAGCATTTTACTTACAAGAGCTTCAAAAGACAAAATATCCTAATGTATATCTAGTCGAGAAAGTTCTTAGAAGAAAAGGAAACAGGGTTTTAGTAAAATGGTTAGGTTTATCTTCTGCTGAAAACAGTTGGATTGATAAATCGAATGTAGTAATATAAATAAAAATAACTTTACTAACCGTATAAGTATTTATTAAAGTGTTCAATCCAGATTCATTAGTCTTATGATGTGTATTGGAGAGAGTAGTCTTCTCAATTGGCTTATAAACAATTTACCATTTGAATTACACTTACCAGGATACAATTATTGTGGTCCTGGTACAAAATTAATTAAAAGGCTTACACGTGGAGACGAAGGTATTAATAAATTAGACGAACATTGCAAAGAACACGACATTGCCTATCTCAAATCATCAAACTTAAAGAATCGTCACAGAGCTGATTTAATTTTGTTGAAAATGGCAAAAGAGCGAGCAGTTGCCTCGGATGCAAGTGTAAGCGAGAAAATCGCAGCACGCTTAGTAAGCAAGACAATGTCTACAAAAATTAAAACTGGTTCCGGCCTAAAAAAAAATAGAAAAAAGTGCTTTCAAAAACTTACACCTGGAAAAGGGTTAAAAAACAAATTTAAAAATGTTATCACTAAAACGAAAAGACACATGAAAAAACTAAAACCAAAATGCAAAAAAGTGGCAATAGAATTAGCTATGGCCGCAGCCAGAGAATTAGCTGATGATTCATCCATAAAACTTCCTCGTGTTATTCCTATACCAAAAACTGGTGGTGTATTACCTTTGATTCCTATTTTTGCTGGATTATCAGCAGTGGGAGCAATAGCAGGCGGTGCAGCAGGTATTACCAAAACCATAAATGAATTCAAGATGGCTAAAAAGCTGTTGGTTGAATCGAAGAGACACAATGAAAAAATGGAAGCTCTCTGCATTGGGAAAGGACTACACCTTAAACCACATAAAAACGGGCTTGGAATTTATGTATCGAATGAAAAAAACTAAGATATCGGCTACCCAAACGAGCCCTAACTAACTTCGACATTTTGAAGTATGGAACTAATATTCCATATTTTAGAGGAGTCTTTATGAGAGATGAACTTCCTAAATACCCGTTTAAAAAAGAATGTGGAGTTATTAATTTAGATAGTTCAAAAGATCCTGGCTCTCATTGGGTAGCCTATGCAAAATACAATGATTATATTGAGTACTTTGACAGTTACGGAAATCTTAAGCCTCCAAAAGAATTTATAAAATACGGAGGTACTAAAGTCCACTATAATTATGAAAATATACAACGCGATCATCCTTTCAATTGCGGACATCTCTGTTTAATTTTTCTAAGGAATTTTTGGAGTAGTCTAGGGATAAAATAAACAGGATCTTCTGAAACAGTCCAGTATGCAAGCATGTCTACCACAGTTACCATCTCTGGAAATAAATCTGATTTGGTGTCATACTTTCAACCTCCACTGCATTTATCCGATCAATACGAGTGCGGTTTGTTATACTTTTCAGTGTTAAATTCAAGATCAAATGTGTCCATCAATAGCAGCAGTCTATCTGTAATCAGAATTGAATGTGATCTTGTATACAGTTCGTACTGCAACGGACTACCAACTCATTTTATTCATGAATTTGTATTTGATACTGCTCCGGGTCATCAGTGCATAGAAATACCACGAAACGTTATTTACTTTCCAGTGAACAAAAATATAATTTCATCTATATCTGTTAGAATTGTTGATCAATTTGGTTATTGTATTAACTTTGGTGACGAATTCAATATTCAACTACGTCTTCATTTAAGAAAAACAAAATGATACTATATTATAAAAACACTCCTGTGAAAATAAAACGTATTATTCCTTCAACGACCACTAAGGTCAATAGACGTAAGAAAAAAGTTAAGAAATTGACTGAAGCAAATAAAGGTTTTCTTAGAGCCCTAGGTTTTAAAGTATGAATATACTCCAGATTACTGAATTACCGCACTTCGATAGTTCGATCGAAAGTTATGAAATCCATTCATATAATCCCTACAATAACAGCTTTAGAGAAAACGATGAAATCAGAATCCCCATACATCAGCAAGACATATACGTGCTACCATCAGCCAGTTCAATTTACATCGAAGGCCAAGCAAAGCTGTTCGGTAAAGATGGGAATCCGATCAAGAAAACTGTTACGTTCACTAATAACCCTGTTATGTCTTTGTTTCAAGACATCAGGTACGAAATGAATGGTATTGAAATAGATCGTATAAAAAATTCTGGAATAACGTCAACAATAAAATCATACATCTCATTAAATGAAGCTGAAAATAAAGTTGCTGCGTTATGGGGTTGGAATTTAAACGGATTCCAAAGTGATGGGCATTTTAGTTTAGTGATACCGCTAAATAAGATTTTAGGGTTTGCAGAGGATTACAATAAAATCGTTATAAATTGTAAACATGAACTTATATTGAATAGAAGTAACTCTAACTTAAACAGCGTTATTCTTACTGATGATGTTGCTCATTTTCAAATAGATATGCAAAGAGTTCAATGGAGGGTGCCACACATAAAAGTGTCAGATCGAGAACGATTAACACTTTTAAAGCATTTAGAAAGAGATAAACCCATTCAGATGGCTTTTAGAAATTGGGATTTATATGAATATCCTTTATTACCTAAAACCACAAAACATTCTTGGTCAGTTAAGTCTGCTTCACAATTGGAAAAGCCTAGATATGTAATTTTTTGCTTACAAACTAACAGAAAAAATAATAAAACTAAAGACATATCTCTATTCGATCATTGCGAGGTGACAAACATTACGCTCTTCTTAAATTCTCAATATTATCCTTATGAGCCTTTGGGTTTAAAGTTTTCTGACAACAAATACAGTATATTATATGAAATGTATGTGAAATTTCGTCAGTCGTATTACAACTGTCCAGTAGACCCGTTGCTCGATCTAAAGGACTTCAAAGAAAAAGCTCCCCTGTTTATCTTAGACTGCTCAAGGCAAAACGATAGTCTAAAATCAGGTCCAGTAGACGTACGCATAGAAATTGAATGTTCAACGCCAATACCAGATAAGACTACTGCATATTGTTTGATTATAAACGATCGACTTGTGGAATACAAACCTCTCAGCAACATTGTGCGCAGGTTATCATGATTGCTATTGTGGATATTCAAGGCTTTAAAACAGAAACAAATGAATTTATAATAAAAGAAATCGCTATATTATATAATAAAACATTACAAGTGTTTTTATTTAAGCCACCATTTCCATTTGAAAAATTAACGAAACAAGAAAAAAAACAAGTTAGTTGGATTGAACGTAACAGAAAGATATATTGGTGTGAAGGATTTATTCCATATTCCAATTACCAGAATTTTATTGCTGATATTTTAAGAGATAAATGTGTCTATGTTAAAGGTTCAGAAAAAGTCTTGTGGTTAAAAAATATATTAGAAAACAGTAATAGTAACATATTTAATTTAGAAGATAAAGGTTGTTCTAGTTTGTTAAGTCTGCACCATCAATATAAATATTCTCAAGATTTGTATAGTTGTATTTATCATGACTCTGTATGTGCTTTAAAAAATGTATTGTGTTTAAATAAATGGTGCTATGATAATAAAATTATAAAATAAACTTTTTTTTGTTTAATTTCTTTATTTTTGGTAAAGCGTTTCCTATCCCTCCCAATCTCTTCAACGTCGTCAAATCGTTATAAGCTGCTGACTGTAACTAGACGATGTCATTATGCAGTTATCTGTAAAACGGAGAAGCATGTCTCATAATAAATACAAACCTCGATATGACATGTATAATACTTATAAAATGCGTCAATTTTCATTTAACTATTACTGGGCAACGGCTGATTCAAAGAAAATATTAGTGATGGAAATGGCTGACGCTGGATTCTTTTACTGTGGCAATAGTATAAATGATAAAGCAGCATGTTTTTCATGTGGAGGTGTTATAGAAGATTGGGAGATTTATGACGATCCTTGGATGCAACATGCTATAAATTTTCCTCAATGTTTTTATTTGAACGCTGTGAAAGGAAGAGAGTATATATTTAATACGCGTATCTGCATCGCAGCATTAGACTCCTAGCATTGCAGTGTAATAGATAGATCTTAAGTATATAACTAAGTACGAGTAATAAATAACACAAATATTTACTGCACCACGAGAGATACAATTATTGATATTACCTATCTACATCATGTTTCACTCAGAGAAATTTGATTTGGAAGGCACTTCTAAACTTATTTTCAAGAATACTAGGGGTGAGATAATATATATTCAAGATATGCACCCTAGAAAAAAGAAATCGAACTCAGGTGAATTAAAACATCAGGATAGTGATATAACCCGAAAAGAAGATTTATTTTACCAGAAGTTGGAAGATTCAGAGAAATCTAACTTGAAAAATACTCACTACCTTATACTAAAAAGCGAACCTGGTGAGGATCTTCGCAAATTCGTTAAAGTTAGCAACAAACATACTGATCATGAAAAATCGATTGTTAGTTCGTCAAAGACCAGTGGGAGTAAGTAGTATATCGACAGCAACTGCAGATCTATTCCATCAGGAGAGTGATACAGCACATGAGTTAGTTTTACACAAATTATAAACGGAACTCAGATTCATAAAAACCTCAGGTCAGCGATTCAAGAAAGAAGATTTCATTACTTATTACTTTAAGTACACATCGCACCGCTGATTGGGGTGTTCTGCATAACGCGCTCGAGCGAAGCGTGAGCAACTCAATCAATATTATGAACTATATCGCAGATCACGATATTAGTGTATGATTGGGGAGTTCTGGATCATGCGCTCGAGCGAAGCGAGGGCAAGTGATCCAGAACCCCCAATTATACACTACTCACAAATAGCCGGTTACTTGGTAGCATTTTCAATATTAAATTAAAATAGTGTCATAAAACTTTAATATTTGTGCTATGCGAAACGAATCGTTGCAAAACCGACTTCACGCAGTCTTGTCTGCCCTACACGTTTTTTATTTTATTTTTTGGTTGGTTTATCATCAATTGACCTCTCCCGCTGTGGGCGGAGCGGAAGGGCGTGTCCGACTCTTACTGACTAAAACCCACCCGTGTTCCTTCAGTTGCCTGTGCGACAGGGCCACGGTAAAACTTTCGACCAATCCGCGACCCCGGCAGGCATCGGCCCTATCGGACCCCATCATTTATTCTGACATCTCTTAGCGCGCGTAGGCACGGAGCGGTGGTGAGCGTTAAAATCATTTGCGACGATAAGCTCGTGTGGGGCCGCCCAAACCCCGTACCGCCGGAGCCGTGACAGAAACAATGCTTGCTTGCATGCCGCATGCCTGCTTGCATGCTGCATGCTTGTTTGCACGCTGCATGCTTGCTTGCATGCCGCATACCTGCTTGCATGCTGCATGCTTGTTTGCACGCTGCATGCTTGCTTGCATGCTGCATGCCTGCTTGCATGATGCATGCTTGTTTGCACGCTGCATGCTTGCTTGCATGCCGCATGCCTGCTTGCATGATGCATGCTTGTTTGCACGCTGCATGCTTGCTTGCATGCCGCATGCCTGCTTGCATGCTGCATGCTTGTTTGCACGCTGCATGCTTGCTTGCATGCTGCATGCCTGCTTGCATGATGCATGCTTGTTTGCACGCTGCATGCTTGCTTGCATGCTGCATGCTTGTTTGCACACTGCATGCTCGCTTGCATGCTGTATGCCTGCTTGCATGCTGCATGCTTGTTTGCATGCTTCTTACTTCAGACGAAATAGTGTGCAAAAACTTTCTAGGGGTTTGGTGAAATGAAAATATGGTAATTACGAGTAAAACAGTAGTATAATGAATTTCCGGAAACATAATACTTCGAACAAATGTTATTTCGTGTAAGTGTAACTTCGGTAAAAAGTTTTTGGACCAAATGAAACGTTGGAATAACGAAAAAAATCGAATTGATAATAGGTCAACTGATGCAGTGGCAGACGTGACTTCGATGAAGTAAAAAAAAAGTGAAACGATAATAGTTGAAAAGTTTTAGGTGAAATGAAATTCGGTCAAATATTTTTCGAACTTATAATAGGTAACCCAGTTCCTCGACTTTCTCCTTTATTTATGTGATGTCGCTCTGTTTCAGAATATCCATCACTGTTTATCATTCCATTCCATCCTTCCCTCCATCATTCTTTAAAACCCATCACTATAAAAATAGTAACACAAATTTTGTCGAGAAAGGTGGCCAGTCCTTTTCATCAGGACACCATAAATCCCATACACAACGTTTACGAACAGCTTTCTCAATTTAATAAGATCCAGTTTCGTCATGCCTCTAGCTCCTAATGTTTACAAAACCGTTCTAAAAACTATAAAGATGTTGATCTCCTGCTCTACTATACACACAATCACTGTTAAAAGGTTTACGTCTCTTTAACGGTATGGGCTGTAAAACAGGTGTACACATGCGTACGTTTGACAAACATAATGGTGTGTGTTTACGTGTTGCTAAGTCAATTTAGAACGCTGTTTATCGAGACTAGTGGAATGGTTTGTCTGTGACCAGCTAAGAAATTATGTTGCCTTTTCTAGCTGTTTTTCACGCCACCTCTGCTCGCTAACGTTAAATTATATGTCAATAGAGGTTGCCCGCGACTTCATCAGCGATCCAGTATAAAAAGGATCCTTTGTCCTTGTCCAGGTCATGGTCTACCCATGTGCCAAATTTCATTCAAATCCGCTCAGCGGTTCTACCGTGAAAGCGTTACAAATAAACCAACTCACTTTTGCATTTATAATATAATATTAGTTAGGATGCAAACCTAACCTATAGCAATTCATTAAAGCCCTGGGAGACTCTAGCCGGGCATTAATAATGAACTGAATTTCATTATGACCCGCTGGTCAAGGCTTATTGCCAAAGTTTGTACACGGGTAGTCTATGGGTCAATTGTACTAAGAGATCGCTGGATGTCCTGCGCGTCCAATATAACGATGCTTTCAGGATGTTGTTGAGGCTGCCTCGTTACTGTAGCGCGTCGGACATGTTTGCGCAAGCCCGCACCGACGGCTTCTATGCAATTATACGCAAAAAAACTGCGTCGCTACTGAGGAGAGTGAGGGGCAGTCGGAACAGCATCCTGAAGATTGTAACCGAGAACTGCGGCTCTCCGATTGTACAGCAGGTTGTGCGGCGGTTGATCTTTATTAACACTAGGCACTAAGTTATGTTTTGTATGTTACTCACACTACATGGATATATGTGTCCGTTAAAAAGCGATTATTATTATTGTTATTAATGTGATTTTAATTTGGAACCTGAGAAAACCGTATAGAAACTTTAACAAAAAAAAAAAACAGGTCGACCAAAGAGTTCTCACTTCATAGGTTTTAGTCGCCGGCGACGAACAAAATGATACAATATTTACCCGACGGTAAATAGTGTATGACACTGCACATAATTAGGTATTCCCCGGTTATTTAACAGTTTCATAAAGTACATATTAGATAATCGAATTGATTTTTATTACCTCGCAGTGGGTGCGAAAAGTAGAGTATTTTCCGAGGGTATAAAGATGTCTTCCGTCTTGGGAGAGCTAGAATCCCGCGCTGCACTCAGAATTCTAGTCTTAAGTCCCTCGTTTCGATCAGGAGTTAACTCAGAGCTCCCTAGCGCATCCTAGAATCCTTAGTTGCGTTCTGGATTCAAAATAGCGCCCGCGTCATTAAGACACTGCTTTAAGGCTCGTGCACACTGGCGCGACGCGACAGCGTACACAAAGGCACCGCGTGCAGCGCGACGGGCGGCGCCTTTTTGTCTGGCTGTCGCATCGCACCTGTGTGCACGAGACTTTATCCCCTTAGTGAATAATCTACTATAAAATGGTCAAGCCTGCCACAAAATTCTTTCCCCCAACTTGTTCTTTTTTGTATTTGTGTGTTTTTCTCTGCGTCATGTTTACCGCAAATAAACGTGTTTTCTTTCTTTATTTCCTTGAAAACCAATATTTGGTCAGAATAATTAAAAACATTTATTATAACCGTAATACCAACGTCAAGTTTTTAAGGGTTGTAACACACGGGGGCTGTTACACACGGCAACTTTTAGCAGCGAAATAGTCGTTTACAGTCTATACTAACCTTACTGGCTTTATAGGTAGTGTCGCAATAGAACCGCGCGTTTCTATCGCTGTAAAAATATCGCCGCGGGTCACCGCTCTAAAGAGCACTGGACGGTAAATTCGCAATCGATTGGATTTCGAGGCCTTTGTCCGGCGATGACCGGTCGTGGAGATCAGATAGGCAATCGCTCCATGTATAAAATACTGGTATTAAGGTGAATTCGGTGACTAAAGACTAGACAATAAAAAAGACATCGTCAAACTTACCCCTTCAGCGTCCTCCACGACATGCGGTCCAAGCGAGGCGAGCGTGCTCCACTTACAAGATGGCGGGGCTCGCGAGGCACATCGCTTGTGCGCCTTGAACTTGCACAGTTCGCAGGCGAGCGCGTGTGCGGTGCCGAGCGCGCCGAGCGGCTCTCTGCATACATTGCAGAACGTGGGGCGAGCGTGGGTTGCTGCATACCTAGGAAGAAAAATAAATTACTATTGTTATTTATTATTAAATTTTATACACAAACTAAAATAAATGTACAAATGTAATGCCTTAGAGCTTTGCCGAAAGCGCCAGGGTATTGGAATTTAAATTTTCTTACGTATTTTGCGGTTAGTTTCAGGTTTTATGTTGATCTAAATAAAATTCGCGACAGTAACAAATAATAATAATGTAGTTTCTGCCTACCGCCATAGGAAGAAGGCGAGATTATATGTTGGGTTGTGTAGCTTTCCTAGAACTGCACTTCTACGCTACCTTCCGCCCTAATTGGAAGGAAACCTTAACGGTGCCGGTTCTGATTTTGATTCTGTGGTTTTCTTGCAGAAAATGAAAATGGACCCCAAAATGGATCTCAAATTGATTTAAAGATATCCAGGCAGTCGTTTTGGACATTGAAACAACATTGAAATGTAAGTATTAGAGTATGTAAGGATCGTACTAGGTGGAGTCCTGTAGTTTCTGCCTAGCCCCATGGGAAAAAGGCGTAAGTTTGAAAGTATGTAGCAGTATCTACACCGCCACATGCGAGCTACACGTCATACTGTCGTCACGCAAATCCTGCATCGCGCAAGCAGAGTTTACCGCGCGACTAGCATATAAACAACGTCCCGACATCAACCGTCGGGCAGTTGCCAACCAGACACAACACTCGTCTGGTCGGAGGATCCTCCCTGTTCTATGGAGGTGAGAGTGAACTTTACACCCTGTTCCTCATACCTCTATAAGTATATATATGTATATGTATGTATGTCAAATTGTACAATGAAAGGAGGCCCATCGCGTACGATTTTTTTGGTTGAGTTGTACAAATTCAGTATCACACTGAATACAAAGCTTTGAATATTTCGGGGCGAGCGTGCCACAAATCCGAAACATGAAGCCATTGTTTGACACACAGCCCCAGTGAGAACTTTTTAGTTCGTTTTTCAGTTTTCAACTTGCATAATTCGTGAGTGACGCTTTGTAGACCTTTCATACCTTTATTATCAGTTTCATGGAATGCATTGTATTTTTGGTGTCGGAAGGAATAGGAGACCATCTTTTGCAGTGATGGCTTGTAATAATTAGATTCAGACAGGTAAGAAGCGTGGTTGAATTCGAAAAATAAAACTAAAAACATTATTAATAAAACTTTCTCACGAAAAAAAAACGAGTTAAAAAAGTTCTAAGAACTGAAAAATTACTTTAAGTAATTTCGGAAGTCGTTGTCTCTGGTTTTCAATTTTCGTTTTTTACCACCGACTTCCGAAACTACTTAAAAGTTATTTTTTACTTCGCAGTGTTTTTTTTTTGTAAAAAAGTTTTTATTTTTCACTTTTTAGTTTTGGTACCTACGAATATATTATAAATAAACGAATTTTCGACATCGATCCACAAATGCCAGAGATATCGCGTAACAAACATACAAAAAAAATAGAATATGCGGGGCAGTCTTTGGGGACTGCCGATAGAAGTGAAAACTAAGTAACTTGTGAATTGTATCGTCGAAGCGCGCGGTGACGATGACGTGAGTTTCACGCTTTTTGTTCACCCAAAAAGTACACATATATACACAGTATACATATAGCTCATGGAAAGCGTTCGGTGACGATGACGCGAGTTCCATGATTTTTGTTCACCCAAAAAGTGCTCAACGCGCCTAAAGAAGTTTTCAGGAAGGAGAAAGAAGAATTGAAACCGTCCTCCTTTTTGAAGTCAGTAAAAAATTCTGCTATTTGAAGAGCTCGCAAAATGTTCACCCTTCTCTGCTCGTTAACCGATCTAAAGTTACAACATGTGTTTCATTGTTTGAGTATTTTATTTTATATTTCGTTCCTGAATGTCAGGAGAAGTTAGCCATCATTATCCAGCCATTAATATGTCAGTCGCTGCCATTTGCCAGCACAATTTAAACTATGAGCAAACCCATGGCACCTTTCTCGGTTTTTGCTCAATATCTAGATAGTTGACTATCAAAAAAACTCCAATAACAGTTAAAGGCTTTATGCAGATTTTTATTTTATTTAATTAGTGACCCGCCCTTGCTTCGCACGGTTTTTACGACATGACAAAACATCGAGATTTCTTTATCATGTAAATAAAAGAAAGAAAGAAAATATATTTATTTGGTTTGAAGTTTCATATAAATGTATTATTCACATACACCTTTCGGAATAAATTCTAAATAAATTAATAAATTCTCTAAATGATGGTGAAAACGGCATCAAAATCCGTTGCATAGTTTAGAAGATTATAGCGGTCACAGACAGACACGAAACGAGTTTATATTATTCGACGAATACTACTGTTGTTAGCCTAAGATTGTCGTGGTCCGGGAATCGTGGAAGGCGCACAAGTTCTCAGGATCCCCGGTGCAAGTGTGCGAAGGGAACACAGGGGTGGTTTTTAGTCAGTAAGAGTCTGACAGACCCCTCCGCCCGCCGCAGGGCGGACCATGTGGATTTTCCACCAAGGAACAAAAAAAAAAAGATTTGTCGTGGTGCGGTGCACGGAATAATTGCGTTTCCGAGTGCCGCACTGCCCATCCCGCCCGCCACCGCTTCACCACTCGGCTAATGAACATAATTGTGACGGAACCATCAAGTATGTCATAAGTCACGTCAGTATGTTTCGAGGAATTTGTGTTCACTGGCATGTGCCTGATTCTAAAATAGTTGATAACTTGTTGCATTTCGTGGAGCTGGTGGATTGGGCGTGTGTTTCTACACATTTTACCTTGTTTTTTTCTACACTAGTTGTTTTTACTAAATCATGGATGCGAATGTCAAGTGGATGACACCAAGTCCATAACAAACAACTGCAGTCTGCAGATCATAAAAATAATTGTGTCGAGTCGATATTGAACGAAATGGTTGCCGAGAAATGATAGAAGGAGCGTTGCCAGACAAATAGCCAGGTGGGTAGACTACAGAAGATCGCAGGGAAGACCTGGATGAGACTGGCACACACCAGGGAAACATGGCATAAAAGGAAAGAGGCCTATACTCAGCAGTGGATGGAACAAGGCTGCCAATGATGATGATGAGAAATGTAACGGGCCCTGAAGAACAAAAGACAATCGATCACCTTCTGTGCAACAAGTAAGCAACTTTGGTACCGGCCAAACCTCGAGATTATTAAAGCTGTTTTGTTTTTGAAGTGAAAACTTCTTTAGGCGCACTTTAAGCTCTTTCTGAACAGTGAACGAACTGAACCGTCACACTCGGATCGGTGATGCTGAATCGGGTATACTCGACTCCAGTCGATCGGTGACGCTGAATCGCGTATACTCGGCGCTGAATAGCGTATACACGGCTCCAGTCGTAAGTTTTCAATTCTATCGTGAGGTCATAAGCACACACCTTTTTTTTTGGTAATGTACAGTCGCCCGCACATCAGGTTACCACAAACTGTCAGATTTTCTCATTGGATTTTGAACTTAACAATCAACATTTTAATGTTTAAAATCGTTTTGAGAAATTTGACAGTTTCATGTAGCTTGACCCGCGATTGTACAGTAAATGGTAGCAATGTTTTAAGTTTCGCAAAACCGTTGACGTTAATGTTACATCAGACCAGTTCCAAGGAACTGAAGCAAACAAAGATATTTAATCAAAAGGCTTGAAATTCCTTCGCGGTGTAATACTGTTTGCAACGTTGTAACGGTATTCACTGTATTAGTTACCTTTGTATTACAAGTTTTAGCTTGGTTTCGTCAAGTATTGTGAAATGTTCTAGTTTGTTCATTGAACCCTTTGACTACAGTTTACAAGTATTTGTAATATAGATCTCTTGATATACTCGTAAAGTTTCTTTATCTTTGTGACGGAGTTCGTCCGGAGAGGTACTGCGAACATACCTGTTTCTGCTGATGTTGTAGCGGTATCATCATATCACATCGCCACATGAGACCTACACGTCATACTGACGTTACGCAAATCCTGCATCGCGCAAGCAGAGTTTACCGCGCGACTAGCATATATACATCGTCCCGACATCAACCGTCGGGCAGTTGCCCACCAGACACAACACCCGTCTGGTCGGAGGATCCTCCCTTTTCTATGGAGGTATGAGCGAGCTTTACACCCTGTTCCTTATACCTCTGTACTGGTGACCCCGACGTGAGTTTGAAGTGTATTGGTGCCAGTGTTATTATGTGTATTATGTGTGTTACATGAGACATTTCAGCTTCGTCTGTGGGATGGCAGAGAAACTGAAATTCAAACACTATCGGAGGCGGCATCAAATTGATGAGGAAATGGGTTATTTGTTTTGGTTTACTGTGCTACACAGAACATTCAAAGTAATGTCATATTGACATAAAAAAAAACTAATTTAGTCTAGTTTAATTATGAAAGGGTTTTATTGACACAAACTATAAAAACTTAATAGAACAAATATTTTAATCAAATTCAACCCACATTGTAAGGTTTACCATTTTTAAACGTACTTGGGACTAGTTTTTGTAATTTAGATTTCACATATATTCTTTTTGTATAGTTTCAGCTATACACACATATTTTTTATTTTGGTATAGCTGCAGAAGTTTGCTAGATAATACGCTTGAAGTTGGTAATGGCCAGGGCGCACGGCGCGGAAAAATTCCGATCGCGTGGACAGTCAAGGCGTGGCAGCTATCAAACTCGGACGGTTGATTCACTCAACCGTCCAAGTTTGACAGCTGCCATGGGGTGACCAGAAGTTTTCGTCTGTTTACGTGGCCCACTTTCAGTACCTACAGATACAAGACGAAGAAAAAGAACCGATAAATGATCGGGTGCTTACAATTGTGACGGATGAACGTTTATTCAAAGATTTTGGTACAATATTTTTTTACCCACTATTATAGCTATCGACATCACAATAAACAAAACCTTTCTTGTATTTACCCTTGTCTAACATACTTAGGGGAAATTCGTCCGATCATAGTATTTAGTCCTACCCTGCGACTTTTTTTAATTTTTGTCAGTTTTCTATACAAAAACTGTTCACGTCAATTTAATCCTCGGATAAAAGATAACGGACTTTGGTAAAACCAGTCCTTTTAGTTGCTATTACTTGATCATATAACACAGATCCCTGACAGCTATAAATAGCATAATTTCCATCTTACAAGGTAATTAGTACTGTTAATTGAATTCGTTCCCTCTCGTAAGCTGAAGAGCCTTTTGTCACAGACAGACGTAAAGTTAATATACATGTAAATAGAAATAAGGAAACTGCCTGAGGCGATTATGTAACTGAGAGCAGAAAACAAGTACAAAGAAATTAGAGACGGTAAAAAAATATAAAGGAAAGTAAATTATACAAAAGAAATGAGGCCTTAAAACTAAGAAAACCATTATAATGAGTGATGAAAAAGTAACTAAATTAACTTGTAACATCCTGTCAATAAAGGAAATCAGAATTTCGATTTCATGGCGTCCATCAAACGAGCGATCAATCAAAATAAAATAACCATAATAATTTGGTGGTTGGATCAGTCAAACGCATAATTATGGTTAGTCCATCAAACATTATATCGCGATAAGGATCCATCCATTTGAGGGTTCTGTTCTTCTATTATTTAGAGGGTATTTATACATGACGGTTAGTTATGACCCGTTTCAGACCGTTATTAATTGTCACTTCAGTCCTACAAGCTGTAAGATAATTAATGCTGCTGGCCTTAAAACTCAAAATACCAAAAATCTTCCAGGCATTTTCGCCTGCATGGTATTTTCATACAGAAAATGAAATGAAATGAAATTTATTTGCCAGAAAATAGATACTTACATAAGAACATGGTAAAATATGTTTTATCTCACGCATAAGAATATCATGAAATTACATCAATTTCAATAGTCATTAGTCATACACTTAATTATAACAACATTTACAGTCTTGCTTCGGTAATATTAATTAGGAAGATTACCATTATAAAATATATTAAATTAGTTTACTAGATTATATCTCACAGTCAAGATAGTTCATCAATTTATTGATTAGATTTATAAATAAATCGTAGTGCAATTTGCCAAGCGAATGCACGTTTACACTAAATAGTAAAGTAATTTTGGATTGGTTTATGTACTCTAGACGTTTTCCGAAATTGTGTTTACGATTACTTATACTCCATTTATATAACTTTAACAAAATAACGGTTACCACCGCTTCGTTATTTCGATATAAACGTATAATAAACTTCGTTATTTCGCGATAAATACAAAGCATTCCCGTATTTACCATATACATTACCAAAAAAAAATACACAATATCTGTCGTTATTTTGCCGTTATTTTTGTAATGCTTTAATAAATGGAGTATAGCTTATCATAAACAAAATTGGCTAGTTAGCGTTAGTGCCTGAAACATCGCTAATTTTCACCCGTAAGGAGATTCACACATAACTGTACGTTTTCCTGCGGTATAAATAGTTTTCGCCTTGTAAGTGTAGTGGCCGCAAACGCTACTCAATAATCAATATATTTATTGCTGCCACATGTGAACTTAGGTGGAAGGTTACAAAAATATCATCATTGTGGACCTTGTCGGACACAGCAGATCGGGTACTCCTGTGCATGAGGTCCTGAGGGTTCGATTCCAGGTCGGGCAAAGTATTATTGAGTTTTATCATCGGGAATTTCTCAGTAGAAACCTGGGGTCTGGATTTGTGCCCGGATGATGGTAAGAGGCTCGCCCCCTATAACATGGGGCTTAAACATAACTGGCGAAATGTAGGTGTTAATATGGCACCCCTTTTGGGTGGGAAATCATCAAATGACCTCTCCCGCTCTGGGCGGAGCGGAAGGGCGTGTCAGACTCTTACTGACTAAAACCCACCCGTGTTCCTTCAGTTGCCTGTGCGCCAGGGCCACGGTAACTCTTTCGAACAATCCGCGACCCCGGCAGGCATCAGCCCTATCGGACCCCGTCAATTATGCTGACATCTCTTTGAGGCGCGCGTTGAACACAACGCGCCATCGACCCGGGCCTGGTCCTTACCGGACGGCGAGCTGAATATGGCACCCCTGCCTAACCCTTCCGGGATTACAGGCTTGATGTTATGTAACTACTTTAGACATTTTCCGACAATTGTGTTCATGATCAACTAGCAGTGCCGGAAACATCACTAGTTTTCACCCGCACATACGTTTTTCTGGCATAAGCGGAGCCAACAAATTTTGGAAAAAATTAAGATGATGAAAACTGTATCCTTTGTCATTCGGGAATAGTGTATCGGGTGTTTGTGTGTGTGTGTGATGTGTATTTGTGTGGGTGTGTGTGTGTGGTGGTAGGTGTGTGTGTGTGTGTGATATACACTTTTTATTTTTTTCTTTATGTGGGGTTTTGGGGAGGTGCTTTGCAAGAGATTAACTTGTACCTCTATATATTCCAATGCTCATCCATAATGGGTGTAAAAAGACACTTAACGAAGCCAAGAGTCGCTTTTTCTTCCCGTCATTTTGGTTTTTTTTTGCACGGCACCATTCCTGGGAACCTCTTGGTTACGGAGATATTGAGAGTTCGATCTAACTCTTTCGTCCCGTCATCTTCATTATGATATTTTTTGTACTGCACCATACCTGGGAACTACTTGGTTATGGAGATATTGAGGGTCCGATCTAACTCTTTCGTCCCGTCATCGTCATTATGATATTTTTTGTACTGCACCATACCTGGGAACTACTTGGTTATGGAGATATTGAGGGTCCGATCTAACTTTTTCGTCCCACACCCACACACACGCACATCTACCTATCTATGCTCATGGTCTTTCTAGACTTACCAGTGATGGTCTCCGGAAGACAGCCTAGCCACCAGGTCAGCAACGTCAGCCCCTCGGTGCAGGGCTCCGCGCAGTGCGCCTGCCCACGACTCCATCTCGTTGCGACTGTCGGCGCACAGGACCAGGCACCGACTTGCTGTTATGACCTGGAACAATCGGAATATTTGAGTACAGGTACTGTGATAAAGAGGCCCATTTATATAACATAACATCAGTCCTGTAATCCCAGAATGGTAAGGCAGAGGTGCTACTGGTTTAATGTTGAAAATAAAGGTCCTATTCGAAGAGGCTTCATGGAGAGAAAAATCGCCGCCGGGAATTACAAAAATATAAGTAAACAAAGTTTAGCAATATTGCAAATAATTCTGATTTATGTTAGTAATAAATAATATTAATTCCAAATATTGCAAAACTTCGTCTTGTATTGCTAAATGTCATTCCAAAATATCAAATTTAGTAAATGCAAAATGTTAGGTATACAGTTCATTGTTTAAGTTTTGTAAATTCTGCGCAACAAACTTAGTTTGTCTAAGAAAAGTTATTTGCCTTTCAAAGTTTTTAATTAAGTTAATGCAAAACATTGCTTTATTTTTATTATTTATTGCTACAAAACTTAGCTATTGGAAGTACCTACTAAAGAAATTCTGCAAAACATACGTCGTTTTTTAGGGTTCCGTACCCAAAGGGTGCCAACGGGACTCTATTACTAAGCGTTCGCTGTCCGTCCGTCCGTCCACCCGTCCGTCTGTGATCTGTCTGTCAGCGGGCTTTATCTCATGAACCGTAATAGGTAGACAGTTAAAATTTTCACTGAGTGTATATTTTTATTAGGTACCGTTATAAGACTCCTACAAACAGGCGCGACACGCGACGAGAATCGCACGCGACGAGAATCGCACGCGACGCAAAGGCACCGCTCGCCGCGCGACAGGCGAGCGGTGCAATTGTGTGTGCTTTCATTTAGTTTCAGATACTCAGTTTAATGTTTATTACTATTACTGGATGTTACAAAATGAATCTATTGGATGCAGGATATTACAAAACCAACTAATTACATTTACAAAAATCTATTTGTATGTAGTTATTACAGTCCAATATCGTCGTAAGTAGGTAAAATTATTATTAAACCATGATAATTTTTTTTAAATTTTATCTAACATATTTCAGTATTTTTTTGTCTCCGTCTTATTCTGAAAACAGACTTGAGAAAACGTCATTAAAAGGAGATTATTACATCATTTATAGTGAAGGGTACACTTGTAGCATAGTTAGAGGAGCATGCTGACCTTTCTGCCACTCCTATTTACATAATTATTCACGAGGAGTACACACGTAGTCGTAAACTACGGTCATAAATTCAAGAAGTCGAACACGAGTCTTTAAAAATTTAGCAATCCTATCGTTTGCTTGCACGCGATGGTTTCAAGCAATCAGTTAAAGATCCATCAATTATGGACATGCACTTGTGTGAGGGCTCACGTATATCGAGTTATTTATACGAGGTAGCTGATGTAAATTTGCATGATAAGTGAAGTGGTAAACAACGATAAGAAGCGCTCATGCACCCAATGCGAGTGTAAGCCGGTCTTGTCCATTGCACTATTCAACTTAATTGTGAGCATCAAAACCGTCGACCATTTGACAGAAAGGTTGAGAATCCCTGCGTAATTGTTGGTTCATCCAGTCAAATCAAGCTCACCCTTGTTTATCTACCTCCCCATTAAACAAAACGGTCCCCTGTCTATAAAAAGACAGATCGATAACCAGGACAAGGCTAGGCCTACTACTAAAACTATTTGTATGGAAAATTACTAGTTCGTAAGACCCGAAGCTTGATAATGGCGGAATCTGTAGTGTTACAACTATTTCACTAGTGGCTCTGTGAGCTATAGACCTCGCGAGTCTGTCTTTGCATATGTAGCTTAAAACTAAATAAATATTCACCGCACACCTTAAGAGCGCATACACGGGTCCACTACCGCCACTCCTTTAAAAAAATATTATCTCGTGACTGAGAAGAAATTTTGAAAAACGGCTCAATAAGCGACCTCGGTAAGTGTGTCAAGATTTTTCTAATACCTTCTATAAACTTTCACACTTACCGAGGTCGCTTATTGAGCAGTTTTTCAAAATTCCTTCTCAGTCACGAGATAAATTTTTTTTAAAGGAGTGGCGCTAGTGAACCCGAGTATGCGCTCTTAAAACAAAAATGGCTGAAATATGTTTTTATTTTTTAATTTCGCCATTTTTTAATTTTTCAACGACAATAAAAATCCCATATAATTATCGAACCTGCTCACAAAATTTCACGAGAATCTGATGAGAAATGCGACCTGTAGAGGAGAACAGCCATCCGGACATACGAAAGCATTTTTGCCCAAGCAGAAACGGAGACGTTTCGCGCTCGCTCAGACAATATAAGTCTTTTGAGGGTTGAGATTCAAGGTTGAGCAATCAGAGGGAAAGTTTTTCATGTCGCTACTCGTATTGCTACGTTTGTTGTTATAATACATTACTGCAGCGGCCAACAACAAAGGAATTGATGGACGAACGTGAAAATATGTGAGTCCATCCAATGCCTGATTGCGGCCAAGGCATGTATAGTAGTTTTCTCAAATAATGCGCGGAAATTCAAACTAAGTAATTCAATTATACATTTTAGAATCAATGACGAACAACGATAACTTTTCTCGCGCCAATATGTTCATTTGTTTCTTTTTCACTTTAAACAGCTCTATTTGCTAAGCCAGTTCGAGATTTAAATAAAACCTTTGATATGTTACCTTCTTGGTTGCCATGGGTCGAAGTAAAAATTTCGTTCCATTTTTAAATTACACGACAGATGAGTTTTCATACTAATATTGCCGGCCGCTGCTCGCATGTATTTGACCAGTACAGCATTTGCGATTTATCTCGAAGAAGGTTTTCAAAATAATGCTCGAATTTCCAAGCATGTTAGAGAAAACGGAATATTTCAACATGCAGGGATATTACAATGGTGGGTCGTGGGATATTAAAACGATGTATTAAAAATACCACGTTTGTTTAGAGGTTGGAAACGCTACTGTTGAGCATGAGGTCAGGTCATGAGGAGGTGGGGCAGTGTTATTGGGTTTTATCCCGGTTGGTTGTCTGTTTTTTTCCGGTTGATGGCAAAAGGCTCACGTTTAACATAACTGGCGACATGTCGATGTTACTATATAATAAGTGTAACAGTTTTATTGCACATTATGGAAGCAATTAGTTCAGAATCGTTTACTATATTGATTTCTGTAATTTTTTATACCAAAAATAATTAAAACTACTTAAGGGGACTACATGACCTAAACGCAAATTTATAATGGCTAAAAATATATGATCCACTGCAGTAACCAAAATCAGAAAAATATATGATATTCTTCTGGATATATGCTAGTTAGATAGTGTGTTGGAAACATAATACAATTAACTTGATATGATAGAAAAAAATCACGAAGATACCTCTAAAAAATTCTTTCAACGATTAAAAACCATACATACATGCAAACATTCAGTTTTTTTGTCAGATTATTCTACGGGTAAAATACTAACGTGATAGTGTTTTAATTTTGTAGTCCAATGAATAGATTTTTTGTAAATCCATAATTGCTTCATATTTTGCAATATATTACCAGCGTTGTGTCATCGCGCGTCTCTTTCTTTTCTATGCAATCCGACGGTGACCGCGCTTTAGCTCTTGTAAGCCTCTTAAATTACAGCCACAGTTGCGCTGTACAGTCAAAACAAACCAAAATGGACGATGTACCTACTACGCTAGATCCTTAAGGCGCCGCCCGTCGCGCGGCACGCGGTGCCTTTGTGTCACGCTGTCGCGTCGCGCCAGTGTGCACGAGCCTTTATACGTGTGCGTGCGTAGAGTTGTCATGTAACCACAATTTTCTACCTCAATCAGTTTATTTAATTTAATAAATTAAAAATGGTTTATACATAATAGTAAAAAATATAATATTAAAAAAAAAAAATGTAATATGATATTCTTACGCACACCATGAAACATCCCAAGGTGTTTGGTGGTGTGCGTTAATTCCGGGACATGTTGTGTAGGTACACCTCTGCCTAATCCCTCGGGGAACAACAGGCGTGATGTTATGTATGACGTGTCTTATCTATACTAATGTAAAAAAAGAGGTAAAATTTGTTTGTATGTAGGGTGTTATCTTTGGAACTTCCGGTCGGATTTGAAAAAAACGTTTTATAACTGATAGCCCAATTCTTGAGGAAGGCTATAGGCTATCTAACATCATGCTAAGACCTTTAAGAGCCGAGCAAAGAGAAAAAAAAGTCTGAAAGAACGCTAAGCGAAAACGATGTAATAACGCGGGCAGGCGATGCAATGCGACGGGGTGGGACCCGGGAACAAGAAATTTCACGCGGACGAAGTCGCGAGCTGAAGCTACTGTGTATTCAAATTCTGATTTGCTGATATTGTTGCCACGTCATGAGATATGCTTATAATAATTCGTGATGAAATAAATATCCTTTCGACATCATATTCGAGTCGGTCATGGAGAGCGTAGGAATTAATAATAATAATACCATTTATTTCAGGCGACACAGGCCCATAGAAAAATACCTTAACCTAAACATACATATTTTTATATAAACAAAAGTTGTGTTAGTAAAAGGCTTAAGACTATGTTAGTAGCGCTTCACTTTGCACTAGCTTAACTTTGTGCTGTCTAGTGGAACTTGTCCGCGGAAGCGACGGAAGACCACGTCCTGCGGCCAAAAGTGTTCTTCCATGACGAGAGGCAGATAACAGTTCGGTACACGCACGACGAACGCCTTGAAGTTGACGTTCCGGTGCGATTCCAGTAATTGCACCCTGGGTGTGTACCCCGTCTTTTAGCGCACGTACTCTACGATGTCCTCCGCCTTAGTGGTGTAGTGCAGGCGGGAGATGTACACCAGTGTGTTTGGCTTTGCGGCACGCAGGCTCACTTCAGGCTCCGCAGGAGCTTTGCTACAGCGGTTCTGGTTTGTTCGCGATCGGTGCTTACTCCTTTGCACCGTCACAAAACCATCATCATTACCAGCCTTATTCGGCGCCTTTTCTGGCATAGGCTTGATACTAGGAGCGCCACGGGCACTCGCGGTGACGCTAGCGAAATCCCTTTGTAGAGGTTTCATGGGGGCTGCAGACACTGGCAGCGGGATGGGGCAAGGGGCGCGGGCGGCATTGCGAGGAGGAGCCGCGGTGACAAGCACGGGGCTGCGGGGCGCGCCGGCGCGGCGCTCTGCAAGCTCAGCAATCGACGGATGCGCTGGCGACGAAACTGCTGACGCGGAATTTGACGACGATATATCGAGGCCGGCACCGCGACATGCGCCACACTGTTGCGCAACTCGCTAACTTCTTTGCGCAAATCAGCGACAGTGTTTTGGGATGCATCTAATTTCGTCAGCACATCTGCGAGGCGGGCCTTCAGAAGACTCGTTAATTCGACGTGGTGGATGGTGACGGGAGGAAGCTTGTGTAGCTCCTTCGCCACAAATGTCGGCATGTCGTCAAGGTCGGTCTCCTTGAACAGCGTGATTATATCCTGCAGGCTCCTTTTAGTCCCGTCACGCCGGCGGGACACTATCTGGTACTAACCTAGGTAAGTACTGCAGAGGTACCTGCACGGCTTTCTCATCCAACCTCCACGAATGTTTGACAAGTTAATGGCATATACAATAAGAAATTAAACACTAAAGTATTTCATATTTGGAATAGAGTATAAAAGATTCGAGAGTCAGCTCTGTTGGGTGACAGGTGGTGTATTAAAATTTATAATATAAGTATGACGGAGACGGTCATTAGTTTGGACACTAAACGAAGCGCAGCACGAGTTCCGGGAGGTGGCAGCACCGTTTCGATGACGTGCATACTCGGCTAACTTCGTGCCATAGCGCTCCTCCATCAGCCAGGCTCTGTCATAACAGAGCCTGGCTGATGGAGGAGCGCTGATGGGACGAGTGGGCACTTACCATTCTGCCTTCGAGGAGATCAGTACCTCCACCCTAGGAACTGTCACGCGTTCCGTATAGTTGTGTCGTGTACCTACGGTGTGTGATTTGCTAGTGTGATTAATTTGATCATAAATTATAATTTAATTTGAACTGCAAACGGTTTTTCTATTGCGCAATAACCAACACTACCCATAGTACGCCCACAGTAGTTAAAATATGGCTGATAATAAAGAAAGACACGTACCTTCTCCGTCATGTATATTATACTTATATTACAAATTTAAATACACATTTACACACGCATACCAACATTTTAATTTATTATAATTTTAAAAGGATAAATCACATATTAGGAGTATGTGATTTATCCTTTAATAATTATCGAATTGCAAATCTATATGCGTTTGTTTTTACTTGTGTACTGATGTCAATTAGGGGACCGGCTTTTTAAGTACTCATTTATTGAAACTATTTTTAGTTTTGTTTTAGGTGAATTGGTGATTCTGATAGGAATACCAGAGATATTCTCAATACAATCCGTAAAACATTACTATTATACTCCGTTCATTTCACATCAAAGCTCTTAGCACCGACAGGCACGTGCCAATCCGTTTACAAAACTTAACCCGATCTGATGTTACCATCACATATGAAACATTAATTCGAGCTTTGAAATCCAAATGATTTATTAATTTACTCACTCAACCGCAATGTGGCCGCGGGATAATTATAATGTACATAAGTACTTAAACATTCATTTCGCATCACACCGCATGCGCAAACTGTATCAAAGCGTTCACTGTGAATCAAATGTATAAAGGGTCAAGCAGGCGTGACGCAACTCTAGTAAAACAATTTTTATGAAAATTTCAAGGAAATGGTTCTACAAGAGTTCACGGTTCACGGCCCGCCTGTGACGTGACCCATGCGAGTTAACTAGGTACCTGGCGCTGTGACGTCACTATTACGATACTGTTCAGTATGGGGCCGCATTCTAGCGCGGTGCTTTTGTTGTAGGGTTCATATTACCGCAACATTGGTTACTGTTTGATGTTCGAGAAATTCAATATCTCTATTGCGACAAGTGGCAATATGGCTAATGTTATTAATATTTGCTTAACTGACTCTGTTTGATTTTGGCCTACTATGAAAATGGAAGTGGTTCTGTTTTCAGGTTGGTTTATTTAGCAATGCAAGAAAAAGTTCTTTGTTCTTTATGTTTTTTCCAGATAGGTAGTGCAAAAGATTTTAAAGTTATTATGGGTACCTACCCATAACTTACAAAAAAAAACATTATCTATATATTATAATTATATATATATATATTATATTTTACTAATAATAAAGCTAAAGAGTTTGTTTGTTCGTTTGCTTGAACGCGCTAATCTCAGGAACTACAAGTCGGATTTGTTTTTTTTTTTTGCAATTGATAGCCACATTCTTGAGGAAGGCTATAGGCTACTTAACATCACGCTACGACCCTTAGGAACCGAGAAATAATAAAAAATGTCGGAAAGAACGCTAAGCGAAAACGAAGTATAGCGTGGGTAGGCGACGCGACGCGGTGGGTCGGGGGAACAAGAAAGGAGATGGAAAACGGTGGGCCCAAATGTAATAAGTTGAGATAAATGATCTAAAAAATTAGTCATATTTTTTTATTTTAGAATATGAAAAATCACCTCAATTCTCAATCTGAAAGCGGAGAAATATGAGAAAGATAGTTTTCGTGAGATTATCGATTGAGTAATCGATTACACAGTTACGAAAATAAAACCTTTGCACTGAATAATTAACTCAAAGTAATTAAATGCACTATAATTACTTATATACAATATAGTGCATATAATTACAGTCATATTAATAAATAAAATATCAATTGATTACTGAAAAACCAATACTAATGATTATCGATTTCATATCGATTAAAATCAGTCTTCTATTTTTAGTCTATGTCACTGGCTTGACAGCTTGAGCAGACTGTCATTGAAACTAGACAGTTGCCGACTGCTCATGTTTGCTCACTCGTTTTGTGTTTTCCGATGCGTTTTGATTGCTTTCCCGGTTATTCTTCATTTTTCACGACCACTTCTTTGTATTTTATGGATTCCGACCCTTGCTACCTAGTACGACCCTTGCTTTCACACTGGACACCGAAGATCACTGACACGTTTGACTTGAAATTGTTATTTTGGATTTTACCGCCGGCTTGTGGATTGGATATTGTTCAAACTATGGATCGCTGTGTGAACTGTGGGATAACAACTGGTCACTGCAATACACTGGGCCGACGATCCTTACACGATGAACTGTACGACAACGAACTGTAGGCTGCTGCGCTCATATAATGTGCATTTTATGGTACCATAGCTGGGCTAGGTACCAAGATCCTATAGTACTTCCTGCACAATTCCTAGACGACATTTTAATTATAATAGAAGACGAATAAAACACTATATTAAATGATTTTTTATTTTATTTTAGACATCCTTTCCATAACTCCATACCTGTTACCTACCTAGGATTTGAAGTCATTGACATTCATTCCTATGATTTTTCAAACATTTTCTACAATAAATATAATAACTATTAATGCAAAAGAACATATTTTGCACTTCGAGAATCAGCTGTTAGTTAAAAATTGTAGCGTAACCTCACTTTTACTTAATCTCTTATATCGCTGTTCTCAGATTGAAAAAATCCTCAGAATTTTCAGTTAAAGGTTGATAATATTTATGCTATTAATTGACACCACTTTCATCTTTTTACATCCAGGCCCAAGATTGTATGTAATCGTTTCAGTCTCCTTTCACGCGGGCGAAGTCGCGTGTAGATGCTAGTACACAATAAAAATGCATACATTTAAAGCAAGCACTTAGGTAAGGCATTTAAAATGTAGGCATTTTTAATAATTTCAGATCTGGACTACCAATTAAAATTAACAATCTTAATGTTATGGTTATACAAAAAGCATCAAAATATTTTATTTGTTTTAACGTGATTAACTAATTATTACTCCTGCATCCGGTTAGACTGGAAGCTGACCCCAAGATAGTTGGCAAAGGCAGGCAGATGATAATGAATGACTTATATATATGTATTTTTTTTTTTTTTTGGTTGGGAAATCTTCAAATGACCTCTCCCGCTCAGGCGTGTCAGACTCCTACTGACTAAAACCCACCCGTGTTCCTTCAGTTGCCTGTGCGCCAGGGCCACGGTAACTCTTTCGAACAATCCGCGACCCCGGCAGGCATCGGCCCTATCGGACCCCGTCAATGTGTGCTGACATCTCTTTGAGGCGCGCGTGGAACACAACGCGCCGTCGACCCGGGCCTGGTCCTTACCGGACGGCGAGCTGATGAATTATAAAACCCACTTTTATAATGAACTAGCTTCTGCCCGTGGCTTCGCTTGCGTGGATGTCGGAATTTATCCCACGGGAACATGCTACCGGGACAAAAAGTATCCTATGTCCTTCCCCAGGATGCTATCTATCTCCTTGCCAAATTTTATCGTAATCCGTTCAGTGGATTAGGCGTGAAAAGTTAACATACAGAGTTACTTTCGAATTTATAATATTAGTATGGATTATATTTATTATACGGCAGAATCACGTAGAAGTAAAAAAGTCAAAATATTTCCAAAATACAAAACAATCAATAAAATAAACACCAAACAATCTGTTTTCCCTAAATTAAATAATTAACAGCAAGAATAACAAACACACAAAACCAAACATGAAATATGATAAATCATGTCTGTATTAATGGTTTTATTTTAAAACCGCAGCGCGTGTTGTTCGTACCGAAGGACCAAAACAATAATATTATGGTACGCCAAACGAATTTCGTCCGGTACAGCGTGGTATGTAAACTTAAATGACGCACAGACACAGTGGTAGATATGCACTGAATTGCTCTTTACGTATCATTCTCAAACTCAAAGCACAGACAACATTGTCAAACTTTTAATGTATCGAATACGAGGGTTTTGGTTACTTTTTATTAGTGTAGCTATGTATTCTGTCCCGTTTTTTTAATGTGCGTCTTGTTTGTGCAGAATAAACATTTTTTGTTTATTTTGCTTTATTTATTTCAATTAAACCATTTACAGCCATTTTTGTATTCTCAGTTATTGTCAGAAACATGAATGCCCATTCCGAAGCGTAGTAGGTTCTTATGGAGAATAACGGTCAAGAAACTCCATGGACACTCTTTTATATCAAAATATTGTTACATTGGTCTAATGACCGGTTCCTGAGGCTGAGATATCGATCCAATAGCACATAGAAATGTTAAGAATACTTCAGAGACGTATTTTACAAATGAACTGGAAAACATGTAATTTTCTCATAAAAGTATTACGCTTCTGTCGATCTATTCTATAAAAATCTCAGAGTGAAGTGAAGTGAGCTTAAAGTGAGCTGTCACTAGTGTCAATCCTGAGCATCAGGTGGAGTGACAGCTCACTTGAAACTCACTTCACCTGAGTTTTCACGATGAGATTTTTACATAGATCGGCTGATAAAGCACTTACGCATCCAAAACGTGTAAAAAAAAACGATAAAATACATAGACACATAGTTATAAAGTCAGAGCTACAGAGTTTGATATTTTGAATTTAATGCGGGCACAGGGATAGTAATTCGTTATGACGATACGGGCCCCGGAGCGGGCGCTATCATTTTATAAAACTGCAACAGATGAACAGAATGAATACTGAAACTGTTGGACAACTGGTTTTGAATACAAAATTTTGAATGTTATTTTTTTATTCTGTGTGCTTTGTTTTGGTCAATGAATGTATTTTGAGAATATAATTTTTTCGATCACAATATTTGTTTTTGTTGATGGTCGAACAATGAACGATAACGAAAGAAAATTGAAAATTGATAGGTAGATAAAACAGTATGTTCTGTAAAACAACAGATGTTTCTGCATTTTACTCATGTTATTTTCTTGTTTTAAGTCCATAATCCAGCTTAGTACAGCAACCAAACATGCAAATAAACGAAGGAAAATTCCCTTGCGGACTGTACCCGTACAAGGAAAAAGGACCACTAAATTCTATTGGTCCTTTGAGACGAGCGATGTTCTGCTAACTGGCGGTCTTATCGCTCGCTTTGTATGTTAAAGCAATTTGTTTCACAGTACTGAGCAGGCAATGGACAGTGAATGAGTATAAGTGCCGGGGCTTAGGACTTTGTGAATGTGCGTGCTAATGGTAAGGAAGTTTTAGTTGATAGTGGCACGCTATGGGACGTTTAAAGTGGGCAGTTAGAGATAAAGCGATGGATGATCGCCTTTCGAGACTTTTTAGTCGAAATTGAGGCAGGATTTTATGACGTGCCGTCTTTAAACAGAAGATACACAAAAGAGGAAGACGTGGATTTATATAAGTGTGCGTGTAAAAACAAACGAGTAACAAATTTTAATACCTTCGTCTGCAAAGGGATAGTGTGTTGTTTACTGACACAAATCTTAAATGCATAAACAACCAAATTCGAACTACTATCTTAAGATCATTAAAATACTTGTTCCTTACGAAAAAACAAACCTGCAGGCTTAGCATGACGCTTTCTATTTCTTGGAAGAATAGACATAGCTACTTCTAGACGAAGTGAGGTTCGTTTCTCTATTTTTGAGATCGCACCGTAAAAATCACTCTACAATCTGTCATTTTGTCATATGTAGACTATTTCAGAAGAAAGATTTTATCCCAAACTGTCAAAATCACTCTGACAACTGACAGTTGTCTAAGGTAGTCAAGACAATTTGATTCTGAAATCGCCATGCTTTTTTTCTACCGTCTTTAGACAGCAGAAAAATTTTTACTCGACGGCCACAAAGTATAAAAATGGAATGGAAAAATGTTTTTTTTTTCTTTTTGTATGGAAAATGTGAAAAATGATTACCTATATGTTGAGTTTTAGGGGTTTAATGGGTAAAAAGGGGTCGAAACCTTCATTATTTTTGCGATAGTACACACCATTTTCAAGATATAAGGAAAATAAATGAAAAACGTGAATAAATTACTTAATTTCGTAAAAAGTGCAGACTCTTTCTACTTTGCTGCCGTCGTACTGTCTTCACTGAACGTCATTTTTGTCTATTTTGCGTCGACAAAACGGTGCGTGTGCTAAGCCTGTTAAAGGAAATGGCTGAGAGTACGTAAAGTCGTGGAATAAGTGTTTGATAAGAATAATGAAACAACAAAATTATAGCAATTATTTTACTCAATTAATTCTCGTGTAATTGTATTTCTATCACCAATACGTTTAAGAAGATACAGCAGCTGAGGTTAACGAGAAACAGACAAATTAATAACAATATCTGGTAAATTTCTTATCTGTATTGTATACTCGTCTGTGGTTTCAATTACGTTTGTGGTAACATATTCTTTGATTCTTATTTAGGAATCAAACGGAAACATGTGTTTTGGCTGTTTCTTGTTAAAAGTTTAATTGAAAATAGGAGGAATGCGTTTTGTTTGTATTGCAATTCCTGTTCTAACTTACGTGATTGTATGAGTCAGATTTCATACTATTATGTACATAATAATACCAGCGAGCGGGATTTATTTTTTAAATATCGCAGCATTAGGATGAGATGGGAGCCTTATTCGTTCAGGTTTTTTTTTTTTTAAATTTTAGATGTTCCTTGTTTTTACTGTTTGTAAATACTGTGAGCGTCCCAAAAATTTTTTTTTCTTTCTTTTTTCTATATACACTTGCGCTTTCTTCCCAAGTAGACAGAAGCTACATAACGCCACCTATTACGATCCTTACAAACTCCTTTTTGCTTCGTTTACATTCATACTTGACATGTGTCAGAGTCTAGTTATTCACATGATCATAGACTTTCACGGTTTTTTTAAGTAGGTCCGAGTACCTATCTATTATTCTTTTAATTGCCGCAAAGGTGCAGTAGTCAAATGTGATGCGAGCAGGTACACGATAAAGCAAATTGTTTTGGTAGTAATTAACAACGAAAACAAACGGAGATCTTCAAAAAAATACTCACATCTCGTAAGTAGTGGAAACTATAACTTTTATATGGCCAACGGTTACTATTTGTGTAATGTCTCAAAATTCAAATAATTAATTTCAGAAGAAAACAGCTTTTGAATGTTGCAATTCTATACATTCACGTGATAGTACACCGTAAAAGCGCACAAAACGGTACATTCTCACTATTTAAAGCTCTATTTAGCCGCTCTACATTCCAAAGATGGAAAGCGCTCTTGAGAAAACAGCTCAGTAACGAGAAATCTACAAGACTCTACCTTGCTTTTACAGTTATTTGTTTCACTAACCTCGAGTAGACCTTGACACTTGCGTAGTATATAATTGTAGAGAAAGTAGAGCCTCTATTAAATATTAGTTATATATTCTAAGTGTTTCGTTAGAATGATAAATAAAGTGTTTTGTCAAAAGTAATTAATTTTTGTATTATATTTCTATAATTAAATGTTCTTTTATAATAGGTAGCCCCTGCTTCGCGCGGGGGCCATGTACTGACATGAAGACATGTCAAAAAATCGTGATTTTTGATTTATATCTAAGTTACATACTGTTGTTGTTTTTTGTTGTTGTTGTTTATTGTTGTTGTTGTTGTTCTTTTATTGTTGTTGTTTTTGTTAATAATATTTATTAATATTATTTTATTAATATTTGTAAGTTGTATTGTGTACATAATAAAGAGTATTCTATTCTATTCTAACTTAATTATTATTTGGGCTTGTGGCTAAATAATAAGAGCTGAACAGGTCGATCGATCAGGTTAAGCTACCTACGCTTGCCGCGGTTGGCCCGCGGATGGATGACCATCTTTATATATCGATAACCCTCCGTGCCTCGGAAAGCACGTTAAGCCGTTGGTCCCGGCTGTCATTCGTGGATCTTTGACAGTCGTTACGGGTCTTCAGAAGCCCGATAGTCTGACAACCAGTCTTACCAAGGGGTATCATATTACCCAGTAACTGGGTTGTGGAGGTCAGATAGGCAGTCGCTACATGTAAAATACTGGTATTCAGCTGCATACGGTTAAGCTGGAAGCCGACCCCAAAATAGTTGGCAAAAGGCTGGTCAGGTGATCAAGATCTTAGTTAAATACAAAAAGTATTAAAGACATCCTTCCCGAATAAATTCTCTAAATGATTGTGAAAACCGCACCAAAAAGAAGAACTAAGCGGTCACAGACAAACACGAAGGGCGACTCATGTACATAAAAATATAGATCATACCATAGTCTAAAAAAACAAGGTCTGGCATTCCGGGAGTGACACATGCTTACGACACTATCAAGTTGCCACTTTATTGCAGCAAAACATGAATTATGGAAACATTTCTAGTCACCATTCTGTTAAAAATTATATATAAACCATTTAAATTGTCATTACATTTTTTCTAATCAAACGATACAATTCAATTTAAACATATACCAACGTAATTGTTAGTTTATACCGCTTTGTTTTATCGGATCGCACAGGTATGAAAGGCGATTGGGGAGTTATTATTAGACACTACTGGTAACACAGCGTTGATGACGTAGGCTTATGTCACCCCCGTGACCGGAGTGCTATACCTGGCGAAGTATATTATTATACCATGGATCATACATTTTGATATGATTCCATTTCAAAGTTTCTATCAATCGTTTCAACGATCCCTTAGTGTTATAGAAACCGCTGAAATGATACAATGATTGTTAACCTGAGTGGTTCAGCATTACAGAGCATAATCATAGCATAATCAGCCTATAATGTTCCCACTACTGGGACACAGGACTCCTCTCTGTGAGAGGTAGTGGGCTGTAATCCACTACGCGCGCCCACTGCGGGTTGGTAGATGTCACATGTCTTCTAATCTTTGGTTTTAGGACATGCCGGTTTCCTCACGATGTTTTCCTTCACCGTTTTGAGAACAGTGGTGATGAAATTAAATACACAAAGTAAAGCGCCTGCCTGGGTTTGAACTCACGACCTACAACTCGTAAGTAGGGGCATTACAGAGGTATTAAGGCACCCTTGACGCATATAAAAACCTTAAAAAAGTTGGTACCCCATTAATGCAAGCCTCCGTACTATCAAAGGAGCGAATCAAACGCTCAAAGGACCAATTTCCATAGTGATGCTTTACAGGCACGGACTGCTGGTCGATGCTACTGGCTATCTATTGATATAATGTAGGCTAGTTATTGCCTTGTGAAGTCAGGGTTGACTACCAACTTAAATCCATACTAATATTATAAAGTCGAAAGTAACTCTGTCTGTATGTTACCTTTTCACGTCAAAACCACTGGACAGATTTCGATAAAATTTGACAAGGGGATACTCGTAGATGGTCTTCTGGGGAAGGACATAGGCTACTTTTTGTCTCAAAAATAATCCGGAAAGGGGGTGATATAGGGGATGAAAGTTTGTATGCGAAACTTAGCATTTCTTAAGTTAAGGATAATTAAGAAAATTTAAATGTAAGCTTTTGGTAAGAAATAAAATGGTAAATTATTATACAAGGGGCTAAAATGACCCATTATATACGAGGTACTTTTACTTCCGAGCTTTAGCGAGGGAATAAATAGAAACCGAGTTATAATGGGTTTTTAGCGCCGTGTGTTACACTCTAATTTTCATTATAATTGCGAGAAAATAAAATAATCCAATACAATATTGAAAGTAAATTACGGTCACCAATACAATTTTAACTAGAGAAAAATTCTAAAGATTTCGCGCCAATGCCTTTTTTTTTATTTCTTCTGTAGCTGCAAGGCAATGCATGCATTCTACCGAAAAAAATGCCGATTTTAGTTCCATTTTCAAAAATAAAATGTTCTTCTTTTTTATGAAACAGTAATAAATCAAGTCTTTATTTATGATTATTCTACTTATGTATAAAAACGTATTCGTTTTTGTGGGCTCGTTGGTAACAGACAAAAAATTCAAAATAAACTTTTTCCCCTAGGAGAAAATATGCTATTTTATCCCCGCTCTGGTACGCTACAATGACGGACTTTTTGAGTTATAGGAGTGAAAAAATATTTGTTTCAGTGTTTTTGTAGCTACGAAAATCTTTGAACTTCGAAACTTTGAAGCTATAAAATAACTTAGCTAATTATGTAGGCGGCGCTAGTGTTTCAAATTAAATTGATAATATTATTTTATTAAGTTAGACATTAAGAATCACAAAAACCTGTTAAAAAATATTAAAAGATTATTTGCATTTATTATCTGTCTGTCTGTCTGTAACCTTTTCACGCATTGAGGGCTGAATGGATTTGGATAACAGGATACTATTTATCCCAGTAGTACGTTCCCGTGGGATAATTTCCGACATCCACGCGGGCGAAGCCGCGGGCAGAAGCTAGTTGACCATATATTCTAAACACTTCTGTAATGTTTCGAGTCGTATGAAATTGCTATAACACGGCGAATTTACTGTAAAACCGATACAGGACAATGCGTATTAGAAAATTTTCCGGTAGGTACCGAAACAGAACATTTTTCCTTTGTTAAATAACATGATGTTACATTATTACAAAGTATTTGAATACCGTACTTGATTATCTTTTCCGACATCAAAGAAAGAACACGAAAGGCCAAAAAAATAACAGCCCTTCATTATTTCCGAACAAGGCACACTTGCGCGTTCCTGGGTTATCCTAAATAACTCGGAGTTAACAACTAACTCAGGGTTAATTTAATCATTCACCTTGCGCCACCGAGATTTAACATTTTAAATATTAAACCCACCGACGCGACGACGTGGAAGAATTAATTCGCTAAACTCTGGGTTAGTGTTGACGTGTGCTCTGAGTGGTATACCTCTTTATTAATTTAATTTAGTATCTAGTGTTATTTACACTAGTAGTAGTTAGTTGTGTGTTAATTGTATATTGTAAAGAAAATGTATTTCTACTTTAATCGCGATCCGCGTATATATTAATACTTTTTGCTCATTAACACTAAATAAATTCTTTATGACAGTTAATACGGATGTGAACTAGAAAAAGGTAGAGACACAGAACATTTATATATTGCTAGAGATGTCAAGATGACATGAAAAAATGCAATAATAGTTTTGAGTTCTATAAATTTTATTAAACGGAGAATCGACATAGGTGTAATAAAATACTTTAAATATCGTTTCTTTAATTTCAGGTGTTGCTTGTTTGTTTTTAGTTTTTAGTTTTTTGTTTTTTTTTGTCCTTATTTCTTTCTTTCTTTAATTTGAGAAGCAACACACTTGGGTTTTATTTTTACGCGTAATATGATAGAAATATCTTATATGTAAACATTTTATACTTTATCTAATTAAAATATAAGACATTAAATGCTAGACGACATCGCAGACGACCAAGGCGAAGATGGAGAGACGAACTTGACTCCTACCGAAAGACTGGCCCGCAATGGCAATGAACAGACATGTGTGGAAAAGGGACCTTTGCCCAGCAGTGGGATATTAAGGGCTAAATCCTACTAATATTATAAATGTGAAAGTTTGTGAGGATATGGGTGGATGTTTCACGCAAAGTCACACCGTTCAGTCACAGTTCAGTTTCACTCTTTCACGCAAAAACTACTGCACGGATTTGGATGGAAATTAGAACACAGATAGTTTATAACCTGGATTAACATGTAGCATACTTTTTATCCCGGTAGTACCTTCCCGTGGGATAATTTCCGACATCCACGTGGGCGAAGCCGTGGACAAAAGCTAGTAGGGAGATATAATTAAAAATCATTGAGAAGAATAAAAGTCTTCTTAGGCATCTACTTTATACAGAGTTTCACGGTACGCAAGGAGTGAGCAAGGCGGTCAGTCAGAAATCGTAAACCTTTCTTAAACAGTACATTAATTTTCTTTAATTCTAAAAATATTATGTCCCGAATTATGTGGAGTAAATTCTTTATGAGGCCCTACGCCAGTGAGGCGTCTCCTACCAGTAATACAATAGAACAGAAAATTGCATGTAATTTAGGTGGTAGAAATAAAGGCTTTTTTATTTATTGAAGTGAAAACTTCATTAGGCGCGTTGAGCGATTTTTGGTCGGGAAAAATCTTATCGGTTCGCGTCATCGACCTGCAAATGTTAACAGACATCTGTAACTATGAGTATTGTTTGGCTTGGCCAGCAGTGAAAGCATTTCATAGTTTAAAGTTTTCACTTCTGTTGGGTCCCTATTACTGCTTATGTTTTATTTTATTTTATTCTTTATGAAGACTAAGCACCCCTAAGTCGGGTCTATACTAAAATACTATTCAATAAAAGTCTTTAAAGTCTTTAAATCTGCAGTAACTTTCTCTTACAATATTTGTCTCTTGGCACTTCAGTATCAATTTGATGATAAAGACCACGAAAAAAGGCGCCAGAGTTTATTTTCCCTTAATTTTTGAGTTCAAAATAATGTCATTTTTCGAGGCATTAAAAGGAGATTGAAATGTCACCCTACAATACTTGTTTAAAGCCAAGAGGCTCTTGGCACTTCAGTATCATTTGATGATAAAGACCACGAAAAAAGGCGCCATAATGTGTTTCCCTTAATTTTTGAGGTCCAAAATAATGTAATTTTTACGACGCATTAAAAGGATACTGACATTGATTGGATGGCCGTAATTGGTCCTTTTTCTTAAGTAGATACATATTTGGGACAATTGTAATTAGATATTTTTGTATGGTTATCGATTAGGAAATATCGAAAAATAAAGCTTGTAAATCAAATCAAATCGAAATATTTTATTTCACATAAACCTACATGGGCACTTATGAAACGTCAGAAGCTAGGTGCACGGTAAAAATAGTTATGTAGATGTTTTGTTTGTTTTGAATTAAAATTAAACATAAACACATACATAAACTCACGCCTCCTTCACATGGGGTAGGCAGGAACTACAGAACGCCACCTGCTACGATCGTTACATACTCCTTTTGCCTCGTTTACGTTCATACATATGGTGATACACGCATGCCGGTTGCGAGTACTACGCACCTGACCTTTCTGAAGAACATCACCAATAAGGTCACTATATGTCTTCCTAGGATGTCGGGTCCTGGCGTTTCCACTCACATCTGCTAAAGTTCAATAAAGTTTTAATTATTTGAAATACTCTCATGATATCTAGATGTACATACCTACTGATATGTGTGTTATTATAGCGGTGTTAAATGTTTGCAGCATAAAATTACAGTTGGAACTGTTTGATAACTACTTTACTTTAAGTTCATAATGCAGTGTTTGTGGGTGCAATTCTGTTGAGCAGCGATAATGTAAATAAAAGCTCTCTGAATACATAAACGGGTTGTTAACAAACGGTATACCTCTTATACCATAATGTTATGTTAAGTTGGTCTCTTATAAGCCTCGTATCACGTTGCCAACTACACAAAAACCGACAGTAAAGGGTTTCGTAGTTACTAGTTAGGAGGAATATTTATCCATCATCATTAACCTATATTCGTCCACTTCTGGACGTATGCCTGTCTTACTGAAAGCCACTGAGCCCGATCTTCGGCTCTCCTCATCCAGTCTCTGCTAGCCGCCTTTCGCAAGTCGTCACTCGACCTGGCCGGCGGGCGTCCCACACTACGTTTGCCTAAAGTCTTTCTCCACTCTAGAACTCGTTTTTTGAAACGATTGTCGGTTTTGCGAGAGATGTGACCAGCCCATTGCCACATCAGCTTGCTTAGTCTTTGGGCTATGTCGGTTATCTTGGTTTTCCAGTGAATCACCCGGATTTTATCCTTTAGAGAGACCCAAGCATAGCTCTCTCTATAGCTCATTGAGCGGTTTTAAACTTATATAATATGGACCTATCTCACCGTGAGTGTCCACGTTTCAGCTCCGTAAGTCATGACAAGTAGGACGCACGCGTTGAAGACGTTCAAATCATCTTTAGGCACTGCGGTATGGATGACGAGTGGACCTTTCGAAGTTTACCAAACGAACTTTATTTACGCAAGCACAGTATTAATTATACCAGCCGCAAAAGTAAGTTTGTATTTCATAGTATTTCTCGAAAATAAAGAATGTAAAGTGACTTTGAAACATTATAATCTTTTTAATTATGGGATCCAATAATACCCCCCCTATACACTTATGTGGTCATTCTTTTTTCAACCCACGTATCTCGTTTTTTTTTGTAGGTATGGGGCTGCCCCCCTTAATTATGTTTTGTAGTTTCACTACAACATTGTGTAGCGGTGAATAGAATACAGATTTTTTTCAATAATTTTGATCGATATAGTAATAGTAGTAGTAGACTCCGAGTTAAATGGTTTCCACATCTGGACAGACGGACAGACTAACATGACGTAAATATTTCGCCATTTGGCTACGGAAACCTGAAAGGGTTTCTGCAACAATGTTGTTCGACTTCTGGTTACCACGTCCACGAGGATTATGTAGAGTAAGAAAGTCCGTCAACGTAACTTCAGCACATAATTTGAGCGAAGGCACATAATTCAGACTACCTACCTTACTTACGAGCTGTGAAATATTCTCGGTATTAACGCCTGGATACCAGCGTACCTTCGAAATACCGCAGAATATTTCAATACCTGGCGGACGCGATAGCCATTCGTAAATCCTCATTTGTGGAATCTTCGCACTTAGGGAGCGTTTGAACTTGGGAGAGTGAATGGTTTAGTTCAGTGAAATAGCTGAAATACAAATTCAAACAAGAAGCACTTATTTAAAATAAATCAATTATAGGCACTTTTGAATTGTCAGGGGGTCGGTCAGTCAGAAAGATGAAGCTAGTTACCCATTCCAAAGCTTAGTAGGTTCCTATGGAGAAGAACGGGCAAGAAACTCAAGTGTTATCACACTTATCACTTAAAGCGTACCGTTAATTACTTACAAATACTGGGTCAATGAGGTCAAATTACATTAGCTAGCGAAACTCCGCAGACGTGACGGGTATCGATATAAAATAAAATAAACGTTTTTACAAAAAAAAAAAAAACAACCGACTCCCAAGAAAAACACAAAAAGTGAAAAATAACTTTAATTTCGGAAGTCGGTAGCACAATACTAAAATACAGATCCAAAGACACCGACTTCCGTAATTAAAGTAATTTTTCACTTTGCAGTGTTTTTTGGGCTGACTTTTGTACATATAACTAATTGATGATTTATTTAGTTTTTAAAGGTCTTTAATAACAGAAAGGTAAACAAAAGTTAACAAAAAGATTCTGATCCAAAATATGTAAATCAGCATGATCCGAGCAATGTTAAATAGGCTAAATCATATCTTTTTTAACATACAACATGTATTATTTATTTATTGTAAGTGTAACTATTAATTATATTGAATAAAATAAAAATCAAAATATATTTTTTCACATAAACCTACATGGGCATTTATGAAACGTTCTAAGAAGCTAGTTACACGGTTCCAATTGGTCGTTTCCTATGGAGAAGAGCCGGCAAGAAATTCCACCGTAACTCTTTTAAAAATAATTGGCTTTTACAATGTTTTCAAATTACATTGTTAATAGGTATGGGAGGACAGTGTAGGCCTGTCAAGAAGTACCAGGTACTCAACAAAATAGAAAATGGTCTACAAATCTACATTCTACAATTTAGGCCTACAACGTTCAACTTCATCAATAGATAGATAGATACAATCGCCAGCACATCAAGTTACTACAAACGGATAGATTTTATTATTCGATTTTGAACTTAATCATCAACATTTTAAGGTTTAAAATCATTTGGAGAAATTTGTGTTTTGTGTAGCTTGACCTGCAGGCGACTGTACATACTTATAAGACTGTTTTGTTATGTAGTGTTTGTAGACATGTTAATTAAGCTCACCATCATCATCCATAGCCCCCACTTCACGCACTGCTGGGCATAGGCCTCTCATTTCAAGTGCCAATCCCCACGCACCTGTGCCAACCTCATACAGGTTCTACCAGTGGTGGTAACAATGTCATCTGCCCATCTTGCCGCCGTACGACAGACGCTTCGTCTACCAGTTCTTGGACGCCCCTCGGTCACTGCTTTCCTCCACCTTTCATCACTGCGCCTTACAAGATGTCCTGCCCAACTTCATTTGGGTTCCCAGTAAACTCGTTTTCCAATATCGAAAACCTTCGTACTTTTTCGGATCTCGACGTTTAGAATTCGGTCTATATGTCTCATGTCGACCATGAAACGCTCCATGCAACTCTCACCCTGTACACAGCCTCCTGCGTGAGCTTCCACGTCTTAGCACTGGACGTCATGATGGGCAAAACACGCAGGTTGACAGGAGGAGGCGGGACTTCAGACATTGTTGAATTTTTGCTAACTTCAGTATGTCTGCCGATTTGCTAAATGCGGCCCACCCAAGCTGTATTCTGCTCAAGATCTCTGTGTTGATGTCATGATGTTCTTTGCCAAATGAAAGAATATGGCCAAGATAGACATACATAAACTCACGCCTTGTTCTTAGGGGTAGGCAGAAACTAGAGAACGCCACCGGCTACGATCTTTACATACTCCTTTTGCCTCGTTTATGTTCATACATCTGGTCATACACGCACGCCGGTTGCAATTACTACGCACCTGACTTTTCTGAACAGCATCACCAATAAGGTCCCTATATTATGTCCTCTTAGGGCGTCCCCTCCCGGCGTTTCCAGTCACATCTGCCGAGGCAGATCGCCGTATCTCTGACATTTCATTTCCAACTTTAACAGAATGATTTAGATGGCTGAAGATGTTTGACAAAATCTTTGTCTTGGCCATATACATCCTAAATCCTACCTTAAAAGTAGAATCATAAAGGTTTTGAAGTATTTTCTGAAGATCATCTAAGTTTTCAGCGAAAAGCAAAAGTTCGTCTACAAATCTTAGGTGGATCAGGTAGGCACCATTGATGTTAACATTGCAATATTCCAAATCTGAACATAATTAAGCTATTTGAATTAAACTAGCTAATTAAGCCAGAATGGAGCAGAACCATTCTTACTACCTTCTGAGTTCTAGACCAGGAAGGTGACTAGTTGACATTAGGTCCTTGTGTATTTCAATAGCAGTAATTTTCCCCTCACAATTATTAATACCTTGACATTTTCCATCTCGATTTCTAAGCTAAAAGCGCTTTTCAATAACGTCACGTTCATCACGACCTCACATTCCTTTTTAACAAGCGCACACACATCATGGACTCGATTCCCTGCGACGGCAGCGAGTTTGCGAAAACATAATTCACTTTTCGCATTCGCATTCGTCAAGCGAACCGACTAATGTGCGGAAACGCGTGACGCTTTCAACGTGTTTCGTTTAGCGTGACCCAGTAAAGTGAAGGCGTGTTTACTAGGTGGCAGTGGAGGAAATATGACTGTAGCTTGTGTAAACGGATGTTGTTTCGAAACTATAATTCGGACTAGGTCGTTTTAGAGTAGACTTTGATAGATTGTTCCTGGTTGTTGTATTTTTTAGACTGGTATACGAACTGCTTGGATAGCTTGCTTTGTTCCCAAAGAAAACTTCAGTTACGAAAATACTTTTCAACTCTTTTAATAGGAACTTAAACATTTTATTTAGACATTCTTAGCATGCAAATGTTCCCTAGAAATTGAAATAAATAATCCGAATTTGACATTGCAACATCTAACAAATGCTAAACATTTTTGCGTCAGTGTGCAAAAAACGTAACATGAAAGAATCCCAAAACTTTTGAAGTGAAAACTTCTTTAGGCACGTTGAGCACTTTTTGGGTGAACAAAAATCATGGAACTCGCGTCATCGTCACCGAACGCTTTCCATGAGCTATATGTACCCATACTGTGTATATATGTGTACTTTTTGGGTGAACAAAAAGCGTGAAACTCGCGACACTCACCGCACGCTTCCCATGAGCGGGTTTACAAGTTACTTAGTTTTCACTTCTATCGCTGCCCCAAAGACTGCCCCATTTTTTTTTTTCTATTTGGTAATCCTTTATTTTCCAATTTCAATGTCCTGTATACCTTACCTTACGACTAGTGTTATTATCTAGGTACCTACTCATACATCAATCCACCCACCCAGCAGAATGTACAGAATTAATTAAAACATAAAACGCTTCTTCGTTTTTCATCACGCTGTAAAGGGACGAAATGTAACTCATTGAACCCTTTAGTTGCGGGTCAGCGTGTTTGCTATAACGGCCGCCAAAAATCCGTATACTTCCTAGCTTATATTTGTTTTTGAAACTCGTGGACGGCAGCTCAGAGGAATTTTGTTTCCTCGTTGTTATGTTTTAAAAAGGGTTTCCGAGTTTTAAAGTAACTTCTAGTTTATTTTAATGTCTGTTTTTCCTGGCGTATAAAAGAGTTGGTGAAAATTTAAACAGGAGTTTTGAATTGTTCTACCTTCTGTGCATTTGATAATCGTAAATACGTATAGCGTGACGTTTTAGCGGTTCCAAGTGTCAAATGCTAAAGTTAGGTCGCCTATCTATACAGATGCATGGCCACAGTGAGCAATCACAAGGACAATGTAAACACGACCCTTGGATGAAGAATTAGATATGGCCGTGTGGCGTTATTAACAAAATAGAAAGACGCCGCTGTTCACTTTCTTGACCACAACAGCCTTAGAGCTAGGCTAGATTTTTCTTTACTTACTAAAACTTTACTACACAATTAAATCAGGTATTGTGGCTTACATACTGCAGTCAATCTTACATCCCCTTTTACGCCATACCTCCCGCGTGTTTATAGCCGATTACTTTCCCCCACAGTTTCTTTTATTAAGAGCTCTTAGTACACCTTATTAGGGAGGCCTAGTGACGTGTTACGCCGTGACCCATTTAAAAGGGTGTCACGCTGAGTTTTACGTGCATGACACGAATAAGCAGGGGTTAAATAGGCATGCAATGGAGGGTTATAGTGTTGTTTTATTGCTGTTAAGACGATGTTCAGTAATCATGAAAGATTTTGATGACTTGGTTTTGTTTTCTGCCTGTATTCCTTTCTAATTTTTTTGGATAAGATGGTTAGTAATAGTTTTAGATTTTGGGGTGAACTTGTAGTGGCATCTACAACGCCACATGCGAGCGCGTCACAACGTCACGCAAAATCCTGCATCGTGCAAGCAGAGTTTACCGCGCAAGTAGCTTAAATACAACGTCTCGACATCAATCGTCGGGCAGTTGCCCACCAGACACAACACACGTCTGGTCGAAGGATCCTCCCTTTTCTATGGAGGTATGAGTAAACTTTACACCCTTTTCCTCATGCCCTCATAATACTAGATGAGTAGATATTTACGAGTGGCGATGCCTCAGCACAAGTGATCTCTTGACAATTAGTCCAACTAAAATCTTTTTTACAAAAAAACAACCGACTTCCAAAAAAAAAAAAACATTAAAAGACGTGAAAAATAACTTTAATTTCGGAAGTCGGTGTGTTTAGTTTTGTATTTTCGTTTTTGGCCACCGACTTCCAAAATTAAAGGTATTTTTCACGTCTTTTAGTGTCTTTTTTGGAAGTCAGTTGTTTTTTTGTAAAAAGTTTTTATTTTTCACTTTTTAGTTGCGGTACCTACCCCACACAAATTCGTATACCACTACTTGGTGTGTAAATAACAGTGACAGGAAATTATTAACACATCATCCATATAAACTAAGTGGAAAAAATATGCAGTATTAAGGATAACTCAAAAACTACTGTTCAGACCTTGATCAAATTTAAATGGGACCACATGTGAAGCACCACCTATCAAATAAAAAAAGAATCATCCAAATCGGTTCACCCAGAAAAAAGTTCTGAGATAACTCAAATAAAAATAAATAAAAAATAAAAACATACAGACGAATTGAGAACCTCCTCCTTTTTTTGAAGTCGGTTAAAAAATGCAAACTGGCTAATCATTTTCACGGCATGACTTGTCCTCGTAAAATCATCATCATCATTCCCCTGCCTTATCCCAATTTATTAGGGTTCGGCGAAACTATTAACTATATTTCTTCTATACTAATATAGATATATATTTCTTATATACTTCTCTATGAGTCGTCTTCTCGGTATTCACCCCCATTCTAGCTATATCATCTATTCTCATAAAATATTTACGAGATGAAAAGAAAATCTCTAAGGTCGTTGACTTTAGCTTCCCGTAATGGATAGTAAACGTATCTGTTATAATTGAGATCGTTGGAGATCTATGTCAACGAAGTATCGTTGACATACTGTACTACACCTACATACACACACACACACACAGACACACACACGACACATAGTATAGTTGGGTGTGTTATCTAGATAGTTTAGCTAGTAAGACTATCTAGGTATGTTTGAAGACTATAGACTGTAGAAGGATCGAAAGGGTGTTGACCGCTTTTGAAAATATCTACTGAGTGACATAGACATTATACATACTCCATTATGAGATAAAGTCAACTAAGGGGAATCCCTTCAAATCATATTATAGCTATGGTCCTGGTAGAAACAGAAACAGAAATACACTGATGGTGATGACGGAAGAGTGATTTTTCAAGATTCCGTTTCATTAAAAATCAAGAATGGGCTTCAAATGACATTTACTTATTTTTCAAAATAAAGGCTAATCACGCGAAACCTTCCTAAAAACTGACAATGGTGCCGATTCTCTTGTACACCGAACTAAACTAACAAAACTATCACTAAAATTCCTTTCTTTTGGCTATGAGAATCATAAAGCTATTCTGCAATAAAATATCTCTAAATTTAAAAATCATTTTGACGCAACTAAAATTTAATTTGACAATCGCGACTCCACATGGTACTTGTTTTCCCTACCCCGTGATTTTTTTTTAGAGCCGGAGTCACGCATGGTTGGCAGCCTCGGCGTGTTTTCTAAGGAATTATTCACTTTTTGTATGGAAAATATTTTAAAAAAGTTACCTACATGTAGAGTTATATAGGTTTAAGGGTCGAAATTTTCATTATTTTTGCGATAGGACACACCGTTTTCGAGATAAAAGCAAAATAAAATTAAAATACAGTACTGTTTTTGCCCCTGAAGTCGAGATGTTGTGATGAATCTTAGTTCATGACAACTAATTTTATTCCACACCTTTTTAATCGCGATAAAAAATAGCCAGATTTAGTTAAGACACCCAAAATTTTAGGTGAAAACCATCAAATTCAGAATAGCAAAATTGCCATTTTCACTAAACTTCTTACTTCTCTTTTCACATCTTAGTGCTGTCAAACTAAAATATAGTTAAGTTGTGTCACTTTAGTCTATTTCAGAATGAGAAATCGTCTTGACAGGAATAAACGAAATTTTAGTGATTTTTAGTCTAGTTTAGAGAATTTTGTGACAAGAGAATCGGCACCATTAGGTATTTTCAGCGGCCACTATATTTTTAATAGAAATTTTATAGGTACCTGAAAGCTGTTGTTGGCGTTGTTGATGCTGCACTCGGCAAAGGTGGCGTCCTCGAGCTCGTACTCGTCCCACAATTGGCTCTGTAACAACGACAATAGCCACGTTAAACTGACGTAGCAAAAACAACAGACTTCTTATAAAACAGTAAGAAGAGTGGGCAGATTTGTATGGGGGTTGTCCCAATCCTTGCAATATAATATGACAAACAGAAAAAAAAAACTACACAGACAAAACGCATATTACAAAACCAAGTCATACAATACACACTCACAAAGTAAGCTAAAAGCCTCGTACTCAACAATTAAAAGTCAGGGCTGGTCACAATTTAATGGTCAACACACACCAAGGCCAAAGACAATACACATTTATATGCTGCAGCAGGTCAAGCTACACGAAACTGTCGGAAAGGAGATGTTCCAAACATGTATGGAACCTGGGCTAGCACCATGTACACTATATGTAAATATCGCTATACAATATAATAACTGTTTTTTAATGTTAATTTTCTATTATTTTACTTCGTTTCACTATAGGTACATTCAAGTTAACTTTGTCAAGAGGAGCAACACAACATAAATATGGTGGATCAGTAATATGCGAAATGTCATTTTGACAATGACATTTGATTGACGTGTTTATGTAATATCTATGATAAAAAAACAACACACGAATTCCGAAAATACTTGGGTTTCGTTACAATAATAAAATAAGACTACAGGATATTCTACTCGATTGCGGCAGCAATAATAAAATAAATGCAAAACTAGTGCAACTTGTTATTGTAGAATACCACATACAGGACGCAACCCAAATCACAGGTGAATCAGAAACCATATAACAAAGCTGGGATCAACAGAGGAACAATCAATCAATGTCCTTAGTACTAAACTGGATCGCAAAACGATCTCCGAAACACGTCCAAATCAAAGTCAGAGCAAAGAAAGACGTTACTTCATGAAACATAAAACTGTCAAAGCCGCCAAACGTCATGTCAAACACAACTGACATGGCTAACCTAAAAACGAGGTTATCATATTAAAAAACTTCTCAAATGATCATTTTTGTACGCCTGTACTCTTCTTCAAATAAATTTGTTAGTATTTTTATAACTTTTAATTGATTGATTTTAAACCTTAAAATGTTTATTGTTAGGTTCAAACTCGAATGAGAAAATCTGAAAATTTGTGGTAACTTAATGTGCTGGCGACTGTACACTAGCAAATACATAGCAAAAGAAAAACTCATTACTCAGTGTTGCGACACTAACTTTGTCCCCGTTTCCTGATTTAACACAAGATATATCATAAGTTCTGACACTCGGCAATACTGGCGCTTCCAATTAGTGAAAGAATTTTCGGAATCGGATCAGTAGTTCCAAAGGTTACCCCATACATAAAAATTCACAAAGGAGATGTTTCAAAATGGGCGGTCTATGTACACTACCTCAAAAAAAAGAGAAAAATCCTTAGAATTTGGGAAAAAGACAGATAATTCCTTTAGATGTATATTGTTGTAGTCAATTGATATTTCTCAATTATTTTTATCACCTTTCAACATGGCGTCTCACCGATTTAGTTACTCTGTGCTTAAAAACAATGACAGTAAACCATAGATCAGCCATTGATCATAGAATGAGAACTGTCAGCTGTCACAATAGTGTCACTTCAGTCACTTTCGTCTCGTTGTCTGTCGTGATCGTGAGTTTGTTTTGTTTTGAGTTTCTGGAGTTCTTTAAATCAGCCTCGTTATCGTCTCTTGGATTTAATACCGTTTCTTTCCCATGTGTTTACCTGGCTTTCGTTTTTGGACTGTTACTCTGCCTATCTGTTGACCCGGCTTGTGTTGTAAGGAATTGGACTTTCTCGTGTGGTCTGGACTGTGTTGTTACAATATAACATCAACTGATTCATCATTTCCTCGTCAGGTAAACAATTCACTTTTTAATTACCTACTATTGTACACATACCATAATTTCCACGTGCCAAGATCTTTTTGTAGTATTATTGCGTTCATAAGTGCAGTCCTAATTCAAAGAAATAATAATTTGTACATTGCGGCGACTCAGTATTGGAGTTAGCTAATATTATTATACTTACGACAAAATTATTTGTTTTAGGTGATACACAATGGTGATGTGTAGTTTATGTTCATTTGTAATAGATGAATATGGCCAATATTATCTATTTGGTAATATGGGTCCTGAAATAATTTCTACAATTGAAAATGATCTTGGCCGTGAGGTGAGAACTTCAATTGCTTAGAATTATGGTTTCATACATGAAATAATTACAGAATTATTATTCTTTTTTAGGTGGATGAAAATAGTACTATGTGTGCAAATTGTTTTGCGAACATTATGCAAAAAATGTCAGTTCCTGCTCCGGCTGATACAATGACATGTCACGTGGAGATGTCATCTCCTCCTCATGATGAGTATAAGCTTCAGCATGCTTATAATACAAATGTTTGTGCATGGTGTCAAAGTTCCTTACATATGAAGCGTACTCATGCCCTTCCCGAGGGCCCTGAAAGACACCTGATTTCTGAAAGAATTTTTCCACGAAATGTAAGTATGGTTACCTACATTGACATGATGAGCCTCGGTTTCCACACATATTAAATAAATGATTAAATTATTCTTTTTATTTAATAGTTATTATTGTCATTGGTTAAGTCAGTCATTTTTTATAGATACTGGATGGTAGCCTAGTATGTTATTCATGTTGGGTTCGAGCAAGAAGCATTCTGCAGCAACAAGGTGAAGTAATTAGTGAAGAAAGTGCTTCCTCAGCAATTTCGAATACTTGTGTATGGTGCCTTCGCTCTCTTAACCAAATACGAAGACACTCAATACCAGAAGGACCTGAGCGGAATGAAATTATCACAAGAATTTATCCCAGAGAGGTAGCATCTCATTCTTTTTTTCCAGCTCTTTTTATAGTTAGCATTACTACTGAATTAATGATTAATTGATTATGGATAATGATCATAATTAAGTTTTTTTTTGTTCCATCCAGATTCCATCAGGTGGACTTGTATGTTATGCATGCTGGGTCGCTGCACAAAGAAATGTGCAAAGAGCTGCAAACATTGATGAGAGGCATGAAGACCATGATTCTGTACGCTATCATCGTAATGTTTTTTGTGCGTCATGTGGGATGTCATTATTCCGAAGGCAAACTCATTCTTTGCCCAGTGGGCCTGAAAGAGATGAAGTGGCAGCGAGAATTTATCCCCGAGAGGTAATTATGTTTTTTTTAGACAAAATGTATCTAAAAAAAAATACCTATTGTTAACCCAATATATCTATTGTTGTCACTCTTTAGTGACAGTCATTGTAGTGTAATAGTAGCTGCTGTGGCTTAAACACGTTTTGCCTTTTCCATCTTTATTTAGATTGCTTAATATTTATGATCGTATCACACAGTTTCTTCAATTAAATCCATGTCAATCTTATTTAATTGTAATCCTTTTTTAGTTACCTGGAGGTGCTCTTGTCTGCACAACCTGCTGGACCCAAACAATTGAAAATGTGCAGGTTAAGGAAGAATATGAGCAAGTTCCGCAACCAAGAATTGCAACGATGGAACTTGATCAGTTCACCCACACAACCAGCTCTAGCGCACATTGTTTTGTGCCTCGATGTACACATTCTGAAAGGTTGAGGGTGCCAAATTACCTTCGTAAACGAATACTCACTTCTCAAAAAGTATTTGTCACAGAGAAAGCAAGAATTTGTAATGAACACAAATCATTATATAATTGGGAGTTTTTAGATCAGCATGAATTTTCCAATATTTTTACCAAAAATGAGATTGAGTCAATGCTGAATCTTAGTGTCCAGGAAATTAATTAATTCTTATTTTGATTTTGAAAATATTAATTCCATTGATGATAACATTTTTGTATCTGGACGGGTCAGTCCATCTAGGTATACTAGATTTGTATACTGCTCAATATAAATGATTGGATTCGAAAAAAAAATAGAGACTTGTCCATGTAGGTAGTTATACCTACATATAAACAGCTATAAATTAAACAACAAAATAATATTCAAAGGAGTTCTAATATCAAAGATATGCAATTAATATCATAAGAAAAATATTTTAACATTTTCAATATAATAAGTCCAGCATTGACGTCATGTCAATGTCACATACTGCATTGGGGGTTTATTTAATAAAAGCTCGAACTGGAGACTCCCATGAAAGAATCTCCTTTGTTATGTCTGGGTAAATCCTCAATTACATGGTTGCTCAATGCAGCCAGAGAGGCACTGTTAACTTAATTTGTGACTCTACACTTGGGCATAAACCATATTTCAGTACAGACCAATGTTAAAGAATTATGTCTATCCCTCTTTGTTTTCTTTTGCTCAAAACGGAAAGGAATTTTAATAAGAGTTTTTTTGACAATGTTGTCTTGTTTGTTTTCACTCCTGTAAAATTAAATACATTTAGGGAGCAACAGGGTTTTCAAATTCTTTTAGAGTGAGTTTGTATTTTTGAAGAATGCTTTTAAAATGTGAAGTTTTTTTTAAAGGGGCAACACAATTTCCTTTCCCGAAGTAGCCTTTTTAATTTTAAAGACTTTTTTTTCAAAGCTTGTTTTTTTAGTACTTACAAGAAAAATATTTGTTTTGTGTGTATTTGTCTTAACTGCCAACATGGTTCTGGTTACCTCATAGATAGAATAATAGTATCTATAGCCATTTCCAAAAGGTTGTTACTTTAACTCGGAACAGAAATAAATAAATTGGGGCGAATTTTTGTTTAAAATCCACCGAAATAAGGGGCAAACAGCAAAAAGATGAAAAAAATTGTTATAAACTATTTATAAATTACGATTATCCTCTAACAATATGAATTTCATCAAACGGTACTTGTTATAACGAAGTTATCCGGAAAAGAACCGGAGTTACCGACATAGCTTGCAGAGTAAGCAAGCTGAAGTGGCAGTGGGCTGGCCATGTTTGTCGGAGGACCGATGGCCGGTGGAGCAGATGAGTCCTGGAGTGGCGACCGCGTATCGGCAAGCGTAGTGTGGGACGCCCCCCAGCTAGATGGACCGACGACCTCAAAAAAGTGACTGGGACAGACTGGATGCGGAAGGCGGAGGACAGGGTGTTGTGGCGCAGCATGGGAGAAACCTATGTCCAGCAGTGGACTGCGATAGGCTGAGTTGATTGTACTTGTTATGTAAGTACTAGCTTTTGCCCGCTGCTCCGTCCGTGTAAAGATCGGAAATTATCCACGAGAACGTATTACCAGGATAAAAAATTATCCTATGTCCTGGTCATGGTCTACTTGAGTGCAATTTCATTGAAATCCGTTCAGCCGTTAAGGCGTGAAAAGGTAAAAGACAGACATACAGAGATACATTCGCATTTATAATATTAGTATGGAGGATATTCTTCTTCCTCGTGTCACTGGCACGAATTTTCTCAGATCTTGTTGGCCCAAACCTTCGCCAATTCCACGGCGTCGTCAGTGGGAGCGCGGAGGTCACATATGAATATAAAAAAAATCACAAACTTCACCACATAAATACAACATCCATGATACCGACGGTACCATACACTGACAGTAAAAAAGTTTAACTTCGCAAAACGTCAAAAAAATCCACCATTTTCTAAAACAATTCATTAACCTCCTAAATATCTGATACATTCCTAATGCGACCTGGAACTGAGGTAGAATGGTTAGAAATTGAAATTCTTCAGTGAATAACGTTCATACATAATATTATATGAATGGCTTTCTACCGGAGCTGTATCTCGGCTTGTGAGAATCCTCGGATGGACTGGCAGTAAAATAATGTTTCTGTATATTTGGTCATTTGAGGGTAAGTTTCTATGTTGCTTGTTTTTTAATGTGTAATAATGTGTAAATATATTATAGTTGGAATTCGGTTTACATCGCAGTTTCGAATGTAACAAAGTTAGAGGATGTCGATAACAGCCGATTTATTCTGTAAATGTCACCGTGAAAACTGAAGAGAAGTTAGCAGTGAGCTGTCAATAGTGTCATTCCCTAGCATCAGGTGGAATGACAGCTCACTACAACTTCACTTCACTTAAGGGGGATGCGCTCACGTAGCCCGCAAAATTCAAAAATACTTACGTTTTTTGCAATTTGCAGGTCACTGTCAGGTTGTATGTTGATTAAAATATGATTCGCGCCCATATCAAACATGGCTTTACAGAATTACAATCATTAGAATCAGCAATACAACTCCTTAAGTCAGAATTGGCCTCAAATGTCATGATTTTATGAAATAGTCATTCAATACGGTAATATGAACTGATGATTTTTATGATTATAATTTTATAAATAAATATTAGATACGGCCGCGAATCATATTTAGATCAACATACAACCTGACACTGACCTGCAAATTGCAAAAAAACGTAAGAAAATTTGAATTTCGCGGGCTACCTTGGCGCATTCCCCATAAGCTTTCATGGTAAGCTACGAATAATAAAAGATTTTCACAGAACAGTCCGGCTGTTTGACACAATACCTAATTTTCATGCGAGTCAAGAACAGACTGGATGGCGGGTATCACTCAAGACAAAATAGTATAAAATAGGACTGCTTAATGAAATTCTGTATTTTCTAATTACCTTTCGCAATATCAATCCTACAAACAAATCAATTCGTATGATAGGTACGCATAAAATACAGGGTGGCAGGGACATGGACGCGCAACCTGGTACCATGGGTTCACTACATGATTCTGAAACCCCTGCATCGAAATATATCGTCGGATAAAAAAAAAATGCTGTTCCATACATTTTGACCGCGTAGGTATTGCACTTTTCTATGAAACAGCAGATTAAAAATTTCTACGCTAAGGGGTCTAGAATCATGTGCTGAGTTCATGGTTACAGCGTGGTAATGGGTACAGGTTTGCGCGTTGATGTCCCCGCCACCCTGTACAGACTGACTGACGGCACGACGTCGTACCGCGCGACCGCGTTGTGTACGGTGCGCCGCGCCGGCTCACGGCGCACCCGCTCGGCAGTTGATGTTTCGCTGTCGCAAAGTTCTTACGTGGTAGTGCAATAAAATGGCTGATAATACCCAGAGAATTGAGGATTATAAGGACAAAAAGTCTTGAACTAAAACGTACGAACTTTGCGACAGCGAAAGTGATGTGTCCAGGGGGCCTACTCTAAGTCCGTCAATGAAGATACGGACCCGTCCGAAAGTCGGTTGATACTTTGGAGTGAATCGTACACCCGAATAATTAACTTTTTCGGACAGGTAAAAACATCGGGAGTAGGCCAAACTAATCTGATGTCCGTAGGTGATACGGAGTAGGAAACGCCCGTCACGTCGCCCGAAACTACAGATTTCGAGCTTAGAGAGTAGACACCCAAGCCCGAACACGGTTGAGAGACAAGTCAACTTCGTTGACACATTCAATTGTACGCCTACATATTACGTACGGAAAGTGAAGAGTAAGGGAAGTACAGAAAATCTATGCATATTGGCTCGGTCCTGAATAGTCCTTGACTCTCCATGAGTGACGATACTCAAGTAGGTATCTACATACGTCCGGAGCAACCGCCACCATAAGTGTATGTCTCATATTGTGGCGTTCTACGCGCGTAATACGTATATCGATAAGCACGTACACGGGACGCGACAAGGCACCCCGATTTTAAATACTTTAATGGTATCTAAAATCGGGGTGCGGAACGCTTATGGATGATTTTCTTTTTGGATCTAGAATCACAATTACGCGCGTGTAACGTGGTCTGAATTGTCAGACCTACTACTTGCTGAAAAGCTAATCTTTTTACAAAAGCACAAGTCATTTTCGTATAAACTAATTCCGATGTGAGAGATCACAGAATATAATCTTCCATTGTTCACCTTCTGCCTCCTGTTCTGTACTCGTACCAATAATACGCTGCCGACGCAGCAGTCGCTTCATTGTGCGGCCCGCGTATGGGTACCGCGTGTGCGTATGTTGTGACTGTGATATGCGGCGTACTGTTATACGAATCTGACACTTCAGGCAATAATCCCCGGTGTACTTATCAATATATACTTATTATATAATAAAATTGTAACGAAGAATTTTGTCCGTTTGTCTCGATGTATGTTCCGGATTGGCGCAGAAACAGCTGAACGGACTTTCATTTTTGTCCGTTGGCACACAGGTAGTTTATAATCTGGAGTAACACATAGGGTACTTTTAATCCCCGTAGTACATTACACGCGGGCGGAGCCGCGGGCAAAAAGCTAGTTTAAAAAATCAAATCTAAATAAAATTAATGTAGAAAGGCCGACGACAGTAGTAAAATATGCGAAGGTTTAAAAGTTATTGAAACTCAAAGGGTAAATAAATAAAACAAATATGACGGAGAAGGTACGTCTCTCTCGTTATTATCAGCCATATTTTTACTGCTGTGGGCGTACTAAGGGAAGTGTTGGTTATTGCGCAATAGAAAAACCGTTTGCAGTTCAAATCAAATTATAATTTACGATACACGACACAACTATGCAGAACGCGCGACAGTTTCTAAACGTGTTCCCTGCTTGACCGCCACCGACCAACTCTGCATTAACTCTGGTCGAGCGGTATGTTGTAGACTTTGTTGAGCGCCGCTGGTGGCGCTGGCGTCCCGATTAGTCATTTCTGACAAATATACCTTGTCGCGCCTGTATTAGGTACTGTATATCCCAAAGGGTTATGTATGCTTGTGTGGGTTTGCAATCACTAATCCACTTGCAAAGCGTGTTGGCAATTTCCTATTCGGCTGTTCATTACAGCGGGGCATTAGGAGGCCCATGCCTCGTTGTAGACGTTTGTAACCTGCCATATTCGTATAGGTTTTCGGCATATTCGGATATTCGGACAGGCAGTAAATTTAGTAAATGTTTTTGGCTCCCAGCTTTTATGATTTATTTATCCATGATAAAATAACGTGATGAACCGCTTAATTATAGAAAATTTCTGTATCGGGGACTTCTAAGAAAAGATACAAAAAAAGGACCATTTTTGGATATCGGTTGTTTTTGTGTTTTTCCTGCGCCGCACCAGTTCGTATACCACAACTTGCTATGCAACAACAGTAACAGGAAGTATTATAACATCATCAAGATACACTAAGTGGATTAAATACGTATTATCGAAGCTAACTCAAAAACTATCCAAGCAGAGTTAATACCATTTATATGCAACTATCGCGCAAGCTTCCTGTAGTAAAAAAAAAAGAAGAATTTTCAAAATCGATCCAGCCATTTTTGGGTAATCAGGGAACATAGTTAAAAAATAAAAAAGTGCTCCTCCTTTCTTTGAAGTCGGTTAAAAATATAAAATAAAATATTCAAACATATCGGATTCAAGGGAATTATTCGAACAGTCTTTTGAGCATGCAAATAGTACAAAAACGTGATTTTTCAGCTTTGCATTCAATTTGAATTCGCACGAATCAAATTGGTTTAACACGATCGGAGTTTTATTTCAATGGAAATTTCACTGTGCACGATAAAAGTGAAAAGAGCCGTGCAAATTACATTCGTTTGTTTATAAAAGGTACTTCTTTTTTTATGACAGCTATTGTAATAAATGAAATAATGTGTTGGTTATAGCTTGATAATGTGATTGTGTGTGCGTGTGAGTGTGTGTGTGTGTGTGTGTGTGTGTGTGTGTGTGTGTGTGTGTGTGAGTGAGTGAGTGTGTGTGTGTATGCATGATGTGTGTGTGTGTGATTGATGCATTATTGTGTACTTGCTTTTTCCACAACTTCGTTCACGTGGTTCATCCACGTGAACGAAGTTGTGGAAAAAGCACATAAATTCTATGGCACTTAGCAGTTCGCGATTACGATGTTAGTCCCATGGAGAAAGTCTTTCAGTTTTATGGTCTGTGCCACACCCTTAAATATAACCACACCGTGCTGATACACGCTGTGTAAACATGTGCGGATTGTTATTCGTAGAAGATAGTTGAGGAGGTTGGGATCAAAACTACTATATATCCACTTTTTTCATTAAGACAGAAATCGAAAAAAAGACTTAATAAACAGTCAACACATAATTTTTTTTAAAGAATTCCTTTTTGTACGTGATGAATTGGTACTTATAGGTAACAGTTTTTAATCTGTATAAGTTGAGGTTTTGAACTAAACGTTAAAATTAAACATCATTTTATTAAGGAGAATACGCTGTTTTGAAGTAAACAGTTTAGGGTTGGGTGGGTTTAGGGGTTGGGGTCTAAGGGTTTGGTGTTTGGGGTTGGTGGTAGGTTTTATCATTTTGTGCAAAAATCTTGAAAAACAAAAAGAAATTGCCAAAAGGTAGTGGTTTGATCCTAACCTCCTCAGTTGTAAACTGGCAACAAACTGTATTATGTTAATTCACTAGTTTATTATAATATATCATAAGATTGCCTTGCGGAGCAACAGACTTTCGACCAAGCTCCTAAAATAAAGTTTTTTTTTTGTTTTTAAATAGATTCGTATTTCCAGAGATTACCAGTTACAAAAAAACCTGAGAGCGAGTGTGCAATTCGTGCCATCCATACTAATATTATGAATTCGAAAGTAACTCTGTCTGTATGTTACCTTTTCACGCCTAAACCACTGAACGGATTTCAATAAAATTTGGCAAGAAGATGGATGGCATCCAGAGGAAGGACAGGCTACATTTTGTCCTGGTTGCACGTTCCCTTGGGATAATTTCCGATAGCCACCCGTACCAAGCCGCGGGCAGAAGCTAGTATTGTATATTTACTTGATTGTTCAACTGAGAAGATGAGACAACTGAGAACCAACTGTTCAAAGGAGATAGGTTCGTGGCTAAATTATTATAGCCTCACGGGTCGCTTGCTGAAGTCGGTCCGTGGATGGGAGAACACCCATAACATACCGAGATCCCTCCGTGCCTCGGAAAGCTTGTTAAGCGGTTGGTCCCGGCTGTCATTCCGGGTATTTTCACAAGTCATTCACAGTCGTTACGGGTAATCAGAAACCTAAAAGTCTGACAACCAGTCTTACAAAAGGGTATGGTGTTACCTAGCAACTGGGTTGTGGAGGTCAGATAGGCAGTCACTCCATGTAAAATACTAGTACCAGCTACATCCGGTTACACTGGAAGCCGACCTCAATATACTTAGGAGAAGGTTAAGCAGTTTAATTTGACTTGATTGTTCAACTGGCACATTGGCAAAGCCATTGATTGCCTTCAGCGCTACTAGTCGCGGGCGATTGGTCATGGGACTAATAAAAATGGCGTACATGAAGTTGTTTCGGGTGGGACATTTCTGCTTTTGTGTCTGTGCCCACAATTCAGGTAAAATTCTAATATGGAGTAAAGTTTGTTTCGAGAAATATACTAGGTGTAATGTTTGCTAGATTTGGAGGCAAAAGTCTTTGCGCACATATGGGAGTGGCGCGAGGAGGCGAAACGCCGGGGCGTAACTCAGACAGAACTCCGGCCGGATCTCATGGCGACATGGAGAGTGCTACTGTCGCAACCCAGCGCTGGGCTCGCCACAATTGCGGCGATAAGTCCCCTCTTTGAGGAGTTGCTAGAGAGACGCCACAGCGTCCTCACCTTCCGCCTGACGCAAATTCACACCGGACTTGGTTGTTTTGGGAGGTTCCTGTTTCGCATAAGGCGGGAGGAAACGCCCGGGTATTACCATTGTGTGAATCGCCCGGAGGACACGGTGGAGGTCTGCTCAGCTTAGGCAGAGCACCGCCGTGTCCTCGCGGAGGCGATCGGCGGCGGCGATCTCTCCCGCCCGGCCCTGATCCAGGCCATGGTACGGAAAGAGAGTGCATGGGAAGCCGTCACCTCCTTCTGTGAAGCAGGAATTCTCGCGAAGGAGGAGGTGGGACGCGTGAGGGAGAGGCAGTCTTTGCGTCCTCACGGCCCTAGTCGCCGCAGAAGATGCTCTGGGCGTCGGGAATTAATAGCCGTTTCCCGGCCACCGTAGGCGCGGGCTTGCGTCCGGTAAGGACCTGGCCCGGGTCGATAGCGCGTTGTGTTCCACGCACGCATCAAAGAGATGTCAGCACACACAGACGGGACCCGCCGGGGCCAATGCCTGCCAGGGCGCGGTTTTATCCGAAAGGGTTAACGTGGCCCTGGCACACAGGCAACTGAAGGAGCACGGGTCTGTTTTAGTCAGTAAAAGACTGACACGCCCTGCCGCTCCGCCCAGAGTGGGAGAAGTTATTTGACTATTTTCAACCCAAAAAAAAAGGTAGGTAATGTCAACTTTTGTGTTATAGTATAACTGTTTAATAAAGATTCTGATACGGGTCGTTAAAACGCTTACACCCAAGCCGTACACAGTAATTCCTGATCATTAGATAAGTAGGTACTGATCCCCACTTCTTCGCATCATGTGGTGAATACATAGCCTAGAATTAAATCCTAAATTAAATACAGACTGCACAGTAACTACGCCACCATTCCAAAAATATAATTATCTCGCGTAGTCCCTTTCGTGTCGTTATACGCAAAGTATGTCTGCTTTTATAATGTGCCTGTGCTATGTAACTTCAGAATGTACCTACTGTTATAATTTTAGTATATTATGATACAGAGTTTAGTTATGTTTATGATAACAAAAAGACAGATATTAGACATTTTGAGATTTTGAAGTTGAAGGACCTGGATTTTAACATCTTATTTGAGTAGGTAAAACAAGTAGGTAGGCACAGAAGTTGTTCGCGTTTCGAGAAATCGTATATAAACCAAAAGTGACGGTAAAAGTGAAAATGTTCGATAGCATTCAACACTGGTACTAACGAGCAAAAGCAGGCCGCAGTCGTATGATAATATTGACATTATTGCCTCGTTAGTCAAACAAATAAATTATCAAACCTGAAAGAATACAGAAATCTAAAATTGCACTAAAGATTCGGAAAAATATGAAAAGAAAGAAAAAAAATTGGAAAATCCAAAAGTGCACGCCTCATAATCTCATTCAATTCTGTAAAAATAAAAATATAAATAGATGTACAGTCCTGTAGTTTTTGTTTTTTATTAATTGTAATCAAACGACACTGAATTAATTAGCCATTTGCATTCAGTGACCTACAATCGTCGATTAGAATTAAAAAAAAAAAAAAATTGTCTCGAATAATGGATTTTTTCACAAGTTACAGTGTTTCCGGGTTTCACACATGACGGACAGGATTTTTTTTTGACCTATTTTGGTGTTTTTTTTTCCAATTCTATTGCAGTAAATCAATTTTTAAAAAGTATGAAATTAATCTCCATTAAATTATCTCGACAATAGTATGCAAAATATCTTGATTCCGTGAACTAACAAGGCTATAATAATAAAAATAGCCGCCAAAATGAGGCGAAAAAAATTTTTCGATCGTAAAGCACTCTGATGCTTCGCATCATGAGTCGTGCAATATTTTTATTTGGGACACGCACAGGAAATATAAAGAGTAAAAATAATAATAAAAAAGGAGCAATTAAAAGTAACAAAATTAACAATATAAACAACAAAATTAACAATAAAAACAACAATAAACAAGTAAAAAATGAAAGACCTATGCTAGGCCAAAAAGGGTCCTATCTCAGCATAACCATCATGACAACATCTTCCATCTCCATCCTCAATCTCTCATCTACTAACTTGACTGGTCTACATCACTTACATCTTACTTATTTAGCTACCATAGGTACCATTTGTACTGCTGTTATATATAATGAAGAAAGATCTACTTAATTTTCCACAGTCCATTAGGCGAAGGGAAAATGAAGCTACTAATAGCTCTGATCTTCATGTTGCAGTAATTAATGCAATTACAAGACATCTTCCTCCTATTGGCAAGCTTATCCATTCCGTTTTCAGTATTCAATTACTTAGGTACAATAGTATGAGTTATTAACGCTGGTTAAAATTGAAATGAGGGTAGTTGTTTGTAGTTCTTCATAAATGTTAGATTCGGAATTTAATTAAGGATGGAATACACAGTAGCGAGTATCCTGCAGAAAAGTATGCATGCTATAACAACTTCTGATTGATAATAACTAGGGAAGGCAATCTCGTGTGGAGATTGGCAATTCAAAATCGAGATGTCGCCTGATTGTCGGGCGGGACGATTTCGAGATTTTAGAGATCGAGATTTGGACTACTTTTTGTTAGAAAGCGTTTGTTTAATAAAAATATAAATGAAAATGACAACTACACCTACTTAGGGTATTCGTAAACAAAATAACATGAATTAATTATCGAAGCATAACAAGCTACGATTATTAAGTAATAATCATCTACACTACGCATACATAACGCAACAAATCATCAGCATCACACGTATCACGATCGACCGATCGATCGATTTTGAAAATAGGTCTCATGAAGCATACTATGCTAAGTCACACTCGCTCAGTCTTGAAATCTCGACCAATATGTCGCGATCTCGAACGAGATTGTCTTGCCACGAGATTGTATCTCGAAAAAAGGCTCAACATCAAACATGGATATGTGACAATGGCTTGCAAGCTGCTTGTATACTTTTGTACAAGTTAGACTTTTAAGGTAGAAAGCCCATAATATTATACCTATTCTTTATTACAAAAGCGTGTTTACTGTATTTGTTTTGTGCAAACACCGGCGGGGTAATTGCGTAACAAACTAACAGTAGGATTGACTATCATTTTGACAGTTCAACAACAACATTAATTGCGTTATTTACGTTGTTGACCAGACAAATTTTTCGAACATATGTAGCAATGGATTAGCAATATCCTTCAAATTGATTCAGATTATGATTGATAATGTGTTATGCAATTAGGATGCATGATTCGGGAACCCATAAAACGGCGCTGTCTGTGCTCAATTACCCCGAAGCTTATAACGATTATTCAGCGCAAAATTCAAAGCAAGTTTAATTTACGGTTCACACTTCAAACATATACATCTCTATACAGTCGATCTTGTGTCCGAGTTCTGATTAACTTCAAAGGAAGGAAAAGCCATCAAAGTTGTAGTTTCCGAAGTTTGCCCCCTATTAGCTTTAGCTTACAAGTTCGCGCGGTTAGCGGGCAGAGACCGGGCATCCATCCGGCCCACTCACGAGTTTGCCTGGGTTGAAATAAATAGGGGATAGGTTTGATCCCTAGTTTATTGGGAACTTATCACAACTTAGTAATGTTGGTCAACCCGTACAATGAGGCTTTGGTTACTTTGGATACAACAAAATATTTTACTATGTCAATGTGACAATAGAGGCATTGATGGACGAACGTGATAAGACGTGAGTCCATCAATGCCTAGTTGCGGCCAAGGCTTGTATAGTACTTTTCTCAAATAATGCACGGAAATTCAAACTAAGTAAATTAATTATAAATTTCATAATCAATGTCGAACAACGATAACTTTTCTCGCCCGAATATGTTCATTTATTTCTTTTTTACTTTAAACAGCTCTATTTGCTAAGCCAGTTCGAGATTTAAATAAAATCTTTGATAAGTTACCTCCTTGGTTGCCATGGGCTGAAGTAAAAAGTTCATTCCATTTTTAAATTACACGAGATATATGAGCTTTCATAGTAATTTATTTGGCCGCTAAACACGACAGATATGGATTTTCATATTAACATTGCCGGCCGCTAAACACGTCAGATATGGATTTTCACACTGACATTGCCAGCCGCTGCTCGCATGTATTTGGCCAGTACAGCATTTTCGATTTATATCGAAGAAGGTTGTCAAAATAATGCTAGAATTTCAAGGCATGTTAGAGAAAATAAAAATACTTGTCATTTTTGGCATTCAATTGTTTTCTCAAAGGCGAATGGTCTCCGACGGCAATAGATTGGGATAAGTGGAATAAGGGAGCGGAGGCCTTTGTCCTTCAGTGTAGAACTAAGGACCAATAAAAAAAGGTGAATCTCTCGGCCCTTGGCGAATGTCGTTAGAAATAAAAGAGCAATATTAACGTTGATATGACAAAATAAATAGAATTTTAAAGCTGCCATGATGGAATATGAGAAAACGAGACCCAATTGTACAGACCCATTTGTTATAATAACACAATTTGTGGGCACTGTTGTATGACGACCAAGTTCGAGATTTTAATTAAGTATTTTTTAAGAAAGATTGCGTTATTCTAGTTGGTTCTTTTGGTTGTAACTTTTTAAGGTATCAGATTTACATTTTCAAGCTCGACTCTCTAAACAATTCAACACTTTTCGGAAAACATGATTGTCACGGACAGTGTAAACCACTATTTCATTCGTATACATACATAAATTTACGCCTTTTTCCGTTGGGGTGGGCAGAAACCACAGAACGCCTCCTGCTACGATCCTTACAGCCTCCTTTTGCTTCGTTTAAGTTAACAGTTCATACACGCACGCCGGTTGCAAGTACTATGTAGGTACCTGACCTTTTTGAAGAACATCAGCATGGTCATTTTTTACATTTATGGCCACAATACTTTTTTTTTATTTTTATTTATCTTATCTTATCTTATGGACGTGGACGTCCACGATAATTTCGTTACGTTAAAAATTATAAAAGAACATATATTTTTGTTTGTCAAAATTCTCAATTACCAAAACCTAAGCACAGCACATATGTAACTTTTAACAACTTGATATCATCTGCGACCTCGAAAACATCTCTTGGGTATAGAAGTTCAACGAGAACGATCGTAACTTAGGAAGGTGAGGGACGTCGAAACTGCAAGTACGACGCTGTAAATCGTCCAGAGCAAATTGTGCTGAAACAGGAGTTGGAATATCGCCAGACCGCAGACAAAGCAAAGTATACATAGTGAAGAAAAATGCAAGCCTTAACAGGGAATATGCATGTGATTCATAAAAGAGTCAATTTTTTTGAAAATAAATTATTTTTTTAATTATGGGTATCTTTCGATTGCTTTTGATTATTTATTCAATACTACAAAAACTACAAACTGATTTATAATTGATAGTATTTTTAACCGACTTCACAAAAAGGAGGAGGTTCTCAATTCGTCTGTATGTTTTATTTTTTATTTTTTTATGTGTGTTAGCTCATATCTTTTTTCTGGGTGAACCGATTTGGATGATTATTTTTTTATTTGATAGGTGGTGCTTCACATGTGGTCCCATTTAAATTTGATCAAGGTCTGAACAGTAGTTTTTGAGTTATCTTTAATACTGCAGATTTTTTTCCACTTAGTTTATACGGATGATGTGTTAATAATTTCCTGTCACTGTTATTTACACACCAAGTAGTGGTATACGAATTTGTGTGGGGTAGGTACCGCAACTAAAAAGTGAAAAATAAAAACTTTTTTACAAAAAAACAACCGACTTCCAAAAAAAAACACTAAAAGACGTGAAAAATAACTTTAATTTCGGAAATCGGTGGCCAAACACGAAAATACAAAACCAAAGGCACCGACTTCCGAAATTAAAGTTATTTTTCACGTCTTTTAGTGTTTTTTTTTGGAAGTCGGTTGTTTTTTTTGTTTTTTATTCATTTTCATTTTAGTTTTTATAAAAACTGTAACTAATAAGTAATTTCATGTTGTATTTTTCCTCACTCGGCCATAAACATCATACCAACCAAAATAACATTCAACGTCGTTGCTTTTGCCATTTGCAAGTTAACCCGCGAAATTAAAATTTTCTTAGTTTTTTGTAGAAAGTTGTATTGATGATTTAATGATTATATTTTTGTACACACATTTTTATTACCTTCGCCAATCATATTTTGGTCAATATTATATATACCTGCAAACTGCAAAAAACGTAAGAATTTTTTAATTTCGCGGGTAACCTGGCGCTGTCGTGTTAAGAATGCACATGGAGTTTTAGACGGAAACACATTGTGAGTGACATGGGTGAAAGACACGATGCTTTACTAAGCCCGACTTTTTCTCAAATTACCTAGGTACATGTGTAACAATCACTCACTATGATGTCCCATATCAACTCCGTGTGTACCATAACAGCCGAGTTGAGCCGAGTATCCATTGTACCTCGTTGGTGAAGTGGCAGCAAGAGCAATTGTTAAGCGTTGGTGGCCTGGGTGACGGGGCAAAGTGTTATTGGGTGTTTTGGTAAGGAAATCCTCAGTAGAAGTCCGAAGTCTGAATTGTCTCCTTGTGACTTATGAAATGACTACTAAAATGTAGGTTCACTTTACAGTAGGTACAGGCTCATGTTTGTATGATGACTTAGCAACAAAAGGTAATTTTGATATATGAGTTTGAAACAAAAATTGCGAGGAAAGTTTTGACATACCTAATATTAACTTTGGCTCGCTATAACACTCCGCGTGTAATGTGATCTAGATATTTATTTTTTGCTTTGTAGGTATTATTAATCAGTTTATTTCATATAATATTGATCCATACAATTACAAATTTAAAATAATACAGAGAAAAAATTGTTATAATAATAAACCTATTGTGTTTGTATGGTAGTGATGTTTGTAAAGGCATGTGGCAAATTGATTTATTTAAAATTTGACGTCTTTTCATTACCTACTGCATTATCGTTGCCCATAAAAAATAAATACTAAAATTTATTTAAATAAAATATTTGCTATTAAAGAATCAATATTAAAAGTGACTTTAAACATAACTGATGCAGAACACGTAAGATATTTATTGCAAATTCTCACTAATACAAGAAAATTATTGCTCAAGTTACTACTACTAAAAGAAATCCCCCCGAGTCCTCGACGAAGTCCGGTGGTATTACATTTTTATACATTTTATTTGAAGAAATATGGCATCTGGTACACGATGTCGCAGGTATTAAAACTTTTATTTGTCCAGCGTAGGTACATATGTCAACACGTGTCCCACGACTGCATTGCGCGGTCAATTTCAAGCCAAAAAGGAATATTTTCAATATGAAAGAACAAGTGCGCATATTTTAAATTTGACATTTGAAGTAAACATGCACACCTTTATGGTTATAATACAGTGTACCTAATCCAATATTTTGTAACATCCCATAAACCAATAGGCAAATAAATTAATTTAAATTTGAACTTATGTAAAAACCTTGGAGCATTAGGTACTCGTAGTAGGTAGTATTACAAAAGGTATGTCATTATCATATTGTCGGTTTAGTAAATGAGTTACACAGTGGGTAGTAAATTAGATACAGTAAAGTGCCTGTCTGGGTTCGAACTCGCGACCTACAACTCGTAAGTCGAGGCCGATACCACTGGGCCGCCACCGCTCTCGGCCAAGAGGTATGTGTTGACTACAAATTCCTACCTACGAGTATTTTAGAAAAGTACATAATTTATAGGATTATACACATGACACCATTAACTGTAGTAAAAATGCTATTAACTTGTGGTATCGACCCTCAGAATTGACTAGATGAATAGTAAAATACCAGCTCTTGTTACCCACCCAATCCTAGTAGCTCTATTTGCTCCACAGAATATTAAATTAACTTTTCCTTAACGACATCAGATTTAGGTCACCCGACACTAGTAAGGTGAAACCATCCATCATTGTTACGACTACCTGACGCCAACAAACTAGGGCAAAGGAAACTGCATTTAGGTCGTAATAACTCACAATTTAGTCCTTGTACCTTCAAATTAAGGTCGGAGTACAGACAAGGTTCTGTCTCGTGTTGTGACGTCACTGCCTCGATTTGTGATGGGTCGACGTAAATAAATGTAAGTGCCACTTACGATCTCTGACGTCTTTCCGATACTTCCTTATTTACGAAAACTTTGAGTTTGATTGACATACTTGCATACTTGCTTCTATTTACTTGCATATCCATGAGGGCTTTTTCCGACTTGATAATTACACTCTTGGCTCCTATTTTCCGGAGAAAGATGTTGCCGTTGGTAGTCTATCAGAATTTATATTCCTTGGCCTTTGCGAATTCCCTTGCTGTAGCGTATAGCAGCTTCCTTGAACTGGCGATGGCGGGGAGAAACTCTGCAATGTAGACTGATCGACAGTCGCTCAGCATCCCAATGGTATTGCTGTTCCTTATATTGCTTATTGGCTTCCTTATATTGAAATTTCGCACCGACTTGATTAATTGGTTTTTAATTGCACATTAGTTAATTCCTTGACAATTGGCCTAATTGAGCCCGGTTTTCCTGGGTGCCAATATACATCGCGAAAAGTGGAATCGGTAATGCTCAGATAGACTGCTGTCCCCAGGTTTGAAACAATTTTATATAGGTCCGATAAGGCCTCGTGGTCGGTACATTACGGATCTGAATGCTGGAAGGACGAGACAATTGTTGCAGATCTTGATTTTTTGTTTCAAGGTGGATTATACACTCTCTATAAGCGCACTTTTCCTTTTTTAATATGTCCATTTGTTTAAACATAATTATCATCATATAGTTTGCAAAAGGTGACATTCTTCTCAATCTCTACATTACATTTTTGGATTTCTAAGTATTGGTGTTTAATTTCAGCTATTTCATTGGCTAATTTGACCATGGACGAGCTCTGATCGATTGCGAATAAATTTTGCTTTTCATCTTGCAAATTTCTAAAGTTTTAATATAAATTTCAAGTAATTCTCGTTTGAGAGAAATAACTTTGTTCTCCAACACATTCGGTCCACTATGCGGCAGTGATTCTTCGCGCGGACGTTTACAGTGGGATGTGATGTTTGCATGTTCAAAAGTAATTAAGCCGTTAAATAGTGCTTGCGGGGTATCTGAGTCCGAACTTACTTGCATTAAGTTATTAATTGGGGTAGTTTTGGCTGGTGGTGAGCGCTGAGTACGGGGCATCGTTGCGCTGGTCGGCTTTATATAGACCGTAGCACTTGGTGCTGAGATTCAAGCTTCCCGTAGCACGTCGTCAATAGCGAGCTGCGCGTATTCGGATCGAACTCTTTCCGCAGGGATGAGGGCGAGTTGGCGCGGCTTGCACGGGGAGCGAGCACGGCCATTATGGTAACAAGTTAATAATTACAGTAGATGCAGAATTACACGTTCAAACTTTACGTTTACGGACTAAAGTTCCGCAAATACTATTTACTTATTTGCTTGGAAGCCGAACACACGTCCGGCCTAGAACACAGTAATGGACGAGAATGTATAAATAACGGGCGAAAAGTTATTGCCCTTCAGATATGTTTAAAACCAATTAAATAATGTGTTAATTAAAGGTCGGTGGCGCATGAGTCGTTGCCCGGAATGTTACCATTTTATAATTACTATGTTTATATAAACATTTAGAACTAGATATTGTCTATTTATTTTATTTCTTATTTTGTTATTTTTATCTTTTCGTATGCTGCACCGGTTGACCTCATCACGGCAAAGCCGGTTGTCGATACAAACCAGCGCTTCGGCTCTGTCTCGCATAGGGTCGTAGCATTATGCTGAGCGAAAGCTGTTTTGTGTGGATGTAATGCGTATTTTCCCCCAACTTGTTCTTATTTGTGTTTGTGTTTTTTTTTTTCTATGCGTAATATACAGGGTTATTTTTCAAAGACCAGCCAAATTTAAGGGTGTGGTATAGACCATCAGACTGAACAATTTTCTCCTTGGGACCAATATCGTAATCGCGAAAAAAAAATCAGCGGTCCTATACATTTGGGTCGAGTAGGTATTGAAGTTTTGTATGGGACAGTTTATAAATTTTTCGCGATGATGATATTGGTCCCATGGAGAGAGTTGTTCAGTTTGATGGTCTGTACCACATCCTTAAATTTGGCTGGTCTTTGAAAACTAACCCTGTATACCGCAAATAAACGTATTTTCTTTCTTTCTTTATTTCAAACTTTTCTTACTCCCTGTCTTTTTATATCATAGCTCAAACTCACATGTATATAGCACATTCAACACGTCACACATGCAGTTAAAATCTACAGGAAACGGATGACAGTATCATATTATCCTACCCAACTAGACGCGACGTGGCTGAAATATGGAATATCTCCGTCTCAAAAATATGTTATGCCAGTACTCATGGAGCTGGAAGAATCAGCGTGAGTAATAGAGGAAGATTGATGATGCGTAAGTTTAGTAGAATTTTAGATGTTCCAACGTGAACTGTTTTAACTAATTTGTGTTTGATATACTTATAGTCCTCCAGACCGTAATTCGGCCATGGCGGCCAATCTCAACGGAAAGTAACCTCCGGCGCGGGAGATATTATAGTTCACAAGTGTGTGCGCAGACACAGGTACACTCTCTTCCCTCACTCTCATAGTCCGATGGGACGGCAATCCAACACGTCCGGAGAGAGATGAGGTGCAGGACTAACAGCTTAACGTGCTTTCCGAGGCACGAGGGTATTACACCGCCAACTTTCAAACTCCGTGCTGTTACTAAGAAATTCCTAATGAGAAAACCCAATAACACTTTACCCGACCTGGGAATCGCACCCAAGACCCCACGCTTAGCAGTTGCGCTTGCAATCACGAGACCAACGGGGCAGTAAGTTGGGTTTGATAACTATAACTGAATGAAGTAGGTAACTTTTTCATTATGGGTGTTGGTCGGTAGCATTAAATCATTGCAGCAAAGGGTTAATAAATATATCTACACATTTTTTATTAATTTTTACACAACATATTATCACGCCTGTATTCCCCGAAGGGATAGGCAGGGAGGTGCACCCACATTTCGCCAGTTATGATCAAGTCAATGCGCCAGTGTAATAATAATAATAATAATCGCTTTATTTCGGACAAACATCCATATAGTGTTAGTGAGATACAAAAAAAATAACTTAGTGCCTAGTGTTAGTAAAGATCAGCCTCCGCACAAACTGCTGTACAATCGGAGAGCCGAAGCTCTCGGCTACAGTCTTCAGGATGCTGTTCCGACTGCCCCTCACTCTCCTCAGTAGCGACGTTTAATAGTAATTACTTTGCCTTTAGTCTCCTTTATTATAATTATGAACTCAGTCTCCGAAATTAAGAAAATCACGATAGAAAAAGATAATAGCGATACCAATATAAAAAAACTTTTCGTAAATAAGGAAGTATTAGAAAGATGACAGACATCGTAAGTGGCACTTATATTTATTTACGTCGACACGTCACAAATCCAGGCAGTGACGTCACGACACGTTATTCAACTCTATGGGTTACTTTTTATATCACAGTGATCAAAAGTTCTCTAACTTTTGTGCAATCTATCTATCTATCTATATCTATACGTATATATAAAATTAAATGTCCTGACTGAGATATCAACGCACAGCCTATACCGCTGGTCCTAGAGACATGCAATTTGGAGGGTGTGTTCTTTATGAAGAGTAAGTATCCACTAAGAAAGGGTTTTTCGATATTCCACCCCTAAGAGGGTGAAAAGGGGGAATATTGTTTGTATGAAAATTTTTATTCCTTGAGTTAATAAACTTGAAACTTGGCACGAATACTTATCCAAATAAATGTATGGATTTGTAATGAGATCTTCAACAGAATTTAAGCGTTCCTCAACCTATCTCTATCTGTATAAGACGCTTATTCGCTCTCAGTTAGAATACGTGGTCCCTGTTTGGAACCCCTTCTACACGTACGTAATTGGAATAGAAAGGGTCCAGTGCAAGTACCTCCGTGCTATGTACTACAGATGTTATGGGACTAAGACTAATCTGTCATACTCCTAACTTCTTGATAAGTACAAGCTTATCAATCTGGAGAACCGGCGCAAATACCTGGAGGCCAACGTGCTTCATGATATTGTTCACAGTCATTTTGATGCCATTGATCTAACGAGTAAGCTGTGTTATTCTGACCCCGAACAGTTCATGTGCGTCAGGTCCGTGCACGTACTCTGTTCGCGCTAAATTCTTGTCGTAAGATCTCTGGCTTACGCTGCCCTACTCATAGAATGTTGGAATCCTATAATTCAAATTTCATTGATATTGATATATTTGCATGCTCGAAAAATATTTTTAAATCTAATATTATGAAATTTTTATCTTAATTGTAATCATATTATTTTTTATTTATTGCATAATTTAAGTAAATGGAATTGTTTTTTTATCTGATTTGGTTTTGCAGCTATAGCTAGCTTTATAGTAACTTATTTATTTATTTCAAAATATTTGTTAATTTTGGTAATGCTCGTCTAGTGGCCACCACTGATATTTAAATATGTCTTATCTGCGGATAATGCAGTGGACTGCAACATTACTACTTAAAGTTTTGTTAACCTTGTGTATTGTATATGTTGTAGTTGTTTATTATCCCTTAATAAATAAAATAAAATAAATGATCAGCTTTTTCATTTTTATTTTTTCTAAATTTAAAAGGGGTTATTTTTTCTAAATTAAATTTAAAAGGGGGGTTGCGGGGTGTCACAGTTTGTATGGAAGATTTTTAACGCGGAGTCTGATTGACTCAAAACTCAGTATTTATACTTAAGACCAAAAATAAAAATAACCCATATCAGGTTTTTCGAAAATGGGGTGAAAAGGGGTAGTCAATTTTAGCCTTGATTAACTCAGAATGGTATAAATAATCTTTGAGTCATGGAAACATTCCAAAGGAATTTTCAAAATTCCACCCCTCTGGGGGTGAAAGAAAGGGATACAGTTTATAATATGAAAGATCTTATTCATTAGTTTAGAAAACTTGGTATACCTAAACTTATCTAGGTAAATCTATGTATATAAAATTCAAGGTCCTGACTGATATATCAACGCACAGCCTAATTAAACCGCTGGTCTTAGAGACATGAAATTTTGACGGTGTGTTCTTTATAAAGATACAATATCCACTAAGAAAAGTTTCTTCGAAATTCCACCCCTAAGAGGGTGAAATGAGGGGTTGAATTTTCTGTAAAACTTTTTATTCTCCATGTCGATTGACTCGAAAATTTGTACACATACTCTTCAATTAAAATTAGGAGTGTTTGTGTATCACAGTTTTCCAAAATCATCCCCCAACAAAGCCAAATAGGATCTTTCTGAGGTAGAGGTGCGGTGTTGGTGTGGGTGAGAGGTGGTGGTGCGGTGGAAGTCCTTTACTGCGACGTACGTTTTCGAAAAAAGTATTGCGATGATTGCAGTTTCTATAACACGCTATTGTGATGGGGGCGCTATTCTGAGAAGCATGGCCCTACGATGCGTAGTCGAAGCAACCCCGTTGGGCGGGGCTCCTACTACTGAATGGATTAACAAAAATAACCACAAAGGGGATGGCGGGGTCTTTGCTCGCTCGCTTCGTTAGCTCACTAGACCCCACCATCCCCTTCCAACCTAACCTGTCCGAGTCGGGGTGCCCCAAGTCACGAGCTCGTTTCGAGAAAAATATACGAAAATTTAAGTCCTCACTCCATAGCGCCCCCATAGCAATAGCGTGTTATTGAAACTGCAATCATCGAAGTAAAGAACTTTCGCAACAACGTACGATGCAGTAAAGAACTTTCGCAACAACGAACGTCGCGATAGTAAACTTTCGCAGTGACGTACATCGCGGTAATGAACTTCGCACCTATGCAAAAAAATACATATTAATTCCTTAATCTCCGGCGATACAGAAACACGTCTGGTGAAAGCGAGTATTTTAACACCTAACCCGCTTCTCGCCTCCACTACAACCGCACCAAACTGGCTACGCTCGCATCAACCTGTCACTAAGCTCAGTTACCCATTGTAATAGGTTTTCAGCGCGGTGGGGCCACGTCAAGTGGGTTACTTTATTTTACTTGTTATTATTCTTAATCCTTTTATGCTAAAGTGGATCGGCGAAGGGTTAAATTTATGCCATAAATCTTTAGGCGTCTTGTAATTTGCATGATTAATAGTTGTGATTTCGGCTCAGACAATATTTGTGATTGTTATGGCGTGTTTATCTTGAGGGATTTAGCATAAACTTACTTTATTTTTGTTTGCTTCATTTACTTCAAATTAGCTTTATATCTAATTTAAATATACATAGATAGATACCTATGTATCAAACTCAAATCATTTATTTCAAATAAACCAATTACATGCACTTAAGAATCGTCAAGGGGTCGGTCAGTGAGAAAGATGAAGCTAGTTACCCATTCCAAAGCGTGGTAGGTACTGTAGAGGTTGTCTGCATGTGTCAACCTTATGTTGACAGGCTGGTAATATAATATCGCTGGTTTGCCTCGAACAGTCAAGCAAGTTTGAAATAAGCTTTAGAAGTAAAAATGATGGTAGTTTGTTTGAGAAGTAGAGAGGCAGAGCTAGGGCCCGCCGGTGTAATAAATGAATTCTTTCAATATAAATAATTATATAATAGTCTTCCTGCGTTTCCTACCGCTACGTCCCTATAGTACCTACGGACAAGAATCTATCTAAGTTTTAACAGCGTAGGTATCAAATACCCTCCCCCCCACCCCTTCAGGGAATACAGGCCTGATGTTATGTTATGTTTGTTTCAAATGCAGTTCGACTTTTTTAACAAAACAAAAATTGAAAGATCTTCCTACGGTTAGAGATATTTTGGATTCTGCAGGATTGGGCAAATGGGGAGAGGAGTGGCATCCACCAGCGTTTCCAAGTTTACTTATGAAAATACTTTCTATTTAGATACGGATAGATAGGTAACAACTCACTGCAATATCTAACCCCATGGACCTATCAACAATCAGCAACACTTCCATAAGTTATTGCGCACACTACCTCCCCGACTACTAAGCGTACAAAAGATGACCTTTAAACAATTTCTATTGGTGCAACTTTGCCCGGGCAAGGCAAAGTTACAGGCCCATTAGTTGCTCACTGCTATTCATAGGAGAAACGCTAACTTAGGGCATTTATTGCAACTTTAACTAATAAGCGTAGAGTGGAAGCTTAAGAGCAAATAGGTCTTTTTAGGATTCCGTACTTCCAAATGAAAATCCCTTATAGGATCACTCGTGTATCTGTCTGTCTGTCTGTCTGTCACAGCCAATTTGCTCCGAATCTACTGGACCGATTAAGTTGAAAATTGGAACACATATGAATTCATGTGACCCGAACACGGGCGTGTAACGTAAACTAATTAATTTTGAATATAGAAGTCAGTATTTGGAGGGCAATCTTGACAAATAAAACAAAATTTTTGCAAATTGTACCGTGTATCATATCAAATGAAGAATTTGTTGTGAGCGTCTCAAATATATTTTTGTATATTTTACTCGTAAAAAAACAGTTTTGAAGTTATTTAAGAAAATATATGAAAATTTACCATCCCCCCCCCCTCATCTACGAAACTACAGAGCCAAAAATTTAGAAAAAAAACAGAAATTAGTTCTTTACTTACAGATTACAGGAAAACCTATAAAAAGTCTATGGTCGTATACTAACATGGTAAATCATTCAATATTGTGCCCACAAACTTACTTTTGCAGTTGGAATGAATGGGAAAACATGTTTTTCCACTACAACGCAAAGTTTGTTCTTGGATTCTTGTTCGCCAAGGCGAGCCAAAAACAAAACGCAAGGGCCTACCTTTTGTCGAAACATTTCGTCGTATTTGCATTTTACCAGACTATGCTAGAAGGAAGGGTTACGATTTTAACATGTATGTGTAGTATCAGTACAATATCACCGCTAAAATAAAAAGAAATAGAGCACCCCACAAAAAGAAATGAAAACCCACTAAAAAAAAATCATGTAAAGTAGGTTGCCAAGAGGCCGTACATTTAGATCAAGAGGGACCAAATTTTTAAGTCTCTCTACAAACTTTACGTCTGTAGAGAGACTTAAAAAATTGTAGTGTTCAATATTGTACGACGGTACAGAACCCTTCGTGTGCGAGTCCGGCTCTCTCTTGGCCGGTTTTCCTATAAAATGAGATTATTACATGGTTCAACTAAATTGTTTCACTTTGATTGAAAGAGCAGAAATTAAGACGACATTGAACGATTCATTTTTATGATTAGGTACGCTATTCAACTTGATTGCTTCATTCAGCGTAATAATTTGAAATCGTGACCCACAGTCAGGGAAGTAATAGTTAAGCAAATTGACAACCTACGTCAATTTGCTGATTAGTCATTACATGCAACTGTGAAAGAATGAGAGTTGTGCTTGTGATTTGTATATTACGGACAATTTGAATTGGTATTCAATTTGCTACTATGTATAGCAATAATTGCTATTTTACACAATTTACTTATTCGTTGCTTAACAATAATTGCGATTTTACTTTTATTTACCTAAGTTTTATTTTAGTTGTAACTTTATTCGCATTTTTATTTATAGCATTAAGTATTTATGCACTTTCTAGCCTAAAGCACACGTTCAACCTAGTTCAGGCAAATTAGCAACTGTGCTCTATTTTAATTGTTAAGGTATTTATTGTAAATGTGTCTGTTACGGCCCCGCCGCCGCCGCCGCCAGATGGTGCACGACAGGACTTACTGCCGCCGTGCCTGCGTAGCCATAGCGCGCCCGCACTTCCACACCGCGCCGCCAGGGGCGCCAGTCATCATTTCACGTTCGCTATGGATAGCCAATATGGCTATCCATCGCAACGCGAACGTCACTCTTATTTCTAATGAGATATATTAATCTGATTAACTCAGAACAGAACTTGGAAACTAATATAACAGATGTGAAACAGTAACGTCCATTACCTCGAAGCCGATTACACAGCGGCAGCAGCCGAAACAGTGTCCTTCTTATAAATAAACGATTTATTTATTATTAAATTATTATTATTAATTTCCCCAACTTTACACCGAACAAGCGTGGTAATCAATGCACATTTCCCTTGTGCTATAAAATTGTCTGTGCTGCCGGTTAATAATGCAGGCTGTACGTTTTATTAATACGTAACCCAGAGTCCGTAATATTTTAGTTAACTTCCGAAAACTTCATGTCCACCAAAGCATCGTGAATATCTTAGAAGTTCTGTGTCTCGTGTTCTCAAGTTTGTTAAAAGTTAGTCATCTGAAAGGGCACTGATAAAGCCTAAAAGCTTTGAAATAGGTTCATGCTGAATTTTTTAAAGATATCGCGAATTATGCGGACTGTGTTAAAAGTTTTATCAAGCATAATGGCAGTGAGGGGTTGTTAAGTGACCGTTTTAGACACATTAGTGAAAATGGGGGTAGTGATAATTAAGGTCAAAGGGAACTATAGAAAATTGGAGCATTATTCTCAATTGAAAATTTGTGGAAATGCCGGGAGGAGACGCCGTAGTAGGATATAGTTATAGGGATCTTTTTGGTGAAGTTTTTCAAAAAGGTCAAGTGCTTAGTACTAGCAATCGGCGTGCATGACCAGATGTATGAACGTAAACGAAGTAAAAGGAGTATGTGAGGATCCTTGCAGGTGGCGTTCTGTAGTGTCCGCCTACCCCATGAGAAAAAGGCGTGAGTTATGTTATGTTCTTAAACTGAAAAATAAATATTTCAACGTTATCCGACAATCAGTTTAAAGTTTAAATTCTACTAGGTATTTAGTAGAATTGTTATTTATCATTATTTTTATTATTTTTTATTATTTAAATCTAAGATTTCATGTTGCACGACTCAAACCATTCACAATCCGATCACATTAGTAGAGCCAAAGAATTTCGTGTCGTAATAAAGTTTGCTATTCTAGTCCTCTGATTCGAAACCGTTTAGTAAAATTGTAGCGGCATCTACAACGCCACATGCGAGCTACGCGTCACACGGACGTCACATAAAGTCCTGCATCGCGCAAGCAGAGTTTACCGCGCAATTAGTATACAAAGTCCCGACATCAATCGTCGGGCAGTTGCCCACCAGGCACGACACCCGTCTGGTCGGAGGATCCTCCCTTTTCTATGGAGGTGAACTTTACACCCTGTTCCTCGTGCCTCTATAACATCACTTGCCTGCCTTTTTTCAACGATTTTGGGGTCGGCTTCCAGTGTGATTGGATGCAGCTGAATACCAGTATTTTACACGGAGCGACTGCCTACCTGACCTCCACAACCCAGTTACTGGGTAACACTACATATATTTTCTGGCTACGCGAAACGACTGTCAAAGATCTACGAATGACAGCCGGCAGCAACGGATTAACGTGGTCTCCGAGGCACGGAAGTGTCTTGGTATGTAAAGACGGTCACCCATCGATGTATCAACCGCGGCAAGCGTTGCTTAACCTTGAAGATCGACCCGTGCCACTGATATTATTAAGCCACGAGCTCCTCAAACCGAGTAGTAAAATTCTTATTAATTTAATACATAAATAAATTGTAGTATGTTATTGAAGATACACTTTTGCTTCCGTCGAGGCGTGACAACGGCATAGCATATGGTTTGCATGCATCGGTGTGTTTTACCAGCGTGGCGCTCACAAAATCTTGCTACGAAAAGTAGAGGACAACCTACGTGACTTGATTTAACTTTCCCTTGAAATCTGAAATCGCCTGTGAGTTGAGCACGTCTACCGTTTGGTTTCAGAAAATAGAAGTCTGACAAACTTTATAAGATTAATCAATGATATCTAACGTGGTCTATATCCACCCCATTGCTAGATGTTACACTTTTAAATTTGTGATATCTTCTAAATTATTCATTTTAATGATATGTTGTAAAGGGAAATTTTGATCTACATTAAATGCACAACGTAGCTAAAGTATTTAATTGGATAAGGATTAATACTGTATTGTTTAAAATAGTAAGTAATCCATATTTTTTTAGTAATATGTAAAAAATAACGATCCTTAGGAAATAGACATATACCTTTGCGGACTTTTCTGTAGACCTTTTTAAGATATACAATTCCGTAGTACATTATTTTGTTTTATCTCGTAATGTATGCGCCTAAAAACGTATTTTTTATGACACCATTACAAATCTTTGAAATTCTCGGGATTAAATGAATAAGTAAGGTTTATGTTCTATAAATAGGTATAATATTCAAAGTTATTTGATCCAGATAACCATAACGGTAAGGTAATTTCATTAGTCATGGCTTTTGGTAATTATTTTACGAACATGATTTGCAAACGAAATTAAATCCACCCATAGAATTCATTCAAAGCGAGGAAGGGTTACCAACAAAAGGCGGTATGATCGATCTACGCGCTGATAAAATTATAATCCGACAATCTGGTAACTATGCGAGGCTGTGTCGGACCGTAACCAAATCTTCCAACCTAATCACTTTGCGGATTAAATAATTACACTGACGACTATAATATTTTACTAAGAAACAAGATTATGTCTGATATGAAATATTAAACGTCCATATTTGAACAAGGGTTTGACATAAACCGGTTTGGGGCTGAAGCATCATGCTGAAATAGGGGCCTTTTGGGCTCGTACAGGACTTTCTGTTATTTTCATTTTACTTTTGTTTTATTATATTTTTTTGATTTTAAGAGTAAGTTTAGTTTGTGATAATCCTATGCTAGTCCCAATAAATAGTTTTTGGAACGAAGTTCCTTATCGCGCGTTGCGAAAGGGGGCTAGACGGAAAAATTAAGACCAAATGTTGTAACGACACTTTTTGCTATAGTTATAAGCCGTGCGGCGTGCGCGTGTTTCTCTGGCTGTCTCTCTCTCTCTCTCTCTCTCATAGAAAGCAAGCAAGTAATTTTTTATTTATTTTTATTTAATGGAACTTCGTTCCATCCGGGTTTCCCTTGACACCTCTCAAGTTTTTTCTTTCTTTCTTTTACATTAAGGATCGTGTAGGATAATTACCTTAATCATTCATGATTTAATAAACTGCTTGGTAATGTTGGTTTGAGATCGAAGGAGGCGTTTTTGAAACAGTGAAAATACAGCTCCGCGTATTATAAACTTACAGGAGAATATTTTATCTTAAATTTTCTGTTGTATAATCTAATATCATAACATAACATCACGCCTGTTCTTCCTGAACGGTTAGGCAGACGTGTACCTATAGTACTGCCACATTTCGCCAGTTATGTTTAATTCTCATGTGTAATTAGGGGCGAGCCTATTGCTACCAATTAGGCACAAATCCAGACTCCGGGCAGCTACTGAAAATACCATAATAGTATAACCCAATATTAACACTTTGTCCAACCTGAGAATTGAGCCTGGACCTCATGCTCAGGAGAAGCACTTGCGGTGACTAGACCAACGAGGTAGTCCAATAATCGTTATCCTAATGTCATACATAAACTCATGCTTTATTGCCATGGGGGTAGGCAGAAACTACAAAACGCCACTTGCTACGATCCTTACATACTCATTTTGCCTCGTTTACGTTCACCCATCTGGTCATACACGCACGCCGATTGCGAGTACTACGCACCTGACCTATCTGAAGAACATCATCAATAAGGTCACTATATGTCCTCCTAGGGCGTCTCCTCCCGGCGTTTCCACTCACATCTGCCTTGTAAATACCTTCTAATATCCATTGTGAAAATAAATAAAGAAATTCTACTGCTCATTCTCTTGACATCATTTCCTAGTCTCTCCTTCTGCGATACAAATAGTTTGATAGTTTGTATACATATGTCCAGAGTAGTGGTAACCCAGTAGTAGCAGCCTCAACTTACGAGATATATGTAGGTCGTGAGTTCGAACCCAGGTAGGCGCCACTGTGTAAATAATTTCATCAGCACTGCTCACAAAACGGTGAACGAAAACATCGTGATGAAACCGGCATGTCCTAGAACCAAAAATTCGAAGACACGTGACATCTACCAACCCGCACTGGGCCCGCGTGGTGGATTACAGCCCACTCCATCTCGCAGAGAGGAGGCCTGCGTGCCAGCAGTGGGAAAATTATAGGCTGATTATGTTGCATAGTACTTATTTTTTGCCAGGGATCATCCTAAAGCCACGTCTCTTTACATGAAAATGTATTATCTTTAAAACTCACTTCGACGCAACACTTTCGTGGCGCTAATATTCCTTCATTTTCCCATCTCAGTGCACTTAAGGTGAGGTTGCAGTACTGTTTAAATTTCTTAAACCTATGTAAATCTAGCTAAATGATAATGTTGCGCAAAAAAAAAAATGGAGAATTGAAAATGCGGTCAAGCGCTGTGAGAAGACAGAAAAGTGAATTATAATAATTGGATTGATAAAAAAAAAAAACATAAAGGGTGACCCTAAATCGCTACTTAAAACGTGTACCTCGAAGAGATCCCAACATGAAACCATGTAAAAGTTATATCAAAAGGTAAGGCTTATTGTTTTTTAGGCATGATGAGAACAATTATACATATACAATATCTAACAGTTCAAGCGCTCGCGCCGGCCGGCCAGAGCCCGCCGAGACGCACTACAAGACGATAAGACTACTTCACTCTCACAGCATGGCAGCTGTCGACTAGATTATCGTGAAGGTTTAACAGCTAAATACGAGAGATATTGTGGAGCTTTGGTCTCTGATAGTTACGAGTTTCAGGGCACGCAAGTTAAACGTTACGGGAAATTGTTTACTTATTGTATGGGAGAGGCGTTCTTTGATGAATGTTTGAAATTATTGGAAAATTAACATAAACATAACCGTTGTTTCTGAACGGTTCGCGCGCCCGCATATAATAGTGCGTTTCTCAACGCAAACTTGTAATGTCACCGGTTAACCTCGCTCTTCTACTTGAATCCATAATTGTAACCGTTTCTATTAAACTAGTTCTACTTTATATATTTGTTTCATTACATTAGAAATGATGAAGCGAGATAAAAACACTTCGAATCACGGAATAATAGAATAAGCTAACCTAAATAAATAAATAAGTATCAAATACTTAAGGGTAGTAGGCCTATTATAATGATGAAATATTAAAACAAAGACGTGACTTGGTAATTAATACAAACGACGAAAATATGGCAAAGAAAAAGGCTATCAAGAACAAAAAAAAACCGGCTAAGTGCGAGTCGGACTCGCGCACGAAGGGTTCCGTACCATTATCTATAAAAACGGCATAAAAAATCACGTTTGTTGTATGGGAGCCCCCTTAAATATTCATTTTATTCTGTTTTTTTAGTATTTGTTGTTATAGCGGCAACAGAAATACATCACCTCTGAAAATTTCAACTGTCTAACTATCACGGTCCATGAGATACAGCCTGGTGACAGACGGACGGACGGACAGCGGAGTCTTAGTAATAAGGTCCCGTTTTATCCTTTGGGTTCGGAACCCTAAAAAGAGGGTGTGTGCTTATTACCACACTATAGAAGTGACAACTTACGACTGGAGCCGAGTATACGCGATTCAGAGTCACCGACCGACTGGAGTCGAACTATACCCGATTCTCGAGCGTGACGGTTTAGGGGGTCTCTCTAAGTCCTTCAACATGGATAAGGGCCCGTCCGATAGTAGTTCGAAAGTTCGGGGTGAACTGTAAACCCAATTAATTAACTTTTTCGGACGGGTAGGACACATCAGTAGGGACAACTGTCAAATCGTGGTGTCATTAATTCTTGGATCGGGCCCCAAACTAATCTTATGTCCGTAGAAAGAAAAGAAAGAATGAAAATAAGTTATTTGCGTTTTTTTGTTATTTTTTGCGTAGGCGATACGGAATACGAATCGCCCGTAGTTTCGTACAGTAGGCCTCTGTTTCGTTCGCTGTTCAGAAAGAGCAAAAACTGCGCTTAAAGAAGTCATCACTTCAAAAACGTGTGGAAGTTTTGTCTTATAGCAGACAGTGTATTCTCCGCTTTTTCCTAGATAACATGAATACATCAAGATTCTCATCATGATAATGGAGCCGAATAATATCAAACAATTTGAATTACATATATATTTCACGCGAGAGACCAGGTCTAATACTTAACCGTCCAATAATAATTGACTTATGACTTGGAACATTATTATTTACGACGCAGACGTTCAAACGTCCCCAGGCAATATTGTTGACCTTAGAATTAGGCATGTTTAAAGAGCACGAGAGAAATAGAATACTGTGGCTATAAATGGCACATCGGGTGAAAATGTTCGGCTAAGAAGAGCGTCGTCGTTGTCACTAATACTGGGTAGAGATGGGTAGCACACTCTTTTAAAATGAGGGTCGTGCGAGGCACTCTTTTGACAAAGTGTGATAGCACACTGTGCTACCACGAATGAGGCGAGGCTGCGGTGGCCTGTGAGCACGTACGTGCTGTGAGTGTGTCAGTGAGTCGCGTGACTCACTAGTAGGCGCGATTGTGGTGTGTAGTGATGACAACGCGACACGGCACACATACTAGACTACATCACTAGAGTAGGCACACGCGGTGACTAATCGGTTAAGCGCGTCACACAGCTCACACGAGTGATGATGAGGGAAAGAGAAATGAGAATGATTATGTGACGTCGTCAAACAAAAGTAAATGACGGCAATCAAACTTAGACCTTAACTCCATTGCTTAGAATCGTAAATAGACTTGCAAACATCAAAATATAAAGAGTGAGTGAATAGTTTCGTTCAAAACTCACAATACGTATGTTCTAGTGTAGCTAATCTGTGCCCTGTGGTGTGTGCTAGCACATCAAAATAAAATGAGTGAGTGACTCTTTTTATCCAAGTGAGTAGCTACAACTGTGCTAGCTCATGTGCTGAGTTACCCAACACTAATACTGGGTCTTTGTCATTTTATACTGCACCGGTTGACGTCATCACGTCGACGCTGGCTGTCGCTGAAAACTACCGCATGGGCCCTGTCTCGCCTAAGGTCACATTATGCTGAGCGATGACCGTTTTGCGTGGATGTGAATTGTGACGCATATTTTCTAAGTTTTTTTGTGTTTTTTCTTTGCGTCATATCTTACCGTAAATAAACGTATTTTCTTGCTTTATTTCTGTGAGTCTCTTTCTAAAACTAACTTACGTAGCGTCACGAGCATAAATACCTTGCACTCACGCAAAATTCAAAAGAGTTTTGTTCGTGAAATAATGATTGCAACTTTCAGAAAAGATGTATTTCATAATAGTATGTTTTCAAGTATAATATGTTCGTAACACCACACAATTTCTATTACGACTTTAGATAAAAATATAATTTACTTTAAATGTAAGATATTTATGCTTGTCACTCCAAATACTTTTTAAGTTAATCTTGAAAGCCACTTTCTTACAATAACACATCGCAACAAAATGCTACGGCAAGTAAAGGAAAGCTTAAAGAATATTTTAACGCGCAAGGAACACGGAGCGTTCCCAATATGGAACAAATCCACAAACTGACCGTGGCAAGTGTAGCTTAACTTTGCAGCTAAATCAAACCTCGCCGTTGTTATTGAGTCACGAACCCCTTACTATATCACGTTCCTAACTGATCCAGCTGAAGTTCCTTTGTCCTTTGCTTCTCAGTTTGCCTTTGTTAATACATTAAGTATTACCAAAATTGAACGGTATTAATATTTGTCACGAATTCTCTAAATATTCGACTAAAATACACTCCCACAATCAGATGGTACTTACACTAAAACCTCCATTTTCTTGCGAGCGTTTAGATAATAATAATACATAATTCACAAAGACAAAGAAAAAAAACAAAAACAAAATTAAGTACCTATATAAATCAAAATATTATAATTTTGGTTCTTTGGTCCGCGGCGCGGTACAGAAATCACTTACCTAAAATATTGTGTCTTGAAAATTCTAAAAAATTATAATACTTATAGGTCTCAGAGACATGGGTTAGGTTGGCTCAGAAAGACATACATAATGTTGCTTATTCTGACGTCAAAACTTAACCTCGAAAAATAAAAAATATATAAACCGAGCTCCGCAATATTAAAAAGGTATCCATTACAATCAGTTCACCGTTCGGACTATTAACAAAACGCTACGTTTATAAAAAAGAAAGAAACAGGTTTTGTGAAAACGCCCTTGTTCTACCTACTGGAAAGAATATTCTATTCTATTCTATTCTACCCCTTTTTCAGCCTACCCATTAGGTAGGCAGCCACTTACCATCTCGTTAAATACAATGAAAAATTATAAGTTTTAAATTTTTTGCTTAGTAATTGTGATATAATTATGTTTATTTACAGTGGAATATACTTAATATGTACATTATACATGCTAACACAAACATATAGTACAAAAATATAAAAAAGGGGAATAGCTCATTGGACATCTACAGGGTGTCAAAAGACGCGACGCGACGTGAACTACGCATTCTGTACATACATCAAACTAAGTAACATTGCACAAAAATAATTTCTGGGAAATGACTTTTATTGTTGGTGAGATAGGGCGCAATTTAACACACGCAAACCATTGTGGGGTGCATGCAGCGGTGCAAGGGCCGTGGGGGTATTTAAAGTTGTATTATAAGTATAACATTAAAAACTTTTTTTCGTAAAAAAACGCTAGTAAAAGTTGGAATTTTGACCTTCAATATCACCGTAACCAGAAGGTGCCCAGGTATGGTCCAGTACCAAATAACTGATCACAATTACGTGCGAGTACAAGTGACTCTCGGCTTCTTTAAATGTCTTTTTTTACACCGGTAAAACATTTTCCTGTTTGGGAATTGTTGTAACGAGTTATGGATTAAAAACAGGCGAAGATTAGTTAGAACTAGAAATCTAATAGAAAAGAATATTCTGTAAATAGTACATTTTAGTGATACATTTGGAATTGGGAGCCTTGAATACTTTTTTATAACCAATTACATTTACATTTATTTCAATTTTGCATTTATTAAATATATTCAAATGTTAGGTTTTATATTTTATTTAAGGTGACCAGACCAGCCATTAATTGTTTTTTTTATTAATTTCCGTGACTTTACTACTTAACAAAATAATTGTAACGCGTCTGTTATACACATAGTTTTTTACTCAGTTTTTAGGGTTCCTTACCCAAAGGTTGCCAATAGAACCTTATTATTAGGCCTCCGCTGTCCGTCCGTTCGTCCGTCTGTATGTCAGCGGGCTGTATCTTATGAACAGTAAGAGGTGAAATTTGAAGAAAGTGTTTGATTTTAAATCTTCCCAGCGTGTATTTCTATTGCCGCTATAACAACAAAAATAATAAAATAAAAAATAATTTATTTCTATACAAGAAACGTGTTTAAAAAATAAATGTAGTATTAAATATTGTATACGGTGATACGGAATCCTTCGTTTGCGAGTCCGACTCGCACATGACCGGTTTTTTTTCAGTTTGAGTTACAGTTCACAAATAAAAGGAAATAATATGTTTCCAACAGGTTGCCGAGTTAGGAACAGGCCGGCCATTTTTCACGTCCATAACTCAGCGGTGACCTTTTGTTTTGTTTATTTATAATTTCATAGGTGAGTTTCATTCGTTATTCCTACAGTTTTTCTCGTAATTACAAGATATTTTATTATTACGCTTATTTTAATAGGTTTCAGGCAGTTTAGTATAAGCGGACAGATTTGAATAATTCAAGATTAAATTATGTATTATTCTTTTAAGCCTGTAAATAGTTTAATTGAAATAAATGTTTTGAGTTTGGAATATAATACTCTTAGTTAGTTCGTTTAGTTTTCTTTTTTTTTAAATTAGTTCTGAATTCTTATGAAAAGTCATAGTTGATTTTCTAACTAAAGGCTAAAAAAGTTCTAGATAGGCTTTGCGTTTGACGAAAAAGACTTAGTTTAAATTGATAAAATTCGAATATTTCAAACCACTTTTATAATCCGCTAATCTAACACACTAACCCTATCACAAAAACGAATTTTCTTTTTAACATTTCATGCAAAATTAATGTTCGCCGCGGGCAATATGGTTTCCAGCAAATGTGGGTGAAATACGAGCACTTCTGTTCGCGACAGTACCGAAACACAATTATATAATGTACGCAAAGTAATGAGCCGCGGGCTTGTATGTGTTTGTTTGAACCTATTTTCAGATTATATATATATATATATATATTATAATTATAATGTATGTTTCAATGAGGCTTTGTGAATTATGAACAAAATTTTGCTTAAACCCTAAATATTATATTATTATTGTTTATTACCAAGGTATTCTACTTTAACTGTTTTCGTATGTAAGCCATCAAATATAATCAAAGTGCTACCATTTTTCTTTCAGAATATCTTAGATATTGCAAAGGACGTTGCTACCTGTTTTCATTCATCAGGAATTATACCAAATGACCAAACTTTAGGCTAAGCCGACCGTGGAAACCAAACCCTACAGATACATAATAATACCAGCCTATTTTTGTCCCGCTGCAGCCACTGCAGGACAAAGGCCTCTTCTCATGCAGAGAAGGCACAAGCAGTGTTCACCACGCTTGCTCAAGACGGGTCGGCGATGTCAGATTTATTTTAAGGCGCAGATATACGACTTTTAATGATTTCAAATTGAACATCCCGTCTAAACGAATAGTCTTATTTGTTTGAAAAAAATATATAAACTAGACTATTTTCTTCGTAATTTGATATGTGAATATTTGAAATTATATTTTTAGCCACTGCCACGGTCGCAGTCTATCGCTGACCAATGTCCGGCTAGACGCTAACGCTCCGTGCAATTTGATTCGCTTAAAAGTTTCGCATGCTCCTCCCACTCGCTCTAGGTCGCTGGCACTTATTGTCGCCTTAACTATAAGACCAGAGAGTCTAGACAAATGGCATTCGCTTCAGAGCGATTCTATTTCTACAATCGCTATCATTATCGCTAATGTTTCCACCATACGAATCGAAAAATAGCGATAATGTTTGTCAAAAAGTGCCACTTGGCTGCGCATCTCTATGGAAGTTATCGTCCGACGCTGTCGATTCGTTTCACAGAATCGAATGATGTTAACATTGTCTAGCTAATTTCTATTCGTTGAACTACGATCACGTGACATTTCGATAGTTTATGTCAACCCCATACATTTTTTGGCTTTTCTATTAGCATCATCGCTAATCGAATGTTACTTTGCCCCTCCGATTTCATCGCGATGTTTTACTTTCTTCGATGTCAGTAATGTCCAAGATAAACTCAGAAAGTACACATGCATTGAAAAAGTCACATTGGTACTTAGCCGGATTGGACAAGCTACAGCTGTATAAACAGACATTATTAATTAATAAACCCTTAATTACAAATATTTATTTAAACCCAAAAACCAATCTCTAATTAACCTATTGTTACCATTGTACACTTACTACGCATAAAACTGAGCTCCATACAAAATCAATCTAAACCAAAACCTATATTATCTATGATCTAAACCCTCCACCACTTTAGGAATTCTTGAACGACAACACTACGGTATTATCCACACAACTGAGCTCCGGTTACATCACGTTAAACCACAGTTTAATTTACCTTGTTTAGATTACAAATTTCCTAGGAACGGTTGTACGGATACGGAACACGAACGTGCCTTGGCTTAAATTATATTTCTATGCTTGGACGTTTTATTATAGCGGCGTAAAATGGCTTTGCTTGTATTTAGTTAAAATTTTGTGGAATCTTTCGTAGGGGCTCGTGGCTAAATAATAACAGCCGTACGGGTCGTTCGAAGGTTAAGCTACGCTTGCAGAGGTCGGTCCGTGGATGGGTGACCATCCATCATATCGAGACTCCTCCGTGCCTCGGAAAGCACGTTTTAAACCGTTGGTCCCGGCTGTGATTTGTTGATCTTTGACAGTCGTTACGGGTAATCAGAAGCTCGAATGTCTGACAAGCAGTCTTACCAAGGGCTATCGTGTTACCCAGTAACTAGATTATGGAGGTCAGATAGGTAGTCGCTTCATGTAAAATACTGTTATTCAGCTGCATTCGGTTAGACTGGCAGCCGACTCCAAAATAGATGGGAAAAGGTTGACAGATATTGATTGTGGAACCTATCGTCTAAACTGGGATTTGAGCAAGATGATGGTGTCGATTTTCATAATTAGCGGTAAGTAGGTTATTAGCTTTACTAAGTACAGCAACTTTACCCATGAGTACTATACTTATATATCTCTCCATCACAAAAAAATCTGTTGCCACCATTTAATATCAAAGCGATAGAAAAGTAGAAAAATAAACTATTTTTGTAATCGATTTAATCGAGAGATATTTAAGTTCAGTTCTAATGGGTAAAGTTGTTCATGGAAAGTAAAGTTGACGGTACCACAATTTTTATGTTTTTGTTAATTATTTTTGAGCATGCTGGTTGTTAACCTGTAGTTGGCGACTGTGTTAGTACAAGGCTCATAGTGTCCTATACTTAATTAATATAGGTATATTGCAGGGATGTTATGGAGCTCCGTAACCGTAACAGAAACTATCGGATAATCGAAATTAAAATATATCCGTCACCGTAACGGTATTCGTTTCACAAGTTTCGGATAGTTTCGTATTAGAGCGGAGTCTAATTATTATAACATCTCTAAATAATTACTTAACTATATGACTGATTATAATACCAAATGATAACCTAGACTAGATAAAACCTATAAATAAAACCAAATTATTACCTAATATTTGTGTTTATATTTTACTTCAATCTAATATCCGTAACCGAAACTAACGGATAATCCGAAATAATTACATATCCGTAACCGTATCCGAAACCGATATAATTTTATTCCTATATCCATAGCCGTATCCAGATCCGAAATATCATATCCATAACATCTCTGGTATATTGTATACACAAGCTGTTGGTAATCCTTTATTAATAAATACTTAGGTAATTGGAACTTTTGGAGGACCTTGCGAGAACACATTCAAGATTTGTCAAGAATTAGGACTTTTTTCAGGATTGCCAATTTAGTAAATTTTAATAAGTTGCGATGAAACTGATGAAAATGAATCCTCGCGGGTCTACACGTCTTCACCGGGCTAGATGAAGAAATATGACCCGTAACTTCTATTTTCTACAATATTTTATTTTTCTGGAAACTTGTACACATTTGAACGCCGACATGCCTTGGCTGATATTATAAATTATATTTCTAAACTCAAACCAGTTGCTGCGAAGTTAAATTGCATTTGAAATTTTGTGATATACAACTTCTGAATTTGTTAATTTCTTGTTAGCTTGCAGAACAGGAACTTTGATATTTATTTGCACAATGTATTAGTCCCGTCTTCGTAACTGCTGCTGGTGGAATTAATTACTCATACTGGCCATTCAAAATCCCATGTTCAACAATAGAAGTTGTGGTCCTTTTCAAAAGTGACGTGGTCCTTTATCATTCAAAACCGGTCCTTCGGTACGAACCTGACTGCACAAAATCTTTCAGCCAACAAAGCCTGAGCCTGACGTCAGTTTGAAGGTTAAACATTAGATAAGGGCGAGCGCACACCGACCTGTCCCGACTACGCTTTTAAAAGACAACTGTCGGTATAATTAAGGATAATTCGACTACACAAAGTTTAGTTCTGAAATTTGGTACGCCGTTGTGTCTTCTCTTTGGAGTTGCAAGCTTGAGATAATACGCATATTCATGATAATTATGGAAAGCGTGAGAAATATAAAAATCAGTTACATTACATGAGATGATGCTGAATATAAAATGATGCAATTTTTTTATTAACTGTATTCCACTTTGCTTTCTTCCACCATTTTGTATCAAAACCAAAAGTCATTTATTCAAACTAGGCATAGAAACAGCACTTTTCGTACGTCAAAACTACATGAGACAGTCCCTTAAAAAGCCTGCCCGATGTCGTACTCGTACGTAACAAACAGACCACCTAAGTGAAAGACGAGCATTCAGTGCTGTTAATGTATTCAATCAAAACATACGCGTACTAGGGTATCTCTTGTACCATCGTCGTGATGAATTTCAATCAACCAAAAGACAAAACCAACCCTCATAACATTGTCATATCCGTCTGTCCTTAACCGCACTTTCTACGAGCTGACAGGACAATTACATGCATCGTAAGTAACCCTTGCCTCATCTTGTTTATTTATCGCCCCAGTAACGTTCACAAAGCCAACTATGATTGACATACTTATAACCTTTTGTCTATAAACCTTCGTCATCTTTCCTTGGTCCTTCTGGTATTGAGTTAGTCATGACTTGATTCATATTCACTTCCTTTGTCGGTCATTTCTCGCTTCAATGTAAAGGGACAAACGGTACATAGTTTGTGTCGTGATTACGGGCCTTCCTTTGACTTATTTAAACCGGTCCACGTGACAAAAGAAAACTGCCGTGTCGTGACATATTCTTGGTCCTTTGACGTGAACATTTTACATTTGTACATAGTAAGGTTTAATGGAAGATGTGTTGCATCTTGGGATTTTTGATTTTTAAATAGTATTTTGACAAGGAATCTTTTTGAGTCAATTTTGATTGAATGTGTAAGGAAAAAAAAATCGTCCAGTTTTTTTAAACACTGCTTAAAACATAATCTCCATTGTTACCATATCTACTGAAAGTAAGCTAGTTTTGACATAGGAACACTTTTGTCCGCCTACCTTAACCTCGAACTAGCTTATTTGGACTTATTTCCCGCTTGACGTCCCACAGCCCACAGGCTGACGTTTTCCCACAATTGTATGCTCTCTGATGCGTAGGCGAACAAGGTACACGGTAACACGGTGCAAAATGTTTTGTGCTCAAACAATACATTGTGCTGTCTGCTTTTAAAAACACACGAAGCGTTCAGGAACACCGGTATGTCCACGCCAGTTTATTGGACCGTTTTTTTTTGGTCTTTGTTGGCAAATAAATATTTAAATAGTAAAACGGTCGCGGGATAGCTTTGTTCGGCGTTGTGGTGGTATTATTTATTGTGATATCTTTTTAATATTTATTAGGGTACTGATATTTGAAAAATATTTTCAGGAATGAATATGGAAACTTGTGGCATCACATGTAGCTAATGGCGAAAGATTATACTTTTTAAGACTTTTAAAAATACAATATTTTTTTAGACTGATCCTAGATGTCTAAAGTCATTCCTGCAGGCATTGAGGTAGAATGGTAACGTTTAAAGTTTCAGTTAATCAAAGCTAAAATCAGAAACACTCTTGCGCGTTAAAGCCAGCCACTAAACAATCGTAACTAAAACAAGAGACTACTTTGAAAACCCGTACCAAACTAAATCAAAACAAATTACCATCAAATACCAAACAAAAAACTCCTTACTCGGTCAAATACCGACACGTAACAAAAAGAAGTCCCCCAATAGGCCACGAAGTCAATGAATCAAGTACAACACCACGCAATAGTAGTAAATGTTCATTATTCCGAGCATGCCACAAGGCCAGGAGGTGTGACCTTGGCATTGGGGCGGCGTGACCTTGGCGCGTACCCAAGCGCCAAGATGGCGCGAGATGTAAGGGAAGGCGGGAAAAAGGAGCGGGAGTGGCAATAAGTTGTGCGATTGAATTTTAAAATCAGTGATTGATTATTTTAATCGTATATGAAAAGCGATAAAGTGGCTAAATGATGGCCTTAGTTGTGTATGTTAAGCCAATTGCAAAGTGTAAATTGATAAATAGTGGATACATTATTAATTCTTGTTTATAGAAAGCGTAAATTAAAACGGTGAGTCCATTAATGATGGACACAATAAATTTTAATTTACCAGGACCATGACCACGTCATACAGTATTAATAATGTTAATACTCTATGACGTGTGGTCCTGGTTTCCGTAAAATAAATTATGCATGTATTAACCAAAATTTAATTGGGATAATAATAATGGCGGATGAATAAATTTACGTTAAGCACATGTCCCACCGCCACGGCCACGTGTAAGCGAATAGCTATCGACTATTTTCTCGCTCAAGAAAAACAATGGTTGTACGTCCGGTATCAGTAAAAAAATAGTTTTTATTTATTTATTTAACCATTTATGTACACACATATATAAACAGACAAGAAGAAAGGAACAGAAAAATAGGTACAAAGGTGATGCTTTTTTATTTAAAGTTATTATTTTTCACTTTTTAGTTTTGGTACCTACCGCACACAAATTCATACACCTTTACTTGTTAATTAAAAAACAGGGACAGGAAGTTATAATTATATCATAAGCAACATACACTAAGTGGCAAGAATACGTATTATTGAAGCTAACTCATAAACCACTCATCAGAACTAAACCAAATTTATATGGGACCACACTATAAGTATACCCTTTCAAACAAAACCAGATTTTTTCAAATCAGTTTATAAATGGCGGAGTGCTGAGAAAACAAACATTTAAAAAACCTCCTCCTTTTTGGAAGTCAGTTAAAAAAATACAACTGAATTGAGAACCTCCTCCTTTTTTTGAAGTCGGCTATAAAAGAACAGCTGCACAGCCGGCGAGAACTCTCTCTATTGTATGTTTTATGAGCGAGAAAACAGTCGACAGCTAGTCGCTTCCTACTCGTCGGTGGGACAGGTGCCTTAATCCAGAAAAATAAAATTGAATCTAAATAAAAGCCCAAACGCTTTAATTCTCTTTGGATACAAAACATTCAAGATATTTATTTATACCGACCGCCCGGAGCGAAGGCAGCTCCTTAAACAATGAAGAGATATACTGCAAACATTCCTTATTTAAATTCAAATACAGCGTAGGTTTATAATTCTAATACCCAATTCATTCATTTACTCTTCGCTACAGCTCATAACTCACTCCAATTGTATACATTGGCAAACAGAAGTTCTGGTTTCATTTCTACTCCAATTAAACAAATTCTCATGAGAATATCTCTCTGTCCTAAATAAATGATATTAAATATGTGTTGTAATTGTTCTTTATTATTTACCTTTGTGGCTGTTAAATCCCTGAAGTAGGCTACCCTATTTGGAAGGTTAAGGGGAAGGGTGACTTGAGGGTTGCGAACAGAGGTTAAATTGTTATAAGGGGCTGTAGTATCATAATCGTCTTGGTCCTTTTATCCGGCTCTATGGCAAAACAAATTGAAATGGTTTTGATTAGACAGTATAGTGCGTATAGCGATAATAACTCTGTCTGGCTGTTGCCTTGCCACGCCTTAACGGCTGAAAGAATTTCGATGAAATTTGGCATACAGGTTAGCCATGACATGGGTTAGGACGTAGAATACTGTTTATCCCGGTACTACGTTCCCGGGGGATAATTTCCGACCTCCATGCAGGCGAAGCCGCGGACAAAAGCTAGTATGAAATAGTGAAACCATACAGCTTTACTTCTTTTAATATCGGTTTTGAGTACTTAACAAAGTAATTTATTATTTGTCATAGAGTTGTCTTTTCTTTACTACCCCCTTCTGCATTATGAAAGCAGTTTTTTAAACCTTCGTTGAGGTCATAATTAGGTCTCTGGGTTGACTATAAAATGAGGCCAGGTTGCTAGAGGTTATCGGCACGGTTTCTTCTGTCACGATCGACCGTGCCTGGTTGTGTTACTGACGTTGCTAAAGTAAAAGCAGGCTTGACGAGAGTTTTTAATCAACCGTGTTCATAGAAAATGGAATCTTTTAAACTCGTTGTAACTTCAAAGTGTCCTTGGCATTTTAGTATTCGTTATGTTGAGGGTTATTTTAGTGAGGGATTTGTAACAAAGGACTATGGCTAATAATTTTAAGTTTTGTCTTATATTACTTTAGACCAAAGCTTTTTTTTTAACCTTCAACGCGAGGATTATGAACTGAAAATTGCGTACTCCACTGCAGTTCTTTCCGCGTCAGTGAAGAAGGGCTACTTCTCTTAGGAGAATAAAATAATAGTTTGACAAGTTCACAAATGTGACCACAATTATAGGAAAGGAATGTGTTGATATTTATTTAACCCTGTTTTGTCAACAATGAGGTCGATCATGTGACAAACAAAACATAACATTTTGTCACATGATTGACAATATAAAACTTTAGCCTTGATAACAAATGTCAGTTGCGTCACAATACACGTAGGTATAAATCGATCGTCAATGCTAAAATTAAACATGTCTTTAAACAAATTGAAAGACACGAGTGCATTTAGAACGATTGGCTGCCATTGTGAATTAAATATAGTTTATATTAGGGCTGTGCTATATCAAAAACTAGGTTTATGAAAACAATCGCAACAAAACTCTCTCTTAGTTAAAGTTATCAGAAATCTGTTTGTGTTTGTTTGTCTGTGTGCATCATAGAGATGCACTATATAGTACGCATAGTGCCATTTTCTTTTCGCCCTAAAACTAAAACTCAAAGCATTTATATCAGTTAGCGAATGTATTTTTTAATTATAAAAAAAAAAAAAAAAAGTTTTTTTTTATTTTTTTGTTTTTTTTTATTATTTTTTTTGTTTTTTTTTATTATTATATTAGACTTTTATCATTTTTATTTGTTAAATGTTAATGTTTTAATATTTTTGTTATATTATTTTGAATGATTTTTTTGTTATTATTATTGTTACGCGCGAATCATTAAAATTATTGAATAACTTTAATTGTAAATATCCTTTTTGGCTTTGTATTATTATGTAAAACCATAAATGGTGCATGTTGTGTTAGCCTGTAAGTGATTGTTGCACTTATAAATGTATCTACTATTATGGAAATTATTGTAAATGTATTGTGTAAACAATTTTTGGCTAAATAAATAAACCTTTTTACAGGCACTTTTGAATTGTCAAGGAGTCGGTGTATTAGTCAGAAAGTTGAAGCCAGTTGCCTTTTCCAAAACGTAGACCTCTATGGAGAAGAACGGGCAAGAAACTTCAAGGACACTCATCTCGACACTTGTTAAATACTGTCTACGGCAGACGAAAATGTTTTAACTCTGATGTACGCAATGTCTATTGTCGAGCCATTTCGAATCCAAATATTGGTAGACAGACTACGAAATATTGAAATATTTCCCAAGAGACATTACGTTATTTAAATACATTATATTTATTTCAATTAGTACAGAATATTTTTCACGTAATTTTTTGGCCATCTGGTGTTTTTTTTATAATTGTGTACTCCATTATTCTGCTTGATTACATAGCTGAAGTCAATATACATTTCGGTTATAATTATACTTGTTCAATTAAGGCCCACATTGTAAATGTATTTTTTTTTTGTGAAGCAGCTCCAGTACCTATATTTTTTTAGGATGTTTAGTTACGAAATTTTACAGAAAAAGTACCTACGAAAATAATTAATATATTTTTCTACCTTCCACTTTTTGAATATTTAAATCTGATAAGTATCTTCGCTTGTGTTTCCTAACAAAAATGCTAAACGTACATAAAGGTATCCCTTTTGTATAATATTATTTTCTGATATTTCCATCGGCATTTATTTTATCACAAGAAACTACATAGCTAGAAAATAGTCAGTCAATAAGAATAAGAAATACTATCAGGAGGCAGTAAGGACTGCGGTATTTTACTGAATTTTAATTTTTCACTTTTAGTATTGCCCTGCAAGAACCAACAAATTAAATGGACGTTGGACAACATTTTTTTTTGATATTGGAACAAAAACAGTATATTATGTACTAACTTGTAAGCCGAATAAATATTAGTTCTATACGCAGCACAGCATAATGTTACTGTGTAAAAAGTCAAATCTCAGACCCACTTGCCGCCTTGCACAACAAATCACTAAATGTGCTTAGCGCTAAGCATATTAATACATCATTCTATCTATGTCATCTTTACATGAATGACCGACACAGAAATATGTTTTTATTTTTTTAGCGCTAAACGTAAGATTTTGTGGATTTACCGCTAAACGTAATATTTTTTTGCGCCATACGTTGTGGTTTGCGGTGCAAGCGGGCCTGCATTTCTTAAGCAATGATAAAATAATTTAAAGTATTGTCTCTGTGTATGAGAACACTCTCGAAGTAAAAGTAAACTCAAATCACGAAAATAAGCAAACGCCAAGACAGAAACAAAAATCATGACAATCCCTCTGAAATCCGCAAATACTATTACCATAATGTTTTATACATTTCTCTACAGCAACCGAGGGAAATCACAAAGGGAATGTAACAAGAAATTATACTTCAGTTTACACAATATATAAGAAGGTAAATAGATCAAATGTTGCCGAAACCTGGGGCTACTCGTTTGCGGACTGCCTTTAGAGAAAGGTAAGGTAAGTATAAATATTATATTTGAAACTGTTTGTTGCCTAAAAGTTCATCAGAAAACGTCAGACAGCATTTGCCTGGCATTAATGCCTAAAGGACCATTCACAGTATGTTCTGAAGGCTTTCCAGTTTTTTTTTTCGTGGATGTTGCCAAATGAATATTATTCTTTTATTCTTTCTTAAAGGTAAGGAAGGTATAAGCATTTGTAAACGGGATCAGTAGAAAGCTTTAGAAAAGATGCGGGTAAAGGTCTAAGAATATCAAGGGAGAAGTTGAGCGATTTATTTTATTCACGGTGTGTTTGACGATAATCTCAAAGGGCTGCTTGGGGTTTGACAGATTAACACATGACTTACAAACGCCAAACACCAAGTAGTATGCCGATTATTATGCGGCGAGAGAATGTTGAAAGTAGTTATTGTTAGCGTCGGCCTCGATAGATTTAAAAAATGTATTTAGTTAGTAAGTAGCATCACTAATTAAGCTAAGAGGCGGGACACGCTGACATGCTTGTCACACTGTGGGCCCTCCGCCAGTCTGCCACCGAACGCGAACCAATGCGCACGCCCAATTTTCAAAATCTTGCGCACGTGGCCATCTTGGTCTTTGTTCTAAATGCAATAGACGTGTTTTCAAAGTTCGCCTGTGTTTTTTTTGCGACATATTCGTTAGTTCCAGCAGCACCACCCCTAACAATTATGTTCTTATCATTTTCTGACACAGCAATTCCACTTGGTTTTTAGGCTGTAAACAATGTTAGTTAACTAGTTCTCGATGAAGCCACGTAATTCATCAATACTGTTTTAAGTTCACGAATGACCAGCGGGGTAATTGCATAACACACTAACAGTAGGAATGGCTTTCATTTTGACAGTTCATCAACATTCATTGCGTTATTTACGTTGTTGAGCAGACAAATTTTTCGAACATATGAAGCAATGGATTAGCAATAGGCTTCAAAATGGTTCAGATTGTATTTGATAGTGTGTTACGCTATTAGGGTACTGTTTTTGTTTGCAATGTGGAACCTAGGACCAATTTTACTTTAAGAAATATACCTATTCTGTCAGCACTCCAGTGAGTTGGGTTCCTTTTGATACCATATTTCACATCAGTACCTATTTATTATATTCATAGTTAATTAACTTAGTATATTAGGTTCTCGTCATGTGGTTATGACATGTTAGGATAGCGAAGAGATTTACTTTCTTGTATGTATTTGTTTTTTCCTGACAGTGAACATAATAAATTAATGAATAGTACTCGTAATATTTTGAAGCGTGTACATATGGATCTAGTTACGTCGTCCACGCAAATCAAATATATGTATACATAAGAATTATTATTCTATTTCAGTATCTAACATTTGTCATCAAGTAAAAGCCATGATTAGCTTGATCGAACCGAATATTTACTGGAATAAAAATTTAACTCACAATCCAACCAACACTTTGCTTAAAATAGATTGTTGCTCCTATGTTTGTGAATGAGAGTCTTGCTGCTGTTCATTGAAGATTTTTTATTTGTAATTATTTATTAAGTAACTATAGCGATCCCGCCCCTAATGAGCACGATGTGTTTCGACTTAAAAAAACATCAAGATTAGTTTATAATGTATTAGTTTAATATAAATGTAAGTAGAGAATTTATTTTCTAAGTTTTTTTATTAGGTATTTATTTATTCTCTCCGGAAATAAATTCTCTAAATGATGGTGAAAACTGCAACAAAATCCTTTGCTTCGTTTAAAAGAACAACCCAGACAATGCGACTTTGTGTTTATACTAAGAGTATTTAAAGAGATATAATAAAAATATTCCTACCCCAATTCTGTTAAGTAACCTTGTTAAAAGAAAACTTCGCAAGCGATATGTCAAGGGAATGTAAGCGGAAATTGAACGCCTGCTGACGCCCGGGGCGACCGGCGTCAACGTAGTCATTTATCAACCGCGTCAGAACATCACCGCTGGTTCGGTTTGAGTCTGCTAAGTAAGGGAATGGTATGACAGTATGTTGCTATTTAAGCAGTGTAGCGGCAGTATATGCGCTCGCGCTGCATGCTTGTGGTCAGGATGCCCGTTGAAGCCGTGGATACTGGCTGGCTATGGGACTCGCCGTTCGAAAGCGATGATGACGTCACGCTGATGGAGTTGTACGAGTATGAGTGAACTTTACACCCTGTTCCTCATACCTCTATAGAAGTAAACAAACATTTCCAATATTAATTTGAATACAATTTTATTTTGAAAAGTATTTTTGAAACTGTCCAGTTGGTCTCGTGGCCGCAAGCGGTTCTACTGAATCTGCTGATACTGGAGTCCTGGTCGGGCAAAGTATATTTAGCGGTAGCCCAGAGATTGTATAGAATCTTTTAGAGATTACAGATCTTTAGGCGGGTTGTTAAAGGTAAGTAACAGCAGTGAACAAGAGTGGTAATTAAATAAATAAATACTCTTTCTCTGTCAGTCGTTGCGAACTTGCTACACAGTAATATAATATGTTATATTCTCGAAATTGTCTAAGCGAGAATGTATTAATCATTGAGCGCATACTTTCCTTTAAATAATAAAACAGGATACCGGGGTCGTCGCCTTTGTGGCTCCGTAGTTTAGAAAAAAATATATAAATGGCATTTCGCTGTTCAACCTAGGAGGTTGTCGGCTGCTTAACCGGGCTTGCCTGTGGGTGCCTCAATAATTTAAGCCCTTCAAGCCAGGGCACAAAAAACACTTAAAAACTAAGTGAATACACGCTAAGGGCGTGTGGGGTACGGACCTCGTCTTAGGGCTTCGTTGGGGAGGGTAGTAAGGGACAGTCTGGATCGGATTATATGTCTCAGTAGTGTAATCCTCTGTATTGCTCGTCAATTTCCCGCGCAGCTGTTATCAATCACTCGGACGGCCATTACTTGCTGCTCCATATCCAGACTTTTATCACTTTTGAGTGCTTTTGCGTTTAGGTAACCTTTGAAGTAACCTTACTTTGTTACAGACAAATTATCCACAGTTTTTTTTTGGCACTATGCAACCATTTTTCATAAAACATAACAGCAAGTCTGTATTTCCTGAAGGGATAAGCAAAAGTGTTTAGCATAATCAGCCTATAACGTTCCCACTGCTGGGACGCAGGCCTTCTTTCTGTAAGAAGGAGAGGGACATAATCCACCACGCGGGCCCAGTGCGGGTTGGCGGATGTCACATGTCTTCGAATTTTTGGTTCTCGGACATGCCGATTTCCTCACGATGTTTTCCTTCACCGTTTTGAGAGCAGTGGTGATGAATTAAGTATACAAATTAAAGTGGCTGCCTGGGCTCGAACTCACGACCTACAACTCATAAGTCCGGATCGATACCACTGGGCCGCCACCGCTCTCTGCGTGTTTGTTTTTGTTAATAAATTGAATTTAAAATACCTAACGGGACCAAATTGGAATAAAACTTTACTTAGAAAGCTTAAATCAATTCAATAAGTTAATAAATATATCTTATCTAATAAGGAATCGGTGTTAAAAACATACAAAAATGAAAACAGGTTTTTGGAAAGTAAAAAAAAAAACATAATCCATAACATCTTAACTCTTAGCACTGTCAATAAAAACAACCACAACACTAGAGATAATTCCTCGTATACAACAACTCTTACAAAAGCCATACAAATAACAATTGAATACCGATCAAACAAACCGCCAAAGGCCAGATAATCCCCCTTCGAATAACCAACAACCAGCAGCTTATGTCGGCAGCAATAGAACGGGAAAACCTTCTTTAACTATTGTATAAAGAAGGTTTTCCTTCTTTATACAGGATTTTCTTTATACTTCTTTATACATTTCTTCATGTTTTTCTTCTTTTCCCGTTCCATTGTTGGCGACATAAGCGGCTTAGCCGATGCACTTGGCTTCAAACACGCGATGGATAGGAAAGGCGGCAAATCCGGCGATAAAATCGCTTCTTCATGCGGATTTCAATTTCGAACGCGGAAAATCAGTCACTTGAGATTTGACAGTTCAATTCGAATTGTGAAAGATGGGTAAATGGATTTTTTCTAGAGGCAAACAGGTTTTATTGATGTCTGTCTATCCTTTCTTTGAACCTATTTGAAGGTCGGTAGAAGAGATAGTCTAGTGTACTACGACGAAATAATGTCCATTTTCAATTTGGGCGTGTTACTTTACGATTAAAATGTAGTAAGTAAATAAATATTGAGTTTAACAAAAATATGCCAAGTGTTCCTGATGGCAAAAGGCTCGCCTCCTATTACATCAGACTTAAACATAACTGGTGAAATGTGGGTGTGCTATAGGTACACCTCTGCCTAATCCTTCGGGGATTAAATGCTTGATGTTATGTTATGTGTGTGCCACATGTTCGTAAGTCTACATTACGAACTTCTGTTAAATATTCGAGTTACCAATAATCACTTATATAGGAAAGAAAAAAGAAAAAAACCTTAAGACACATTAAGAATTTGCACTAGTGATCGTCCTATGACGTCTAAAACATTGTTCTCGCGTCATGTTCTTGAACGGGCGCCTTCAGTACGGACTGGTCATCTCTTAGGTGCCACGGCTTATTTTAATTTAATTTAATATTTGAATTGTTTTTGTCTTTTTATTACGGACGCTTTTAACGTTCTGCATTGTTCTCTCATGCATAATTTCAACATGAACGATGTAACCAATATTTTGTACTCATATTTTGATTTAAAAGAGTGTCCATGGAGTTTCTTGCCCGTTCTTCTCCATAGGTACCTACTACGCTTTGGAATGGGCAACTAGCTTCATTATTCTGACTGACCGACCCATTGACAATTCAAAAGTTCCTGCAACTGATTTATTAAAAATAATGCTTACTTTTTTTTTTATTCAACTGTGAATTTTAGAATTCCGTACACAGGACCAAAAACAATACTCAAACAAAAAAAAATACCCTTCCAATCACAATTCGGTGACCGTACCTCTAGTTTCTAAATAAAGTAATTTAAAGTCCATGACCCCGCCACTGGCTTTGTGAACCGGTTACGGAAACAGATAATGATAAAACTATTACGTGCTTACATGTAGGCACGTGGGTCGAATCGAAGGAAAAGATTTGGAAACTTCTGCAAGAGACTTTTAGTGTCCATTTTGAAGGAGAAGCCTGTTGAATACGGGAGTGTAATGTTGTCTTTTTACTGGAGGTTTTTATGCTGTGAGTCATGTAAGTGCCCGTAAAGTCTGCACCAGGTTAGAAGTTACGATATATACTTATATTTTGTGAGTTGTACTTATGTCAAACATTTTTGATTTATTTGTCATACTTACTTCTCGATAAATCGAGTTTTGCTTTTTGTGCTGTGCGTTAAAACAAATATAAGGCGAACAAAACTATTATAATGTAGTGACCAAAAATATTTTTGTTGCCTTCACGCTTTTAAGCAGACTAAATCCTTAACATTTCCAGGTACATCTCATGTTTTCCATAAAATGTTATATAGACTATTAAATATCGAAGTACGTAATTAATAAACCTCGTCAAACAAACATGTAAAGTAACGATATTTTATTAAGCATTTCCCTTGAGTAAAGTCTCGTAGAGCGCCTACGATTCTCGTAGCGCACCGCTAACTGCTACGTCTCTCGTAGCAAATTGCGCCGGATATCGTAGCATCGAGCCGCTACAATCGCTAAGAGGGATCTACGATTTCCTACGAGTTTATACCTTTATTGCCGATAATTATAGCAATGAATTGTTTGAGATCTGATTTGAGATTTCACTTCCTATTTATTTCATCAATTCGTGCATTTAGGCGAGTAATATAAAATTATGATTTCTTATCATAATTACGTTGTTTCACTGCGGATCATTTAGGCCCGTATTCATCTATTTCCTGAATGATGACACTTTTGTCTTATTAATTAATATTATTCATCCATAACCTCATTCCGGAGTCTGGATTTGTGCCCGGTTGATGGCAATAGGCTCGCCCCCTATTACATGGGACTTGAAACATAACTGGCGAAATGTGGGTGTACTATAGGTACACCTCTGCCTAACCTTTCGGGGAATACAGGCGTGATGTTATGTTATGTTATGTGTGTTATTCATCCATCTGACTTTGACTTAGATTACAATTTCTGTTGGCAAAGCTATTACTAGGGCCTTATGTCAAAATCCCAAGCCGGTACCAAAATAACAGTCGAAACTAAATCAAATCATGTTCGCCGGTATCGGAACATAATACAATCGTCATATTTCTTCGTTCTACAGCCATGTGGGTCAAACCAATTGTTTGCGATGGCCCGCCGACCACACACGAAACCTACTTTTGATACAAATTGCCAATTCTTACGTCGTGGGTACTTCGGATATTGTCGTGTGGTGTTCTAGCTCTTCCGACAATCTTTTCAACGTGAGGCAAGATACAGGTTTTTTTTTTAAATAATCGATTTATTTTGTACGAAAATGTTTGTTCTGAACTATTGTTGTGGTGGGTGAGCTCCTTAAGTTCTGAGTTGAGCTCCACGATTAGTGACAATTGCGTGCACTGACTGGACAGGTCTACTCACTCTGTGTGGTTTTTCCTCAAAAGACCATTTCGGACACAAATCTACATGGTCTTCACATGATCTGACCAAGATTATGTCTGGACTTTAAAAGAGACTGTGACCTCTGAGTTTGTTTCGGCCTTTCTTAGAGTAGTCAGATAGGAAACGCCGACCTCATCTAGTTTTAAAAATATGATTGACGTGTAAAAGTGTTTGTACAAACCTACGTACAGAAATAAAATCATTTATCATTTATTCACTCAAGAACAAAAACCACTGTTTCTCATTAATAGAAGCAACGAAAATTGTTCACCATGCATTCTCATGCGTGTTGCCGATTTCTGATCAGATTTCCTCAAGTTCTTACACACATGATTTAATTGTAAAATTGGGACTTTACCAATCTACCACTTTCTTTTAGGATAAGTTTTATGTAATTTAGCGTGGATAAATTTTGTCATTTATTTTAATGAAATTGAATTCTGTTACATAAGTGTAATTTTAGATACCTAGTTTATTGATATTTGTACGCCGTCAGCAGCAAAATACGGTGTACCTATACATATTTTATTTATAACAACTGGTTTCACAATTAAAAACTTTGACTATGATAGATTCATGTATGTTCAGAAGTCTGTAGCACCTTTAATTCTCCCTCTACCTTTGGAAACGTAAAAAGATAGCCTCCAAACTTTAAAAAAATATAGGCAGAACTTCTTATCCTCATACAGTCATCCAATACAACTTGTAACAATGTAACTTTCACGGACGAATAATTCCCATATATAACGGGCACTACGAAATTGATTGGCGCCCAACCGTCCGGCAAATATGTGTTTGATGCCCAGCAATAACCAATACATTGGCTACCACTAACCAACACGTTGGCCAAGAATAACCAACACTTTGACATAAATATCCACTACGTTGGCTACAAATAACCAATACTTTGACCAACAGTAACCAATAGGATGGCCAAGCTTTATGTGGACTTGAATATTAAAGTAGGTACCTATCGGCTTTGTAGGGTAACAAGTAACAATGACTCGGTTAGTGATGTTGGTATTGTTTGAGGGTTATTTGATTCAATGTGTATTGAGCTTGTGGTCTTTGTTGTAGCAATGCTTCTGTCAAAATAATGGACAATGGTCTTGTTATGTATGGAAGCGTTGTCAATCAAACTAGTTAGCCTGTTCCACACTGTTTTAGGTAATTATAAGAAGTGAGCGCAGCCCGCTCGCCTAGATAGCACTCGTCCACATACAAATAACAGGTCTAAACACAATGGTCAAAACCCATGTACGGTCGTAAATAAGTCTAATGATTGCATGCGCAACGGCTAGGGTCTAGTTCAATCCCGCGTTAGGAATTGTATTATTGCGTTTTTCCATAGGATATTTTTTATGAATATGTGACACATCCCTCTGTTATATATTGTATCGCCCTTTATCAAAAAGACATAATACGAAGGGAAGGGAAGGCGAAGGGTTACGCAGAGGTATACCTATGGTAACACTCACATTTCGCCAGCAACATAATACAAGTCTTGTCCGAGAGGGTTGGGCTGTTCTTGGGCCATAGAATTAACAATGCCATCCACGTGGTAATGCTGCCAGACTTCTGGACACGTTTCCGGATGACAGCGATGCGGACGAGTACTTCGACGCCCAAGTGTCTTTTTGTTTTTGTGTTTATTTGTATAGTTAGTTAGTTACTCATTTAATTATTAATTAAGTAATCGATTTTCAGTTTAACTTAATTGTGCCGTTGAAATAACAGCCGAAATAAGTCTCACAGTCTGGTTTTCACCCAACCTTCTGATTCGGTTTCAGCAGACCGATTCCCGTATTTAAACATTTTCAAAATATAGTCGCAATCCCGTCTCAGGTACGAAAATGTGGGTAAATTAGACGTATTTTTGACAGATTGAGATCAGTCTAGAACTCAGGTATAAATGCGAACGTTCTTTAAAACACAGGCTATAACGTTCTCATTGCTGGGACACAGGCCTCCTCTCTGTGAGAGGGAATGGGCCGTAATGCACCACGTGGGCCCAGTGCGGGTTGGTAGATGTCATATGTCTTCGAATTTTTGTTTTTAGAACATGCCGCCGGTTTCCTCACGATGTTTTCCTTCACCACATTTTAGAGCAGTGGTGATGAAATAAATTACAAAGTAAGGCGCCTGCCTGGGTTCGTACCGACAACCTACGACTCGTAAGTCGGATCCGTTACCACTGCGCCATTACTCTTTCGCATTTCGCGTAATAGATTCGCAAACAATCGAAAAGATATTCACAAAAACTTTTTGATCCACCTTCAAAACCTCATACACGTCTGAACTTGAGATGAATGAAGCAGTTAACTCCACTTCATAGATAAAATAATAACGCGATAAATATGAAGAGAGGTCACTCGAGAGCTCGAGTGAAAGCGGTTCCAATCAATCATGGCGACTTATCCCCATAAAATCATAGCGTTTATCGCAATCTTCATTAAATCTATATAATACGTCGGGGAAAAAGTTTTTTCGTATTTTATAGGTATAAAGCTGTTTGGCTATACTGTTTGTATCTGGCTGGTTTTGATTCCATTATTGTTCTTTTTTTAAATGTCATCTAGTTTTAAATGTCAAAGCTCGATATTTGGGTGCCACCTCTTAGTCTCGAATTTGTATAATTATAAAATACGAAAGAAATTTTCCCGACCTAATATTATATACTGGGTCGCAGGGGCCATCGACACGCAAACTGTAACCTTGAATTCAGCACATAATTTTAGATACCTTATTGTAGAAACATTAGGTCGGATATAAAAAAAAACTGCCACAACGCACTGAACAGATTTTTTTTTTTTAAATAGCCGAACCGTAAAATTTCATGGGGGTTCAGAAATGATCCTGAACTCAGATTCAGTACATTAGTACTGAATCCATGGTAACAGGTCGTACGTTGATGTCCCTAACACCCCGTATCTCTAAACTAATATTATAAAGATTTTTTTTTTTATATTTGTTTGTTATGCTTTCACGCTAAAACGGCTGAACAGATTTGGATCAAATTTGGCACATAGGTAGGCCATGACCTGGATATTTTTACGAGATCTAGACGTATGTGAGTAGTAGTAACTAGTAATATAATAAAGCTGACGAGTTTGTTTGTTAGTTTGAACGCGAACTGGAACTACCAGTCGGAATTAAAAAAATATTTTTGCATTTGATTGCCCAATTCTTGAGAAAAGTTATAGGATATTAAACATTACGCTACGACCCTCAGGAGCCAAGCAAAAAGAAAAATTAAACGGCGGGTGAAACCGCGGGGCACAGCAAGTTCCCATAAAATCTTAGCGTTTATCGCCAGCTTCATTAAATCTCATATAAAGAGGGACTTTAGTATTATTGTCATAGTTTTATAGCGAGATTTACTGGCTATAAAATATATTTATGATGGTCGTGAGTGGCGATGGGTGATTACACTATGGTTGTCAATGACCTCGTGTGTTTAGTATCTTGGATGGTTTTATGTATTATTTATTGAATTAAAAGTGCATAGGATTTTACAATTTATCAGACTGGATCGTGGGTACATTGCCTTTCATAAATATTTATTACAAATAAATACAAATTTTCCTATCCTAAATATATACACTTTCATCGTTGACTAATTGACAAAGTCATGATCAGTAGTTTTCGAGAAAATCGCGGACATACAAACATTCATTACATACGGGTTGAATACAGAACCTCCTGTTTTTTAAAGTCGGTAAAAAATATGAACGATTCAAATAGATTTTCTTAGAGAGTGCTCTATAAAAGGTAAAGAAACACTGAAAAAACATAGTCTAATTAGTAAACCCTTCCATATCTAGGCTTTGAATCATCTCCTCTTGTTAGCCAATTAGGGCCTAATACTAAAACATAACCCGTTTATCCACCATGAAACTCATGGCAAGCAATTACGTACAAGCAGAATAATTATAATATTAATCCAACCGTGTTCCATTGGACTGAAACATTACTGGCGAAATGTAAGTGTATTATTACATCTATACCGACCCCTCAAATGTCTGTCCCTTCGGGAAATACAAGCGTGAAGAGGTTATATTATTAACCCGGCAATGTCTAACCCAATCCTCACACCAAAACTTAACCCGTTGACCTACCCTACATTGTATCAAAACAAATCTACCTCGGCTGGCTCGAACACCAGATTTTTTTCTCACACAGCAAAAAACTGAGCAGCGGTTTTGATCCCTGTTAATGAAAGTTCCACCTGAGTATAATTGCTGTGGTTGCTTGGAGACACCTGGGCTTATACAGCATGTACTAGAAATGGAACTTTCATTAACAGGGATCAAAACTGTTGCTCAATCTTTTGCTGTGCTGTGTCCCATACAAAACTTCAATACCTACTCGACCCAAATATTTGGGACAGCTGATTATTACTTCGAGACTAGCTGTGCCCGCGACTTCGTCCGCGTGGGTTAGTGTCTTTGGGAAGCATTTTTAATTATTTAGGCTAATTATTTTACAAATAATACACATACGTATAAATGCTTCAAACAAACAAACTCAAACTCAAACTTCAAACTTTCATCCCCTATTTCCTATTGTTATTTTACACCGTTAAAGGTAAAACTTTTACAAACTTTGAATGTCATATTTATTTATATCGAATCAACAACCTAAAATATAAGTTTTAAGCCTCTAGATCTAAAAATGACGATACTTCCATACAACTTTTCATCCCCCCCTTTCAACCCCTTACACCCCTTTTTTCGCATTAAAAAGATGTGCTATGTCCTTTCTCAGGCTCTAGACTATCTGTGTACCAAATTTTATTTAAATCGGTTCAGTAGTTTTGGCGTGAAAGCGCGACAAACAGACAGACAGACATAGTTACTTTCGCATTTATAATATTATATTAAAATATTAAATTAAATTAAAATTAAAAAGTAAGGATAGTAAGGATTACGATGTTGGTCTCATGGAGAAAGTTGTTCAGTTCGCTGGTCTGTACCACTTTAATGTGTTCACAGCTTTCTGATACATGCTGTATAAGCCCAGGTGTCCCCAGGCGACCACAGCAATTACAGTCAGGTGGAGCTTTCATTAACAGGGATCAAAACGGTTGCTCAATCTTTTGCTGCTAATTGAGTTTCAGAAGAAAAGTGGATGTTAGCACGTGCAGGTTGTAACTGATTTTGTTGGTTGAATCTTTTTTTAATCGACTTCAAAAAAAACATTTTTGATTTTTAAAAGCACCAACTATAATAATTACAACATATTCCACAAAAAAGCTCAAGCTGACAACTACAAAATTAATAAAAACTTTTTTACAAAAAAACAAACGACTTCCAAAAAAAACACTAAAAGACGAAAAATAACTTTAATTTCGGAAGTCGGTGTCTTTGGTTTTGTATTTTCGTTTGTGGCCACCGACTTCCGAAATTAAAGTTATTTTTCGTCTTTTAGTGTTTTTTTTGGAAGTCGGTTGTTTTTTTGTAAAAAAGTTTTTATTTTTCACTTTTTAGTTGCGGTACCTACCCCACACAAATTCGTATACCACTACTTGGTGTGTAAATAACAGTGACAGGAAATTATTAACACATCATCCATATAAAGTAAGTGGAAAAAATCTGCAGTATTAAGGATAACTCAAAAACTACTGGTCAGACCTTGATCAAATTTAAATGGGACCACATGTGAAGCACCACCTATCAAATAAAAACACCTATAAAAAGAATCATCCAAATCGGTTCACCCAGAAAAAAGTTATGAGCTAACACACATAAAAAAAAAAAAAAAAAAAAAAAGCATACAGACGAATTGAGAACCTCCTCCTTTTTGTGAAGTCGGTTAAAAACTAGAAACCAGGCAAGGCCAGCAGACATACATCCAGTATCCAAAAAGTACAATCAAAAACAAATGCTGCAAAAACCAACTCTAATATCACACCGCATTCATTCCCCCTCAAAAAAAAAAAACAATTATAAACACATAGGCAGTCATGGGGACTGCCAACAGAAGTGAACTATTAAAAATATGAAATAACTGTTTTTTTTATATTTTCAAACTATTTATAGAATCAAAAATTACAATTTCATAATTTTTAAATTTAAATTGTTAATTAAAATATATTATGCTTTCACTCCTGGCAAAGCGCAACACGTCATAATCATAGCTACAGATAGTTTTAAAAATAGAATCTCGGTGACGCGAATTCATAAGATTTTCCATACCAAAAATCGCGCTTAAAGAAAGTTTCATTTTAAAAAATTGAGGCACAGGCAACATTATTTTTACACGGTACACAGCCTGGAGCAAATTTCCCAGTACGAACAGCTGTATTGATCGACCAGCGTGAACCAGGTTATCTGGGTAGCTGCAACCATCGACTAATATTCTGAAACCTAATTGGGTACAAATGTTTATTCAAATAGGTCACGGTAAGATATTTCGATAATTGAACATTCTGAGATGAGATTATGGATCTAAAATTGAAAAAAGTACTTGATTAAGAAAGGTTATAATTGTTAGCAGAAAATAATAATTTAATTAAATTTAACTAATTATTGTCAGTTTTAATTTGAATGATGTATATTTTTTTCGTAATATGGGTTATACTCACCGGAAATAATTGAATTTTTATTTTGTTTTGAAGCAAGACTACCCCTGAATACCTGCCATTGTTTTTAAATGATTAAGCTCGGCTCTTGCCAACACAGCAACAGTAGGTATGTACCCCAAGACCAATTTAAAAAAGTTGCAAATTTACACGAAAAAATAATAAACCGACCCTTTTCCGTTAAGTATAACTACTTACAAAAGGGTTGAAAACATTAAGCCTTTCTCTTTATCAGTAAAAACAATAGTCCACGTAAGCGAGCCACCAAAATGGCAAACTGAAACGAGGGTCCAGTATGTACTTCAAACCTGCACCTTAATTTCGTAACACACTATCAATCACATTCTGAATCATTTTGAAGCCTATTGCTAATCCATTGCTTCATATGTTCGAAAAATTTGTCTACTCAGCAACGTAAAAAACGCAATGAATGTTGATGAACTGTCGAACTGGAAGCTATTCCTACAACATGTTAGTGTGTTACGCAATTACCCCGCTGATTATGCCTCGACCACTGTTCGTCGCATCGTATCGTCACGTGTCGCACGATTCCGTCCGATCTCGTCCGAATTCCGTGTGAATTTGTACGTCAAATTGACCAGATGTCTACCGGTGGAACTTGAGTCATTAAGCCGCTATTATCCGATGTATCGGTCAATTAAGGCCTGTGCTGACAGGGGAATAATCTCGAATGATTATGTAATGTTGCCTTCGGGAATAGGGATGCTTGAATGATTTATCTTGTTTCGATGTGGATATAAATCACAGAAAGATGCCTGTAATGTTTGGAGCGATAAGTACGATTCATGATGATTTAAGAATAATCTTAAATAACTAAGTAGCAATTTTTAAAAATTTTTAAAAACGTCCTAACGTTCAAACTCCTGACATCCTTACGTCACAAACAATCAATTCGCCTGCCGTTATCCAACTTTGTTAGGGTCGGCTTCCTGTCCAACCAGATGCAGCTGTTACCAGCTGATACCAGTATTTTACAGTGAGCGACTGCCTATCTGACCTGCACAACTCAGTTGCTGGATAACACGATACGCCTTGGTAAGACTGGTTGTCAGACTTTTGGGCTTCTGACTACCCGAAGCTACTGTCAAAGTACTACGGATTATAGCCGGGACCAACGGCTTATCGTGCTTTCCGCGGCACGGCGGGGTCTAGCTATAATGGATTGTGACCCATCCACGAACCGACCGCGGCAAGCATAGCTTAACCTTCGATCGACCTGTGCGGCTGTTATTACAAAAGCCCCTAGCCAGTATCACATACAATAATAGTGTCAATTAAACAGACCGCTTTTTAGGAAATCGAACAATCAACCGAAGACGCATAATAAAACAATACGCGCTATATCTTATCACAATAAATATTATTACTTGTTAAAATTTAAGAAAAATATTATTACTTGTTAAAATTTAAGAAAAATATTATTACTTGTTAAAATTTAAGAAAAATATTATTCTTTGTTAAAATTTTAGAAAAATCATGTTTTGTACATATATATGTGCGCACCATGTAGGTAGCTCATAATTAATTTACCTGCCATTGCTTTATATTTAATTATTTTTACCTATTGTGCTATAGTAATGTTATTCTAGGTACATCGTCTTCACATAATTATAATTATATATACCTAATTAATTCTACAAAATATTGTAAAACATTTTAAAAGAGTAAAGGTTTCTTGCCCATTCTTCTCCATACGAAACTTATTTTTGGAAGGGGCAACTAGAATCAATTTTATTATTTTTTTGTAAATTTTGACGTTTCAAAAGTGCCTTTTATGTGCCTACCTGTTTGGAATAAATTATTTATCTTTGATTTTGATTATATATTAATGTTCGCTTAAACAAACAAGGCGCAATTATACTACATCTCCATTATCAAACGTACCTACTTATTTTTCTCGGGCACTACTCGCGAATCGCAACGTAAACGCACGGTAATATCTCAAAACAAACAGTTCTAATAATACTGTGTACAAAGGTCTATGCCCTGTCGGAAATAGCCACGGTGTGCCAATGTGTGCGGGCCGATGGGCCACGGCTTCCAATGTAAACATGACTGACAACTGTTGAATAAAGGATTAGGTCCGTACTAGTATATTTATGAGGTGAATAAAATAGATGTCGAGTGACTGAATTATTCGGCAATGCATTGTTGGACATTGAGGCAATATTCACCAATAACATAACATAACATCACGCCTGTATTCCCCGAAGGGTTAGGCAGAGGATGTTCACCAATACTGCTCAAATATTAGTAATCGTTTTATAATGATTACCTATTCCTTAGTTTGTTTATTTTCATTTCATTGTAGTTTTACAATCTGGCAAATAACATAACATATCATCACGCCTGTATTTTCCGAAAGGTTAGGCAGAGGTGCACCTATAGTACGCACACACTTCGCCAGTTATGTTTAAGTCCCATGTAACAGGGGGCGATCCTATTGCCATCAACCGGGCGCAATTTCAGACTCCAGGCTGGTACTGAGAAATTCCAGATGGAAAAACCCAATAACATTTTGCTCGACCCGGGAATCGAACCCAGGACTCATGCTCAGCAGTAACGTTAGCGACCACTAGACCAACGAGGCAGTCAAATAAATGAATTTGAATTTAAAACACTTCTAAACCACTATCCCCTTTATTCATAAACGTTGCTTAAAGTTAAGTAACGATTAGCGACTGTTTAACCATAGGTAATTTTTTGACGTTTAAACGTCTCTTAACTTTAATGATCGTTTATAAATAAGCTTCTATAGGTATCTATACATAAATAAAAATTAAATTCTATTCGTTGGTAAGCGCATCACTTGAGAACGGTTGGGCCAATGTAAAAAAAATCGTATTAGTCCGAATAACGTTTTTATAAAAAAAAAAACATGGAACAGTTTCCCGGAAATATTTCTAATTCGGGATAAACTGAAAGCCATTTTTTGTTTGAACTTTTGAAATTTAGACAAGACAACGTCAGTGGGGTCAGCTAGTTGAGTATATTTTTATGTTGGAGGCCTACACTCAAATCGCGGGAGAAGCCGCGGGCATTCATTTCGTTTCGTTAATGTTTACCCATTGTTTTTCTTATTCGTTTATATTTAATTAGGTACCTATATAAATTATGTTTATAGTGTGTAATATTATTAATTATTTATTTTTATTAAAAAATACATACATGCCATGTATTTTTTAATAAAAATAAATAAATAAAAACATTTATTTCAGGCTCTCCCATATTACAATGACAAGTTACGAAACACGAGATAAATACAATGTCATCAAATCATAAATACAATGTCAAATAAAAATAAGCAACTCAATGTCAAATGAAAAAAAAAAAAAAAAAACGGAAATTAATAATATAAAATACAAAAAAAAAATTTTTTTTTTTCGTAATTGCTTCTAACAACTGTTTCTGCACCACTCAAATGTTGACTGGTACAAAATGCCCGTGGCATTAAGTGCGGCTCTGTATATTTCTGTGCTTATTTATGTAGTATTACAGTAGTTTATAAATAAATTCATTGTATTTCAGAACTTTACAAAACTCTGCCAGAAAGTCTATCCCTAGATCTAACTTGTCAAGGCCACCTGCCTAATTAAGCAATACGTATTACGCAACACCGCCTCTAGATAATGAACCACCTGGGGATCCACCCTAATCCCTTCTTCGTTCGTCTGCACACGACCCTTTAATGGTTACTGACTTAATTAAATCGGCGATGTACCTAAAAATGTTCTTAAACGCCTTAAGATACATAGGACTAAGCAAGCGTACCCTAACGACCCGATTGAGTCGCCGAAAATACGTTGCTTTTAGTCTTACGGCGAATTTCTCCAATGAGGCTAAACGCGATCAGAACATCTAAGCTGCGTTTCAGGACCTGTCATTGTCGCGGGCTTATGGAGTGCGAGCTATGGGCAGCTCGCCGTCCGGTAAGGATCGGATCGACGGGGCATTGTGTTCCACGCGCGCCTCAAAGAGATGTCAGCACACATTGACGGGGTCCGTTAGGGCCGATGCCTGCCCGGGTCGCGGGTTTGTCCGAAAAGAGTACCGTGGGTCTGGCGCACAGGCAACTGAAGGAACACGGGTGGGTTTTAGTCAGTAAAAGTCTGACACGACCTCCCGATCTACCCAGAGCGGGAGAAGTTATTTGATGATGACCCACCCAAAAAAAAAAAAAACTAGGTCCTGTCATTTTCATCATTGAGTTGGACTTTTGACATTGCCAGCTCATGAAAGCGGTTAAGACGTAATGATTGCTTTCAGTTTCATTGGTGATATTCGCCCTTATACAGTACGGCGCCGATGCTACGTAGGGCGCAAAATGAGTCTTCACGAGCTGAACATAAATTTCAGAATTATTTTGAGCGAAGAAAAATATGATTGCGCTCATCTAACCTGACCATTATTGTTGGTCTGTTTCTGTACAAAGTCGATGAACCTGTAACTCTATATCGCTTTTAGCGACTAATGTGTTTCGTCTAGAAATGCTGGAGATTGTTTCCGTGCGGAATGGAAAATAACATAAATGTTAAAGTGTATTTTGTTAGTGTTTTTTTTAAAGGAAATTACTTTGGGGCACCGTTGGAAACCTAGAGTAATAATATTACAAATGTTTAATAACAATAGCAGAATATCTAAGTTAGGATACATAATTATTTTTAGATCGAATATTTCGATATTACTAATATATTACATTACTGCAGTGGCCGACAACAGAGGCATTATAATGGACGAACGTGAAAATATGGGCCGAGGCGAAGCCGAGGCACACATATACGTGAGTCGATCTATGCATGGTTGCGGCCAAGGCTCGAATACCTAGTACTTTTCTCAAATAATCCCCAGAAATTCAAACTAAGTAAATTAATTAGAAGTTCCAGAATCAATGACGAACAACGATAACTTTTCTCGCGCCAATATGTTCATTTGTTTCTTTTTCACTTTAAACAGCTCTATGTACTAAGCCAGTTCGAGATTTAAATAAAATCTTTGATATGTTACCTCCTTGGTTGCCATGGGTTGAACTAAAAAGTTCGTTCTATTTTTAAATTACACGACAGATATGAGTTTTCATAGTAATTTATTCGGTTGCTAAACACGACAGATATGGATTTTCATAGTAACATTGCCAGCCGCTGCTTGCATGTATTTGGCCAGTACAGCATTTTCGATTTATCTCGAAGAAGGTTGTCAAAATAATGCTAGAATTTCCAAGCATGTTTGAGAAAATGTAATTATCCACCTAGCCCTTTCGGGTTTAGCTTCTAGTTTAACCAGGCGCCAGTGATATGGCACATGTTTGAAAAGTCCAGAACTTGACTTAATTTATTAACAGGCATCTCATATCCACATTACGATTTGTAGGGAATACTAATTTCCTAAGTTTAGACCGGTATCTAAACGCCCGCCAGGGCTTTGCAACCTGTTACAATATACACATATAGTGACCTTGTTGGTGATATTTTTCAGAAAGGTCAGCTGCGTAGTACTCACAACCGGCGTGCGTGTATGACCAGATGTATGAACGTAAACGAGGCAAAAAGGAGTATGTAAGGATCGTAGCAGGAGGCGTTCTGTAGTTTCTGCCTACCCCCATAGGAAGAAGGCGTGAGTTTATATATGTATGTATATATGTACAATAACCTCCATGGCACAGAAAGGATCAATTTGTAAAAACCAGCCCCCCATCTTACAATCACCTATGTACAAAAAGTAAAATAATAATAATACCAGCTTATTATTGTCCCAACGCTGGGCAAAGACCCCTTCTTATACAGAGAAGGCACGAGCATTGATCAACACGCTTGCTCACGACGGGTTGGCGATTACAGACCTAAATTAACTATAAGGCCAGGTTTCGTCACGATGTTTTCCTTCGTTGATCTCAATAATGTCCAAGTTGAACTCCGAAAGTACATATGAATTAAAAAGTCACATTGGTAGTTGCCCGGATTTGAACCCTTAACCTCGTATAAGAGCCGCAAGGCCTAAATCATTGGGCCATCACGACATTTACAAAAGTTATAATACGCACGCTTAATTTATTTATTTCTTTATAAAAACTTTATTATTCAGTAGAAAAATACACAAAATCGAAATTAAACTCTACAAAACATACAATGGGCGGCCTTATCACTTTCTGTGATCTCTCCAAGCAACCTTGGAATGGACAATGATTGTCTGACATAAAATGGCGTTGTCATTAGTGCAAATAATAAGTACACATAGACTACTTTCCACTATAACATAAAGTAAGTAGAACCGTCAACTTGACACCTAATAACGTGTTAAAGATCCCCCGTGAAGGGAAGAAATCCCGCACGTCCCGATCTCTCAAGTAGGCTTACCGAACGATCAGAAACCAATTTATTTCCTCCATTAACGTCTAGATTACCAATGATACAAAAAGAGGAAATTTTATACTTGAACTGCGTTATGAAGAGCCTGTCAAATAGTGTCAACTGTCAATGTGTTTCTCGGAGTGAAATGCAGAGTTCTTCTGTTGAATTTTATTACTGGGTTTTTCCAGAGCTTCGATAGGTCTATGTTTCATATTTAATTGATTTATTTCTTATTATCTCTATCTTAATTTTTCTATCTGGAATTTTTCACTAGCAACCCGGAGTCTGGATTTGTGCCCGCTTGATGGCAACTGGCTCGCCCCCAGTCACATGGGACTGAAACATAACTGGTGATATGTGGGTGTACTTTAGGTACACCTCTGCCCAACCTTTCGGGGAAACAAGGCGTGATGTTATGTTGTCATGTGCTATTTCTCACTGAACTCAATTTTTTATACTGTTAAATGATATTTATATTCTGTAAAATACATGCTATTTTAAACCAGGCAAACTTTAGCATTTGAATTCCTGAATTTAGATCTAATTAGGTACAATAGTTAGGTTATTTTAGGCTGAGCACATTAACCATAGCCCGCTATTTCCCTTAAAACATTTATGGACTTGGAGTGTTGCAAGAATTGTCAAACCCATGACCTGAAGCTCAGCATTTGGCAGTGCTTGCACTAGACCAATGAGGCAGCCCATAATAATAATATGTTAAATAAACACGCCGAGAACAAGCTGTCAATTATAAACCAGTAGTCTAACTAGACTACTGGTTAGTACCTAGTTTCTAGGTAACAACCTAAAAGCTGGAGTGCAGGGGTTACATTCATTAATTAGTGTGTGGAGAGTGTCCTCATGAAGAAGCACGTGTTTATTGAAATGAAATGTTTATTTCTGTAAGTAGATCATAAAAGACACTTTTACACGTCAATATTTTGTTGGTCAATATTTTAAAAACTAAATAGCGCCGGATTTTCCTAGCCGAATGATCCCTGAGAAGAAATGCCGAAACAAACTCAGAATCTTTTAAAGTCCAAACTTTATATTATCCTATAGGATATTATGTGAGTCTAACAATGCAGGGCCATGTCTGGAAGGGCCTTTTGAAGAAAAAGCCATTGCAGCTTTGAGTTGACCTGTCCCAACAGACGGCATGCATGCATCAGTCATCGTGTAGCTCAACCCTATTTTATGTAGCTCACCAACCCGTGACACGACACTACCAGATGTACAGGACATTTGCGTAGGCCATATTTAAAAAAAACTCGAAACTGCCAGACAGTTATAAAGTAATGTATTCCATCTAGCTCGCATAGTACTCAAATTCCTAGTCAGTTTTCTCTTTAAATGTCATCAAAAATATCATAAATTATGTCACGTAAAGCAAATCAAAATAAAATTTACAATATTATTTCTAAAACACTGTACTTAGAAATATGTTGTTGCTTGGGGGAAATTGCATGTGCTAACTAAGGCTCTGTTGCACTGGACGCAGGTTTCAGGCCTGTTATGTAATGTATGGGATAGTAAGAGCTACGATATAACAGCCTGTCTTATTGATGGCAACTTTTTTTAATGTTCAAATGATGTAAGTTTTAGTTAGCATAAGCATAATCGCCTATAATTTTCCCACTGCTGGTACACAGGCCTCCTCGATGTGAGGGGTAAAGTTATAAAAGTTTTTTTTAACTGCCTCTCATCACCCACTCAGCCTTTTCCAATCAATATTGGGTTCAGCTTCTGTCTCGATCTCTGCCTCACCTATTAATGATTATTTGTTTATTAGTGCATTTATTACATGGGAAAAACATGTGTAGATTGTGATACCCATACCAGAACCGACACGTTTTTTTCGAGCCAATAAGCATTAAACATCACTCTCAGAATTGCCAACGACATACGCACACATCAAAACAACAAATTATTAGCACCATTCATTTTGAATACATGCTGATGAAACAGACCAAAATTGCCAAGCGAAGTCTAAACCACAGAGTACTTTATCAAACGAGGAACATTGACGTCGCCTGTGCAATATTAAAGCGTCTAATCAATTCGCTTCGGGTCACGACGAGGCCATCAATTGACGTCCTTGCTTCCATTTAGAGCATTTGTAAGACTTAAAAAGTGAGGCAAATTTGTTAGACAGTGTACATTTTAATTAGGACTCGTTTCTTGGCGATTGATGTAATAGTGAGTACGGGGAAGTGAGTGATGGAAACTGTATGTTGTCGATAGCTACCTTTTTTGGAACGAAGTTTCTTATCGCACGGTACGGACTTGGCGGATGGGGGCTAGGCGAAAAAAAGTGTAAGAATTTTCCTTCACGAGTTTCCGTCACGACCCTTTCTTTATTTGTTTCTTTGGTTGAACGCGCTAATCTCAAGAACTACTGGTTGGAATTGAAAAAATCTATTTGTGTTGGATAGTCCATTTATCGAGGAAGGCTTTAGGCTAAATAACATCACGCTACGACCAATAGGAGCGGAGCATAAATAACAAATGCTGCAAAAACGGGAAAAAAATCTTCCTTTTGAAAGCTGCCGTTGCGTGCGCTGCGTAAACGGTTAAAGTTACGCAAAAATCATGTATGACGGAATTGTTTCCCTTTAAAAGTTCTATAAAAAAAATCCACGACAGCATATGTCTATCTTTTAAGGTTGACTCAATATAACCCTTTTTATGGGTAATCAAATATGTTCTATGGATGTTCTAAATATAACTACTACGAAAGGAACTTCGTTCCAACCGAGTGTTCCACGACACTCACGCATTTTTTTTAACCAGCCTTTAATTGTTCCACTGAAGGGTAAAGGCGTATTCTCACACTGTGAAGGCACGAGCATTGGTCACCACGCTTGCTCAAGACGGGTCGGTTATTGCAGAGAAGAAGAAGGCACCATAAGAGTGCAAAAATAAAGTATGAAAATTATTTGGAGACATCGTTAGTATATTCTTTTCAAATTCATGGAATCTAGTGTCAGCTTTACAAAAAAATAAAACACGGCCTTATGATAATGACAAAAAATATATCAAATGTAAAACCAATAATGTACAGTCGCCAGCAAGTCAAACTACACGAAACTGTCCAATTTCTCCAAACGATTTTAAACCTTGAACTGTTAAAGATTAAGTTCAAAATCGATTGAGAACATCTGACAGTTTGTGGTAGCTTGATGTGCTGGCGACTGTACGTGGAGTGCTACTAGGGTCTTTTGGCGCCTAAATTACATTGACAGGGGACGTTGTTGGTAAGCATTTGCGAAATTGGCACAGAAATTGAATTGACAAGACAAGATGGCGACGTTAGTTTCGCGCCAAAAGAACTTTACACCGTTCTATGAGTGTGAAAAAAAATCGGGGCAGTCTTTGGGGACTGCCGATAGAAGCGAAAACTAAGTAACTTGTAAATCCGCTCATGGGAACCGTGCGGTGACGATGACGCGAGTTCCATGATTTTTGTTTACCCAAAAAGTGCTCAATGCGCCTAAAGAAGTTTTCACATCAAAAATGTAAATCCCAAGTTTCTTTGCAGATACTATCTTATTCATATAATCATTGCTATCGAACCCTTTATAATGACCATCCAAGGAATGGCTTCCCAAACTACATCGGAGTGAAACCCTCGTAAGAATTGTTATTTGATCTCGTATTTATGCAGGGTCCTCGGATCCTTGGTAAGGACCATCTGTTATTATTGTATAATTTAAGATATCTTAAATATATATTTTTCACTAATATCCGATGGAAAGACTAGATACTGTAGCAATATAAAAGGTAAAAATAAAGTAGCTAGCGAAACTCCACAGATAGTAGGTATCAAAAAACTTTAAAAAAAAAAATGGGTTAACTACCGCCTGTATTGTAACTACTTGAAGTATGAGTTTAGACAATAAGTTTTTTTTTTAATTAACTACATTACATGCGGTCTTTGACACCATATTTTTTTTGTTTTGTCATGTTTAGGTATCCATACCTTTTATATATATTTATTTTTCTATGGACTTTCACTAGCTTATTTAATTTGACTCTATATTAGTATATTTAAGTTCTCTTAAAATAGCACATGTTATGTATGCTGCAGGTCAGTTTTAATGATAGTTTTTGCAAGTCAAAGGACCAACCCCATTAGCGACTCTTTCATATTAATAGAGCTTGAGGCAAGGGACCGGTAATTAAACTTTTAATCATACATCTCTATAATCATTTGCCTAGCAACAAGGTTGAATAATAAAGCTAACAAACGTTAATTTCTAACTTTATAGGACTGCGGTCAGTTCAGTAGCTGAACTCAATGAAACAACAATAAAGCCTCCTATAATATTGATGGCGGTCCCAAATGCGAAGATAAGAGTTATAAATATTCCGTTTTATATAGCCGGGACCTCGCTATTAAATGTTAGGACCGAAGGACCATTGAACCATCGTTTTGTTGGGAGAGTGAGATGGAGCTATGGAAGTGGCGTGCTGTCTTTTTTTCTTTCGGAAGTGAGAAACCTGACTTCAGGGTGTAAAAAGGTTCGGTTTACTATGTAGGTCATCACCTGCCTGCCTGTTCCCAACTAGTTGGGGTCAGCCTCCTGTCTAACCGGATGCAGCTGAACAACAGTATTTTACATGGAGCGACTGCCTGTCTGACCTCCACAACCCATTTACTGGGCAACACGATGCCCCTTGTTAAAACTGGCTGTCAGATTTTCGGGTTTCTGACTACCCGTAACGATTGTCAAAGATCTACATATGACAGCTGGAGCCAACTGCTTAACATACTTGCCGAGGCACGGTGGGGTCTCGATATGTCATGGATGGTCACCCATCCACGGACCGACCTCGGCAAGCGTAGCTTAACCTTCGATCGACCCGTGCGGCTGTTATTATTTAGCCACGAGCGCCTCTCCCCCTCATTGTTGACTATATAGGTATTCCTCAATATACCAATAGTTATTACGTTTGATGAAGAGAAATTAAATAATGAACTTAATGTTTGTAGATAACAAACATAAAGTTATATTATTTCTCTTCATCAAAGGTAATAAATATTACTTTCATTAACCACAGAATCACAACGGTGGCAAACAATCTACTGTTTGAGTAGAACCGAAACTTGAAATTAAGTCTCGCATTTTTCTATCGTCCCCATGAAAAGAACTGAAATAGGCCGACTTTCATTGAACTTTAATTCAAAAGAAAAATGAGTTTTGAATAATTGAAACAGAAACCATAAATTAAGTTTGAAAAAGGAACTTGTTTGAGTTGTTTGGAGTGGCTCGAGCTATTTTTATTTAATGGCGTTCTTTTTTTGCAAGTTAAATATACTTGTTCCCTTAATTCCACGAAAGTTACCGGTTATTCAAAATTATGTTAGTGTTACTAGAGAGTCTAACTCATTTTGCTTGCATGGCAGAAATTCGTTGTGACGACAAAACGTATCTTAGATACATTTTAAAGCGGATTTTATTTTATATTTATGTTGCCGCATTACTTTAATCATTTCCCGTCACTACACTCACTACGGTGTCTACGGGAGACTAAACGCAAATCACTATTCGACCGCCGCAATTGGCCATGCTGCGATGACGCGGCGGCTAGTCGGCCAATCAGAAGAAAGGAAAAGTTAGTGTTTGTGGTCTGTTAAAAGTCTGTTTTTCGCGAGGAAAGTGACGTAAATATAAGACAACCAAGTTAAAAAGCTAAAACTAAAAACCTGTAATTTTTCCAATACACCAGTTATTACTAAAAAAAGGGTGTCCAGTTATTTCACCGGCCTCAATCTTCAAACAGTAGCATCAACCATTTATTTAGAAGACTTTTTTTGATGGCGAGTTTAAAAACAACAATATAAAATGCACAAACGACCAAATCCGGAAAAACTATTTATTGGAATCCGGATACGGTAAAGATCCGGTACGGATTGTCTTGTGCACAGCGCACAAGATAATCACTTAGAAACAGTCTTAATCAAGCCATCAAATTAGTCCAGCGAAACACCAAGTAAACTTCCTCAATACGATATCATGTCGCCAAGGACCAGAATAGTTTACCTCAACCTTCAAAAGACCAACAAAAAATAGATACGACAATAACTTTGGAGAATTTTATACCCTCGAAATGTGCGTTAAAAGATTAACAATGCACATTAATTTCATTATCAAAGACTAAGCTTATAGCTTACAGATGTGCCGTTGTGGTTATAGCGTCGACTATAGCGTCAGGCTATAAAGAATTTTATAGACTGTTTGTAGGAGCAATATTAAAGGCCGGCTGTAATAATTGTTTACACCTACATACGAAGTGTTTCAGTATGGTCGAATCGATAATGGTGTTGGGATAGGTGTGTCAAAAAAGGTTGATTGCGTAACGTACATTCCTATACGGTAATTGCGTAACACACTAACAGCAGGAATGGCTTTCATTTTGACAGTTCAACAACATTCATTGCGCTATTTACGTTGTTGAGCAGACAAACTTTTCGACCATATGAAGCAATGGATTAGCAATAGACTTCAACATACTTCAGATTGCGATTGATAGAGTGTTACGTTATGCAATTAGGGTGCAGTTCGTCCAATGATTGTCAGGAAGAGTTAGTCGCGAGCTAGTAGTTATATTTTTCATACTTTTTTACTACTATTTATTATTTTGTTGTGTCCTTTACACACCACAAAAAATTGAATAGCAGGAAAAGGTTTAAAACAAAAAAGTAAATTTTATTCGTACCTATACTATACATACCTCATAATGACATTACGTTTTATTCTTACAACTCAATCATTTTAATTGTGCCATTTCATTTGTTGAAATACTACATCAACGTAAGTAATGAATACTGTTGTAGCGACATTTGGTTTACGATAGAAGTGTTGCCTAGAGACTTTTTTATAAGGCTATCATATTTTATAGCGTTCGTCCAAAGTGACAAAGCCGTGTTGACTGATGCGGACAAAAAACTCACGTGTTTTCTATGAATCACACGACAAAATTGTTAATTCACGAAACGGTGACTTTACTTGAAGTGAGTCGTAATGTGAGTCGTAATTTCCCTTTTGAGCGACCTTCGTACTGAACATTTAGGTACTTAATGAGTAGGCACAGAAGAAAATTCATTCATTATTCCTAAGGGAGAATAAATGAGCCGTTTTTTTTTTTTTTTAATAACATTTTCGTTCGTATTTATTTATTGCAATAAATAAATAAAATTAAAAAGCCTTTCATCATCATCATCAGCTTATACTCGTCCACTGCTGGACGTAGGTCTCTCGTAGTGATCCTCACTGAGCCCGATCTTCGACTCTTCTCATCCAGTCTCTGCCAGCCGCCTTTCGCAAGTCGTCACCCTACCTGGCTGGCGGGCGTCCCACACTACGTTTGCTTAAACGCGGTCTCCACTCTAGAACTTGTTTTCCCCAATGATTGTCGATTCTGCGAGAGATGTGACCAGCCCATTGCCACTTCTGCTTGCTTAGTCTTTGAGCTAAAAAGCCTTTCTCATTCCTTAATTTAAAAAAAAAGGGTTTATTTGACAAAAAAACACTAAAAACCCCTCTACGGGTATAGGCCTCCTGCAGTAATCTCCTGGACTACAATAAGCTGAGTTAATTTGAGATGATTTCAGGGGCTTAAAAATGACTTTACAAAAACACAAAACCAGACAGCAAAAACCCATTACACAATTCGTTTACGTATCAAATAGAACACGCTAAATCCGAAATAAAAGCTACAAATAGTATACAAACAGTGTATTGTTTGATCTACAAACGAGATTGTACGGCATTGAAATCAATACTCATGCGTACAGTGAACATTGACGATACAATAACATGGCTGACACGAAGCAGACGTTGAATGTAAACTGAGAATCCCAATAGACATGGAATTAGAGATTTAAGACTGATGTATTATGGGCTAGTGAGGTGTAGCTGCTGTTCTCGTGTGGGTACGGGTTGTTGGAGAATGACTCCTGCCGTGGTAAAACCGTGGAATCAATGGGGCAGTTGGTAAGGATGATATTCAAATTAGGCTGCGAAACAGCACTTTTTGAAACGTCATAATGACATAAAATAGTCCCCCAAAACGCTCGCCCTTCACCACTTCCTAGTGCTTTAGTTGGGAAGACGGAGTGGCGCAACAAACTGCCCAGCAGCACAGCTGTCTATTCAGTCAGAAGAACTTGGTTCCATACAATAATATGCAAAAGAGTGTGGGGCTGAATGTCTAGGAGTAGCCTGTGATCGCGGGCATAACCAAACAGCAGACTGTTGAATCATTTAAACACGAAATTTGCGATATGTACCTATCTAGGTATTCATTTAGAACAGTACAATACCTTCAGCTATGTATATGAGAATCGCTTACACAGAGTGGCAGGGATAAAGACGCACAACCTGTTACAGTACATGATTCGGGACCCCTCTGCGTTGAAATACATGGTAGGTTATAAAAAAAAAAAAAAATGCTGGTCATCATTTTGACCGCGTCATTATTTCACTTCTGTAGAAAACAGCAGTTTTTTTTTTATAACCGTTTAAACATTTAACGCAGGGTCTCCAGAATCATGTGCTGAAACCATGGTAACAGGTTGTGGATGTCCCTCTGCCACCCTGTATAGCTCCTAAGCTTAAGATAACTTAAGGGGACTACATGACCTAAACGCAAATTTATAATGCCTAAAAATATATGATCCACTGCAGTAACCAAAATCAGAAAAAATATATGATATTCTTCTGGATATATGCTAGTTAGATAGTGTGTTGAAAATATAATACAATTAACTTGATATGATAGAAAAAGAACACGAAGATACCTCTAAAAAGATATTTTAACGATTAAAAACCATACTAATATACATGCAAACATTCAGATTTTTTGTCAGATTATTCTACAAGTAACACACTAACGTGATAGTGTTTTAATTTTTCAGTCCAATGAATAGATTTTTTGTAAATCCATAATTGCTTCATATTTTGCAATAAATTACCAGCGCTGTGTCATGGCGCGTCTCTTTCTTTTCTGTGCAATCCGACAGTGACCGCGCTTTAGCTCTTGTAAGCCTCTGAAGGAAAAAAAAGGAAACTGGGAATAATCTTCAACGATCATAAAACAAACTTCATAAAAGGGCGCAAAGGAAAGGAGAAAGTTAATTAGTTTGCTCGAGATAAGCAACTAACAATGAAGAACCGTGCATATAAAGACGCTAAAGCTTCGGTTTCTTAGTCCAGCAGTTCCGTCATGAAAATCTGTCATTTTAACCATTTTTTGACATTAAGGTGTCGAAGAACGTTCTGTATTTCGACGGCTGTTATTGTGTGACCGTCCACCACTGTCTATGGAAACCATAAGCGAACAGCAACAAAATTTTAGCTGTGACAGAAGCTAACATTGTCACCTCGTTGGCTCTACTCTACATAGTACGACCGATCATTGAGATATTGGGACAGTCCATTGCATCTATTAGAATATATAACCTTTCCGAACATGTCACTTCGAAGCGGAATTCAAAACATGGCGGTTAACGAAACTTCATTGCTGTCATGACTATTATAAAATTGGAATACTTTTTACAAAAATTCAACATGTTGGTACCAATCATAAAAGACTAGAAGATAACCAAGAAATGATGGATGAACTGTGTGTAAGATGATATGGCTAGAAAGGGCGTGACTGTCGAGATGAAGACTAAAAGAGAAGTATGGAAGAAAGCGATAAAAAAGATAAATAAAGAAGATAATAAGATAAATATTATGTTTTTAAACATTTAGAACTAGGTATAGTGTGTTTATTTTATTTCTTATTTTTTGGTTATTTTTTGTTTTCGTATGCTGCACTGATTTTGACGTCATCACGTCAACGCCGGCTATCGCTGAAAGCCAGCGCTGGGGCTCTGTCCTGCATAGGGTCGTAGCATTATGCTGAGCGATTGCCGTTTTGCGTGGATGTGACGCATAATTTCCCCCAACTCATTTTATTTTTTTGTATTGTTGTGTTTTTTCTTTGCGTCATGTTTACCGCAAATAAACGTATTTTCTTTCTTTCTTTCTTTCATATGTTGAACCGAACCTCAAATAAATTGGGATGAGGACAGGAAAATGCTGGTGACATACCAATCATATCAGTACGTCTTAATCCCGGACACAAACATAGACTCCAACATACCGCACCACACGAACAACTATCACTGTCAGACTGATTGACAGCGGATAGTTTTCGAGAAACAATCGTAAAGACGATACTACGAACGAAAACTACGATATTACGTATGTTGTGTATTTACAGTAGGATTATCCTCGTTGTATGAAGATAACATAGATTGTTTGTCCTTGAGATACAGCCGGGTCTGACGTCTGTATGAACGTCAATATTTAGGACTTTAAAATTAGATTCTACAGACAACACCTGAGTGGTAGTATAGTGTTTTAGTACCTATGTCTGGGTCTAATGGATTCTGTAGACAGGATTTTAATTCAGATTTGTTACAGTTGTATTGGCAATCATGTCATTTGGTTTATATAGGCTTTTATTTTTTATTATTTTACTAGCTGACCCGACAGGCGTTGTCCTGTCTCAACTATGAATGTCATTATGTTGTTTGGTTTTGAGTATTGACTAAAACTAAAACTATCGACTCATTTATCAACCGATCCATCTGTGTTAAACGATATTTGCAGCGCGCATTCTGTCAATCGCTGACAGTTATTTCGAACAACTGGCAGTTATGTAAAATTAATATTGGCGTTAAGTTTTCTTATATTTTCTAATGTTCCGCTCAACTTCCTTATTTTTTTCTTTCATAAGAACCTTCTACTGACAATAATTAAAACAACAAAAAAAAAGGATTAGCGAAATTGTACCATCCGTTCACGCGTGATGCGATGATCAAGGGAAATAGATATTTATTTATATATATATAGATTTATCTTTTCTAGAGGTTCTTCTATATTTTGTGAATGTGAGAACGTTGTAGGCCTAACTTGTAGACTGTAGATTTGTAGACCTTTTTCTATTTTATGAAGTACATGTTACTTGTTGACAGGCCTACACTGTCCTCCCATACCTATTAACACTGTAATTTGAAAACATTGTAATAGCCACTTATTTTTAAAAGAGTAACCTTGGAGTTTCTTGCCGGATCTTCTACATAAGAAACGACCAATTGGAACCGTGCACCTAGCTTCTGATGTTTCATAAGTGCCCATGAGGTTTTATGAAATAAAATATTTTGATTGTGATTTCGAGTTAAAATAGGTAAGTACCTACAAGAGTGATTTAACGAAATTACAATTTATGATTAAATGGTTAACGTTGGATTTCGTTCGTTGACATAATATAACATCACGCCTATAATACCCGAAGGGCTGGGCAGAGCAGTACCCATAGTAAACCCATATTTCGCCAGTTATGTTTAAGTCCCATGTAATAAGGGGCGAGCCGAAGTAGTAGATCGTAGTAGAAGTCAGACACAACCCTCCATTTCCCGTAGGAAGAGGATATCTAAAAGGATCTTCCCACGAAATAAATGATTTAGATGGGACGAGGATGATTTTTCAAGAACCATAAAATAAAATAAATCTTTTACTTTTTATTGTTGTGGTCACCCGAAATCCTATCAACAACTATGGTTGAATACTAGTATGATAATTTTACCTAACATAGTCATTCGCAAAACATTAATTTTAAGTAGATATTGTATAACACTGCCTGTCCCTTCCGGTATTCAGACTATTACGGAAATAAAAAACAAAATGGTGACGGGTTCATTCGTGTTTGATGCTCCTGCATTATTTATTGTTTGCTTTGAAAATGCATGTCACGGCTTCGAATAGCTGGTGGGTAAGATTACACTCGGTGTTGTGGATAATGGAAAATCAGCTGTATTGTAAAAAATTGAATTCTACAAACTTTACATATGAGACTCCGTTTCCTGACCTAATTTCATAGAATTGATTATAAAATATGTCTCTAGCGATGTACGAACATTAAGTCAATTTTTCTTCCAAGAGTATGACATGTTTAGAAGATAGGTATACGAATATAAGTTACATACTCACGCCTTCTTCTCATGGAGATGGGAGGCAGAAACAACTAGAGAACGCCACCTGCTACCAATATAAATTATGAAATAAAAACTAATCATAAATCAAATTACAAGTACTTTTGCATACACAAAAGATCATGATTTATAACAAAAATATTTTAAACTTTCGAATAACATGAGTAATACCTAGTCCTGAATTTCGGTTGTTTGACATGAATATTGACTTAGTACGTCTACTTTTCGTGTACCTAATGTTATTATTAGCCTATATTTTTGAAAGCCTTCGAATGTTTCATTATTTATTTCTTTATAGTTAATTTAAATGGTACAACACCAATTACATTAATTAACATAGAAACTTAAAAAGGTACCTACATAATGTTGATAAATATGTTTACTTAAAAACAACCGACTTCCAAAAAAAACACTAAAAGACGTGAAAAATAACATTAATTTCGGAAGTCGGTGTCTTTGGTGTTATATTTTCGATTTTGGCCACCGACTTCCGAAATTAATGTTATTTTTCACGTCTTTTAGTGTTTTTTTTGGAAGTCGGTTGTTTTTTTTGTAAAAAAGTTTTTATTTTTCACTTTTCAGTTGCGGTACCTACCCCACGCAAATTCGTATACCACTTCTTGGTGTGTAAATAACAATGACAGGAAATTATTAACACATCATCCATATAAACTACGTGGAAAAATATGCAGTATTAAGGATAACTCAAAAACTACTGGTCAGACCCTGATCAAATTTAAATGGGACCACATGTAAAGCACCACCTATCAAATAAAAAAAGAATCATCCAAATCGGTTCATCCAGAAAAAAGTTATGAGCTAACACACATAAAAAAAAAAAAAAAAAAAAAAAAAAAAAAAAAAACATACAGACGAATTGAGAACCTCCTCCTTTTTGTGAAGTCGGTTAAAAACTAACATCGAACAGTACACTCTCGTGAATACTTTTTCTCACAGAACACCAGACCTCATCAACATCATCAGCCTATCTATATTCGTCCACTGCTGGACGTAGGCCTCTCCTAGTGAACGCCACTGAGCCCGATCTTCGGCTCTCCTCATCCAGTCTCTGCCAGCCGCCTTTCGCAAGCGGTCACTCTACCTGGCCGGCGGGCGTCCCACACTACGTTTGCCTAAACGCGTTCTCCACTCTAGAACTCGTTTTCCCCAACGATTGTCGGTTCTGCGAGAGATGTGACCAGCCCAGACATATTATAGGCATAGTTTTACTCCATTCATCTGCAAACACATCACACTCAGGGTTGGTAGTGGCGAAGGGCGTTGAGCATATTCAAGGTACGACACACTGGGGATTCGGCGTTGACGACGAAGTTTTGGATACCGGTTGCGCAAACAGATTGCGCGAGCGGCTCTGACGGTGGAAAGAAATCAATCCTAGTGATTGACAGCTAACAGTTAGTGTATAAACCAACAGGTTATTTGAATGCACCAACCTCACTGCAGTGCGTTTATAGTGTGAAGACTCAGTATTTATTGTTACAGCTGTGGGTTCGTGCAGTTCTGCCTTTGAAATAGAGTTCCTGGGATTTCACGTCGATGTATTATGTACGGAAATATTTATTCATTGAGGTGGCTTAGCTTTGAGTCTCATAGACTAAGAAATACACTCCAGACAAGTGCAGCTGAGCGAAATTAATATTGGATTAAAAATATACCTACATGTTTTTTTATTCAAAAGATAAGATCTAATAAGTAGGTACAGCAGATAGCGGTGAGGGCAGTGGTGGTCCAGTCGTAACGGCCTAGACTTGTAGGTCGTGGGCCTGAACCCAGACGGGCGCTTTAAAAAAAAAAAAAAAACTTTATTTCAGACCTAAGCAGTTCATACGTAGCGCTTATGCACGTACGTACGTGCTTTGCTTTATGTAATTTATTTCATCACCAATGCCCTCAAAACGATGAAAGAAAACATCGTGAGGAAACCAGTATGTCCTAGAACTAAAGATTCAAAGACATGTGGCATCTACCAACCCGCACTGGGCCCGCATGATGGATTACGGCCCACTAACTCTCACAGAGAGGAGGTCTGTGTCCCAGCAGTGAGAATGTTATAGAGTAATGCTAATTAGGTACAGTTAAACGCATGTCAGCGGTAACAATTGTACTGCGAAAAACGTTATTGGTTTGAAGTAAAGGCGCTGCCTTCAGGGATGGGCATACGGTTGACTGTACCCAAATATTTTATTGTTGCGATACATCATTTGGTTCAATACTTGCTCCGACCCAGAAAAAGGACAAAGACCGTATTCTACAGTATTAAAAAGCTCATAAATGAAAAAGTCTCTTAATTATGTTCTCTGCAATGAAATACGCTCGATGGCTACATTCAGACGTGATAAAGGGGCTCCATTGAGAACAATAGTTTAACATTACTCACAGTGAGCGAAACATAGCTAAGTGTAATTTAAACTGAGAGAAATGGATCGGTAACCTTAAAATGTTATGGGGAAAGAACATTATTTTAAAAACAAGCGAATGTAGTTTTGGAACGAAGTTCCTTATCGCACGGTACGGACTTGGCGGATGGGGGCTATGCGAAAGAAAGTGTAAGAATTTTCCGTCACGAGTTTCCGTCACGAACCTTTCTTTATTTGTTTGTTTGGTTGAACGCGCTAATCTCAGGAAATGCAGGTTGGAATTGAAAAAGACTTTTAGTGTTCGATAGTCCATTTATCGAGGAAGGCTTTAGGCTATATAACATCACGCTACGACCAATATGAGCGGAGCATAAATGAAAAATGTTGCAAAAATGGGGAAAAAAACCTTTTGAGAGCTTCCGTTGCGAGCACTGCGTAAACGGTTAAAGTTACACAAAAATCATGTATGACGGAATAGTTTCCCTTTAAAAACTCAAAAAAAAAAATGTGACAGCATAATGTCTATCTTATAAAGTTGACTCAATATAACCCTTTTTAAGGTAATCAAATTTGTTCTATGGATGTTCTAAAAATACTACGAAAGGAAATTCGTTCCAACCGAGTGTTCCACGACACTCATGCATCTTTTAAATGTACTTTGTAAAGGATATTCAGAACTGACAACTAATTTGCAATGTTAACGAGCAGAGTTCACAGAGCGGCCAGGAAATTTTGAAGACATAATTATCGTATGGTATCATAAAACATTTATGAAATTTTTTGTAGCCTGATTATTATACTCGCAATCGCAGTAGATTGCATTATGACAGTACAAACATACATTGCTTATATCTAGTTATACATTAGACGAGTATTTAAAATCCACACAAGTCGCAACGAACATTGTTGAACTGTCAAAATACAACCTATTATGATCATAAAAATGTGTCAAGCAATTAGGACGCGGGCAACCACGTGCAAGCCTAAGCCTTAATAAATAAACCCCTCAATTTAAATTTAAACTCAAATAAGCCTCAAAATTTTCGCTAACATGAAAAGCAATTCCGGGAATCTCTCTTCACGGCAGTGATGGCAAAATAATCCCATGTTTTCTAAGACATCGCCCCTCATTACTTGCGCTTCGGAGAGTTTCGGAAATGTGTGTAGGTGTGCATCCGCCCATACAATGTGCTAATATTTTGATGGGGGTTCACGTACCTATGGTTATATTAGGGCATCTGTCCTAACGCGGGCGATTAACGAAAAACAAATAGAGCTAGCAACTAAAAATGAGTTGGCGAGCAACGAGCAGCGTGTACGCGGCAGCGACTAGCGATTACTTGCTGGTATACGTATGTACCAAGAGTGAGTCTCTCAGCGAGTGTTCTTCTCGCCAAGCGAGCGTCGCTGAGCGAGTACTCTTTTTGATAGCTTATCGCTGCGACCAACGAGTACTCGATTGATTTATGATTTATGATTGTATTTCTGTAAGTAGGTTTGTACAAACACTTTTACACGTCAATCATATTTTAAAACTAGATGAGGTCGGGGTTTCCTATCTGACTTCTCTGAGGAAAAAGGCCGAAACAAACTAAGAGGTCTCAGTCTCTTATAAAGTCCAGACATAATCTTGGTCAGATCACGTGAAGACCATGTAGATTTGTGTCTGAAATGGTCTTTTGAGGAAATACCACACAGAATGAGTGGACCTGTCCAGTCAGTGCACGCATTTATCACTAATCGTGCAGCTCAACTCAGTGTGAACAGTCAGCGATCAACTATTAATATTATGTATTTATTTTACTTACACGGGACCTACAATCTTTTGTAAGTTTCTTGAGCGAGAAAATTCGTTAATATCTAGTCGCTTCCTCGTCGGAGGTGGGGCAGGCGCCTCAGGCGGGAGAGGACCCGTCAAAGTTAAGTCGTGTGGACATAACGTGTCGTCTGACTGAAGTTTGCGTATAATCTTGAATGAACTCGGCTAGGCAATTTGGAAAATATCGTAACCCTAATTGGTGTTGAGCTTAAATCAAAGTCAAACCGTTTGATCAAACTTTGGAACATAATTATTCTCATCGAGGAGGGCTCGTAAAAACATAAATGTTTTCGGTTTTTATTATGTTTTATTATTTTACTTTAAGAAGTGTTGTGAAGCCGTTAAATGCTAACTCTTTACCGATAGATAGAACATTACTATAACGTAGAGAACATGAAGCAATAAAGGAAAACATTTTGACTTGAATATTATAGTGAGAAAAGCTATGAAAATTGTACTCATTGAATAGTCACCCTACGAATGACTTGCCGAATCTCTCAACCCCTTTTTCAGCATAATAAATCTTTTCCGCGTTTTCCATTTCTCCAACGAAGGACTACCTTAAAACCACGTAAACAAAACTCAACACAAACAGAATCTTAAACATAATGTCAGCAATAAAATATGAATCAACAAATCGATTTGCCATCCCCCTCTAACCTTAGACAAAGTAAAGGACAGGGCACTCATCCCTTTGGCTCAACTCCAACTTTAGGTTGCAAACCTGACCGGGATTACGACAGGTGATTCAATTTAAGGTGTGTACCTTTTAGGGTTGTCTGGTACTGTTATGAACCACATATCATACGTGACAAAAAAAAAAACTCTCACCTTATAAGGTGTTCCGGATTGAGTTGTGGAATATAGAGGACAGAGACTCTTTGAGAGGCTTTTGATTCTTGGTTTCATACTTTTTTTTTGCACTGGTTATGATTCTTTTTATCAAATCCTACGATTTTTTTATATTAGATTATGATGCGACTACGATGATTATGAAACGTCTAATGCGGCGGGTCAGTGTGGCTGTTGGCGTGGCGACGGCGACGCGTCGCCACGCGCTCATGTCTCTGCAATTCTCTCGCAGAGTTACGAAATTAGGTTTGGTATTTAATTAATAATAATGTATTTTTGATGTGAAACATCTATAGTCGCGGATAAAACCGATTGTAGGCGTGGCAACGCATGCCGTGGCGACGAGTCGCCACATTATACGATGTTATGTTTCACATCTGCCAGGCGTCCCGTGACGGCACAATTTATTTTATGCCATATTAATTTCCTTTGTTAAACCATCCTTTCATGGATATTTACTATACAAAATAGTATCGATATTTCACATCTGCCAGGCGTCCAATGTCAATATATGGTACAGTGTATCTAAATTCGACTTCAGGCTAATAATAAATAATAATAGAATAATAAATATCAATATTTTATCCATCAAATATTAATTTAAATATTTAATTTGGGTTGGCATCCCAAGTCCCAACATTAGTACAATCACCTTCTGATGTATAAATAAATAAAAACTGCGAGGGCCCGACTATTAATAAACCCTTGAATACATTATAAATAAGTATCTTCAGTAATTTATTCATTTAATTATTCATATCTTTATTGCAGAGTTAATCGCATTGGATTAGTATCCAGTCCTTTACTTATTACTTTTTTATTCTGATCATGTTTTATTTTATAGTTTTTATGGCCAATTGTATTATTTTATGGCTTTTTAAAGGCAGTTATTTTAATTGAGTACTTTTAAAATACCAGTAGGTACTTAAGTAGTAAAGTAGTGCCAAAGGCACATTTTGATACAGTATAGAATGTTACAAGTAGATACTTTATTGAAATGTGCCTTAGAAACTATTAATTTCCCTGACATTACATACATAGGTAAAACTAGCGAAATTAATAGTTTACCAAATTGACTACCACCTTAAATTGTCTTTATACACACATCACAACTATCATCCAGGCTGTTGTATGAAATGACTATAAACGGCAAATTGACGTAGTGTGTCAATTTGATAAGCAATAAAGTTCCCTGAATGTACCTTCTTTATACGTGAATAGTTAATGTTATTGAGAAATACTTATTAATGGAAATTGTAATATATTTAGTTTTAGGTAGAGCCATTAGTGATTAGTGCTTTGATCTTAAGCTAAGCATATACGATAATTAATTTTAGGCTCAATTTTGCTAGCACTATATACCTATTGTAATATCGTAAATGATTACATAAGTAACATCAATCAAATACGAAGATATTAAACGTAGGGCGCTGAAAGTCCGATGTAACATGTTGACTCGCAGATTTGACGCTCGCTGTAGCAAGGCAGTCAAAATAACGCTTTTCCGGAAGTGTTTTACACGTGCAGCCTGTGGACCAACAATACTCAGCGGGCTATCAGCGCCCTACGGGTGCAATATAATAACGGGTTCAGGATGTTGATGGGGCTGCCCAGTTTCTGCAGTGCATTAGCACACGTCGATAGCTTCCACGCCATCGTCAGACAGAAAACTGCCTCTTTGATCTGTAGAGTGCGAGAAAGTTCCAACTCCATCCTGAAGACCATAGCGGGGAGGTAAAAGTCTCCTTTGTTAGGTGATGTTGTTCAAAGATGCATTTTGAACAACAGCTTTGTCTCAATTGTCTCTAAATAGATTATAGAAAGAAGAAAGAAAGAAAATACGTTTATTTGCGGTAAACATGACGCAGAGAAAAACACACAAACACAAAAAAGAACAAGGGGAGAAATATGCGTCACATCCACGCAAAACGGCAATCGATCAGCATAATGCTACGACTCTATGCGAGACAGAGCCCCAGCGATGGTTTTCAGTGATAGCCGGCGTTGACGTGATGACGTCTACAAGTAAGGATAAGTCAGTCAGTATACGTTTACTAACATGGGTATAAGTTATCTTTTTGTTTACTAACCCATATGGATGTTGCTTATCCGATCTTCGATCCGATGTTATCTATTGCCTGCAATCGTGTTTAGCCAGTAACTGGATTGTGGAGGTCAGATATGCATTCGCTCCATGTAACATACTTGTATTCAGCTGCATCCGGTTAGACTAGAAGCCGACCACAACATAGTTGGAAAAAAGCTGGTGCCTGGTCTTCAATCAATTCAAAATTAGTCAATTCTGGGGTGTATACTGGGATTCAAAAAAAATACAAATAAATTGGGTTTTTCGAATCCCATGAATTTTCGCCTAGGTTTTGTACGCTTTCTTGTTGAAAATGGATCACACTATTATGTCCTGAGGGCCTAGACAAAGTAACATTCAATTAGCGATGCCGCTAGTAGAAAGCCAAAAAATGTATAGAATTGACATAAGCTATCGAAATGTCACGTGATCATAGGTTAATGAATATAAATTAGCTAGACAATGTTAACATCATGCGATTCTATGAAACGAATCGACAGCGTCGAACGATTACTTCCATAAAGATGCGTAGCCAAATGGCACTTTTTGACAAGCGTTATCGCTAGTTTTCGATTCGTATGATGCCAAATATTAGCGTAAGCGGTAGCGATTGTAGAAATAGAATCGCTCCGAAGCGAATGACATTTGTCTAGGCCCTCTGGAAGGAATACGTCAAATTACAAGTCACCACATAAGGAACGCTTGTGCAAAAAAACTTACTTAGTGCTAACTAAGGAAGGATTTCTTTTAGATCACCCTCTATGATTTTTTTTTATGGAAGTTCGTAATTTTTGCCAATGGGATAATCCATCAGGCATGGCTTGTTTATCCATAAAATATTAATAAATACGGCACAAAAATAACCCAGTCCCTTGCATGTCATTGGCCTTACATTGCGATGGTCGAGGCCAAGGCCTCAGCGAACATTTTTGCATATTTTAACCCTTCGCAGTCCTCATACAAGTTTAATGATCGCTAAGACAAATATCATTGAGGCTCGCGTCTTATTCATTTGTTTTATGAATGCAGACAATTTAATTTGATTAGTTTAACGACAAGAAAGGAATTTCGAAATAGAAGCGATATGAACGAAAAATACCATCTAGACGTTTGATAATCTGGTTGTCTTTTTTAATCTATAATCAATGAACAACAAAATCAATGAAAGTTATTACCTTTCCAGGTCAACGTTAATCATGAAAGGCCTTGCAATAAGAATATGTACAGACCGTTTCATTAAAGTAGGACATTCACGATCGTCGTCAAACCATTAGTTACTCATTACAATGTCACTCTTATCTTGGTTAAGTAAGGTACAATATTAGGGAGCTGCAGTATTGTCTCTCCTTGTCCCTCTAATTCATCCAAAAGTTATCTGTAAAAGATCGTTTTTAGCGATAAGACCGCCCATTGTGTCACCCTATGTAAATTTTCTACGTTTATATCTGTAATTTTTATGGTCTACATAATAAATGGTATTCTATTCTATTCTATAAATAGAATAATTGCCGAAATTGTTTATTTCTTTCTGTCATTAAAATTTCACCGAGAATGTTGTGTTTCAGATTCTGGAGTGAATCGCGGTAGGTATCTACATACCATAATAATGTATATGGTATCTAGGTACCTAACGCGACGCTATACGTTGCGTATCCACACTCACTTCACTTAAATTAGTCAGGGCTCTTTTATCCGTGGAATAAAATTAACGACTGACAGTTCTAGTATGGAAAAACTGTCAAAAATTCAAAATTTATTCTTAGGATTAAGTCTCCCGCAAACAGGCGCGACGCCACAGCATAACTCAAAGGCACCGCTCGTAGCGCGACACGCGGTGCCTTTGTGACGTGCTGTCGCGTCGCGCCAGTGTGCACGAGCCTTAAGACGTATTCTAGGTATAAAAGTTTAGTGAAATTCGCCCTAAGATAATGTTATTTTGTTTTTATCATCATTACATACGGGATAAGAACTGACAATACATTTCTTTTGTATAAGGATTTGTTGCTAAAGGATTATCCCGGAATGACAGAAAAACATAAGCTGGTTACACCGTTGAGTGAAATATTATGGGATTAATCCGGGATTAAGGAATATATCTTCATAGCATGATGTGAGGATTTATGTTCATGATTAACGTTCTACGTGTTGCTATGTGAATATACCATAACGTCACGCCTGATTTCGCCCAAAAGTTAGGCAGAGTGTTACCTACCGTAAAAGAACATGAGCATGAGATGCTACCACTTTATGAATATTATGTTTAAATAAACATTTAGAACTAGGTATAGTGTATTTATTTTATTTGTTATTTTTAATTTTCGTATGCTTTATTGGTTGACGTCATCACGTCAGCGCCGGCTGTCGCTGAAAACCAGCGCTGGGGCTCTGTCTCGCATAGGGTCGTAGCATTATGCTGAGCGATTGCCGTTTTGCGTGGATGTGACGCATATTTCCCCACCACTCGTTATTTTTTTAATTGTGTGTTTTTCTCTGCGTCACGTTTACCGCAAATAAACGTATATTCTTTCTTATAAAATAACTGTGAGATTATGTTAATAAATTGCTGTGACGATCTCATTCCATTGTCTATTTTCTATATAGTGCATTTCCGAAGGTATTAATTCTTTATAATCCGCCAGGTCATAAGCCCTAAAACTGGTCAATAGTGTTGGTAACTTATTTGTTAAAACATACCAGACAATCATGACCGGTGTAAAATCCGACTCAAAAGACTATGTCCATAATACAGTACAATAATCGAAAACCCGCCAAAAGTTATTACATAACGAAATAAAAAATCACCACTTAATTTGCCTATATTAAATAATAACAGCGATAGCAATCAAGAGAATGCTAATCCAAATGATGGATTCGGCTTAATCCTTTCTGTATCGCATTTCCATTATTATTATTTTCATTTGACACACCCGTATTGTTTATTTCTCGGAATCAATTGAAAGGCTTCCTTCAAAGGTTTATTTATTTACAATCTGGAAGAGGTTCTGAAGTGTTTGTTTCGCTGTTATTTAAGGAATTTTCTGACTTTTGTTTGATAAAATATTCCATTTTCTTTATCCGGATTAGAGGTGATTTGATGATGAATTTGCATGAGGCTGCACGTACTAAGCCGGTAATATTTACCTTTAAATAATAGTATGATGTACGGTCACCAAATATGAGAAATTACTAGGGTCGTCGCTATAGTTGAAGTTTAGATAGAAACGGTTTAAAAAAAAAATAGAAAAAATAACAGGTTATTTATCAAATTAAATTTCATTCGAAAACATCCATTGGTTTCTTACTAAACTTCAACCATATCCCACGACCCTGGTTACTTATCACATTTGGTGACCGTACACAGGTATAGTAAAATTCTACAATTAGCAAACTTTATTTGAGGTATATTTCACCCATCACATTCACACATACATTTTGTTACCTTTTAGTCCTAAGTTTAATTAATTAATTATACGTAAACCGTTGCATTTGTTACTAAAGTTTATATTCCTTATTGTCTGTCGAAAGAGACTGGATCCTGCGACACAGGGTATCCTAGTGCGGGATCCAGTGTCTTACCTAAGTATTGTAACACACGTTTATGAATCAATAAAACCTTTATTATTATTATTATTTATTCCGAACATATTCTTGGCATTTTAAAAAGTAAGTGTAATTCATTAACATAATAACTGGCTCCCTTTGCAAGGTATATGGCAATATAATAACTACAGGGTCAAATTAAATTAGCTAGCGAAACGTCGAGACGTGATGGGTATCGATATCTTAACATGATAAAACAAAAATAGAAATTAATTTGATGTTTTTTTTTTTGTGGGGTCATCGACGTCAGCTCGGGTATTTGTTGCAGTAAGATGGTTGAAGCCGTGATATAGTTATAACCCGAGGAATATAAGTATGATACGAGCACGATTTAGTAATATAAATATCTAATTAGACTAATTCAATTAATCTAGTGAAATTATTGTAAAAGAGGTGTGCAGAGTGCGGGGCTCCCCGTGGCATTGCTGTTGCGCGCCCGCACATCGCGGGAATCAGTTAATTTTTAATTTTGTTGATTCTTTGACTAAATATAAAACCAGATTATTTTTATTAATGTGATTTTTTTTAATTACTACTTATATTTTTTTTGTTTTGGTTGTGACTATTGACTAATAAAATAAAGTTATTTGATTGCAAAGTTTTATTTAAAAAAAAGTACCTAATGTTGTTGTACAGTCGCCAGCAGGTCAAGTTACACGAAACTGTCAAATTTCTCCAAACGATTTTAAACCTTAAAGTTTTGTTGGTTAAGTTCAAAATCGAATGTGAGAATCTGACAGTTTGTGGTAACTTGATGTGCTGGCGACTGTACAAATCAAAGAAAATATATACTTATAATTATTTCACTACATTTGTCTAGTAAGTTAGTCATGTTACTAGATCGTCATCGTATCATAGTTATATTCCTAGTAAGACAGTTATGAACCGCTTTCATATAACTATATTACGGTATATAACTATATCCCTTGGGCTTTAGTTGGCGGTGTGATACCCCCGTGCCTCGGAAAGCACGTTATGCCGTTGGTCCTGCGCCTGATCTCTCTCCGGTCGTGCCGGATTGCCGTCCCATCGGACTATGAGAGTGAGGGAAGAGAGAGTGCACTTGGGTCTGCGCACACACTTGTGCACTATAATGTCTCCCGTATCGAAGGCTAGTTTCCTTTGAGATTGGCCGCCATGGCCGAAATACGGTCTGGAGGACTATATATCCCTTGGGATATAACTATATCACGGCTAGTAAGATGGGTGACATCTTACTGTGACATTATCACTTGAAGTATCAGTATAAAAAACATTTATTTTGTGTAAACTTCGCAGACGTGATTGGTATAGATTTCTAAACACGATAAAACATATTTTTCAATTCATACTTCATGTAACACTACCAGCGTTCGTTGGCCCTTAAAAGAAACATCAAATATCTTTATTTTTTATTTTATCGTGTTTAAATATCGATATCTATCACGTCTGTGGAGTTTCGCTAACTAATTTAATTCGACCCTGTATCAGCATTGTCAGGAATATGTGTACCTATCTTTCAGGCGCTTAATAAATAAGTTAAGGATTTCAAATACGGGACTTCTGTATATTTTTCACTTCAGTAACTACGATTTAAAACTTCAATACAAACGTTTCCCTTTCAGTATAAATGCGGTAACATTTAAATTCTATTGAGATCCGTCTGTCACACGTTTTAAGCCCTTTCACGAAGCAAATTGAATCTATTCACTATAATTTCAAAAGAAATGCAACGATTTTATGACTCAAATACAATTATGAAGCATATAAAGGCTCCTGCACACAGGCGCGACACGCGACGCAAATCGCACGCGACACAAAGGCACCGCCTCTTCTCATCTACTTGTTTCACGTGCAATCTGTTACTTGTTACAGAAAGAAAAATGTTTAAGTACTTAAGACGAGTTCACAGGCAAGTTTTGTCAATATACTTATATATACCTAAAATACAAAAATGTTTCTACCTATGTCCGTTATAGACATTATAACCATCCAACCGATGTGCTTCAAATCAGTTTCATTAGAAAAGCAATAATGCGAAAATGATTTTAGACTACTAAAACAATGGAAAAACATAAGGAAAGTAATAAATAAATTACGTTTATTTGCGGTAAACATGACGTAGAGAAAAGCAAACCAATACAAAAAAAAACCTTCATGAATGGACTGAATGTGCATAATGCTTTGCTTTATCACACGCCGGGTATCCACCAATATCTTAAGGCGACAATAAGTTCCTGCGACCTTGAGCGAGTGGGAGGAGCATGCGAAACTTTTAAGCGAATATAATTGCACAGAGCGTTAGCGTCTACCCGGACATTAGTCAGCGATGCACTGCCGCCCGTCGCCCGCAAGAGCCCCCGCTTCAACGCGCATCAAGTTTATTCGCAAAAACAACCCACCTTGATTTATCAAACAGAATACAAATAAAAGCCGTATACAAATATTTGGGTAATTAAATTGTTTTTAGATGGTGCAGATTTCATGAAAATACGCCCGATAGTTTTTGCGTGATTATCGTTTTTGTGTTCGCGTTAGACATTACTTTACAAATTAATTACACTATGTTATAAAAATATAATTTCAAATATTCACATATCAAATTACGAAGAAAATAGTCTTGTTTATCATATATTTTTTTTAAACAAATACGACTATTCGTTTAGACGTGATGTTCAATTTGAAATCATTAAAAGTCGTATATCTGCGCCTTAATAGATTATAAATATACCGAGTTCAAGCAGATATTTATTGAAGTGAAAACTTCTTCAGCCGCGTTGAGTGATTTTCAGTAGGGGCAAAACATGAGTTCGCGTCACCGACATGCTAATGTGACGTGTTGCGCCAGACTGGCGACGTGCAGCAGCTTGTGTACATTTGGGGTTTTCATTTCCGTCTGCAGTCCCCATGACTACCAATTTTTTTATTTACTTGAATGAAAATATTCAGTACTTATATCACACGGGCGCTTTTTTATTAAGTGCACTCGAATTTCAACTCTCGCCGTTGGGCATAGCGTTGAGAATCCAACAGGGTGCATACCAAATGCGTTTGAAAAGTGCATTCTTTGGATTTTTAACCCTCGGCGCTAAGCCTATTCTTGAAAAACCAGTGCAGGTTAAAAATACCTCATGCGTTAGTGCGAACGTGGGCTAAGACGATAACTGTGCTTTCCACGTACAATGCGCAACTCTATTCAGAAAAGAAAATTTCAATATAAATCAAATTGTTAAAACGCTACAAAGCAATGCAGAAATAAACTTGAAGAATAAGAGACTCTACAACAGTGCTACAATGTGGGGTTAGGGTGATTACGGAATAAACTTTTTCCTTCTCTTTATATCCAGAAGTCTAACAAAAGTCGAAACTTTGAAATGATGTAAGTCACAATACAATGCGTGCTTTTTCAGATTTTCTCTTTAGAAATTAAAGCCATCAACTTATTATATCAAATGGAACCTTTCAATTTACCTTTTCAGACTAAAGAAGAAGTGAGAAAGCCATTTAATGACAGGATTGAGACCAAGACTCTGTTCTATATTTAGTCGCCAAAATCGTAAATAAAACCGCGCTATGACGTTAATCCAAGTTCTACACAAAAAAAAAATACTCCAATCATACTCATAACACGCATTGTAACAAGAAAATAATAAATAAAGAATAAAGCAAGCTAAAGCAAACTTGGCCCGATCCCCTTTTAATTTTAAACTAGGTCACACGAAGCTCGGTTTGCGGTGTTTCAAATCGGAATCGCGCCTCTTAGGGGCCATTTGGGGCTTTACTGTGGACTATTGTACGATGAAACGTGGACGGAGACTGTAAAATGCGGATTAAGGGAAATTGGGGCGACATTTTTTTTTGTAAACACTCCAAATGAGCCACTGCCATCTATAATGATGAATAGGCTGAATACGCATTAGGTGTTCCATTGCTGATATAGAATATACCGGATACAGACAAAATGTAGTTTAACAAACATATTTTGTATAACACCGAATTTATGAACCATCCGTTTCATGTTTAAATTATGCGGTTGAGAAATTACACAAATTCGACAATTCAATTAATTTGGAGCTAGTTAACTAGTTGAAGTTCTGGTACAGCTCGCAAACAAATCGCGTCAGGTGGAACAATGTGTCTTCCGAGCCGTATTTGCTGGAATGTGGAGTGAGACAGGGTGGGTTGACATCGCCTACTCTGTTTAACCTGTACATGAATTACCTGATTGATGGGCTCAACAGAAACAATGTCGACTGTTCAATAGATGGTGTCAAGGTTAATAATCTGAGCTATGCATACGATATGGTGCTGCTGAGCCCATCAATCACTGCACTACGGAAACTGCTTGGTGTATGTGAATCCCAAGCGGTGACGCATGGGCTTACATACAACGTCAAGAAATCGCAAATGGTGGTTTTCAATTGCAAACCTGTATCGTTAGGTAACGTTCCTCCAGTGTCTATAAGCGGAACACCATTGCAGCGTGTTGCTCAGGTGAAGTAGGCACGCCACAATTGCGGCGGTAAGTCCCCTCTTTGAGGAGTGGCTTGAGAGGCGCCACGGCGTCCTCACTTTCCGCCTGACGCAGGTCCTCACCGGACATGGCTGTTTCGGGAGGTTCCTGTTTCGGATAAGGCGGGAGGAAACGCCCGGGTGTTGGCATTGTGTGGATCGACCGGAGGACACGGTGGAGCATACGGTGGAGGTCTGCCCGGCTTGGGCGGAGCACCGCCGTGTCCTCGTGGTGGCGATCGGCGGCGGTGATCTCTCGCGTCCGGCCCTGGTTCAGGCCATAGTACGGAGCGAGAGAGAATGGGAAGCAGTCACCTCCTTCTGCGAAGCAGTAATGCTCGCAAAGGAGGAGGCGGAGCGCGTGAGGGAGAGGCAATCATTGCGCCCTCACGCCCCTAGTCGCCGCAGGAGGAGACACCCTGGGCGTCGGGAGTCGATAGCCGACTCCCGGCCACCGTAGGCGCGGGCCTGCGGACGGCGAGCAATGGGCAGCTCGCCGTCTGGTAAGGACCAGGCCCGGGTCGACGGCGCGTTGTGTTCCACTCGCGCCTCAAAGAGTTGTCAGCATAATTGACGGGGTCCGATAGGGCCGATGCCTGCCGGGGTCGCGGATTGTTCGAAAGAGTTACCGTGGCCCTGGCGCACAGGCAACTGAAGGAACACTGGTGGGTTTTATTCAGTAAGAGTCTGACACGCCCTTCCGCTCCGCCCAGAGCGGGAGAGGTCATTTGATGATTTCCCATCCAAAAAAAAAAAAAAAAAAGGTGAAGTAGATAGGACATGTGGTCAAGGAAGACTTATCTGATCATCCAGATTTGGACAGGAAACGTAGCGTAGGGCGTTGGCGGTTCGGTGCAATATGTTGGCCCGCAAGTTTGCACGTTGTAGTAGTGATGTGAAGGTGTACCTTTAAAAGGCCTATTGCCAAACCTTCTACACGTGAAGCTTGTGGGTGAAGATACGCAGAGGGCCTACAACGTCCTGCGCGTTCAGTATAATAATGGATTGATTATGTTGATGGGGCTTCCGTGCTTTTGCAGCGCTTCGCAGATGTTCGCGGTAGCCCGTGTTTACGATTTTCATACCATAATGAGGAAGAGGGTGGTGTCAATAATGGGTAGGATGCGTAGAAGCCCCAACAGCATTCTAAAAACATTGGTTGGCAAGGTGGACAGGCTCTTTATTAGGCACTGGGTGCAGAGGCATGCGCCAACATGTGTTGAGTCTCATAGTTATTAGTTGTTGTTAGGTAAGTTTGCAAGTTTTACTACCATAGTTTTTAAGTCGTTGTTACTAATACTATATATGTGTACTTTTCCGCGATAAACAAAAAATATTGTTGGAGAAAATCCAAAAGTGCACGACTCATAATGCTCAATAATTAGAAAATATAAAAAAAAAAAACTTAAGTCGTTCAAAATTAATTGCCGAAAAAACAGCTGTAGTAGGAAGAAGGTACTGCACAAGCGCCCCTGGTGCAATAAATGTACATAATATCTATAGATATATCACCATCCAAATGTTAATTTTCTATGGATATATATAGATATACAGTCTTGTAGTTTTCGTTTTTTATTAATTGCAATTAAACGACACTGAATTAATTAATCATTCGCATTCAGTGACCTACAATCGTCGTATAGAATATAAAAAAAAAAAAATACTCAAATAATGGATTTTTTCACAAGTTACAGTGTTTCCGGGTTTCACACATGACGGACAGGATTTTTTTTTGACCTATTTTGGTGTTTTTTCCAATTCTATTGCAGTAAATCAATTTTTAAAAAGTATGAAATTAATCTCCATTAAATTATCTCGACAATAGTATGCAAAATATCTTGATTCCGTGAACTAACAAGGCTATAATAATAAAAATAGCCGCCAAAATGAGGCGAAAAAATTTTTTCGATCGTAAAGCACTCTCTGATGCTTCGTATCATGAGTCGTGCAATATATAAAATAGTTATTAAAGTCATGAAAACTGTTAAAAATATGGTAACAATAAGCATTATTACGCGAACAAGTATCAACGTTGATTGCCAAAAAACTTTCACAGCCGACATTTGAATCTGGCACACGAAAAGACGTCGAAAACTTTTTCCATTTTCAAGTTGACTGACGAAAAGTTTGAGTTGAACAAACCCGAATCAGGAAAACTCGCTCACACACACACACACAGATTTCCTTTGTAACTACATCAATTGTCCCACTCAAACGCACGACGGTGAAGTATGCACAGTATCGCACTTTTCAAATATATTAAAAGCGTATCAGTTAACTCAAACAAGAACATAAAATTTCGTTTTCTGCAAGTGACATCAAAAAGTTTATCAGATGCTGGTACCTTTGATTGCTCTTTAACGCTGTCAGGGCCCTGTCATTAGATAAGAACTTCGAGTCTTCGATATTGTTAACAACATAAAGTTGGGGGAGAAAACAAGAGAAGAGTAAATATAACGGATCCTTTGGAGATATTTAGTTCGTGAGAAGAGTGTGAGTGAGAGTGTGTGTGTCAAAATGAAGGATCGGTACATTGTTGTAGTTTTCAAATGTTGTGAATTTTATCTATAAAAATAAGAAATGAAATGATGTTCGTTGTTAAGCGCATAACTTGAGACAACAGGACTAATTTGGCGTCGCACCAGGCGGCGGCCGAATTAATGACACGCGGGGTTGCGACAGTCATTGAGAGGATCCAGCAATTGGGACTCGAGGTGGCCCTGCACAAGTCCGAGGCCATGTGTTTTCATGGTCCTCGGAACGCGCCACTATCGGGTTCCCAAATAATGGCGGGAGGGGTTCACATCGGCGTCGAGTCGACGATGAGGTACCTGGGACTCGTCCTCGACAGCCGGTGGAACTTCGTTGAGCATTTCCGACGTTTGGCTCCCAGACTGGACCGGGCCGGGGCTGCCTTGAAGCGGCTCCTGCCCAATCTAGGGGGTCCAAACGCCTCCTGCCGGAGGCTCTACGCGGGGATCGTGCGGTCGATGGCCCTTTACGGGGCACCGGTGTGGGCGCGTTCATTGAGGCTCCGACCAGCACGCCGGTTGAACGCGTCCCAAAGGGTCATGGCCATCCGGCTGGTCCGAGGATACCGCACGGTCTCCTGCGAGGCGGCGAGCCTCCTTGCCGGATTGCCGCCATGGGATCTGGAGGCAAAAGTCCTCGCGCACATTTGGGAGCGGCGCGAGGAGGCGGAACGCCGGGGCGTTACTCCGCTGCCGCGAGAAATCGCGGCACAGCGGACAGAGCTCCGGCGGGATCTCATGGCGGCATGGAGAGTGCGACTGTCGCAACCCAGCGCTGGGCACGCCACAATTGCGGCGGTAAGTCCCCTCTTTGAGGAGTGGCTTGAGAGGCGCCACGGCGGCGTCCTCACCTTCCGCCTGACGCAGGTCCTCACCGGACATGGCTGTTTCGGGAGGTTCCTGTTTCGGATAAGGCGGGAGGAAACGCCCGGGTGTTGGCATTGTGTGGATCGACCGGAGGACACGGTGGAGCATACGGTAGAGGTCTGCCCAGGTTGGGTGGAGCACCGCCGTGTCCTCGTGGCGGCGATCGGTGGCGGCGATCTCTCGCGTCCGGCCCTGGTACAGGCCATGGTACGGAGCGAGAGGGAATGGGAAGCCGTCACCTCCTTCTGTGAAGCAGTAATGCTCGCGAAGGAGGAGGCGGAGCGCGTGAGGGTGCGGCAATCGTTGCGCCCTCACGCCCCTAGTCGCCGCAGGAGGAGACACCCTGGGCGTCGGGAGTCAATTGCCGACTCCCGGCCACCGTAGGCGCGGGCTTGCGGACTGCGAGCAATGGGCAGCTTGCCGTCCGGTAAGGGCCAGGCCCGGGTCGACGGCGCGTCGTGTTCCACGCGCGCCTCAAAGAGATGTCAGCATCATTGAAGGGGTCCGATAGGGCCGATGCCTGCCGGGGTCGCGGATTGTTCGAAAGAGTTACCGTGGCCCTGGCGCACAGGCAACTGAAGGAACACGGGTGGGTTTTAGTCAGTAAGAGTCTGACACGCCCTTCCGCTCCGCCCAGAGCGGGAGAGGTCATTTGATGATTTCCCATCCAAAAAAAAAAAAAAAAGGACTAATTTGGCAATTTTTTTTTTAATTTTCGTTGTAGTCGGAATAAGGTTTTTATGGAAAAAAATGGAAAATGTCCAAGTTACTATGGGATTTTTGTATGAATTATTGAAGTTTGGACAGGGCAACGTCTGTCGGGTCAGCTAATAACTAAATAAGCAGGTTACTTATTCATTCTTCGGCGCAATATCGGTACTAAAACCTTACCGATTGTCTACATTACAAAAGACAGGACTTTTAAAAGCGTTTCAATAAAGCCCTATAATGTTCTTTTGGTCGTCGTGGCCCAAAGTGAAACGAACGCCGCTATCCTGTTTCTTCAATAAATTTCACGAAACAATAATTGCACAAATTTTTGCCAACAGCGCCCACCTGTCCACGCCATTCGAGCGCCAAAAGATCCTTTTACAGTCCCTATTTTTTTTCATGAAGCGACGCGCACTTTACTTGTGGAAACCAAGTGTACAAACATGCTCTGAATGTCTGCGTAATCGCAGAAGATCTCGGTACCGTCCGAGACACGGGTGAAGTCGGTAGTGTGTGTGTGAGTTATGTGCTGACGCTACTTGTATTCACGCACACATTCACAGCATGTTTGTGCACTTGGTTATCACAAGTAAAGCGCGCGTCGCTTCGTGAGATAAAAATACTATAGCAGTCTAAGCCTTAATCCTGTGACACCGATGAATACTAATGACACTATACTGTAATAATTTCAGGGTATTTTTATTTTTTTACAGGCTGAAAACCTAACTACGTATCATAATGACGTATGTATTGAAATACATTTCATAAGCAGTGTAACATTTTTCTCGACGGGAGAGATATCTAACGGTGCCTAACAGATGGTTTTGACAGCTGTCAAAGCCACGTCACTAGCAGTGACAAGATTATCGGAAACATGGATCGATACGAGATAGATAGAATTGCGTTAAATTTTATTTCAGTGTTTGTGTTGAATATTTTCAAAATCAGCGGCGGATTTGCTATACGTTTCGAGGCCTTTGATGAAAAATCTTCAAAATGTTGCCAGCTGGCAAAACATCTAACTTTCTGGGAATTCTGTACGATATTTACTATCTATTATCCACATTGTTCGTAAAGTAATATGGACGAGCTTTGTAATCTCCAAAGGAACGCATATGTTTTCACTAATATGATCAAAACCACGTTATTTTTATCTTTTTTATTTAAATTGTCATACCTAGTACTAATTAATAATTACAAAGTACGCAGTGTCATCAAACTGAAGATTTATTACATCACAGTTGACGTTGGTACCCGCAACCGCTACCGTTGACAACTGACGACTCCTGCGTAAAGGAGACTTGACATATAAGCGTAAGTGGTACGACAGGATAGGACTGGCATCTAATTATATGAAATACATAGATATAGAAACGAATAGGAATGAATTCTATGAGAAAATCAATACAAAAGTTTATTCCTAGGATCCGAAAAATGATGGACCAAACAATATTCGGTTATATTACACTGTCATATAAAAGTATCATGTTGCGTCACTTGTAGCCATAGATTTTTCAATATCGCCACATACATTGTTTCCAGATAAAACCTACCTATTGTAAATACATTCGCCCAACCCGGATAGCTATTCGGCGGGGTAATTACGTAACACACTAACAGTAGCAATGCCTTTCATTTTGACAATTCATCAACATTCATTGCGTTATTTACGTTGTTGAGCAGACAATATTTCGAACATATGAAGCAATGGATTAACAATATCCTTCAAAATGATTGTGATTGTCGCAATTAGGGTAGGTCAAAATTGAATCAGAATCGTCTTCAAAGTTCACCCACTTCAATGTAAATGGGACTTTAAACTTGTAGAATATATCATGCAAATCTACTGGTGTGAATTCTACTTAAGTTTCAAAGTTATGTTAAGTTTAACCAAGTTCTGACTGCGACTTGTGCGCTCAGATTATGACGTCGAAACTCTGTGGTGTAATAGGCTAAAGAATAAGTTGAATTCGGGGAGAACATCCTAATGATGCGTCATTACTTTGAAGTTGCATCGTGGATGTAAAACTAGGCATAGATCGAAAATGACGTTTTGTAATTTTTGGATTGAGTATACTATCAGGAGACGTTCAGAGGGCTATAATTTAATAAACGCGACGAGTGACAAGCGACAATTCGATTATTTTTTTGTGCTTTACTGAACAGCACTTGTCGTGAACATGTGAAAATGTTGTAATTTAGTGACAAACACTTCGCATCGTTAGTTATATTTAAAAGGCCTCTGGTAGTCATTTGGCGACTGCATACTCATTTCTAACGACGAAAAACGATAAAAAAGACAAGTAAAAAATGTGTCTTAGATATTTACAAATATGTCTATCAATTAGTGCGCCAAAATGCGTCCATGCGAGCAAACCCGTGGTCACCAGTTTTTAATATAACTCAAAACTGACCACACTACGTTCAAAAGTATTTCCTTTTTCCGGTCAAAGAGAACTACAGTCCTTTTACCGATCGAAAATGACCGAATCACTTCAAACATGGGTAGCCAGAGCTCAGCGAAGCAAGAAATCAGTGCGCCCCGAGTATGGTCTTTTGATTTCGAAAGGACCAACCCGCACCGTTTTAGATGACCGCAGTATTAAACCTACTTTGTTAAGACTTGTGGTCGTAGTATATTCCAGGCTTAAACTTGATAGTGGTAGGTAGTACATTAAGCGAGGATATTTACAAAGTTATCTGTACTATGCTTGTTTGGACACTGCTAATCTCAAAAGGAAAGGTAATCTGACAACTAGTCTTACCAAGGGATATCGTGTTACCCAGGAACTGAGTTGTGGAGGTCAGATAGGCAGTCAGTAATTGTAAAATACTGGTCTTCAGCTGCATCTGGTCAGACTGGAGGCCGACCCCAACATAGTTGTACAAAGGCAGGCAGATTGATTAAATTTCAAAAGGAAAGTTAAAAAATATTTACTAACGTAAGTATTGATATTTCGCCGTCACAGTGCTAGTAACAAAGTGGGTGTCACACGAACGCTGAGAAAAAAATCTTAATGACGCTTCTTGAGTGAAACTGGAGGAATAAAGAGCAAATCTTTTTTTCTAAGAGTCTGTACGTAATTAGAGCAACGATTTTCTTTTACGTCATGAATTTAGAGATCAATTATTACGTTTGTTTTTTTTTTGCAAAACTTTACTAAACCAAGTTTTATGAAAAAACATTACATTAAAAGTCAAAGCATTTAATTTGACTTGAATTTCCGAAAACTCAGTCAGAATGTAATGAAACTAAATATTTACCTAATCAAGACAAACTTTCAAAGAGTAGTAATTGAATTAATTAATTAGATATAATTAGTTTTCTAACTTGTCTAATTTAGGCAAACTTACAAATAAAGCCGGGAGCAGACAACTCTAGCAGAACAATTTCTATGAAAACTTCATGAAAATTGTTCTACAAGAATCGCGAGGCACCGTCGCGTCGCGCCTGTCTGCGGGGGATTTAAAGAAGCGTAGACGACCCATTAACGGTCATTAACCGATCAAATAAACTCTAAAAACGTAGAAAGTAAGACAAGCGATGACGTAATCAAGAATTGTGAACAAGATAAAGTTTGAACTATTTCACTAAGTTTGTTCATTTAGTCAATAGACTAAATGATTATCCATTCTTCCATACTAATCTTTATAATAGGTTGGGAAAAAAGTATCTTCGCATTTTTTAAGAAAATTCAAAACATTTTTTAATATAGTTTATTTACATTTATCTAAAGTATGTAGGTACCATTTTGTTCGATAACTTTTTGCCATCTTGTAAGGTAGGGACATGATCCCATTGCTATAGAAATTTTGGAACTTCTGATCAAAATACCGCGACAAGTGGTTTTGGCAGTCCTCTCGTGATGTTAACCTGACACTGCTTAAAGAATTCTGAAGAGACCGAAACAGGTGGAAATCTGAAGGTGCAAGGTCATGACTATACGGCGGATGCATTAACACCTCCCAGCCAAACTCTCTTAATTTTTGCTGAGTGGCTAAAGTTGTGTAAGGTCTAGCGTTATCATGATGAAAAACCACACCCCTTCTGTTGATTAATTCCGGCCGCTTTCTCTCAATTTCTTGCTTTAATCTCATCAGTTGTTCGCAGTAGAGTTCAGAATCGATGGCCCTGCCTGGTGGTAACAGCTCATAATGAATAATGCCCTTCCAATCCCACCACACACACAGCATCACCTTGTTGCGAGTTAACCCGGGTTTCGCCACAGTCTGTGAAGCCTGACCGGCCTTTGACCACGACCTTTTTCGCACGTTCTTGTCGTACGTGATCCACTTTTCATCACCAGTTATCAGCTTCTTCAAAAATGGTTCGGTTTCATTACGTCGTAATAAAGAATCACAAATGAGTACACGGTTCATTAGGTTTCTTTCAGTGAGCTCGTGAGGTACCCAAATATCGAGCTTTTTTGTGTACCCAGTTTTTTTCAAATGTGCCAAAACTGTTTTGTGGTCAATTCCCAGTTCTTCAACTACGTCGTAACTACTGATATGCCGATCTTGCTCCACTTTTTCAAAAATGGCATCCATTTTATCCGTAATAGGGCGACCAGAGCGACGTGCATCTTTGACATCAAAATTTCCGGATTGAAAACGCTTAAACCAAATTTGTGCTACTCTCACAGACACTGCACTAGGTCCATAAACATCGCAAATTTTTTTCGCGGCTTGCGTTGCATTTTAACCTTTTTTGTAGTAAAATTTTAAAATGTATCGAATTTCTTCACTCATCTTGACAGTACGAAAAACAAATGAAAATCACACATTTTCCTAATTTGAATTTGGAATTATGTTCTTTAAAATTTAAACTTTCAATGACACCACAACCAGCCAGATACAAATAGTATAGCCAAAGAGATTTTATTACAAGTTCATACATACTATAATGCGAAAAGACTTTTTCCCCAACCTAATATATATAATTCTACTGTACGTGTGTAAGTCACTGAACTCCTCCTAACCGGCTGGACCGATTTGAATGAATTTTTTTTGTGTGCGTTTGGGTGGCGCCCTGGATGGTTTAGATTCACAATTGGACCCGGTAGGTGGCGCTGCGATCGAGTTCTAGGACAAAGGACAACGTCTGTCCGGTCAGCTCGTAATATTATAAATTCGAAAGTAACTCTGTCTGTATGTTACCTTTTCACGCCTAAATCACTGAACGGATTTCGATAAAAAATTGGCAAGGAGATAGATGGCATCCCGGGAAACGACAAAGGCTCGGTAGCATGTTCCCGTAGGATAATATCCGACATCCACGCGGGCGAAGCCGCGGAGAGAAGCTACTAAGTAATAATTTAACATTCTTATGTTTGAAACCGATCAATCATATCGCACGTGTCTTTCCAAGTCAACATTACACTTTGGATGCATTCTGTTAGTTTATAACTGAAACACGACTCGAAGGACCAGTTTGATAACAAAACTTTGCGAAGACTAAGCCAACGCGGCATCGCGGACTTAAAGTTTTAAAAAGTAAGTATTACAAGAAGTGAATAAAGTAAGGTATGAAACTATTATACAGAGTGACAGGAACATCGACCATGAATTCAGCTCATGATTCTAGACCCCCTAGAGCAGAAATATAAACTGCTGTTTCATAGAAAAATGCGCGTACCTATGCGGTGAAAATATACTGAAAGGCAATTTTTATTCTAAATATCCAACGATAAATTTCAACGCAGGGGCGTTCAGAATGCAGACGGCGAGCAATGGGCAGCTCGCTGTCTGGTAAGGACCAGGCCCGGATCGACGACGCGTTGTGTTCCACGCGCGCCTCAAAGAGATGTCAGCATAATTGATGGGATCCGATAGGGCCGATGCCTGCCGGGGTCGCGGATTGTTCGAAAGAGTTACCTTGGCCCTGGCGCACAGGCAACTGAAGGAACACGGGTGGGTTTTAGTCAGTAAGAGTCTGACACGCATTTCCGCTCCGCCCAGAGCGGGAGAGGTCATTTGATGATATCCCACACAAAAAAAAGGGGTTGTTTAGAATCATTTACTGAATCCATGATAACAGGCGGCGCATCAATGTCCCAGCTAACCTGTATTTTGATGTAGAAGTGAAAAGATTATCAGAATAACACCCTATGAAAATTAGATTAGTTCAAGTTAAAGTTCTGCTTCAACAAGATACTAAACAATCATCTTTGAAGACAGCAGCCCGGAGTTTGGTTAAGTGCCCGGTAGATGGCAATAGGCTCGCCCCATGTTACATGGGACTTAAACATAACTGCCGAAATGTGTCTGTACTATAGGTACACCTCTGCTTAACCCTTCGAGGATTACAGGCGTGATTATGTTATCTTTGAAGACCAGGTTTTCAGGCTTCCTTCAGATATAAAAGCAAAAGAAGATTAAAAGACTATTAAAGTACCTGGTACGAGGTTAAATTATTTAGAAGTGCTGGTAAAGGTCAGCGACGTCTCTTTTTAGCGGATGATAGAACCATCACAAAACTTTATAAATTAATATACGTAAGTACTTCAAGCCTATCTCGTGTCACAAGACATATCTCACAATTTTGTGACACATTTCGTGGACGAGTAAACAATCCAGCAATTAACGCGAACCATTTCCCAGTAAAAGCATCGCTAAGACATAATTTCCATGGAAATGACACATTTTTAATTTTTATTTTATACTCAACACCCATATCGTTTAACTTTAAGTGCGGATGTCACCAATGAAACTGAATGCGACCAGCACTTCAAACTACGTTCAAGAGCTGTTGTGTTAATATTCCATAACAATTTTGACGCTGGCAACTGTTGAACGCGTTCAGATTCATTGGTAAAATTCGACTTTAATGTGCCCGGAATCTCGTTTACGTGACATTTGAGATATATGTAGAACAGATGTCAAAAGTAATGGCGTCTGATTGTTCCCGCGCTTTTTTTCTTGTCAGCCAGATATACATGAAGAAAGCACGAGTTGAGATTAAATATTATTAGTATCTAATTAATTAATAAATGCAATTACATAAGTAAAAAACTTGCAGTAATAGAAAAAAAAACATTAGTAGTAATCTAAGTTTTATTTTAGACTAGCGACTCGTCCCCGCTTTGCACGGTTTTTATGATTTGACGAAAACCCGAGACTTTTTACTATATGTAATGTATAATACATGTCGGAAATACGATAGATCAATCGTTTGAATTTGACTAATCGGGATGCCAGCGCCACCAGGTGGCGCTTGACAGAGTCTATAACATAACGCTTGACCAGAGTAAAAGCAGAGAGTTTGTTGTACACGTTTAGAAACTGTCGCGCGTTCCGTATAGTTGTGTCGTGTACCTACAGTGTGTGATTCGCTAGAGTGATTAATTTGTTCCTAAATTATAATTTGATTTGAACTGCAAACAGGTTAACAGCTGCAAAGGTTTTTCTATTGCGCAATAACCAAAACTTCCCATAGTACGCCCACAGTAGTTAAAATATGGCTAATGATAACGAGAGAGGCATACCTTCTTCGTCATACATATAAACCTTCCGGAATAAATTCTCCAAATGATGGTGAAAACCGTACCAAAATCCGAGCCGTAGTTTAGAACAACGCTGTCCAGACGGACACGAAAAGCGACTTTATATTAAATATGTAATGGCTCACAATCCCGCAGGGACCCCTCAATGCTTTGAAAACAACAAAGGCGATCCCAGGTGTAAAACTAAGCCTGACTACCTATAGTACTGCGTAGTCAGAAGTTCCCAAGTCTAGGAATCGTCTAGAAACTGGGTTGCGGTATTTCATGTAAGAAACTGATATTTAACCACATCTTTTACACATGGAAACAAACAACTTAAGTTGTGAAAACCGAGATGATTATAAACTTAGTTCTTAAACCGTATCATCTCTCAGACTTACATCTAGGACTTCATAGTATTAAACCTACGCGTGTATTGTTAGCTAAAGCTCGTTTCAAGTAGAGAAAACACGTGTATGATCTAATTTATAAAAATCTTAATTTCATTAGCTGACAGAAAACGTCCAGCCTTAACCGCTGGATCTAGAAGCATGAAACTTTGCACAAAAGTTCCTTCTACAGAGTCAAATTAAATTAGCTAGCGAAACTCCGTAGACATGATGGTATCAATATCTAAACCATATAAAACAACTTTTGAGGTCACCGACCGCTGTTAGTGTACCTACTTGAAATATGATTTGAGAAAATCAGTTTGTTGAGTTTCGCTAGCTAATTTATTTCACCCTGTATAACGAAAGTGAGCACTAAGGAAGGTGTTTGAAAATTCATCCCTTAAAGGGGTTATATAACCTTTTACGATGATCCCTTATAGGGGATTCATCCATTTCTACCGATAGAAAATCTTATCAGGCACACGGTTTGTTAAAAATAAAACACTATCTAAGTAATTACGCACGTGCAGTCAATTTGGAACCAGCACTCGAGCCTTAATGGCGACGCCAAGGCTTCATTAGACGTGTAATGTGAAACCAAATCAGGTTAGTGCAGACCTTTAAAGATGGCTACAGGAAGAATGTTGTCTATTAGGGTGGCTTTGAATATCACGAAGTGTAGCTTTAGTTATAGCATGTGAATTTAGCGGGCTACAACTGGGGATTCACCTTAATATTTAGCGATCGGTAGTTTGCGAGAGCGTCGCTGTCTAGTCGAGACTGACTGATGTGGACATAAATTGAATGATCGTTATTCGATTCATGAAAAATAAATTACAATTTAGTCTGTTGGCCGTTTGTATTTACGGCCAAACCCAATATTTGCTGATGATGTGATAAAAACAAATAAATATCAAAACGAACAGGACCACAATATATTTACCTACTACCAATAAATTACGGATTAATTGTGGTACAAAGGTAACTAACTACAATTTGTTTTAAAATTACTTCGAAATACGCCCATACTGTGTACGTTGGTCGTCGTGTTTGTCGAATGTAGTTACTTTGTTAGTGTATAACCAATTTTGGGAATACTTTTGCTTGACACAAATTAAACTTCCGTCAAAGTCGTCGCCCACAATTAAGTACAAGTAATTAAAATATTTTTATTTGGAAAGAATGATCCATAAAAATCGCAAACTACCCCACAAAATGACGACGTTAGAGAGGTAATAAATACTACGCCGGCCTTGAGGCACTTTGTAGACCGCGAGTCAACATCATGTCACAGCACTTAACTTTACCTGGCACTCCGTACTAAAGTTCCACAGTCTATAACTAGACTTCTAAGTTATCTACTAGACTTCTAAGTGACAGCAAACATGCGACATATCTTGTAAACACGCTTGCAAAGTCAAGTTGATTAATTTAATAACATATTCATACTCTAAGTATGAATGTGACTAGGTATCGACGCTAATGTGATATTGGTCCTTTGAGTCTGCACACAATTGTCATAACTTTTGCAGATGCCAATTTTATAGTTGATAAAGCTGTATTTTGTATGAAGGATAAATATGGCATGGATTCTTAGAACATTCAAAAGGAGTCTTGCATTTCAAGCAAAATTTAACATCGGAAAACAACTTTTTGAAACAAGATACACGATCTCTTTTTTTGGGCTATGTTTATTTGCGTCGCGATTTCCTCTTGCAGAATATTTTTTGCTATCACAAACGTACCAACCTCTATTTCCGCAAACTATTTGAGATTGAGAGATATTGTGGTGTTTTTCTCCAACTTTATCCGACTCAATCAAGAGTTTCTTTTACACTTTGTACCACATACGTTTCGGTGCAAAAACAGTTACTTGCATTTTATATTTTGTTGAACAGCCTTCTTGTGATGAATAAAAAATAACTCTACTTTTATGAAACACTAGCTGTTGCCCGCGACTTCGTCTGCGATACAGGATGAAAAGTAGCCTATGTTCTTACCCAGATCATGGTCTATCTGTGTGCGAAATTTCTTTCAAATCCGTTTAGGAGTTTTTGCGTGAAAGAGTAACAAACATCCATCCATCCATCTTCACAAACTTTCACATTTATATTATAAGTTGGATAGAAAAATGGGAATAAATATCGTGCTCAGTAAAGGCTAAGCCTACTTTAGGACCAATAGGAAAACAACACAATGTTTGAGATGAATCCTGTCATTTCACTACGCTACCCATCTTCTATATCTTATTCATACCTCAATGATTTGTGAATACGACAACTGTTGTTAACACTTCGTAAACTTAGTATAAACTTTATGTTACAATACATTGGAACATCACGGAAATATCTCTGAAACTCGTGTACCGATACAACGAAAGAACGATGTTATAGCGCGTACACAGGCTGAGTCGGTAACTTGCAGCGATGACGTCTTAACAAGGTTACCGCGGTAATACAGGGCGTTTACAACTTTACTGTTTGCCTTGTTAGAGTGCTGTGAAAAAGGGGTGAAAGAAGGTGATAAATAAAGTTTTTTATAGGTTGTGGTGACAAAGGTGTATTACAAAAACGTGTTTTGTAGACAATTGTTTTCAGGCTGTAAAAAGTGGATCTAAATATAGCATACGAACTTGTATGGTGTTATATTCAGATTAAGTACAAAGTTCAGAACGAAATTATGCAATTACAGAATGAACAGCAACGTGATCCTGTAATCAATTATTATTATTTTTTGTTATTTTTGTGTTACAATTTTTTTAAATGATATAATACAGTAGAATCCGCTTATAATGACATCGAAGGGAAGTGACAAACACGTCATACTAAGCGGACGTCATACAAAGCAGTCTTAGAAAATGAACAACTTCCTATTTATGTTAGGTATTTAGTTAAATAGAGATAAATACTACAAATTGTTAGTATCTATCTATTAATTAAAAAAAAAAAACATGTGCTGACACAAAACAAACATATTAAAAACATAGAATAAAAATTGAAATACATACATAGCGTATTTTTGAATTTTTTACAACATAGAAATCATTAATTTAGTTCTGCTTTTGTTTTTTCTTTAGATTGTAAAACAGTCTCTAGCAATATTGTGTAAAGAGAACAAAAACCAGGCACGCGCTACGCACGCACCAAACGTCGTCGCAGGGAAAGGGGGTGGGGAGGTGGGGGGGGGAATCATGTCGGTCATAACGTCGGTCATACATAATTTCTTAAAAATAGGTCATAATAAGCGATATGTCACTATTAGCGAAGTCATTATATCTGAACTTTGTTATAATGAATTTTATATGAAAACCAAACTTCGCACTGCAATTACTTCATTTTAAGCGGTTGGTCAATATAGGCGGAGTGACAATAAACGGATTCTACTGTATGTTGATACACTTTATGATACTTGATTCTAAGATCAAATTCTGAACATTTGTGTCTGATCAGATATAAAATGACTTTATTTAAAATTCTTTGCTGATATCACGAATATATTAATTACCGTCTAATATACGAAACGGGCAGTAAAATCATTAAACAAAACCTTTCTAAAACACAAAAAGCCACTGTAAAATTTTAATTCTTACAACAGAAACTTTCTGCAAAATGAAAACTACAAGAAAAGCCAAGTTAAAACAGCATTGTTATAAGAACATTCTAGACCCGGCACGTGATTCCAACACAATCCAGCCACCTTCATTTCTGAAGTTTGTTCCCTTGTCTCTAGTTACTAGTTACGACTTCTCTCCACTAATTGTAACAATTACACCTGACCTCTTGTCCGCCAGTCGTCTTTCTCTAATGAGGTGTGACTTACGTAACGTACAGTTGTGGACTAAAAAAGTTTAGCATTCTTTAGGTCTGTAATTGCTTGCACACTTCTGTATTATAAGGTCATTTATATTATATTTTTAAATATTATAATATAAAAACATTTAAAAATATAAAAAATAGTAGCCCACCGGTATCGGCAAAAGGGTCCAAGCTACCAGCGGTCAGTGCTCCAGAGAGGAACCTCCTAATAATGCGAGCCGTGTCCAGAAGTATCGCTTTCTGAATCAAGCCCTTGATCCAGTTGCCCAACGAGAGACTCCTCAGGTGTAGGTCGAGGCTCTTGACTATTAAGCTAGGCTACTTTATTGTTATGAAAATTTTCATCCAAACAGGTGATATAAAGACTTCATATTCACTAATACATTGTTAACTGTCTTGTTGATCGATGCTTTACAAATTTAAAAAGTAATATGGATGTGGCGGCATCTACAACGCCACATGCGAACTACGCATCATACTGCCGTCACGCAAGATCCTGCATCGCGCAAGCAGAGTTTACTGTGCAACTAGCATATTATATACAACGTCCCGATATTAACCTTTCGCGTGTTTATGATGCACACGTGTGCATCATGCCATCACCTTTCGCGTGCATCATAAACACGCGAAAGGTTAATCATCGAGCAGTTGCCCACCAGACACGACACCTGTTTGGTCGCAGGATCCTCCCTTTTCTATGGAGGATGAGTGACTTTTACACCTTGTTCTTCATAACTCTATCTGGATGTTACTATGACGATCCCCGCCACCTTTATCTTAGAAGTTAGTCCCTCCTCTAGTTACTTAGTTACGACTGCTCTCCACTAATTGTCACATTTATACCTGACTCCTTGTCTAACGGCCACCGTTCTCTAATAAGGCATGGTTTAGGTAACGTACATTGGCGGACTAGGAATGTTTACCACCCTTGTCTATTTGATTGCACATCTGGTTCATAAAACCGGGAGCTCCTTAATTGAAATGAGACTAACCGGAAACTCCTTGTTGTGTATTACACGATCCATACGATATGTTCGTTAAAGGGCACCGTCAGTAGGGACTGGTCTTCACTTAGCTTATTGTTTAATTTTATTAGGGACGCTTTTCACGTGCACGTTTTCCCGAACGATGTAACCAATATTTTGTAACAATATTTTGATTTAAAAGAGAGTTCGTTAAGCTTCTTGCCCGTTCTTCTCCAAAGGAACCTACTCTGCTTTGCGATAGGGAACTAGCTTCATCTTTCTGACTGACCGACCCGTTGACAACTCAAAAGTGCTTGTAATTGGTTTAATTGAAGTAAATGCTTTGAGTTTGAATTTAGGCTGCGCGCTATGTGGAGAATATCGTAAAAGGTTGTTTTTTTGTGTGTAATATAAAGTACCATATAATAAAAAGTTAAATATAAGATTAAAAAGGAATTTTGCAAATCCGTCTATATAGGTATAACGGAGTTATGTCCGAACATACATAAAAAAAAACATACAAACATCCGAATTGATAACCTCCTCCTTTTTGAAGTCGGTTAAAAATACCCCCGACACAAACAAAAACCGGCTGAACAGATTTTTTTTTCTGACATTCTGTCTCAAAAAAAAAACATAAATAAATTCATTCAATTCTGCCTTCCAAAAAAAACAAAATCGATGCAGCCATTTGGAAGCTACGATGCCGCAGACATACACACAGATACACACGTTAAACCTATAACACCCCTCTTTTTCCGGCGGGGGATTAAAATGAACAGAGTATAGTAAAACCAAATGACCCGTGCAGGTGCGCCAAACATTTACTACTGTCCTTCACTTTCTTTTTACAACCTTTTTTTGTTTCAGGGTGCATTCAAAGAGCCCCCAAGAGTGGCGATACTAACATTTATATTCGGCGAATCCAGAGCAGCAGCAGACAGCAATAAAGGAACAGAAAAATACGTACAAAGTAATGCTTAGCACCCTTTCTTTACTGTTCTGACTGCATATTTTTTTATCACAGCAAAAGTTATTTAGTAGTAGTAGTACTTAGTAGTTAATTCAGATATATTCGCACTTTCTGTCATAGTCATAATGTCACTTTATTTCTTTTCGATTCAACTTAATAACATTCCTAAAATTACACCACGCCTTACCTAAAATTCAAAACACCCAACTCAAAACGTTTAAACCAACATCCAAGTAACCTTCGCTTTCTAAACTAGGTATCTTAGTCTACAGATCTAAGCCAACCGTTCTTTGTGGCCGGCCTTATGTTTCTGACACCCGGTCCTGACTCCGTCAAGCGTGAAATTAATTTCATGAAAAGGAATCCCGACTATAATATGCGATGTGAGTTTTAGTAGAGGCTGAATTGCTTGTGATAATCAACTGGTAATGAAGTTTGCTATGCGTTTAAAGAATCACAAATGCTTCAGTTGAACACATTTTTATTTTGTACGAACGATGAGATATCAAACTATACTTTTCCAGTATAAGCTGACTTCTCATTGTACGAAATGCCTATACAATGTGACGTGAGCTTAAACTGGAAATGTATAACTTGATCTGTCATCGTGTGTAGAAGAAAAAAACCGGCCAAGTGCGCGTCGGACTCGCGCACGAAGGGTTTCCTACCATTGTCTATAAAAACGGCATAAAAATCATGTCTGTTATATGGGAGCCCCCTTTAAATATTTGTTTTATTTTAATTAAATTATTTATTTTTATATATTCTGTTAAAAATTCAAGCGTCTACCTGTTGCCGTTATCAATATCGAGCAAGAACGAGCAAAAAAAATCACGTTTGTTATATGGGAGCCCCCTTAAATATTTATTTTATTCTGTTTCTTAGTATTAGTTGTTATAGCGGCATCAGAAATATATATATATCTGTGAAAATTTCAACTGTCTAACTATCACGGTTCACGAGATACAGCCTGGTGACAGACGGACGGATAGTGGAATTTTAGTAATAGGGTCCCGTTTTACCCTTTGGGTACGGAACCCTAAAAATGGCTTTATTAACTGTCAAATTATTGTGATTCAAAGCAGCTCTTCACTTTTTTTGTCTGATATCTTTAAGTCTGATTTACACGATTCGATTTAATTGCCATAAGTTGTAGCTACAATAAAAGGTGCGCCGTTTAAACAGTGTTTAGACGGTGCACTTCAGTTGCTGCCTCAATTTTATTGTACGCCACAGTCAAGAAACTTGCTTTGTGTAAATAATGTAGCGGTATCAACATCGCCACATGCGAGCTACACGTCATACTGACGTCACGCAAATCCTGCATCGCGCAAGCAGAGTTTACCGCGCGACTAGCATATATACAACGTCCCGACATCAACCGTCGGGTAGTTGCCCACTAGACACAACACCCGTCTGGTCGGAGGGTCCTCCCTTTTCTATAGAGTTTGAGTGAACTTTACACCCTGTTCCTCATACCTCTATAATAGGACTTGCCCTATAAGGCTAGAAACAAATCTTAGCGGAAAAACAAAAGCGCGTAACTGCGTCGAACGTAGCAATTTCACACGCCAGTTTTTTCGGGGTATTCCACCCAGAGTACTGATTTCAACAGCATTTGACAGAACCGCACCTGAGCACTACCACTAAACGCAATGAAATTAAATTTAGTAACGTGCGGTTCGGTCGAACGGTTTATTAATATAATTTTCAGTCTCCGAACGGCACCTGCATACAGTTTGTCGCCCAGAAATGTACTGAAATTACGCTTTCGGAAACCCGACGCGTTTTTCCACTTAGACATTTCCATCCATTACTTTGACATTACTCCTCCATCACAATTAAATTAAATCGTGTTGTATATTGTATTACTACAATGCCACATCAAATGCGACGGCATTCTAATAATACTCATGTTTCCACTGTTCTTAAAAGCAACTCTACAAAGCTATTAGACGCAGCGAACTCAACAGGTGACGGCAACAACCATAGAATTAGTCAGAAGAAAAGCAGAGGCCTTCTTACAGTAATTACACTAATTAACTTCCGTAGGATTGTATTACGTTGAAGGGTGAGGTGGTAACGACGACGACTCTAAAACACGAGATAGAAAGGGAAAATTGTGTTTGGTAGGATGAAACATGTTATCACGAAAATAAAAGGCCCCTTCTCGTCTCAATAAATAAAATAAAATAAAATAAAAATAATTTATTTCAGACAAAAAAGTCCACAGGCAAGGCAAGATTGTTAGTAGCAAGAATTTTGCTTATACCTAATTTTACTAGGTAATTAAAAGTAAAAAGAATAAACTAGACAGACCGTCTACCCCTGCACAGTAGGCTCATCGGTCTCGCAATACGTGGAGTTCAGTGAACCTACTGAGCAGAACAGTATCGGTTCTCTCGCCAATCATCCTCAGGACGCTATTCGGGCTAACCCGTACTCGTCGCACCACTGACGCAACTTTTTTACGCATAATTGCGTAGAAGTCCTCTGCGTGGTGATCAATGCAGGAGCATTAATCACCACGCTTGCTCAAGACGGAGTGGCGATTTCAGACTTACTCGTATTATGACTTTTATTGTAAATCTCTCTTGAACAATTTATTTTTTTATTCAGTCCAGGTTTGTTCACTCAAATTTTTTCCGTCCCGGATGTCAGCAAGCTGTCTTGAAAATATTTGGCCAGTCAGCTATATTGCAAGCAGGGCCGACTGGCCAGGGTGCGCTGGATGTAACTAAACATAGTTTACTTACGAAATTGTGTTTTTAATTACAGCGGTCTCCCAAAACATGAATCCCCCATTTATCTCGGTTACGTCATACGCATTAATAATTGGAAAATGAAAAGAAAACAACGTAGCGCTACTATCATGACTGGCTTTATTTATTAACACTGTAAATTGGCTCATCCATTAACAGTTAATAAAAGCTAATTAATGAACACCCTTATCGGCAGCAGCATAATGGGGATGATTTTAATTTGATTATTATTTTCGATGGAAATATATTATTGGGATGTTTTCATCGAAATATCTTGCATTACCATTCTCGATGGGAGTACTACTTGATTGTTATTGAAATTAATATTCTTGTCGAGAAACTAACATAATATGAGCACACCTTATTGGTGCTGTTCTTCAGGAAGGTCAAGTGCGTAGTACTCGCCACCGGCGTGAGTGTATGACCGGATGTATGAACATAAACGAAGCAAAAGGAGTATGTAAGGATCGTAGCAGGTGGCGTTCTGTAGTTTCTGCCTACCCCTATGGGAAGAAGTCGTGAAATTTGTTTCGTATGTTAATTAACGTGAAAGAGTTCGTTCGAGGGACTACTACCTTCTACGGTGAAGTTAGGCCAATTGTACACGACGCTTACTCAAAAACCTCAAATCACCAATGAGTAGCCAGACATTTTGGCTATTGATGGGTGATTTGAGTTTGTAACTGGTTACTTTTGAGTTGAGTCGTGTACAATTGGCCTAACTTCACTGTGGAAGGTACCGGTTCCACGAACAAACTAGTGGTTCCACGAACAAACTAGTGGTTCCACGAACAAACTAGTGGTTCCACGAACAAACTAGTGGTTCCACGAACAAACTAGTGGTTCCACGAACAAACTAGTGGTTCCACGAACAAACTAGTGGTTCCACGAACAAACTAGTGGTTCCACGAACAAACTAGTGGTTCCACGAACAAACTAGTGGTTCCACGAACAAACTAGTGGTTCCATGTACAAACTAGTGGTTTCACGAACAAACTCGTGGTTCCATGTACAAACTAGTGGTTCCATGTACAAACTAGTGGTTCCATTTCATGTTCCATGAACAAACTCTTTCACGTTATTGAAATTGTAGGCCTTACAAACACATTTTTCTGAAATTCAGTCGTAATAGGTAAAGGTTCCACTCAAAACAAGTGAGTCAGTCACATGGGCCATCGCTTAGGTAAGTAAATCAAAGGAATGTAGTAGACAGTCATATCCTAGTTAAATAATTGCTACGCGAGGCTAACTGGCCAGGGTGCTTTTGAAAACAATTCCCAGTAAATTGAAACTTCACTAATGGTAGCCATACACGTACGTTACTATAAACTTGCGCACGTTTAGACATGCACCAGTATGTACATATGACTGCCGGTATTGACCACACACGGCTCAATTTTGCTTGTAACGATATCATTTATTTTTAGTGACCGTCCAGGTGTATTGTGTTGCGCGGTAATGTCATCCATTGATGATGCTTTGGCAATAGTTGGCTTAATAATTGCTACAAAAAGAGAAAAGACGTAAAAGAATCTGAACTATGTATATGGTGTAAAAACTGTTTAATGAAAAGCGAGCATTATTCGCACATCAACATATTACCTAAAGGAATTGAAATTTGCGCATAAAGACTGGCATAATTATCTGCGTATGGAGGAATAAACTTGTTTGAAACTAGATACTACTGAAACTTGAACGCGACATGCCACACACACGCTCAAGTAAACTTGTGCAAACGCTAATTTGTACAAGTTCGGAATCGAAAATTGAAAATCACACGCAAGTCTAGAAATTTGCGCAAAAATCTTCCAACACACGTAACGATATACTTGCGCAAGTATAAACTTGCTCAAGTTTATCGTTACGTGTGTGGCTACCATTAGGCTGAAACTATCTAACTGTCACATAGACAAATATACCTTGTAGTTTAATGATGTGAAGTGACATTCAACCATAAACCAATGGTGAGGTCGACTTTACCTTCGTAATATAGCGACAAAATACGACGTGACAACTCAATGTATTCAACCCCTACACTACTAAAGTTAAGTAAAACGCGTCATTTCAATTAAAAGCGGTTTCAAAGGCCGATATCAAATATGTACAGACAATGTGACGTCATGTGACCGCCATTTAATTTTGCAGCCAAAGGAATCTGCGCGCAAATGATATTGCTTTGTGAATATTATATTTTGCCTGTTGGGGCTACACGATGTGCTGATTTTGGGAAAGAAGAATGTTTATTAAAATATTGTGTGGTGGCCTGTGATTAGACCAAATTTTAAGATCTAATGTTTAGAATATCTGTAATGCTTCGTCAATACAGAAATGTAAGTGTGTATGTTTGTGTGTGTATGTCTGTTCAAATGTGTCAGCAACTCCTAATAGTTTCACATCTTCCTAAACTCTGAGTATCAATCAGGCATTTGAAAAATAGCGATTCGTTCGTTTTCGGACTCAGAAATCAAGAATAGGTACTCGTACGATAACACACATAATGTTTATGGGTAAAATACCAATTAATATTTCTTACACGCGATAATTTGGGCCTTAGTACCACCACGCTTGACATAGCAAATTAGCTTATATCTAGACGAATTTAAAACAAAATATGACATGCTAATAATTATTCGCCTTTAACTACATCATCGAAAGAAAATGGCCAAATTTACCATGCTGGAAAACATCAGAACAAAGGTCACCTCACACTGCCCTATTTATTTATCAGTAAGTTAGGTCTATCATTAGCTAAACAGTGATCAGTGATGCGTCAATACATTATCATCCAACGTGCAGAAACTGCACAACATTACTGGAGGGTTAATTATTTTGGGCTATTACGTTTGCGGTGATTTTAGGTATTGTGCGCGAGTTCATTACTAATTAGTAGACGCGTTCGAAGAGAACATTCGTCGCTGAGAAAGGGAGTAAGTACTGACCTGGAAGACTGGTGTGGACTGTTTAGCTAGCTGGCTCCACGTGGCTTCATTAGTCGGTGTTTTTCTTCGTCACGAGATCACTGCACTTCACTCACGAATAATGTTCACTCAAAGTTAAAAGGTTGCAATATTAGCAGCCCTACATTATGGCGGTTATAAAAGTTCCTTAGATTGCGCGCGCGCGCACGTAATTATAAATATGTGATTTCAACGGTGTCATCAAGCGAAGTGCCCTTCGTAAAAATATGTCGTCTCTCAATCATTATGAGAGGGGAAGGGGCGGATATAGGAAACGACCAAAATACTCTCGTAATGATCTTAAACATTTTATAGATTAATTAATTTGAGTACGAGGCTTTTTAGACTATAAGAGTGAAATTATTTTATTTTACATTTTTGGCGTCAGCAATTACATTACAATATGCTGTTGCACATAGCTTTGATCGATCAATTTAATTAGTACATAGAGCTCTACTATTAATTATAATATGTAAATTGAATCGTGATTAGTTAATAGCTGACGTGAACGTCATCAGTAACATTAGGTACAGGTATGGAATACGCAACCGTCGACTGCTTTATATATTTACTTGCGACCCGCCCCCGCCTTGCATGGGTGCAATAGCAACATGCCAAAAATCGAGATTTCTGTGCTATATCTAAGTTCAAATATTCGTTGGTTGGTTGGTTCACAGTAACCTTCCAGAATAAATACTCTAAATGATGGTGAAAACCACATCAAGATTCGTTGTGTAGTTTAGAAGATCTAATTGGTCACACAGATGGACACGAAAACCGATTTCGCTGTATACAATGCATACATATAGATAGGTCTAGAAGTTGTTTTAAAATAGCCTCCATGTGATTCCCTTAAAACCCGTGACTCACCAAAGTTTACACGGAGTGATTTTACAGAATACCACTTTGCGTGGGTCGAATAGAACGCTGCTCACTAATTGATTAAAAACTAAATATAGTGTGAACTTTTAATTGGTCATGCTGGTTTTCGCTACTAGTTTGTAAAACCACAGGGAGTGAGGAAGCTAAAATATGAAAGCGCAATTGAAATAGTAGTGGACTTCGACTGTTAAGACTGATGAAGTGGCTCGATGATGGCAAATTTGATGTCAACGTCTAACCTAACCTACAGCAAATCATTATAGCCCTAGGGTTTAGCCGAGCAATAATATTGTACTATAACCTGATTAGTACCTGAAATCTTATTACTGACCAGCGGGCTTAATGTACCTACCTAAAAAATCGTATGAAAACTTATTTGAAAATCAAATTGCTTTTTATTAACACGCAGATGTGCAAACTAGAGTAGGTATTCTCCACGCCACGGGGATAAAAGGGTCTTCGTCGTGGACAAGCTTTAATTCCTGGTTGCACTCAAGAGTCACTTAAACTTAAACTTTGCTAAACTATTGAGTTAGCCATAGAATCCGTCAATCCGCTCGGTGTTCAATATAGCACCCGTAACATAAGACACTGCTTTATCCTCTTGGTGAATAATCTTCTGTTTCAAAATGTTATCTGATGCCTTATTGATGTAGTGTGTAGTAGGTACCTAATCAATTCCCGGAAGTACCTCTTCGTGTTACAATTCAAATACTGTTTGAACTCTGATTCTATAAACCTTCGCGCTTATCTATTGGTCCGGGACCCGTAGATAAGCGCGTACGTTTCAAATATCCGGCTCAAAGTTGCAACATAACCGACGCTACGGCGAATAGTTTCGGAACTTCCTAATAAAAAAAGCCAAAGCCAAATATCGGATGTTTCGGTTACTTATCTTTTGGCGAGATTCACAGACCGCGCTTTCACTTTACTTTGCTAAGCAAAGTTAGCGCTTAATACGAATATGAACCCTATTTTTAAGCTTATATACATATTCGTATAAGCGAATGTCAGCAAGTGTTTTGAACGAATGCAACCGATCCTTAGTCGCAACACAGAGTAATTACACAATATATATTGTCATTGGTCTTGATGTGGCCATTAAATTGTGACCTACCCTGACATCAAGCAATGGACAAAATTGACAAACTTTAAACTTTTGTTTCTTTTATTTGTTAAAGACGAGGCTTTTGGCTACTTTGTATGAGTGTATTTTATTTGATATGCGTTTTGTTTGTGCAGAATAAACCTTTTTTTTTCTAGAACAGTGTTTGCAGCGAATATATAAAAAATACAGTGAAAGAAACTTATCAATCGCATCATGTTTTACCAACCATGGCTTTGTCAGGTTTATATTTTGATGTTTAAAGTTCCAAAGGAAACAGAAGCGTCTTCCAAAAAGTCTGCTAGTCGCTAAAGTCTGATATCAAACGCTTTACTCGAGTGAATGTTCATTTTTGTTTCTTTCATTCCACGTTCACATGACACTGACAAATTACATAAGAATTAAAATTCATCGGTTCATTTTATTTCATTTTTCGATTATTCCATAGGCAATTGTAAAAGATGACTAGTGTCAAAATCCAACATCGTTAGATCGATTCACAAATAAATTGATTTTTCACTTTTGATTCAATTTGTGTTCAGACGTTTCACTTCCAAGTGAAAGACAAAAAAACACTAAAAGTATAGCGTCAGGTATCTTCTTAACGTATTTTCTTAAGTAAACAAAAATGTCTTATGCCCGAGATAAGCTGCAGCTTAACTGACTCGCTAAGCTTTCAGCTTAGTATAAGCTTCCTAGCTACTTTTTAACTTTGCGTCAAGGTTGAAATTGGATAAACTTTAATAAAAATACTTGTAGCTGATTGCTCACTTCGCGCTATTAAGATTAAATAAAAACACTTTGAAGAGACTTTAAAATTTTGTTATAAATGGATAGCTTGAAAGCCAAGTGATCCAATTTATTTTTTCCCAAATTTGAGTTATGTTCATTTTAGCTTTTCCGGAACCATTATAAATGCCCAAATCCACATAACTAACTTTTGGCCGGAATGTTATTTGGATCCAAGTGATCCAACTAACATTTTGAACAAAATTCTGTTTCCAAGCTATCCAAATATTGTCGTTTTAATATTTGGTATGGGCAAATAGCATAATCTTTCTGACTGACCGACTCCTTGACAATTCAAAAGTTCCTGCAATTGGTTTAATTGAAATAAATGCTTCGAGTTTGAGTTTGTTGGCACCACCGCGCTTCTTGAAAATATCGGCAGAAATAAGTTACTACTTTCTATAATTTAGAATTTACGATGACAGACAAAGAAGACAACTCATGATGTTATTCTCTTCTATTTATAATACTTCTTTTATTATGAAACACAAAGGTAATCTTCGCAGTAGGTACTGGTTGGAATTAAAGTTCCAAGAAAGTTTGAAAACTAAGTTTTTAATGAAAACCCTGGACCAGGAAATGACTTTTCTAAGAATAAACATTTTCATTTTCTACTTTTTAGGGTTCTGTACCCAAAGGATGCCAGCGGGACTCTATTACTAAAGCTCCGCTGTCCGTCCATCCGTCTGTCTGTCACAGGGTTGTATCTTTTGAAACGGAATAGGTAGACACTTGAAATTTTCACAAAGTGTGTAGGTACTACTATGGCCGCTATAAAAACGAATAATAATAATAATAAAATAATTTTAAAAATTAAAGGTGGTTCCAAATTTGAAACATGTTTTTACTAAGGATTTTTATTAATATCTAGCGTTGAGTATTCTACGGTTATTCGGAACCCTTCAAGTGCGAGTCCGGCTCGCACTTGGTCGCTTTATTCCGAGGTGTTTCCAAAAAGCAAATTGATAGAAGTTAAAGGATTTATTTCAAACTGGATCCATCTCGAAATTCACTTGTAGTTTAGTTTAATCTGCTCTAAAATTTTCTCCGGACAAAGGGAAAATTGTAAGCAAGATTATAATATTATAAAGTTTACGAAAATGGGCCAATTTTGTGAAAGGTTTTGTGTTTCACATTAAATAAAGTTAATGCTTTGGTGTCTTTTTACGGTTTACTTGTTGCTATATTGACTGCCTCGTTGGTCTAGTGGTCGCAAGTGCTACTGCTGAGCATGAGGTCTCGGGTTCGATTCCCGGGTCGGGCAAAGTGTTATTGGGTTTTCCATCTCTAATTTCTCAGTAGCAGCCCTGTGTCGAGATTTGTGCCCGGTTGATGGCAATAGGCTCGCTCTCTATTACATGGGAATTAAACATAACTGGCGGAATGTGGGTGTACATAGGTACACCTCTGGCTAACCCTTCGGGGAATACAGGCGTGATGTTATGTTATGTTGTTGCTAAATTTTAAAACAATATTAAGTAGGTACCTATCTACTATAATGACTGCTCGTCCTTATACCTAGGTACCTACTACGCCTTGGAATGGGTAACTAGCTTCATCTTTCTGACTGACCGACCCCTTGACAATTCAAAAGTGCCTGTAATTGGTTTATTTGAAATAAATGCTTTGAGTTTGAGTTATATTACCAATACTTATTTAGAATTAAGCCCGCAAACATTTTGACAACATTTTATTATCAAGACATACTTGTCAGATCTCCCAGCTGACTTTTAATTGCTTTTCTTCCATTTCTAATACGAATTAGCGTTTGTCTCATGATATGCCATCAACATTTATACTAATTATACAGGTAGTGTGGTAAAACCATACAGCCCCTGCAGTCTCGACATTAGACAGCGACAAAAATCGGTGGCTAAGTCGTATCGTTGTCAAATTCCTTTAATAAATTTTCAACTTGATTTCTAAAGCATAAGGTTGAAAATCTATTAAAGAAATTTGACATCGATTAGACTTAACGACCGATTTTTGTCGTGATATCTGACGAGACTACAGGGCCAGGTTGAAGGCTACAGCACACACGGCTACATATCAAACATTTCCAGTATAAGCTGACCTCTCATTGTACGGAAAGCCTATACAATGCGAGATCAGCTTATACTGGAACTGTATAGCTTGATATGTAGCCACTGCAAAATAGTGTTCAGGCAAATAATTATTACTTATCTTGTGGAATAGGAGCACTAAATAAACATTTTTCTTTTTTTTCTTTCACTGTAGACGCACTTAGACAAACGATGATACTATCCTCTGTACCAAAACTCGATCAAATGGCAGTAAGTTGTAATTAGCTATCTACTACAATGTATTAAAAAGACTGTTAAAAATACAAAATCCTGAGAGATTTCCGCTAATTAAAAATTTTACCTCCATACAATTTTCTATTCACTTTATAATCTGTCTTGCTTCGTACTGATTAAATATAAACCTCGAAGATTAATCCCCGGTTTATTCCGCGTCATCTCTGCCAGCAATTATAAATTAATCTGTGCATCCTACTCACAGTACTTACAGAATATAGTCATAATACTAAAGCAGAGAAAAGTATTTTAGATACACACATAAATAAACTCACGCCTTCTTCCCAGGGGGGTAGGCAGAAACTACAGAACGCCACCTGCTACGATCCTTACATACTCCTTTTGTCTCGTTTACGTTCATACATCTGGTCATACACGCACGCCGGTTGTAAGTACTACGCACCTGACCTTCCTGAAGAACATCACCAATAAGGTCACTTTATCACTAAGGTCACTATTTTAGATATTTACATAAAATTTGGTCAAAATAATTTAAGGAAAACATTATTGGTAAATTACCTGGAGGCCTTTTACAAGTTTTCGTCCTTGTTTTAGGTACACGTTTTTGGTAAGTAATTAGTAAAAATGTAATAATTAGTAATCCATACTTGTAGCCCTCATAATTTTAAGAGTAAAAAATATTTTTCCGCAAAATTTTACCGACCTAACTTGCGTTTAAGTAGTGAGCGTACTGGGACGCTACAGAATTACTAGTCGAAATTATAATCGACTTTATAAGTCAGTAAGCACTTAGCTGCTTCTGTCAAGTTAATAATTTACATTTTTTAGGCTGGTCTATTCATAGCCTTAACATGCCAAGCGAATAATTATAATCTAAGTAAAATAGAATATGAGATAATATTACAGGAATATTCCTTGTTGAAACCAGATTGTGTTACAAGCTTCCCTCAGGCTTTACACGGTTTTCAGCTGTACAAAGGGATTTTTGAAATAATAAATACAGCCTAAATTATTTTAGTGTTGATGCGGCACTATGTGCATACTATGGTTATGTTTCATCAATTTTGCGATATTTATATAATTATAATTCTGTAGAACTTAACAGTGTTTCGAGCGCAGAAGAAATGCGTTCGCTCAATATGTGGAGTACACACAATGGACAGCTGTCCCGTTATTAAAAAAAAAAAAAAACATTTCCAGCACTATATATTTTTGTGTACCAAAATAAGCATGAATTCGGTCTGCATAATGATATTGTATCCAGACCTAGATATACGTTCTAACGTTAGAACAGAAGACAGTAGACGTTCTCTTGTGAGCGCTGCACGGCGTTCAATAGCTAAAATTGGAAATTGCCAAAATCACCACGTGTACGACGAACCAATCACAAACTAGTTAAATACCGCGTTAGTATGTGGAGACGCGTGGTATGAGTGAATGTGAAGACTATGTGGGTCATTGTTGCTTTTTTCCCCTTTTTTTGCTTGTTTTAATCATAGTAATTTAGTAAGTGAGTAATTTTTGTGTCCTACCCAAATGTCCTTTCTTTGGTATTGTCCGTCGAATCGTTGAGCTCCTTAAGTTCTGAGTTGAGCTGCACGATTACTGACGAATGCGTGCACTGACTGGACAGGTCCACTCAATCTGTGTGGTTTTTCCTCAAAAGACCGTTTCAGACACATATCTACATGGTCTTCACATGATCTGACCAAGATTATGTCTGGAATTTAAAAGAGACTGTGACCTCTGAGTTTGTTTCGGCCTTTCTTCTCAGAGTAGTCAGATAGGAAACGCCGACCTCATCTAGTTTTTAAAATATGATTGACGTGTAAAAGTGTTTGTACAAACCTATTTACAGGAATAAAATCATTTATCATTTAGTATGACGCGTCGTGTACGGACCGCCATTGAAAACTACTGCTGTTACATTCTGGATACTCATTGCTTTGGTTGCGTCGTGTACGGACCGCCATTGAAAACTACTGCTGTTACATTCTGGATACTCATTGCTTTGGTTGCGTCGTGTACGGACCGCCATTGAAAACTACTGCTGTTACATTCTGGATACTCATTGCTTTGGTTGCGTCGTGTACGGACCGCCATTGAAAACTACTGCTGTTACATTCTGGATACTCATTGCTTTGGTTGCGTCGTGTACGGACCGCCATTGAAAACTACTGCTGTTACATTCTGGATACTCATTGCTTTGGTTGCGTCGTGTACGGACCGCCATTGAAAACTACTGCTGTTACATTCTGGATACTCATTGCTTTGGTTGCGTCGTGTACGGACCGCCATTGAAAACTACTGCTGTTACATTCTGGATACTCATTGCTTTGGTTGCGTCGTGTACGGACCGCCATTGAAAACTACTGCTGTTACATTCTGGATACTCATTGCTTTGGTTGCGTCGTGTACGGACCGCCATTGAAAACTACTGCTGTTACATTCTGGATACTCATTGCTTTGGTTGCGTCGTGTACGGACCGCCATTGAAAACTACTGCTGTTACATTCTGGATACTCATTGCTTTGGTTGCGTCGTGTACGGACCGCCATTGAAAACTACTGCTGTTACATTCTGGATACTCATTGCTTTGGTTGCGTCGTGTACGGACCGCCATTGAAAACTACTGCTGTTACATTCTGGATACTCATTGCTTTGGTTGCGTCGTGTACGGACCGCCATTGAAAACTACTGCTGTTACATTCTGGATACTCATTGCTTTGGTTGCGTCGTGTACGGACCGCCATTGAAAACTACTGCTGTTACATTCTGGATACTCATTGCTTTGGTTGCGTCGTGTACGGACCGCCATTGAAAACTACTGCTGTTACATTCTGGATACTCATTGCTTTGGTTGCGTCGTGTACGGACCGCCATTGAAAACTACTGCTGTTACATTCTGGATACTCATTGCTTTGGTTGCGTCGTGTACGGACCGCCATTGAAAACTACTGCTGTTACATTCTGGATACTCATTGCTTTGGTTGCGTCGTGTACGGACCGCCATTGAAAACTACTGCTGTTACATTCTGGATACTCATTGCTTTGGTTGCGTCGTGTACGGACCGCCATTGAAAACTACTGCTGTTACATTCTGGATACTCATTGCTTTGGTTGCGTCGTGTACGGACCGCCATTGAAAACTACTGCTGTTACATTCTGGATACTCATTGCTTTGGTTGCGTCGTGTACGGACCGCCATTGAAAACTACTGCTGTTACATTCTGGATACTCATTGCTTTGGTTGCGTCGTGTACGGACCGCCATTGAAAACTACTGCTGTTACATTCTGGATACTCATTGCTTTGGTTGCGTCGTGTACGGATCGCCATTGAAAACTAGTGCTGTTACATTCTGACTACTCATTGCTTTGGTTGCGTCGTGTACGGACCGCCATTCAAAACTAATGCTGTTACATTCTGGCTACTCATTGGTGGTTTGAGTTGGTAACACGTTACTTTTGAGAAGCGTCGTAGACGATGGGCCTAAAATTACGGTTCCCTACAAGAGCGGTGGGCGCCAAATAATGTCCGCAGTGTTGACGGCCGTCATGAAAATGATGGCACCAGGGTTTGACTTTACGGTAACAAAAACCGCTCTCTAGGAAAACACACCAACTCACTTTGATAAATAACATTTCAGTGACGTCACTCACCGATAAATTGCAGACGTTATGTGGCGGTCACCGCAGTATTAGGAAACACTAGCGTTAGTACCATACTTTTTTTATCACGGTTTGTTGATATAAGTTCTTATTGGACAAGAAAAGCATGCTTCTGTCCATCCTCCGGCACTCTAACGCTTTAAGGCTCGTGCACACAGTCAAGTTCAAGTTCAAGTTATTTATTTCATAACAAAAATACATTTGTGTCGAAATATTTGCACAGTAGGTACACAAAAAGAAGCAACATAAACAATTATAATATAAGTTACCTCGTTCCTCACCCATCATGGAAGTTAGAACGTCTATCCACATTCAAAACACTAACTTTACAAACATTAACATTCTTATTGATCATACAGAACAAAGTCTCTAACAAAATGCTACAAAATACATTTAATGTCGAAATATTAAGTATAAAAAAATTAACATTTATAGCAAAGTCAATGAGCAATGAGGTCACATATTTAATTTAATTTTAATTTAATACTAATTTTAAGATTTTTGTCATTACAAAATTCGTCAATGCTGTAATACGCTTTATTGATTAACAAAGCCCTGAGTTTATTTTTAAAAATGTTCACATTCTGAATATTCTTTAATTCTGCTGGTAATTTGTTAAACAGATTGACAGACCGCACGCGTGACGAGTGTTTGACAACATTAAGCTTTGCCTGCAGAATAGTAGGAAGATCTTTTCTGCGAGTATCTACTCTATTTTTTCTTTCACCGTCTGTTTCAAACTGGTTTAAGTGAGTAAGGAGAACTAAGATATAAAGAGATGGTACCGTTAAAATTCTAAATTTAATAAAATATTCCTTACATGATTCTGTTTGGTTTAAACGAAGCATGGTTCTTAATGCACGCTTTTGTATAGTAAAGGCTACCTTAATATTATATTTATAGCTGTTTCCCCAGAATTTAATGCTATATCTAAGTTTAGATTCAACTAGAGCAAAATAGACGGTACGAAGTTGGGCAATAGACAAAATATCTCTCAGAGATCTAATAGCATAACATGCACTACTTATTGTGCTCGTAATCAAATCTAGTTCTGGCTTCCAATTAAGTAAAGAATCAATTTGTACCCCCAAAAATTTTAAACTTTCTACTATATTAATTTTCCTGCCTAAGGATTCTACGTTTACTAAAGCCTTGTTCCTAACTGTAGACTTAAATATCATACTAGACTTAAATTCATCGCTTTACGCGTCGCGAGACTAAGCGGACGTGTTTTTCGTATTGATTATAATGCAATAAACAATTACGACAAATAAATATAACTATTGCGTCAGTATAGAGTAAAGTGTGTCGCGTGTGTCTTGTTGGTTTTTACAAACTTTCATGTGCAAGATGAACTAGATATTTTTTATAAACAATAAAGTGTTTCTGGTACAATGTCTAACCCAGGATCGAGCCCGTTTGGTCGTAGCCAATTATTACACCGAAGTCCTCCTCCGACGCCTACCAAACCATTACCCCCGAGCGACCCAAATCCACCAGCACCCGCGGAGAATGAATTCCCTTCAGAAGTCATCAGTACGCCGGAGATTCAGAAATGGATAGGATCTATAGATGCCATTCTGAACGAAGTTTGCACAATTGTCGGTGATGGCAAAATGAACTCGGACCAGAAGCTTCGTGTCTCCACTCTTTGCCGGAAGGTTTCCAGTGGGACTTCACAGATGGCCGTTCTATACCAATCGTTAAAGACGAAAACGATCCAGGCCCATACCACAATCCAGCACCTACAGGTTCACCAGAACGTTGTCGACTCTCTCCAGCAGTTCAAAGAGGTCGTAGAGACTAAGTTGAATCCCAAGGAAAGTACTACTTTTGCTAGCATGGTGAAGAAAGGTACCGATAACTTTGTCCGTCCTGCAAATTTGAGATCAGTCGCCATCTATCCCAGCGATAAGACCCAAACAAGTGACGACACCAAGACACTTGTCCAAAAGTTAATCTCCCCCGAACAACTTAAGCTTCATGTCCGTGGCGTGAGAAAACTGAAAAATGGGGGCGTTATGATCAGCACCGAAAATAACGGCGACATTGAGAAACTTAAAAATTCGGACAAATTAGTTTCATCGGGCCTTACAATAGAAGAACCTTCTAAACGCCGCCCAAGGGTCGCTGTCATTGGTGTCCCCGTTGCCCTTACCGAGAAGGAGGTGTTCGATTGTATTTACGAGCAAAACCTTTCAGACAAGTTGCCGAATATAACTCGGGAGTCCTTCCTTGCGAGCATCAAATTAAGCCATAAATCGGGTAAGAAAGACCTTCCTACCTGTAACTACATCCTGGAACTACCCGCTAGCATGAGGAAAATTATTATAAACCAAAGCCGTATTTTTATTAATTGGACATCATGCCCTGTGAGAGATTTCACGATAGTCACCAGGTGCTTCAATTGCCAGCAGTTCGGACACGCAGCCAAGTTTTGCCGAGAAACTAGTGCTACTTGCAACCACTGTGGAGAGACTGGACACTCCTTCAAGGAATGCAGCAGGAAATCTTCTCCCTCTCAATGTGCGACGTGCAAACGTTTTAAGAGAAAATGCGACCATCCAACTGGCGATGTAAGTTGCCCGGCCCGCAAATACGCAGAGATCAACTACATTAACTCAATTGACTATGAAGGTGCCTAAGAGCGCCACCGAATATTTTTATTAGTAAGCACTTAAACAGGTAGCTTATCCTCTATTTATATATCCACTTAGTTTGTAACTAGCATGACAAATCAGCTAATTTGTGATCTAGATAGTTTTTCTGTGTCTGAATCTAAAATCTGTAATGTTGTGGACTGTAAACACCTTCTTCCTTCTGGTGACAAAACGTTAACCCTACTCACACAGAATATTCGGAGCATAAATCGAAACATGCACGGTTTTGAAGTGTTATTACAGAATCTTGACATAAGCTGTGATATTATCGTCTTAACAGAATGTTGGTTGTCTAAACTGACAGTAAACTTACCATCTCTTGACGGTTATTATTCATACAAAACAGACAGAAACATAAACCAAAACGATGGATTAGTAGTTTATATCAAAAATAATTTAAGAACAATCAAAGAAGAACCGGTATTCCAAGATAGTAATTGCTTGATTATTAAAATTATTCCCGATACAGTAGTCATGGCTATTTATAGGCCTCCTTCTCAAAATATGGACAGATTTTTAGACTCACTTGACACAAACTTAAAAAACTTAGCGTCTTTTAAAAACATAATACTTCTGGGTGATATTAACATTAACATTGCTTCCGGGAAAACCGATACCCATGTACATAATTATCTGAATATTTGCTCATTTCATGGACTTTTACCAGCTCACTATCACCCCACGCATCAGAGCGGCTCATGCTTAGACCATATCATTCTAAAATCAAAAAATCCATCCAAAACAGTGGTAACTAATTCTTCGCTTACCGATCATCAAGCTGTTTTACTAACATTACAAATAAGTTCACCTAGAAAAAACTGCATGCGTAGCTACACTAAAGTCAATATGACAAATCTTGAAACTGGCATACGCGGTATTAATTTTGACCCTGTTTATAATTCAAACGATGCAAATATTTCTTTGAAGTATTTTATAGATTCGCTTCAATATGCAATAAGGAAAAACTCTTTCACTAAGACAACGCCTAGAAAGTATAGTTGTATTAAACCCTGGATCACACCCGGGCTCGTTCGTTGTATAAGACATAGAGACAAACTTCACCTTAAATTGAAACTTGCACCTGATAACGAAATACTTTCTGTTTCATATAAAAGGTATCGAAACTTCTGTAATAATCTTTTGAAAAAACTTAAAAATCAGTATGATAAACATGAATTACAGAAGGCGGGAAAAAATAGTAAACTGGTCTGGAAATTTATAAAAACTAATACTTTTAGATCTAAAAATCCCGAACCTCCGCTAGATTTACTATCAACAGAGACAAACCCAAACGATGCGATGAATAAAGTAAACAATTTTTTTGCTAACGTTGGTAAAAACTTGGCTGAAAAGTCTTTAAATTCTAGTAATTCGTCCCATCAAAACCTGACTACGACATCCTCTAAAATAAATTCTTTTGTTTTATTAGATACCGACGTTAACGAAGTAGTAAGAGTAATAAACGGGTTAAAAGATGTTTGTGCTACTGGGTGGGATGACATACCTAATAATATACTTATAAGATTTAAATACCTACTAGCCCCGCCGCTAACCCACATTTTTCAGCTATGTTTATCTAAAGGTATATTCCCTAAATTGCTTAAAAAAGCTGTGGTCACACCTGTATTCAAGTCTGGAGACAAAAACTGTGTGAATAACTACAGACCTATTTCAGTGTTAACAGGCCTCTCAAAAATTTTAGAAAAAATCATTAACAGTAGACTGATAAAATATTTGGAAGATAATGGGCTACTTTCAGATAGTCAATTTGGTTTTAGGCCCTTAAGATCAACTAGCCAAGCAGTACACAAATTAACTAATTATGTTTCTACGAATCTGGATAATGGTATGCACACAATTGGGATTTTTCTAGACCTTGCCAAGGCCTTCGACACTATTTCTTGTACTTTACTTTTGCACAAGCTTGAAACACTTGGGATAAGAGGAGCACAACTTCTACTATTTTCTGATTATCTCAGCGATCGGCTTCAATGTGTCAAAATAGGTCAGTATACAAGTTCTGAACTTGAAAATAATGGTTTTGGTATTCCACAAGGTAGCATTTTGGGCCCCACGTTATTTTTAATCTATATAAATGAACTGTGCAGTCTGCCACTCCAAAATGGTATCATAATGTCTTATGCGGATGATACCGCTCTATTGTTCTCAGCTAAATCTAGAGTTGAGGTATATGAACATGCTCAGAAAGGCTTTAACATTGTGTCTGATTGGCTCCATGATAATATCCTAACATTAAATGCAGATAAAACAAAACACATTTTATTTACAATGAGAAATACTAACATACCGCTTACTAATCAAAAAATTTACGCACATAATTGTTGCACGAGCGCTGACACTGCATGTTCGTGTCCCACTTTAGCTAACGCTGACCATCTGAAATATCTAGGTGTCACTATTGACTCCAACCTAAATTTCCGCAAACATATCGATTTACTATGTACTAGAGTGCGCAAATTAATATATGTTTTTAAGAATTTACGGAATATAGCTGATTATAAATTAATTAAACAGATTTATTTAGCTTTGTGTCAATCCATTCTTACATATTGCATAACTTCTTGGGGTGGTGCTGCAAAAACAATTTTACTCCCCCTAGAGCGCGCTCAAAGAGCAGTTCTAAAGGTTGCTACCTTTCGCCCTTTTAGATTTCCTACGCACCAGCTTTACATAGCATGTAATGTGCTAACAGTACGGCAATTATTCATTCTCAGCATAGTTCTACACCAGCACACTGCACTTCCTTTTGACCCAGTACCCTCCGACAAGAGAAGGAAGGACTTGGTTTGCATCAAGCCTCAAATTAAACATGCGTTTGCTAATCGATTTTATGTATTCTTAGGACCTTTTCTGTATAATAGGCTGAACAAGGTACTAAGCCTCTATAGTGTTAGCTATAAAAAATGTAGAACAATCTTATCAGAATATTTAGCGATACTCAATTACACAGACACAGAAAAACTTCTAGAAATTTTGTCATGATTTAATTTATTCCCTCGTATGTAACTAGTAGTACTTTTGTATTATAATTATTTTACATAGGATAGATTTAGTTTTATTTTTAATAGATTATTTTTATATTACTTTTACTTTGTCCCAATGTAATTAAAATGTAAAGTGATGGTCTGAAACACAGGTTTGAATAAACCTAGTTCGGGCGGGACGCTAAGCATTCTAATTCCGAATCATCATTACTTGCACCTGTAATTAAAAATATTTTAGCTTTAGTTTATTAGTACGCACTATAATTGTATAGGATATTTATACTACTATTGGCTAAATTTACACCTTTTGTAAACGTTTTTATTAAATAAATTGAAAATTGAATTCTGATACATTTTGTCTTACTTACATTTAATTTGAGATTATTCATAGAAAACCAGCTTTCACAAGCAGCTATTAATACATTTAATTTACATTTTAAGGTATCCATATTGGCAGCAGCTATAACAGCACTTGTATCGTCAGCAAATATTATCAAGTCAGCTTCTGGTAAAATGTTTTTAATGTATTCAGTTAAATCGTTAAGAAATATTATAAAGAAAATGGGGCCCAACACCGAACCCTGCGGAACACCTCTAGTTACAGTAAATAATTTCGATTTATGAATTTCTTCCACACCTTCGTGAAGTGATTTAATCTCGACGTATTGTTTCCTATTGGTCAAATAAGAATTAAAAAGTTTTAAAACATTTTCTCTTATACCGTACTGCTCTAACTTATCCATTAGAATGCAATGTTCTACAGTATCAAATGCAGAACTTAAGTCTAGGAATAAGCCAGCAACTTTAAGTTTATTGTTCAGCTTATTTACCACGTTATTAACTAACGAGTCTATTGCATCTAGTGTCCCTTTACTTTTTTGGTATCCAAACTGATTACGGTTTATTATTTTTTAGTCGCGACGCGACAGCGTGACACAAAGGCACCGCGTACCGCACGACGGGCGGCGCCTTTGTGTCAGGCTGTCGCGTCGCGCCTGTTTGCGGGAGCCTTTAAACCAGAACATATACACAGCAATGCTGCTTGGCGGGAGAAACGCGTAGGTACGGTTGTAGTACTTCCCGAGACTAGCTCCTTCATAAAGAGCTCTACTGTGGCGGCATCTACATCGCCACATACGAACTACGCATCAAAAGACCTGACGTCACGAAAAATCCTGCATCGCACAAGCAAAGTTCGACGCGCGACTAGTATATATACAACCTCCTGACATCAATCGTCGGGCTGTAGCCCACCAAACACAAGACCCGTCCGATCGGAGGATTCTCCTTTTTGCATAGGGGATGAGAAACTTTACACCCTGTTCCTCATGCCTCCATAGTACTGCTACTAGGTACTGAAACTGTACCTATTCCTTAAGCTCTTTTCCTAAAACCCACTGACAATAATTTTGTGGCTTTTCTTTTTTAGGAAGACCATAAATACTTTCAATGAAAAGTCAGGCAGCCCTAAGTACTTCGCCCATCATTAATCTCACAAATTCCTTTAACGTACATCAAAATTCCATACCAAAGCCTTATTTCCCCTGAACTATGACGGTTTAACGTTAAAAGCAATTTAATTAACATCATGATGTCATTGCCTACATTTCGGGACACGCTTCCCAGAAACTAACTTAACTTTACACTCCTTAAAGTGATATTTATTCGAATTTCAACCTTATCTTCTAGATAAACGAAAGAAAGAAAGAAAGAGAGAAATTAAATTTATTTTACCCAGTTCACACAATATCCATACAAAAAAAAAAAAAAAATAGAATAAACTTAGATCGTTATCCTTTAGAGGTGCCAGGATTATTGATAAGGTGCTTACCAAAGATGCCAGTCATTTTGGCGTTGCCGTGTCGTGGAAGAGATTTCAGGTGGATCATGGCTCTATGCTTTTAGTAACTTTCGGTATATGATTAATTAAGGCGACAATATGACTGGCATCTAATATCTTAAGTTTTCATTACCAAATGTACCCCATGTGGGTCTAAATTTAAAACTTGATGGCAAGGAACTAGATGTTATTACGGAAACTGTATTTCTAGGAATTACTATAGATTCAAAATTGCAATGGGGTGCCCACATTAAAGCTCTTCCAGGTAGATTAAGTTCAGCTGCATATGCAGTAAGAAAAATAAGGCAGTTGACTGATATAGCCACTGCTAGGTTAGTATACTCTGCTTATTTCCACAGTATTATGTCTTATTGTGTTATCTGTTGACAACAACAGATATCGGCAGCTGACGTAGATTCAATTTTCATTTTACAAAAGAGGGCAATCCGCGCGATCTATAAAATGGGTCCTCGCGAGTCTCTTAAAAACAAATTCAAAGAAATTGATATACTAACTCTGCCTTCTCTTTATATCTTAGAAAGTATTTTATATGTTCGCATAGCTTAGGACTTTTCAAAATAAGAAGCGATTTCCATAATATAAATACACGTAGCAAAAATTAAATTGTAATACCCAAATTTAGATTAACTAAAACAAGCAAGTCATTTCTTATAAACAGTATCCGCTTTTATAACAAGTAGCCAAAGTCAGTTACAGAACTTAGCGATGGAAAGTTCAAAACCCACATCAAACGTATCCTTATCAAAAATGCATAGTATAACATTAAAGACTACGTTGAAGACAAGAAAGTTTGGCAATAATTCCTTCTGCACATGTGGCTTCCCTGGTACCACATTAACGGCATCACTAAGTAAATGTCTATTAACTGTTCCCAAATTACGAAGTTTTTTGTTTCTTTTTCTTCTTTGACGTAATCTCATTATTTGACATTATATACCTCGGATTTGTACGGGCAGTTTGTCCGTACAGGGAGATGTAGTATGTAGATTGTTGATGGATACGAATAACACGGGATGTATACAGGAAATAAAATCACTGTTATGTGTCCGTTTGGGCACGCCACAATTGCGGCGGTAAGTCCCCTCTTTGAGGAGAGGCTTGAGAGGCGCCACGGCATCCTCACCTTCCGCCTGACGCAGGTCCTCACCGGACATGGCTGTTTCGGGAGATTTCTGTTTTGGATAAGGCGGGAGGAAACGCCCGGGTGTTGGCATTGTGTGGATCGACCGGAGGACACGGTGGAGCATACGGTAGAGGTCTGCCCGGCTTGGGCGGAGCACCGCCGTGTCCTCGTGGTGGCGATTGGCGGCAGCGATCTGTCGCGTCCGGCCCTGGTTCAGGACATGGTACGGAGCGAGAGGGAATGGGAAGCAGTCACCTCCTTCTGCGAAGCAGTAATGCTCGCGACGGAGGAGGCGGAGCGCGTGAGGGAGAGGCAATCGTTGCGCCCTCACGCCCCTAGTCGCCGCAGGAGGAGACACCCTGGGCGTCGGGAGTCGATAGCCGATTCCCGGCCACCGTAGGCGCGGGCCTACGGACGGCGAGCAATGGGCAGCTCGCCGTCCGGTTAGGACCAGGCCCGGGTCGACGGCGCGTTGTGTTCCACGCGCGCCTCAAAGAGATGTCAGCATAATTGACGGGGTCCGATAGGGCCGATGCCTGCCGGGGTCGCGGATTGTTCGAAAGAGTTACCGTGGCCCTGGCGCACTAGCAACTGAAGGAACACGGGTGGGTTTTAGTCAGTAAGAGTCTGACACGCCCTTCCACTCCGCCCAGAGCGGGAGAGGTAATTTGATGATTTCCCACCCAAAAAAAAAAATGTGTCCGTTACTGAGTGATCGATTTACTAGGTAAAATGTTAAATTATATATACATAAAGTAGATTACTAGTGGTGGGCGCGATAGTTTATTCAGCGAATGTAAACAAGTAATCGGCGAATAAGCAAATGCTTGTTAAGGTAAAAACTAACATAATACATTTCATGTGGCGATACTCGTACAGATTCTTATTTCAACTCCTTATTTATGGCTTTTGTGGATAGGATTTTGATTCCGATTTGTAACAGTAGTAGTGGTAATCATATCAATTGGTCTAAATAGGCTTTTATATTTATATAGATTCTTCTATATTTTGTGAATGTGAGAACGTTGTAGACCTAACTTGTAGACTGTAGATTTGTAGACCTTTTTATATTTTGTTGAGTACCTGTTACTTGTTGACAGGCCTACACTGTCCTCCCATATCTATCAACACTGTAATTGGAAACATTGTAAAAGCCCCTCATTTTTAAAAGAGTAACCGTGGAGTTTCTTGCCGGCTCTTCTCCATAGGAAACAACCAATTGGAACCGTGCACCTAGCTTCTGACGTTTCATAAGTGCCAATGTTGGTTTATGTGAAATAAAATATTTTTATTTGATTTGAATAACTGCCAGCGACCTTGAGCGAGTGGAAGGAGCATGCGAAACTTTTAAGCGAATAAAATTGCACAGAGCGTTGGCGTCTACCCGGACATTGGTCAGCGATGCACTGCCGCCCGTCGCTCGCAAGAGCCCCCGCTTCAACGCGCATCAAATTTATTCGCAAAAACAACCCAGCTTGATTTATCAAACACAATACAAATAAAAGCTGTATACAAAAATTTGAGTAATTAAATTGTTTTTTAGATGGTGCAGATTATATGAAAATACGCCCGATAGTTTTTGCGTAATTATCAGTGATCGGAGTAGGTAGATTGAACTGGGGTCATTGATCCGAAACGTATATATTACTATGGACATTCCTCCGGAATTGGTGGATTATTAAAAAAAAACCGGAACTTATGTAGGAATTGTATTCTGCCAGAGTGGAAGGAGTCATTTGATGATTTGCCATCCTCAAAAAAAAGGTAGGAATTGTAATAAAATGAGCAATTTTATTCTTTATTATTCTTCCTATTTTTTTTTTTTGTCACGATTTGACAAAACCCAACGACCAATCAGAACAAAGGATCATGGGTGGTACAATAACCGGTTATCAGAACAATGCGTACGCCCGCCGGAAATACTAAATCCGGAAATACCGGAATTACTTTCCGGAAAAATGGCTTATCCATGTTATTCTTTCTGTGTGCATTTATGATACAAGTACTAAAAATCAATCTACCTACTCCGATCACTGGTAATTATCGTTTTTGTGTTCGCGTTAGACATTACTTTACAAATTAATTACACTATGTTATAAAAATATAATTTCAAAAATTCACATTTCAAATTACGAAGAAAATAGTCTAGTTTATCATATAGTTTTTTCAAACAAATAAGACTATTCGTTTGGACGTGATGTTCAATTTGAAATCATTAAAAGTCGTATATGTGCGCCTTAAGGCGTTTTACTAAAAAGTGGCATAAAAAAATCTATACATGCCGTGTTGAAAAATCTTCATGAACTGTTAAAAAATGGAAGAATTAAGTTGACGATATTTGGCACACCTGTCAGTATGTATGACATCGCATGTAGGCTAAACGTACCACCGGCTGCACCGATTTGGGTCAATGAGGTGTCGTTCGATTCATTTGGTTCCGGAGCGGATGCTCGTCAAGCGAGCAGGCGACGTCAGTGGAGTGGTCCGTTGTTGGTTTTGTGTTGTTCAAACTCGTTTTTAAATGATTTTTTACATCCTTTTTAAACAACTTAGCCTTTATAAGGCCATACTTACGATAATGTAGTAGATTTTATTCCATTTTTCCGATTTTGTTTGTCTTGGTGGAGTAAGAACACTATTTATGAATCTATGGACCTTTTTAATTTTGTCCCATTTTGTAGTTAGCTAACACAAACAGTAAACAGTTTGAAGCAGGTACTCTTTGAACCTGTTTACCAACCTATAAAACAAAAAAGTAAAGTCCCAGAACATTGTCCAACGAATGTTTTCCGAAAGAAACCACGTACAGACACCCCAACAAAAAATCTTCTAACTTTGCCCTTACAGAATATTCCTGAAGAAGAAAACCAATCAAAACAGCCTAGTAACCTACATTAATAATACAGTTCCCATCAAAGAATTCGAAGCAGTAACACTAGGGAAACAAAAGGCGAACTACAATCAAAACAACCCCGACCAACATAGAAAAGTAACGGTAGTTAATATACATCAGCACCGCAATTTGTTTAAGTCAACACAGGTTGGAGTTCGCAGGAAAATGGCTGAAGGCAACTAATGTCAAGATTCTCAGAACACACGCTAACTTTACTTAGCTAAGTAAAATAATTGCTCATTCGAATATGAACTATATTTTTACTAACTTTATGTTCATATTCGTATGAAACGGTTGCTCTCATTCGCTTAATATGAATATTAAAACATTCAGTATAAGGTTCACATTCATGTGCCATCATCGTTAACGAGCTGCACGAAGGACCTGAGATGCAGGTTTCTAGGAGAAATATTAATTGCATGGTTCGAACAGTTAGGGAAAAAGATTCCTTAGAAAGTGGCTATCAACTTAAATTGTCTATATAATCAAATTATCATCATTGACAGAAGTATGAAATGGCGAATCTAAGTAGTTTGTAAATCTGCAAACACAGTTTGCATTTTGGTATGCAGGAAAAGACTATTTGCAGGTTCATTGATAGCAGCGAAAGAAGAGCTAAGTCAAAGACTTATTAAACATCTCAGTTCACCAGTAGCGAAGGGTCCGTTTTGGTAAGAGGTAAGCCGGATTACCTACTTATCTTGAATGTGATTATATTATTTGTCTATGTACTGATTGTCCCATTTTACAAAAGGAAGCCTGTAGGAATCGAGTTTTATGGAACCTTCGCCACTGCTGAGTTCACGATTTGTGGTTTTCCAGAGACTAAAAAGAAAAGTATAAACTTTTCACTACTCTAGCGGAACTTAAGGCAGACTTGGAAATTCTACAAGCCACGGTGTGATTTAGCGCGGTCGTTGTGCTTTTGTTTTATTTTCGAGCTCGACAACGACACTACCACGATTTGCTTCTTTTTTTTACCGTACCTTTGATTTTACAAACATTCTTTTGGAACGCAGCAACCCTCTTATTGGGTCACGCAGCGCTGTATATGTCACCGTATGATTGTGAACACCGTCAGTTCGTAATCTATATCGCGAGATTGTAAACTGTCGATAGATTGTGAACTGTACCATACTGCTTATGAGGTATTCCACTCATAGCACTGATTTCAAAAGCACTTGACCGAACCGGACCTGAGTGAGCACTTCCACTAACCGCACGTATTAATTTTCAATAGTTTATAATCTATCCATGTCACGCCGTCAAATTGTTGACGAACCTGCACCGACAGGGTTCACAATTTGTTCGATTTTATCACCCGTAAAATTATGTACCGTCCCTGATTTGTCGGTCTTGGCGGTTGCTTAATTGGTCACAGTAAGTAAGCCAGGGCACCCCAACCAAATGGGTTAGGTTAGGTTAGAACTGTGACAAACCGCGCGCGAGCTGAGCGAGCGAAGCGAGTGGTACCGCGGTAGCGCCGAGCGAGCGCCACTTCCAGGTTGGTCGCAGTAACTTGGCTAGTATTAGCGCTAGGTGCGATCTGTCGCATGCAAGTTTAATATAACAGTTAACAATTTGTTGGTTTGCCATGGAAAGATTATAAACTATCGAAAAATAATGCGTTAAATAGAAATGGATTGTTGCAGTTCAAAAATGTTTGATAGGTAGTTAATAATCTCGCGAGATAAATTACCTATACATATACGACCGAAAGATATTCATAATGCGGTTTTTGGCCACTTTAAGGTGGTTTCCCTTTCCTGATATTATAGTCATTACATTTCACAAGCCTATTGTTATAGTTTACAACAAATACCTATAGCTTTTGGCCCGTTAGTTCGTACCGAAAACTTAAGGCTTAACATCATAAGTAAGATCTCAAACAGCTGTCAGAATTATAGGCAATATTTTAAGGACTATAACTAAGTAATTCGGAATATAAACCATGTATAGTCGATCTCCTAATTGCTTTGCCACCATAAGGTTGAATGTCACCCGCACGTCAAAAAACGACAAGGTCTATTTGTCTATGTGACAGTTAGATTGTTTCAGACTTATGGCTGATGTACATTTGTATTAGTTAATACCGAGTTCACACAGTTCGAGTTCGACTTTGAATTTGAAATTCAATTTATTGAAAGTCTGTTGTTACTAAAAATCGTATGAATTCGGTAACGTTGTGTCAAAACGTCAGTCCAAAAGTGACAGTTTTTAATTGAGAAGTATCACGTAATATACAGGGTTAGTTTTCAAACATCTGCCAAATTTTTAAAGATGATTCAGAATCGATAATATTTCAGAAATTTTAATTTAAAAAATTACACGAGTTACTGCGATGTCTTGTTAAGAGTTAATATATTAGGTAGGAATTTACGACAAAAATATCAAACTTCACATTTGAAACTTAAAGTAACAATTCAAATCAAAAACTAGATATTGGAACGTGCATTAAGAAAGAGGTGCGGCGTGAGAGGTAGCGATGCGTAGACGACCCGTAGGCACACGGACAGGAACCAATACAATAATGCGGATTCGTGTTTGTGTGTGTACGTTGCCGAATTATGTTACAAGTACTTATAAGCACGTGTGATCTAGATTGTTGAACTGAATTGATTTCCACACGTTCTGTTTTTAGTAGCTGACAGGACTAAATTTTTTATATTTATTTCATAAATAGAAAATATTAGGTAGGTATCGATTCCGAATCATCACTGAAAATTTGTCAGGTCATTGAAAACTAACCCTGTATAGACATCCAAGAAACTTAATTTGCTTCTTAACTAATGCAAATATAAATCAAGCCTTATAGAAAATTCAATTTAATGGGAATTGTTGTCAAACCTGCAAAAGCAATAAGGTCGACTATGCCAAACACCTACGAAGAAAACAATTAATAAAAATCTAAAACTTTCTTCGTGTACATGTCATTGTTATGACACGTGTCTTTATTATTCTCGACTCTAAGTGCTTTCGTTCCGGTAAGCGTAAGCGGTGTGCGAGCCCGGCACGTAAACTCACTCGCACTTGATGGTAAGATAATAAACACAGTATTATTTACACCTGAACGAAATCCATAATATTGTAGTCTTTTTTACACTCATACAAACAAACTCACGCCTGCTTCCCATGGGAGTAGGCAGAAACTATAGCACGCCACCTTCTACAATCCTTGCAATACTCTTTTTGCTTCGTTATGTTCATACATCAGCACCCTAATTACGTAACACATTAATATCAATCTAAATAATTTTGAAGGATATTGTTAATCCATTGCTTCATATGTTCGAAAAATGAGTCTGCTCAACAACGTAAATAACGCAATGAATGCTGTTGAACTGTCAAAATGAAAGCCTTTCCTACTATTATGCCCACTTGCACCGCCAATCAGTAAACACGATTAGCGATTAACCAGTTTAAAATATAATTCTATTTCTGTCAAATGTTTGAAGGTAACAGAGACAGAATGATGTTTAAAATTCGTTTAGCGATAAACGTTTTTAGTGATGGGCGGTGCAAGTGGGCCTTATTGTGTTTACGCAATTACCCGGCTCGCTGGTCATACACGCACGCCGGTTGCGAATACTACGCACCTGAACTTTCTGAGGAACATTACAAAAAAAAGATGTAAGATGTAAATTGAAGTATCCGATTTAGGATGATCCCACCGATGATCTAAGTATTTTTTCTTTGACGGAATACCTATAGGTAGAAAGGAGGAATATTTAATTGATCCTCTAAACATTGTTTGATCTTCTATTGGTGATTTTTTTCCCTTTTATAATCATTGATCTTCTTTAAACATTTTGGTCTTTTTAAAAACTATCTATATGTACCATAGAAATATAAAAAAACAGTAAAGAAACTGCGACACCCCGACCAAAAAACGTGTTAGGTAAGAACTGTGAAGAAAAATGCTTACTAATTAAACTAATTTAACTCTATATCGGTAATCTCTTTCCTGTTTCGCCAGTAATTAAGATTGTTATTTATTATATTTTAAATAATTTCCTTAGTAGTTTGTTTGCTAATATTCGTCCTTCTACAGAACCTGCACCCTCAAAATATTTTTATCTTTTTAATTATAACGTCTTCTCAATACAAAGCTACGTAAAATAATCAGTTAGATAATACGCCAATCAATACCGTCTCGAGCTGCTGTTTCACGTCCATTTCTTGGCGTGCTGTCTCCAGCACCAAATAGGTCAAGGTACGACGTAATCCAGCATGAGCAATCGAAAATAAATGCAAGCCAATAATAAACGGATCTGTCTGATGCATTTATTGTTTCTTTTATTTAATTCGATGGTTTTATTTATCCTGGATTATGTTGTAAGGGGTTAAATATTGGCTTTTGAGTCATGATGCATCAGCTTAAGGTAAGGGTTGCCAGACCTTAGTTCAATGATTCACTCGAGTCAGTCCAGATTTGTATTTTATTTTTTTGGGAGCAAATTTACTAATTTTAGAGAGCAAATGATTTTGTTTCACAAAAACCGGTTTTATAATAACCATTGGAATAGCATTTGAGGGTTTTTGGATGGTGCGGTAAGTCTTGCCTTAATAAATACATTTTTACCATTGCCACTCGAAAAAGGGCATTTAATTCATCGATAAAAGTGTGATAAAAGCTGTAAATTTTTACTGTTTATATTTAATCCCTTGTTATCTTATTACCGATTATACCTTTATTACTATATACTATACTTCTATTTATTTTCTCTCACTTAATGTTAAAAAGTAAAGAACTCAACTCGTGAAAAAAAATATCATCTCGGTCCTTGTACCCACCCCTAGCACCGCTCAGGATTCTAAGGTAGAATCCTTCACTGCTGTCGGGATCCAACTTAGTCCTTCGAATTAAATTCCCTTTTTTTGACTTGTTGTATTAATATAGTATTATTGGATAAATAAAACAAAGCATACGCAAAAACAAATAAAAGTTTTTAGATACTGAAAAGGGTCCTCTGATACATTATATACGATACGCGATACAATCTAAGCTTGATTATCGGATAGGAAACTATGAGTAACTGCAACTAACTTCAGAGCAGTAGGCCGGTTAAGTTTGTCAGAGGGCAGATAGTGATTTAAGTTCGAAGCTAAAATGGACGAAGCTTTATAGTAGGTACCTAGTTAGCTCCTTCCTAGATAAAGTGACAATCTCAAGTTGATGGCAAGTAGTTAATGCCAAATTAGTGTTTCCTCAACAAAAAAATCCAAGTAAATTCGTATGTAAAATATTATAAACAAGCCGTGACCCCGATGGGTTCCCATCGGCAAAAATGACGAACTTCCATACAAACTTTCAAACGTCCATACAAACTTTCGCTTTTCCGTACGATTTTTCAAATATTTTCTTTCATACAAACCTTATCCTGACACTTAGAAACATAACAAAATAAATAATTAGCCGCTTTGAAGTGATGAGTGGACCAACAGTTCTGTGCAATTGATTTTTATTTATAAATATAATAGATGTAAAAGTGCCAATATGGCAATATAACCTAAATTATTTGGTCTTCTAAAATCCACTGCTTAGCTAGAAAACGCTTCACAACAAAAATAAAAGTTTGTTTAGAAGATAACCGAAATTATTACGAAGTTCTCAATTCGACTGTTATTTCTTTCATTAAACTCCATAAAACACTAGGTACTTACATTATTCTCTACGGAGACAACTTTTTTTTTAAGTTTCCGTCACAACATAAGCACTTATTCTACTAAAAAAGTTTTAGTTATTCAACGGTCAAGAAAATTCACAAATTGGTTTACGCAGAAAATTGTCTCTGAGTAAAGGATTAGGAGAGCACTCAAGATTCTAAATGGAATAACAAGCCCGCACTTAGGACTACGGGTAACCCTTACAAAGCGGCTAACCTTTTACGTACAAGCAATCTGATGGATTAATTAGGTTTCAATTGTTCTATAGTCTATTGTAACTAGGGTTACCATCCGTCCGGATTTGTCATGGAGTTGACATGTCCTGCTTTATGGCCCGCCGTCTGGATTTTGTCCGGCCTTGTCATTTGTGTGGACTTTTTGACGTAAGAGGATTTTTATGTATAATAATTTGTAATACTGAAATAAAAAGATTATAAAGTAAAATGTCCGGAGTTCTTTGCAAATGTCAGGCTTTTTGTCAGGACTTTTCATATTTCGAAATGGGAACCCTAATTGTAACTATTGTTATAGGAATATAGGATTGACTATTAAATTTGGTGTTGGTGCTTTTTTAGCCCGGTACAGGATTATTGTCCTGTAATTTGTTGCTCTGCTTAAATTGTTGTTTTTTATTCTTATCTTACCTACTCTTGTTAAATGGCAATAATACTTTTTCTATCATAACGTACTGCAATTAAATAGAAATTGGTGGAGAAAGGACCAGATTTTTATTGACTTAGCCTAAAATAAATTGCTATTCCATAGCCGCGGACAGTGACAAATGGAAATGTCAGAAACTGAGCAATGACTCCGTGAGTGATGACACGACCGTCACATACTGATTCAAAAATCTAACACCAAGTTGATACTCAATTTCCGTCGTGTACAGGCAACAGAAACACGTTCTAAAATCGAATATTTTGGACTAACAATATAACCCTGCAATCTCTAGTGAATGGAATATTGAACGAACGTTATTTTGAGCCGAAATGTCTTCTATTTTTGGCGTTCACTTCATTCGTTCATAGGTCAGGAAACCAACGCACTATTGTATTAAGGGGGATGCGCCAAGGTAGCCCGTGAAACTCAAATTTTCTTGCGTTTATTGCAATTTGCAGGTCAGTATCAGGTTGTATGTTGATCTAAATAGGATACGCGGCCGTAACAAATATGTATTTATAGAATTATAATCACAAAAATCATCAATACATCTCTTTATGTTCATATTACCCCATTGAACGACTATTTCATGAAATCTTGACATTTGACGCCAATTCTAACTTAAGGAGTTGTATTTCTGATTTTAATGATTAGAATACTGTACAGCCATATTTGTTACGACCGCGAATCATGTTTTAATCAACATACAACCTGACACTGACCTGCGAATAGCAAAAAACGTAAGTAAATTTGAATTTTGCGGGCTACCTTAGCGCATCCCCCTTAAAGACTGTAGATTTTATGAAAAACATATTTATAAACAAACATCGTAATTTCCGGAATAAAGTCCTTTCATCTAGTTCGCCTTTGACGTATTGGCAGGTAGCTTGATTGATATCGACAGCAATATTATAGAGAAAAGGGATTTGATTTACAAGTTCTCAGAATATGCCTCGTTTGCCTATTGGCCACAAACGCAACAGTTTGGTATACTCCGTTCGTGGCTAGGATCAGGGGATGTACTCTCTCAGCACGAAATCCATAGTTTCAGCCGACGTTATGGGCGTTTCCTACTCCTTAAGATTAGTTTGGGGCCCGACCTAAGAATGAATGACAGCAATAGGTGACAGTTGTCTCTACTCCCGAAGTGTTTTACATGTCCGAAAAAGTTAATTAATCGGGTGTAGGGTTCACTCCAAAGTTTCAAACTACTTTCGGACGGGCCCGTATCTTCGTTGACGAACTTAGATTGGAGGACCCCAGTTTGCAGTTCCACGTGCCTTATTCCGGGAATACACTGTATATCTTCCAGCGGAGAATGTTCCATACAACTCGATTCCTATCGGCTTCCCTTTGAAAAATGGCACAGTCAGTATTCTATAGATAGACAAACAATATAATCATATTAAAGATAATATGTACTCCGGCTTACCTCTTACAAAAATTTACCAGTCGCTACTGATCCTCCCCTCTCTCCTGTTCACTTAATTACCTAACTAATATGCACTAGTGCCCGGTAAATGGCAATAGACTCGCCTCCTATTACATGGGACTTTAGCATACCTGGTGAAATGCGGGTGTAATGCAGGTGCATCTCTGCCTAACCCACGGGCAATACAGGCGTGATGCAATGTTATGTCAAAATGCAGTACCAATTTAAGTACTATTCGATGTTAAGGGAAGCGTACAGCCAAACAACAAAAGCCGGTGTTAAGTTCCTATTCAGTTTGTTTACGAGCGGAATACAACCTTAGGTACCGCGCTATTGATTATCATTATACGATTATTGCACTGTAAACTGTCCATACTTCACTTGTCATTTATAAAGATTACGTGCATGTAATGAAAAGCGGTGAAACTTTCCATGGTGTTATCAGTGTGACATTTTCTATGTCCACGTGCCTTATATCAATGCACGGCTATTGTTTCACTATAGTATCCACGTGCCTTATATCAATGCACGGCTGTTGTTTTTAACTATTGTATCCACGTGCCTTATATCAATGCACGGCTATTGTTTCACTATAGTATCCACGTGCCTTATATCAATGCACGGCTATTGTTTCACTATAGTATCCACGTGCCTTATATCAATGCACGGCTGTCTTTTTTAACTATTGTATCCACGTGCCTTATATAAATGCACGGCTATTGTTTCACTATAGTATCCACGTGCCTTATATCAATGCACGGCTTTCTTTTTTAACTATTGTTGTATCCACGTGCCTTATATCAATGCACGGCTATTGTTTCACTATAGTATCCACGTGCCTTATATCAATGCACGGCTGTCTTTTTTAACTATTGTATCCACGTGCCTTATATAAATGCACGGCTATTGTTTCACTATAGTATCCACGTGCCTTATATCAATGCACGGCTTTCTTTTTTAACTATTGTATCCACGTGCCTTATATCAATGCACGGCTATTGTTTCACTATAGTATCCACGTGCCTTATATCAATGCACGGCTGTCTTTTTTAACTATTGTATCCACGTGCCTTATATAAATGCACGGCTATTGTTTCACTATAGTATCCACGTGCCTTATATCAATGCACGGCTGTTGTTTTTAGCTATTGTATCCATGCGCCTTATATCAATGCCCCGCTATTGTATAACTATTGTATCCACGTGCCTTATATCAATACACGACTATTGTTTAAGTATTTTATGTATATTGATTAACTACTTCACGGACAATATGATCCAAATCCTGACTTTTTCACCACATGTAATTCCAATTTCATCATCATAGTGCTGTACATTTTCGTAAGTGACAAATTAACTAAACCTAAAATTGTATCGCATTTTTGTTTTTGTATGTTTTAGTGAGTAAGTCGTTGAAGTATCAATACATAAATAAATCATCATTATTATTATGGTTTTTGTCAATACAACTTTTTCAAGCATCAAACATTTTACCGTATCGTTTCTAAATTCTGTATAACTCTAAATGGATTTCTAAGAAGAAATCGTTCTTAGTCTTACTTAAAGAGCCAGGTTTAATACAAGAAAAAAATAACTTATAACGTTATAAAAGTTCAATATTCTTTTGTTTTGACAATCCAATAACTAAGTAAAACTTTTACTAGATAATCCACCAATACACTTAGTGTAAGTATTTAACACCTCAAAGTCCCAGATGACAGCAGCTCTCCTTAAGGTAACGTTTCAGATGTTTACAAACAACCAGCGCTGCTTCCAAGGACATACAATTACTATTTACACGTGTCGCGCTTGTAAAAGGTGATTAGTTATTTATACAACCACTTTGAGTAACCATCAAGGATGTAGAGAAACTAAGTAAGTAGTTAGTTGGAACGCGGCTCTAAAGCAAAAATCACAGACCGCACTTTGACTTGTTAAATAAAGTAAGCTTTTCACACAATATGAATCTGAATACTCAAGACTTAATATACAGGGTCAAATAAAATTAGTTAGCAAAACTCCGCTGACGTAATAGGTAACTATGACATCTAAGCAACATAAAGGACATTTTTTTAATTAAATTAGGTTTACGTAATTGGGTCCAGTAGTGTAGTTAGTTACTTACTTAAAGTATGATTTGAGAATATCATTTTTGTTTTTTGTTTTATCGTGTCAAGCTATCAATACCCATTACTTCTGTGAAGTTTACACAAAAAAGAAACAGTATTTTAAACTGATAATATTTCAACTAACTAGACTATTTACAGTCGTTAACCCAAAAATATTATATCATCAAATCAATTTTTATTTCCTTTGTCATGTTTAGGTATATACCATCACATCTGCGGAGTTTCGCTAACTTATTTAATTTGACTCGGTATACTTACTCTCATGCTCATAATGTTCATCATATGCGTACAAGCGAATGTGTGCAAGCGTATCGAATGAATATCAACACAATCTTATTCGTATGAGACGCTTACTTTACATGTCAAAGTAATTTTACAGTGCAATTTGTGAATCTTGCCCTATGGTACGGCTGCGAAAATCGAGCGGCCCGGGAAATTGCTAAATTCTTAAGGAGAAATACGCAGTTTCCGTAATTATTGCGGATTGTGGGTTTCAAAAGTGACATTCTCCGTGAATTCGTTAATGAGAAAATTACGCTGAGAGTGGAAAACTTAACTTTAAATGTAATAAATCGTCAACACACAGTGACCAACGGGTTCACAATGCTCGCACCCTAGTGCCTCCCTACCCAACCCATTCATTGACTTGCTGAAAATAACCCACCGGGACATGAGTTGCCTTGGCTTACCTTAGAAGTTTTTGAATTGACTCGGAATCCAGGTTGGCCGAAGCAAGGAAAACCTGCTCAGGTGGAGATTCACAGATGACACCGCCCTGGAGAGTAATTTGGGTACTGTTCGACAAACAATAGAACACATAATATCGTGTCCACTGTGTCCTGTTGCCTAAACGTTACAGAAACTGACGGACACTAGTGAAGTTGCAGAGCTCGTAGTAAATTTCTGAGCCAACTTTATTTAAATTTTCATCGACACACTAAGAAGAAATCTCGCTCCTAGTCAGAATGGGAAAAGGGCTTTCCTATGCGATCCGGTATTGAGATACAATATACACGTATTTTGATCGCAATTTCTTGTTTTTAGTAGACAGGATGACATCGTTTTCCATCCTCATAACGTTATGATTGAAATTAGTTACCATACTCGAAAGACGCACTTCGCGTACCATTGCACGAAACACTCTCTTAATTGCATTCATTTGTCGCTTACCCTCTTTAGAAGCACTACAATCAAATGCAAATTATCTTTCACTTGCACGTGTATATTCCCCGGACACAAGGACCAAGGTTCGAATCATTTATTCAATGAACAAACTGTATCTGCAATCCCCGAAGGGTTAGGCAGAGGTGTATCTACAGTGCACCCATATTTCGCCAGTTATGTTTAAGTCCCATGTAATAGGGGGCGAGCCTATTGCCATCAGCCGGGCACAAATGCAGACTCCGGGCTGCTATTGAGATATTCATAATGTAAAACCTAATAACACTTTGCCCGACCTGGAAATCGAACACAAGACCTCATGCTCAACAATCGTGCTTGCTTTGACCAGGTTGACTGTATCAAGCCATTCTTGCCTATTCTTCTCCATACGAAACTACCTTTTGGAAGGGGCAACTAGAATCAATTCTATTTTCATGTAAATTTTGACGTTCAAAAGTGCCTTTTATGGGCCTATTTGAAATAAATGACTTGACTTTGTCTTTGACCAAGGAAAACCTGTTCAGGTGGAGATTCATAGACGACTCCGCCTTGGAGTGTAAATGTGGTGCTGTTCCACAAACGATGGGACACTTAATATCATGTCCTGCGTGTCCTGTCAGCTGCACGTTAGTGATGGCGCCAAACACTTAGCCGAATTCTGAGCCGAGTCTATTTTGATTGCCATCGACACGCTAAGAAGTAGAGGTAGCGCTCTCGACCACTACATCAACGAGGCAGTAATATGATACGAGATATTGTGTTATCATCATCTTCATCCTCATTTCAGCTGGATGACATCCACTGCTGGACACAGGCCTCCCCCAAGCTGCATCGCCGCGACCAGTACTGTGCTGATTGTATCCAGCTGATTCCTACGGCCTTCACAAGGTCATCGGTCCATGTTGTGTAATATTCTAAGTAATGTAATCCTAATGTGTATGTGTGTGTATGGACTTGTGTATGTTTTATTACAGGTTTGATATTATTCGGGTTTCTGTATGAAAAAGAACCTTTTCTTTTTTACATATTATATGATTTTTTTTTCCGTAAATTTTTTAACGATATTGAGGTAGAAAATGACAAAAAAAAATCCTCTTACCAGCATCATTACTGGAAAAATGTTTTTATAATGGGATGTAAAATTATTGGTAACGTTAAAAATACAATCTCGATACATAGCGAAATACTTTTTCCAGTTATCTTTGGTTTTGTTTATAAAATATATATATACAGGGTGGAATTTTGTAATGCCACCTGGAGGGAAAGTACTCTTAATACTGCAGATAGAAAGTTTTACTCAAAGGAAACATTCCTTTATTTTTGAATAGAAAGCAAACTGCATTCAAAGATTTTCGAAAATTCTCTTCTCCCACACCCGGGAATCGAACCGGCTAAAATCTGAAAAAATTATACCCTGTACTTTCATTGCATCGATCGTTAGGGTCAATTATAAGGATGAAATCTCTCTAACAAACATGATAAATTAAATGAAAACTAGGAAATCTTAAATTAATTTAATTGTTTACCAAAAATGGTAAACTAACTAATTAGTTGCTCGAAATGGGCTCCATTCTCTTGGATAGCCAAATTTATTCTTTTAACGAATTCATTTCTAGTAACCTTTAATAAAGTGTTGTGGTGAATATTATAAATCGTATTCTGAACTTCAACTCTCAACTCGTTGTCATTCGCATAAGATTTCATGTAAATTTGATTTTTTACATATCCCCAAAAAAAAAAAAAAAGGGTTGAGATCTGGCGATCTCGCAGGCCATCTGATTGTGCCGTTTGTACCAATCCAGGTATTAAAATGGTTATTAATGTAGGCAGTAGTGATTCTGCTGTTATGTGCTGGAGCACCATCTTGCTGTAGAATTATTTGGTTTCGCTCTTCCTCGGGGAAACCATTTAACTCGTTTCTTAAGAGATCCAGTATTTCAATATACTTGACAGTGTTTAAATGACCTTCGTACACGTGGACTAACACTACATTATTTCTCATAATTCCGCACCAAACGTTGAAAGAAAATCTTACTTGATTGTTAGTTTCATGAACACGAACAGGATTCACTCGAGACCAATAATGGTTATTGCGGCGATTGTACATGCCATTATTGCTGAAGTTGGTTTCGTCAGACCATACAATGTTACTCAAAAAATTAGGGTTTCGGTCAATTTCTCCAAGCATGTTTTCACAAAATTGTAATCGTCTGTCACGATCCCCAATATGCAATTTTTGCACCAACCGACCTTCACGATAGCATTTATACTTATACTTTTTCAGCACTTTAAGTACGCGAGTGTGGGTTGTTCCTAATTCATTGGCAGCATCTCTACTTGAAGCCTTTGGAAATGATTCAAAGTAGGTTAAAACATCTAGTTCAAAATCGAAATAGTTTTGCTGAATAGTTTGCCGTCTCTTCTTGAAACCACCCGTATTCTTTAAATTTTCTACCATTCTTTTCAATACGAACCGAGTTGGTGCCTGTCGGTCTTGATATCTCTCTCCATACCACCGCAGAGCTAGATTCACGTTTTTGTTATTTAAAAATTAAGCTTCCATTAAATCAAACTGTTCTTGATAAGCCATTTTCACCGTGAGACAAAATGTGAAATGAGTTGTAAAAACAATCAAATGTGAATAACAACTATGACAATCTAATTTTCAAATTTTAATCTAACATTCCATATTTAAATTACCTCATACACGCAGCTACGAGTATGTCGCAAAGGAGTCTGCATTACAAAAGATGGATGTTAGTTAAAGAGTTTAACTTGACTCATTGAATTTGTAACTTCAGATTTCCTGGTTTTCCTTTCATTTAATTTATCATGTTTGTTAGAGAGATTTCATACTTATAATTGACCCTAACGATCGATGCAATAAAAGTACAGGGTATAATTTTTTCCGATTTTAGCCGGTTCGATTCCCGGGTGTGGGAGAAGAGAATTTTCGAAAATCTTTGAATGCAGTTGGCTTTCTATTCAAAAATAAAGGAATGTTTCCTTTGAGTAAAACTTTCTATCTGCAGTATTAAGAGTACTTTCCCTCCAGGTGGCATTACAAAATTCCACCCTGTATATAAACTGTGTTATTTTATCTATATGATGTCGGCCTTTGAAGCGTTCTAATGCCCGCTTTGACCACACCTTCTTGTTTTTAACCCCCGACAAAAACAGAGCGGTATCTGTGTGTCTGTCTGCGCCATCTTAGCTCCCAAACGGCTGAACCAATTTCGTTTTTTTTTTTTTGTATTGTTTGAGAGGTGATTTGATCGACAGGATTCTTAGCTATAATTCAAGAAAATCTGTTCAGTCTTTTGAAGTTTATCGGCTCTTTTCTAGTTGACGAATGGATGTGAGCATCTTCCACAGGTACTGATCCTAATCGAAATTTGATATTTTGTTACTTCAATGATATTAGATGAACATAATACTTAACATTGAACAGATGCTGCAGCATCACCTGCAACTTGCAGGACATCCAACTCCCTTTACTTACAGCAGAGTTTATCGTATTTGGGCACATTGGAATGTTCTCAATGAATAAAAAGGTTAAAGATAGATGGTGATCAGGGTCTGATGATGGAGTAGGAAAGAGAAATGAGGATAAATTGGTAACTAGCTTCACGTATAGCTGCGCAGATTTCGGCTATAATCTATCTCGCAAGATTATAAACAATCGAAAAATTGTGAACTGCAACAAACCATTTACAATTTAACGCATTATTTTTCGATAGTTTATAATCTCTCCATGGCAAACCGACAAATTGTGAACTGGTATCAAACTTTCATGCGACAGATCGCACCTTGCGCTAATACTAAATAGCCAAGTAACTGTGACCAGCTTGGAAGTAGCGCTCGCCGGTCACTGCCGTGACTCAACTCGCTTCGCTCGCTCGGCTCTCACAGTTCTAACCTAACCTAACCCATTTGGTCGGTGTGCCCTAGCTTATTTACTGCCTCAATTAGGCTACCACCAAGACCGACAAATCAGGGACGGTTCACAATTTTACGGGTGATAAAATCGGACAAATTGTGAACCTGGTCGGTAAGTGCAGGTATGTTTACAATTTGACGGTTTGACATGGATAGATTATAAACGATCGAAAATTAATACGGTATATTGTAAGTGGTATGGTACAGTTCACAAATTATCGACAGTTTACCATCTCGCGAGATAGATTATACTCGTAAACTAACAGTGGTTTAAAATTTAACAAACCCTCGATACAAAAGGAACCTAAAAAGTAAAAAAAAAAATGTAATGACCCTTTAAGTTTAATATTAGTTGTAGATAATATTTTGATCAAAGCGTCGTCGCGTCGGGGGACGGCAAAATTTTATTTTTTTAACAGACATGACTACGTAGATTCCCGTCCTTATACCGTTCTTATACCCAATAACATTTAGAACTTACGGTTGGGGAAGAACACAGATTATAATTATAAAATTTTATAAGTATTTTTTATCAAGACAGGCTCGAGTGGCAAACATGAACAAATTGCCCAAAGGACCAATTTTTAATTAGCCAAATATTTTACAACTTTTAATGATAAAAGTCTCTCTTTAAGATTAATGATAAAAACCACTTTGACGTAGTTCTATAATAAGCCCCAACGTGATAATGATTAATTACCACAACGTTTATAACGGGCTTTAAATAGAAAACTTTTATTTTTTAATCGTTTTTGTTTAAAAATGAAAATAATTGGATTTTTTTATTAGCGATTTATACTCCAATTTGCTGTAGAAAGATGTGTTTTGGACAGACATTAATTACAAGTTATTCGCTAATAAAGTTGATACATATTTATTAAATACTAAAAAGTGCTCAAGCAAGTGCTCAAAAGTGCTCACTTGCTCAAAAAACTCTAAACTCAAAGCATTTATTTCAAATAAATCAATTACAGGCACTTTTGAACTGTCAAGGAGTCAATCAGTCAGATAGATAAAGATAAAAGCCCATTCCAAAACGTAGTAGGAGCTGAACGGACAAGAAACACCATGGACAGTTTAAATTACAATATTGTAAAATACGGCAATACGGCTCCAACAAACAGGCACGACACGCGACGCGAATCCCACGCGATACAAAGACACCACGTGTTGCCTGTTTGAAGGAGCCTATATGCGGTTTAGGGACAGGGTATTATTGTCTTTGCAACATACATCTTAATGAATATTTACTGATAAACCTATCTACGCAAATTAAGATAAAACACCTCATCAATTTCCGGCCATCTGAGTGAAACAGGTCATCCAAATATTTGTCCAGTACATTTCAACCCGCGCGCGCCTCACGGGACCATAAGCAAATCCGCTACGCCCGGCGCACGGATCGTCAACGGACCGTAATGGCAGGAGACCGGCTCATTACCTAGCTGCCTCGTTAAGTAACCCATTTCCCTTGCAGATAACACGCTGGAAATTAAGAGAGAAGTTAGAAATACAGGGTGGCAGAGATATTAACGCGCAAACTGTAACCATGAATTCAACACATAATTCTAGCGAAGAAATTTTTTGTCGGTTATTAAAAAAAACTGCTGTATCATAGACAAGTGGTCAAAAACAGCACATTTTTTTAAAAATAACATACGAATAATTTCGACGCTTGGGTGTTCAGAAACACGTTCTGAATGGTAACAGGTTTTTGATAGGCCTACACTATCCTCCCATAACTGGTTTTCACAATCTTTGTGAATACCAATTATTTATAAAACAGTAACCGTGGAGTTTCATGCCGGCTCTTCTCCATAGGAAACGATCAAATGGAACCGTGCACCAGGTATGTTATGGAGCTCCGTAACCGTAACCGAAACTATTGGATATCCGAAATAAAAATATATCCGTAACCGTAACCGTATCCGTTCCACAAGTTTCGGATAGTTTCGTATAAGGGCGAAGTCTAACTAATTATTATAATATCTCTAAATAATTACTTAATTATATGACTGATTATAATACCAAATGATAACCTAGACTAGATAAAACCAAATTATTACATACTATTTGTGTATAGATTTTACTTCAATCTAATATCCGTAACTGAAACTATCCGAAATTAACGGATAATCCGAAATAATTTCATATCCATATATTTCGGATCTGGATACGGATATGGATATAGGAATACAATTATATCGGTTTCGGATACGGTTATGGATATGAAATTATTTCGGATTATCCGTTAATTTCGGATAGTTTCAGTTACGGATATTAGATTGAAGTAAAATCTATACACAAATAGTATGTAATAATTTGGTTTTATCTAGTCTAAATTAACGGATTTTAACGGAAATTAACGGATAATCCGAAATAATTTCATATCCATAACCGTATCCGAAACCGATATAATTGTATTCCTATATCCATATCCGTATCCAGATCCGAAATATCATATCCATAACATCTCTGCCGTGCACCTAGCTTCTAACGTTACTTATGTAAGTGCCAACGTAGGTTAAAGGCTTGGGATTGAGTTGCTTCAAATTTTGCATACTGAATGTTTTTTTTTGGATTATTTTTTTAATTTATTTTATTTTATTTAACATAAACTTTGACATCCTGAAAATAATTATATCTACAATGTCATGACAATTTACTTTGTGAAGTATAGTATTATTATTTAATTATTGTGAATGTGAGGACTATGTGGGTCACTTTTATTTTTATTTAATTCTTTCACTTTCTCAGGTAGTTTCAATGATAATCTGGTAGTTTGAGTGCTCTAAGCGGCCTACCCAAATGTCCTTTCTTTGGTATTATTCGTCGAGTGGTTGAGCTCCATAGGTTCTGAGTTGAGCTCCACGATTAGTGACAAATGCATGCACTGACTGGACAGGTCCACTCATTATGTGTGGTTTTTCCTCAAAAGACCATTTAAGACACAAATCTACATGGTCTTCACATGATCTGACCAAGATTATGTCTGGACTTTAAAAGAGACTGTGACCTCTGAGTTTGTTTCGGCCTTTCTTCTCAGAGTAGTCAGATAGGAAACACCGACCTCTTCTAGTTTTAAAAATATGATTGACATGTAAAAGTGTTTGTACAAACCTACTTACAGAAATAAAATCATTTATCATTTATCATTATCATTAAGTTATATAAAATATTTTGATTTTTGAAAATGGAATTTTCTTGCTAAGCTTGTTAATAAAAGGACCAAAAGAGCTGTTGACGCATCGTGGAATATTGTTGTTAACTTATGTTTTGTGATTCTTGATTTTGTCAAACACAAACTTTTCCGATTCCATTGACAGTTTGTTCAAAGTAAAATCCAATTAAAAGTTGTTTCAATATCATTGTAAAGGCTCCTTCAAACAGGCGTGACACAAAAGCACCGCCTGTCGCGCGACGAGCGGTGCTTAATTTTTTTTTCTTCTTATTTTTAAGATCTTTATCGCTGAGCGATAACGTAACCCTAGAACATCAGCAAAATCAACTAAACCTAAAAACAGTTACCTTAATATTGCAATAATATCAACAAGTCCATTAATACTTAGGTACTTTATTATTTTATAATACATGCTGATACTTTTTAAACAAAGATTGATAGAAAATCTGCCCATGACCATTATACAGCGTGTATCAGAAATGTGTGGTCATATTTAAGCGAGGCTTGAATTTAAAAATTCTATTCTCGTAACTGTCATTCGCACACCACCGTGATAACTTATGGGCCATTAATTCGAATAGGATGATTTCCGACTTGCATCTGCTCGCGACTTCGTTTCTGTGAAAGTCGTAAGATACACAATATACTAAAATATTTTTTATATACACGTGTTTATATATTATTTTTGAAAATTATAGCTTATGTATGGGAGCTACATCTGGCAATTCTCTTTTTTTTTTTTTTTCATAAATACCCTAGGCTGCCGTGCCGTCTCATCGCGTTATCGCTTAGCGTGCTTTCTGACTTTTTTTTCTTTTTGCTCGGCTTGTTAAAGAGCATATAAGCTTCCTCAAGAATTGGGCTATCAAATGTAAAAAAAAAAACAAATCCGATAGGTAGTTCCAGATATTAGCGCGTTCAAACAGAAAATCTCTTCAGCTTTGTTACAATAGTATAACTAATTATTATTTTCTGGATTATCTATAATCCAGAAAATAGTTCGTAACTTTACCTTAATGGTAACTAGTTGCGAAGAGGCAGATCCGTTCGTAATTCCACCCTTTTCAATGTGAGTAGATTGAAAACCCTTTTTAAGGGTCCCACAGACAGGTTCGACGCGATTCTGGTAAAACCATTTCCATGAAGTTTTCATTTAAATTGGTCTACTAGAGCCGCGTCACGCTGTTGCGTCGCGCCAGTCAGCCTTTATAAGCTCACGCTTCAATTTTTGTAGTAAACAGAGTTAAGTAATGTATTGTTGAGAGACGCAGAGAAGCGTTATATTATGTAGTATGCTTGCTAATTGCTCTTGGCTAAATTATCCCCACGGGTCTGTCGAAGGTTAAGCTTCGCTTGCCGCGGTCGGTTCGTGGATGGGTGACTATCTATTACATATCGAGACCCCTCCGTGCCACGGAAAGCACGTTAAGCCGTTGGTCCCGGCTGTCATTCTTAATGATAATGATAAATGATTTTATTTGTATAAGTAGGTTTGTACAAACACTTTTACACGTCAATAGATCTTTGACAGTCGTTACGGGTAGTCAGAAGCCCGAACGTCCGACAGCCAGTCTACTAAGGGGTATCGTGTTAACCAGCACCTGGGTTATGGAGGTCAGATAGGCAGTCACTCCATGTAAAATACTGGTATTTAGTAGGATCCGGTTAGACTTGAAGACAACTCAAAAATTGTTAGGAAATGGCAGGCAGACTGATATTTTAGTTGCTTATTCGAGTCCAGTAGTTACAATGCGTTCAGGATGTTGTCGGGTCTCCCCCGTTACTGCAGCGCTTCGACAATGTTTGCGGAGGCGCGCGTAAATTGTTTTTAGACAACAATGCGCAAGAGAGGCACCTCGTTGGTTCGGCGAGTGCGGGGGAGCTCCAACAGCATGTTGGCCGCGCTAGCTGACAGGGTCGATTGCGCCTACGTTGAATACTGCTGTAGGTTACACATTGAACGCAGGTAATGTGCAACATTTTTATTAAGTAGGTACGTAATTGTTTTTTTGTGTGAATAATTTTTGTTTTAATTTAATTTATTTCATTATTTTATTTTGTATTTGTAATTGATTATTTAATGTGACTGAGTATGTATAAATATTTAAAATTATGAGTCTGTGAAACTTGAAATAAAATGATTATTGTTATTATTATTACAAAGGACACTCGGTAATAATTCATCACATTAAACAATAACATCCTTAGCGTCGTGCAGGCGGGTAAAAATAACACTACAAAGGCCTCGGCATCGCGACTGTTCGTGACTGCATTATTTAAATAATTATTGTGTCACTCTCTAAGATACTTTTGGTAAAGCAAAACTAACTTAAGGCGACAATAAGTGCCAGCGACCTTGAGCGAGTGAGAGGAGCATGCGAAACTTTTAAGCGGATAAAAGTCCGGGTAGACGCTAACGCTCCGTGCGTTAGCGTCTACCCGGACATTGGTCAGCGATGCACTGCCGCCCGTCGCCCGCAAGCGCCCCCGCTTCAACGCGCATCAAGTATATTCGCAAAAACCACCCACCTTGATTTATCAGACACAATACAAATAAAAGCTGTATACAAAAATTTGAGTAATTAAATTGTTTTTTAGATGGTGCAGATTTCATGAAAATACGCCCGATAGTTTTTGCGTAATTATCGTTTTTGTGTTCGCGTTAGACATTACTTTACAAATTAATTAAACTATGTTATAAAAATATAATTTCAAGTATTCACATATCAAATTACGAAGAAAATAGTCTAGTTTATCATACATTATTTTCAAACAAATAAGACTATTCGTTTAGACGTGATGTTCAATTTGAAATCATTAAAAGTCGTATATCTGGGCTTTAATTCAACTTATTGCGAAAATTATTTTTCCTTAAGTGATTTAATTTTTTGAAGTCACATGTTTCATAATACGCGCATCAATAAATAACTAATTATAATATATAAATATAATATAATTATAATTCCCTATACACATACTTATATAAACCCACGCCTTTTTCCCAAGGGGGTAGGCAGAAACCACAGAACCCCTCTTGCTACGATACTTACATACTTCTTTTGCCCTATAAGAAAGAAAAAAAGAAAATACGTATATTTGCGGTAAACATGACGCAGAGAAAAACACACAAATACGAAAAAGAACGAGTTGGGGGAAAATATGCCTCACATCCACGCAAAACGGCAATCGCTCAGCATAATGCTACGACCCTATGCGAGACGGAGCCCCAGCGCTGGTTTTCAGCGACAGCCGGCGTTGACGTGATGACGTCAACCAGTGCAGCATACGAAAATTATAAATAACAAAACGCGGTACCCATCTGGTGCCCTTATTATGATAAATATAAGCAAGCAATAGAAATGGTTCAGAAAAAAATTCTTCAGGCCACGCACTACAAGTGCTTCCGTATTCCCTATGTAGATTTGCTAAAGCATTATAAAATATTGAGCTTGGATTCCAGACGTTCACTGATCATGGTTATGACGCTGTACGGTATATGCAATAACCAAATTTAATTGTACTGAGCTCTCGAATGGATTGTGTTACGTAGTACCTAGAACTGTTATTCGGCAGGAGGTGTAGAACGAAGGCTGGGGTGCGAGCCCCTCTCCGCCGACTTTTAGAAACCTATATAACTCACAATTCATTGAATTTGATATTTTCGCGCTGTCGCAATCTAAATTTAAAAGGGTGGTTTCACAATCTCTTGCAGGTCGCCTTTAAGACGGATACTCTTGTCATCCGCTTCTTTCGATTCGTCGGTATATACGAGTAGTTATTCTTCTAAATACGTTCTTTTTCATCTATTATTATTTTTCGTTTAACATGCGTTCCTTTTTATACTCCGATGTCACTTCGTGGACAATAGTGTGGGTTATACGTTTTTTCGACTGTAATATAACTACTTTTTGTTAATACTGTAATGTATAACTGTAAACCCAAATAAATAAAATAAATAAATAAATAAAAAAACACTACCTATACCTAGTTCTAAATGTTTATAAAACAAAATATTTTTAAAGTGTTAAAATTCCGGGCAACGACTTATGCACCGCCGGCCTTTAATAATGCTATCTTTCAGTGTAAATTACCAAACGTTTAATACAGCAAAATCATACGACAACAGAAGACTGTTTGTCTGACACTAACAGTAGGAATGGCTTTAATTTTGACAGTTCATCAACATTCATTGCGTTATTTACGTTGTTGAGCAGACTAATTTTTCTAACATATGAAGCAATAAGCTTTAAAATTATAGAAATTGGTATAGATAGTGTGTAACGGAATTAGGGTGCTGGTCAAACACGCACGGCGGTTGCGAGTACTACGCACCTAACCTTACTGAAGAACGTCAGCAATAAGGTCAGTGTTTGTCCTAAGTCCACCTAGGGCGACCCGGACAAAAAAATCCACCATTTTTTTTTATCCCAGCACCACCTAGAGTTATTTCAATTACCTTGAACGCGACCAAAAATTCAGTTATTTAATTTAGAGTTTCAAACGTAACTTGTTACGTTACGTTTTTTTATGAATTTAAACGTTAACGTAGAAAGTACTTTGGTTTCGTTTTTGTTTCATATTCCAAATTCAAAATTACAAGCAAACACAGCTGTCGCCGGGAGGCTATGGGTTACTTAATCAAAACGGTAAAGGTTGAAGATCAAAGGAGTTTTTATTAACCGTTCTCAATTGCTGTCGTTTGATGTAATTATTCTGCCTTTTGGTAATATCGTAAGTAAATAAGTTTCGAAACAAGAATTCGGTTCCTTTGGTAAATTATGTAGGCGTAAATAACATTTACACAGGTAGTAAATACCTATACCAATAAAAAGGTAATCTAGGACACCACTGATAAATTACACTCTTTTTCATTCCAAATAAAAAGGACATTGGAAAAATAAAACATATCCCCACATCGGTAGTCGACTGTACGTACATAGGTCCGCAGGGACAAAATACGCCAAGATACAATAAAATACCATTGGTTTATTAAAAGAAAAACCTTATAATATGTAGTGATATCCGTTTTATATTGTGTGGCAACATCGAAAACGCTTCAAGAAAATCTTTGTCAGCCCAAGAATGGTCCTTGGTCCTTCAGCAAACAAGCAAAGTCTAGGATCAATATGCCAATAAACCTACGTCAAATACTTTGAAGGGTTCAATAGATCTAGAAATAGAACTTATCGGAAGATGAATCGAAAAGTAAACATTAAGGAGCGACATTACGTTTTGAAAACATCGTAGTTTACGTTTGTCTGCAACGCACCTGGTTTTTAAACGACTTAAAAAAAAGAGGTCTTGTATTCAGCGCAGTTTTTTTTTCATGTATGAGGGTACTATATTTTTTCCGTGATTATGGCTAATTCAAGCGATTCTTTTTTCATTTGATAGAGGAAACTTGTGCAGTAGGCCCATGTAAATTTGTTATGGTCGTTTTTGAGTTCGCTTCAATAATACGTATTTAATCCAGTTGGTGATTGTTGATGATGTTATAAAACTTCCTGTCGCTGTTCTTTATATAGCAAAAGTTCTTTGTAGTTTTGTGTAGCTGTATACGAATTTGTGTGGGGTAGGTAACGTAATTAAAGTCGCAGATTTTCCGCGTTGGATCCGCCTTAAATCCTTTTAGATTTTTTAAACCGACTTGTTGAAAAAGGTATTCATAAAATGTATAAAGGCTTTAAATTTCTTGCTTTCCGTTCACAAAGAAGCAAGCATTAATACGTTTTTATTATTATTGTTTACTCTGGATGCTTTTATCTAGCACGTCTTTCTACATCGTTCGCACATGTACAGTTTCAACTTGAATTATGTAACAAATATTTTGATTTAGAAGAGTTTCCATAGTTTCTTGCCCGTTTTCTCCATAGGTACCTACTACGGTTTGGAATGGAAAACTAGCTTCATCTTTCTGGCTGACTGACTCCTTGACAATTCGACAGTGCCTGTAATTGGTTTAATTGTAATAAACGATTTGAGTTTGAGTTTTCGTGGAGGTGGGGTAGTGACGGTGTGTACCCGAAAAGCGAGTAAACATATTATCAAGCATATATTTCAGACTGGTCAACGCTATAGGCTTCATTAAGGACTACTTATTTATTTGATTAACTTTGAATAGAACAACCTCAATCAAAATTATACCAATGAAAAATGTCTTTAAAGACTCCGTTGGGGAAAGCACGTGACTATGTACTTCATTTTATAACATATTAATAACAATCACACAACACAATCAATCACACACAACACACAGTACAATCAATCAAATCAAGTATTTGGTTGAACATGAGTATTAATACATGAGGTAACGACATATAACAAACCTTTGTTTTAATAAGTTTACTTCATATTATACATATATCTTACCTGAACAGGTGTGCGTATCTATTGTAAATAAATTAAAATAACAATATTTCTTACATTAATCGATCATTTATCTATTACAATCATTAAAATTAGAGTATTTATGATATCAACATTTTTCAAAGAACAAATTCAATAATTAACTTTTATGTTTATTAATCATTTGATTTTGCCTACCGTACTCCGAACTTGATTAAAAAAGCTTCAAACCAATTACGGAACAAACTATCCAAAGTTTCAAACACTAGAGTTAGTTCAATTATAATTTGCATTAATAATTCCCGAATACCAATTCCAAATTGAATTCTCCTAATTGAATTGTCGTTCGTCGAACATGTTTACGTTCCATGTTCAAATTAATATGACGCATTGTTTGTATTATGTATGTCAAATCAAATAAATTAATTATTACTGATTCTATTTGTAAAATTATAATATTTTAAGATATTAAATATGTTTTAATCACATTAGAGCTTTGATTTATGATTAGTTAGAAAGTTTCTTTTGATTGTAATTATTTTTGTTTATAAGGGAAAAACTGTAGGTACTTTTTTCTATCTTAAGCCTCTTTTTGGTTTCCAAGTAAATTCAGGTAACAAAAACATTGGTCCTTTTCACAGCATCCTGGATTTCTAGTGAAAACTCGTTCTTTTCCGAGAACATACTTAATTCCATAGTTCCTTACATTAGTAGGCGCCTATATTTACTTTGTAACTTTTTTGCCTGTAATGAAATTCGCAGAGTCGAAAATCAGCCTATTTAATTTTGGACAAAAAGTTCAGTAAGTCCCTATTTTTGTTTACAGTCATACTTTGTGTATTTAGGATATTTCCCATCCTACTTTTTTACTTATTTAAGAACATAATAAACCGTTGTCCCAGTTTAAAATATGAAAATAATCATACTGAGTTTAGGCCATGCAAGTCCCAAGTCTAGTGTTCCACATGTTTATTATAAAAGTAGGTAGAGATCGTCTAATTTAAAACTGCACACACCTCCACTAAAATATTTATACAAAAATTTGAAATGTGAATGCAACGAGCAGTGGAGAAGCGTGCGATTTTATACTGAGCGATCTCTAACTTTTGTATTTTTCATTTGTCGCAATGGGTAGGTACTAACATAATTTGCGAGAAAAGAGAACACTAAGCTCTATTTCGTAGTGAAGTGTACGGTACTAAGGGTAAACATTATTTTTCATTTACTTGATGTAGTTTATACTAACTCCGTACCTTCACTTGGGACGGGATCTCGGAATAGCACATAATGATTTGGGCAGTGGGTCTTATCATACTACGAAAGTTATTGTAGTACGTAATATGAAATATTTTGAAATTCAAAATTAGAATAAGTACGTACCTAGTTTTCTATGCTAAGTCAAAAAAACTATTTAAGTAAAAGACAACAAGAATTACTAATATTTGCAATACGAACTACGATAAATCAACCAAGAAATGATATAATTTAATTTGCTCGATATTTTAGAACTTTGATGTGGCAATCGTGATGTTTGGTCCTTCGATACAAATGCCGAAATACGTCGCAAACCTGAATGAAACGCACTAAAACAATATGTCCCCTGTAAAATACGAAAGACAATATAATTTCAAAATTACTTACATCGAAAATTCTGCTGATCAGGACAGCACAGCACAAATTGTACAAGAGTTATCAACATAAACACCAACTCAAATTTTACGAAGAAACACTCACACACCACACAAAATATTTAGAAAAGGCATAGTATACACGAAGATCACTTGTAAGGCATAACTTATCGCGAAATAGAAAGTTTAAGATAGTTTTCATTAATGATTTATAGGTTTTTATATCGCACCGGTTTTCGTTGCGACTGACATAGAGTGAACGTGTGTCTGTCGCAGCGCCGACAGCGCGACTGACGATGTCTAGGCAAGCAAGGCGCCGAGCAGTCTCGGGAAGGCAGGTGTACGCCACTGACATACACAAGCGTGGATGAGGCAAGGAAAATAGGGATGACACTTTACTGCTATCTCTTTTACGCTCACCATCACACTGAGCCCGCATCTTCGTTGTCAGAAAAGGATAGCGCGCGTCGGCGGCGTAGGCGTAGTACGCTAGCGTATCTAGTAATCTGTAGGCCTTTGTCTCCGCCCCGCTACGCGGCTACAGGCAGGCGTTTAAATATTTAAGTTCAGAGTACACTGAAAGGGCATTATTTCGGCACGACGGTCAACATTATCACTTATTCAAGTGATGTGAACGATTATAGACTTTCTTTAAACGAGAGCCTGAAATTTTCTCTGTATTTAAATGTAGAAGAAGCATCTTTAAAGTACAAAAAAAAAAAAAAAAATAGAGAGCGACCTATAAGAAGTCAGTATAAATATCTACTACGTGTTGAGAGCTGTAATAAAGATTTACAAAAAAAAAGTGTTATTAGTATGGGCCCAATAATAAATATATAATAAAATACCTAACATTATTAAAAATGACACAATTCAAAACTTTAAAAATAAACTGACAGCATTATTAATTGCGAAATGTTATTATTCTGTGAATGACTTTCCTAATGATACTGACTTATGTACTGAATAATTTAATGTAGTTTTTGACATACCTAATTATGACTTTGTTTCGATTTATTCATTTTATTCCTATTGTATTGCCGTTATTTAAATTAATGTTTTATTATATGAATGTACCTACCAAGCCGCATGCCGACTATTGTTCAAGTGTAATACCTCTCTTAAAAATAACTTATCTGTGTCGTCATTGCCATTAATTTTATATTAATTCTCTCATTTTCTAATAATGTTGCATGCCTAATATACGGTAGATTGTACAAGGATTACCCATATTTTAACTGTCACATCTTATCTACTGTACCTGCAATCTATGCAAATAATTTTTTACTTTACTTTACTTTACTTTATTTTACTTCCAGTATTTAATATTACTTATATAGAGAAGGGATTAATCACCACGCTTGCTCAAGACGGGTTGGTGATTTCAGACTTATATTAACCATAACTCCAGGTTTCCTCACTATGTTTCCCTTCATCGATGTCACTTATGTCCAAGATTAACTCAGAAAGTACATCTGAATTGAAGAAGTCATATTGGTACTTGCCTGGAATTTGAACCCACAACCTCGAGTCTGAGTGGCGACGCCTTAACCACTGGGCTATCACGACATTTCACAATAGCTGGTATTTTCTTAGTCACAAATTTACTATAATCAGTCATTGGACCGATTATAGTATGTGAATTCAGTAGAGAGCTGAACGGGCTTAAAACTTTCCTACTACTTTTGGCGAAAGTTCAAATTCACGTAAAATGGGCTGAAGTTATTTTAATTGCTTGGAGGAGCAGACTGCTTATACTTAAGCTGGAGTAGAAAAAGTAAAAAAAGTTGGCAAGTTAAATTTTGGAGAGGCATTTCTGACTTTTCTTTATAGAAAATGTGGAAATAGCAATCCCTGAACATAAAGCCACAAACATTCTATGACGTAAATATTTTCAGCATATAATTTCGTTGCCAAATCAAAACAGAAATAACGCCGAAGTGGGCCAAAATAAGGTCCTATTATGTAGATATTGCATTAAGTTATCTTTAGCCGGCTTAAATCTAGATGAGTGTAAATAAGCCAGGCTGACATTTTGCATTTAGAGGGAGGTGGTTTAATCTGGACATTCTATTTTAGGACAGTACTAAGTACCCAAATTCACGATAATTAGGATAGCATTACTATTCTCGTGTTTTCAGAGACTTAACTGATTTGCGACATAACCGATTAAGCGGTGCATGCCAAGGTCAATTCATGCATGGGTGACAATTATTCCCTTTCTACGAGACACTTTGCACAGAGAGCACGTGACATGCTTTTTTCCTTGGATTATTATTAAAATATGAGATTACGAAATACATACACCATTACAAATAATCTATATATATAAAAATGAATCCCTATTCCCCTTGGTCACGCCATCACGCGTGAACGGCTGGACCGATTTCACTATATATTTTTTTGTTGTGTTCGTTATTGTCAGGAGAAGGATCTTAAAAAAAAAAAAAAATAAGGAACTTGATCGGAACGTTACAAAATTTAAGAAAACATAACGCTGATATCAATTTTACATAACTGTCAGTTGTTTGAAATATGACATTCATAGTTAAGACAGGACAACGTCTATCGGGTCAGCTTGTAATTTAATAATAAACAAAACCTGTATCAAAGTCGGGGTTGTGCCATCCATCATTATATGAAAAGAATTATTATTAAATTCAGATTGATTGGGGCGGTGACAACTCATATAAACGAATAATCCCGTAATGCCATGAGATTGAGTAATGGTAAAATAATTATTTTATGGAAGAAAATAATATTTTAAAATTTGTTTTGAGTGTTATAGATTCTTCAGAAAGGTAAAGTGCGTAGTACTTGCGACCCGCGTGCGTGTATGACCAGATGTATAAACGTAAACGAATTAAAAGGAGTATGTAAGGATCGTAGCAGGTGGCGTTCTATAGTTTCTGCCTACCCCCATGGGAAGAAGGCGTCAGTTTATAAATATGTGTGTTACAGAATTTGTCCAAAGTTACGTAGAGACAGAAAAAAAAAATTGTAACAGAGATTCTTCGAGTCTTTTAGATAAATGTCAAAAAAGTGGTAATTTATTACTTAATTATTACAGCCGAAAGACGTCCACTGCTGTCCATCTGTTCTGCGAGCAATGTGCCCTGCCCACTGCCAGTTTAGCAATTTTTCGAGCTGTGTCGGTTACCTTGGTTCTCATACGGATCTCTTCAATTCTGATTCGACCACGTAGCAAACTCCAAGCATAGCCGTCTCCATTGCCCTTTGGGTGACTTTTAGCCTTCCTATTAGGCCCAATGTGAGCGACCACGTTTCGGTGCCATAGGTCATCACTGGCAACACGCACTGGTCAAAGACTTTCGTCTTAAGACACTGTGGTATGTAGGACGAGAAGACATTGCGTAGCTTCCCGAACGCTTGCCAGCCGAGTTGGATTCGACGATTGACTTCTTTCGATGTTCGACCTACTTAACTGGACAGTTTGTCCTAGGTAAACATACTCTTCCGCAACTTCGAGTGTAGCGTGTCCGATCTTCATGAGAGTGGGTATTACATGGGCGTTTAACATGACCTTTGTCTTGTCCATGTTCATTTTAAGACCCACTCTTTCGGAAGTTATATTGACATCAGCGAGCATCGTCCTGATATTCTCCATAGTCTCAGCCATAACTACTATATCGTTGGCGGTAATTTAATACTTAACAAGCTGACCCGACAGACGTTGTCCTGTCTTAACTATGAATGTCATATGTCGTTTAGTTTTAGTTTTGACTATTGACTAAAGCTAAAACTATCGACTCATTTATCAACCGATCCATCTGTGCTAAACGATATTTGCAGCGCGAATTCTGTCAATCGCTGACAGTTATTTCAAACAACTGACAGTTATGTAAAATTAATATAGGCGTTAAGTTTTCTTAAATTTTGTAACGTTCCTATCAACTTCCTTATTTTTTTATTTCATAAGATTCTTCTGACAATAACGAAAACAACAAAAAAAAATTAGTGAAATGGGTCCAGCCGTTCACGCGTGATGGCGTGACCAATGAAAATAGGGATTCATTTTTATATATATAGATAGCACATTTTATATGAAATGGTTTTTCAAAATGAAATTCGTAACTAATGACTGATATCCGTGTTAGTTATAATTTCAACCATCGACCGCAAATGAGTTTCACTAAAACCCAGTAGGCGGTGTAAAACAAAGGAAATCAAAACAATACATTAGACTAGACTAATATTCTGTTATTTACGTTATTTATTTACTATATCAATTCAGCAATCAAATTTATATACAGGTGAAATTGAAAAGTTGTGCCAACTCGAAATAGGAGGTTCAGTAACTGTTACTAATCATTATAAATTGTAATTTCCCAAAACTAAATTCTTTAAAATAACCGTGTTAATATCGTCTTAGATATTGCAAACTGAGTTATTGCCTTCAGGTATACACCAATTATCAAAGTTCCAGTAAAAAAAAACAAATGACAAATGCGGGAACTAACTGGACAGGTCCACTCAATCTGTGCGGTTCTTTCCTCAAAAGACCATTTCAGACACAAATCTACATGGTCTTCACATGATCTGACCAATATTTTGACTGGACTTTAAAAGAGACTGTGACCTCTGAGTTAGTTGCGGCCTTTCTTCTCAGAATAGTCAGCTAGGAAACGCCGACCTCATCTAGTTTAAAAAAATATGATTGACCTGTAATTTTTTTTTGTACAAATCTACTTACAGAAATAAAATAATTTATCATTAATTATCATAATTATTAATTATTACATGGGACTTAAACATAACTGGCGAAAATTGGGTATGCACCTCTGCCTTACCCTTCGGAGAATACAGTCGTGATGTTATGTATGTAATATATAAAATTTATGTGAAAGATCTTAAATAAAAACACACATACTGTATTTTGAAACAAACAGCGGAAAGAAAAAGAAAATCAACTTTAAACCATCTCGTAAGCTACGACCGACTGTCGTAGACCTCGTAGACTCGTAGCGCGTAGCGCGTAGCACGTAGACTTAAGCCTACGCAGACAAGCCTACGTGCTACTACATAGTTGTTTTGGGCTCAGCTGGCTTACCGAACTGATATTTATTGTTTAAAAAATGTACTTTATAATTAACATCGACAAAAAAAAAATTAAGTGTACTTTTTTACTAAAATATATAGAACGGGAACGGGAGTGTAAACGGAGCGACAAACGGGCGGTGATTAAGCGGGAGTCAGCCCTGTGATTGGTAAATGGTAAATCCATACATCAGGGATATAGAATCAAAGCTGGTAGTGTCCACCAATTTTTAAAAGCTACATTTTTATTTTGGGACTACATTATACCTCAAAAAACCATTTAGCATCAAACATGGCTTATTTGCTAGTTATATTAAAAAAATATTAAATATCAAACTTGGCTACGTCCAAGTTAAACCAATAGGAGTGCTTCTTTTGAAACAAAAAACAGTAATGGTCGCTCATGCGATTTAGTGTAAGGAGCTGAGATTACGGTATCATTGTAATGACACATTTGCTTTCCAATTATTTCAAGTTAGTACGTGGTAGTAAAATGGTAAGTTTTTTTAATTACTGTGTTTTATTTTCCAAGGACCTAACCAATTTTCATGCTATACCCCTGACATGATGCATGTATTTTTTTATCACGGCCATGAGCTTCCGCTCCGCACGTCTTGAACAAGCGTGATGATCAATGCTCGTGCTTTGTCTATATAATGAGTAAAAGCCTTTACCCTGGTCATCTCTTAGATGCCACGCCTTATTGTAATAACTGAATGTTTTTTTTTTCTTCCTATCTTTTTTATTACGAACGCTTTTAACGTACACGTCTTTCTACATCGTTCTCACATGTATAATTTCAACACGAATGATGTAACCAATTTTTTGTAACAATATTTTGATTCAAAAGAGTGTCCGTGGAGTTTCCTGCCCGTTCTTCTCCATAGAACCGACTACGCTTTGGAATGGGCAAGTAGCTTCATCTTTCTGACTAACCGACCCCTTGACAATTCAAAAGTACCTGTAATTGGTTTATTTGAAATAAATGCTTTGAGTTTGAGTTTGTGTGGGGCAATAATAGGCAGGTATTGTTATTATTATGAGCTAGTCTGAAATGGTCAAATTTATGATAATAATAAATCCAAGCAAGTTGGACTCGCGCAACAATGATACCATGGGGTAGACCAGAGAGAAAAAACGTTGAGCATGCTTTTCACTCTCGGCAGTTTATACTTTGATGTATATATTTGCCATGATAAAATAAGCTATAGTAACTCGTATGTATTCAGCTGGTTAACTAACGGTAAAATAGAGGCAACCTTGAACCTTGTCACATACAGACGTTACGAATAGGGTCATCTTTGGGAAAGGAATCCTAAAAACCGGATCGCTCTAGCCTGTTACTGTTTCCGAGCTCTTTTATCATCGCTCTTTGAGGCCCACTTGACCCAAAAATTACTAAATAAATGTAGTGCTATTCAAATAAAGAAATAATAAAGCTTCCGAAAAACAAATTAACTTCCAGCGATCTGTGGTTGACTTTATTACTAACTAAGCTGTGTTAAAATGAATTACCGAAAAATGAATACAAAATTAAGCGACAACAAATAATAAACAAAATTTCCAAAAAAAAACACTAAACTTCCGAAAAAATTACTAAGTTTCTGAAAACATATAATATGTTCCCGAAAATCCTAACCCTAAGCGGTCGACGTCAGGGGCACCCCGAGGTTCGGTTGGTTAAGTTCCTTTAAACCCTTTAGACAGAAATAGGAGCCCCGCAGCGCGGGGCTCCGTCGACCTGCATATTAACCCTAACCCTATCCGGTCAACGTCAGGGGCACCCCGAGGTTTAGTTGGTTAGGTGTAAGGTTGATTCTAAATTTATAATAAGTAAGTTACAATAAAAATGACTACCTGTAGATTTCGGTAAAACGCAATTTAAAGTGGTGGAAAAATATTACGTCAGTAAATATTGTATTAATTTTTCGGAATTTTCAGTATTTTATTCGGTCGTTTCTTTATTTGTATTCGCATATAAGTTGTCGGAAACTTAGTATTTAAAGCAGTAAATTTCATACTTTGAGTATGCTCATATTTAAAAAAAAAATCGGAGCTTTTATTACTACCCTTTAAAATATTATTCTGTGTCCGTCATCTTCAAACGATTTACAGAAGCAGAACAATATTTTAAATTCGTTTAGCACTAAAATTATACAGGGTGACTGGATCTGGACCCGCCATAGCAAATTCGCATATAGAGGAGGTCATTTGCTAATTATTAGACCTTACTATCCCTAGCATTTTTTTTTGTATTTTTTGTTTAAAAAGCGTACTATCTTATTTTTTAACCCTAGTTTGAGGGAAGTTCCGGGGTATTCAATCACCAATGTTTATGACTATCAACAAATAATAAAAAACTACTAAATAGTGCAAAAAAAAAAAATTGTGAATGCTTGAAGGCCAAATTTTGGAAAACTCTCAATAAAGTATAAAAAATTTATTGGTCACCCCAAATTGTTTTTTTTTGTGTTTGTGTTTTTTCATTGCGCCGTGTTTACCTACAGCAAATAAATGTATTTTCTTTTTTCTATCTTTACCTATTCGTGTCACAGAACAATTAATCACACGAGCGCTATTTCCAAGTGCGTTAAAAATAATCTAATAACACTAAACAAATTGCTAGCCTTAGTTCTCCATTTTAATAGATGTTGAAAAACCGCTCGTGCGTACATCACCTAAGTGTATGTTCTTTTGTAGTTAATGAGGTGTAGATAAAAATCTGTTTGTCAGTGCAAGGTGGGTGAAGGGTTAAAATAAAACGGGTTGGTTTACGGTCTGGTGATTTTAGGTGTAATACGTCGTATTTTAGGTCTATGTCTAGTAAAGTTGTTGCTAGAATAGTACCTAACAAATTCTGGCCGAGCTTTTTTTTAAATAAAGGTAACGTTTGTACGTCGTGGTTTCTTTTTAGCTTTTTTTTTATGTAAAATATAATTATCAAATAATATTCAACATATTTCATGAGTTAAGATTATTTAAACATTTAAATATAAAAAACATAAGCAAACTTAATCAGAAATTATATCTGTTTCAAACGTAGACGAAATCGAAAACGTCAATGTAGAAATTTTGCTACAACGCGTACGGAAATTTATCTCTCATTCGGTAACAACGGGTAAGGAAACTCAAAGTCTCAAAGATACTTGTGTATCTAAGTATGTATTTTAATAACATTATTTAGCCTCAAAAGTATCTTAGTATACACGTATATAAAAATCCCTTCAGGGTCTTCACACCGGGGATGCTCCACTTACGTCAATCTCGGAAATTACACTGTCGGCCATCTTGAAAACTTGCTAATACAATATGTTGTCGTTCAGTATCAAATATAACTTGTTCATGTACCAGTATGTAAAGTGAATCCATCATATTATGGTTATCATATTTTTGCATTATGTACGTATCTATAAGGAATTTTGGTAATTTAAAAGAACAACGCCGTAGTGGCGTGTCAGATTTATTCTTCTTATTTAAATTTATGTCTTATATTATGAAATAAAACATTATTAGAACGCAGAACGTTACATTTGTCAAAGTTACCGGCAAATTATACATCCTTACAAAGACACAGAACGCTAAATGCCATACTTTAAAAACTGCACCTACGATTAAGACTGCAGCTAGGTTAAGGTCATTCACCTTGACGTGCGAATATCATACACTTCAGGAGGTATTTTGGGGCTTGCACCTCATAACCTCGTAGAAAAACGAATCCATTTTTTTTTGTCGAGGTCCTTTCTTAATTATTTTTTCAAGCAACAACAAAATCGTAGTCATTCAGCAAAGAGTATAATCCTGAACTAAAACACAATTATATTTTTTCCGTTATCTCAACCGCAACTCTTAAAGAGAAAACCGAATCTGAAAGTCGCAATAAATTAGGGTTACCTAGCGCCTTAAGTTCACTAAGTAGTTGTTATAACGATTACATAGATTTATTCCTGAAAACACGAAATCCTGAAATTGATAATAACAAGTATAGTTACTCGTATTCAAAGCTTCTCCAGACGATTAAAACTACATATATGATAAACTTATTGTTCTATTACTCACGTCTTTCTCCTTGGCATAGTATAATGTACGCCCGCGCAGCCTGAAGTACCGGCGTTGCCATCGCTGGAAGCTGCGCGTCTGTTTCATCAGGTAACCCTCCTTGACCACGGGCTGGGGAGAAATAAAGTAAATGTAATTTAAAAGTCTAAAGCTCCAAACAATAAAACGGTTATAAAAGAAAGTTTTAAAACTATTCATTCAAATAAGGCTGGTAGTCATCAGTTATTTTAAAATCAACAATTACAAAACACAGCCCCCAAAACTGCCCACTGTACGCGTAGCATAACCACCATACAAACAGGTTTTTACGACGGAAGAATAGACAAAATGACAGATTGCTGACACATTTCTAAAGATTTTTTTCTACAATCTCTCATTGTGTCTATTCTTCTGTCGACAAAACCCGTTTCAATGGTTTTCATGCTACGCACTATAATTTACCATCTAAAGACAAAAGTAACCGTAAAAATGTTACTAACATCTGAATTACATACATTTGGAAAACATAAAATTAATCTGTCTCGTTGATCTAGTGGTCGCTAACGCTACAGCTGAGCATGAGGTCCTGGGTTCGATTCCCGGGTCGGGCAAAGTGTTATTAAGGTTTTCCATCTAGAATTTCTTAGTAGCAGCCTGGAGTCCGGATTTGTGCCCGGTTGATGGCAATAGGCTCGCCCCCTATTACATGGGACTTAAACATAACTGGCGAAATGTGGGTGTTCTTTAGGTGCACCTCTGCCCAACCCTTCGGGGATTACAGGCGTGATGTTATGTTATGTGAACAGTTGCCAACAGGTCAAGCTACACGAAACTGTCAAATTTCTCTAAACGATTTTAAAACTTAAAATGTTGAAGGTTAAGTTCAAAATCAAATGAAAAGAAAGAAAGAAAAGAAAGAATCTGACAGTCTGTAGTGACTTGATGTGCTGAAAACTGTACAATTAATTTCTATTTAAGCAACTTCTCAATAGATAAAACTTAAGGCGCTACCCCGAGCAAAACCCTGCGATAGTGCGTTATTCAGAGGCTATTAACTCATTAATTAAGAGTACCTAATAAACTATATCTAAAAGCACATTGTTAATGTTCGATAACCTATCATCGCACGTTCACATTGCACGTTCTTATTTGTTTTTATGTGTTATAAATACTTTAATATCTCCTTGTAAAAAAGTGACTAAAATTATTCATTGCATGCATCTTTTGCTAAAGTTGACGTTCTAAAAATTCGAGGATTACACAAATGGATAGATAATTTAAACATCTAAATAGTCACGTTTTATTTTATTTGAAAATATCGCTTGTCTTTTTTTATTAAAATAATTCCGAAAAAAATGTGAATTCTATAATAAATGGGCGTGCGCAGGGAGCGGGACAGAGCTAGACTCAGTGATGGAACAGATCAGGAACGAACGCTCAAGGTCGATTGGTAGGGGAAGCGCCTTAAGACGGACTTAAAACAAAAAGTTAGTACACCTATAATAATAAAATAAATAAATACATAATAATAATCCATTTATTTTCTGCCGACGGAGGCCCATAGATAAATTCCTTAACCTTAACATACATATTTTTATCAAATCAAATTAAAGTCATTGATTCAAACTTGGCTGACAACCAGCATTTTTTGAACGTCAAAATTACATAAGACAGTCTCCCAAAACGTCCACCCTTCACCACTTCCTAGTGCTTTAGCTGGGGAGAAGAAGTGGCGCAACGAATCCCCCAGCAGCGCAACTGTCTGTTAAGTTAGAAGAACAGGATTCTATACAATACTCAGTAACACATTACAAAACACAATACATTAAATTAAATTATTTGACATAATATGTCATAAACAAAACTTGTGTTAATAAATAAGACATAAGACTATGTTAGCACTTCACTTGGCACTAGTTTGACTTAGTGCTGTCCTGTACCGACAGCCCCGGTGTCCTGTAATACCGTATAGAATACAGCAAGCCAAAAAAACTAACTAATCTTAGCGCTTGCTCGCCGGTTTTGCAGACAAACAGCTTAGCTGTCAAGAACCATTGAAAACTAACGAAAAAATGTATCAGGCTATTCTGTAACTGGCTTAACTCGAAGATATATCGTAGGTTTAAGTAAACATATTGTGCACTGAACTTTACAATCGTTTCACTATAAATGCTAAGCCTTTCTTCATGTCTAAAGCCGATGTCACACAGCTAGGAGCTTATCTAGGTGCTACGCTTGGGAAGTGGCGTAGCTCGAGCAAGTGACAAAGAAGTCATGAAGCGTGTCACCAAGCGTCAGTGTATTAAGGGTGAATTTCATCAATGCAACTGAACGCGATAAGCACATTTAAACCGCGTTCAGGAGCTGTCAGTGTCTATTCCACAACAATGATGACACTGACCGCTCTTGAACGCGGTGTATATGACGTGTCGGTCGCGTTCAGTTTAATTGATGAAACTCAAACTCAAAACTCAAAACATTTATTTCAAATAAACCAATTACAGACACTTTTGAATTTTCAAGGGGTCAGACAGTCAGAAAGATGAAGCTAGTTGCCCATTCCAAAGCGTAGTAGGTACCTATGGAGAAGAACGGGCAAGTAACTCCACGGACACTCTTTTAAATCAAAATATGGTTACAAATATATAGGTTACATCATTCATGTTAAAATAATGCGTGTGAGAACGACGCAGAAAGTTAAAAGCGCCCGTAATAATAAGACAAAAACAATTCGCCCTAAGTATGTGATGTTGTATTGCAACTACTGTTTATAAAATAATAACTACCCACCTCTGCTTCACACAGTTTTCACGACTTGTCAAAACACCAAGATTTCTTTCCTATTTGTTAGTTAAATATAAATTTCCAAATGTCCTTTCTTTGGTATTGTTCGTCAAGTGGTTGAGCTCCTTAAGTTCTGAGTTGAGCTCCACGTTTAGTGAGAAATGCGTGCACTGACTGGACAGGTCCACTCAATCTGTTTGGTTTTTCCTCAAAAGACCATTTCAGACACAAATCTACATGATCTCCACATGATCCCACCAAGATTATGTCTGGACTTTAAAAGAGACTGTGACCTCTGAGTTTGTTTCGGCCATTCTTCTCAGAGTAGTCAGATAGGAAACGCCGACCTCATCTAGTTTTAAAAATATGATTGACGTGTAAAAGTTTTTGTACAAACCTACTTACAGAAATAAAATCATTTATCATTTAATGTATTATACATAGAGACTTTCCGGAATAAATTCTCTAAATGATGGTGAAAACTGCGTCAAAAGGACTTGCTGACGACTCGGACTCAATTTATTCGGACACAGTGTCCGAATCGGATTTTTTTTTACTGATGTTTCGAACACCAATAAAAAAGCTGTTTTGTACAGTCAGATAAAAAACTTCCAACGATACCATAACTGTAGAAATCCGTCCTTCGGCCAGCCTGTAGTTGTAAAAAACTGTTTTTACAGGATTTTAAGGAAAGCAGCCATTTTTATAATAAATAATATTACAAACGCACCATAGATACGCGCCTTGGCAGTCGAGTAATTAGGATTTGCTCAAGTGCAGTACCCAGCGAAAAAGCGCTAATAGATTAATAGAAAAGTCACTCTCTCTATCTCTTTTATTCGTATAGGTCTCGTTCGCTCGTTTTGCTCCGACCGACGCACCACCAAAGAACAGTAAGCCATTCGTTTAATTTTTTATTCGTTTGATTATATAGGTTTTTTAGATTATTGTGGCAAATGCTGTGGAAAATACTGTGATTGTTGTAGGTTATTTTATTTTGTTCACGATTTTATTGCTTTTTCAGTAAAACTAATATGTAGTAGATAAGTATTTAGTCTGTGTTTGAACTGATTATTATCTGTGATTTTTATACATTCTAAGGGTAATGACATAAAAAAAAAATAGGTAATACAAAATCAATCAATGTGCCTGTTGTCGAGATATTTTTTATGTGATTATATTGTAGATTAATATTTAATATATATAACAATTTATAAGTCGTTGATTTATATACTAAATATACATAATACAACATAACATCACGCCTGTATTCCCCGAAGGGTTAGGCAGAGGTGTTCCTATAGTACACCCACATTTCGCCAGTTATGTTTAAGTCCCATTTAATAGTGGTCGAGCCTATTGTCATCAACCGGCACAAATCCAGACTCCGGGCTGCTACTGAGAAATTCCAGATGGAAAAACTCAATAACACTTTGCCCGACCCGGGAATCGAACCCGAGACCTCATGCTCAGCAGCAACGCTTGCGACCTCTAAGCCAACGAGGCAGTCTAAATACTCAGTAGTACTACATATACGTTTTGCATTATATTTGTTTTCTTTTTCAACATGTATGTAATATAGTATAATGTGGTGACTTATAGTGATACACGTCCACAAAAAAAATTATCACCGAAAGATGCCGCCTTAAAGCTACTCTAAAATAGATTGGTAACGCTTTTTTCCACACATTATATTTTAAAACTTTGTTATCTGACTATACTGAACAGCTTCAATAATATTACGATGGTGTCCGAATTGGCACAGAAAAAATATTTGAATTAAAATGTTTCAATTCGGACACTGTGTCCGAATATATTGTGTCCGAGTCTTCAGCAAGTGATCAAAAGTCGGATCGTAGTTTAGTAGAACAACGCGGTCTTACAGACAAACGCGAAAAGCGACTACCTATCGTTTATTACGTTATTTTTGTTTTTATTTTAAGTAGGGTATATTATCATGTCACCACGAAAGCGAATCTCCCACCTGTGTGTCTTCGGCCTAAGCCTTCTGTTATCCCTAATACTTCTTTTATTAATTTTAAAAATAGAACATCTTCCTCGTTGACTGTTCCAGACGTCGGAGCGGCACGTGAACGAAACCGTGCAGATAAAAAACATGCGGAAATAAAAAGAAAGATGAAAGGCAAACACTGTTGGGGACGTGAGATATTAAAATGCGAAGCTGGTGAAGCGATTGAGACTGAATACTGTGGGGACATGGATTGGAAGGGGGGCAATAAAGTTCGTAACTTGGAACTCCTTTACAGTTCTACTTTCAATTTCACTTGTCTGACGATGAAGGTACCTGCACCCTAATTACGTTACACAATTTCAATCACAATTCAAGGGTTTTGAAGGAAATTTCTAATCCATTGCTTCATAGTTTTGAAAAATTCTTCTGTTCAACAACGTGAATAACGCAATGACCGGGGCTGAACTGTCAAAATTAAAGGAATTTCGATCAATTGTCATTTTATGTGCAGAAAATAAAATAAAAACAGTTTGGAAAGTTATAAATAACGAAACTAGTAGGAAAAAATACGAAGCACTGATTATACATTGGAAACTTCACGTGGTGCCATAAGCTCTAACTTAGAAGTAGCTCAAGAATTTGTAAACTTCTTTACCGATATACCATATAAAACGACGGAAGCTTTAAATTCCTCACCGGATGTCTCAATTAATTTATTAAGAGCGAACGTTCCAGGCTGCCTGGTTAAATTTAAATTTATACATATCAACCCTATGATAGTTATAAAAGCTTTTCGGCAAATAAAAATCAAATTGACTCATCCTTCATGGGGTACTGTTTAAAATGTTACAATAAAATACCTTCCCACATACTCCAACTGAATGAAACAAAATTTAAATCTTGTATAAAACGCACACTATGCAGCCAAGCATATTATAAGTTGGGGGATTACATCGCTGGCAAAGATGCTTGGCTCAACGCTGGTCCTGCTCCACAGGGGCGCATAAATTAATTGATTAGCATTCGAAAATATTGTTGGAGCTGCTTAAGATTGTAAAAACAACAACATCTTTGCATTGTATAAATTCAATCTCTTAACAATGTATAATTGCATAGCACACGTGTGAGCACTATGTACCTACTATAAAGCCACCATTTACTAGGCTCGTCTTTCATTGACTTGAATGTGCCCTGGCGGCTGAGAGTATGTCATGCTCACTCAAATGTCTCGCTGGTGGTGGCGTGTGTGTTGGATCATTAAGTTCCCTTCAAAATGGTTGAGCTGAATGTTGCTGATCCATACGTCATGTTCGTGAACGGGCGCCGTCAATAGGGACTGGTCAACTCTTGGCTACCACGGCTTATTTTAATTTTAATTTTTGAATTGTTCTTTTATCTTTTTTATTACGGATACTTTAAACGTGCACGTCTTTCTACATCGTTCTCATATTTTTAATTTGAACATGAATGATGTAAACAATTTGTATTTTGTAACTATATGTTGATTTAAAAGAGTGTCCATGGAGTTTCTTGCCCGTTCTTCTTCATAGGTACCTACTACGCTTTGGAATGGGCAACTAGCTTCATTTTTCTGACTGACTGACCCTTTGACAATTCAAAAGTGCCTGTAATTGGTTTATTTGAAATAAATGCTTTGAGTTTGAGTTTGAGTTTGAGTGCGTTACGCAGTTACCCCACCGATTTACCTAAGGCAAAATTGCACCATATAAGTATGTAGCGGTAGCTACACCGCCTCATGCGAGCTACACGTCACACTAACGTCATGCAAATCCTGCATCGCGCAAGCAGAGTTTACCGCGCGACTAGCATATATACAACGTCCCGACATCAACCGTTAGGCAGTGGCCCACCTGACCACTGGTCGGAAGATCCTCCCTTTTCCATAAAGTATTAGTGAGCTTTACACCCTGTTCCTCATACCTCTGTAAGTATAAAAGTAAAAATAAGACTGTGAAATAATATCAACGTGTATCCAAAAATATATGAATAGTTATAAAACCAGCCGTAACCGTAATTGTCATGAAAAATTACAGTATTTTTATCTCACGAAGCGACACGCACTTTACTTGTGGTAAGTAAGAGTGGGTTGCACCAAGAGCTCCGTTATAGTTTCCGTCAAAGTTAATTTTAACAGTAACATTAACAATGACTATAGAATTGAACTACCTACTGTTGCACCATCATGTAAAGTGTAAAAGTTAAAGTTAAATGGGTGACAAGTGACAAGACGTCTTATTTCCCCAAAATGTACATGGGTAATTTTTTTGACAAGGGCTACATTGCAAGCTTGTTATCATCTCATCACCCTTTCAAAATTAACCAAATTCAAACTTATTTTTTCGGCAGCGTTATTAATTATACGCGTGGTATTTAAATTCTGCTGCAAAATATTATAAGTAGAGAAATATAAAAGTTAATTTAAAATATCATAGCAATTTGCTCCACAACTTCAATACAAAGTGACTAGGTATTGCTTTCATATTTTTTTAAATATTGTATCTTCGGTTCCTCGTTCCTCCTACGTAATAAAATACAACGTAAAGTCTTATTACACATAAAACAGAATTATGCAAATTTATGTTAAAATTAATTAAAAGCCTGTGATGTCCAGTAGGACCACACAGCCCGGGGTGGCCTTTGCTCTGCAGTAGCAGAGCAAAGGCCTCCCTAATCTCTTTCCACTTCTCTCTGTTTAAAGCTGCTAAGGACCAGTTTTTGTTGAAGGAGTCCAGCTTATCCCGCCACCTCCGTCCGGGCCTGCCGCGATATCGCTTGCCATTAAGAGGGACGCATTGGGTCGTAAATTTGGTCCATTGGTCGTCTGACATGCAGCAGATGCGTCCAACCCAATTCCATTTTAGTGTGGCAGCTTTCCAAGTGACTTCAATAATCTTTGTGATGGAACGGTTGGTCGTATAGCTAAACCGGTCTGTTAGTTTGTTACCCAGAATACCATAGCCATCCATAGCCCTTTGGCAAACCTCGAGCGTGGACCTCTGCTGATTTGTCAAAGGCCATGTTTGACCACCATATGTGAGGATGGGAAGTATGCACACGTCTATGAGTCTTCTCTTAGGGGACAACGGAAGATCGTCCTTCAATAGATCTTTCATGGCACAATAGCTCTTCCAGGCATTTTCGGCTCGTCTTGGAACTTCTTTGTTTTGTCTTGCCTGGAAAGAGACTATTTGTCCAAGATAGAGATACTCATCAACGTATTCAACCTCCCCGGCCCGCCACAGTGATCCTGCGATGCACGCTGTTCGTCATCAACTTTCTCTTTGACATATTCATCTGAAGTCCCACCTCTAGGCTTGCCGTGCTAAGATCGTCTAGTATCTGAGTCAACTCGGAGGCTGAAGACGAAAATTAAAATTAATGTTATTATTACTTAAATACCTTTGTTTTATAATATCTATATATCCACTACTTAAAAATACCACATGGGTGAACGTCCAATTATGTAAAACTGTAATCCATCCATATTCTGTTAGTTTATTAATAAGATAACTATAACATTCGACGAGAGATTAAAAAAAATTGAAAATGGCAACATAACTGCTACTCCTAAAACCAAAAAATGAATACTACACTTAAACTTATGGCGTGGAACTCAAATGGGTTACAAAAACATCAGAATGAGTTGCAAGTAGTATTAGAAATTGAAAAAATTGATGTTTGCCTTGTATCAGAAACGCACTTCACAAAGCAATGTCATATTAAATTCAAAGGATACAACGTATATCATGCACTACACCCAGACAATACTGCAAGAGGCGGAAGTGCAGTTATTGTTAAAGATAATTTGCAGCACTATGAAGTGCTTAAATACGAAGAGAAAGATATCCAGGCCGTGGCAATTTGTCTACAAACAAAAAAATATCCCTTAACAGTATGTGCCATCTACTGTCCACCACGATACATGATAAGAAAAGATCAGTATATGAGCTTCCTAGCCCGCCTTGGTAATAGATTTATCTTAGGAGGTGACTTCAATGCTAAAAATACCTATTGGGGTTCCCGACTAACAACTACTAAAGGCAAAGAACTACTGAGTGCCATAAAAGAACTAAAATGCGAAGTTATATCTACTGGAAGGCCCACTTATTGGCCAACAGATCCAAATAAAATTCCAGATTTAATCGATTTTTTCATAACCAGGGATCTATCAACTAGTTATACCAGAACGGAACAAAGTTATGACTTAAACTCAGATCACTCAGCAATTTATTTAGAAATTGGCGAGAGTTCTTTGTATAAAGAAAACTGTATCAATCTAGTTAGTAAATTTACGGACTGGGAGGGCTTTAAAAACAGATTGAATGATCAAATAGACCTTAAAGTTCCATTAAAAACCCACGAACAACTTAACATCGAAGTTGAAAAGTTTATTATGCACATCCAACAAGCAGCGTGGGTAAATACACCTGCCTTTAACAAAAGAACGAAGGGAAACATGTACCCTCTCAGAATCAAGCAGCTCATTATGGAAAAAAGAAGGCAGAGAAAAACGTGGCATCAATCTAGGTGTCCTGAGGACAAACAAAAGTTAAACAAACTTACAAAAAAAGTAAGAAGACTAATCCAGAACTACAAAGATGAATCAACCAGAACCTACCTTCAGAAACTAAGTAATGACCAAAGGACAAACTACTCCCTTTGGAAGGCTACTAAGAATCTAAAGAGACCGATAGCCCAAATCCCCCCCATCAAGGGTGAAAACGGGCAATGGGCACGCACAAATGAGCAAAAAGCTATGAGGTTTGCAGAGTACCTAGAAAACATATTTCAACCAAATGAGGGGGAAACTATTGAAGACCACACTCTGGTTAATACAGTGATCCCAGACCATATAGATGCCATAAAACTAGTTACACCGAGAGAAGTTGCACGAGAAATAAAGTACAAAATTAACCCAAGGAAATCACCAGGATACGATCTAATAACTGGGGAAATCTTTCATAACTTACCAAGAAAGGGTCTGGTTAAGTTAACAACCCTTATTAATGCCGCACTAAGGCTTAAATATGTACCGGACTTATGGAAAGTTGCTGAAGTAATTATGATCGCAAAGCCTGGGAAACCGGCTCACGAAACAACATCATACAGACCCATTTCCCTGCTACCAATAATGTCAAAACTGTTTGAAAAGCTGCTACTCAAACGCCTTAAACCCATCATAGATAACAGGAACATTATACCTGAGCACCAGTTTGGTTTTCGAGAAAAACACTCAACGATAGACCAAGTGCACAGAATTACAAACGTAATAGAAAACGCGTTGGAAAACAAGAAAGTTTGTTCTACTGTTTTTCTAGACGTAGCCCAAGCATTTGACAAAGTTTGGCATGAAGGCCTTATTTGTAAACTAAAAAGTCTGCTACCGAAAGCGTTTGCGGATATATTAGAATCCTACGTTCTAAACAGAGTCTTTAGAATAAGACAAGAAGATACGTATTCAGAACTTAAACCCATAAAAGCTGGTGTACCGCAAGGAAGTGTGCTAGGTCCGGTCCTGTACCTACTATACACTTGCGATATTCCCGAATCTGAAAACAATACCATTGGGACCTTTGCTGATGATACAGCCATAATGGCCGTTGGAAATACCCACGAAGAAGCAGTAGAGAAGGTTCAAATGGCTGTTAATCAAGTTTATGACTGGACTAAAAAATGGAGGATTAAATTAAATGAATCCAAATCCGTACATATAGACTTTACCAACAAAAAACAACAGTATCATCCAGTTTTTATTAATAACAACCAAGTCCCTTATGAGAATACAGCTAAGTATCTCGGTATGACCCTTGATGCAAAGCTACGCTGGAAAGCTCACGTCAAGAAGAAAAAAGATGAACTCGACCTACGGTTCAAAAGAATGTATTGGCTGCTTGGAAGAAACTCCGAGCTGTCCGTGCAGAACAAACTGTTACTATACAGACAAGTCCTGATGCCAGTTTGGACTTATGGTATTCAGCTGTGGGGCTGCACCAAACAGACAAATGCATTAATCATTCAACGATTCCAGAACAAAGTACTACGGGAAATTGTTAATGCACCCTGGTACGTACGAAATTATGACCTCCATCGGGACCTAAACGTTGAGTTCATCGATAAAGTGATTCAAAAATCTGCAGAAGCTCACGACAAGAGACTTCATCAGCATGTGAACATCGAGGCGATCCAGCTTCTCGACCACACGGACATAGTGAGAAGACTTAAAAGAACAAAACCGTTCGAGTTAGTGTTTAGTGCTAGTGTTAGTGAATAGTGAATAGTGTAATGTAGCACAAATGTTACTAAATAAACACAAGAAAAAGTGTATTCGCCTTAATAGAGACAATAAGAAAAGTGCCAATGGACACATTCTTAGTATGTAAAGACAATTTAGCATTTTAAGTTATATTTAAATTACTTATTAGTCTATATACAAGGCTAGATTGTAATAAAATTAGGGTCCATCATTTTGATGAACACTAGGACAAGGGAAAAAAAAAAAGAAAAAAAATTAATAAGATAACTGACATATAATTTCCGAGAAAGAAGTGTTCATTTTTAGCAAGGTAGAAGTTACTAGATTACAAATCCTTGCCGAAAAACACATTTTTGATGTGCATAAAAACAGAAAACATTGAAAAGGAATTCAATGCCCCACTCCAAAGAAATGATGACACAAACCGTAACTATAGCCCTTAACCGCCCGAAGTTGAGCGGTTAATGTTATCGTTATTTGTGACGTAATTTTAACAATTGTTAAAATGGTGCAACCTGTATTACGGATAACCGGAGATTTGACGGCTGACAAGGCATTGGTTATCGTTAAAGTTAGTTGGTGCAACTCACTCTAAGTGTACAAACATGATGTTAATGTATGCGTAAACACATGTAGCGTTAGCACATAACACACACACTTCCGACTTCGCCATCGTCTCGGACGGTACCGAGAGCTCCTGCGCTTACATACATATTTACTGCGTGTTTCTACACGTGGTAATCACAAGTAGAGCGCGCGTCGCTTCGCGAGATAAAAAAAAAATTTGGAAAATCCAAAAGTGCACGACTCATAATGCTCATTTAATTATGAAATATAAAAAAAAAAAAAAATATTCCTTCAAAATTAATTGCCGAAAAAACAGCTGTAGTAGGAAGAAGGTACTGCACAAGCGCCCCTGGTGGAATAAATGTACATAATATCTATAGATCATCATATCACCATCCATGTTAATTTTACATGGATATATATAGATGTACAGTCTTGTAGTTTTCGTTTTTTATTAATTGCAATTAAACGAAACTGAATTAATTAATCATTCGCATTCAGTGACCTACAATCGTCGATTAGAATTAAAAAAAAAAAAAAAAACTCAAATAATGGATTTTTTCACAAGTTACAGTGTTTCCGGGTTTCACACATGACGGACAGGATTTTTTTTTGACCTATTTTGGTGTTTTTTTCCAATTCTATTGCAGTAAATCAATTTTTAAAAAGTATGAAATTAATCTCCATTAAATTATCTCGACAATAGTATGCAAAATATCTTGATACCGTGAACTAACAAGGCTATAATAATAAAAATAGCCGCCAAAATGAGGCGAAAAAATTTTTTCGATCGTAAAGCACTCTCTGATGCTTCGCATCATGAGTCGTGCAATTACCTGCTCGACGATTTTATACCTAAAACAAAATTAATTTTATGAAATAATGTGCTCTAATAATAATAAAAGGCCAGTGAATTACGCTTAAGTGCGGAAAATATCTTTGCGGTTTCATGGGCCATTCAAATTTGAAGCGTACCTAGGTTACAGTCGTAGGTACCTACATAAGTTTATGCAGTTTCGGTGGCGTAATAGGCAGATTTTTCCGTTTCGTGGATTCCATTATGAAACGAAAAAAAAATCGCTTGAAACCTCGCTTCTGAGAATTCGTCTTTCGGTACGGTTGACTAACATGACATTTTAGAAAAAGTATTTTGAGAAAAAGATATTATTGTCGATTTCCAAGCTGATCTTAATTCATAATTATTATTTTCTTAAAGTTAAAACAGGTGTTCAACAGTTAAATTAAACACTTTAAAATTATGTCATAAAAATCTCAAAAAATATATTCCAAATTAATAAAACTCACGCTCACAACGTTTAATTAAGAAAGACATCGTCGCATCAACGTTTTCGTCCCATTGGATTTTTAATCTTAACGCAAAGGATAAGAATACATAATTAGCTCTACAAAGTCTTAACGAAGGAATGGTGTCACAATTTTACCTTGACAACACCGAAAGCAACAACGTTTGTAAACTGAGAATTTACGACGCCTATAATTTATTTCAGAGCAATTTTGTTGTATCTGAAAAGCTTTTACACAAGAAAATTGAAGATACACAACAAAATATTTAAAGTAAACAAAATCGACATCAAATCAAGGTTTTGAAAATGAAATCATATACAAGATAAACTTTGAATTTTGTTTTAAACCGAATCTGTGCTCTAATGCGGACTTTTCGAGTCCATTCCAATCTGATCCCCAAATGTGATCACTCGCTAATTAAAGGACAAGTGTTTTCCATAAGTTGACCAGATTTAAGGTGTCAGATATGAAAAACTCAACTTTTTCAAACACAGCGGTGTTCTCGAGCTTTAATTTTTGTATATGTAGGTAAGTATTTTGACTTACCTAAAGCGCGAGGAACTTCTGCGTGCGATCTATAAATCATTAACCCGTTACTCATAAACGCGGATTAAAGTTACAACCAATAATAATATCCCCATCCGATTAACAATACATTTTTCGATTTTAAATTTAAAACTCGAAGAAGTCAAACTTCACATACATGTACAATTGTACATACATACAAACTCACGCCTTAGGGGCAAGGCAGAAACTACACAACGTCACCTGCTACGATCCTTACATACTCCTTTTGCTTCGTTTATGTTCATACATCTGGTCATGCCCGCACGCCGATTGCGAGAACTACGCAGTTGATATTTCTGAAGAACATCACCAATAAACTCACTATGTCCTTCTAGATCGTCCGCTCCCGGCCTTTCCACCCACATCTGCCTTGTACAAATACCTTTTGTTAGCCGCCTTTCATTCATCCTCTCAATATGACCAACCCATCTAAGCATACTCTTTTAAATTTTTGCCACTATATCTTTTTTCCTAGGTTCATGGTCGGATATCAAAACAACGGGCATATATACAAACTTTGCCCTTTAAGAACTAGAACATTCCTACTAGACAAAATTATTTATCTTTAGGTACTTCATTGACTCGTTCCTTCGTTGTTCGTTGCTGTTGTTTATTGTTCATTGTTGTATATTTACATTTGTGTCAGAAACTCCGACGAAAACAATATTTTCTTTAGTTTAATTTCTATTTCAAAATACACCACGTTTTTAAATTCAACAACGGTAAAATACAAAGGTCGCTACGCCCAGACTATAATTTAAATTCTAGTAATAAATAAATAAACTGAGTCGAATTCGGTTTATTTGGATAGTATCTAAATAAGCTAACAGACTTAGAATAATATTAATAATATGTACATGTAATTAAAAAAAGAAGGCAAAGGCATTAAAAAATTGGTCCGCATCGCTGTCAACAGGAAAAGTGCCTAAAAGGCTGGCAGCATTGCCACGTCGTATTGGGCTGGCCTTAACATAATATTAATAACATGTACACGTGACCAGAGGGTCGCGTGTACATGTTATTAATATTATTTTAAGTCTCTTAGCTTATATATATACTATCAAAATAAACTGTATTCTTCTCAGTTTATTTATTAATTAATTTAGTTTAGTTTTATTTATTTAGTGAAATAAACGATAATTTATAATGAAAACGAGCGTAAAATTGATGATGAACAATCCTAGTATAATTAATGAAGTTGAAAATGAAAACTTAGAATTTCTTGCGGCTTTCGCTTGATTAATAAACGACGAACAAGACTACTTATTGTTTATATTTTTATTTCCTACGACCGTCAATACGAGTATAATATTCTTACGACTGTTTGGTTTTAATTTCTCTCTTTACTCTATTTTTACCCAGCGAACACGATTATGACTATGATAAAAATCGATTCCAAAATAGATTTCACTAGTGGCTCTGTGAGCAGAGTAGATCTCGCGAGTCTGTCTTAGCATTGCTTAAAACTGAATAAATGTTCACCGCGCACTTTAAAACAAAATCCTTAGAACAAAAAGCGCGTGCAAAGAGCGCAAAATGGCAGAAATATGTTTTTTTACAAGATTTTATTTTACGTTTTCAATCCCCATATCTCCGCCACTTTGAAAAACTTTCGAAGAACTGAATCGACAAAAAAAAACCATATAATTATCGAACCTGCACACAAACACGAGAATCGGTTGAGAAATGCGACCTGTAGAACAGACATCCAGTCATCCGGACATACAAAAGCATTTTTGCCCAAGCTGAAAAGAAAACGCTTCGCGTTCGCTCGGTCAATAAACGACTTAGGGCTGATTTTACAATTAAAAACTGTCAAAAATTCAAAATTTATTCTCAGGATAAGACAACAACAGGTATAAAACTTTGGTGAAATTCGTACTTAGATTTATCAACCTTGACAGAGGGGTATAATCATACAAGGCGGGCCCATAGATCTAATGGTCTAAGCTTGTGCTTACCTATTTTCAGAGTATGAACAACCTCTTTGGGCAAATGATTGCAAATCCGGCTACCTATAGGTAGAGTTTTGAGTTTATTGCCAAATAATTTAAACAGAGATTCACAGGCTGTATTTGGAATTACTGATTACCCAGAAAATACAAGCACTCTGTAACAATCTTCTATACTTATCCTAACCAATATTATAAATGCGAAAGCAAGTTTGTTTGTTTGTTTGTTACCTTTTCACGCCTAAACCACTGCATCGATCATCCTTAAATTTTGCATATACGTTGTCAGGTGTACAGAAACGGACATAGGGTACCTCTCATCCCGAAAAAAAAGTACTGTTCCCAAGGAAAACAACAATAACGTTCTTATGATAATAGATGGCGCCATGTGTCTTTCGAATCATGATTGAAGTATAACCCAAATTGATTGTAAAAGTCTAAATTAACGCGAGTGAAGTCGCGGGCAAAAGCTAGTAATACAATAAAGCTGAAGAGTTTAAAGTTGAAGTATGTTTGTTTGAACGCGCAAATCTCTGGAACTACCTGTCGGATACGAAAAAATATTTTTGCATTTGATGTTCAATTCTTGCGGCAGGTTAAATTTTAACATCACGCTACGACCATTAGGGGTCTAACCAAAATAAATGATCAGAAGGAACGCGAAGCGATAACGAATTAATAGCGCGGGCGGGCAATGCGATGCGACGCAGCGGGTCGGAAGACTAAGAAATTTCACGTGGACGAACTCGCGAGTAAAAGTTAGTCTATGATAATATAGAACTACAACTTTTCTTTTTCAATAATATTGGTAAGTGAGACATCTACGCATAGAATAGAATACTCTTTATCATAAAAATTACAGCAAAAAAATTAGAAATTTTACATAGAAAGAAAAAAAAGAAAAGAAAGAGAATAAATACATACATACATAAAACATATACTTATATACATATATATACAATAATAAACATGAAACAAGAGCAAGGAAACTAAATGTAATGATGATGTTTAAGGAGAGAGGAAGTGTTTTAGTGTGTGTGTGTGATAGTACATAAGTATCGTGTTCGTCGTCATTAATAGGGTCCACTTACTAAAAGGAATTAGTCGTGTCTTTGCAACAACTATACGAGTACAACACTCCTTCCATTCATCAAATCAATCTGCCTGCCTTTTCGCAACTAACCGGATGCAGCTGAATCCGTGGTTTACGTGGAGCGACTGCCTATCTGACCTCCACAACCCAGTTACTGGGTAACACGATACCCCTCGTTAAGACTGTTTGTCATACTTTCGGGCTTCTGCATGCCCATAAAAACTGACAAAGATTTACGAATGACAGCTGGAACCAACGGGCTTTTGAGGCACGGAAGGGTCTCGATACGTAATGGTTACCCATCCACGAACCGACCGCGGCAAGCTGAGCTTAACCTTCAATCGATCCGTGCGGCTGTTATTATTTAGCCACGAGTCCCCCAACTCCGTGAGGAGTTAAATATAAAGGAGTGTTAAATTGTATTTAGTATGCTAATTAACACGCATGGAAAAATCACTCCATCCATGCATAAAATAACACACTAAATACAATTAAACACTTCTCTTTTTTTAAATGTATAAAATTAAAGATTGTATTCATCTACCGTACCTCCGCCATTTTGTTCACTGTCGAGCTACTCTAGAACTTTTCGTAGTACGTTGCTCGTTTCAGAAAGTGCACTTGTTACCACGAGGGCAGCCGGTAATAGGCTCCACGAAGCGAGCTGGCGGTTGTTAGGAGTGGCTTAAAGCCGGCACGATGCTATAGCTAGATATCGTGTTGTGTGACTAACTGGGACGTAATAAGGTAGACGACGAAATCAAACAGATTTTGAATGAAATAGAAACAAGTGCAGCTCTTTTAAAACTGGTAAGTAGGAAGGTACAATATTTTTATCTCACGAAGCGACTCGCGTTTTACTTGTGGTTACCAAGTGTACAAACATGCTGTGAATGTGTGTTTGCAACCGCAGGAGCTCTCGGTATCGTGGGGAAGTCGGAAGTGTTTGTGTGTGTTATATTCTGACGTTACCCGTCTTCACGCACACATTCACAGCGTGTTTGTACACTTGGTTACAACAAGAAAAGCGCGCGTCGCTCCTTGAGATAAAAATACTATACCTAATTGCTGCTCATAAATTAGGTTAGGTGTTATTTACATGTGAAGAAATGTTGGGTATTTACCGAAATCAATATACATATGTCTACTTTAATTCATAAAGAATACATTATTTGTAATAAGTTACAATATTTAATTGTTGTCATCAAATCAAAATATTTTATTTCACATAAACCAACATGGGCACTTATGAAACGTCAGAAGCTAGGTGCACGGTTCCAATTGGTTGTTTCCTATGGAGAAGAGCCGGCAAGAAACTCCACGATTACTCTTTTAAGGGGCTTTTACAATGTTCCAAATTACAGTGTTGATAGATATGGGAGGACAGTGTAGGCCTGTCAACAAGTAACAGGTACTCAACAAAAAATAAAAAGGTCTACAAATCTACAGTCTACAAGTTAGGCCTACAACTTTCTCACATTCACAAAATATAGAAGAATCTAGTAAAAAATAAAAGCCTTAATAAACCAAATGACATGATTGCCATTACAACTGTAACAAATCTGAATTAGAATCCTGTCTACAAAAGCCATAAGTAAAGAGTTAAAATAAGAATTAGAGGTCAAATAATGAGAAGATCATGTCAAAGAAGAAAGTAAAAAAATGTCGAAATAATAAGTTAGGATTAAAGTTAAATAAGTACCTGCCTACACTATCATACCTGTAAAAAAAAACCCTGTCAGTCGACAAGACGTAAGATGGATAAATAAATAAATTAACCATGATTTCTAAATACGCTGTCTATTTTCATGGTAGCAGCTGTTGTTGGCATTTGAAATTGGCGGTAACCTTTAAATCACTCCGTTTTCTGTTATTGACCGCTTATCCTTAAATTTTCTACCTCTAACGGCCCGTTGTTTGATACATAGTTAAAAATGACCAATAGTCAATTTGACAATTAGTCATTTGACAATAGTTGTTTAACTACTCTGTCTATGCATGGTTAACTTTAATAGTAAATTGTAATAGTTAGCTTAACCATTTGTCAAACAACATACTTATGTCATTTTTATCAAATGTTAGTCTAACTAACGCATTTTAACTATTAGTATGTTTGACTACTGATCAAACAACGGCCCCTTAAGAGTGAAAACAGCACAAAATAATGCAATATACATTGCTAAGCATAGTATTAAAAGGTATGAAAGTGTTCACAGGTATCATATACGGGTAGATATGCGCTAATTTCCCGCTAGGCGGCGCCACGACTGCAGAACGTTTAATTACTGCCAACGAGGCACGCGGCGATGATTAAAACCACTTCTTTTGTTTGAATGCTCTACGGTTTTTAAATTGCAAGTTTTTTTTGTTTTCGAAAAAGCTTTTAGAGACAGCTCAAATATTACTGTAAGGTACCTAAAGTTTTACTTGTTTTGTGTGGCAGCGAAAAAGCTATCGACCTTTTATTTCAATGACTCTGAAAAACTACAGAACTACAGAACTACAGGCTTAAAATACAGCCTTTAATTTTAATGTTCCACACTGTAGAATCAATACAAATTTTCGTTAGGTGAAATAACTATTATTGACCGCTGCGCGTTTGTTGAGGATTCTAAACCATTAAGTTGTTATTATTTCGTAATGTTTTCGTCCGTAGGATTAACCAAAAACAAAACCAGAACGGAAAGAAAGAATATGAAAAAAATCATCACGACTTAAATGTTTAATATTTTTTATTCAGTAACTATTCACATTGCGTTCGAATATAATTCAGCATGAAAATTAACAATAACAACAGTATACTAGGTACAAATATATAAGAATACACGCAATTGAATAAAAATTAGAAATTATAATTATTTAAAAAAAAACAAATACTGTGCGAACATAAAATAATAAACCACAGGCCAATAAATTAATAACTATTTAAACAAAAACAATAACCAAAAAATAAAAGTCATAATATGAACACGGAACACAATAAAACACCAAAGACAAAAATAATGAGATGTCAGTTTGAAGAGCAATGAGACAATTACAAATTTTAATCATTTAATGAGTAGACATCTTTACAACAGGGGTCTAATTCACTATGACCACTTAACGATTCCTTACTTCGAAACCACGTCAATTCCTTATCTAACATCACGACATCTGCTAATAACGTATTCTCTATGATACAATAAAGGAAACCAATTGTACAAGACACGATATTGACGTGGCTTACCTCATAATCTTAATTACGCGGAGAATAATAATTACCATAAAGAATTGGGGCCCTGGAGTGCCTTGAGCTTTGCCTTAAATAATCCTGTGTACAGTAGGTATGCTTTTTAACTCAAGCGGTAGTTTATTAATTATTATACCTGCTTGATACTGTGGACTATGTTTAATTATTCCAAAAGCTGGGATGTTTTTGTTTCCAAAGTCTTTTCTACGCGTTTTTTCCCTTACCAGCCTGTCGTCGTCTGTTTCATAGTCTTATACACATTTTTTAAAGCCGTTAAGCACGTTAAGCCGTTGGTCCTGCGCCTGATCTCTCTCCGGTCGTGTCGGATTGCCGTCCCATCGGACTATGAGAGTGAGGGAAGAGAGAGTGCACCTGTGTCTGCGCACACACTTGTGCACTATAATATATAATAATATGAACAAGCAGCTATTAATCTATCCTCTTTCTAGGGCAGATTCCAAGAAAAAAGTCTGTTCGTGGCTACAAGGCATTGATTACAATGCAACAGAACGCTTATTAAAACCCTTAAGGTGAAGTTTACTAGCATAGAACGATATACAATTAACACACACATACCCATCACACCAAACACAGACACACATACACACCCTCACACACCCACACACTCACTCTCATCGACACACACCCACTTATACTCACTCCCAAATCAATATGAAGCCACCTTTGCCATCAGAATTGTTTTACTTTAGTTTTTAATATTCCCTTCCATTTGTTTTTTTTTTCACTTTTGTTATTATTAATATGTAATAGTATTTTATTATGTGCAACCTGTATGTTCATTTAAAACAGTTATAGGTCTATAGTGAGTTGTCTTATGGAGGGTGAGCCTGGTGATCTGTAATACAGGTTTTACCTACAACAGACACCAGTCTCTAATATGTGTTATCTTGACTTTGTACTGTATGTTTATGAGAGAACAATAAAGATATTATTATTCTTATATCTCCCGTGCCGAAGGCTAGTCTCCGTTGAGATCGGTCGCCATGGCCGAAATACGGTCTCGAGGACTATATATACATATTTTTTTAATGTGTTTAATAGTAGGTACCACTACGTAAAGGGTAGGTACTGAGAGAATACCAAGTTCTTTAAAATATGGTCTAAAGGTGAATCAGGTGTGTCAGGAGTAGGGTCGACGGCGCGTTGTGTTCCACGCGCGCCTCAATGAGATGTCAGCACACATTGACGGGGTCCGTTAGGGCCGATGCCTGCCAGGGTCGCGGATTGTTCGAAAGAGTTACCGTGGCCCTGGCGCACAGGCAACTGAAGGAGCACGGGTGGGTTTTTTCTAGTTTTAGTCAGTAAGAGTCTGACACGCCCTCCCGCTCAGCCCAAAACGGGTGAGGTCATTTGATGATATCAGACCCAAAAAAAAAAACGTGTCTCGTTGAGAAATGCAGACACTGGTTTGGATCTCTCTCTCGGACTCTGGAATCCCGGCTGCACGAACCATACGAGAGATGGATCTCCAGCTCTTTATTTATTTATTTAATACTTAAAGCCCACAAACATACAGAGGCGGACTTAATGCCATAGGCATTTTCTACCAGTCAATCTTTGCGTGATGCGAAGACAAACAGTGGAAGGTGCAATTTTGGAATGAATATTTATTTAAATATAAAGACACATACATACAGGGTGGCATCGATGCGCAAACTATCACTATGAATTTGGCACATGATTCTAGATAGACCCCGTAGCGTAGAAACTTCTCGACGGTGATAAAAAAAAAATAGTGTTCTTTTTTTTTTGGTTGCAAAGTCAAATGACTTCTCCCGCTCTGGGCGGAGCGGAAGGGCGTGTCAGACTCTTACTGACTAAAACCCACCCGTGTTCCTTCAGTTGCTTGTGCGCCAGGGTCACGGTATCTCTTTCGAACAATCCGCGACCCCGGCAGGTGTTACATACATTTTGACCACGTAGGTATTGCACTTATGTGTAATGTATCTGTCGTAGTGTTTGTGAACGAGGAAGACCGACCTGCCGTGATACAGTTTTCACTAGTACGGAGGTCGGTGTAAATTAAGCTCAAACAACCGCATATACACAGGTATTTATTAGACAGATGTAATTATTGTTAATTTTGTATGTACTAGTAGACGCAAATCACAGGATTGTTGGGATTCGTGTGTAAGGTTTTTTCTTTTAAATTTTTAATAAACTTGTTTACTTTACTTTATCTATAAAACACCAGATTTCTTTTCATAACCGACGAAAATTTTCTACGCTATGGGGTCGAATCATGTGCCGAATTCATAGTCACGGTTTGCGCATCGATGTCCCCGCTACCTCGTAAACCTATTAAAAACTATGAATACTCTTTCCCTTAGATTAAACTGAAATAAGTATCAGAATAACATAATACATATAACTTGCTACCGTAAGGTTGGAGAGGGCAGGATGGGGACCAACTATTACAACAGAATATATAACATTATCTACATAAAATCAGGTATCGCTTTACATAATAATAACATCATTCAAGTACCTATCCTTATCTAATATTGTCTGATGGAGATAAGCCTTAACCTTTCCATTACAAGCTCCTCTGTGACGTCACACAATCACATTCCGATCTACCGTCAACTATTTGAACAATATTGTGTAAGGACCTGAAACTCTGTTTGTTACGCTAGGGTCTCTTAAGACTGTGGGGCCGCCCCACATAGCGGCGAATGACGTCACTGGAACTATGAAAGGAAGTTGGTGTGTTTTCCTAGAGTGTTTTTACACGGCAACGTCAATCCACGCAGCCGTTTACTTCGGCTATCATAGCCGTCACTGCTGCCGTTATGTGGCGGTCACCGCTCTTCTAGGAAGCCGTAGCTTTAGAGAGAGAGAGAGAGAGAGAGAGAGAGATCATATTCCTGAAAACGATTTCAGCCGTTACAGGAAAATGCATGTTTACTGGGAATTATTAATAATAAGTATGAAAGCGAACTGACGTCCGATTATCAGTTTCCTGATTAACACTTTGGCGCGGTAACGGCTATGGCAGTAATTGTGGATTTAAAAAAAATTGTATTGCATTAGGTTATGGTTAATACGGCTATAGCAGAATTTTCATTAATATATAACCCATGATAGTTTTTCAGTGCGGAACGGTATTGAAAAGTAATACGAAGACTGTGATTTTCGTAAAAGACTTAAATACAGACCTGCAGTTAAAGGCACATAGGTAACGCCCGAGAAAATTTCCCGAACACCTTCATACAAAAATCGCCAAAACTGTATGAACATGTGTTGTGTAACATCCTTTAAAAGTACGACGACACCATGAACTCATTTTATTTAATTCCAAAATATAAAAACCTTGTTCAGATGAGCAGAAACGATATAGTAAATCAATTAGTGTCACTACGCACTACATCTTGGAGTTTTGGACGAGAGCCAGCGAGTAAACAGGGCTACACCGCGGCCCACGACGGCTCACGACGGCCCGCGATACAGCTTGCTATACATAGTAGATATGTATATGTGTGTACTACCAAACGGTCATTGATCTCCTGAATCGTAAACTAAGCCTGTTTAAGAATATTTTATTTGAGAATCGTGTAATATCTTGTTTTGATTACTGGTGTTGATCTTGATGAGGAGTTGGTGTAATTTGGCTTGATTATTATGACTTCAATTTGAGGATTTAACTGATTGTTTCGTACCAAAATAATATAAGGCGGTAATTGTGTCACTGCAGGGCGATGGCCACGCGTATTGAAAGCCTCCACAAGAGTACCAACCTTGCTGGTTGAATTTTTTGCCAGTGCATAGCTGTTCTAGTACAACACGTTCCGAAACGCCAGAAGTAATGCCCTCTGGCGTCTTTCTACTTTTTGCCACGTCGTTTTAGATAACTATATGCACATCATTATTTGCCTGCCTTTCCCAACCACGTTGGGTTCAGCTTCCCGTCCAACCGGGTACAGCTGAAAATGAGTCCGCTTTGGATGGAGCGATTGCCTATCTGACCTCCACAACCCAGTTACTGGGTTATACGATACCACTTGGTGATATTGGTTGTCAAACTTTCGGGGTTTTAAGTACCCGTAACGACTGTCAAAGATCTACAAATGACAGCCGGTACCAACGTCTTTACGTGCTTTCCAAGACACGGAGAGATTTCGATATGTAATGGATGGTCTCCATCCACAGACTGACCTCAGCAATCGTAGCTTAACCTTCGATCAACTGTTCGGCTGTTATTATTTAAATAACTGTACTATACCAACGATTTAACAATCAAATCATCCATCAATCAATATAATTATATAAAACACAAAAATGGTGTGCTGGTGCCTACGCTTATGTATGGAAGTGAGTGTTGGGTGTGGCAAAAGAAGCAGGAAAGTAGAATAAATGCTGTGGAAATGCCTTCCTTGCGAAGCATGTGTGGTGTGACTATGAATGATAGACTGAAGAATGATGTGATAAGGCAACGGTGCGGGTTAAAAGAAGATGTAGTGACAAAAATTGAAAAGAGTATGCTAAGATGGTTTGGTCATGTCGAGAGGATGAAAAAGGTAATTTACAAGGCAGAAGTGAGTGGAAACGCCGGGAGGGGACGCCCTAGGAAGACATATAGTGATCTTATTGGTGATGTTCTTCAGAAAGGTCACGTGCGTAGCAGTCACAACCGGCGTGCGTGTATGACCAGATGTATAAACTTAAACGAGGTAAAAGAAGTATGTAAGGATCGTAGCAGGTGGCGTTCTGTAGTTTCTGCCTACCCCCATGGGAAGAAAGCGTGGGTTTAAGATGATGATGATGAAAACACAAAAATTGTTTCTACCTACGTCCGTTATAGACTTTGAAACGATCCAACCGATGTGCCCCAAATCTTTCATTAGAAACGCAATAATGCAAACATGGTTTTAGACAACTAAAACAATGGAGAAAAAAAAACTTCATGAATGGACCGAAGATGGATAATGCATTGTTTTATCGTAGTTAGTAGCACACGCCGGATATCCACTAGTCCAATATAAAATTGCAATCAATCAAATTGCATTGCAAAATATGATCCAGCCAAGAGTACCAAGTTCCTATCTCAGGTATAATTTGATTGCTCCGGATAAAACGCATAGATACTACGGAAATATGCCTCGAGTTTCCCCCCTATCATACAGCCGTTAATGCAATTCACATTCTATCTCGCAAAACATAGGGTTGGAACTCCAATGTATAATTGCTTCCAATGTCCTTGCTTTTGATTGAAGATGGATAGTTTTTTATTTATTCGTAATTAGAACCTGCTGCGATATGAATGTGTTAGTTTATATTGATTGGACGTGGGTTATTATTCTGTAATTGGATTCGATGAAGTATGTTTATCTATTAAGTGGATATATTGCAATGATTTACCGAATCAAGTTGAAGTAGGAATGTGGAACAAAGATCTTCGCATGATGGATAGAAGCTGAGCGAGAGTGGCTACAGCAACCTAATTACTATTGCCTAATACACTATCAATTACCACCTAAATCATTTTGAAGCCTATTCCTAATCCATTGCTTCATATGTTCGAAAAAATTGTCTGCTCAACAACGTAAATAACGCAATGAATTTTGTTGAACTGTCAAAAAGAAAGCCATTCCTACTGTTAGTGTGTTACGCAATTACCCCGCAGGATTGAATGGTTTGCGACTGCAGGGGTTTATTCTCAGCGGTGGACTGAATAAGATGATGATATCAAATAAGATTTAGGACTTATTTTTTAAGTTAGGCAACTTTCATCTGAAGAGTAATATGACGGTTCGACGGCTTTTGTGTAGAAAATAATGTCAAACCGCCATATAATTTTCAGATAAAATTTATCAGACGATTGAAAAATGAGCCCCTATTAGAAAAGAGGTACATAGTAAGATTAATAAGCTGTTTTCGGGGACAGTTCTAGTAAGAACTTAACGGGCGACGTCTTTTCGCATTGTGTGCAGACTCTGAAGCATTATTTAGGTAGATGCTACCCAACGACCTGAATACCGATTTTCAATTCAAAGTCTTTGGAACCGTCTACTTCGCAACGAGCATTAAAACCGCATTCGTGGCATCAATTTACGAATGCTGTGCAAATGAATATGAATGTGCAAAGTAATAATTTGATTTAGAATAACTTTCATTATAAAACTTACAATATAATAAGTTAATAATATGTAAGTAAGTAAGTTGATAATATTATAAGTTAAAAACTAAAACCCAACTATGGCAAAAACGTCAACTAAAGGCATCGATATCGAATTTTGTAGAACTGCGGTGTAATTACGTAACACACTAACAGTAGGAATGTGTTTCATTTTGACAGTTCAACAACATTCATTGCGTTATTTACGTTGTTGAGCAGATTTTTTTTTCGAACATATGAAGCAATGGATTAGCAATAGGCTTCAAAATGATTCAGATTGTGATTGATAGTGTGTTATGTAATTAGGGTGCTGGAGTCACACGTCATTACTAACTAAGGCCCAATTGCACCGCCAATCACTAAACACATTTAGCGCTAAACGAGTTTAAAACATAATTCTGTTTCTGTCAAATGTTTGAAGATGACAAAGACATAATGATGGTTAAAACTAGTTTAGCACTAAACGTGTTTAGTGATTGGCAGTACAAGAGGGTCTAGTCATGTGAATCTTACAGATTATGTGTGACTCCGGTTATACCAAAACCTACATCGACGTATTGATAATGCTTTTTTAGCTGACGTTTTCGTCATATTTGCGTTTTAGTTTTAAACTGTTGTTGTGTAGGTGACCTATGTACCTCAAGAGATATCTATATTCTATATATTACATATTTATATACTAAAGCTGAAGAGTTTGTTTGTTTGAACGCGCTAATCTTTGGAACTACCAATCGAGTTTGAAAAAAAACACTTTTCATATATGATAGCCCCTTTTCTTGAGGAAGGCTATAGGCTATTTAACATCACGCTAGGACTCTTAGGAGACGAACTAAAAATAAATAAATATGAAAGTAGGTACGGTAAGCGAAAACGAAGTAATAGCGCGGGCAGGCGATGTGATGCGACGGGGTGGGTCTGGGGAACGACTTGAACGACGAACTTGTTACGACTTCTCACGGGCAGAAGCTATAGTTACTTAATCTTACTAGCTTCTGCCCGCGGCTTCGCCCGCGTGGATGTCGGAAATTATCCCACAGAAATGTGCTACCGGAAAAAAAGTAGCCTATGTCCTTCCGCATGATGCCATCTATCTCCTTGTCAAATTTTATCGAAATCCGTTCAGTGGTTTAGGCGTGAAAAGGTAACGCACAGACAGAGTTACTCGTACTTTCGAATTTATACTTTTAAGTATGGATTAATTTCCTAGGTAACATTAATAGCTGTAACCACATTTTTCTGGCTTGGTTGTACCTACCTATATAATACCTCTTTATAAAGGGGATCCAACCAAACATACCCTACCTATACGAAGGACAGGAGGCACAAACATACGAAACTGGAACAGTCAAAAGATTGACAGCCACCGGACATCCGTGGTCGGACGCGGCATAATGTAGGGTGTCCATAATGTTGGTGCTTGAGGGACAGTGTGACAATGAGATGGCGATAAGGCAGTTATAAGGTAGTGAGTGAATTGATATAATATGGGTGTGAATACCCTTAAGAGATGGGGTAACGTCTTATATAATGGGACAAGAATTTCTGTGATCCGGGAAAGTGGGTTTTATTTATCTCAGAGATTGCAAAAGATCCTAGAAAAACTTTTCAAATATTCGTATTTCGCTCTCACGTTTAACAAAGTGCACAGCGTTTCAAAATAAATAAAAAATTATTAACGAAAAAAATCTAACAAGTAAAACAAACTAATTCATGGTAATAGATTCGTGATAAATCGGCCCTTTACCTACATAAATTTTTCGCACGATACGCAATCCATTAGTAGAAAAGCAGTTAGTTAATTAGGGAAAACAGCGTTTTTATGCAAATATTGGCAACAGAAGCGGGTCGATAACATCGGATAGGGCTCCCGCCAATTTGTTAACTTGACAAGCTTGCTAATAAAACCATATTTTTTTCGAGCATTCATGACTAATACTATTAATTGATAATGATTCAAATCATTATTGTATCAGACTTTAAAGCAAAATGCGTGACTACAACTACAAAAGAAAAGCTTTTACTCAAGAAACTCCCAGTAATTAGACTTCCTAAATAAACAATATTTTACCGCCAAAATCCATGGCGCTCTTATTGCCCCAAGCCATTTATTATCGTGGCGAAAACTAAGGCGAACAAACAAAAATAGAACGCCTACTCAAACTGGTTAAGATATTTAGACGAAATATTAAATGAACTGGAGCTTTTCTATTTCACGTATTATAATTAACAACAATTGTATTGTTCCAGCAACGCTCAGGACGTTGAACCACCTGTCGGAGCAAGGAGATCAATAAATATGAAGGATCAACTTTATCCTGGAGACATCATTGTCACCGTACAACCCCCTCTACGCCACTCTTCGCCGCCCCAAATAGGTCAAACTCCACATCTCATTACTTGAGCACACAAAATTTAATACCGACGCTAAACAAACATTATAACTTGAAAAATTGATCTTCGAAAATTGGGTCCGGGCACATGGAGCCCCCCGCTCCCCCGCGGTTTGAGAGTTGGCACGCCCAAGCTTACAACAACAGATCCTTTACTATTCTCTCATTAGGATGCTACTCACGAGTCTCCCGACGCACTTGCTTGTTGATATCCTCCGAAGGAGTCTCTTCCTCTCCGTGTCATTGTCGCTGTCTGTGCTGTCCTCACAATAACCTGGTTTTTTCTCTTCCGCGGGCGCATTCCCACCGGCCACTGACATCACTCCACGGGCGTTCGCACACCACACACACGGCACTCATTAAACACAACTACATCATACAGGATAAGCTAATAATTTACATTGTATAAACGATTCGCTACCTCGGTGACATTTCACGCGAGCGCCATGACAATAGTGACAGTACGCCGCCGCTGAAAACAAAACAACCCTGAAAGGTGGACAGCGACATCTGGCGGGTGACGGCGGAACTTTCTGGTTTGTACGTGTCGAGCGCTTATTTGACGCGGAAATATAATATAGTTGCCTGAAAATGATCTTTCAGCGTTTCTTTTTAGTATGTGTGAACTTGGTTAGATGTCGCCCTAGGTGGTTTATTTTGGGATATTGCGAAGCTATTTGTGTTTTTTAGGTAAGCAGATCTTTAATACATAATGGTCGCGATTCTTAAGTAAGAATAACACGCTTTTTTACCCAATAAATAAAATGTAAATGAAAAATTAACACTGGTTGAAAACGTTCTTCTCCAAAACTAAAAAAAAGTATTCTAGAATTTCATTTAAAAATTCTTGGACGTTAAACGCCCATGTCAGATTTCACTTTTCTGATAAATCCGACGTAATATGCACATGGTGTAATTGTTGCGTATCGATTTTTTTATATATATTTTTTATTAGTTTTTAAGCTAATGTTAAGCATCAATTTTGAGAACTATTTTTGATATATTGTTACGGGAAATTAACAAGTATTTATATCTACACCGACTATCTGCACGATAAATTACCAAGATGAGGGAGATCATTACCCTTCAGGCTGGTTCGTGCGGGAACCAGATTGGCGGAAAGGTGAGTAGCTTGTTTTATGATAAATGATAAATGATAAATGATTTTATTTCTGTAAGTAGGTTTGTACAAACACTTTTACACGTCAATCATATTTTTAAACTAGATGAGGTCGGCGTTTCCTATCTGACTACTCTGAGAAGAAAGGCCGAAACAAACTCAGAGGTCACAGTCTCTTTTAAAGTCCAGACATAATCTTGGTCAGATCATGTGAAGACCATGTAGATTGGTATCTGAAATGGTCTTTTGAGGAAAGAACCACACAGATTGAGTGGACCTGTCCAGTCAGTGCACGCATTTGTCAGTAATCGTGCAGCTCAACTCAGGAAGTCAGAACTTTACTTATGTAAAGTTGCGAAAGTTTCAGACTACTGTACCTACGTACCTTGATTGCCAACAGAAATCTTTCTTCCTTCCCGTGTCATCTTATCGCACGAAGTTTATAACCTATCCACAAATATTCATTACTCTGTATAATTTATTGTTCACAGTTCTGGGAGGTGATATCTGACGAACACGGGATCGACCCGAGCGGGTGCTACCACGGCGACTCGGATCTCCAACTGGAACGTATCAACGTGTACTACAATGAGGCATCCGGCGGCAAGTACGTCCCGCGAACCATTCTTGTGGACCTCAAGCCGGCCACCATGGACGCCGTGCGCTCCGGACCCTTCGGCTGCCTCTACCGACCTGACAACTTTGTCTATGGACAAAACGGTGCTGCGAACAACTGGGCACGTGGACATTACACCGAAGGAGTGGAGATCATAGAGTCCTGTCTCGACGTCGTCCGAAGAGAAGCAGAGGGTTGCGACTGTCTACAAGGTTTCCAAGTGTCGCACTCGCTCGGCGGTGGCACCGGTTCCGGTCTCGGCACTCTCCTTATCAACAGAATACGCGAAGAGTATCCTGACCGAATCATCCTTTCATTCTCTGTGTTCCCGAGCCCCAGGGTCTCGGACTGCGTAGTGGAGCCGTACAACACGACACTGGCGGTGAACCAGCTTGTTGAGAACACCGACCACACGTTCTCTCTTGACAATGAAGCACTGTACGACATCTGCTTCAGGACGCTGAAGCTCACGACCCCCACGTACGGCGACTTGAACCACCTTATTTGCGCCACCATGTCCGGCATCACGACATGCTTACGCTTCCCCGGACAGCTCAACGCGGACCTAAGAAAGCTAGCCGTGAACATGGTGCCGTTCCCACGGTTACACTTCTACACCCCCGGCTTCGCGCCGCTGACGTCACGGGGTGCGCAACAATACAGAGCGCTCACGGTTCCCGAATTAACACTTCAAATGTTTGACGCTAAGAACATGATGGTCGCCTGCGACCCGAGACACGGCAGATACCTGACCGTGGCCACGATATTCAGAGGGCGAATGTCCATGAAGGAAGTGGACGAACAACTTGTGAACATCCAAAACAAGAACAGCACATATTTTGTGGAGTGGATACCACATAACGTGAAAATTGCAGTGTGTGATATCCCGCCACGAGGGCTGAAGATGGCGTCCACTTTCATTGGGAACACGACAGCTATCCAGAGCATATTTAAGAGGGTAGCGGAACAGTTCGTGGCTATGTTCAGGAGGAAAGCTTTCCTACACTGGTACACTGGTGAAGGTATGGACGAGATGGAGTTCACCGAGGCGGAGAGCAACATGAACGACCTGGTGTCCGAATACCAACAGTACCAGGACGCGACGGCAGATGACGAAGGGGAATTTGACGAAGAAGCGGAAGGCGAGTGTATGGAATAGCAATTATTATTCGATTATGGCTTTGTTTGTCCTTGTGAATGTCTGAATAAAACTAAAAACCAGAATCATGTTTCTTAGTTTTCTTATTTTGTGAAACATAGTCCGTCTGACGACCCGCACATAGGTAGCTCACTGCGCGCCACTCCACCGCCACACCACAGCCGCGCCACTATATATAAAAGTACTCTATGCGCGCCACCTAATAGCATGACTTGTTGCATCACCTGCAACAACTCAAGTTACTTATGACATATGAACCCATGCCAGGTTTTGAAAGTCACTTTAAAAGTACAAGCGCTTATCTATAATAGGTAACTTAACACTACACAAACCCCCTCATCTGTTATTAGCAGTGATCGGAGTAGGTAGATTGATTTTTAGTACTTGTATCATAAATGCACACAGAAAGAATAACATGGATAAGCCATTTTTCCGGAAAGTAATTCCAGTATTTCCGGATTCAATTAAATATTGTTAATGTTGGTAGTGATATTATTACTACTCAATTCAAAATTTAAAGGAAGGTATCAAAACTAAATTAATTCATTATTTATCTGTTGAATAATAAAAACAATCGAATTCCGATCGAAGCTTTAATATTTATTTTTATTTTTAGCCTAGGATAGCTAGATAGCTAGATCTTTTATAGATAGATATAAATTGTTGCACTTAAATTTAAATATTTTCATAGTGGTCATGGTAATTTACATTAAGGGTAGAATAAATGACGGGGCCCCATAGAGGGCCAATGCCTGCTGGGGTCGTGAGACTGTTTTAAGAATGCACCACGACTCTGAAACGTAAAGGGCATACGAAGGAACAGGTTGATTTTAGTTAGTGAAGTCTGACAGTCCCTCCCGTTTCACTCTGGGCGAGAGGACTCATTTCATGATTTTAGCACCAAAAAAAAGGGGTAGAATAAATAAAAAAGATAAAAATCAACATTGTTTATTGTTAAATATGTACATTTTACATTTATTCACATTTTCACATTACAATGTTAGCATCCTGGTAATCCTGATCTTTACAATTAAAATATATAACTATGAGTTTCTCTATATTTTCTATTTTCAACCTATTTCTTTTAATATCTAAAGTCCATTTATAAATGGAAAAAGACCGTTCTACATCTGACGATGTCAAAGGAGCAAATTTAAAAAAAGGTATTAAATTATGTGCTTCATTTTTTTCAATGGCCTCACTATTTTCTCTAAGTGTGTCTAAATCTGGGTTTCGTTCCATAACACGCTCTATTTTATTTTTTATTTTTTCTGAATTGCACTGATTTATAGCATCTCTGACGTTGTCAAATGCTAAAAGTGAATCTGTCAACGATAAATTATGCTATTGCAATTCTTTTAAAGACAAATGAATTATAAAATAATTGTCTTTAATGTAATTTAAATCTTCTTTTAAATTTTCTTTTTCTATAATATTTTTTGCCTCTCGAATAGATACCGCATCAGAGCTGCTTAAACAAGATAGTACTTCTTTTATTTTTTCAAAGTTTTGAGCGTAATAAAATGCTGCCTCTAACCAAGTGCCCCATCTTGTAACAACTGGTTGGGGAGGTAGCGGCAAATCTGGATATTTTTCTTTTAAAATTTTGACTCTACTTGGGGCTTTCAAAAATACCTTTTTAACATTTGCTATTAAAATGTTAACATCGTGATATTCTAACCTAATTTGCTCAGATACGCGATGAAGAGAGTGCGCCAAACATGTTACGTGTTTCATTTCAGGTAAGTATTGTTTTAAATTTCATCCTGCAGACAGCATATATGCAACGCTATCAGTGCAGAGGACAAGAATATTACCTACATTCGATTCAAAAGAATCTTCCCAAAAGTTTTCCAAACATTCCAACACAAATTGCGTGATTGTTTGTCCATTAACTACAGTTAGCATTTTACATGCTACCAAATAAGGTCTAGTCAAATTGCTAGGATGTTATGGTTTTATTAAAAAATGGACTATATAGCGACCTAAAAAGTCTGTCGTTTCATCTAATGATATCCATAGTTTCTCATTTTTATAATTCTGCCGAATCGAATTGATTTTATTCTTAAAAAACTTGTCCAAGTAAACTTTCCGTAACTGTGATTCATCTGGCAGAGTACGATTATTAGGACACGTACAACAACAGGTACTACACATATATTTTTTAAAGAAATCTTGAAAAGTAGTATTTTTCATCTGAGACCACGGAATATTGCACAAAATGAGAAATTTTATAAGATCGAAATAAAATTCCTCTGCGGGCCGCTTATACTTTCCCTGGTGTACTGCTCCTTCGATATGTCTTTTAACGTTTCCTTTATTTATGGTTTTCAAATGGCTTTCACATTTTGAACAGTATATTGTACCACTAGCGTGATCGTAAAGTAGTTCGGGATGACCGGATATCCACTACAGTTTCAGCCTTGACGTTTGCCATATCTGAACTCTGTTGAAGAGATGGAACCTCGTATATCACCTAAAACAAAGACATGAAAAAATTACATTTTATTTAGTAGTTGTTGTTTTTAAACGGTTTTATTTAGCTTACTCCGTTTGTTTTATATTTCGTGGATCAAATTTAGTCATTGAAATTTCACCCTCTTCCTGTCAACCGATTGATCTAAAATTTGGTATTCGCCTTTGATTCTGGTGACAATACAATTATGTATATTCAAAATTATTGTCAATCCAAAATGGCTGCCGCTACAAGATGGCGGACAACTTAGTTTTTTTTCAATCCCGTCAATATGGGTATCAAATGAAAGGGCTTGTTAAGTAGAATATGGTGCACTATACAAAATTAATATTCAAGATGGCCGCCGCTACAAAATGTCGGATGATGTTGTTTTTTAGTACCCAAAAAACAAAAGAAACCTGAATAAGGCACTCAAATTATATACGGATTCCAGTAAAATGTCGGTTAATAGTGGAGTTAGCTGAATTGCGACTACATTACTAGAATATCATAATTTTGTTTCGCACTAAGCTCACTGGTTCATACTCTATTAAAGATTTAACAATATTAAGACTCATGGTATGTTCAGCGGGTTAAGCAAACAAACACAATATAAAAATATTCTTATAGTACATCCAAACATGCTTTATACTCCTTGTAACTAGTAAAATATTACTTACCAAAGCTTGGTTTAAATATGTAGATCCAATTCAATAGTGAAAAATCTGAGTCCGTATATTCGAGCCAAATCGTGGTTTAGAACAGATTCCAGAAGTCAGTATGTACACAAGCCAAGGTCAAGTAACGTTTTCACAACACAGTAACAAACAAAGATGCGCACTCTACGAACCGAAGTAAACGAGTGAACTACCTGGCATGTCGTCGGCGGGCGTACGCATTGTTCTGATAACCGGTTATTGTACCACCCATGATCCTTTGTTCTGATTGGTCGTTGGGTTTTGTCAAATCGTGACAAAAAAAATATAGGAAGAATAATAAAGAATAAAATTGCTCATTTTATTACAATTCCTACCTTTTTTTTGAGGATGGCAAATCATCAAATGACTCCTTCCACTCTGGCAGAATACAATTCCTACATAAGTTCCGGTTTTTTTTTAATAATCCACCAATTCCGGAGGAATGTCCATAGTAATATATACGTTTCGGATCAATGACCCCAGTTCAATCTACCTACTCCGATCACTGGTTATTAGCGTCAGAATGGCTGGTTGCCTATGGCAAGCGGCTCTGAAACTATATTCAAGAATTGCTATCCAATTGCTTATATTTGCTACATTTCTTCAATAATTGCTACATTACATACATGCTACAATTAAATCTGTTGATCGAAATTCGGTAACAATAGAAAAGTTATTCTCATTAGCGACAGTTGAGCTGATATATCAGTAGCACGATAGTGTCTGAGCCGTTGGTCCTGCGCCTCTCCGGTTGTGTCGGATTGCCGTCCCATCGGACTATGAAAGTGAGGGAAGAGACCGGTAGGTCCCATTTGTTCTATGGAACATGACGTAATAGAACAAATTTAGAAAATATTGTCCCTATTTGTACTATAGAACTACATACTAGCTTTTGCTCCTGTTTTTGTTTGTCTGTGAATGCACAGAACTAAATGGGAATCGCTTTTCCCAAATTCTTCCATGGTGAGATATACAAGGTGGCGTTTTGTATCCTCGTCAAATTTAAGGAGGTAACTATGCTAATGATTCTCGACACGAATCAATGATAAAATAAGTAGGTATTTTTTTATTTTTTTGTACTCATGTATAGTATAGAAGTACTCTGTGACCTATACGTATCTATAGGTATACGGATATCCAAATCCAAGGTGTAGTTCTAAATATGAATATCAGATGGCGCTAGTTTCTTTACGAACGCAAATGTAATCTCTATTTCAGTATAGTATAAAGTACTCTGTGGTGGCCAGTTTACATATCAACTTCAAGAAGTTTATATACTTAGTTTGTTCTATGGAACAAATTGAGACAAAAAGTACAAACTGTTCTATAGAACAAATAGGGACAATATTTTCTCAATTTGTTCTATTACGTCATGTTCCATAGAACAAATGGGACCTACCGGAAGAGACTAGAGAGAGACCTGTGTCTGCGCACACACTTGTGCACTATACTATCTCCCGCGCCGAAGGCTAGTTTCCGTTGAGACTGGCCGTCATGGCCGAAATACGGTCTGCAGGACTATATATTTTATATAGTGTCTGATATCTCTGATATTATTTCAAGTGCCCGCTTCACATCAACCTACTTATAACTATTTGCTACCTGTGCATTCATTTTAGCTAACTCAATGTACACGTAGTTATTATTATGTCTCTTGACATTTCTCGGGTCCCTGGGATCCCGGACCTTTGGAAGGCGTATGAGGGGCCGAAGTCAACTCGCAGAGGGCCGTCAGACGTTTTTAATGAAATGAAGCACCAACCTATGATTATCCCTGTTCGGACTATACAAGTGCACCCAAGGCCAACTCCCGGTTGGTGTAGGATTATTGCAGAATATGAAAACAAAGATATTGGGCTATGGATTTGGGTAGCTTATGTGGAATGGTTATCTAGACTATACTATAGAAAATATTTCTAGACTATAGAAAAACTATAGCCCCTGCCTGACCAATATTTTATGTAAAATACACAGATAAAATGGCAGGGGGTGACTTGCACACTCAATAATGGGCCCCAGAAAACGGTCGCTAGCACATAGTGTCGTAGCGATAAAAGGGCAACATGTCCTGAGGTGCTTTTGAGGAGTGGAGAAGTAACCCACGGCTATCAGGATAATCCCGGAAGCTCGGTCAAGATCCTTACCAGCATCTTACTGAAATACTTCCTTACTCCGAGCATGTTTGGTCTTGAGAATCTCCACCCCAGCCGGCCAATAAAGGCAAAAAGAGGTCGGAGCTCTGTTCCTCGTCATTGTTCACTCCAGCCGGCCATTAAAGGCAAGCCAGAGGTAAGGAACATGACTTCTCCTGGGAGATAGGGTCCGTGGGGTCGCTACTGCCCAACAGCTCGCCACATGCTGCTCTGCGGGTTTCTGTATCTCTCTTGGTCTGGCTCCTCACTCTAGACCTGTTTCGACAAAGTAAACTCCACCGGTACAGACCTAGAGTTTAGGAGCGCTCAAGCCCCACCACGACGTCAACGTAGAGATACTGCGGTGGGGTTATTATTATTATTTTAACTAAATCCTTGGTCCCTCCGCTATAGGCTGGTCGGAGGAGTAAATTTGTAATTCGTTTTTTGTCAAATGACCGGACACCATCGGCGACTGTGTCGCTGCATCTTCTTGCAGTTGCGTTGAAGTTGCGTTGTCCCTAGTAGTTGGAATTTGGCTACGCTCTCTATTATTTAGGCTAGACAGCTTAAGCGGTCTCGCTGGTAGTTGCGTTGGGGCTGTGATGTGGCGTTGATGTGGTCGGTATCGCCCATACGGTCTATTTTAACTATTCATACATAAACTATTCATTTTCATACAAATTAGCGCCCGTCCAGGTGTTGTCGTTGTGACGTGGTTGTAATACGTGTGTAGGGGCTCTTAGGGTGGTCGCACATCCAACGGAAGATGCGTCGCATATCGTCTGTCGCGTGACGCCAGAACGGACAACTAGATAATAAAACATACAACCTTACACACTCAACCGATGATGTGTCGATTCAGTGCGTCGAGCGTACTAACTGGAAGTTAACGAAGTTACGCCCGACTCATATTCCAGCATATGTGCGACCACCCTTAGTTATCGTGAGTAGTTTGGGGTTTCTAGTCGTCATAATTTTATCGATAAAGTATTAAAGCATATCCTCAGATCGTTTTGCTTAATTGACAGGACATGTTATCGATAATAGTAAAAATTGTAATATTTGAAACTACCTTTAAAACGCAAAACAGAATAGTGATTTCTGGCCTTTCATGGAAAATATACGTCTACGGTGACAATTGTAAAGGTAGACGCACACTAAAAGTTGTTGGCACCGCGTGACGCACCATTTGACCACATGCCACATGACAACTAATTTTAGAATCATGTTTAAGTAATATACAATGTGTAACTTCAATAACGCACAACCTCTTTGGGGGTCATTGTACTCATCATTATGAATAACTTTTACTATGGGACCAAACCTGAAATCGCGAAAAGAAAATCAGCTGTTCCCTACATTTTGATGTCCCCTTAAGAGGTTGTGCGTTATTTAAGTTACACATTGTATACTTACAACGACTTTCACGAGCGTCCCCCCCCCCCCGCCCCCCTTAGACCGCCGATGCGACACACAGTGGGAGCGGCATGAGCAGACCACCCTGGGCCCTCGTCGGGGGGGCGGCCCAAATCTCCAGGAATACTATTTAGTCAAATCCCAAACAAGTCCATAATAATTAATCATGTTTACTTTGTAAAAGGCAGCTTGGCAGTTGGAGGCCCCGCACGTATTCCAAATATAAAAGTAGTGTACTAAAATGGTCGACCTCACTTCGCGCAGCGTTTCTGTATTATAAGTCAACAAAGTAATTCCTATTTATGTATGAATAGTTAAAAGAAAACCCTACCTATCCGGGGCAGGATGCAAAATTTTCGAGCTCGCTTGCCTCGATCTTGCATCCTACATTCTCTTTTTCTCAGTCTTATCTGTGTAAGTCAACAAAGTATCTCGTATTTTTATACGAATGGTCAAATATGGCTGCCCGGAATGTTACCACTTTAAAAATATTCTGTTTATATAAACATTTAGAACTATGTACAGTGAATTTTTTTTTTTGTTATTTTTCGTTTTCTGCACTGGTTGACGTCATCACGTCAACGCCGGCTGTCGCTGAAAACCAGCGCTGGGGCTCTGTCTCGCATGGGGTCGTAGCATTATGCTGAGCGATTGCCGTTTTGCGTGGTTGTGGCGCATATTTTCCCCCAACTCGTTCTTTTTTGTATTTGTGTGTTTTTTTCTGCGTCATATTTACGGCAAATAAACGCAGATATATTCTATTTTTTTTTTCAAATAAAACCTAACCTTCTCGAGTCAGTGAGCTTCAAATTTCGAGCTCGCTTCGCTAGCTCTTACGAGTTTAAGCTACATTCTTCTAGTTGTCAAACTATTTTGCATGTAACCTGGGTAGTAGTTTTGCCGCCTCGGGCCCCCTACAGGCTACGACCGCCACTGGTGTGTCGTACGTGCTGCATCGTCCAATGCATACAGTGGACCGACCATAATCATTCATTTGCATGGCAGCAGAATGCATGCAGGTCTAGTTGGCAGATAAATGTTCTACCATAGTTCGGTTCGCGTCCGGTGCAATTCTGGTGACGTAATGAGGAAATACACGCCTGTATTACGAATTAGGGAAAAAAGGGCGTTCAGTACGTCGAGGGTGAGAGAGTTCTTCATCAAATTCGGTGCGGGCAGTGCAGCTCGTGTGAATTCTCCTTTTGATTCAAAGAACGATTTTTCAAACCAATAACATGAGTTTTTAATACGATCATCCCCACGAAATGCATGGCCATCGTGATTGATTGTCAAACTGTCAAAATTTTCCACAACAAATTCAAATTTTGACAAGTCACCTGACAAAAGAATTCAGTGATCTCAGTAGACAAGAAAATTTTGTGCTATGCACATGCAGTAATAAGTTAAATTTTTTTTTTTAGTTTTTTTGTTTTATTTTAACCGTTTGATGACAAATTAAACTAAAGTGATTTTTTAATACCAGAATTTAGGCGCAAAATTCTTTGTGAACTTATAATCATGAGGGAAATCGTCCACATCCAGGCCGGGCAATGCGGCAATCAGATCGGAGCTAAGGTAAGCCACTGTTTAAGAACCAAAACATAGAGCACCCCTACCCCCTGCCCCGCGCAACGCCCGATACGGTCGTGATGTGCTAATCAGAGCGACCTCTTGCATTAGGAAGGGTTGCTGCTTTGATTATTATATATATTATATATATAATCAAAGGGTTGCTGCTATTCATGGCGTCATTGACTCATTCTGCAAATAGCCAAATAATCTTCACACCATCTTTTTACATTCAAATTCCGTAAAAATCGTTAAAATTGTAAAACTTGCACAGGTTTAAAGATTTAAAACGTTGTATGGTACAACGTTTTAAATTTTGGTGACAATCCCTTAAAGGTTACTTTGAGCTTACCGAACAAACAGTACATAGCCATTTTCTTTTTCAGTTCTGGGAAGTGATCTCCGACGAGCACGGCATCGACTCCATGGGTGCCTATAATGGGGACTCCGATCTGCAACTGGAGCGTATCAGCGTGTACTACAACGAGGCCTCGGGTGGCAAGTACGTGCCGCGCGCTGTCCTCGTTGACCTCGAGCCCGGCACCATGGACTCCGTGCGCTCCGGACCCTTCGGCCAAATCTTTCGCCCGGACAACTTCGTATTTGGACAATCTGGAGCTGGAAACAACTGGGCCAAAGGACACTACACCGAGGGTGCTGAACTGGTCGACTCTGTTCTCGATGTCGTTAGGAAGGAGGCTGAAGGATGCGACTGCTTGCAAGGCTTCCAGCTCACGCACTCACTCGGAGGCGGCACCGGCTCCGGTATGGGGACTTTGCTAATTTCCAAAATCAGAGAAGAGTACCCTGACAGAATAATGAACACCTTCTCTGTAGTCCCTAGTCCGAAAGTATCGGACACCGTAGTAGAGCCTTACAACGCGACCTTGTCGATCCATCAATTGGTTGAAAATACAGATGAAACATTCTGCATCGATAACGAGGCGTTGTACGACATCTGTTTCCGGACGCTGAAGCTGACAACCCCAACGTACGGTGACTTAAACCACTTGGTGTCTGTGACCATGTCGGGCGTGACAACGTGTCTCCGGTTCCCGGGACAGCTTAACGCGGATCTGAGGAAGCTCGCCGTCAACATGGTGCCATTCCCGAGGTTGCACTTCTTCATGCCAGGCTTCGCGCCACTGACGTCACGGGGAAACCAGCAGTACCGCGCCCTGACCGTGCCGGAGCTTACGCAGCAGATGTTTGATGCAAAGAACATGATGGCGGCGTGTGACCCGCGCCATGGGAGATACCTCACCGTCGCCGCAGTCTTCCGCGGTCGCATGTCCATGAAGGAAGTGGACGAACAGATGCTCAATATCCAGAACAAAAACAGCAGTTACTTCGTCGAATGGATCCCGAACAACGTCAAGACTGCCGTCTGCGATATACCTCCCCGCGGTTTGAAGATGTCTGCTACCTTTATCGGCAACACCACAGCTATACAGGAACTGTTCAAGAGGATTTCTGAGCAATTCACTGCTATGTTTAGAAGAAAGGCTTTCTTGCATTGGTACACCGGTGAAGGTATGGACGAGATGGAGTTCACTGAGGCGGAGAGCAACATGAACGATCTGGTGTCCGAATACCAGCAGTACCAGGACGCGACGGCAGATGACGAAGGGGAATTCGATGAGGAAGTAGAAGAAGAAGAAGAGTAAAATGTTGTTTGTAACCGTCCAATGTTTTGTGTTGTCCATGTCCATGTTTAGTGTTAGGTGTAACTGTTCGTTTTGATGTCTTTATAACTTGTTACAATAAAATGAAAATGTACGTAACAATATTGATTTTAATTTAGACTGTCACATCACCTGACTACACCATACAAAAACATCAATACCAGATTGCAAATATTGATGTTGCCATACGGCTAGGGCAGTCCGATGGCTGCAGCGCCAGACGTTGTTGTATGGAACAAGAAACTACCACTAGAAATAATTTTGTGCCCGTCAAGGTGGAGGAACCAACTCTTGGATTTCAAATCAGCCTACATAAAAGTTTAATACTGAAAATCTGCTATTTTCTACCTATGTAATAATTTTAACTACCTCAATGTATACGGTATGTAGTTATTCAAAAAAATCCTTGGTCCCTCCATTTTGACGTCAAAATGGATGGACTAGATCACAGAACATATATACTCTTAGGTAGCACCAGATGGATAGGCTGGTCAGGAGTATCCTACCTATTTAGTATTAAGGTGCATCCACACACGAGTTACTTTTTGTGGAGCAACGTTCACAAGTGGTCGTGGGCAACAACGGATTACAAAAAGTTATAGCAAAAGTCAAAAGCCGCAAAAGTTATAGAAAGTTACTTAATGATAACATGTTGCGAAATGTTGCTATACAAAAAGTAATTTCTGTGTGAATGCACCTTTACAATACCGTAATTCAACTTTAGAAATATGAAATTTTATTGTCCCTAACATGAATCGTTTGAGAAATATCGACCATAAACGTTGGTCCCTCCATAATGATGATTCAACAACTTGGTCAAACATGTTAGTCGATAGTTTTTTTTTTTGTTTTTCGAAGTCATCCACAAACTTACCCGGCCCGGAGATCGTGGCGCTATCAGTAAACTAAGAATGACAGACCTTGTCAGTTTGCATAGTGATTTCGTTAGTTCCTTATTTAAAAAAGCACTCTGTTTTTCCAATTTAAGCCAGCGGGCCAGATAAGCTTGCTGCACTTTATTACCTATTTTCTACCTTTGGATTTTGCAAATTCCAATATCTTACGTTAACGTTTAACTTAAAAAGTACTAATATTTTTTATACTTATTTGTATACCTACAAGGTGCAGGTAAGTAACTGAAATATCTATAACCCACAAGGTTAATTATTAAACTCATAATTATGAACAACAAACACAACGGAACCAAACCAAAAGACGCGACAAAAAAGCAAGTGTTCCAAACATTTGGTCCTTTTATGCCTTGTGACAAAAAATGTATGGAACTGCAATTTTTTTTTCGTAATTTCCTTCGCGATTCAGGTCTTTCAGTTATTTCAACTACACCTTGTATCTCCCAAGGTTACCTGAAAGAAATTGCTGCTCAGCAGGCAACTATTGCTGTTACTGTCAGCCTGCATCATCCCACTGCTGGGCAAAGGCCTCTCCCCACGACTGTACGTCAATTTTCAAGTATCTTGTCAATTGTCATTTTTTTTTTTTTTTTTTTCTATCTATAAATTAAGTCCCAGACACTCCCTCAGAGATAAATTTAAAGAGATTAATATAATTACTGTGCCTTCTCAGTATATTTATGAAAATCTTTTGTATGCACATAAAAATATTAATCTGTATAAAAAATACAGTGATATCCACAATATAAATACTAGAAACAAACACAAATTTATTGTTCCTACAACCAGGCTCAAGAAAATAGGTGGCTCGTTTAGATGCCAATGTATACGTTTTTATAATAAACTTCCTAGCCACATTCAAGATCTAAGCTTTAATAAATTCAAATCTTTTATAAAACGGAAACTATGCCAGAAAGCCTATTATACTGTGAAAGACTATATTGAGGACAAAAAGGCTTGGGATTGAGCTGCTCCAATAAATTTACACGGTGAATGTTGATTTTAATTTGCTAGCTATTTTAGACATGAATATTTACTGTAAAAAGTATTATATTATTTTCATTATTGAGAATATGAGGACTATGTGGGTCATTGTTTCAGTTATATTCTTGATCTGGCAGTTTAAGTAGTTTATGCGGCCTACCCAAATGTCCTTTCTTTGGTATTGTTCGTCGAATCGTTGAGCTCCTTAAGTTCTGAGTTGAGCTGCACGGTTACTGACAAATGCGTGCACTGACTGGACAGGTCCACTTAATCTGTGTGGTTCTTTCCTCAAAAGACCATTTCAGACACCAATCTACATGGTTCTCAAACATTATGTCCGATTTTTTTATATACACATTGACATTGTTGAATTTTATATACACAATGACATGAGTATTTACTTGTAAAGTAGTATGTTATTTTAATTATTGTGAATGTGAGGATTATGTGGGTCATTGCTTTTTTTTTTCGCAGTTAATTTTTATCATGATCTGGCAGATTGAGTAATTTATGTGGCCTACCCAAATGTCCTTTCTTTGGTATTGTTCGTCAAATCGTTGAGCTCCTTAAGTTCTGACTTCCTGAGTTGAGCTGCACGATTACTGACAAATGCGTGCACTGACTGGACAGGTCCACTCAATCTGTGTGGTTCTTTCCTCAAAAGACCATTTCAGATACCAATCTACATGGTCTTCACATGATCTGACCAAGATTATGTCTGGACTTTAAAAGAGACTGTGACCTCTGAGTTTGTTTCGGCCTTTCTTCTCAGAGTAGTCAGATAGGAAACGCCGACCTCATCTAGTTTAAAAATATGATTGACGTGTAAAAGTGTTTGTACAAACCTACTTACAGAAATAAAATCATTTATCATTTATCATTTATCATTTATTCTTATGCCTGGGCCGCACACATCACGACATTATTCTGCGATTAAACTCCGCCTTCAGCTTAGGGCGAATGTGCATGTCCACATTTCTGTGAAGTTTATAGCGACAGCAAACTTGTGAAGTTTATCGCGACAGCAAACTTGTGAAGTTTATCGCGACAACAAACTTGTGAACATTATCGCGACAACAAACGCAAAACATCAAAATGGACGCTCTATGTTAGAAGGCAGTAAATATTTTACATTTACATTGAAAAAATAAGAAAAAGGCAAAAGACCCTGTAGAAAGATTGTTTTCTTTAGCAGGTTTTATTCATCACCCAACATGAAGCTGTTTGTCTGACGCTACATAAAAAAATCTAGTGTTCATGAAAGGAAATTCTACTTTTACTGATTAATAGGCTGAGCTGGATTAGTTATATTTACATTACCTAAAACCTGGACCCTATATCACAAAACTTTACAAACCTATAATCTGAAAAAAAAAGTACAATTTTCCATAGAAAAACTTAGCAAATTTTGTCAAGTTGTATGATTGTTAAGTTTTCTGTTAGGGTTCAGTACCTAGTACTCGTACCATATTCTAAACTTACATTAAGCAATAAGATACTTTCAAGTGTGCATATTAAAGTCGTTTTTTTACATTACTTACGACAATTGATTTAATAAAAAACTCTGAATGTATTTTGTGATTTGTGTGTATTTTAAGTAAAAATAATTAAAATAGGTAGATAGTGTTAGTATTTTATATTTCAAATACACGACTTAAAAATATTTTTATTTCATATTTTCAATACATGCGAAAAAGTATTTTGTAATTTGTATTTTAATTAAAACAAAGTATTTTGCCCAGCCCTGCGTCTTCCCCGTCATCCCAGCGGGCATTCCAAAAAATAGCATCAGCAAAATCGTGTACTTTTGAGAGCTTTGATCTCCTAAAGTTTCAAAGTTACAAAAGCGACAGTTATGTCGTTGTGAAGATCCATCTGGCGACAACACAAAAATATAATATGTTTGATCCCCCCTCTACCCCCTGCAATTATGTCATAGTCTGCCTGCGTGAGTGACCGCTAAAAATGAGGTGTCGTCCGGATGACGCATAGTATAACTAGCGCTAGCGATAGCATCAAAACTATTTCTTGGAATTGAACGAAATAAACTGTATTTGACAGACTAAAGTGTAATCTGTAATTTTCTTTGGTTTTTTGGTTTTTTGCAAATTGCAGATCTGTTTTACGTCGTATGTTGATCAAAATGCGATTCGCGACTGTAGGAATGATATACGAGTATTTACTGAATAATAATGATCAATTTCATATCAATCGTTTTCAATCAAGGTTTAATAAACAAATCAAATAATCTTTCTGTATGTTTAGATAAACTAGTTGATAAGAAAATATATGTAGATGTAGTATGTATTACCGAGCACTTCATTATGGAAGGCTATGAGAACCAGTTGTATGTACCGAATTATTGTTTAGCAGCGTATTATTGCAGAAAGGGGAAGAAAAGGGGTGGATCTTGTATTCTTATTAAAAACGGGCACCAATGGAAAGAACTGCCTAACATAGCAAAACTATCATCTCCAGGTGTATTTGAGTGTTGTGCCATTGAGCTTGTTAGCTATAAGATTACGGTCGTTTGTATTTATAGAGTACCAAACGTAAATAATTTAATTGAATGTTTGAGTAGGCTTGAGACACTGCTACAAGATATATCAAAGACCAGCTATAAGAATATTGTAATTGCTGGAGATTTTAACATAGATATACTAAAGTCGAATAAGATTTCTGCTACGCTTGAATGTCTACTATTAAGTTTTAATTTAAAACTGGAATTTAAACAGCCAACGCGCATCGCTAGCCAGACATGTATTGACAACTTTGCGCACAATTATAATAAGTCATGTAAAGGCGAAGTAATAGAGTTTGCTCTATCAGATCACACAGCGCAGTTGTTTCAATGCCCCGTAAAAAAAACGTGTTCTATTAACTATTGGTATACGACCAAAAGAGACTATAATACAGAGAACATAGCTAAGTTCAAAGACTGTATAAAAAAATATTCTTTTTCGGAGATCTACGAGACAAATGATCCCAATATAGCCTATAATGCATTTATCGACACTTTCAAGTTGTTTTATGATTTGTGTTTCCCGATTAGCCGAGTCAAAATTAATATTATAAATAAACCTAAGTGGTTGTCCAAAGGTGTTAAATTATGCAGCAGAAAGAAAATACACCTTCTTTGGCAACTGAGGTTAAATCCTAGTCAGAAAAATAAAACCAAGTTTGAAAACTATTGTAAATTGTATAAAAAAGTTATAAACCTGACACAAAAGGCTCAAAACAATTACAAAATAACGAAAGCCAAAAACATGGCAAAATCTACCTGGCAAATCATAAACCAGAAAAAACACAATATTCCCAGCCAGCGTATTGTTAAAATTAAATTTAGTAATAAAATTATAACAAATCCAAAGAACATTTGTAATGCATTTAATAACTACTTTGTTGATAAAATACAGCCCAATTTAATGGACGGCAGCCAATCTAAAGCAAGTAGGAAAATAGGCACAAGAAGGCAGTTAATGTTCATGGCACCAAGCATACCAGAAGATATACATAAAATAATAATGTCACTGAAAAATACAAATAGCGTAGGCTACGATGGCCTCTCTACAAGTATTTTTAAATCTGTAGCTAATGAGATATGTGTACACTTAAGTTACATACTTAATCTTAGTATAAGTGCTGGCATATATCTAGACGCTTTAAAAACATCCATTATAAAACCTATATTTAAGAGGGAAAATAGAGAGTTAATGGAAAATTATAGGCCAATCTCATTGATTCCGATTATATCAAAAAAAATTGAGAAGTTTATTTACAAAGAGCTATACAAATACTTAGAAAAAAACAATATTTTGTGTGAACAACAAAAAGGATTTAGACCCAGCAGAACAATAAATATGGCGATTTTTGATTTTATGCAGAATGTCATTAATAATGTTGATAAACGAAACCCAGTCTGCGCCATTTTCTGTGACATGACGCAGGCGTTTGATTATGTCCACCATCCTACACTTCTGAAGAAATTCGAAGCTTATGGTATAAGGGGTAATGTTCTAGACCTGTTTCAGTCTTATTTACATAATAAACGACAAATAACTGAAATTAATAGAATCAATTTAACTAATAAACAAGACGAAACGTTTAGATCAGACGAGCGAATAGTTAGTTACGGGGTACCACAGGGGAGTGTGGTGGGTCCGTTGCTATTTATATTATATATTAATGACTTACCGGAATCCATTGACCAACCATTGACCCTATTTGCAGATGACAGTACCATGACAATACCTTCGAAAAGTGTAGATACATACGAAAGTGACATAAATATTTCTTTAAAATCAATAATAAAATGGTTAGACGAAAATAACTTAAGGATACATTTAAGCAAAACAAAGATAATGCATTTTAACCAACGCATGCCAGATAAGAGCAATCTGCATGTGCAATATAATAATGACACAGTTAATGATGTACTAAGTACTAAATTTCTAGGGCTAGAAATAGAGAAAAAACTTAATTGGAAACAACACATAGAGTCACTTTGCAAAAAACTAAGCACATCCGCTTACGCGTTACATATTTTGTCGTCTATTGTAAATCTGGACGCGCTGCTGACTGCATACTATGGTTTAGTTGAATGCCACCTACGATACGGTGTTATCTTTTGGGGCAACTCCACTGAAAGAGAATCTGCATTCAAAGCACAGAAAAGATGCATACGGTCCATTTTAAAACTGCCAACAACTGATAGCTGCGTGCCATATTTTAAACAGAATAAATTATTAACTTTACCATTCATATATATTCTAGAAATGGCAGTGTTTGTAAAGTTGAATCCTGATCGTTTTGACTGCATAGGTGACTTATTTCCACGAAATAGGCGTGATAATAGAAGGCTATGTCTCCCTAGTGCTAGAACGACTTTAATGCGCAAAAGTGTCTGCTACATGGAGCCAGTCATTTATAATAAATTACCGAAGAGTTGGAAAGAATTAAACTTGACGTTATTTAAAAGGAAACTTCGAATTTTTTTAGTAGACAAAGCGTATTATAGTGTGACGGAATTTTTAATCGATGAAGGAATTTCTTGATGACTTCTAAAATTAATTGAAAATATGACATTGAATTTTTATTTAATTTAATTTTAATTTAATTCTAATATAAAATAAGTTGACTGTTGTGTATAATGTAAATTACTATAGAAGCACTTCTAAATTAAATTTTAATTACAGTTATTCAACCTTTATTATGGAAATTGTATAACTTTATTATAATGTTCTTAGTATCACTCGTGTATCTGTACTTTTGCATGCCTTCTGGTGAAATATGGCTGTTGCTTATTATATGTTTTATGTCACCGTGTTTTGTACCCATATTTGCAAAATAAATATCTTATCTTATCTTATCTTATCGTCGAACTTTGGAAATTAGTTCCACCTAAGAATTTTCATATGAAATATTTTGAAAAATTCTTAGGTGGAACAAATGGCGGTGGTGGTGGTTGGTGGTTGTATTTGTGGTGGTGGTTGGTGGAGATTCTTGGGTGTTGGTTGCTTAGGTGGTGGTTGGTGGTGTGCTGGTGGTAGAGTATTCTATTCTATTTAATTTTCCGTTGGAAACCTGGCAAAATCAGAGTGGTCCGAGATGCGAGTTATAGGTATTGTTATTTTAGCCGAGGCAAACTCCAATGCGAAGATCCATACTCCAAGAAAGGCGAAGTCACTCAGAAATGCTTGTTTTGTCGATCTATAGCGTTGCTCTGATGCTTTGGTAAACAGTTCGCTATTTTTCTTGACAAACAATGAGGTCTCGTACATGTTAAAGACAAGGTAATGTTAGTATTGTAAGAGATTTAAAATACGCTTTGCAACTTTCCGTTGGTTTAAGACTCCACACCTCACCTCTTCTGTGCTTTAAAAATGTTATTTTTCTCGCAGGAATTTGCCCAAAAAATAACTCCGTAACGTAATATGGAATCTACATAGCCACAATACGCAGCTACAACAGCTGCCTATTTTCTTAAGTTTATATAGAGCGACGGCGAATCTACTTAATTTTGTTATAAGAATTGATGCATGTTGTTTCCACGTCAGTTTAGAGTCAAATGTCAAGCCCACAGAGTACATTTTATGTCAAGCCTAGAAACTTTATATGCTCTACTTCTTCAATTCTGTTATCATCAACAGTTATATTTATGTCAGGAGTGGTCAATCTTTGCCGAAACTGCATAATTTTAGTTTTATTTAAATTTAATTTTAAATTATTATCTTCAAGCTACTTACTCAAGCTTTTTCAAGCTAGTTACTTGATTGTTGCAATGCGTCTTTGGTGTCACATTCATAGTTTCTATTTTTATTCTATCTTACTATTATCGTGCTGTCATCGGCAAAAGAACCATAAGAAAAGCGACGTGTTTTAGAAAGTCATTTATGTAAGCTAAAAACAACGGCGGACCCAATACGCTACCCTGTGGTACGCCAAAAGTGATTTTACGTTTCCCGGCAATATAAATAAGTTATTTTTTATCCTTCTTAGAAATCCGTCTAATTTTCGTACACTGCGTTCTATTGTCTAAATAAGACTGTATAACAGAAAGTGCATTGCCCCTTATTCTATATGCATTAATTTTCTGTAGTAGTATGTTATGATCAACTAGATCAAATGCTTACCTAGCGTGATGTTAAATACCATATAGCTTTCCACAAGAATTGGGCTATTAAATGCATAAAGATTTTTTTGTAATCCGACTGGTAGTTGCAGAGATTACCCCTACATACAAACTTACAAACAAACAAATTTTACCTCCTTTTTAATATTAATATAGAACAGGCTAACCCAAAACGCAGCATATGACTTAAGATTATAAAGGTAGACGCACATTAAATCTAGTCGAGACCGCGTGACGCACCACATGACCGCATGCCACATGACAACTAATTTTAGAATAATATTTTTTATGAAATCTATAGTAACAACGACTTTCACCAGTCCTGGTCTTGGTCCCGGTCCTGGAGGGGCCCCAAATCTCTAGAAATACTTTTTAATCAAATCCTAAGCAAGGGCCAAATAATTATGTGCAGTAAGTAAAGTGCAGTTAGTAGTTGCAGGCCCCGCACGTATACCAACTATAAACTTAGGATGCTTCAAAGAGATGTCAGTACCATTGACGGGGTCCGATAGGGCCGATGCCTGCCGGGGTCGCGGATTGTTCGAAAGAGTTACCGGAGCCCTGGCGCACAGGCAACTGAAGGAACACGGGTGGGTTTTAGTCAGTAAGAGTCTGACACGCCCTCCTGCTCCGCCCAGAGCGGGAGAAGTAATATGCTGATTTCCCACCCAAGAAAAAAAAAGAAAAGTGTTCTAAAATTTTCCAACACACTTCGTTCGGTTTTGCATGTTACGAGTACATTCTCTTTTTCTCAGACTTGACTGCGTAAGTCCACAAAGTAATTTCTATTTAATTCAAGTCCACCAAATTTGGTGCGAGCAACAGCTCGTGTGAATTCACCTACCGATTCAAAGAACGATTTTACAAAACGATAAAAAGAGTTTTCACTAAAATCATCCTCATTAAATGCATGGCCATCGTGATTGACTGTCAAAATGTCAACATTTTCCAAAACAGATTCAAATTTTGACAAAAGAATTCGGTGGTCTCAGTAGACATCAAAATTGTGCTATGCACATGCAGTAAAAAGTTACTTTTTTTTAGATTTTTTATTTTGTTTTAACCATTTGATGACAAATTAAACTAAAGTGAGTTGTTAATACCAGAGTTTCGGCGCAAAATTCTTTGTGAACTTATTATCATGAGGGAAATCGTCCACATCCAGGCCGGGCAATGCGGCAATCAGATCGGAGCTAAGGTAAGGCACTGTTGAAGTTACTCCAAAACATAGAGCACCCCTACCCCCTGCCCCGCGCGACGCCTGATACGGTCGTGATGTGCTAATCAGAGCGACCTCTTGCATTAGGAAGGGTTGCTGCTTTGATTATTATATATATTATATATATAATCAAAGGACTGCTGCTATTCATGGCGTCATTGACTCATTCTGCAAATAGCCAAATAATCATCATACTATCTTTCCACATTCAAATTCCGTAAATTTCGTAAAGTTTTTAAAAATAGCACAGATTTAAAACTTTGTACCTGTGCATTTTTGTGAATTTTGGTGACAATCCCTTCAAAGGTTACGTTGAGGTTATCGAACAAACAGTACATAACCATTTTATTTTCAGTTCTGGGAAGTGATCTCCGACGAGCACGGCATCGACTCCACGGGTACCTATAATGGAGACTCCGATCTGCAACTGGAGCGTATCAGCGTGTACTACAACGAGGCTTCGGGCGGCAAGTACGTGCCACGCGCTGTCCTCGTCGACCTCGAGCCCGGCACCATGGACTCCGTGCGCTCTGGACCCTTCGGCCAAATCTTTCGCCCGGACAACTTCGTATTTGGACAATCTGGAGCTGGAAACAACTGGGCCAAAGGACACTACACCGAGGGTGCTGAACTAGTCGACTCTGTCCTCGACGTGGTCAGGAAGGAGGCTGAAGGATGCGATTGCCTGCAAGGCTTCCAGCTCACGCACTCACTCGGAGGCGGCACCGGCTCCGGAATGGGGACATTGCTAATTTCAAAAATCAGAGAAGAGTATCCTGACAGGATTATGAACACCTTCTCTGTAGTCCCTAGCCCGAAAGTATCGGACACGGTGGTAGAGCCTTACAACGCGACCTTGTCAGTCCATCAATTGGTTGAAAATACCGATGAAACATTCTGCATCGACAATGAGGCGTTGTACGACATCTGTTTCCGGACGCTGAAGCTGACAACCCCAACGTACGGTGACTTAAATCACTTGGTGTCTGCGACCATGTCAGGCGTAACGACATGTCTCCGGTTCCCGGGACAGCTGAACGCGGACCTGAGGAAGCTCGCCGTCAACATGGTGCCGTTCCCGAGGCTGCACTTCTTCATGCCAGGCTTCGCGCCACTGACATCACGGGGAAGTCAGCAATACCGCGCCCTCACCGTGCCGGAGCTCACGCAGCAGATGTTTGACGCGAAGAACATGATGGCGGCGTGTGACCCGCGCCATGGGAAATACCTCACCGTCGCCGCAGTCTTCCGCGGTCGCATGTCCATGAAGGAAGTGGACGAGCAGATGCTCAATATCCAGAACAAGAACAGCAGTTACTTCGTCGAATGGATCCCGAACAACGTCAAGACTGCCGTCTGCGACATACCTCCCCGCGGTTTGAAGATGTCTGCTACCTTTATCGGCAACACCACAGCTATACAGGAACTATTCAAGAGGATTTCTGAGCAATTCACTGCCATGTTTAGAAGAAAGGCTTTCTTGCATTGGTACACCGGTGAAGGTATGGACGAGATGGAGTTTACCGAGGCGGAGAGCAATATGAACGACCTGGTGTCCGAATACCAGCAGTACCAGGACGCGACGGCAGATGACGAAGGAGAATTCGATGAGGAAATGGAAGAGTAAATGTTGTTTGTAATCATCCAATATTTGCCATTGTCCATGTCCATATTTAGTGTTAGGTGTAACTATTCGTTTTGATGTTTTTTAATTTGTTACAATAAAATGTACACGTAACAATATTGATTTTAATTTAAACTGTCACATCACCTGACTACACCATACAAAAACATCAATACCAGATTGCAAATATTGATTCTGCTATAGGGCAGTCAGATGTCTGCAGCTCCCAACGCCACCATCTAGGGGCTTTTATGGTTTTATCTTAGCACGGCACATGGACATGACCACATATTATGCAACAGCTAGAAAAGACATTTCATACTTTCATACCACGTCCACCGACGTCTACGATAATAATCTAACGTGCCATGCTACGGTATAGTGCAGCAGCCACGTAAATTATACGCTATCATGTGAGTCATTTTGCGTTCAACCTAACGATAATGATACCGCATATCAAAAAGTTGTAAAAGCAAAAGATCCGAATAGCAAACCGACCTAAGTATAATTAAAACGATACTATAGCAAAAATGTCCTATTAGCAAATCGTCCTATGAACAATTTGTCCTATTAGCTTCTTGGCCCCCCCGAGTCTCTTCTTGATTTACATAAATAACCTGTGTCAGCTGCCACATAAAAACGGCAAGATCTTTACCTACGCTGACGATACGGCATTAATATCTGTGCCCGTCAAAATGGAGGGACCTGGGTCGAAGTTCGAAGACGCGCCGAACTGGGACTGCATAAAGTAAGCCATTGGCTTAGATCTAACTGACTAACTTTGAACCTTTCCAAATCCACATTTCTCCAATTCTCTTTTTCTAAAATTAAACCAGTTAATTTAGATATTAGACATGTCTGCAACTTGGCTTCTTCAGCGACATGTTCATGCACAGCTATCATAAAGTCTACACGTGTGAAATACCTTGGTGTGATTGTAGATGAAAAGCTTGGCTGGCGTCAGCACATAGGTAGACCTCAGCACAACACGTATAAGGAAACTTATTTAGGCAATTAAAAAACTTATACACGTAGCCGACTTCGAACTCCTTCGCACTATGTAATGCGCTCGTGCAGTCAGTCGTGGGATATTGTGTTGCTGTATGGGGTGTTGGATGCAACACTTTCATGATTCACCTAGAAAGGGCCCAAAAATCTGTACTTAAAGCCATGATTTTCAGACCCTTTAGATTTCTCACAAAAGTCTTATGCGAGTGTGTTACTTACAGTAAGAGAAATATTCTGCAAGTTGTCAACAAGCAGGACAGTATTACAACAAAAAAAATGAAAGGGCTTGTTGGGGGTCTCAAATATATGTATCGTATTAAATAAACAGATTTGAAGTTACCTAAGAAAATATTACAAAAATGATCACTCCCCCCCCCCCCCCCCCCTTATCTCCGTAACTACTGAGCTTATAATTTGAATAAAATACATATTTTAATAATATATTATTTACAAAAAATTTTTTTTTTTTAATAGGAAACCTATGGTCTTAAAATAGCATAGTAAATCTTTCAATATTGTGCGTACATACTTACAATTGCAGTTGGAATGTATTGGAGAACATGTTTTTCAACTACAATGTCAAGTTTGTTCTTGGGATCTGGGGCACGGTAGTAACTCCGCCAAAACGAGCCAAAAACGAAAAGCAGGGGCACTACCCAGTTTTTCTCGAAGCGTTTCGTCGTATTTTTATACCCTCATAGCTTCGGCCTGGATAATGCTTCAGAGCTCAAATTCTCAGCATAAAATGTAATAAGTAGACATATAAAACACACTAAGATTCGTGTGTATAGCTTTTATACTTTGGGTTTTATTAATACCTAAAATACTTGCGTAGATTTCGTCATAAACTGACTCACTCACTCGCTCATCAAAACCTCTAGGGTACCTACTTCCCGAAGTCCTAGAAAGCTGAAATTTGGTATATGCACACTAGGATTTGCACACAAACAAGGAAAGAAAAACAAATTTGTAACTTTTGATAATAATCGATATACCTACTTCCATTGGTTATGAAAGCTAGATTAGCATGTACTTATACCCTTACTTATTATCTTTTTTGGATGCACGAGTTTCTGTGAAAAATAAACCTATTTTTCTTTCTTTCTTTCTTTCATACAACAATCAGGAAACACTTTTTCGTTGGCTATGAAGAAAGTAACTGCTGCCGTGCAAGAAATACCTTTTTTACCCGACTATGCTAGAAGTAAGGGTTATGATTTTAACATGTCTGTGTATCAGTACAATATCACCGCTAAAATAAAAAGAAATAGAGCACCCTACAAAAATAAATGAAATCCTAAGTAAGTTGAGTCACTGGTCTTTAATGTTGTGTCATGCAATAGTTCAATGGAACGGCTAAGCCATACATTTTGACCAAGATGTAAGCTATGTAAAGTTAGCCCTTATGGAGTTAGGGGCTTGGCTCTATATTAGATCTGATTACCTTTTAACGCGAGTTCAACTCGCACTTTCCAGTTTTTTTGTTTCTACTTACTTTCCAAACTGTTCAACTCGGAACAGTCCTTATGTGATATACCTACGACTCCTACGAGGCTGGTGGCGACAGCACAATTACTTCATAGGAATTGTCATACAAATAATTTATTAAATAAACGATAATAACAGCCTATTCATCACTATGATTGGCCTCTTCTTCTTCATCCTCAAAGTCCTGTGCATCAGTCGTCGCGTCCTGGTACTGTTGGTACTCTGATATCAGATCGCTCATGTTGTTATCAGCATCCGTGAAGTCCGTCTCCTCCATCCCTTCACATATGTACCAATGGAGGAATGCTTTCCTTCTGAACATAGACGTAAACTGCTCCGAAATTCGCTTGAACAGCTCCTGAATAGCAGTCGTGTTTCCTATGAAGGTCGCAGACATCTTTAAGCCTCTAGGGGGAATGTCACAAACTGCTGTTTTCACGTTGTTAGGGATCCATTCCACGAAGAAGTCTTTGTTTCTGTTTTGGATGTTTACCATCTGTTCGTCTACCTCCTTCATTGACATACGACCTCGGAAGATAGCAGCGACTGTCAGGTATCGTCCATGGCGAGGATCGCAAGCCGCCATCATGTTTTTCGCGTCAAACATTTGATGCGTGAGTTCTGGGACGGTTAGCGCTCGATACTTCTGGCTTCCTCGTGACGTCAGTGGCGCAAAGCCTGGCATGAAGAAGTGTAGCCTCGGGAACGGCACCATGTTGACGGCGAGCTTCCTCAGGTCCGCGTTTAGTTGTCCGGGGAACCGGAGACACGTCGTCACGCCCGACATAGTCGCAGACACCAAGTGGTTCAAGTCGCCGTACGTCGGAGTCTTCAGCTTCAGGGTTCGGAAGCAGATGTCGTACAATGCCTCGTTGTCGATACAATAAGATTGCGTAGAAGTTTCTATCAGTTGGTTTACTGCTAGCGTCGCGTTATAAGGTTCTACTACTGTGTCAGAAACTTTAGGACTGGGTACCACGGAGTATGTAACGGAAATCCTGTCAGGATACTCTTCGGACAAATTTGCTAAAAGCAGCGTTCCTAATCCAGACCCAGTACCGCCTCCAAGAGAATGCACAAGCTGAAATCCTTGCAAACAATCGCATCCTTCCGCCTCTTTTCGTACAACATCGAGGACTGATTCAAGCAAATCTGCGCCTTCGGTGTAGTGTCCTTTAGCCCAGTTATTGCCTGCTCCTGAGACGCCAAATACGATGTTATCGGGTCTAAATATCTGTCCGTAGACGCCACCTCTTATGGCATCCATAGTGCCCGGTTCCAGGTCGACGAGAACTGCTCTGGGGACGTATTTAGAGGATAATCCTTCGTTGTAGTAGACTTGGATGCGTTCTAGTTGAAGGTCTGAGTCACCGTGGTATTCACCAGCTGGGTCGATGCCATGCTCATCGGAGATCACCTCCCAGAACTAAAAATAAAAGTAGGTACCAATTGAAACTCAACCTCAGAAACTCTAGGGCTCATATTGATATAGCAAAATTATATCACACTGTGAATTTCTCTTCTCTTCTTTAAACCGTATCTAGGCAATGCTGGGTGAAAGAGAATGCCGTTTTTATTTAAGTTATGAGCAGTGGTGGCCTAGTGGTGACGACCGCGACTTGCGAGTTGTAGGTCGTAAGTTCGAACCCAAACAGGAGCTTTACTTTGTGTAAATTATTTCATCGCCACTGCTCTCAAAACGGTGAAGGAAAACATCGTGAGGAATCCGGCATGTCCTAGAACGAAAAATTCAAAGACGTGACATCTACCAACCCGCACTGGACCCGCGTGGTTGATTACGGCCCGCTCTTTCTCACCGAGAGGAGGCCGGTGTCCCAGCAGTGGGAACATTATAGGCTGATTATACTTATACTTACTATTTTTTACTTACTTTTGACCCAATTTGATTGCCGCACCTCCCGACCTGAATGTGGACTATTTCTCTCATTATAACACAGCGAAATTATCAAAAACAAACAAATAAAAACGAAATGGTTTCTTAAAAAACTAACTAAAAACATAAAACTTGTTGAATACGCCTACATCTAATTAAAATGGAAAAAAAACTAAATTAATGTTGTCAGCAAAGGCGCTATGTTTCATGACCAAGTAGCTTTGAACGGGATGGTTATGGCATACCAACTAGAATACTAGATTATCTGCATTAGAAGTTGAAGGAGTGTTATTATCATGGACTCATATCCGGAAATCAGTTGAGATTTCCTTTCCTAAGGCCTGAAACTGCTTTAGCAGCGCATACAAAAGTGCCCCGTCGCGGGGAGGCGGGCCCCGCCTTCGTGCGACGGCCTCCGTCGCAGAGGCACGGGCGCGGCCCTAATAATTTCCAAAGGTCCGGGACCCTCGGATCCCGAGATTTGCCTAAGACATTTTAAAAATAATAATATTAATATAAGTCTCGGATTCCATAAGCCCTCTCATAATAAGCATAAGCTCTCTCCGCATCCGAAGCCTACAAGTATTTGGGTATGTCGGAAGCGTTGGGCATCAATCTTACTGACATGAAGCAATCGTTGAAGGAGCGCTTCTTTGGCCGCCTGAAGAAAGTATTTATTTAGTCTTCTATCAGGCGGAAACTAGGTGCGCGCTTTCAACCGTTGGTTCATGCCACTTTTGATATACTCTTTCGGCATACTCAAATGGAGTCAAACCGAACTCAAGCCCCTGGATCGTACGCTGTTGACTGGAAATCGAATGCATCACCCACGATCATCGGTAATGAGACTGTATATCCCGCGAAAATGTGAAGGTCGAGGCTTTTTAAATGATAAGACCCGCCACAATTGCGAGATATGCAGTCTCAGGGAATATTTCGTAGAAGCCGACGTGGGGAGGCATCGAGATGTGGTCGTGGTGGACCATGGCCTCACCGTGCTCTCCCTGGCTAAAGAAAACTGGCGCAAGGCAGTAGTGCTTGACACTAATGATCGCATGGAGGTATGGCAGAGTAAGGAGCTTCACGGACGCTTTTCCCGGGCCCTACGTGGACCCCATGTAGACCTACTAGCGTCCGTAGTCTGGCTGTGTTTCGGTGACTTCTTTGTGGAAACAGAAGGTTTTGTCTGTGCAATTATGGATGAAGTTATGGATACGAACCGGAGGAATCAATCAAACATATTATCTCTGGGTCTACTGTTGCCAATAAGCCTGATATAATGGTGGTGGATCGAATAGAGCGGCGCGCAATAAACCTCGTGAAAGCCAAGAAAGATAAACAAATCACGTATCTTGACTTTGCTCGCGAGGTTTTCGACGTATGGGATGTTGACTCAGCGATCATTGTGCCGATAGTCGTGGCAGCCAATGGTTTAATAGCCAAGAGCGTCGACCAACACAAGAGGAGGCTCTCGATGGGCAGCCGGATCAAGGGCTTGAGTCAGAAAGCGGTACTCCTGCGGTACGCGGCTTGTATTGTTAGGTTCCTCTCTCTGGAGCCTTGACAGCGGCGCCGGTAGCTTGGACCCTGTTCCCGATACCGGTGGGCTACATTTTTTTTATAAAATTATTTAAAAATGTACTTCGTAAGTATTTAAATAAAATAAAAGAGATAATAATATATTAAGTTCTCCATCGACAAGACTGTACATGCACACCATAAAATTGAAATACCGACACTGCGTAAATAAGATAATCCGTTGCCGGTCGCGGGCGCCCGCTGTATGCATTTTCAGGCCTAAAGCAGTCACATATGTCTTTTATATCATTGACATAAGGTTTAAATTGCAACGAATAGTAATTATACTGACTTTGGAAGCTCCGTCTTCCTCAATTTTTAAGTGCATGTCCAGATTGTCAAAGTGAGTTAGCAATTTTTGAAATTTGTGATTCAAAAAAAGTTGTGGTCAATTAAGTGGTCATTACTTTTAATATTATGTAAAAAAAATATGATTATTTTATAACAGAGAAGTGAAAGTCGCAAATTCAGAAATAACTTTAATAATAAAAAATATAGATCACAAAACAATAGTAACATCAAAATTGCGTCGTGCTTATAAAAATGCAAAATACAAATTAACATTCTAGCTGAATATATTAATTTATTAATTATTAAGTAACATCTCCCACTTCTCCCTCCGTGTTAAATCTTTAATGTTGCGTAAAGTACATTCAGCGTGGCAAATTAATTAATTTATATAATTATTATTATATCAATGCAATACGTAAGGACGTACGAATACGTAAGAAGTCCACAACCTCCAGATTATATTGGTTCAGAACGTTTTAAAACTTGCGATCAAAGCTGAAACCAATGGTACCCATCTATTTTATTACCCGACTGCGCGACAGCAAAGTCAGGGTTATGTTTTTATCATTTATTCTAGGAAGGCCAACAAGCCAAAGTCGATACTCAACCGACATTTCAAACGTTGATAACTGCTTATTGTTTTGAGTATATCTTAGCCGATATAGAAAAGCGTATAACAAAGTAATACGAGAACCTTTGGTCTAAAATTCGGTTGCTTTTACTGGCAATATTGCCAATAGGAGGCCTATTACCAGCAGTGGACGTGTACGGCTGAAAAAATGATTGCTCACAAAGTCTCTTCATACCAAACGGTATGCGTGTTAAAACTTCTCACCAACGTTTGAAATGTCGATTAAAAAGCCCGAAAGGAGGTCAACAAAAGCCCATACAAGTTTGCCCAAACGTGTACCTCGAGGTACAGGTGCACGAAATCGTAGAGAAAATATAAAGGAATTCGAATATCTTTAAATAATTTAAAACTACATGATACATTATTTTTTTATGCATGTAGACTGCGTTACATTTTGTTGACACTCGGGTTGACATTATTTCGTAAATGTCATTCACATGTCATTCCGTTTAGTCGTGAAACAACAGTGACTGAAGCTGACAGCAATAAGCTGTCAACTTGACAGTTGTTTTTTTTTTATTAAGGTAGTTGTGCTTGTGCCGATGATAGAATGCCAAAATGGGGTGCTTTTTATTATGTTTAAAGTTATTTTATTCTCGTCCCCGAGTAAGCATAAGAAAAATATAAAAATGCAATATTATTCCGTGTTTTCCAGCGTATTTTATGCCACTAAGTGTACCTCGGTACTTCATTTGGGCAGATTTTGGTGACATCCTTTACTGCTTTCAAATGCAATTGGGATTTAGTATCCGAGCGATATAACGGGTATAAAAATACCCTTTACGAAGCCGAGAGACACTTGTTCTTCTCGTTGTAGTGATCCTTTTTTTTACCTGGGAACCTTCTGGTTATGGAGGTATTGAAAGTCAAAGTTCCAACTTCTATTAAAGTAAGTATTTTTTTCGAAAACAATCACTTAACTTTAAATACTCCCACGATCCCAGTACAGTAGCATGCACCCATAAGCACAATGTTTTGCGTGCGTTACGTTGCGCACTACGGTAAATAGCGAATTCTCACACTAAAAACAAAAGACGTTTCCCAGAAATTATTTTTGCAAAAACTTACTTAGTTTTATGTACAGAATGCGTAGACGACGGCTTCGTGAAAGGCCTAGTTACACCCTGTATAAAATGCAGGATTACCCCGCATTAATGAGTAGGAATATTTACGTAAAAACTTCCCGACTTCAAGCCAACGTAACCAACCATTTTACATTTAAAAACACTTAAAAGAGAACCGTCGTAATATTATTATTGCACTAGAAACTTACAACTAATTATTATTAGGACATAATTTAAGCATAATATCTGTTAAATTATGACTAGCTCCGTATGTAGGATGGTTCTATAGCTAATTCAGTGCTGTGAGGAAAACATACTTGATATGCTTTATCATTGAATGACTGTACTCTGAGATTTCGTCTAGTTATTTAGTCAAAGATGAACGATCTTTCTTCGGAAATTTTATTTTAGAAGCATTTTTTTATTGGTAATATTACTTACATTCGATTCGCAACCTCGAAACAGATGTTATATTTCACGAACGCGCGTCAATAATTCCATTTTATACCGTACTTGCTGCGACCCGCGGTATCACCCGCATAAGTTTCGATCCCATTGGAATATTGGTATAAAAAGTATCCTATGTACTAACCTAGGTCATGGTCTACCCATGTGCCAAATTTCATCTAAATCCGTTCAGCCGTTTTAGCGTGAAAGTATAACAAACAAACATACAAAAAATCAAATCTTTTCTCTTTATAATATGTATTAGTTTAGATAACAATGACATGGGGTCATTAGACGCGCGCGCGTGAATTGCATTATCTATACATGATCGTCTGACAAGTAAAAGCTCCAAAAACAAAGAATGAATAAAACCGTTAACGTTCGTAACATTTACCTAGGCCTTTTTTTTGGGTGGGATATCATCAAATAACTTCTCCCGCTTTAAGCGGAACGGGAGGGTGTCAGACTTTTACTGACTAAATACATTTAACGCTAAACGTAGTTAAAACTTTGTTCATTTTCTTTCAATCGTTTGAAGATGACAAGAGACAGAAAAAAAATACCTGTGAAGCCTTTTTCCATCTATGTTGCGGTCGGCTTGCAGTCTTACCGGATGCAGCTGAATACCAGTATTTTACATGGAGCGACTGCCTATCGGACCTTCACAACCCAGTTACTGGGTTATACTGGCCTACCCAAATGTCCTTTCTTTGGTATTGTTCGTCGAATCATTGAGCTCCTTAAGTTCTGAGTTGAGATGCACGATTACAGACAAATGCGTGCACTGACTAGACAGGTCCACTCAATCTGTGTGGTTTTTCCTCAAAAGACCATTTCAGACCAATCTACATGGTCTTCACATGATCTGACCAAGATTATGTCTGGACTTTAAAAGAGACTGTGACCTCTGAGTTTGTTTCGGCCTTTCTTCTCAGAGTAGTCAGATAGGAAACGCCGACCTCATCTAGTTTTAAAATATGATTGACGTGTAAAAGTGTTTGTACAAACCTACTTACAGAAATAAAATCATTTAACATTTACTATATCCCTTGGTAAAACTGGTTGTCAGACTCTGGCTTCTGACGACCTGTAACGACTGTCAAAAATCCACGAATAACAGCCAGGACCAACGGCTTAACGTGCTTTCCAAGGCACGGAGGGGTCTCGGTATGTAAAGATGGTCACCCATCCACGAACCAACCGCGGCAAGCGTAGCTTAACCTGATCGATCGACCCGTGCGGCTGTTATAACTTAGCCACAAGCAGATGACAGAGACAGAATTGTCTTTGTATATATAATTCTACTGTACGTGTGCATGTCACTGAACTCCTCCTAAACGGCTGGACCGATTTGAATGGTTTCTTTTTGTATGCGTTTGGGTGGCGCCCTGGATGGTTTACATTCACAATTGGACCCGGTAGGTGGCGCTGCGATCAAGTTCTAGGAAACAGGACAACGTCTGTCCGGTCAGTTAGTGTTTTATATATGTTTAGCGCTAAATGTATTTAATGATTTTTGGTGCAAGCGGATCTTAATATTAATTTCCTAATTCTTATTTTACGTGTAAATGTGAAGCTTTCGATATTAATTAAAATATGGGATGGCAGTGATGAATTGCAACAAATTATTTTGTACTGACAACTAACCTTAACTAGACCAACCTCAGTGTTTTTGGTAACATTATACCGATTTGTAAGTATTTCAACATTTTTAGTTAGAAACTTAATTTTTTCTGTATCCTTCTCAACAGATCGCCAATATAAACGGAAAATAATCCTCTGACCATACATTTTAGTAAATGGTTGTACATTATCATAATTATTATTATATGATTTTAATTCTCGATTTCATTTTTCGTTTCATCAAAAAACGAAACATCCTCGAAATTAATCAATGAAAAGGAACTTAGGCCAGGACTTCAATAGCTCCAATAGGTCCTTACTTCTACAGATGTATAGAACCACACATTTTCGAGTCCAAATCATGACGATTGGCTTGTAGTTTTTTTTTCTCGAATCGGCAGGAAATAATACATAAGAATGGTTTGAACCATACTAAAAATATTAACCAGGGAACAAGATAGCAATGGGGCTGATTGCCGGGTGTGCCGTCATGGTAATCGGTGACATCATCACATAAAAATCTCAAAATTACTAAAAATGTTCAAACACTTACAAATCTTTATCTTAGACGAGCACCTTGTTCTTCAACAAATACAAATTAGCGTAAACATTTTTTCTACTTGACAACACTGGCACATAGAATGCTCTGAACACTTGGTGGGACTTGTTGGCGTCGAGTATGGCAACACTGGATATGACTTCCCATGAGGAGTCTTTGTGGTAGGCCGGTTCTAGGGTCGAAGGGCGTCCGATGCTGGAGTCTAGTAAGTAGTGACATTCTTTGGGTGAGATGTAGGTTCTGTTGTCGCCCTTGTTGAGATCGTTGAAGTGTGGGTGGATGAGGCGAGTTGCTGGAAAGAGGAAGAGATATTAAGAAACTAGGAGACGTTTTTTTCTCATTTTTCCCGATTACGGCGAAGCAAAAAGGAGGGTTATGATTTTGACCGGTATGTATCATACAATGTGGCGTTTTGCATCCTCGTCAAATTTCAGGAGGCTGTTATGAAAGACATAAATAATAAAATAAAATTACGATACCTGCTCAATAATTAATACATACTTGTTTTTTTAGGTATTTAAGTTTGACAGTATTTCAGAATACACCACTTTCAAAGAACAGAATCGCCCCGTTGCTAATGCGGTAGGCATTGTCGCACGACTATGTCGCTGTGTGCGTGCGCGCCGCGTGTCGCCCACCGGCAGGCCCCGCCCACCGGCAGGCCCCGCCCACCGGCAGGCCCCGCCCACCGGCAGGCCCCGCCCACCGGCAGGCCCCGCCCACCGGCAGGCCCCGCCCACCGGCAGGCCCCGCCCACCGGCAGGCCCCGCCCACATAACAGCAGCGCGTGCGGCTAGCAATAGCCTAGTTCGAGTTTGAAAATCACCTACCTACATGACATAAACTCTTGATAATTACCTAGATCATATTTTCAAAGCTTAATTAGAATGGTACCCCCAGTGGGCATCACAGCTGTAAGGCCACGCGGCTGTGAAACGATAATAACTCTATGGTGGGGCGTTTTCGGCACAGTTTAGCACGCAGCGGTCGCTGACATGAATTTGTAAAGAGTAATGTATAGCTTAACTTAAATAATCTGTGACGTAGCTATCAGCTGATTTTATAAAATGTTAGTTTTGCTTTCTTTCTTTTAATTTCATTCCTGTTAATCGGACAGTAAATAATCCTAAAATTGTAAATTTATCTTAGTAATAAAACCGTGTAGGTGCGAAATACGAGCGCATGGCGCGGGCGCCGCGCGTGTTTTAGATACCTATGTAGGTAATAATAGAAACCTGTAACAGTAGGTAGGTACGTAGTTATCAGCCGATTAATAACATGTTAGTTTTAAATTACAATACGTAGACAATTTATTTTATTTTTGATAAACAGACTACAGTAAATAATGAAATAGTAATAAAAACGTGTAGGTACGAAATACGAGGCACGCGCGGGCGCCGCGCGTATTTAAGATACCTAAGTAGGTAATAATAAAAACTTGTAAGAGTAGGTAGGTACGTAGTTATCAGCTGATTAATAACATGTTAGTTCTGCATTACATGCACAATTTATTTTATTTTTGATAAACAGACTACAGTAAATAATGAAATTGTAAATCTTAGATCTTAAAAAATGAGTAGGTATCCACAAAAACGAACGCATAGCGCCTGCGGCGCGCGTTGTTTTGATACATAATAAAAGTAAGTAGGTACTTAATAAAAACCAGAGGTGGCTACCAGGTAAATCTAGGTATTTTTGGCTCAGTCAAACATTTGAAATCTACCTAATTAGGTACACCAATTGATTTAAATAACTAAGTACCTACGCATTTACAAATTATTGTTTTTAAGTAAAAATAAATTCCTACGCTAGCCGGAGGTATTGTTCGAAGTGTCCACCTTCACATTCTAGACACAGTCTAGCACGACGTCGCTGGTTTTCTTTCAGCTTTCGCAACACAAACACATTCGTTTTTACAGTGTCGAAAGCACTAACCACTTTTTCCCTTAATTCTGTAACACTTGTTATCTCATCTGTGTACACTAGTCTTTTAATGTCTCCCCACAAATAAAAGTCCAGGGGCGTTAAGTCCGGAGAACGCGGAGGCCAGGCCACAGGTCCATTGCGGCCAATCCACTGGTTGCCGAAACTTTCGGTCAAGGACTCGCGTACTTGACGACCGTAGTGAGGAGGGGCACCGTCCTGCTGGTAGTACAGGTTGCGATAGATTGCCAGGGGAACGTCATCGAGCATCTCCTGGACGACTTGTCGTAGTAGCTCCAGGTAAGTAGTGCTGGTAAGGTAACCCTCGATGAAGTAGGGTCCAAGCACGCGGTCCCCTATTATGCCAGCCCACACATTTAAGGAAACCCGCACTTGGAACGAATCCCGTTTGGTCACGTGCGGGTTATAGTCCAGCTGAGTCCACCAGTGTTTATTATGAACATTGTAGATGCCAACTCGAGTAAATAAGCACTCGTCCGTCCACAGGATGCTGGCGTCTTGATGTTCCAGTAACCACCGACAAAACGTAATGCGTCACTCGTCAAACTCCACCCCTAAGAAGACCCTCTGACCGGACCATCTCCACCAACTCAACATTGGAATAGTTTTCCGTCATCGTGTCGTATTTAAAACGAATTAAAGGAGCGCGGGACGGGTATCGCGACAGGCGAACTCACGGCGGCGACATCAATTACACTAAGTAGTCGATGTGTGAGTGTGAGCGAGCGTGGCCGGGTGGGGTGTAGGCATAGAAGAGGGGTGCGTGCGCGCGGGGGTCTGTAGGCAAAATTATGATCGTATAAACTGCCGCGTTTTTATGTGTGTGTAAAAGGGCAGTTACAGTGCGGTATCACACAGGCCGCGTTTTAACATGCGTGTCCAACACTTACCGATTTCCGAAAATTAGAAAAAAGAAAAAAATGCCTACTTATTTTATTATTGATTCGTGTCGAGAATCATTAGCATAGTTACCTCCTTCAATTTGACGAGGATGCAAAACGCCACATTGTATATACCATAGAAGTTATGAGGGAACAGATGACCAGTATGTATGTATGTTCATCTGTTCCCTCATAACTTCTAAAATACTTATCATAATTTGACAAATGAGGTATCTTTGGAAGTGTCTTGAGCTTCCGTTGGTTGGTTGGTTGGTTGGCTATATGACGTCACATTAAATTGAATATGACGCTCTCTAGGGGAAATAAAGTCATGAACTAAAAATAAAGTTTATTATTATCCATCTTTCAATAGTGAAGACTCAGGAATAAGGGGTACTTATTATTCCCTTCAGAAAGCAAAAATGGAGACGAAAATAACGCTCGCGACTTCACGTTCAGCAACAATGCTTGTTCAGCATCAAGTCGGTACCGAAGTCAATAGAACCTAAAGATTTCCGATTTCGATAACATTCGAAATGATGACAACGGTGGCTTAGATAACACACATTTGTCTATGCTTAGAAAAAGGCTATGATTTTCTCACCATTATGAGTTTCTGCATAAGGCGCGGGCAGCTGGCCAGTAAACTCGCTGGGTATGAACCTCACAGTGTAGCCGGGCGGCAGGTGGAAGCTGGACGGCGAGCGATGCCACTCCTTACCGAAGCAGACGGTAAGGTCGATGTTATCAGGGGCTTGTGGAAGGTCGCGGAGTATCGTCATAGGACCGTGGTAGTTTGTGTAGAGGGCTGCGGTGCGGGATATGCCTGGAAGATATAAGTACTGGTTAGAAATAGGTTTTGATCTCATTTATTTACTTTTAAAATCTTAAATTCATCCATTCACTGACAGACAACGCACAGCCCAAACCACTGAACCGCAGGGTAATTGCGTAGCACACTAACAGTATGAATAGCTTTCATTTTGACAGTTCAACAACATTCATTGCGTTATTTACGTTGTTGAGCAGACAATTTTTTCGAACATATGAAGCAATGGATTAGCAATAGGCTTCAAAATTATTCAGATTGTGATAGATTCCGGGGGAGTGTTACTCAATTATGGTGCGAGTCTATAACCATGAAATCACATAAGTTCTTTATACAGGGTCAAATTAAATTAGCTAGCTAAACTCCGCACACGTGATGGATAAACGATATCTAAACATGATAAAACAAAATAGAAATTAATTTGATGATTTTAATTGTAGGGTCACCAACCTCAGTTAGTGTTATCACTTGAAATCTTTTAGAGGTATGAGGAAGAGGGTGTAAAGCTCACTCATACCTCCATAGAAAAGGGAGGATCCTCCGACCAGACGGGTGTTGTGTCTGGTGGGCAACTGCCCGACGGTTGATGTCGGGACGTTGTATATATGCTAGTCGCGCGGTAAACTCTGCTTGCGCGATGCAGGATTTTCGTGACGTCAGCATGACGTGTAGCTCGCATGTGGCGATGTTGATACCGCTACAATATCAGTTTAAAAAATCTTTTTTTTTTGTTGTTTATTTTCACAGACGTGATTGGTATCAATGTCTAAACACGATAAAATATATTTTTTCAACTCTTACTTCATGTAACAACAATACAAGCGGTCGTTGACCCCAAAAAGGGTGTGTCAATGATTTTTTAATATTAATGTTGTTGCCAAGTTCGAGTCAAATAAACGGATGCTTACTCTAATTTCCATGTAGGCTTAAAGCATTCTGTGCTGATCTGGGCACACCTCACTTAGTCATGTCTGTAGCTTTGCTTTGTCTGTAAAATTGGTTCAAAGTAACTAACCGGCAAGTCCCGCTATAAGCACACACATGACCATCAACGGTCCGGTGTAAGCGAGATAGTGTCGTCGCTCTCGCTCCCTCCTCCAACGGAACAACTCTGTTCCGACAGTAAACGTCATCTTCTGGAGGCAGTCGAGTGCTATGGCGCCCGCAAGGATGATCATACTGTAAGCTGGATACAGGAATCTGGAAAAATCATATACAAAAATTTTAATTGGGCAATATGGAAATCATGGGACAATAAGCTACAATGGTACTAGGTTAGCATAATCAGCCTATAATGTTCCCACTGCTAGGACACAGGCCTCCTCTCTTCGAGAGGGAGTGGTCTGTAATCTACCAAGCTGGCCTAGTGCGGGTTGGTACATGTCACATGTCTTTAAATTTTTCGGTCTAGGACATGCCGCATTTCCTCCCCGGATCTTTTGGAGCGTGGCAAAACACGGAACTACGCCGCCATCTTGTTTTTAATACGCTTTTATTAGCTTCATACGTATGTTAGTATGTAACGGAATCTTCGAACATGATTTTGACCCCCTTCAAAACGTCGGATTAACTCGAAATTTGGCATACAATTCAATATTTTAAACAGTTTGACCCGTTATCCTTACTAGGATAATCAGTATAATTGGAATAATAATAATTAATTCCTTGGCGCGCCGATCACCTATTTCTCGGATAAGTTACCGACTGTGATTAAGATAAAATTATCGGAGAGGGAACCTGAGAACAGGCTATCTCATCCAAGGAAGGCAGTAGGCACTCAATTTACCCATTTATCGCATAAGTTACAGACTTAGAATAAACATCAATGACGGCTCAATTTTATTGAAAATCATTGATTTTCATAGTAGGATATCGAAAATATTGTGTACTCAACTGTTCGTCAACTCGCTATATCGAGTATATATTCTAAAAGCAGCCAATATACTTAAACTCTTTTAGTAGTAAATTGATGTAATGAAAATCAAACTCACTTTAGTAGTAAGTAAGTAAGCGTGGGGTGCTTTTCAGGATATTATCAAAATAACCCTTCTACTCATATCTGTTCATAAAATATTTATAACTATTGATACCATGCACCCCACGCTTTTTTTACAATAAAATCATTTTAACTTACACATTTTTTTTTTAAATCAAATTTATTAATATTTATTTTCTATATTTTTGTTGGATTTTCTATAAAAGCGTATTTTTTTAGTTGTTTTAAACTATTATTTATTTTTCATTTTTTAGTTGAATTTTCTATAAAAGCGTATTTTTTTGTTTTTTTGAACTGTTATTTTTCAGTACAATTTCACAAATGTTTACCAACAACGCCCCCCCGTCAATGTCATTCACGAGCCAAAAGTTGCTTGTAGCACTACATGTGATGTGTATTTGGTTATAGTGAAACGAAACATCATGTGAATAGCACTAAGAAAGACTAGACTTGGAACGACATTGATTTAAGAGTACGATTAAATAGAGGCTTTGTTGGGGGAAAAAATATAGGTTGGGATATTCCGAAACCGTTAAAAATAATAAACGGGATCACGTTCAACATTTTTAAGCTCTGAATCGAATGTTTGTTTAAAAATACATACATGAACTCACGCCCTCTTCCCATGGGGGTAGGCAGAAACTATAGAATAGGGTTAACAATCGATACAATAAAATGTTAAATTGAAACTTATTCGAAGCAAATACAATCCGATTTATTTACAACATGAAGATGTCTATAGTAAGTTTACTGACAGATGAATGTATTTTGTAATAATACCTCTCTTCCTTATGCGGCTGTAACATAAACACGGCTAGCCACAGCGCGAGCGGCATCAGATCTAGCCAATAAGGTGCGCAGAATGGCGCGCGCGCAGTCGAACTTGACTTCATCGTTGTGCATGCTAGTAGGAATAGTGGGCAGGAGAGGGCTAGCACCTGGAATGGGAGAACAAGATATTAGAATACACAGAGAAAAGTGTGGTTCTACTTCAACTCAAAAGAATGTGTCCTTAATATGTCTTAATAAATTATCTTATCAATATCAAATATGTTTTTTATTTGTATATTAAAATATTTTCATTTTTGTGTTTTGATGGGGATGTGCAAGTTTGGAGAACATGCAAATCGAATAGACCGACATCAGAGCACTCCCTTAAAGGTTCAAAAACAGAATCATGAATTCTAAAAATGTTTACTGGGCACACTTGAAAGCTGCAGTTATTAAAAAAAAAGACATTATTTTTGGAGCAAGTTTTTATAGTTATAAAGTAACTCACCCACACAATATTAAAATTCAAGAACGCATTCACAAAATAATACGTCCAGGGCTCAACTCCATACAAATCAGGTCCATGCTCAGTGAAGATGTTATACGCGACAATATTCCAAGGTGCCACCACCAGTCTTCCATAATGCCAAGAGTCTATCACCACGGTAGGTACCAATATGATGACGAGAGAGATAAGAGACCATTTGATAAAGTCAAGGATTTGTCCTTTCATTAATATCATGTCGATTGCGATTGGTATGCCCAGGAGTGCTGTGAAGGGCCAGCCTGTTGGAAAAAGAGGTTATATTATTTGGTATTTTTATTTTATTTGAAAACATGGTAAAATGGTGGTTATTGGTAGTCTTTTGTAACATTTAATGTTCAAAAAGGGCCGATTCTCAGCCCAATCTGTTTTTTTTTTTTCTTTGCGACATTCATAAATAATAGCTTTAAGCTTCTGTCACGCGTACGCGATCGGCGCGCTTGTGTATTTGAGTATGACGTACTCGCTCTATCAATCAAGTCGCGTTTATACGTCATAATTTATGTAAAAGATCGCATAATCGCGTATCGCGACCGTCGTTTTCGGTTAGAGTTAGCACGCGGGAATCTCAGCCTTAAAGTGAATACATACAGATCAAAATATGTTTTCCACCACTTTTACATCTAGCGGGATAATGCATTTCATTGTTACGTGGCTTGTTTGGGACTTCAGATACCACAGCTTCAGGGCCCCAATTCTGTATGGTAATTATTATTCCCCGCGTAATCTTACCACGTCAATATCGTGTCTTGTAGAAACGGTTTCGTTCATTGTATCATAGAGAATACGTTATTAGCAGATGTCGTGGTTAGATAAGGAATTGACGTGGTTTCGAAGTAAGAAATCGTTAAGTGCTCATAGTGAATTAGGGCCCTGTGAACATATTTACATTATTTACACAGTTTTCTTTGCCACTTCAATTAGACTGCACTGTTGACTTAGGCAAATCATTCTTTCTTTTAATACTATTTTTACAAAGACTTTAATCTAGTTCATCATCTGCCCAGCGTTTTCCAAATATGTGGGGGTTGGCTTCTTGTCTTACCGGATGCAGCTATATACCAGTATTTTAAATGGAGCGACTGCCTACCTGACCTCCACAACCCAGTTACTGGGTAATACGATAAGCCTTGGTAAGACTGATTGTCAGACTTTCGGGCTTCTGTCGACCCGTAACGACTGCCAAAGATACACGAATGATAGCCGGGTCCAACGGCTTAAGGAGCAGATATACGACTTTTAATGATTTCAAATTGAACATCACGTCTAAACGAATAGTCTTATTTGTTTGAAAAAAATATATGATAAACTAGACTATTTTCTTCGTAATTTGATATGTGAATATTTGAAATTATATTTTTATAACGTAGTGTAATTAATTTGTAAAGTAATGTCTAACGCGAACACAAAAACGATAATCACGCAAAAACTATCGGGCGTATTTTCATGAAATCTGCCCCATCTAAAAGACAATTTAATTACCCAATTTTTTGTATACGGCTTTTATTAGTATTGTGTTTGATAAAACAAGGTGGGTTGTTTTTGCGAATAAACTGGATGCGCGTTGAAGCGGGGGATCTTGCGGGCGACAGGCGGCAGTGCATCGCTGACCAATGTCCGGGTAGACGCTAACGCTCTGTGCAATTTTATTCGCTTAAAAGTTTCGCATGCTCCTGCCACTTGCTTAAGGTCGCTGGCACTTATTGTCGCCTTAACGTGCTTTTCGAGGCACGGAGGGGTCTCGGTACGTAAAGAAGGTCACCCATGAAAGGACCAACCGCGGCAAACCTGATCGATCGACCCGTGCGGCTGTTATAACTTAGTCACGAGTCCCTCAATCTAGTTATGAACTGCAATAGGCGCACGCTCTATAAACCTGGAAGCTTTTATTCAAGTATTGAGTTCAATTATTTTTTCTGCTTGAGTTTAGTTTTCAATGTTTTTGTTGTTATATTGGCGTGCGCTAGCTGACAACTATAATTAATTGAATGTTTCTTTGTTTTGTAAAATTAATTACTTTGCATACTATAAGTTATTCTAACTTAACAGAGCGATGTGCTGATGAGGAGTTTGTTGCATCAAGAGCGGGCGTTTTGGGGGACTGTCTTATGTACAAAAAATGCTGATTTTCAGCCTAATTTGAACTTTTGATTTTGGTAGACTGTAATTTGTGACTACCTACTCAGTAAAGTCGAAGCAGCCGTCAAAAATATAGCAGGCGGGTATCTCCTCCGCCACCAACACGCCAGCGCTGCGCTGGCTAGAGCGCTGCTCCACGCTGACGGCAGCATGGCCGCGCTGCAGGCGAACATGCCGGCCGCTGGGAGGGTCATGGCCAGCCACACTCTGCCCACGTGGACGCCGAACTCGTGGCATACAGCTCTAAAAAGAAGGAAAGGCCGAATTTTAACATGTAATCTGTTTTCTATGATTTTCTACAAATATTCTGAATACTAGCCATTATTGTTCCAATGTTATTTTAAAGACGTTTCCTGTCTTTTTGGTAAGACTGTGATGCAAGAAACCCTCAATATAAGAAACTAATGTTGACAGTAGAGATTTCTTCATTACACGAAATGATGCAAAATTCGACCGTATGCCGTATGACGTGAGCTCATTGCATCGCTGATTACTAGGTAGTAAACATTTTGAGATTTATATCTCAAACTCAATATCCACAAAAATACATATAATATTAAAATTTTGCATTATAATTCTGATTGTTAAAAGCAGTTGACAACCTTCCTTATCACTTTAGAAACAAAATCTGCACTTAGTAACCACAACTTTTTTTTTATGACTCAATGGGAACTTACTTGTAAAACATAAGCTCAGCGCAGGCCGAGAGTACGGCTAGCAACATCTTTAAAGCGTAGAATACTGAGACAGGAGTCATGAAACAAGACAACATCTTGGCAGGCACCGCGAACAGCCATAGTGGCATGTAGGAGCGAATCGCGTACACAGGACTGTACTCCCATGTTTGTAGACCACTGCCATATACTGAAAATAATAATACAAAAGAAACTAGTACTGAATATTCAAGGAGAGCTATTTACAGAAGGGTCCAGAAAACAGATATAGTACATTACTGCAGCAGCCGACAACAAAGGCATTGACGGACGAACTTGAAAATACGTGAGTCCATCCAATGCCTGGTTGCAGTCAAGGCTTGTTTTCTCAAATTCAAACTAAGTAAATCTATCTAACTACGTAAATAAAAATCAATGTTTGTTTCTTGTTTGTCCTCTATGGACTCCGAAAGTGCTGGACCGATTTTGATGAAACTTTGGTGAGTTTTCCTGCATACGCCCGGCGAAGGTTTAGGGGTAGGACACAATGCGAACGAAGTCGTGCCGGGCAGCTAGTTAATTATAAATTTCAGAATCAATGACGAACAACGATAACTTTTCTCGCGCCAATATGTTCATCTGTTTTTACTATAGACAGCTCTATTTGCTAAGCCAGTTCAGGATTTAAATAAAATCTTTGATAAGTTACCTCCTTGGTTGCCATGGGTCGAAGTAAAAAGTTCGTTCCATTTTTTTATTACACTACACATATGCATTGCCAGCCACTAAATACGACAGACTTAGAATAATAACGCATAGAAACCTAGTACGAGTGCAAAAAGTGAGGCAACTAAAACCTAGCCATTAGTGGCTTACCTCTCTCGCGAACTGTCAGTACTCAAGGTCACGTTCCGTCGAACACAGCTCGCGAGTAAATAATTTAAAATGAGTTTGTAGCGTGAAAGGGTGTCATAGCACTTCAGGAAAACAAAAAAAAAAGTGATCATATTACATTTCACAAGTAAGCTTACATTTTATACACAATTTTTACGTAAATCGATCATCAAACAAAAATTCTAATGACCTGACTTATCACAATACAGTGTTGCTATTTGTGAGGAAAAAAATACCCACATTGCTTTCAATTTTGTTCTAATTTTTGTTTAGCAAAAATAATAGTTTTTTTATGTACCTAGGTACTACCTATGCTATTGAATACGATATCACTTTTTGCCAGTTTCGAGAAACTAACTTGGCTTTAGGTAATTTTTGTTATATCTCAAAAAGAGTAAATACTATATGAGACGTTGACTCAGAGCGGAAACTCTTTAGGAAGCAGTTGCAACTGCAGGGTTTTTAAATGATAAGCTTAGACTGTTGGTTCGAATAGTGGTAAAATAAAGATTACAATATTATTGATTAATATGTTTTTGATTTTTGTAATTTTCGCATACATATTTTTTTTTACATGTCAGCGATTAATACATGTCGATAATATTATAATAACACATCACACATCAAACATTCTAAACGCATTGAACGTTATCCCATTCTTCATGTGATTAATGGTTTATTTATTTCCTTTTATTTTTAAATAAATTGAATTTTACCTTCCGCAAAAATATGTCTTATTAAATGCAAAATCATCTTCGTCTTATCCAGTTCATGATAATATAAAAAACTTGTCTTGATTTGATCCAGCAACATACTAGTGCGTTTTCTCATTTTTTTGTGGGTAACGGCCTTTCTTATTTTTTTTTGGGTGGGATATCATCATATGACCGCTCCCGCTCTGGGCGGAGCGGAAGGGCGTGTCAGACTCTTACTGACTAAAACCCACCCGTGTTCCTTCAGTTGTCTGTGCACCAGGGCCACGGTAACTCTTTCGAACAATCCGCGACCCCGGCAGGCATCGGCCCTATCGGACCCCGTCAACTATGCTGACATCACTTTGAGGCGCGCGTGGAACACAACACGCCGTCGACCCAGGCCTGGTCCTTACCGGACGGCGAGCTGCCCATCGCTCGCCGTCCGCAGGCCCGCGCCTAAGGTGGCCGGGTGTCGGCTATCGACTCCCGACGCCCAGGGTGTCTCCTCCTGCGGCGACTAGGGGCGTGAGGGCGCAACGATTGCCTCTCCCTCACGCGCTCCGCCTCCTCCTTCGCGAGCATTACTGCTTCGCAGAAGGAGGTGACTCCTTCCCATTCCCTCTCACTCCGTACTATGGCCTGAACCAGGGTGTGGGTAACGGCCTGGTAATGGTATCACTGAAAGCTGTATTTGTGTGCGTTTGAGGAACGTAGACACATTCGGCTCACGCACACAAAGATAATGAAGTGGACACACGATATCGGTCGTGTTTTGTTCTAGACGCGGCTTCTACGCGTTTTTATTCTAAGACGACAGATATGGATTTTCATACTAACATTGCCGGCTGCTGCTCGCTGTCCACTACAGCATTTTCGATTTATCTCGAAGGTTGTCAAAATAATGCTCGAATTTCCAAGCATGTTTGAGAAATGTATATATTTAGATGAAGATTGATAAATTTATTACATTGCCACGGACTAGAGACATGGTAAAAGACGCAGGTTAATATTTTAGTCATATAGAAATAAAAAAAAATTAGGCTGGTATTTTGTCAGAAGACAAAGTCAGAATATTTCTGCGTTAAAACTTGTTATGTGGTTAGCAAAATTTTATCTTAGTCGTGCCACACGAAGTTTTTTAGTGTTTCTTCTATGTATTCTATGTCGTGAATAAAAATACGCAGTTTTTTTATTTATCACACAAGATATTTATTTTGTTATGAAACATGAATTATAAAGAGAATGTTAAATAGTTCTCCAGAAACATGTGAATAATGTAGTTTGTAAATTAAAGGTCTACGATTTTCTGTAATATTTGTCTTCGGTTGATGCTTTTTGATCGTCGAGCAGTAGTCAGCCAACATCCTTGGACTCCATCTACCCTGATAACGCTTCTCCATCTTTGAAATGTCCTAATGGAACCTTATGGAACCTTTGAACCATATAATGTGATCCTTTCTTCCAATCAGTTAATTTTTTATATATGTTATGCAACAAATATGTGGACCCCAAGCTTTGTCTTGATGAACCACCGCAAAACTAAAATACTTGCAGTTATACTTTAAAATAAGATCATAATTTTTTTAAATATAACAAAATTAGGATCTTTATTATACAATTTCTCGAACTATTTGCACAAGCACAGAAGTTAAATAAAACCAAAACAATTTCAAATTAATAGCAAAAACAAATACACTCGAGAGCAATGAATCCGGGTCACTTAAAGAATGTTAAAAATCTCGGAAACTAAAAATGATTGGTTAATGCAATAAATTGTATTTAATAGACAATGTAATACTCCTTAAATGAAAGTAAAAAAAATATGAGTCACCATACATTTTATTAACACAAAATTACATAAAGAAAAAAACTGCTGATCTCTCCTTAAAACAAAAATAGGAAACATGAAATTTTTGAACTTTATTACGATTTTCTTGAATTTTAATACTTCGTATTGCCTCCTCGTGCTTCCATTACTGCGTTTACGCGGTTTGGCATGCTGTACACCAAGTTCCTTATACGATTTTGGGGAATATTCTCCCATTCCTCTGTGAGAGCAATTTTGAGCTCACGAAGCGTGATTGGGGGAGGGTTTCGTTGTTTTACGCATCTGCCTAGCTCGTCCCAAGCATGCTCGATCGGGTTGATATCCGGGCTGCGCGCTGGCCACTCCATACGAGTAATGTTCATCTCTTGAAGGTAGTCATTCACAATCCTACCTGTATGAGGTCGGGCATTGTCATGCATAAATATAGCATCCTCACCTAAATTGACCATAAATGGACCAACGTGATCATTGAGGATTTCTTCCACATATCTTACGCTAGTTAAAGAGCCGTTTTCTATGATCACCAGCTCTGTGCGACTTTCAGAAGAAATTCCGGCCCACACAAGTACAGACCCACCACCGTAGGCTACTTTTTCTTCGATGCATGCTTGCTTGAATCTTTCCCCTGGTCTTCGATACACTCTGTGTCTTCCATCGTGCTTGTAGAGCATAAATTTTGATTCGTCGGAGAACATAACTTTTGACCAATCTTCAATACTCCAATTTACGTGGCTCTGGGCATATCTTAGTCTTGAAATACGATGCCCACGCTCCAGTTTAGGGCCGTTTGCAGGTCTAAGGGGTTTTAAGTTAGATTCAGCAAGCCGACGTCTTACTGTCCATGCACTTGGGTTACTTCCTCCGAGGCGTCGAAACTGATTTGTGAGTTCAGTTCCTGTGAGAAAGCGATTTCGAAGCATGGTGTTCACCAAGTATCGGTCTTCTCGTGCTGTGGTACACCTGGTTCTGCCCGTTCCTGGTCTGCGTAGGTTAGAACCAGTTTCTTCGTAACGTCGGAGAACTCTTTGTACTGTTGACAGCGACACACCGACAGTCCTGGCTGTATCGCGCTGACTCCGGCCGGTTTCCAGCATTGTAAGTATTCTGGTGCATTCTTCAGGCGTAAGCGACATAATTTCAGCTTGAATAATGAATATAGAGCACTATCAACATGGTTTATGTACCCACATAAATGACAGATTACAAACAAAAGCAAAACCAAATGCTGTAATTTCGTAGTTCCATCTTCGAAAGTGGCCCTTTTTCAAATTTGATTTTTTTATGATATAACTTTACAATAACTAAGAAGTTTTAATACCTTCATTTAAGGAGTATTACATTGTCTATTAAATACAATTTATTGCATTAACCTAGCATTTTTAGTTTCCGAGATTTTTAGGATTCTTTCAGTGACCCGGATTCATTGCTCTCGAGTGTATATAGAACTCCTATTTTACGGCCATTTATATGTGTTTATCTCTACAATTCCGAAAATGAACTTGACCTCATCGCAAGAAAACTGAGGGGAATTAAAACAAAATAAGTGCATTTTCATAATGAGGGTAAGTAGTAAAAACGCAATCACCTATCAGAGTTTGTGTAGCATGAACACTGTTGCTCAGTGATTATACTTAATTATTTAAACAAATTAATAGCTTACCTAAATAATGCAACGGCTCCCAATAATTGTAAGTTTCATCACAATCAGACACATGTCCCCAGTATGCGGACACAACACGGGCAGCCAATAGCAAGCCTAGTGCCACTGCTCCACCAGGGTACGCTATACTGCGCAGGTCGGATGGGGCATTTGTTACAAGGAACTCCCTGAAAATTTTATTTGTGGATTGAGAGATGAAAGCAATAAGTTAGTACTACCTAACAGGTGTTTCTGAAGTTTTTCATAGGATAGTTTCCATTTGTTTACATAAGAGCTTAGATGCAATCTATTGTGGTCTTTGCGTTTTCATGTGTACACTACACTACTAAGACTTTGAATGTAAATTATCATAAAACAGTTGACATGATGTAAACAACTATTCTAATTATGTTGACCTAGTGGTCAGGACTGGGGAAATAAGCATCTGGGAATTAAATACAACCATGAAATGAACATTACACACAAAATATTATGACCCATAATATGAAGTAACTCGCAAACTGCCTCATTTTTTACTTGTCCTAAAAAAAGTAAACAGATTTACTTTTTAATAAACAATTTCTGATATTGTTAGCAAATGAAATCCCTTACAGTGCGGCCTTCGAAAGAATGCATTCTTGACGCCCGCCTGTCAGTTTCATACAAACAAATAGGTACCTGTTTTCCAAATTAGATCTTCAAGCCACGGTTTCCTAGAAGAGTGTTTCCGTCGTATTATATACCACAAACTACCACAAAGTGCAAAGTTAGACGGAGCATGTTGCTGTGCTGCCGTCACTACATGACGCTGGCAGAATAGTCGACACAGGCTCAATTGCCAAAAATGAAAAAATATTTGTACAGCCATCATTGTGTGTCCGTTCATCACTTTAGGAGGACCCTAAGCTTTATTAGTTACTAGAAATGTTGCTCTGACAGGTATCAGAAACGCATTCTCTTGACGACCGGACTGTATTTTGCAAAAAAATAGGATAGCAAGTATAATCTGGCCTTCCCTAAGTTATTATTGGTAAAATAATATAGTCTTTCATGACAAATATTTTCATGTTTAATTGCTTTATAATCATACTAGATTCCAATGGGATTTACCTAAATTTTGTTTGATCAATAGTCATAAACAAACAATAATTATTGTATAACGCTATTATTTCCCCATTTACAAAAAGACTGACATAATATCAGTGGCATTAAATCAGATTGACATTGACTGAAGAAGCATTTACTTACAAAAAAAAAAGTTAGCACTCATCTCGAAAATAGTTTTTGTTAGTATAGCATCATCACAGAACTTAGGGAGAGCATCATGCTTATTATAATTATTAACGTCAGCGGACTGTTTTTACCTTTGTTTGAGTACGGAAACGTCTGGATAAGCGCCAAACTGTAGTACCAGCAACAAATTAGAGCATTGATGAGCCAAATAAAAATTATTATAACCTATAAATGATGCCAAGTGTACCTTATAACAGTAAGCAAGTTTAGAATTTAATAATAGACACTAATAAAAGCGTTAATGTTTATAGAAAATTGGCTTTAATTACATACCCTTCGTTCGCTTTCCGCTTCCCTTTGCTGAAGCTTGTGGCCCTTTTAGCTCCGTTCTTATTGTGTATACTCCGTTGTCTAGCCGTGAGCGGCATTGTAAAGTTTATTGTTTCGTCTAAATTATTTAATTCATCAATGCGTAGAAAATTCGCGTAAATGTGAATTTATTTTCAGAATTAGACCATACGCGTTGTAGCTGCGCAAGTCAAAAGTGACACTGACTGACAATGACACTTGACAGCATTGACAGCAGACAGACTGACAGAACGAGTAACAGCCAGTAAAGTTGAGTGAATAATTTAATGTCTTTGACAGTCTTTGATTCACCTCAACATAGAGTTGTTCTTCAGCTTTCATGAGTTGTTTTTTTGAACTCATAATTTCAAGCTCGAAATAAATGCGTAACGCGCGAACATACAGCTTAGCTGTACTGTGTATCTGTGGTAGGTATATTTACTTCGTGATTGCAGGTACTCTACACATTTTTTTTTCGTAAGTATTATGGTAATTATATGTTACTTAGATTTTCCCGGGTTTTCCCGGTTTCCGAATAGTTTAATAGGTATAATTGGACGTAGTTTAGCAGAAAGGACTCAACCCACAAAAAGTAATTTTTGAGTTATCGAGATTTTAAGTTTAGGTGTGTATTGCTGCAATGATGTTACAGTTGGAATATTTTGGTTGGAGACAATTTTGTTATATTAAATATAGACCTGCTTCTTTCAAGTTGAATTTATAAAAAAACTGCTTGGGTAGTTTGGGTTATTACAGTGGTTTGTAGAAAAATACCCGTCTTTATGTGGGTTGGTTCGCATCATAAAAGATTCAACCTTATCTTTGTAGTATCACGGATCTTTTTTGCTGAGTGAAAGAACAAACTTTTAGGAGCTCTTTGGCATACATAACTCATTTTTGACCATAGTGTGGGTTGAGTCCTTTCTGCTTAACTACGTCCAATTCACCAACGGAGCAGCATAGCACAGATGCGCGTATCGCGTTCACACATTTTGAACAACAAAGTAGCAACTAAGCGACAAAATAACATCTTGCCTGTATTTTTATAGCACCAATCGACAGTCCATCAGAAAAAGTTAAAATCTCTCTCTCAAACATTACATCTTAAAATGTGGCAGGGACATTGACGCGCAACACGATACCATGGAATCAGTACACGATTCTGATCCCCGCTGCGTTGAAATTTTACGTAGTTTAGAGCACTGCCATACATATTGACCGCGTCGGTATTGCACTTTCTTAGGAAACAGCAAATTTTTTTGTTTCATAATCGATAAAACATTACCACGCTGGGGGGTCTAAAGTGCGCGCAAGCAAAGAGTAATTTATGTAATGCACGCAAGTTTTTGCGGCATATACCTGATATAAACGTCGAGGTGGAGGCAAACGATTATTTCATATTCTGGCCGCGAGCACATAATTTGCGCGCACTTCAGAATCGTGTGTTGAATTCATGGTTAGTTAGAGTGTGCGCGTCGATTTTCCTGCCACTGTGTATACTGCAAGAATGAATTGATGATGAATTGTTTCCGCTATAATAAAGGCGCCTTGGCAAATTGAATTTGCAATAATAATAAACCCCACTGCCGTATCTCTACGTTGACGTCGTGGTGGGGCTTGCACGCTCCTGAACTCTGGGTCTGTACCGGTAGAGTTTACTTTGCCGAAACAGGTCTAGGGTGAGGAATCAGACCAAGAGAGATACAGAAACCCGCAGGGCAGCATGTGGCAAGCTGAGAAGTCTTGTTCCTCACCTCTGGCTTGCCTTTATTGGCCGGCTAGAGTGAACAATGACGAGGAACAGAGCTCCCACGTCTTACTTGCCTTTATTGGCTGGCTTGAGTGGAGATTCGCAAGAGCAAATGTGCTCTGAGAAAGGAAGTATTCCAGTAATATGCTGGTAGGGATCTTGACCGTACTTCCGGGATTGTCCTGATAGCCGTGGGATACCTCTCCACTCCTCATAAGCACCTCAGGACATGTTGCCCTCTTGTCGCTACGACACTATGTGCTAGCGACCGTTTTCGGGGCCCCATTATTGAGTGTGCAAGTCACCCGCTGCTATTTTATATACATTTTTGGTCAGGCAGAGGCCATAGTCTTTCCATAGTCCTAGATAACCAGTCCACTTAAGCTACCCAAATCCAAATCATAGCCCAATATCTTTGTTACCATATCCTGCAATAGTCCTACACCAACCGGAGGTTGTCCTTGGGTGTACTTGTATAGTCCAAACAGGGATAATCGTCGGTTGATGCCTCATTTAATTAAAAACGTCTAACAGGCCTCTGCGAGTTGGCTTCGGCCCGCCGTATGCCTGCCAAAGGTCTGGGATCCCAGGGTCCCGAGAAATATCAAGAGACGTAAAAATAATAATAATTATTTAATGCAAGTACCAAGGCTCATAGTGTTAGTAACAATATACTTACAAAAAACATTAACACAGAAACATTTTGTGACATCACTGCTGCAAGGTGACAGGCCCAGCCGATACCTTGCAGCACAAACGCACAATCTAGCCTGCTTGCTACCATAGACAGGATGATGTTGTTGCTGCCCCACACCCTACTAACCAGGGATGCGCGCCGCTTCCGTATCACAGTGTAGAAGCAGTCAACGTGAGCTTCAACAAACATCCCTGATGCGCTGCAGTATCTGGGCAACCCCATCAGCACCCTGAATGCGTTATTGTATTGAACACGAAGGGCGCTGTATGATTGTAATAAGTCATTAGAATAGAATATAGAATACTCTTTATTATGTACACCATAAAAATTACAGATATAAATGTAGAAAAAAAGTAAATAAATGCCATTGTTTCAGATTTAGATGTTTCAAAGTGCAATGTTAAAGTGCGTGCAAAATAAGTCGCGGCCGAAATCGGAAATATTAATTGTTTGCCGCCATTTCGATATTTATATCAGGTGGCAAGAGTGTGCGGTGTTCCATGTTTTCCAAAGTAAATAATCGCCATCATTATGTCAAAAGTGTTGGCAATAGACTTGAAGGTCAAACACGCGCGCACTCCAAAAATATAGGTGTTGATATGAACTGGACTTGTTGTCGACACAACGAAGACGAACAAGAAGATAATATCCCTCGATAAAACAATATTTTGTTGAATTTGTTGCTTTAGACTTAGAGGATATAGTACGATTCAAACTTAATGGCGGCTGTGAAGTGCGCTATTCGCTGCGCAGTACCTCACCCCTCATCCCCGCTGACACGTGAATTGGTTACTGCGCAGCGACTCGCCTCATGTTCTGCGCTGCATCGTACTATACCATGCATGGGAGATTTACACTGCCTATGAAGGTTTGGCATAACTAGACCATACTAACCACGGGCCCATAATGTACTTGCATCCGCCAATGAATTGAATAAAACAAAACGATCAACATTTATATACATATTTATTAGTTAAAATATTTATAAATACAGTGTTGGTACAACACACCAGTCATACATTTTACCTACAAAGGTATTCCCACGTTATGTAGCATAATAATATTGTATTACTTTACAATAGGTACAGTCAACCGCACATCATTGGTGATATGCTAGTGCAAATCATACCACTTAATGCGCTGTTGACTATACATAACACAGAGTAGACAGCTAATGGAGTTTTAATTAAAATCATTCCCACCGTATTTGCGAGACGCGCGGAAATAAAGCGTTTCTCGATACGTTCTACAGGGAACGATGCGACGCTCTGATAGCCGACCAATAGTCGAGTTCAGACCTGTAGAGCCGTTTCTATCGGCTCGACCGGTGTGGACCCAGCTTTTTCTTAACTACATACTTGTCGTAAAGCTACAAAATTCATATTATTATTACTTATTTTGTAAATACTGGAGTAGTATTATCAACATTAACATTGTAATTAAATACGTTTATAAGTCAAAGGAAATTTTTATAAATGCGCCACCAAAACTCTTTTGCTGGTATTGTAATAACGGAAATATTGTAGTTGGCGAAAAAGGGTACAATAAAAATTTCCTATGTCTTATAAAAAAATTGTTGAGCTACTGGGGTTATTCTAATTACCTAGAGTAGTAACATGATCGATGATACATTCAAACAACGGGGCCCTATGTTCAGGGATGTTCGATTTCAACAAGTATTGATACTGGTACTTATAACAGTACGCAAAACAAAACGAAAGAAATAAATGTATTACTGATATTTTCCATTCAATGCTACAGTTAGTAATCGAAATATTTTTTGATTAAATATAGTTTCGCTTATATCAAATAAAAAATATCAAATAATCATATTATCTTGAATCGAATCAACCCTGCCTATGATTTAAAACATTAAAATCATTCTATGACTTTTAAATTCATATTTGAGCTGCTCATAATTCTTTTGTGCTTTTAAGAGCATTTTCTAAGACTTGGTAGTTCTAATCATTCAACAATGGAGATGGTTACTAGTGAGTAATCTGCAAGGCATTTAATGGGTACAGGCTATGATGAGTACTAGTAGTGACTATAATCAATACTACTTAAAGTCTGCGCAAATCAATGGGAAGCTGTTAATTTTATAACAGTTAAAATTCAACTTTATTCCCGTTGGAATATAGCTCTTTTAACGCATTCACTGCTGATTTATTAGCGAATTTAATACCTGACATTAAAAGCTGCAACTCATTGGTTTGCGCAGACCAATAAACTAGCGAGTCTAACACGCTAACAGATATGTTTATAACAATTCGAGCAGCTCAAACTTGATTAAATTTTACTACAAATTAAAAATGTTGTTTTAATTTTTTCGCCTCGACCGCACTACTGTCCACCCAGGGTCTCCGTCTTCATCCATTGGTTCTGGCTGTTGATTTCTGTTTGATGAAGATGCTGCTGCTCCATTCATGTTGTTATCTGGGCCTTCATCTTCTCCGCTACTGTCTGTTGAGTCGTCATCTGGGTTGCCGTGGCACTGGAAAAAGAATGAGTGAACTTGTTATATCTTTTTGTAACACAAAATGTTTCAGCTAGTGTCTAAGATTTTTCCCTCAGCTAGCGTCGCGTCGTGGTCACTCAATGACAGTTGTTCCTAGGTGTGTGAACACTCCATTTATGTTATACTCTGTCGAAAATATATATTTTTATGCATTTTTTTAGGTAGTAGTTGATAAAACTTACCTGTGGTGGTACAGATTGATGTATAGGCTGGCTGAGCCATTTCTGGCACTTTGGCATTGCATCAAGTCTAGCCCGCAGCTCGTCATGCAGCCCATCTTTCAGAAGACTCAGAAACTGCAGCAATAAAATTGCTACTTCTGGAAACAATAAATATATTATGCTGAGTCTCAAGTCTTACATAAAATGTGAATAAAAAGTTTATTTAAATTGTATGATTCTCTGTAAAGAATAAGCCACCAGAAGTGTGCAGCATTTTCCTATTACAACAAAAGCTTCGTCAGCCATATAAATATGAGCTCATCAATAATTTTATTGATAAGCTCATGCTGTGAAAGACAAGGATGAAGACCGGTTTTGTGCTTGTTGCATCCAAATCAAAAAATCTAAATCAAAATATTTTATTTTACATAAACCTACATGGGCACTTATGAAAAGTCAGAAGCGAAGTGCATGGTTCCAGTTGGTTGTTTCTTATGGAAAAGAGCAGGCAAGAAACTCCATGTTTACTCTTTTAAAAATGATTGGCATTTACAATGTTTTCAAATTAAAGTGTTAATAGGTATGGGAGGACAGTGCAGGCCTGTCAACAAGTAACAGATACATAACAAAACATAAAATGGTCTACAAATCGACAGTCTACAAGTTAGGCCTACAACATTCTTACGTAAGTGTGTAAAACTATGGACCAGAATTGTCTGAAATAAATAAATTATTATTATTTATAAAAGACAAATAAAATAATAAAAATAAAAGTTTATTTAAACCAAATGACATGCTTGTCATTACAACTGTAACAAAACTGAATTAAAATCCTGTCTATAACAGCCATTCGTAAAGAGCCATCCACCGGATTTATCTGACCTTGACCATGTCATCGTCCCATCTTGTACTGGAAGTACTGGAAGACAGAATTAGAAGGCCGCCCAGGCCTTCTAATTCTATGTCTTCCAGTATATAGTCAGCACTCCAGAACCTTTCGGCCCCATCAGCAGTTCATTCTGCGATCAATGTGGCTTGCCCACTGCCACATAAGTTTGGCAATTCTTCGTGGCTATGTCAGTTGCGTAGGCAATATTATAATTCATATTTACCTTTAGGAGAGTCATCATGGCAAACAGTTTCAAACTCCTCATCCATCAGATCTTCTATAACTTCAACTAGTTCATCTCTATCCACCACGTTCTCAACACAGTATCTTGCTATGTAGACTGACATTAGTTGCGCTGTCTGTAATGTGCAGAAAAACATAATGAATGCAACTATTTTTTTAAGTGAAAACTTCTTTAGCCGCATTGATTTTTGGTAGCGGCAAAACTTATGGGTTCACGTCAACGACATGCTAATGGGACGTGTTGCGCCAGACTGGCGACGCGCAGCGACCTGTGTGCACTGTGTATATTTTAGGATTTTCACTTTTGTCGACAGTCCCCATGACTGGATATTTTTTCTTTAATTAATTACTAGCTGTCTCGACAAACATTGTCCTGTCCAAATTTCAATAGTTCCTACAAAATCCCAAAGAAAAAAGAATGATCAGTTTTCCCGAAATCGATAATTTTCGGGGAATCTTTTCCTATTTTTCTTTCCATGTACACCTAATTCAGACTATAAGAATGTTTGAAACAAAAAATAGACAAATCAGTTTTTCAGTGTTTCAGTTAGTCAGTGTTTCTAAAGTGAAGCGTTAACCAATGGACACCCATTTAATTTTTGTATTGTTCCGATTTCGAAGGGATTTTAAGTCAGTCTGTCTCTTCTTGATTCCAATGCAGCACAGATGAATGATAGACTGATAAAAAAGTTTAGCATCACATGAAATTAATAAAGCGCAGTGGACGAAACTGATAGTGTACAGGGAACTCCAATTATTTTTTTACTTTTTTTTGGGTCATAACTTCATAAGACACTACTTAATAGTGTTTTGGATAAATACTTTTTTGATGAGAGTATATATATATATCTATCCTGGAATAGTTCTACCTCAATTTACGCAAGGCTGGACAAAAATGTGGTTGAATGGATAGACAGCACTGGTGTCACATAGTTGCTGAAAAAAAAACTGTAATAAGTACCAAGAATAATAATAACTACTTTTTTTCCTTTTTGGCAACTGAGCCAATGTCGACTATTCTGCCAGCGTCATGTAGTGACGGCAGCACAGCAACATGCGCCGTCGAACTTTGCACTTTGTGGTAGTTGTTAATTGATAGTTTTAGTAGCTGAGAGGACAAGACAAGTTTTTTTTTAAATAACATGTTTTCTTTTTTTAAATATTTCTTAATAGATTAATTACTCTATTATAAAACGACACAGACATTCACAGGGTTATAATTATTATTTATTACACACCAGACTACATTTTTATATCATTGTCATTTAAAAATTTTGCCAGGATTTGGATTAGTTTAGGCGAAAAGTTAGTCAAGAGGGAATGGAAGTTAGTAGGAAGGGTGATATTAATTTTGGGAAGCATATGGTACAAATCGAAAGATTTGGAATTTGAAAAAAGATATGATCCAGAGTACCATCGTCAGGACCGCATTCGCACAGTGAATTGTCACGAACACGAATCTTATTCAGGAATACTGCAGCAGTGACCGAGTCTTAGCCTACACAAGGATGAAACAGTTCTTTTGGATAATTTAGTGCATTTAAAAACCCAAAGTTTCCGCTGGAGATAACTACTTTGATACTTCATTGTTGAACCGTTCAGGTGACTTTAATTTGTTTGGTATACATCATTCTGACTTTTACTTCCACATGAGATAGCTCAATGTTACCAGACTTATGATAACATGATCCAAACAAAGCTCAGATATTAATAAACTTAGTGTCTGTTAATGTAAACAACTGTGAACTTCTATGATTAATGTAACGTACCAATGATCTTCTTCTATTAGTATATAGTCGAAAATTTGTTCAAAAGTGCTGCATGCACTTAAACAATAAATTGCACATACTGTTGACCTCAGTAGTATGCACATACAATTTTTTATTGTTTCCTTACTTTTTCTATATTATATTGCGTCACATTAGATTGATTATACATATTAACTTTAAATATATTTACCTTTTCGCCCCCGGGCGCTCCCATTCCATGTTCGACAGCGAGCTGCAGCGCTGTCCAGTTGTTGAGCACTAAGTCTACAATCGGTTTAAAGTCGTCGTACAACATTATCACGGTTTTTTTATTTACTTTAACTTAATAAACAGAGAAATTGGTACATCTCACATTTTTATAACCTCTTTACGGTGTTTTATCGATTAGACATGGAAATGGAGTGACAGCTGTCCGTGACAAGTCAAATATTTTGTTCGGAAACTATAGATCAACATGAATGAACTTAAAAACTTTTTTACAAAAAAAACAACCGACTTAAAAAAAACACTAAACAGCGAAAAATATCTCTAAATTTCCGAAGTCGCATCAGATTCTGACTTGGAGACAATGGGACCACCTCGAGAGTATACCCTTTCAAACAAAAAAATAATTTTCAAAATCGGTCCACAATTGACGGAAAAATCGGTGAACATACAGAAAAAAAGAAAGGTACATGCAGTCGAACATAACCTCCTCCTTTTTGGAAGTCGGTTAAAAATTAAATAATATTCATAATGTTTACCATTATAATTTCATTTGGAACAAGGCATTCTCAATTTACTAATTACAAAAAAAAAGAGACTAATAATTCGAGTTACCTGAATTTTTTTATTCAACATTGTTTGATTTTGACCAAAAACACCAAAAGAATGGCGGCAAATTCTTCTTTCAACCGTCATCTCACTCATTCTATTCATTATTCATTCGCTATGACTCGTTCGTTCAATCAAAAATTTTGTAAACAAATCTCGTTGAGGTTAAACGTTCATAATATTAGGAAAAGGATGTAATTCACGTTTTTAGAGTAATATCTGTATGTTATTAGTGTTTCTGGATATTGAAAAATCCTAACATAATGACCGAGGACATAAGTGTTACGTTCATAATACCGAAAGACTGCCCATCTGAAAATGAATGTTCGGAGGACATGCAACTCGCCTTTGTCGTAAGTTAAAAACTAGAAATTGTTATAAATCGGCATCTAAAATACTTTCCTTAGCATCTCAAATGGGATGGTAACTAGATAGATGAACAAAAAAATGGCAATAGGTCTCGTAATGCTAAAGAAATGGACGACCTGATGATAGCTATCATCATGCTAAAGTTTGACCACCAACAATGCTAATAACTATCTTATCTATTCGTAAACACGTCGAAACCTTGAAAAACCATTCACTTGATATGAATAAACATTTTTTAATTTGTTTACCCATTGCTTTATGTTACCTCCTGCAGTATTTGCATTTTATTTATAATCAAAAATAAGTTTTCATTACTTGCGAAGTATGCTTGTTTTCAACAATTTTGTATATGCTTGCAGACATGTGAACAGCATTGCGGTGGTGGGCTCCAAGCACGATGGGTGCATGAGAGCCAGTGGACAAAATTTGATGGGCTCACAAAAAGAGATGTCTTTGTACTGACTGAATTTGAAGGAGTGCTCTATGAAAAGCTACAGGCTACTAAGTGTTTGTAAGTTTAACCATATATACTAATATAATTAAGCTGAAGAGTTAGTCTGTTTGAACATGCTAATCTCTGGAACTACCAGTCGGATTTGAAAAAATATTTTAAATTAAAATCTCTGTGTAGATACCTCTCACAGAAATTTCAATATTAAAGACATGTGAATTTTAAAATATTCCCCAATTTTACAAAAATACTGAAACATACTTAATTCTTTATTTCTTACCAAAATCATTAATTTGAATTTTAATTGCTCTTTGCAGTGAAACACTGCAAATAGCTCATTAAAGTATTTATACTTATGTGTCTCATTTGTAAAATAATTAGCCTAAATAATTAAAAATGCTACCCAAAGACACTATTCCACGTGGACGAAATCGCGGGCACAGCTAGTAGGGCACAGGTAGTATACATAAATTATAACTAATCATAAATTCAACACAATAGCCCTGAAAGTTTTCTCCCAAACTACTAACACGGTACTAGCGTGAGCAGCTCGGGCCCTCATGCCCCGCACGATTGCCCTGTCTAGACATCTTCGTCAGACGACTGTATGATGTATAGACTGTGGTAATACTGTTTTACAATACTCCTTGGTAAGACTGTTTGTCAGACTATCGGGCTTCAGACGACCCGTAACGACTGTCAAAGATCCACGAATGACAGCCAGGACTTATGACTTAATGTGCTTTCCCAGGCACGGAGGGGTCTCGGTATTTTAACCCATCCACGACCGAACCGCGGCAAGCGTAGCTGAACCTGATTGATCAACCCGTGCGGCTGTTATTACTTAGATAGTAGTATCTAATACATATTCTATCCTCAGATTGGTTGGTCCTCGCTGCCTATCATGCTGCCTGACAGAAGGTACTCCAATACCATCAGGTCCACAACCTGTCTTCACAATAGCCATGAGAGGCCTGGTGGTCACTGCTAGTGGATTGTCAAAGCCACAGAAGGTAACATTAATTCTGCAACATTAATAAATGTTATGGTGTTATGTATTTTATATTACTGTATTTAAGTAGTGCTGTATTTAATTAGTACTGTATTTAAGTAGTGCTGTATTTAATTAGTACTGTATTTAAGTAGTACTGTATTTAAGTAGTACTGTATTTAAGTATACTTACTATTTTAGTGGTGGCCTAGTGATTACGAGTTGTAAGTCGTAGGCTCGAACCCTGACAGGTGCTGTACTTTTTGTAAATTTTTTCATCACCACTGCTCTCAAAACGAGGAAGGTAGAAGAAGGAAAACATTGTGAGGAAACTGACATGTTCTAGAACAAAAAAATCGAAGACATATGACATCTACCAATCTGCACTGGGCCCGCGTGGTAGATTACAGCCCACTCCTTCTCGAAGAGAGGAGACCTGCGTGCAGCAGTGGGTTCATTATAGTGCTTATGCTAAGGTTACATGCACGCAGTTTTTAAATAAGCATTGTCATACTTAAACTTACCATCTTACTTATCTTTTGACTTTAATTTCACTGTTTTTTCAGGAAGAAATAAAGAGGAAAGTACATTGGATGGGTGGCATTTACAGCACAGTTCTAACAGATGACACCACACATCTAATATCAGACACTGTGCTTTCTGATAAATATGTTGTAAGTACTATTTTTCGTTATAATTGTATCTTTATGTTATGTACGCCCGCATATGTTAGAATTTATTTCTGTAAGTAGGTTTGTACAAAAACTTTTACATGTCAATCATATTTTGAAAACTAGATGAGGTCGGCGTTTCCTATCTTACTACTCTGATAAGAAAGGCCGAAACAAACTCAGTGGTAACAGTCTCTTTTAAAGTCGAGACATAATCTTGGTCAGATCATGTGAAGCCCATGTAGATTGGTGTCTGAAATGGTCTTTTGAGGAAAAACCACCTAGATTGAGTGGACCTGTCCAGTTAGTGCACACATGTGTCAGTAATCGTGCAGCTCAACTCAGAACTTAAGGACCTCAACAATTGCCTGCTGAATGCTGATTGATAATCACTTACAATGTCTGATAAGATTTTTGACAAACCTGCAGTAAAAGATCTCCCACAAAAAAATATATTTTCCAGAAATCAATAGAAAAAGGCATCCCAGTGTTGGCTATAACCTGGATCGAGGCAGTCTGGGAGGCGTCCCTCCGTCTTAACGTCAGTGGTGCGTCACAAGACTTCCTTGTCCACCGCCTGCCTCCATTCACCAACCTACAAGTGACCACGTCAGGGATTCCTAAGAAGGACAAACAGCTGATTATGAAGCTGGTTCATGAACAGGGAGGGATTTTCTCTGGAGCCTTCCAGAGTGAAACCACTGATGTTGTGGTGTTGACCAAGTTAGTAGTAAATGCTAATTAAAAAAAAACCGGCCAAGCGCGAGTCGGACTCGCGCACGAAGGGTTCCATACCATTTTCTATTGAGTTGATTGAATGAAAGGTAAATTGCGGTTTACGATTTACGACGTTTTAAAAAAAAACTACTTACTAGATCTCGTTCAAACCAATTTCCGGTGGAAGTTTACATGACAGTGTACATCATATTTTTTTTTTAGTTTTATCATTCTCTTATTTTAGAAGTTACAGGGGGGGGGGGGGGGGGGCACACATTTTACCACTTTGGAAGTGTCTCTCGCGCAAAAAATTCAGTTTAGAAAAAAATTATATTAGAAACCTCAATATCATTTTTGAAGACCTATCCATAGATACCCCACACGTATGGGTTTGAAGAAAAAAAAAAATTGAGTTTCAGTTCTAAATATGAGGAACCACCAAAATTTATTGTCTTTTTCTATTTTTGTGTGAAAATCTTAATGCGGTTCACAGAATACATCTACTTACCAAGTTTCAACAGTATAGTTTTTATAGTTTAGGAAAAAAGTGGCTGTGACATACGGACGGACAGACAGACAGACATGACGAATCCATAAGGGTTCCGGTTTTTGCCATTTGGCTACGGAACCCTAAAAAAATGATTTCTAATATCATAGATGATATAGTGAACTCAGAATACAAATGCCTGTATGTCGAGTCCAATGTCAGTTCAGGTTGCTTGGTAGTTCGGCGGCATCCATTATATTAGGTCTTTACCTATGAAATTGCCGTTCTGCAGTACTGGCCATTTCAAATCAAAATAATTTTTGTTTGGCTAAGAATTCTAATTTCAAATTAATTTTATTTTAAAAACATGGATTTTTTTTTCTAAAAGTAGTCATTTCTTTATTGATTAGTGTTACATTTTCATCGCATTTCAATCTTTTTCGTCATCATGGATACGTTAAAAATTCGAGTAATTATGGAATATGAGTACCGTCGTGGCAGCAACGCGGCACAAGCGGCACGCAACATCAACGACGTTTACGGAGCTAACACTACAAACCAACGCACCACCTGTTATTGGTTTGCTCGCTTCCGTTCTGGAAATTTCGACCTGAAAAATGAACCTCGCGGTCGTCCGAAGACTTTGGTCGACAATGACGAATTAAAGGCGATTGTGGAAGCTGATGATACACAATCTACGGCTGAATTAGCAGCAGCTTTCGACGTTAGCGTCAAAACAATATTGGTCCATTTGCGTCAAATTGGCAAGGTAAAAAAGCTTGACAAATGGGTGCCCCACGAACTCAATGATCGCCAGCGCGAAGTACGCGTCGAGACGTGCCTTGCACTGCTCAACAGACACACAAATGAAGGAATTTTGAACCGCATTGTTACCTGCGATGAAAAATGGATTCTGTTTGATAACCGTAAGCGCTCAGCAAGTTGGTTGGATCCTGGTTCAGCACCTAAACAATGCCCTAAACGAAAACTTACCCCTAGAAAAGTGATGGTCACTGTTTGGTGGTCTAGCGCCGGTGTGATTCATCACAGCTTCTTACCAAACGGGGTGAGCATTACTGCAGATGTGTACTGTGAAGAACTGAACACAATGATGGAGAAGCTGGCGCATCTCCAACCAGCATTGGTCAATCGCTCGTCTCCGCTGCTCCTGCACGACAACGCGCGACCTCATACTGCACAGCAGACGGTCTCCAAGTTGCAAGAACTGGGGTTGGAAGCTCTCCGTCATCCGCCCTACTCACCAGACCTTGCGCCTACAGACTACTACTTTTTCCAGAATTTGGATAACTTCTTGGCGGGAAAAAAATTTAATACCCGAGAGGCAGTACAAAATGCCTTTGAAGAATTTGTTGCCTCCCGTCCAGCTGATTTCTTTAAGAAGGGCATCAATAAACTGCCACTGCGATGGCAAAGATGCATTGATTGCATGGGTGATTACTTCGATTAATACAAATAAAAAATTCATGAAAAAAATTCGTTTAAATTTTTTCATACAAAACGGCAATTTCATAGGTAAAGACCTATTATTCGTACTTTTTTGATGTCGATATTTGTAGGCTCTTCGAATGAATTGGATACCTAGCAAACTTATTTCTACAGCTCTTTTGAAGATGTTAATGATCTTAACAAAAGCTTTCGACTTCGTAAGTGTCCATATTTTGCATCCATATAACAGCTTGGGCAGAACACCAGAATCCATATTCGTATCGAATCGTTTTCATTTGAGATGTGATTTTAGGTTGTATGAATGAATAAATAACTAACTTTTCAGAGAAGGCATCGGCAGTGAGAAATATAAAGCCGCTTTAGAGTACGGCAAAGCGGTAGTCTTACCGTCATGGATAAAAGATTCAGCGGCTAAGGGTGTGGCACTACCACTAGCTAAATACAGAGTCGCCGGCGCATCAACGTCTTCACCTCTCGCTGAATCGCGCTTGCCTGATATGAGTGAGTTATTTTATTTTACGTGTATTTGAGATTTTTGTCCTGGTAGTTAGTGGTTTACCCTGCCTTTTAGTTGTGTCTTGCAAAAAAATGTTTACCGGCTATTTAATAGTATGTCCTGCTATTTTATAGTATGTCCTGCTATTTTATAGTATGTGCTGCTATTTTATAGTACGCCATACTATTTTATTGTATGTCCTGCTATTTTATTGTACGTCCTGCTATTTCATGCTGTGAAGTTTGATCAAATGTGACATTATTTTCTACAGGTTTAAACTTCTCCCGTATCACAAACTTGAGGCCGCCCAGCAATTTTGTAGACGAAACCAGATCAGCAGACGCGACCATGGTGTCCGGTAAAATAAAGGTATGAGACTAATAGTAAATGGAAGAAGAGAGAGTGATTTCACCACTAAATTATCGTCGACATAAGATGCTATAGTGACAAAACTCTGATTTAATTTTGATGTGAAACATCTATAGCCGTGGGTAAACCGATTGTTAGCGTGACGACGCGACGCCACGGTATTTTTCTTTACAAAATAGACTTTGAATATAGGGTAAATAAGAATGAATTTGCAATGTTAACCTTCGTTTGCCACGCTATATTTATTTACAAAATAGACCTTGAACATAGGGTTAATAAGAACGAATTTGCAATGTTAAGCTTCGCTTGCCAAGGTCAGTCTTTGGATGGGTGACTATTTTGATTATATTGAGTTTTAACTTGATTCGTTCGCAATAGTGAAGCCTCCAGGTTAAGCAGCGCTTGCCAAGGTCAATCTTTGGATGGCTGATAATTTTGATTCTTGATTAGCTCGCAATAATGAAGCCGCCAGGTTAAGCAGCGCTTGCCAAGGTCGGTCTTTGGATCGGTGACCATTTTGATTCTTGATTAGCTCGCAATAATGAAGCCACCAGGTTAAGCAGCGCTTACCAAGGTCAGTCTTTGGATGGTTGACCATTTTAATTTTCGATTAGCTCGCAATAATGGAGTCGCCAGGTTAAGCAGCGCTTGCCAAGGTCAGTCTTTGGATGGGTGACCATTTTGATTCTTGATTAATATTTTTTTTAATTTTTAATTTTTGTATTTTATGAAAATAAATGTTTATTAAATAAACAGTCATCATTTTCTGGAAAAAATCGTAATAAGTTATTTTTTCATTATGCCATATTTAGTTCCTGTCGTAATCTGTTATTTTTAACCGACTTCACAAAAAGGAGGAGGTTCTCAATTCGTCCGTATGTTTTTATTTTTTTATGTGTGGTAGCTCATAACTTTTTTCTGGGTGAACCGATTTGGATGATTCTTTTTTATTTGATAGGTGGTGCTTCACATGTGGTCCCATTTAAATTTGATCAAGGTCTGACCAGCAGTTTTTGAGTTATCCTTAATACTGCATATTTTGCCACTTAGTTTATATGGATGATGTGTTAATAATTTCCTGTCACTGTTATTTAAACACAAAGAAGTGGTATAAGAATTTGTGTGGGGTAGGTACTGCAAGTAAAAAGTGAAAAATAAAAACTTTTTTACAAAAAAACAACCGACTTCCAAAAAAAAACACTAAAAGTCGTGAAAAATAACTTTAATTTCGGAAGTCGGTGGCCAAAAACGAAAATACAAAACCAAAGACACCGACTACCGCAATTAAAGTTATTTTTCACGACTTTTAGTGTTTTTTTTGGAAGTCGGTTGTTTTTTTGTAAAAAAGTTTTATGCATATTGCTTGTACAAAATAGTTTCGATGTTTCACATCTGCCAGGCGTCCCGCGATGGCACAATATTATTTTATGAAGTGATAATTTGAGTATTTATTTCAGTTCACGCAAGATACGAAGAAAACTGATGTTTCGATTGACAAAGAAATATTGACGGCATTAGAGAACCTAGACATGAGTCTCGTCAAAAAGGCTGGTCCTATATTTGATGGATTTTGTGTAAGTAAAAGCAATCTATACTTACAGGGTTAAATTTCAAAGAACTGTCAAATTTTCAAAGATGATTCAGAATCGATAACATTTTCAATTTGTTTTTTTTTTCAACTATTATTACAATGTTTTGTTAGAAGTGATATATTATTCACGACAGTAAAAATATCAAACTTCACATTTGAAACTTAAAGTAACAATTCAAATCAAAAATCAGATATTGGAACGCGCATTAAGAAAGGGTTGCGGCGTGAGAGGTAGGGATGCGTAGACGACCCATGTACGGGAACTAATTCAATAATGCGGATTCCTCTTTATGTGTGAGCGTTGCCGAATTGTTAAAAGTACTTATAAGCGCATGCTAGTTTATTAAACTAAATAGATTTCCACACGTTCTGTTTTAGAAGCGGATAGAACAAACAATTCGGTAAAAAAAACATAAATTGAAAATATTATCGATTCTGAATCATCTCTGAAAATTTGGCAGGTCTTTGAAAACTAACCCTCTATGAACAAAAATGAAATGCTGATCGTTGGTAAGCGCATCATTTAAGCACGGTTGGACCGTATTTTTCTTTTAAATTGTTCGTAATAGTACGAATTAGATTCATATACAGAAGAAAATTTGGTAAAGTTTCCCGGTAAATTTTCTGATTCAGGAAAAATAGAATGTACTTTTTTTCTAGAGGATTTTTGTATGAATTATTGAAATTTGGACAAGACAATGACTGTCGGAACAGTTAATGTATAATAATTTTCTTGAAGATATTTACGGAAACATTTTCTCCTTCTACTTTGTTGAGATATTTTTATTTCATCCTTGTGTCCAACTATTGTTTTGTGCTACTGCACAATACATTCATATAAGATGTGAAATCATTTCCATTTCTGAAAAGTCAGATAACTAGAATCCGAAGCTCGGAACATTTAGACCTCTTTGCCGTACTTCTCGTAATTTTTGATAACATTGAAGTTCCTGAAAGCTGTATATTGTTTATGTCTACCAGATCTGGGTAACCGGCCTGGAAGGCATCGCTCGCGAGCGTGCCGCGGCATGCGTGTCACGCTGCGGTGGCGTGCGGTACGACGCCGCACACCCGCGCGTCACGCACGCCGTGGCCGCCAGCACTGGCGCCGCGCACGCCGTGCTGAGGGAGCTGCCCGCTGTGCCAGTACTGTCGCCGCTGTGGCTCGTGAAGAGTGTGCAGGCGGCACTGGCGCTAGACGAGGCTCAGGTATGTGTAGTGTATGTCACGCACGCGGTGGCCGCTGACTATGAATAAGTTTCAGAGCGAGCGAATTGAGCTTGGGAAGATAAGGTGGCCGGGACACGGATGTTACGTTCTAAGCGAAAGGCCTCGGCTAGTAAGCGAGCGAACAAGGCCCTGTTATCGTAGTGGATGACAGCTTGGTTCGCTAGCTTCGCTTGAGGGTGTTCGCGGGTTTCTAAAAAATATATTGCGTTTATAGTATTTATTTGGATCTACATTTTATTCTTAGAAACGTTATGCTTTAGTTCCTGATTGATACAAAGCCCATTAAACTTATTAATATATTGTTACAACAGTTCTTAATAGACACAAAGCCAGGCACTCCGGCCAAGTCGAGCGCTCGCAAGCCGCGGCTGGAGCCAGCTTCACCGATGAGCAAGCGGAACTTGGCGCTACTGCGGCGAGGGCCGCTCGACTTGCCGCCGCCTACTCCTGCAGTTGAAGAGCCTCAAGATGAGCTTGTCAACCATTATCTTAGTCGTAAGTATAAATATAATTTGGCCAGGTTTCAAACGCAATTTTATTTTCTCTCGTAAATTTCTAGAATTAGCGGAATGATTGAATGATCTCTTTATTTGCTAGAACATTATGTATGAACATGGTGTCTGGAGTTTATTTAACGTCAAACTATTCGACGGCAAATGGCTTGTTGGATATATAGAAATACTAGCTGTTGTCCGCGACTTCTACTGCGATCCGGGATGAAAAGAAGCCTGTCTTTGCCCAGCACCCTTGTTGGGTAACACCCTATCAATCAGAATCATTATGAAGGATATTGCTAATCTATTGCTTCATATGTTCGAAAAATGTGTCTGCTCAACAACATAAATAACGCAATGAATGTTGTTGAACTGTTAAAATAAAAGCCATTCCTATTCTTAGTGTGTTACGCAATTACCCCGCAGGTTATGGTCTATCTATGTGCCAAATTTGATCCAAATTCGTTCAGCCGTTTTAGCGTGAAAGTGTAACAAAGAAACAAACTTAGTTTCGCATTTAAAATATTAGATAGGATTTACGTCGGAACTGTTTTTTGCAATATCTTACTTTCCTTCAATTAGAGCACATAGAACCAGAGCGAGAGAAGACTCCGGAGCCAGCTCGTGACGTGACGGGGCACGTGGACTGTCAGCCTGACATCACGGAGGACGCGGGAGAGGATCCCACTGAGGAGATCGAACAGATATTTAGAGGTAAATCCCAAGTTCTGTCTAGTAGCTTCTTATTTTGTAAGGAAACACGTTATCTAGTTTAACATTATTACGTGGTTATAATAATGACGAACGACAGTATTTCAAATCTTGGAGCACCTCCTATCCTGCCCGCTGTGTCCCAAACCACCGACGACGCTGCTGTGAAAGTGTCAATGTCCCCAAACCAAACCAAACAAGGCGCGGCGGTGGGGGGGGGGGGGGGGGGGGGGTGTGTGGTCAAACAAGAATATATTGATCGAGTTTAACTATCTAACTTCACTAACTTTATTTACACACACACATACATAAACTCACGCCTTCTTCCCATGGGGGTAGGCAGAAACTACAGAACGCCACCCGTTACGATTTTTACATACTCCTTTTGCCTCGTTTACGTTCATACATCTGGTCATACACGCACGCCGGTTGAGTACTACGCACCTGACCTTTCTGAAGAACATCATCACTAAGGTCACTATATGTCTTCCTAGGGCGTCCCCTCCCGGCGTTTCCACTCACATCTGCCTTGTAAATGCCTTTTGTTAGTCGTCCTTCATTCATCCTCTCAACATGACCAAACCATCTAAGCATACTCTTTTCTTTAAGTTTATGTGATTTTAAGTTATTGTGATGTGATTAGGTATGGATCGATTTTATCTGAAATAAATAAATTATTGTTGTTTTTTTTTCACATTTCTTGGGACTTTTGGGTCCCGGACCTTTGAAAGGCGTACGAGGGGTCGAAGCCAACTCGCAGAGGCTCGTTGGACGTTTTTAATGAAAGAGGCACCAACCAATGATTATCCCTGTTCGCACTATGCAAGTGCACCCAAGAGTGTTATTATTATGAACACTAATTGTAAATTATATATACATTGAGAAAATGAAGAAATTATTTTCTATCAGCTTTGTTCGTACTTACCCAATTGTTTGAGGCAACAATAATTTTTTATGTCAAAGTCAAAGTCAAATCGTTTATTTCAAATAGGCACATAAAAAGGCACTTTTGAACGTCAAAATTTACAAAAAATAGAATTGATTCTAGTTGCCCCTTCCAAAAGGTAGTTTCGTATGGAGAAGAATGGGCAAGAAACTCCACCGTTACACTTTTAAAAATGTTTTACAATATTATGTATACATAATAATTATATGTGAAGATGATGCACCTAGAATAAAATTACTATACCACAATAGGTAAAAATAATTAAATATAACAGGTAAATTAATTATGAGAGAGATACATGGTGCTCACATATTTACAAATATTGAGAAGTAGATGATTTTTCAAAAAAAAAAAACAAGTAATAATTTAGTGTGTGAGTTAAAGTAGTTACATAATGTAAAAAACAATGTCATAAAAATTATAAATTATGCAATTAAATTAGCAACCAGTTTGTTTTTGTCTAGACTCTAGATTGTCCTATGGAATAAGACCAGCATGTTTCCAAGCATTCTTATCTAGGATATAATCCTCTAATTTGTAATATGCTTGTTTACAAAGTGTACTTTTAATATGAGTTTTAAATTTTCTTTCATTTAATTGCAATCATTGTTGTCATGTTGTCATTAATGCAAGTAATTTTTTGCTTCAATTTGATTGTATGTCACGGGCAAGAAACTTGAATTGTGTAAGGCGGGCCCTACACGATCAAGTAGAATCATCATTGTAACACTTAGTTCGCAATAAACGTTTTGACTTTGACTTTGAATCCACAATAACACGTATTGCTCAATGTTTTTGACCGTCTAGGGTTAATTTTCTAAAGTCCTTCTCTTTAGTAAACACCAAGTCTTTTTAAAGAGGTTCGTGAGTATATCTCAGCGTTCTCTCATACTTTCGACCAGCGATGTTTTCATTTTTTACGTTTCGCTACAAAGAGCAACACGATAGCTGCAGCCAAATCTTCATCTGATATGCTTACGGAGTACTAGGCAAGTCTTGCTCACGCGAAAACAGTGACACCATATTGCGTCAATTTTAATTGAACGTTCGAGTCCAAGGGGTGATTCAATATAATAAGTATTGCACAATGTTCAAAAACCGGGTGCAAATATTTTCAAACGTTTTTTTAAGATATAAAAATCGAAGTGCAAGGCTTAGACGAGGACGCGATCTGCGAGATCGGCGCCGAGGTGTCGGGCGCGGGCGGCGCGCTGGCGGCGCCGGGCGCGGGCGCGCGCCACGTGCTGGTGCCGCTGGACTTCGACGTGGACGTGCTCGTGACTAAGGGCGCCGAAGCTATCACTGTGTTTTGGGTGGTGAGTAGTTTAGGAGTTATTAATTTATTACTTATGAGCTAGGATCCGTCATGCATCAGCAGTACCAAACATAACTGAATGAATGAATGATCCCTTTTTTTGCAAGAAAAAAGAAAACATTTTTTTTTCTTGTTTTTTGATTTGGATTGTGCAAAGTAACTTACCACTGTGGCGGCATCTACATCGCCACATGCAAACTACGCATCATACTGAACGCACGCAAAATCCAGCGTCGCGCAAGAAGAGTTTACAGTGGTACCCAACTGAAAAGGCGCGTCGTGAATCTTCGTTCGCACAGAAAAGAAAGTATGGCCCCGAAGATTAACGAAAGAATGCTTAAAACTTACAATCAACCTTAGGTCACTACTATAAGGTTCATAATACACTGCAGCTGTTAGTTCCGTCTCACTCGCAAGTCGCGCCCCTCCAATCAGAAGTATGGCGGCTGACTAACATGGCACGCGGCGCGCGCTAACATGGTGGCAGCTGCCGACCTATAGCGGTACAGAACAAAGAAGTGCGGTGCGTGGAGCGTGCCGAGTGGTCAATAACATTTCCCGCACTTTGAAAATTCACCTTCTGCGCAGGTACATCGGTAAGCCATATCAGTTGGGTACTACTGTACCGCGCGATTAGAACATATACAACGTCCTGACATCAATCGTCGGAAAGTTGCCCACCAGACACGACACCCGTCTGGTCGGCCGATCCTCCATTTTCTATAGAGGATGAGACACCCTATTCCTCATACTTCTAAACGACTATCGACTTGCACGTTAGTAGCGCTGACAGCAAGTCTACTTTTTATGTTTTTGATTATAATTAATTCTGCCAAATCCAATTCTAAATATAAAAATATACTTTTCAAAAGTAAAATAATTATACTTGAAACATAAATGCTTTCACGTCAACATTGCAAAGCGCAGGATAGACGTAACAACAAAACGTCGCGGACATACACGGGTTTTAGTGTCATACGGTTGAGCCCCCGCATGCGGGATTTGCCCGAATGCGTGACATATTTCTTTAATGTTGGTTATTAATGTAATTCTGTAGTAGGAAACCGGTACTTAAAGAATTTAAGTAGGAAGCTTATCCGCCTGTGTGACGTAACATTCAGGACTCTTTAATCTTGAGCTAATGACACCTTCGACCAAATTAATCTTTTTTATATGCACGTGTCGAATATGAAACAATGAATCTTTCTTCCTTTCCATCCCTGCATACCTACAGAATATTTTTCTCTTAACAGAAAGATTGCCTATCCCAACAAGAGCTAGTTCCGATCCAATACTACCACCGTCCTGTGCGAGTGACATACACGGCTCCGGGTCCGCTAACCGGTGTGGTAGCCAGCCTCAGCACTTACAGCGGCGTCGAGAGAGCCTTCCTAGACGAACTGGCGAAGCTACTAGGAGCCACGTGAGTACACGCAGTACGTACAGATCTCCCAGCAAAAGAATGCGCTTTCGGCAATCATCGTCTATCTTCGGAAATACGACCGCGCGATAGTGAGATCTAACAAAGAGTTGTTATAACCTTGTAAGTGCTTTCCAAGTTTGCATTACTATGCTTTAAAAATTAAGATAAATAACTCTGCAATTACATTTTTTTTTTTCAAAACTTTTCTGTCGCATATTACGACAAGGCGACCCAACAGAAAGAATGGTTCATACAAACGAACAATGGTAGTTGCACTACGACAAAGCGCTGCAGTACAAAACTTGAAGCTTTAATCGGTGGCTCGACATTCGTACTAATTCGGGAACACGAACATTACTGAAAGCGCATATCATTTACTGGTTTACCTGTACACACGGTGCGAATAGAACATCGAGAACGTTTTTAGGACACCGTACAGGGTGACAGGGACGACTCGCAAACTGTAGCCATGAATTCAGCACATGATTCTATCCCCCCCCCCCCCACCCGAGCGTAGAAATTTTTCATCGGAAATCATTAAAAAGAAAAAAAAGGATTGTGTGGTTTTATGAAACCACGGTGAAAGTGAAACATTTTCCCTACTCCGCGGCCGACCGTCACGCGACATGCAACACACAGACGAAAAAGTTTGAGACGATGTAATAAAAGTTGCACTTTAAAACTCGGCGGTTTCATAGAAAAGTGAACAGCATTTTTTTTTTAATAGCCCATGAAACAATTCAACATTGGGGTTTTAGAATCATGTAGGTACTGAATCGATCGATCGATCGATGGTGGTGGTGTGAGTCGATTTCCCTGTTTGATATTGAATATTTTGAAGATATATAAACATTGCAAGCCTCCTCCCTGTGAGAAGGATTTCGTATTAATTTACAACGCTGGCTTTGGTCACATGTTTTCGTAATTTTCATAACTTCACTGATTTTTATGAAAACGAGTTTGTCAATATTACACAGTCCGCGAAACACGGCTAATTCGCCTTTAAAAAAGTTTTTTTATTTTTATTTTTTTTTAATAATAATAATATAATTTATTTAATAAAAAACGTTTACAAAAGGTGTAAATTTAGCCAATAGTAGTATAAATATCCTATACAATTATAGTGCGTACTAATAAACTAAAGCTAAAATATTTTTAATTACAGGTGCAAGTAATGATGATTCGGAATTAGAATACTTAGCGTCCCGCCCGAACTAGGTTTATTCAAACCTGTGTTTCAGACCATCACTTTACATTTTAATTACATTGGGACAAAGTAAAAGTAATATAAAAATAATCTATTAAAAATAAAACTAAATCTATCCTATGTAAAATAATTATAATACAAAAGTACTACTAGTTACATACGAGGGAATAAATTAAATCATGACAAAATTTCTAGAAGTTTTTCTGTGTCTGTGTAATTGAGTATCGCTAAATATTCTGATAAGATTGTTCTACATTTTTTATAGCTAACACTATAGAGGCTTAGTACCTTGTTCAGCCCATTATACAGAAAAGGTCCTAAGAATACATAAAATCGATTAGCAAACGCATGTTTAATTTGAGGCTTGATGCAAACCAAGTCCTTCCTTCTCTTGTCGGAGGGTACTGGGTCAAAAGGAAGTGCAGTGTGCTGGTGTAGAACTATGCTGAGAATGAATAATTGCCGTACTGTTAGCACATTACATGCTATGTAAAGCTGGTGCGTAGGAAATCTAAAAGGGCGAAAGGTAGCAACCTTTAGAACTGCTCTTTGAGCGCGCTCTAGGGGGAGTAAAATTGTTTTTGCAGCACCACCCCAAGAAGTTATGCAATATGTAAGAATGGATTGACACAAAGCTAAATAAACCTGTTTAATTAATTTATAATCAGCTATATTCCGTAAATTCTTAAAAACATATATTAATTTGCGCACTCTAGTACATAGTAAATCGATATGTTTGCGGAAATTTAGGTTGGAGTCAATAGTGACACCTAGATATTTCAGATGGTCAGCGTTAGCTAAAGTGGGACACGAACATGCAGTGTCAGCGCTCGTGCAACAATTATGTGCGTAAATTTTTAGATTAGTAAGCGGTATGTTAGTATTTCTCATTGTAAATAAAATGTGTTTTGTTTTATCTGCATTTAATGTTAGGATATTATCATGGAGCCAATCAGACACAATGTTAAAGCCTTTCTGAGCATGTTCATATACCTCAACTCTAGATTTAGCTGAGAACAATAGAGCGGTATCATCCGCATAAGACATTATGATACCATTTTGGAGTGGCAGACTGCACAGTTCATTTATATAGATTAAAAATAACGTGGGGCCCAAAATGCTACCTTGTGGAATACCAAAACAATTATTTTTAAGTTCAGAACTTGTATACTGACCTATTTTGACACATTGATGCCGATCGCTGAGATAATCAGAAAATAGTAGAAGTTGTGCTCCTCTTATCCCAAGTGTTTCAAGCTTGTGCAAAAGTAAAGTACAAGAAATAGTGTCGAAGGCCTTGGCAAGGTCTAGAAAAATCCCAATTGTGTGCATACCATTATCCAGATTCGTAGAAACATAATTAGTTAATTTGTGTACTGCTTGGCTAGTTGATCTTAAGGGCCTAAAACCAAATTGACTATCTGAAAGTAGCCCATTATCTTCCAAATATTTTATCAGTCTACTGTTAATGATTTTTTCTAAAATTTTTGAGAGGCCTGTTAACACTGAAATAGGTCTGTAGTTATTCACACAGTTTTTGTCTCCAGACTTGAATACAGGTGTGACCACAGCTTTTTTAAGCAATTTAGGGAATATACCTTTAGATAAACATAGCTGAAAAATGTGGGTTAGCGGCGGGGCTAGTAGGTATTTAAATCTTGTAAGTATATTATTAGGTATGTCATCCCACCCAGTAGCACAAACATCCTTTAACCCGTTTATTACTCTTACTACTTCGTTAACGTCGGTATCTAATAAAACAAAAGAATTTATTTTAGAGGATGTCGTAGTCAGGTTTTGATGGGACGAATTACTAGAATTTAAAGACTTTTCCGCCAAGTTTTTACCAACGTTAGCAAAAAAATTGTTTACTTTATTCATCGCATCGTCTGGGTTTGTCTCTGTTGATAGTAAATCTAGCGGAGGTTCGGGATTTTTAGATCTAAAAGTATTAGTTTTTATAAATTTCCAGACCAGTTTACTATTTTTTCCCGCCTTCTGTAATTCATGTTTATCATACTGATTTTTAAGTTTTTTCAAAAGATTATTACAGAAGTTTCGATACCTTTTATATGAAACAGAAAGTATTTCGTTATCAGGTGCAAGTTTCAATTTAAGGTGAAGTTTGTCTCTATGTCTTATACAACGAACGAGCCCGGGTGTGATCCAGGGTTTAATACAACTATACTTTCTAGGCGTTGTCTTAGTGAAAGAGTTTTTCCTTATTGCATATTGAAGCGAATTTATAAAATACTTCAAAGAAATATTTGCATCGTTTGAATTATAAACAGGGTCAAAATTAATACCGCGTATGCCAGTTTCAAGATTTGTCATATTGACTTTAGTGTAGCTACGCATGCAGTTTTTTCTAGGTGAACTTATTTGTAATGTTAGTAAAACAGCTTGATGATCGGTAAGCGAAGAATTAGTTACCACTGTTTTGGATGGATTTTTTGATTTTAGAATGATATGGTCTAAGCATGAGCCGCTCTGATGCGTGGGGTGATAGTGAGCTGGTAAAAGTCCATGAAATGAGCAAATATTCAGATAATTATGTACATGGGTATCGGTTTTCCCGGAAGCAATGTTAATGTTAATATCACCCAGAAGGATTATGTTTTTAAAAGATGCTAAGTTTTTTAAGTTTGTGTCAAGTGAGTCTAAAAATCTGTCCATATTTTGAGAAGGAGGCCTATAAATAGCCATGACTACTGTATCGGGAATAATTTTAATAATCAAGCAATTACTATCTTGGAATACCGGTTCTTCTTTGATTGTTCTTAAATTATTTTTGATATAAACTACTAATCCATCGTTTTGGTTTATGTTTCTGTCTGTTTTGTATGAATAATAACCGTCAAGAGATGGTAAGTTTACTGTCAGTTTAGACAACCAACATTCTGTTAAGACGATAATATCACAGCTTATGTCAAGATTCTGTAATAACACTTCAAAACCGTGCATGTTTCGATTTATGCTCCGAATATTCTGTGTGAGTAGGGTTAACGTTTTTTCACCAGAAGGAAGAAGGTATTTACAGTCCACAACATTACAGATTTTAGATTCAGACACAGAAAAACTATCTAGATCACAAATTAGCTGATTTGTCATGCTAGTTACAAACTAAGTGGATATATAAATAGAGGATAAGCTACCTGTTTAAGTGCTTACTAATAAAAATATTCGGTGGCGCTCTTAGGCACCTTCATAGTCAATTGAGTTAATGTAGTTGATCTCTGCGTATTTGCGGGCCGGGCAACTTACATCGCCAGTTGGATGGTCGCATTTTCTCTTAAAACGTTTGCACGTCGCACATTGAGAGGGAGAAGATTTCCTGCTGCATTCCTTGAAGGAGTGTCCAGTCTCTCCACAGTGGTTGCAAGTAGCACTAGTTTCTCGGCAAAACTTGGCTGCGTGTCCGAACTGCTGGCAATTGAAGCACCTGGTGACTATCGTGAAATCTCTCACAGGGCATGATGTCCAATTAATAAAAATACGGCTTTGGTTTATAATAATTTTCCTCATGCTAGCGGGTAGTTCCAGGATGTAGTTACAGGTAGGAAGGTCTTTCTTACCCGATTTATGGCTTAATTTGATGCTCGCAAGGAAGGACTCCCGAGTTATATTCGGCAACTTGTCTGAAAGGTTTTGCTCGTAAATACAATCGAACACCTCCTTCTCGGTAAGGGCAACGGGGACACCAATGACAGCGACCCTTGGGCGGCGTTTAGAAGGTTCTTCTATTGTAAGGCCCGATGAAACTAATTTGTCCGAATTTTTAAGTTTCTCAATGTCGCCGTTATTTTCGGTGCTGATCATAACGCCCCCATTTTTCACTTTTCTCACGCCACGGACATGAAGCTTAAGTTGTTCGGGGGAGATTAACTTTTGGACAAGTGTCTTGGTGTCGTCACTTGTTTGGGTCTTATCGCTGGGATAGATGGCGACTGATCTCAAATTTGCAGGACGGACAAAGTTATCGGTACCTTTCTTCACCATGCTAGCAAAAGTAGTACTTTCCGTGGGATTCAACTTAGTCTCTACGACCTCGTTGAACTGCTGGAGAGAGTCGACAACGTTCTGGTGAACCTGTAGGTGCTGGATTGTGGTATGGGCCTGGATCGTTTTCGTCTTTAACGATTGGTATAGAACGGCCATCTGTGAAGTCCCACTGGAAACCTTCCGGCAAAGAGTGGAGACACGAAGCTTCTGGTCCGAGTTCATTTTGCCATCACCGACAATTGTGCAAACTTCGTTCAGAATGGCATCTATAGATCCTATCCATTTCTGAATCTCCGGCGTACTGATGACTTCTGAAGGCAATTCATTCTCCGCGGGTGCTGGTGGATTTGGGTCGCTCGGGGGTAATGGTTCGGTAGGTTCAAATAAACCAATTACAGGTGCTTTTGAATTGTCATGGGGTCGGCCAGTCAGAAAGATGAAGCTAGTTGCCCATTCCAAAGCGTAGTAGGTACCTATGGAGAAGAATGGGCAAGAAACTCCATGGACACTCTTTTAAATCAAAATATTGTTACAAAAAATTGCTTACATCATTATACATGTGAGAACGATGTAGATTATGATGATGAATAATAAACTGTAAATATGGTGCAGTTCCACACAACTCACTACCTATCACAATCTGAATCATTATGAAGCCTATTGCTAATCCATTGCTACATATGTTCGAAAAATTTGTCTGCTCAACAACCTAAATAACGCAATGAATGTTGTTGAACTGTCAAAATGAAACCCATTCCTACTGTTAATGTGTTAGGTAATTACACCGCTGTTCTCAGTTACGTTACAGGAACTGATGGACGCTGCTGAAGGTGCCGAACTCGTAGCCAAATTCTGGGCAGACTCTTTTTAGATCCCCATCGACATGCTAAGAAGAAGATAATGCTTATAATAATTTGTACTTAATATCCTTTCCACAGTACGCAACTCCGATTCTGCAGACGAAACACAGCGAATGCCCTCGCCTCCACCCATCTAATATGCCCCACAGCCACGGGGGACAAGTACTTGGGAGCCGTGAAGTGGGGCCTGCCTGCTGTGCGAGCGTCGTGGTTGCTGGAGTGTGTGAAGGAAGGCAAGAGAGTGAGCGAGAAGGCACATCTTGTTGGAGATACCAAAGGTATGTAAAGCTTGAGAGTTTTTCACCCTTCAGAATTGAACATTTTCAATGGGAATTAAAACTTATGGCACAAAATTTTATTAGTTGATGAGTAACTAGCTATGTTGGATGACGTTTAGCAAACTTTAAAAATGTTGGACACTATTAATAAACATGGATTTAGTTTTTTTTTCCCCATTCCCTTTGATCCATATCATTTACTGTCCATAAATGATATGGTTTCATATGCAAACTAAGCACCTGCTTAGTTTCTAATACAGCATAAATAATTGTTTTCTATCTTTTTAGCACCACAAGCTCAAATAGAAGAAGAACCTCCAGAACCTATGGAAGTACCCGAACCTGAACTTGAACTTCAACCCGAGCCTCAAGAAGACATGCAAGCTAACATTACAGCGGATATAACTACAGATAAGGATAAAGAGAACGCCATGCTACCTCCTGTTGCCACCGCTATACCGAGGCGAGGGTCCTTGCCTACTAGCAGGGAGCAGACGCCTAAAGGAAAAGGGAACGGTGAGATTTTTTATCGTCTAAATAATATTTTGGCAAATGAATTTTTATGTGACAAGTTTTTGTCCGCGTGAATTTCTTGTTCCCCTGACCCACCCCGTCGCATCGCATCGCCTGCCCGCGTTATTACTTCGTTTTCGCTCAGCGTGTTTCTAACTTTTATTTTTGCTCGGCTCCTAAGGGTCCTAGCGTGATGTTAAATAACCTTCCTCAAGAATTGGGCTATTCAATAATAATAATAATAAATCTATTTTACCTCTTTATAATATTAGTATAGATAAGGATATAAGCCGTTAATCCGTCTGATGAAAATAAGTTTATCTCGCGATAGCTGAACTGATCTCGATGGATTGCTCTATGGCTCACACACCCCCAAGTTGTTTAAGTCTGCAGGTTGGGTTCTGATCTTAATGTTCTAGACTCGTTGATCAAAAGAGGATGAAACGTGACGCGGAGCAACTCCTTCATGAGTGTTGGGCGCTATGTGCTGATTTTCTCTGATCCTTTTAACAGCTCCCAGGATTTTCCGTTCGCGAGTTGCACCTTATCTGGAGCTTTACGACTCCATCTCCATCATTCAATGGGCAATATATTGCCTTTATAAGTGTACTTTTTTGTCGTTTCATTTAGATGTGGACGAGATGTCGCCGGCATCGCGGTATATAGCGATGGCACGACAAGGACTGCTCGGATGTGACTCACAGGAAACCCCAAAACGTGTGGGTGATCACAAAGATGATGCTAGACAAGGTACGAATTTGATGAAACAATAGAATGGTGTTAATCTAATGACATGTGTTTTTATATGTACCGGTGTTTGTCAAGTAATTTGAAAGGCCTTGATAGCCTCTTTTATTTATATATAGTTTTGTATATTATGTTAGCTAGCATAATGCCTATAATGTTTCCACTGTTGGAACACAGGCCTCCACTCTTCGAGAGGTAGTCCACGCGGGCCAAGCGCGGGTTGGTAGATCTCACATGTCTTCGAAGTTTTGGTTCTAGGATATGCCGGTTTCATCACGAAGTTTTTCTTCACCGTTTTGAGAACAGTGATGATGAAATTAGTTAGGCACACAAATTAAAGCGCCTGCCTGGGTTCGAACCTATGACCTGCAATTCTTTAGTCGGGGCTGTTACCACTGGGCCATCACTGCTCTAACGTAATATAACGTATACGTATGTTAGCTATAACGTTCAGTACAACTATTTTCTTAATGTCCCTCGGGAATCATCACATTTCCGAATACAAACGAATGCTATCCATGTCCATCAATTATTAGATTTATCGTGTATAATAATTTGAATTCAGAACTAAGTACTTTATTGTTGTTTTGTTCATAATTATAGTTCACACGGAAATCAAAACAAAACTACAATTAAGTACTTAGTTCTGAATTCAAATTATTATACACGATAAATCTAATAATTGATGGACATGGAAATTAGCATTCGTTTGTATTTGGAAATGCGATGAGTCCCGAGGGACTTTAAGAAAATAGTTGTACTGTAAATGAACTTAGGATTAAGTAACCTTTCTACTGTTAAAATACTCTGTACGTCTGATACTAAATTACTAATTTTAATTTGACAGCGGCATTTTTCTGTGTTATTCAAAGTTTAACTTCCGAACTAATTTTGATATAATTGCTAGAGTGGTCGTTCGGTGCCTGAAGAAGGACAAGGACACAATACTTTTTGTATGAATACCGTACTTTCTGTATTCAGGTGGAGAATGCGCAGTGAAAACTCCAACATTAGAGGACGCACTGTCCACCCCTAACTTGGCAACACTAAGCCCCACCACGCGGCGTCGCCTGCAGGCCGTGCGACGCGGAGAGATGCCCTCCGACCCGATACGAACACCCACCGACCCTTGTGAGTATAACTTTTATTAATTATGCATAAATTGTACTTCCAATCCAGGCAACATAAACTCCTGAGTTGCTTTTTTTAAGCACCTTAGAAATAGGAACAAGAACTACTCATCCTCCGTAGGTGACAAAACGCCAAGTAATACACAATTGAACAAGTTTTAGCGTCAAATGTCGCCATTCGGTTCCCATGACAAATCATCAACGTTTTTCGAGCGTGACGAGAAATCCTTCTAACGGCCAGGCAACCGTTTACAAGAAGCATCCCTAACACGCGCAGATTTCATACCTGGGAACCAGGCCATAAAGGGTCTATACAGGGTCAAATTAAATTAGCTAGCGTAACTCCGCAGACGTGATGGGTATTGATATATAAACATGATAAAATAATTATTTTTTTTGTTTTTTTGTTGTGGGGTCATCGACTGCGGTTAGTGAATTCACTTGAATAACAGTTTCATAAAAAAAAATGTGTAAATTTCACAGTCGTGATTGTTATCGATATCAAAACACGATAAACATATTTGTTCAACTCATACTTCATGTAACAATACTAACAGCGGTCGTTGGCCCAAAAAAAAAACACCAATTTTTTTATTTTTTTATTTTGTCGTGTCTATATATCACGGCTGCGGAGTTTCGCTAGCTAATTTAATTTCACCCTGTATACTTCATTGAAAGAATGAACGAAAGAAAATACTTCCCCTCTCTCCACTTCTTAGCGTGTCGATGTCTATCTATATACAGTCAGCCCAGAATTTGGCTACGAGCTTAGCAGCTTCAGTAGAATCCATCAACTTCTGTAGCATGCAGAAACAGGACACGCTGGACACGATATTAACTGCGCCATTGTTTGTGGGACAGCGCCACATTTACACATCTGGGCGGAGTCAACTCATGTCCAGGTGGGAGATTTTCAGCAGGTGGAACTTTCTAAGTACTATCTCGCCACAGCTTTAGCCATTGTGAGTGGGGGGACACACTTACAAAAGCTGTTGCGGCTTTTCAGCCTTTGTGACACGGGGATGTTATCGTGCAAAGGGTGTCGTGTGACGAAAACCATCTTGGCTCTTTCGCTTGAGCTTGCCACCACTCTGCGAAATTCTTATTCTGAAGATAGCATCTGGCCTATTATACTTTTGAAACCATCATGGCTCTTTCACTTGAGCTTGCCACCACTCTGCGAAATTTTTATTCTGATGGTCGCGTCTGACCTATTATACTTTTGCCCACATTATTGTCCACAGCTTCCATTGTTTACTTAACATTTATTTTCTTGTCTTAGGGTTGATTTTTACAACCATGTATCTTTTATCCGTGAAATAAAAATATCATCTGACAGTTCTTTATTTTATGGAAACGTCAGATCTTAGGGCATTATTGTGTTGACCAGCAGTTGACTATTGCCCCTTACTCATCCGCAGTCGATAAGAACCCATCGACGCCGGACAGTGCATTCGGAGCAGCATTACGTCCCGGATCCGGCAGGATGTCGCCGGACGCCCGGAAGAGACTGTGGAAATTCGTGGACGGACTGCCCAGTAAACAACCCGAGCCGGTTATACGGGATAAGCATACGGTGAGTTTAGATTATAAGCCTAGGTGAATAATCTGCCTAGATCCAACCACATTTTCCATATGTTCGCCCCAAATTACATGAGACTTATACATAACAAGCAAAATATACCTGACAATTCCCTAAAGAGGTAATTTGGAGCCTTTGTGGAATTGTCAAGAATCGCTACAGGTGATGTTACGTTCTGTCAAACATATTCTTAAAGAGATAACGAAGAGCAGTATTTCGGAGTTTTTAAAGGCTACGACTTCAATATTTAAGTCTCGAGTTTATTTAATAGTTATAAATATTTTTAAGTCCCGTGAAACGTCAATATATACATACATGAAGTCACGTCTTCTTCCCATGGGGGTAGGCAGAACCTACAGAACGCAACCTGCTACGATCCTTACTTACTCCTTTTGCTTACTATCTAATATTTAAAAGTTTTATTTGCATAGCAGACAAAGTTGAAGAGATGCGTAGTAAGTTCTTTGTATAATTAATTTTAATGATGTTATTCATATTATAATTGCTGTGTAAAAATGTTGTATTTTCTACAAAAAATATGCTTTAAATCATTTACAGCCATTGTCAGAGATACGCAATAGATTCCTCGCCCAGTTCAATGGTGATGCAGCAACACCACCTTCTGAACACACCGTTGCGCCCAGGAAACTACAACTACAGGTAAAGATAATGCCATTTACGAGCGCGTGTCATTTGAGTCTTATGTCATTGTAATCCATACTAATATTATAAATTTGAAAGTAACTGTCTGTCTGTCTGTTGCCTTTTCACGCCTAAACCACTGAACAGATTTCGATAAAATTTGACAAGGAGACAGATGGTATCCTGGGGAAGGACATAGGCTACCTTTTGACTCAAAAATAATCCTAAAAGGGGGTATTATATTGGGTTGTATGGGAAACTTAGCATTTCTTAAGCTAGGGATATGAAATTTTTTAATATATGCCTTTGGTAAGAAATAAAAACGATTGTTTCAACGTTTTTGTAAAATCATCTCCCAAGGGGGTAAAATAGGGGATGATTTAAAAATTCACATGATTTTTTAAATTTTTGTGAATCTCTTTTTAAGAGATTTAAGGGATTGGAAATATAGGTCAGAACCCGTATCTTGAGGTATTATTTATTTTAGTATATACAGTGTAAACTCTATATAATGAACTTCTATTTAACGAAAAACTTCTTAAAATGTAGAAATGCTAGGGTTTGTTTGGTTTACATTGTTACCCTTGTATTGAAACACTCTTTATAGTGTTACAACCACTCTCAATAGCGAAACAATACAGATACAGAGTCGTAAATATTTTGTACGTACCATGAAAATTCTTAGAAATTTGTTTGTTGTAATTGATTAGCACGTGTTTACTTACTGTCGAGTTGTCGACGTACTTATTCATAAAATTATATTGTTTTTTCTTACTCTCCGTTTAACGAAAATTCTTTATAACGCATTAAAATACCCGGTCCCTTCAATTTAGCTATATAGAGTTTACACTGTATTTCATTTAAATCGGTCCACTCACTTAAAAGTTATTACAATTTGAAGTTATAAAATAACTTAGCTAATATGTAGGTAATACGAGGTCATTGGCGGCGCTAAACTAGAGTACCTATTTCAAATTAATGATGATAATTATTAAAATAAATCATTATTATTTTTAAGTTAGTCAATTAGAATCATAAAAAAACATGTTTAATAAAAATAAACAAATATTTTTTGCATTTATATCAGTTTGTCTGTAACCTTTTCTGGCTATAACGGTTGAATGGATTTGTATGAGAGGATTCTATTTATCCCGGTAGCACGTTCCCGTGGGATAATTTCCGGAATCCAGGCGGGCAAAGCCGAGGACACTAGCTAGTAAGGTATAAATTGGAATGATTGCCACGCGATCGTAAAAATAATGCAACTTCTTATTCAATTTGCCATGTTTTTATTTTTTATTTTAATTATATCAAATAATTGTTCCGTGCGAGAATCGAACCCGCGACACGCAGCGTAGCACTCAATCGCTTAACCACTGCGCCAACCGTGTCGTCATAATGCGTGTTTGCCATATGTATAATGCGTGTTTGTCGAAATATTGGCGTTACTTGGGTTTGCTATAGTTATTGGAATAAAGTTGATTTTGTATTAAAGAAATAACGTGAATATTTGCACAAATACGCAAAGTGAAGTGCCAGCGTCACATTTTTTATTTTTTTTATTTTGAAGGACCAATGCGAGACCCCACCAGCTAAAGTGGCCAAGTTTACACCAGATCAGGTAAGAATTATAATTAAAATAATGTTTGAACTCGTGACAATCTAAGAAGTCAAATTTGACGTTTCCCATTATACATGCCGTGATAACTTTGTATGGACGTCTAAGTAAGAAATCGAAAAATGGAATTTATAATCCTAATTAATTACTATGTTATGGGTAAATCTTTTAAACGTCAGATATCATTAACCAGATAATTTTGAATTTTTGACAGATTTTGTACGGAAAATCTGTCAAAAATTCAAAATTATCTGGATAATGATATCTGACGTTTGAAAGATTTACCCTTATCCATACACTATAACAATGAGTATTTTTCGTTAGCACCAAGTTTCACTTTATATTGGAAAAATGCACTCAAAAACACTAATTAATCATTGATTAATACTCCGATAGGACGTTATTAATCTTTGGGTTCGTTGCCGTAGTGTTGTTTGTGACCGTTATAAGCCGCTTTTCGACCGAATAAAATCGATGTTCTGCAAAATCGATACTTTCACAAACAGAAACTTAAAAAAAACACTACAAAGTGAAAAATAACTTTAATTTCGGAAGTCGGTGTCTCTGGAACTGTATTTTGTTTTTTGCCACCGCCTTCTGAAATTAAGGTTATTTTTCACTTTGTGGTGTCTTTTTTGAAGTCGGTTGTTTTTTTTGTAAAAAAGTTTTTATTTTTCACTTTTTAGTGAGTCAGTTATTAATAAATCTAAGTTACAATAGCCTAATGTCAACTGCTCATCACCTTTTACAAAATATTCCTTTTCCCGTCGCAGGGACGTTAATTGTTGAGGAGTTATCCTGATACGAACCAAAACCCCTTGAGCCGATGGTGAAGCCACCATCAGCTCCATTTCACCATATGCATTGTGACGAGCATAAATTGCTTAGCAACCATATTAAAATGGAATCGCAACCCGTGAAATACTTATTATTGAGAAGTTCCGGTGGCCACCTCTGGTCTTCTTCATCAGTTCCACTTCGCCGAATGGTGCTGTGCAAGAGCAAATACACGAGTTACTATAAAAAATACTCAAATCGCTATACGTGTGCCTATAAAATTTGAGGATTTCCCTCGATTTCCATGGGATCCCCTCATCAGATTCTGACTTGGTGACAATGGGGCCACCTCGAGAGCATATCTTTTCAGACAAAAAACATATTTTCAAAATCGGTCCACAATTGACGGAGAAACCGGTAAACATACATTAGAAAAAAAAAACATACATACAGTCGAACATATAACCTCCTCCTTTTTGGAATTCGGTTAAAAATAGAAATGATTTGGTTAAAAAGGCCGGAGTCCACCTAAGGGTAACTGACAAAGACAGTTCAACTGATGATAATTTTTCTGCATCATGCAGTGGTGAAAATGAATAAAAATGTTACATATTTAGTGAATTTATTTATTTACCTGACTCAACCGCACTTATTTATTGTTAATTTTATTCTTGGCTAGCGACCCGCCCCGGCTTCGCACGGGTGCATATCAGCCTAGGGCTTGCCTCTAGGTACGCCACTAGTGCATCATATACAATATATTATTATACATAAACCTTCCGGAAGGCATCAGTATGTCGGGTTTTAGTATATGTCTTGGTTTGGCTTTGAAACTCGCCCAAATTTAAACTTAGTGGGGATTAATGTAATAACTGTTAAATATTACAAGCTCTAAGTATGATAAATCGATATGTCTCGAGAATCGGTTTTTAAAGCAACCGATTTTTTTGCCCATCACTACACAGAGTATTTTTATAGCTGTCAAATCGGACTTCTTAGATTGTCCCGAGTATAGTAATGATTGTGATGTATTGGACACTGGGATATTGTTCGAATCCGCCATCTGTAGCATAGAGCCTGCATATAGATAAGCCGTAAAAATTGATTACAACAGACTGCTAAGTGTGAGGTCCTGGGTTCAATCTTCAGGACGGGCAAGGTGTACTTTTTCAGTAGCACCTCAGTCTGGATTTGTGGCCGATAGTAGGCAATAGGCTCGCCCCCTATTACACTTAAACATAACTAGAGCAATGCACCTTTATCACCTCTTTGGAAACAGGCTCAGGCACAGGATGTTATTATATGTGATGTGTTTCCGATTCCACAAACGATACTTTATTTTTGCCTTGCTTTCTAACTGCTGGGCAAAGGCCACCCCTAAGTCCTTCCAGGACCTTTTTCCAGGCGACACTTTATTTTGATTACTTATTTTTTTCTCTTATAGAGTCCAGGAGGCATGAGCACCCCAGAACCAGAAGAAACTCCTAAGAGTGTATCCTCAGCATCCATACCAGCAGCCGTAGACGCCCAACTTCAGCGGCTGAATGCAGCGCTGGCTGGAAGACTTAGCTCACAGCGCGCTCGACGGAACAGGGACTCGATACCTTCTGTACCTGTGCCTCGTAAGTACTAGGACATTTATTAAATAAAAAATTCTATGACATAAATCATCATAGATATTTAAGGATTTACAGATAAATAATGTCCTCATTATATTGAAATGAGTGATGGGTATGGCAAAATAAACATGAAAGTAGAATAAATGATGTGGAAATGCGTTCCTTGCGAAGTATCTGTGGTGTGACTATGAATTATAGGCTCAAGAATGATGTGATAAGGCAACGGTGCGGTTTAAAAGAAGATGTAGTGACAAAATTTTTAAAGGAGTATGCTAAGATGGTTTGGTCATGTTGAGACGATGAATGAAAGGCGACTAACAAAAGGTGTTTACAAGGCAGATGTGAGTGAAAACGCCGGGAGGGGATGCCCTAGGAAGACATATAATGACCTTATTGGTGATGTTCTTCAGAATATCTTACTTCATCTTATCCTGAGAAAGCACAAATCCCTTCCGTATGATCCCTCAAATCCGACTATTAGTAGCAGGAGAAGCTACTTAGTCGCTCCAACTGTCCCAGTCAGATCTGTTTTTGCTAAGAGACAGTATGAAAGACAATCTTCCCATTTATACAACCTACTGAATAAAGAGCTACACATCTATCCCCCTGAAACTCCGTGACTGTAAACTAGCTGTGACTGAATGGCTCAAAAATAAAACCTACGACGAGATTGAGTCCTTAGTATCATCGCTTCCGTAACTATCCTATAATTAACAGGACCGCGGTAACGAAGTTGTTAGTGGAGGAAGCTGTGCCTGGCTTCTTCCGATCCCAAGACTTTGTCGCAGGGCTAACCTAAACCTAAACATAAACCGAAACCTAAAAAAAAAAAAAAAAATATGAACCCAAATTAAATTATCTCATATATACAATGCACACTATTACACGCACACACACTCACACAAACACACACACGCACACACACTCGCTCGCATACATCACACTAGCGCTTACTTTCTACTTGGATTTTCTTTTTCTTTGTCTTTGTTTACAATTGCATTACCGTTTTAATGTTAAGTGGAGGGGCGGAGTCTCCTAACACAAGCATCCTCTTGCTTAAAAGGTGATCTCCAACTCATGTGTGTAAAGCATTTTATGTAATTGCTATAAACATTTTTTTTTTTTTTATGGTTATGTGGTATGGTTTATGGTTTTTTACTCAAAACCGGCGAGCGTGTATGAACGTAAACGAGGCAAAAAGAGTATGTAAGGATCGTCACAGGTGGTGTTCTGTAGTTTCTGCTTACCCCCATGGGAAGAAGGCGAGAGTTTATGTATGTACTTATGTATCTGTATGTTATATTGAAATGTCGTATTTGTATCATTGATTGACCGCACATCAGATTATAATAAACATTCATAGATTTCTTACTGTATACATTGAGTGTGAAGTGTTTTTTGGTGGGCAATCTAGGGGCTGTAAAAAGCAGGTCTTTATACAGGTAGCAGGGACATCAACGCGCAACCTGTTACAATGTATTCTGTACATGATTCTGAACACTCCTGCGTTGAAACATATCGCCGGTAAAACAAAACAGCAGCGAACTGGAGCAGTGGTGGCCCAGTGGCATCGGCCCCGACTTACGAGTTGTAGGTCGTGGGTTCGAACCCACGCAGGCGCTTCACTTTGTGTAAATAATTTCATCACCACTGCTCTCAAAACGGTAAAGGAAAACATTGTGAGGAAACCGGCATGTCATAGAACCAAAAATTCGAGGACACTGGGCCCGCTTGGTAGATTACAGCCCACTCCCTCTCGAAGAGAGAAGGCCTGTGTCCTAGCAGAGGGAACACATTATAGACTGATTAAGCATTTTATGCAAAAAATAAATGTTCCATAAATTTTGACCGCGTAGGTATTGCATTTTCCTATGAAACAGATATTTTCTTCTTTGATAACCGATGAAAAATTTCTACGCTAGGGTGTCTAGAATCATGAGCTGAATTCATGGTTTTAGTTTACACGTCGATGTACTTCCCAGGCTGTATAATACTTTCGGAGTAGTGACTTCTGATTTGGAGTTTGAAGAGCAGAAAATGAACTGACAAAGACATAATGGTTGCGGTACGAGGGCTGCACTAAAAGTATCGGGAATGGAATATTTCCACTGTTCCTGTCATATTAAAATCTTTTTAATTGAAAACTCCTTGGTTTTAAAAATCGAATACCATTTATTTATTTAAAAAAAGATTCTCGGTCTTGTCACAAGGTTTTGTCAAACTTATTTAGTCGTTGAGAAAATGGAATTGACTCGAGAAAATTCAAGAACGATGATTTATTATGACTTTCGAAGTGGTTTAACACAAAAACAGTGTGTTGACCGGATGATTTCTGCATTTGGTGATGAAGCCCCATCCAGAACCACAATTTATCGCTGGTTTGCTGAATTTCAATGTGGACGTGTCAAGCTCAGTGATGATCCCCGTCAAGGTCGTCCAAAAACTGCAGTCACCCAAGAAAACGTTGATGCTGTGCGTAAGCTGATTGAGGAAGATCGACATGTGACATACCGCGAAATTCAGGCAACTTTAGACATTGACATGAGTCAAATACAAATAATCTTGCATGAACAATTAGGTTTAAAAAAGTTGTTTTCCCGATGGATACCGCATTCGCTCTGTGAAGAGCAAAAAGCGGCTCGCGTTACTTGGTGCGTCAGAACTCTCGAAAGATTCCACGCAGGATCCTCAAATGCTGTATACAACATCGTATCAGGTGACGTAATCCTGGATATACGCGTACGAACCCGAAACAAAAAACCAGTCACGAGTTTGGGTGTTCGAAAATGAGTTAAAGCCAACAAAAATTGTTCGTTCACGGAGTGTTGCAAAAAAAAATGGTGGCCACGTTTGTCTCCAAAACCGGCCATGTTACGACTATTCCTCTTGAGGGACAAAGAACGGTTAATGCAGAATGGTATGCTAGCATTTGTTTGCCACAGGTCGTTTCTGAACTCCGTAAAGAGAACTGCAACCGCCGCATCATCCTCCATCACGACAATGCGAGTTCTCACACCGCGCACAGAACAAAAGAGTTTTTAGAGCAAGAAAACATAGAATTATTAGATCATCCGCCGTACAGCCCCGAACTAAGCCCTAATGATGTCTATACTTTCCCTAAAATAAAGAATAAATTGCGTGGACAGAGATTTTCATCACCTGAAGAAGCTGTGGACGCCTACAAAACGGCCATTTTGGAGACCCCAACTTCCGAATGGAATGGTTGCTTCAATGATTGGTTCCATCGTATGGAAAAATGAGTCAAATTTCGCGGAGAATACTTCGAAAAGCAATAAATACATTTTTAAATAGTAGTGTTGTGTCACTTCCTTGATTCCCGAAATTTTCAATGCCGCCCTCGTACTACATGGCCAGAACCTTGTAAACAAGCAATAACATAGCCAATTCCACGTCGTCATACTACAGTCCTTCACAGTTATTTGACTTCTGACAGCAGCAACCTAACAGCAACCTTATCGTAATGAGAATAAAGATCACAATGATTTTGACAGACTTTTCAGTGGCAGCAACCCAACAGCAACCTTATTAGAATGAGAATAAAGATCACTTTTATTTGGACAGTGATGCAAAATCAGAGGTAAAATAACTGTGAACGGGCTGTACACTGCTACAAGGATATTTTGGCGCTTGAATGATATTGATAGGGAGACGTTGTTTGATAAACATTTGTGAAATTGATTTGACAAAGCAAGATGTGGTGACGTTAGTTCCAATTATTGCCAAGTGCCATAAACTCCAAGGATCATTAAGGGGGATGCGCCAGATTGGCCGCGAAATTCAAATGTACTAACGTTTTTTGCAATTTGCAGGTCAGTGTCAGGTTGTATGTTCAACAAAATATGATTCGCGACCGTAACAAGTATATATTTACACAATTATAATCATTAATACAACCTTCTAAGTTCGTATAATCCTATTGATTGATATTTAATGAAATTTGAATTTCGCGGGCAGCCTGGCGCTTCCCCCTTAAGCGCGTAGTCTTTCATAAAGTCTGCCACGCTCTACATTATTTTTTCTTTTTTAATTTCACCAGCTCCAGATTCAGAGCCGGCACCAGAATCTCAGCCAAACACAGTGGGTTGGGACGACACGACGCCTGCGCAACAACCGGTCGACCCCGAAACAGAGATGTCCATGCAAATACAAACCAAGAGGTTCATGCTTTCTTCTAATGTCGATGTGAGTGTGTCAAGTTGTAGTCACTTGATTTGAAGTTTTCTAAGTAGAGAGTCAGTTCGTAATGTCTCTGTAAGAAAAGGTTGTGTGTGTAATATAATTCATCAGCGATTTGATAAGCCAAATCAGACAATTATATATAATATTAAAATATATTAAAAAATATTATATTATATATATTATATAATTATTATTATTATTTTTTATATTTTATTAAAAAGATGTAGATTTCTTCTTATATATATATAAGAAGAAATCTACATCTTTTTAATAAAATAAGTGATAGACATAATTTTAATACTAGAATTAAAGATAAAATAGATCAACCATTTTTTAGATTATCTAAAGTACATACTTACATCTTTTATGGGGTACTGTGTTAAATGTTACAACAAAATACCTTGTGATATATTGCAATTAAATGAAAGAAAATTTAAAACTCATATTAAAAGTACACTTTTTAAACAAGCATATTACAAATTAGAGGATTATATCCTAGATAAGAATGCTTGTAAACATGCTGGTCCTGCTCCATAGGACAATCTAGAGTCTAGACAAAATCAAACTGGTTGCTAATTTAATTGTATAATTTATAATTTTTATGACATTGATTTTTACATTATACGTAACTACTTTAACTCACACACTAAATTATTACATGTGAAATTTTGGAAAAATCATTTACTTTTCAAAATTTGTAAATATGTGAGCACTATGTATCAATCTCATAATTAATTTACCTGTCATTGCGTTATATTTAATTCTTTTTAACTATTGTGGTATAGTAATTTTATTCTAGGTGCATCGTCTTCACATATAATTATATAATTAATGTATATGTATATTGTAAAACATTTCTAAAAGAGTAACGGTGGAGTTTCTTGGCCATTCTTCTCCATACGAAACTACGTTTTGGAAGGGGCAACTAGAATCAATTCTATTTTTTTGTAAATTTTGATTTTCAAAAGTGCTTTTTATGTGCTTATTTGAAATAAATGATTTGATTTTGACCTTGAGGAATAATAGTACTCGTGAGTCGTGTGAGATTTTATGTAACGCTTAGTATTAACATTGTGCGATTTAGGACTGATTCTTCAATCATCAGATAACTTTTATCTGAGGAATAAGTATGACGTATTGACAGCTTTTTTTATTGAAGATGTGTTTAAGACGGTGGAAAAATAGCACGGATAATTCGCTGAGCAATTTAAAGAGGTCGCAGAGAGGTGACAGACGTCTTTGCTGAATTTGACGAATTCGCTGGTAGTCACACATTTCAGGTCTTCATTTGCCTTGGAGGTATTTGTAACACTTCGCGATGTCTGGGAAACCCTCAGGAATCTTTTGATGACGTCATAATAAACAAATGAACATCGCGCTGCAATGCGTACTGGCCGCTCGATAATCATGCGTATATTCGAAGTACTCTTATCTACTTTATTTTTCTTTACAGAACCGCGATGACATAATCTCAATGATAGCCCACCTCGGTGGCGAAGTATTTGAAGGGGCCGAATTAGACCCCGAGGTTACACACCTACTGTGCGCGGCGCCCGGCCGAAGCGAGAAGATGTTGGGTTCTATAGCGGCTGGTCGATGGGTGCTACATCCCGTTTATATCGTTAAGAGTCGAGCTGCGGGGACTTTTTTACAGGTGAGTTCTTTATTTACTATCAGGAATGCCTGTGTATGTGAAGAGGCCGAGTTGGACTCTGATATTTTCCACTTACAACGCGCGGCGCCCGGGTGAAATAAGATGTTGTGTTCTATAGCGGCTGGTAGATAGTATATCCCGTTTACATCGCTAAGAGCTGAACTGCGGGGAGTTTTCTATCGGTGAGTAACATAAAAGCACAGCATAATCAGCCTACAATGTTCTCACTGTTTTGTTGGAACTGGCGTTCTCTGTGATACGGGAGGTTGGTAAGGAAATTAACATAATAATATTTCATGTTATTGACATTTAACTTGACATTATTTGTGTTTGGAATTATGACGTAATATACGTACAATACAACTATTTTCTTAATGTCCCTCGGGACTCATAGCATTTCCGAATACAAACGAATGCTAATTTTCATGTCTATCAATTATTAGATTTATCGTGTACTTATAATAATTTGAATTCAGAACTAAGTACTTTATTGTTGTTTTGTTTTGACGTAACAAACAAGATCATGTCAAAGAAGAAAGTAAAAAACAAAAATCCTTTTTTTTTTTTACTTCTTATATAAACTTCGTGATTTGGGAGCAGTTAATAGACATTTACATAGTGATGCAGTTAGTGAGGTACCAGGGAAGCCACATGTGCAGAAGGAATTATTGCCAAAGTTCCTTGTCTTCAACGTAGTCTTTAATGTTGTAATATGCATTTTTGACAAGGGTATGTTGGATGTGGGTTCTGAACTTTCCATCGCTAAGTTCTGTAACTGACTTTGGCAACTTGTTATAAAAGCGGATACTGTTTATAAGAAATGACTTGCTTGTTTTAGTTAATCTAAATTTGGGTATTACAATTTCATTTTTGCTACGTGTATTTATATTATGGAAATCGTTTCTTATTTTGAAAAGTCCTAAGTTTTTGTGAAAATACAAAGTACTTTCTAAGATATAAAGAGAAGGCAGAGTTAGTATATCAATTTCTTTGAATTTGTTTCTAAGAGACTCGCGAGGACCCATTTTAAAGATCGCGCGGATTGCCCTCTTTTGTAAAATGAAAATTGAATATACGTCAGCTGCCGATCCCCACAGCAGAACGCCATAATACTTAATACTGGAAATAAGCAAAGTATACTAACCTAGCAGTGGCTATATCAGTCAACTGCCTTATTTTTCTTACTGCTTATGCAGCTGAAATTAATCTACCTGAAAGAGTTCTAATGTGGGCGCCCCATTGCAATTTTTAATCTAAAGTAATTCCTATAAATACAGTTTCCGTAATAACATCTAGTTTCTTGCCATCAAGTTTTAAATTTAGATCTATTTGGGGTACATTTGGTAATGAAAACTTAAGACATTTAGTTTTGTTCGCATTAAGTAAAATATTATTAGCTGCGAACCATTTCGAAAGAACTGCCAGACTATCGTTGACATGTAAGACATCCGTATCTTTTCTATTTTAAAAATGAGGGAAGCGTCATCAGCGAACAAAATTATATCCGATAAGTTAGCCATCGTGTAAGGCAGGTCATTAATATAAACTAGAAATAGGAAAGGGCCAAGAATTGAACCTTGAGGTACGCCCATCTTAACTTAGGACCCCGAGGAAGTCGCCCCGTAAACTTTTACTTTTTGCTGCCTGTTAGATAGATAGGAAAGAACAAGATCAGCAGCTTGTCCACGAATTCCGTAGTAGTGTAATTTACAGATCAGTGTATTGTGGTCAACGCAGTCAAACGCTTTTGAGAGGTCACAGAAAATGCCAATCGCATCCTGGGACTTCTCCCAGGATCCCAAAATGTGACTAATGAGTTTTACTCCCGCGTCAGTCGTCTTTACATAGTCGCTAGTTTGGTTTCACGAAAGGTAGGTCCTTTCGTGAAACCAAACTAGCGACTATGTAAAATCCCATTTGAGTTAAAATGTGACAACATCTGGTCTAGCATGATTTTTTCATCTGGGGGCACGGTAGTGTGCCCCCGCCAAGACGAGCCAAGCGAAGCGCAAGGGCACTACCTACCTTTTCTCGAAGTGTTTCGTCGTTTTTTTGAACCCTCATAGAGTTGGTTTCCGATGTACCAGATAGTTCTTATTCTCAGGATATGATGTCAATAATAGACTAATTACACATACAAAGTCTCAATTGAATAGCTCTAATACTTTAGATTTTATTGATATCTAAAATACGCCGATTTCGTCACTGATACACTGACACACTGATGATCATCAAAATGTTTGGCTACTTCCTGAAGTGCTAGAAAGCTGAAATTTGGTATGTAATCTAAGTTTAGTATACAACCAACAAAAAAAATCATAAACTTATAACTTTCGCCCCCCATCCCCTAAAATTAGGGGGTGGAAGTTTGTATGAGACTTCAAAATGTTAGGGTACTTCCTGAAGTGCTAGAAAGCCGAAATTTGGTATGTAAACAAAGTTCAGTATACAAAAAAACACTACCGTGCCTCCAGATAAACTTAAAAAAAGAAGAAAAAAATAAACACTAAAAAGACTGCCTAGCAACTTACAAAAAGAACTGAAATCCACATTTTACTACACACACACATTTTACTACACAATCAACATTTTACATGAAATGTTTTTGGTGGGATAGATTTTACACAATGCTGCTGGTAGCACAGATATAGGTCTATAATTAATTACTAAATTATTATTGGTTAATTTTTTTGAAAAAACATCTTCTTTTCATTATTTGTAAATATGTGAGCACTATGTAGCTATCACATAATTAATTTACCTGTCATTGCTTTATATTTAATTATTTTAACCTATTGTGGTATAGTAATTTTATTTTAGGTGCATCGTCTTCGCATATAATTAATGTAAGTACACATAATATTATAAAACATTTTAAAAGAGTAACGGTGGAGTTTCTTGCCTATTCTTCTCCATACGAAACGACTTTTTGGAAGGAGCAACTAGAATCTATTCTATTTTCTTGTAAATTTTGACGTTCCAAAGTGCCTTTTAAGTGACTATTTGAAATAAATGATTTGACTTTCGCCATGACATTTTCCTGATTTCTCCGTATTATTCTTAACAAGCTAAACGAGTAGTATTTATTTGGAGTTCTAGTAGCATTCACCGAAGTAAACCTTTAGGTCATTCCATCAAGTGCGGAGCTGAGTTTCAACATAACTAACAAAAGAAGCCCAAACTTGGCACAACGAGCTCTACTCATCTATTAGTTCCAGTAGCAGCCTTCGAAGTACACATTGAGGTCACTTCTGAACGAAACGAAATATGCATTTATAATCGGCTACAATTTTATTTAAATGCTCACCTAATTTTTAGACCCTAAGATTAAGTGCCAAGTAAAATATGTTAACTTCAAATAAAACAAACCCATTCTACACCGAGGTGCCTAAAGAACAACGTTTTAAGTTTCAAAATAATTATACTCTCATCAGAATAATTGTACGTGTTGTATTTATATTATTTTTGCCTACCAAATTGGAAAAATGCTCATCAAATCCTGTTTAAGTTGCTCACCAAAAATAAGTTTGCTTCAAAATGCAAGGGTGGGATAGGATGCAAGAGCGAGCGAAGCGAGCTCGGGACTTGGGGCACCCCGACTCGGACAGGTTAGGTTAGAAGGGGATGGCGGGGGCGACTACGTCTTATAAATAAAAAGGGAAAATAGGTTAATTTCTACAATACTTTATGAAACACAATTTGCTGTGCATTTATCCCTTCTGGTGGACACAATTTGGTGAGTATTTCGAATTTTTTGGTAGTAAAATAGGTACTTTTCTGGTAGGCGTTTCCTACTTCATAATCATCATAATCAGCCTATAATGTTCTCACTGCTGGGACGCAGGCCTCCTCTCTTTGAGAGGGAATGGGCTGTAATTTACCACGCGGGCCCAGTGCGGGTTGGTAGACGTCACATTGTCTTCGAATTGTTGGTTCTAGGACATGCCGGTTTCCTCACGATGTTTTCCTTCACCGTTTTGAGAGCAGTGGTGATGAAATTATTTACACAAAGTAAAGCGCCCAAAAATATAAGAAATTGTATAAAACCTTACCTTAGTTGTCCGTAGTCCGTACAGAATGTATATGATGTTGATTAGTCACCCTTTAATTTTTGTTATTACAGGAAGAAGAATACGAGTGGGGCAACCCCCTCGCCGCGTGCCTGCCGCCGCTGGCGGGCGCCGAGCGCGTGCTGGCGCGCGCCGCGCAGCGCTGGCGCAGCGCGCGGGCGCGGGGCGCGCGCGGGCCCTTCCATGGCGTCGTGGCGTTACTACACGTGCCGCCACCTAGGAGGCGGCTACTGGCCAGGCTAGTCACTGCGGGCGATGGAATAGCGCCAGATGATGAGTGAGTCGAAATTAATTTATTGCTGAGAATAGCTCTTCAGCTCTGAACATCAACGATTATAAAAAGCAGCCCGGAAGTGCTGACCCTTCGCCAATTTTCGTCGATAGAAACCTATGGTCTACATTGGGACACATACAAGCTAGAATTAATATAAATCTATTTTTTCTTTTTCGTATGTCACATAACATTTATTTTTAACTTTTATTTCTATGTAGCTACTTAACAAAATTATGTCAATACAACTTTTTATCTTTATAAACAGATCAGATTTCATTATTGTGAAAACAAAAACTCATATTTTTTGATGATAGCAAAATCTTTGACTGTCATTTTAGTACGCTAGTAAGCGCTAGATGGATTTCTAACACCATAACTTTCTGTCTCCTAAGGTGATTCATGAATATTCTTCTATAATTTATTTTCATTCTATTTCAGGCCACCATACACGAACGACAATATAACAGTATGTTTTGCGGACAAACGCTACCCGTTATCAGACAGAGACAGAGCTTGGCTCATATCGCAGAGAATACCAGTATGTGCACCTGTATTACTTAGTTCATACCTCACTGATGACCCGCCGCCAAAGCCTGAGGAACATTGCTTGCCGGATTTTAGACCTTAATTACAACAAAATAGAGTTTGCATTCGTTGCGAAAATTCCAGTCTGCTAGACAAATTCAGAACAATACTGCGTGTCCGATTTTAGACTCCAATGTTAAAGAAATTGAGTCAAAATTTGTTTAGACGGTACATGGGTCATTACCAATGAGAATACCAGCCCCTTTCTTATTAAGTTCATACCTCGCTGATGACCCGCCACCGAAGCTTGATGAACATGCTTGCTGGGTTTTTAACCTTATGTTTAAGAAAACAAAATTTAAATTCGTTGCGTAACGATATCTAAGAAGATTCATCTGCTAGAAACATTCAAAGGAACACTGTACCCGATTTTAGATCTTAAAAGTACTTATGTAAATAGATTAAAATCCGACGATCTCTCTGATCATGAGGCTCACCCCCTATAGACATTAAATGTGACTGCTTTAGAGTTTAAAATCGAGTGAAAACACTCAAAGCTGACTCGATAAGAAATGTAAGCCTCAGGATTACTCAAAAAATATTTTTTATGTTAAAATTAACCAAAAGTTATCTTGGTCCATCACAAATGCGCTATTTTATTATGCAGAATTTCAACATGGACAGTTATTGATAAGCAAAATAAAAAAGGGGCCAAGCGCCAGTCAGACTTGCACACGAAGGGTTCCGTACCGCCGTACAATATTTGAACTCTACATTTTTTTAAATACTTTAGTAACGAGCAAAAAACGCAGAAAAACACGTTTCTTGTAGTGTACACCTTTTAATTTTTACTTTCATTTTATTTTTATTATCTGTTGTTATATAGCGGCTATAGACACACTGTAAACATTTCAAGTGTCTACCTATTAAGGTTCAAAAGATACAGCCCTGTGACAGACGGACGGACGGGGACAGCGAAGCCTTAGTAATAGGGTAGCATAGGCACCCTTTAGGTACGGAACCCGAAAAATGCATTGCTGATGAATATTCAATTCTTTATACGATTTAATTCTTTAATATTATCGATTAATTCATGCGATTATCGTTATAAAAATGAATAATAATTGCGTTACATTTAAAGTTTCAACTGAATTAAGAAGATTTATTTTTTTATGTTAAAGATGACTGAAGTGTGTTATTGTATATTATTAGCTATAGCTGCATTATTTTGTGACAATAATTATTAAAGAATATCATAAATATTAATAATTGTATTTTTTTTACCTATAGTTTTAATATGATAATTTAAAATTTAATGTGGTTTATAAATACTTAAGGAGAATACCAGACAAGATATTAGTACAAGATTTTACTAGACACTATGGTTAATAAAAAAATAAACCTAATAAAACAATCAAACATCTTAATTAAATAATTTATTTCAACTTTTTCAGTTCCAACACTAATCGTATAAAATGTTTCCTACACTATTAATTACTAATAAGTATATCTATACATGTCATATTACTAATATTAAAATTAATGTTATATTAAAATAAAATCCATAGTCGTTCATTTCAATTTATGCCAAAAATTTGCTGTAGGTATAAAATATGTAGAACTTAATTTATATTAAAATAATTATTATCTAAGTAGGTATTGTTATATAAGGCTTAACTGCTACGTCGTACTAAATCAACATATCGGTACTACCTGTGCGAGTGCCCGTGCACCTGGCGCTGTGACGTCACATCACAACGATACTATCGCTGCTCAACGCACGAGGCGAACGCAGGGGAGCCGGAAGCCAGCGAGGTGCGTAATCAACTCGCATGGGTTGTAACTTTTTTTTATTATTCTTCGTTTCTTACGTTTTCATTGACAAAAATAGTAAACTTCACTGCGCTGGGTATACCTATTCCTTAGGAATAGTAAACTTATCTTCGTGTTTATTTAATTGAACTCACGACATCTACCACAAAAAATCTCTACGATTGTAATGGGCTGTATTCTCAAACAACTATTAGGTCGCTCATCTGACGGAAAATGCGTCGGGTGAACTTTTGTCGCGTTTATTTATTCGCTCGATGCAATATCGCATCATCGGTTGAGTGTGTAAGTTTGAATATTTTGTTATCTACTTGTCCGTTCTGGCGTCACGCGACTAACGAAACGCGACGCATCTTCCGTCAGATGTGCCACCACCCTAACACTGTTGTTGCTGTTGTCTGTTCTTGCTTTGTTTTTGGTCTACCTGTCTTTTGGAGTTTCTTGCCGGCTCTTCTCCATAGGAAACAACCAATTGGAACCATGCACCTAGCTTCTGACGTTTCATAAGTGCCCATGTTGGTTTATGTGAAATAAAATATTTTGATTGATTTGTTTTGTTGTTTTTTGTCTGTCCGTGTTTAGTTGTTCTATTGCAGCTTGTCTCTTGTATTATCTCTTTCGTTCTGCTGTTGTTGTGTGTTGTATTGTCAGAATGCGTATACCGCAGCTTAAATTAAGCATTTAGCATGTATCATGTCAGTCATCATAGAGTTAACAAATTATTAAGAACTGATTTATAATTATTTCTAACTACTTATCATCACAATGCTTTGAGGAGCTATCTTTTCCTACTTCAAAAATAACACCTAATATTAATTATTATATTTATACTTTTTCAACTTAGCGTTATCCCGGCTTGCTGCTTAATGTATTTACATAATTAATTAAACTTATTATTAGGCATTAAACAATTAAAACTAAAAATAAATTCATGCTATGTTTTGGAAATTCTAAGTGCCTGAAGAGTGAAGAAGTCCTCAGATTGTAAAAAAAATATAAACAGGTTGAACATGTCTCAATTAAAATCAGATATTGCATATCTCTGTTTTAATTGTAAAAAAGATGATTCTATAGATGGGTTGAGATTTTGAGGTTTCTTATAAAATAAAATTAGATTTTGAATGACTTCTATGCTAAAAAAAAAATCATATTCATTGACTGGTATGTAACCCCGTAAAATCTTCTTTTCACCGTTCTCTTACTCCTTGCATGGCAACAGCTTCAGGTACCGTAATTCTTCATCAGCCATCATTCAAATTTCTTCACCATAACCTTTAGGGCCCTAGTCTCATCTTCAGGATAGTCAAGGCCGGATTCAGCCAGTTCCTTCAAGGTAATAGTAGCGATGGTCGTGAAGCCGGCGCGGGCTGCACTGATCTGCGAAGCGGGGCCGGTGAAGACTGTGGATGTGGCTTTAATGCCGTTGTGTAGAGCTAGGGGTTGCCTGTAAACAGAGGTTGGTTGGTCAGTTTAAAGATTTCGATATGCGCACGTGACACGTCTTATAACTTCACTTGGCGTATTTGCGCAAATATTCAAATACTTGGAGTTTTTGCGCAAATATTCGCGTAATTTCGTTAATACAAAATGAACTTTGTATTAATACGGATTGGGTACATTTTGTATTCCTAACGCAAGTAACGTGAATATTTTGACGAATAGATACGCTAAGTGAAGTGCTAGCAATAAAGAAACTAGAGGTTGGTTCTGGTAGATCAGTTATTTTGAAATTGATTTTGAAGAGCATGTCGTATAAGGCAAAAAGAGGTTGTTTGGTCAGTTATTTTGATGCGCAGACGTAATAGGGCAAATCTATTTGCCCTATTATAAGTGCGCCTCTAAATCATTCAACTGCTGTAGGTAATATTTAATGTGATAACCTCATCGCCACTCTGAATATGCTGTAGTTACATTAGTGACGTACCTAAATGTTAGGTAAATTGCATTAAAACAGCCTTGACTTAAATTACTTACTATCTTGACTTATTATCTTAAATTAATGCATTATAATTATCTCTATTATCATCATGATCATCAGCCTATGTTCGTCCACTGCTGGACGTAGGCCTCTCCTAGTGAACGCCACTGAGCCCGATCATCGGCTCTCCTCATCCAGTCCCTGCCAGCCGCCTTTCGCAAGTCGTTACGCGCATACGCATACAAAGGTCAAATTAAATCATCTCTTGGATAATACAGGCTCTTAAAAACAGGAAGGATTTATTTTATTGAACACTTTTACTATCAACAGCTAGATACCTACTTATTATCACGCGAACACTACATTGAATAAGGATGGTCTGGACTTTAAAAGAGACTGACCTCTGAGTTTGTTTCGGCCTTTCTTCTCAGAGTAGTCAGATAGGAAACGCCGGCCTCATCTAGTTTTAAAATATCATTGACGTGTAAAAGTGTTTGTACAAACCTATTTACAGAAATAAAATCATTTATCATTTATCATGATGTGGTTACATGTAGAGTAATATGATGACAGTTCGTCGAGTGAAGAAAGTTGTACCTAGTATACTTATAGGGTTTACATCAGCACTCGCGGAAATACTTTTAATGCCTATAGGCCCGCTTGCAGCACAAACAGCGTTGCCAACTCAGCACTTAAAGTGCCAGATTTGGCACTATTTTCATGTGTCTAGCACTGAAATTTAAGAAACAGCACCTATCGCAAAATCTAGCACTAATTTTGATATGTTTGCTTACTCACAAAATGCAATAACAAAACGCAAATTAGTGTAGTCCTCTGCACTTCGGTAGGGGATTCCCGTAAACATAAAAATAAAAGCGATTATGGCGGACGGCGCGGACTCTGCTATATTTGTCTCTTTCTCATAAGATAACTCCTTCTTTGTCTTACCTTGCTTGTTTTTCATTCGTTTGTGTTTTTGATTTATTATGTCATAGTCTCTTTTGCGCTGCAGAATAATTACCTTATTATTCCTTTACTTACATAGATTTGTGTTTTATACGGTGACAGTGAGACGAAAATGGATGTTCCTTTAAGTAAAAAAGGTAGTTATGTTCAAAGTTATAGGAAAGAATGGGAGGACGATCCAAAACTCAAAAAATGGCTTAGGCCTGTTCTTGGGAAAAGCTCAAAAGCAATGTGTTCCTTGTGTAAAATAGAATTTAATGCAAGAATATTTGAAATTAAACGGCATTCGGAATCAAAAAAACATATTGATAAAATGAAACCATTTTCTTCGGGGCAGACTACACTAATTGTTGAAAAAGTTGATACCGACGCAAACCCAGACATACATCACGCAGAGGGTCTATTATCAATGTTCGTTGCAGAACACACAGCTGTCATGCCGATCGACCACCTTAGCCAAGTGTGTGCAAAAGCTTTCGCAGACTCAAAAGCCGCCTGTAATATGAAGCTCCATCGTACAAAATGTGGTGAGATTTAAAAAAATGTTTTGGGGCCGCATTTTAAATCTGTCTTAAAACAGGACGTTGGTGATAGTAAATATAGTCTCATAATTGACGAATCAACAGACATAACCGTACACAAGTACTTAGGCATCGTTATACGGTATTTCAGTTCTTCTATGAAGAAAATAACGTCGACGTTTTTAGCTTTGAGTCCACTAGAGACGTCCGATGCAAGAGGTATTGTAAATACTATTATTAAGACAGTGCAAGGTGAAATGGAGTTAAACCTTCAAAATTTAGTAGGATTGGGCACCGATAATGCCAGTGTCATGATTGGTATTAATAACGGCGTATATAAAATTATGAAAGAAGAATACGGTTTGCCACATTTAATTCTAGTTAAATGTGTTTGCCATTCACTCCAATTGGCCGTTTCTCACGCTTCAGAAGAAACTATCCCTCGTAACATCGAATTCCTCCTAAGGGAAACATTTAATTGGTTTTCCATGTCACCAAATCGACGTCAAGAATATGCAGACATATACGCAACTATAAATTGTGGACGACAACCACTGAAAATATTACAAAAATGTGCTACTAGATGGCTCTCAATCGAGCCAGCAGTGCAAAGAATTTTGGACCAGTGGTTGGAGCTGAAACTGTTTTTTGAGATTGCCAGAAGAAAAAATAACTGTTACACGGCTGAACTCTTATACGAAGCGTATTCTGATTTGCAAAATAAAGTTTATTTAATTTACATAAAATCAATACTTGGTCAGGTACAATCGGCGCTAAAAGCATTCGAAGGCGAAAATTCAGATCCAACAAGATTATTAGAAACTTTGATAAAATTGCTCGAGTCGTTTTGTGATAAAGTAGTGATCCCGGGAAGACGTCACTCTTTTAACATTTTTGAAGATAATGTTGCAGATTACCTGGATCCGTCTCCTTATCTTGGCTACAGTTTTGAGAACGCTATGCAATCCTTAGAAGATACCAAAAAGCAAGCATTAAGAAAACGTTGCGTAAATTTTACGGTAAAACTAATAAAACAATTGCAACAGCGGCTTCCTGAAAATGTAACCCTCCTGAAAGATATGAATGTCATGAGCGTCACTAACGCTTTAAAACCAAATAAAGGGCTCGTCGAAGTTGTGAAGTTAGCGGAACACTTTGTACAGAATCCAGAAACTATTGATAAAATTGTTGCCCAATGGAAAAGCCTAACTAGCAACACTTGGGAAAATGTGACTGATACAGTAAAATTTTGGGTTGAAGTGTCAGATTTTAAGGACGCAAGCAATGAAAATTCGTATAGCGAACTGGTTTCGTTGGCTTTTACAGTGCTCACATTGCCACATTCAAATGCGGACGTTGAGAGGGTTTTTAGCATAATGAACATCGTAAAAAATAAATTGAGGAACAAAATTAACTTGGACTCCCTAAATTCAATTATTCGTATACGAACTGGACTCAAACATTTGAACAAAACTTGTTATACATATGATATACCTCAAGATATCCTTAAAAAAATAGGCAAGAAAGATATGTACACATTTAAATTTAAAAAGTCTGCTATAAGTGTAAATGAGCCACAGCCCTCCACTTCAACAGCTGTACAAGGAACCGCAGCAGAGACAGACGGTACAAGTAGTGAGGATGATGATTGGATTTAACGATAATAAGATTTTTAATATTTCGATTTTTTTAAATTTTGATGGTCACATCCTCCAATTTAACTATATTTTTTTTTTATTTTTGTTTAAATGTAACATAACATAACTTTGATATTAATGTCATGACAATTTGAAAATTAAAACTTTTTATTCTACACGTTATTTTTCTTATTTCATATATTTGGCACTATTGTTAAAATTTTATACCAATTTAGCACTTTTTGAGATGTTACTTAGCACCCAACCGTGGCATTGAGTTGGCAACCCTGAGCACAAATCACTAAAGGCAGATTGGCGCGACGCGACGGCGCCGGCGTGACGCAATTCTGGTCAATTTCCACTAAGTTTTCATAGAAATTGTTCTACTAGAGTCGTGTCGTGCTGTCGCGTCGCGCCAGTGTGCGAGAGCCTTAAAGGTACAGTTTCCTAGAAGAGCGTTTCCGTCATGTTTATAACGGACGTCATGAAAATCTATCTTTTTCACCAGTATTTGACATTTAGATGTCAAAAAACGTTCTGTATTTGGACATTACGGACGCATGTGGCGCTCAGCGCTCTTCTAGGCCGTAGCTTAAATGAGTTTACCGCAACAAAATTGAAACATCATTCTTTCTCTGTCATCTTCAAACGATTGACAGAAATAGGACGATGTTTTAAATACGTTTAGTCCTATGAGGTGAAAGCGGGTCTTAAAATCTGATAACTTTGTCTGCACATAGCTCTAGCTTACTTGAAGGGCACCGTAGACTGTTAGGACTAGCTTCCCTAATAGCTTATAGTAACTTTTCAGAAGTGCTACCTACTCCTGTACTGTAGGTACCTACTATACCCCAGACGCTTAAGCGTGGCAATAGCGGTCATGGACCCACCTACATTTTCTAGCATTCTTTATTTAAAAAACTGAATTAAAGATTGTTAATGTCCTGCGGGCTTTCATTTTGACAGTTCAACAACTTTCATTACATTATTTACGTTGCTGAGCAGACAAATTTTACGATCATATGAAGCTATGGATTAGCAATATCCTTCAAAATCATTCAGATTGTGATTGATCGTGTGTTACTTAATTAGGGTGCTGATTGTTCTATCTTGATCCTCACATCAAATCTCTCATTCCAATAACGAAAAACCAAACATAGTTTATTGTTTGGGTTCCTACGGAGAGGTTTTCAGTATAGTATAAAATACTCTGTGGGAGAGGTATTATCGAATGGGCAATTACCGCTATTGCCATGCTAAAGCGACTCGGGTATAGGCTAGTTTACCCATCTAAACGCATTCTATGTCCATGTTCTTACGACAATCGAAGCGTGTTCAAGGTCGCTTTAATATTTTATACGTTGCCATGTGCGCTGTTTATCAATTGAGGCCGTGAGATAATAAAATGACGCGAATGCAGATATGGCTTCTTGATCTTTATTTTTGATGTAAAATTTTTGCACACCGCCTTGTGTATGTATCTAAGGTTTTCTTTTGACAAATCATATATAAATAGGAGTTAGTTTGTTGACTTAGGCAAAAAGTTTGAGAATGTAGGATGCAAGAGTGAGCGAAGCGAGCTCGAAAATTTTAGCACCCTACATTTATATTTTGCATACGTAATAGGCCTCTAACTCTAAACTGCTTCTTACTGAATATATCGCACTGATAATACAATAAGTACTGTTTTAACTCAAAATATGTAAAATTTGAAAAAACATCATATTAAAAGAAATAATGAATTGAATAATCATTTTTTCGTCGATTCTGAAAAAAAGTCACATTTTGAGTTGTACAATAGTATTGTATTATCAGTGCGATATATTTTGACCCTGTTTGGGATTTCATTAAAAAGTACTTCTTATGATTTGGGAGGCCCCCAGGACTGGAGGCCCGGGGCGGTTTGTCTTGACACTATTCTGGGGCATTTCATTTCCACGTCTAAATGCTCAGCTTCTTTTGCCTCTTCAAAAAACTTTCGGAAAACTGAGTCCGCCTGTTCCCTTTTTTGTTGTAGGACTGACATTGTATCATTTATAGCGTCCGTAGCCCTTTTAAAATCAATTGAGCTCGACTGACGACTACGAGTGGAATGGTTGGCACTCGGCACGCGGCCGGATTGACAGCGCGCCCTGCGTGGGGACGGCGCAGGGCGCAGGCATCGCGGCGATGTGTCACCGACACATCGGATGATTGAAGCACGGTCGTGAACGAATGGGACGGAGATCAGCGCGGCGCGGCAAAATCAAATTTGGAATCGTGCGAACAATATTTATTCACGGGTTCGGTTGGTAGTTTCCTAAGGTACTCCTTGAACCTTGTTCTTGAGGTTGTTCCTTGGTTTGGGGCTCTACTGAGCCGACATGAAACTACGGTTCATCATCACATAATTATAATAACACTACACAGTCGTATTTGAGGGTGTCGTCCGCACATGGTGGCTTAACTGATGATGAAGACGGATAATTAATATAAATAGGTTCAATGGTTTTAATAACTTTTTCTCACATTCAACTGTCTGGTCACTAATCCACTCAGGACTACCATTGAGAATTTCCCGATATAAACACCCACTAATTCTACCCGAGTGAACCCAGGATCCCTCGTTCAGCAGGTTTGCTTGTGACTACAAGACCAATGAGGCAGTCACCCAAAACAATAAAATTGTTTTCTAAAAATTAACTAACCTCGCCGCCAGTATCCGTGATCCAAGCTTCGCTCCCCGGTAGTCTCTTTTCACCACCAGACCGAGAGCATACAGTATCTTGTCCATTCCCAAGTATTTGAAGGCGTCCACCTTTTCCTCTGCTACTTTTAAAGCTCCGTACACGTTCTTCCACTTTTCGCCTTCGATCTGAAAGAGTATCAATGCAGTTCTTGTTAACGATGAAAAGTGAGGCACCTGTCAAATTAGCTTTTGGTCCTCTATCTCTCTCGCACTGGAATCATGATGGCATTAAAACATCATAAATACGGCACCACTAACATTAGGAACAGCTTTCATTTTGGCAGTTCAACAACATTCATTGCGTTATTTACGTTGTTGAGCAGATTTTTTTTTCGATCATTATATGCAATGGATTAGCAATAGGCTTCAAAGTTATTCAGATTGTGATAGATAGTTTGTTACGCAATTAGTAATAGTAGTAATAAGGGTGCAGGTATGTGGCCCCCACGAGTTGGACCAACAAAGTGGGGAAGCTCGCGGAATAGGTACGCTGCTCGGATCGCTCGTTCATACAATCCTAGTGTGAATTTATTGCGTTTGGCAAATTCAGCCGATGTTATTTTTGAATCGTGTCGTACCTTTAACTGTCTGATTATAAAACAATCTTTTCAAACCGGCCTGAACGCTTTTTGGGCTTACCTACTCAAAACACGGTTTAATCCAGGGAAGCTTAGACTCATAGTACCTATATAATCCTGAAAACAGGCCAAGATATTTGACAGGTTAAATGCTTACCACATCATCAGCCTTCTCTCCCTCACAGATAACTAGACACACGTTCAACGCTATAAGGTTACTCTTTCCATCCTTCTCTGCGTAACAGGCTAGTGACAGCCTCTGTGACAGGTAGACTCTCCAGAAGTCTGCCATACTCTGCACGCTTAATGGTTCGTCTATGAGGTCTGGAAGATATTAATTGGTTAGTGGAGTCTAGTGATAAATCAAGATATAAATGATCAAGTTATATTATCTAGCGAAACTCCGTCGCCATGATGGGTAACGATATCTAAAAATGATAAAACGAAAAAAGCAATGGTTTGATGGTTTTTTGGGGTGAACGACCGCAGGAGGTGAAATATCGTTTTTTTTTGTGTAAACTTTACAAATGGGATGGGTAGGTATCGATCTAAACACGATTGAAGAAAAAACTGATTTTTCACGACTACGGAGTTCCATTATCTAATTTAATTTGGGTTTGTAGAATTAAACTATTATAGGGGTCACACCTAGTAAAAATCACGGGAATCTGATCGTTGAAGCGAACTAGGGGATACCTCCAGCAGTTGGTAAACGTCTTCCGGCTAAGATGATAATGATGGCTTTTTTTTTGGCGATCAGACTACCGATCTACGAATAGCTAAGAGGAAACCGACTGTTGAATGGATAGATTAACTGACTGTCATTGTTTTGGGCATACTGTACTATAACGGGTGTAAAATGACACTTAACGAAGCCGAGAGTCATTTGTACTCCCCGTCATTGCAATATTTTTTTGTACAGGATCATACCTGGATACCTTCTGGTTACGGATATTTTGAAGGTTAACATACCAACTTTTACTGTCTTTTTTTACGAAAACAAGTTTTTAATGTTATAACACGACTTTAAATACCCCCACGACCCCTGTACGGTTGCATGCACCCATAAGCACAATGATTTGCGAGTGTTACTTTACGCACTACTGCCAGTAGCAAATTTTCACACCAAAAATAAAAGTCGTTCCTAGCATTTTTTTGTGCAATGCTACTTAGTTTGATGCACAGAATGCTTAACGACTATGTGATGGGTCTTTTTAGAACCTGTATAGTACTTTTTATTTCCATGGGGCACCCTTAGATTTGAAGGTTATTGGGCGCATAAACTAATTGATTAGCATTTGAAACTATTGTTGGAGCTGCTGAAGATTTTAAAAACTATCTTTGCATTGTATAAATTCAATGTTTTAGTATTGTATAATTGCATAGCACATGTGTGAGTACTATGTACCTACTATAAAGCTACCATTTAATAGGTTTCTCTTTCATTGACTTGAATGTGCCCTGACGGCTGAGAGTATGTCATGCTCACTCTAATGTCTCGCTGGTGGTGGCGTGTGTTGGATCATTAAGTTCCCTTCAAAATGGTTGAGCTGAATGGTGCTGATCCATGCGTCATGTTCGTGAACGGGCGCCGTCAGTGGGGACTGGTCATTTCTTAGCTGCCACGGCTTATTTTAATTTAATTTAATATTTGAATTGCTTTTGTCTTTTTATTACGGACGCTTTTAACGTTCTGCATCGTTCTCACATGCATAATTTCAACAAGAACGATGTAATTAATATTTTGTAACCATATTATGATTTAAAAGAGTGTCCATGGAATTTCTTGCCTGTTCTTCTCCATAGGTACCTACTACGCTCTGGAATGGGTAACTAGCTTCATCTTTCTGACTGACCGACCCCTTGACAATTCAAAAGTGCCTGTAATTAGTTTATTTGAAATGCATTGAGTTTGAGATTGCGGGTCGAGTCTATACAGGGTGTATCAAAAAGTTGTGGTCAATTCATCAAATTGAACAACTTTCTCCATGGACCAACATCGCAATTGAGAAAAAAAAAGTAGCTTTCCCATAAATTTGGGTCGAATAGGTATTGAAGTTCTGGACGGGACAGCTGATAAGTTTTTTCGATTACGATGTTGATCCCATGGAGAAAGTTGTTCAGTTTATGGTCTGTTCTCACCCTTAAATTTGACCACACCTTTCTGATACACCATGTATAGTCTATATAGTACTAGCACTTAGTTCACAATAAACGTTTTGACTTTGACTTTATAGACAACTTTTTCGCGGATAAAGTCCGATGTTAATAGAAAAATTTGCAATGAAAATGCAAAACAGTTGTATTTTTACCACTATGTTGTCATACATTTCCGTGATTTGCCCATGCAAAGAGGCAATCTTGTAATGAAAAACCTCATTAAAATAACAAAGATTCTGCTACTGAAAGGCAACATTTTAAAATATTTGCTAATTATAACACGGTAGTCAACCACGGTAATAATTTACTAAACAAAGTACAATAGCTAGTTATGTAAATGAGTTAGGTAGGTATATACTTACCTACATTTTAGTTGTCTGTTAGTACATTGACGCTAGTTTTTATCTACTGTCTGAAAATTTAATTGTGTGTAATTAGTCGTGTGTTAAAAATCGTGATTTCAAATGAACTGTGCAGCACACTAATTACGTAACACATTATCTATCACAATCTGAATCATTTTGAAGCCTATTGCTAATCCATTGCTTCATATGTTCGAAAAATTCGTTTGCTTAACAACGAAAATAACGCAATGAATGTTGTTGAACTGTCAAAATGAAACCCATTCCTACTGTTAGTGTGTTACATAATTAGCCCGCAGGTTTAAAAAAATATCGGAACAAGTTTTATTTGTATTAAGGAGGTATACCAATGTGGTTTATATCGAGGATTCAACCAACGCAAACCTTGCTCTCTTTTTGGCGGTATCTCAAAGAAATCGTCTAAAAGAGATTACCTCAGGAGCAATTACATCATTCTGGCACGGCAATTTTGTACAGGCTAGAAACCGGTTGTTCCCATCCCATGTTGAACAGTGGACTAATCAAATCAAATCAAAATATTTTATTTCACATAAACCTACATGGGCACTTATAAAACGTCAGAAGCTAGGTGCACGGTTTCAATTGGTTGTTTCCTATGGAGAAAAGCCGGCAAGAAACTACACGGTTACTCTTCTAGAAATAAGGGGCTTTTACAATGTTTCCAATTACAGTGTTGTTGGGTATGGGAGGACAGTGTAGGCCTGTCAACAAGTAACAGGTACTCAACAAAATAGGAAAGGTATACAAGTTAGGCCTACAACGTTCTCACATTCACAATGTATAGAAGAATCTATGTAAAAATAAAAGCCTATTTAAACCAAATGACATGGTTGCCTTTACAACTGTAACAAATCTGAATTAAAATCTTGTCTACAAAAGCCACAAATAAGGAGTTCAAATAAGGGAGGAGATGATAAACTACTTACTACTAAGAGTACACAGCGCTTCATCGGGACAGAGGTTCTCCACCAGTATCTTGATCGCCTCTTCATCATCCTCCGGCGGTAGGTCTCTGATCACCCACGTTGTTCCATTGTCCTCCCACTTGTCCCAAACTCGGGGGCAGGACGAGTCCCAGACTCTTTTGAAACCCATGGTTATCCTGAAGAGCAAACAAGTTCATGAAAAGCTTAGCATACGCACAGACGATTTTTTAACGCGGTGAATTTTTATCGCGCATTGAATATTCAAGTTTCGGTGTCAAGCTAAGCATTGCAAGCAAGCAAGCCAAGCAAGCACCAGGGACCAGGGACCAACATCACAAACTGTGTGTGGACACAGGTGAGTGCAGGCAGGCTAGGGAAGCAATCCCTACAATTGATTGCCGCCTCACGTAACAGGTTCTCCGACTAACTAAACAACAGCTGCGTTAATTAGCTTTTACTGGCCACGGGTCATTTAATAAACACCTCTTTGTCATAGGAGTCACAGACAGTCCGCTGTGCAGGGCCTGCGTGGAGGACGACGAAACAGTAGCTCATGTGCTTCTAAACAGCCCGGTGGTCGCCACGTACAGGGCAAAGTACTTCAGTAACCCAGGTACCCTACGTGAGATTGTCAGTAACACCGAGGCGTTGCTGGCCTTCCTCGAGGAGCTGGGGTGGATCGAATAATCGATTTTCCCACCCGTACGCAAAATACGCGCATTGACGTGGAGTTGCGGACATCAGCCCGTATTACCTATTACCTAAGCGAAGCATAGAATCCAATAGAGTGCATTCCCGCTGGTCAATTGAATGCACTGTTTAGACAGTACGTTGAAAATCCAGTGCGCGGTTGAAAATCGCCTCGATAAAAAATCGCTCGTCGCTTTATCTTATTTTACGGGAATGGCCGAATAATTTTGAATTCGTACGATACTCCTGTTGAGCTGTTCGTAACCTCTTACGTATTTTATGGAACACTTAGGTACAGTTCAACTATTTTCTTAATGTCCCTCGGGAATTATCGCATTTCCGTATACAAACGAATGCGAATTTCCATGTCCATCAATTGAGTAACATAGATCAAGAAACATCCTATTTTTCAATGATATCAATTTTGAATGCAGGCTGTCAATGTCAAACCAGCTTCATTAATTGACTTAATAAATTTGTAGCAAAAGCAGTTAAATCTCATTTAAAATAACCGTTGAAATTATAGGTTTGCAGAAAAAACAGCATAATATGTTACAACTCAATGATGAAAACTGCATCAAAATCAGTTGCGCAGTTTAGAAGAACAATGCGGTCGCAATGCGACACGAAAAGCGACTTTAATTTATAATAATTACTAGCTTCAGCCCGCGACTTCGTCCGCGTGAAATTTCTCGTTTCTCCGACCCACCCTGTCGGATCAAATCGCCTGTCCGCGCTTTTACCTCGTTTTCGCTTAGCCATCGGTCTAACTATTTTTCTTTTTGCTCGGCTCCTAAGGGTCATAGCGTGATGTTAATTAACCCAAAAATTGGCCTATTAAATGCAAAAAGATTTTTCAAATCCGACCAGAAGTTCCAGAGATTAGCGCGTTCAAACAAACAAACAAACAACAAAAAAAAGAACTCTTCAGCTTTATTTTATTAGTTTATATACAGGGTGCTTGGAAATTCGACCTATTCCTTCAAAGGGAATGTACTAGAGGTCATTTCCAAAAAATTAAGCTCCGCCAACTAGGGGTCGAAAATTAATGGTTTCCGAGTTACGGACGTTTTTAGATAATTGAACAAGACGTCTAAATTTCAAATATTATGAAATAAAGGTTTCCTTTGCATGAGTGCAACTCCCTGGCCGGCGAGGAGTCCTAATTTAACGCCTTGCGATTTCTACATTAAAGGTCACATGAAAGACTTTGTTTACTCCACTCCAGTGGCATCCCGTGAAGAGCTGAGAGAAAGAAATTTATCAGCCGGCCAACACAAAAAAAACACTATTTCAACGAATGTGACAATGACGGAAGTAGTACGTCAGAGGTTGCAATTGCAAAAGAAATCGAGGCAGGCAATTTGAACAAGATCTGTAATAATTTCACTCTATTTTTGATGATTGCCAATGATAAGTAAGTAAACGAAATTAATGTTCTGATTATGTCTGCATTTTTTTTTTAATTTATACCCGTACACGTGTTGATAACATTTGTACTTTTTAAGGAAGTTTATGCAATAGGGAATTTATTTCCTAGATTTGTATGCCAAGTGTCATACATTTTTTTCGAGTAAAACACGTCTAAACTTCAAACAATATAAAATAAAGAAGGTTTCCTTTGCACTCAAGGCCTTTTATTTCTGAAATTATGGGAATTTAGAGCATGTATTTTTTTTATAAATGAGCATTCATTTATCATCAGTCAGAAAAGTAACAAATAAGTGTCGGGAGAGTAGTAGTTATTTTTTAAATATTTGTTTTTGGTGACCAGTCTGAAAATTTGAACAATTATCTAAAAACCTCCGTAAATCGGAAACCATTAATTTTCCACCCCTAGCTGACGGGGCTTAATTTGTTGGAAATTACCTCTACCCGTTTCAAGGAATAGGTCGAATTTTCAAGCACCCTGTAGATATATTTGAAACAAATGCTTTGAGTTTGAGTTTTTCTTTCACCAGCCCTCAAGCCAGCCTTTTTTCAACTATGTGAAGTTTTGGCTTCGATCCTCAGGTTTTTGTGTATTACTAACCTACACTACCTACCGCCGTTGAACTCGTACAATCCGATTCAAACTATAAGGCGGCACTAGGGGTCTAGTATAAAAGCACGAAATCCATAGTTTTGGCCGAAGTTAAAGAAAGAAAGAAAAATATTTTATTTGGGACACGCACACGAAATACAAAGAGTAAAAAATAAATAAAAATGAGCAACTAACAAAATTAACAATAAAAATCAACAATAAACAATTAAAAAATCTGTGCGAGTCCAAAAAGGCTCTTATCTCAGCATAATGCAGCGATATTTAAAAAAAAAGTACTGCGCCGCTGGTATTCTGATAGGGCCCCGTTGTGATGCCACGGACACACATACGGACATCTTTATATCCCACTAGGGGATTATTAATAAATAAATTAAAAAATAAAATACTAATAAAATATTATAAGAAAATAAAGCAATACAAAATTGTTTAGAAAACAAAAATAAATAAATAAAAACGGCGTTTCCTACTCCATATCACCTTCGGACATAAGATTATTTCGGGGCCCGAACTAAGAATGAATGATAACGCGATTTGACAGGTGTCCGTACTCCGGATGTGTTTTTGCCCGTCCGAAACAGTTAATTAATCGGGAGTAGGGTTCATTCTGAAGTATCGAACTACTTTTGGACTAGCCTGTACCTATGTTGATGGACTTAGAGAGTAGGTCCCCTGAATCGCGCTACTAGCTGCGCCGTACCTCACCCCCCACCCCCGCTGACAGGTTAATTTTTTACTGCGCAGCGACTCGCCTCATGTTCCGAGCCACCTTGTGGTTTGAATCGGGCTGTAATTAGCTGCCCTGCGCATAATCAGCCTACAAAGAAAGAAAAGAAAGAAAGAAAATACGTTTATTGGCGGTAAATATGACGCATGACATAGTACCTACTGCTGGGACACAGGCCTCCTCTCTGTGAGAGAGACTAGGCCAAAGTCCACCACGCGGTCCCTGTATGTAACTGGCCTCTACAAATATAATTTTAATATTATTTATCATATTTTTATCAATATCGATATCCTATATAGATTTTTGTTTTATTTGATCATGTATTTTTTTATGACAAACATAATTTTGTAAATATGATTAAATTATCATTAGGTATCATTCTAAAAGTTAATTAGTAGATAATCTACTATCGATATTAATACCCAGCTCGTGTGCAAGTTGCACCAATCAATTTTATTTTGATTTTGTAATTTTATATTTTTTAAATATTTTATTCAGAAAGTTTGTTATTAGGATAATAATAACTACAGCTTCCAGCAATCTGCACGGTCCTCACATGATCTGACCAAGATTATCTCGGGACTTTAAAATGAGACAGGGGTCAGAGTCAGGGGTAGGCAGATAGGAAATGTCGACTCTATCTAGATTATTTTTTATAATAATATCATTTATTTGCTAAAAACATGGTATAAAAGATGGTAATGTTAATAATGTGAACAGACATGTTTTGCTTTATAGATATAAGCGTGCAAATTTTACATGCATAACGATAAAATCAGTCATCATGGGATTTTATGTTCCAGGAACTCCTTAATACTGTAAAAACTATTAGCTGATAGCCATTTGTACAATTTAATTTTAATCAATCTTGTATTTAATGTTTTTAATTCATTTGGTATTCTATTATAAACCTGGATACACATAAACATGCAGCTTTTATTATATTTCGCAAGCCTTGGGAGGACATCTAACACGAGCCTGTAGGGGTCGCGCCTGCTGCGAGAATTTACATCGCTTGCTTTCGCAAACAATTCCCTATGCCTCCATACAAATAAACAGATTTCATAAATATAAAGGGATGGCAGCGGTAACAAATCAAGTTTCTTAAATACCGGCCTGCAAGATTCGTCGGATTTAAGCCCACCTAATGCTCTAATGCATCTTTTTTGTGCGACAAATGCTCTATTTTGATCAGTGCTGTTACCCCACATAATTAAGCCATAGCGTAGTACTGATTCAACATATGCATGATAAGTTGTTAAAGACGTTTTAATGTTTGTTATGTTTCTAATCTGTTTCAATGCATAAACAAACTTATTAATTCGTTTGGATACAGTATCAACATGTGCTTTCCAGTTGATGTCTTGGTCCAAGGTTACGCCTAGAAATCTAGTTTGCGTTGCTTCGTGAATTCTATTTATATTCATTTTAATATTGGGTTTTGCATTATTTGATTTATGAAATTGTATGTATACGGACTTTTTTAGATTTATAGATAAGTTATTTTTATTTAGCCATTCAATTAGTCTTTCAATCACATTATTAATTTCAGTCTCGTGGTCATTAATTGTACTGTTTTTTTTATCAGATGACACAATAATAGAGATGTCATCAGCGAATAGTATAAATTTATGATTAGTTATAGTAGTGATAGAATTTATATACAATAGGAATAAAATAGGGCCTAATACACTTCCTTGTGGGACGCCGTGTTTTTTGGATTTTAATTCAGAATAGTGAGATGTCATATCGTTATTTCTATCAATTTTTGTAATATTAACGCATTGTTGTTAATGTGTTAATATTACACTACTATATATTTTATTTTTGAAGTGAAAACTTCTTTAGCCGCGTTGAGCGATTTTTGGTATTGGTATATGGATCCGCGTCACCGACATGCTAATGTGGCGTGTTGCGCCAGACTGGCGACGCGCAGCGGCCCGTGTACATTTTGGCGTTTTCACATCTGCCAGCAGTCCCCAAGACTGCCTATTTTTTATACAATGACGTGTAAAAGTGATTACGATATCCTATTTACAGAGTAAAAAAATAATTTCAATCATTGTGAGGCTAATGGTCATTTTAATAGTGAAAAGTAATGAAAATTGGTATTGAAATTCTAAACTGAAATCCTTTTTTTATAGTATACTAGCTTCTACCCGCGGCTTCGCTTACTTGGATGGTGGAAATTATCCCACGGGAACGTACTACCGGGCATAAAGTACTCAATACTTTATTGCATTCCATAATGTGTACATAATAACAGTTGGTATGTTAAAACATCGAACCAATTATGGACCCTGTTTTAATAGGAGAGAGGATGAAGGCGCATTTTGCTAAGAAAAAAATATATATATTAAATTAAAATAGTATCATTTGCTTTTCTGGTATTTATATTACTAATAGCACTCTTAATCTCGCTCAGAGACACACTAACACACACATACACAAACGCACACACGCATACACAACGCACACACTCATACACAACCGCGCACACACACAGACTCAAGTCGAATATTGTTTGTAAGAGTATTATTACCAATATATATTATATTTATATTTTCATACTATTATTTTTATCCACTTTTCAATTATATTTTTCGTTATTTTACTTTAATTCATTAACCTAAATTTTAGTTTGATATTGGTGCCGATTCTCTTGTCACAAAATTCTCTAAACTAGACTAAAAATCACTAAAATTTTGTTTAGTCCTGTCAAAAGACGATTTCTCATTCTGAAATAGACTAAAGTGACACAACTTAACTATATTTTAGTTTGACAGCACTAAGATGGTACTGATTAATTAGTTTAGTGAAAATGGCAATTTTGCTATTCTGAATTTGACGTTTTTAACCTAAAATTTGGTTGTCTTAACTAAATCTGGCTATTTTTAATCGCGATTAAAAAGGTGTGGAATAAAATTAGTTGTCATGAACTAAGATTGACCACAACACCTCGACTTCAGGGGCAGAAACAGTACTGTATTTTTTATTTTATTTTGCTTATATCTCGAAAACGGTGTGTCCTATCGCAAAAATAATGAAAATTTCGACCCCCTTAATGAAATCCTTAAACCCATATAATTCTACATGCAGGTATTTTTTTTTTAAATATTTTCCGTACAAAAAAGTGAAAAATTCCATATAAAACACGCCGAGGCTGCCAACCATGCGCGCCTCCGGCTCTAAAAAAAATTCACATGGTAGGGCAAACAAGTAGGTACCATGTGCAGTCGCGATTGTCAAATAAAATTTTAGTTGCGTCAAAATGATTTTTAAATTTAGAGATATTTTATTGCAGACTAGCTCTTAGATTCTCATAGCCAAAAGTAAGGAATTTTAGTGATAGTTTAGTTCGGTGTACAAGAGAATCGGCACCATTGTTAATAATCACGTGTACGATATTTTTGGTTATAACGAAAATGTACAACTCTGATCCCCAAGTTACAGACTAACGTCTAGTTTGGGGATCACTGTTCATATTACTATGTATAATGTTTTTGATTATTAAGGCGGTACCTCGACCAAAACCTTGCCATAGTGCGTTATTCAGAGGCTATTAACTCATTCACTATGGGTAATAAACTACATCTAAAAGCACATTATTAATGTTCGCTATCCTATCATCACATTGCACGTTCTTATTTGTTTTTATGTGTTATAAATACATTTAAAATATCCTTGTAAAAAATTTACAAAAAATGTTGATTGCATGCATCTTTTGCTAAAGGTGACGTTCTATTAATTTGAGGATTACACTAATGGATAGATAATTTAAAAATCTAAATAGTTCACGTTTTATTTTATTTCAAAACATCGCTTGTCTTATTTTATTAAAATAATTTAATTTTTTTTGTGAATTTTATGATAAATGAGCGTATGCAGGGAGCGAGACAGAGCGAGACTCAGCGACGGGACAGAGAAAGACTGAGCGCTCAAGGTCGTTTGGTCGGGGAAGCGCCTTAATAAATCATTTCATTTCATTTCATATTTTATTTAAGTATTTGTATATTTGGATGTAAGTTATATGTAGGTATACATTTTTATATTATATATTGCACGATTTACATCATTAATATTATAGCCTATGTCCTTCCCCAGAATGTCATTTAATCGTCTTGCAAAATTTTATCGAAATCCGTTCAGTGGTTTAGGATTGAAGAGGTAACATATAGACAGAGTTACTTTCGAATTTAAAATATTTTATAGTATGATTTATGACTAGATAAACTTAAAAAAATAACAATAAAACAATTTATATAGGTACCTGTTTTAAAACGAAGTTTGCACTTTGCACACTACTTAATAAGCAGACGTTAGCACTGTACAGCTGATGCACGACTGTGCGTTAATGTTTGCTTCCTGACGAGAGGTTTGCCAAGACCTAGATCAAATAAGTGCACTTCTTAGTGCCTGTGTCCACTGTCCAACATTTACGTTGCGTTTATTAGATTAGATTATCTGTTTAGCGTAAGCATGTGTTTACACTGTTCTTAATTTGAGAAAATTAATTTTAGACCGACTGTAGCTGCATTTTTGTGTATGTTTCTGTACTAACTCCGATTCACAGAGTACTTTTCTATCTCCGATTTGAATTCGACTTGTCACCTGTCATGACAGATTTAGCGTCAAGTTTTACGGTCCGTCGTTTCCTAAATTCAGAGCTATCCACTAGCGCTGTCACTATGGCACATAAATATTAGAATTGAATTAAATCTTTATGGTTAAGTTCCCATACCATCGTTGAATGAAAGTTCAGCTAAATAAGTAAGTCATTAAACTTACACTTATGCGGAAAATTAAATATGTTTGATAGAGCTTATCGTAATGTATCTTTTTTATTATGCTGCAGTTCGTTTATCGTGAACAAAAACAGAATTATAATGACTAAAGTCACGTTGTTTCATCTTGCATGCGAGTGAATCATGCCCTGTTTTTGTTTCGATAAGTGAGTTTTAAAGATAGTGCTTAGCAGGCCACGATAACACTAACTACGAGAAGTACCTAATTATAACATATACCTACTTATGTATAAGTACCCTACACCAATATGTTGACTAAACAAAAAACTAACATTAATGTGTATGTTGGTTTGTGGACCTCGGCCTTTACTGCAGCGTGTTACTCATTTGACCTTGGTAACAAATACATAATATAAGACGAAATGTGTTGGTATATACAGGTTTTTGTTCACTTTTTTTTGTTGTATAATTTAGCTTTTTGTTTAATACCAAGTTCTTTACTGTTGGAAAGCCGTTGTTAGCTGCTGTACCTAAATAGATTTTTCATCCCATCTATTGGAAAAGGACGACTTGGTTCGCCTTTAAGTGCACCCAAAGGTGGTGTTTTCTTTATGAAACTTTTAGCGGGCAGTAATGAGTTTTTAATCCTCTTTATAAATGCGCCGCAATTATCTTTGCCGCGCACTTGAATTTGGAACATCGTAGTGTTCAGCGCCGAATAATCGAACGCAAATATTGTTTGAATAAAGATTGGCTGGTACGACGGCCCATAGTCGCGCCGCCGCACACTGGTCCCGAATGATAAAAAAGTGGACATTAAGAAATTTTTGACAGAAGGTCAACGGATTCGGCTGATTTTTTTTTTGTAGACAGCTGATGCAATTACAAATCACTTTTATAGATTGAGTTTTTGCCAAATAAGCCGTATTTTCAGAGAAAAAAAATATTGAAATATTTTTTGTATGAAAGAAATCCTAATTTTGTCTTTATCTTCCAAGATTCAAACGTATTCAAAATAAAACTTAGCGCAGCTTGTAGAGGGGCTAATTGCTCACTACTTTGTCATAGACACTCTTCTGCGATTTTGTGCTCCTTTTGAGTTACAGGCACTTTAAATATTTTTTGTATGAAAAAATCCTAATTTTGTCTTTATCTTCCAAGATTCAAACGTATTCAAAATAAAACTTAGCGCAGCTTGTAGAGGGGCTAATTGCTCACTACTTTGTCATAGACACTCTTCTGCGATTTTGTGCTCCTTTTGAGTTACAGGCACTTTAAATATTTTTTGTATGAAAGAAATCCTAATTTTGTCTTTATCTTCCAAGATTCAAACGTATTCAAAATAAAACTTAGCGCAGCTTGTAGAGGGGCTAATTGCTCACTACTTTGTCATAGACACTCTTCTGCGATTTTGTGCTCCTTTTGAGTTACAGGCACTTTAAATATTTTTTGTATGAAAAAATCCTAATTTTGTCTTTATCTTCCAAGATTCAAACGTATTCAAAATAAAACTTAGCGCAGCTTGTAGAGGGGCTAATTGCTCACTACTTTGTCATAGACACTCTTCTGCGATTTTGTGCTCCTTTTGAGTTACAGGCACTTTAAATATTTTTTGTATGAAAAAATCCTAATTTTGTCTTTATCTTACAAGATTCAAACGTATTCAAAATAAAACTTAGCGCAGCTTGTAGAGGGGTTAATTGTTCATCACTTTGCCATAGACACTCAATTGCGATTTTGTGCTCCTTTTCAGTTACAGGCACTTTAAATTTTTCGTTGTCGGATGAGCTTTACTAGTTTTTTGTAGACAGCTGATACAATTACAAGTAACTTTTAAAGATGTATTTTTTGTTAAATAAGCCGTATTTTCAGAGTTAAAAAATTAAAAAAAACTTAGGACCGTCCAAGCCGGCTTAGGACCGTCAAAATACAAACCTATATAATAATATAGGTATTGTATTAAGGCGTACTTCAAATTTTTTAAGTACGCCTTAATACAATACCTATATTATTATATAGGTTTGTATTTTGACGGTCCTAAGCCCGTTAAAGTACGAAGGAAAAGTTTTAATTGCAATTTATACCTTTTTATCATTCAGCGTTTCCGACGCATTCACTAGCGTTAGATGACCAAATATAGCCCAAATTGTAAGTAATCGGCTAATTAAGCAATGACTCATTACCAAAAAATGCTTATAATCTGAATATGAGTCACACAATAAATTACCTGTACCTGAACATGTCTGTACACGTTTTGAGATATCCAAGTTGTTTATTTGATATATTTAAAATAAGACTTTTTTTAATAGAAAGACATTTATAAGAGTTACTTATTAATGAAGAAAATGTTATTACATCTTAGTCTATCTTTAACAAGATTATATTTCTAATCCGCCTGAATTAATTTTTTAACTCTGAAAATACGGCATATTTAACAAAAAATACATCTTTAAAAGTTACTTGTAATTGTATCAGCTGTCTACAAAAAACTAGTAAAGCTCATCCGACAACGAAAAATTTAAAGTGCCTGTAACTGAAAAGGAGCACAAAATCGCAATTGAGTGTCTATGGCAAAGTGATGAACAATTAACCCCTCTACAAGCTGCGCTAAGTTTTATTTTGAATACGTTTGAATCTTGGAAGATAAAGACAAAATTAGGATTTTTTCATACAAAAAATATTTAAAGTGCCTGTAACTCAAAAGGAGCACAAAATCGCAGAAGAGTGTCTATGACAAAGTAGTGAGCAATTAGCCCCTCTACAAGCTGCGCTAAGTTTTATTTTGAATACGTTTGAATCTTGGAAGATAAAGACAAAATTAGGATTTTTTCATACAAAAAATATTTAAAGTGCCTGTAACTCAAAAGGAGCACAAAATCGCAGAAGAGTGTCTATGACAAAGTAGTGAGCAATTAGCCCCTCTACAAGCTGCGCTAAGTTTTATTTTGAATACGTTTGAATCTTGGAAGATAAAGACAAAATTAGGATTTCTTTCATACAAAAAATATTTCAATATTTTTTTTCTCTGAAAATACGGCTTATTTGGCAAAAACTCAATCTATAAAAGTGATTTGTAATTGCATCAGCTGTCTACAAAAAAAAAAATCTGCCGAATCCGTTGACCTTCTGTCAAAAATTTCTTAATGTCCACTTTTTTATCATTCGGGACCAGTGTGCGCCGGCTGAATAAAAAAAAAAGAAATAATATTCAAAACGCGCGAACTACAACCCGCGTTTTCGTCAATTTTCACGGATTGTTAGAAATTCATGGTTTTGTTTTGAAAAATGTGTTCTTCAAGTAACAGTGAAAGTATAGAATTAACTCCTGAAAGTATTAGAATTGACGCAAGAAATGTGATGGATAATCTATTGCAACCTGCAAAATCCCGGAAGAAATATACTTATGAAAGCCTATGGTAATTTTATTGAATGGAGAAATGCCAAAGGTCCAAAGGTTGTCTGTAAAAGATCGCTTTTAGCGATAAGACCGCCCATTGTGTCACCCTATGTAAAATTTCTACTTTTATATCTGTAATTTTTATGGTGTACATAATAAAGAGTATTCTATTCTATTCTAAATGCAAGAGGCGCCAAGAATTTTTCAGAATCGTGTGCTTTTGGCCTACTTCCAGTACTTAGCCGAAACTAAACAACCTTCCACTCTTTGGAGTACCTACTCAATGTAAAATCATCAGTCAGTTCTAATAACGACGTAAAACTGGACACATATGTATTCGAAATTAATAGCGTATCTGAAGAGGATGTCGAAAATCACTCGGATGATTTACTGTTAGTAAAGCTGACAGACAACCAAACCAAAAATTGACCGATCCTTCGTAATCCGAGGAGAATACAAAACTATTGAACAGAAATACCTGGACCTGCGTCCTGCTGATATGAAGACCAATCGGTTTTTCATCCGTTATCAAAATGGCAAGTGCTTCAAACAAGTTATGAGAAAAAATAAAATTTCTAACTTGCCACAAGAAATCGCTACTTATTTGAAGTTACCAGATATCAAGCTGTATACAGGACATTGTTTTCGTCGTACTTCTGCTACTCTTTTGGCAGATTCTGGAGCGTACTTAACTGTTCTCAAGCGATATGGAGGATGGAAGTCGAGTGCTGTAGCAGAGAGGTATATAGAAGATTCCTTTGAGAACAAGGCGAAAACATGTGAACGCATCGTGGAAAACATTAAATTGCAACCTTCAGTTAATCCATCCATGCCACTATCACCGCGCCCATCTACATCCAAACAACGAGATTCACCGTCACATTTTCCTCAAAATGAGCCAGATTCGGACATTATTTCACACACGCAGAATCTAAAATCTACAACAATCTCTATTCCTAATAAAACTGTAACAATAAATTTTCATAATTGGGAAAATGTCTCAAATGTAAATATAAGTTTTTAGTTGTTTTATTATTAGATACTATTTAATCTCAATTTAGTTATTACTCTATGTTTTATTTAATAATATTATTACAATAAAATATGAGGCGCTTTTTATTTTCTCATAGTGGGTGATGAAAAGTAGAGTGTATCACTCGGGCGCAAAATATATTTTTGGCTCGGGCGACGTACTTTGAATCTCTCGCTACGTTCAGGATTCTAATAAAGAATCCCTACCTTCGCTCTGGATTAAAAAAAGCACTGTTCGCCGTAAAACTATTATTTTGCTCCCATATGATACAATCTACTGTTGCGGCTGCTTTTATTGATGTATTAAGTGTAACTTTGCTAAAAAATAATCATTACTTCCGCGATGAAAATTAATCATCTCAGATTCAATTTATTCAAAACTGGATACAGAATAAATCATTTTATTCCGGATCCACAAAAATACTAAAATTAGTCCAGTACCAGGACAGGACAGCCTACATAACAGTTCAATTCAGTTGATTATCCAGTTTAGTTCAGTTGATTATCCATACTCTCTTTCTACCCCTCTCTGTCCAGAGCTGCCAAGGACCAACCTTTATTAAATGTGTCCAGCTCATCCCGCAATCTCCGACTGGGCCTGTCGAAGCGGGAATCACTGGGTCGTAAGTTTGGCCCATTGATCGTCTGACATGCAGTAGATGTGTCCAGCCCAGTTTCATTTAAGCGTAGCAGCTTTCAGAGTGACATCAGTTATTTTAGTGATGGAACGGATTATTGTATTCTTAACCCGGTCCACAAATTTAAAACCCAGAATACTTCGTTCCATAGCTGTCTGGCAAACCTCGAGCGTGGGCCTCTGGTGAATTGTCAAAGAAATTGATTAATTAAAATAAATATCTAACTAAAAATTATTTAAGTATTTTATAATACCTATTAATTTTCGTTATAATTTAATATGTTCAGAAATAATTCTTGGAAACTTCGAGATTCGAGAGAAATAAGAGCGCCGAGGATTTAAACCGTAGTTGAACCCTTCGTACTTCTAAACATGAGTTGATTCATCTTTTGAATAACTCTTTTTTTAATCCAATCAGGTTATAAATCCCGGAACTGCCACGAAGTAAGAGTACTTCGTGGAAATTCTCACACTACACTGAATAGGATTTGTGAAGAAAAAATTATCTCAGATTATGATGACCGTGAATTGAAACCTTTTTCTCCTTCATTTTTCATTATTTTTTCCTTCATGATTCATTATTGGTAACACATTGAAAAAGAAACACATTGAAAAAGAAAGCTGAATTCGGAACAAATTTAGAAGATTAAGAAAGAATTTCTGTAAATATTTGTTTAATCAGTCGCATTGTTGCTTTCTGGTTTAATAAAACTTAATCTAAAACGATAATATTTCGAAGTTGGGCACTTGGTACTCGACAACTCACCGTTCTATTTATTTATAAAGTTGATTGAAAATTGAGAGATGAAATTGAAATTGTGCTGAACTCAATATCAAAAGATTAAAACAGTTTCCTTGACGATAAACTTTTATGACCATTTTATTATATTTCAAGTCAATGTTCTACTTTCTTCCTCCTGCTTTCTGGCCTATCTCAAAGTGACGCTGAGGATGCTCACCCGCTAGCGGTTGCCAGGGCTGCGCCGAAATGCATCGTCAGCGCGGCGCCCTAGGCCGCCAGCACGACTGCGCCGCTCCGATCATTGTTTTTTTATTGCTGTCATCAGTGTCAAACAGTGACAAATAGACTTTTCAGTGTTTTTTTATAGTTTATTTATAGTTATATAGTTATTATTTTTATTAGGTACGTCTAGGATAAGTTTAAATCGTTTTGAATAAATGCTCAGTGGCAGCAGCGATGTGGTGGATGATAGTGGTAGTGCTTGTCAACTTTCAACATCGCTGAGCATCCTGGAGAGATGTCCGCTGTGTACCCAGGCACGGTTTTTTAAAGGTAAGCGGGGTCTGAATGTGCATATTGGAAAAGTACACAAACCACAAAGTGCACTCTTCTCAGACCCCGTCACAACATCTACACCTACAACACCAACTACTTTTGACCCGTTTTGGAAAACCCTATCAAAATTAAAAAACTCTGTTCCTGTTTTGAAGCGAGTTCCCCGCGGTGCTAGACCTCTAGTGGCACAACATTTAGCAGGTTGCGTTCGTCTTGCCGTCCGGGAGAACTCGCAAAGTGCTTGGGAACAGCTGCTCACCTTCCCTTACAGAATTCTACATGTACAAAAGAATTTGGTAACTAAACAGACATTAACAGCACAAATTAAAGAAAACTGTCATATTTCGGCCCATAATTTAGATTCCAAATTACAGACACAGAGATATACCTCATCAAGGGGTATATCCCATCTCGTAGAATCGAAGTTAGGGGAAGGTGACATAAGCGGAGCAGCCAGGACTCTTTTTAGTAGTGATGTGGTGGCACCGTGTTCTCCAGAAACGCTCGCAGCTCTGGAGAGCAAACACCCTGCCCCAGCGGATGGCCTTTCCTTCCCCGACCCCCCTAATCTGGATAACCATTCTCTCACCATTACAGGTCAGGAGTTAGTTACAGCCGTTAGCTCCTTCCGGAGCGGCTCCGCTGGCGGCCTCGACGGCCTGAGTCCTCAGCACCTTAAGGACCTTATTTGTTCAGGCGCCGGGGCAGCTGGTGTGTTGCTTTTGAAGGAGCTTACGGCTATGATTAACCTAATGCTCTCCGGCAAGGTGAACGAGGCCGTCGTCGACGTTCTGTACGGGGCGAATCTTTGCGCCCTGCGTAAAAAGGATGGCGGCATTCGTCCCATTGCCGTGGGAACCACTTACCGTCGTATGGCAGCCAAGATTTGCTGTAAATTTTACGGTGAGATTATTTCGAAAAAATTTCAGCCCCTGCAGCTAGGTTACGGCTCCAAAGGGGGCTGTGAGGCTGCCGTACACGCCTTGTCGACCTACCTAAATTCTGGCAAAGGAGAGGTCATCTTGAAGGTTGACATAAAGAATGCTTTCAATTCTGTTAATAGGGACACCTTGCTGGCAGAAACTAAAAAAGAAATACCCCAAATCTTTAGTTTCCTTTGGCAATGTTACAGACACCCTTCTAAATTACTGTATCGGGACAACCTTCTGGAATCTGCTGTTGGCTGTCAACAAGGTGATCCCCTCGGGCCAGTGATTTTTAGTTTAGCCATTCACCCAATTATTCGTCAGCTAAATTCCAAATTTAACGTTTGGTATCTTGACGATGGAACCTTGGGAGGCGATGTAGAAACTGTTTTAAATGACCTACAATTCTTAAAAAATGAACTTCATTCCATAGGCCTTGATCTCAACTTTTCGAAATGTGAACTATACTTAGCGGACAGTACTGACAGACATCTGACACTTACCAAATTTAACGCGATAGCTCCGGAAATAAAAATTATTGAAAAAAGCTCTCTTCGTCTCCTTGGGTCTCCAATCTTTGAGAATTCTTTTCCCGTTTTTATTCAGGAAAAAATACAAAATTTCAATGACGTTTCGGATAGATTATTCCAAATTAACATGCATTCGGCCATAACCTTAATCCGTTACTGCTGTTTCGGCCCTAAATTAACATATTTCCTTCGCGCTTCTCATTTATGGAAGCACCCTCACCTTTTAGACAAAATGGACCAAATTATCCGGCATACATTAACTTCGATTTTAAATGTGACCCTGGACGACCGAGCTTGGACACAAGCTACTCTTCCCATTCGTATGGGAGGCCTCGGCGTCCGCAAAATTTCTAGTATTAGTTTACCGGCTTTCATATCCTCGGTTTACGGCACTGAGAAATTAATCAGGAAAATCCTAGCCTCCACACTGATTGATTTTGATGTGCCGTGCTTCACCGAGGCTATGGATGCTTGGCGTCTCGCTTGCCCGAATTCAGATCCACCCGACAATCCATCTTCCCAGAGACGGTGGGATGAGCCACTCTGCAGAGTAGTACAGAATAATTTAATTGACACGTCTGCTACTACTGTGGAGCGTGCGCGCCTACTGGCTGTGGGTAAGTGGGAGTCGGGTCTTTGGCTTCATGCACTACCATCGTCGAACATAGGCACTTTGTTCGACGACACTACTTTCCGCCTCGCTGCTTCCCTGCGACTAGGAGCTCCCTTTTGTTCCCCTCATCGCTGTCACTGTGGCGAAGTTGTCAACAGCCTCGGACACCACGGTCTGTCTTGCAGCCGAAGTGCGGGCCGCATACCGCGGCACGCGAACATTAATGACATCATCCGACGAGCTCTTGTCACCGTCGGCGTTCCAGCTGTATTAGAACCTAATGGCTTGGCACGCGACGATGGCAAGAGACCGGACGGCATGTCTTTATTTCCATGGAAGGTGGGTAGGCCTTTAGTGTGGGACGCAACATGTGTCGATACTCTTGCGCCATCCCATCTTCCTGTCTCGGCGTGCTGTGCTGGCGCCGCTGCTGCGGCTGCGGAAAACCTCAAGCGGCGTAAGTATAACAACCTTATTGGTAATTATATTTTCGAGCCGTTTGGGGTTGAAACCCTCGGGCCGTGGGGTCCGAGTGCCCTTGTTTTGTTCAAGGAAATCTCCAAACGCCTGTTTGACACTTCCCGTGACCCAAGGGCTGGATTTTACCTTGGCCAGAGGCTAAGCATTGCAATACAACGTGGCAATGCCGCCAGTCTCTTGGGTACATTACCAGTCGACAGCGATGCGGAGGAATTTTTTGACGCCATCTTTTAATTTGTTATTATTTTTAGTTAGGTTAGGTAATTATATTTTAATTGTAAATATTATTGTGTTTGATAAAAAATGTATATAAATAAGTTGAATTTATTAGATTACATTTTCACATAAATAAATTATAGGTTTTCTCCTTAATTAGAAAGAACTATCTTTGTAATGTATTTTTCTGGTGTACAACAACGGTGGACGGTGTGGTGTAGGTACGCATAGGGTCGTAGCATTATGCTGAGCGATTGCCGTTTTGCGTGGATGTGACGTATATTTTCCCCCAACTCGTTCTTTTTTGTATTTGTGTGTCTTTCTGCGTCACGTTTACCGCAAATAAACGTATTTTCTTTCTTTCTTTCTGTATACTTATATAAATAGATAAATAAAAAGTCTTATTAGACCGAAAAAAGTGCCTTTATATTGCAAGAATGCAACTACTTTACATACATAGTTGCTATTATCATATCGGTGGAAACCGATTGACTATACCTGTGAGTTTTTGGGCAACGCAATGCCACCTTTACAACCAAATGCTCATAGATCTTTGACCAGAAAAAAACGAAGAGTTTTACCAGACCTTTACCAGCTAAAACTACCGGTCAGGCCTACACTGAAAAGCCTTTATTTTTGGATGGAATATATGCTTCGTTCTATTTGACCCTAAAAGTTGTCACAGTTGGCTTACTCTCGTACCACCACCTACAGGCATCTGCATTAACAGAGACTTCGTTCAAGAGGAAACAGTACATGACTCTAGTAACCATTGACTGCTAGAAATCTCCCGAGAGTATTAACTGGACGTCTAGAGTGACACTCTGTGTGTACAGTAGACCGCACGTTGGTAACCCAAGTCTCGGGCTTTGATCCAGGTCATGGTCCAAGCCTAGCGTAGTACGGAGTTTCAAAACAATACGAGGCCAGTATAAATTGGTTCTGTTACCACTGCCGTGTCGCCTATTGTACAGTGATCGGCAGAGAGGTTGTGCATTGTGCATTGACATCAAGGAATTGGCCAAAGTGGACGTGATAGACATTTAATAATAGATTTGATTTGGAGGACATACATATGAACCTAAAACCTTGAATGGAGTCTAGCATAGCAACAATGATTGATCAAATCGACTTTCCTTAAAAAGTAGATCAATTAGATTCACTTAGACACAGATAGATATCTATCTACTTTAGTTTTAACTTGAAAATTTCTGGGAATAATAACTGTTTAAATACCTTATGTAGGAACTGAACGAAACAGTCCTTAAGTACCAGTCTAGTGGTAAGTATTTAGATTTCCCTAGGGAAATCTAAATACCTACTTACTAAGTAATAATCCTTCCTACTATAATATCATAAATGTGAAAGTTTGTGAGGATGGATGGATGTTTGTTACTCTTTCACGCACAAACTACTGAACGGATTTGTATGGAATTTGGAACACAGATAGTTTATAACCTGGATTAACACGTAGGGTACCTTTTATCTCGGTAGTACGTTCCCGTGGGAAAATTTTCGACATCCACGCGGGCGAAGCCGCGGGCAAAAGCTAGTAATAAAATAAATCCAAGAGTGAAAAATATAACCTAATACATACATAATAGTACCCATTGGCCTGCCACCCAGTTGAGCCCGAAACGTAACATGTAATCATGTCTTTATTAAGTAGGTATATTTTTAACCAAAATTATCAACGTATCGTAATTTAGTGTAATTGCAATAATGGGTCACTTATCTTAAAATGTTGTGATACTACATGATAATGTAGTTGCGTGTTTTGAATAAGGCTCACCGCACACTGGCAAGTGGCGGGGGAGTGTATCGAGGTGGAGCCTTTTCCCGTCTGCGTATATACGCAGATAAATAGATAGTAGATATACTTACGAGGAAAAGCCAATGCTATATCGCGACAGTTCTTCAGCTAACTACCTGACTTTGATTCGATTCAGTATCTTCCAACGGCCGTCGCAGAGTCTCGAGCCCGTTTCCTAGAATTTCGTTTAGAAAAGTTGTCACAAACATCCTCGCCGGCCGGCCGTAGGTATGCACTGTTTGCCGATGTGAGCAGGCCATTCTTGTAATTCATTTCTATTAATTGCAATCGAAACGTTTTCTTGCCGTGTTCGATTTTAGCGAGAAAATTACCTTAATCAATCAAACTATTCACAGCAAGCAACATATACTAGTTGTGATTTTAATTTTTAAGACAGGATTCTCAGCCAGGATTTCGATAGTGTTATTATATTATCGAAATCCTATCTGAGATTGCCTCATGCAAAACTCCACCACCGTGCGTACATTCAGTCGATCAGCCGCAAGCTTTTAGGTACATCGGACAAATTGTGCGTTTTTTAACGGGCCGAATGTGGACATCGTTTTTCGTGATTACTTCTATAATTAAGTCATCATTCACAAAATATTTTATTGCAACATTGACGGCCAAAGATCACAGTTAAGATTTGGCAAAAAATAATACCATTTATATTTAGATAAAAAATCACCTCAAAACAAGTAGATAAGTACTAAAACAAGGTCGTGATTAAGTTAAGTACGTAATAAGTTGACATAGACTTTATAAACACAAATCTCAGTAGAGTCTCAATCAGTCTTCTTGAACTTGAACTGGAAGATATCTTCAAAAATGCTAACAGTCATACTAACTTCCGTAATTTTTGTGTTTGCCATCGCATATTTAAAAGGCAAATATAATCAGAACTATTGGAAGAAACGTGGTGTATCTTTCTACGCCAAACACAGGACCGGTGGACCTTTGTGGCAGTTTGCAATAGAAGATAAATCATTCTTCCAAATTTTGAGCGAAATCTACTGGAGTTATGAAAAAGATCCAGCCGTCGGTCTTGGTTCGTTCTGCGATCTAGGCCTGTACGTGAAGGATCCCACCAACATCCAGCACATCACACAAGGGGACTTTCAAGCTTTTAATCACAGAGGGATTGCGTTTATCGAGGAAGATATCTTGGCACAAAATGTTCTTATGTTGCACGGCCCGAAATGGAAGCTCATCAGGCAGAAAGTGACTCCTCTTTTCACTACTGCCAAATTAAGAAATATGTTCTACATTTTTGACAAGAGCGCCCAGGATTTTGTGGATTTTTTAAAGATTAAACCAGAAAGATTGACGGGAGATACCCTCGAACACTTGAACCAGTTCTGCTCTGCTGCTATCTCAGCCGCTGTGTTTGGGATCGGGACAAAATCAATCTTCGATTCTCCATTCCGTGAGATAGCTAGAGAGGCCTTAGTGCCTACTTTCTGGACAAACATAAAGTTTGTATTAAGTGGAGTCAGTGAAACACTTTTTAAAACTTTAAAATTGAAGTTGTTTCAAACTCAACAAGAGGATTTTTTTATTGGAGCCATCAAACAAGTAATCAGACAACGTGAAAAAGAAAACGTAAAAAGACACGACTTCGTAGACATGTGCGTTGAGCTTCAAAAGAATGGAACGATGGTAGACAAGGAAACCGGACTGAGATTAGAACCAACGGATGAAGTGTTAGCTGCCCAGGCTTTCTTCTTCTTCTTGGCCGGTATTGATCCTACCGCCACTGGAATCTTTGGAGCTTTGATGGAAATGGGAAGAAATCCTGATGTCTTGAAAAGAGTACATGAAGATGTAGATGCACTTTTTGAGAAATACAATGGTCAGCTTACATATGAATCTATCTTTGAAATGAAGTATTTGTACAACGTTTTGAACGAGAGTCTTCGGCTGCACCCTCCTATTGCTTTCATAACGAGGCAGTGTGTGCGAGATTCTGTGCTCCCCGTAGGTAAAGTGCCTGTTGAAAAAGGGGTGAAGATATTTATAGCTATATTCCAGCTGCACCACGACCCTAAATATTTCCCTGACCCTGAAAAATTTGATCCTGAACGGTTTGCAAGGGAAGGAGAGGTGAGTGATACAACGTACATGCCTTTCGGTAAAGGCAGTAGATATTGCATCGGAGCCAGATATGTTCACCTTCAGGTCTTAACAGCTATTATTCATCTTCTCAAACACTTTACAGTGTGCACACACGTTCAGAAAGGAGGCATAAAATATAAGAAGGAGCAATTTCAAGTGAGATTTAAGAACGTTAACGTTGAGTTTATTCCTAGGTGCCAGTGATATTTGCAAGCAAAGGAAATGTTTATGTTTTTTTTTTAATTTAGCTTGACTCTAGATTGAATATTGAATTTGTAAATACTTGAAACATAACGTATTCAACAAGCATTCTTATTTTGGATAATATAATCCTCTAATTTGTAATATGCTTGTTTACAAAGTGTACTTTTATATAAGAAAATTTTTCTTTCATTTAATTGCAATACGTCACAAGGTATTTAGTACCCCATGAAAGATTTATGTACTTTAGCTAATCTGAAATATGATTGATCCTAAAATTGATAAAATATCTTTATTTCTAGTATTAAAATTATGATGCTGGTGATGACTTGCAGATTAATATATTTATTTGAATTGACGTATTTTATTTTGGACTGTAAGAATATGATGCTGTTATTACAGGCGAGCACTGATAGAGTTATTGCTGAAACTTTTTGTAATGCCATCAGCATGAATTTACTCGCTCCGGTTCGGAATAGACGGCGCCGGGTACCCGGTGGCGATGTGTTAAAGCGCAAAACGATCAAGTACAGAAGCTAGACAATTGTGCATTTTAAAGCGCATTTGACCTAGATTTTAAATTAATTCCCCATTTTTAATTTAAAGCAGTAGTTCTTTGTACATTCTAGAAGATAAAAGTACTTTTCCTTGCAAAAAACTCATTACACGTCAAGAAACTATTGATAGCTCAGAATTTTCTGACAGGCGTTTTTACACACGATTACTTTACTATAGAATTTAAATGATAAATGATTTTATTTCTGTAAGTAGGTTTGTACAAACACTTTTACACGTCAATCATATTTTTAAACTAGATGAGGTCGGCGTTTCCTATCTGACTACTCTGAGAAGAAAGGCCGAAACAAACTCAGAGGTCACAGTCTCTTTTAAAGTCCAGACATAATCTTGGTCAGATCATGTGAAGACCATGTAGATTGGTATCTGAAATGGTCTTTTGAGGAAAGAACCACACAGATTGAGTGGACCTGTCCAGTCAGTGCACGCATTTGTCAGTAATCGTGCAGCTCAACTCAGGAAGTCAGAACTTAAGGAGCTCAACGATTCGACGAACAATACCAAAGAAAGGACATTTGGGTAGGCACATAAATTACTCAATCTGCCAGACCATGATCAAAATTAACTGCGAAAAAAAAAGCAATGACCCACATAATCCTCACATTCACAATAATTAAAATAACATACTACTTTACAAGTAAATACTCATGTCATTGTGTATATAAAATTCAACAATGTCAATGTGTATATAAAAAAATCGGACATAATGTTTGAGAACCATGTAGATTGGTGTCTGAAATGGTCTTTTGAGGAAAGAACCACACAGATTAAGTGGACCTGTCCAGTCAGTGCACGCATTTGTCAGTAACCGTGCAGCTCAACTCAGAACTTAAGGAGCTCAACGATTCGACGAACAATACCAAAGAAAGGACATTTGGGTAGGCCGCATAAACTACTTAAACTGCCAGATCAAGAATATAACTGAAACAATGACCCACATAGTCCTCATATTCTCAATAATGAAAATAATATAATACTTTTTACAGTAAATATTCATGTCTAAAATAGCTAGCAAATTAAAATCAACATTCACCGTGTAAATTTATTGGAGCAGCTCAATCCCAAGCCTTTTTGTCCTCAATATAGTCTTTCACAGTATAATAGGCTTTCTGGCATAGTTTCCGTTTTATAAAAGATTTAAATAACAATAACGGTGATCTATTAAGGCTTGGTTAGACTAGCAATATACATAACTAGTACTTGTGTTACTCGCAACTAGCCTGGGTCAGGCAGTACCTCAAACCAGATTAAAATGTACCAAGCCTGTGGTGAGAACTACATATGTACAGTCACGAGCAGGTCAAGGTACACGAAACTGTCAAATTTCTCCAAACGATTTTAAACTTTAAAATGTTGTTGGTTAAGTTCAAAATCGAATGAGAAAATCTGGCAGTTTGTGGTAACTTGGTGTGCTGGCGACTGAACCAGTGTACCTATATTTTTTAAATCTATGAATTGGGCTGCCTTTCCATCAGAGATTTGCGAGGTCCGTAAGCTGTGAAGCTATTATGTAAAACACTTAGCTTTATTTAACCCTTTCCGAGCAGAAAAAAGTAATATTAATAACAAACAATATTTTAATATTCTAATATAATAATAACGTCAAAAGATTTAAAAAAAAACCAAGTCGTCGTAAAATTTAAGATAAAGATATATTTATTGCTTAACTGTGTACATTTGTTCTTATTTTAAACCTAACATTTTGAGGCTCAACAGTCTACCCATGTCGGATATGCAATAGGATATAAAGCTAGGTCCACTCAATCTGTGTGGTTCTTTCCTCAAAAGACCATTTCAGATACCAATCTACATGGTCTTCACATGATCTGACCAAGATTATGTCTGGACTTTAAAAGAGACTGTGACCTCTGAGTTTGTTTCGGCGTTTCTTCTCAGAGTAGTCAGATAGGAAACGCCGACCTCATCTAGTTTAAAAATATGATTGACATGTAAAAGTGTTTGTACAAACCTACTTACAGAAATAAAATCATTTATCATTTATTTATCATTAAAGCCAAAGTAGGCTACGAAAATCAAACGATCCTACTGGTTGGTATCACACACATCCTGTGGTGGAAAGGTTGCCCTAGGATAGTTGTAAACATCTGGTAGGCTCATCCCAGATATTTACAACTTATTGGAGAATTCTAAGTTTCAGCAGCACAAAGGAAAGATAAAACAAATCACTCACAAAAAACGAACCCCCTATTTTATTTTTTCAAACTCAACTCAAACTCAAAGTTTTATTCCAAAACAATTCTAAAAGATTGAATAAAATAAGCCATAGCAATGAAGAGATGTCCAGGCCTAATAATTGACGCGGTCGGCGGGCGGCGCCCGTTCACGACCATCATGCGTGGGTCACCGTTGCTTAGAAGTGAACCGCATTGGAACCGACTGATCCAACACGTCATTTTCTTTTGTTCTCCATAAAGATTGAGAACAAAACGTTGTGTTCATGTCTCTAAATACGATGCACCGCAACATTGATGTATGATTTCAATCATCTCAGCAACGCAACATCAGTTACCACCATTACAACTCGCTTCGTTTACCCAATCCCATTCTTTCATCCCAACCAACCACATATCAATTCGCTGGTATTTAGAGAACGGATCAAAATCAGGTACAATATTTTTGTGATTGATACCCCTGCCGAGTGGTAACGAAGTAACTAATGTAGGCGGCTGACCTACACATTGTCCTAAGGACTTCAATATTTCTACCAAGTCTTTAGACGAAAAAGTGGGAAAGTAGGCCATTGCTGACAGTGTCGTTTTGACCATGAAGCCTGCTATGCACAGTTGGACTGGCGGTCCGACGACCGCTGGCTTCCTTCTGACACGGCTGCTAATCACCACTCTTGCTCAGCCTTCCGCGGATGGCAAGTTGCGACTGGCTACGCCGCATGTGTACTTCTCCCTTCAGCACACGAATGCGAGCCTTCTCTCGCTCCAGCTTGCGCACAAAACACGAACTCAGAAAAACAATGTATTAAACAAAGCGGAAATATATAAATAACAAACCATGCGTTTAAAAATAAAGAATATTTTCATCATACCCCTTCCTACCCACGATACATCAGGGCTGGTTGTATTGGCAGAGCTAGAATTTGATTTTAACCACTTATTAACATGAAAATGTTAAAACCAGGCCAGCAAATGAGTTTATGCCACTTCTGATATCGCATGCTTAATGGAATACTGACTTAACTAAAAAAAGACGATTTTTGGGAAATCGCAAAAGAAGATTTTGCTATGAGGTCATATCCTACTTGTTGCTGCATAAAAATAACACTGTTTAAATTAATCATGAATGCTTGTATTATGAACGTCTATTATTAACTATTGATGAGATCTGAGTAAAAAAAAACCGGAAATAATTACTATCTATTTTTTTTAAATATTATAAAAAGTACATTCTAAGTTACGTCAATTTTATATAAAAAGTAAAGCAAATATTTTAAAATGCAAATGTTCCATTAACTTTTAAGCCTGTTTCAGTTTGAATAATGTATTATTTATAATGACTAATTCAGTATTTAGTCTGTGTATGATTACTTTAGGAAAACACGTTTAGAGATTGGGTCACTTTATTCAAATTAGCAGACTGTAATAAACTTAATATTGGCGTTTTTTTAACTAATTAATAGACATAAATATATTCATCAATCTTTTATTGCAGCCAACTTCACAAGTAGACATATAAAAATAACAAATATAACGTATCAGTCTCATCTATAGGTTCTTTAAATTAACATAAATCAAGCCGGAGAATTGCTCCAAATATACAAAAAAAGAACGAAAAGTTCTAACTTACTTTAACAAAATAAACCCACTTTGGTAATCCAACCTATTAAATAAAACAATGTCATAATGAACTTTAATTAAATCTCTATAAAATATAAACTTCTAAAGCAAACATAATTAAACTTAGGGAACCTTCTTTTTTAATTAACTTTGGTATGTAATCAGTAATCAATGTTAAGGTAGGTACACTATTAAATAATTGAGTTATAAAAATCCTAAGGGTTTCTTTTTGATAATAGCTCTCTCAGATCTTTCTTTTTATTCTCACTCAGTTCTTGCTTATTTATGTAGACATTAGTTGGTACAATTTCACTCAGAGGAAGCATTTTTTTCCTTTTATTTCTGATGCTCACTTTCTGGTATTCACTATCTTTGTACGAGGTTTTAACGTAAAATGAAAAAGGTGTATCTTTGCTCACTTTTATCACCTTTAAGTCATTCCATAAAACAGTTTTCCCGTCTTTAGTTTTATTAAAATTATAACCCCAATCTTCTTGCAGTTTTTTTAAGTCTAAAAACGATTCAAATGTCAGTTCATGTACTGAAAATTTCTTGCCAGACTTCTTTGCATTTTTAATTATGGCTACATATTGGTGAGGGGAATAAATTGGGCCGGATTTAAATTTTTTTGTAATCTCCCTTTCTATGAGGCTATGGATACGAGTATTATCACCCTCGTTTTGTGTATGACCTTTTATTAAGAATTTATGAGTGATAGATTTAATATTAATTAGATGAGTGACTGCATACAGGTAAAGCGTTACTATAAATTTATTTTTATTTTGGCCGGCACAATTGTCAGAATAAAGAATTAAATTACACCCATTGTCATTTGGTGACTCCGCTGAGAGCTTCTCAAAAACCTTTAGTAAACAAGATCCGATTTCATTGGCCCCACGTTTAGCATTGGTTTCGTTCCGGAGCTGTGTACATCATCATATGAGTCTTTAAATTGGCCGTCAAGAATAATGTACCCAGGATTTTGTAATATCTTAATTTAAAAGAGTGTCCTTGGAGTTTCTTGCCCGTTCTTCTCCATAGAGATCTACCTTTTGGAATGGGCAACTAGCTTCAACTTTCTGACTAACTGACCGACTCTTTGACAGTTCAAAAGTGCCTGAAAATAAATGCTTTGAGTTTGAATACAATTTAAGATAACGATACAAAATTTATATAAATAGGTAGATAACATAGATAATTATGTAAATAAAACAATTATATATTACATAAATAGATCAGTAGGTACAAAATAGCAATAAGCTCGCGTCGTTTAGCATGGCGAATATAAATGGCGAAATATGGATATGACATCTATGCTACCATATCACCATAAGTACCTATTCCGACAAGCAGCGTCGCCGTGCAGCTTGAAGGGTATGGTTGCCAGTGGAATTACAAACACATGGCACATTCCAACTTAGTTTCTGGTCTGCAACGCATCAGCAATGCATCTGGTATTGCAGATGTCCTGTTTGGGGTGATGACCACTTAGTTGTCATGTGAGCTGCTTATCAGCTTAGTTTCCATACATAAAGAAAACTGCAAAGCAGGATTTAGCCTATGCTAGGATAAATTGCCATGATCCCCTAACTTAGCAAGAAGGTAATCGTACTTACATGCTATTAGAAGTTGAAGAAAGAGAAAGACTGTCTTCTTTCTCTATTCTGGATTAGTTAAAACGATACCCACTAGCGGGGTTGTAATATTATTTTTCGGGAGATTTTCCGAGAGTTACACGAAATCAAAGTAAAACAACAAAACAATGTTCGTTTGTCTTTACGTTTATTAATCAAGTTTCCTAGACAAAGAAACGAGATAATCTTGTCTGACAAACTTGATATTAGTTCAAGGTTCCACGTGTAAATAATTAGTTTTAATGTAACAATTTTTATGACAATTTAAAATAACTTCGTTATGGAAAACATTATTACAATAGTTATATATCTACTACTCAACAAGCATTAACTTCAATACATACAGTGTTATAACTGTTAATTTTAAAGTTCATTAATATCACAAAATAATAACAGTAGTGCTTCATTGCAAAAGGCTCTTGATTATTACAAATCCGAACCTAAATCTAGAGCCTCATCAAAACTTCTTTAACTTCTTAATGTTCCACTTAAGAACCTACACAATTATAGCCGTTCTCGTAAACACTGCAGCTTTTGAAAGCAACAATCACAGGTTCCTAGGATTAAACTCAACGTCAACGTTTTCCTATCTTACTTGAAACTGCTCCTTCTTATGTTGTAAGTCTCCTTTCTGCATAATATATATGTTCGCACTGTAAAGTCTCTCAGGAGATGGATAATACAAGTAAAAAGCTGAACTCGAGCATATTTGCCTCCGATACAATATCTATTGCCTTTACCAAATAGCATATACGCCAAGTCACTTACCTCTTCCTTTGCAAATCGTTCAGGATCAAACTTTTCTGGCTCAGGGAAATATTTAGGGTCATGATGGAGCTCCCAAATAGGTGTAAATATCTTCACACCTTTCCTGCACCAACAGGTACATCAACTACGGGCAACACAGAATCGTGCACACACTGCCTCGTTAAGAAATCAATCGGAGGATATAGCTGAAGTCTCTCGCTCAAAACGTTGTCGAAATACTTCATTTCAGCTATAGATTCATAGGTCAGTTGACCGTTGTATTTCTCAAAAAGCGCGTGGACGTCTTCATGTACTCTTTTCAAGGCATCAGGGTTTCTTCCCAAATCCATTAACGCTCCAAACATTGCAGTGACGGTGGGGTCAATACCAGCTATAAAAAGGAAGAAAGCCTGAGCAGACAACAGTTCGGCTGTCGGCTCTATCCCCAAACCAGTTTCATTGTCTACCGTCGTACCATTATTTTGAATATAAACACATATGTCTACGAAATCGTGTCTCTTATCTTGTACATTTTGTTTGATGGCTCCAACAAAAAACTTCTCTTGCCCGGCGAACAACTTCAGTTTTAAAACTTTGAACACCAGCACTACTTATCGAAAATCTAAGATTCGTCCAGAATGTCGGTATCAAGGCCTCTCTAGCCATTTCGCGGAATGGCGAATCGAAAGTTGTTTTATCTTGATTCCAAATGCAGCGGCTGCAATAGAAGCAGTGCAGAAATGGTTTAAGTTTTCGTAGGTATTTTCCTTCAACCTTTCTGGATTTTGCTTGAAGAACTCCACAAAATCTTGTAAGCTTTTGTCAATAATGTAGAACATATTCTTCAGTTTAGCAGTCGTGAAAATTGTAGTTAATTTCTGCCTTATAAGCTTCTATTTCGGGCCATGCAGCAGACGAACATTATTCATCAAGAGATCCTCTTCGGCAAACGGAGCTCCTCTGTGATTAAAAGACTGGAAGTCACCTGCCGTGATGCGCTGGATGTTGATGGGATCCTTCACGTACAGTCCAAACTTGTCGAACTAGCCAAGACCGACAGCTGGCTCCTTTTCATATTGCCAGTGGATTTCGTTCAATACTTGAAAGAATGGTCGGCCTTCTGTAGCGAATTGCCACAATGGTCAAAATGTCTTTATATTTTCTTATAATAAGGTACGCCACGTTTCTTCCAATAGTACTCGTTAAATCTGCCTTTTAAATATAGCAAGGCTAATAGTAAAGCGACATTAAAGAATGAATGAAAGAAAATATGTTTATTTGCGGTAAACATGAGGCAAAGAAAAAACACACAAATACAAAAAAAAAAACGAGTTCACGAGTACGATTAACTAGTGAACTATGAACAACATTTTGGAAGGTGTCTTCTAGTTGAAGTTCAAGAAGCGACTGATTGCGAGTCAACTAGGCTTCTAACGCGGTCACTGTTAATTACTTATAGTAATAAAATTACTATCCCGCGAAACTTCTTTATCTACAAAATGTTTTATCATTCGTTCTTTTAGTGCTTTATGATCGTTGTTACCAGCATCTTCCTTCGTGATTTTAGGCTCAGGCATTTTCAGTTTTGAGTTGTAAACATAAGGCTGTTAATCGCACGTTGGTATTTTTTTTGTGGCAGTCTTAATTTGTTTTAGGCGCGAATGGAGGGGAGAATGCTTGCTTGAAAACAAGTCTGAACTTGTCGTCGCGATTGTCATGTTTGACGCAAGAGACCGCGAGGTTTTGATAGAAAACTTGGAAACTTTTTTGTGATATGTCGCAATCTTAAATGTTCTAGGAATGTTTGGTCATTACAGTATGCAAGTTTTTCAATTTGTACTATGTATTCATTCCTCTGGAATTTATTGTCTCCAAGTTAAAAACCATGTAAGAAAGCGTTACATCCAAACTTTCTGAAATATGTACTGTTTTAACCATTCATTCGGTAGGAATCCGTCCAATGTTCGTGTTTTTTAAAGTGTTGTTTATGTTGGGTGACGGAATTGTCTACTATAAAAGTGTATAGAAAGCCCGCTGCGCTAGACGCCTCTAATCTTGTGTTTTTTTCCTATTATTGATTTTATAATACTTTTCGTAGATAGTAAAATCAGTTATGAATTGGGTAAGGCGTATTCTGGTCAATTATGGTTTAGTGCAATACTCGTACCACGTATCGCTCAGTATTATTAATCAAAATCAATTTATGGGCAAATTATTGGTCAATTCTTTGTTAGGCCTGAAGCCCGTCTTATAGCAACCATGGTGTAATATAGCTCTGAATCTACCAACTTAAAAATAATAAAAAATCTTTTACTGACAGACAACGCGAAGCCTACACTACTGGGTATAGCAGCATTAAATAAGAGTTTCTTATACAATGTGGAGACAAAAAAAGGACAATAAATAAAAAGAATGGCAATACTATTGTATAAGAGTATTTTGAAACTATGAAATAAATCTTAATATTGAATTTGAAAAATGATTTTTTCAAACAAACTATTTAGTAGTGATGGGTTTTGCCAATCAAGCGACTGGCTATAAACTGGCGTGACTAAACAAATGGACATAATTAATTTGATTGAATTATTGTATGTGGAGTAGGAACGTCATTAGAAGAACACAACGGATACAGGAAGTTTAAATTACTGTCGTATCGTCGTCTCCACATTGTACAGGGTGTCTCAGAAAAAACCAACTTTTGTAGATGAATAAAAATGGAACAAATATATATTACAAATAAATATTTATATATATATTTATATGTCGGAAATACGTTAAATCAATCGTTTGACGTGACTAATCGGGACGCCGGTGCCACCAGATGGCGCTGGACAGAGTCTATAAAGCTAACGCTTGACCAGAGTAAAGCAGAGTTTTTTGTTGGCGGTTAAGCAGTGAACATGTTTAGAAACTGTCGCGCGTTCCGTATAGTTGTGTCATGTACCTACAGTGTGTTATTCGCTAGTGTGATTAATTTGATCGTAAATTATAATTTGGTTTGAATTGCAAACGCTTTTTCTATTGGCTATAACCAACACTATCCATAGTACGCCTGATAATAACGAGAGAGACATACCTTCTCCGTTATATGAATATTCATTAAATTACAAAATCAGAAACTAAAGACATGGGCAAATTACTTTTTGAAAATAACATTATTCAAATGTCGTCTGTCGCGGCTCTGGCACTCTTCAAAGCGATCTCTAACATTCATGAAAACGCGCTTGCCCTCCGGATTTTTTCCTCTGGGGTTATCTGAAGAGTCGATTGTACAACAGTAATTCATCAACCTTAACTGAATTGAAGGAAAATATAAGACAAGCAATCAACAACATTCCTACTCAACTTCTGAGGCGCGTTTTCATGAATGTTAGAGATCGCTTTGAAGAGTACCAAAGCCGCGAAGGACAACATTTGAATAATGTTATTTTCAAAAAGTAATTTTTCCATGATTTCAATTTCTGATTTTGTCATTTAACGTGAATATATAAATATATTTGTTAATTTTTATGCATCTACAAAAGTTAGTTTTGTTCTGAGATAACCTGTGTAACGAACGTGAGCACAATGGAAGGTTTTTTTGAAAATTTATGTTTTAAATGATGAATGATAAATTATTTTATTTCTGTAAGTAGGTTTGTACAAAAACTTTTACACGTCAATCATATTATTAAAACTAGATGAGGTCGGCGTTTCCTATCTGACTACTCTGAGAAGAAAGGCCGAAAGAAACTCAGGTCACAGTCTCTTAAAGTCCAGACATAATCTTGGTCAGATCATGTGAAGACCATGTAAATTTGTTTATGAAATGGTCTTTAGGAAAAACCTCACAGATTGAGTGGACCTGTCCAGTCAGTGCACGCATTTTAAATAGAAGATGAAAGTTTGTATGGAAGATCGGTATTTTTAAAGTTAGAACCGTGAGAGTTGGTAGATACTTAGATTTCTATTTATAAGCAAAAGTTGTTGTAACATCCCTAAGGTTCCCGAGAATTTGCCGATCGGAAATCCCATCGGGCTCACGACTTGTATTACAAAGATTGATTGTTGATTCTTTACAAACCACGTTTATCTGGACAATATCTTCACAGCAACAATAAGGAACGTCGCAGTCAACTGAAAGCATTATTATTTATTGACATTTACAAGTTTTTGAAACATCATTACAGCAGTTCTTTCTTCTTTCACTTGTAACAGAACCCTGTTGTTTGTTGATGCTAAACCGTTGTTACTTGAACCAAGAGTACTCACAGTTGTCGTGTATACGTTAGTTAGTTTGATAGGAAACTCTGCTGGTAGAAGATCAGATGAAAATGAGGAAGACGTTTCTTCTAGTGTTTGTGTTCGGAGTGGTCAAATGTAAGCATGTTTTTGTTTCGTTTATGTCATCGAACTCTTTGATGTCTTGTTTAAGGAAATTGGACCTGTAATAAAAATTATACCTTTGTTATTATCTAATTACATAAGCTAACTTGTAGTCGCTGTTTAATGGCGCTCGCATTTTAGCGGGGTTAAATTTGATGGCACTAATTTATTTTATATATTTATTAAAACCTGCCTGAGGCATTTTCTACCAGTCAACCTTAGGGTGATGCAGAGACAAAATATGGCAGGTGCAACATAAGGGATAGATCACTTGAATAATAATAAATACTAATACATAGATACATACACATAACTAAAATAAACTTACTCAAGAGTAATAACGAGAAGAGAAGAAAACGAATCCAGCAAATCAGCGCTGGGATGATTCTGCCAACTTTTTACGAATATGTTCACGTGCCGTCAATTTAAAATATAACCGACTGGTTGCTGTCCTGATGTTCAGAGAGAGCGTATTCCAAAGAAAGACCGCCTGGACAAAGAAAGAGTGAATGAAACCAGAGCGGTGAGAAGGACATCGTAGAAGACGATTGTAGGTGGAACGAATAGGAACCGGGACCCCCCCTATGTGCTGATGGTGATCACCGGGGTGGTTTTAGTGAGGTAAAAATCCCACAGTCCTCGACCTCCGTCCCTAGAGGTCGGGTGCCTTTTGAAGGTTTCCCCCCGAAAACTAAAACAAAAAAAAAGTTGGAACGAAGATTTTTATTATGCGCGGAGCATAAGTGTTGAACATGTGAAGTGAGGTAAGAAGGAGAAGTAGGTTTGTCGAGAATAGAAAAAAACATAGACAAAGCCATCAACTCTCTGCGCTGACGAATGGGTAACTATTTTAAAAGCAACCGTTGCGCAACACATGATCGTACTTACGAAGATTGAAAACGAATCGAATGCAGTTACTTAGAAGGCGGTCAAGTTTATTGAGGAGCCTGACACTTGGTAGGGTTAACTGCCACCCCAAATCGATCAGACCAGTTTTTTACCACGTCTAAATCCCGATTTAACTCTTCAACCGCGTCAGATATATTGTCAACACTTGCCTGGCAGTAAAGCTGCAAATCGTCAGCAGATGATACGCAGTCCGAAGCTCGGTGGTAATGAAATTAATAAAAATGGAGAACAAAATAAGAGATAATATACCGCCTTGAGTGACGCCAGCTGCAAGATCACACAAATACGACGAAGAGTCTCCAGCACGAACAGACTGTTGACGCCCCTGCAGATAAGAGGCAAATCATTCCAATACCTCCCGAGAGACCATAAGATAGGAAAGGATGGATAAAAGGACTTCGTTGCTGACGGCTTTAAAAGCATTGGAGAAGTCAATTAACACTAAGACTGTAACTTTAGTGTCTTCCATTCCCCGCCTTATATCATCAGTCACAATAAGGAGCGCTGAAACGGTACTGTGCCCGGGCCTGAAACCAGATTGAAATGGACTGATGAGGGAGTTGCGGTGAATAAAGTGGGAGACTTGTTTATGAACACTGGCCTCGAGCACTTTAGATAGACAGGGAAGGATGGAAATTGGACAAAAGTGACTAGAAAGAGAAGGATTGAGTATCTTAGGTAAGCGCCGAACAAGGGCTTTACGCGATAGGGAAGGGAAAACACCGATGTAAAGGGAGAAGTTTATGATGTGGGAGATTGCAGGAAGGAGTTGATCAAGAGCCGCTACGATCATATGGCGGCTGATATCATCGCAGCCCACGGCATTTTGATCTCCCCGGGGTCGACTGGGGTGAAGACGAAAGGGACATTGGGACTTGTCAGACCAGCAAGGTAATCGAGGTTTGACATTTGGTTAGACTATCCAGAGTGGGAACAGTGGAGAAATGGCGATTTAGATCGTCCAAGCCAATTGTGTGAGGAAGGTGTGAATGTCGCGATTTGCCGATGTAGCTAGGTTCCAAGGAACTTCCAAATATCGGCAGGAGAAGAAGAAGTGATATTATTTAGGACATGGCGGCGTTTAGCGTTGCGTATCTGATTACACTGATTCCTAGCAGCCTTAAAGAAGGCCCAATTGTCCTTCGAGCGATCCTTTTTAAAATAATTAAATATATTTTTTAATTTCCGAAACGCGCGGTCCCTCTGTCGCATTGCTATCCGAATTCCCCTGTTCATCCAAGGTGCAGGCTGACGCTTCAACTTGATTTTCTTGATACGAGCATGGGCGTGAACAAGAAAAAGAGATTTAACGACCACAGTAATAGTAAACTAGTTGAACAAAAAAAATGGTTCTTTTGACAGAAGCTAGACGATAAAAAGTCAAGACCAAAATAAAAACAAAATTCGGTAACCTACCTACTAACTGACCGTACCAAATAAAGTTGTGCCCAAAATAAGACGTAGTATTACAAGTAAATTACGAGGGGCAACCCAAGCCAAGTTCTTTGCTTCGCCATTAAATATAGCCTAAAGAAATGTGACCAGATTCGTGCCAACTAGCAGCGGTGTTTTTTTCCTCTTTGGCATGTTCAGCACAGTTTGAAATATATGCCACAATATGTTTGAGATTTTTATTTTGTTTGGTTGAAAATATTACTTTTAAATTAAGTGGAGTAGAGATTCTTGTGAAAGAGTTTGTCGGGGGATTACTGTTGTATAAATTCTTGCTGTCAAGCAGTATTCTGTTGGTTCTCCATGCAATTTCATTGAGGGTACATAAAACTTTTCATCTTTATGTTTAGGTGACAGAAACAATGCTATTACTCTAATAAAAAATCATGTTTTATATTGCCTCCTTAATTCTTCTTTTGTACTTCTTTGTTTAAGATACCCACAGTCAACTCCTTACAATTGGGTCGAGCCGCAAAACATTGAAAACGACATGCGATACATCAGCCAAGTCGGCATTGGTAGAACATTTCTTCAACATAATCTTCACAGAGTTTCACAACACGCCGCCAGTCTGTGTTTGCGTTCAAATGTGCCCCGATCAACCAACATACTGCTATCCCAATGGGTGTTTAAAAAGAGCGGAGAAGAATAAGAAGGCAGAAGTTCCACTTCCCGCGGCTACGATGAGTGAGAACACCAAACCAATCTTCTTTATTGACGAGAAGAATGATTTCATGAATGATTTCCTTACGAAGAATTACATTGATGATAATATACCAATAGTTGCTCCAAGTGAGTTTACTGAAAAATATTTTTGCCTATTTCCTGCGCTGGTAGAAGTGTACAATGTGTATTTTTATTATTTTCTACACTTTTGCAAGTTCACACTGCATAATTTTCTTTGTTCTCACACTGTTTATTATACATCCCGAGTATTCAATAATATTTATGATTAAAAGTAGTCAACTGTATATTCATCATAATCATTCATTATTCTGTGTATTCATTATGTTTTTAGTGCCTACACAATCTGAAAATTTCTTGGCAACGAATATGCGCCCTGATCCATTTAAAGACAGATACAAGATTCTCTTCAAATATAAGAAAATGCCAAAAGTGGAATTGAAGTACAACCTTGGTGAACATGTTAGGAACATGAAGTCAGAAGTTTTGAAAACTGAAAACGTTGATGTTTCTAATACAAGATGGCCGATGAATAAGTTCGATCGTCGAATAGGTGTTGGCCAAAGATCAGGTCAAAATAAATCTCAAAAAAGTACAATTAACTCCAGATACTTTATGTCCTTGTTCCCCGATAAAGACGCAAGTTACCCACCCAAATACTCCAAAAGAGAATTAACAAACAATACGAATAGTGAAGTCGATATCAAAGCGATTTATGTAGTAGGAAATTCTGAAACAGAAAGCAGTGCTTTCTCATTAGAAAAACTAATAGATAGTTTAATTGAAAGCAGTTTTAATAAGAATGCGACCTTACCCGATACTGGAGCAGAGACTAAAGCCCTAGTCAATCAAACAATAGTCCAAATTGAAGATCAGAATGACGCACCTAAAGATAATTCAACTAAACGTTCGATGAAGAATGAGACCACAAATATCATATCAATGAATTTAACAAATGAAAATATTGACAAGAATAAATACTCAGACGATATAACGAATAACTCGAATAATGTTGGAGACATGATCGCGACTCTATCTAAAAGGATAGAAAGACAGAATAATACCAGTTTAGAAATTATGAAGCGAATAACAGGGGACTTCGAATTTGAATCGTTTAATACCACATCGGTGAAACCCATAGGACCTACGTTCGATACGAAAAATGAAACTTCAACTACAGAATATACTACTGTACCCGTTGTCTATGGTAGTAGAACAACGAGAAAGATCAGAAAAAGAGTAGTGAGAAGACTTCAAAATAGCAAAAATAATTAGTAATCGTTATTTTTTAGCTTTAAGAAATAAGAATGTTATATTTTGCAAGTTATTCTGGTATTATAAATTACAACATATTTTTTCCGCCGATTCGTTGGAAACAAGACAATGCCAACTCAAAAATCCTAATTGCCAATTATTGTAACTCCAAAGAATTTCATGATGTAAGTATTATATTTTTGTAATAAAATGCTTGAGTCACAGATAATTGGTGGCTTCGTTATTTACACTTGCTTTGACACAAAGATGAAGCAAAGACTTAATAGTAGCTGTTTTTGTTTGTGGTACTTCAACGATATTTCTTATAAAATATTATTATTTTCAACCACTATGTAATATTGGTAACATTTTCACATGTAACGTGTTTTCCAATTTCAAGGCAGGGTCAGCTTAACAGGCACAAAGAGAATACGTGATGTGTCCAGCATTTCAATACCTTTGCTTACACTGCAGCATAATATAGAATGTACTCCAAATATTTAAATGATCTCTGCTACATGCATATCAAAAATGCAAAAGTCTTCTCTTACAGCGATGATACCGCTGTTGTTTTCTTTAGGACCTCCTGGCAAGATGTGAAACTCAAAACTAAGATGGGTATAGCACAAGTAGCCAGTTGCCTAAATAATAACCTGCTCACTTTAAATACATCAAGAAACCAATTACATATGCTTTAGTATTAACAACAGTAACCAATCAAGTGCGGATCTCAACCTAAGAATACACACTTGTGGAGATACTAATAACAGATACTGTAATAATTGTTCACAAGTAACATACACTAAATATCTAGTTGTGATAGTCGATCAGCGGTTATTTTGGCATCCACATCTTGAACAGGTCTCAGATAGGGTTAGGAGATTAAGCTGGATCTTTAAAACACTTCGTCATATTATTCTAAGAACTACATATGACCAGTAAACCAGCCCCTCCCCCCCAAGATGTGTTCTTAATGAGATCTACATGGCTTTAGTGCAGTCTGTCTTGTTATATTGTATCCCTTTTTTGGGAGTTGCAGCGAAAATTAATTTTATAGACGTGAAGCGAAACCAACGAGCATTGATAAAGATAATGTACTTTAAAAATAAAAGATTTCCTACTGAGACCTTGTACAAAATTAATGATCTACTTTCCGTAAGAAAAATGTACGGTATCCAAACAGTCTTTAAAAACATAAAACTCTGCCATACGATCCAGACTTACTACGGAAAAGGAGGACTGACATTGTTGCACAAATTCTACAAACTATAAAACCATATTTGCTTGTAGGCAATTTAATAAGCGGTCTGCTCAACTATACAAAAAAATAAACACAAATATTTACTTATACACAAAAAGAAGTTATGAATGAAAGAAAACAGTAATCAATTGGATAAAGACACTTTCATATGATGACACGGAGGCACTTTTGGAGCACATCAAGTAGAAGATACACTCACTTATAAACTCACATACACTCTCACATACACTCTCGCATACACTCTGACATACAGACACACAACGCACAGGTATTCACACTCAAATTATACTCTCACTAACATCCTTATTTTAATTTTAAGTGTCTATGGTTTTTTGTTATTAGATTAACTAATTATGCTGTAATAAGGAAGAGCGAAGTCTCTTAACACAGGAATTGTTTCCTTAAAAGGAGGCTCCACACACTAAACCCTTTTTGTAAACTGAAGCATAAATAAATAAAACTTTTAACACTTATAAACTTCATGTTTAAAGTAGCTGTATTCAAATTGGTCCAGACTTTCCTCTATGTTGAAGTGGATGGAACTTTTTTTAGCTATTTTATTAGATACCTTCTTCTTTTCGAATCCATGTTCCTTTTTAGGGTTCTGTACCCAAAGAGTAAAACGGGACCCTATTACTAAGACTCCGCTGTCCGTCTGTCACCAGGCTGTTTCTCATGAACCGTGATAGTTAGAGACTTGAAATTTTCACAGATGATGTATTTCTGTTGCCGCTATAACAACAAATACTAAAAATCGGAATAAAATAAATATTTAAGGGGGTTCCCATACCACAGACATGTTTTATTGCCGTTTTTATAGATAATGGTACGGAACCCTTCTTGCGCGTGTTTGACTCGCACTTGGTCGGTTTTTCTATTAGTTGAGTCCGGTAGGAGGCTATGTTAATCGCAGAATTAGTGGACCGCTAGTAGGTACCTGGTTATATGAATTGATTTCAGTCAAGACTTTTCTCTATGTCAGAGTGGGACAGCCTTGTCGAATTTTATGAGTTTATTTTGTCTGTCACCAAATTGCTGTGTGAATAGATGCTATTTTACCTTAATTTATTCCCTTGATCAATCTATGGTCTGTTTTAAAAGTATCTGATGGAAGTGTAAATAGTGTTTAGTTTAAATTCTTACGCATCTACTCACTAAAGGGGATTAGTAACACATTGATCTGTATTTCGAAGTTTCAACTTATATAAAAATTTACTTAGTTTTACTTACTTATTTTACTTTATTTTTTATTGATTTAAATTGAAGCCGTAAAATCTCCGACACCTAAGTAAGGTACAGGTCTTGTACCTTTTGGAGCCCGGAGAGCTGACTGTAATTTTAAACTTGGTAGTACAACCCTCTGTTTATCTGTTTATGTTTGTGTGTTCATATGCTATGTACTGTGTTGTTGTTTTTATGTACTAATAAACATATTATTATTATTATTATTAATCTCTCAACAGTTTTTCCAACAATTATGGTTTGAATAACATTATTAAATTGTACTCGAAAAATAATCTAAGAAAATTGAAGAAATAAAATGATTTTCAGCTGTCACATGAAAACCATTTTTATGTAGTATGTAAATTATAATTTTGGGCTTAAGTATTCACATAATCAAATCAAATAAAAAAAAATGTAAGTGGCACTACAAATTGGCATCCACAGGTATGTTTTCTGATCCAGTTATTTAAATTTTCATGATATACTTTTGGAACAGACTATACACTACTTTTCATAAAAGGAGTACAGTTCGCGAGGTCTAAGCTGAGCTTTGAATTTGTGTGAGTGTTTGTATTTTGTGTGAGTTGCGCGACGGAGTTGCGTCACGCGTGGGACGCACCGCGCCTCAGACCGATTGCCAAAAAGCAGTATAGACGGGTTTAAACCAAGTAAAGGACTAGTCGCGCTTTAGGCCGACGTCACACCTACACTTATCTATATGTGCACTCACGCAAATGCAAAGCTCAGCTTAGACCCCGCGGACTGTAATAAAGTTGACAAAACCACAGAGCAGTAAAATTCACGAAATGACTACCATTATGTGTTCAGAAACAAATGATGACCTCCAATTTACCCGCCGATCCTTTCTAATGTTACAGTTCAAAAAACTTCAGTATAACAAGCGACATTGGCCAGAATTAATTCACCTCGATCAGCGTAAATTATCCACAATGAAAACTGTAATTTTGTAGGACGATACAATGGAATTGAACCTAGAAAGGGTTGAATGTAATGGTGGAAAACATCTGGGTCCGTTCCGTGAAATGTGTCGAACACAGCTTGTGTAATGAGGCTGTTTTTCAACCTTTTTTCCTGTCTGTCAGGGCGAAATATTTAATCTGGATACCTACCTTGTGAACTACATTGCTACAGTCCGTTCACTTAACAGATATTTTACCTCTGAGTTTGCATCACTGTCAATATCACAGCGATCTTTAATCTCGTGACAATGAGGTTATTGTTGGGTTGCTGCAACTGTCAAGTCTGTCAAAATCATAGTGATCTTTATTGTTGTTGTGATAAGGTTGCTGTTGGGTTGCAGCTGTCAGAGAGAAAATAACTGTGACATGTACAATTCTTTTTTGGCACTCGATTGACGTTGACAGGGGGCGCTGTTGGTAAACTTTTGTGAAGTTTTAGTGAAATGTATTCAAATAACAAATAACAAAATGGCGGCGTTAGTTCCGATTTTTGCCACGCCCCAAAATAACCTTGTAGTGCTTTTATTAATTTATAATTCTTTATTGTACACCACATCATACATAACAAAAAATAAATCAAAAACTACAAAATATACAATGGGCGGCCTTATGGCGTTCTGCGATCTCTTCCAGATAACCAGGGTCACGGTCACGGTCGTGAATCATATTTTGACGGTCACGAATCATATTTAGATCAACATACAACCTAATACTGACCTCCAAATTGGATAAGCCGAAAGATTTTAATTTCTAGGAAAATTTGGCGCATTCGCCTTAATAAGAAGATCTCGACGACTCCAAACCCAGTCAAAATAAGGTAATTAAAAGAGTTTTTATCATTCAATGCCTCTATTTATCCATTGGCAAATACAGAATCCCTTTGAATCCAACTTTGCGAGTCAAATTGCCTTTCAACGTTGAGAACCGCAGCAAATGACCTCGATTAGCGCTATTATAGCTATATAAAAGTAGGATATTAACTGTAATAAGCTTTCATTGGCCTGTATAAGATTATTAGCTGGATATAGGTGTGTATCACTAACAGTATAAGCACGTCTTTGGGTCGTAATTGCATTTTGGAATAAGAATGGTCAAATCACTGTTCGGTATCATAATATTTAACTGAATTTCTAAAAACTAATTGACCTTTTTGTAAAGGTAGAAAGTAAAAAAAAAAAAAAAATTAAGAATTTTTTGCGCTTCTTATGATTCACACTTTTTTAAACAATTGAGCCTGTTTTTAAGTCTCTGGCCTTTTCTCACAGTAAAGTTAGTCGCAGCAACTAAGGTTAGGTTAGGTCAGAACTTTGACTAACAGTGCGTGAGTCGAGCGAGCGAAGCGAGCGGTGCCGCGTCAGCAGTCGGCGGGCGCTACATCCAAGTTGGTCTCAGTTACTTGGCTATTTAGCATTTTTAGGGCCCCAAATAGGAACTATTTGAGCTCCACAAAAAGTGGCGCAATCATTATATTAAGAGTGCTCAATAATACTTTTAAGATCGCAAAATGGGAATTATGAAAGGTTTATTCAAACAAATAATTATATGTATTTAATCAAATACAGATAATAATTTTTTATGATTTCAGCACGATCTTTTAGTGTAAACTATTCCATAGACGGAAAGGTCCAAAGTCCAAGTGTCTCTCATAAAATGTATGGTCCTCTTCTTCGTCGTATCGAAGATTCCATTTCAACTAATGATAAAGATGTAAAACGGGTAGTTGGTTTATAAGATGTAATCTCTGCAACTACTGACAAGAGTATAAAAAATCTTGTAATGATAGAGAGCGGCACTATGGCCGAGTTTCATAAAATAAGTTTTCTTATAAGCGGACGAAGTCACGGACAGAAGCAAGTATTTTTTGTATAAGTTTCGACCAGAATTCAACCGATTTAGAACATTAATTGGAAAAAGCCTTTCTTACGCCTCAGTAGGTACAGGTTTGAAAAACTAATCAAGGCTTTAAACCATCGTAGGAACTACAGCGTAATGCAGTAACTCATTTACCTGGAGAGCTACTTACATTCCAAAATAGAACCTTGTTCAATACAAAAATAAATCATTAAATCGAATAAAATCCAGTTCATTTAACAAATGAACAAGATTAGACCATCAATAATGTCATTTGGAAAGAACTGTTAGAAAGTAGAACAATTTTCTTTGGAATAAAGCGAGTGCCCAGGAACAAGTCGGGGAGTGGGGTGTGATGCCGTGAGGAGCGGAAGCGGGCGATGCAGCGGAAAGCCATCGTTTGAGGTGCAGCTTTACACCTTATTGCTATAGCTGAATTTTTCTAGACAAGCGGTGTCCGCTACATAGCGTCTGCAATTTATCGGTGAATGACGTTACTGAAATGTTATTTTATTAGATTAACTTGGTTTGTTTTCCTAGAGAGCGTATTTTTCGAGCGCTTCTCGTAAATCGTGTCAAAACACGATTTACGAGGAGCGTTTGAGCTAGCATCTAAAAACGAGCTGGCGAGCAACGAGCAGCGAGTGAAGGACGGCGAGGAGCGATAAGTCGCTGGTATGCGTATGTACCAACCGTGTGTGTTCTGTACACTCTCAGCGAGTGTTCTACCCGCCAAGCGAGTGTCGCTGAGCGAGTACTCTCTTTGATAGCTCTAGCCGCTGCGAAGAACGAGTACTCGTCGGCGGCAGCGAGAGAACACTCAGCGATCAACTATTCATATGCATCTCTTTTATTTACAAGTCACCTACAATCTTTTGTAAATTTCTTGAGAGAGAAAATCTTTGATAGCTATACTCCATTTGAAATAAGATTAGAAATTTAAATAAACCATTTTAAACAGTCCGTTCAACCGATTTTGAGTTCTATTCCGTAGGCATAAGGATAGCATTGAAAGCAAAAACTTGGTTACAAGACCAACTGTTTGCTGCTATTTGTCATGCCACTTACGCAATAGAAGTCAAAATCGGTTGAACGGACTGTAAAAAAGGTTTATTAAAATTTCTAATCTTATTTCAAATGGAGTATAGTCACTTCCTCGGCGATCGGACAGGTGTCGTGTAGAGATGGGCCGAGTGATGATTTTTCTGTATCAATGACTGCATGACAATGACAAAAAAATATTGATGACGGAAACAATGACAACATCATCAATGAATTTAAATTGAGTATAAGATCACGTCACTTCAATAATGAGTGCTGAAATGATCGCGGAACGGCTTAGTGAAATTATCATTTATGTGTGACACGAAACCTCGTTCATTCAAGTAATGATTTAGACATTGGTGATTTTATCGCTGTCATCGCATGATAAAATGATTTTAGAATATCGATGATTTTTACATATGACATGATATTGGACTCATCTCTAGTGTCGTGTGCGTCTGTGAAATCGCGCACTGTGGGAAGTATTTAAGGCTTTGTGATGATTGTGTGATATCGTCATAAATCTGATTATTGTGATCGCTGATAATCGGTCTTATAAAGCTTTTTAGATCAAAGATATAGGTTTCTTATTCGTACCTACTTATAAATATCTTACAGATAGGTGGATTACAGATACTTTATTAGAGATCTAGTCAAGCATCGCTAATGAGACACAATTGATTATCTATTGTTATGGCCCTCTAGCGGGTCACCTCGGGCCTGACTCAATACAGGCATCTTTTAGTTATCTGTGATTTATCATTGTCATAATTAATAGATATAAAGCGAGATAGTGGGCAAACGAATAACTTATCTTGCAATAAACATGCATTTTAATCATGTTTAAGCTGCTTTAACGATAGCAAAGAAGCTCGTTTGCCATCGCTCTTTTTTGCGTTGCAATAAATTAGAATTTAGAATAATGTTTTTACAAGTTAGTATAATTTGATTATAATCATCATCTTTTGCATCATCTGCCTTTATCCTAACGCCAAATTATTTGTGGTTGGCAATAGTACCTTTATCTTTTACATCCTTTTCTTCCTTACATTTCTATCAGCCACCATCTGAGGGGTCAATATTTTCATTGTCATTATTATTTTCCACACTATCCATTGATTCTTTCTTAGGCCTTTTCCATTGTCTTTCTGTTAGTCATTAACTGAACGAAAACATCCCAGCGATGCATATGCAGTGATGATCTCGTTTTTCCACGACGCACTTGAATTATTTGCTCAGTAAATCTCAGTGATAAGTGGTTATCTTTTGTTTTGCTAACAAATATAGAAATGTTGCCACAAAGTGACCATTATAGATAGATATTTAAATAAAACACAATCGACACAGTTTTTGCACGTCACGATCAATATTTATCTAACTTGTAATAAAATAGCGACGCCCGGCCCTGCTTCGCAAGGTTTTTACGACTCGACAAAACATCAAGATTCTCTATTAATATGTAAGTTTAATATTAATGTACTATACACATAAACCTTCCGGGATTATTTCTTTAATTGATGTTAAACACCACATCGATATCCGTTTAGTAGTTTAGAAGAACAACGCGGTCAGACAGACAGATGCAGACACGAATAGCGAATTTAATTCATAATACGAGTATGTATAGATACCATAGTTAACTAAAATGTTACCTTTGCATTTCTTTATTTATTATTTATTTAGACATAATAATTTTACGGTATCATGCTTCATAGCATAGTTTGATGATCATTATCTTTATTTTAAGCTGATAAAATTCATTGAATGACCTCTGTGATGATCTTGTCATCAATTCATTGTCATTATGATATGGAAGCGACACGTGCATCCAATCCAATGATCCAAGCATTGCGACATCGACCGGTTCAGTGTTTCTCGCATCCAGCGAATTCCTGCAGCCTTCACAGGGTCATCGGTCAACCTTGTGGGAGCCTTCCAACGCTACGCATTCTGGTACGCGGTAAGCTAGAAAGTAATATCTTGTGTCTATCTCATAATTAATTTACCTGTCATTGCGTTATATTTAATTATTTTTACCTATTGTGGTATAGTATTTTTTTTCATTCTAGGTGCATCGTCTTCACATATAAGTATATAATTCATGTTTAAATAATATTGATTAACATTTTTAAAAGAGTGACGATGGAGTTTCTTGCCTATTCTTCTCCATACGAAAATACCTTTTGGAAGGGGGAGGGGGAATCAATTCAATTTTTTTGTAAATTTTGACGTTCAAAAGTGCCTTTTATGTGCCTATTTGAAATAAATGATTTGACTTTGACTTTCGGCATACTTTCTGGGCTTGCCACATGCAAAAATGAGGATAATTTCTGTTTTCACCTGGGGTCGCGAATACAGACGAAATACTAGCTTAGTAGCAATATTTTGCTATCTTAGGTTGAAAAACTGCCAACCCGCTGTTGCCCCCACAAGACCACACCCTTAATTCATTCAAATAAAAGAAAAAAAATCCAATTTGTACAGGAAACAAAGCAGAGCCATTCAGAAGAGTCTTTTTCTATTAACTTGTGAGAGAAAAAGTTTTTCCATTTGACCCATTAAGCCGGCGGCAAGACACTTCGGTTTGCACCGTATATTCTAATAATGTTCGAGGTAATACTATTTATCTACTAATAATGTTACTTCTTGAGTAATGTTACACTCTGTAGGACTGTGTACAAGGTGTATTTTTAAGAGGTTGATAGTAGTAATGTGTTTCTTTGTAATGTTTTGTTAGGTATAACAGCGCAGGATTTTACCAGAAGTGGTCAAAATATTTGTAGCTTCAATATCATTAGGATTATCCCGGAATATAACAGTTCGTCGTGGACGTGGTACATAAATGACTCACTTGACTTCATCTGTCATCAGACGACAGCCGCCACGCAACCATCGATGCGATGCTCTGCTAGAGTGACAGTTATCAGCCAGTGTCACTCTTATTCGACCTCTTCGGTGATTTCTAGTAACTTCGTAATATAACTAGACGGAGCCACTTGCTGCGCCGTCAGATATATTTTGCTAAATATTGCGACGTTGCTTCGATATCTCACTGTGGTTACATTTTTTTATGCAATGCATCTTCGATCATATTCTGGGATTAAACTTACACTAACAAAAATAATGCCACTAGCTAATAATATTAAACTAATCTCTACGTGCGTCGTGAGAGGACGATTCCAAAAAGAATTCTAAAAATTTAATTATCTTCCTGAATCCATGGGTATGTTAAGTAGGCTAATATTCAAATATGCAAAATCAGCTCATATAGGTACTTGAATTTTTTTGAAAAGACACTTCAAGAAGGCTCAGAAACTTTTATTCGCTCTTTCAATCACATTTTATTAATTTTCCCTTTTATTATTACACTAATGACTTCGAAAATTGTTAATTTAATTTTCTTCATATCTTCTAATACCTACCAAAACCAACGTAACAATATAAAACAGAATCTGAGTATCTACACTTGTAAAACCATTAAGTTTGTTCCTAAATTGTGGCAGAACTTTTTTGCGGGAACCGAATTTTTGGCCAAACATCTTGATAACTCTTTTGGACGACCCTAAATGATTTAAGGTTGTTCCTTACTTCTTGTTCGGAGATAAAAACGAATGTCGCGTTTCAAATGTTTTTTCGAACCCAGATTTGGCTGGTTTTTTTCAAGGATTTTTGTTCTGTCATAGAATCTTGTTTGGAAGAAACAATTGAGACACGTTTTGTTTCTTGAGAATGACATGTAGGAATATCGGAATGAGATTGATAAAGAAAATAAAAAAGAGAGAAAAGAGAGAAGAGGGAGAAGAGTAGCAGAAGAAGAAAAAGAGAGAAGAAAAGAGAGTATTCTATTCTATTCTAACTCCAAAATCGTGTGACCGATCACCATTAAATTTGGCATATACATATACCTACCTGCAGGTACCTACGTATTTTTTAATCGAGTAAGTATATACATGTAGGTTTTTTATAGCACTAAAGTTAGGAACTTATAAGATATGTCTGTCAGTGAAAGGGTTGTGTCAGTAGTCCCGTGGTGTTTCACGTCTTTGGAAAATATGCTCATGAAAAATTCCTAAACAAAGCCGGGGCACATCTTTGATAAAAAATAATGGGGGTATAAACACAGCTATCAACTTAATCATCATTGTCTGCCTAGCTTTTATTTTACATATAGCGACTGCCTATCTAACCACCACAACCCAGTTACTGGGTAATACGATACCCCTTCGTAAGATGTTTGTCAGACTTTCGGGCTATCAACATAAATTGAAAAAAAAATAGCAACAACTATGAATTTTTAACAATCGTATGTAATGGCGTGTGTATGTACACCTTGTACAGTCGCCAACAAGTCTATCTACACGAAACTGTCAAATTTCTCCCAACGATTTTAATCCTTAAAATGTTGATGATTATGTTCAAAATCGAATGAGATAATCTGACAGCTTGCAGTAACTTGAAGTGCTGGAAACTGTACTTACCTAACGTCGTAAATTGACGTAGGGTGTGAATCTAAACAATTAATTTCACTGACTGTAGGTAAATACATACGTTATTAAGATTATTCCTAAGATCAAATAATCTCTCACAAATATCAGTACAAGTTTCCTGATACGGATATCCCTGATCCCGACCACATCAGACATCTTAGCCGTTCGGCAGTTTAATTGAATATTTAATGGACCCGGCCGTCCTGTAATTTCACGGGTTAGATCAATCAATTAATCCCTCAATGGTAAATGGACCGCGAGGATCGATTGAGATTACGGTTTTTGTGGAAATAGAAGTGGGAAACTTAGGAGCTTATTACTATGTGGTAGGAAGGGAAATGTTAGGCCAATCACTGAAGTCCGAGTTTGTAATCAGAGATCCGATGTAGGACTAAGGTTCCAGATGAAGTACTAAGGGTAGCGGCTCTGAAATGGAGGTGGGTAGTACACTTGGCTAGACGTGGTGATAGCACGTGGAGCAGAGCCCTAACGGAACGGTTGCCAAGAACCGGTAGAAGGAGCGTGGGCAAACCAACAGCCAGGTGTGTGGACGACCCACAAAAGATCGCAGGGAAGAACTGGATGAGACTCACACATACCAGGGAAGCTTGGCACAAAAGGGAGGAAGCCTGTATTCAGCAATGGATGGAACAAGGATGCCAATGATGAGAAAGCGGAAAGGCTTATGTCCAGCTGTTGACTGCAATAGACAGAGAACTAAATAATGAAAGAGTGTTTTGTGTCTATGAAGACAAGCCTATACTTTCGTTTTTTAAATGTTAATTGGAATCAGAGTCTACTGATTAAAGTAATATGTGATGTAATAACAACATAACTATTATGTATTTTTACTTAACAAGTTATCTGCTTCATAATATTATCGCTTTTTCATGCTCCACTTAAATTGAAACGGTAACATAAGCCCTGCTACCCCGCTAATCCTGGCAAAATAAGCGGGTATAAAAAAATCTATAACGTTTTATTTAAACACAAAATTCAACAACAACAAATATTAGAAGCCCTTCGAGTTGGCTAAAACGAGAAAAACATCCATTACTTTCAGAGGTAAAAAAAATATCAACAATGTAGGTGGAAGAGTAAAATTAAATTGTATAGAGGTTTAAACGTTTATTTGTTACATTTTGATTTCAGAATGCCTTATGTACGTAGTAACGTTTACATTCATGAGTCTGTGTTCGTTCTCACATATTTGTGTATAATTTCAACATGAATGATGTCGGATGTCATTATATTTTGTAACAATATGTCGACTTAAAAGAGTGTCCATAGAATTTCTTGCCTGTTCTTCTCCATAGAAAACTACTACGCTTTAGAATGGGCAACTAGTGTCATTCTTGTCACTGACCGACTCTGTGACAATTCAAAAGAAATGCTTTGAGTTTGAGTTATATAATTATGTGCATTATCATATCAGCCGAAAGATGTCCACTACTGGACCAGCCTCCCCAAAATAACAAGCACAATATGTGCATATAATGCAATATTTTGCGGCGTAGTATTTTGTAGCGCCAAATTAAGATAAGCATAGAATACTCTTTATTATGTACATCACAATAAGATAATAAGATTATTGCTAGTATAAGTGTATGTGAAGTGTGTGAGGGTGTGTGTGTGTGTACATGTTATGAGTCTGTGCTTACAAAAATAAAAATAACAAACTCTTAATTTCAAGTTACTACAGCTGACCACGTAGTCAAGGGACGTTGGTAGTGTACTTACTTGAAATTATGATTTCAGAAAACCTTTTTTTTGTTTTTAGGCCTCTTTGGTCTGGTGGTCGCAAGCGCTGCTGCTGAGCAGAGCATGAGGTCCTGGGTTCGATTCCCGGGTCGGGCAAAGTGTTATCGGGTTTTTCCATCTGGAATTTCTCGGTAGCAGCCCGGAGTCTGGATTTGTGCCCGGATGATGGCAATAGGCTCTACCCCTATTACATGGGACTTACCATAACTGGCGAAATGTGGGTGTTCTATAGGTACACCTCTGCCTAACCCTTCGGGGAATACAGGCGTGACGTTATGTTATGTATGTTTTTCTTTTCACGCCTTACACATCTGTGAAGTTTCGCCAGCTAATTTAATTTGACCCTGTATACTAAGTATTCTGTAGATGTTACTCATATTTTCCAGAAAAGTCTTAAATGTTAAACCGTAAGGCCCTTTATACACGGCACGATTTCTCTACGGAGTATAAACCGTGCCGTAGAAAAAACGTGTCTAACAACAAGCTTCTATAGTGATCCATACACCACTGATGACCGTGCCGACACACGGCGAATTAACCGCGCCGTAGAAAAAACGTGCCGTGTACAAAAGGCCGGAGCGTTCAGAGTCAAATCATTTATTTCAAATAGGCACATAAAACGTACTTTTGAACGTCGAAATTTACAAGAAAATAGAATTGATTCTAGTTGCCCCTTCCAAAAGGTAGTTTTGTATGGAGAAGAATGGGCCAGAAACTCCACCGTTACTCTTTTAAAATGTTTTACAATATTATGTATACATTAATTATATAATTATATGTGAAGACGATGCACCTAGAATAAAATTATCATACCACTTTAGGTAAAAATAATTAAATATAAAGCAATGACAGGTAAATTAATTATGTGATAGATACATGGTGGATGGTGGTATTTACAAATATTGATAAAGTAGATGATTTTTTTTAAATTTTAACAAGTAAGTAATAATTCAGTGTGTGAGTTAAAGTAGTTACAGAATGTAAAAACAATGTCATAAAAATAATAAGCAACCAGTTTGATTGTGTCTAGACTTTAGATTGGCCTATGGAGCATGACCACCATTTTTCCAAGCATTCATATCTAGAATATAATCTTTATTATTATTTTATTATGTGCAGCTGTAGCAAAAAATAAATAAATAGTAAGTAAAATAACTTATCACTGTTTTTTTCAACTTCGAATAAAAATAATTTATTTACGAACAAACCCGCAGTATAATCAGCCTATAATTTTCCACTGCGAGTGAGACACAGGCCTCCTCTCTTCGAGGGGGAGTGAGCTGTAATCCACCACGCGGGCCCAGTGCGGGTTGGTAGATGTCACATGTCTTCGAATTTTCAACAAGCCATCAGGATTAACGAAAAGTGTTTACGAACCACGTCAAAGGATTTGATATGAAATATAACGAGAAAACGATAAAAATAATCGGCTCAATTTACAGCTTTACTTTACGAGACTTACCTAGTTATGTAACCCAACGTTTCGTATTTTAAACGTGTTTGATAAAAACTCTAGGTATTTTTAAACTCTATTTTTGATAGCCTATATTGTGTCCCACTGCTGGGCAAAAGCTCTTGAAAACCTCACTATTTTGAGCGATCTCTGGCCATATTGGCCCTGCAACCGTTATCAGGTCATCACACAACCTTAGCCATGGTCTATCTCGACGGCGATGTCCTCCCTCAGGCGTCCAGTACCTAAGTGTCGATCTTAGCCAATCTCTCCGGGTACATTCGTGTGACGTGGCCAGCCCAGACTCACTTTAGCCTGGCTGTTGTTTCTCCAACATCCGCTATTTGAGTTATGGAGCGCAGGGTTCTGTTCGCTTCTTCGACCAATATGTAATAATAAATCTGCTTGTGAAATCTTGTTGGTATCTGACGCCAAAAAACATTGCTGTGTTCCGGTTTCAGGGAAAGGGCGTCAGTAAGATTATAGGCGTAGGTAATCATTTTCCCCTGGGTCGACGGCGCGTCGTGTTCCACGCGCGCCTCAAAGAGATGTCAGCATCATTGATGCGGTCCGATAGGGCCGATGCGTGCCGGGGTCGCGGATTGTTCGAAAGAGTTACCGGGGCCCTGGCGCACAGGCAACTGAAGGAACACGGGTGGGTTTTAGTCAGTAAGAGTCTGACACGCCCTTCCGCTCCGCCCAGAGCGGGAGAGGTCATTTGATGATTTTCCACCCAAAAAAAAAGGTAATCATTTTCCAACAACATAAAAATAAGTTCAAAGAATAATTTTATTAAAGGTGACACCAAAGTAAGACGCTCATTGCCTCTGAATCCCTCAAAAACCGAAGGATTTAAACTAAATCTTTTAATTTAAAGAAAGAAAACGTCTCGAGTTTTCGGCGAAAAGTTTGGCAAAAAGAAAACTCAATTTCTTTTGTAATTTGCGGATAATAAACAGATTGAAGCTTCGGTTCTTTTTCGGGATATTTCGCAAAAGATCGGCTAAAAGAAGAGTAAGAAAGTCGGAAAGCGATTGCTTTCAGGAGAGTTATGGGGTAATAAAATAGGTAATGGTAGTTTTATGGTTTCTATTGTAACTTAGCAGTTACTGTGTTCATTGTCAAGGTTTTCTGTGCTTATATACTACCAATAAAAAATCTTCGCTTCCATTAATAAATTCGACCCGAAAATATCCCATAGTTTTTCGATTTCCCTTAATTTACATTTTAACAACGTAACCGCGAATCGAATATGAAAACTTTTATAAAACATCGCCGAAACCCATACAACGTCGTTAACAATAAAGTAGAAAGCGCTTAAAAGCGGCGCGCCCATTAAACCCGATTCCGCTGTTGATGTTTGGCTTTTTTTATCCATCTTTTTTGGAGCGATTTTCTTGCTGTTGGCGTAGGTGCTTTTCGGCTTATTCTGTAAAATGTAGCTTGTATTTTTTCTGTTCCAAGTTCTTTTTTCAAAATGTACCTATTCTTTATTAAATTATGTGCTTATTTTAATTCAAAAAAATCGTTTAAAATAGTATTCAATTTTCATTTTTAAGGTTGTAGAAAGAAAACGCAGATTATCATTAATTTAATATAAGCACATAAATGTTAATAAAATATATAAAAAATCACATATCTAATCATTAAGCACAATTAGTTTTTTTTTTTTATGTTTTTAGTATTCTATTCGGGAAACTTACAGCAATCTTATTTAGTGTTCTTAACCAATATCCAATTGAAGGCCATTTACAAGGAGAAACTTGTAAATGGCCTTCAATTGGATATTGTTCAGTGTTATTGTTCAGTGGAAACTGATCAACGTACTTAGCTGTCACAATCAAACCAATTTAGGGATAACAAAATAGTTAGGATTTATGCTCATGTTGATACTTGTTACCCTTCATACTGTAGGTAAATACTTGTGGACTCGTTGAGAACTACAGCAGAATGATCCCGATCAACCAATGCCACGCTTTTTTAAAACGCTCGATTGTGGTTCAGCCGGCCGTCACGTGGCGGACGTGACATCTTGAAGCCTTTTTAATGAAATAAAATGCAGTCGATAACAAGGTTTCTGACTAAGAAAACAACCCGCTGTTTACACGTGTAAAATGTTAAACCATTCAAGCTAGGCTTATATTGCTAAGCGTTCATTATGCGTAACACTTAGACACATCCCACATATACCTACCTAAATAATTCAGTGTTTATAATAATTTGCCTCTGCATACCTAATTATACCATTTGAAATATTTATCCACTCTAGTGTACAGTCACCGGCACGTAACTTGGCAAGTGTCGTTAGACGCGTTATTCCTTTCTTTAACTTTCTTCTAAACAGGCGTTTAAAAATAAATTATGGCAATAACCATAATATTAATGACAAGCAACAAAAGTAACCATTTTTTTGTTGCACTAAGTGTACATGCGTGAACTTACTCCAACTACGCTAAACCCTTGCCAAGTTACGTGCGACTGTACAATAATTTACACAGAGTAATAAAAACATGGAGGGAGTCATAGAAAGGTGAACACTGCTATATATCCGTCTCCTTCTTTCCTATGAAAAATCGTATCAGTTAGAAAGAGAGATCAATTTACCTTCTCTTATTATTTGACAGTTTGGAAGTTTTTTTTAAATAAATTTTTGATTGCTTCCAATGAGATTTTTTTTGTGAGGAAAGTTTTTTGTATGAATGTGGATGGTTATAAGAGTAGGGGGAGACCAAAGAAACGATGGATGGACTATGTGAGCGATAATATGGATATACAGGTAGTGACTACCGAGATGACGACTAATAGAGAAGTATGAAGAAAAAGACGATGCGCCGACCTCAAATAAATTGGGATATGGGCTGGAGAATGATGATAGACTGCCTCAGTACTGTAAGCTGGTGACAAACATGTCTGTATAGGCATGTACAATACCACATTAGAGCTACGCGTCATACTGACGTCACGCAAAACCCTGCATCGCGCAAGTAGAGTTTGCAGTGGGCCGTAGTTATGGGTAGTGTTGGTTATTGCGCAATAGAAAAACCGTTTGCAGTTCAAATTAAATTATAACTTACGATTAAATTAATCACACTTGCGAATCACACACTGTAGGTACACGACATAACTATATGGAACGCGCGACTGTTTGTAAACGTCTTCACTGCTTAACCGCCAACAATAAACTCTGATTTAACTCTGGTCAAGTGCTACCGTAATAGACTCTGTCCAGCGCCACCTGGTGGCACCGGCGTCCCGATTAGTCAAGTCAAACGATTGATTTAACGTATTTCCGACATATACAACGTCCCGAAATCCGTCCGAGTCCGATGTCCGAGTCCGAGTCCGATGTCGGGACGTTGTATATGCCCACCAGACACGACACCCGTCGGGTCGTAGGATCCTCCCTTTTCTGTGAAGGTATGAGTGACCTTTACACTCTGTTCCTCATGCCTCTATATGTCTATGGTTGACATTATCCTTAGTCGATCTCTATATTATTATGGTTAGTTACTCTATAATAATTTCTAACATCATACCGTTTCGAAAGTGCCAATTAACATCGTACACTTAAGTGGCGTCGAATTGACACCTCGATAGCAAGGAGGTTGTTACATTTGAATTATTACAGATATTGTAGGTTTAGATGTGGTATTAAATGTGTAATTTGAAGATGCTTAGTGGCTTCGGGAGAACGTCGTATACACTGCTACGAGGACCTTTTGGTGCTCGAATGACGTTTACAGGGGGGGCGCTATTGGTAAACGTTATCTGCATTTTTTTTTATGTATTAAATAATGAAGATGGCGGCGTTAGTTCCGATTTTTACCACGCGCCAAAAGAACCGTAAAGCACGATAGTGTGACTATAGCAAGACTATTTATAATGGGATGAATTTCTTGCGATTCACGGTGCTGCCACTGACGTGCTAGGACACGTTGTTTCGTGGAAGTGTTCGTGGCTTAAAGGTCTTGCGATGTCATGAAAACCAAAGAATTTAAATTAAAATACCGCCATTCTTGACAATCAAGGGAGAAAAGAATTATGGAACTGGTTTATGTCAAACTTAAGTGTGTTTTTTACAATGACGTGCTGTGTTAAATCACGAGAGACGTATTTTCATTATTAAATATTAATTTGGTTATAACATATTTGTTAGTTTACTATACTTTTACATAACGTCACTGTTGCAATATGCACATAAAGAAATTAATTAAAAAAACCATACCAATGCAAAAATAAAAAAAAAAAACAAAACAAAAGAACAAACAATATAATTCTTAAAGTAATCCAAACTTTTTAAAACACGTACAAACAGAAAATGCGACAGGAATTCGCAATTTAAACTGCGTCCGAACTCGTTTACAAATGGTCACCCTAGCCGGGACGTAAACTACATTCTTTAGCGCCAAGGAACAGCTTGTTCCAGCTCCGGGTACCATGATTTACATAAAAAGCGGACAGTCCACGTCCCGCTCGTTCGTAATTGGACAATTTTGTTACTCCACTTTTTAATACTATGCGCTTTTGCAGTATTTGCTTGGAGGCACAGAATAGAAAGGACCAGCAGTCAATTTAAAAAAAATACCCTATTCCATGCCACCACTCAAAAATCAAGAATTGCAATAATTGTATGGTTGCAGGCGTATTTAAATTTTATACGTCATTTTGTCCTTTACGAAAACATTTTTTAATGTTATTAATTAAAAATGCAGTGTAGTACATAAGGGTGAAGCACAAATGTATGAGGAATATTTCGACCTTAATAAGAATCTCTCCTCATCCATATTTGGACATGCTTGCTCGTGACTCTAGTTCTTTTTAAATTAATCCAATTCAGGTACTTAGAAAAGTGGATGGCTCTATCTGGGATAAAAGTTCATTCTACGGCTATGACACGGAAGTCATAGAAATCGAAATGTCCTTCACCACCAGTTTCTACAAAAGTACTGATATCATTTGTCTGTTAGATGTTTATTAATGGTTATTAATGGTGGTGCAATTACATCACACTGCCAATAGGATTAAAAAATTGAAAAAAAGAAAAGCCTTTTACAAGCATTTCATCCAGTCCTGATTATCTTCAGAGTGGCCCTTCTGCTTTACGCCTTTTACTGTATTTGCCTGTTAGAGTCCAGTTGTTTATGCAACTGTCAGTATTGCTTTAGCCAATCATTACTGGGACCGGGAGTCCATGTTGTTTTTAGGCCGCGGTATTATTGAGATCACAAATTGGATATTTCAGTAGCGATAAAAGTGACTAATATTGCTTTAGTTGGCGGTTATTAGTGTAGAATAGAATAGAATAGAATACTCTTTATTATGTACACCATAAAAATTACAGATATAAAAGTAGAAATTTTACATAGGGTGACACAATGGGCGGTCTTATCGCTAAAAACGATCTTTTACAGACAACCTTTGGATGGATTCAAGGTAGAAGGAGAGACAATAATGCAGGTAGTCAGTGGTGTACCATTTACATATACAACAAATACATACATACATAAAACATATACCTATCTACATAATATAATATCTACAATAATAAACATGAAACAAGAGTAAGGAAACTAAATGTAATGACAATGTTTAAGGAGAGAGGAAGTGTTTTTTAACCAGAATTTTAAAAGTGGACTAAGATTGAGCACGCCTTATCGACATGGGCAAGGCATTCCATAACCGTACTGCTTGAACTGTAAAAGACTTGTCATAAAAACTGGTGGAATGCCTCGGCATCTCTAGTCTTAAGTTTTCCGATGACCTCAGGTATCTATTATGTGTGTCATGAAGGAACTTGAAACGTTCTTTAAGATAAGAGGGGGTTTTAGGGTTGAACAGAATACTGTAGAGCTGAAACAAGATATGAGAATTCCGGCGAAGACGTATGGGAAGCCACTTGAGCTAGATTGACGTGTAGATTTTAATGTACAGCTTTACGAGTAGAAGGCATGTGTCAATTATCTCAATAGTGAAAAGTAATGTTTTCCTATTACATGTTGTTCTCTTTGTTGATGCCTCATTTCGTTATAGCGGCTCATAAAGTGAATTGAATTGAAGTGATTTCTTCTTCGCCAAGATATTTTTATTTCGTTATTTAACTACCTACAAACATTTTCTTAGACTAAGGACCAAATTTTCACTCAATAGATAACGTTTATCTGAAGAATTAATATGGCGGGATGACATATTTTCGATACAAAAGCTGTCAAACCGTCTTTCTTATTCCTTTGATAAAAGTTATTTGATCATTGGAACGTTACCCTTTAGCATTAGTTCCTTGCTTGTAATTATGTGTTCTACGGTAGAAATAGAAGTAAATTGAAATCTACAGGAGTTCGTTAGTCTAATGAGCCGATACTTACTTTTCCAAGTGCAAAAAAGTGCAATACCCAGGCGGTCAAAATGTATGAAAAATCTATTTATTTTCAATGCCAAAAAAACATCAACGCTTGGTGATTCAGAATCTCAGAATCCAGTCTATTCTATGTCCCTGCCACCATGTATACCTAACCTGTTTCAATTTTCGCCGCACTAACTTCTGCCAATCACCGCCTTCAGAACTTAAATCGAATGAAATTGATTGATCATACTTTCCTACGTTTTTTCATGTTTAAAGTTCGACAACTTTCAACCGTGGCTCAACTCAATGAATAAAAGAATTTCTTTTGAAAAACTTTACGTTGCTTTAGTTTTTCTTTCACTTGTATTTTTATTAAAAGGAATGTTCGGTGATTCTTTTTTCTTTTCATTTTTTCTCTTCTGTGTAATAAATGTTACGTGAAAGAGCAAAACTTCTACTACTGAATGGTTCTATGTAATTGGCTTCACATTCATTCTTACCGAAAAATTGGATTAGTTTTGGAAGAACCATGATTAATTCGTAAGAACAACCTTTCTCAATCTAAAGGATAGTAGTACCTTTTTTTTTTTAGTGTGGTAATCCTCGTGGATGTCCTCCACCCTGGGGTGGGTAGAGGGGTCTGTCAGACTCTTACTGACTAAAACCATACGGTGTTCTTCTGCTACTTTAGCCGGGTGCTGGAGTGCTTGCGCATTTCATCAAGCTCCCCCGGCCAGGTGTTGGCCCGCATGAATTCATGCGGACCCCGTCACCTTCAACAGCTGCTTGCGGCTGCAATTTCTCTAGAGAGAGGCGCGTGTGGAATACGGCGCGCCGCCGTCTCGGGCCTTTCACTGTTCAGGCGACAAACTCCCCAAGTCTGTTGCCTGCAGGCCTCACCCTACGGCGGCCGGAGATCGTTCCGCGCCCTCTGGCGCCCGGTGCGTCTGCTACGGATTGGAAGGGAGGTTGTATCCTCTCTCTCCCTTTCCGCCTCCTCCTTTGCGACCATCACTTCCTCACAGAAGAAGGCGGCGGCGTCCCACGCGCTCTCACTTCCGACCATGGACTGGACCATGTCCGGAAGCGAGAGAGTATCCGCGGCTCCAACCGCCGCGACGAGGTCACGGCGCTGCACTGCCCAAGCAAGGCATTCCTCAAAGGAAAGGATAGTAGTACCTACGATGACCTTTAAAAAATAAAACTTTTGTTCTATATCTATCCTAAAGTTGTAAAAAGCGTGTGAAGCAGGGCCCGATCAAAACGCTAGTGAGAAAAAAAAATGAAGTTTAAAATAAAAATCCATACCTATTTACCACTTCCATTTCAGTTACCTAACCTCTGTAAAACTTCAAACCGGTCTAGAACGTTATCAAAGCATAGAAACGTCGCGTCGCCAACCGGTGCTCATTACGACGGAGGCACGTAGCACGCAGATTGCCTTAATGTCTCTATCGGAACAGTTGACTAGACCTTAACCTCAGGTGACGGGTTACAAAGATAGTTTATGGCGTAACTTCGGTTTGGGTACGCGTACACAATGGCTGGAGTTAACTGCAGTGTGGAAGTTAGAGGTGTTAAAGAAATTAGGCACCGTTATACATAACCTACTCGTCTAAAATCTAAATACGTGAAATATGTATAGTTTTAAAATTATAGTTTTATAATAGTTCTTGAAGTGAGAACTTCTTTAGGCGGGTTGAGCACTTTTTGGGTGAACAAAAATCATGGAACTCGCGTCATCGCCACCGAACGCTGTCCATGAGCTATTATATGTATACTGTGTATACTTATCTATATGTGTACTTTTTGGGTGAACAAAAAGCGTGAAATTCGAGTGATAGTCACCGCACGCTTCGACGATACAATTCACAAGTTACTTAGTTGTCACTTTTATCGGCAGTCCCCAAAGACTGCCCCGCATTTTTTTTTTTAGGCCATTTGTGGTTAGTTTGATATTAAGATACAGTGTTAACTTTTTTTTATTAATGACTTCACGAGGAGTTTGTAAGGATAGTACCTAGCAGGTGGCGTTCTGTAGGTTCTGGTTACCCCCACAGGAATCAGGCGTGTGTTTATGTATGTATGGACATATTTCATTAAATGATAATCAATCATAATCTTTGTTCGACTAACGTATCTGTAAATGTCAATAAAATTGAATGTTCTGAGTCTATGATATTTTTGACTGACAGTTTTCCAAGGCATACTTATCAATTATAGCCATTTATATTAATAAATGACTTCTCTTAGTACGAGAGCAAGATTTTTTATTCCGTATAGTAGTTAAGAATCACAAATCTAGGTGCATACACTCAGTTACGGGGGAAAAAATAACTATATGCAAGCTACACAAATACACTCGAGAGCAATGAATCCGGGTCACTTAAAGAATGTTAAAAATCTCGGAAACTAAAAATGATAGGTTAATGCAATAAATTGTATTTAATAGACAATGTAATACTCCTTAAATGAAAGTAAAAAAAATATGAGTCACCATACATTTTATTAACACAAAATTACATAAAGGAAAATCTGCTGATCTCTCCTTAAAACAAAAATAGGAAACATGAAATTTTTGAACTTTATTACGATTTTCTTGAATTTTAATACTTCGTATTGCCTCCTCGTGCTTCCATTACTGCGTTTACGCGGTTTGGCATGCTGTACACCAAGTTCCTTATACGATTTTGGGGAATATTCTCCCATTCCTCTGTGAGAGCAATTTTGAGCTCACGAAGCGTGATTGGCGGAGGGTTTCGTTGTTTTACGCATCTGCCTAGCTCGTCCCAAGCATGCTCGATCGGGTTGATATCCGGGCTGCGCGCTGGCCACTCCATACGAGTAATGTTCATCTCTTGAAGGTAGTCATTCACAATCCTACCTGTATGAGGTCGGGCATTTTCATGCATAAATATAGCATCCTCACCTAAATTGACCATAAATGGACCAACGTGATCATTGAGGATTTCTTCCACATATCTTACGCTAGTTAAAGAGCCGTTTTCTATGATCACCAGCTCTGTGCGACTTTCAGAAGAAATTCCGGCCCACACAAGTACAGACCCACCACCGTAGGCTACTTTTTCTTCGATGCATGCTTGCTTGAATCTTTCCCCTGGTCTTCGATACACTCTGTGTCTTCCATCGTGCTTGTAGAGCATACATTTTGATTCGTCGGAGAACATAACTTTTGACCAATCTTCAATACTCCAATTGACGTGGCTCTGGGCATATCTTAGTCTTGAAATACGATGCCCACGCTCCAGTTTAGGGCCGTTTGCAGGTCTAAGGGGTTTTAAGTTAGATTCAGCAAGCCGACGTCTTACTGTCCATGCACTTGGGTTACTTCCTCCGAGGCGTCGAAACTGATTTGTGAGTTCAGTTCCTGTGAGAAAGCGATTTCGAAGCATGGTGTTCACCAAGTATCGGTCTTCTCGTGCTGTGGTACATCTGGTTCTGCCCGTTCCTGGTCTGCGTAGGTTAGAACCAGTTTCTTCGTAACGTCGGAGAACTCTTTGTACTGTTGACAGCGACACACCGACAGTCCTGGCTGTATCGCGCTGACTCCGGCCGGTTTCCAGCATTGTAAGTATTCTGGTGCATTCTTCAGGCGTAAGCGACATAATTTCAGCTTGAATAATGAATATAGAGCACTATCAACATGGTTTATGTACCCACATAAATGACAGATTACAAACAAAAGCAAAACCAAATGCTGTAATTTCGTAGTTCCATCTTCGAAAGTGGCCCTTTTTCAAATTTGATTTTTTTATGATATAACTTTACAATAACTAAGAAGTTTTAATACCTTCATTTAAGGAGTATTACATTGTCTATTAAATACAATTTATTGCATTAACCTAGCATTTTTAGTTTCCGAGATTTTTAGGATTCTTTAAGTGACCCGGATTCATTGCTCTCGAGTGTATTTGTACCATGCGAGAATCACACTGGTTTGAAATTCTTACAAAAGGCATTCGCACAGCCAATGCGCCAACCATACCATAATTTGTGACCCCGTGTCCTCACTAAAGCGATCGGTCGTGCGATTGTAGTGGTCATATTTTATTTATTTTAGGAAAGCTTACAGCTAATAAATTTCAATATCTAGTACAATGTGAAAAAGATGGCCAATTAAAAGCTTCCACTAACCATTAATGTGAGTAATATTATCTACGCGAAAACAGCGACGTGAGAAATACGCGAATGAATTTTCTAACGCTCAAAAAATACAATAATAAAGAGAAAAACAAAATGATTATACATCGAAAAACAATTATATAAACTTTTCTTTACTTCCTTAATACTAGTAGTCAGTAAATCCACCTCAACATCCTGACACAACATATTAAAAGTACGACAAGCTCTTATCACATACGAGTTCTGTCTGTAGATAGTTCTGACTTGAGGCATATGGAGAAGACGACACGTGGTCTCCGAAAAAATGCACTCGGTACGCGAAGCACGATCACTCCCACTCAGGAACGTCAGTAGATCCGTTCATAACACTAAATGAGAAAACAAGATATGTTATTTTCTATCAAATTAATCGTGATATTAATATGACACTCATTTGTTCGAAAAATCGAAAGGCGTCCGCTGTCAGTACAACGACGCGTTCGGGTATGCCGAAGGCCGCGTCCTAACCGAAAGCGACTATCGCACGACTATCGCGATCATCGCGCTCGTTTATATGAATGTGACAAAGTATGTCAGTTACTCGACTACTCGTTACAGTCACGAGTAAGTTACTCGTGTGATCAATCAATTCGCGTATGTACGTCATTATTCAGGTAAACGATCGCGTAAAAGCGAACGCGGCAATAGTAAGTAACATCAATAATTCAATAATGTCACTGTATGTATGTCCTCAAAATGCTATACGAGTATCACTGTCCAAGTTCAGTTTAGTCAGTCCCATAGTTAGTGCGAATAGGTTGTATTCATTAGCAGGCAGCCTGTACCCAGCACAGCTTGGTTTAATGTTCCTTACCATACAACTATTTTGCTCTAATTTATCGCCTCTTCGCTTGCCAGGCTTGAATAAAACTTTAAATTTTATTTTTTTAGTCTTGCAATTTTCTTTTCGTTTTTTTTGTTATTTGGACTCGTGTTAGTACTACCCGTTCGTAGTTTAGGGGCTGAGAAAACTGTTTGCGTTTTCTTTTTCTTTGTCCATATTTTGTAGTAATATTTATTTTTATTTTTAACGGAAACTAAACAAGAATTGCCCATGCCTTGGTGAAAAGATTAACCAGTCAATGAGGCAACCAAGGTATGCAGAGCTTAGGTATCTTCACTCGCAGAGGCTCTTGCATCCCAAAGATCATCTCATCCATTAATTTTCAGTCTAATTAAAATAAAATGTTTTCTGTTTTTGCATGCATGATGTAAATGAATAAAAAAAAAACAATTTGACTTAACGGAGTGTTAAATAAAATTTAACTTTTTTATTTTATTTTATTTTTTGTCTTTAATCTCCAATCCGCATTGCAAGGTACAATATAATTTAACGGAGTGAAAAAATAAAATATTTTATTTTTATTATTTTCTGTTTAAATGTTCAATTGAATCCGCATTGCAAAACAAACTAAAATAAACAGGCTGATTTTATTTTATTTGGTACACAATAAATACACGCTTATAACCATTAAAAAGCGCCGAGTATCGACGCGGGAGTTATTTATTCAGTTCCAAATGGATTGAAAGTGATTGATGCGCGCCATCGAGCTGTTGGTATAAAAGTTGCTATAAATCACTTTATTGGCCATCGATGTACTGTAACGTCGGTTAAAGGAGGTTTTGCGTTTTTTAGGTCTTACTGTATGAGTCGGGCTTCATCTTCAGATTTTTTTTTTTAATTATACGATCGAAATTACAATGGCTACGAGAAGATCGGTGATGTCTTTATACCTAATACCAGGATAAAAAGTATCCAATATTTAAAACCTGGTCCTAATTAAACTCTCCGTTAACCATTATTTCGCGGACATTGGTGTGGGTTACACGTTTAACTAGTTTTTAACTTATTCTGTCACACTCAAATTTGAATGTGTAACTGTTTTATGTCCCAATAAAGTACAATAAAATAAATAAAATAATCTACCAGTGTGCCTAATTTCACTCAAATACATTCAGCCGTTAAAGCGTGATAGCGTAACATACATACACAAACTCAGAAACTTCCACATGAAATAATATTAGCAGGATTCCTATTGTCCCAACTCTGTGTCTCAAACTTCCAGTACTGAAATTCATTGATCCAAAACAGGAGTAACGTACACGTTACGATAAGCACTAGTTCCGAACTATGCACGTGTCGAGCTAAGTTTCAGTCTAGTCAGCTCCAAGTCGGTTAGCTTTAGTTATTGAAGTTCGATGATCGAGTTCAACTATAAAGATATTGTGTTGGAGATTGGACAGCGGAGTGGCTTGGTTGTGATATGATTGGGTAATATGCGCTTCTAATTTTTGCAGTTTCTTTATAAATAATACATGCTAAGGTATTGGAATATAGACCTTTGCAGTTTTTGACAAATCGCACACCTAGATATAGAGTAGAACAACTCAAAATAATCCAAAATCCAGTTATTGCGTTAATTTAAATCTGTATGATGTTGTATTTTATTTTACTAAGTTATTAATTGAGCAAATTAATATCTTACTCGTAGTAAAATAATATACAACAATAATTTTAAATCGGTCAATTTGAAAACGAGTAAATAGTTTTTTTTTGTTCCTGAAAAAAGAGGTATTTTGAGTTGTTTTACTCTTTATCTAGGTATGCAATATATGACACTAGCCTAGCGAGGACCCTGCTTCGCACGGGTTTTACAGCTTGACGAAACACAAAGATTTATTTATTATACTGCCCGCGACTTTGCCTGCGTGAAATTTCATGTCATAACATAAAATATATCCAGAGACACTCTGAAATACTGAAGCTTCCCATTAGTGAAAGATTTTATGTAATCGGATCACTAGTCCTGAAGATTACCCTTTACACACAAACTCACAAATTTATAATAGTATAGTATATACGTAGTATAGCCGACCTGCCACACGTAGACCTGACCGATGGACTGCAGCATTTTTGGTATGTGTAAGATACAAAATGAAATTATCTGAAAATGAATCTGAGTTAAGGAAATAGCACACATATCAAATCGGAAAGGGATCGTCACCGTATCAACTTGAGCCATTCAGTATTCTTTGTTTGAAACTCCCTACTGCAACGCACACTAATCGAAATCGTAACGTAATCACCTCGCCTCAGAACAAGCTCACGAACCGCGGTGCGGTGCGTGGTCAACTTGCAGTTCCCGCGCTTACGGCTCGTCGTCCACCCTCGCCCCTTGTTCACCACGTGCTGTCATTCGGTCGGCGAACCGTAAGCGCGGCGTCGCCTAGCCGTAGCCGAACCGACATATCGGAGCTGCTGATCTGCTTTGGTTACGTGCTTACGTTAGGTTGACGTCTGTTTGACGGCGAGGCGAAAGGCGATCGGTGACGATCCCTTTCCGAGTTAATATGTGTGCGATGACCTTTAAGCGACAAGATATTAAGTTGAGACCGTGGATAGGCTAGATAAGTATTTGGCTCGTCGGACCAACTTGAAAATAACAGAGAACCGTAGTAAATACAAGAGCTTGATGCGTACCCTTGGGATGTGGGAAAGCTAACATAAGTAGGTCTATAGAAAGAGAGAAACTCACGAGACTGTTAATAAGGTTTAGAATACAATGTCAGACTCGTGAAATAAAACAACTACAAAGGTAAATAAAAAATCTAGATGTTCCTTTCACATCCTTCATTACAATTACTCCTCCAAATTGTATACTTCAAACTTAACATATCCTTCATTATACTTATCAACACGTAATTAAGACAATACGTGTGTAACACGAAACTGTTTGTTCAGGACACAGTTATCTCAATTTTATCATAATGAGAGCGTTCCTTTGTCTCAATGTTAGGCATTGTAGGATGTTAAATAAAGACTTTCGAAGTAATAGGATTTTGAAGAAAATTTTCGTGTTTGAGTTGTGTTAATGATCTGTAGGTAAAAGGAAGTAAGTATTGAGTTTAATCAGGACTGATTTAGTTTCGGTAAAATCTAACGTTTTGTTTAGTTCGGGTGATTTTTTGCAGTTTTAAAAGACGTCGCTACATTTTGCTACTAACTTGTAAACTGTAATATAATAATAATGTATTCTACATTTTATATTTAAACCGCAATATCGATTCTTAGTAAATAAATACTTTGTAACGAAACTAAACACGTTACTTCATAACACGTGCCAAAAGCAACTTTGCGATTCCGTGCTCGTAGCGCGTAGCACAATGTGCTACGGCGTAGCACGACGTAGCTAGCAAGACGCTACGAACGATTTAGAAAGTTATCTTAAGGTGATAGCGAAATATTTCTATGGCATGACCCATTATTGCTCCAACCCTGCTACGCGAGTAGTTTTTAAAATTAACTACTTTTCGTTCACCGAAAGGAAGCCTCTATTTTCACACAATTTCCCACCATGTTCAAGCGATAATAGATAAAGAAAATCTCATGAAAATTCCCAAGCAAAACATAAATAAAGCTGAAAATATGATACAGTGTTATGTACAGCTACATTGTAGCTCGGGTAAGCCTCTTTGGCGCAAAGTTTTTCAATTAAAAAGGTTTTACTGCGACCACGGCGGGCAATGTATGATACTATGAACAGTTTTTGTTGTATAATAGTGTTATAGTTGATAGTAGAAGTTCTGATGTGAGGATTGCGTTATAAGGTGTAAGTATGGGGTTCAGTGGCGTAACTATACCATCTGAAGCCCGTGGCAATTTCATTGGATGGGGCCCAGTAAAAATCGTCACGTTGTAATTTAATTTTAATAAATCACTGAAGTAGTTACTCAACAGTAATACTGTGTGCATTTTAGTTAAATATATAATAAATTAATTTTTTAAGAGATTTTTAAGATAAAAGAGAGAAATTTTTAAAATAAAAATTTAATTTTAACAATGTATTTATGAATAAAAATCTTTTCTCTGAGCTTTCTGTTCCGCAAAAGTATCAATGACATCATCAAAGTTTAAAGTTTGGGCCATAGAATTTGTAAAATACGCGGGAGTCAGGTGTTGTAGTGGTGGTGACGGCGTTCCCGTGACGAAGGGTTGTAATGGAACCACGTTATTGGTCAGATAGCACGTTTATACTTGAGTTAAAACACACACGAAATGAACAGATAATCAATATATATAGTACACGCACATAGAAAGTTAGGTAATGCAATGCACTTAGGAACCCTAACTTATGTACTTTACTGCCCTAGGCTAGTTATAATTCGCGACTTGGTAATTTACTTGATGACACAACTTGTTACTTTGGAGAACTTCTGAAGACTACTTGTCACTTTAAAGAATACACGGCGACTACTTGTCACTTTAAACAGTTCACGACGACTACTTGTCACTTTAAACAGTTCACGGCGACTACCTCGATACGTAAAGAGACAGTCCTTTTATACATTCATAGTGGAAAAAACCTATTTCATAATGATTAATTTCGTGCAAAAACAGGTGTCCTATTGTGTAGTGAGCCAGGGTGGAAAAAACCCTTGTGCGTCATTCCTTTACAAAATGATAAGTAGTTTAGCATCCGAGCGTGGGAAAATACCCAATTAAAATATTGAAACACCTACTTTCTGTACAAATGGTTATTTTCCAGTCAAGCTAATACTCGCAATGTTATACTTTTACCTAATATAGCAACTTAGACCATTATAACTTGGTTTTTAGGACTTTGGATAAATCTATAGAGGTATGAAGAACAGGGTGTAAAGCTCACTCATACTCTATGGAAAAGGGAGGATCCTCTGACCAGATGGGTGTTGTGTCTGGTGGGCAACTGCCCGACGGTTGATGTCGGGATGTTGTATATATGCTAATCGCGCGGTAAACTCTGCTTGCGCGATGCAGGATTTGCGTGACGTCAGTATGACGTGTAGCTCGCATGTGGCGATGTTTGATACCGCTACAAATCATATTAAATAATAAAACCGCTGGCTCCCATTATGGTGCTTCGCTTACAGAATTGCCAATAGACAGAATAGCTAAATTACGTAGCCTGTCTTGTCCCATAGAGTTCTTTAATTGATTGTAAGTACTTACCTAAATAAAATTTACAATTTTTACAAAATTTCGTTAAAAAAATTTTTGGTTACTTCTGAGCTCGCGACCACTCGGACCGGGGGCCCCATGGGCCCCTGGCATTTTGCCAGCCCTACCGCCCTATAGTTACGCCACTGATGGGGTTATTTCGTAGCCCCCAAAATCAGCCATTGCTGAATATGGATCACCGCAACATTGTTATGCCATTCTAATATTTCAGTGTAATAAAATTCTAAATTACTTAATGTTTATTGATGTCTTTGGGTGTTAATTACGAGAAGAAAGGAGGTGGCCTATTATTTTACACGCAAAATCAAAAACTACGTCTAAGTCATAGACGAACAAAATAAAGTCGGACAGATTTTCGCTAACAAAAAACTGTGTCACTCAAGTCAGCCAGCTCGCTCTACGTACGGGCCGCTGTACGCACACATTCACACATTAGTCGACCACTACGCGCGCAAACGGCTACACTTACACATAAACAGGACTCAGTTTTGTCATAGCGGAGTTCCATCCGACTTTTTTTGTTCGTCCATGGTCTAAGAAAACAAAAAGAAAACTGCAATACAAATAATATTTTAGCTCTTATAACTAGCGCCAAAGAAACTAGAAAAAAAATTCTTAGATGCCACCACTATTGCAATTCAAAAATAGCAATAATCTACAAATTGAAACATAAATTAACCTCTGTGAGTTCACCTCTTAAAAAATGTCGCATGAATACAATAAAATGGTCTTCGGCAATTTTCGCGAAACATCGTCAACGTTCGACCTCCATCGCTCACCGTCGACTCTGTCCTGAACGCATTCCATTTTGAATTGAGAACGTCCATGAATTGCCGTTTTTGTTGCTGCTCGGTTGAACAGGCATGTACTGGCACCAAAAAGGGTAGATTGAAAAATTTTAGCGCGTCCTTCGAAATATGGAGAGGGATTCTGAACCCTTGACATGTTGCATTTTGGTAATGGAACTAAGAATTCTTGTAAATAGTTTTTTAGTACTCACACATTTTTTGCCCGTATTACTACAAATAATTATGTATTTTCTGTCTAATGTTTGCTTGTTTTGGACCAAACCTAAGACTGACTCAAATATGTCGTATAGTTTACTAAGAAAGTTATCCCCGCACTATGGGTTCCATCTGAACGAGAATGACCATAATTACAAATGCCAAAATTAAATTAGACCGATCCAACGAATAATTAAAACACCTACAAAACTTCTACCACTTTCATTTCAAGACACACTTAGAACTTTAAAATTGCTGTAAAAAAAATCTCAGCTTCGCCCACAAGAATTTCAATATAAACCCAACGCCAGACGGAAACTATTTGTATAAAATCCCTTTTGTTGCGCGTAACGACACTGTCTCGGCCATTACACAAAATTGAATGGTACAGAAGGTCGAGTCCTTACAAACGAGTGAAAACGCACGCACACATAGACACGCTTCACGTACAGCGAGTGAAGCGAGCTCTCAACTGGCATTTGTTTGACATAGTTATGTCATAGTGTATATCTTCTTTCAATGGTTCATCGGGAGCGTTTTCTAAGAGCAGTCGTGAGGGGGTAGATTAGCGGAGATTATTTCTCTTAACTGTCTTGACTGCTTAGTGGTCCCAAGCGCTACTGCTGAGCATGAGGTCCTGGGTTCGATTCCCAGGTCGGGCAACGTGTTATTGGGTTTTTCCAACAGGATTTTCAGTAGCAGTCTGGAGTCTAGATTTATGCCCGGTTGATGGCAATAGACACGCCCTCTATTACATGAGATTTAAACATAACTGGCAAAATGTAGCTGTCTAACCCTTTGGGGATTCCAGACATGATGTAATGTTATGTTATTTCCCTTACTGCCATATTATTTTCAAACATTAGTGCACAAGTAGTACAGAAGTAGGTGTAATGTGTAGGGTAGGGGGTGTAGGTGTAAGTCCCCTATAATTTACCCAGATAAAGCATCCAAAACAAATATTGGAGTAAACTCACCTCTCAATAGGCTCTGCCGAGAAATGAATTCTTATATAAAATCCACTCCTGATGTTGACATATTTCATGATTCCGTGAATATCTTTAAAGCCCAAGTTTTAAGTTTTAGGGTCCCAAAGCACGCAACCCACATAATCTAAGATTAATTGTGTTAGTATTAAGTGTTTCTTGCAACTTCTGTAGCTTTTCTTATGTAATTTGATATTTCTGTTTTTATGGTTTGTTATCACTTAAATTGTTTAATTTTTTGTTTACTTTTTGTTTTTACCTTAGGTTATCACTGTATTTGAGAATGTTGGTTCACCTGTTATTGGCAACTGTAGAAGCCCATGGCTGTTACCCACTGTTATGTGATTTTTTGTATACAGAAGCTGTTGGTGTACCTTTTTTAAATAAATAAATAATGTACTAGGTATAGAGAAATTTTAAAAATGTTCATCTATTTAACGTACGAGTATGGGAGATGAATCACTTTTAGTTGTTATACTATTTGTAGTTATGTAGTTTGAGACATGAGATCACCGCACGTACGCGTCTTTGTGTGCGTGCACCTGTTTTTGCTAGCCGTTTAGAGCTGACCTTCTGTATTTATCTACTCTGTGGCGTCACTGTCTCGGCAGTTACATGAAACTAGCTCGGTAGCGTGTGGAAATACTAGAGAATTACCTTTATTACGCAAACGTGCGGTGTATGGGTATTTATTAGGTATTATTTACATTACTGTTTATGTTCAGGGGCTGTGAAATGGTCGGGAATATTAGTGGTAATGGATTTTCAAGTTTTGTTTAGTACTTTAGACACTACTTTTTGAATAAGGTGGATATTTTTAAGTGGGTGTGGCTATGTTTAATCTAGTGTAGGCTTTAACATTAAACAGGGTCTAGAATAAATACCGCCTCGTCTGATTTACTTATAGCCTATTTTGGTTTTATTAGAAGGATTATAAAGGTAATTACCACGATCTTTTCAATTGTTATTATCTTCCTAAGCATTTGACCGTCTAGTCCAGAAAATAGTTCTTAACCCAAATAGTCAAAAAAAAAAAACTAGCCTTGACAAATAAAAAAAACGCTTAGCGTAACAAATCTAGTTCCTTTTGTGCTTGTATCGTATTTAGTCTGTTACGCGCCTAATTACGTAATAAATAGTCGGGCGACAATCTTTAGGCTTTTGGCTGGTAGCAGCTGTATGAGGGAAAAAAAGAGGTTGATTGGAAAGGCCTACATAATGTACAGCATTAGATTACAATAGGCTGACTGACTTTGAGGATGATGACAAAATGCATTACCGAACCACGCACCCATTAATAAATAAATAAATTAAACACAAAATGCAAGTTTAATGTCGGTTTGTTGTAAATATTCATATCGGGGCATACGCAAAATGAATACTGATTTGTTCAGAATATTATATTATTACGAGCAACTGAAATACACAGTTATATCTCGGTTTCTGGCTTCTTTTTAAAGAGGTCAGTTGCTGCTGTGCTTAAGAGGGCGCACACCGGTCCACTAGTACCAATCCTTTAAAAAAATATTATCTCGTGACTGAGAAGGAATTTTGGATAACGGCTCAATCAGCACTTTCGTTAAGTGTGTCTAGAATTTTCTAATACCTTTTATAAACTTTCATATTGAGACACGAAGCATTAAAATACGATCTAGAGGAATGTGGCTGCTTTTCTTTAGATCGAATTTTATTGTTTCGTGTCTCAATATGAAAGTTTATAAAAGGTATTAGAAAAATTCTAGACACACTTATCGAGGGTGCTTATTGAGCCGTCATTCAAAATTCCTTCTCAGTCACGAGATAATATTTTTTTAAAGGATTGGTGCTAGTGGACCGGTGTGCACCCTCTTAAACCCAGAAATGGGACATTATTATTATAAATGGAATAATTGGAGCGTACATTTTGAATTGCTTGTTGCGAAAAGTTCTTATTCGTTAGCATGCTTTTCAAGCGTGAGGAGTTTATTGCGTCTAATTCTCAATTTCTTAATGTTTGTTTGCTTGTAATCTATTGGACCAAGTTTATTTCGCTTGAAAGTCAAAGTCAAATCATTTATTTCAAATAGGCACATAAAAGTCACTTTTGAACGTCAAAATTTACAAGAAAATAGTATTGATTCTAGTTGCCCCTTCCAAAAGCTAGTTTCGTATGGAGAAGAATGGGCAAGAAACTCCACCGTTACTCTTTTAAAATGTTTTCCAATATTATGTGTACATTAATTATATAATTATATGTGAAGACGATGCACCTAGAATAAAATTACTATATCACAATAGGTAAAAATAATTAAATATAAAGCAATGACAGGTAAATTAATTATGTGATAGATACATAGTGCCGACATATTTACAAATATTGAAAAGTAGATGATTTTTCCAAAATGTTAACAAGTAATAATTTAGTAATGCTTGATGTAGTAGTCCTTGACTCGATGCTTGATTCATTCGTTGTAAGTCCCAGCTTAAACACATTACCGTTGAGGTTGGTCATAGTCCGAGAGAAAGCTTTCAGCGGTCGCAAAGGCTGAATACGCATACAGCAGGACTCTATTTTTTCGAAAAGGTTGGTAGCTCATCTCTTATTAATTATTGCGGTGATACATCAGCGGCAGAATAAATCTTAGATGTATTTCTACGATACTTAAATTGTTACCCGCATGCAAATTAAACCATAGTGACAAAAGAAAGTAAGTAGGTAAACTCCTACTTACCTATCTACTTTCTTACTTCATTCTTTTCCCCTAATTTTTACTTGTTTCCGATAAATGGTTCACCAAAAACATAGTCTTAATAATTTATTCTGTTATTTAGCATTATCGTGTTAAGATATCGATTCCCATCATGCTGTGATAGACCCACTGGTCTCGTACTGGACTTTGTTTTTTTTGTTTTTATTTTATTATTTAGTCTGTGTTCTTCCTGTGGAAATCCTAATAAATACTGTTTCTTTCTTTATCTCTGAAGTTTCACCAGCTAATTTGATCCTGTGTTATACGGTCTTCTAAGTGATACCTACAGGATCTAGTTTACTCAGCTGACCTTTTCGTGGAAAACAGTACGCCTCGAACTTTTTCCCGGTCTAAGAATGGAAACTAAAACCGTTCTCTGCAACAGCTGTTTTATACCTACACACTGGTACATTGTATGAAACTGAGGAAGCGTGTGTAGTATTGCTATCTTTTTACTGAACTTCGATATTGCGGTACGTGACTTCATGCGGTGTAATTACTTTTAAAGGAAGCTTGTGTAACGTGTGGTACGTTACTGGAAATGGTTGGAATTGATCTTTATGGTTTGAATTGATCTTGACTGCTTCGTTGGTCTAGCGGTCGCTACCGCTACTTCTGAGCATGAGATCCTGGGTTCGATTCCCGGGTCGGGCAAAGTGTTATTGGGTTTTTCCATCTGGAATTTCTCAGTAGCAGCCCGGAGATTGGATTAATGCCCGGTTGATGGCAATAGGCTCGCCCCCTGTTACATGGGACTTAAACATAATTGGCGAAATGTGGGTGTACTATAGGTGCACCTCTGCCTAACCCTTCAGGAATACATACCACAGGAATACATCTTTATGTACCGTCTAAAAGTTTCGCTACCATTACCGCTAGTATTAATATTAAGGCCGACTGATCCTCTTATAGATATGTTAAAAGATGTTGACATTCATGACTGTGGCTGTAGTAAAAACATCCCAAATACGGAACGAACGCGAATGGTGAAAATTAAAGTTTAAGTACATGCAACACTTGGTACAGAATCGTCGATGTTACAAGATTACCGACTGGCCAAAAGAATCACTTGGGTACCGTGCATTTGTCGCTTCATTTCCCAGTTTTACTTACATATGCAAATAAGTTTCGACAGCGGACGAAAACCTACTGAAATGAAAGCGTTTGTTTCTCCCACATGGGTGGCGTGGAGTTGTTGTTGCCTCTAATTTTTTTTTCCTTTTAAAATTTCTAGTCAATTATGCACCAATAAATAACTGTGAATTAGGTTAGATTTAGAATACTAAGGGGGTTTATTTATAAATGTTGCTTAATGTTATGTATGATTAAAGAGTTGCTAATCACTACTTAACTTTAAGCAACGTTTATAAATAAAGGGGTTAATGTTTAGTGTATTCCGTGGACTAAAACTATAATATTTGATTTTGGAAGGAAGTTCCCTAACGCACGTTACACTCTGCACGCTTTATAAATATGAATGTGTCTAGTAGCAAATTGAATAGTTGATACGAATGGTACATTATAGGAACAAACGTCAAAATTATCAAAAGGGGTTTCAGTAAACTTTAAAGATCAAAGTCAAATCATTTATTTCAGGTAGGTCTTTAAAAGGCACTTTTGAAGATAAAAAGATGGAAAACTTTTGAATGTCTTTAAAGGAAAGTGGTTTTATTTAGAGAGACGCCTCATTCATTTTATTTTCATTTAAAAATAATTTTACAGGGTCAAATTAAATTATCTAGCGAAACTCCGCAGACGTATTAGGTATCTCTATCAAACATGATACAATTCAAATAAAAAAAGGTTTATGTTTTTTTTTTTGTGGGGTCGTCGACCTCATTTAGTGTATTCACTTTATATATCAGTTTTTTTTTTTAACTTCACAGACGTGATTGTTATTGACATCTGAACACGATAAACATATTTTTTCAACTCATACTTCATGTAAAAATACTACCAGCAGTCGTTGGACCCCTAAAAAAAAACATTAAATCTGTTTTATTTAAATTTTATCATGTTTAGATATCGATAGCAATTACGTCTGCGGAGTTTCACTAGCTAATTTAATTTGACCCTGTATTAATTAACTGAGTGAGTTGAAACTGTCCATTTCAAAGATATTAAATTATTTAGTCAACAATAGACGGAACATAGCGAACAAAATCGTAATCCGATCCATTTGTCCTAGTGGGCAAAAGTCGCTCAGTCTAGCGTGGTACGCCTACATGCCGCTCTAATTTTGCTATGTTATGCTAGATGGCGTCACTGAGACATGGGATCACAGTTTTTCTATGAGATTTCTTCGCATAGCCTCTCTTTAGTATCTTAAATCTCTTTGGTCCAATTGAACCAAAAATAAAATGGAGTATTAAAAATCTTACACAAAAATAAATTGCACCAACACCACTTCACTACGTTCGCTGTTTTATGAAGGAAAAGTTTTTGCAGATGCGAGAGCTCTGAGCTCTAATGACGACGGGTCACCGGCCGCTCCGAATATCCTATAATGGACCATTGTGTGTACCGTTGTTCAATGATGGATGGCCACAAATATTTAAAAAGAGAATAATATTTGTTCGAGAAAGGATTTTGGAAAGAATTTCGTATTTTGGGAAGAACTTGGAGTTCCTTGGTCGGGCGTGGACTGTGATAACCTGATGTTGCATTCTTGTGACAGCAGTTGTGGCCCAGTGGTAACAGCCCCGAAGTGAGTCGTAGGTTCGAACCCAGGCAGGCGCGTTACTTTGTGTAATTTATTTCATCACCACTGCTCTCAGAACTTATTGAAGAAACCGGCATGTACTAGAATAAAAAAAATTAAGACATGTGACATCCATCAACCCGCACTTGGTCGACGTGGTGAATTACAGCCCAGTCCCTTTCACTGTGTCCCGGCAGTGGGAACATTATACGCTGTTTATGTATGAGTTCTTGTTCATTCTGTCTACTGAAATTTGTACTATCTGCCAGTCTGTAACTACGAACTTTCTCATTGGTTTGTCGAGAAACCCATTAGTTTAGGCTTTTTAATACACGGTTTTCTCACGTACAGATTAATATTTTTACCTATTAAATTGAAATTAGCCTATTTGTTTTAGAATCGAGTTTATATTAAATAGCTTTTGCCCGCAGCTTCGCACGCGTTAATTTAGACTTTGACAATCAGTTCGGGTTATAATTCAATCGTGATTCGAAAGACACGTGGCGCCATCTATTACCATAAGAACGTTATTGTTGTTTTCCTCGGGAACAGTACTTTTTTCCGAGATGAAAGGTACCCTATGTCCGTTTCTGTACACCTGACGACGTATATGGAAAATTTCAGGATGATCGGTTCAGTGGTTTAGGCGTGAAAAGGTAACAAACAAACTTACTTTCGCATTTATAATATTATATAATATATTCAAAATTTGTTCCGGTAACCTTAACAGACTATTATTACCACCAAACAGTTTCAGTCAGTTTTATGTTTGTTTTGTTGTTGTTGTTCATAAGAGTACGTACAAATAATAAATTTAATCCCTGTGAATACAGTTGGTAATAGGGCTAAAACAAATATTTAAAAACTGTATCAAATTACGTTCTTACTCATTCCGAAGGTGTGATGGACACATAGGGCAGGAATAATTCCGAGTGCCAAACTCATGAATTTCCTTTTTGCGTCGAGGTTAATGAGAAATGAGTAAAACCTGATGTTTTTCACATAAAAATATCATATTCTGCAAAATCTAGCAACAAGTTTTTCCGTCCATAAATATTGTGCAACGAGGTTCTCTTTTAAAACTTTTTAAAATGTGGCGTTCTTTCATAACGGAGGGGGATATTTTAAAATATGTTAACACTTAGCTATTTGCATATTTTTTTCTTCATAAGTCATCCGATGAATTGATTGCTGGTATTTTTTTAACCGACTTCAAAAAAGAAGGATGTTCTATGTTCGGCTGTTTTTTTTAATGTATGTTCATCGACATTTTCATCAATTGTGAACCAATTTAGGAAATATTTTTTTCATTTGGTAGAAGGAACTCGTGAGGTGGTCTCATGTCAATTTTATTAAGCTAGCTTTCGTAGTTTTTGAGTTAGCTTCAATAATACGTATTTAATCCACTTTGTGTATCTTGATGATGTTATCAAACTTCCTGTCACTGTTGTTTACATAGCAATTAAAGGTATACGAATTTGTATGAGGTAGGTACAACAGCAAAAAAGTGAAAAAAAAAAACAACCGGCTTCCAGAAAAAATATTACAAAGTGAAAAATAACTTTAATTTCGGAAGTTGGTGGCAAAAAAAGAAAATACAAAACGGAATACACTGAGTTCCGATTTTATGCGTGTTTTTCCTAGACTGTAGCAATTAACGTTTGAAATTGTATATTATCTAAGAAAGATCACGTTATACTTAGTAGGTATTGATTGCAGTATACTAAATGACTGATTCAGAGGGATAATCACGTGAATAAATACTGACAAATTCCTGAATTTGTACCTACAATCATGATCCGTGCCTTATACCTTTTTAGGCTATATTCAAAAATGAGTATTTTGTATTTTGTTCAGGACCCTGCTGCTTATAATCATGATATACTTGTGACTCTGTGAGCTGTGTACCTCGCTAGTCTGCATAGCTTTAAACTGAATAACTGTTCACCGCACACCTTAAAACCAAATTCATAAAACAAAAAGCACGCGCAAAGAGCACGAAATGGCAGAAATATTTTTTTACGTTTTTAAACCCCATACTTCCGCCATTTTGAAAAATTTTAGAATCGACAAAAACATCCATATAATTAACGAACCTGCTCACAAATCGAGAATCGTATGAGAAATGCGGCCTGTAGAGGAGAACAGCCGGACATCCGGACATACGAAAGCATTATTGCCCAAGTTGAAACGGAGACGCTTCGCTCGCGCCTTGCGCTCACTCGGTCAATTAACCATCAAATATAAAGACCACACAAATATTCAGTACAATTACCTCTTTGGTCTAGTGGTCGCGAGTCCTACTGGCATGAGGTATTGGGTTTTTTCATCTGGCATTTCTCTGTAGCAGCCCGGAGTTGGATTTGTGCCCGGTTGATAGCAATAGGCTCGCCTCCTATTTCATACTCAAACATAACTGGCGAAATGTGGGTATAATGTAGGTACACTTCTGCCCAACCCTTCCTGGATTACAGGCGTGATGTTATGTTACGTTATATTCAGTAGGCTCTAAATATATCCAGGGATTAATAATAATACCACTTAGGCTACCCCAATCAATAGTCCAATAACTTTGTTTCCATATTCTGCAATAGTCCGACACCAACCGGGGGTTGTCCTTGGGTGCACTTGCAGAGTGCATACAGGGATAATCGTCGGTTGGTGCCTCATTCCATTTAAAATTTTCTAAGGGGCCTCTGCTGGTTGGCTTCGGCCCCTCGTACGCCTTCCAAAGGTCCGGGACCCATATGTTAATATAAAAATAATAATAATACCATTTATTTCAGGCGACACAACCCTGCCTACCCTCCAAAGAAAAACCAGCACAAGGATAGGCTCAGACTAAAATAAGCTAGCACGTATCGGTAATTTGTCTTCGAGAGTAGGTCGATTAGATTGAGGAGAGCAGGCTAATGTGCCCAATTCTGTACCAATGGGGAAGAAATTTGTCTCTTTAAAACTCTTGCAATTTGAAAGCCTGTTCGAGTTTTTGTTTTGTGAAGCTTTGGTGAGTTTTAGATTGTCCCTTTCTCTTTTGTGTTTGTCTTTAAATATACAGCAGGGGTGTTGGCCTAACACAATTTTTTTTTTCTTTAACCTGCCTGCAGACGTTTTGAGTAAGTGCGATGAGGATGATCAATGGGAAATATTTAACTGATACTCTAAAATGTTACTGACCTTCTAATGATGGATACTTTTTAAAATTAATGAACCTCAATTTTTTTTTGCGGGTCTTTTGATGCTGACATTTTTAAATAGTTTAAACTTCTGACTTCTGACCAAACGGATTTGGATAGGCTGGAACTGTGACCAATTGCGCGCGAGCCGAGCGAGCGAAGCGAGCGATGCTGCGGCAGCGGCTGACGAGCGCTACATCCAAGTTGGTCGCAATTACTCGCTATTTAGTATTTTTAGACCTCCAAAATAGGAATAGAGGTTCACAAAAAGTGGCACAATTATTATATGAGAGTTCGATAGTATTTTTAGGAGCGCAAAATAGGAAGTATTTGAGTTTCAATAAATTACATACCTTATCATTTTCTCTGACCTGCTTGCAGATATTGTGAGTCAGTGCGAGGATGATGAGCAATGCTTCCTTCAAGGTATGCTATGAGGGATTTTCAATGTAGTAAGGTAAAGTAAACTATAATAAAATTAATACACATATAAATTAACGTCTTCTCACCATGGGGATAGGCAGAAACTATAGAAAGCCACCTGCTACGATCCTTACATACCCTTTTTACTTTGTGTATGTTCATACATGTGGTCATACAGGCACGCCGGTTGCGAGTACTACGCACTTGACTATTCTAAAGAACATCACCAATATGGTCACTCTAAGGTCGGTCTTCTAGGGCGTTTTCACCTCCAGACGGTTCCACTCACATCTAAAAAAAACCCATCAAAATCAATGTCATATTAAAATATTAAATCATTAAGACTTTGACGATAGATCGACGTTATGTGAAAATTAATTAAACCGATGATGCACCTACGTCTTTTCAATCGATATTAAAGTTTGTTTGACGACAAAACATAGGTATTCTTTTGTCAATGCAGGACGTAATCTACCGGTCTTGTCGGCCTTGCAGGTGTACAAACATTTGCTCAATTAGGTAATTTTTCTATTATATGTATATGAGCACTTACTAAAAGAAAACCGACTAACAAAAGGTATTTACAAGGCAGATGTATTAGCCTCGCTACTAATCTGACTGCTTGTATTTAAATTACCGTCAATGTGATGTACTTTTATAATAAACGAATAGTTCTTTAATTTAACATCACGAGCCATGTCGATTCCAAGAGAAGAATTATTTAACACGAAGCCGTCAGATATTCCTTCCATGATCAAACCAGTGAATCTTGCATGTCGTTGCACAATGACAATCGTCAATCCCGACCTCAGCAACCGGATCTTCATATAAATTGTATTGACGCAGCGTCCGGCGATCCTGACCGACAGAACAACGAGTAAATAATGGAGACAAAGCCCCAACTTATAGGATTATGGATAGGGGACAGTTCTAACCACAAGGATGAACTATGCAAGTTTTTGCCGTCCGATTCGTAAGCGGAACGGAGATCTGTGTGCAATTTAATCAATGACTTAGTAGTCCTATGGACATAAAATTAGTCCTGAAACGCTGTACTTGACCAAACTGCGGAAGGGTCGCTATTTTATTGGCACACTGTCACATGAATCAGTGAAATCTATCGTAACATAATAATGTTGTTTGTTTGTGGTTTATGCAATACATCCAACCCCCATTACCGTCAAACGGGGTGAATAGGAATGCAAGGGTGAATCGGGCCGAAACTTTAAAAGAGATTAGGCACTTAATAGTTAATTATGATAAAGTAAACACATTAGAGTTCTTTTTGGCAACAAACTATATTATTTCAATGTTAAAATTCCTTTTAAAGTTTCGTCCCGATTCACTCCTGTATCCCTATTCGCCCCGTTTGACCGTATTTGTTCTCAGTGTCAAAATTAAGATTCGAAACAGTTCTGAGTCAAATTGCCTGGTGTTTCGGTTCTAACTTGATCAAAATCACTTACAATCCATTGGGCGGCAGAATTTGAGAAAAATGGCGTCTACATGAAATCAAATGCCGAAGATCAGACAAACACTATCAGGCGGAAATTCTTTTTTTCCAACTTGTCCTTTTATTTGTTTTATCAAACGGGAAGAAAATTCCCATCTGTTCAAATGGATGCCGCCGTTCAGAATTATTTTTCGGATTTCTGTTATTTCATCGTACGCCACTTGGGTTACAAAAAGTTTTAGGCGCGGGGCAATTTTGTTAAGCAGTTTTTTAGAAGGATTGCAAGAAGTTGCCGTTTCATATTTTGTTCGAGTTTCGTGGAATATTTTTATGAGATTTCGGAAATTGAAATGATTTGTGGTGGCTTAGATTTTGTTTTGATTTTGCAAGAGGTGGTAAGAGATCGACGAGGATCCGTTTGAATGCAAAGTTTAAAAACTTTTTTACAAAAAAAAAAAACAATCGACTTCTAAGAAAAAAACAAAAAACCGTGAAAAATAACTTTAATTTCGGAAGACGGTGACCAAAAACGAAAATACAAAACCAAAGACACCGACTTCCGAAATTAAAGTTATTTTTCACGGTTTTTAGTGTTTTTCTTGGAAGTCGGTTGTATTTTTTTTTAAAGTTTTAGTTTTTAATTTTTTTGTTGTTTTACCTACCCCACACAAATTCGTATACCACTACTTGATATGTAAATAACAGTGACAGGAAATTATTAAAACATCATCAATATAAACTAACTGGAAAAAATACGCAGTATTAAAACGTAAAGACTTGCTATGTAATAAATGTTATTATAATTTAAATGACTATTTGAATGATACCTTGACATCCTAACTGTAATCTTTTATAATTTGACATCTTACTCTTTGATACTCTTACATTTTGTGATAATTTGACATCCTAAATAAATTTTGTGTATATGATCTTATTTTTAACCGACATGCCTCAAATTGTAATTTAATTCGTAATAGGCAATCAATAATATTAATACTTACCTAATAATCTCTGTCCTATATTGAATGTATGTTCCTAATATTTGCACGCCATACTTGGCAGAATGTGATGATACCACTGACTAATCTTAAGACCATAATAATGTACCATATTCTGATAAATAAATTATTATTATTATTATTAAGGATAACTCAAAAACTGCTGGTCAGAACTTGATCAAATTTATATGGGACCACATGTGAAGCATTAGCTATCAAATAAAAAAAGAATCACCTAAATCGGTTCACCTAGAAAAAATCCTGAGCTAACACAAATAATAAAATAAAAAAACATACTTACTGTCCAATTGAGAACCTCCTCCTTATTTTGAAGTCAGTTAAAAATACTACGGTTTCTTAACGAAAGACAAAGAAAAACGAAGATTTTGAAAAGTAACAACTGTCTACCTACCTACCTTTAATATTGTAGTAGCGGTTAAGATTTGACCTTGACATACTTTCTCACAAACCGATCTTTTCCTGTTCGTTTTCTTCACAAAACTTATTATAATATTACAGAACCCAAAACCCCTAAGTCCCTGCTATCACTCTTACTAAGGCTCCGAGCCTCACATATAGATGTAACAGGATATTACCCTAAATCCTCGCAGGGCCCATTAGACTGGACAAACGGGATTAATTAGGGATCCCACTTGGCAACTACCGACCTACTTAAACATAAGGCTGCCTCACAAATTAGTGGAGCTATCGATATCGGTAAGTGTAAGTGCTGGGCGGCTTTAAAGAGACTCTATGATGAGATGATTACATTTGGTTGCCATTTGGCGGTACTGGACATTTGTCGTGTTGGTAATAAAGAATTAGAATATTGGTGAAATGTTTGGTCATTGTGTAAAAAGACGACCTTAAAACTATTACATAATGAGGATAAAAATATGTATACACTGAATAAACTTCGTGTACTTACAAAATTAACTAATAAATATTAAAATCCATACTAATTTGATAAATTCGAAAGTAACTCTGTCTGTGTGTCCTTTTCACGTCTAAATCTAAACCACTGAACGAATTTTAATTAAATCTGGCGAGGAGATAGATGGCATCCTGGAGAAGTACATATGTTACTTTTTGGACAAAAAGTAGTGGAACGTTCCCGTGGGATAATTTCTGACATCCACGCGGGTGAAGTCGCGGGCAGAAGATAGTTATGAAAAAATATAATGTTCTTACCTAACTAAAACTATTAAAAAACTAAAATATGGCGTCGATTAATTCCTCCGCAGCGCTGTCGGCTAGTAATGTACACAAGAGACTGGCGACATTGCCATATTGTATGGCAATGCTTAGAGTCTAGCCGAGGTAAAAGCTAGTCCTTGGGTCACGGAAAGTGTCAACCTGCCGTTTGGACATTTCGTCGAACAAACCATGGGCAATCGGACCCCACGGCTCGAGGGATTCAACCCCAAATGGCTCGAAAATATAGAAAGAAAGAAAGAATGATAGAAAAATATTTTATTTGGGACAAGCACAGGAAATACAAAGAGTAAATTTAAAAAATAAGTACCGCAGCGCTGGTATTCTGATAGGGCCCGTTGTGATGCCACGGACACACATACGGACATCCTTATATCCCACTAGGGGATTATTAATAAATAAATATAAATTTCAAAATAAAATACTAATAAAATATTATAAGAAAATAAAGCAATACAAAATTGTTTAGAAAACAAATATAAATAAATAAAAACAATGATCATGTATAACAATAAACATCGACCCACGCCTGACGCTCCAACATCACTTATCTATGCTGTAGACTATTGTTATAGTCTGTGACAAGCGACGAGACGCGGGCGCAGCCGACCGGCTGTCAATAAAAATGGTACTTTTTGGAATGTGTGAAATAAAGTAATGATACAACTAATAAAACAGTGAGTGACTATTAGATAAGGCAAAAAAGTGGTGCAGATAAATAGTGTGAAGTATTGTGGTGTGTATGACTGACTATGTTGTGATGTGTAAGACGGAAGACAAATATTCAATCACCGAGCAAAACAAAGCAATCGGAATCAAATCATGCTGCTAGAAACGCAAGACTCCGCAAGGTCACCAGTAGCAACTGCGTGCAGTCCCAGGGTGAGTTCAGAAACTGGCTTCCTTTTGTACTTGTAACAGGTGTTGTTTATATTTAATGCTAAAAGTACCAACTGTTTATTAATATAATCACCGTTAAAGTTGTTATACTTTCGCTGCTTCATGTTTTCGCAGCCGTAGTGCCAGCGCAGCATGCCGAACCAAGAAGATGGAATGGCGCAAAAGTATCGACACACGTTGCGTCCCACACTTAAGCCCTACCCACCTTCCATGGAAATAAAGACATGCCGTCCGGTCTCTTGCCGTGGTCGCGTGCCAAGCCATTGGTTTCTAATACAGCTGGAACGCCGATGATGGGAAGAGCTCGTTGGATGATGTTATTAATGTAATAGCGATGAGGAGAACAACGAGGAGCTCCTAATTGCAGGGGAGAAGTGATGTGAAAAGTAGTGTCGTCGAACAAACTGCCTATTTTCGACGACGGTAGTGCATGAAGGCGAAGACACGACTTCCACTTACAGAGTGGCACATCCCACCGGCTCTGGGAAGATGGTATAGCGGGCGGACCTGAATACAGGCAAGCGAGTCTCCAGACATCTATAGTCTCGGTGAAGCTCGGCACATCAGAATTAATCAGTGTAGAGGCTAGGACTTTTCTGATTAATTTCTCAGTGCCGTAGACCGAGGATATGAAAGCCGGTAAACTAATACTAGAAATTTTGCGGATGGCAAGGCCTCCCATATGAATGGAAAGAGTAGCTTGTGTCCAAGCTGAGTCGTCCATGGCCACATTTAAAATCGAAGTTAATGTACGCCGGATAATTTGGTCCATTTCGTCTAAAAGGTGAGTGTGCTTTCATAAATGGGAAGCGCGAAGGAAATATGTTAATTTAGGGCCGAAACAGTACTAACGGATTAAGGTTATGGCTGAATGCATGTTAATTTGGAACATTTTTTTTTCTTTTTTGGGTCAGTGAATATTTGTATTTTTCCCTCAATAAAAACGGGAAAGGAATTCTCAAAGATTGGAGACGACGATAGCTTTTTTCAATGATTTTGATTTCTGGAGCTATTGCGTTAAATTTGGGAAGTGTCAGATGTGTTGAGAACAAAGCCAATGGAATAAACTTATTTTTTTAAGAATGAAGGTCATTTAAAACACTTTCTACATCGCCTCCCAAGGTCCCATAATCAAGATGATCAGATCAGATCAACCGTTAACAGAGATCATTCTTCGTCCATACATTTTTGGGTCAAACGTGAAAGTGCCAGTCAGCCAAACAAAACAAAAAAAAGCTATATTCCACAAGAGTACATTTTTCTCTAAAGTTTTTTCTATGGAAGCAAATCTGTTGAGTCTTTTGATACGGGTTTAAGAGTAATGTTATGAATATAATGAGGAAGGCAACTGTCAAAATGGCGCTGTCGTAGCTAGTTCCCACCACAAGCTAATAATATATTATTAATTATTATTATTGTTAATGTTGTTGTTGTTATTGTTGTTGTTATTATTGTTGTTGTGTTTGTTGTTGTTATTGTTTTATTGATATTTTATTTCTTTCTTTTCAATTTCGGAGTACTTAGGTACTCCGAAATTGAAAAGAAAGAAAGAAAATACATTTATTTAGCACAGACTACAAAGCACACAACACAACATCCACCAATCAATTGGAGTCCTGCTTTTCCTTAAAGATCCTAAAATTAGAAGATTGTGGCTTAAAGCTATTCGTAGAGTTTTTTTTTTTTAATTAAACGGATTTCGAGTTTCTGTCGGAATCATTTTGAAGAAAGTGATTACGAGGAAATACTTATGGTTTCAAATTCTGAAGCTTTCCATGTCGAATACTCCATTTAAAAAAAATTAAATCACCGAAAATAACGAAATATTGAAATAAAGCCAGACTCATGAATGAACACGAAATGTAACGAACGAACGAAATGTCAAATTTATTGTAGGCCGTAGGGATCTAGGATAAGATCACACCATCTACAATTAGCTTTGTCCGACCTTTCCCATTGATTATTATTCAGGTAAGCTATTCGTCTTTTCATTTCTTTTGAAAAAATATTGAAAATGTCGAATTATTAGAATAAAACGGCCGCTTTATTCTTTTTTTATCTGCATGCATTTAATTCGTCGTTCTTTCTCTTCCGCACTGGCTTAAAACATAATATGGCAACATCTTGAAGATGTATTTATTTTCATCTTTGTTGTATTTTTCAATATATAGGGTGTAAATATAAAAGTGCATTATGTAAATCAAACAAAAAAAAACATACTGCCTATGGTTGCATGGCATATTTAAATTTAAATTATAACATTTAATAACTTGTTTTCGTGAATAAAAGTAAATAAAAGTTGAAACTTTTTAACCTATTTTCCTAACCAGAAGGTTCCTAAAGTTTATTACATAATCCCAAATATGGTAAGCGATTGTGCATGGAATTTCCTACAGTATGGCCTCGTATTCTAAAAGTAAATGTGTTACGCAATTTGCCTGCAGGTATGGTCCAGTACATGGTCTAAAAAAACAAGGTTTGGCATTCCAGGAGTGACACATGCGTACGTCACTATCCAGTTGCCACTTTATTGCAACAAAACACGAATCATGGAAATATTTTCAGTCACCATTCCGTTAATAAATATATATAAACCTTTTGAATTGTCGTTTCATTTTTCTAATCAAACGAAATAATTCAATTTAAAAAATACCAACGTAATTGTTAGTTAAAACCTCTTTGTTTTATCGGATTCGCACAGGTAATAAAGGCGATTGGGGAGTTATTATTACACACTACTGGTAACACAGCGGTGATGACGTAGGCTTGTGTCACCCCCGTGACCGGAATGCTATACCTGGCGAAGTATATTATTATATTGTGATTTGTATTTATTTCATGTTTTGTAACTTGTGATTGTATTATGGGAGAACCTGAAATAAATGGATTTTATTTATTTATTTTATTATACCATGATCCATTAATAAATCGTGATGACGGGGAGTACAAGTGACCTTCGGCTTCGTTAAGCTTCTTTTTATATCCGTTGTTTATGTACTCTATTGAAAACATGTCATTGTCTTATTTTGTTTCACTATTTTTGCGTGATTAGAAACCACTAGATAAACCCAAAACCGTACGTGTTTAAAGCGGTTAATACTAGTACTACTACTTTTAAATACTAATACTACTACTTTTAAATACTAGTACTACTACTTTTAAATACTAGTACTACTACTTTTAAATACCAGTACTACTACTTTTTAATACTAGTACTACTACTTTTAAATACTAGTTTCTACTACTTTTTAATACTAGTACTACTACTTTTAAATACTAGTACTACTATTTTTAAAATCAACTTGCCTGCCAGTATTTTACATGGAGCGACTGCCTGTCTGACCTCCACAACCCACTTACTGGGTAATATGATACCCCATGGTAAGACTGGTTGTCAAACTTTCGGGCTTCTGACGACCCGTAACGACTGTCAAAGATCCAAAAATGACAGGTGGGACCAACGGCTTAACGTGCTTACCGAGGCACGGAGGGGTCTCGATATTTAAAGATGGTCACCCATCCATGGTCTGACCGCGAAAAGCGTAGCTTAAACTGATCGATCGACTCGGGCGTCTGTTATTACATAGCCACGATACTTCTAATACAGTAGCTACTGTATTAGAAGTATCGTGGCTTTTTATATTTAGAGAATAATCCTAGAGCCTTAATTTCACAGTAAAAAAACATAAATGTTTAACACCATTGTATACCATGTTTTATGCAAATAAATGTTTTTTTTATATCTTTACATATCTCGGGACCATGGGGTCCCGGAATCCCTTTCCCTTAGAAAGGCGTATCGTGGTGCCGAAGTCAACTCGCAGAGGCTCCGTACACAATTTTAAATGGAATGAGACACCATCCGCGATTATTCCTGTGTACACTATGCAAGTGCACCCAATTATGAAAGCTATTACTACAATTAGATTACTATTATTATTTTAACTAAAACATACTGAAAACAGTATTTTTTAAACCCGTATAACAGCGCAGGGACCCTAACGATGTAGTCCCATAATGAAAAGTGAAGAGAGTAACATATTCTGACGGATTATATTTTTTTTTTATTTGGCCTGAACTTTCATACTATAGCTCAAAATGAATGACTCCCTTTGGAATTTAGCTGTCGAATAATTGGGTGAGTGGCTAAACTAATAATCACTGGCCCGAGGGGGTCACCTTGTTGACAGCCAACAGCAGATTCCAGAAGGTTGTCCCGATACAGTAATTTAGAAAGGTCTGTAACATTACCAAAGGAAATTATACATTTTGGGGTATGAATTTTCATAATTATTTTAGCTGTAAATTTCTTGACAGTTTGCTTGGACGGTTGTCTCCAAACTAGGTAGTGAGGTACTAAAATTACCAATACTAACAACAGGTACCGATACTAATTAAATTAATTGAGGTGTGGGGTATTTTGAGGACTAAAATTAAGAGCTCTATGTCATAACGATCCAGTAATATCTGTTGGTTTTTTTTGTAAATGAAAATTTCAGAAGTCTGGAACTCGGATGTGTGCCCAATTAATGGAATAAGCTCACCTTCTTCTACATAGACTTATGACATAACCGTTGAACTGTGGGAAACCCATGCCGAAAACATTGCTACAAAGATCTTTTGGCACTCGAATGACGTTGACACGAGGGCGCTGTTGTAAACATTTGTGCAATTGCTTTTAGAAATGTATTGAAAATACAAGATGGCGGCGTTAGTTCCGATTTTGGCCACACGCCAAATGATCTTTGTGGAATAGAAATTGTTATGTATGAAGTCATGTGTAAACGCAGCCATTACTGGGATTGGTGATGACATAGCCCCGCCTGTTGTCACTGAGTATGAAAATAAAGCGTCAGTGCGTAAACGTACGTTACGCTACGTATTACTTGCCTTCCTCGTACAAACATAACAGTGGCGACGAAGAACCCGCGTTTTATTCATTGCGTAGGAAAAAAGAAGTTGCGAAAGTATGTTGTTATTCGGTGTGATAACCAGTTTCGATCATAATGTGCAAACGTGGCAGGAGTACAAGGGACGATTAGTACAGTGGTTAATAGCTAACGAAATCAGCGCAACCAGTGACGCCGCGGGTGTTAAAAGGTGCGCCCTTTTGTTAAGCGCACTCAGAGCAAACTTACAAGCTCGCAACGGATCTCGTGCGGCCGAAAGTGTTGTCATCGTTGCCGTTTGAGGATATTCTAACACTATTAGATTACCATTTCACGTCGAAGGTTTGTGGGTTCGGCGAGAGATACAAATATAACTCCGCCGTAGAAAGCAAGGGTGAAAACTACCAAAACTGGGCGGCCCGACTGCGTGGTTTGACAGCAAACTGTGGGTTTCACAAGGTGGAGGAAGCTCTAAGGGATTGTTTCGTTATGGGATTGCAGCCAGGACCGGAGCGTGAAAAGTTATTCGCTCAAGACCCCACGACATGTGCGCTGGTAAAGGCGGTCGAGTTAGCCGAGAGCGTACGATGTGCGCGCAGCGGAGCGGTGGCAGCGGCGGCGCCGGCGGCTTCGGCCGCGGCGCGTGATGATCAGCTGTTCAAAATGGAAAAGAAAAACGGAACTAGTGATAAAGTGTCGTGTTCAGTGTGTGGGTACAAAAACCACACATCAGTGCAGTGTCGTTTTGCAAATTATAAATATAAAAAATGTAACGAGAAGGGCAATCTGCGCCGTATGTGTAAAAAAGCAAATTATATAGAAAATGAGGGTGTTAGTGTTAGCGGCGATGACGGTGAGTGTTACAACATTCGTACGTTTAACGGAGAACCTATGACTGAATCAATTAATGTTCGAGGGGTGCAAATGAAGTTTCAAATAGATAGTGGGTAAGAGCGGTGGCCGCACCACAGAGTACATTTTACTTAACAGCCATAGTGACCACTGGTATGAAAATGATGACAGCAACAAAGATTTAAATCGTTAGATTCACCCTACCACGTCAAAACATAGTTGCGTTTCTGTTTCGTTTGGACACCCCTGACACACAATGACGCAGTGACTTGACTTGATTGTCATAATATGGAAGTCTCTGAACAATAACTAAAGCATAGAAGGAAGGCTAAAATAGCAACTGAACTCAATATATTTGATTCACTTTGACTTATGGAGGCTGCTGATATGTTAGAGAAGGACACACGTACAAAAGACATTTCGAAATTTTATAGGTTGTCACTAATTTTATTCTGACTAAAGATGTGAGTCACGCACTTTCAACGTCAATAAATTTATCGATGACATGCATTAATTGCCACAATGAATGTCTGTGATGGGATATATTAACATTTCTTGAAATATATAAATTATAGTAAAAATCATGAACAAATGAGCACAGGAAATTATTAATCTTCAAATAAATCAACAAATTTTACAGGTTTTTTTTTTAATTCGACTATTTGTTACAGCTTAAGCTCTAAGGTTAAAATGTAATGGAAGATATTTTAAGTAGAATAGGTCGAGTCAGTCGAGGTTCATAAGTGCAGACCTACATTGACTTTAACTTGTAAGTCTGTAAATTAAAAAAAAATAACAAGTAAGTATATGTAGTAGGTATAAAATCATGTTTGTAATAACAATAATAATGTCCAATCAGATATAGCTTTAGCTTTGTATATTGTAAGGGCACATTCAAGTCAATGAAAGACGAACCTATTAAATGGTAACTTTATAGTAGGTACATAATATGGTGCTCATACACGTGCTATGCAATTATACAATACGGAGAGCTTGAATTTATACAATGCAAATATAGTTTTTACAATCTTCAGCAGCTTCAACGGTAGTTCCAAATGCGAATCAATTAGTTTATGCGTCCTTGTGGAGCAGAACCAGCGTTGAGCCAAGCATTTTTATTAGCGATGTAATCCCGCAACTTACTGCTGAATAGTGTGCGTTTTATACAAGATTTAAATTTCGTTTTATTCAGTTAAAGTATATGGGGAGGTATTTTATTGTAACATTTCAAACAGTACTCCATGAAAGATGAGTCTAGTTTAGCCAGCCTGAAACCTGGTTGAACTAATTGTGTCTTTCACCTCTTTTACTAAAAAGATGTAGATTTTTCCTTACGTTATGATTATTTCATAGATATATTGACAAGGTATCGTCATGATGTTAATATCTTAAAATATCTAAGTCGTCTCCATTTTGCAGTTTCATTACACATAAATGAATCCAAAGTAAAATGCTTGGTGCAAATGTGACTATGCTTTTTTTGGAGATCAATTTCTTCTACCAATGCGATTTACCCATTTTTTTTTCACACCGTCTTTAGGAAATCTGTAAAATAAAAGTATCGACAATATTATTTAAGTCACTATGCATATTTATGATAACCTCAATGAAATTTCCGAATAGTCGCTAAAACTTCTACTGAAATAGTTATTACGACTGATTTCCACTACAAAGTGATTCAGCAAACCTTGTTTTATATTTATATTCGGGTTTCAGCTCGCATTCGATAAATAATTTGACAAAAACTTACCAATGGAAAGTCAATAGTTGTTGAACAATTTCTTTTCGTAAATAATGGGACTTGCAGCCCACAACCACACAAGAAATTATACCACATAGTCCACACACTCACTATGTATATTTATACAAAGTATTCGTGCAATCTAATAACAGAATTATTATAAAAATATCATGTAACCAATGGGAGTTTGTAGCAAACTCATGAACAATGAACACGCGAACAAGTCAAATTGTTCAATGACCGAACTATCACACTCTGAAGCAAAGTACTACCTAATTTGGGCGGGTTGAATTATAACCAACATAACCAAATGACAGGTCATCTTATGATAAGCCAAAAAAGTAAAACAAAGTGCGAATCATTGGTCTCATTCTAACATCCTTTTTCTTGCCATAAGATAGAATGAGACTAAAGCCAGTTACTGAATTTTTATTTTAGCTTTCCTTCTATGTTTTAGTTATTGTTCTGAGGGAAATGCTATTTAGTAATGTGCGAGCTCACTCTTCTTAGTATGAACACTTTTTCGCGTGACTAAGTACGGTGTGGGTAAATCTAGTGATTTAAATCTTTGGGCACCGGCGTTTGACTCAATGTCAAATACTGCTGTAAATGATAGATTTTCATGTCGGCTGTTATAATATGACGGAACCGCTTTCCTAGGAATCCAAAGCTTTAGGCTATTTAGTTCCTCAGTGATGCTATAAAAATAATAAAAAACGTTGGTAAGTAAAACTTTTCATTGGACAAAGCAACCAGGCATAAGAGGTGCAGAAACACAAAGTTTTCTAATGAAATTAAAAATTTAAATGCGAAGTTTGCACAAGATAGTGTTAACTTTTTGATACGGACATTCTTATTCTGCTCAATGTTTTTTAATCTGTTAAAATCCTTACATAATTTGGCCTAATATCTAATATTTTAACTTAAAAAATATGTTGAGTTATCGTGGCTATTACAAATAGGATTGCTACATGAAACTGCCCGTTCAGCGTCTTTAAATTGCCCTACCCCAGCAAGCGACCGATACATTACATCTGCCCCATTTCGTTTCAGTAAGGAAATTATTGTATAAATAATCGCACGAGAGTGTAATTGAAAAGCGAATGGAAATACATCAGCGGTAAGAAATATAAATAACCTCAGATCTGGGGAAGTGTAGACAGGAATACGGAATTTAAAACCTGCATGCATGGATGGTGAAGGTCTGTTTGAACGCGTTAGTTTACTTGCATGATTATAATTAAACTGGCAGTGCAGTTGCTATCCTTACTATTTTTTTAAACTTAACATTTTTGTTGCGAGTATTTTCGTTTGTGAAGTCGTGTGCTTTGGTTCTTGACACTAAAAACAATTTTCCTGTATCTTAAATTAATTTCTTGTTTTTAATTATTTTCTATGGGATCTTGGCCGCAAATTATTTGTGTCAGTAAGAACTGTTTAGAGCCGACAATTCAAATCAAACAATTACATACTGACTTTAGGGAATATTTTTGTGATTTCGAGGAAAGCGTTTGTTGTTTGTGTACCATCATCCTAATATAACATGTTTATTTTACCACGTTGTACGAGTAGGTATTAAAAGTTTAAATTCAAGACAGCGCATAAAAATTGAATCGACAAAAAATCTACTCAAATTCAAACGTAGCACCATCTCGAACCGCGGGGAACCCACGGGATATGTGGTTTTATGCGGACGCTACACAGATAAACTGGTTTTAAGAAACCCTCAAGTGTCGGCGAAACTTGTCCGGTACGTACAACGGTTCGGAATGCTGTTAGAACAGAGTTGCATTCTCTGAACTTGGACAAAACATTCATATTGATCTTTTGTACGGATGGGGAATAATTAATTTTCGGTTACGTGATCTTTGAGTTTTGAGTTAGTTGAAGAGAATGGAGGAAATGTAGGAGATGTTAGTTCTTGTGTGGGATTTTATTTCGTATTGGGAAAGAAATTCGACAGTATTGAAGTGTTAAGGCTCCCACAGACAGGCGCGACGTGACTCTAGTAGAGCAATTTCTATGAAAACTTCATGGAAATTGTTCTACCAGAATCGCGTCGCATCGATGCGTCGCGCCTGTATGCGGAAGCTTTTAATATGAGACATCAAGTTATGGAAGAAAGTTGCTGTAAATGTATGAGTGACACAGATGACAAGCTACAAAGTTATTCAGAACTCGATGTTCTGTGTAACTGTACAGGTACGTATTTGCGACCTGGATCAGCATTGCGGCAGTTGAATTAGTCCATACTTATCACCGCAGCGTCGCACCGTGGTGGTAATGTGTTCGCATGCTGATGAGGCACGCAAGCGATCGCATGATTGAAACTTGTCAAATCGTGAACAGATTCAACCGCGTTTGATAACTGTTTCACTATCCTATGGACAGGCCATTCGGCAGCCGATCATTGCCGATCATTGCAGAACGTGGGCACGAGTGATAGAGTACCAACACATAAATCAGGTATTCGCACTTTGTTTCTGCGCTTGTCGATTCTGCGATCGTGGCACTGAACCGACTCAATGCGAATGATGTCTGATACAAATCTCGCCTTGAATATGAGAAAGGTGTGAATCGATTGGGTCATGAGGGTTCTATGTTTGTTACACTGTACGGGTAAGTCTGCAGGTTTCGTTTAGGTTGCTTTTAAACTGTAGTAGTTGTGTAACTCCTGTGTGAGTCGGGGAAGCCTTGACCCTAGAGAGCGCATCTCCAAGATGGCGGATAGGGGAACACCCGTCAGTAGCCAATGAGGTGTCTGAAGGGCCGGAGGGAAATAAAATACCTCCCACAAACCATAAAGGCCGGGGAGAAAACTCTGTTACCGAATCCAACCGTGGAGCTCCATCGACATATTCGATCTTACAGGTCCTCTGTTGTGATGAGAGCTCAGGTCGGAGCGACCATTGTGGTGGCAGAGGAGCCCATACGGGCCAACGGCGGCTCATAAGTCTTCCAGGATCATTACGACCTTGGCGTAGATGGCAACCAGTCGGTTATCTTTTAAAGTGAAGGCACGTGAGCATATCCGCCAGAAGTTGGCCGAATCATTTCAGCGTTGATTTGCTGGATTTGTTTTCTCCTTTACCGATCGCTATTTCTCATGACAAAGTTTATTTTGTTTATATGTATGTATGTATTAGTATTTATGTATTAATATTTATTCTTGTATTTTATAGTTATTGCCAAGTTATCTATCCTGCATATTGCACCTGCCATGTTTAGTCTCTGCATCACCCTAAGGTTGACTGGTAGAAAATGCCTCAGGCATTAAGTCCGCCTTTGTACAGTATTTTTTTACTTGTGCATAAAGTTTTAATAAATAAATAAATAAATAAAACATAAAGCTAAATCATCATACCAATCATGAGGATGGGACCAACGGAAGATTATACACAAGAGCGAAATAAATGGCGTCGTATGATTGGGAAAGCCGACCCCCCCCCCCGCTAACGGGGAAAGGCGAGGCCAAAGAAGAAAGAAGAAGAGAGGTCCTTATGAAGAAAGTCGCCCGGGTAAGTATATAGGCTGACTTGTAATTAGTGACCGATACTTAAACACATGATTGTACTTACCATAACAAACAACTTTCCCAAAGAAACGGTTTTTTTTTAAATTTACCAAGCGGCTGACACCAATCACCCCAATAGAATATTGAGTACCTGCCAACAATAATACACCAGCTGTAATTTGATTTAGTTATTAATCCCTTTTTGTAAACCAAATTATTCCACTTTTACCATGCATTATTCTTTTTTAATTCATGTACACATCAAGTCGGACACCCTATATATCCATAACTACACTAACAGCAATACAGAGAATTGTAGGAAAGGGACTGAGTATCGTGGCATCGGCCAATCGTAGCATTTGCGTTGCGCCTACGCACACAGATGCACTTTTCTTGCCAAAAAATTTCGCTACAATAGTTTCGCTCGTGTTCAATGTTCTGATGTCAGTCAGTTCCCAAAATCAATCGTCTATGAAAAATTACGTTGATGTATTGATTGTGTCGTAAAAAAGGAAAAACAGTTTAAAATATATTTATAATCATAATTTGGTTTAAAATTAAGAAATACGTGTTTCAGTGATTATATAAAATCAATGGCGGTAAAAAAGGGATTGAAAGTTTGTATGAAAATCCATCGTTTCGAAGTTAGATGTATGAAAGTTTATATTTAGCTTTTTGGTTGAAAATAAAAGAATAGGTAAGTATATGTTTCAGTAAACAGTTGGTATTGTAACCACGTTTTTGCTTTTAATGACATCCTTATGCCTATGGAATAGAAGTCATGATCGGTTGAACGGGCTGTAAACAAGGTTTTTTTAAATTTCTAATCTACTAATTCTAATACTAGAAATACAAAATAATTGCATTTTTAACATTTATTTTTTATTTCTAGTAACCCCCCCCCCCCCCAAAGAGAGATACGAGACAGATTTTACTTTACAAGAATGAGATAACAGATTTAATGAGTTTTTGAGGTATAATTTAAGTAAAAATTTTTTTTTTATCATAATTTCGAATTTAGTATTTTGTGACTCGATTCATAATTCTAGCGAATTCACAGCGTTGTAAAAAGATTTTTATGACATGTGGCACATCACTAGCAAGAGGATAGACTACAGAATTTTTGAGGGAGTTGGAAGATCCCGGTCGCTTTTGTTTTTTTTTTATAGGCATGTAAATAGCTGTAACATGGACAGCTTTAATTGAAGTCCGAAACTTTGCGAGTAAATTAAAAAAAAATCTGGATGGCTAATGTCACTAATTTTGAATTTAAAAGTACTGTAATGCAATACACACCTAAATAAAATTAAAATTCAGAGTCTACGACTTACACTTCTTTTATTTTGTAGTTGAATGTAAAATTTAATAAAAAAATTAAAAGTCGATGAAAAAAAATCCACAGGGCATGAGAAGTATTTAGGGGTCTGAAAGGATAGCAGGTAAACCCCCCAGTCGACCATTTCAATTTGGCACACGATGCACCGAACACCCTGTATATAATACATGCATATTAAGTAGAGAAGTTAAGTAATGTGATGTCGTGAAAAACATTTTTGTGCGCTTGCATTGCAAACCTTACTAGATAGATCAAAATAATATACTACGAAATTGTAGGTTGGCATATCTTAAAAAGATTTACAAAAAAGTCCACAATGGTATATGTCTATCTCCTTAGGATAATACACAGTAATCATTTTTATCTTTTACATTATTACAAAAAAAAAAATGGGTTATTTGCGAAGCTGTTTTAAACAATACAGTATTATTCCTTATCCAATTAAATATATTTATGTATTTAGTAACAGAATATTATTAATCACTCCACACTGACATCACATTAGCATCTACATTGCACCCGTGCAAAGCCGGGGCGGGTCGCTAGTATGTAATAATTGATAATAATACCTAATGCATGTATTGGTGCACACTTACCGTCGCAGCGCAAGTCGAAAAACAACAACCCATATTTATTTTAACTAACCCAACGAGCTCAGCGTGTTTATGGAATAATAAAAAATATACATATTTATACATAGGTAGGTATAGTATAGTAAGAATAGAGCGCTGCATGCCGCATGGTGGCGGTAGTAGCGTGTGCTACGTGCACACGCAGGAGGCGTGCGTGAGTGGGACAAAATAACAAAAACATATCGCACCCACTCGCACGATTCGCAGCGTTCAACTTCTAATAGTGCAAAGTGCAATCTGTTTAGGTTAATGCGTAGCCGTGTGTACCATGAGATAGAACGGGGTCAAGCGACTAACAGCTGAGAGCACGAGCGCTGGCCATACGGTTGTTAAATGAATGAAACAAGAATAATGCATGGTAAAAGCGGAATAATTTTGTTTGTAAAAAGGGATTAGTAACTAAATTAAATTACAGTTGATGGTGTATTACTCTTGTTAGGTACTCAATATTCTGTTCGGGTGATTGGGGTGAAGCGCTTGGTAAATTAAAAAAGAATCGTTTCTTTGGGAAAATTGTTTGTTATAATGAGTATAATTGTAGCAGTATCAACATCGCCACATGCGAGCTACACTTCATACTAACGTCACGCAAATCCTGCATCGCGCAAGTAGAGTTTACCGCGCGATTAGCATATACAACGTCCCGACACCAACCGTTGGGTAGTTGGCCACCAGACACAACACCCGTCTGGTAGGAGGTATGAGGAACAGGGTGTAAAGTTCACTCATACTCTATAGAAAAGGGAGGATCCTTCGACCAGACGGGTGTTGTGTCTGGTGGGCAACTGCCCGACGGTTGATGTCGGGACGTTGTATATATGCTAGTCGCGCGGTAAACTCTGCTTGCGCGATGCAGGATTTGCGTGACGTCAGTATGACGTATAGCTCGCATGTGGTGATGTTGATACCGCTACAAGTATGAGTGAACTTTACACCCTGTTCCTCATACCTCTATATAATCATGTGTTTAACTATCGGTCACTAATTACCAGTCATCCTATATAGGTATTATACCCGTACAACTTTCTTAGAACGAATTGACCAGAAACCACCTAACCTATTTCTGCCTTAAAACAGCGTTGCTGTATTCTGGTTTGAAGGGTGCTGGTGTATTTACAGGTACGCGAGACATTTCAGGTTTGTCACTGGAATGGCAAAGCATTTGCAATTGCCTCTTGTATTGCAGATGTCCTTAGACAACAGTGAATACTTACCTAGGTAAATGCGGTAAACGGATCGTTTGCCAACACTCAATATTTCGTTCTTAGCTTTTCTTATTTTCTTACTGGTGAATATATTACAATATTAATTATTATATATGTACAAAGTTCCTGAACTTTGAAACCGATGTGAGCTGCATACTTGGAAATCCACGAATGTTTGCTGATCAACTTCGGGAGAATTCCGAATCATTAATATTGTTTACGTTTTGGTGTCAGCGAAGTATGATGGGTAATTTGGAAGTTTTGGGAGATAACTTTTGCTTGATTATGTTTATATTTTGAAGAACAATATGACGGTAGAGGATATGTAGCTACACACACCGGGCATGGTGCGGTTGTTGTTCTTTTGTTTTGTTTGTTGTAACGTCGTCTTTGTATCCATGTATTATATTAAAACGCAGTATTTGGCCTCTTAAAATGTACGAACTAATTACTACTGGCCCTGTGAGCTGTACACCTCGCGAGTCTGTCTTTGCATAGCTTAAAACTGAATAAGTTTTCACCGTGCACCTTAAAACAAAAAAGCGCGCGCTCGGCTCCTAAGGGCCATATCGTGATTTGAACAGCCTTCCTCAAGAATTGGACTATAAAATGCAAAAAAACTTTTTTACAAAAAAAACAACCGACTTCCAAAAAAAACACTAAAAGACGTGAAAAATAACTTTAATTTCGGAAGTCGGTGCCTTTGGTTTTGTATTTTCGTGTTTGGCCACCGACTTCCGAAATTAAAGTTATTTTTCACGTCTTTTAGTGTTTTTTTTGGAAGTCGGTTGTTTTTTTTGTAAAAAAGTTTTTATTTTTCACTTTTTAGTTGCGGTACCTACCCCACACAAATTCGTATACCACTACTTGGTGTGTAAATAACAGTGACAGGAAATTATTAACACATCATCCATATAAACTAAGTGGAAAAAATCTGCAGTATCAAGGATAACTCCAAAACTACTGGTCAGACCTTGATCAAATTTAAATGGGACCACATGTGAAGCACCACCTATCAAATAAAAAAAGAATCATCCAAATCGGTTCACCCAGAAAAAAGTTATGAGCTAACACACATAAAAAAAAAAAAAAAAAAACATAAAAAAAAAAAAACACAAACGAATTGAGAACCTCCTCCTTTTTGTGAAGTCGGTTAAAAAAAAAACAAATCTAACCGGTAGTTCCAGAGATTATCCCCTACATACAAACTTAAAAAAAAACAAATACGTCTTTATATTATTAGAGTCGATAATTTTTTCAGTTATGGAAAACAACTGCAAAAATTCTGTTTGTTGTCTTCACAAAGTACTATGTAGAAACACCCAACAAATATCTCTTAATACAACTACGTCCCTTTCAATTCAAACTGATCTCAAGGAAGGATACTCGTTCGCAACATGGTCTTTATCTGTTTCATTTATTGGAAAGGATAACCATTAGTGTGTGGTATTGGCAGACACGTATCCAAGGGGAATTGACTTGAAAGGTTACGATGATATTGCCGGTTTATCCGAATCGAAATCTGTGCCTCGAGTTACGATTTCTACAGAATAGTTTGTGTTTTTGGATCACACACATTCATAGTTCAGAATTTCAGACACAGATCTGAGACGGTAAGGTAAGAGTAAAATAGGCACCGACTAAGATTCACACATACATACATAAACTCACGCCTTCTTCCCATGGGGGTAAGCAGAAACTACAGAACGCCACCTGCGACACACAGACACGGATAACAGACTGACAGACAGACAAAGATTTTAAACGCCAATAATAAAGTTAATCTAAACCTAATATTATAAAGAGAAAAGATTTGATTTTTGTATGTTTCTTTGTTACGCTATCACGCTAAAACTGCTGAATGAATTTGGATGAAAATTGGCACGTGGGTAGACCATGACCTGAATTGGGATATAGGATATTTTTTATCTCGATATTCCTACTTCATCGAAACTAATGCAGGTGAAACTGAGGGGCGTAGCTAGTGATTGATATATACTAAAAAGGATCAGAAGTATTGATCCTTTTTAATTACATCAATCATGAACTCGACGTGCTCAAAAGTCTTCTAGTGGAAAAACTGTTATGGTTATGATTTCTAGCCGCTATTATATGACTCATTATAAAGTAGGTCTACCTCCCGTATAGTACGAGAGGTGGCACTACAGGATGCTTTTATCCGTGACTGGATGGATTATTTAGTCGCAAATAGGAATAATTAATTAGGAATGTGACTTGCACATTACTAATTATTGTCTTGTAAACATCTTCAACGAAGCTAAACATGCTTATGACAGAAAGTTCATACGACGGGCACATGACCTCTAATTTTTATTAATTTATTAAAACTTTATACACAAGTAAAAAAATGCTCTACAATGGTGGAGCCAGAGGTATTTTCTACCCGTCAAAATTAAGGTGACGCAGAGACAAAACATGGCAGGTGCAACATAAGAGACATATAGCACGAAAATATATAACTATTAATTACAAAGATAAATACTATACAGAGATACATAAACAAAACGTACGTTTTTTTCTTATTGCCGCTTTCCCATTACTTACCTATAATTAAAATTCTTTCATCCCAAAAATACTATTACAATATCAACTTCAAAATATCTTCCTCACACAAGCCACATCCAAAACCTACAAGCCTGAAATTCGCGGTAATTATTCAACGTACGAAATAGCTATGGCCCCTGAATTTCAATAAGACGTCGTGAGATTTCCTTTAAGCAAGGAATGGTGGTTATAATAAACATATTAATAGCAAGCGTGGTAGGCCTCCGGATTTGTGTGCTTAGAATGTATCTCGTTTGTTTGTCTTACTTTGTTTACTTGTGTTTTGTTTAAGGAGGAAATGTTGTTATTACGGGAAATATTCAGAGAGACTGTAATTGGGAAGATTTAGATTCCCTTATTAGTTTTTCATGTTTGCACATAACCAATATTTAATCAATTAATGAAAATACTAAGGCCAGACTGATGTCATGTAGAAATTTTTAAAACCCTTTCGTTGTTCGACATGGGTGTATCGTACCATCTCCTAAGATGTCAATATAGATAGTATTTAGTAACAATATGGAAACATGTATGGTATTACGTTGCCACTACAAATACAGGCCACCTCTCTGTGAGAGGTAGTGGGACGTAATCCTCGTCTTGGGCCCAGTGCGGGATGGTGGATGTCATGTGTCGAGTTTTTGGTTTTCAGGTATCCATTGAAGGAAAGCATCGTGAGATGTTTTCGTATACTGTTTTGAGAGCAGTGGTGATAAAATTTAACACAAAAGCAAAGTTTACAGGCACTTTTGAACTGTCAAGGAGTCGGTTAGTTAGAAATATGAAGCTTGTTGCCCATTTCACAGTGAAGTAGGCACATATGGAGAAGAACGGGCAAGAAACATAATGGACACTCTTTTATTAATTATATTGTTACATAAATATTAGTTACATAATTAATGTTGATTTTATAATTTTATATGTGAGAACTATACATATAGATAAGACGGTACACTTTAAAAGTGTCCAGAGTACAGCAAACAGAAAAAAAAATGCCATGGCAGCTAAGAGATGACTAGTTCCAACTGACGGTGCCCGTTCACAAACATGACGCACGAATCAGCACCATTCAGCTCACCCGGAGCTAAATGATCCAATACACGCGCCACCGTATGCGAGACATTTGAGTGAGCATGATATTTATCAGCCGCCAGCGCACATTCAAGTCAGTGAAAGACAAACTACTAATAGGTCCCTATTTTTAGTACTATAAATATGCCTGTCACCTCTTTTACTAAAAAGATGTCATTTTTTTCTTACGTACATGATGTTTTTGTAGATATATTGACAAGGTACCGTCATGATGTTATAAATAACCTTAAACAGATCTCTTAGAGAATCCTGCCTGCGGAGATTATATATGGCTCTGATGGCTCTTTTCTGCAGAATAAAAACAGACTCGACGTCTACAGCCCGTCCTCAAAGTAAAATACCGTAAGACATGATACTATGAAAGTAACTAAAATAGACTAGCCTCGCGGTATCTACTTGAGTACATTGACGGATTTTTTTGACAGCATGCTACTGAAGTTAGCCATCCTGCCAGAGATGTTAAATGAGGACCCCACTGTAGCCTTGAGTCGAGCGTGATCCCTAGGAAAACAGTTTTATCCAAATCTTATCGTTTTATTAAAACTATTACTTATAAGTAGAGTAATAATGGCATTAGGATCATATTCATTCCTAGTTATTGAAGACATAATTTGTTTGTAGAAAGTGTATGGCATACAATAGTTTTGAGAAGAATGACTCAGGTTGTTGCTAAATAATTTTCCTAACCCTTTTCCTATAATGGAGCAGTAACAAACTTTACTACCACAAGGGAGAGAACTAGCTTTTGTCTGAACTACTTGCAATGGACCTTGTTCAATATCTCGTGTATCTTGATTGGGAATAGAGACTTTAGCACTTCCTGACCGGGACGGGTCCTCTGTTGCTTCAGGTTGGGGGGCCTCAAGGTTGGATTCCCTTTAACAAGATCATTGAGTGGTGCTGAAAGGCACCGGGTCCATTAAGTCACACACAAAAAAAAAAAAAAAATAGGGTAAATAAATCAAACAAAGTAATATGCCCAGGCGCGGGTTCGAAGTTCAAAAGTCGGGGCTATTGGGCTAATACTGCTCTAACAATAAAACAACATTTTTGGCCCTACGTTTTAGTATTCTACAAGCAAAAGACGTATTTGCTCAGTGACCCTGTTTACATTAACAACAGACTTTCCCAATAAAATCAACTTTCAATATTTATGACAAGCACGAACCGGTGTAAAGCGTCACCAGTCATTATAAGTACAACAGATTTGCGTACTGAGGGAAATCTTCGTCAACACCGCACCGGTGACAAAACTAAAATTCAAACCACCCTTAAGAAAATTTCTTCAACCATTGCCTGTTTTGTTCGAGCGATGAAAAGTCTCTTAGTTCAAAACCAGCAATGGATATCGTGTTAAGCGCATTTGTAGTATAGAAAATTTAGGTTGATGATGTCGTGGTGGAAAGTGAGAAGTGTTTGCAAAGCAAGCTAAGCTGTCTAAGGAATTAGGAGCCTCTAAGTATTCAGGGACGCTGAATAAGTGCGCGCTTTGATGTCTCACAAACTGCTGTTTGCGAAGTACGGAGTACAGGGTACTCAGGTAATGGGTGAAGTATAATTATGTAGGTGCTTGTGTAAAAGAGGTGATTGTAAACTATGATACAGTGTTGAAATTCCTATGGTTTAGAATACTTAAAGTTTTCCGTGAGCATGAGTTCATCTGGGGAAGCACTGCCGCCAGCTGATATTATTTACATACATAAGTACTCGTACAGTATAACTATTTTCTTAATGTCTCTCAGGAATTATCGCATTTCTGAATACAAAAAAATGCTAATTTCCATGTCCATCAATTATTAGATTTCTCGTGTATAATAAGTTGAATTCAGAACTAAGTACTTTAATTGTTGTTGAGTTAAAACAAAACAATAATAAAGTACTTAGTTCTGAATTCAAATTATTATACAAGATAAATCTAATAATTGATGGACATGGAAATTAGCATGGAAATTAGAGATGCTGCTTGGTGCGAAAAATAGGTTCTGTGGTAGGCATTAGGTACTTCCCCATGCGAACTATTTTAAAGAGAACTATATTTCTACATTAATTTAGACGGCTATTATAAGCCAAGCTATTACAAGCCACGCTTATTACAAGCCAAGCTATTACTGGCCAAGCTATTACAAGCCAGCTATGACAAACCAATCTATTACAAACCAGGCTATTACAAACCAATCTATTACAAACCAAGTTATTACAAACCAATCTATTACAAACCAAGCTATTACGAGCCAAGCTATTAAAAAAGTTTGGCTAATTATTTTTACAAAAATAGTTGAGTAGTTTAGATAACACTAAGCTACTTTACTATTTATGACTGTCTTGTTGGTGTAGTGGTTGCAAGCGCTACTGCTGAGCATGAGGTCCTGGGTTCGATTCCTAGGTTGGACAAAGTGTTATTGGGCTTTTTCATCAAGAATTTCTTTGAGCCTGGTTGATGGCAATAGGCTCGCCCCCTATTACATAACTGGCGAAACGTGGATGTGCATTGTACTATCTCTGCCTAACCATTTGGGGATTGCTAGCGTTATGTTATGTAATGTAAGTTTACTAATATTTTTTTGGTTTCACCATGTCATAAAACCGCTGAAGGCCAATTAAATCTATATCCTACTAATATTATAAATGTGAAAGTTTGTGAGAATGGATGGATGAATAGATGAATGGATGGATGTTTGTTACTCTTTCACGCAAAAACTACTAAACGGATTTAGATGAAATTTGGAACACAGATAGTTTACAACTTGGATTAACACTTAGGATACTTTTTATCTCGGTAGTACGTTCCCGTGGGATAATTCCCGACCTCAACGCGGGCGAAGCCGCGGGAAAAACTAGTGCCTAAACTACTAGTACTTATATAAAAATCTCGTGACACGGTGGTTGTGGTCGCACTCCTCCGAAACGGCTCAACCGATTTTTATGAAATATTTATGTTTTTTTTTTTTTTTTTTTAGGTATATTTGAGAATAGGTCGCAAAGTATATTAGGTAATTAGGGTGTCCTTAACCAGAAAAATGTATATGGCAGAACAAAGTTTGCCGGGTTAGGTAGTTATTTTTATAAAACCCTTGGGAACCGATTACAGGAAGGCTATACAAGCCACAAACATCGATGGCCTGACAAAGCAAGACCGTAATTCGTTAATTGAGTGCAGTTAAATGTGCAACTAATTTGAATAAGCCTTACGTGGTCAATGTTACGTGTGCTCATTGAAAGTAATGGTGATAGAAAGTGTACATAGTTGTTGCTAACGTTAGCCAAGCATTTGCCGGAACGGGTTTCAGGTATAGTTGAGTTTTGTTACCTTTCACTTATTAAAATTTATTTTGGTTGTAAGAATATTATTAGGTAGGTACTTCGGAAGCAGATTAAGGACGAATTTCACCAATGAAACTGAACGAGGTTTAGATGTGCTGAACGTGAGCAGTTTGATTGATGAAATTCGTCCTGATAATGTTATGATGCCAACTGCTGTGGTCTTTAATTTTGATAGTTCTGCCACTTTCATTGCGTTGTTAACGTTTTTGAGCAGACAGTATTTTTGAAACCTATGAATTAGGAATTTCCTATTGTGATTGAATATGTGTTACACAATTCGAGCGCTGATTAAAACTTTTCAGAAGATCTTGATATCATCTCACCATCTACCAAGAAATCACTTTAACAATTCAGTCTCAGAAGCCTAATGCCGCGGTCCCACGGCTAGTTAACTGACAGGCCACGCCAGGCGTTGGTACGCCTGTCGAGGCTTGTCCCGGTCCGTGCCAAGCATTCCCACCCTGTGGTTGTTATTCAGTGGTCAATATATTTTGATAAACATAAATAAAAGCAAAAAGAAACACGCCTGTACAGGCCGTAAAGGCTGCGAAAGGTGCCCCCGCGCCTCGTCGCCTTTGAATTTACCGACTCCCGACAGGCGGCGACAGGCCACCGCAGGCTTCATCGGATGCGTCAGTTCACACGGCCTGTTGGCCTGGCCTGGCGCTATCTGGCCTATGAGAAAGCGGGCCATGGGAATGCGGCATTAGCTGTTTGTACCTATATGTACTTATATATAGGTACATGCGGCTAAGGCTGCAGAGACTTCACTGGTCTAATTACATGCTACACATACATGTTGCAATTGCAGCAATTCTGCCTGGAATTCTGTCCAGCACTTAAGGGGGAACAGCGTGCAGATAAAAGTAAATTATCGTGCATATTTCCCAGAAGACTTGCCGCCGTCATTGCGCGAAAGTAAAAGTCTAGTCGGGAAGGATATTGTGGTGCTTGCAAACTATATGCAGACATCTCATTATTATAACAGTTATTTTTTTCTTTAAGATACATAACATCATGCGTATAATCCCCGAAGGGTTAGGCAGCAGTGGATTTAAACAGAACTGGCGAAATTTTTAGGCCACCCAAATTTCGCCAGTTATGTTTAAGCCCCATGTAATCAGTGGCCAACAACCGGTCAAGTCCAGACTCCGGGGTGCTACTTGCTACTGAGAAATTCCTGATGGAAAAACCCAATAACACCTTGGCCGACTTGGGAATCGAACCCAGGACCTCATGTTGAGCAGTAGCGATTGCGACCCCTAGACCAAAAATGTAGAAAACACAAAAAAAACATTAATAAAAAATAAAATGTATTTACTTAATGAAAATAATTAAGCTTGCAAGCTCTCATATCGGCAGTCATAATAAGCACACAGTGATTCAATGAGCCAATATAATGATGGACCAGAGCAAAGGTAGAATTTAAAACATGATAACATTATGCTTTCATGAATTCTCTATGTAAATTATTTAAACAAAGACGTTTTGTGCACTTCTTGTGCACGTTGTGTCCGGAAAATTTATTACATTATCTGCAAGGTTTGCTTTCCGGAAAAAAAACTGGAACTAAACCAGCAGTCGTATAACATTCCATAACTATAAGTATATGCTGTACAATAAATTGCAGTGCTATTAATATGATGGAGAAGGTATGTCTCTATCGTTATCATCAGCCATAATTTAACTACTGTGGGCGTACTATGGAAAGTGTTGGCTATTATTTACGCAATAAAACAACCGTTTGCAGTTCAAATCAAATTATAATTTACGAACAAATGAATCACACTAGCGAATCACATACTGTACGTACACGACACAACTATACAGAGGGCCTAGACAAATGGCATTCGCTTCGGAGCGATTCTATTTCTACAATCGCTATCGCTTTCGCTAATGATTCCAAAAACTAGCGATAACGCTCGTCAAAAAGTGTCCCTTGGCTATGCATCTCTGTGGAAGTACCTAATCTTTCGACGCTGTCGATTCATTTCATAATCGAATGTTGTTAACATTGTCTAGCTAATTTTTATTCGTTGACCTATGATCACGTGACATTTCGATAGCTTATGTCAACCCCATACATTTTAACTTTTCTACTAGCGTTTTCGCTAATCGAATGTTACTTTGTCTAGGCCCTCAGGACGCGCGACAGTTTCTAAACGTGTTCACTGCTTGACCGTCACCGACCAACTCTGGTCGGGCGTTATGTTGTAGACTCTGTCGAGCGCCACCTGGTGGCGCTGGCGCCAAAGTCAAACGATTGATTTATCGCATTGCCGACAAATACATAACACAAATAACCAAAAAAGGACCAGAAAAGGCCAACATAATAATGTTGGCCTTTTCTGGTCCTTTTTTGGTTATTTGAGATGAAATTATTCTCTCAAATAAATAAAAAAATGAACACTTATTAGAATAGTCTCGGAACTATTTGCGTACTCATACGCGTTGCTAATAAACTGGCTGGCGGTTAGACATTAGAAAATATTATGATAGGACTAGCTTTTGCCCCCGGCTTCGCCCGCGTGGAGGTCGAAAAGTATTCTATAATCCTTCTCCATTAAAAATACATATACAAAGTGGCGCGGACCTTATCACCTTAAATTAGACCACGTATACTACATGGTATTGGGCACGCAACAATTGCGGCGGTAAGTCCTCTTTGAGAAGTGGATTGAGAGGCACCACGGCATCCTCACCTTTCGCCTGACGCAGGTCCTCACCGGACATGGCTGTTTCGGGAGATTTCTGTTCGAGATAAGGCGGGAGGAAACGCCCTGGGGACACGGTGGAACGTACGGTGGAGGTCTGCCCGGCTTGGGTGGAGCACCACCGTGTCCTCTTGGAGGCGATCGGCGGCGGCGAACTCTCGAGTCCGGCCCTGGTCCAGGCCATGGTACGGAGCGAGAGGGCATGGGAAGCCGTCACCTCCTTCTGCGAAGCAGTAATGCTCGCGAAGGAAGAGGCGGAGCGCGTTTAGGTCTGGCAATCGTTGCGCCCTCACGCCCCTAGTCGCCGCAGGAGGAGACACCCTGGGCGTCGGGAGTCGATAGCCGATTCCCGACTACCGTAGAGCGGGCTTGCGGACGGCGAGCAAGGGGTAGCTCGCCGTCCGGTAAGGACCAACCCGGGTCGGCGGCCCGTTGTGTTCCACGCGCGCCTCAAAGAGATGTCAGCACCAATTGACGGAGTATATGTATGTCTATCTAGGTATGTCTATATGTGTGTGTGTGTGTGTGTGTGGTGTATGTGTGTATTACTATTTAAAAAAATAACTCTTAACACACTAGTAAAGATTCTAATAATATAATTCAATCATGATTCGTAAGACACGTAGCGCCATCTAGCGTCCTAAAGCAATTATGACCGTCGAAAGTTATTGTTCTATCCCTCGGGAAAAACACGTTTTTTCTGGATGAAAGGTACCCTTTATCCTTTTCTATGCCCCTGATAACGTAAAACGTATATGCAAAATTTCATGATGATTGGTTCAGTGGTTTAGGCGTGAAAAGGTAACAAACAAACAAATGTACTTTCGCATTTATAATATTATTATGTTAGAATAGCAATATTAATAATAGGAACTTCATCGAATGCCAGCTCTTCCAGTTGTAGACGCGAAGCTATTCCTTAATAGCTATGTTTTAATGTGCAGTACATTTGAATAAGCCTTACGTGGTATTACGTGTGCTGATAGGAATATAGTCTTGCTTTGTCAAAAAGTGATTTGATTTTGCATAAGTGCCTTTAGGAGTGGCAGGTGAAGAAGAGTATACATTTCGTGTGGTCCACTAGAGATACGAGAGAGCTCGACTCTTATTGTGGGCCGGACTTCCACAGACTGACGATATCGAATAAAGTTTTCACATATGCATAATTATAACGTACTTAATGCAAATGTAAGGTGTGGTCTTTAAATAATCGACTTACAACAGCTGACCAATGCAATTATGATCAATAGCATCCAATCTCTATTCCCAGCCCAACACGTAATACTACCACATGTGCATTTATATTAAGAGCAACACAAACGTCACCCGTTGACTTAGCGGGATTGGTCTAATTGCTCCCTATGTATGCACCCATCGCACCCGTTGCTTCATTGCTCCCATAGCTCCGTTGCTCCCTTGCTCAGCTCAGCTAATATAATTTAAAGCGATTGCTCCTTAAACCGCTGATTGTAGTTCGTGTCTGATGAGATGTATTTGTGAGAACTATCTCGTGATGGAGTATGTTGTCTGTATGTGTGATGCGAAGTAATGATATCGTCTCCATTTTAGAGGGTGGTGGGTGGTTTTATTCTAAATTTGTCAAGTCTGAGATTGTGGATTCATCCCGCATTAATTTTGTGAGTTCAAATCCGTACATTTAATCTAATTTGGAACATAGTATGATATTGATAAGGTATTTAATCCGCTAATTAGGGGTTTGTAGTTGCGGGACCTTTGGCCACCACGACATGCAACCTGAACAAAATGTTCAATAATCACCATCATCATCATTTCAGCCAAAATACGTTGACTGCTGGACATAAGCCAAACTCAAACTTAACTCAAAGCTTTTATTTCAAATAAACTATTTACAGGCACTTTTGAATTGGCAAGAAGTCGGCCAGTCAGAAAGATGAAGAAAGTAGCCCATTCCAAAGCGTAGTAGGTACCTATGAAGAAGAAAGGGCAAGAAACTCAAAGGACACTCTTTTAAATCAAAATATTGGTTACATCATTCATGTTGAAATTATACATGTGCAACGGCCAGACTTTTTTTTTTGGGTTGGACATCATCAAATGACCTCTCCCGTTCTGGGCGGAGCGGAAGGGCGTGTCAGACTCTTACTGACTAAAACCCACCCGTGTTCCTTCAGTTGCCTGTGCGCCAGGGCCACGGTAACTCTTTCGAACAATCCGCGACCCCGGCAGGCATCGGCCCTATCGGACCACGTCAAAGAACGGCCAGCCCTAGCAACGCCATTTTACTTTTTGAAACATCCTTTTTTAGCACCCTAATTACTAATTAATCTGTCAAAATCTGAACCATTTTGAAGCCTATTGCTAATCCATTGCTTCATATGTTCGAAAAATTTGTCTGCTCAATAACGTAAATAACGCAATGAATTTGTTAAACTGTCAAAATGAAAGCTATTCCTACTGTTAGTGTGTTATGCAATCACCCCGCAGGATTGGCTTGTACACTTCGGCTTTAAATTTCAAAGCCTGTCAATGTGAATACAACCAATTTTATCCCTTACACAAATATAACGGCAGGTGTGTACTTTTTCTGTGTATTCTGTGAACTGTTTTGTGTACAAAGGTTTAAGCCTGGGTAAAAGGTTTGGAAGAATTGGTGGGTTGTGTATCAAAACAAATTCTATGAATCGTTGTGCGCATTTGTTATTGGTAACATTTTGTGAACAGTTGCAGAAAAAAATATTATACAGGTTGATTTTTTTTGAGTTTAATGAAATAATGGGCGTACATCGATTTAAAAAAATATATTGGTTCAACCCTATAGAAAAATTATTCAGAAATAGTTGTTAAGAATTTCTATCATGACATGTGATTTAATTGCTTTAATGTTAGAAATATCTGAAGTAGTTTGGTTTTGGTTTTTGGCCGGATGTTGTGGTTTATTATTACAAACATATTGTAATCTTGATGAAACACGTAACCTTTAGCAGTTGACAAATTTTCTATAAACAGCCGCAATAAATATATTCCTAGTAAAAATCAGTACACACCGCAACATTTCACCCTGAGATCCGCAAATGAACTGCGTGACGTCATCCCCCCCAAGAGCTCCAAAATTGCCTCATATGATTAAACGTAAGGATTTACAAGATGAATGCTTGCCAAGCCTTGAAGACGAATCACCAGGCCGTTTGTTAGAAAATTATGTTTACCTTATTAGCATTTTGTGGTTTATTTCTGGGTTTATTTGTCCTTTGAGACTCATTTAAAAAGTTTTGACCTATTCTGTCAAGATTTTTGGGTAATTTGGTGATTAATTGTGGTATTTTTAACTTTTACTTGGATAGGACCTAACAGTAATGTTGATAGATGTAATGGCCTCATGGGTTATTAGAATCTTAGTTCACAGTTTTGTCGAAAGAATATTTTCGGCGTTCTCAAAAAAAAACCTAAGGCATGGTGCAGCGTGACTTCTGCGGTTGTTGCAGCGTGACCTCTGTACATACTGCAGCGTGACTTCTGTGGTTGTTGCAGCGTGACCTCTGTACATACTGCAGCGTGACTTCTGTGGTTGTTGCAGCGTGACCTCTGTACATACTGCAGCGTGACTTCTGTGGTTGTTGCAGCGTGACCTCTGTACATACTGCAGCGTGACTTCTGTGGTTGTTGCAGCGTGACCTCTGTACATACTGCAGCGTGACTTCTGTGGTTGTTGCAGCGTGACCTCTGTACATACTGCAGCGTGACTTCTGTGGTTGTTGCAGCGTGACCTCCGTACATACTGCAGCGTGACTTCTGTGGTTGTTGCAGCGTGACCTCTGTACATACTGCAGCGTGACTTCTGTGGTTGTTGCAGCGTGACCTCTGTACATACTGCAGCGTGACTTCTGTGGTTGTAGCAGCGTGACCTCAGTAGTCTGTATATACTGTAGCGTGACCTCAGTTGTCTGCATATACTGTAGCGTGACCTCTGCGCTTGCAAACTATTTCATATAACTGGCCATCAATTTTCGTTCAATTTTTTTTCAAATTTCGACGTATCGAAGGCCCCTTTAGATTATTGATAAAAAAAACTTCAGTTAGAAACTATTGCAGGTCGATTTTTATGAATTTCCGTGTTACCAATCCTATTGGAGTCCAGCTGTTTCTTTCGTGTCTAATACCTAATCGGTTGCATATTAGAAAATCAAAACTTTCTCGAGCAAATTTCAAAAGAACAACGTACAAATCAACAAAGTTTAAAATAACGATGGTCATTTGATCAAAAGTTCAGCTGACCAAAGTCTGGAATATCAATGTTTAAATTATTTATTACACTATTAACCAAATCGTTTAAAGGTCAAAATGGATTACTGGATAAATTATTAATTATCAAATGGATTAACTGAAAAAGGTAAAAATAATATTAATATTAGCGAATACGGCCTGTCGGGTACATATTTGAATGTCGAAGATTAAAATACCTACGGGTAAAATGTCAATGTACAAAACATCTAAAACTTAAATATCGAATGACCATATAACCGAAAATTAAAATAACATAAGTTTATAATGTTGAATGGTTAGGTAACCTACGTCCAATATAACTAAAATCTAATTATCTACAAAAGTGACATCGAAATATTAGGTGAAATGAAACCGCCTGTACCTATGAAATTGCCGTTCTGCAGTACTGGCCATTTCAAATCAAAATAATTTTTGTTTGGCTAAGAATTCTAATTTCAAATTAATTTTATTTAAAAAACATGGATTTTTTTTTCTAAAAGTAGTCATTTCTTTATTGATTAGTGTTACATTTTCATCGCATTTCAATCTTTTTCATCATGGATACGTTAAAAATTCGAGTAATTATGGAATATGAGTACCGTCGTGGCAGCAACGCGGCACAAGCGGCACGCAACATCAACGACGTTTACGGAGCTAACACTACAAACCAACGCACCACCTGTTATTGGTTTGCTCGCTTCCGTTCTGGAAATTTCGACCTGAAAAATGAACCTCGCGGTCGTCCGAAGACTTTGGTCGACAATGACGAATTAAAGGCGATTGTGGAAGCTGATGATACACAATCTACGGCTGAATTAGCAGCAGCTTTCGACGTTAGCGTCAAAACAATATTGGTCCATTTGCGTCAAATTGGCAAGGTAAAAAAGCTTGACAAATGGGTGCCCCACGAACTCAATGATCGCCAGCGCGAAGTACGCGTCGAGACGTGCCTTGCACTGCTCAACAGACACACAAATGAAGGAATTTTGAACCGCATTGTTACCTGCGATGAAAAATGGATTCTGTTTGATAACCGTAAGCGCTCAGCAAGTTGGTTGGATCCTGGTTCAGCACCTAAACAATGCCCTAAACGAAAACTTACCCCTAGAAAAGTGATGGTCACTGTTTGGTGGTCTAGCGCCGGTGTGATTCATCACAGCTTCTTACCAAACGGGGTGAGCATTACTGCAGATGTGTACTGTGAAGAACTGAACACAATGACGGAGAAGCTGGCGCATCTCCAACCAGCATTGGTCAATCGCTCGTCTCCGCTGCTCCTGCACGACAACGCGCGACCTCATACTGCACAGCAGACGGTCTCCAAGTTGCAAGAACTGGGGTTGGAAGCTCTCCGTCATCCGCCCTACTCACCAGACCTTGCGCCTACAGACTACTACTTTTTCCAGAATTTGGATAACTTCTTGGCGGGAAAAAAATTTAATACCCGAGAGGCAGTACAAAATGCCTTTGAAGAATTTGTTGCCTCCCGTCCAGCTGATTTCTTTAAGAAGGGCATCAATAAACTGCCACTGCGATGGCAAAGATGCATTGATTGCATGGGTGATTACTTCGATTAATACAAATAAAAAATTCATGAAAAAAATTCGTTTAAATTTTTTCATACAAAACGGCAATTTCATAGGTAAAGACCTATTACATAAATATCGAAAGTACACAGTATCGAATGTCCTAAATATCGAAGTACAGAGTATCGAATGTCCTAAATGTCGATATTTATTTATTATGTATGTCGCAGGGTAATTTGATAATTCGGATATTGCAAAAACCCGGATTATATGAAAATGGTGAAACAAAATCTGCGAGCAACTTGGACGTAGCGCTCGCCGGCCGCTGCCGCGGCACCGCTCGCTTCGCTCACTCGGCTCGCGCGCGGTTGGTCACTGTTCTAACCCAACCTAACCTATCCGAGTCGGGGTACTCTGAGTCGGGGTGTTAACCATAATGACGTTTTTTATATATATTAAAAATTTAATTATATTAATGATGTACTTCAAATATAAGTATACCTACATTTAAATTAATAATTCTTAATAAGAAATCATTTGTGATTATAAAATTTGATTAGTTATGATTTGATATTTTAAAATTACATCTAGCAACTTTTGATCAGTCGTTCATTTGATGTCACCTACATTGGGTTTTTTTTTTTTTCTAAATAAAACATTTGGTCATTTCGTCTATTGTTCTTTTGAAATTTGCTCGAGAAAGTTTTGATTTTCTAATATGCAACCACCTAATCTTATTACCGCAATTGGTTAATTGGTTCACAGTCAACCAAGTTTGCTATCTGTACACAAATGCTGATATTTCTTCGAACTTGGTATGTATTTTTCCTTATTTTCCCCTCTGAATGGAAGTTTTAGCCTTATATCTGGTGTAATACCCTATTTTATTTCTCGTAGGTGTAGAACCAGTTAATAAGGGCTGCTTCCGGCCCTTTTTTCCCGTTACCGGACTGTCCATGAGGCTTGCGAGCTGTTTGGTCGCTGTTACCAGCCGCATATAATCCTTGGAGCTCAAGACTGGCAAGTCCTTTCTGGCCCGCGACACATGATCGCCGTATCACCTTTTTTTTTTTTTGATGTGATATCATCAAATGACCTCTCCCGCTCTGGGCGGAGCGGAAGGGTGTGTCAGACTCTTACTGAATAAAACCCACTCGTGTTCCTTCAGTTGCCTGTGCGCCAGGGCCACGGTAACTCTTTCGAACAATCTGCGACCCTGGCAGGCATCGGAAAATTGTAACGAATAATTTTTGTCCGTTTGTCTATTTGTCTGGATTGACGCCAAAACGGCTGAACAGATTCGGATGAAAGGCACACAGATAATTTATTTCCTGGATTAACACAAAGGGTACTTTTCATGCCGGTAATACGTTCCCGCGGGATACTTTCCAACATCCACGCGGGCGAACTTGCGGTCGAAAGTTAGTTCTTAATATTCTAACGTACTGGTCCTAAAGAGGGAACTTTATAAAGAAAGAAAAGAAAAGAAAGAAAGTTTATTTGGACACAGTTCGTGAAACGCAAAATATAAATAAATAATAAAAAAGTGAAAGTAATGTTTCACAACAACGCGAACGGTGTGTGCCTCACGGCTGCGCCAAAAACGTTCATTTCAGCATTAATGTCAGACAGATGCTGTCTTACGCTGGTTTTCTAATGAACTATTAGGGACAAGTAACGGGGAGTACAAACAGTTTCAACATATCTAATACATAATTTTTATACTTATAAATAAATGAATAATCTAGTAACCTGATCACTACGATCCCTATGATCCCTGGATCATAAGATAACCACATATTGCTATCTTCAAACATGAAGGAAGACGTTAAATTTTACGTTTACAAAGTGATGTGATTAAAACAATATTCCCAGGCGACAGTACATTGTATCACATAAAATCATACAAGATTAAAAATAATAATTAAATGTATTCTTAGCATCAGTATGTAGTCTGGTTTTATATCCGGTTGATGGCAATAGCCGGTTGTTGGCCTATGTCCAGCAGTGGACTGCGATAGGCTGAGTTGATGTTGTTGATGATGGCAATAGGGTCGCCCTCTGGGACTTAAACATAACTGGTGAAATGTGGGTGTACTAAGGTACACCTCTGTCCAACTCTTTAGGAAAAACAGGCGTAAAGTTTCACCACTGGCAATTCATTAAGGTAAAAGTTAAGTACTAAATTTTACCTATAATTACTTACCTTACATCTGCATACGAGGTAACGAGGTAACCTACCTCTTCCGTGTACTTCTGGATGCACTGCTGCACAAGTTATTATTAAGGAAAATTTAATGCACCCCCTTGGGGCTCAGATGCGCCGCCGGCAATTAAACCTTAGTTATGACGTCGTGAAGAAACCTTGCAGGAGATATGGGTTCAAATTTTGTATGGCAACGTTTCTTAGTATAGTCAGCCTATAATGTTCCCACTGTTGGGACACTGGCGTCCTCTCCGTGAGAGGAGTGGGACCCAATTAACCTTGCGGTCCCAGTGCGGGTTGGTGGATGCCACATGTCTTCGAATTTTTGGTTCTAGCACATGCCGGTTTCTTTACGATATTTTCCCTCGACATTTCTTATTTTAATAGAATTTTATAATATGTGGGTCCTTGATTTCATGCATATTTATTAGATCAACACACAGCTGGGTATTTTTTTTAATTCATTCTGTCTATAGAGTTATGAGGAACAGGGTGTAAAGCTCACTCATACTCTATGGAAAAGGGAGCATCCTCCGACCAGCCGGGTGTTGTGTCTGGTGGGCAACTGCCCAACGGTTGGTGTCGGGAAGTTGTATATATGCTAGTCGCGCGGTAAACTCTGCTTGCGCGATGCAGGATTTGCGTGGCGTCAGTATGACGTGTAGCTCGCATGTGGCGATGTTGATACCGCTACATGTCCATTATTGCGGCTGCTTGCTGTTGTGGTCCATTCCTTTGTAGATAGAAGCTTCTAAATTTCTAAAAAAATCCCACAAATTATCAAGGATTAAGTTTATTTTGTTGACTCTTCAAAGTGATGAGTATGTACCATGAACGAACAAAAAAAGTCGGACGGAACTGAGTCTCGTTTATGCGTGAATATATTTTATGTGTGAATGTTGCCGTTTGCGCGCGTAATGGCCGACACTCGCCGACTAATGTGTGAATGTGTGCGTACAACAGCTTGGGGGCCAAGTCTACTAACTCACAATGCAGAGACCATTGTCACGTTTGTAAATTGTACATACAGCGAGCTGGCCGACTTGAGTGACACGGTTTTTTGTTAGCAAGAATCTGTCCGACTTTTTTTGTTCGTCCATAATAGGTATATAATTATTACGGTAATCTGAGTAAGAATAATTGCTGCATAATCTTTTTGGTATGCATGTTTCAGTCTTCTATAAATTGTCAGAATTCGAGCTGCCTATGAACACAGGTACATTAACCGATTTAAAACAGACCTGCCCCCTTCAAAATATCATCCCGTATATCCCCGCCGGCCACTGACACGTCGTAAGTTCGCGCTGTATTTTCAACTACCTTCCACTTTATTAATGTGGGGAACGAGTACAACCTCATTTTACTCTAATGAGTGATGGTCATTTGTGACAGAATTGAACCATCTTGTGGGTCATAGGGAGATTCTTTTATCTGCCTTCTGACCTTCACAACCTAGTTACTGAATAACACGATATCCTTTGACACGAATGGTTGTCAGACTTTCGGGCTTCAAACTACCAGTGATGACTGTCAAAGGATATATGAAATGTAGTACTTTAATTTTTCAAATTTGGAACTTCTTGTTCCTTGGTCATTGCGGAGGCCAGTAAGCCAATCATGGTTATAGAGGAGTGTAGGTTCTTCTTCTTATGTCGGTATCCTATCAGTAATTGCCAGATGACTTAGATCACTTGGGGCGCGTTAATGGATTTACACGTGAGCACTTGACTGATTTAACAGCAAAAAAGATCGGGATATTTTCCATCCCAAGATCGTTCGAGCGGATATAATAAATTTATTATTATATAAAATTATTATTAAATAAATTTAGCAAGGAAATTGATGGCATCCTGGGGAAGAACATAGGCTTTTGTCTCGGCAGCACGTTCCCGTGGGATAATTTAAGACATCCACGCGGGAGAAGCCGCGGGTAGAAGTTAGTTTTAATATAAATAAGCGCAATTATTATATTTGAACCGAACTGAAGAAAAGGCTACACTAATAAACCCAACAATAGCTTCATCAACGAAAATGTTGAAAAGCAACGTAATATCACATTGGCTAACAAAGCACGGTTGACAAAATGGCGCCGATATTCAGGGCTGTACGATTTGCATATCAACGGGCCAAACGTTAGTTTAATAGCGAGCTAAGTTTTCACGTTGGCGTTCAGGTTTTGTTTTTTTTAACAAACCAAGGCGCTAATCGCGTTTAGATGTTGCTCGCTTTGCTGTGTGGTGCTAGCACTAGTGGTTGATCTACCTTCACTAACATTAAATGAGTAGGTAAAGTAAAAAAAGGATTGTGTGGTTTTATGAAACCACGGTAAAAGTGAAACTTTTTCCCTACTCCGCGGCCGACCGTCACGCGACATGCAACACACAGACGAAAATGTTTGAGACGATGTAAAAGTTTCACTTTAAAAATATTCAGTAGATAGGTGCCTTCTTTGTATGAGAAGACGCCTTTGCCCTGTAGTGGGACTATAATAGGCTGGTATTATTTATTATAAAAAAATGAGTTATTTTTTTTTATAAATTTATAAAATGACACGTTCTTTTGACTTAATATCATTTATGCCTGCAATATAATTGTTACTTTTATTGATGTAGGTACCTTCCTTTTTACTATAGAGATCTCAGCGGAAACAGTGCTTTAATTTTGTCACTCCCTACGTCCTAGATAAGATAAAATAAGATAATATTTATTTGCTTAAACATGTGTCATACATACAAAAAAAGACATGCATATGGGATGGTAACAACATTATTAGGTACTGACATGTTTGCCACATGATGTGTCAAGAAATATTATTTAATAAGACATTCTCTCAAAATAACAATAAATTAAGTAGGTAATTAAAGAATAATTGATCAGGAAGCTGCACCACTACGGAATCCGAAACGCCTCTCTGGATCTTCTTACTTCTTACTTAAGTGATAGGATTCAGAGAGTTGATGTTAATGGAAAAAGATCACCCGGATCGGTAGTAAGAATGGGGGTCCCCCAGGGCTCAATTCTTGGGCCATTTTTATTTCTTATTTATATAAATGACATGCCTTACCTCATAAAGGATAAACATGATATAGTGTTATTTGCAGACGACACTTCACTTTTATTTAAACTGAAACGTCAGCAGCTGATTCCTGACAATGTAAATAGCGCCCTTGCAATAGTAGTTAACTGGTTTAATGTTAATAACCTACTTCTTAACGAGAAAAAAACTAAATGTATTAAGTTTACGATACCTTATGTTAGACAAGTAGAAACTAGTATTCTCATAAAGGGTGAAGTGCTGAAACCCGAAAATACCACCGTTTTCTTAGGCATAACTTTGGATACCAAGCTTCAATGGGGCCCCCACATATAGTCTAGTCGACAAGTTAAAAATGGTGTTAATTCGACATACTACTGCTAAAATTATGTGGTTTAGCTCATTCGATTCGGAATAATGTCTAGACCATTGTGCTAAAAAATTGAATTAGCACATAAAAAATTCCAAAAGTTATTAACAATTAAACACCTTCAAAAAATAGCGTTTCGTTTATTGCTTATTGTCCGTAAACTATAAATATTTTCGAAATTTGAAAAAAAGATCCTTAAAGAGGAGGAAATTTAGTAAAACAGAAAAAAATAAAACAAAGTTGAGAATTTGTTTATAACAAATTGTAAAGTTAATAAACAATGCTATTGTTAACGAAAAATATTTTTTTTTCTGTAATTTTGTAGAGAAAGGTCAATTATGATTTTTAGAAAAAAAAAAATTCTTAACTAATAATTTAAACAACAAATTAAAAAAAAACGATTATAAACAATTAAAAATAATTATTAAGAATTTTTTTTTTTCTAAAAATCATAATTGACAGTTCTCTATAAAATTGTAAAAACATTTTTTTCAAAAATATATAACTAGTCCATTTGTTAACAAAATGTTTATAAACAAATGGATAAAAAAAATATTTTTTTCAATTAAAAGATGTCTTTTATTGACATAAAAACGAAAATATAATAATAAATAAAGAAAAAAAATTTCTTTACAACATAATTGTGCTTTTTCTTTTTTTGTTAACTTAAAAAATTATTATTAACAAAATATTAACAATTTCATAACTTAGACGACGCAATCTTGTTTAATATATTTATAAGAAGAGGTCCACGAAGCGAAATAATTTTAAGGTAATTATTTAAACATTTTTTTTAGTTTAGAAGGATGATGGAAATTGGACAAAATTTTCTTAATTAACAATCGTCTAGAATATTGAAAAATATGTTTTTATAAAAAATTCCAACGGGAATAAATTTTTTAAAGTGTTTAGATTATGCAATATTTTTTTTAGATTTTTCAATTAACTTAAAGTACTTGAAAAAAAATGTTTTAAGTGACGTACTCGCTTTCGAGGCCGTGCGCGCAACCTAACAATGGCGCGCGGCGGGCTATTTTCAGCGTTAAATTAAAATTATAAATAATGGAGCTACAGTTCCGGGAGTTGGAACTTTTTTTTACTAAATTTCCTCCTCTTTAAGGATCTTTTTTTCAAATTTCGAAAATATTTATAGTTTACGGACAATAAGCAATAAACGAAACGCTATTTTTTGAAGGTGTTTAATTGTTAATAACTTTTGGAATTTTTTAATCATAATCATAATCATAATCATCATTTATTGCATTCAATGTAGTGTACAAGATGTTACAATAATATTTGTTTCATACATTGACCCTGTCAGGGCACAGCAATATATACATGTTTTGGCATGCTACAGTACATAATAAATATAAATGAATGAAAGAAACCCACAGTGCAGAAAGACAATAATAATTTTTTTAACATAATGATAAAGTATTGGTAAACAGTTATTTGGTCATAATTTCCATTAATAGTTAAAATAAATTAGACAATTAAAAATAATCAAATAATTATAACTATAATCATAAAATAACATAGGCAATGTCAACTAGAATAATAGTAGTAAGTCAACAATAGTCAGTGATGTATATAATAAGGATTTGAATGTCAAAATTTATCGATCGTTATCGTCCAAGAATTCCCTTAACAATAATAATAATCATAAAGCTTAATGTCAAACCAGAATAATAGTATTAAGTCAAAAATTGTGAATTTATATTATTAATTTATTTATATTATGAATTTTAATGTCAAAATTTACTTATCATTATCGTCAAAGAATTCCTTTAGAGTGTAGTATGATTTTAGTGTAAGGTGTCTTTGAAGGCTGGTTTTGAATTTATTTTCGTACTCTATGTCTTTAATTGAGTTTGGAAGCTTATTATATATTTTTACGCACATGGCTAAAGGTCCTGAATGGAACATACCTAATGTGGAGCTTGGTAGGGCTAATTCATTCTTGTTTTGGCGCCTATCACTGCGACTTTGTGGACGGAGGGTTCTAGTTAGTGGGAATAGTGATTGGTGTTTTCGTACAAATTTACTTACTTCCAATATGTAGATGCCAGTTAGTGTAAGGACCTTATATTTAACAAAGAATGGCCTACAGCTTTCCGTGTTGTCTATATTGGCAAGAATTCGTAAACATTTTTTTTGTAGAATAAAGAGCCTTTGTTTGTCTACACTATTTCCCCACACCACTATTCCGTAATTTAACCAGGAGTATGCGTAGGCATAGTATGCTGTTAGAGCAGTTTTAAAATCGGTAGCTCTTTTAAGCTCTCCTAGGGCATATATAAAGCTAGCAAGCTTATTTGCCACTGCATCTATATGAGCCTTCCAGTTTATATTGGTATCTATAGACAAACCCAACAGTTTAAACTCATTTATGCATTGTATCTGTATATTATTATACGAGTAATTTATGTCCAATTTACGCTTTTGATATGGTCTAAATTGCATTTTATGTGCTAATTCAATTTTTTTGCACAATGGTCTAGATATTATTCCGAATCGAATGAGCTAAACCACATAATTTTAGCAGTAGTATGTCGAATTAACACCATTTTTAACTTGTCGACTAGACTAATAGATAAATTGTCAAAAAAGCTTAGCTCCGCATTATACGCCGTTAGAAAAATTCGTGGTTTAACTGATTTAGAGACAGCCCGTTTAGTATACTTTAGTTATTTTCATAGTGTGATGTCGTACGGTATTCTGTTGTGGGGAAATGCCGCCGATATCCAGACAATTTTCGTTTTACAAAAAAGGGCAATTCGTTCAATCTATAAATTAAGTCCCAGACACTCTCTCAGAGATAAATTTAAAGAGATTAATATAATTACTATGCCTTCTCAGTATATTTATGAAAATCTTTTATATGCACATAAAAATATTAATCTGTTTAAAAAATACAGTGATATCCACAATATAAATACTAGAAACAAACACAAATTTATTGTTCCTACAACCAGGCTCAAGAAAATAGGTGGCTCGTTTAGATGCCAATGTTTATGTTTTTATAATAAACTTCCTAGCCACATTCAAGATCTAAGCTTTAATAAATTAAAATCTTTTATAAAACGGAAACTATGCCAGAAAGCCTATTATACTGTGAAAGACTATATTGAGGACAAAAAGGCTTGGGATTGAGCTGCTCCAATAAATTTACACGGTGAATGTTGATTTTAATTTGCTAGCTATTTTAGACATGAATATTTACTGTAAAAAGTATTATATTATTTTCATTATTGAGAATATGAGGACTATGTGGGTCATTGTTTCAGTTATATTCTTGATCTGGCAGTTTAAGTAGTTTATGCGGCCTACCCAAATGTCCTTTCTTTGGTATTGTTCGTCGAATCCTTGAGCTCCTTAAGTTCTGAGTTGAGCTGCACGGTTACTGACAAATGCGTGCACTGACTGGACAGGTCCACTTAATCTGTGTGGTTCTTTCCTCAAAAGACCATTTCAGACACCAATCTACATGGTTCTCAAACATTATGTCCGATTTTTTTATATACACATTGACATTGTTGAATTTTATATACACAATGACATGAGTATTTACTTGTAAAGTATTATGTTATTTTAACTATTGTGAATGTGAGGATTATGCGGGTCATTGCTTTTTTTTCGCAGTTAATTTTGATCATGATCTGGCAGATTGAGTAATTTATGTGGCCTACCCAAATGTCCTTTCTTTGGTATTGTTCGTCGAATCGTTGAGCTCCTTAAGTCCTGACTTCCTGAGTTGAGCTGCACGATTACTGACAAATGCGTGCACTGACTGGACAGGTCCACTCAATCTGTGTGGTTCTTTCCTCAAAAGACCATTTCAGATACCAATCTACATGGTCTTCACATGATCTGACCAAGATTATGTCTGATCTTTAAAAGAGACTGTGACCTCTGAGTTTGTTTCGGCCTTTCTTCTCAGAGTAGTCAGATAGGAAACGCCGACCTCATCTAGTTTAAAAATATGATTGACGTGTAAAAGTTTTTGTACAAACCTACTTACAGAAATAAAATCATTTATCATTTATCATTTAATAATAATAAAAATAAAAATAAAATTGTTGCCTGTGGATCAGAAGTAGGTACTTAAGTCCAGATGTGGTCCTTAAGTGCTACACGCAAGTCTACAATTTTCGTCCTTAGAGACGTCTATTTGGAATCTATTTTTCTTAACAACGTGACTTGATCCCTTTTCTAGACATCAATATAATTTATATTGACAAAATTTTATGTTTATTTTTTATTTTTGAATTTTATACATAAAACAAATATGTTTTATTTTTTGTCATTCGTATAATAGACTATTTTTCCCCAATCGACTATTAGATAACAAAATGGAAGTCTGAGCTACTTGCATTGCCGCGTAAGCAGCTTATAAGCTTTGTTATTTTCTGTGGATTGTATAAGGGTATCATTTAAGCTATCACCAATTTAATTAGTTTTGTGTTTCTTAAATAATAGGGTTTGTCCTCAAAATAGTAGATCTGTCACCAAAATGTAGTCACCAAACAATGCAAAATCAGCTCCACAATAAATCACCTAAAATCCTGAGATATAAGGTTTAGTACCAAATAAATGTTTTTGTATGTATTATAATAGGTGTGTCCTAATAAGTATTTCAACAATAATGAGGCGTAGCCGACGGAGTCCCGCTTCGCGGGACTCCTACTTCTGGGCGGTTTAAAAAAAAATAACCACGAAGGGGACGGCGGGGTCTTTCAGACCCCGCCGTCCCCTTCTAACCTAACCTGTCCGAGTCGGGGTGCCCCAAGTTGTACCAAATACCTGGGAACAATTTTTGTTTATCTGAGAACGAAAATATTTCGTGGCGATAGATGTATTTATTAGGTGATACAACTTGATGACAAATATAAATTTTGGTGATAGAAAATATAGTTCCCATTGTATAATACGGACTGCTGTTGTTAAGCGTAAGACGAAGCTACCAGATTACTCTCAGAAGCCTTTGTTTTATGCCTTTGAGAACATCAACCTGTCTTTTTCTCACTGCAGGGTAAAGCTCTGGCCAAGCTGAAGCGAATCCTGCGCAGAATGCGGCATTTAATTTGCTCGCGCCGATTGTGTCAACTCAGTGTGGCCAGCCTGAGGGGATGTGCTAAGGTAGCCAGCGAAATAAAAAAAATCGTACGTTTTTTGCATTTTGCTGGTCAGTGGCAAGTTGTATGTTGAATATGTTGATCAAAAAACATTTTTACATGTACAACACAACACTTTGTACTGTTTTTTTTTTGTAAGTAATTTCTTTTTTTTGTGTAAAAGTATTTTTTTTCACTTTTTAGCTTTTTGCTATGTAAATAACAATGAAATAAGAAAATAACATCATCAATATGTACGTGTTTTAAATTATTTATCATTTATCACTTAGTGGAAAAAATATGTATTATTGAAGCTATCTGAAAAACTACCCCAGCAAAGTTAATGAAATTTATATATGGGACCCAAACCATTAAAAAAAAACACGAAATCGATCAACAATTGCTGCAGATATCGCATGACAAACATACAAAAAAAATATACAGACGAATTCAGAACCCCCTCCTTTTTGAAGTCGCTTAATAATATGATTCGCGACTGTAACAAATATATATTTACAGAATTATAATAATTAGAATCATCAATCATCTCTCTAAGTTCAAATTACCCCATTGAGTGACTGTTTAATGAAATCGTGACATTTGAGGCCTATTCTAACTTAGAGAGTATTATTGATGATTTTAATGATTATAATTACCTGATTAATTAATTGATTATATACCCTGGCGCTGTCACCTTCAGGCCGCTTCTTTTAAAAAGAAGAAACGAGCAATGATCACCACGCTTGTTCACCAATTTTGCGTAGTGTTTTTTTTTAATATACTATGGTAGACTTTCAGATTTTTATTTGTTTTGCAAGACACTTCATATTTTTTATTCGAACGTCGTTTAACTATTTTTAACCACTGACGCAAAAAGAGGGGTATTATACGTTTGAGCGCTATGTGTGTGTGTCTGTCTGTCTGTGGCACCGTAGGTCTTAAACGGGTGAACCAATTGGGATGAGGATTTTTTTATTTGAAAGCAGGTTTTCTAGCCATGGTTCTTAGATAAGTTTTTATCAAAATCGGTTCAGCCGTTTCAAGGTCATCAGCTCTTTATTCTGTCGGGTTTTTTTTTTTAACTTTAGGTATTATAATAAAATTAGTTTTGCCTTTTTTATTTTAAGCAAAGGTACCGTTTCTTTTTTTAGATTTGATCGCAATACGAACAAACTTATTTTATGATTATAATGTTACTAGATTTGTCCACGACTTATTCTGTGATCCAGGATGAAAAGTAACCTATGTCCTTCGCCAGGTCCCAGGCTACCTATCTGGCAAATTTCATAACAATCAGTTTAGCCATTTTTGCGTGATTGAGTGACAAACATTCAAACTTTTAAATTTATAATAATATATATTAAAGGATAGTTGAAATTATCATTATTATTGCAGATTTCATTTGCCCAATGAATCTGCAATTGCTTGATAATAAATTAAAACTTTAATATAACTCATTTTCACAAGCAAATATCATTTGTTTTGGGCATTTTAATGTGCTCAGATAATAATTTAAAATACTTATTTGATAATGAGCTTTTACTCGTAACTTTTGTTCAATTAATTGGAATTGCATCGTATGAAGAGGAACGTAAAATATTGGAATTTTATTGAATAACTGAGGTGAATAAAGTTAAATGTGAATGTAATCGCTCGATTGATTAAAACCTTAAGTGAAATAGAAATAACCCAACAATAAAGAGGAGAGGACTGACGAGGGTAAGGCCGTGAGTTCGATTCTTACCCATAAAATTATGATCGCATTTTACCCCGCGTCCTAACCAAAAGCGATCGTCGCCAGAGTACGAGATCGACACAATCGTTTGTATGAATGTATGATAAAAAGTATCCTATATCCTGATCCAGGTCATGGTCTATCCATGTGCCAAATTTCATTCAAATCCGTTTATCAGTTTTAGCGTGAAAGCGTAACAAACAAACCTCTTTTAAATCAATCAATCTTTTCTCTTTATAATATTTGTTTAGATTATTAGTTTAGATGACGTATAAACGCACTTTGATTGATCGCGTGAACATATTATATTCTAAAAAAAGAGCGCCACGATCGCCTACTCGTGCGATGACCGCTTTTGGTTAGGACGCCGCCTTATGCACGTCGAAAAAAAAAGATAGATAAAAAATAGATGATGGAGTGAACGAAATTCTAATAATACATTCGCATTGCTATCTTTAAAAACCCTGAACCTCCTCCAGAGAAAATTATTAGTAGTCATTAAAGTAGTATTTAAGACTTCCCCACCATATGGTTACATACCCACCTACAGATAATTTTCTCTCCAATTCACATACACACATATCTTGGTCGACTGACATGGAACGTAGCGTTAAGCTTACTCCTGTACTTGACCATCGTAAACACAAGCTACATAATCATTTTCTATCCTGCGGCCTGCCTGCAACACAGAATGCATTAGGCACTGCAATCTTTAAGCCTATTTCACACATACGTGGCTTTAAGGCAGTATCAACAACGTTTGTTGACGCTGTTCTGTACCAAGCCTTGTTTACGAAAACGTAGTACACGAATGTACACTGTATGTGTTCACTTGTCTACGCGAATGTACGTAATTATGTGTGCATTTCCGTATGTCTATGTAAGTAGGTTTGTAGCTTTGTAGTAACAAGGCAGCGTGTGCTTTGGTAATTGAAATTGTATTGCGTTGTAATAATGCTTGTGTAGGATAAAATATGATAAATGATTTTATTTCTGTAAGTAGGTTTGTACAAACACTTTTCACGTCAATCATATTTTTTAAACTAGATGAGGTCGGCGTTTCCTATCTGACTACTCAAAGAATAAAGGCCAAAACAAACTCAGAGGTCACAGTCTCTTTTAAAGTCCAGATATAATCTTGGTCAGATCATGTGAAGACCATGTAGATTAGTGTCTGAAATGGTGCACTGACTGCAGTGTACGCATTTGTCAGTAATCGTGCAACTCAACTCGGAACTTAAGGAGCTCGACGATTTAAGGAGATTATCATCATTGTGTATTGATTTGAATAATGTAACGTAATGTAACTGTCCATAGTTGGCAGGTGCGTGCAGGCAAACTCTATACAGTAGGTACTTGCCGATCTAACACTGGTCTATGTTCACCAGTTCGACGAATGGCAGCATGCTCCAATGAAGCATTCGAACACATTGACATTGTATATTTACATTCTCTTTGAAAAGGTTTAGCAGCAGAAAGGTTTTGTGAGACACTTGAGCTCTCAGACAAATATTGTTTGTTGCTGTTTTTGAAATACTTATCTTTCTTTTTGTTTTTATAATACTGTAAATGTCATGCATGAACGGTTCACCTCCGAGTGACCTTATTGTTTTATTAATTAATGGTAATCTGTGAACAGCGCTGTGGGCTACATTATTACATAAGTTACCTGTGTTTTTCTGTTTGTAATATTGTATAATGTAGCTGTTTGTTGTTCCTATATACTTAATAAAAAACAACCGACTTCCAAAAAAAAAACTAAAAGTGAAAAATAACTTTAATTTCGGAAGACAGTGTCTTTGGGTCTGTATTTTAGTTTTCTGCCACCGACTTCCGAAATGAATGTTATTTTTCACTTTGTAGTTTTTTTTTTGGAAATCAGTTGTTTTATTTGTAAAAAAAAGTTTTTTATTTTTCTCTTTTTAGTGGGGCAGTTAATAATTTATTTAAATTACAATAGCTGCAACTGCTCATAACCTTTCACAAAATATTGCTTTGCCCGATCCAGGGACATTAATTGTAGAGGAGTTCTCCTGGTAAAAAACTAAAAGATTTCACCATATGCATTGTGACGAGCATAAATTGCTTAGCAACTATATTTAAGTAATCGAATCGCAACCCGTGATATGCTTATTATTTAGTAGTTCCGGAGGCCACCTGTGGTCCTCATCATCAGTTCCATTTCACCGAATGGTGCTTTCCGAGAGCAAATGCACGAGTTACTATAAAAAATACCCAAATCACTATCGGTGTGCCTATAAAATTTGAGGGTTTCCCTCAATTTCCATGGGATCCCCTCATCAGATTGTGACTCGGTGACAATGGTGGTCCCATTATGATACGAAGATGTCGAGCGCTGAATGTTACCTTTGATTTTATGTTGGGCAGTTACGGATCACAAGTTACAGGGAACTACACTGGAAAAAGCTGTTATAGATGTAGGCAAGAAAAATTTCGCCAAAGGACAGGTGTATGTTGCTCTTAGTCGTGTTAAAACCATGGAAGGAATAGCGTTGTCTGACTTAGATTCAAACGTTTTACTGAATAGGCCACACGACGACAGAGCATTGCTAGAGATGACGCGATTACGCAACTTAAATTCAGTCTCAAATTGACGCATCAGCATGGCTAGTAGGTAGTGGTTGTCCTATGTAAAACTTCAATCTTAATTAAGTATTATTTTTATACGAACTGAACATTTTGGCATATTGAACCGTATGTAGTAAGCCCAACAAAAAGTAACCTCGGGTAAAGGTAACCTCGGTAGGTAAGGTTATGCCGACCGCTCTACGGTACAGTCGTCTGCCAAGTGTGGCATTCAGCTGATCGTCGGTAACAGACTGAGGGCGCTCGCGCGTAACAACGTACGCGCCGCTGACGTCAGCGTCGCAGTGTGGTGCTATATAGAACACAATGTACATTCGTACGCGCGACCGACGCGACGTACGCGACCGACATCAGCGCAGGGGGAGTGCAGGCCTAATACGCAGTCGGTCAAAACGACTGGATGAGATTCGTGATTTCAGATTGATCTCTCCATGTCTGTAACGTATCAGTAAAGCTTTTTGTGTAAGCAACGATACAAATTTTTCATAATGCGGACCGTTCTCAAACTTTTAACATTAAAAGGTATTTAAAAAGAATCTAATAAGAAAAACAGTCCACAAACGTAATAGCATAAATATTTATCTTTTTTTTTGTATCCTTAAAGTAACTTTTATAAGTTTGGGCTTAAGTAAGTGGAATGTTATTCGATTCGCACGTTGTTTATTCAAAAACTTTTATGATTAAGTCTTGAAATTGAATTTACCGAGAGCGGTAGGACGCGCTCAAGTGTTTTGGGACATACTGCTCGGAAAAATTACGGAGGAAAGCTTTTTGTTGGTGTGTTAATGTAGCAGTCTCTTTTACCTGCTTCCATTGAGCTGGTCAGAGGATTACGATTGAGATTAAAATTAATGTCAAAACAAAGACAAAGTCAAATTATTTATTTTGAACGTCAAAAACAACAAAATTTAATTGATTCTAGGCACGCCTTTCAAAAGTTAGTTTCGTATGGAGACGAAAGAAAAGAAAGAAATAAAGAAAATACATTTCAACTGGACTGGTTGAACTGGAATGGGCAAGAAACTCCATAGTTACGCTTTAAAATGTTATACAATATTTTGTATACAATCAATAAAATATGATTATATGCGAAGACGATGAACATACATGACAGTGGAGAATGTGCAGCTGTATCTTATACAGGATTTCCTACTATAGGAAAAAAGTGATAATTTTCAGTTAGAGTAACTTCACCCAAACTATGCTATTCACTTGAAATGAACTGACTTGAAGAAAGAACTTAGCTAAGAACTAACGAGTTGACTGTGCATCTATCTGCAGGTTTATTGTATATATTATGTATATTATTGGCAGCCTTGTTCCACCCACTGCTAAGAATAGGCCTATAGAGCAATGAAGAACAGGGTGTAAAGCTCACTCATACACTATGGAAAAGGGAGGATCCTTTGACCAGACGGGTGTCCTTCCTGGTAGGCAACTGCCCGATGATTGATGTCGGGACGTCGTATATATGCTAATTGCGCGGTAAACTTTGCTTGCGCGATGCAGGACTTTGCGTGACGTCAGTGTGACGCGTAGCTCGTATGTGATGTTGTAGATGCCGCTGCAGGTCGCCTCCCTTTTGTACCATGCTTCACTGGTCTGTGCGAGTCCCATCCAGGTCTTCTGGCGGTTCATATTGAACATTTAATATATGGTATCATTATGATATGTCAGGTTTGCAGCCGGACAAGAAGAGAGGCTTTGTTGCTATTTAGTAGTGGAAAAAAGGAACACTCTACGGCAAACTCAAAGCATTTATATCAATTAAACCAATGACAGGCACTTTCGAATTGTTAAGGGGTCGGTCAGTTACAAAGATGAAGCTAGTTACCCATTCCAAAGCGTAGTAGGTCCCTATGGAGAAGAAAGGGCAAGAAACTCCACAGACACTGTTTTAAATCAAAATATTCTTTCAAAAATATTGGTTACGTCAGTCAATCAATCATTTCAGTTACTCACAAAGCTCATTCCCGTCAGCCATCCTTCACGTCCATATGTCCACGCACAGCGTAGTAACTTGTTTATTGGTCCGTATTTGTCAATCCAATCGGTCGGCGTGTGTCAATAAAAAAATATTTTCGTAATCTCGCGCCGACGCCTATGTTGTCCTATAGAGAATATAAAAAGAAAATGTTTAAAGAAAACGAAGGATAAATATCGGTAAATGTTAATGTAAAGATAGGAAAATAGTGTGTAAAAATATGTATCTGTTGAACGTATGACGCTGCAGCCCATAGGTCAACCACTGCTCAAACCATGGCACACTCACCAACTTCGGAGAGTGTGCCCAAGAACTCCACGACCTCATTCCACCGGCCCCCTTCTACCATCGAACATCTAGGCGCACTGCAAGTTACCATTCCTACCTAGTTGCTATTCCACCAATTCGCACTAAGCGCTTCCAAACATCTTTTATAATGCGCACAGCAAAAGAGTGGAATTCTCTAGCTGCGCCTGCGTTTCCGACCGCATACAACCAGTGGTTCCACTTAAGATTTTGGTTTTGTCCTAAATTCTTTAGAAATTATCCCTAAGAAACCCTATATTTTTTTTCAAAATTTAGGGTGCATGATTATTAAAAGAAAAAAACTTCTTTTTGCATATTTTAATATGAAAATTAATTAAACATAACAACTTAATTGGAAGACTCAGAAGCCGAAGCATTACTTTTGCAGATTTTAGCGGCATTAAGCATGGCACTAATAGGTTCCAAAATTGAGCAGTTGTTGGCCAGCATTCCTAGCTTAGTATAAAGTACTCCGTTGAGGGTTTGATTAGTCAGCCTGTTTCTTTTGTCCGTTATTACGATTTTCAGAATACTGAACAATCTTTCTACTTCAGTATTGGAAGATGGAACTCCTAGTAATCCACTTCGAGGCTTTCGTATAAAAAATTGCCACGGTGGTCTTTCAGGCTTATACCTTATTCCAGTAAAGTTCAGCTGGCATTCTTTTTATTTGTTCCATTTTCAAATATAAAAACAATGAATTCGGATAATACAATTAGTTACTACTTTTTCACGACCGATAGAAAATTAGCAATCGAAAATAATCCATAAATCTTGTTACTAATTTAAGATGTCCTTTAAAACAAAGATAAATAGTACTATCCAAAAGGTACACTAACATTGGTCGGATTATAATACGAAACTAATTTGGGGAATCTCCTAATAGGTAGAGCCATAGAGCATAGAATAAATAGGGTTACCACATCAAATAATTTTTGCCCTAAAATTCCCTAAATCCCTTTCGCAATAAAAAAAACCCTAAGCTGTACATGAAATAAGTAGATTCGCCCTAAAAAAAGGCGAACTCCCTAAAAGTGGAAACACTGCATATAACCCAAATCTCTTCAAAGTGAGAGTGAACAGGCTTCTTCTGGGTAAGCTCACTCCATCGCCGACTTTGTCTCTGTCATCTCTGACCTAGACTAGAGTCAAAAGCAAACACATCTAAAAAAAAACGTTAGTAAAGAGTGAGTCAGAAAGCTAGAGTTAGAAAACAAATTGCCAATCATGAATGCAAACGTCATATTACAACTTTAGGTTTGTGAATAGCCATGACGACCCCATCACAAATAGCACAAAATTCAACTACACTCCAACGATAACGGAAGACTTTCACAGTACATCCACCCCTTCTCCTACGAAAAATTAATAGCAAATGTCACACACGAATAAAATAATCCATTTTAAATAAGCCCTAAACAAACGAAAACTTTTACAAAATAAAATTACCATCGCGTCGCACAACTTATTACGCATCAAATTGAACAATTCAGCGTTACTCAAACTTCTTCCAATTTAGACCCCCTCGGAGTGACACAGCGGATACATAGAATTTTCCACTCAGTATACATGTCAAATGTCTTTGTGATTCTCAAAGTTTACCCCGTCGCAGTGACGGGGCGCAGAAATGATAAATGACAGCGGCTAATAAGAGCCCATCAGAAGTTACTGAATTATTTCAATGATGAAGTTGAATGTAGCGAGCTTGTGTACTGACTTTGAGTTGTGGTGTTGTTTTATTTTTGTGGGGGTTGAGAGAGGGGTATATTGCTATAGGGGGAGACGCTGTGGTTCCATGCACACCTACAAATATTTTGTTTTTAAATTATTTATATTAAAATTTTAATCTTCTTGTAACGGAGTACTGAGAGTGGGTAAATGGGTTGTAGATAACAATTTCAGCTGTTTCCTGTAAGAGAAAGAGAAAATTGGGCAAAGACTAGGTAGTTGTTGATTAGGCATCTTGCTCGAAATCTGTGAAGGTTGTTGTTGATAATAAAGCCAAGAACGACACAGGCCTTTCAATGATGTATGTATGTCTAGTAAATATAGTCCTCCAGTCCGTATTTTGGCCATGGTGGCCAATCTCAACGGAAACTAGCCTTCGGCGCGGGAGATATTATAGTGTACAAGTGTGTGCGCAGACACAGGTGCACTCTCTGTTCCTTCACTCTCATAGTTCGATGGGACGGCAATCCGACACGACCGGAGAGAGATCAGGCGCAGGATCAACGGCTTAACGTGCTTTCAAAGGCACGCGGGTATCATACCGCCGACTTCCAAACTCCGGGCTGTTACTAAGAAATTCCTGATGAAAAAATGCAATAAAACTTTGCCCGACCTGGGAATCGAACCCAGGATCCTACGCTCAGAAGTCGTGCTTGCAACTACGAGACCAACGGGGCACTTCGGGGTTTGTCTAAAAATTAAGTTATGTCATAGTTTTGGCAGCTTCATAGAGTACCTATACCGATAATAAATTAAACTAATCTATACATATTGTCTTGGAATAGTTTTTTGTAATATATGGAAGCAACTACATACTTAGTGCCTTTAAATTTAATACCGAGCCTAAATTATTGAAATGACTTATATCTAGGACGTCCATTTTCAACGAGGCTTGACATTATCCCTTTGCTTGCAAACGAGAATAAAAATAGGCTTAAGCTAAGATCACTTAGGGATATAAAGAAGGAACTGAATGCGGCCTTAATGTCCCGAGACATAGATAAGTGTCCTTAATCTGCCTTTTTTGAATTTATGCATTTCCGTTTTTTTTATTTTATTCAATATGTTTCGTTAAATAACGACCAGAAAAAGATTTAAAGTGTCTTTAGGCATTGTAATGTCCTTGTAGACTGCTGATTTGGTATTGGCCTTTCTTTCACTTCAAATGCTTAGGATTGCACAAGGCTGACGGATGGTTTTTGTGATCAGCAGATTAAGATAAGGACCACATCCTTTGAATGAACTAAACAACTACACACATCAAAAGTGTCTAGGAAACAAGGTATTATAACACAGAAAAATTGCCCCATTGAAAATAAATAAAAATGTCTATTTAGATTGATTAAATAAAATGTTTTCGTATGTGTACATCGACGTAGTACTCTTCTGCTTTTGCATTAATAAAGACTTTTCGTGATTTTTGCTTATATATGCTGGATTTTACAACTTGGTTAATTCTGACATTAAAATGTGATAAAAATAAAAGTGTTTAAAGGTTTTTATTGCGTAAAATAAACCATTAGTAGTCTGTATTTCGCATAACACAATCGCAGCGATTGGCATATTCAATATTGAGTTCATCCAAATTCACGTTGTGGAATGGCCGCGTACGAATATTGTAACAGGCGAAAAAAAAAATGATATGTGTACGGCATCCATATTTGGCAGAGCGCTTCTTTGAAACATATCCCATGCATGCTCAATCGGATTCAAGTCTGGCGATTGAGCAGCGGGCCTAGCATGACGCTGTCTATATCTTCGAAGAATAGACAAGGCTATTCCCATACAAAGTGACATTTCGTTTCTCCATTTTTGACATCGCACCGTAAAAATCCTTCTAAAATCTGTCATTTTGTCTTTCGTTTTACCGATCGTTGTCTAGGTCCTTTTTAATGTAGACTATTTCAGAATAAGGTAGTGAAGACAATTTGATTTTTTAATCGCCATGCTAAAGACGGTAAAAAAAATTTACTCGACGGCCACAAAGTATAAAAACGGAATGGAAAAATGGAATTTTTCACTTTTTGTATGGAAAATGTGAAGAATGAAAACCTGCGTGTTGAGTTTTAGGGGTTTAAGTGTTTCATAAAGGGGGTCGAAATTTTCTTTATTTTTCTGTGAATAAATTACTGAATTTCGTAAAAAGTGCAGTTGACTCTTTCTACTTTGCTGCCGTCGCACTGTCTTCACGAAACGTCATTTTTGTCTATTCTTCCGTCGACAAGACGGTGCTTGTGCTAAGACTGCTGGCCATTGTAAGACGTTGAAATTAGCTGCGGAAAGTGTATTTGCAACAACTCTGGCGGTGTGTGGACGTGCATTATTATGCATAAGCTTCTGCTTATGAAGCACTAAATTGCGTCCGCAAAGGAATTACAATTTCTGATACAATATTTTTAGTGTAAATTTGTGCATGATTGCCTCTGATCCAAATCAGTTCGGTTCTTCCGCCGATCCAAATACCCGCTCATGTCATGATTGTTCCACCACTGTATGCATGGACTTTCTGGCATGATTTTAATAGTCTTGGCATCCAGGGGTCCTCCAATATCGTATACGTCTAGTATCTGGCCTCATACCAAAGCGAGATTCGTCAGAAAAACACAAAACGCCACTCTTCTTCTGCCCAATTTCTGTGTAAACGGGCTCTGCGATTGCGGGGTTCAATAGCTAGTACACGTAGCGGCCTTCGGGAACAGACATTGACTTCATGCAAGCGTTTGCTTATGGTTTATTCGCTTATTAATATCCATGAAGACCTATGAAGCTGCGTAACCAACATTATCGCGGCAATTGTACGATTTCGTCGAGCAGTAATTTGTATGTAACGATTTCGTCTGTGTGTGGTGATGCGAGCTCGTCCTCCACGTCGCTCTGTCACACTGCCAGTGTTGCGGGAATGTGTCCAAAGTCGACTTATAACACTCTGCGTAGTGCCTAGAGCGATTACCACAGCACGTTGCCGAGAACCAGCGTCCACATCCCACGGTTCTGAACATTACTTCTCGGTTCAAATGACGTCTTCTCTCCATAATAACGTTCTTTTGTATTGATTCCACTCAGAGGTATGGCAGAAATTTTACTGATTTGGCCTCAACCCCGTTGCAGGATTATGTAGGAATACGACTTGACAGAAGATTTTCATCTTTTGACCGAAACTCAAAAACCCCTTATAAATGAAGAAATTTCCAAAAAAAAAAAAAACTGATTTTTTGTAATTACTTAGCAGAAACCTGCTTGATCCCTTGACACTTTTGATGTGTGTACACTACCGAAAGATAAGAGCATCTACAGTTTATTATTGTATTATTGTAACTACAACTTAATAATAATTTAAAAAAAAAAACACAACCTTCAACATTATCACACAATCTTTTACATTAAAATAAACAAAACACATAACTTAATAATCTGAACGCAAACTCCATCCATTATTTAAATCCAGTAATAATTCGAGAAAACCAATGTAACGCCATAATGGAATCACTCACCATTCATTTGAGAGACTTCGTCCCAAATAATTATGCTTCAGAGTACTACGTCACAAGTTGTCCCAACTTTCGGGCCCGAAAGAGAAGTTTTTTATTTGTAAATCGCCAATCCGAAAGAAATTAACATTTTTTCTGACATCCAACAAGGATTGCGTTCTTTCATTTCCTCGCTCCTTTGTTTACTGAAAATTAGGTTTTTGTGTTAGTTTTAATAATAAGACTGTTTTTCAAAGTTGGTTTTAAGGAACAGGAAGGTTTTCGCGTTTTACAATTCAAAGAAATTCTTTGAAAAAATCTTTTTTCTTTTTCTGGTACTTTTTATTCGTGGACTGTTTTAGAGTAGATTAAAATCGGATCCTTGAAGAAAATTGACCTTCGTAATGCATGCTTACGGGTAACGATATAAGGTAAGATTAATTTTCAGACTTGCCTTTAGTAATCTGAATCTTAGGTTTTAGTTAGGTATGTACCATGAAATGCCATATAGTTTCGCTCCACACTGATACCATTTATTAATCTACTAGCTTCTGCCCTTCGACTTCGTTCGCGTGGAAATCGTAAGACACCAATAAACTAAAACGACCTATCGCAACGCCCTCCTGCGCTTTTGCTTCGTTTAACGTTCGCTTAACGTTCTTTCTGACTTTTAGACGTTTTGCTCGGCTCCCAAGGGTAGTAGCGTAAGGTTAGATAGCCTATAACCTTCCTCAAGAATTGGGCTATCAAATGCAAAAAATAAACTTTTCGAATCCGACAGGTACTTCCAGTTTTCCGCGTATAAAATAAATATTGAAAATGAGACTCAAATAATTATGTACTTTATACAAATCTTTAATTCATTCATTCATACATTGACACTACAATGCACAGCTTAAACCAATAGGTCTAAAAGCATGATAATTTACACAAAACTTCCATAAATAGCGAAGTAAGTGAGCAAAAAGAAAGGATTTTTGAAAATCCCCAAAAAAGGGCTTAAATCTTTTAATATATAAACGATTGTTTCTACCTATGTCCAATATAGACTTTGAAACCATCCAACTGATGTGCCCCAAACCGGTTTCATAAGAAAGGCAATAATGCGTAAATAGTTTTAGATTACTTTTTTTTGTATTATTTCTTTTTCACCGTTTTTTATTAGAGTAGTAGCACACGCCGGGTATCTGTTAGTAGGGTATAAAGGTTGTATGGAAGTTAGTCATTTTGACCGATGAGAAATCCTATCTGGCACAAGGCTTGTTATTTACATAAATATTATCCTTACAAACATAAAATAATTTACAAAGTTAAACAAAAAAAATATAAAAACACAATAAAAACTTATAAAAATTTGAAGAATTCACATTAACCAGTTTTGTTATACATAAATCCCAGTTATACTTTCCCTATAAAAAAAGTTTTAGAATTTATGTTCTATTTTTTATGTCGGCAACACTGACGAGTCATTTGTTATACAATTAAAAAGTTTGTAGTGGTATTGACACATTTGGTTAATAACATTGGATTATTAACCGAATGTTACTTTGATATAATTAAATATTTTTTGAACGCTATAGAGTTTGTTTTTTTTAACTAGAATTTCATTACAGTGAGCGTATAAAATAATTCCCAGAATTTTTAAATAATAATGTGTAGGTACTGTTTTGGCTAATCAAAATTGTCTCATATTGAACTTTTTTGTAAAGGAAGGCACATTGTTGATAATAACTGGATGTTTCTGAGTACCAAAATATAATATACTTATTCATAAAAAAGGCAAGCAAAGATAACTAGTCCAAGACATTTTATGTAAGTTTAATTTAGTGTAAAAATGTCCCGATGTCCCGATTTCGCCTCTCTATCGACAGGCGAAATCGGCGCAAATAAACGTATTTGCTTTCTAAATACTCATCATGATTCATCCACTTTTCGTAAAAACCATTTTTTTTTTAATTTAAAGTCTGCATTCAAAAGTAAAACAAAATGGTTGCAAAAAATATAACATTTCAAAACTGTGAAAATGGTTCCAGCGTCCTACTAGGTTTTCAGCCAAGCGGGAGCGTCGACTTCCGATCCCACCGACGTCACTTCCGCGCTCCCCCTCGCGGGCGAGCCTTTGTTGACTGAAAATTGTAAAATGCATGTAAATAATAAATCCTTTTGGAAAAATGAATTGTTTTTCCATGCTTGTTTCCATAATTTTTGCTTGTAGATATGTTGATGTGAAGGACTGTGATGTTATTTGTTTACGTTCTGAAATTGGTTCTGAAATTGAAATTTTGAATGAAGGATAACTAGCGACCCGCCCCTGTTTCACTTGGTTTTTAAGACTTGGGAAAATATGAAGATTTCTTTATTCTTTATTATTTAAGTCAAACCTATATGCCTTGAGGGACTCTTAGCTGAATAATAACAGCCGCACGGATCGATCGAATGTTAAGCTACGTTTGCCGCGGTCAGTTCGTGGATGGGTGACCATCCATTACATATTGAGAAGCCTCTGGCCTCTGGGAGCACGTTAAGCCGATGCGTTGGTCCCGGCTGCCAATCGTAGATTATTGAAAGTCGGTACGGGTAGTCAGAAGCCCAAAAGTCTGACAACCCGTCCTACCAATGGGTATCGTGTTACCCAGTACCTGGGTTGTGGAGGTCAGATAGGCAGTCGCTCCATGTGAAATACTTGTATTTAACTGCATTCAGTTAGATCGGATGCTGACCCCAAAAATTGGGAAAGGCTGGGCAGATTGATTTTATGACACATAAACTTTCCGGGAAAGAATCTCGAAATTATGTTGAAAGCTGTATCAAAATCCCGCGTCGTTTAGTAGAAAAACGCGGTCACACAGACAGACACGAAAAGAGACTTTAATTTGTAATACCTATAGCTTGTATAGATCAGTACCAACTATTATTAGTTCTGTATAAATGATAATGATAAATGATTATATTTCTATAAGTGAGTTTGTACAAACACTTTTACACGTCAATCATAATTTAAAAACTAGATGAGGTCGGCGTTTCATATCTGACTACTCTGAGAAAAAAGGCCGAAACAAACTCAGAGGCCACAGTCTCTTTGAAAGTCCAGACATAATCTTGGTCAGATCACGTGAAGACCATGTAGATTTGTGTCTGAAATAGTCTTTTGAGGAAAAACCACACAGATTGAGTGGACCTGTCCAGTCAGTGCACGCATGTGTCAGTAATCGTGCAGCTCCACTCAAACTTAAGGAGCTTAACGATTCGGTGAACAATACCAAAGAAAGGACATTTGGGTAGGCCGCATAAATTACTCAAACTGCCAGACCATGATTAAGGCGATTAACACACTGCCACGCACCACGCAGCGTAGCGCGTGAATGCGTGTTTTAACGTTGCCTGTAGGTATCTCCGTTTGTATAGGAAACACGCACAGTCCAACACACAGAAAACGCATCCACGCGCGTTCATTGTAGGTGCGTTGACACACAACATGCAGCGTGATGCGTGGCAGTGTGATAATCGCCTAAAACTAATTGAGAAGAAAAAAAGGATGACCCACGTAATCTTTACATTCACAATAACTAAAGTAATATACTATATCACAAAGTAAATATTCATGTCAATGTATTTATGTGTATGTAATGGAATTTGAAATGTTGCCTATTCATCGCATTATGATGGATTTTTATGCCGTTATTGAAGTTCTATTTTTTGATGGCATTTCAAAAAGGAATTTTCAATCTACAGTCAGGTGAAAATTATAACTTGATGCAATGCATCAGAAAATAATTGGATCATTATTATTTTCTACTAGGTTTTGCCCGCGGCTTCAACCGCGTGGATGTTGGAAAATGTCCCACGGGAACGTATTACCGGGATTTAAAGTACCCTATGTGTTAATCCAGGTTCTAAACTATCTGTGTGCCAAATTTCATCCAATGTTTCCGCGGCGCTCGCTGGTAAAGCTCCCAGTCAGTATGTTTTTTTCCGACATTTGCAACAATCATCGTCATATTTCTGCCAATTCATACAAAACCTTCATGAATTAGACACTTAAACCTTCATCATGAATCACTTCGTTCATTGATGAAAATCGTATAAAAATCCGTTCGGTAGTTTTTAGATTAATCGCGGTCAGACAGACAGATGAGGTGGGGGGACTTTGTTTTATAAAATGTAGTGATACTTGTTTCTGTAATATTAATTACCATCAAACGGGGTGAATAAGGATGCAGGGGTGAACCGAGACGAAACTTAAAAGGGATTTTAACATTGATATTATATATTTTGTTGCCAAAAAAAGCTCTAATGTGTTTACCGTATTATAATTAACGATTAAGTGCCCTTGTTGGCAATAAACTATATTATTTCAATGTTAAAATTCCCTTCGATTCACCCCTGCATCCCTATTCACCCCGTTCGACGGTACTGAAACAAATATTATTGCACCAATTACCTCTTTTTTTTTTTTTTTTGGGTGGGAATTCATCAAATGACCTCTCCCGCTCTGGGCGGAGCGGAACTAAAACCCACCCGTGTTCCTTCAGTTGCCTGTGCGCCAGGGCCACGGTAACTCTTTCGAACAATCCGCGACCCCGGCAGGCATCGGCCCTGTCGGACCCCGTCAATTATGCTGACAACTCTTTGAGGCGCGCGTGGAACACAACGCGCCGTCGACCCGGGCCTGGTCCTTACCGGACGGCGAGCTGCCCATTGCTCGCCGTCCGCAGGCCCACGCCTACGGTGGCCGGGAGTCGGCTATGGACTCCCGACGCCCAGGGTGTCTCCTCCTGCGGCGACTAGGGGCGTGAGGGCGCAATGATTGCCTCTCCCTCACGCGCTCCGCCTCCTCCTTCGCGAGCATTACTGCTTCGCAGAAGGAGGTGACTGCTTCCCATTCTCTCTCGCTCCGTACTATGGCCTGAACCAGGGCCGGACGCGAGAGATCGCCGCCGCCGATCGCCGCCACGAGGACACGGCGGTGCTCCGCCCAAGCCGGGCAGACCTCCACCGTATGCTCCACCGTGTCCTCCGGTCGATCCACACAATGCCAACACCCGGGCGTTTCCTCCCGCCTTATCCGAAACAGGAACCTCCCGAAACACCCATGTCCGGTGAGGACCTGCGTCAGGCGGAAGGTGAGGACGCCGTGGCGCCTCTCAAGCCACTCCTCAAAGAGGGGACTTACCGCCGCAATTGTGGCGTGCCCAGCACCAATTACCTCTAACATTCTATTATTGCAAGTCATTTTCTGTCTAACAAAACATGACACCATAAACAATATTTCCTTTATGTCCCATATCTTACCTTTTTATTATTTCACTACCAAACATCAAAACTTCAACACTTTCCTTAACAACCGACCCACCGGCAAGGCAAATCGTATATCCTTAAAATTGCAAAGAAAAGAAAAAGCTTCTTTCGCAGGTAACCAAAAACCTTCCAGAACGTATGGTCATAACCTCCAATAAAGTTTATCGCGGCTTGGAATGGGCCGACAATGAAAGCCGTGGTCGAACCGTGGCCGGACCGTGGCCGGGCCGTGGCAGACCGTGCGCCATAAAAACTAGCCGTAACCCTCGTCCGTCCGCTTTACTTCACAAACGTGGCTAAATAATGGAAGGTTGTTGCGGTAAGGGTTGGCACGTGAAATGATGCGAAGTGACGAATGGAATCAGGTGACTTAAACATTGTGTTGAATATACTTTATCAGATCATCAGAGGCATTGATCTTCACTCTTATGTTTTCTGAACTATGTGCTAAGATTCTAACTGAATGAAAACAAACAAACAATATTTCATCATCACAAGCCGATGCAGTCCACTGATTGACAATGGAGTCCACCCAGCCTGAGTTATTTTTATCCTGAGAGCCTAGACCAAGTCGCATTCCATCCGTGTTTGCTAATTGAGTCGAGTTTGTTTTTGGATTTCTTCTTCAGAGTAGTCAGATAGGAAACGGCGATCTCATCTAGTTTAAAAAATATGTTTGACGTGTAAAAGTGTTTGTACAAACCTACTTACAGAAAATCATTTATCATTTATAATGAGACACAATTACTTTTCTATTGATATCGAACTTAATAAGATCGATCGACAGATGGAAAAGTCAATAATGCATTTAACTGACAAAAGATACCGAATAGCTTAGGACAATCTTGTTGGAAGTCCTTGCAGAAGTATTTACGAAATGCTTTTAAAGCGATTGCCACGTGTCTAAGCCCTCTGTTCACATTGATTTAGATTGAAATAGTAGAAAAAATGTAATGAATTTATAAGCAGTTCTTTCACTCGCAATTCTACACGATTTGACACTGGCTGAAGAAAACGATTGCCTCCATTTTTAAACTTCTATTCATATTTCAGCCACACTTTGTTTTTTTTAACAACCCTGCAATCATAACGCTTGCTCGAACAACAATAGAGCATGGAGAATAGAGCCTCAGTGAGCAACTCTATGACATTGCCGAGTATTTTATGTGTTGATCGTAACCTGGTTACGACTGTGACATTTCCTTATGGGTAAGCAGAGATGGCTAGCTTCATTTATTCTTTATAAAATACTTACATAGGTGTAGACTTTTAGTATCTGTATCATCCAGATACTTATTTTCATACATTTGTCAAGATCTTTATTTGATTCCAAATACGCGAATTGGCAAAATTTGTATTTTCGTCGCCCATTCTGTTCCATAGGAAATTAAGAACTGACATTCAACTCATTTTATTGTTTGACTTTAAAAAAGTGCCTACTTAGTAAATATCAAGTTGGCACATACAAAACTACAAATTGGTCTAATTGAAATAAATGATTGGATTTAGATTGAAGAATTTGCTGTATGATTAAATGCTAGGCGTACTGTATATATGGAGTGATTTCACAAATAAGGCTTCACAAATGAGTACACTACTACAGAGATGTTTAGGCCCTCGAATGACGTTGACAGGTAAGCGCTGTTGGTAAGCATGTTTGCAATTGTTTTGTGAAACGTCACTTGAAATGTATTATAAAAAGAAAGATGGCAGCGTTAGTTCCAAAATAATCATGTAGCGCGTTACCTTTAAATCTTATGTGATTCGTTGTGATTATTTGTTTATAATAATTCCTTTTTGCCGGAGCCACTCGATAAAGGGTATTTGATTCATCGATGACAATGAATAAAGACATTTTGAATTTGGAACAAGCACGAATTATACGAATTATGTACAAAAAATAAATGAAACTTGCTGAAAGTACCTACTGGCTGGCTAAATGGAGCTATACAATTAAATTAAATAAAAATATCGTACTCAAATTGAAAACTGTTCTAATTTCACTATAAATTTTAAACGTTTATATTGAATCCTTTATGCTCTTAGTACCGATTATTTAATAAAATGTGATAAATATAAATACTATACTACTATTTATTTTCTCGCAGTCATAGGTAAAAAATAGAGTAAACAACACGTTACTCGGTCCTTGTATCCCTCGCTCCGCTCAGAATCCTTCACTGCTCTCGGGATCCAACTTAGTCCCTCGAATTAAATTCCCTTTTATTCACTTGTTGTATTATAATCTACTATTATTTCAGGCGACGCAGGCCCATAGAACCTTACCCTTAACTTACATATTTAAATCATATACGAGGGCTGCACTAAAAGTATCGGGAATGGAATATTTCCACTGTTCCTGTCATATTAAAATATTTTTAATTGAAAACTCCTTGGTTTTAAAAATCGAATACCATTTATTTATTTAAAAAAAGATTCTCGGTCTTGTCACAAGGTTTTGTCAAACTTGTTTAGTCGTTAAGAAAATGGAATTGACTCGAGAAAATTCAAGAGCGATGATTTATTATGACTTTCGAAGTGGTTTAACACAAAAACAGTGTGTTGACCGGATGGTTTCTGCATTTGGTGATGAAGTCCCATCCAAAACATCAATTTATCGCTGGTTTGCTGAATTTCAACGTGGAAGTGTCAAGCTCAGTGATGATCCCCGTCAAGGTCGTACAAAAACTGCAGTCACCCAAGAAAACGTTGATGCTGTGCGTAAGCTGATTGAGGAAGATCGACATGTGACATACCGCGAAATTCAGGCAACTTTAGACATTAGCATGAGTCAAATACAAATAATCTTGCATGAAGAATTAGGTGTAAAAAAGTTGTTTTCCCGATGGATACCGCATTCGCTCTGTGAAGAGCAAAAAGCGGCTCGCGTTACTTGGTGCGTCAGAACTCTCGAAAGATTCCACGCAGGATCCTCAAATGCTGTATACAACATCGTATCAGGTGACGAATCCTGGATATAAGCGTACGAACCCGAAACAAAACACCAGTCACGAGTTTGGGTGTTCGAAAATGAGTTAAAGCCAACAAAAATTGTTCGTTCACGGAGTGTTGCAAAAAAAATGGTGGCCACGTTTGTCTCCAAAACCGGCCATGTTACGACTATTCCTCTTGAGGGACAAAGAACGGTTAATGCAGAATGGTATGCTAGCATTTGTTTGCCACAGGTCGTTTCTGAACTCCGTAAAGAGAACTGCAACCGCCGCATCATCCTCCATCACGACAATGCGAGTTCTCACAACGCGCACAGAACAAAAGAGTTTTTAGAGCAAGAAAACATAGAATTATTAGACCATCCGCCGTACAGCCCCGACCTAAGCCCTAATGATTTCTATACTTTCCCTAAAATAAAGAATAAATTGCGTGGACAGAGATTTTCATCACCTGAAGAAGCTGTGGACGCCTACAAAACGGCCATTTTGGAGACCCCAACTTCCGAATGAAATGGTTGCTTCAATGATTGGTTCCATCGTATGGAAAAATGTGTCAAATTTCGCGGAGAATACTTCGAAGAGCAATAAATACATTTTTAAATAGTAATGTTGTGTCACTTCCTTGATTCCCGAAATTTTCAGTGCCGCCCTCGTAAACAAACTACATCCATTCTAAATCTTCATCATGTTAGATTGGATGGGAGATTTATATATGTTTGTAACAGCTCTTCTCCTTCAGTAAATAAAAAAACCAACATAGTACCGTCTATTGACAATGAAAACTAATCTCGAAAATGGGCCAACATTTTTCAAAGTTTGATAAAGGTATCTCATCTCCTAAGTCGGTTCTTTCTTAGAATTATAATGAAAAGTCTTGTGATCTTAAAGACTTATTTGAGATAAAGTTCACTCAGCTTATGCGATGCGCGTACAAAGAAAATTAACATACAGATAGTTTGAGAGACGTGGCTTTGGATCTTGGTCTTAGATTTAGGTTTTTATGAAGGTCTGTATAGTATGAAGGTTATCGTGGGGCTGATTAGAAACAAGTTTAGTTAATTTAAAGTATAAATATTTTTTATTAAAACCTTCCCGAACTGTTAGGATAGAGACCTGTGGCACCCCCTTTGAAACTAAAACACTTTGAAGAAAGAAAGAAAAGAAAAGAATAATAGTTTTATTTGTCACAGAAACACGTGCATACAAAAAAGATAATTAGCTCTGGTAATAATGTAAAATAAAAACAAACAAAATATAATAGATCTATAACCACGAGAAAAACACAGAAATAGTCGACAGCTGCACGTCATGACTGTGACAAGAAGGCTTCCAGTCAGCATAATGCTATAGGGGACCCACAGCACAGCGCTGATTTTCAGTGGTTACCCAAAAATTACGTATGGAAACCAAGTCAGGTTTAATGATTGGTACTATAATTAAAAAAATAAAATCATACAAACATTAAGCACTAAGAATACACACACGCAACCACACACACAACCAATTATATGAATAAATATGATTAAATAGCATAAAAATGTATTAATCTGTAGGCATTGTCTTGCGAGCATAAATAATGTACCCACCCGTACGTATTACACACGAATATCTGTTGTTTTGTCCTTTGGTTGTTTCTACACAAACTAAATTTAATCAAGCCTGTACACGTAATATTACAATAAGAAATATGTATCCGACATTAGTGGGTTCACTGCACCGCTATGCATACTGAACAGTTTTATATAGCATATTATTATTACATCAGCTGTTTAGTAAAATTATGTATAACAGAACGTTGATTACCTTGGTCAATTAAGATTGCTCAGCGTGGTGTCTTGTTATTATACATACTTTTAAAGTGATGTTGAGATATTTTCATTAGCAGTCCGGAGTTTGGAATAATTTGTACGCGGTTGTTGATCATGGATCACAACAGAACAACAGCACCATAATTGCATAACACACTATCAATCACAATCTGAATAATTTTGAAGCTAATCCATTTTGAAGCTAATCCATTTTGAAGCTAATCCATTTTGAAGCTAATCCATTTTGAAGCTAATCCATTTTGAAGCTAATCCATTTTGAAGCTCATCCATTTTGAAACTAATCCATTGCTTCGAAAATTTGAAAAAATTGTCTCCTCAACAACGTAAATAACGCAATGAATGCTGTTGAAGTGTCAAAATTAAAGCTATTCCTACTTTTAGTGTGCTACCCCGCTGGACAGAATGGAAACAGCTGGAAGAGGCCACGACGGCAAATCAAATCAAAATATTTTATTTCACATAAACCAACATGGGCACTTATGAAACGCCAGAAGCTAGGTGCACGGTTCCAATTGGTTGTTTCCTATGGAGAAGAGCCGGCAAGAAACTCCACGGTTACTCTTTTAAAAATAAGGGGCTTTTACAATGTTTCTAATTACAGTGTTGATAGATATGGGAGGATAGTGTAGGCATGTCAACAAGTAACAGGTACTATACAAAATATAAAAAGGTCCACAAATCTACAGTCTACAAGTTAGGCCTATAACGTTCTCACATTCACAAAATATAGAAGAATATAGTTAAAAATAAATGCCTATTTAGACCAAATGACATGATTGCCATTACAACTGTAACAAATCTGAATCAAAATCCTGTCTACAAAAGCCATAAATAAGGAGTTGAAATAAGAATCTGAGGTATCGGTATGTCAAATAATGAGATTATGTCAAAGAAGTAAGTAAAAAGAAACTAAAAACTTCGTAATTTGGGAACAGTAAATAGACATCTACTTAGTGATGCCGTTAATGTGGTACCAGGGAAGCCAGCCAGGGCGGCTGCGTCTTAACCGAAACTGATTGTCGGGTGAGTACGCAATCGTCGCACTCGTTTATTAGAATATGACATAATCGCATGACCAATCAAGTAGCTTATTTAAACGATCGCGTAATCGTGTATTCGCGGGACAGCCGCTTCCGGTTAGGATGCAGGGTACGTGACACAGAACACGCTGATCACTAACCGGGAAATACAAGGTGTATCTAGTATAAGTTTAAAACCCTAATAATGTTAATCATGTTTTGTATCAGTAATAAAGTTTCATAATAATCATCATGGGTTGCTCCCTATATCCTAAATGGGACTTTTACATGTAATTGGCGGGGCTTGCTGTGCGCAGTGAATATAACTACCTCATAAGCTGACCCTATCGAGAAATACGGGAATTATCACAACAATTTTATGATGAAGGTAACTTTCCCTGAAGAGTTAGGCAGAGGGTGTACTGTAGAGGTTGTCTGCATGTGTCAACCTTATGTTGACTGGCTGGATATATATTATCGTTGGTTTGCCTCGAACAGTCAAGCAAGTTTAAAAATAAGATTCTATAGGAAAAGTGATGGTAGTTTGTTTAATAAGTAGACAGGCAGAGCTAGGGCCTGCCGGTGTATAATTCCTTGATAAAATATAATTTGATTCTAAGGAGTACTGCGTGTATTGCTTTATCTTTACGATCCCTTAGTTATTGTTAGGCACACGTAGGACTCCCACAGTACCTATATTTCACTCACGTGCCGTCAGTTATTTTTAAATCCCATGTCATAAGGAGCGAGCCTATTGCCATCAACCGGGCACACTCTGGAATGCTCCTGATAAATTCCTAATAGGAAATCTCAATAACACTTTGCAATAAAGATTTGTTAAAAAATAATTAAGGTTTTTTCAGTCGATTTCTGGCTGAAATAGCTCTATCCACTTTAGATGTCTTATTGAAATAATAATAACTAATATTTTAAATGTGAAAGTAAGTTTGTTAGTTACGCTTTCACGCCAAAACTGTTTAACAGATTTGGATGAAATTTGGCACATGAGTAGACCATGACCTGAAAAAGTACATAGGCTACTTTTCATCCTGGATCCCAGACGAATTCGCAGGCAACAGCTAGCAGAAAATCTCAATAACACTTTGCTCGACCTGGGAAATGAAAATTAACGATTTGATAAAAAAGAATTAAGGTATTGCTCAGACGATTTCTGGTTCAAAAAGCACTACCCACTTTAGATGTCTTATTGAAATAATCGAAATTAATATTGTTTTAATAACATTGCTGGGTCAGACATCTGCCCTGATCACAAGTCTGTCTGTGGTGTAATCGCAACTCGATCCATCCCAATTCCATTTGGAGATCAAATACTATCTCCAGTTTTCGTTGTAAAGTTATAGGGTGTAACAATTCTGTATTTGAATTTTTCGTTTTTTATTGGAACGAAGTTCCTTATCGCACGGTACGTACTTGGCGAATGGGGCTCGACGAAAAAAAGTGTAAGAGTTTTCCGTCATGAAGTTCTGTCACGACCCTTTCTTTAGTGTAGATGGTTATTCATAGCGCGTATGCTATTTATTGGCTGTGCCCAGTCATAGGTTCAAGGCAGCCAGTAAGTTTGCACCGGCTGCGCAGGTAGTTCTTTTTTTAATGTGCATAATTTATTTTTAATTTATTACGATGCTCTTATTTTTTATAGCCAATTAATTGACAAATTGACAAAAAAACTACGAACGGAACTTCGATCCAACCGAGTGTTCCACGACACTCACGCATTTTGGTTTTTACAAGATGTAAGGGCAAGCCCTTATATGTAATGGCGAATGTTAATAAAATAAATGCTAATGTTTCAAGAAAGTATTTAATAGTAAACTGCACTAAATTAATGTAATAAAAAATGTTATAAAATGCTGATGTTGTGCGAGCTCGATGTAAACCGAAGACTCACGTACTTGCGTCCGTGATGATACTACATTTTCTTATTTAACAATATTTGCAGTATCTTGTAACTAGGCCAAAGTACAATGTGCGGTTGCTGACCGTACACAAGGAGTGATTGTAGAGTAAATAAGTAAGTTTATATTTTATGTTATACGATAGTAAAAAGGCCGATAAACTGCATACTAGGAATTGGTCATCGCTGTTTGCAACGAAATTGAGGATTTTTCTGTTAAGGCATCAGCAAAAAAAGTCAAAACAAGTTTAAATTGTCTCATGTACAAAAATGGTTATTCATTATTTATTCAAAATTCTCATTCTCTCAATTTTACCGGCTACATTTTTTTTTAAAGAGGTTTTGAAGGTGGGTAGGTGCTTACTGCTGTTATTGTTATTTTTATGTGCTTGACCAGTAAATTTTACACATTAGCACTTCAGTTTTATTAAGTGTAAGTTTTATCGTACACGTGTTATTACTTACACTTACAGTTCACACAGCTGTTATAATATCATTTACATACTTATCAAAACAGTTTCAATGTTGTATAGGTCAGATAAATCTATACAGATAATAATATTAAGAAATACTAAATCGATGTTTGATGCCAATCAAATTCAACAGCTCTCACTTACAATATTAACCGACTTACAAAAAAAAAACAATTCCTCAACCTTTTCATTTTAATCTAACAAAAAAACAATATTCGATAAAATCAATACCTGAAATCCATAACGTTCCCCAATTTACTACTCGATATAAAAATTACGAACCATCCTGTATATAAAGCACCTGCGCTCGGATCACGTTCTTATTAATTCTACGGAATAGAAATTGGATTCCCTTATTGGAGCAACGATTATTCCAATGGTTTTCATTTCGATTCGCGCGTCATCGCATAATTTATTCCGAGTATAATTGAAGCGGGATCCCGTGCGTTTTCGTCAATACTTTTGATTATAATCTTTTGGGAATTAGCTTTTGGTGGGTAATAAATTAGTCTGTGAAATCTTTTAATATGTATATGATCTGACCATGATTATGTCTGGACTTTAAAAGAGAATATTATGTTTGTTTCAGCTTTTTCTCAGAGTAGTCAGATAGGAAACGCTGATCTCAACTCGTTGAAAGTATATGATTGATGTATAAAAGTGTTTGTACAAACCTACTTACAGAAATAAAATAATTTATCATTATAGACTGATATTATAGTTACTTCTTCTAAAGGTAATTCTTATGGAGACCCTCCTAGGTCAGTTCGTCCTATTAACTAAGTAAAATTAAAAAAGATTTACTCCGTGTCGGTACCTACATACCTATAGGTACGCGGATTAGTTCTTCTAGACTCCTACCTAAATAAATTGGACCTGATACTTAACAGTTATATTTTAAAGCTTAAATCAATTAGCAAAGATGCAAACAACATTATAAAAATAAACCGATTCTTTTACAAAAGGAACACGTTTCCTTTCATCACCATCACTAAAACCCTTTTTAAGTATCATAACAGCTGCCCACGTGTTTCCCTTTTGCCATGAAGTTCTATTAACAGAAGGTTTATAGTCCCTAGGGTATTGATAATGCCTAAGGCACACAATACCTACCTAAGTGAAAGTATGTATGTTCTACTGGATATTTTAACCGACACTGCCGCTCGCGCCCCGGCCTGTTATCATTTAATTGGTTAAATCATTCTGGTGTCTTCGATTGGACGTTCTTTCTTTCTTAAGAGGCGAAGCATTTTTAAGTGAAGCTCTGGGTCCCTGGCCAAACTGAAGCGACCGAGCGAGCGGAATGCGGGACGCGATTGCGTGCGACTATTGTTTTAATGACTAGAAAGTCACACGACTACTCGCTTTATTTTTGTTTTATGAATGGCATCTCGTAGTTGACTTTAAGAGGTCGTGACTACTTAACCGGACTATCCTGTGGCTGCCTTAAGCGAACTCAGAGCCTCCAGCCAGGGGTGAATTTCTTATATTACTCAGCGACTGCACGCTAAGGGTACCTCCTGTGGGGTCCAGACTTCGGCTTAAGGCGTCGCTGGGGGGAGGACAGTAAGATGGGACAGGCTGGATCGAAATTGGATAATAATTATTATTAGGCAATTTAAAACTACAGGCTCAGCTACGGCGTGGGCTGGCACTTCCTCGAGCAAGGGTCGACTAATCGTTCGTTGACACAATCGGCGACAGAGAATTTCGTCCCGCATCTCGCTCGCTCGCTCGCTTCCTAGAACTTAATTAAACAAACAGCCCACCTATAACAGTAACTGCAATACCTCGTAAATAACGTCCTCCTAAAACGTGTTTTACGTATTCTACGTGCTAGAGCACCGTGCCCGGAACTCAAAAATAAAATTGAAATGTTTCATACGTACCACTTTTCAACTATATGCCTTAGGCATTGGGATAAAAGTGGTCAACCATCAACTTTGTTGCGTGATCCTTAGCTCATGCAGCACCTCTTCAAGACCATGTTGGACCTTCTGTTTCTAATGTCCTGTGGTTAAAGTTCTCAGATTTGGTCTCAATTCTATACTAATGAGGTCGCGTTAGCACCTCGATGAGGTATAATGGTATAGCGTAGGTGTCGAAGGGGGTATAAGAAACCATTTCTATACGAATTTCTGATAGAATATTCCTTCAAAAGGTATACAATGCCTGTAGGTGTGGATTTGTTTGGGGGAAATAATTATTTTTAGGTATTGAATTGTTACCTGCGTACATAATATAATCAGTAAATGGTTAGAGGTAAGGTCCGACCCAGATCTCGGTCTCGGTCTCGTTCTCGGCGAATATTTTAGGAGAACCTCGGCCGAAGCCAAGACTATGCGGCACTCGGGTACTTAACTTATGGTTTTTAAAATTGCCGCGCGCTCTTTCTTAGTCGGCTAGTGAGCGGGGGTCAACTGTGATTGGCTAAATGAAAATATGTGCCGATTAACGACAAGACAGCTAACAAATTCTTGTCGGCACCACTAACAAGTGTCGCATGTGCGCAGCTGTTTAGTAGGGCTGGGCAGTTGTACTTATGATGAAAGGAAACACAATTTGAAAGGGCACAACGCTGAAAAATTATTATTCTTTGCCTACAATATTACATTGTTTGACTTTGATCATTAATTTTTTGAAGGGAAAACTTCTTTAGCCTCGTTGTGATATGAAACTCGATGAAACGAAAAAGCGACATTGAAAAGAGGCAAACACATACATCTATAGGATTTAACGTGCGAGGGAATGAGATAGAATACATTAGACCACATTTTTGAAGGTTTCATTTTTATCGCGTGTGAACTGCACACATTTTTTACTAAAGGCATGTCTTTCAATGGTATTTCTTTGTTGTTTTTGGTATTTTATCATTTCTCGGTGTCTGTGCTGACATAAATAAATTAGTCCCGTTCGGGCCTTAGTTGGAGGTGTATATTCAACGTCGAAGTTACTTCATCACCCTAAGGTTGAATGTCTCCTACACGTCATACAACGACAAGGTCTACTTGTCTATGTGACAGTTGCTTAGATAGTTTCAACCGTAGTGAAGTTACAGTTTACTGGGAATTATTGACAAAAGTGGTAGGTAAGTCAATTACGAGGTCGACTATACCGTCACACAACACACACGTAGGTACACTACATCAGTTTATTCAAATTCAAATTTATTTATTTTGGGACAACTAGATCGAAAGAATGAATGAATGATGGATGAATGATGATGATGATGATAGTACCTAAATACAATTTAAAGGACAACACTCCTCAATACATTTAATTTTATGCACAAAATGCTCCTGTGCTGAGACACCCCGCCTCGCCAAGATAACCAATAGGGAGGATACCTCCCTAAAAGATCATCAGACGAACAAAATGCCTCAACACAGGTGTACGTACATCTTCAGCTATAGTTTTATGTAAGTTCTCAAGACCCAGCGACATATCAACTCAGCAGACCTCTTAAAAATGTAAGTTTGAAAGATGCTTTCCAAGACTATAACAAATTGAGTATTACAAATTGTTCGGTATTACAAATTGAGTAAATTTGTTGCAAAGTTGCATTCTAGTATTTATTAAAGACTAGAGTTTTGTTGGACTAGAGTATACCTGCGCCCTAATTACACACTATCTATCACAATCTGAATCATTTTGAAGCTTATTGCTAACCCATTGGTTCATATGTTTGAAAAAATTGTCTGCTCAACAACGTAAATTCCGCAATGAATGTTGTTGAACTGTCAAAATGAAACCTATTCCTACTGTTAGTGTGTTACGTAATTACCCCGCAGGTGTAATTGAAATAACAGAAAACCTGTTAAGGGTTCATTGTCCTCGTTTTTAGGGTTCCGTACCCAAAAGGTGCCAACAGCAATCTATTTGTAAGCCTCCACTGTCCGTCCGTCTGTCTGTCAGCGAGCTGTATCTGATGAACCGTAATCGGTACACAGTTGAAATATTTAGAGTATGTATTATTTCTATTGGCACTAGAATAAATTATAAAATATAAAAAGTTAAAAATCGAAGAGGAAACATGAACGTGTTTGAAAAAAAAAAGTTAAATATTCTCCGGTGGTACGGGACTCTTCGTGTGCGAGTCCGACTCGTTATAAACAAATTTCATAATGGGACCAAATCTAAAATGGTGAAAATTTTTAACTATTTTACAAAAAAAAAAACGACAACCAAAAAGAAAAAAGTAAAAAAAAAATTGGGCTCGGTGTCTTTGGTCTTCTATTTTCGTTTTTTGCCACCGATTAACAATTTTTTTTTTGGATTAGCAGTTTTTTTTTTAAATTGTGATACCTATCTATCCCATATAAATTCTTATACTACTACTGGCTCTATAAATATCAGTGACAAGAAGTTATGATAACACCATCAACATTCACTAAATAGAAAAAATACGTATTATTAAAGCTAATTCAAAAACTACCCAAGCCGAGTTAATAAAATGTATACGGGACCACCGCGCAAGCTTACTCTAACAAAAGAAAAATATTTTTTTAAATCGGTCATAAATTGACGAAAAAATCGATGACAAAAAAGAGATATAAAAAAAAACTTACATACGAATTGAGAAGCTCCTCCTTTTTTAAGAAGTCGATTAAAAAATAGCTGTTCCCTACATTTTGTCGAGATATGCAAACATAAAATAAATATGTATGAACATAAATATATTATTTTTGCGATTTCGGTGTTGGTCCCATAGCAAAAGGTTCATAATGATGAGTAAGATGTAAGATTTAGGATTACTAAAATGATTGAAACCTCAAACCCCGTCACCAAATAATTTATAAAACTCTTTGAAATACAAAAATATCCATTCCACTGGCTAATACATGCTTGATTAATGTACGAATGTACTGAGGCGTAATAATACTCAATTTAAAAATACATTTGTTCAAATTAATAACGCTTGAGCGATACGAGTTCAAAGGAGAACAGACATATGCATATGTGAAATAATTGAGCAGGCTCCTTTTAGCACCAGACGATATAATTTGAACGGGCGGATGGGCAATTCGAACTCTTTTACATGTCTAGCGTCGCCATTCGCCCATAGTCCGTCTGTCACTCGATTTGACTGCGTCTAGCCATTACTATTTTGATAGATCTAATATTTACGCTGTCCATACTCAAGGATGACGGTTCCATGCAACGGATACTTCTTGCAATGTGTCGTTCTCATTTCAATTCGTCCCTAATCAATAGAGAGACGATAACCGGGGGGGCCCTCTAAAAGTCCGTCAACGAAAATACGGGCCTGTCTGAAAGTAGTTCGATACATCGGAATGAACCCAATTCCCGATTAATTAACTTTTTCGCACGGGCAAAAACACATCGGGAGTAAGGAAACTGTCGAAACGTGTTGTCATCCATTCTTAATTCGGGGCCCGAAGTAATCTTATGTCCATAGGTGATACGGAGTAGGAAACGCCCGTAACATCGGCCGAAATTACTGATTTTGTGCTTTGAGTAGACCCCCTGGCACGTAAACCTTTTAAGTATGCATGAACGATTTGGAACAGTTTAAAACTTGATAAGTTAGTGGGCAACGCGCCACTGTTGACAGTGAATAGTTTGTGTTCACAAAAATATGTTGCTAATATGCTACATTAAATTCATTTAATGAACGTCGTCATCCAGTTCATGCTGGATGAGATTTATTTAGAAACAAGCATCACCTTTGTACCTATTTTTCTGTTCTTTCTTCTTGTCTGTTTGTATAAATATGTATTACGTACATAAATAAAACAATACATAAACATCATACCCTAACCTTCTATCAGATTTCTTTATTTTAGTATCTTAGTGCATGTTGTAAAGAGCGATTGCTATCATTCTCCACTCATGTAGGCTCTTGAATCTTAGAATTAAAGTGTTTATACTAAACTAGATGAAGCGTGAGGAATAAATCCCCATAAAGTACAAAAACAGACCATCATAACTCATTATTAACAATACCTATCTAAACAGATTAAACACACAAGATTATCGTGTTGACCACTAATATATCTTTAAGTAGATAGAATGGAAGCAAAGAAAACAATTTATATATTGTGTGAGGTGAATAAAACATCAGTTACCGAGAAATATTACACATATAGCCAGATTAATGGTGCTAAGAGAAGACGGCCATTTTGAACTGGGAGCGTGGAAGAAATATAATTGTTTAATGTACCACTAATGAGATAATAGGGCTTATGTCTTTTGTATATTTGTATGAATAGGAACAGAACTTAGGGCGATATATACGAGCATGTTATTATTATGAAATGTTTCGACGACGTTTGTACTCTTGGCTGATTTAAGATGAGCAACCTAGATAATGATTATACGTATTTGGACATCAATATAATTATAAAGTTGGTTGAAACTCATCCAGGGCTAACACTTAGATCGAAAAATCTAACAATACTGCAAACTTATCCAAAATCTTACACTAGTCGATTTGAATTGACTACTAAATGAGGTGTCCATTTTAAAAGGGCAATCACTGTATTAGGGGTAGTATAAAAAGTACAGGCAGACCAATAGTTAAATAATCGTCAAAAAGGATGCATGTCTATAAAACATCATGTTCGTGAACGGGCGCCGTCGGTTGAGACTGGTCATCTCTTTACTGTCAGGGCTTATTTTTAATCTTATATTTTGAATTGTTACTTCGTCTTTTTTTTGTTCTCACGTGTAGTAGCAACAAAAATAATGTACCCAGAATTTTGTAATATGTCCTTGGAGTTTCTTGCCCGTTCTTCTCCATAGAGATCTACCTTTTTGAATGGGCAACTAGCTTCAACTTTCTGACTAACTGACCGACTCTTTGACAGTTCATAAGTACCTGTAAATGGTTTAATTGAAACAAATGGTTTGAGTTTGAAAAAAAAGTTCATCAGCGTACTGAAATCCAGACTCCCGGTCTAAAACTTATGCAGTCGCGACACGTGGTGTGTACCAACCGATTTAGAACATGGCGGGCTGTAGGAATTATTATCAAGTATTATTTTTTATCCGCCATGACAGACGACGCTTTATGGCGGGGGTAATATGCCTTTGAGCAATAAATTGAAGAATATTAAAAAGGATAGAGTGACGTCATGAGGAAGTGATGTTTGCAGATGATGTTTTTGTATGAAAACAGAAAGAAATTATGTTCAGGTTCTGGTAAGCAACGGTTAAGCGAAATTTAACGAAAAACGTACATTTGAACCAATTATATACAAAAGTAAATCGATCAACCACTGCAATACAATAAGTATGCAGGATATAAATGTAGCAGATTTGACATCAGTATTTTTTACACAGTAACCAGTTATATATTATAATAATAATAATAATAATCATTTATTTTTCAGATCAGTACAATCCATATTGTTAGTAGGGACGTAACAACTTACAAACTAGTGTTAGTATACCTCTGTCAATTAATAAATTCAAAAAACATGTCAGCGACGAAAATAATACTAATAATAATAAGAGGAGGGTAGCATGTGGCGAGCTGTTGGGCAGTAGCGACCCACGGACCCTATCTCCCGGGAGAAGTCGTGTTCCTCACCTCAGGCTTGCCTCTACTGGCCGGCTTGAGTGGAGATTCGCAAGAGCAAACGTGCTCGGAGAAAGGAAGTATTCCAGTAAGATGCTGGTAGGGATCTTTACCGTACTTCTGGGATTGTCCTGATAGCCGTGGGATACCTCTCCACTCCTCATAAACACCTGAGGATATGTTGCCTCCTTGTCGCTAGGAGACTATGTGCTAGCGACCCTTTTTCGGGGGCCCATTATTGAGTGTACAGCTCACCCCCTGCCATTTTATCCGTGTGAATACCAGCGCTGCGTCACTTATTTTTTTTAAATGTCGCAGCATCATGCTAAGATAGGGGCCTTTTGGTCTCGTACAGGAGTTTCTGTTGTATTTTCATTTTACTTTTGTTTTATTATTTTTATTTTTATTTTTATTTTTTTGAGTGTATTTAGTTTAGTTTCTGTTAATCCTGTGCGAGTCCCAATAAATACTTTTTTTTTCTTTCTTTTCTTTCTATTTTATATAAAACATTGGTCAGGCAGGGGCCATAGTCTTTCAGTAGTGTTTTCATATCCTGCAATAGTCCGACACCAACCGGGAGTTTTCCTTGGGTGCACTTGCAGAGTGCATACAGGGATAATCGTCAGTTGGTGCCTCTTTCCATTTAATTTTTTCTAAGGGGCTTCTGCGAGTTGGCTTCGGCCCCTAGTATGCCTTCCAAAGGTCCGGGACCACAAGGTCCCGAGATAATGTTAGCATAAAAATAAATGTTCATTCCCACTACTTCTAGGCATGGTTTGAAGGCGTCCTCGTCCAGTGTTTTAATATAAGGCCATCAGTTCTCTCCGTTACGGTCATCAAGAGACTGTTGGCGTTGCCACGCACCCGCCACATCAGGGATGAGATATGCTTTCGAATAATAGCATAGAAGTCATCTATACATGTCTTAGTGAACATCCCTGATGCGTTGCAGTGTCGCGGCAGCCTCAACAGTACCCTATATGCGTTATTGTATTATAACTGTGTAAAAAGTACACAGTAATATTACACTTTGTAAAGTGTAACGGGAGATATTCCAATCAGAAATGAACGGAGCTTTACAACCAAAATGTTTTTTTCAAACAAATGTGGAACACTGCGATGTCATAAAGTGACAATATTAAAAAGAGCTAAAAATAACCACAGCAAGAACATCCCATAACAGCACCACCACAAAGAAAATTATTATGAAGTATTATTTTTTATCCTCCATGATGGAAGGGGTATTATGGCGCATGGCAATATAGGCCAACAGGCGCTTAGTGATTTTTTACTTTCATGGGAGCATTTTGTAAGCTGCCATGTTGTATGTATGGGGTTTTGACTGTTGGAGCACCGACCATTTGTTGTTGAGGGCTCTGTAAACGGCTTAAATGTTCCGTTATATTTTGCGCTATTGAGCTGGATTTTAGTTGGAGCCGCGTGTATGAATAATACATAGTATGTAGTTGTTTGTACAATTTTTTGTGTTGAGTTTGTAAAGAAAAAATATGCGGATCATTTTTAGAATACCGACGAAGTTTTTTTTGACGAGTTCATTAATATTAAATTAATGATACTCGTTAAAAAAATATATTTGATTTAATGTCGGTCAGGGTCGCATATTAATATTTACTAATACATTGTATGTTTTTATTTCAGTATGGAATCGCGCTTTCATTTCCAGATGATTAATAGTGAACTTGTGTACTGGCCACACTTGAATAAGGGGAATTGCCGCAAAGTCTGTCATGATTAGTGAACAATAATAAAAAATTACAGCCCACCTTCTAGTAATTAAGAGTTAATGGTTCACTTAGGCAGAATAAAACTTCCTTCTACATATATAATTATGTTTAGATACCTACCCAAAATTACACGAAACCTAATAAAGTAAAGACTCTTTTGCAATTAATCATGAATAAAACCTCGTAATAATAAAGAACAAACCCACTCACAAGTTAAAAGCCGACCAAACTTCGTCTAAACCACGCTCAAAATATCTGAACTTAAACCGAAAACTCATCAAATCTTGACGTATTTAAGACTGATATAAAAATTTCCGACAAAAGCGGAGTCGCCGGTAAACTTTCACAATTAAGCCGTCCTGGTATCGTATCGTTCGACTTTTGTGAGCGAATTTATTAAAACCTTGCTCGCGATATTTTGTTACAGCTTTTGGGATGCTTTGGGATGGGACTATTTAAATTTTGAAGACCTCGGTAATGTATGTATAGAGGGGTCATCATTATGGATATGTTGTACGTGTACGAGAAACCTTCATTGTTTAGATGAAACTTTATAGTCGATAACTCCTGGCATTATGGGTCTTTTTATCGAAACTAACACACGTTGTTAGTTTTAAATCTATTTCTAGTAGTGTTAGAAGCTTTCGAGACATCTAACAACGGAAACCATGGCTTTATTTTATTTAGCGACTTCATTAAAACTCATTATCAAACATTTTTGGTTACCGTATAAACATATTCGGCCCTTTTATCGTCTTTCAAAATATAATCATAAACAGAACCATATACATAGCGAGAGGGGTACCCCAAGGCTCCATCTTTGTTCCTCGACGAACTTTGACGGTAAACAATGAGCTTCTAATTAATTTCGTCTTTGAAGGTGTGCGTACGACTCACAACTTTACTAAATATTATATTAATTTCTCGAATTTTACTTTAAGACGAGAAATTTAATTTACGAAAACACGTTAATATTATCAGTTAGCAAGAATGTATGTTCTGTTTTTGTGAGTTGTTTGAATGGATTTTGAAGGGAGTGTGACGGGAAGGAACGTGTATGTAATCATATTATTTATTATGGACATTGTTCTTCTATAAATATCAGCTGTTTTTGCTATAAAGATGAAACTAGCTGGCGTAAATTTAGTGGTGCTGTAATTACAATAAAAAACTTTTTTACAAAAAAAAAACCGACTTCATAAAAAAAAACGCTACAAAGTGAAAAATAACTTTAATTTCGGAAGTCGGTGTCTTTGAACCTGTATTTTAGTTTTTTGCCACCGACTTCCGAAATTAAAGTTATTTTTTTTTTATGAAGCCGGTTTTTGTTTTTTGTAAAAAAAGTTTTTATTTTTTACTTTTTAGTGAGTCAGCTATTAATTTATCTAAGTTACAATAGCCTAATGTCAACTACTCATCCCTTACCCATCACACCATCATCTTACTCATCTCATACCTTTTACAAAATATTCCTTTTCCCGATGCAGGGACGTTAACTGTTGAGGAGTTCTCCTGGTAAGAACCAAAAGAACTGGAGCTGATGGTGAAGCCACTGTTAGCACCATTTCACCATATTCATTATGACGAGCATAAATTGCTTAGCAACCATATTAAAGTAATCGAATCGTAATCCGTGAAATACTTATAATTGAGTAGTTCCGGTGCTCTGGTCTTCATCATCAGTTTCACTTCACCGAATGGTGCTTTCCGAGAGCAAATGCACGAGTTACTATAAAAAAATACCCAAATTGCTATAGGCGTGCCTGTAAAATTTGAGGATTTCCCTCGATTTCCATGGGATCCCTTCATCAGATTTTGACTTGGTGACAATGGGACCACCTCGAGAGTATACTCTTTCAAATAAAAGAAGATCTTTGCAAATCCGTCTATATATGACGGAGTTATGCCCGAACATACATAAAAAAAATATATATATATATAAACATCCGAATTGATAACCTCCTCCTTTTAGAAGTCGGTTAAAAAAATGTGTAAATGCAGTTACCATCCCGACTATTTTGATATAATATAAAGGACTCTAATGAAAGATACAAATAAAAAACTCATTTGAGAATATTCTTGAAAATAAGTCAGCAATTTTAGTCGGAGAGTACACAAAGTTATCATGATAAAGAAAGGAGTACTTTAAACTTGATCTAAGTATCGCCCTGTAAACGATATCGTAGACCTTAACTTAGACAGTTTTACGACGAAAATTGCTGTAGTTTGAGGGCACGTAATAATTTTAAGTTGATTAAAAAAAAAGGGTTAAGAATTAATTGTTTAAAGACGATGGTTAAACAGTTCGTAATAAAAATAATGATACTGTAGTAACATTTTAGAGTTTATGAAGAAGCAAAACATATGATGCTTTTAAATTTAAAAAAATGTTTGTTGATTTAAGGGAATTTAGTAGTAACGATAGCTACAATTTCAACAAAGTTAACTAAATCATATCGAAAGTTACAATAAACCAGAATTTTGTTATAAACAATCTAGAAAAATAACATTATCCCTACCAAGATCTTAAAATCTCCCCAGAAACCAATAGATTGCTTTCCTAAAATAAACCTCAATTCACAGAAATAACAAGTCGCAGTCGTCATTATAATATTAATTTATAAAAATAATCTGTTTTTTTTCAATTTCGGATGGTTTCTGCGGATAATACGCAATCAGTGAAACAATTAAAGCTTGGCCGAAAAGGTCGGGAGTTTTTTTTTCCAACCCTTTTACCTGATCCCCGGCTAATAAATCCGTTGAGGAAAATTTGGGTACAAGTGATGAGCGGAGGCCTGTTGTCTCATTCAATGGAGGTCTGATTTTAAGACCTTGACTGAATGTGGAAGTAAAATGACTTAAACATACAGTCCTAGTCAAGAACCCTTTTAGTTTTGTATACACTACCATTACCATGATTCTCTTTTTTCCTTTTTTTTTTTGTTCCGGGGTGGAAAATCCTCATGGATGTCCTCCGTTCTGGGGGGGCGGAGGGGTCTGTCAGACTCTTACTGACTAAAAACCACCCCTGTGTTCCCTTCCCACACTTGCACCGGGGATCATGGGATCTTGTGCTCCTTCCACGGTCCCCGGCTGGTGGCCCGCAGGACTTGAGGAGGCCGGACAGGTGACGCAGTGATGACACCGAGCGTCCGGCTCCCTGTTTATGCGATACTGGTACTTCCCGAAGCAACCATGCTCCGAGAGCACCTGAGTCGCCCTAAACGACAGGGAGCCGTTCCTCCTCCCGAACCATTCGTTGAGCATCGGCCGGACCGCCTCGATGGTGACGAGACCGGCGGCAGGGCGTGAAAGCCTGTCCCGCCACTCCGTCACCAGGACTTCGCAGAGCTGCGACCGACGCAGCTCGATCTCTCGTTGCATCGGTCCACCAGCCCGCGACCGCATCTCCTCGTGCCACCGGTACAGAGACGCGAGGGCTCTCGCCTCCAGGTCCCAAGGCGGAGGTCATGATTCTCTTACCCTAACATATTTAACCAAATCTATTTTAGTTGGCTCACTCCTGCATTTTTTTCCGATACATCCCTATCAGCTGCCTTCTAAAGCCATCCACATTTATACTCAAAATGTTGGACATGTTCCTCATTCATTGGCGACATTTTCCAACTTCTTAAAAGACCTCATACATCATTTGCAGTAATAACTCTTACTAAACTTTACCTCCGGTAAAATCCGGTAAAAGTAAACTATTTGCTAACAAACAAACATTACATCTAACTTTGACGGCTAGTATCAAAATGAATCGGTCTTTGTCGAAATAGTCACTATTTTGTCACCATGTTTTGATACACGTGGTTATGGTTCTCCATATATTAGATATAAGTTAGAAATTACATTTGGTGCTTGTTTAATTAACTTTACAAATATGTTGATATTGAAATTGTTAGGGAAACTTCAGGGAAGCAAATTGTTTAGTATATTGCAATTAACTATCGGTTAGTTTCAATTTAGATTGTAACTTATATGATTACTTGATCGAGATTTGCATTCCAAGAAACATCAGTCAATCAGTTTGAGTGAATAGGACCAGTATGACAATCACTAGGACATTTGAGTTATTATAATAATATAGTGTCTAGTGCCTAAGTTAAGTCTTTTGTAAGTTGAGAAAGGGTATTGATGTTACGGGGCAAATTACAAAGTCATATTAGTAAAAAAAATGTTAGTCCTTTGATTCGTAAAGTGTTGAAGTTTATAATATAAAATGACAGTAAAACTTCACTACTAGTTACTGATATAGATTGATGGCCTCAAGACCAATATATCTTAAGTAACAAAATCTCTAACTGCCCGAAACGTCTATTTAACCATACGTCTTACATATACTCGTACATATATCTATATCAAATCGCTAATCAAACAAACTTGTACCACAAAAAAATGGAAGGAAACGCCGACAAAGCGATATAAATGTTTTATTATACTTTTGTAACTGAATTGCATATCAGGCTTCGTGTTTTATTAATAACGACGAGCCCAGTGCTGGGCGTGGGCACGGGTTTGTGTGTGTATCGGTATTAATACCTGTGGAATAATTAAAATACGAGTTGGACTTGTACGTATTGTTCTCGCTTTGTGCTACAAATTGAAGTGATGTTTTTGCATTGTCAGCTTAGACAGCTGTTAATCTATGATTTTAATTTGTTTGAACTGTCCTGTTTAATAATTTCTATGATTTATGTAGACATTAAAAAAAGCTGCCTTTTCTTCAGTGTTAAAATATTATATTTTATCAAAGGTGTTGCAGTTGCGGAATTCGGCTAAACAGCTTTTTACAACCTTGAGGCTGTTGCCTAAAAGTAACGAATTAGTTATTTATGATACTAGTGCGGTCAGTTGGTTTTTAGAAACGAGTAGACGAATGTAAGCCCGAGACGAAATCGAGGGCTTACCACAGTCACGAGTTTGTAAATACCAATTTCCGCACGTGTGTCATACAACGTTTTTCAACACATTTGCGAGAAAACAGTACATTATTAATATCGGATTCCTCGCTTGAATTCATTTATTATTACTTTGTTTATAAATATCAGTTGGAAAGTCACAACAATCTTTGACGTTTCTAATATGAAAATGGCGCAAATTGCAAATGGCGCCACGTGCGCGTGGTGAGAATTAGAACTACATATTTCGTCTCATTTTCTGTTTAGTATCAAAGTGAGACAAACGTATTGAGCAAAAGCGCTTCCAAGGAGGTTCGATTATACAGCTTATTTGTTCTCGCAATGTGTAACTCCTTGGTGGAATTCTTATATATTTTTTATGGAAATCAAAAATAAACCGTAAAGGATACGCACGGCGCTATACAACGGAGTATGCGGTAAAACATGTACTTAGGTGTGAGTACCTATTTTACCGCACGTTCCATTGTATGTTGCGTAATTTTTAACTTTCGAACAATGTGTACTGGCATCGTAAATGCATTTTTTGAGCAAATGTGTTGAAAAATATTTTTTGGTCTTTCGTTTCATAACTTCGTTTGATTGATCTTCACGGATTTGTATTTAAAGGAAAGTTTAGTATTTTATTTTGCACTATATTTATATCCCCATTTACTCTTGTCACAAAGGTCTTCTATCAGATTGTTAAACTAACTCTTTATAAACACGTCACGAAAACCTCAAAGATCCTTACATCGTCGTAATGTTAGAGATTTTCCGGAGCTTTATCATGCAGGCTGGCCTTAAGTGTAAGAAGGCGTATATATAAATTTTGTTTATCACTAATAGGCGAGTCTGGTACGTCCGTGGAATATAAATATGTCCACTCTATTGTCGCTAAAGCTGGTAAGAAGTATGGCGACTTGTGGCTTTGTGAATTTGGTCGAGACTTTTATTTTGTGTGATGGCTGTATTTTGGTGTGAGATTTCTTGTAAAAAAGTAGTTTTTTTTGACGAAGTCAAAGTCATCCTTGTCAATTACTGGTTGGTAATCAACACTCATACGAATTTGAGTATTGAAATATTTTATTTAATAAAGTGTTGGATGATAAAACATCGGTTGGTCCTTCGGGTTTAGCATGGTTTTAAACTGAGAAAAAGTCTACATCTTCTTAATAAAATAAGTGATACACATCATTTTAATACTAGAAATAAAGATAAAATACATCAACCATTTTTTAGATTATCTAAAGTACATACATCTTTTCTGGGGTCCTGTGTTAAATGTTACAACAAAATACCTTGTGATATATTGCAATTACATGAAAGAAATAAGAATGCGTGGAAACATGCTGGTCCTGCTCCATTGGACAATCTAGAGTCTAGACAAAATCAAACTGGTTGCTAATTTAATTGTATGCTACTAATATTATAAATGTGAAAGTTTGTGAGGATGGTTGGATGGGTGGATGGAAGGATGGATGGATGGATGTTTGTTACTCTTTCACGCAAAAACTGCTTAATGGATTTAGATGGAATTTGGAACACAGATAGTTTAAAACCTGGATTAACATGTAGGATACTTTTTATCCTGGTAGTATGTTCCCGTGGGATAATTTCCGACATCCACGCGGGCGAAGCCGGGGGCAAAAGCTGGTAATTTATAATTTTTATGACATTGATTTTTACATTGTATAACTACTTTAACTCACACACTAAATTATTACTCATATTTTTATTGGAAAAATATTTTATTTTATTTTATTTTAGTTGGGTTTGCTCTTGACTCAAGTCTAGGTCAGAGATGACAGAGATAAAGTCGACGACGGAGTCTACTTGACTTGGAGTCTTGGTGGTGGATGTCTACTTTTCAATATTTGTAAATATGTGAGCACCATGTATCTATCACATAATTACTTTACCTGTCATTGCGTTATATTTAATTATTTTTACCTATTGTGGTATAGTAATTTTATTCTAGGTGCATCGTTTTCACATATAATTATATAATTAATGTATACATAATATTGTAAAACATTTTTAAACGAGTAACGGTGGAGTTTCTTGCCCATTATTCTCCATAAGAAACTATCCTTTGGAAGGAGAATCAATTCTATTTTCTTGTAAATTTAGACTTTCAAAAGTGTCTTTTATGTGCGTATTTGAAATAAATGATTGGACTTTGACTTTGCTGGATTATATACCGGGACCAAGTTTAGAGAAGGTACATTTGGAGAGATGAGATTTGGGATATCCCAAATGTCATATCTGCTTTAATAAGTATTATAATGAGGAATTAAGAAAACGAACGATATGATCAAATTGTCTAGACTAGAATCGATCGTAAACCCAAGCTGTGTACATGAGTCTTTAAATCTAGAACCCAGCTTTTAAAGTAAAAGTCTGCCAAAAAACCTTCTTTGCCCTTAACACTAAAATAAAACAGACCTTTGCCCAAAAAAAGACTGCCTACATTAAGGCCTTAAGTTGTACTTAAAAGGTTATTAACTAATTTAAAGGTAGTCTTTAAAGTTATAAACTTTTTAGTACCTTTGACGTAATTTTTTTCATGACGTCTTTTTACGACATCGTTAGAGAAAATGGTGCCCTCCCTTTATAGGTTTATTTAATTATTTTTTATTTATTTTAGCAATCATCTAATTATGGGGGCTGTTAGCTTCATGGGGAGTTATTTGCCATAATGTTTTAGTTGGTATCTTGGGAGTTCACCAAAGCTGTTCTCTAGTCGGGTCTTAGAGGTGAAAATTTATTTTCCTACATTATTTAGACTTCCTTTTCAAAAGTTATGCGTGGCAGAGTTTTAACTAATTATTTACCAGAGATATGAGGTTAGGTAATTTATAAGAAACCTATGTTCACTATCAAATGTCTTCAACCGTTTGAAATGGTTTCAGAAAATTCCGAACAAAAAGCAAACCTTCCATGGCTCATATTTGTGTGAAATATCTATATGACGGAGAAGGTACCTATGCATCTCTCGTTATCATCAGCCATATTTTAACTACTGTGGGCGTACTATGGCTAGTGTTGGTAATTGCGCAAAAGAAAAACCGTTTACAGTTCAAATCAAATTATAATTTACAAACAAATAAATCACACTAGCGAATCACACCCTGTAGGTACACGACACAACTATAAGGAACGCGTGACCATTCCTAGGGTGGAGGTACTGATCTCCTCGAAGGCAGAATGGTAAGTGTCCAGTGGTCCCATCAGCGCTCCTCCATCAGCCAGGCTCTGTCATAGCACGTAGTTAGCCGAGTATGTACGTCATCGCGACGGTGCTGCCACCTCCCGGAACTCGTGCTGTGCTTCGTTTAGTGTCCAAACGAATGACCGTCTCCGACATACAATTTCATTGACAATATCCTCCAGAAACTCAATCCCGAAGAACATAAACGATTATCAAATCCCTTTCATCTGGCGAGCACAAGGACCAAAGGTGTGATTAACAAGAGAAAAAGGACCAAACTTTACGACGACGACGGTCTCATTAAAAGTTTTTCGAGATAATTAAATAACGTCTCCGAAACGAATCCGTTTACTAGAAAAAGTTTTAACAAAGTTTTGTATAAAAGTAATTTTGAAGAGAGGTTTAGTTCTTAACCCCTTTAGTGGCAGTTTATGTGTATACTGTATAATACAGGGTGTTTGGCAGAACGTTGAACATACGGAAATGGTGGATAGGTGGGGTCATCTGTTACTTACTCAGCGCTAATTTATTTGGCCGTGGCCCCCTACAAATTATAAAAAAATGTTTTTTGCTTTCTTCTTGTTTCACCACTTTCTAAACTTTAAAGTGTAATTTTTATTAAAAAAAGGGTAAAACAGGCATTTTTTTTTAAATCTGTAATGTTGGCACATTGTTATAAAATTATTGCTTTATTCAGATGTTAGCTAGAAAAAAAGTTATGAGTCCTCAAACTGTTTTATATATATATATATATATATTATTGCCTGTTTTACCCATTTTTTTATAAAAAATACACTTTAGTTTAGAAAGTGGTGAAACTAGAAGAAAGCAAAAAAATTTTTTTTTAAATATCCATGGGGCCAGGCCAAATAAATTAGGGCTGAGTAAGTAGCAGATGACCCCACCTATCCACCATTTTCGTAAATTGAACGTTCTGCCAAACACCTGTATTATAGTCGGGTCATTATGTAGGGTGTAGATTTTAAATTTGGTTAGGGAAACTTTGCGTGTGGTCTGGGCTTGATGAATCTTTAATTTTTTAAATTACTCATATTTCTTGCTTTTCACTTACTGGTTATTCAGTTATCCAAAAATACTTGCAACTCAAAGCTATTGGTTTTTAATGTTAAATTTAGATTTGTGACTGACTACAGCTAAAATTCCTTTCCATCTGACACTGTAGCGTAAACATTTCATTCAAAATTGTGCGTACTACACACATCAAAAGTGTCATCAAATATTTTTTTATGCCTTATTGACATTAAATAAAAATGTCTATTTAGATTTATTAAATAAAATGTTTTCGTAAGTGTGGATCGACGAAGTACTCTCTGCTTTAATGCAAAAGCAGATTATTAGATTTAATGATGAAGACTTTTTGATTATGCTGGATTTTTCGCATTAGTTAATCCTGACATTAAATAGTGATAAAAAGATAAAAATGAATGCTTTTGAAGGTTTTTATTGCGTGAAATAAACAATTACTCGTCTATATTTCCGCCGGTAACGCGTATAACATAATTGCAGCGATATGCTCAATATGAGTTCATCCAAATCACATTGCGGAATGGCCGCCCACGTCCGTTGTACCAGGCGAAAAAGATTATCTGGTATGTGTACGGCATCCATATTTGGCAGAGCTCTTCTTTGAAACATATCCCATGCGTATTCGATGGAATTCAAGTCTGGCGATTGAGCAGGCCATGGTAGGACGTTGATATTAGCTGCGGCAAGTGTGTTTGCAACGACTCTGGCAGTGTGTGGACGTGCATTATCATGCATAAACTTCTGCTTATGAAGCACCAAATTGGATCCACAAAGGAATGATATAATACAATTGTTTCAACGTAAATCTGTGCATTGAGATTGCCTCTGATCCAAATCAGTTCGGTTCTTCCGCCGATCCTAATACCCGCCCATATCGTGTTTGTTCCACCACTGTATGCATGGACTTCCTGGCATGATTATAAACGGTCTTGGCGTCCAGGGGTCCTCCAATACCGTTTACTTCTAGTATTTGGCCACATACCAAAGCGAGATTTGTCAAAAAAACACAAAACACTCTTCTTCTGCCCAATTTCTGTGTTCACGAGCCCTTTGTACATGGGCTCTGAGATTGCAGGGTTCAATAGGTGGTACACGTAGCAGCCTTCTGGAACGGAGATTGACTTTATGCAAGCGATTTCTTATGGTTTGATCGCTTATTAACATCCCTGAAGAGCTATGAAGCTTCGTAACCAACATCATCGCGGTCATTGTATAATTTCGTCGAGCAGTATTGGTATGTAACGATATTGTCTGCGTGTGATGATGCGTGCTCATCCACGCTGCCAGTGATGCGGTAACGTGTCCAAAGTGGACTTATAACACTCTCCGTAGTACCCAGAGTGATTGTCACAGCACGTTGCCGAGATCCAGCTTCCAACATTCCCACGGCTCTGATCATTTCTTCTCGACTCAAATGACGTCTTCTCTCCATAATAACGTTCTTTTATTTTAATTCCACTCAGAAGTATGGCAGAAATTTTACTGATTTAGGAATACGACTTGACAGAAGATTTTCATCTTTTGACCGAAATTCAAAAACTTTTTTCAAATTACGAAATTTAACAAAAAAAAGTATCTATAGGAGTTACAAAAAATATAATTAAAAAACAGATTTTTAGTAACGAGCAAAAACGTGCTTAAAACCTAGATACTTTTGATGTGTGTGTCAAAATATACCTACAGATTTACCATTTCCGAGCCTCCAATTGTAATTGAAAGCCAACCGCATTGTAGTTGGACATAACACGTCGAAATGAAATCGTGTCCTAATTAAATGTGGACAATCGGTTGGATCACCGATATTTATTAGATATCAGCGAGGCACCATCGCACCATGTAAACTACTTGTGACGAGTGGAAATTGACAGGTTGGAATTGTTTATGCGCATTTCTGTTAGGCCAAACCCAGTGCATCAGTTGAACAAATATTTGGATTTACTAAATGTTCTAATAACACTCGCAAACCATTTTTGTGTAGTCCTCGTATTTGTTTTATCACCCTAGGGTTGAATGTCACAAAAATCAAGGTTTATTTGTCTATATATATTAAAGTTAGATAGTTTCAACCGTTATGAAGTTGCATTTTACTGGGTATTTTATCAAAAGCAATAAGTAAGTCAACTATACCGGCCCTAAACACACATGACAGTGACATGACACACGACACTCAAATCCGACCCACAGCGATATACCAATGCAACAGAAATCTTATGTTGTTAAAAGTGATAAAGCAGTTATGAGGTCGACTATACCTTCATTTCCAATAGCAGTTTTTTAGCTCCAAATATATGGTGACTATATTTAGCTCAATGTGCACGCTTACTTAGAACAATAAAGGGCTTTTTTAGGTATAACTTTCTCACAACGTTTTTCTTTCACACACAGGTGCGACTTGACCTGATACATGTCGTATTGCGATTGTAAAAGCGGAGATACCGCGATAGCTTCTTCAGTCGCGGCACCACAAGTCGCGCCTGTGTCGCGAGCGACCTCATGAAAAATGTAGCTGTTTTGCTTTCGGAATTAAATTATAATTACGAGTACTGTAAAACAAAATAAATTTTATGTTATACCTGTATTTCACCTCTCAAATCCAGATAATCGTGAACAAAATAATCACAACACTATGTAATTGGGAAATAAAGCTAAGCGCATATTACAGTCGCTTTGGGCCGCAGCGCATCGTATTTCAATACGAAAAAGTTCTGTGCAGCCTGCCTGAAGTGTCCGATGGTTCACACAAAATGTATGAAAGTGATGAAAGAGGATTTTTGCCCCAATATGCGCCATCCTTTTATGATTAATTTGTTCCAGTCATTGGCCTGTCAAACATTATCGTTGTGTGTGTAACCTTTGTTATTGAACGTAATTGGAAACTTATATGGTTATCATACTGATTTTATTATGTAATAAACATTTTACCACAATATTAATAGGTACAGAAGGTCGACTCCATACCACGTACGAAGACGCACGCACACATGGACACGGCACTCGTACAGCGAGTGCAAGCGCACTCGCAACGGGGATTTTTTTAAGATCGCCGAACGCACTTGTCAGAAAAGTGTCAGAAAGGGGATGAAAACTTTATCTATAGATATGATCCACTTAATAAGTAAGGTTTGAGTGTCAGAATGGTTACTAGTTATTTACTGTGTATGAAAGTACCTATGAATATGGTGTCTAGAAAAAGGATTTTATGAAGAAAAGCACAGAAAGAAAAGACTCGGCATTTATTTCAATTAGGCTTGTCAGTTAAATAAGTTAAAGGGAAAACAAATTGTCCGTTCCGAAACTAGATCAACATGGAGAAGAAACTCCATGGCAGCATTTTTTGAAGTAATTTATCAAAACATTTTTACATTAGCATAAATTATTGTTATCACATTAATCTCTTAGACCATTTCTCAAAGTTTTGACTGTAGGAATTGATTGTTCATCTAGAAATACTGACTGTCGCAGTATTTCAAAAACATATTTAATCGTTTTTTTTTTTTTTTTAATGAAGCTACTATATTCCGACACACGCATAGTATGTGTACGTGCGCCAGTTGTCACTCGTTGTATGGAGCCAACCTTCTGTACCTATTTATTCTGTGGTTTTACTCCAGCAATGTACGTTAATTGAAATCCATTAGCTGACCACGCGGTTTATTTAAAATTGTGTGGTGATTTTGATAAAACGGATCTATTTGTGTCGCGATAACTGATCTGAAAGGTTATTGTGGTAATTATTGTTAATTGGCTGTTTTTTGGAACGAAGTTCCTTATCGCATTTTATACTCTGCACACTTGGCGACTGAGAGCTAGATCGAAAAAAGTGTGTCATTTTGACCGTCACGACACTTTTGCTATAGTCTGTTTACGAGGGCCCCGCCGCCTACCGCCCCCCCCCCTGCCTGCCTGCTGGCGGGAGGTGTCGCCCTCGTACTAAATTTTTTGAAAATTGAACTCTTTGCCAGTTTTATTGTGTACAAGCTGACCCGACAGACGTTGTCCTGTCTTAACTATCAATGTCATATGTCGTTTAGTTTTAGTTTTGACTATTGACTAAAACTAAAACTATCGACTCGTTTATCAACCAACAACGCATTCTGTCAATCACTGACAGTTATTTCAAACAACTGACAGTTATGTAACATTAATATTGGCGTTAAGTTTTCTTAAATTTTGTAACGTTCCGATCAACTTCCTTATTTTTTTATTTCATATGATTCTTCTCCTGACAATAACGAACACAACAAAAGAAAAATAATGAAATCGGTCCAGCCGTTCACGCGTGATTCATTTATATATATATATATATATAAGATGTATTGTATTCATTTGTCATTTGTTTATGATTTGGCGGCAAATTGAAAATTGTCTGTGTCACGTCAGCATGGGTCACGCGAGAAAATTTTCGTACAATGACTTTTTATGACTTTCGATGTCATTTAAGTCAACAAGAAAGTTATGATAGACTTCGAATGGACTTTCACGATGAAGCCCCATCTCGTGCCACTGTTTACAACTGGTTTAATGAGTTTAAACGTGGTCGCACTAATCTCACCGATGATCTGCGTGAGGGACGGCCTTCTACGGTGACGACTAAAGATAACCTCAGTGTTGTGCGGAGTATGATAGAGATTGACAAAAGAGTGGCTTATCAGCAGATTCGGACAAGCTTAGGCATCGGTATGAGTCAAGTGCACAAAATCCTCCATGAACATTTAGCGGTCAGGAAGCTTTACGCTTGGTGGATACCTCATAATTTGACAGACGCCCAAAAACTCCATCGTGTTGATTGGTGTCGTGAAATGGTTCAAAGATTAAACGGAGGTGATTCAAATGCTGTGTTCGACATACTTACGAGTGATGAAAGCTGTATTTATTATTATGATCCTGAAATTAAGAGACAGTCTGCTGTCTGGGTGTTTCCTTCCGAGGAGTTGCCAACTAAAGTGAAGAGAGGTCAAAGCGTGGGAAAAAAGATTGTTCCGTCATTCTTCGGAAAGACAGGTCAATACGCAACAATTGTTTTAGAGGATCGAAAAAACAGTTACTGTGGAATGGAACACTAACAATTGTTGCCACTTGTCGTGGAAAAAGTTCGGGAGAAACGACCTCGCAGTAGGATCCTCCTTCACCACGACAACGCCTCGTCGCACACCGCCAAGCAAATAATCGACTACTTGGCGACGTCAGACGTGGAATTACTGGGTCACCAGCCCTATAGCCCCGACCTCGCACCTTGCGATTTTTATTTATTTCCGAAAATAAAAGAAAAACTTCGAGGAAAACGTTTTATGGACGCCGAGGAAGCAGTGGCTGCATTTCAAAATGCCGTCGAAGAGACCCCTAAGTACCAGCGCGCAAAGTTCTTTTCTCAGTGGTTCCATCGGAAACAGCGATTTATTGATGTAAATGGACACTATTTCGAAAAGATATAATAAAACTAATAACTTGCTAGTTTGTTCAGTTTTTGATCTTCTAAGAACTTTCAGTGTCACCCTCGTATGTATTTGTACGGTTTACAAGCGTATGTAAAAATAAAATAATTATTTTTATAACAAGATAGAAAGAAAAATATTTTATTTGGGACACGCACAAACAGTGAAAATGGAGCATTTAAAACTAACAAAATGAAAATTAAAAACAACCCAAAAAAGAAAATAAAATAAAAAAAGAACTGTACTAGGTCATAAAGCTCCTATCTCAGCATAATGCTGTGATATTTAAAAAAAAAAATCCGCAGCGCTGGTATTCTAACAGGGCCCGCTGTGATGGAACCACCTACGGACATCTATCAATCCTACTAGGGGTAAGTATAAGTAATGTATCGTTATGTGTCTCTTACTGGCTGGCAAACCAACGGGGGGCCCATATGATAGAAAATGGTCACTGCCTTCTACGGACAGATACCATACCAGAAGCATGATAGATCAGGTACCATCATTTATAATATGTACATCGTTATGTCTTACAGAATTCGTTACAGCTCTGCCTCTATGGTGGCTACAGATCTGTGATGCTACTGGTACTGCAGATGTCCGTAGATGGCAGTGGGCAGCCCACTTTTTTTTTTGTGTTGGAAATCATCAAATGACCTCTCCCGTTCTGGGCTGAGCGGAAGGGTGTGTCAGACTCTTACTGACTAAAACCTACCCGTGTTCCTTCAGTTGCCTGTGCGCCAGGGCCACGGTAACTCTTTCGAACAATCCGCGACCCCGGCAGGCATCGGCCCTATCGGTTCCCATCAGTTATGCTAACATCTCTTTGAGGCGCGCGTGGAACACAAGGCGCCGTCGACCCGGGCCTGGTCCTTACCGGACGGCAAGGGGCAGCCCACCTAATAGTAAATGGTCACTGTCATCTACGGACATCTGCAATACTTTGGTATTGCAGTTGCCCGTAGACAGCATTACAGATCTGTAGCCATCATAGACGCAGAGCTGTAATGAATTTTGTACCTGTAAGTACAGCGGCACGGATTCCCTTCAAACCAGAACATAGCAATGCTGCTTGGTGATGGTATTAGGCAATGTGGTAGTACTTCCCCGGACAAGCTACTTCATAAAGACCTCCTGTACTTTCCACCCGCCATATAACGACCAATGAAAGCCGGTGCAGGTAGCTAGAAGATTATAAAAGGTTAATGTACAGAAAATGTTTATAGATGCCCTATAAACGGGCAGGTTAACGTTAACACAAGTAATTGACCCGGTTATCCGGATCGTTACGTTTTTTCCATGCAAAGTTATCCGGATTTTTTCCGCATCTTAATTATTATTGTGGCAAACACAATGTAGAATTAAGTTAGATCGGTGTTGAAAAAGTTTGCGGGTCTTTTCATGTTTGGTTTGATTTTTTAAGGTTACATTTTTGTATTTCTTTTTCTTTGCAAGAAATTGGAACGGAGTTCCTTATCGTCTCTGCATACTTGGTGAATGAGAGCTAGACCTAAAGAAGAGTAACTTTTAGATAGCCATGATACTTTTGCTATAGAATGTTTATGGTTTTTTTCCCCATTTAGTTACTCTCAAATTTCGTTATTGTATTTTTACTAGCTGTTGCCCGCGACTTCATCGGCGATCCAGGATGAATAGATAAAGCTGATGATAGCCTATGTTCTTACCCAGGTCATGGTCTATCTGTGTGCCAAATTCCATCCAAATCCGTTCAGTAGTTTTTGCGTGAAAGAGTAACAAACATCCATCCATCCTCACAAATTTTCACATTTGTAATATTAGTAGGATAGGATTGTTTCTTTGTGCCTGTTATTTAATACATAATATACAGCGAAAGGTACTTCGTCCCAACCAGGTGTCCCATGACACCTCTCGACTGTTTTTCTATGAAAACACCTACATACAGAAACTGCTAAAGGTTACGAAGACTTTGAAATACAACACAATGTTCTAATAGTGTTTGCAAAGATAAAAAAATATCTAGAACTATAACCTGCTTTTGTTTACCAGATCGATATAATATCCCTGAGGACTGTCTGAAAGAAATGGGTTACCTACTACATAATTTAACGAGGTATTGGAAGTTTTTTTCTAGGTAATGTAATACACAGTCAATATTCCTTGAATACTATTTGTTATAGGTAGGTTTATTTGGCTTGGCCTAGAGCAGGGATCCCCAAACTATTTTGGACAAGTGACCCCTTTTCCAAAATGAACTGTTACCTCAGACCCCCATGGCCAAATTACCTACTTTTAAGATCAAACCCCTTATTCATAATGGTCCGCTAACTTAAAACAGCTGCTACAGATTGTTATTTTTCATTCTGACTTAGGTCAATAGAAGAAGACAGAGTGAGAATCAGCAATGCTTTAAGTTAGCAGACTATTATGAATAAGGGGGCCTATCTTTAGTTTTTTCCTACTGATACAAAATACCTAGGTACTAAGGTACCAATTGGAAAACTTTGCACTTGGTTAAGTGAGTAAAGTTGACTTCATTTTCTCATCAAAATTTAACAAAATAAAAAGACATACAATTCAGTAAATATCAAGTTTAATTTATAATGATTATTACAAATTAAGTACTTAAAGAATCTTAGGTAGGTAGGAAATTATATTTAAAAAAGTATTAATTCGCAAAGAGAAAATAAAACATTCAGTGTGATGGATGAACCTGGTAACTATCTACCAATCTAGCTACATCCGGTTCAATATTGGTGAGTTGCAGCCTTAAATCTCCACGTTCGTTGATTTTCAAACGGTTTCTTTGTTTTGTCAAAATGTTTGTTACCACACTGAAGCTTTTTTCAACTAGATATGATGATGGAAAAGCGATAAGGTATTTTTCAGCAATGTTCCACAATGTAGGATACTGTGTTTCAATGTTGCGTTGCAACCAGAACTTCTGATAGCCTTGGTTGAACTTCTGCTTAAGCTCTTCGTCTGTGCTGATGGTAATCAACTCTTCTTGCATTATCACATTAGCTTTTTCTATGGCTGTGGTATTGTACGGATTTATTATCCATTGAGGAATTTGTAAATTTAAAAGATCCTCAAACCTCTCCGTAAAATCCTTGTGTAATGCGTCTAAGTGAGTGACATATAATAAAATGTCATCTTCTTGAAGCATTTCTGGTAATTTTGACAAATGCGGAAACGGCAAATATCGTTTTCTGCCAAAATTTTGTTTATAAAGGATTAGTTTACCCACGAAGGCCGATATTATTGATTTTCTTTTAATCAAGTTAAGATCTTCACCCTGCAGCTGCAAATTAACTTTGTTGAACATTCCAAAGATATCAGTCAAGTAATAAATATCTGTTTTACAATTGTTCAGATTTTCTTTCAAATTCGGATCTTTTTCTTGTAAAAACTCCAACACAGATTCAAAAATGACTGAAAATCTTTCTAAGCAAGAGCCTCTTGATAGCCAGCGAACTTCAGTGTGCAGAAGTAATCGAGTAAAGACTTCGTCGTTTTCCTCACATAGCTGAGCAAATAACCGAGAGTTCAAAGAATTGCTTCGAATCTTGTTGATAGCATTTATTACATATTGTAAAGAGTTATGCAATCTAGGACTCAGGTTTTTTGCTACTAAATGCTGCCTGTGAATCACGCAGTGAATGACCAGTACATCAGGCAGTTGTCGCTTTAAGTGAGCTATAAAACCACGATGACGACCAACCATAGACGGTGCACCATCAGTCGCAACAGAAACAATGTTCTTCCATGGAATAGCTTTGTCAGTAAAAAAATATTCCACGGCCTGAAAAATCGATTCTCCTCTGGTATCAGTCTCTAAATATGTAGCAAAAAGCAGTTCTTGGCACATATTTTCATCTTTGATATATCGAACATATCCTAACAACAGAGCTTCATTGCCGGGTAATGTAGACTCGTCCAACTGGAGAGAGAATCTGTTGGTCTGTAAGAACTTGCATAAAATGTTTCCCACATCGCGTTCCATCTCGTCTATGCGTCTCTGAACGGTGTTATTGCTCAAAGGTATTCTCTTTAAAATATCATGTGCAGGTTTGTGCAATACATTGTTAAGGACCTCCGCAATGGCTGGTAAGATAATATGCTCTTCAATTGTGTGGGATTTCCCCGACTTCGCTATTAGTAAAGATATATTATAGGACGCTCGTAAACCATCATCGTCTTTAATAGATGATGACGCAAACATCGATCTTATGGATGGCCTTTTGTCTAGTTTATCTTTAAGTGCTTGAAAAAATGACAAGGGCTTACTTTTTTTGTCAGCATGTACTCTTGATAAGTGGTCATCCATTATTGAAGGCTTCATGGCATCGTTACTGAATACTTTTTCACATATCGGCAAGTGTTGATTTGATGGAGATGCAATAAATCCGAACTTCAAATAGTCCAAACTGTATTGTCTGCATTTTTTTTTCGTGTCCGCCATCATAAAACTCTTAGTAATCCTGCAAATACAAAAATAAGAAACTACCTAAATAAAAAACAATAATAAACTGTTAAAATTACTGGTAAATTTTTACAATTGAAACAACTTAGGCAACTGCAAACTGTTGCAAACAATCTACAGATAGCTCAACTGATCACTATCACACAGTGGGGCAATGCTGATGCGCTGTGCCGGATAAAAACTTTTTGGTACTTACCCTGTTAATTTTTCATAAACTGTAGATATTGTATGGTTACGCTATTAACTCGCGTAGGAAGCTCAGCATTTTGTAAATTCTTTTTCAGTCACTTAACTTCACTTAATTTAGCTATGTAATAACTTTGTAATCTCTTGAAATAAATGAGTACTTATATGAGTTATTATCGTTCAAGCTCCAACGAATTTCAAAACGCAAATGAACTTTCAACCTAAGTGCAAGCTCGTTAAATAGTAAAATAGCAGGAACATGTTTGGACTTGCAAGTTGATCATGAATTCGTTCGTGTTAAATCGCGTAAGCGTCAAATAGAGAGCAAGTCAAAACGCGCCTGAAAGATGTACGCTCGAACTTATTATCTTGCACAAACATGTCCACACTGACTTGCCGAGTTTTTCATCTTGTACGAACTTGAGACTTTACATTACTACAACAATGCTATTTCCTACAAAAATATTAATTATTCTTAGTACACGTAACACAACATAAACAAAACAGTACCTACCTACCTATCTTGAAAGTTTTAAATAAGAACTTGTGTTAATTTAATAGGGGTCGATTTTTAGACCTCCTCGACCCCCACAATCAGTTTTCGTTTATGTCGACCCCTAGGAAACCGATATCGACCACTTTGGGAACCCCTGGCCTAGCGTATTTTAAAACAGTTACTTCTACGGCATCTTTTGTGTGTTCGTATTATCTTATATCACACATACACATATACATAAACTCTCGCCTTCTTCCCATTGGGGTAGGCAGAAACTACAGAACGCCACCTGCTACGATCCTTCCGTACTCCATTTGCTTCGGTTACGTTCATCAATCTGGTCATACACGCATTTATTTTTGCTTTATATGTATTTGTGAATGAATTGACTTTTGGTTACGAAGTACGTAAAAGTATTTTGAAAAAGTTTGGAATCTGATGTCGGAATAAAATAATGATGCAGTGAGTAAGCGTATTGCTCAACGCCCGTATATTTATGAATGACAATAAAGTTGTAAATAACCAGTGGGAAAGTCACTTACTGAATATAAACGGGTGCAAGCTTGACACAACTGCGAGCTAATCTCCCATAAATAATTCGAAATCGGTATTCCAAATTCAAATATCAAACACACGATTTCAATTGCCAAAGCCAGCACATTCATTATTCAGCCCCTTAATGCTTTGCTAATACTCGAACTGTAAAAGCGAAACACGACTTATCCACCACTTTCCCCACTTTAGGAGTGGCAAAAAGAATAAAATGAAACGACGCGACGAAACAGGTAGGTTTAGAAGGTTCGAACACTCCATTTTTATAGTAATATTTGATGTCCATCTTGGGCCTAGGACACTATGGAGAGTAGGCCTTTACAACTTGAGCTGCAAGTAACAGCAGAATTGCGAAGGACTGGGTAGAGCCAGTTTAGTGCCCTTTTCCATTTATCTCCAGCCCAGCATTATCATGAAAAGACATGACCAGGATTTTCCGGAATATTCCCAAAACTGAACACAAATCAGGATATTTACTTCCACTGCTGAACGCGTATCTATAAATGGCGTACCATTAAATACGTGTTCATCATCAGAAAGTAAAATAAAGTAAATACGTTTATTTATCTGCCTAGCCTTTTCCTATATATGGGTCAGCTTCCGGTCTAACCGGATGAACTAGCAGCTGAGTACCAGTATTTTATATGGAGCCACTGCCTATCTGACTTCCACAACCCGGATACACTTACCGGCTAATACGATACCGCATTACCCAGTAACTGGGTTGTGGAGGTTGCTAAGACTGGTTGTCAGACGTCCCGCTGATGACGTCACGCTGATGTAGTTTGCACGAAGGCTGCGCTGATGTTCATTTTTGGGGTCACCAGTATAGAGGCATGAGGAACAGGGTGTAAAGTTCACTCACACCTCCATAGAAGAGGGAGGATCTTCCGACCAGACGGGTGTTGTGTTTGGTGGGCAACTAGCCGACGGTTGATGTCTAGACGTTGTATATATGCTAGTCGCGCGGTAAACTCTGCTTGCGCGATGCAGGATTTGCGTGACGCCAGTATGACGTGTAGCTCGCATGTGGCGATGTTGATACCGCTACAGATCTTTCAATGATAGCTGGGACCAAAAGCTTAACGTGCTTTCCGAGGCACGGAGGCGTCTCGATATGTAAAGATGGTCACCCATCCACGGACCAACCGCGGCAAGCATAGCTTTACCTGATCAATCGACCCGTGCAGCTGATAAGACTTAGCTTCGAGCCCCTTCTAATTCTATTTAAATTATATTTTCTTCATTAAATACCCGTTCAAAGAATATTATAATCACCATGCTTGGGTGACGGGATACTAACGATTGCTCGACAAACGTTTGGTCGACGTAACGATTGGTCGACAACCGATTGACCGCCAGTAACGATTGACCGACACAACCATTAATCGACATATACGATTGGTCGACTCAACTATTGATCGACCATAACAATTGGTCGACATCTACACAATCGGGGGTAGGATGCAAGAGCGAGCGAAGCGAGCTCGGGACCTGGGGCACCCCGACTCGGACAGGTTAGGTTAGAAGGGGATGGCGGGGTCTGAAAGACCCCGCCGTCCCCTTCATGGTATTTTTTTTAAAAACCGCCCAGAAGTAGGAGCCCCGCATAGCGGGGCTCCGTCGGCTACGCCTTATTATGCAAATCAGATAAAACCCAGGATAAACCAGGATTTATTTTTTGTCCAAAAATAAAAATTATAAAAAAATTGTCGGCTAATCGTAATGTCGACCAATTGTTATTGTCGATCAATAGTTGAGTCGACCAATCGTATATGTCGATTAATGGTTGTGTCAGTCAATCGTTACTGTCGGTCAATCGTTTGTCGACCAATCGTTACGTCGACCAAACGTTTGTCGACCAATCATGACAAACCCTGGGTGACTGCAGTCAGTTTTACCAAAAGTCTGAGGCCACCAAGCCTTCTGCACCTTCCTGCATTACCCCGAAACGGTGAAAGCGTGTTCGGTTCCGTGTTATCCATTCATGAATTGCTTAGTCTATCTAGTACTAATGGACTTTCCGTTTTACCGGTAGTGTCCTCTATGTACTTTTGTAGGATTTTTTTGCATTCACTGTAATCAGTGGACTTACGGCGAATATGAATTGCCGTCCTACTTTTTTGTTTCGTATTTGTATTATGTAGTGCATTATTTTTCGTCGTTCCCAAATAGTTCAGCTTTTTCGAAAGTTTACTGATGAGTATTACCTTTGTGATGGCTTAATAGCGTAAGCGTCCTCGAAAATAACATTGTGGTTATTTCAATTTCAACAGAAATTTGTCACATTCTTATTGAACGTGTCAATTAATAGCCATGGAATATTTTTAGTAGCCATTACACAATTTTAAGTCAAATTAATAAATACTAGCAGTCAGCCAAAATTTTTGACAGTTCTTTCTAGGCGTTTTGATGACGGGAATACCTATTGAAAAGTCAGAAGGTATTCCCGTATTCAAAAAGATGAACCTGTAGCGGTATCAACATCGCCACATGCGAGCTACACGTCATACTGACGTCACGCAAATCCTGCATTGTGCATGCAGAGTTTACCGCGCGACTAGCATATATACAACGTCCCGACATCAATAGTCGGGAAGTTGCCCACCAGACATAACACCCGTCTGATCGGAGGATCCTCCCTTTTCCATAGAGTATGAGTGAACTTTACACCCTGTTCCCTATACCTCAATAAACCAAAATCTTGATCATCATTTCAGAATTGACTCAAAAATCACTTTGACACTTTTTGAATTTTAATTTCAGGTATCAGGTTGCATTTATGAATACAGGCCAAAATATTTTACCAAGTAATTTCCACGTAGCTTCCAGCTTCCCTTACAAATAATTTGTTAATACAGTACCCACTTTATTTCCGACACCTACCTGCTGGAAAATAAAACCGGCAAAGATACGGTCATATACAAGACCTCTTTGTTGTAAAAATACGTGATGCGGGCTCGGCCAATGAACGGGCTTACTTCCAAGCTAGATACGTCAGGGGTCTCCGAGGCACCCTAAAGCTAAAATAGTGGAGATAGAAGATCCAACCATGATGTTAGGTAAACAGTAAATAACGTCGCTCCTAAATTTTCTGGATCTTTCTTATAGTGTAAAGGTCGGATTATTTTAGGTTGTTGGTTTAGAAAATTAAACTGTAGGCGCTTTTGTAGACTTGCTTTTAAGAAGTGGTCGGTTTGATGAGGATAAGGCGTTAATTAAAATTATTGGAGAGTTGAGACTGGAAAATTTTGTGGATTTTGGAATTTTTTAGTGTTGGCAATAATACTTCAGTTACTATTTAGTGTTTGTGTGCAATCTAATTAGGAATCCGCTAGATGCGAGAAAAACAGAACCGGTCGAAGTGGCGGTACTTGGGGGAGGCCTATGCTCAGCATTGGACGTCTTTCGGCTGAAATTATGATGATGATTTTGCAATCTAATTAGTTTTCGTTAGTGTTTTAAGTCGCTCGATATTGCGATTACGCTAAAATGAAATGCAAAATTGAATTTTGCGGGGCACATTGTTTTACACACGATGTTTTTTTAAATTTAATTTAGCAACATTAGAAAACACGATCCCTTCAATATAAACATAAAAAACCGGTACCTCCCGTATCATTCTTTTTACCCGGCTTCACATGCCCGGGTAACTACTGGCAAATAAATAGTGCTAGTTCGCGCAGTAATTAGGTTAGACGGATAAATTGGCGCCCCGGGTGTTATGTGCCCCGCTAACGAACGGACCAACCGGATATAAACAAGAGGTAATCAGTATGCCCAAGAACCGGGTAACATTGACCTTGCCTTCCAGGGTCCAATCGACTTTTTTGGTCATTACTGTTTGCTTTCATTGGATTAGGTAGGTACTACCTGGGTAATTGTCGCTTAGTGTTATTGGGTCGTTATTCGGTTTGCTGCTGGAGTACGATTCCTGCTTTAATTTTCTTTTAATAGCTAGGTAAAAATCTCACAAAATAATGTAGGCTACAGAATTATTGTACCCAAGATTATACCATTATCAAACTTTCAACTTATACTTCGGTAACGTTATAAAATTCGTTTTGAAATATTCCTCCAAAATGTGAGTCAAATAAAGATGAATGTTAAATGCAGTAGCAGAGTCTGCACCATTATTTAATTAAGTGCAACACATCTTATAGTCAAAACAACATCTTGTTTATTAGCCCACGGTAAAACGTCGAAGACAAAATGTACTTATTCATATTTTCTAGAAACTGCTCCAGACATTTACTTTTCATTAATTAATATGCACTCTAAAACTCAACCAACCCACGCCTTTGCAAGTGAAGTGCAGTAACCGTCAAATCCACCTGAAGAATTCCACGAAATATATATCAAAGCAATAAAACTCCTCCAAGTCGCAATAGATTTCCCACAAGCGTTCGACTCTGTGAAGCATGGCCCCTGCGACACCCAGATAAACATACAGCCGTCTATCATTCCGTTTGTGGCTCCCAGCCAAAAAGTATCGCGCACAAACTCGGTCGGCTGCCTAACTTCCCAGTGTTTTTCTGGGAATTTACAATTTCACACACGATGGCACACGGTAACCTAATCTGTGAAGACTGGGGCCTTAGAGATACAATCTTGATTAATTTGTAGAACGCTCACTGATTGGTTTGGATAGTTAATTACGACATTTACGACACTATGTTGTGACGTGTTTATGTTTCAGTCAACTAAGAAGGCAAACCAACAACGCTACCAGAGAAATAACAGTGTTTGGGGCAGTGTTTTCATACATAGTTTTTAAAAGAGATTTAGGCCCGCTGTCACCAAAAATGTCTAAATACGTTTATCGCTAAACGTATTTAACACATTGTTATATTTCTTGCAATCATTTGAAAATGACAGAGACGATGAGAGATGTTTTAAATTAATTTAGCGTTAAATATAGTACGGTTCAAACTTAATGGCGGCTTGGAACATAAGGCGAGTCGTTGCGCAGTAACCAATTCACGTGTCAGCGGGGTTGAGGGGTGAGGTACTGCGCAGCGAATAGCGCACTTCACAGCCGCCATTAAACTTAGCTTAGGTTCCTATAGCACCACCGCGTTTATTAAAAACAGATAATGGATTTAAGATAAAAAAACATCTCTAAGGATGATACAGATAATCGTAATACTGATCTGCCGATTCTGCCACAGTCTGAGACCTAGGACAATAAAACATCTCGATTCTAACCCTACTATACGTTTTAGATAGCTTTATTCATCAAGACCTAAGGCAAATTTAGTTTAGTTTACATAAACACACAAATTGACCTTGTCAATCTGGCGGAGCTTATATTAGAATATACAGACATATTAAATACTAGCTTTTGCCTACGGCTTCGCCCGCGTAAAGGTCGGAAATTATTCTACTGGAACGTACTACCGGGATTCATAGTGTCCTATGTCCCAACCCAGGTCATGGTTTATCCGTATGTCTTTCATCTAAATCTGTTCAGCCGTTACGTCGTGAAAAGGTAACAGACAGGCAGATAATAAATCTAAATAATGTTATTAGGGTTCCGTAGCGTTTTTGTATATATATATCTATCTATATATATATCCCCAAAATAGGGGACGATTTTACAAGAACGCTGAACCATGTGATTTTTTATTTTTTACCAAAAGTATAAATTTGAATTTTAATATCCGTAACATAAGAAATGCTGTGTTTTCATACAAACTTAGATCCGCTATGTTACCCCTTTGGGATTATTTATTAATATTAAAGTAGCCTAAATGATAAATGATTTTATTTCTGTAAGTAGGTTTGTACAAACACTTTTACACGTCAATCATATTTTATAAAGTAGATGAGGTCGGCGTTTCCTATCTGACTACTCTGAGAAGAAAGACCGAAACAAACTCAGAGGTCACAGTCTCTTTTAAAGTCCAGACATAATCTTGGTCAGATCATGTGAAGACTATGTAGATCGGTATCTGAAATGGTCTTTTGAGGAAAGAACCACACAGATTGAGTGGACCTGTCCAGTCAGTGCACGCATTTGTCAGTAATCGTGCAGCTCAAATCAGGAAGTCAGAAGCTATGTATGTCCTTCCTGGATGCCATCTATCTATCTCCTTGCCAAATTTTATCGAAATCCGCTCTGTGGTTTAGGCGTGAAAAGGTAACATACAGACAGACAAAGTTATTTTCAAATTTATATTATTAAAGTATGGATTTTTATTTCACATAAACCTAAATTTCATGAGCATTAAAATGATTATATACAACATAAATAACGTCACTAACTATTTACACTAGGTATTATGGAAAATGACTAACTAAATATACGTAAATGTACGAATAAATACAAAGATCCTTTGGTTTTTTGGTCACTTAGCCGTCGAAGTACTCGTATATTAAATTATATGCAAATTACGATTTCATTAAACCATTTTGAGCAATTCTGTTTTTTGGATGCGTCGACACAATCGATAGTATATTGGCTTTTAGCGGTATAATAATGTGGTCGGTGGCGGGAGTCGTAGTTGCGTTTGTTGTGTGTGGTTTGCGTTTACGTTTTGTTTCATTACATAATGTTATAGGTATGGCTGCGAGATGTTAACGAACTTTGTGTTATGTTTTGAAAAGTTAGATTTAATTCTAGTAGTGTTAAATGTTCTGTTTAGTAAGCTCTGTTAACGCAAACATTTTGGATAGCATTATCAGTAAATATTGTAGGTATTTGTTTGACTTTAGCAATTTACGTACCTAATGTTTACTTCTTGTATTTCTTTCGGTAGACTGTATTATCGATTGATTGAAACGATTTGCTAATTAATAACTCTTTTTATTATTCACTGATACAAATACACACATAATGCACGTTAGGTAGCGAGTCCCAATCCCTTGACCTGAGATCTTGACGTTTCTTTTAACACAGACTAAAAATAATTAACTTTGTGTTGCCATAAACACCTAATTCGTTTCGAAAAATTCAGCCAAGTGATGAGGATAATGATTCACGGTAGTAGTATTGACGATCATACCCAATTTCTTCGAGATAATTTCTCATAAGGTACTTCTCCTTCTTTCACAATAACTATTAACGTTGTATCTATGCATATAAATATCATTTATTTCGTTAAGTATTGTTATTTCATATTTCCTTAAGTTCTCATTTTGAAATATGTGAATTCTAGCGCCACTAGTTTAAAAAAAAACAAAAAAAAAAACTGCACAAGCACTTATTTGAGAAAGCTGGTTAACCTGGAATTCGCGACTGTGTAAGTCTACGGATAAACTTTACGTTTATTTAAGGTATATTGTATACAGAAGCCGTTGGTAAACCTTTATAAATAAGTAAATATCATTCATCTTAACGAGCACCAATGTGTCAGTCAACTTAACGATTATACCAACGTACTATGCCATAATTACTCCTCGTGATGGAAACGACGATCATTCCACAGTAATCTCATCACTCCACTTGTAATCCTACAACCGCTGCGTTACCCGGGTAATCCTTTGAACCGGTGACACTGTGCATACCCGGATCATGAAGATCCAACTGACGGACTGACGTATCGACCCGGTTGTGACGTTTTTAATGCAGTAAAAAATGGAGGGGTATTTAATATTTTACAGTAGGTAAGGGATTGTCAATGTAATGCACAAGACATGTCGGCTTTGTCTATGGTTTTGCAGATGGTAGGTGGTAGTGGCTACTTATTATCAGCACCCGAGAACGACCACTTCTATCTCTACTCTACGAAGAGTAGACATATACAGGGTCAAATTAAATTAGCAAGCGAAACTCTGCAGGCGTGATGGGTATAGATATCTAAACACGATAAAATTAAAAAAGATTAACTGGTTATCTTTTTTAAGGGGTCAACGACTGATTGTAGTATTGTTATTTGAAGTATGAGTTGGGAAAATATATTTTATCGTGGTTAGATATCGATACACATCACGTTTGCGTTTTGTTAGCTAATTTAATTTGACCCTGTATATCTTTCCATACAAAGTGGCATTTCTTTGGTAAGTTTTTGACATCGCGCTGTAGTAATCTTTTTATAATCTGTCATTTTGTACTTCGTTTCATCTGTTTCTACGGTGGTCATGCTCAACGCCTACAGGTAGGTCATTATGATTGATTGCAACTAAAATACATAAACACGTTTTGCCGACTTCATTTACTTAAAATGAAGACTACAAGATTTTATGAAGATTTTCCACATTAAAACTCAGTTTTGAACTAATTGAAAACCCTTAATCTAGTAACAAGACGCCATATTCCAGAAGTTACGAAAAGTTAAACAAAATTAATATTTGAAAGACTTCAAGATTTTGTTAAGTATATTTAGGGTTACTTGCTATTTAATTATTTAAGTAATAAGTATAGGTTTTTGCTTCAGAGTTTTTGGATTCTATGTAGATAAAAAGATATCATTAAAATACCTAAATGCTATTTCGGTTTGTGGTTTCCTCGTTACTGAGTTTACTGAGTGCGCTCAAATTGGCGTTTCTTTCTTTCAACCAATTCATGAATGCAGAAAGGCCTTTTCAGTAAAATGTTGGCACTTTACTAATTTTAAATTCATTGCAACTGCACTTTAAACAATCTCAGAATTGGAGCCGCATTTACATATGGCTAACAAAAATCAATAAAAGTACCGACTGCCGATAAAATAAATAAAATACCTAGGCGTCAGAATCAGAACCTCCGCCTTTTTATGTTGGTTAAAAAGAAAAAGGAATCTATGCAAATGAGTCGCTAAAAGGGTTGGATAAAAAGGCCTCGATTTAGTTAAGAGAATTCTATAATAGAATTCTGTAGTAATAGTATATATCCAAATACTATCTCGATTTGAATTTTATTTAGAACTACCTTCTGACCGCGACTGCGTCCGCATGTTTTGACATAAAACATGTTTTATGGCACTAGTTTAGATGGAATGTAAGCAATGTTCAATTTTGCCTATCAACGATGACGGCGTGTTTTTCTAATATTTCTCAACAGGTTGCAACAACATTTAAATGCACACGCGAAGATCATTAAGGTTCTTGACACTATCAATTACTCATTCAATATAATTTTTATCAAATGTCTATGCCTACAGATAGTATAAACAAAAGAATAGTCATGTTTTTATTACTTAAGTCTCGACAAGTTTCGACACGATGTTTTGCTTTACGTAGTAAAGTTCATTGAGATAACACGGTTACACAATTATTTACTAATGAACACTGATTGGTGTAAACAAGGGTACTTATTTATAAACTTGCACAGTCATTATGATGAATTTTTTTAAGTAATTGTATGTTAGTTAATATTGTGCAATTTGGGAGAAACTTTTAGACAAATAGAGGACTTATAAGTAGAGATCGGATATTCGGATGCTTATTCCTAATGTAGAGAAGTTGGCTAATATGGAATGCGGCTTGTATTGAAAAAATCTTAACTTTAACTAATACACACCACTCCGCCTCGTACACCCGACATACACATATTTTGCATCGGGGGTTAAACATTAATTTTAAATAAATATGCATTTGAATAGCTATGCAATCCAAGGAACCCGGGGTGTTTTTTAAAATATTTTTTTTTTAGAAGTCGCTTCTATACTCTACACCCGACTAGTTATGCATTCCCGGTGTTCCTGGCAACCCGGGTTTTTTTTAAATAAAAACAATAATTTAGGAAGCCGCTTCCATATTTTCTAGCTAAAAATTAACTTTAGGTATATATGCATCTGAATATCCGAACTCTGCTTAGAAAACATAATGATAAGGATTGACCAATTTCTCGGCGGCGGCGCGGCGTCCCACGGCACACGCTTGCCGATACGTGGTCTGGAGATCGCGTACGATGGCCAGTCCACTGCCGCGACGAGTGCTAGATCGAGAGGCTGGGACAGACTGGATGCGGAAGGCGGAGGACAAGGTGTTGTGGCGCAGCCTGGGAGAGGCGCATGTCTAGTAGTGGAGTGCGATGGGCTGACTAGAACAGATTAGTTGGTGCCCGACACAAGCAGGACATATAATACCTACTACTACAATACTTGATCTTTAAAAGTCTGTAGCGGCATCTACAACGCCACATGCGAGCTACGCGTCCCGTTGAGGTTGTTGAGAACCATTTTCTCTTGTCACTTTTAGGGTTTTAGAATAGTACTTTGTTATGTAGGTATACATCGTGTAAATGAGGGAAATTACGTAAGGAAAGTTTGGAGTACCAAAGAAGCGATGGATGGACTTTGTGAAAGATGATATGGTTAGAAAGGGGGTGACTACGGAGATAGGAACTAATAGAGAAGTATGAAAGTACACATACACACACACCACCACACAAAACACACCACACCACACACCACACCCCACACACCACCACACCACATGCCACCACACTTCCACACCACCACACCCACCATACATCACCACACACCACACCACATGTTGCACCGACATAAATTGGGATAAGGGCAAGAGAATGATGAGGAATATAGCAGGTTAAAAAAATCTGGATTTAATGAAGATTGATTTGATTAATATTAATTAATGTTCCCTAAATAAAGATAAAAGACAGTGTTTCTAAATCTATTTATCGTTGACATAGATAAATGATAAATTATTTTATTTCTGTAAGTAGGTTTGTACAAACACTTTTACACGTCAATCATATTTTTTAAACTAGATGACGTCGGCGTTTCCTATCTGACTACTCTGAGAAGAAAGGCCGAAACAAACTCAGAGATCACAGTCTCTTTTAAAGTCCAGACATAATCTTGGTCAGATCATGTCAAGACCATGTAGATTGGTATCTGAAATGGTCTTTTGAAGACGACGGCCCTTACGGTTAGTATTCCCGCCTGTGAAATTACACCAACTAGCCTGTAAAATAGGTTTCTAGGTCACTTATGTCAAAGGACCAATGGCTATATGAGAAAACTATTCCTTGAGGGGAGACCGTGATTTGGCTCCTCTATCTATCTTAATCTCTTCAGGTTCATCTGGACCCAGTGGCAGGGGCGAATCATGTGATGGTGGAGAAGGTGAAGAACCAAATGGTATAGTACTTCCTGGAAGAGCTACCTGTGTTTAGCGGTGGACTGCGATGGGCTGAATTTAAAAAAATTATGTGTTTTATTCCTTAACATACCGCGCAAAGGAGGTCATAGATGAGAATTATACTTCAAAGGTACAGTCGAACAAGGTATTTGGTATGCCGTAGTTAACTTGCAACTATGTATGTATATACATAAGATTTAAAAAAGTGTTAGTGTCAATTATTTAACATCACTCTAATAAGTATGCCATAGGCTTAAAAAATATATACACAATATTATAATATCACATCACGACTACAATCCCCGAAGGGTTAGGCAAAGATGTATCTATACACCTATACACATTTCGCCAGTTATGTTTTAAGTCGGTTGATGGCAATAAGCTCGCCCACTATTACCAGATAGCGGGCGAGCCTATTGCCATTAACCGGGCACAAATCCAGCCTCCGGCCTGCTACTGAGAAATTCCTAATGGAAAACCCAATAACACTTTGTCCGACCTGGGAATCGAACCCAGGAACTCATGCTCAGCAGTAGCGCTTGCAACCACAGAGCAAACACTCAGTTATACACAGGATAATTAGAATTGAATATTGGCAGTGTAGTGGAAATATTAGTATTTGATTAGTAGTTGTGATTTGATAGGTGGCCACCTTCGCGTTACCCCATATGCCTTTGGACCGCTACGTTTGAGACATCCTGTATACAGAAAATAAGAAACTGACTGACTGACATATCAACGCGCAGGCGAAACTACTGGGACTAAGAACGGGAAGTTTTGCATACGGCTTCCTTTTATAACGTAAGGAAGCACTAAGTCAGATAGGAAACGCCGGACCTCATCTAGTTTAAAAACTATGATTGATGTGTAAAAGTGTTTGTACAAACCTACTTACAGAAAAAAAAACGAAGAAGAAATTTTATGTAATTATGTCTATAAGGGGGTGAAAAGGAGGGATTTTATTTGTATGAAAAATCTTATTCCTTGAGTTAATAAACATGAAACTTGGCACAAATACTTATCTAGGTAAGTTATAAATTATATAATTTTTTGTTTATCTAAACTACCCCCAAAAGGGGAAACGGAGTGTCGAAATTTATATGGAAGAATTTTAAAGCGCAGTCCGATTAACTCAAAACTCAGTATTTATACTTAAACCCATAAAAAAGAATTAAACGTATCAGGGCTTTTCGAAAATCTATCCCTGACGGGGTGAAAAGCGTTAGTAAATTTGACAGTGAAACTGCGTGGCCTGATTAACTCGAAAATTGGTATAAATAATATCTAAGTTATGAAAACAACCTAAACCATTTTTCAAAATTCCACCCTTGTGGGGGGTATAAAGAGAGCACACAGTTTATTTAAAAAATCTTATTCCTTTGATCTATAAACTTAAAATTTGGCCCGAATACTTATTTCTCTGAATAAATGATAAAGATCGTAAACATAAATTTTCGAAAACTACCTTTCATAGCGGGTGGAGGGGATGCTAATTTTTTTGAGCAAAGAGCGAAATCCATGCGAACGAAGACGGGGGCAAAGTGCTAGTAGATGTATAAATGCAGTCAAGTTTTGTCGTTTCAAGTAATAGTCGACGGTTTGATTGTCGCACGAAACAAATATTTGATTGGTCTACAGACAGTAGTTGTTCCGGCATGTGTTTGTGAGTGCGCAAACAGTAACTAAGACAGTTCTGCTTGTTGTACATTAACTGCTTTGTCTTGTCAAAACAAATCTGCCGCAAAGCATTGTTGTCGTGTTCCAGTTTGAAGGATATAGGTGCCAGTAATTAAAGCTCATGAGGTATTTCATTTGTTTCTGGAATGGCAACATACTAGCTATGCCTCTTGTATTATATACTAGCTTTTGCACGTGGCTATCGGATATCATCCCACGGGAACTTACTATCGGGAATAGTATCCTATGTCTTAAACCGTAATGATGGCCTATCCTCCAAACCCGTTCAGCCTTAAGGAGTGAAAAAGTAAGGACAGATAATAAATTGAAATAACTTTTGATCGAATACACCGATCATGATGAAATAAAGACCAAATGTTAGCTCGATTTACGGACTATCACCTTAAAAGAAGTACACAAAAATATAAATATTTTATGTGTATTTTAAAATCATCCCCTATTTAACCCCGAGGGGGGTTGATTTTACAAAAACGCTGTATGACTTAATTCCTTATTTCTTACCAAAAGCATAATTATGATATTTTATCTGCTTTTAACATAACAAATACTGGGTTTCCCATGTTCATCCTATAGGATTATTTTTAACACAAAAATTAGCATACCTCCTTCCTCAGAATGTCATCTATCTCTTTTCTGAATTTTGTCAAAATCCGGTCAGTGGTTTAGGCGTGAAAAGGTAACAGGTACAGATAGACAAACACAGACCGACAAATAGAGAGTTACTTTCGAATTTATAATAATATTATTATAATTGTATTATTATAATTATAAGAATATTATTGTTATAATTATATTATAGTATAGTATGGATAGGTGTAGATATCCCGATTATAAGTCATGGGTGGGCGATCTGTTTGTTGCCTAAAACATGAAAACAATGTGGTTATTTCTTCAAACACATGGAGTACAGAATCTATGATTGATTTACGGTTCATTTTGTTTACTCCTGACAACGTGGTGGCTATTGACAACATCGAAAGAGGGGCGAATAACAAAAAAAAAACTAAAGCATAAAAGTATAGTTTATAATAAAAATAAAAAAAATACACAAAATCTTTATATCTAGATCACTTTATAAATCTTTACTGAAATCTAAATACCTAAGCTACACCAAAAAGGTGCTGTTAATATAAAAAGTAAAAAAATATATTTTATACCTAATTACAAAACAACACTTCAGAGCCTACATATGGACCTAACTGGTGTAAAATACCTAATAACAAAAAAAACTCGTGACAAGTTGTGGGACACCCGGATGGAACGAAGTTCCTTTTTCTGTTTATCTAAACATTTTCGAGTGTAACCGCGGAGTGCAGCTAGTTATGTATAAAATAACAGCCACAAAGAAATAAATCAACGATGTAGAGTGACTAAATGAAAAAGAAAATAAAGGAATCGTAATATATAATTTTTTTTAATAATTAAAATAGACATTTTATAACTAATTCTTAAAAAAAAATTTAAACACAAACAGATAGGTACTATAGCAAAAGTGTCGTGACGGTCAAAATGTTACACTTTTTTCGGTCTTGCTCTCATTCGCCAAGTGTGCAGAGTAGCGAACGATAAGGAACTTCGTCCCAACAACAATGGTTTAATAAACAAAACAATGCTACTTCTCAAAAGGAATGTTTCACAGGTTTCACAAATCTTGACTTAAATAAATATCGAACGACTTAAATCGAAAGAGACATAATTAAATCATACTTAGACAACAAAATATTTTGGTTTTAAAATCACAATGTCAAGACAAACCTACACTTAACAGCAATGTCTTATAGAATAAAGAAATATTACATCTTTGATTATTAAAATCCAACAAGTAACGAAAATGTGAAACTGTGGGTGTTTCGCGACTAAACTGATTTGGATGAAGTGGCACACAAAACAGCGCACATTGATCATGTTCTAGAATAACACAACCCACCAAAAACATTTCATGTAAAATGTTGCCAAGACGACCACATAAGGTTTGCCCTGTGAAAAAGATATCAGTTCTCATGTAGAGCCAAGCTTCTGAATCTACACGGCCTAACTCTACCGACCCTCGCCGTTTCGCTACCGTCGTGGAGGTGATGCGAATATTTAGTTTCTGAAGTAAGTAACGAAACAGCAAAGCCATACATATTTACTGATATGTAGAATTTGTGAAGTTAGGGTCGGTAGAGTTAGGCCGTGTAGATTCAGAAGCTTGGCTCTACATGAGATCTGATATCTTTTTCACAGGGCAAAGCTTATGTGGTCGTCTTGGCAACATTTTACATGAAATGTTTTTGGTGGGATTTCAGTTCTTTTTATAAGTTGCTAGGCAGTCTTTTTAGTGTATATTTTTTTCTTCTTTTTTTAAGTTTATCTGTGGGCACGGTAGTGTTTTTTTGTATACTGAACTTTGTTTACATACCAAATTTCAGCTTTCTAGCACTTCAGAAAGTACCCTAACATTTTCAAGTCTTATACAAACTTCCACCCCCCCATTTTAGGGGATGGGGGGCGAAAGTTATGTTTATGATTTTTTTGCTGGTTGTAAACTAAACTTAGATTACATACCAAATTCCAGCTTTCTAGCACTTCAGGAAGTAGCCAAACATTTTGATGATCATCAGTGTGTCAGTGTATCAGTGAGTGTGTCAGTGACGAAATCGGTGTATTTTAGATATCAATAAAATCTAAAGTATTCGAGCTATTCAATTGAGACTTTGTATGTTTCATTAGTCTATTATTGACATCATATCCTGAGAATATGAACTATCTGGTACATCGGAAACCAACTCTATGAGGGTTCAAAAAAACGGCGAAACACTTTTAGAAAAGGTAGGTAGTGCCCTTGCGCTTCGCTTGGCTCGTCTTGGCGGGGGCACTACCGTGCCCCCAGATATTTAAGATATTTGTACACGGGCATATATATAGTTCCCTTATTGTGCGAGTGATACGAGTACCACAGGCGATAGATACGTAGTAAAATTAATTATATATTATTAATTATTTATTATTATCATATTACCATGCTGAATCTTGACCTAAATATCTCTTAACTTCAATTCATAACGAGCAGTAGGGCTTCGCAGACCAAATGGGCTTCGTTCAAAGGTTGGAGTACAGGTTTGTTCACTTAATGTAAAGCGACGCAACAGCCAAGCTAACCCGACCTTCACTTGGAGACGAGCAAACCGACTACCTGGAAAATAAAATAGGAAAAGTTTTTAAACAAGTTTAAATAAATGGAATGAATGGATGGATGCGGCAAATGGCGGCTCATTTGCTGCATGCCAGACGAGATATGGGCGATGGGTAATTCGCTTGGCGAATACTTAAAAGGGCCCAAGGCACTTTTCTAAAATTAGATGGTATTCAGAAATCTAATCTCATAATGAGAATCATGGTCTAAAAAAACAAGGTCTGGCATTCCGGGAGTGACACATGCTTACGTCACTATCCAGTTGCCACTTTAATGCAGCAAAAATGTTCAGTCATCATTCTGTTAAAATATATATTATTTAGAGAATTTGAATTGTCTTTTCGTTTTTCTAATTAAACAAAACAATTCAAATTAAACATATACCAACGTAATTAAATCCTCATTGTTTTATCGGATTCGCACAGGTAATAAAGGCGGTTGGGGTGTTATTACTACGCACTACTGGTAACACAGCGGTGATGACGTAGGCTTGTGTCTCCCACGTGACCACTGTGTCTCGGAATGCTATACCTGGCGAAGTATATTATTATAGTATGATGAGAATCATGTGACTTACACTATTATCATAATCATTAATAATAGCTTTAAGATGCCAATGACCGTTCTGTTACAAAGTAATCTTATCTACCTATGTGGTTTCAATTGTTTTCAATCTCTAAACACGCCAATGTTTTTGAATAATGTCACAATCATGATTATTGATTAGTAATTTAGATTACGTACCAATGCAAATACGGTTTCCTTCACCAAAAGGTAAATAAACATAATTGTTTATTTTAGAATTGTTTGCTGATGAAAACCTCTCCGGATCAAATACGTCTGGATTAGGGTAATACTTTTCATCCCTGTGAAGGGCATAAACTGGTAACAATATAATATTATCTTTTTCTATAGCTATCCCAGATGGTAGGTATGTATCTTTTGTACATAATCTTTGTATGACACCTATTGGGGGATACTTTCTCATTGCTTCGTTCAGCACTTTATCCAAGTATTGCATTTTCTCGACATCATTATAAGTGAGTTCTTCAGTAACACCATCAAAGGCCTTGTCTATTTCTTCGTGCAATTTCGTTAAGATTTTTGGATTGTTTGACAGTTCCAGTAGACTGTAATGCATTGCGCTAGCTGAGGTGTCAGCACCAGCAATAAAGAAGAAAAATGCCTGTGCAGCCAGGATCTCATCAGTAGGTTCCAATTCATAACCTGTAGTAAAGTCCTGCATCACTCCATGTTTTTGAAGTTCTAAACAAATGTCTATAAAATCGTGTCTTTTCGCAGTCTCGTGTCTTCTATTTTCTAAAACAGTTTTCACAGCGCCCACAAAAAAATCTTCAAACTCTCCGAAAACTTTAAGTTTTAAGAGCTTATACAGAGAAGGGAATACATTTGCAATTAAAAGTACGATATTTTGATACGTTGATGGCTCTAGAGTTTTCCATGCCATATCTAAGAACGGCGATTCCATAGTATTTTTAGTCTGAGTATCTATGCCGAACACTGCCGCACCTATGGATGATGTAGTATATGTGTATAGAACGTTAAATGGTTTTTGCCGCATATGAAGATTATCTTCCATTAAATCCACAAAATCCCGGGAACATTTGTCTATTATGTAGAACATATTTTTAAGTTTTGAACTTGTGAAAACTGGACTGAGTTTCTGCCTTAAGATTTTCCATCTTTGAAAATCGTTGATGAATAAAAGATTATCAGCTAGAAGGTCGTTTGGGTTTGTTATTATGCCACGACTGTGGAAGCTTTGGAAGTCTCCAGCTAGCACTGCTTGGATATCTTCAGGACACTTCACCATCAGCGTAGGAATTGTGCCCGTAGTCATTCCAACATACGGTTCGTCATGCTCATTATATATAGTTTTCACAATTTCTGGCATCGACTTGTTACCGAACACAAATTTTATCATTATATCATTGATTTGCACTACATTTTGCTTCTTCCAGTAATTCCTGTTTGTAGACTTGAAATAAAACCACACTATGCACAAAACTATCGTTATCAACAATATTATAAACAACATTGTGACCGCGATGCGCGCTCGCGAAGGACACAATACCGACTGATAGCTAGTAGTGCTCGGTGACTATATTTAATCACACTTACGTACAAATGAAGAAAGTTCTTTGTTCTTGTTAATCTGCGCATTCCAATGGTTTTCGTTTAATCTATTTATGATTTTGGTTCTAGTTACGGTGTTAATGATTGCTTCTTATCTGTACCTTTAGCGAAGGTAATCGTAATTATGTAGTATACATATATTCTACCTATTGAGTGGTATGAAATTTGGTTAAATGACTATTTAAGTGGATAAAATACGTCTCTAGCAAAATATTTGTGATTACTTAATTGAGTATGTCGCGTTTGAGAACATTCAACCTACAAGTGACCTGACATTATGTTCTCAATGTCAGCTGTTAAGTGGTAATTTTCGGGTTCCTCAATTATTACTACAACGAGATTCGTCAGGTGGATGACTTTGACCACTGTCAAACTATGTTGTTATTACCTCATCGTAAAAACATAATAATCGGTTTAACAAACGAATATTAGTGCAAAAACCACTCATGATTCGGCGAATTCTGTAGATTAATATTTTTTGCTTTCTGTTTTTCATTGGTTTATAAAACCGTATTAGGAATATTTATAACGATGCTCAAGCATGAATCTAGAATTTAAATAACAGTAACAGATTTTACTTCAGCGCTTCCTATTTTTGCTTATTTGTTGAGTTGGGCATCACTCTGACACGTGGACCCAGTTATCTGAATCAATGTATTTTTTTTCGACTCTATTCGTTTTCAGGACAATGTTATAATCGTTGTGAATACTGGACAAAGTTTCCCATGCAACATTCATAAGATTTTTAACCACAACTAGACTAGTGCTCCAGTAGTGAGAATTCCAAATTGGATGGAATTGGTTTCAAGGCAAATGATGCCGTCTATTAAAATATATCGTGATTCTGGCAAACACACAATGACAAAGTTTTTAATAATAAGTAGCAATAATCTAATGAAAGGCGATAAATAATGTTGTGAATGGAGATATAGATTACAGACTCAAGTATCGTGACACGAGGTCTTCGACATAGAGGATAGGTATATTAAATTGACAGACATTGTGCTGATGATAGTGATAACGGCAAATGGTTCTAATTGCCCTTGAACTTCTTGACAGTTCAACTGACAAACACTTAAATAGACTGTCGTCAACAGGGATTTAATATAAACATAACTGTGGATGCCAATTTGTATTGCTAGGTACTTACAAATTGAGTGATTGGATTTGATTATTTGAATACTTAAACCCGAAATTCTAATTTAATATTACCTTAAATATGTCTTTTATTTGAAAATTGAGGTTATTTTTAAAACCTCAATTGTCGTCGACAATTTTTCATTGACAGTTTTCTGGTGTTTTTCACGTTATAGGAAGTATTCGAGAAGGTAAATTGAACAATAATTCACTGTACAACAGCAAAGGTCACACGTCCGCATCGTTCGGGTGCCAGCAAGCAAGTGACCACTCTGCGGGCGTGCGGCGCTGTGCTAATTGCCGAGCGAGCGCGAAGCGTGAGCGAAGCGAACCCGTTTCAGCTTGGGCAAAAATGCTTTCGTATGTCCGGATGGCCAGCTGTTCTCCTCTACAGGACGCATTTCTCAACCGATTCTCGTAAAATTTTGTGAGTTGGTTTGATAGTATAGATTTTTTTTTGTCGATCCAGTTTTTTGTATTTTTTTTAAATGGCGGAGATATGGGGGTGAAAACGTAAATATTTTTTTTTGCCATTTCGCGGTGTTTGCACGCGCTTTATGTTTTAAGGTGCGCGGTGATATTCAGTTTTAAGCTATGCAAAGACAGACTTGCGAGGTGTACAGCTCACAGAGCCAATAGTTTATTATGTCGCTACGCTACAAGTTTAATAATGCTATTCAAACAAATAGATAATAGTTGGAATAACCTCCTCCTTTTTGGAAGTCGGTTAAAAAGCGGTGAGATATAAAGTTGAAATCATCTCAATACACATTAATGTGTTACTAACTCACATCAGAGAGTAATTGCGTAAGAATTTAACCTGAACTGATTTGTTTACACTTTTATGAAAAAGTTTTTGAACAAATTATACATCATTTTATCGAGTGAATCATAATCATAACCATCATCATTAATACATTGACGTACATTGTAATAGCTGCTACTATTAGCAGCTAATTATCATTAGCTAAATATTAACTAATTACTTTTTGTCAATTGTTTATCAGTTTTTATTAAGTATCTTCATTATTGTCTTGTCTTGTGATCATTAATAGGGATTTTTAACATGTAATGAAATGCATCGTCTCTTTGTAACTGCGGTGTTAGCTAACGTACGAAAGCTAGATAATTTCCTAATGAAAGATAAGAAACTTTTCGAAGTCATTGTTGATCCATTACTTAGTTAAGTTTACATTGATATCAGTGACCCATAATAATCACCCGGAGATAAAGTGTTGATGGTGAACTAGAGATGTAAGAAGTATTCAAAATTAAACTGTAATATTTTAAACTCATGTGATAAGTAGATAATATAATTAAAGGGGTCCAGTACCTGGTATGAACCCTGTAAGAGCACACCAATTTACAAAGTAGGTATTCAAATTAAAATGAATCAATTAATAATAATTATTCACATTTAAATGAAATGAATGAATGATGAATTTAAATGATAAAAATGATGTTCATTTCATTTAAGACTGACTCTGGCCGATGATTTGAGGATATTACTTTATTGTGTTTAGTAGTAGTCTTGTGTATAATAATTAGTGATCTGGAGCGCTCAGTTTAGTTCGCAGCTCCTTAGTGAACTTGAGAAAAGCAGATCGTTCGCTCGCTTTGCTACTGCTCTTGCATGTGTTGTTGACCGAACAACTGAAGGAACGATGAGAAGCGCATGTGCACTATGTGCTTAGAGTAAGTGAGCGGTAGTAGTGACGTGACTATGCTCGCGCGGCGCCGCGCTCTTGCTCATTGTCGCTATTACAAGTCGATCTTATCGAACGAACTAATGAACTAAGAAGCGAGGGATCTGGGAAATAGCTCGCGTAGTTCATCTGTGGGAGCGCTCTTAAGACCTAGTTCGTTTGCGAACTACACAAATTTAGTATTAATGACAAAAACGGAAACCAAATTGACACATAGATTCATTGCGTTGTAACTATGAGAAGACAGGAGGATAATGTTACCAATCTGCGTAGGAAGCGGTACTGAAATGTTCGTTCGGCATATACTGGACAGTCAGCGCTTTGCTGACTGCCAAATATTTCTACCACGGAATTCTGAAAACATGGAAGGCTGATTATTTTTTCGCCATTACGATGTTGGTCCCAAGGAGAAAGATGTTCAGTGTGATGGTGTGTCCCGCACCCTTAAATATGACCACCACACCTTTCTGACACATGCTGTATCATAAAATAAAAGAAGTCTATATAGGCCTATTAAGAAGACTACTATGAAGAGAAAATTCCTTTACAGAACTTGGAACCCTTTTAAAGATGGCGTCCAAACAACAAGCGCCAATTAAGTTTTTTCTAAGAATAATAAACAAACTCCAACAAAAAATATAAGTACGGAAACCAATTTGATTGGAGTATAAAAGTTCTTTTTGTTGAGCAACTTAGCTTGGCTTCGTTCCAGCCAAGTTTCATGTTACATTTTTATCTCCATACAACTTTCATTTAATCTGTTTCGGCTTAAAACTTCAACGTTCAGATGTAAGTGCCTTATGTAATGTATTTTCATGCTTATAAGCCTGCAGGATAAAAGGCACAACGCGGAATATGTTACAGGATGAGAGGGAAGAATAAGGACTAGGATAGTATAGCATAAAAGAGAAGAGTAAAAGATCTCCTTGAGAAATATTTAATCCAGCGAAGTACTACTGCCATACCCATTTCAGTTATTGAGGACTGATTTTGCCAAAGTCAGGTGTCTTCCATCAGTGTAAAAATAACGTCTGTCAATTTTTGTATGGAAAAACAGTCAAAAACTATTTACTCGGTAGACTCGGATAAGTTTGGTCGAATTCACCCTTAGTTATTTAAACTTAGTCGATTACTTTGTTGAAAACTTTTTGATTAAAGTAATAAGAAAATAAAAGATTGAATTGTTCTCAATTTTTATTTAGTTTTTTTCGTTAAGCAATCACTCAAATGCACCAACAATAAAAGTCATTCGTAATAGTGACCGCAGAAACTCAGAGAATAACGCCTGAAAGTAATATGTGTCGTTCGTGAAGAGGGTTGTGCTACACTTTTGTTGGCAGCTGATTTTCATTACTGTCGGCTTGAACACCTGTCTGGCTTAGACGTAGCTTTGTCGTGATACTTCTGACATTAGGGCGCGTGTACACGTACATGACATTAGACAGCGTGTAGAAAGACCCATCATGATCGTATCACTTTTTTTTTTTCGTGTGTAAAATACACTGTTAACTCTATAGACACCAGCCTAGATAGTAGGTGTTGTATATGTAGGTATTCATCTTTTGAATGTGAGATATGATAAATATGAATTTCGAAGTCTATATTATGAAGAACCTTAACCTATAGATATTACATAATAAATAAATATTCGTACACTACAACAATTATTTTGTTCAGCTCATTAGCCCAGATAAATGAGTATTTCGAGAGGGATGAAATTTTCATTGAAACAAGATTTTTCCGAGAAATCTATTTTTAGTAAACAATTATAGTATGTAAGTAATTCCCTATTTTAGAGGAGGATATTAACCTGGGGATCCACGTGTACCTAATAATAACAGCTCAGATTAGTGAATTATATTCTATTACTAATGTAATATATTAATATACTATATTCCTAATATAATATAATAAAGCTGAAGAGATTGTTCCTTTTTTTGTTTGACCGCGCTAATCTCTGGAACTACCAGCTGGATTTGAAAACTTTTTTTTACATTGATAGCCCAATTCTTGAGGAAGATTATAGGTTATTTAAAATGCTAAGATACTTTAGAGCCAAGCGAAAAAAAAACCCAGCCAATTGCGAGTCGGACTAGCGCACGAAGGGTTCCGTACCATTATCTATAAAAACGGGAAAAAAATCACGTTCGTTGTATGGGAGCCCCATTAAATATTTATTTTATTCTGTTTTTTGTATTTGGTGTTATAGCGGCAACAGAATTACATCATCTGTGGAATTTTCAACTGTCTAACTATCATGATTTATGAGATACAGCCTGGTGAGAGACGGACAGACAGGCGGGCGGACGGACAGCGGAGCCTTAGTAATAGGGTCTCGTTTTACCCTTTGGGTACGGAATCCTAAAAAGACAAAAGCAATGCTAATCGAAAACCAAGTAATAGCTTGGACGGGCGATGCGATACGACGCGGAGCGGTCGGAGGCTGAAATTTCACGCGGACGAAGTCGCGGGCAGAAGCTATCAGTAAATACCTCGAAACGTAATACGATCAATCAATCCCTAAGACATCCTTGTATTCCCTCAAATAATAGAAATGACGTCAGGCCAAATCATGAAACGCCAATCAAATAATAACCCATGTCAAAATAGTACTATATTATTCAAAGTTTGCTGGTGTCAAAGATAACATAACATCACACCTGCATTTCTCAAAGAAGTAAGCATGTAACAGTAGCTTTACCCCCTCTAATGTACCTAGGCACCTTGTCCCACCACCAGTGATTAACGAGTTGGAGAACAACGAGCAGCGAGTGCACCACGGGCGGCGACGAGCGAATACTCGCTGGTATGCAAAGTCCTCCAGACCGTGTTTCGGCCATGGCGGCCAATCTCAACGGAAACTAGCCTTCGGCGCGGAAGATACTAAAGTGCACAAGTGTGTGCGCAGACACAGGTGCACTCTCTCTTCCCTCACTTTCATAGACCGATGGGACGGCAATCCGACACAGCCGGGGAAAGATCAGTCGCCGGACCAACGGCTTAACGTGCTTTCCGAGGCACGGGGGTATCACACCGCCAACTTCAAAACTCCGTACAAGTGTGAGTCTCTCAGCGCGTGTTTTACCCGCCAAGTGAGTCTCGCTGGGCGAGTACTCTGTTTGCTCTTGCCGCTGGGACAAACGAGTACTCGCTGGCGCGGCGGTGTAAATAGTCAGCGATCAACTATTAATATATATATATATCTTTCTACTTACACGGGATCTACAATCGTATGTACGTTTTTCGTTTGTACGTTTCTTGAGCGAGAAAATCTTTTAGATATAGCTAGTCGCGTCCTCGTCGGTGGCGGGACAGGTGCTTATAATAGTCTCATTGTTATCTTCTATCATGCGGGCGGCTGATCCCGCATTATTTAGCCCGCAAGTTGGTGTCATGTCATGCCAGTTTTCTAATGATGATTTTTGTATTCTTTGAGAGCGTGACATAAAACAAGTTCGAACTGAGACGTAAGCGTGCGCTGTTGAAATGCGAGATAGACTAGTTATCGATTTAGATTGATCTAGCTGTTTAGTGTTTGCTCCAGACCGGCTGCAGCGGTGGCGCGTATGTGCCTCGCCACAGTATAATAAAGTAAGCAGTATCACGTCTTCATACAAAACGGCCAAAACGATGTGTTTCGAAATCTTGGTGTATACCAGTACTCAACAGTCTCAAGTGAGCCGCTGTTACGTATGGACGCGGACGGTGCGAGACGCTCCCACACATTTATTTACATGAAATGTGGCACGAAGTTATCGATTGTATTGTTCAGTGTATGTATGTTTGAATTTATCAATATCAAAATCAGATGTAACGTTTTTTAAATTACCCACCCAGTTGGCAAGGTAAGCCTATAAAAATAACATTATTTAAAGTTTTTATTTATTTCTATGTTATGCAGGTATTTGTACTTATGTTCTTGAAGCGCAGCGAGCATAACTTCCTTGACACTTACTTAGTATGTGAATATCTCTCTTTTGCGATGCGATCGATGCCCAAGTGAAGAAACAAAGTATATCTATGGTAGCATGGATTTCGGACTATCACAGAAAGTTGTGCGTCCCGCGATCATAAACACGTTCGTGAAATCGAACTATACATCTCATATTCATCCAAATGGATTTTGTGTAAAATGCAATTTTTATCTATATATAAAAACTTTTTTTACAAAAAAACAACCGACTTCCAAAAAAAACACTAAAAGACGTGAAAAATAACTTTAATTTCGTAAGTCGGTGTCTTTGGTTTTGTATTTTTATTTTTGGCCACCGACTTCCGAAATTTAAGTTATTTTTCACGTCTTTTGTAGGTTGTTTTTTTGTAAAAAAGTTTTTATTTTTCACTTTTTAGTTGCGGTACCTACCCCACTCAAATTCGTATACCACTACTTGGTGTGTAAATAACAGTGACACAAATTATTAACACATCATCCTTAAAAACTAAGTGGAAAAAATATGCAGTATTAAGGATAACTCAAAAACTACTGGTCAGGCCTTGATCAATTTAAATGGGACTTCATGTGAGGCACGAGCTATCAAATAAAAAAAGAATCATCCAAATCGGTTCAACCAGAAAAAAGTTCTGAGCTAACACAAATAAAAAAAAATAAAAAAAGCATACAGACGAATTGAGAACCTCCTCCTTTTTGTGAAGTCGGTTAAAATTCATTTCTATCGGGATTTAACATTACCTAATTAAATTACCCTAGGCACATTAACACTTTTTTTATACAACTCTGTCATATTTTATCAATTAGGGAATAAACCTGAGCATTTAGATATGTTATCGCAGGTTTTTATATTAGCGTTTTTATGTCACTTTTCTATAGAAAATATGACTAGGTATCCGAATGGCTTTGGCTGATGTGCCGAGGTGATATTTTAGCAATCAAAACTAACACCACAAGATACTGGTTTTTGAATGTACAGGACATACTCCATACAACAAATAGCAAAGTGTTAGAAAATAATGCTCTTCCATCATTCTGGTCGGCTTTATAAAGTATAGTTCAGTAAAACTCAAGAGACATAATCAGTGGGCATTCCTAGTGCGCGTTTATCTACCAGGCCGTAGGTTATTATATCAAGGACACTGCCGAGATGTAATACTGCTTACTTTATTATACAGTGGCCTTGCGGTGCCTGTTCGCGGCTCCGCCAGTGCGTACCCATGGTGCTCGATATGCTCCTACAACCCAAGCGATCAATCTGCTGATCTGCTGATTGATCAGGAGCCAGAAGCAGTAAATCTATGATAAGTGTTTGCATAAACTTTATTAGTTAAATGTTATGTTGTTGGTTTGCTGCTCGCTTTGGTGTGTACTGTAAGTGCAGTAAGCATTTGTTACAAAAATAAAAATAAAAAAAGGTTATAGAACTGAACCAATGTAGACTGGGCCTTACAAGATACTTATTTCTAGGGTATGCCCCCTAGTGCCAAAGTTACACAATATTCTTTGTTTGTCTGGCTTGCGTGTTATTGTTCTTTTTCGTAGCCAATAAAAAAAGACAGGTGACGTAGCGACTTCAGTCTGGGAATGTACTCCATCTGAGTATTAAAATGTGGGGTAAATAGAAGTGGTTTTTTGAGGTTAAAGTTTTTATAAGGGCGATGTTTGTGAATACTCGGCTGCCACGTTTTTTTTTCGTCAAAACCAATGTCAAAGTAAAATAATTTAATCATATTAGCCCATTAAAAAGAAACTTTTGAAAGTCGTTCTTTTATTTTTTATTTTAGATGGGTTTGTTCTTGACTCTAGTCTAGGTCAGAGATGACAGAGACAAAGTCGACGATAGAGTGAACTTACCCAGAAGAAGCCTGTTCACTCTCACTTTGAAGAGTTTTTCACATTTCGTTGTTTGTTTGTTTTGGATTTGATTTGGAGTTTTGGTTTCGTTTATAAGATTTAAAAGAATCGAATTTGGTTTAACTGAAAAAGATTTCATTTTTCAATGAAATTGGTTTTGTTGAGATGAGGTTTAGTATTTCTGTTGGTTAAATTCCATCTACAATTCTACATTTATATTCGGTCTTATTGAAATAAAACATTAATTTAATTTCGTAACAAAACATTGACCATTGAACACTGCAGAAAACATAAGTTCCTTAGAAAAATGATTACAGTTGCCTCAATACAGTAATAATATCATTTTCCACGAAATTCTAATAACATAAGAAATAAAAATCACGAAATACGGGCATCTGCATACCCTCCTTACAAACGGCCGTATTGAATATGAAATGATAATTTTCTATTTTCTAGTCTTGTCCCGTACAAACTCCAGGGAATTAAATGTGTCAATATTCATACGGGCGAGTTTTTCCTTCGGAAGATTTCTCTCCGGGGTAAGAAGGTATGGATAAGATGAGGTATACAAAAAGGCCAAGGAAGTAGAAGCGCTGACTATATCTATTGTTACTCCGGCTGTAAAATTTATAAAGAAAGAATGAAAATACATTTATTTAGCACAGATTAATAGGCCTTGACTGACGTGGTGTCTGAGTTTTAAGCCTGATTTCTACGGTGAGATTTAATTTCTTGTGGCACAAGTACCGTAGGTTGCAACATCTATAAAAGTTGCACCATGTAAACAGTGTTTGGAAGATGCAAGTCATTTATTGCTTCCATTTATCGTATGCTAGAAAAAGGCAAGTTTGTTTTCTTTCTTTCTTTCATCGTGTAAATGAAGGTTTAGTCAGAAATATTTTAGAAGATTTAGCATGAAGGTGTAAGGTTCCGAATGTTAATTAGTTTTGATTCAATCCAATTTGATAGTTTATCATGCGGCTACAGCAGTCCACTGCTGGACATATGCTTCTCCTATTGCACGCCATTCAACTCGATTCTTGGCAACTCTGATCCAGCTGCTTCCAGCCACCCTGTGAAGATCGTCGTTGCAACTAGCCTGAGGGCGTCCTACTTTACGTTGGCCGATTCGCGGTCTCCACTCAAAAACATTCAATTTGACAGTTATTTCGTAACATTTCCTTCTTGTTGGGTCTGCATATAAGAAGAGTAGTAATAGTTTAGCAGCTAGATGGACCGACGTCCTAAAGAAGGTGGTTGGGACAGACTGGATGTGGAAGGCGGACGACGGGTATTGTGGCGCTGTCTGGGAGAGGCGTATGTTTAGCAATGGAGTGCGATTAGTTTGAGTAGAATAGTTTAGTTGGTACCCAACAGAATCAGGACATATAATACTTACTACTAAAATAGTGACCATTAATAGTTTGTAGCGGCATCTACAACGCCACATGCGAACTACGTGTCAAACTGACTTCACGCAAAATCCTGCACCGCGCCAACAGAGTTTTCCGCGCTAATAGCATATATACAAAGTCCCGACATTAATGGTCGGGCAATTACCCACAATACCCACCAGACACGACACCCGTCTGGTCGGAGGATCCTCCCTTTTCTATAGAGTATGAGTGAGCTTTGCACACTGTTCCTCATACCTCTATAAGTTCTTTAGCTTGTCCCATTCATACCCCAAGGTATTTCCAGAATCTCCGAAGCTCACATAAATATTTGTGCCCCGGGACAATGTATGTTTTTAGTTTGTTTTCTCATGTTTTGCAAGCTTTGAATAATTATTTATAAAGTCCTCTGTTTTTGCGGGGGTTGGTCTTTTGTTTTATGGCTTGTAAAGAATAGTAGATATTTTAAACTAGCTGTGTTGACAACATAATGGAAATCCGGGGTACTTTACTTCTTTGTTTGGCAGCTGTTTTTTTTTTGCAGACATGGTTGTCTGAACATAATGATGACGCGCACACTTGCAATAAAATATCATACAGGTATGGCCTATCCCAAAAGTATTTGATGAAATGTAAACAGACCCTTTTCAGGTTAACTTCTTACGCAATAACTCACTAAGGCCCACTTGCGAGTTTAGTTTCCATACATTTTTGTCGTTTCCATCATTGTTATAGCTGATTGAATATCACTTTTTCTAGACCCTCAGGAGGATAATTGAGTCCAACAATGCCAGATTTTAATTTAAAATCGTAATTTCTTTTCTCCATTGTTACCGAATTTAAAACGAATAGTACCAACAATATTTCTTAATTAAAAACTAATATTGGTAGTGCAGCAAACGTTCTATGAACTGAACGTATCGACACACTAACCGCTGTATAAAGTTAATGAAAATCGGCCAAATTTAAACCAGCCTGTTGTTGATGTTTAGTTTGTATTAAATTTTGATATTTTGGCTTTAATTTATATTGGACCACTTTGTAATCATCGAGTTATTGTTTTTGGATAGGTTTAATTAATTTATCGACGTGTTAATATATTGTGTTTTTAGTTTAATTGCTGTAATTGATGATAAAATAATGGTTGATGGTACTTGAAATAGAAGATAGTGTGCCTTCTATTTGTTGTGACCTATATTCGCTACAAATCTAGCAAAAAAAAAATTTTTTGAAAACTTTACTATACCAAAGCGAGCTTATAAAACCTCTAACGTGAAGATAGTATCATGGATGTCCACGTAAATAAAATGTATAGAAATACGTGTACGTTATAACGTTATTATGGACGGAAATTTTAAAGCGTCTTCATAGATTTCCATGCTGGGTGGTCCCAATCGCCGGAAGCAAAATATAAAAAAAAATGATCCGGCAACTGGGACCGCAGTCCCAATTAATTGCGGTCCCAATCGCCGGAACCCTCCATTTAACTTCCCTGTGTTATCGTGATGCCGTGACGTTAATGTGGACGTCCACGATAAAATCGTCACGCTAGAAACTATAAAAGCGCACATTTGGTGATAAAAAGGCGCCTAGTCATCACTTCGCTTTCAGTTGTTATTTTTGTCCCAAAACGTGAATATTCATATTACCATCCAAAAGTATTCTAATGCTTTCGAAATATCCAAAAGAAAATGAAACCGCTTTTCGATTTTCGATTCATATTAAAATGGCTTTGGAAACATTAAACCAATAGAAAATAGTACAATGCACTAGAATAGAATAGAATAGAATTTTATTTTGCAAATATGGGTAATACATAATAGTTCTTAAGATTACATTTAGCTCAGCCACATTTTACCAATCGGCATGCAAACATTTGAAATTATTTGCTCAAAAAGATATTAATGATTTTCTTTCTTTTTGGTAGTAAAATTTTATTCATCTCTCAAATACATTGCAAACTATAGTTTTGTATAATTTAGAGGCATTTTTTTCTATTTTGTAAATGTGAGTACCACCGTTGCGTTTATTATGTTATTATAATGTACCAGTATGTTGACTTGAAAGAGCATAGCAGTTGAGAGTATGTTATGCTCACTTAAATGTTTCACAGATAGAGGCGCGTGTGTTGGATCATTCGGTTCCCTATAAAATGGTCGAGCTGGATGAAACAAAGAAGAAGATAATGCTGATCCACGCGTCATGTTCGTGAACGTGCGCCGTGTGTTGGAACTGGTGATATCTTAACTGCCAGGGCTTATTTTAATCTTATATTTTGATTTTTTTCTTTATTTTATTACATTGTTCTCACATATAGAAGCAGCAAGAATACCAGGATTTTGTAGTATCTTCATTTCAAAGAGTCCTAGGAAATTCTGGCCCGTTCTTCTCCATAGAGATCTGCGGTTTGAATGGGCAACTAGCATCAACTTTCTGACTAATTGACCCGCGACCGACCCTTTGACAATTTAAAAGTGGCTGTTAAAGGTTTAATTGAAATAAATGCCTTAATTTTGGGTTTTGAGTTAGAGCTAAAGATTATTGCGGTCTCATATTTATGAACAAAGATAACCTTTCCTCTGTGTCGTAGATGGGTAAAAACAAGGCCAATATCCCACGCTATAATGTCATCGTAGGTGTGATAACAGCAAGCACAAATAAACACCAAAAAAATAAACTAACTGAGACACTGGTTCTGCATTTTTGCAGTCAATTTAAGGTACATATAACAACACCGATTTACAATTAAAAAAATCATAACACTTTCCTAATCAAACTTTCAAACGTATAAATTAAAAAACGCTAAGTACTATATACAAATTACAATAACTTAAAGTTGAACGTTTGGCCAAGTACCAGGAAGACAGAAACTATCGGCACACTTGCGCTAAGTGTGGCCCGCACTTAGACTCGGTACAATTTATGTGTTACTTAGCAAACTAGATGGCCAAGCTGGAGCCCGGCCCTGAAATTAGCGAGTAAGACGGCGGGAGAAAGAAATTGCTTGATGTTTTTTTCAAAGAGATATATTGGGAATGGTGACTGAATAATTAGGAGCAAATGTGTTGTATTCATACATTGGCTAATTTGTAAAGGTTCATAAATAAAAATAATAGGGTAAACTTGTTGTGTAAAAGATTGTGTTACTTAAGGCATGTTCTGCAATCGTTGGAATGCAATCTGATACTTATTCTACAGACAATATTTCAAAATGGTAAACACATGGGCGCCGGCAAGTTTATTTTCAGAGGAGTGCATCTTCAGCTCCAGGAAGCAAGCTCGATCATTTTTAGGGTTCCGTACCTTAAAAGGAAAAAACGGAACCTTATAGGATCACTTTGTTGTCCGCCTGTCGGTCTGTCAAGACCCTTTTCCTCATAAACGCGTAGACGTATCAAGTATTTTTTAAACGGCAAAGACGAACTTATCGTCATTCAATCCGGATGTTTTGGTGAATGTAGCTGTTTAACCTGAATGCGTTTATTATATTTCTTATTGTTGGTTATTATCAAACAGCTTGCCTGTATTGTTCCTACTGGCGAAGTGGGATGGGATGGGACGCTGATGACGCGAGAGTCACGCGGGGCGCAGGGCGGGGCACGAGCGCGCACGCACTGGCCCGCGGCCGCGGGCGCGGAGGCAGTCGGTTAGCGATAAAATAACTTTTTCAAGGCTTCTGAAGGCTAGTGTAGGTATTTCAGTTATATTATAAAATAAATGATGTGTTAGTATAAAATAAAAGATTATTGAAACGATAAAGCGACCTTTGTCTTAAATTTATACTCCTCCAGCTTTCCACATTGTAGTGTTATGGATTTCATTTAGCAATAAAAATACCATAACTTTTACTTATATACCTACAGGTTTCTACGGAACCCTCGGTGTGCGAGTCCGACTCGCACTTGGACGGTTTTTGAACTTTACCTGGGATATTTTAGATTATCGTTTTTTTATTCATACAAAGAGTAACTTTGTCGACTTATGCAGAAAAGCTTAACAATTAAGAGAATGTCCGATGCAAGAGCTAGCAAAGCGAGCTCGATCGAATAGATTTTATTTAATCCATGCATATAGAAAGATGACTAAATGTGTAGATATAAATAAAGAATCTTAAGAGAGCATAGAGTAGGTAGGATGCAAGAGTGAGCGAAACAAGTTCGATAATGTTAGCACCCCGCCTAGGGTCGATTAGATTTTCGGAAATAGGAGTTCGGTACTTTGTTGACTAATACACAAAAGCTTTAGAGCTGAGAGATTGCAGCGTGCAAGAGCGGGCGAAGCGAGGTCAAAAATGTTAGGGTCTCGCCTCGAATAGGTTAAGTGCTCTGTTATGCGTTTTCGGATATTTTATTAGTTCTGTATGTTTTAACACCTATAATTTATTTTGAAGCCAGGGAGGTGCAAGTGCACCCTCTTGCACCCCGCTCCCGGCGTCCATGGGTAAACAGGGCGGGATAAATGGACGACGTGAGAGCTAATTTCGTTAATTTTTTTCACTTTTCAATTCCCAACGTCTAAGAAACGAATTTCAAAAAAAAAAAAACTGGTATCTTCACGCAAAATCCACAGACGGTATCGCATTGTTTTCCAACACATCGCATTAGCGGAACTTACTCCAGACAAAACCTGACACTATAAAAATAGAACAAAACTAAAATTCTATTTTTCGCTGTATTCGTAGCCCTTACCCAAGTGTTATCAGATGGAAAAATAACATCGAAACTTTTAGCGACCAGCCGTTTAAGTGGTTGGTTTGCGACCAGCAACTTGGTCGTTGTTGAGTAGCAGTAGTGACAGACCGCCACGGGTCACATACTTGAGAGGAACTTAGTGACAGGAAATAGTGCTGATAAAAAGTTTAGGACTCGCTTTAGTATTAGGTTTTATTTAGTTTCATTCTGGGGGTAAAAACCGTTTTTATTCAAGAACTAACTTATTTGTTCACAAAAGAATTAACGGTGTCACCTCTTTTGAACTACACTTATTATACTTTAATGGTGATATAGAGGTATGAGGAACAGGGTCTATAATTGTAAGGCTCACCATACCTCCATAGAAAAGGGCGAATCCTCCGAACAGACGGGTGTTGTGTCTGGTGGGCAACTGCCCGACGATTGATATCGGGACATTGTATATATGCTAGTTGCGCTGTAAACTCTGCTTGCGAGATGCAGGATTTTGCATGAAGTCAGTGTGACGCGTAGCTCGCATGTGGCGATGTAGATACTGCTACAGTGATATACAAGGGTAAAGTAAAAATAAATTAAAAAAATGCGTCACTTGACAGAGTAATGTAGATGAATCAGCAGATGAAGATGTTATAAAAACCGAAATTTCGTTTCAGAGGTGTTCACACAGTTACTAAAAAAAATATATGTCATGTATCTCATCAGTTTGATTCAATTTAAAACTACCGGGCAATGATACACTGAAAGAGCTTCTTAGTAATGAGAAACTACTTTAAACGAGAAACTAAATCACTCATTACCCTAAGGACGCTCTAGAAATGAGTACCTTATGTGTGAACTAGAGACTTGGGATTCATTTAGTGTCCTGGGTTAGGGGTTCCCAAAGTTTACGCCGTCGAGAGTAAAGAGGGGCGCCTCGAGCCGCTCCTGTTTACTATTCTCCGGAAACGAAACTTAGGTATTCGCGGGTACAAAATAAACAATAATAATTGTTGTGCCTATCTACCTAGTATAATTATTCCTATTTCGACTAGCCGAGACAAAATACGAATCCTGTAAGTGCGCCGCTAAGTGAAAATATTTGTGAAACCCTGTCCTAGGTGGTTGCGATGAGGTACGATGAAAAATATAAAAGTTATGAAGTAACCTCTCATGCAATATAATGTAGGATGCACTCTCAATGGACATCACTCTTAAGCATTCGTCCTCTTTGCTGTGCGTATGAATGAATTTTCTTCAGGAAGTGTAATTACCTATTTCTGTCGAAGTAAGCAGTACTTAATGAAAATTATGTTCCTGTTGGAGAAGTACCTATGAGTGTTGATATAGTATAGGTAGTTATCAACTTAATATTGTCTGTAGCTACCCGCTTGTGCTACCAGTGGGTATAAATAGTAGATTGTTATACAAGGGGTTAAAATTACCCATTATATACGAGGTAGTTTGACTCCCTCGCTAAAGCTCGTGAGTAAATAGAAACCGAGTTATAATGAGGTTTTAGCGCCGTGTGTTACACTTTACTTTTCCCTATGATTGCGAAAAAATAAAATAATCCAATACAATATTAAGTAGTTTACTTGTTTTATTTTTTCTGTAGCTGCACCGCACTGCACACATTCTAAGAGACCGCCGCTTTTAGTTCAATTTTCAAAAATAAAATGTTCGTCTTTTTTTATGAACCAGTAATAAGTCGAGTTTTTATTCATGATTGTTCTACTAATAAAAACTTTTTAGTTTGAATTTGTAGGCTCGGTGGTAACAGACAAAATAAAAAGATAAAACATTTTCCCTAGAGTAAAATATGCATTTCCGCTTTGGTACGCTACAATGACGGATTTTTTGAGCAAGGGGAGTGAAATATTTAACTGTAATAAAGCCGTGTGCGCGATGGGATTTCCCATCGACAAGAATAACGAACTGTAAAAAAAACTTTCATCCCTATTTAACCCTTTAACTGATGATTTTTCTAAAAACCTTTTTTTAGTGCTCACCTTCGTTGTATAAGGATCTCATGGTGCAAAACATGCTTCTAGAGCCAGCGGTATAGGCTACGCGTTGTTAGCCTTGTCTATAACTCCTTGTTCATAAAGCATTTCAATTGCATCGGGGTTGTAGGTTTACATAAAGCTATAACTACTTTCCATAATGTAGGTTCTCGGCTTGTGGGGTAGTTGTGTAAAACACTTAAATAGGGGTGCTATTTATTTTGACAATTCAACAGAATTTTTATTTGTTTTTTTTTAAATTTTCAAACATATCCGTTTGAGCGGAGCAACGTTATAATACGTAAAATTTGATAAATGCCAATTGACACAACGTTTAATCACGTCAGCAAAAAATATGTCTTTCTTTAAAGAACATGTATAAACGGCTGTGGCTTATAGCAATTCCTTCAAGCTAAGACATCGCGCCGTATCACTTTAAATTTTTGGACTGCTAGCGCTACTCCACGTTAGTTTTTTTGTACACTTTATAAGGCCACTCACACACATAGGTACATTCTAATTGCACATACATTCGCAACGTCAATCGTCATTTATTTTGTATGAGAAAATAGTGCGCCACGCAACAAACATTTGAATACCCATATGCTCAGCTGAAAGTGATATGAAGCAATGAATGAGTAATTTTCTTCAAAATCCTTCGTATTGTAATTGAAACTGTTGGGGTGCTGTTTACCAAAAATATAAAAAGTACAAACTGTAGATATACAAAGTCAAAATAAACCCTGATATTGTCGCCCTCTTCATTCACATGTGACACAGGCGTGGCTCTGAGCCTACGTCGGCTTTGTTTGTCTTCCCTTTGATGTCGGCGGTGCGTGCGATTTGCTTCTCTTACTTAATTAGATGTGTCTTTGAGTTGGTCCTTTTTGTTATACTAATGGCTATTGGGCTGCTTGAAGAAATCGTAAGGGAGGCCTTTTGTGTGTCTTTACGTCTTTTTGCTAGTCCTTTTGGTTTCGGAGTTTGAAGTCTTTTTGGTTTCTGTTAATGGTCCAAGAATAGTATATTACTGCAGCGGCCGACAACAGAGGCATTTCATTGCCTCGGCTTCGCCTCGCCCCACATTTTCACGTTCGTCCATCAATGCCTGGTTGCGCTCAGGGCTTGTATAATACTTTTCTCAAATAATGCGCGGAAATTCAAACTAAGTAAATGAAAAAACAGAATCAATGACGAACAACGATAACTTTTCTCGCGCCAATATGTTCACTTTTTTGTTTCTTTTTCACTTTAAAGAGTTCTATTTGCTGAGTCAGTTCGAGATTTAAAAAAAATCCTTGGTTGCCATGGGTCGAAGTAAAAATTTAGTTCTATTTTATATAGTGATAGTTATGGATTTTCATAACATTGCCGGTCGCTAAACATGTCAGATAATTTTTCCACACGAACAATTTAAAATCTTCGTAGCTGCTGTAGGAATTAGTAACGTTTACATTCCCTAGCATTCTACGCTCCTAGCTCTCTAGAATTCCCAAATACCCCGAGTGCCATTACATCGCAAATCACTTGCAAAAACCTTTTGAATTTGAACAAACATCTGTAGATCACACGGATATTCCGAAGTCGAAACCTTGACTTTACATGGCGAAAACAAAAGTTTTCCAGTAATTTTGCAGTAATAACAGCATTAAATAGACACTTAAATTACCTTTTAGTGTTGGGTTGTGTGTTGTACTGCCCGTTGGTCTCTTGGTTGCAAGCGTAATTGCTAAGCGTTGGGGTCCTGGGTTCGATTCCCAGGTCGGACAAAGTTTTTTTAGGTTTACACATAACATAATCAGCCTATAATGTTCCCACTGCTGGGACACAGGCCTCCTCTCTTCGAGAGGGAATGGGCTATAATCTACCACGCGGGCCCAGTGCGGGTTGGTAGATGACACATGTCTTTGCCGGTTTCCTCACGATGTTTTCCTTCACCGTTTTGAGAGCAGCGGTGATGAAATTATTTACACAAAGTAAAGCGCCTGCCTGGGTGCGAACCCACGACCTAAAACTCGTAAGTCGGGGCCGATACCACTGGGCCACCACTGCTCTCTTTTAGGTTTAACCTTTAGGAATAACACTTTACTAATAACAGGCCGGAGTTTGGAAGTTGGCGGTGTGATACCCCCGTGCCTCTTAAAGCACGTTAAGCCGTTGGTCCTGCACCTCATCTCTCTCTGGTTGTGTCGGGTTGAGTGCCGTCCCATCGGATTATGAGAGTGAGGTAAGAGAGAGTGCACCTGTGTCTGCGCACACACTTGTGCACTATAATATCTCCCGCGCCGAAGGCTTGTCTCTGTTGAGATTCGCCGCCATGCCGAAAAACGGTCTGGAGGACTATATAGTGGTGTTTTTGAAAAAAAAAAATGGTATTTTTAAAAGTGGGTCATTTTGTTACGCGTATGGCATAGATCTCATATTATCTCATCATTGAGTGTAAATGCATATACTCACGCATTTTCTCAGTTTTTTCCTACCCCCATGGGAATGGGGTTTGGCAGAAACTACAGAACGCCTCCTGCTACGATTCTTATATACTCCTTTTGCTTTGATTACGTTCATACACCTAGTCATACACGCATGCCGGTTGCGAGTACTACGCACCTGACCTTTCTGAAGAACATCATCAATAAGGTCACTATAAATATATCTTTCTAAGGGGTCCCCTCTCGGCGTTTCCACTCACATCTGCCTTGTAAATACTTTTTGTTGGTCATCTTTCATTCATCCTCTCAAAACGGCCAAAATAAATTCTTAAAATAACTTAACATTGTCGTCATCTAACAACTTTTTAGCGGCTCACTCAATAAGTACTTCTGTAAATGAAACCTCTGATTAACGCTTCGCACCATGTGCATTACTTCAATCCGGTAATTTCAACAATTTGAGGAGAATAGAATCTCGTATCTCTTTTGTTTCGCATCGAAAAGTGTTTCTTTGAAAATTTTCGGCGCTCCACGCTCCAAATCCTTATGAGCTTGGCAAATTAGATTGTGCTGGCTCGAGGGGTTTAAGGATAGATCGTTTGATTAAAACAGCTGAGCTAATGTTTGTGCTATCATTAATTAGATGCTGTATTACGTATTTTAGATTGAAGGACTGCGCCTTTGGCGGTAGATTACATATGTGTGTTTAAAAATTTTGTAGTAATGCAAAGATGTAGCTGTAATTTGCTGTTCTTGATTGATGTGCAAAGAATTGGGTTATTATTTTTCGGTTCAGTATCTATTGATAAGGTATTTTAAATTCGTCAATCCTTAAAATTATAATTCCATTCTTCCATAAATATGGTAGTGTTGTTAGGAATCTCCGTAGAGTTACAAGGCTTTGCTTCTTAATGGGAATAGTTTATTGTAGTTTTATGGGACTTTAACACAACTGGAGAAATGTGGGTATACTATAGATACACCTCTGCCGAACCCTTTAGGGATAGCACGCGTTATTTTAAGTATTTTATGTTCTTAATATTAGGTGAACCATCGGCATAATAGCAATACATTGCATATTCATCGCATATTAGAAAGAAATATTTTTGAGCCTATTTCCTCTAAAGTGACAAACTGACGTTATAAGACATACTTAAACAGAGTTTTCTAAAAGCAAAACAATTATTTGAAAGAGGACTGGAGAGCTCCGCTTGAATACACCAATACAGACAGTTGACCAATAGTTGAAGTGGTCCTTGTATTTCATGAATAACAATTCGGTATAAACAGTCACCGTTTGAACTATTTGAATTTCGAATGAAATATGGAACATTGTTTCCAGCAAAACCATCCAACATGAGTTTACATTTAGAAATTGTAAACTGCGGTGGTACCTATTTGAAATTAGAATTGACAGCATACGGTCCATTCCCTATTTTTAGACAGCTTTGGTTTCTAGAAAAGCGGTTCCGTTACATTATGGCGGCCATCATGAGATCTGTCATTTTTACCAGTATTTATAATTGACATTAAGGTGTCGAAAAATGCTCTGAATTTGGATAGGCGTTACTGTGTGACCATTCACCGCGTTCTTGAAACCAAATATTTACGGTCCATTCCTCTTTTTTTCGAGACAAAATAAAATTCATCGATCATAATTATTTTGCGAATCGAATTAAACACGAACCTTTGATATCCAATCGAATGCACAAAAAAAATATCGGCTTATTTTTAATTGCTTCACAGCGGGTTATTTTATTTATTTAAACACACTCAGCCCTCTGCTTGCGTATTGATGGTCCTCTCTCGAGATCAATGCAAACTTAACAATACATCTCAACTAACCCTTATCTCAGAAGCCCCAAAGTTCAATTTACGGTGTCGAAGTGTATCTGGGAAATTGGCACACGTCTCTCGAATAGATTTATATTCAATTTAACTTTTCGCTGTTAGGTTTCCATTGGTTACAATAAATAAGCTGGTGATAGGTCGGCCGTTGTTACGGATGATAAAAGGTGTTAGTTTGCGGTCGGTCCGTATATACGCATATACGGCCCGGGCATTACTTTATGGGCACTTACATCCTGTTTTGGGCAGTATACGTATTTATGTTCACTGAAATACCTTTTTTTTGTAGTCTGTACTTGATATAATGTACCTAAAGTAGGTCACCTTTCCTTTTTATGGTCCTTAGGTACCGAACGTAGGCGACGAAAGGTTTATATCGGGTGAATGTAACCATTACTACAGATAAACATTAGGATATAATACTAAAATAAAAAGGATCATGTCTGGAATAAAATATGCGGCGTTTCTTTCAACGCGAAAAAGTAATTTATGATTATTCAACCTATAGGAATGCTTATAATGAGTCTTAGCAAGATTCTTATGAAGATCTATCTAGCGGAGACACACAAGCTGAGAGCCGGGCTGTAGGCAGTGCAGGGAATGTATGCCAAGCTAACCACACGTTTATTACGCCTGGACAGGAATGGCCAGCGCCTGGTGATGGGGTCAATCACTGGACACTGCTCGCTAAACAAACACTTCCATACAATAACGCAAGGGATCCCGGGGCATGCCTGCTTCGGGAAGTACCTGTGTGGCTTAAACAGAGAGCCGGACGTTCGGTGTTACCACTGCATCAACTGTCGGGAGGACACGGCGCGGCATACACTGGCAGAGTGTGCCGCGCCGTGCCGTCGACTTGTCGCTGCCAACCGTCGCCAGTTCGATGGTCGGGAGCGCCGAGTCGTGGGATGCGGTCATCTTCTGCTGTGAAACCGTAATTTCGCAGAAAGAGGCTGTGGAAAGGGAGAGGGAGATCGAGACCTTTCACGACCCGCAGCTGGTGGCCTGGGCATCGGCGAAGGGTGGACAATGCCCTCTTCCAGCCTGCGTAAACAGGTCCTGAAAAAATGGCAGACTCGGGGACGTCCACCATACCCCATCCAGCAGGACCCGAGGCAGCGGTGGCGCGTAATGTTCCACGCGCAACTCTATTGGACGTCGCAGTGGGAGTCTTACACTTCATTCCCCCCGCGGGTCTGAGGTGGCCCGCAAGGGTGGGCTGCCACCAGCCGGGGATTGTAGAATCATCGCCGGTTCAAGTATCGGAAGGAAACGCCGGGGTGGTTTTTAGTCAGTAAGAGTCTGACAGATCCCTCTGCCCGCCCCAGGGTGGAGGACATCCATGAGGAAATTCCACACTGAAATAAAAAGGTAATAGCACTAGGTCGTTAATTATTATTGTAAAATACTCTTATATTTGGTAACCAATAAGTTTCTTTTGATAAAAGTAAACAGTTTTACCGCAAACAAACGTATTTTCTTTCTTTTAGCTTTCTAGAAAACTTGGACTTGTCCGTACGAAAGTACATGACTTAATACTGGTTCGAGATTGGTGCCCATTAAATTGGCTTAAACTTAGTTCAAACCAGCAGCCACGAGTCAAGGAGTATGAGGAGGTATGAGGAGTAGGAGTAGGTTATATATTTGCGCATAAAACAACAGAAAAATAAGGATTTAACCAAGAAACGTAACTCTCGTTAACAGACCACGACAATGTCTATAATATCTACATGCTAATTCAAGCCCCAAATTCTCAAGCTAAATATTCAACGCAATTTGAATAAGATCTTTGTTCCGAAATTATCTACAATACGTACTGTTATAGAACGCTAATTTCTCGTATGGTATACCACTCGAGAGTCAAACTTCGGAAGCCACAGCTGCTGCACCAAGATTCCGATGCTAATGAACTGAAGTTATACCATAAAAGCATATCAAGATATTTGCATTTTGAGTAGGCTTCTTGCGCGAGGTATGAGGAAGGCTCGCATCGGAAGTTATACTTTAAAGTATGTCGTAAAATATGACGGTAATGTTATATCTACTTAATGTTTAAAAAATTGACTGTCGAATTAAGAAGGTACCTGGGCCCGTTCTATAACCGTTTGCTCGGCGATCCACGCGCACGGCAAGTTAGGGTGACAACAATAATTGCAGTTTTTCGCACTTTTTCAACTTCTTGACAGATACTGGCCTGCTATCAGAGTGTATGGTATCAATATTCCATTATGGTATTCATTATATCCCTGGGCTGAAATGGGAGTCGAAAAGAGCAGTAAGTACCTCACTGTTGCTCAATTCGGGAGAGGGTTTCGTCCTGCAGTGGATCGCGATAAGCTAAGTTTTTTGATCAAAAGTTTTGAAAAGGGACAGCGCTTTGGAAACTTAACGCTTTCATTTGTTTTTTGACTTATTGGAGACCTCACCATTCTTTGCAAGTGGAGTTTCCATTCATGTTTCTGGAAGCTTATAAGTTGAATTATCAGTCCCGATCGCGGTAAAACAGTCCTAAAAGAGTCATTAGACACGGGTTGTTATAACCCCAAAAGTGTGACAACCAATGTTATTCAGTAATTGGATTATGGAAGTCAGATAGCAGTTCTTCAGTATCTGATTTGACTAGGAGCTATCCTCAACAAAGATTCAGGCTAGGTACTTGAACACTGCAAAAACCGCATTGTAAGCTATTAAACTTACTGCCAGCTTTAAGTTTAACAAGGTCCGGATAAGCTGAATCTATTTACGTTAGAGCTGAGTTTTTGCCCGAATTTCCTTGAAAACTTTAGTTCTTTGCCTCAGGGAAAACAAGACAGGGCCAAGAATAGCCTTGCAAAATGACTTGGTATTTATCTTGTTGGTTGTTGCAATTTGTGGGATTTAATGCAGCATTTAAAGTAGGGACTGGGGCAATAATGTTATTTGGTTTGATTTGTACAGACGATAAGCTGGCTTCTGCGTCGTGCGGAGATGGTTCTATTACCGTCAATAAATATTTGTGGGGCCTACAGATAGGTAGTTAAAAGATTTTTAAGGTTAAGCATTCTTAAGTGGGACTTAAGTCTCTGGAAACTTTACAAAAAAAAAAAAAAACATGATTGAAATTGCTGTTATTGGTGGACTGATCCCACAAATATGGTCTGTAGCAAAACTATCTAATGCAGGTGTAAACAAATGGATCAGAAAACATACCTGTAGATGCTAATTTGTAGTGCCACTACAAATTGAGTACTTTGATTTAATTATTTGAATTCTTAAACTCAAAATTCCGATTTTAAATCACCTATAGTATAATTTAATCATTGTCATTCAAACGATAGTTATTGGAAAAGTGTTTAGATATGAAGTTGAAACCCGCTCAATACAGATGAATGTGATACTAATAACATTTAGTGAGTGATTGAGTAAGAATTTAACTTGAACAGGGTTTGTTTACATTTTTATCATACACTTTTAGAACAGACAGTAATTTAGACTATTATCAGACAGCAGATAATTGCTGCCCATAAACAAATGGACGAACATTTGATATATTAAACTTTTTGTGAGTTATTGAGTAAGAATTTAACTTGAACAGGGTTTGTTTACATTTTTATCATACACTTTTAGAACAGACAGTAATTTAGACTATTATCAGACAGCAGATAATTGCTGCCCATCAACAAATGGACGAACATTTGATATGTTAAACTTTTTTGGGTCATCAAGTGTTCACGACGATGCGTCACGAAACAGCTTTAAATTATGTAGTGTGTTTATGTTAGCTTAGAGCCATACGTAAGATAGTGATTTTACAAAGAAATTGTAAGTACAACCTTTATAATCTCAATTAATAAAAAAAAAAAAACACAATAATACCACCCTTACAGACTAATTCAACGCGATGTTATAAGTAACAATGTCTACACCGAAACACAAAATATAAAATAAAAAATAAAATGATCTGCAAGCAGCATTAAGTACAAAGGATTAAGAAGATTATATTTGTTATCAATCTAATAGACATAATACATTAAGAACTAAAAATAAAGTGATCTCTCTTCAACTAATAACTACATAGTACTTAGGTATTAAAAACCTAGAACACACTATAGTACGGTAGTATAGTGTAGTAGTAGTGGGCTATATAGACGTAGTTAATAGTTTTTTAGTGCATCCAGGTGCTCTAGACCAAGACCTAGCCCTGGACCTAACTTTCAGATATCTAGTCCATGAGAAAAGCCTATTAGTTTGAGTTTATAAGTTGTAACACTCATAGTTTGTTGCTAAGTTCGCAAATATAGTTTATCCAACCTGCTTTCAGAGGTGCATCCCGCCCTGAAAAACCATGATGTAATACGACTGAACCCTGTTACAAGGTGTGGAATGTGGGCGAAGCACATTAATGCGAGCCCCCTAGTTACGATATTAGTATAAGTTATATTAGGTAAATAGCTAATAAGTTTACTTCGAAAATAATCATGAGTACAGAAAGTAGTTATTTCAATATTTTTATATTACTTAATAACGCACGGAGTTTTTCCACGTTTGCAGGTGTTAAGGCTCCAGCAGACAGGCACGACGCGACTCTTGTACAACAATTTCCATGCAGTTTTCATAGAAATTGTTCTACTAGTGTCGCGTCGCGCCTGTTTACAGACCTTTAAACTACTTTCATGTTGTGAAGCGATGACTCACGGGGTTTTTTTCACGCTAAATCATTACGCAATAGCACATGCGTATTTGCACGATTGCACGACTTTAATCATTACGCAATAGCTTTTCCACGATCCAAAAGTATAAAAAACCGTCTCTTGACATAACAATATAGTATAGTAGTCAGCTATTATCCCGTGACTAAACGTCTCTACATTGTACGACTGTTACATGTTGGTGCACTCTCGCGCCGCGTTTCAAAAAAAAATTGTAGTCCTCAGCAAGATTTCGTGTTATTATTTCTTCGTCAAAAAATCTCTTACCATGTAGAGACTTCAGGACATAGCCCTCAGTTAAATTAGTTCTCGAAGATACCTGGAACCTATCGGTTCAGGACGTCAGCGCCGCTTGGACTGGGAGAGACCTACCCTCATACCGGGATAACTGGGATAGGCATACAACCTCCTTGCACATTTCGCGTCCAGCGATCACGCCCATCCAGTATATCAAGCATTTCTGAACAAATTCCCACCATAAAGATATTATTTTAAAGTAACATTCTCGTTTTACTATAAAAACAAGCACAAACTTCTCCCACGACTGCAAAAGATCGTACAAACATTTCCTATCCGTTCGCGACTCTGCAAAAACATGGCGTCGCTTTAACTCTCAAGTTAATTGGACGCTGTTTACGCAGAACTAATTAATACATTATCATTAGAAGACAGCTTCTATCTGCTTTTAAGAAGGGGAACAATGATCGAGGACTTACCGGTTGGAAGTTGTTTTTGGTGAGGGAGACTTCGCTGTTTACTCGAGGGTATAAGTCGTTTTTAAGTCAAGAGGGCTTATGAGGGATATTGACGTAGTTGAGCAATTTCTGAAAATATGGATAGCTCTTAATTTTATGAAGGTGATGTAATTCAAACTTTGTTATTTTAAATAAGTAGGTGGAGTAGAAAGGGATATATGAGGGTCTGCCTGATTTGAATAATTAATTGGATTTTTTGGGTAATTGGAGAGAAAAAGTCTTATAATATGTTGTTCATGAGAAAATTGAGACAGGTTTAATTTTCAAAATTGAAGAAAGGACTGCGAGAAGCACACAACCTTTATATTTATGAATGCGACTTCACATAATGACAGAACACGCCAATACCGTATAAGAAAGAAGAAAAAGAGAATCAATTCCTCCTAAAAGTTCTTAGTAACCCATAAAGGAAAAGTTTCATTTAGGCCTGAAACGACAATTTCCTGTTTACTTTGCAAAGGAAACGCCTACTACGTACTCCTTCGTATAGCCTTTTGTTATTAAAGGCGGCGTACCTAAAGACCTATTAAGAGTTGGTCGATAAAACGAAGCAGATAACTCCTTAATTGCTACGAAACCAAATTCTTATCGCGTTGGATCTTTGTAAAAAAGTTTTTTGAGATAACGGCTTGAATGGCTTTGTAAAAGGTTTGAGAGTAGAGAGGACGTTAAGTTTTCTGTATCTTTTGATCAGTTTCAGGTTCAGCGTAAGTTTTTAGAAGTCTTTGACTATAAGTTCGAAGATAATTATGGTTAGGTTTAGCATTTTTTCTGCCATTGTCTTAGAAGGCCTGCAACTTGAATGAAAGTTTTGTTTTGAAAAAATTTAAGCCGTTTCACGCGTCATTTATATAGACGTTTCAACTGCCTAATTTATAAGGCAAGTAATAGTTCTCAGTAGCAACCCGGAGTCTGGATTTGTGCCCGGTTGATGACATAACTGGTGAAATGTGGATATACTATACCTATGGAGACACCACTGCCTTCTCCTGCCTTCGGGGAAAACAGGCGATATGTTATGCGTGTAAATCCTAACTTATAACATTATATATGCAAAAGTGAGTTTATTTTTGTTTGAACGTTACGCTTTCACGCTAAAACGGCAGAATGTATTTGGATGACATTTGGCACATGGGTAGACCATGACCTGGAGAAGGACATAGGCTACTTTTCATGCTGGATCGTAGACGTAAACATGGGCAATAGCTAGTAGTTTATAAGGGGAAGCAATAAAATTACCTCTACGAGTGACGCCACTTGTGCGTTCAGAGAGTACCATGGGCGCATCTGTCTATGTACTAGTTCTGTAACCTTTGGAGCACAATATTCGTGTAGGTATTTCTTGAAACGACCTGAGATATATTTCAATTTTTGTTGTTGTTTAAATATACATATTTGTGAATTTCCACAGCAAACTTCACAAACAACCTTTGTCAGGATAAAATGTCCCTGTAGTAACTTCGAATATTTTGACTCAACAAATATATTTGTACGCGCCCTAGAGTATTTTCTACCTAACTTACACTGCCAAAAAGTGGGCCTACAGATCACCTCATTGTGCCCTAGCCTAGAGAGTTATGAAGCCATGTATAAACTACGAAAGATCATATATTTCTGTGGCTCGCTGAAGATATATGAACTCATATTTCTAACATGGCTGAATATATATTTGAAGAACTTCTAAGGGGTGTAACATGAAATAAATAAACGTGATAATTATGTAGTTTTTGGCATGGTTTTAAAACATGACAAAACGAAATAGATTGCAGTGTAGTGTATTATAATTATTGATAAGAAACTTGCTTTCTTACGGTGGAGTAAAACGTGGCCCGAAAATCAGATTTTATTAGTTTAATATGGTAGCATACAGTAAGCAAAGGTGATCAAATTGTTTCTTTGTAAGAAGAGGCATTAAGAGCACGATCGACGTAAACCCATTAGTAAGTCATTGCAATGTGACTCTTATCTCGGTAAGGTAAGGTATATTCTATAATAAATACGTTACGCACACAAATGTACAGAGGCGGATTTAATGCCATGGGCATTTAATTCAATTTACACTTTATTACAATAAAATGAGAGTCACATTGCAATGACTTCCTAATAGTTTTACCTCATTCCAATTTGACAGTGAATGCGCTGCAAATTTTGTTAGACTCGAATTTTAATTAGTACTATATACTCCTAATGCATTAAGTTTAAGCACAAATAAAAAACCCCTTCATTACATAATGTTCGAAATGGTATTTCTTTTCTATCCAAGGCAATGTCCTTGTTCAAAACCACATGCTATCAGGTTCAATAAATTGCCTTTCCTTACAAAACCAAATAAAGAGCGTCTATTTTTATTTTACACCAATTTTTCCTCTACATAAAATTTCCACAGTATCCCGGTACAGTAAGCCAGTTATTTCGGTTTCACAGGCTCGTGACCGGAGCGGTAATGCCCACAATATCCTACTGTTTATGTGAGCGCCGATCAGTCAAGGTGTCAAGACTATCCTTAAGGGAATTTGGCGAAGTTAGTACTTTTGAAGAGGAGCTTCAAATGAGTGAAGATGTTTGTTGTTTTGTTTGACGAAATGTAGTTTTCGGGGTGTCGAAACTGTTTTCGGTGATTTATGCTCTAAACTATTTCTAAACTAAGGATAGGGTGGAAGGTCAAACACTCAGGCACAGCACCAAAACAAAATTATTGCCCTTAAACCGTGCCGTGAAATAATGTTGTTTTTGTATTAATGTATTATATAATTGATTGATTTTGAGTAGGTAATGATGACTTTGACATTTCAATTAATTGTTAAATGTATGTACTAACACTAGTTTTTTAAGTTGTTTGTATAATTACTACCAATTTGGAAGGTGTTTTTTGTGAAATAAATAATTATTATTTCGTTTATTACTTTACATACTTATTTGTATAAATTTTTAAATATTTTTATAAAAAAATAAACATTTAAAAATATAAAAAATAGTAGCCCGCCAGTATCGGGAGCAGGGTCCAAGCTATCCGTGGTTAGGGCTCCAGAGACAGGAACCTCCTCACGATGCGAGCCTTATCGAGGAGTACTGCCTTCTGAATTAGGCCCTTGACCCAACCGCCTAACGAGAGCCTCGTGAGATGTTGATCGAGGCTTTCGGCCATCAGGCCATTGGCCGATACGACAATCGGCACAATGACAGCCGAGTTCACATTCCACATGTCAACAACCTCGTGTGCTAAGTCGAGATATTTAATTTGCTTCTCTTTCTCAGCTTTCACGAGGTTCTCATCATGCGGAATGGTAATATCGATAATCATTGTGCGGCGCGCTAATCGATCTATCACCACTATATCAGGCTTATTGGCGACAATAGTCCTGTCAGTAATGATAGACCGATCCCAGTACAACGTAATATGGTCATTTTCGAAAACTGGGTCGGCCACATACTTTGTAATACGGTACCTCAGAATCCACTAGTTTATATTGCAAAGAAAGTTGCTGGTGAATAATCCTGGCTACTTGATTATGCCTGTGCAAGTACTCGCCGTAAGCTAGACGAGAACAACCAGAGGTAATATGTCTGATGGACTCACCTGGACGATGGCATGCCCGACACACGTCAACGGTCCCGTCCTTCATAATATGTCTCCGGTAGTTATTCGTTAAGATAACTTCGTCCATAATTGCACAGACGAAATCTTGAGTTTCCCCGAAAAGGTCACTAAAACGTAGCCAGGATACGGACGCTAAGAAATCTACACGGGGCTCATGCAGAGCCCGATAGAACGCCCGTGAAGCTCCTTGTTTTGCCATATCTCCGTGCGGTCATTGATAGTAAGTACTACAGGTTTGCGCCAGTTCTCTTTAGCCATGGAGAGCGGGGTGGGTTCCTTGTCCACTGCAACTACATCACGGTGCATACCCACTTCGGCTTTTAAAAAATATTCTCTGAGGCTGCACACTTCGCGGTTATGGAGGGTCTTTGCATTTAAAAAGCCTCGACTTCCGCACTTCCGCGGTATGTACAGTCTCATCACCGATGATCGTGGGTGATGCATCCGGTTTGCGGTCAGTAGTGTACGGACCCTCCTATCCAGGGCGTCGAGTTCGGTCTGAGTCCATTTGAGTATGCCGAAAGAGTACATCAAAACCGGCATGACCCAACCGTTGAAAGCGCGCACCTTGTTTCCGCCTGAAAGAAATTAATAAATTAATACCTTCTTCAGGCGACCAAAGAGTCGCTCCTTCAACGATTGTTTTATGTCAGCAACGTTGATACCTAATGCTTCCGACATACCCAAATACTTATAGCTTTCGGATGAGGAGAGGGATTTAAGGAGTATGAAATCCGAAAGTTGAATTCCTTCGGGTTCCATAATCTCACTTCGCTTTACATGCATGACTGCACATTTGTCCACACCAAATTCCATCCTGATGGTGCTACTGTAAGTTTCAGTTATCTTCAGTAGCTCCATCAGTTGCAATTTGTTGGGCGCAAAGAGTTTCAAGTCATCCATGTAGAGGAGATGAGATATGACCTGACCATCTCTCCTCAACCGATAGCCTAGACCTGAATCCTCCAGTAGTGTGCTCAGAGGATTCAGGGCTAAGCAGAACCAAAGTGGACTCAAACTGTCGCCCTGAAATATTTCACGTTTAATCCGTATAGGCTTATCATTTCCCTGGATCTGTCGACACCCTGGATAGCGAAGAACCGTTCTCCATTGCCCCATACACGACCCAAAGAAAGTGCGTAGAGTTGGATCTATCTTGTACAACTCCAGCACCCTCATGAGCCATGTATGTGGCACCGAGTCGTAGGCCTTCTTATAATCTATCCAGCATGTCGACAGATTTTTGCGGGATCGATGAACCTGTTGGCTTATGGCCATATCGATGAGGAGTAGCTCCTTAGTACCGCGGGACCCGTTCCTACATCCATTTTGAGAGGCTGACATTTATTATTATTATTATTAAACTTCTTATTCTGGGTGTTTGATCTCAAGGGTCACGTAAGGGTGATAATGCTTTACCCGCTGTAATATTGTTGTGTTGAACAATCTCATTGGTTGCGATCAGGGAAATTAATTGTTTATCAAATTGACTCACTCGGGCAATCTGCCGTGTTATGGCCATTTCATACAACTATTTGAACATAGTTGGTAGTCAATTTGATAAACAATTAATGTCCGTGGCTTTACATTACATATTGTTTTATTTTTCGTTACGCATCCAAATCGTTCAATATTTTATATTACCCTCACAGATGAAAATTTTCGCGACCATAACAAGCACTACACGAAAACATTCGCAATATGAGTAAATATTTCTCCATATAATATTTCTCGTGTACGTCTGCTTGAGTGCCTATTACTGATGGAAACGTCTATACAATTCCCTTTAGGTCTTGATTGGGCTATGTATCAAGTGTACCAAAGTGCCTAATGCCGTCTTCGAGAGAGCCTAAGCCCAATACCGTGTTCTTGTACACGTCATTCAATGTCGATATGAACGGTAGGTAACTACGTAACAGACAGATAAAATACCTTTTGTGAATTGTTAGATATTGTACCTGGAGGTAAGTTTTTTCGGTCGGTTTTCAGTCTCTATATATATATATTGCTTGCTAAGCTATGATTCTTATCGGATCCATGATCCATACGTCATGTTCGTGAACGGGCACCGTCAGTAGGGACTTGTAATCTCTTAGCTGCCACGACTTATTTTAATTTCTGAATTGTTCTTTTCTTTTTTGTTTTTATCTTTTTTATTACGGACGCTTTTAACTTGCACGTCTTTTTACATCGTTCTCACATGTATGATGAATGATGTAAACTTTATTTTTTTGAAACTATATGTTGATTTAAAGTCAAACTCAAAGTCAAAGTCAAATCGTTTATTTCAAATAGGCACATAAAAGGTACTTTTGAACATCAAAATTTAAAAGAAAATAGAATTGATTCTAGTTGCCCCTTCCCAAAGGTAGTTTTGTATGGAGAAGAATGGGCAAGAAACTCCACCGTTACTCTTTTAAAATGTTTTACAATATTATGAATACATATTCGTATATCTCCAAAACCAAGTTATGTTAACTTCACACTTTAACCCCGCGTCCTAAATGAAAGTGACTACGCGACCATCATATATACGAGTAAGTTCGCGCGAACGTTGTTCGTACGAGCTAGCGATCAAACGTACCGGAGTCTAACTAGTGTCCAAAAAAAAATTCGCGCAGTGAATTCGCGCGAATAAAATGTTTGATTACTAATTCGTGCGAACTTAGTTTGTGCGAAAAAGCAATCATACCAAACAGGTGGCCTAACTGATTTCCGCGCGAACGTTATCGCGTCGCGCTGCACACAATTGGTGGAGGGAAAAGCAGGAGTACCTCTGCTTCTTGTTTATGGGAAGCAATAATAAAAACAATTTTCTGTAAAATTTCCGTTGCAAACTTCTTGGAATTCTATTAGTTATCTCCACGCTTCTAACGTGAATTGAAATGTGACGTATTGACGCGAATACGCGATGCGACTATTCATCCACGGCGGCGGCGATCGGTTAATATTAAGGCAGAAGCTTCAGGGTAGCCCGCGAAACTCAAATTTTCTTACGTTTTTTGCAATTTGCAGGTCACTGTCAGGTTGTATTTTGATTAAAATATGACTCGTGACCGTAACAAATATGGCTTTATAGAATTATAATCAATATAATCAGCAATACATCTCTATAAGTTTATATTACCCTATTGAATGAGTATTTCATGAAATCATGACATTTGAGGGCAATTCTAACTTAAGAAGTTGTATTGCTGACTCTAATGATTATAATTCCGTAAAGCCATATTTGATACGGTCGCGAATCATATTTAGATCACCATACAACCTGATACTGACCTGAAAATTGCAAAAACCGTAAGAAAATATGAATTTCGCGGGCTACCTTGGCGCATCCCCCTTAACACATATATTTTGACATCAAGCGAATTCGCGATTTCATTTGCGAGACGATCGCGTACTCGCACGCCGATGGTTGGATTAGGACGCGGCCTAAGAATCTAAAGCCTGAAGTTATAAGCAACTCAACCTCAAAATCGGCATTTAGAACTGCTGCGGTGAGCCAACAACCAACACAAACATAGGTGGTAGGTTTCAGGAAACATGACTATTAATTATTATACCTTGAAATAAGTTATTTGTAGAGTTACTTTGACAATTTGTTTGTTATAATAATAAGTTAGATATACTAACTTAAAACAAACACGCTGGCTGGGTTCAACACCATGACCCCCATAGTTGTAAAAAGGAGAGGATGCACTCTCACAGTTGATTAAGTGCAACACCGGTCGAGTGCTACAGAAGACATTTTAGCTTTAAGTTAAATCTAAATTGAATTTCAAAATTGAACCAACAAGCGTCGTTGTAATAAAAAAACAACTTTTTTTATTCGCATTGCGACTTGGGGTTGTGGAATCATCGTGCTCGAATGAAGATTTTCTCGGAGGCGGTATTATTATAAGAGTTTCATAAGAAGAGAAACTTCAAGTGAAACATTCAGGAACTGCTGTCACCGGAGTGGATAAAAATAAGCAAGTTGACGTAGCTTAATTTGGCTTTAAAAAGGCATTCGCTTGTGTCCAAAATGACGTCCTACTTAAAAAAATATCCGCAATAGGGTTTACCCCGAAGATGCTTCCAACATTTTCGAGCTATTTCACTGACTATTTTCAGTATATTCAAATCTCTGGACATATATCTATCCCTTATATATAACTTGCTCTGGTGTAAGCCAGGGTAGCACCTTGGGGCCTACGCCATTTATTGTAATGGTGAATGACATGCCAAAGGGCGTCAGGACGGCACAATGTCAAATGTTTGCGGATGACCTGAAGTTATTCTTGGGTATTAATAGCTAGCATGACTGTGAGACGCTACACGGGGATATCGATATGATGGTAAATTGGATTGAAGCCAATCACTTAGCATTTAACACTTCTAAGTGTGAAACTATTTTTTTACCAGTTCGCGTTTGCCCTTTCAACATAACTACCACATATCGGGTGTCCCTCTGGAGCGCGTCAACGAAATAAAAGATCTTGGACTGATCTTAGACGTGAATATGACCTTTAATCAGCACATTAATAATATCTGACTGCCTCGTTGGTCTAGTAGTCGCAAGCGCTGCTGCTGAGCATGAGGTCTCGGGTTCGATTGCCGGGTCGGGCAAAGTGTTATTGGGTTTTTCCATCTAGAATTTCTCAGTAGCAGCCCGGAGTCTGGATTTGTGCCCGGTTGATGGCAATAGGCTCGCCCCCTATTACATGGGACCTATACATAACTGGCGAAATGTGGGTGTACTACAGGTACACCTCTGCCTAACCCTTCGGGGAATTCAGGTGTGATGTTATGTTATGTTATTAATAATATCTGTGGCAAGGCCTTTTAATCACTTGGTTTTGTTATGAGACAGGCGAGTAGGTTCAAAGACAGGAATGTTATACTCACTCTTTATTATTCGTTTGTACGTAGCAAACTCGAATACAATGCGCTGGTTTGGGATCCACATGAGCAAAAATACAAGCTCATGATTGAAAGGGTCTAACGAAAATTTGCTCGATACCTATATAAAAAAAAAATGGGTAATATTATCCCTATTTGTATCCTTTTCTGTTTGTTGCCGGAATGGTGGGCGTCAACACGTTGAAACTGAGCCGTAAGTGTGCACTGTTGAAGCACTACTACCCTAGCTCGCTGTTCATTGTTTGCTCCGGACTGGCTGCGGTGGTCCTGCACGTGTGCCTCGCGGTGCCTGTTCGCGGCTCCGCCAGTGCGTACCCATAGTGCTCGATATGCACCCACAACCCAGGCAATCAATCTGCTGAACGCCCTGATTGCTCAGGAGCCAGGTGTCGACATATTTATGTATAGCAGTAAACTTATGTTTAATGTTTCTATGAAGTTTTTTAGTTAAATGTTTTGTTGTTGGCTTGCTGCGCGCTTTGGTGTTTACTGAAAGTGCAGCAAGCAATTGTTATATAAATAAATAAATAGTGCCGAACTCATGTTGAACACACGTCGAAGCGAAAACGTCATGATGAAGAAACTACATTTTGAACACCTTTTAATGGCACGATTAGTGACTCGATATTATTTTATTTATTTAACATAAAAAGGGCAAAGCCCATTACATTATTTAAAGACGAATACAAAAACAATAACAGTATAAAACTACTCGACAGTCATTACTGCAAATCAAACCCAAACAATAGATCAAAATTTTACTTTTAAATGTCGCAGCATCATGCTGAGATAGGGGCCCTTTGGCCTCGTACATGACTTTCTGTTTTTTATTTTCATTTTACTCTCTTTTTTTTTTTGGTTTTTGTGTATTTTCTCTGTGATTATCCTGTGCAAGTCCCAATAATAGTTGTTTATGATAATAGTGCGGTAAGTTGGTTTTTACAAACGATTCGACGAATGTAACTTACCATAGTCACGAGTTTGTAAATACCAATTTCCGCACGTGTGTCATACAACGTTTTTCAACAAATTTGCGAGAAAACAGTACAATATTCATATCGGATTCCTCGCTTGAACTCATTTATTATTACTTTGTTTAAAAATATCAGTCGGAAAGGCACAACAATCTTTGACGTTTCTAATAAAAATAAATTTTAAATGGCGCGAATTGCAAATGACGCCACGTGCACGTGGTGAAAATTAGAACTAAATCTTTCGTCTCATTTTCTGTTTTGTATTAAAGTGAGACAAACGTATTGAGTATAGGCGCTTCCAAGGAGGTTCGATTATACAGCTTATTTATTCTCGTAACGTGTAACTCCTTGGTGGAATTCTTATATTTTTTTTATGGAAATTAAAAATAAACCGTGAAGGATACGCACGGCGCTATACAACGGAGTATGCGGTAAAACAGGTACTTAGGTATGAGTACCTATTTTACAACACGTTCCATTGTATGGTGCGTAATCTTTTACTTTCGAACAATGTATACAGGCATCGTAAATGCATTTTTGAGCAAATGTGCTGAAAATACTTTTTCGTTCTTTCTTTCTAATTAATTGACCAAACTAATTTATTTGACAAAATAATAATATTTGACAAGCCACGTTGGACTAGTGGTCGCAAGCGCAACTGCTGAGCATGAGGGCACGGGTTATCATGGGTGCTCATGTTACTGGGTTTTTCTATCAGGAATTTCTCAGTAGCAGTCCGGAGTCTGGATTCGTGCCAAATCTAGTTGAGATAATTGACCCTTTGTATTTTTTTTCTGATCTTCCTTTCTTGTATGTTTATACATGTGTGTGTGTAAATAAATGGTTAAAATATATAGGTCTAAATCATAAATGAATACTGCCTATGGCATTCAAAAAATGCAGGTCTTTGAACTTAAACCTGCATTATTTAAGATGCCGTATCCACAACAAGACGGCATCCACAGAATTAGATTGCGCCCGCGACCGGCGAGTTGCTTCACATAATTAGATTGCACTCCGCCACACCGCGGAAGGAAGGTGTAAAGAAAATTGCATAATTTATTTTATTTCAACGCAGTCTTATAAATATAGTGGGATAATTTATTAGCGAGGGCGACGAAATTTAAAGTTTTATGACTATTGTTTAAGAAGTCATCTTGCTAAAGGAGAAATAGTGGGTCACTTTGAAAATTGTTAATTTTGCACCCTGTTTTCTGACATACCTACCTATTACATTTACTTAGAGGTAGGTCGCCATAATATACGGGAAATATTTAACTGATCCTCTAAAGGCTTAATGGCCTTCGAATGATGGCCACTTTTTTAAATTAATGTAGGTACTTCTAAAATATCTTGCGCTTGCAATTATGAACACTTTTTTAAATAATATATTTAGCCTCTTTTTAATTTTCTGATCTTAGTTCACAGTTGGTCGCAGTAATTAAGCTAGGTTACCTCGACCAAATGGGGTAGGTTAGGTTGAAACTGTGACCAGCCAGACGTGAGCTGATTTGGTCACAATAACTAAGCTGGGCTACCTCGACTGACTTTATTTAACAGCGAATTAAATATATCAATTTCTTTTAAATATGATATTGTTTTTTTTTTAATTGTTTATTTATACAACTTAATTGAATTGAAATTTTGTATTCTAAACTTAACATTCGCTTAATATTCGAATTAAATTCAAATTCAATTCATATTTTTAATCAAAAAAAGGATTGCTACGAAGTCTGAGAACGAGTCTGATGCCGAAAAAATAGTTTAATTTTTGTCCGTTTGACTGTTTGTCTGGCTGTATGTTCCGGATTGGCGCAAAAACGGCTGAACGGATTAAGATGAAATTTAGCATACAGATAGTTTATAACCTAGATTAACACATAGAGTACTTTTAATTCAGATACTGCGTTCCCGTGGGATATTTTCCGACATCCACGTGGGCAAATCCGCGGGCAAAAGCTAGTGACAACTATGTACTTAAAAATAAAAGAAAGAGAAGATAAAAGTATAATGATTATTTAATTTTACTTTATTACTTAGACCTACCTACTTATAAAGTTTGTGCTTGTTTGTGTATGTGAGTTTGAATGTTTGTAAACGCACCCACAATACAGGAGAAATTCGTAGAGTGAAGCAAAGTTTAAAAAAATAAAAATATTTAGTAGCCTACAAAGCAAACAACACAACATATAGGTTTAGTAAAAAGGAAAAAGAAAACAAATAAAAAGTGTAGAGTCGAGTATAGTAATATTAAGCATATTTATTATTTTAATAAACCGAATTAGACGTCACAGAAAATTACAATAGATTTTGTTTCCCTAAGAGTCCATAAGAAATCTTTCACAGCCGCGTCTATAAAACCAGTAATTCTTTTTATTTCTTTAAAATCGTCCATCATTTCGGTGTTATGAGCTTACTGGACGAAATTTAATAAATTCGCCTTCGTTGACGATAAAGAAATAAATGACAGTTAATGACAATAATAATGTATATTGAAAAATGAAGAGAGTGATGACACTGAGATTTCCTTTTTTGTCCGTAATGAGTTTTTGAGTCGAGGTGGGAGAAATTAAGGTGGCTTGCTTTGTGTGTGTAGTCTTTGAAAAATGTTTTGTTGTAATACTTGTAGTGTCAAAAATGGCAATGACATTTCAAATATTTAAGGCGCAACGCGACGCGACTGTAGTAGAACAATTTCTATGAAAATTTCACAGAAATTGTTCTACAAGAGTAGCGTCGCGCTGTCGCGTCGCGCCTGTCTGCGATATGGTGTTATTTATTTGACTTTTAAATAACAACTTATAAGTACCTAATTGATTAAAATAACAATTTTTAATATCCTAAAAATATTATTGAACGCTCTAATATAATGATTGCGCCTCTGCTTGTGTACCTCAAATAATTCCTATTTTGGGGTCCTAAAAATACTTAATAGCCAAGTAATTGCAACCAATTTGCATGTAGCGCAGTTGCTCACAGTTCAAACCTTATCCCTTTGGTCGGGGTGACTTAACTTAGTTATTGCGACCAATTCGGTTCACGCCTGGTTGGTCACAGTTCCAACTTAACCTAACCTATTCGGTTATTACTGCAACCAACCGTGAGAAAACCCAAGAAACTTAAAAAAAAACCTCAATAATTAAAAACAGTGTGCAACATTAGAAGCGCGAACAGTTTTTAGAGTTTCATTAATTTATAAAAGTGTCAATCATTAGAAGTTCAATATTTTTTTAAAGCATCAGTTATATATTTCCCTTCCGCTATTTATTACAAAAATCTTCTAAAACAAAATATTATAACAAACTTCTTTACCAATAAATAACGCCTTTAATCTGCAACAAAAACTCCAAGCACTGTTTTAAACTAGCTGAACAAATTATAATTATGTTCATTATGTTTGTGAAAGCATTTTTCTCAATGTTTAGGGTAAAATAAGATTTACCTTCATTTTTGTGGCGACATTTTTAGCGTCGTTAGTCCACTATGCGAGGTTTTGTGGTAAACCTTCGCGTTGTTAGCTTTCAGAGTTCGTTAGAAGATTTTTTTTGTGTGAAATTTTATTTTGTAGTACATACATTTTTTATAGTGGTAATTATGTTAAGGTGGTGCCGCCGTAGTTTTTTCTTTGATGTTAGTTAGTTCTAGTTACTTGTTTATTGTTTTTTTTTTATTTAAATGCTTGATGCTTTGTTCACCGTTTTCATTATAAGAACAGGGATTTCAGGTAAATAAATAATGGGTTTAAAAAGACACTTATAGAAGCTGAAAGTTACTTTCCCCGTCATTGTGATCATTTTTTATTCTGGCCCACACTTGGATTTTTTTCCATATTGTCATATTTTAAACTCCATGAAAGTTAATATGAAAAACAAGTATTATATAATTATATGAGTTATACTTTAAAACTACAAATGATCCTATAATAATAGTCCTCAAAATCGAGTTTCGGCCATGGCAGCCAATCTCAGCAGAGACTACCCATCTACGCGGGAGATGCGTAAGTGTGTGCGCAGACACAGATGTACCTACTCACTCTTCCCTCACTCTCATAGTCCGATGAGCCGGCAATCCGACACGACCAACAAAAACAAACACACACAACTGACTGACTGATTAAATATTGACACATCATCAGCATCCACAGCCCCACTTCAACCACTGCTGGGCATAGGCCTCTCTTTTCTTCTGCCTGGATGAGGATGGCACAGGAGCGTGGAGGTTTCCACGCTCCTGCGCCACCCTCATCCAGGTTCATACTAATATTCACTACCTTTCCCCCTATATCGAATCTGAGACCAAATAAAAGTCGAGACATAGCGCTGTCAACAGTGAGGCCGCTTTCGTAAACATGTGTGCACTTAGTGAGGTGTACTTAGGATGTAACTTGGGTTGTAAATGTGTGCGTGTGAGCGTGTATGCACAGAGCAATGTGTAGTTTTGCATGCTTCACTGTATTATTTGCAGCGCTGTTTTGATATTTTATTTCGATTGGCATTGTAACTTCATTCAAGAATCCTAATTCAAGTGAAACCCAGTGTCAAAGTTATACCAAACTCAAACCTAGAAGAACGTGCCTAAACATAACTAGACGACTTAACTAAGTGAATGCTAACAGCTGTCAAGTTGAGACGTGTTCGTAGCGTGGTCACAAAATAGTTAGTAACAGAAAACCAGCACCATAAATGGAGGGAAAACGCACTCACACATAGACACCCGTGGTGGTTTATGGCCCCAATTCCTCTCACAGAGAGAAGGCCAGTGTGCAGCAGTGCGAACATTATGGGCTAATTATGCATAGACACGCGTGTGCATACAGTACACGCTACGGGCCTTTGTGGCTGTGATAGTATGAAGTTAGCTGCGTAGACTTTTTGCATTCATTTCTTCGGAAATTGAAGGAAATACCAGAAATCTCGGAAAATATTTCCAGTGTAAAAAGACGTGTTTACTAGATTCTCATAACCTCTTTCTTTGTTAATGACCGGTTAGTCGCAGATCAGATTTTCTCATTCCATATGGCCTGTACATGAGAAAATCGATCTGTAACTAACATAACAAACAAAGGAAGGAAGGAGGATCGTAAACTGCTCAAACAAATGACAACCGCGAGTGCGCGTTTTCACGTTTTCGCTTATTGTATGAAGTCGACCTTCTGTACATGCCTATCTATACTGAGGTCGTGTTGTGTACTTAAAGTAGCGAGCATCTCTGATTGGTGGTAATCTTAGGTGTAATGTGACGCGGGATGTGTCTAAGTAATTATATGGAAATAGGTTATTGGTAGGTATTGGTAGGTTATTATTAACATTGTATGTTTGTGTGTAGGTACGATGGCACAATTTTCCGGAAAATGTTCTGCTCCGTTTCTAATGAAGATTTTTGGTATCGGTACACGATGGAGGGAAGACGGCATTTATTATTTGTTTGATTTCTAGTTGCTGTGGCAAGCATTGCATATTATTGGCATATCATCAGAGAGACAGAAAACCGCCCGTACTAGAATTAAATGCAAAAGTACCTAATTCTTTCCGAATTTTGGTCTGTCTTGTTTACAAAGAGTAGAATAGACGTGTTTACAATCTGTGCCGCGACTTTAGTAGACCTAGTTTCTATGAAAACTTCATGGACATTGTTCTACCAGAATCGCTTCGCACCGTCGCGTCGCGCCTATCTGCAGGAGCCCTTAATAACTATTTTTAATAATCCACTGTATGTGTGTCAAACGTGTTATTAGGTAAAACTGGAGCATTAACTGTGTGCTTAACTTGTTTAGTATTTTGAGCATGATTTTGAACATGTTTGCTTATTTAAATATTTGCATATTAATGGTCGTAAATATACGAGGAAATATGGAGTGAGCGCGTCAAAGAAGTGCTTAAAATTTATGAGTTGAAATAGCTGCATCCGGTTAGACAGGAAGCCGAACCCAACGTAGTTGGGAAAAGGCGGGCAGATTGATTGCGTTGAGTGAAATAGTGATTATTTATTTTAAGGTGCAGATATACGACTTTTAAAGATTTCAAATTGAACATCACATCTAAACGAATAGTAATTTGTTAGAATAAAATATATGATAAACTAGACTATTTTCTTCGTAATTTGATATGTGAATATTTGAAATTATATTTTTATAACACAGTGTAATTAATTTGTAAAGTAATGGCTAACGCGAATACAAAAGCGATAATCACGCAAAAACTATCGGGCGTATTTTCATGAAATCTGCACCATCTAAAAGACAATTTAATGACCCAATTTTTTTTATACGGCTTTTATTTGTATTGTGTTTGATAAATCAAGGTGGGTTGTTTTTGCGAATAAACTTGATGCGCGTTGAAGCGGGGGCGCTTGCGGGCGACGGGCGGCAGTGCATCGCTGACCAATCTCCAATGTTTTTTTTCCTAATGGTCAACTCGTAGTTTTGACCACTGAGGTCTTGGCTACTTAACCGGTCAATCCTGTGGGTGCCTACCTACTAACTTAAGCTAACCTAACCTAAGCTACTAACTTAAAGCCTCCAGCCAGGGGCGAAATTTTTAAATACTAGGTGACCGCACGCTAAGGGCACCCTCTGTGGGGTACGAACCTCGGCTTAGGGCGTCACTGAGGGGAGGGCAGCAAGGTGGGACAGGCTGGATCGAAATTATATTATTATTATTATTATAAGGGGAATTTAAAGCTACAGGCTCAGCTACGGCGCGGGCTGGCGCGTCGTCGAGCAAGGGTCGGGGGGGGGGGGGGACAATTACGTCGGGGGCGTCGCGTAGGACTTCGGCGGCGAGGTCGGAACGATGGCGGTCTGTTTTTGTATACTGTACTGGTGGCCCTACTGTTCTCCTGGAGGCGGGTTATGGGGTCATCGGGGTCGGACAGGACATGCCTTGGACGGCGGGTATGACTAATACGGGAGAGGGTATATCTGGCAGCCTCGACAACCAGAGGGTTGCGATATGAGGCCGTGGAGTCGAAGAAACGCTTGGAAATGCGCTTCATGAATTGACGGATAGTGGGGACTTTAAGATCGAGATGGAGGATCTCGTTCCGAATGAACCAAGAGGAACCGGTTTTGGAGGGTCTGCATCCTATGGATGTGGTGGGGTTTTGAGTGTGCGAAAACCTCGCTCGCGTAGGTCATGATTGGGCGAATGCACGCTGTGTAAATGCGCAATTTGCACTTGAGTGGCAATTTGCTGCGTGCATTCAATAGGGAGTGGAGTCTACCGAGAGCGAAAGCGGCGCGCGCACGCGCCTGCCTTATGTGCTCATCGAAAGAGAGTTTTTGGTCCAGTATGACACCCAAGTATTTGGCTCGCTTCTCCCAAGGGAAAGAGAACTTCGAGAAGAGAACCGCTTGACTCTTATCGGGATTGACATCGATTCTCCACTTCCTAAACCAGTCACCGAGTTGGTTGACTGTGATTTGGAGAGTGCGAGATATCGCATCGGGGCTTACGCCGGTGTAGTAAATGGCCGTATCGTCTGCGAACAGAGCCAACTGAGCCCTTTTACTTTTCGGGATATCGCTGGTGAATAGCGTGAAAATGAGAGGGGCGAGCACGGAGCCCTGAGGGACTCCGGCGCGGATGGGACGGGGGGAGGATAGCGCTCCTTCGATGCGGAATCGGAAGGTGCGGTTCGACAAATAGTCTCGCAAGATGAGCACGAGACGATCTGGCACTTTAAGTTTGTATAGCTTATATAATAAGCCATTGTGCCAGACTTTGTCGAACGCTTTCGCTATGTCAAAGAAAACAGCACCCGTCAACGAACCACGTTGGAAGCCAACGCTTATGTGTTCGATGATACGGTGGACCTGTTGGACGCACGAGTGTTGGGTTCGGAAACCGAACTGCTCGTTGGGAATGAGACCTTTTGTCTCGGCATAGTCTCTGAGGCGCTTATAAATTAGCCTCTCATAGATTTTGCCGAGGACATTGAGGAGACTGATGGGGCGGTAGCTGAAGGGAGCGGATTTAGGCTTGCCCGGCTTGGGAATACCGATGACAGTGGCCTGTTTCCACGCTTGGGGGAAGATGTTATTGCTCATGGCACCATTGAAGATGGTGGTCATTAGTATGATCAGGTGGGCAGGGAAAAGTTGGAACACCTTATTGGTCATTCCATCAGAACCGGGGGCTTTACGGGGCTTAAGGCCCTTTATGAGCTCGTGCACTTCGTCGCGGGTGACGGGAGGCAGAGGGCACTCGGGGTCTTCTACGGGGGGGAGGGAGGCTCTCCTTTCGACTTCGGCTTCGACCTCATAGAGGTGAGCTTGGTCTACAGATTGAGAGCTGGGCGAACATTGGGCCTCAAGACTGTCGGCTAGGCACTCGGCCCTGTCGACATCATCGAAAGCGGTGGTATAGTCTGGGCGGATCAAGGGGGGCATAGGGGCTACTTCTCGGGATTTGAGTTTCCTCTGAAGCTCCCAGAATGCTAGGTGGGTAGGCTCTAGTTCGCTCAACAACTTATCCCAGCCCGTTTCCCGATGCTCCACTATACGTGTTCTTACAGCTCGCTCTAAGTAGCGCATATATGGGTTCGGTTCGCGTCGCAGGGAAAGTTGCTGTACGCACGGACAGCCGCGTTCTTCTCAGTCATCTGTTCACGTACATCGTCCTGCAACTTCCAGCGACGGTCGTCCGTCGCTGGAACTTCCCTTGAAAAATCGTTCAGGACTGATTGTACGTGTCCAGTGAATGAGTCGATCGCAGCCGTCGTGTCAGCGATAGAGTCGAAGAGGTCGGGGATGGAGTCTAGGTGGGGGGACGTGTTGGATTTCAGGCGTTCGCTTACTTTCCTCCAGTCCGTTACCACTTTTGTGGAGGGGGATTGGTCGGGGTCGGGGAGACCTACGCGAGGGGCTAGTTTTAGCACAACTGGTCGGTGGTCAGATGAAAGTTCGTGTATCACCTCTATAGAATCCAACCGTAGGTTGATATTCTTTAGAAGTGATACATCGAGCACGTCAGTGGTGTAGTCAACCGCGAGGGGGAAATGAGTGGGAGTCATCGGGGCGATGACATCGAAATTTAGAGGGGAACAGAGGTCGAACAAGTGTCTCCCTCGGGTAGAGATTCTGGTACTATTCCAGGCGTGATGTTTGGCGTTGAGGTCCTCCGCTATGATAACGGAGTCACTCAGGCCGAGGAGTATGGTCAGGTCGTCAGTCAAGAGTTGGAAGTTCTCTGAATGGTTCGTAGGGGGGAGGTAGACCGATACCAAGGTGATCGGTTGGTGTCCTGTCATGCCTAGCCTGCAAATGGAGACTTCAAGTGGCGAGAGGGGGGGCTGGTCCAAGGGGATGCAGTAAAGGGAGTTTTTATAGTAAATGAGGGTGCCGCCCTTGTGACACCGAGTCCTGTCGTTTCGAACAACCCGATAGTTCGCTATCGATGGCGTTCGATTGTGGGGTTTTAGAAAGGTCTCCTGTAAGAGGAGGACATCGATCTGATGGGGGTAGACGCTTACGCTCTGTGCAATTTTATTCGCTTAAAAGTTTCGCATGCTCCTCCCACTCGCTCAAGGCTGGCACTTATTGTCGCCTTAAGGCGGTACCCCGAGCAAAACCTTGGTATAGTGCGTTATTCAGAGGCCATTACCTCATTCACTATGGGTAATAATAATAAACTACATCTAAAAGCACATTATTAATGTTCGATATCATATCATCACAATGCACGTTCTTATTTGTTTTTATGTGTTCTAAATACATTTAAAATCTCCTTGTAAAAAAGTGACTAAAATTATTGATTGCATGCATCTTTTGCTAAAGGTGATGTTCTAATAATTTGACGATTAAACTAATGGATAGATAATTTAAAAATCTAAATAATTCACGTTTTATTTTATTTCAAAAGATCGCTTGTCTTTTTTTATTAAAATAATTCCAATGTTTTCTTTACCTAATTCTTTGATAAATGGCCGTGCACAGGGAGCGAGACAGAGCTATACTCAGCGACGGCACAGAGAAGGACCCAACGCTCAAGTTTGTTTGGTCACGGCATCGCCTTAAACTACCTGCATTAAATGTAGTTTCTGGTCTGTTATTTTTTCATTCATTGAGAGTACCTATCAATACAAGAAAAAAAAATTTTTTTTTGAGTTTTGCCTTTGTCCAGGTTTATAAATATTATGTGTAACAAAATTTTATAATAAAAAGTCTCACTAAGTGGTTCACCGAATCGATATTTAATTCTGTCTGGCTTTATTATGCCCACTCAACTTTTTCAGTTCTCAGTCGCCTTTCAGTCATTCTTAGTGATTTTCAAGCCCATTATTTAACCGCTAAATATGCCTTCGAGAAAAATCCATACATAAGAGTTAATACTGCCTTAATTCTTGCTCATTTCACAGTCTTCTTCTTGCGTGTCGGTATGAAATAACATGAAAATTGCTCATACTGTGGTAAAAGTATTAGCCTGTAAATAGCCAGTCAGCTATTACAAGCTAATATTTAGGTGGTAACGTGCGCGCAAAATAAGTCTGCTCGCGGCCGAAATAGAAAATAATAGTTTGCGGCCACGCGTCATCTCGATGTTTGCATCAGCACCCTAATTGCATAAAACACTATCAAATACAATCTGAATCATTTTGAAGAATATTGCTAATGCATTGCTTCTTAAGTTCGAAAAAATTGTCTGCTCAACAACGTAAATAACGCAATGAATGTTGTTGAACTGTCAAAATCAAAGCCATTCCTACTGTTAGTTTGTTACGCAATTAACCCGCAGGTTAAAAAAAAAACAAAAAATTAAAATCAAAAAATGATTTTTTTTCATTATTACACGGGATACTTAATACAGTTGGAGGCATCTCCTTTTAAGCATATAGATGCCTGTGCCAGTAGGCGCCGCTCTTTTTAACTCGCAATTAATGAAACATGCTACTAACTAAACAAAAGTTAAAGTTTTTTTTTTATCATTAGTCTGTGTGTGTGTGTGTGTGTGTGTGGTGTGTGGGTGTGTGTGTGTGTAGTGCAGGTGTCTCGAGAGTATGCTGTGTTCCGTGTTTTCTAAAGTAAATAATCGCCATTATTATGCCGAAAGCGCTGGCAGGCTGGCTGGATTCTTGAAGGTCAATTACGCACGCAGACATATCTTGCGCGCACTTTAGTGGAGTCGTCTACAAATGGTTCTACAGTTAGGCAATTCTAATATTAGCTAAAATGTTCGGTGTCTAAGCCAATCAAACAAAAAAGTCTGGTACGTATTGTAAGGTCATTAGTTGTGAGGGTACTGGGTGGACAGAATGGAAGCCAATCTCAGTATAGATAGATGGAAAAAAACTTGAAGAGAAGAGGAAAAAGTTACTTTGACTTAAGTTACGGTTTCCTAGAAGAGCGGCGGCCGTCATATAATGGCCGCTGTGACGGCTGTCATGAAAATTATTGCAGTGGCGTTTGACTTTACGGTGTCAAAAAAATGCTCCCTAGGAAAACATATTTATTAATTTATTTTATATTAAAAGTCTCGTTGCGATATTCGGAAGTAAATTAAGTGCGTTATTTTGCGAGTATTCTTTTCCAAACACCTGCACGTACTTGCCCATGATGAAGGACCAACAGATGACGTATCAGCAGCGACACATGGTGTCTCAGCCGCTCGAACATCCCGTCATATTTAATTTATTTATTTAAAAATCACATACAACAAGTTACTTTCATAAATAATATTTTAGTGACGTCATTCGTCGGTAAATTGCAGACGCTATGTATATGTGGTGGCCGCCGCGGCTCTTCTAGGAAAGAGACGTGTAAATTGAACTACAACAGAATTTCGACAGGCGCATGTCCAGTGAAAATGGTTGCATAAAGCAGGCCGCGTCCACACTCATCTATCAATGCGGACTCGTAATGTACGATGCTCATTAATAAGGCCAATCGGGTGTGTTTTCCGCCTTCGCTGGACACGTCACTGGATGTGACATGTGACAGTTGACGGTCGATTGGCGAAGGTTTTGGGCTAGCGTGGCGTATCTAGTTTATTAGATTTTTTTGTTGAAGCTGGGTGGATATCTGTATCTCGTACGTATTTAAGTTCGTTCGTGTATCGTTCTCGATAGATTGATGTATGGCCTTCAAACAACTTAAGGATCTGTTAGTTATTTTCTGTAAATCTGTAAGTAGGTAGTTTTGAGTAACATCAAATAAATCTATTCTGCTGTTTATTACAAAACACTGTTAGTGATCTTTTATTTCAGCTTATTGTCAGTTTTATAATAATATTATACCTATAGGGTAGCGGGCACATTGACGTGCAAACTGTAGCTATGAAATCAGCACATGGTTCTAGAACCTATGGCGTGGAATTTTTTCAACAGTTATAAAAGAAAAGTACTGTTTCATTGCAAAAGTGCGCGATCTACGCGGTCAAAATGAATGGAACAGGATTTTTTTTTATAAGCGACAACAATTTCAACGCAGGGCGGTTCAGAATCATGTACTTTTTAGAATTTTCCAATGTGCTGCGAGGTAAAGCTGATATCAGACGCTTCACTCGAGTGAATGGATTAATGATGGATAATGGACTATTGAATTCATTTTGTGTTCAGACGTTTCACTTCGTGTGAAAGATGCCAAATGAAAAACAAAAATGAATAAAAGTGATACGTCTGATATCTGCTTAGTCGATAACCCAGCGTGGTAATTGCGTCAAACACGTTTTTTTTATTTTGACAGTTCAACAACATTCATTGCGTTATTTACGATGTTGAGCAGACAAATTTTTCGAACATATGAAGCAATGGATTAACAATATCCTTCAAAATTATTCAAATTGTGATTGATAGTTTGTTACGCAATTAGGCTGCAGGTCAGTATAGTCGGAAGCGGGGCTGAAACTTTACGTTCAAAGTATAGTGGAGGTTTAGTTCACTGATACTTCACGTTCAAAGTATAGTGGAGGTTAAGTTCACTGACATTTTGCGTTCAAAGTATAGTGGAGGTTTGGTTCACTGACATTTTACGGTCAAAGTATAGTGGAGGTTTAGTTCACTGATACTTCACGTTCAAAGTATAGTGGAGGTTAAGTTCACTGACATTTTGCGTTCAAAGTATAGTGGAGGTTTGGTTCACTGACATTTTACGGTCAAAGTATAGTGGAGGTTTAGTTCACTGGCAATTTACGCTCAAAGTATAGTGGAGGTTTAGTTCCGATTTAATGCAACCTGATATTTAAATAACATCATAATAATGACCCCTATTGCGTTCCGTTCATTTATAATTAGTGCCAAATTATATATTAAAACCATATTTGGCACAACAACAGTGGATTAAAAGGTGATAAAACCGCAGTATGTACCGACAGCTTGCCAACCGAAGCCTATCTACGAATAATCGTTTGTAGTGGTAAAAATTACGGTTACAGACTGGAAGGCCGCGTTGTTTTTAAATATTATTTCCCGACTGCGCAACAGAAAAGCAAGGGTTATGTTTTTTTTTTTGGTTGAGGAATTTTTATACCCTCGAAGCATCCGAATTGCTGAATGGGTTTTAATTCATGAGTTCATCATCGACTCCTCTTTGTCGTGTGATGGTTAATAATTGCTAGGTTTTATTTTTATAAAATCAAAATCAGCCAATAACTAATGCCATGAAAAAAAATATCATGACCATGTAGGGTATCAAAAAAAGGGCTAGAGATGATTCTAAAAATATAACTGAAAAATATTGAAAATAACTAATAAAAACTGCCACCGACTGCATAGGACTATTTTAAAGAGATCATGTTATGAAAATTTTTGGTGCAGTTGGGTCATTATTGTTTTGAATTAGTTATTATTTGGAGCTTTTTTTTCCATTGGATATTTTAACAAATTTCAATTAGTTTAATTTGTTTGTATTGCCAGCTAATTTTGGACCACTTTCTCCTCGCCTCCAATGTCAAACTTGTTATCTGTGCTCGTTCAATTTCGATGACAGTAGGCAAAGTCAGGGAAATTAATTGTCAAACAAATTGACAAAAATTTCCCGTATATTTTAATCACAATTGTTATTCTTTGACAGTTTTGTAGTGGTATAAATACCGCCACAAGCGAGCTACACACTGACGTCACGCAAATCCTGCATCGCGCAAGCAGAGTTTACCGCGCGACTAGCATATACAACGTCCCGACATCAACCGTCGGGGCAGTTGCCCACCAGACACAACACCCGTCTGGTCGGAGGATCCTCCCATTTCCATAGAGTATGAGTTAGCTTTATACCCTGTACCTCATACCTCTATAGTTTTACGTAATGGCTATAACACGGTATATTGACCTAGGGTGTGAATTTGCTTAAGAATATTTTTTCCTGACTGTAAATGAATTCAAAAAATAGCAGGTCAGTTAATGCGTAGTACTCGCAACCGGCATGCGTGTATGACCGGATGCATGAGCGTAAACGAGGCAAAAGGAGTATGTATGTAAGGATCGTAGCAGGTGGCGTTCTGATGTTCTACCTACGCCCATGGGAAGAAAGCGTGAGTTTATGTACGTATGTATGTGTATTAATCTGATCTTTTAACAATAACTTTTTCCTTAATTTGAGTTACCTCTACACAACTACAATCATATCGAGGGTTTCATAACAAATAGGCAACAGTGCGATTTTACAGAAAGGACAAAATGTGAATAAAATTAAAACTAGTTCACATATCAGCCTGGTATTTGGGACATATATTATCTAAGGCATAACTAATCTACCAACCTCATATCATTAACACTTAGAAACTGCTAATTTTCCAACAATCAAGTCAAACGCAAACCAGGCAAGTCAATACAATAATATTGTTCCACAAACAGACGTTAACGCGTTAGTGGGAATTATAACACGTGTTCTGAGAGTATGAAGACGTAAAACGAGCTTAAGTCTCTCTAGTAGTGCGGTGTATCTTGTAGAGTTGTAGTGCGTCTCGACGGGCACTGGCCGGCCCGTGCTTTAAAAATAATAAGCCTTATCTTTTGATATAACTTTTATGGTTTTTATGGTTTCATGATGGAATCTCTTCAAGGTACACGTTTTAAATAGCGATTTAGTGTCATCTACATAAAAAAAAAATCGAGCCAATTATTATATTCAATTCACGTTTCTGTTTTCATACAGCGCTTGACCGTATGTTCAATTTTCCTATATTTTTTTTGCGCAACGTTTGTTATTGGCCAGATTTAAAGAGATTTAAGAAAGTTAAAAAGTATTGCAACCTCGCCTACTAAGGCGAGGTTGCAATACTTACACAAACAAATAAATATGTTGACTGTATTTATTCATAAAACTACCTCGTTGGTTTAGTAGTTGCTAGGGGGGAGCGTGAAATCCTATGTTCGAACCTTGGGTTGGGAAAAATGCAATATTGATTGATACTTTGACCTGATTAGTAGTGATTGGCTTAATTAGTACCCTTTAGCTTATCACCTATAATATTACTGGCGGCATTTGTATACCTATCTACCTACTGAACAACTCACCCTACCTTTGCCTACAGGCGTGTGGTTTATCTTACCTATCTGACCATCATTTGTTACTCAATTGAATTCTTAAACAAGGTGTCAAATAAAAAGTGACATCGGCGCGACGCGCAACCTTTTACAATGGAATCAGTATATGATTTTGGACCTGCGTTGAATTTTTTAACACATAACATCACGCCTGTATTCCCCGAAGGGTTAGGCAGAGGTATACCTATAGGACACCCACATTTCGCCAGTTATGTTTAATCCCATGTAATAGGGGGCGAGCCTATTGCCATTAACCGGGCACAAATCCAGACTCCGGGCTGCTACCGAGAAATTCCAGATGGAAAAACCCAATAACACTTTTCCCGACCCGGGAATCGAACCCAGGACCTCATACTCAGCAGTAGCGCTAGCGGCCACTAGACCAACGAGGCAGTCAAATTCAAAGAAGAAAGTCAGTCAGTTCAAGTCAGTTGAATTTTTTGTCAGTTATTAAAAATAAAAATACTGTTCCAAACATTTGAACCGTGTAGGTATTGCAGTTTTCTATTTAGAAACAGCTGTTTTTTTTTTATAACTGACCATAAATTTCGACGCAGGTGCATTCAGAATCATGTACCGGATCCATGGTAGCAGTTTGCGCGTCGATGGATCTGACACCCTGTATTATTTCTGAGTATCAACTACTGGATCGAGAAAGAATTAGACCCGACCTGGTGATTGAACCCAGAACCTCCCACACTCAACAATAATGCTCTACTGTATCAGGCCATAGAAGCAATCATTTTTTAATTAATTAACTAGTTACGTATTCATATTTAAATATTAATTAGAGATAAAATAAGATATAACGTACTTTACACGTGTAATAGTTAGAGATGACACGTGTCACGCGGCTGTTAGTTGCACAGTAGACCTTCTCAACTTAGTGCGATGCTCAAAGACTCTTGAATGTTTGGTGAAAGTTGTAAGAACATAGCGTTTCAAGAATTTTCTTTTTGTCGTGATGAAGATTAATTTGCACTTTAGCTTTAATCCAGGCATAAAATGTTTATTCTTATGTATTCGTCTTCAACCGATTTATCGTGATAAGTAATAGGATAAATGATTTTGTGCTGTTAAAAGTTGTTTCAAACAGCATTTTAAAGGAAACGGACATTCAAATAGTAATGAATATTTTATTAAAAGGTAGTATACCAAACTTAATAAATGCTAACTTCCCTATAAAAACTTTCATCCCCTATATCACCCCTTTTTAGTATATATTTTTTTTTACAAAAATTAGTCTATGTTCTTCCCCGGGATGCCATCTATCTTCTGGTAAAATTTTATCAAAATCTCTTCAGTGGTTTAGGCGTGAAAAGGTAACACACAGACAGACAGGGTTACTTTCGAATTCATGATGTTAGTATGGATAGTATTAATTTCTAATATTTTCATGTTGAAATAGAAAAACAACTTATATTCATAAGAGTTATGGATATTAACTTGTCTAGTTTATGCTTAATAGATGCTAAAAGTTTCTATCGAAGTTGCATGAACTGTCTAACCCGTGAGTTCGATTGAGTTGCATATTATTGGCAAGACCAACGGAAACTTGGCAGTACCTTAGTGTGGTACACGTTACGAGAAGAAGGCGTGTTTTAACCAATATGATGTTCTGAGTTTCTGACAACGTAGCATCACGCCTGTATATATGTATTAAGGGGTTATTTTGAAGTGGAGATATCTAAACATATTTCATTAGTTATGGAAGTTAAAAGTAATATCCTGATCTCTTAAAAATAGATCGGTTGAGTAGTAATTAACGGGATTATTTATTTGTATTTGTACCTGTGTAAGTGTGTATGGCAAAATTCTTCAATTACTGCATCTTCATACTGGGACATTGTTCTCGCATGACCTTATTTTGCGTGTAGGGAATGGTACTGTTGTATTAATGCGGTTTTTATAATAATTGGAAGTACAGAAAGGTAGCAATGTTATGCAGTCATAAGCACAAATAGATCATTTATTTTTAATTTATATTTTGGTGCATTTCCATAATATCAAAAACATTTGGGACAAAAACTAATAAAAAAAAATGAAGAAGAAATATAATGTTTTGTTTAGTTAAAGATAATATAAGCATAATGTATATACGCTAAGAGACTTAAAATAATAATATGTACCTACTTACATGCAAAAATTAAAACGCTCTAATTTTATCACTTGCACAACAACCAAACAAATGTCCCAGGTACACACAAACTGTCACAGCAGAACGGAATCTGCATCTCGCTGCTCATTACTACATTAGATAATGAGGTTTGTATACCGTGTAGCCCGACCTTTATGAAATATTCACATCGCTCACGTTCCAAAATGAATCTAATTACCAACACAAAGGGTTCACAATCCTTTGTATATAAAATGTGCAAATGCGAGTCAGCCTCATTGAACATAAGCTGTTTTAGTTAATTGTACCTACAGACGGTGGAAAGTTTAGTGTTGTATGAAATTTTATTACCCGTGCGTGTAAATAAAGCCTTATGGTAGCTATTATTTGTATGTTAACTAAGAGGAATTGAGCAGGTAAGCTTGGGCTCTGACGGTGTAAATCAATGTTAAAAGCTCAATTTATACATCACAAGAATGAAACTTAGGGTCCTACTTAGGAGGAGGGATTAGTCCACCTAATGAAATATAACAGAGTCTAAGATCGTCTTTTGTTTCCGACAGGTAAAGACTTCCAAAAACCTTAAAGGCTCCCGAAGGCAGGCGTGACGCGACAGCGCGACGCGGCTCTAGAACAACAATTTCTATGAAAACTTCATGCGAATTGTTCTACAGGAATCGTGTCCCACCGTCGCGTCGCGCCTGTCTGCGGGAACCTTAATCATTCAGAAAATAAAAATTTAAACTCTTTTTGGATATACCTGAAAATGGTCCAAAGTTCGACAACAAGTCTTACCAAGGGTTATCGTGTTACCCAGTAACTGGGTTGTGGAGGTCAGATAGGCAGTCGCTTCTTTTAAAATACTGGTATTCAGCTGCGTCCGGTTAGACTGGAAGTCGATGCCAACGTAGTTGAAAGAGGCTTAGCTGATGATGTCTAAAAAGAGTAGGTTCATGGAAAAGCAAAAATTTACCTGTATTTGGATACATTCGAACAATTTAAGGATCTGAAGCGGTATCTACATCGACACATGCGAACTACACTCTGTTCCTCATACCTCTATACTAGTGACCCCGAAAATGAACGTCAGCGCAGCCTTCGTGCATCTACATCAGCGTGACGTCATCATCAAGCCTTCAAGCTTTCGAGCGGCGAGTCACACAGCCAGCCAGCACCCACGGCTTCCACGGGTATCCTGACCACCAGCATGCAGCGACCGCGCATACCTGGTCATCACCCTCAGCCTCATCAAGCAACCTTGGCACAGCACACTGCACTCTCGGCCGGTCCACAAGCAGAGCCTTCAAACCCTCTCCTGGTCGACGCCAGCAGTCAGCCGGCGCTGTACCACATCCGACGCACTGGAGCATAACGCAGCGCCACCCCGAATCACTGGGAAAACCTTCGCAGACAGTTCCGACTCACCCCGAACTATGCGACACCCGGTTTCGACCCACTGGAACCTCCACTGGCCCTAGCAAGCATCACAAGATACAAGACTCAGCCCACTATCGACCTCCGGTCTCCGGGGGGGAGTGATGTAGTGGTATCTACATCGCCACATGCGAACTACACGTCATACCGGAAACCTCGTGAAAGCCGAGAAAGATAAACAAATCAAGTATCTTGACTTGGCTCGCGAGGTTGTCGACATGTGGGATGTGGACTCAGCGATCATTGTGCCGATAGTCGTGCCAGTCAGCCAATGGCTTAATAGCCAAGAGCCTCGACCAACACCTGAGGAGGCTCTCGATGGGCAGCTGGATCAAGGGCTTGATTCAGAAAGCGGTACTTCTAGACACGGCTCGCATTGTTAAGAGGTTCCTCTCTCTGGAGCCCTGACCACCATAATTGTTAGTCACAAAAAATATCTTACAAACTAAGTTAGTGCAGATATATTACAAACAGGTGATGATACATGAAAGGTGTGCAGTCATGAAACCATCCGCTCGAGTTCAGGATAGACTGCCACGCTATCTGACCAGAACCCGAACGAAAGCCCTCATGACTGCCGAGTCATACTTATCCGCAATTACTTGAAGGATACTGTTAGTGCTGCCCCGCACTCTGCTCAGTAGGGAGCCGCCTCGCTTGCGCATTATACCATGGAAGCCATCAACCCGAGCCTCCACAAACATGCCTGAAGCACTACAAAAACGGGGCAGCCCTAACAGCATCCTGAATCCATTATTGTATTGGACACGCAAGGCATTGATCGACCTTTGAGTACAGCTGACCCACAGGCTACTCGTGTAAAAAGTTTGGCAGTAAGCTTTAAAAAGTGTACCCTTTACCTGTTTACTGCAGCGAGCGAACCTGCGTGCCAGCATATTACTTTTAACCGCCAATGCCCTGCGCTCCCTTTCAATATCAACATGATCAACAAGATCCTCAGTGATATAGTGCCCTAGGTATTAGAACTGGTAGACCCGTTTCAGCTCAGCACCAATCAGTTTTAAAGCGGGTACACTAGGCGGACACCGGCCAGAGGCCTTGAAGACCAAAAACTCACTTTTTTTGCAGTTATACAAATGACCATGTTATTAATTTGCGAATGTCATCCAGATCCTACACTTGCGGGTTCGCGTATTCGTGCGAATGTGAGTAACCGGCATCATAGGATATAATGTTATGTTAAGGGGGATGCGCTAAGGTAGCCCGCGAAATTCAAATTTACTTACGGTTTTTGAAATTAGCAGGCTGTGTCGGGTTGTATACCTATTGATTAAAATATGATTCGTGGTCGTACCAAATATGCCTTTACATAATTATAATCATTAGTATCAGCAATACAACTCTTTAAGTTAGAATTGTCCTCAAATGTCATGATTTCATGGAATAGTCATTCAATAGAGTAATATTGTTGATTTTTATGATTATAATTCTATAAATAAATATTTGTTACGGCCGCGAAACATATTTAGATTAACATTATATCCTGATACTCACCTGCAAATTGCAAAAAACGTAAAAAAAAAAAAACACGGGCTACCTTAGCGCATCCCCCTTAAAACAAGAAATTTCACGTGGACGATGAAGCGGGTGGTAGCTAGTTAATCATAAACTGAAATCATCCTACTGAAGTAGACGCTCCATACAACACTGTTGTGCAAGGTGCATTGGTGCCAACATGACGTTAGGTGCTAATCAGGGTACTGGAAAAGAAGGGGCTCATCGACATATTTCGTAAAAGCTACTTAAATATGCCTTTCGATTCGTTATAAGCGGGCCTTTCACTGGTTTATTCATTTTTGGTTTATTTTTTTAATTTAATTTATTAATGGTCATAGTTATATGTACTAACACTAGTTTGTAAGTTGTTTATGTCCTTACTAACAATATGGATTGTACTGATCTGACAATAAATGATATATTATCCATATATTATTCAGAACAGTATAAAAAGGGCTCATTGTAAAGATAATCCACAATCAAAAAATCCACAAACGACTAAAAGGATCCCATTGCAGCTCAAAATTGCAAATATCATTGCTCTTATTGATACAAGACCGATAATTACAGACACACTAGACTACGACCGTGATATATAATTTTTACAATTAATAAATATAAGCGCTGACTTTTGACAGAATAATTACATGTTGAACATTTAATTTGCCATTATCTCTGAATACTTTTTTTGTTGATGATCCCTTACTTTTCCTGTGCCCTTTAAATGATCTAGATAACAATAGGAAATGCCTCACAGATACTGTTACCGTGTGAAACTCGCCTTATTACAGCAACGGTCATAACCTGCTAACTGCATGCGGTAAACACGATAAACTGGCTTCACCTGTGGGAAAACTTCTCTTTAGTATTTTACAGGAAATAAGCAACTTTTCTACTTGATTGTATGTACCATAGTTAGGTCGGTAGCTAGGCTGTAAGGGCGAATCTATAAGGAAATTAAAATCATCAAATCAAAATATTATAGTTCACATAAACTTACATGGGCACCTATGAAACGTTAGAAGCTAGATGCACGGTTCCAATTGATCGTTTCCTATGGAGAAGAGTCGGTAATAATCCACGGTTACTCTTTTAAAAATAAGTGGCTTTTACAATGTTTTCAAATTACATTGTTAATAGGTATGGGAGGACAGAGTAGACCTTTTTTTTTTTTTTAGGCCGTGTCGGACTCTTACTGACTAAAACCCACCCGTGTTCCTTCAGTTGCCTGTGCGCCCCGTCAAGTATGCTGACATCTCTTTGAGGCGCGCGTGGAACACAACGCGCCATCGACCCGGGCCTGGTCCTTACCGGACGGCGAGCTGCCCATTGTTCGCCGTCCGCAGGCCCGCGCCTACGGTGGCCGGGAGTCGGCTATCGACTCCTGACGCCCAGGGTGTCTCCTCCTGCGGCGACTAGGGGCGTGAGGGCGCAATGATTGCCTCTCCCTCACGCGCTCCGCCTCCTCATTCGCGAGCATTACTGCTTCGCAGAAGGAGGTGACTGCTTCCCATTCCCTCTCGCTGCGTACCATGGCCTGAACCAGGGCCGGACGCGAGAGATCGCCGCCGCCGATCGCCGCCACGAGGACACGGCGGTGTTCCACCCAAGCCGGGCAGACCTCCACCGTAGGCTCCACCGTATCCTCCGGTCGATCCACACAATGAAAACACCCGGGCGTTTCCTCCCGCCTTATCCGAAAAAGGAACCTCCCGAAACAGCCATGTCCGGTGAGGACCTGCGTCAGGCGGAAGGTGAAGACGCCGTGGCGCCTCTCAAGCCACTCCTCAAAGAGGGAACTTACCGCCGCGACTGTGGCGTGCCCAGCGCTGGGTTGCGACAGTCGCACTCTCCATGCCGCCATGAGATCCGGCCGGAGCTCTGTCCGCTGTGCCGCGATTTGTCACGGCAGCGGAGTTACGCCCCGGCGTTTCGCCGCCTCGCGCCACTCCCAAATGTGCGCGAGGACTTTTGCCTCCAGATCCCATGGCGGCAATCCGGCAAGGAGGCTCGCCGCCTCGCAGGAGAGGACAGCTTAGGCCTGTCAACAAGTAACAGTTACTCAACCAAAATAAAAGGTCTACTAATCTATAGACTACAAGTTAGGCCTAATTGTCAAGGAAATTGACACACTACGTCAATTTGCAGTATTATAGTGATTTCATACAACTGCCAAGGAATGACGGTTGTGATTTATATGAATATACGGACAATTTAGGTTGGTAGTCACTCAACTTAACAATTAATTTTCCTGAATTTACGTAGACAATCCCACGGTTTTTATAAGAGTGATTAAGATTTTGATGATAGAGAACGAATGTTATCTGTTATCATTAGTGCCTAGACCAAAATCAATGCACCAAAATAAATTAATTTCTAATCTTACAAGTTCAAGTAACGCACTACCCGCGGACTATGACCCCATAATCACCTTGTATTTAGGTACTTGAAATTAGGAGCTTTTGTTGTTTTGTTTTATCATAATTAGGTATTGATTGACCCACCACACCTGTCAAGTTTCGCCCGATATATTAATTTGACCTTGTACCTATACTGAATAAGCTCTCAGAATGCATGTCTCCCTTTTTTTTGTTAGCCTTCTTTGTGTCCCGCTAGGCAAAGGCCGCCCTTTTTTCCGTCCAAACCTGTTTTAAAAAACACTTCCTCTCTCCTTAAACATCATCATCACTTTTAATTTCCTTGCTCTTGTTTCATGTCTATTAATTTATATATTATGTGTACATAAGTATTTTTTTATTATGTATGTATGTATTTTTTGTATATTTAAATGGTACACCACCGACTACCTGCATTATTGTCTCTCCTTCTCCCTTGAATCCATCCAAAGGTTGTCTGTTAAAGATCACTTTTAGCGATAAGACCGCCCATTATGTCACCCTGTGTAAAATTTCTACATTTATATCTGTAATATTTATGGTGTACATAATAAAGATTATTCTATTGTATTCTTTTCTGTGCAATCTCTAGCCATATTGGCTCCGCAAACATGATGATTTCTCACTATTGCATTAAAAATGATCGCATAGATAAGCAATACACCTACATAGAACATGTTCAGTCATGCGGGCTATTGCCAATTTATCTTATCGTTTAAGGATCAAAGCCGCATAGCTATCAAGTCTGAATGCCGGTGATTGCATCGGAGCTAGGATTTAACAACAATTGTATTCATATCTTTATTTGCATGCCATAATGTTTAAAGAGTGTGTTAAAAAAAAAATGTCAAGTCTGTTTTCGTTTATTCTGCAGTATGATTTTATAGGTACTGATGAAGAATTCATCAAAGATTTATGACAACTTTCGGCGCTGAGCTGAGCGTACGAAATTCAACAGTCAGCTTTTATTAAGGCGGTAGCCCGACCAAAACCTTGTCAAAGTGCGTTATTCAGAGGCTATTAACTCATTCACTATGGGTAATAAACTACATATAAAAGCACATTATTAATGTTCGATATCGTATCATCACATTGCACGTTCATATTTGTTTTTATGTGTTATGAATTCATCTGAAATCTCCTTGTAAAAAAGTGACTAAAATTATTGATTGCATGCATCTTTTGCTAAAGGTGACGTTCTATTCATTTGAGGACTACACTAATGGATAGATAATTTAAAAATCTAAATAATACACGTTTTATTTTATTTTAAAACTTCACTGGTATTTTTTTATTCAAGTAATTTCATTATTTTTGAGAATTTTATGATAAATGAGCGTACGGCGGGAGCGAGACAGAGCGAGACTCAGCGACGGGACAGAGAAGGACCGAACGCTCAAGGTCGTTTGGTCAGGGAAGCGCCTTAAGGCAATCATTTAGATTGGTAGTGTTAATTAAAACCGGCATAATTTTTCTTTCGTGTGCCCATGCATCAGCACAAATATTAAAATAATATTATATGTCCTGGTAAACATATTGGTCTGTTAGCAATGTAGGTAAATTGTAAAACAACTATTTCACAAATAAGTATTGTAGACAATTTAAAACTTTAACTCTTTTCATTTTTTTCTTTTTGAATTTCTTGTCCATTCTTCTCCATACCTTTTAGAAACGCCTAGAATCAATTCTATTTTCATGTAAATTTTGACTTTTAATGGCCTAAGCACTTAAAATAAATGATTTGACCTTGATTCTGACTTTGGCTATTGATGCCAAGGGCGATCACTTTCGCCATAGTCTTTACTTACCGATTAACTTTACTCTTTTTCTGAACCAAGATGATCTAGTTCCAAATCAAATATAAATATTGAACCAGATTTAAAATATTTATCTATTAGCTTTTCAAAATTTGTCCTGGTAACGGTTTTTCAAAGGCTGAAAGCATTATTTCAACGATTATTTACCGTTTGACCCGCGTCCGTTAATTGTATGCTACCTGGGGGTCTACTTCCTAAGCAAATTTCAGCCGAAGGTACCGGGGTCACTCCTTATCACCTACGGATATATGATTAGTTCGAGGCTCGAACTAGCAATTAATGACAACACGATTAGTCAGTTTTCCCTACTCCAGATATGTATTTGCCAATCAGAATGATAAAATTTGATACTTGGTTTGACGGCTCGACTACTTTCGGATGGGCCCGTATCTTTGTTGACGGACTTAGAGAGTAGACCCCCTGCACCGAGACCACGATCGTTATTAGAATTGTTTCGAATTCTAAAACAAACATTAGTTAAGTTACAGCCGCAGGAATTTGGATTAATTCGAAATTAGTTATGTATTGTATTAGTTCTTGAGCTGGGCGCTAAATGCCATTTAATCCTATCTTTGGGAAGTAAATCTTTACTGTTTTATTGAAAGCTTGACACCATCATCACCATCATCAGCGTAGCGTTATGGTTTACATCACGAAGGTACCTCTAAAAAAATATTTTAATGATTAAAAACCATAATAATTTATATGCAAACATTCAAATTTTTTGTCAGATTATTCTACAAGTAACATAATAACGTAATAGTGTTTTAATTTTTCAGTCCAATGAATAGATTTTTTGTAAATCCATAATTGCTTCATATTTTGCAATAAATTACCAGCGTTGTGTCATCGCGCGTCTCTTTCTTTTCTATGCAATTCGACAGTGACCGCGATTTAGCTCTTGTAAGCCTCTTAACGACTGTCAATGATCTTTATAAATAATGCCTAAATGACTGTTCCCAAATTACGAAGTTTTTTTGGTTTTTTTTACTTTCTTCTTTGACATAATCTCATTATTTGACATTATCTTATTTCAATTCCTTATTTATGGCTTTTGTAGATAGGATTTTAATTCAGATTTGTTACTTTTGTAATGGCAATCATGTCGTTTGGTTTAAATAGGCTTTTATTTTTATATAGATTCTTCTATATTTTGTGAATGTGAGAACGTTGTAGGCCTAACTTGTAGACTGTAGATTTGTAGACCTTTTCTATTTTGTTGAGTACCTGTTACTTGTTGACAGGCTTACACTGTCCTCCCATACCTATCAACACTGTAATTTTAAACATTGTAAAAGACCCTTATTTTTAAAAGAGTAACCGTGGAGTTTCTTCCCAGCTCTTCTCCATAGGAAACAACTAATTGGAACCGTGCACCTAGCTTCTGACGTTTCATAAGTGTCCATGTAGGTTTATATGAAATAAAATATTTTGATTTTATAAGTAACAGTCAGGACCAACGGTTTAACGAATTTACGAAGGCATGGAGGGGTCTTGATATGTAATGAATGGTCACTCATCCACAAACCGACCTTGGCAAGCGTTAGCTTTACCTTCGGTCGACCCGTGTTGCTGTAATAACTTAGCCAAGAGCCCTGAAAAAGAGACCTTGACATGAATCTAGAAAAAGATTATGTTGAATAAAAAATAAAAGCCACTTCGGATTTTTACGATTTAATTATTATCAAATTATCAGATTACCCGAAACGTCCCGGGAGGGGACGCCCTAGGAAGACATAATAATTATAGTGACCTTATTGGTGATGTTCTTCAGAAAGGTCAGGTGCGTAGTACATACTCGCAACCGGCGTGCGTAGTACTCGCAACCGGCGTGCGTGTATGACCAGATGTATGAACGTAAACGAGGCAAAAGGAGTATGTAAGGATTTTAGCAGTGGCGTTCTGTAGTTTCTGCCTAACCCCATGAGAAGGCGTGAGATTATATATGTAAGTAATTATTATCAATGGTTTCATGATCCAAAATGCCGTTTCATCCCTCCAAAATGGACGGAAATACGGTGCCTTTATAAACCATGATCATTATTAACAGTACTAATGAAATGGCCAATTAGTAAGCTGGTCCCTCTGGGAGATAGAAGTGATAGGCAGATAGAAATGCCTTATTGTACACCATAATTATTGTAACACAGCTCAGCAAAGTCATGACCCAGATAAGGGAATGGACCCTTTTTTTTTTTTTTTTGGGTGGGAAATCATACGACCTCTCCCGCTCTGGGCGGAGCGGAAGGGCGTGTCAGACTCTTACTGACTAAAACCCACCCGTGTTCCTTCAGTTGCCTGTGCGCCAGGGCCACGGTAACTCTTTCGAACAATCCGCGACCCCGGCAGGCATCGGCCCTATCGGACCCCTTCAATGATGCTGACATCTCTTTGAGGCGCGCGTGGAACACGACGCGCCGTCGACCCGGGCCTGGTCCTTACCAGATGGCGAGCTGCCCATTGCTCGCCATCCGCAAATGGACCCTCCCATTTTGATATCAATTTATCCTACTCGTGACTCCCTAATTTAAAAGTTCAAATGCATCTTTGTCCAACTCACTTCTAAAGCTGTCACTTCAACTCTCACATTTCGATCCAAATCGATGTTTCTAATTATCCTTTCAAAGCCATGAAAAAGCAGTGCCTTAATAAACTTCGAATATTACTATTTGCGCTCTCGAAATGACCAGCCAGCTATATAAGCTTTTACGGTTAAAGCTAACATAAAAACAGATTGTGAGAAAAGTATGACCGAAGAAAGAAGTAAAGAAAATATGTTTATTCGACCCAAAAGCATTCTGTGATTTCCCAGATTTGTCATCCCCCATTTTGATAACTCATTATTTTACCCTTCTTTCTGCTTATTCAAAAGTCTAATTGTTTCTCTTGGCCACGGTTCCAATCACTTCTAACGCAATCAGTTCAGCACCTACATTTCGAAGTCCAAATTATCAACAGTCTTAATGATCCAAAATCCCTTAAAAGCGATGGAAAAGCGGTGCCTTAAGGGGAATATGCCAAGGTTGCCCGCGAAATTCAAGAGAACCAATAGCACCAAATGACAAGTCATCTTGAGACAAGCCCAAAAAAGAAAAAAAAAGTGTGAATCATTTATCTCATTCTAACATCCTTTTTCTTGGCATAAGATAGAACGAGACTAAAGGCAGTTACTGAATTTTTATTTTAGCCTTCCTTTTATGCTTTAGTTATTGTTCTGAGTTCCCTAGCATCAGGTGCAATGACAGCTCACTACAACTTCACTTCACTTAAGGGGGATGCGCTCACGTAGCCCGCAAAATTCAAAAATACTTACGTTTTTTGCAATTTGCAGGTCAGTATCAGATTGTATGTTGATCTAAATATGATACGCGGCCGTAACAAATATTTATTTATAGAATTATAATCACCAAAATTATCAGTACATCTTTCTAAGTTCATAATACCCTATTGAATGACTATTTCATGAAATCATGACATTTGAGGCCAATTCTAACTTAAGACGTTGTATTGCTGATTCTAATTCTGTAAAGCTATATTTGTTACGGCCGCGAATTATATTTTAATCAACATACAACCTGACGGTGACCTGCAAATTGTAAAAAACGTAAGTATTTTTGAATTTCGTGGGCTACCTGAGCGCATCCCCATTAATAAATCACTTTTGCCACTGATGTACTAAAAAGAAGACGATTATCAGTTGCGCTAACGAAGTGGCCAGGTAGCAAGCTGATCCTTCTGGAGTCGAAAATAACAGATAAGTTACAGACGAAGAGTGATAACAAAACGTTCCGACATGGCCTAGATCTACGGGATAATTGCGTAACACATTAACGGTAGGAACGCCTTTCATTTTGACGATTCAACAACATTCATTGCGTTATTTATGTTGTTGAGCAGACAAAGGAGGTCAACAAAAGCCCATACAAGTTTGCCCAAACGTGTACCTCGAGGTACACGTGCACCAAATCGTAGAGAACATATAAAGGAATTCGAAAATAATTGTATTTATATCTTTAAATAATTTAAAACTACATAATACATATTTTTTTAAGCATGTACAACTGCGTTACATTTTGTTGACACTCGGGTTGACATTATTTCGTAAATGTCATTCACATGTCATTCCGTTTAGTCGTGAAACAACAGTGACTGAAGCCGACAGCAAACAGTTGTCAACTTGACAGTTGTTTTTTTGAATTAAGGTAGTTGTGCTTGTGCCGATGATAGAATGCCAAAATGGCGTGCTTTTTATTATGTATAAAGTTATTTTATTCTCGTCCCCGGGTAAGCATAAGAAAAATATATAAATGCAATATTATTCAGTGTCTTCTAGCGTATTTTATGCCACTAAGTGTACCTCGGTACTTCATTTGGGCAGATTTTGGTGACATCCTTTTTCAAACATAATTATGAAGCAATGGATTAGCAATATCCATCAAAATGGTTCATATTATGATTCACAGTGTGTTACGCAATAAGGGTTCTAGGCTGGGATCCCCCATTTCAATGTCAAATTATCTCACATTTTTTCTTCGTATTGAAAAGTTAAAACACATCTATATCTTCGTTGTTAGCCATAATTATGTTCATATTATATCTTCTACAGGCTTGAAACTAACCACAACTGTAGTACACTACTTTTAAATATTAGCTTTGAAATTATATAAAATTATTAAGAGAATTAGCATAAAAAAGGTTATTAAAATCTCGATTATTATTGTAAATGTAATGCTTGATCAATCCCTAGCTCCAGTGGGATGACACTGACAGCTCACTCCACGTAAGTCTTCATGGTGACATTTTTACAGAATCGACATGCAGAACCATGGACCTAATATACAAACTGGACTGAGCTCTCGTACCAAAAAAACGAGCAGAAAGAAATAATGCATACCGAGGCTTTCATCTCTTTCTAATAGGGTGACCAAACATTTTTTTAACAGACAGGAAAGTTCGTTTTGAATGAGATAATTTGCGTCCGGTTGATACTAAGTGATTTCAAATTATTGTTTTGTAGCGGTATCTACACCGCAACATGCGAGCTACACGTCACACTGACGTCACGCAAATCCTGCATCGCGCAAGCAGAGTTTACCACGCGACTAGCATTTAGACAAGGTCTTGACATCAACCGTCGGGCAGTTGCCCACCAGACACAACACCCGTCTGGTCGGAGGATCCTCCCTTTTCTATGGAGGTATGAGTGAGCTTTACACCCTGTTCCTCATACCTCTATAGTTTGTAACTTACATAGCTTCATTGTAAGTAACTTCATTTCATTTTTTTTTTTTTGTAATAAATTATTAATTCACTTTTTGATTTTCAAATAGTGAAATAATAATTTATGAAAAAAAAAAAAATTAAACCTTTAAAAACTATACATATCGGAAAAGACTTTTTTTCGAAAGCTGATTATTTGAAACTGACATTGTTGTGTACTATAGTCCTCCTTATCGATTTCGATAACGGCGACCCTTTGAAATTATTATTTCCTAGCGTGTGCCTGTTGTATACTATGTCGGTGTTGAATCGTGCATGTACCCATGTTTTAAAAAAGAAGTTATGATACCTAAACTACAATATTGTTGTGGAGACACATGTCTTGTGTCAAATCATCAAATATGATCACGTATAAGTGGTTTATGATGAACTAGGCAAGCTATTTAAATGAAGTAAAGGGAAATAAAACTAAGTGTGTGTGACAAACATTTGTTCAAATTCAAACTCGAAGTATTTATTTCAAATAAGTAAACCAATTACCAATAAACCAATATAAAAATCTGCCGGCTTGAAATGAAGGCTGCAAACAACAGAATTTTTGGTAATTGTTTGTGATTCGGGAATTACATCCAACCGTTTTTGCTTCATTTCTCCTTATGATGGAAAGCTATAATCAACATAAAAATAATGCTATTTCAATCATGCGATACATAGGTGTAAATTGTATTTATTATACGCATTATATTAATAGTTTTAATCAGAAATACACTAAAGCGTTGGTTTCTTCCGTCTACGAAACTTCTAGAGCATGGTCATACTACTTATTGTTATTAGGCAAAATCTTTGTAATCCTTACCAATGAATGAAATTTTATGATATGTGAAATGAAATGAAAAATATATATATGAAATGTTTTGATACAACACTTTTTCACCATTTCCACCATAAAAATTACAAAAGAACCGTAGCTAAAAGTTTAATTGCGATGCGTCATCACAAAATAACAGAAAAAGTCATTCGCATGTCAGATTATAGTTACAAGAGTAATTTTATGATAACTACCAAACTATTATTATTTTGATTATTTTATTTAAATTAAATTATTTACTACTATGTACAGATTGTAAACCTTTATATAAAATTATTTAAAACTAATCTAAAAGCTAAAAATATTTATACGTTACTTATTTGACTTGCAGTTGGTGAAATATTTTCTACCATCTATAACATTTTTATTTTCTAACAATTGAGAAAAAGGGACAAACAGCCACGGCTCTGACTATCTCTCTCGGCTCGTTTTGCCTCGGCTAAGATAGCCTAACAAAAGTAAACCTAAAATGTATGTAGCAGTTGTGGTTCATTTTTGTATGATACGATTTTTGGAGAGCTCAGTCCAATTTGTATATTAGGTCCATGTGCAGAACTGTTAACTGCTGCTGTCACGACATGCCAGTGATTTGGTATTTGGGGTGGGCGAGACACCGGAACGCGCTGTATGCTCCGGCTTCACGTTTAGCTAATTTCCTTGTGAGGTTAACAGAATAATAAATACATACAAACATATACATCACGCCTGTTTTCCAGAGGAGTAAGCAGTTACTGATCTCCATTTTGCTTCATAATAATTAATAATGCATGTACCGACATAATAAATAAATAAATCTCATTGTTGTTGTTTTATTTCAATATTTTATGTTTCCTTGTTTAATCAGTGCGTATATTATGTATGTGTAGGGTGATTTTCCTAGCAAAATCTTTTTCTTTTATCTAGTAGAACTATGAATACTATGACGTAGGAGTTTCTACGATTTTATTTTTTGGTTTGTAACGATATGAAAAACTTAACACACTTGGGATGAGCTTGGGAGGTGTGTAAGAAATTGAAACCCCGCCTCAGCTTCACTTCTAGACCTGAAACATGCGTTAGTGGAGGAATGGATCAATATCCCGCAACATCGCATAAGAAACTTAATAAACAGCATGCCCGATCGCCTGGCAGCTGTGAGAAGAGCCCGTGGAGGCAATACAAAGTATTAATTTTGTTTAAAAGTTCGTTTTTGTGTTATAAGTGAGGTACCAACCATTATTTTTTCAATTTCATTTTGACACATATACTAATAATGCCCTGCTTAGTTTGGGGATCAACGGTCAAACCAAAAAATTGTGATGTACAATCTTAACTATGTTAATGTAAAATTACTGTCTGTCATCACCTCTTCTTTTAGCCATTAAAACTTTTTTTTAATTTTTTTGTATGTTTCCAACATTTGGTGTTGTTTTATTAACTGGTAAATTATCTACATTATACAGATTCAATAATGTCGCTAGATCTATTATTTTAAGAGTAATTTTAGTTTTTCGTACTGACCGGTATTGTATGTCCGCGAGTGTATAATATATGTCGGAAATACCTACGTTAAATCAATCGTTTGACTTTGACTAATCAGGACGCCAGCGCCACCAGGTGGCGCTCGACAGAGTCTATAACATAACGCTAGACCAGAGTTATAGCAGAGTTTATTGTTGGCGGTTAAGCAGTGAACACGTTTAGAAACTGTCGCGCGTTCCGTATAGTTGTCTCGTGTACCTATAGTGTGTGATATGCTAGTGTGATTAATTTGATCATAAATTATAATTTGATTTGAACTGCAAACGGTTTTTCTATTGCGCAATAACCAACACTTTCTATAGTACGCCCACAGTAGTTAAAATATGAGTAATGATAACGAGAGAGATGTGCCTTCTCCGTCATTAATAAAATTTTTTTTTTGCTCTTTACTAGATATTACAATTAGTGGTAGGTACTTTATTCACATTACAATCTAGCCTATTCGCTAATAAGTAATTTAAATATACCATAAACTGGTAAGTAACTATAACATTAAGAAATCGTATAATAACGTCTTCCTTATTCACTTTATATTAAAGGGAAGACACTTAATTCACGTGTTCTTTAGTCAGCTCTCGCACTACATTTTAAGTTCACTCACACTGCACTAAACCAATTCAAAAGGTTTTTTACCCTTTTTAGTCTTCGCACATAACCAGTGATGTCAAGGAGTTGGATCGCTTCGACATTAACATGATGATGAAGTCTGTGTTCATGAGCTTCTGCATTTTTTATTTATTACTATGATGTGTACGACATCCATCTTGAGGTCTCGGTGGAGGTCGCTGTTTCTAATGTACCAGGGCGCGTTGATTATATCCCCAAGCACTTTGTTTTGGAATCGTTGTATGATTTGACGATTGCTTTGGTTGATGTAGCCTCACAGCTGAATCCCATACAGGCTATATAACTTGTTTATAAAACAACAATTTGTTAAACATTAACAATGGCTACTGTCTACCAAGTAGCCAATAGATTTTTTGTATCTAATTCGGCTCTTTTCTTTTAGACATGCTCTTTCCATCGTAGTTTTGCATCTAGGGTCAAGCCGAGATACTTATTATTTAGATACGTATTCGCGTATGGTATTGGTTGATAATTCATGAACACCGGGAAGTATTGTGGGTTGTTATTGGTGAAGTCAATGTGGATAGACTTGCTTTCATTAGAGTTGATATGCATTCAACAGTTTAGTCATGATTTTATCACCAGAGATTATAATTGATTATATATGACTGTAGTTATAGTTTTTACATACCTAAAAATTTAATTATTACTGTACTTTTTGTGTAATTACCATAATACATATAAGGCTGTTTAAAAAAAAAAACAATTTCTACAACAGTAGATATAAAAAATATATCTGAACATGTTTTACATCAACAATAAAAAAGGTGTTAAGATATCGGGCAGTACCCATCACACTTAGATCTCATCTAAGATACAAAGCTAACTTGGCGATCATATAAATCCAAAATATTGATATGGGGTAGTCTAGTAGGAAGAATACCTCGAATGTCTGTTTGCATTCAATTGGCGTGGGGTATCAGTTTGCTAAAAAATCAATTTCCCTTACTGTATATAAAATATCTCGTTGATATATGGGTAACTGCAGCAAGATGCCTAAAAAAAGAAAAAAATGCCAAGTGATCAAATGATCATGTGCAAATGTGAATGTGAAAATGCCTCAGGCATTAAGTCCGCCTTTGTACAGTATTTTGTTTTTTACTTGTGCATAAAGTTTTAAATAATATAAATAAATAAATAAAATCGAACATCTAAGATACACAAGTTCTGTTAAATTATGCAACACACTACATAAAACTCACTACACACACACAGCAAACACACACACACACACACACACTACAACTACGACTTATTGGCAATCACTTTAGCTCCCACATTTCGACCCCAATCGAAGTCTAAATTATCAATAGTCTTAATGATCCAAAATCCCTTTTTAGCGTTGGAACAGCGGTGCCGTAATAAACCTCGATCATTATTAGCTGCGCTAACGAAGTGGCCAGCTAGCTCATCCAATTATACGCTGATCCCGGCGGGTATAACTAACATAATTAGTGTTATGCTGAGCTTTCTAACTTTTGAGTTCTGTTACTTTGTTGGTATGGGGAGTTTTGATGATGTCGTTGCGTTTTGATGTGGTTGAAGGCTCCTATAACTTTCTGACGAGTTGAGGTTAATTTTTTTATGGCAATAGCCATAAAAAAAATCGAATAATATTACTTATTCATTATTTTTTATTATGAAAACAACGGCTAATAAGCCATTGTTTTCATAATATTGACTACTAACGACTTGTTTTTTTTTTTAGTATAGAAACAGTTTTTTTGTGTCTGTCTCTACATGGACACTTTTTATTGTCTGTTTATTGATGAAACTGTTACTGTATTCTAATGAATACAGTAACAGTTCAGTAGTAGTTCAGTTCAGTGCAGTATTCTTCTGACTAATGTCAGAAGAATAAAACGTTGACATGTACAGAAGAACTCTGGCCTCCTAAATCCGTGAGACCTCCTTCGACAACCGTTATTATAATAAATGTTTATACAGGTGGTTGCCAAAATTACCGTGCTTGGCACACAGGTTGATCGGTTATCAAACCAGTGTCCACTTTTTGATTATCCTGTATTCCTTGGCTGGCTTTTACACTACAAACAAACAGTCCACAACGATAACTATTTTATTCCCATCACGTATGCCGAACATATCTTGATATCCCTTACAAACTACTAACCTCCATTATGATAATCATGTCACCATAAATACAATACGGTAAACATAAAAAATAATTCAGTACGTCGTTACACCGCTAGATGGCATTATAAATAAAAGAATATCGACACTATTTTTCAAGGGAAGGCCCCGTTAAAATATTTAGCGGCCATTATTTGGTTCTGAAAAATGCGTGTCCCTTCCGTGTCCGTACTTTGTATGTAAATATGAAGACTGGGTTAGGTTGGAAACATACGGGTGGGTTGTTTGTGCGCGGTAGAAATATGTAATCTATAGAGCTTCTTATTTTTGCAGAGAAAGTAAGGGAAGATGGCGTTTATTTTCTCTGTATATTATGGTGGCAAAAAAAGGAATGTGTAACATATCAAAGTAAAAAAAAATACGTAACTGTTATTATTATACCTTCTAATAAAACTTTATATTACCTTTAACATTTCTCGGGACCCTGAGTTCGTGGACCTTTGGAAGGCGTACAAGGGGCCGAAGCTAACTCGCAAACGACCCTTAGATGTTTCTAATGAAATGAGGCACCAAGCGACGATTATCCCTGTATGCACTATGCAAGTGTCCCCAAGGACAATCCCCGGTTGGGGCTGTACATTGGACTATGGGTTTGTATGGCAATAGTGAACTGAATACCTAGAACTGTGGAAGGACGATGTCCCCTGCCTAACTTTAACCATTTGATAAATATGTTCATAAATAAAGAGCAGTAAATAGAATACATTAACTGCTCAATAATTTATTTATTAAAAACCAAAAAATATTTCTAAAATTAAAGTAATCTTTAATAGTCAAGGTTTATAATAATAAAACTCGGATATAATAATATAACTCAGCAAGCAGGTATATTTTAATATCACTCGGTAATTAATATTAAAAAATTAGACATCGTATTTTCGAGCCGATATTGTTTATTAAATAATCAAAGAGTTATTAGTTTAATCCTAAGATTCAAAGGTATCAAAGGCATTCTCAAGATTATCAAAACTATTCTCGAACCCATTCAAATATTATTAAATATTATTGAATTAGAAAATTTGCCTAATTTGATTGAAAAGTTCCAAGAAATAATAATTTTAACAGAAAACAATATAAATTTTTGACTTTCATAGATATCTCTATTTAAGTACAAAAGCTGCCTAATACATTGTTTAAAATAAAATAAGATATTGTAAATAATAAATATGTAAAACGAAATAGACGTTGTCATGTTTAATTAATTGGAAAATAAATTAAAAACATAATTATTATAGAAATAAATCTATGCTTAATGTTTGCATGATGTTTTTTGGTTAAGTGTTATGTTTTGGCTTGCTGTACACTGTGGTTTAAACTGTATGTACAGTAAGCAATTTATTATTATGTAAATAAATAATAGCTGTAAACAAAAAGTTGATACTATTCCTGAATATACAGTGAGTGTCAACATTATTTGTTTTCTTCAAAAACAAATATCGCGGAGATTGTTCAAATGGCTTTACAAGTATTTTTTGTTTACTTCGAAGCGTGTACAGTCTTTAAATATTATGAGAAATTGAGCAATTAGGTAAATTCTTTGTTGTTTAAAAAAAATGCTCCCGAAAAGCGGTTTTATTTCAAAAAGGTTCTGCTACCTTTTGTATTATTACTTGAATCCGGTTCGGTTCTAACTAATTGGATTGTAAAATGTACATACTTGTGTAACGAGTTCACATCAAATTATAATGAGCACGGTATGAACAAGGGACCTTTTCTATTCTCTTACATCCGGCTTCTGAATTGAGAATTTGAAGTTGAGAACCTGTCAAAGGAGATGTTCCAAAATGAATGGAGCCTGGCCCAGGTCCTTGTACACTAACTTAAAAATAGCGAAACATATTTAGAACAGTTCCCGACTATCCAATTACTTTAAAATCGCTTTGTTTGCTGGTAAACCACAAGAAATTACACTTGAAATTGCAACACACCACAGAAACCCATCATGGCGGCAAGCCGTCATATTGACTGATTAATGATGTTTGACATGTTTATTGACACTGTTGTGACAGCTGACAGTTCTCTTTCTATGATTAATGGTCGATATATGGTTTATTGTCATTGTTTTTAAGCACATAGTAACTAAATCTGTGGGACGCCACGTTGGAAGTCGATAAAAATAATTGATAAATATGAATTAACTACCACAACAGCATACATTTAAATGAATTCTATGTATTTTTCCCGAATTCTACGTCATTTTCTCTTTTTTTTTGAGGTAGTGTACATAAACCTGGCTCATTTTGAAACATCTCCTTTACTTTAATCATTACTTAGGGTAGCCCACGAAATTTCTTAGTTTTTTAAGGGCGTTATAGGCCTGCTAGTTCTATTAGTACTACCTCATTTGTTTGCAGTCCATTACGTCGCCTTGGGTTCGATTCCCAGGTCGGGCAAAGTGTTATTTTTTTATTAAAACTTTATGCACAAGTAAAAAAAATACTGCACAAAGGCGGACTTAATGCCTGAGGCATTTTCTACCAGTCAACCTTAGGATGGTGCAGAGACTAAACATGGCAGGTGCAACATAAGGGATAGATAACTCGGAAATAACTAGAAAATACAAGAATAAATATCAATACATAAATACTTATTACATACATACATATAAACAAAATAATTATTATTGGTTTATTAGTTATTGGCTTTTTCTATGATGAATTTTTCAGTAAGAGAACGAAGTCTGGATTTGTGGCCGATTGATGGCAATAAGCTCGGCCCCTATTACAAAAATAAATATGCCTAGCTTTTTCTCAACTACGTTGGGGTCGACTTCTAGTATAATCAGATGCAGCTGAATACCAGTATTTGGCTCGCCCCCTATTTCATGGGACTTAAACATAACTGGAATAATATGGGTTATTACAGGCGTGATATTATGTTACATAGCCTCGACTGTAACAACATTCCCGCCCACGATACGCACCCGTATGTTACGCGGGCCTATTGTCACGGGTCTTACGTAACACGTCAAGAAAGGATTACAATGGTGTGCGTGACAGATAATACTTTGATATTTTAACGTGTTTGCATAATATACCTTAGGGATTTTATTCTCTAAATATATCTTCCTGGTCCTTTTTCTCCTGTGCTATAAGAAATCATGACTTTTAGAGACGGCCCTTTTTAACCGACTTCATAAAAAGGAGGAGGTTGTCAATTCGTCGGAATCTTTTTTTTTATGTATGTTCGCCGTGTATAGTATTTTTCACTTTATAGTGTTTTATGGGAAGTCGGTTGTTTTTTTGTTGTGAAAAGTTTTTTAACATTCAAAAATCTTCTAGCACTGTCTTACTACAAATCCAGAAGTAATCTTTATTGAAAACATAAATCAGGCAATGCTACTGAGAAATTTCTGATGGATCCTCCTCCAACCTCTCCTTCCTTTCCTGATAAAATGACTGATAGAAAATGCCTCAAGCATTAATTCCGTCTTTGTATAGTATTTTTTTACGTGTACATTAAGTTTTAATAAATAAATATGTAATTAAATAAAAACCTAATAACACTTTGCCCGTTCGGCAATAAAAAAATGGTTTTCTGTAAAGTCGGTTTACGGACGATAACTGTACGTGATAACGTCATCCGCTCAGGCGGAACGTGACAATGAGTCATGCTTTTTCGTGCGTGCAGCGTTCATCGATTTATAAGACGTTATCTCGTCAAAAAAATTAAAGAACTAAATAATATTAATTTATTTTATTTGTCTCATTGGTCTAGTGGTCGCAAGTGGTACTGCTGAGCATAGGGTCCTGGGTTCGATTCCTGGGCCGACCCAGGAATCGAACCCAAAACACAAAATACCCAATAACACTTACCCGAGTAAGTGTTATTGGGTATTTTGTCTGGAATTTCTCAGTAGCAGCCTGGAGTCTAGACTTGTGCCTGGTTGATGGCAATAGGCTCGCCCCCTATTACATGGGACTTAAACATAACTGGTGAAATGTGTATGTCATACAAATGTACACCTGTGCAGAACCATTCGGGAAATACAGGCGTCATGATATCATACATATAAGTAAGTTCAAATGGTCGCGATACCACGCGTATAAAATACACTAGTTTACTCTAAGACTGGTCCTAGTTGCTTTAGCGGGCTAAAGGTAATTTGTGAACGTATAGAGGTATGAGGAACAGGGTGTTAAGTTCACTCATACTCTATGGATAAGGGGGCATCCTCCGACCAGAAGCGTGTCGTGTCTGGTGGGCAACTACGTGTACGTTTGGTTTGAAGTCGGGACGTTGCTTATAATTATATTAGTTGCGCGGTAAACTCTGCTTGCGCGATGCAGGGTCTTGCGTGACGTCAGTGTGACGCGTAGCTCGCATGTAGCGTTGTAAATGCCGTTACAAACGTCTTAAAAAACATGTAAATTACACTTAATATGCTGATTTGAGTTAAGGCATTGTGATAAGTTAATAAATATTATTATTTTTAATAATAGCAAGGGACCGTTCACACGAACTCTTCCTCACGCCAATTCTTGCGGCTCACCCACATTTTGCCAGGTATGTTTAAGTCCCACCTAATAGGAGGCGAGCCTATTGCCATCAACCGGGCATATTATTAAGAATTTCGTTATAGAAAAACACTTTTCCCGACTCGGGAATCGAACCCAGGACCTCATGCTCAGCGGACAGACAACAATCTGAACTTAGCCTAACACATACTGTTGAGAAAGTGCGTGAAATACCTCGTATACCATATTACCTGATGTAATATGTGGTGTTACGTCAAACAAAATAATAGGTGCCTACTGTTCTTTATATTTTTTCAATATTTTCACGTCATGTGCGGTGTCAGGTGGCTTTTCAAAGTACCTCGGGGGGAGGCGATAACAGTTTCACATACAATGTTAGGTTTTTGTGTAAGAATGAAAAATGTAGAGGCATGAAGATCTATGTTCATGAAAAGATACTTAAGGCGAGGTTGTAGTACTTTTTAGCTTTCTTATACATTTGTAAATCTAGCCAAAATTTTATGTTGCAAAAAAAAAATTATTTACAAAAATTGTACATACGGTCAAACGCTGTGTGAAGACAGAAACGTGAATTATAATAATTGGATTAAAAAAAACAAAAAGATGACACTAAATCGCTATTTGAAACGTGTACCTATATTGAAGAGATTTCACCAAGAAACCGTGTAGAAGTAATATCAAAAGATAAAGCGTATAGTTTTTAGGGCAAGTTGAGAACACATTTTATAATTTCGTTATTATTTTTAAAATATGTACAAAATCTAGCAGTTCAAAAGTTCACGAGACGCACTACAATACACACTGCACTACAAGAGGGCCTTACAAATACCGACGTAGGCGCTGAACAGTACAAAAGTATAGCCGAGACGCGTGCTTTGAAGATTGCAGCACAGTATAATATACTGAGACTGCAGTGATTCGTGATTTGTCGGAGAGCATTGTGAGTAGACGATATCTACATGGAGAGGTGAAATTATGACAAGCTTGTTTTAGGACAAGCTAAGCATCAGCTATTCTTTTAAATGCGACGAAAATGAAATCCCGTAGTTTTACGGTAAGTAAAATTTTCAGAAGCGGTACTATTCTGTTCCCATTAGCTGTAAAAAATGGATTGGAGTGACATAAATGGATAAGGGCTTAGATTGCTTGGTCATTTTGAGAGCATAAATGAAAGGCGACTAACAAAAGGTATAACTTACAAAGCAAATGTGAGTGGAAACGTGATTGTGGCAGAAGCATAAAGTTTTTATTTTATTTTAATGTGTTCGTAACTCCCTTGTTATCTTTTACATACCTAACTAAAAAAGTATCTCGGATTTTCGGAACATTCACCCTTGCAATCATTCAGTTAAAAAAGTTTCACTCATTCTAAGGACAAAAGTGCAATGTAACACCACGGAACATCTTGCCATTTCTATGTCTATACTAGGGAAATTGTAAGGTTTTGCACCATTCTCCGAAAGAAATCGTCGACGTATGCATTCATGATTTTTTGCTCGTGGTAAGAACCTCTAGAGGTATTTTTTTGGGAACTGTTTGAACATTTTTACACAAAATATCAGAGTTTAATGTGTTTCTCATGATTTTCTAATACGTTTTCACCTAATAAAACCAGCTACTAGCTACTAAAACGGTGAAGGAAAACATCGTGAGAAAACCGACATGTCCTAGAACCAAAAATTCGAAGAGATGTAACATCTACCAACCCGCATTGGGCCCGCGTGGTAGATTACAGCCCGCTCCCTCTCGAAGAGAGGAGGCCTGTGTCTTGTGTGCTACTACTTCTTGAAAACCACTCCATTGTTTGAATTGTCAGCTTTCTCGTTGTGTTTAAGTTCAGCACCCCGCCGCAGGAGTTCGATGCGAAATGTATAGAACCGGTCGATTTGGCGACGCTTGCGGGAGGACTATGTCCAGTAGTGGACGTCTTCGGTTGAAATGATGATGATGAGGATGAGAAGGTTCAGACGGTAGATTAACACGAAATACTTCTCAATTATAGCTGTCTATTAGAGAGGCTCGTGGCTAAATAATAACAGCCACGTGTGTCGAGGGGGACGATCTAGGAGGACATTATTGGTGATGTTCTTCAGAAAGATCAGGTGTGCAGTACTCGCCACTAACCGCCGTGCGTGTATGACTAGGTGTATCAACGTAAACGAAGCAAGACGAGTATGAAAAGATCGTAGCACGTGGCGTTCTGTACTTTCTGCCTACCCCTATGGGAAGAAGTGGACGCAAATAGGTTTAGAAATCAAAACCAGAAATCTTCGTCTTAGTTATAGAATTACGAAGAAAATTTGACACTACAGAAGGTAATACAAATTGGTGGTTTTATACTTAGGGTTTCGCAGTTCAAGTGCGAATGGACACTTCAAGAAAAGTTTAGGAGTTTCAATTTCCAACTTTAAATATAGCCTACTATTAAAGTCTATCGTGCCTTTAAATATTGATAGTTCGGAAACAATTTCAAAGCGTGGAATATTGTGGCAATTTCCCCTTTAATCATGCATTATTTTATGCACACTTTGCCCCAAACTAAACATAACTGGCGAAATGCAGGTTTACTTGCTTCGGAGAATGCAAGCACAATGTCATGGTATGATTGCCCTAACATGTTATGTCCTACTAGCTTTTGCCTATAATACCTTTGCCCGCAGTCGAAAATTATCCCACGGGAATTTACTATCGAGATAAAAAGTATCCTATATCCTAACCCAGGTCGTGGTGATTCCGTGTGCCGAGCATCCAAATCCGTTCACCCGTTATAGCTTGAATAAGGAACAAGACAGACAATTACTTTCGCATGGATTTCGTAGATGCGCTTACACAAACTCAGCATAATTGACCGAGCGAGCGCGAAGCGCGAACGAAGTGTCTCTGTTTCAACTTGGGCAAAAATGCTTTCGTAAGTCCGGATGTCCGGCTGTTCTCCTCTACAGGTCGCATTTCTAAACCGATTCTCATGAAATTTTGGGAGCTAGTTTAATAATTATACGAATTTTTCGAATTTTTTCAACATGGCGGACATATCGGGATTGACAACGTAAAAAAAACATATTTCAGCTATATCGCGGTCTTTGCCCGAGCTTTTTGTTTTATGGTGCGCGGTTAACATTTATTAAGTTTTAAGCTAAGTAAAGACAGATTCGCGAGGTCTACAGCTCACAGAGTCACCAGTACCGCATCAGCCAAACGTCCAACCACTACACCAATCAAGCCAACATTGGCACCAATGTATGATGATAGCCCTCACAATAAACCAATATTGGAAGCTTGCCTTTAAGCCTGCCTGTAACTCCACCCACTCCTTTCAGTAAATAGCGTGAAGCTAAGATTAAAATGGCGGTGTAAACACGCGTCGCTTGCATGGTCGGCGGTTATATACGACGGTCAGCTTATGTGGCCGTATTTCACACCGAAGCATTTGGCGATAATCTACTTAATAAAAATCTTAAATTCATTGACAGGCAACGCACAATCTAAACCACTGGATCTAGTAACTAGAAAAATTGCCCAAGGATTCCTTATACAACGAAGATGAATAACACAAATGATTATAATGTGAGAGAGTGTGTGAGGATTCGTGTGTGTGTGTGTGCGTGTGTGTGTGTGTGTGTGTGTGTGTGTGTGTGTGTGTGTGATCTGATATGATGTGTATGGTGTGTGTTTTTGGGTGTGATGTGATGTGTGAATGATGTGTATGGTGTACATAATAAAGAGTATTCTATTCTATTCTATGAATACAAAGGCAGGATTTTTGAAAAATCGTCCCCTAACGGGATTAAATAGGGGATGAAAGTTTGTATGGAACGTCAAAATTTTTAGGAAATCCCATCGGGTGCACACAAAGCTTGTGTCATATATAAATTATTAGGAAGTTCATTTATAATGATCCTTTTCATAATCGAAAACATAATCTCAAAAATATCTCTAGTCACTCTTTTACAGTCTGGCGACACCGCGATTGCAATACAATCATGCACGGCTAGGAAATATATATTGGCATTGGCTTAGAATATGCAATTATTGTAAATATCAGGAATTAACCCAAGAATGAGTTTATTTGCTTAAGTGGTATCAAAATAACCTATACAGATCGTAAACTCACTGATACATTACTTATACATATTGGTAAATGTAACATAGTAATTTCACAAATTGCGCTCCTTAAGGAGCTAATCGTGCAGTTCAACTCAGAACATAAGTTCTGAGTTGAGCTGCACGATCAATGACAAATGCGTGCCTTGACTGGACATGTCCACTCAATTTGTGTGGTTTTTCCTCAAAAGACCATTTCAGACACCAATCTATATGGTCTTCACATGATCTGAGCAAGATTATGTCTGGACTTTAAAAGAGACTGTGACCTCTGAGTTTTTTTCGGCTATTCTTCTCAGAGCAGTCAGATAAGAAACGCCGACCTCATTTAGTTTATATAATATGATTGACATGTAAAAGTGTTTGTAAAAACTTACAGAAATAAAATCATCTATCAATGGGTTCATAGTACGAGTATCATCTGATCAGCCAGTAACGTTATAACTACCTACAACGAATGGTCATTATGACCAACGAGTTAATTGCATAACACACATAAAATGGCAAGCGATCGCAATACCTTTCATTTTGACATCCATTCACATTTTGGCTTCATAGGTTTGCGCAATGAATGTGGCTGAACTGAATGTGCAACACATTGCATTGAGCTGAACTGAATGTGCAACGCAATGCATGTAACTGAACTGAATGTGCAACGCAATGAATGTGGCTGAACTGAATGTGCAACGCAATGAATGTGGCTGAACTGAATGTGCAACGCAATGAATGTGGCTGAACGGAATGTGAAACGCAATGAATGTGGCTGAACGGAATGTGAAACGTAATGAATGTGGCAGAACTGAATGAGCAACGCAATGAATGTGGCTAAACTGAATGTGCAACGCAATAAGTGTGGCTGAAATATCAAAATTAAAGTGTGTGCAAATATCAAAAGTAATGGATGGAAACAAAATAGAATATAAATCCAATTATAATACTAACGCAGTTGGAGTACCCCAAGGCAGCGTGGTGGGATCGTTCTTATTTTTGCTATATATTAATGACCTTCTCAATGCAACACGACACAAAAGAATATTATTTGCTGACGATACGACACTAATAATAAAATGTAATGACAAAAATAAAATGGAACAGGAAATTAATGAAGCAATCAAGGACATAATAATTTGGCTTAATAACAATAATTTAAAAATCAATATAAATAAAACAAAAATAATTCAATTTCAAACTTATAAATCAAACTTTCAAAGTCTTAGTATAAAATATGAAGACATTATCCTAGAACAAGTAGTAAATACAAAATTCTTGGGCATAATAGTGGATCAAAACTGTAACTGGAAATCACACATCAATTATGTATGCGATAAGCTAGATAAATTCGAATACGCAATAAAACATCTACGGACAACGGTGTCCGTAGCCGCAGCAGTTACGGCATATCACGGATACGTTTCGTCTGTGCTGTCATAATTATGGTCTGATACTATGGGGCAATTCAGTTGAAGTTATAATGGCATTTCGGGTACAAAAAAAGTGTGTTAGGGCAATATCTGCCAGCTGGTTTTTGGATAGCTATAAACCGTTATTTAAAAAACTTCATATTTTACCTTTACCCTGTATGTACATCAAAGAACTATGCATGCTAGTAAAAAAATATCCGCACTATTTTCGCACGCAATCAGAAGTAAGCCACAAAAAGGCTTCTGCTAGAAATAAATATAAATTTGAATTAAATGTACCTCAATGTAGATTACAAATATTTAGGAGGAATGTATATATTAATGCCATTCATGTGTATAATAAGTTACCTAACTCATTTAAGGAACTTCCCATCCCCATGTTCAGGAAAAAGCTGACAAGTTGGTTACTGGATAATTGCTTTTATGACATTGGCGAATACATGGAATATGGTAAAAAATCCAACATGACATGTACTTAATTTTGACATTGATATTAAAGTAACGATTACCTAATTATAATAATATTAATTCATATTGGACTTATTGTAAATCACAAATCTTATAATTAATTGTACTTAGTTATCTAAGAATGACATTTGAATATTTGTACACCATATGTTGTGGTAGAATGTATAGAACCTAAAAAAATATTAACACGTACCTACCTACCACCACATATAAATATTAACTATGTAAAACTATATTCTTACAAATAAATAAATTCTAATTCTAATTCTAAAGGCATTACGATCGGTTGTCATTTTATGTATGTTACACAATTCCCCTGCTACTTTAATATTTGCTCATTCGATTCGGTGTGAAAGCAGTCTGTTAATCTGACGTCGCAACGTTTTTCCAATAGCTTACATTCATGTCGGATAGCTATAAGAAGTTATAGACATGTAACTTTGTACGAGAAAATGTTTAAAACATAACGTTTAATAAAACTTTTCGTATACTAATTATAGTATTTTCTCTTGAGAAAAAAAAACAGCCAAGCAGAGGTCGCAGTGGGCTGGGAAGTTCGCACGAATACATCTGGAGAGATGGGCAATGATCGCCGAAGGGAGGGCATGGTCGTCGAGGTAGACCGCGGCGAAGGTGGTGTGACGTAGATCGTCATGTTTGTGGCGCCAACATGGCCAGAGATCGCACAAAATAGGAAGGTTTCGAAATAAATGGGAAGGTCTGTGATCAGCACTGGCATCAAACAAAAAAAGCTTTTTGATTTTTAAAGGTCGTTAAGAAATTATGAAAATATAAACATAACACAACATAACATCAACACTGAAAAAAAAAAAAAGAAAAAAAAAAAAAAAATTGATTAAAATATGTATTCACGATATCAAGAAAATTCTGTTTGTGTTCATAATGAAGGGTCTATTGTAGTCTTGACAATTTAAGTAGGCAACGATTACCTAAATTCTGCGAAAACTGCAAACATCGTAATCCTCTTACATGACAACAATAAAGAACTTACGTTTCTAGGCAAATCGACTTCAAAAGTCGTTACAATTTCAAAACTATAATAATTCGTGAACATTTAACAAGTATGAAATTCTCAAGACCTATTCCGCATCTCACAAGTATTACGAAAGGACCCTTGATGTAATTATTTTCGTAGAATTTGCCAAAAGTGACACTTGAGATTTTGTTGTTTACGTTTAAAATGTTGATAGCGCTAAAAGTTTTGAAAAGCGAGTCGTTTTGAAGAAATTATGAGTGTGAAGAGCTACTTTGATGATACTTCTTGTTAGAGGATTAGTTTTGTATTCGAATATGCTCTCGAATTGGCTTATTTATAACGTGAAAATTTAGACCACGCCAAATTCTGTCTTGCTGTTAGTTCAACTGACTTTTCTCTAGCAGTTATCTGCAAATAAAATCATTTATCATTTATATGATAAATGATTTTATTTCTGTAAATAGGTTTGTACAAACACTTTTACACGTCAATCATATTTTAAAACTAGATGAGGTCGGCGTTTCGTATCTGACTACTCTGAGAAGAAAGGCCGAAACAAACTCAGAGGTCACAGTCTCTTTTAAAGTCAAGACATAATCTTGGTCAGATCATGTGAAGACCATGTAGATTTGTCTGAAATGGTCTTTGGGAGCAGTGGTTATGTACCTAAACATACCCACTGCAAGAGAGAAGTTGATTTATTCTGTTCGAAAAAAAGCCAAATTATTGGCTCACATTAGACATTACTATCTTACCTGAATGGCAATCGATTTATTATAGTTGATGATAGACAATGATGGTAGTACAAGCTTGCGTAAAAGTAACCCTGAGTTGAAGACTTCCTGCATGCCGTTTAGGCAAGGAGTTCAACTCCTTAGACAGCTAAGGAGTGGAACGCACAATGAATGTTATCAGTTTACATATTTATCAAATTAACAAAAAAACACTGACGTATTATCCGTAGTAGAACTAAAACAACGCCGATACAAGTTTCAGTTGATTCACAAGCGGTCACCCGTTCATTCAATGTTCACGGTCGAGTGCGTCGCTCGCCTCACTGCTCGCCGACTTGTTGATACATCGCCGGTTTTAACTTGCACGTAAATAGTCGAGTAGTTGAGCTAGCTTGCTAGTTTGGACGAGTCAGATTGAGCATCGGTTGTCGTGACTGTCAATTGTTTAGATAGGATTTGGCCATGGAATTAGTATGTTAGATCTTAATCTTCTTGTCTTGTGTTGCTGTCGTGGCCAGGTCATAGAATTATTGAACACTCGATGGAGTGTTCGTTCATTTCATAAAATGGTTGTGTTTTATGGAATGGCCTGCTAAAATTGACCAAACCGTTTAAACGTCAACGTTTAATGATATGTCAGTCGACGTTTGGCCATCATTAATGTAAACAATATTTTACTTTTTTAGCTTATAGTTGGTATACAGGTTGGTTGGTGGCAGGGTCATCGACGCACTAACTGAAGCCATGAATTGAGCACATGATTCTAGACCCCCTAACGTAGAATTTTTTTCTTAGGGTATTAAAAAACAAAACTGCTGTTTCATAGAAAATTGCAAAACCTACGCGGTCAACATGTATGGGAAAGCATTTCTTTTTTAAATAACCGATGAAAAATTTCAACGCAGGGGTTCAGAATCATGTACTGAAACCTTCTTTGACAAACTTTGTTTGAAAACATGGTAACAGGTTGAGCGTCGATGTACCTGCCACCAGGTATACTAATTATAAGCTAAAAAGGTAAAATATTGTTTAACATTTAAAATATTTTAGGTTCTATAACCTAAAATATTTACTACTATTTACTACTTTACTATTAAAGTAAAGCAATAATAATAAGGTGTAGTCGACGGAGCCCCTCTTCGCGGGGCTCCTACTTCTGAAAGGTCTAAAAAAAATAACCACGAAGGGAATGGCGAATTCTTTGTTCGGTTGCTTCATTAGCTCGCTAGACTCCGCCATCACCTTCGAACCTAACCTGTCTGAGTCGGGGTGCCCCAAGTCCCGAGCTCGCTTCACTCTCTCTTGAATCCTAAGTTCTCCTACTAACATTGCCGTTTTACCAAGTCAAGATGTGTTATTTAACCCACATCAATGCTTCTACCGATGGATAATCTAACTATTTAACGATATAATCACTAATGTTTGGCCACACCATGAAGTAGTCGTGCGTTTAACTATTCATATCGTGAAACGTTGAGTATTCAATGATCTGGCCAGACCACATCATGATATGACCAGCGGTCGAAGTTCTATTTCTTGAAATACAACCATTTCATGAAATGGTCGAAGACTTCATGAAATGATCAATTCTAAGATCTGGCCATGATATTGAGATCAAACTCATGCTGTGGTGAAAAGATTAGCCAGAAAGCAAGATTGCTGGAATAGAAGCTGACTGACCAGGGTGCGCCTATCTAGGTGTATTTTAGCAGTGCGAGGTCCTTTTTGCTACCAATACATAATAAGCCTATAATGCTCGCACTGCTGCAGCTGGGACACAGGCCTGCTGTAATCTAACATGCGGTGCGGGTTGGTCACCTGTCTTCAAATTGGTTCTAGAACATATCGGTTTCCTCACGTTGTTTTCCTTCACCTTACCTATTGAGAGCAGCGCGGTGTTGAAATTATTTACACAAAGTAAATCGCCTGCCTAGTTTTGAACATACGACCTACATCTCGTAAGTCGGGGCCATTACCTCTGGGCCACCACTGCTCTATTGCTACCAATTAATCATACCAAAAAAAAGCATACTTAATATAATAAACATATATTGCATAACAAACACACACACACACACACACACACACACACACACACACACACGCATACACACACATACATACACACACCCCCACACACAACACACACGCATATATTGTATATTGCATTTTTTTTATCAAATGGTTGGCTGGTTGATAATGCCGTAGGGCATTAAGTCAAATAGGGTAAAAATAATAATTACTTTCTTGAAACTAGTCTATCCGAATGACGACCAAGCTGTAATCTTTTAATATCTGCACAAAACCCGGTTGATGACAAAAGACTCGCGGCCTATTTATTATAATTATGGGAATTAAACATAGCTGGCGAAATGTGGGTACTATAGGTTTACCTCTGTATAACCCTGTTTAAATACAGGCGTGATTTTATGAGTGTGCACAAAATTCACCTCTGCTGGCTTCTTCAGGGAATACTAGTATGGTGTTATTTACAACTTCAAGTTATTTTAAACTTCATAGGCAAAGTCCGGAGATTTCGAACAACATTCAAAGAAACATCTTTCGTTTTGATAACCTCTTCCATTTCCGAAATCTGTTTCAATTGTTGAAGTCGAAGAATATTGAAAATCTGTAAACTCCCACACATAATGCAATCGCGCAGATGTCGATAACACGTACCGTAATACATTCAACTGTAAAGTACGTGCCCAGAATGCACTGCGATGCGATGCAACACACTGATTCTAAAGATTTAGCATTTTATTCAGTCGATTATATAGAGAATCACCCTTATCTTTACACATTGAATTGTATACAAAATCAATCTTCTCTTATTTTGAATAATATAATTTAAAAGAAAGAAAGAAAAGAAAAAGTATTTATTGGGACTCTTACAGGATTATGACAAACTAAATCATACACACTCTTAAAAACAAAAAAAAATGAACAAAGTTACGCACACGACCGACGTCTATTTGCTACTCGCCTCTGTGAACTATAATAACTATGTACAACTTTAAAATATATAGGTACATATAACTTAAAACCAAATACACAAATACTTAAATAAAATATAAATACCAGAAAAGCAAATGATACTATTTTAATTTAATATATATAATTATATATTTTTTTCTTATCAAAAAGCGCCTTTATCCTCTCTCCTATTAAAAATTAACTTTGCTGTGACCGACAGGGTCCATAATTGATTCGATGTTTTAACATACCAACTGTTATTATGTACACATTATGGAATGCAATAAAGTATTGAGTATTGAAATCCAACACTTCATTGTATGGTTGAGACATACAACAATGACTATAATTTAATCGACATACTTTTTCTTCGTAAAAATGCATTTAAGAAGCAAATCCAAGCAACCCTAAACGATCGGCAAAGTGATATAATGACGTAATGTTTAATAATGATTGTACGCAAACAAATTTTCTTTTTTCTTGTTATTTAAATAATCCAGATATGAGTTCTAGGATAATGTCAGTTGTATAGATATTGTATCTGTGTTACTGGCTAGTTTTTAAATACTTTAAATTGTAATCTGTCGAGAACGTAGTGGGTAGCATAATTGTTTTAAAATGTAATACACTCGAGAGCAATGAATCCGGGTCACTTAAAGAATCCTAAAAATCTCGGAAACTAAAAATGCTAGGTTAATGCAATAAATTGTATTTAATAGACAATGTAATACTCCTTAAATGAAGGTATTAAAACTTCTTAGTTATTGTAAAGTTATATCATAAAAAAAACAAATTTGAAAAAGGGCCAATTTCGAAGATGGAACTACGAAATTATAGCATTTGGTTTTGCTTTTGTTTGTAATCTGTCATTTATGTGGGTACATAAACCATGTTGATAGTGCTCTATATTCATTATTCAAGCTGAAATTATGTCGCTTACGCCTGAAGAATGCACCAGAATACTTACAATGCTGGAAACCGGCCGGAGTCAGCGCGATACAGCCAGGACTGTCGGTGTGTCGCTGTCAACAGTACAAAGAGTTCTCCGACGTTACGAAGAAACTGGTTCTAACCTACGCAGACCAGGAACGGGCAGAACCAGGTGTACCACAGCACGAGAAGACCGATACTTGGTGAACACCATGCTTCGAAATCGCTTTCTCACAGGAACTGAACTCACAAATCAGTTTCGACGCCTCGGAGGAAGTAACCCAAGTGCATGGACAGTAAGACGTCGGCTTGCTGAATCTAACTTAAAACCCCTTAGACCTGCAAACGGCCCTAAACTGGAGCGTGGGCATCGTATTTCAAGACTAAGATATGCCCAGAGCCACGTAAATTGGAGTATTGAAGATTGGTCAAAAGTTATGTTCTCCGACGAATCAAAATTTATGCTCTACAAGCACGATGGAAGACACAGAGTGTATCGAAGACCAGGGGAAAGATTCAAGCAAGCATGCATCGAAGAAAAAGTAGCCTACGGTGGTGGGTCTGTACTTGTGTGGGCCGGAATTTCCTCTGAAAGTCGCACAGAGCTGGTGATCATAGAAAACGGCTCTTTAACTAGCGTAAGATATGTGGAAGAAATCCTCAATGATCACGTTGGTCCATTTATGGTCAATTTAGGTGAGGATGCTATATTTATGCATGACAATGCCCGACCTCATACAGGTAGGATTGTGAATAACTACCTTCAAGAGATGAACATTACTCGTATGGAGTGGCCAGCGCGCAGCCCGGATATCAACCCGATCGAGCATGCTTGGGACGAGCTAGGCAGATGCGTAAAACAACGAAACCCTCCCCCAATCACGCTTCGTGAGCTCAAAATTGCTCTCACAGAGGAATGGGAGAATATTCCCCAAAATCGTATAAGGAACTTGGTGTACAGCATGCCAAACCGCGTAAACGCAGTAATGGAAGCACGAGGAGGCAATACGAAGTATTAAAATTCAAGAAAATCGTAATAAAGTTCAAAAATTTCATGTTTCCTATTTTTGTTTTAAGGAGAGATCAGCAGTTTTTTTCTTTATGTAAATTGTGTTAATAAAATGTATGCTGACTCATATTTTTTTTACTTTCATTTAAGGAGTATTACATTGTCTATTAAATACAATTTATTGCATTAACCTATCATTTTTAGTTTCCGAGATTTTTAACATTCTTTAAGTGACCCGGATTCATTGCTCTCGAGTGTATTTATGATATTATGACTGTTTCTTAGTGTGCTACTGTTTGTCTTTCCTTAAGTAAATTAAAAAATGAAAATAAAATCAGAAAGTCCTTTATTAGGCCAAAAGGCTCCTCATCCCCCATCTCAGTATGATGCTGCAAAATTTCATGCTTGTTTTCCCTGAACAGATGGGTAGTGGTATAAAGACCACACCCTATGATTTCATTGACCTAATTTGAAACCGAAAAGATTTGATTATAATAATTTAATAAATGTTTTAATACGAGTACTAGTAATTGGCCGATACCCGTTTTATTTTAAAGTAAAATTAAAATAAATATTAGTAAACTAATTTATTTAATAAAAACTATTGGAAACGTATCTGTAAAGACGGTTTTCAGCTCCCTTCTCCTATTGGGTAAAAAACACTACACTTACTTGTGAATCCTTATGGATACCCTTCAAGGAAAGTTAAAGGGGTATTTCAGGTCCCTAAGGACTGAATCCACACTGTTAGGCCCTTTGTACACATATTCTATCATAATCTATTTATTGTGCTTTGTGCCAATCCCTCCTGACATACTGCATTACTTCATGGGGTGGAACGTTTAAAACTAACCTCTTAGCACTTGAGAGGGCTCAAAGGGCAGTCCTTAAAGTTGCACTATTCCTTCCTTTCCGTCATCCCACTGTAGAAGTTTATAGGTCTGCTAAAGTCCTCTCAATTCGGCAGCTTTTTATTCTCCATGTTGCTTTGAAACAACGATCTCTTATACCTTTTATAAATACCGATCAAGTTTCTGACATGAGAAGAAGAAGAAGAAATATATCCCAACCTAGATCAGTAAAATCCAAATTTGCCCGAAATTTCTTTTCTTTTCTTGGCCCTTTTCTATACAACAGACTAAATGATTTACTCTCTGTTCATAACCTAAACAAAATAGCTTTTAAAAGGAAAATAACTGAATGGCTTATTACATTAGATTATACACAAATTGAAGATCTTTTCAAAACTATTTCATGACACAAAATTCCCTTTGCAACGCATATACAAGCATCCCAAACCACACACACACACTCACTCCACATCACACAAACTCACCCCACACGCTTTCATATACATTCACATACATCCTCCCTTGCATGTATTCTTAATAAATTACCTTTTCACGATTTCTATAAACCAAGCTAAATGAGCACTATTGCAATATTATAATGTGGGAGATTTTTATGTAAATATGATATATGAACCCGATGGTCTCCAGTGCAACAAAAATAATGTACAACTTAGTTTTTGGGGGCCTGGTGACCTGACATACAGGTTTTGTAAAAAACTTAGTTTAGGCACCAGTCTTCCACAAATTAATTATAAAATTGTGTCTGAAGACTATGTATATATATATCTCTGTAATTTGTGGTAAGAAAATAAATAAATTATTATTATTATTATTATTATTCTTTGCTTGCCGTGAAAAACTACGGTTTATTTGCCGTGTGTAGGCACGCTCGTCAGTGTTGTGTGGACCACTATGCAAGCTTGTTGACAGAGTCGATTCTTCTACGGCGCGCTTTATACGGGACCGTAATCGTGCCATGTACAAAGGGCATACAACATAAGGAGGCTTACTCTACTCCGTGGCCATGACACACTTAAGCGACACGCGTCTTGCGATAGCGATTGCGGAAAAAACAAACGAATGATTTTTTTTAGAGCATGCTACGAGCCTCCACGATGCCACTTTCGAAGCGACAGACGGAAACAGGTGACGCGTGCAAGTTTGTCGCTTAACGCAAGTCGCATCGCTCGAGGCCGTGAACGGGGCCTTAGGGATTTCCGGTGAAACGCACCGATGCCCATGTTTCGTAGTAAAGTTGTCCCGGGGGTAACAAAGTAGATTCCTGTAGCATTTTAACCTATTATATGTTAATATTTCTAGGATTACAGCCAATGTAAGTTAGTTTACACACACTCACACTTCAGGTTCAGTTGAAAACCAGCGTCAAGCACTAGTTGTCTGACATTTTTGCTGAACTGGGCCTATTTGGAGCAGCCGTGAGGCAGACTTTCCTGGTAATTTGTCACAACGTACTTTACATTTTTTTTTCCATTATCTATACTCCTGAGTACCTTATTCTGGATCTTCCGTACATGGCCCTGCATTGTTAGACTCACATAATATCGTAATAAATGTGGGTGTACTATAGGCTCACCTAACCTGCCCAACTTGTCGAGGAATTCAGTCGATTGATATGTTTTGTACAGACAATGTAATTGTTGCAAAAAGATTGAGGATATAATCATCAACTTCCTAGTCTTTTACCAACCATGTTACTGTACTGTATAAATATTATGTTTATATACATTTTGAACTAGGTATAGTGTATTTATTTTATTTGTGATTTTTTTTGTTTATTTTTAATTTTTGTATGCTGCACTGGTTGACGTCATCACGTCAACGCCGGCTATCGCTGAAAACCAGAGCTGGGGCTCTTTCTTACATAGGGTCGTAGCATTATGCTGAGCGATTGCCGTTTTGCGTGGATGGATGTTTTTTTTCCCCAACTCGTTATTTTTTCTTTGCGTCATATTTACCGCAAGTAAACGTATTTTCTTTCTTTCTTTTCTTTTCTATGTTGGGGTTGGCTTCCAGTTTAACCGAATAATAAGGTTTACCTAAGTATAATAACTATGTAGAACTTATCAAAACTCATCCGATTTTTTTTTTCCGGCATAATCGCCATCAGCCACCGCAATCCACTGCTAGAAATATGCCTCTCCAATTATACGTCAGTGAGAGCAGTGGTGGCCCAGTGGTAACGGAGGAAACCGGCATGTCCTAGAACCAAAAATTCGAAGATATGTGACATCTGCCAACCCGCACTGGGCCCGCGTGGTAGATTACAGCCCATTCCCTCTCAAAGAGAGGAGGCCTGTGTGTAATTTGTACGTCGCTTGCTCCCGCGTCACCAGTCTTGACTATTTTTATATTTTAGCAGCTGAGACCAAAACTACAATTTATTATAGTTTACAGGGCAGTTTTATAAAAATTTGGCTGTTATTTTAGTATATTGTGGTTATGACTTCCAAAAGAACGGAGTCGCGGGCAGAACCTAGTATCCTAGTAAAATACTATAAACAAAAAAAGAACATGAAAACATTATTTGTCATCACTATTATAACATGCAATGTACAGTATTAAATTTAAACATTTGAAAACAAAACAAAATATCTTGTTTATATTATGTAAAAAATAATTAGGTTCAGCAACATTTCAGAGCAGTATAATTTGCGTTTAAAATATGCTCGCTTTTCACATATTACATACTCGTACTTCGTTGCTCTATCAAAGCTAATTGGCAAAAACTGTTGTCGAAACATGTTCTGCCAAATTTTCCAGCAAAACAACGGAAAACTGACGTTTATGTATTGTATTGGTCGCACACACGGCTACATATCAAGCTATACATTTCCAGTATGAGCTGATCTCGTATTGTACGGAAATCCTGTACAATGCGAGATCAGCTTAAACTGGAAATATATAGCTTGATATGTAGCCGTGTGTAGTTATGAGTTTGCAGTTTGTAAACTGGAGGTTGTAGTTATTCAGTGGACTGTAAAACCATTTTTTAACACCTGTGTAGCAGTGTGTGGTTAAAACCAGGCATTTATAAACGTGTGATTTTGCGAAGTCTTTTGCATACTCTTCGACTCTTAAGAGACGAACTTTGATGTGGTTTTCACTATCATTTAGATAATTTATTCCGGAAGGTTTACAAGTCTAATAAATTAATACTAAACTTACTTAAAGTGAAGAAATCTCGATGTTTTATCAAGTCGTAAGAACCGTGCGAAGCTTGAGCGGGTCGCTAGTTATTATTACAAGCCCAAAGAAAAAATTAGGGTGACGAGAAAACTCGTGAAGAAATATGGATTCAAAGAACTGAAATTACCAACAAGCAGGGAGCAGGCTTAGTGAGGTTAACCTGCAAAGTGAAAACATATAAGAAAATCCGTCAAAAAATTCAATACAACAGGAATACGCCCAGACGAGCGATTTTTAAGACATTACTACTAATTACACGCTCAACTTGAAGGTTGAACGGTGAAGGAAAACATTGTGAGGAAACCGGCATGTCCTAGAACCAAAAATTTGAAGACATGTGACATCTACCAACCCGCACTGGGCCCGCGTGGTAGATTACAGCCCATTCCCTCTCAAAGAGAGGAGGCCTGTGTCCAAGCAGTGGGAACACTATAGGCTGATTATGCACACGCTCAACTTGGGTTTAAAAACTACATTACATTTACGGTACCTAAGCTATAGATACATACATACATAGATGCCTAAAGTTGCACATCGCTATTGATGAAAGGACATTCTTATTTTTGCTCATTTTATTTTGCACGCCTCATAAGCGAAGCCCGTGAGGTAGTGCTCTACTCTCGCCTTACAAAGAAAAACTAATTCCTTGAGCTAAAAATGACTCTATTTAATTCATATCGCATTTGTACAATAATATTCACACACAAACGTCAAGAAAAAACACTAGTTTCAACACTCATGTTATTTTAAAAAGACATTTTGCTATTTAAAATAATGAAAAAACTGTTTCTAAAATATATTCTGTGGATGTCTGTGTGTCTGCATGTATGGATCCTGGCGTGGTCACAATAACTCCCGAAAAAACTAGCTAATCGAGTTTTTTTTTTTTTTTAACTCTTCAATATTATCGAAAACTAAGTCCTTTCGAAAATCACGGTCTAATTCAATGAAGTTTAATTGTAATTAATAATATAAAAATACGACTGGACATTTCGTTCGTTGTATATTATTTTTTTATAGAATTGAATGAGATTATGTGGCGTGCATTTTTGGATTTTCCAAATTTTCTTTCTTTCTGCGTTGTTCTTAATCTATCTTATCTACAACAACACCCATAATATACTTCAATGACCCTATAAAATGTTATCGGGCATAAGCCAAGCTAATCCTTGATGTTAGTATCAAAAATGGTGGAAGAAGTCATCTGTGAAATGCTCAGTACTCCGTTAATAATAGGACATGCCTACTCAAAGCGCTCCATCCATACTAATATTATATATTCGAAAGTAACTCTGTCTCTAAGTTACCTTTACACGCCTAAACCACTGAACGGATTTCGATAAAATTTCGCAAGAAGATAGATGGTATCCTGGGGAAGGACATATGCTACTTTTTGTTTAAAAATAATCCTACAGGGGGTGATTGATATAAGGGATGAAAGTTTGTATGAAAAACTTTTTGTCTCGGTAGGATGTTCCCGTGGGATAATTTCCGACATCCATGCGGACGAAGCCGCGGTCAGAAGCTAGTATTGTATAAATATTGTTATGAATTTATATGTAGTATATACTCGTTGTGTGTGTGGAGTTATGTGAACTATGTCGTGCGTGGGAATTTGATGCAGGCATGTGAACTGAATATATATTAGCGAACGTGCAATTATATGTCTATCATTGCCCTCTTCGTTGATAAGCTAGACAAGGGTTTTGAAGGACTGTTAGTAAAAATTCTAATGATATTAATATTATGTCATTTTCGCAGATAAGTCCGACAAGTTTTCTGAAGGAATATTGGCTGATTTATTAATTCTAGTCAAAATAAAAGGTATGCACGGTATACATGGAACGTAAACATAACTGGCGAAATGTGGATGTACTAATACGTTCACTTCTGCCTATTACTTCAGGAAATAATAATAAGCCTATAATGTTCCCACTGCTGGGACACAGGCCTCCTCTCTTTGAGAGGGAATGGGCTGTAATCCACCACGCGGGACCAGTGTGGGTTGGTAGATATCATATGTCTTCGATTTTTTGGTTTTAGGACATGCCGGTTTCCTCTCGATGTTTTCCTTCACCGTTTTTGAGAGCAATGGTGATGAAATTATTTACACAAAGTAAAGTGCCTGCCTGGGTTCGAACCCACGACCTACAACTCGTAAGTCGAGGCCGATACCACTGGGCCACCACTGCTCACCGGTATTCACTTCAGGGAATACTGGCGTGATATTATGTTATGTAAAACAACGCCTAAGGTATATTCATGTACGCACAAACTTGTTTATTGTCTTTGTTTATTTGGCTCTTGTCCTAATCCTAACTATTTTTTTTTAATATTATATATATGCCGGAGAAGGTACGTTTCTCTCGTTATCATCAGCCATATTATAACTACTGTGGGGGTACTATGGTAAGTGTTCGTTATTGAGCAATAGAAAAACCGTTTGCAGTTCAAATCAAATTATAACTTACGAACAAATTAATCACAATAGCGAATCACACACTCTAGGTACACGACACAACTATACGGAACGCGCGACAGTTTCTAAACGTGTTCACTGCTTGGTCGCCACCGACCAACCTCTGCTTCTACTCTGGTCAAGCGTTTAGCGTTATGTTGTAGACTCTGTCGAGCGCCGCTTGGTGGCGCTGGCATCCCGATTAGTCAAAGTCAAATGATTTATTTAACGCATTTCCGACATACCGTAAAACGGGGTGAATAGGAACGCAGGGATGAATCGTAACGAAACTTTAAAAGGAATTTTAACATTTAAATAATATAATTTGTTGCCAACAGGGACACGTAATCGGTTAATTATAATACAGTATACACGTTAGAGTCCTTTTTGGCGACAGACTATAATATTTCAATGTTAAAATCCCTTTTAAAGTTTCGTTACGATTCACCCCTACGTTCCTATTCACCCCGTTTTACCGGTATATATGTATGTATATAAAATGTAAGTGACTTTGTTTGTTTGTTACATATTTATGCTAAAATGGCTGATCAGATTTGGATGATATTTGGCAACAGGTAGACCATGACCTGGATTAGGACATAGGACTTTCTATCCCGGTAGTATGTTCCCGTGAGATAATTTCCGACATGCACGTGTGAGAGTACTCATATTTATAGGCAAATAACTGATTGATTATTAATCACAAATATTGATGTTGTTTAATGATATAATCTAGAATCACAATAAGAACGTCAGCTGTCAGATGACAAAGACATTGACGTATGGAAACGTTCTATTTCAACTATATTTTAATAAACGTAAATTATTATTTTGTAAATAGAAAGGTCTTAATTTAAAAAATATGTTATTAGCATTTATTTAATTGATATTTCATAGACAAAAGTATTTAATGTAAATAGTATTTATTCTGACTTAAAAGGCCGCTTCACAGACAATGATTCTAGAGTTTTCAAACAAGTCTTGTTTCGTGGTTTTACATAATCAAAACAAATGTTTATTATCTTAGCATTACAATAAATGATTAAATAATAATTAATATAATACTAGTAATATTTCTCATGATTTAATATTGCAATTTTGAAGGGGATCTTGGTTCAGATTGTTTGACGAGAGAGGACAGACTCACAGATCCTGAGCGGTGTCCATTGTCCATAATATTAATTTGCTAAAAGCCAATGTACGTAAGGAAATCACGCTGCATAGCGAAGTTCTTCCTATATTGTAAAATGGATTGAATTATGATCATCATAATATATTATCACTTATAGTGAAAGATCGACTGACTACAATGTTCATGTAAGTTATGATATTATAATATTGATTAGTATTGCTGATCTATGTTGTTATGTATGTGTTATACATATAGCTAATATTGCTTATGTGTGTTAAATCGAATTAAGGAATATTCATGTTCTTTCTTTACATTGACAAAGTTGCTAACTTTGAGAAACGGACCTTGTGTTAACAATAATATAATAATATCCTAATGTGAACTGTGCACTCTCTGATGCTTCGCATCATGAGTCGTTCAAAAGCTGCCATGGAGTTTCTTTTCCTTCTTCTCCATGAAGACCTAGTTTTGGAATGGGTAATAGCTTTCTCATTAACGTTACCTACCTATATTTATTGACAAGCCTAATTGAAATAAATACCTGGTCTTGTCTTTCTGTGCTTTTCTTCATATAATCCTTTCCCAACACACCATAATCATAGATACTTTCTTACATATTAAATAACTAGCCATTCTGACACTCAAAGCTTACTAATTAAGTGGATGCCAAAACCTATAAATGTAGTATTTCATCCACTTTCTAACACACGCAGGCGAATCCGTTAGTAAAAGCTAGTACTTTATAAAGCAACCAATCGAAAGGAGGTCATTTCTACTACCTGTGAGGTAATTGCATGACACACGAACGTAACGGTAGGAATGGATTTCATTTTGACAGTTCAACAACATTCATTGGGTTATTTACGTTGTTGAGCAGTTTTTTTTCCGAACATATGAAGCAATACGGATTAGCAATAAGCTTCAAAATGTTTAAGATTGTAATTGATAGTCTGTTACGCAATTAGGGTGATGTAACGAAAACGTACATTGCCCTTAAATCAAACCACACTTTACAACAGCGAAAATGAAATGTAGGTATTATTCGGCAAAAGTAAAGTTACACAAACAGTCTCGCCAGTAAAAAGTCCAATTATCGAGGTTCGGAGATCGCAACTTGTTGCGGTGTGAGAGCCCGTTTTGAAATCAGATAGACTGTGTTAAGGGTGTGGTGGGGGCAAGGCAATCATTTTTGAAGGTTTTATCTAGCGGTAAGGTTTTTTATGTCGTTGGATGCCAAACACGACGGCCAACCCGATGGCTATGGACGTCTTCAAGAGTCTGGGGGTCTACGCTCTAAGCAGTTTCGGCCGACGGGCGTTTCCTACTTGTGGTATTTCGTTTCATCGAAACCACGACTTTAGTTTATTTACTAATATATTGAAATGGGCTGCTCGTGTACCTGAATCTATTACACAGAACATTCATTTTACTCACATTTCTGAACACTGATTATCACTGTAAAACAAACTTTTCAATTATCTTTCACTGTTTTTCCTCTAAATTCTGTATTCATACCATTATTTTCATCCTTTTGTAATCAATATTTTTATACATTGACATTTGTATTGTAAATTGTCATCTGTCAGTTTATGTTTTTCTATAAAGCTAAAAAGTAAAGCCACTAATAAGGTCAGGTTCTGTATGTAAATCGCTTTATTGTTTCTGGCCGACAATCTATTAAGAAGTATTTTGATATGTGTTTAAAATAAGTCTAATGTCATTTCGAGAAGACGAAAAAGAAAGAGGGACAGCAAGTGCGGAGGCGAGAGTGTCAGCGTTAACTCTGAAAGAACTCTTGGTGGAACCCTTAGATTTATTTCGAATAATTGTTAATCTTCTTCAAATCTAAAATATATTATTGATCGTTAAAAGACGACTTGTTTTTCTTTAAAAGTGTCGTCATATAAAGTGTGTGACTCAAATTCCTCCTCTACCTCCAGCCCTGTCTCATCTACGACTATGAGAGGGACCTTACAATGAGAATATTGATGTGATACTGTGATCTACATCCATGGAACCATCCATTCATAGCCGAGGAGGCCCACAAGAACTGACGACACTTCGATTTCACACGCCTAGGGAGACTGACTCCTTCTTTCTACCAACATAAAGCACTATCTTTTCTTTTTCCTCTGGACAGGGGAGACGGCTGTACGCGCTAGTTGTACGATCCTGAACGGTGTGGTCGCCTCATCGTGGACCTCATCGGGCTCCGCTGCTCCCTCAGGATCCTGCTCCACACTGCCGACCCGGAAATTCGATTTTTTTTATTACTGTTTTTCTCTTAGAATTTGGTAACTACAAAAACCACTACTAGGTTAGGTGACTATTTGGTGAATTTGGTGGTTTGGTATTTGGCGTTACATACTCCGTATCACCGTATCGTAACAAGATTAGTTTGGACCTAAGAATGAATGACACCACGACGTAATAGTTGTCCCTACTCCCGATGTGTTTTTACATGTCCGATAAAGTTAATTAATCGGGTGTGGGGTTCACTCCAAAGTTTCAAACTACTTTCGGACGGGCCCGTATCTTTGTTGACGGAATTAGAAAGTAAACCTCCTGTAGAGAGAAAATGTGTACACAACTGCGAATCCCTGATATATCCGCAGTCAAATAATTTAATCAGATTGATGCCATCTTATATATAAAACCTAGATGCAATCAACGCAGGTCATCGCAATTTGGTGCAAAATAGTTTAGATATAAAATCTTTTTGTGGGTGTTCTCAAAAGACGAATTAGGGTAAATTACTTAAGTTAACAACAGGCCCATTTTGCAATAAAAAAGCAAACAATCAAAAACCTTCTTTGAGCACTAGAACAATGAACTTTGATTAGGTACCAATTTGTCTAGTGTAAAGTTTATGGTAATTTTCATCGTGGCCTTGTTTTAGAAGCTCTCCACGCAGAGCTTTAATAGTGGACTTGATCTTATTTCAGCTTAAGGTCAGTTTCACCAAACTGTTTATTCTAAATGTACCGTTATGCCATTTGGCGGATTGTCTCACTAAGAAAAATAGTCCGTAAAATGCTTAACATAGCATTTAGTAACAGCAGAGATTGGTGAAATTGAAAATAGGGTGCTTAGTCTGTGATCCTGATCCCTGTGAATAAAAGCAGAAGTCAAGCCTTCCCCTTAAGTGACGAACTAAACTATTTGCATGTAGTTTGGATTGGCAAACGAGCCCCGATCGCCGTAACGATTTCACTATATTGGTGATTTTCCGACCTAAAAATATCTATTGAAAGGTAAATAGACTAGCTGTGTACTGGCTCGTTCTTAATTAAGCTTGTCAACATTTGTACATATTGCAAATTAAAGTGCCACCCAACCATCCAGCGGGCAGCTGCAGCATTTTTTAGGTCCAAAAGGGCATTTTGGACCTAAAAAATGTTTCGAATGGCATGACCACCTTCTGGGCGCAATACATAAAACATTAGAAAAAAATACATTAATTTGTCACCGACTCAAAAACAAAAAGACAAATGAGGATAAAAACTGCCACTTGCTCACTTCAGATGTCGCTGCTATCCAACGTCCAAGACATTGACAGCTAGCTGTCACTATCCACGCATCGCTCGCATCGTCGCTTGTTTACGAGAGTAAACATGCGACTTCTTTTACTCATAATTAATAAATATTCCCCGTTGCGCAGCTGTTGACTGCAAAAAAACGGGGACACGGGTGCCAAAGATGTTAAAAGACGAAAATGGGGGGGAAAGCTCTCCGAAAAAAAATTGGAAACCCGATATTTCGTTGAAACTATGAGCTATTACTTTTTAAACCTGAAGACTTTTTGGCAGCCATTTATATACACGTGATGCTCCTAAGAGACCAAGTTCGTTTTTCTTATTACCTACAAGCATTTGTGGTGTGATATTACGTATATTATAGTAAAGGTATGTCTGTGTTTATATTATCATACTAGCTGCTGCTCGTGGTTTTGCCCGCGTGGACGTCGGAAATTATCTTACAGGAACGTGCTACCGAGATAAAAAGCCTATGTTACTCCTAATAACATCAGCTATCTGCCAGTGAAAGTCCCGTCAAAATCGGTCCAGCCGTTTTGGAGATTAGCCGGAACAGACAGACAGACAAAAAAAAAAAAAAAAGTTATTTTGTCTTTTTTGGTAATTATATGTACCGTGTATACATCCCTATGCATTTAGTAAAAAGCGGTTATTTTAATATTACAAACATTATCTGTATAGATTAGATCAGTACTAGAATTAACATCTCTGAAGTTTTTTAGTCAGAAAGATTATCCTCGAGTTGCTTTTCAACTCCGATCAGGTTATTCCTGTCGTACGCCTCCAGTCTTCACCAAAAAATTAACTTCAAGTTAACAAACACAAGATAACCTATACATTATGAAACGCTCACAATGACTTGGACACTAGCACGCGTGCGCTTCTACCGTGCGAACGCGTCACCTGTAACGCGATTACAATTCAAACGTGCAAATAACAACGTTAAAAAAAATCAGTCTAGCAACACGATAATTCGAGAAATGAGACCACTATGTCGACTCTTTAGAACTGTAATCAAACGTGACAAATACTAAGAAGACGTTAGAAGCAGACATATTTGTAAAAGAATTGGAACGCAACTAACAATCGACCCTTTTTCAAAATGGCGGATTTAGTCCATAAATAATTCGAATTTCCTGACAACACGCTTTGAAATCCGATAGCATCACGATAGATTGATTTTGAATCTGTTTGGTAACATCATCCTTCCCAGAAATAGCCCAAGAATAGTCCCGAGGATTATGGGACCACTAAATGTGGTAAGTATGTAGCGGGGGATATTTGAGTATTCCGGGAAGTGATGTTGAGTTTAGTGAAAGTAAATAGAGGTATTTACTCTTGTTGATAAGGTAACGGATTCATTTCACGTGAAGATACTGGTGACACAGGCCTCCTCTCATCGAGAGGGAGTGGAAACGTTATAGGCCGTTTGTGAAATTCTTATGGATGATGTTAAGGCGCTTCCCCGACCAAACGACCTTGAGCGTTCGGTCCTTCTCTGTCCCGTCGCTGAGTCTCGCTCTGTCTCGGCGGGGGCGCATGCTCATTTATCATAGAATTCCCAAAAAAAAGAAAGACTAGCGATGTTTTGAAATAAAATAAAACGTGAATTATTTAGATTTTTAAATTATCTACCCATTAGTGTAATCCTCAAATTATTAAAACGTCACCTTTAGCAAAAGATGCAAGCAATCGATAATTTTAGCCACTTTTTACAAGGAGATTTTAAATGCATTTTTATGACATAAAAACAAATAAGAACGTGCAATGTGATGACAGGATATCGAACATTAATAATGTGCTTTTAGATGTAGTTTATTACTCATAGTGAACGAGTTAATAGCCTCTGAATAACGTACTATGGCAAGGTTTTCGTCGGGGTGCCGCCTTAATTGAGTTTGTCGCAAAAATTGTAACCATAATGTTATCTTCAGGATAGTTGTATTTTCAATTAAAACATCGTTTGAATGTTCGCTACGTTTAAGACGCACGTTTGTACTGGGGCATCTGTTGTAGAATATAGAAGCTATAGCACATGGTTATACTTACATAGGTTTATTGTTTGGACTATCTTCGTGCTGTGATTTGAAATAGATACATCAACCAGCGACGCTTGTGTGTTCGAAATTACAGTTATAAATAAAAGTAAAAGCTGTTGTTTATTGTTACACTAGACTGGCAAAAAGTAGTCCATTCACATTTCCAAAATATTCGGGTAGAATATAATGTGACAGTTCGTAATAATATTCTTTTTTCTATTCGATGGTAGTTCCAAAAATAGGTATATATTGCATGTATAATCGTAAAGAATTGCGTGCGTTACGTTTCACACTACTGCAAAAAGTGATTTTTCACACAAAAAATAAAAATAGTTTCCCAGCAATTATTTTTGTGCAATGTTACTTAATACTGTGATGGGTCTTGTTACACCCTGTATTAACTAAACTCCAGCGGGGTAATTGCGTAACACACTAGCAGTGGGAAAGGCTTTCATTTTGACAGTTCAACAACATTCATTGCGTTATTTACGTTGCAGAGCAGACACATTTTTCGAACTTAAGAAGCAATGGATTAGCAATATCCTTCAAAATGATTCAGATTGTAACTGACAGTGTGTTCCATATGCAATTAAGGTGCAGATTTCCTTACGATGTTTTTCCTTCACCGATGCCGATGTTAGTAATGACAAAATAACAAAATATTTGTTTTTCATCTGTAGACCTATACTTGAAAGGTTTAGGTAGTTAAATAAAGGTAAACAAAAAAAAAACCACGAGATTCTTAGATGTTAAACTTTTTATTTCAAATGTTAAAATCATATTATTTTGAGTCCCATAATAATAGGCTCTATTCTGAATCTGAATCTGAGGAACTATCTGTCACATTAATAATAAAGCGTTCAGTGGTATCATCGATTATTTTGTGTAATTTAAGCATTTTCTGTTCTTCTTTTATTACATGACCCACGCAACTTTTCCAATTCTCAGCAGTCACATTAGCTGAAGCCTCTGGCAAAAGAATGTTTAGGTCAGACATTTTAAAAGTTTTATTTTTCTCGGCTACAAACCCTTTAACTTGAGCCCGTATTAACTCAATTGAATTGCGTTCACAGTGGTATGATGGCAGCCGCAATACAGTGACACCATTTAACATTTTTTTTTAGTTCATCCACAACATAAAAGGCATCTGGTTAACCGACTAAACGTAATACATGCTACTTCAGTTGCGATACTACGTCACAGGTGTACTCTTCAATTTAGCAACTTTATCTAATTCGTTGTATTTTCTAAAAGGTTTAGGGAACCTGTGTTTTTGGGCTCTTTACAATAGACAGATTACAAAATATTATACTTTTTTATAAATCTAATAAAAAAATTGTACTCAAGCAATTACATGTACGAAGATATAGTTTAGGAATAAATGATAAAGTTTAACATACCTTAATAAAAGAGAAAACTGTCGTATAAATCGCAAATAACTTTAATTTTGTTGTAACGTATTTTTAAAAAAGAAAGTGTCAACTATAAAAAACCCTTTTTACGATTTGTTTACCTTTATTTAACTACCTAAACCTTTCGAGTATAGGTATAGTCAGCAAAGGAGATAAGTATATAGGGTCGCCGGATATAGTTGAAGTTTAGTAAAAAACCGCTGAATATTTTCGAATGAAATTTTATTTGATAAACGACCAGTTTGTTTACTATTAATTATATTTTATTTTTAACCGACTTCAAAAAAGGAGGAGGTCTCTCAATTCGACCGTATATTTTTTATTTTATTCAAAAACATTCATCGGTTTCTTACTAAACTTCAACTAGGTATATCCGGCGACCCTGGATACTTATCTCTTTTGCTGTTTGTACATAAAACAAAGGAAACTTTTTATAACTTGTAAGTTAGAACTAACGAAAAACTAATAGAAGTGAGAGAAGCTACTACATCAATCATCCATGTCGAGACTGTCTACAACTGAAAGTTTTGTAAAGGAAAAATGTTCTTCTTCTACTCTGACTTTGTTATTTGACATTGTACTGAGAGATAATATTTCTGAATATTGACTTGTCAGACTCTGCAGGAGACTAAGTTGAAAAAGTTCGTGTTATGAAAATTGGTTTGCCTATTTTCTATTATTTTATTCTAACCCGTGATTTACAGTTTAGTATACTTACCTAAATGATAAATGATTTTATATTTGTAAGTTGGTTTGTATAAACACTTTTATACGCCAATCATATTTTAAAAACTAGATGAGGTCGGCGTTTCATATCTAACTGCTCTGAGAAGAAAGGCCGAAACAAACTCAGAGGTCATAGTCTCTTTTAAAGTCCAAACATAATCTTGTTCAGATCACGTGACATACATGTATAGGAACATGATAAACCTCCTCCAAATAAAATTAGAACTATGTAGAGGCCTCTGTACTAGGAAAACTGTGTAGGGCCCAAATTCGGCGTGAATTAAACCGACTTCGGTGACGGGTTCGTTACGTGTCGATGTTCCTAACATCGGGTAGAGAAGGGTCCGTTGTTTGACGGTACGAGATTTCTAATGAAATTAGAAGTAAAAGTAAGTTAATAAGTGTTGATGCTGCTGTTAGGGGATTGAGGCCGGTGAAATAATTGGAAACCTTTTTGAGAAATGACTGGTGTATTGGTAAAATTACAGGTTTTGAGTTTACCCAATTTTTAGAATGAACATGTTCTGTTGCAACTTGGTTATAATTTTTATATATACGTCACTTTCTTTACGTCCACTCACAAACGCTAACTTTTCCTGTCTTCTGATTGGCCGACTAGCCGTCGCGTCATAGCAGCCTGGCCAATTGCAGCGGTGGATTAGCGATTTCTGTTTAGTTTCCCGGAGACACCGTAGTGAGTGTAGTGACGTGAAATTAGTAACATAATGCGGCGACAATTAGTTAAGGAACAGAAACTGATTTTGAGGTCAAACCTAACAGAGAGCGGAAAATATTCATGGACAATCGTAAAAAGAAATACTCATCGTAGTCACGAAATCGTAGCTAGGTTCAAAGGTTTGGATAACATTTACTGGTGAAGCAAATTAGTTTTACTTTTTAGGGTTTCGTACACAAAGGTTGCCAATGGGGCCCTTTGGGTAGTTACCTTAGTAATAATTATAATTACTAAAGCTCCCCTGTCCGTCCGTCTGCCACAAGGCTGTATGTTTTGTACCGTAATAGGTAGATACTTCACAATCTTCACAGAGCGTGTATGTACTGTTGCCTATTATCTTTTACAGTTTAAGCAGGACGGTTATGGAATGCCTTGCCCGTGTCGATAAGGCGTGCTCAATCTTTGTCCACTTTTAAAATTCTGGTTAATAAACACTTCCTTCTCTCCTTAAACATTGTCATTACATTTAGTTTCCTTGCTCTTGTTTCATGTTTATTATTATATATATTATATGTAGATAGGTATATCTTTATGTATGTATGTATTTGTTGTACCTATATGTAAATGGTACACCACTGACTACCTACATTATTGTCTCTCCTTCACCCTTGAATCCATCCAAATGCTGTCAGTAAAAGATCGCTTTTAGCGATAAGACCGCCCTTTGTGTCACCCTATGTAAAATTTATACATTTATATCTGTAATTTTGGTGGTGTACATAAGAAAGAGTATTCTATTATATTCTATATACATAATAAAAATAAAATAAAGTAAAAAATAAAAGGTTTTTTTGTCGGCGTTTTTGTACGGAATCTTTCGAGTCCGTCTCGCACTTAGCCGCTTTATTATTTTTTATTGCTGTTTAAAAAGTGCATTTTTTTTTCTTCGTAAAATCGTTTGGTGTTTGAGTTGAATATATTGCAGGATGCCCATAATTTTAATATTTGCTTCCAGAGAACATATTAATATTATTTCCATCACTTTGCAATACTTGACCTATATCGTTGCATTATTTAATTATCTCTCTCTGAACTCTCTCCGGTCGTGTCGGATTGCCGTCCCATCGGACTATTAAATTGAGGGAAGAGTGAGTGTACCTGTGCCTGCGCACACACTTGTGCAGTATTATGTCTCCCGCTTATATTGGCTGCTATGGCTGAAAGTTGGCCTGGATGACTATTTGACTATTATTGTTTTGTGTTTCGTTATGTTAGAAGACAGTTTGTTGCTCCGCTTCTTTTACCCAGCTAAAAAAAGAAAGAAGAAATAAATACTTTTATTTGCGGTAAACATGACGCAGATAAAAACACACAAATACAAAAAAAGAACGAGTTGGGGAAAATATGCGTCATGCCACGCAAAACGGCAATCGCTCAGCATAATGCTACGACCCTATGCGAGACAGAGCCCCATCGCTGGTTTTCAGTGACAGCCAGCAATAGGCACGAGGCACAATAAAGCACAAGGAGGTGGCGAAGGGCTGGTGTTTTGGAAGACTGTCTTATGTAATTTTGACGTTCAGAAAGTCTCAGGCTAGTTAGTTTGATTAAATTACTTTTGACTTCGATTTTACATTTCCACTAAAACAGTAATTTATTATGAAGAAAAGGTTCGAAAATACTTAAAGAACAATGGAAACCTACATGAACATCTGCCTGCATCAGGAAATGGTATCCGATGGTATCTGTGCCGTGTTAAGTGAAAACTGAAGCGTGCCGTGTTACCGTGCCGGATTTATCTTCTTGTAACGCTAACTCATCTGGTTGATGGAGGATACAAGCGGTCTTGATAAGGTAAATTGGAATCGAGACTGGATACTATAGAGGTATGAGGAACAGGGTGTAAAGCTCACTCATACTTTATGGAAAAGGGAGGATCCTCCGACCAGACGGGTGTCGTGTCTGGTGGGCAACTGCCCGACGATTGATGTCGGGACGTTGTATATATTCTAGTTGCGCGGTAAACTCTGCTTGCGCGATGCAGGATTTTGCGTGATGTCAGTGTGATGTGTAGCTCGCATATGGCGTTGTAGATGCCGGGTACAATACTAATAATTGATATTAAAATTACACGAAGCCTGATTGAATATGACTTCTCCCAGGAATCATCACAACAAACGATCCTGCGCTTCCTACATCCAGCTGATTCCAGCAGGATTTAGAAGGTCATCGGCCTACCCAGTGGGCGTACCCATGCTGCACCTTCTAGTACCATCAAACGGGGTGAATAGTGATGCAGGGCTGAATCGAGACGAAACTTTAAAAGGGATTTTACATTGAAATAATATAGTTTGTTGCCAAAAAGGATTCTAATGTGTTTACTGTATTATTATTATAAGTAGCGATTAAGTGCCCTTGTTGGCAACAAACTATATTGTTTCAATATTAATCCCTAAAAAATCCCTTTTGAAGTTTCGTTTCGATTCACCCCTGCATCCCTATTCACCCCGTTTGACGGTACGTGCTCGCGACTAGAGAACTCTTAGGTAGAAAAAACAACAAATACAAAATATTTTATTTCACATAAAACTACATGGGCACTTATAAAACGCCAGAAGCTGGTTGCACGGTTCCAATGGGTCGTTTCCTATGAAGAAGAGCCGACAACAAACTACACGGTTACTCTTTTAAAAATAATTGGCTTTTACAATGTTTTCAAATTACAGTGTTAATAGGTATGGGAGGACAGTGTAGGCCTGACAACGAGTACCAGGTACTTAACTAAATAGAAAATGGTCTACAAATCTATAGTCTACAACAAGGTCTCATTAACCATCCGTTACATAAGTAATGTCTGTAAAGAAGTCTAGATACTTGCCATAGCAACAAATAACACCCAGTCTTAAATTAAGACTTAGATTTGACATTGAACAGATCACGTATTCAGTAACCTGTTACGTGATCTATTCAACGAGACTAAAAGGATAACTATTTATCATCCAGACCGTTATTATCAAAATTTGCCGTCGTCAAAATTAAAGGGCGTGAACTTATTGCTATCAACACAATTGAAATGACTAATAATTATCTAACAACAACAGATTAAACAGTTTCAATCACTGTAAAATCGTTAGGTAATTGACATTACACAACATTTATGTTTCCACAACTGATAGCAATTTGCCTGATATATTCTATCAATAAACTATTGAAAGGCACGCACACAAACAGAAATGACTTTTAGCACAACATGCCAGCTCGATCAAACTCGCAGATAGAATAAATAGACAGAATCAGTCAACACCTTCAATGATACCCAAAGTGGTCTATAACGACCCCCATTGTTAGATATTACACTTTTAAATCTGTGATATCTTCTAAGATATTAATTTTAATGATATGCTGTGAAGGGCAATTTTGATCTACATTAAATATAAAACGTAAATATTGTGTTTAATTGGATAATGAGTAATACTGTATTGCTGAAAATAATTTCGTAAATAACACATATTTTTTAATAATATGTAAAGGATAAAAATGGTTACTGTGGGTTATACTTAGGAGATAGACATATACTATTTGGGTTTTTATGTAGACCTTTTTAAGATATAGAATTCCGTGGTACATTAATTTGATCTATCTCGTAAGGTTTAGCCAGCGTTAGCAATATAAGCGCCCAAAAATATGTTTTTTATGACAACACTACAAATCTTTGGGTTAGACGGTCTTAGATAGAGAATGCTTTATACACTCGAGAGCAATGAATCCGGGTCACTTAAAGAATGTTAAAAATCTCGGAAACTAAAAATGATAGGTTAATGCAATAAATTGTATTTAATAGACAATGTAATACTCCTTAAATGAAAGTAAAAAAAATATGAGTCACCATACATTTTATTAACACAAAATTACATAAAGAAAAAAACTGCTGATCTCTCCTTAAAACAAAAATAGGAAACATGAAATTTTTGAACTTTATTACGATTTTCTTGAATTTTAATACTTCGTATTGCCTCCTCGTGCTTCCATTACTGCGTTTACGCGGTTTGGCATGCTGTACACCAAGTTCCTTATACGATTTTGGGGAATATTCTCCCATTCCTCTGTGAGAGCAATTTTGAGCTCACGAAGCGTGATTGGGGGAGGGTTTCGTTGTTTTACGCATCTGCCTAGCTCGTCCCAAGCATGCTCGATCGGGTTGATATCCGGGCTGCGCGCTGGCCACTCCATACGAGTAATGTTCATCTCTTGAAGGTAGTCATTCACAATCCTACCTGTATGAGGTCGGGCATTGTCATGCATAAATATAGCATCCTCACCTAAATTGACCATAAATGGACCAACGTGATCATTGAGGATTTCTTCCACATATCTTACGCTAGTTAAAGAGCCGTTTTCTATGATCACCAGCTCTGTGCGACTTTCAGAAGAAATTCCGGTCCACACAAGTACAGACCCACCACCGTAGGCTACTTTTTCTTCGATGCATGCTTGCTTGAATCTTTCCCCTGGTCTTCGATACACTCTGTGTGTTCCATCGTGCTTGTAGAGCATAAATTTTGATTCGTCGGAGAACATAACTTTTGACCAATCTTCAATACTCCAATTTACGTGGCTCTGGGCATATCTTAGTCTTGAAATACGATGCCCACGCTCCAGTTTAGGGCCGTTTGCAGGTCTAAGGGGTTTTAAGTTAGATTCAGCAAGCCGACGTCTTACTGTCCATGCACTTGGGTTACTTCCTCCGAGGCGTCGAAACTGATTTGTGAGTTCAGTTCCTGTGAGAAAGCGATTTCGAAGCATGGTGTTCACCAAGTATCGGTCTTCTCGTGCTGTGGTACACCTGGTTCTGCCCGTTCCTGGTCTGCGTAGGTTAGAACCAGTTTCTTCGTAACGTCGGAGAACTCTTTGTACTGTTGACAGCGACACACCGACAGTCCTGGCTGTATCGCGCTGACTCCGGCCGGTTTCCAGCATTGTAAGTATTCTGGTGCATTCTTCAGGCGTAAGCGACATAATTTCAGCTTGAATAATGAATATAGAGCACTATCAACATGGTTTATGTACCCACATAAATGACAGATTACAAACAAAAGCAAAACCAAATGCTGTAATTTCGTAGTTCCATCTTCGAAAGTGGCCCTTTTTCAAATTTGATTTTTTTATGATATAACTTTACAATAACTAAGAAGTTTTAATACCTTCATTTAAGGAGTATTACATTGTCTATTAAATACAATTTATTGCATTGACCTAGCATTTTTAGTTTTCGAGATTTTTAGGATTCTTTAAGTGACCCGGATTCATTGCTCTCAAGTGTATTAGTTGACAGCGATTAACTTTGACAGTCACTTGTTAATTAACTAGTACTTACAAATTATAAGAAAAAACAACTAGAAAGAAAATTGCTTCGATTATCTCCGGGTCTGATAATAACTTTGCTGAAATGACGAATTTTAGGTTTAATAATGATTTTTTAAGATCTTACATAGAGGAATCACGATGCAAAAAAAAATTTTCATTATAAAGCAAAACTTTTTTCAAAAATTTTTTTTTTCACCCCGTTGTTGCAATACACCTCAATTTACGGTACCTACCTACTTGTATGTACTACCTCTGTCACTAACTAATTCACAGCATCATAAAATACGCGCCACAAATACAATTTTCCAAAAAAAACTTACCGTTTGGCTTAAAGAAAAAAGAAAATCCGATTCATTAACTCCGACTACTGGATCTATTAAGAGTATCCTTGTCTCTTTTTTTCGATTATTTTATGACTTGTCTATTGTTATTATCTCTCTACTTTCAACAACCAACTTTGCATACGTCACATGTAAACTCATATACACATGTTCAAATTTCGAACTATCAAAATCTTTTGACATCTAACCTTTTGCTACTGGTACACGTGTCATTTCCGATAATGACGTCACTAATTTAAACCGCTAATAAATCATTGGTATAAAGGGGCATCTGTTATTAACGAGCGCATGATTTCGGCGTTTTATCAAATAATTTGTGGACATACCCGTTGGACAGGTTTGATTTCATTACGATACTGCCGTTTAATTTGGCTGTAGCCTGATTAAATTTGGAGAAAGGGATGAATGGATGTGGAAAGTGGTTAGATTGAAAGGGATGGTGATATAGTATGTAGTGTACTTATAGTTTGTCGTTCTAGGCAGTTAATTTTCAGACTAACTTATTATTGATTATGGTTGACCTGAGACCTTTTCATATACAGACCAAAAGCAAGGATTGAACTTGTTTACATTAAGTTTTTGATGTAATATCATTAATTTAAGATCCTGTTTTTCACACAAAGTTTTGCTTCAAGTAGTATATTATTCAAATAGACGAAGAAAGTACGTACGACACTGCAAAAGTCTCATTACCACACGTAACCTGAAACAATAGCTGTTCTATATCTGGGTCACCAAGACAACCCACTATCTAATTACATGTAAGGGCGAATTTCGCCAATGAAACTGAATGCGTTCAGCACATCTAAACCGCGTTGAAGAGCTGTCAGTGTCAAAATTGACATGGAATATTAACACTGACAGCTGACTTTTAACGTTTTGAGTACGAGACTTTTGGCTACTTTTTATAAGTGTATGTATTTTGCCTTTAATAGTTTTTTGTAATGTGCATCTTGTTTGTGCAGAATAAACAATTTTTCTTTCTTTCTTTTCTTTAGCTTTTGAACGCGGTTTAGCCGTGCTGATCGCGTTCAGTGTCATTAGCGAAATTCACACTTAGGCAAGTAACCAAAAAGATCTTGTTCTAATATGCCTTATTCTTCCACCTATCATATTCCAACTTCCTTTGAATCTTGAACTCGAAACCCATAATCTCCCGAAACGGAACATTGGTTAAAAGCTGTCAGTGTCTTGCTCAGCTCAGCTCTTGAACGCGGTTTACATGTGCTCAATGCGTTTAGTTTCAGTGGTAAAATCCACACTAAGCCCCGTATTATGGACTCTCACTCAAGCAATACTCAATCATTATTTAAAACAAATTTTAAGCTATTTGATTTGTTGAAACGGGTTTTGAGTACTGCTTGAGTATTGAGTGCGGTTCTGTAATATGCGTAGTATGGGCTCAGTGTTAACGGCCCCAACTTACGAGTGGTGGGTGTGGGTTCGAACTCAGGCAGACGCTTAACTTTGTGTAAATTATTTCATTACCACTGCTCTCATAACGGTGAAGGAAAACATCGTGAGGAAACCGGCGTGTTCTAGAACCAAAAATTCAAAGACATGTGACATCTACCAACCCGCACTTGGCCCGCGTAGTGAATTGCGGCCCACTCCTTCTCACAGAGAGGAGACCAGTGGCTCAGCAATGGGAATATTATAAGCTGATTATGCTGTAATACGGGCCTAAGACAAGTTACCCAAAAGATCTTGTTCAAACATGCCTTGTTCCTCCACTATCATATTCCAGCTTCCTTTGTATCATGAACCCGAAAACCATAATCCCCAAGTAGGTGTACTACATAAATATATTGCAGTAGCCTACGGCATCGCAGCTTAATTCAATGGTACCCAAGGGACAGCAACTAACGCTGTTTGCTTAGGAAATGTAAATATTTTAACTCTAACTAAGGTGGAGTCTGCTTTCGAAAATTATACATGGCACGGCATGGCTGGCATGTTGGTGTACAAAGAATATATAAAAATAAATATGGCAGGATGTTTGAGTAATAATTGAGTGAATTGAAAGAGGTTCTATCACCTTAGTTGCTTTATGAGCTGTAGACCTTGCGAGTCTGTCTTTGCATAGCTTAAAACTGAATAAATAAAACAAAAAGCACGAAATGGCTGAAATATGTGTTTTTTTTTTCGTTTTTAGCCCCCATATATCAGCCATTTTGAAAAACGATAATCTTAATCGATAAAAAAACACATATCAAACCTGCTCCCAAATTTCACGAGAATCTGTTGAGAAATGCAACCTGTAGAGGAGAAAAGCCATCCGCCAGACATCCGGATATACGAGAGCATTTTTGCCCAAGCTGAAACGGAGACGCTTCGCGCTCGCTCGGTCAATTACTATAGGATTTTGAATAAAGAAGAAAAACCGTTTGAGCACAGGTAAGTACACTACGATTTGCATGTCTAATCCTAAATTACTTAATTCTAAAATAATTATTATTGTGTGTCCCAATGGCTGCGCCAAGTAGGCCTGTTTTAGCTTTTGCAAGCTGATATTATAACGAGTTTCATCTTGTTCTTTTACATAGGAGGGTATTGTTGTCTCATTGATAACGCTAACCTCACTGCAGTCCGGCCGTCTAGAGAATGCGTTGCTGACACCTGTCATTTTGACAATTCCAGCCTTCTTCTTCTTCATTGTGTCGCTGGCACGACTTTCCTTAGATCTTGTTGGCCCAAAACTTCGCAACTTCCACGGCGTTGTCGGTGGCAGTTCAGAGGTCCCTTTGACTGCAAGTTTTGGGACACTGAGGGCAAGATAGAAGATGGAGCATAGTTAGCGACATAGCTCCACACCCTGCTGTCGTTCCGTCGAGGTGGCCCCAGTTTTCCAGGTTGGAGTTACATCTTCCCCCTTGTGTCCGGAGATGCTTTAGGGATTTTCAAGTGGATAAAGAATGGTTAAGATAAAGATATAAAAAAGAAAAATTATTTATTGGGAGTCGCACAGGATTATCGCAAACTAAACTTTAAACACTCCTAAAAAAAAAAAAAAATACTCATTGACATAAGATTAGTTCGGTTTCCGAACTAAGAATGAATGAAAACACGATTTGATAGTTGTCCATACGCTCTATATATTTGCTCGTCAAAAAATTAATATTACAGTTTTTTTTGACGGATCAACTACTTTCAGAAGGGCCCGTATCGTCGTTGACGGACTTTGAAAGAAGACCCCGAGCCAGAACGCATTCTCTCGACGGCCGGACTGTAGTTAGTTATCCAAACCTTTGTATCGTTGAGAAAGTGAAATATCTATGTCTAATTAGGTCCCAAACTATGAGTTTCGACCTACTAAAATTCTGGCATCAAACCCTATCTCAATAATATAAGGCAATGTGATTGACGTCTAATCTCGTCTACTGCCTTTGTCATTAATCTAGATTGTACTAAAAAATTATTCACTTCCACAATAAATATTTTGTTTTTATTATTAGTGCACTTGTTACTGCCCGCACGTGGTTTCGCCCGCATGGTGTGTGGATACAAAGTAGCCTATGTCCTTCCTTATGATTCAAAGTATCCCCATACAAAATTTTATCAAAATCAGTCCAGCCGTTTTGGAGATTAGCTGAAACAAACAGACAGACAAAATTTTCAAATTTGTTTTTTTTTTGATAAAAGTACCGTACTTATTATATACTTTTCTAAGCATTAAGTAAAAAGCTGTTATTTTGACATTACAAACAGACACTTCAATTTTATTTATTTGTATACATTTGTATAACACATAGCTTAACATGACGCCTATTGTTCCAGAACGGTTAGGCAGGGGTGTACCTATCCACCAAGAGCAGTGGTGGCCCAGTGGTATCGGCCCCGACTTACAAGTTATTGTTCGTAGGTTCGAAACAAGGCGGGCATTTTCCTTTGTGTAAATAATTTCATCACCACTGCTCTCAAAACGGTGAAAGAAAACATCGTGAAGAAACCGGAAATTCGAAGACATGTGACATCTACCAACCCGCACTGGGCCCGCGTGGTAGATGACAGCCAACTCCCTCTCGAAGAGCGGAGGTCTGTGTCCCAGCAGTGGGAACATTATAGGCTGATTATGCTATGTACTTATCCACCACATTTCGCCAGTTATGTTTGTATACTATAGTATTAATAATCTCTTTTGCTACTACACTAGTTACTGCTACAGTACCTATTTACATGGAATTCATCCGCCAGGATTCACATTCAACATCTCATATCCACAGAACTTCTATTCCTGTTTGCTCTAAAAATACAAACCGCACTAACACAACCACACCATGTAAACTACATATACAGTCTGCAAAACAATTGAGTAACAAGGCAGTTAGCAAAAACTCATTTTTGTACTGTTTTGGGAATATGCTCTAACGTTGTTATAGTGTTTTATGTTTAAAAGTGATTATATTTTGCCTACGTAGTTCAAGATGTTTTTGTCGACCGTACAGTCGGTAACAAAATCTTCAACCCCGATGTATCTATTGCCTGATATTTCGGTCCTTCGTCTACACAGGACAGACGGGCGACGTTTCGACTTGACGTCACAGAGCTTGATGTTTGCACAGATTGGTTCCTTGATAGAAGTTCTGTTAGGGATAAGTAGTTTTGTTGAAGAGATATTTTTAGGATTTAGACGGACAATGTTTTGGAAGATTGCCGGGTGGTATCATTCAAGTGGATTGATTCAAGGTATTTTGTGGATACATTCATGTATCCTTTTGTAATACTAAGTTCTTGGTTATCTATACATATAATAAAATGGTAGGAAACTCAAAACTGTACATTGAATATTTTTTTAAAAGAATACTTGGGGTGTGATCTACAATCGATACCGAAGTCAAAAAAATATTTTTTTGAATTTTTGTCTATTTGTCTGTATGTATGTCCGGGATAAACTCAAAAAGTACTGCATGGATTTACTTCTTTGGCACGAATATTATTAAGAAGTCGGGTCAACATATAGGCGTTCGTTCTCCGTACGTGATAGCGTGATAATATGTAATTATCACGCTATCACCTACGGGAAACGAGCAGTGAACCTTTATTTCTTCAACGCATTCTGTAACAACGTGTAGTCTAACGACACATATTTGAATGTTGTTATTATGTTAACCATGCTATAAGCTAGCTTCACACTATAAAAAACACGCAATATAATAATAACTAATACATAATATAAACTAATATATAATAGTAACTTAGGCCGATAAACATAATTAAATGAATATATGTAGTAATATATATATGTAACGGGACCCGCCTTAAGGTCATCTCGCTCCACAGACACACCATTGGGGCGGAAATTCTTAAGGGTTGTGGCTTTTTTTTTTTTTTTTTCCTAATTGGCAGCTCGTAGTTGTGACCACTAAGGTCCTGGCTACTTAACCGGGCAAACCTGTGGGTGCCTTAAGCTACTAACTTAAAGCCTCCAGCCAAGGGGAGAAAAATACTTAAAAATTAGGTGACCGCACGCTAAGGGCACCCCTGTGGGGTACGAACCTCGGCTTAGGGCGTCACTGAGGGGAGGGCAGCAAGATGGGACAGGCTGGATCTAAATTATATTATTATTAACTGGGGAATTTAAAACTACAGGCTCAGCTACGGCGCGGGCTGGCGCGTCGTCGAGCAAGGGTCGGGGGGGGAGGGTTGTGGCGTCGGCGAGGCAGTATTTATACGACGCATTCCTCTCTTACCTCATAACTTCCCATTCCAGTTCAAGCGCGTACAGTTCCCCGTGAGTGTTTGCTTCGCGATGACCATCAATAAGTCGCAGGGGCAGACACTGAGGGCAGCGGGTGTCGACCTCAGGACGAGCTGCTTCTCACACGGGCAGCTGTGCGTCGCTTGCTCCCGCGTCACCAGTCCTGACTCTCTTTACATTTTGGCTGCGGAGAGCCAAACCACTAATGTTGTTTATCGAGAAGTCCTATAAATACTTACATACAAAATAGCATATAAGTATTTATAGGACTTCTCCCCTATTCTGTATTCCTTATTTTCTCCATCTGCTTCAGTCACAACTTATGACTTAATTCAGCAGAATCACCATAAAGTCATTTATTCAAAGTAGGCTGAAAATCAGCACTTTTTGAAGGTCAATTTTATAAAAGACAGTCTCCCTCTGTTACTGCACTCTCTGTAGATATGAAATGTAAAGAAGAAACGGGTAAATTAATGTTATTTTAAAAGGTATAATCGTAGGTATTTTTGGTACTGTATAGCGTTCACGCAGACGACGTCGCGGGCACCAGCTAGTTATAAATATTCTTGTAATCATGTATCTTTTTTTTCTAATTAACATAGTCTCGTGTATTTGTTATGCCTCTTTCAGCTGTCGTAAGTTTTACTATTATACTTTCCCATAAGAAATTATACCATAATCTTATAATTAGTTTATGTTTTCCAACACCAATAGAAGAAATAAACATTCTAAATAAAAATATTTATTATTAGTCACATGTAGAAGACCGTTCTTATAATTATTATTACATAAAAGATCGCTGTATCGTACCAAGAAGGTGTACACTTTTTGTAAAGTAATTGAACCTTACTTCAAGTAAATGATGTTTAATAATATTCTATAGTAAATCAAAATAATTTAAAGTAAATAAAAAACTATTGCGTCCATAATCCAAAGTAATTTGGTATCCACAAAACTTTATTACACTTTGAGCCAGAAAAAGTAATCGCAAAGAAGATTATAATAATCCCTATACGAACCTAATAAAGACCAAAATTTTGGCCAAAGACAAGGGTACGACAATGACAAATTGGGTTTGCAGACACACAGTACCTATAGGAACAACTAGTTAATAGGTACAAGTGGCTGGTCTAGCTTACAAATCAGACAAACCTAATTACTATATCCATTTATCTAGACATTTTGGTTTAGGGTAATTAAGGGGTTGTGGTAGGGTGGTGGGGTGGGGGGGGATGTATAATAAATTGCGATAAAACAATTCGTTTGACAAATAGGATCAATAATTCGATAGTTTTGCTGAGGCATGGTGCAGAACTATGCAGTTGGGTTGGGCAGCGGTCGGAAAACTTCGTCAAGTCTCCTTGTCACCAATCCCGCAATGATTGACGACTAAGGTCTTCAACCAGTTCATCCTGCCCGTTATAATATACGGTGCCGAACCGAGGAAACTGACAGTTGGGCTGATCTACAATTTTAAGGCCGCTCAGCGCGCTATGTAGGAATCTTTGAAGGATAAAATCAGAAACGAAGTTATCCGGAAAAGAACCGGAGTTACCGACATAGCTTGCAGAGTAAGCAAGCTGAAGTGGCAGTGAGGTAGCCATATTTGTCAAAGGACCGATGGCCCGTGGAGCTGACGAGTTCTGGAGTGGTGACCGCGTATCGGCAAGCGTAGTGTGGGACGCCCCTCAGCTAGATGGGCCGACGTCCTGAAAAAGGTGGCTGGGACAGACTGGATGCGGAAGGCGGAGGACAGGTTGTTGTGGCAGCATTGGAGGGGCCTATATCCAGCAGTGAACTGCGATAGGCTGAGTTGCAACTGCGGTTGGTCGGTTGCGACGGTGCAGAATCGATGTGTAAGAAATTTAATGAGCTGGCCACAGCAGACATCATTTGCAGTTTTTTTTTTCGCCTGGTTCATTTACGAGGCGCTTCCCTGTACTACATAGGTAAGCTATATTTCTCTCATCAACTTCTAAAAAAAAAATCTTATGAAACACTTTTATTAAGAACAAAAAGAACACCATACATAATGAATGTACCTACTCAAAAAAAATCCCCGAAAATGCGACTGTCTTAAAAGCAAACCCATTTTACACTGAATAAAAAATAAACCGGCCATTCAAGGATTTTTCTCACAAAGAAATCTTAAAGAAACCTGAGCACAATGCTAAGTTATGAAGTCCCTCTATTTAAAGCTAACATTTCTATTATTTATCGCGGGCCGTTATCTTTTGAATTAATTCGGGGACCCACTTACTTTGGCCAGAAGTGGACTTTATCAGGCCCAAATTTAACTAAATTTGTTATTTTATGAGAGATTGCTTCTTTGCTTCATTTATGTGTTTATTTCTTTGTGTCTGTTATCTGAGTTTATACATTATTAGAGAGTTATAAGTTATGGTTTGTTATGACTCGGAATAATTGGAGGTGTTCAAAATACCTATTATATTTTGATTTATTTGGTTAGTCTGATTACGGCATACAGTTTACTGTACTTTGGGAATAATAAATAACTTAAGCATTGACTACAGATAAAATTCTACGATACTCGCACGCACACACACACAGTCGTATATAATAGGGATAGACAGAGAGAGAAAGAAACTGTGAATTTAATTTGTGTTTTAAATGCAGAGCCATTTAGTAGGTATAAGTTTTCAGAAGCTCTCCTAAAGTTGTCGCCATCTTCGGTTTTCATTTTAACCTCACTATTGACTTCAGCATGCGTAGTAGGTATGGCCGCTATAGAAACGGAAGAAACGGAAGGCAAAATGACAGAATGTAGAAAGATTTCTACGGCGTGATGTCAAAATTCAAGAAAAAAATACTTTTTGTTAAGAAAGTGATTTATCTTCTCTTCGTAGAGTAGAGATAGAAGTGTTCATGCTACGCATGCAGGACTCTCGAAAACCGTGAAAACTATCTCTCTCTTAGAGAGAGAGAGAAAGTCTCATGAAGTGGGTATAAGCATTTTTGGACGATTTCTACCAGTTGCTACCGCAAGCCGCGTTAGAGAACTTCTTTCCAATAACATATTACATAATATTACGCCTGTATGCCCGAAGAGTTTGGCAGAGATGCCCCCACATTTCGTCAGTTTTGTTTAAGTCCCATGTGGGAGGCGAGCCTATTGCCATCAACCGGGGACACTGACAAATTTCAGATGGAAACACCCAATAACACTTTGCCCGACCCGGGAATCGTACCCAGGACCTCGTGCTCAGCAGTAGCGTTTACGACCACTAGACTGACGAGGCAGTTCAAATAGTGTCTGTTTAATAATTACAGTTCAATAAGTTGGACAACGAAACCATCCAATTTACCATACAGGATTATTTTTATTGACTTAGAAGCCTTCACCATAGAGATAAATGTATGTTAATTTTAAAAACTACCTTTGTCCGTTATAGACTTTGAAACCATCCAACCGATGTGCCCCAAACCGGTTTCATTAGAAAGGCAATAATACGAAAATGGTTTTAAACCACCAAAACGGATAGCCTTTCATTAAAAAAAAGTTTTTTTTTCCAACAATTAAACAAATTGTAGTTATTTTTTTAGCGTAGTAGCACACGCCGGGTATCCGTTAGTATAAAATATAGGCTAGACGTAAAGTATCTTTGTATAAGACATAGCTTAGACTACCCAAACTAACTACGCATTTTCTCACTAGGCTTACCCCAAGATAATTATAAACACCAATTACAGTGACATCTAATTGCAATGCAGCTCTAATTATGGGGCCGCATTCAGCTGAGTTATCAGCTGTGAGCAGTGCGTCCGACCTTGTGTATTTAGCTTAGTATCCGAGTACCTACATGAGCTGTAGGTAGGTACCTATTTGATTGGTGATGAGAATGACAATGTTGGTAGGTAGGTTGGAGGATAACGTATTTTCAAAAGGATGCAGTGTATTAAAGTCTGTTAATAACACGTCCAAACAAGAAAAATCTTTTTTTTTTTTATGTCATTTTCGTCATGTCTGTCGAATGGTTACTATTATAGCTTCGGATTTCAGCTTGAAGTCTCAAAAATTACCCTGTTTATTTAGAGGCTAAGATTAGTTTAAAGATCATTAAATTTTGTGACAATAACTGTGTTTTAATTAAATGAAAGGACTGCACATGTTTTTCACACCTAAACCAATTTTTTACAAACCTGTAATTGTAAAAGATTGCCTTACTTAATAAAAGCTTTAAAGAATAATGTTGTATAATCAATGTGATTTTAATCTACACTTAGGAAAGGCATTAAAAAATACGTCTTTTACCCAAAACGGCTATTTAAAACAATTGCCGTGAACCCTCGTCCGAGCCAATGGATGACCTTGTTTCGTTACGCCAAATTGAACTTTGTTTCTATAAAAATAGGGAAGTTAATTGATAAGCAATTAAGTCGATAATTGGAAGCACGAGTGATGTTTTTCAGGGGATATAGTTAAAGATACATCGGTTTTAATTTTCTTATTTCGTTAGGAAAAACAGCTTTAAAAAACGTGAACGTTGGTTAATTCAATATCCCTTATATAGAAAGTATTAGAAGTAAGAATGGCACCATTATTCATAGGCAATATCAAAATAAAATTTGCTTGCACACTATCAATAAATCGTCATCAAAACTTTTCGCAAATAATATAGCATTCTATATTCTTTCACGCAAAATAGTCGTGTGCGTAAATAATAACCGTCGTAAAAAAAAACTGACAGTTCTGAAGCGTTATAACTTTTCAAGTTTGCTTTCAAACATAAATTTAGAACGTTTCCATAACAAAATATGCTCAGAATAAACATTCCGAATTTTATGAAATTCACGCGGAATGGGGCAGAAATATTGGTTTCACTGCTCACAAACTTTTTTTTTGTTTTGCTGTTTTCGCACCTATCTAAAACTATTCACAAGCTGCGCAGTTACGAAACGTAACAAGCGTTGTAGGTATAGATGGATGGATGGATGTTGTTGGGCCTGCCGCCGTGGCGGTGCAGCGCGTCTGGGTTGTTTGCTGAAGCGCGTACTGATGGTTTCCAGGCCATCATGCGCAAAAAACCAGCTTCCCTGCTGGCCCGTATACGGGGTAGCAACGACGGCATTCTGAAAGCTATAGCTGTACGTTTTGACTGTCCCTTTCAAAATCAGTGGGTCATGTCTTGTGTAGATGTGGCGAGTCATGGCAAATAAAAATGTAAAGAAATATGTACTAGGTTAAGGTTTCTATGGGTCTATGCCAACCAAAATAAAGTTTTTATTATTATTTATTACAGTCCGTATAATCCGTAAAATTATCACCGTGAAAACTCAGGTGAAGTGAGCATTCATTTTACCTGATGCTAGAGATTAACACTATTGACAGGTAACTTTAAACTCACTTCACATGAGTTTTTACGATGAGATTGAAGGAAATAGCACACATATCAAGTCAGAAAGGGATCGACACCGTATCAACTCGAGCCATTCAGTATTCTTTGTATGAAACTCCCTACGGCAACGCACTCTAATCGGAATAGTAACGTAATCGCCTCGCCTCGGGGTTGGCGAGCCGTAAGCGCGGCGTCGCCTAGCCGTAGTCGAGTCGACGTATCGGAGCTGCTGATCCGCTTTGGTTACGTGCTTACGTTAGGTTGACGCCTGTTTGACGGCGAGGCGAAAGGCGATACGGTGACGATCCCTTTCCGAGTCGATATGTGGGCTATGACCTTTATACCAAAAAGACCGGCTGGTATTATTGACTTTCTTGATGGAACATGTCCCAGTGAACCCTGCTACTGATTGATAATTGATAAATGATTGTATTTCTGTAAGTAGGTTTGTACTAACACTTTTACACGTCAATCATATTTTATTAACTAGATGAGGTCGGCGTTTCCTATCTGACTGCTCTGAGAAGAAAGGCCGAAGCAAACTCAGAGGTCACAGTCTCTTTTAAAGTTCAGATATAATCTTGGTCAGGTCATGTGAAGAACATGTAGATTAAGTATAGTATGTCTGTTGGGGAAAGAACCGCAAAGAATTAGTGGACTTGTCCGGTCAGTGCACGCATTTGTCAGTAATCGTGCAGCTCAACTCGGAACATAAGGAGTTCAACGATTCTTCACTACGAACGATTATGGTCACTAACGTTTATCACTTCCTACTAAGGTATAGATTTTTATGGAAGGAGAATCTTTGCAGTTCATAAAATAACATCACGATTGTATTCCTCTTCGTTGGATGGCAGTATTGTATAAGACAAGCCTACCTTTTTATTTTTCTCTTTTTAGTTGTGGTACCTACCCCAAGGGAAGTGGTATACCACTACTTGCTATTTAAATAACTGTGACAGGAAGTTATTATAACATCGTCAACAGACATTAGGAGGGGAAAAAGAAACCTATTATTGAAGCTGACTCAAAAACCACTCATTAGATAGGACCAATCTGGAAGTATATCCTTTAAAAAAAAAAAAACTAAGTGGGTTTATAAAATACGGAATTTTGCGGCAACAATTATTTAAAAAAAAAAAAAAACTGAATTGAGAACCTCCTACTTTTTTGAAGTCGGTTAAAATAGTTTTATTTGTCACCTAAACACGTTTATACACAAAGCTTCCACTTAGCATGAAGCAACTCCTGAAAGCCAGAACCACCAGGCATAGAGCTATTGCAAGACCACATTTCGCCAGTTATGTTTAAGGGGCTTACAAGAGTTAAAGCGCGGTCACTGTCGGATTGCATAGAAAAGAAAGAGACGCGATGACACAACGCTGGTAATTTATTGCAAAATATGTAGCAATTATGGATTTACAAAAAATCTATTCATTGGACTAAAATTTTATTTCAATCAACTTTGGATCTTACAATTAAACTAAATATTAATAGTATGTACATCTAAATACAAACAAATAAAATAAAAAAGAAAGAATGAAAAGAATCATAGGGCATCAAAATTTTCGTCCGCATCGCTGTCGACAGGAAAAGTGCCCAAAAGGCTGGCAGCATTGCCACGTTGTATGGCGATGCTAATTCTTTGGCCAAAAAATAGGCCAGCCCTCTGGTCACGTGAAGAGTCGACCAATCGCTTGGCGATGTCTCCAAAAACCAAGTGGGCACTCGGACCCCACGGCCCTAGTGTTTCAACCCCAAACGGCTCGAACATATAACACCCAATAAGATTCGAATATTTTCGCCGTTTGAGGTTTTCTGCACCTGCAGCGGCCGTTCCAGCACAGCCCGCCGTGCTAGGAAGATGGGATGGCGCAAGGGTGTCGACCCACGTTGCATCCCACACCAAAGGCCTGCCTAACTTCCAGGGCATTATGGTCATTCCATCTGGTCTCTTCCCAACGTCACGTGCCAAACCGTTGGGTTCTAAAACAGCTGGCACCCCGGCAGTGGCAAGAGCACGACGGATTATGTCATTAATGCAGGAGTGCCGTGCTATCCGGCCTGCGCTCTTACTGCAAGATAGGCCATGGTGTCCGAGGCAGTCGACAGCTTCACCGCACTGGCAGCGATGCGGAGCCCCGCAAGGAGCGCCCAGACGCAGACAAGTAGCGAGCCGGAAAGTAGTGTCACCTAACATAGTACCTATGTTGGGCGACGGTAGCGCCTGAAGCCAGGGGCCCGACTCCCATTCTCCCACAGCCAGCAGGCGGGCACGCTCAGCAGTATTGGAGGACGTATTGATAAGTTTATACCGTACCAACCTGCAGAGCGGCTCATCCCATTGTCTCTGGGAAGATGGGTTCACGGGCCGATCTGTATCTGGGCAAACCGCTGTCCAGGCGTTCACCGCATCAGTCAAGCACGGCACTTCAGAGTCAACCAGGGAGGGGGCTAAAATTTTCCTGGTTAACTTTTCGGTGCTGTGAACAGAGGACAGGAACGCCAGTAAGCTAATACTGGTAATTTTGCGGACGCCGAGGCCACCAAAACGGATGAGTAGTGTGGCTTGAATCCACGCTCGGTCGTCCAAGGCCACGTTTAAAATGGATGTTACTATGCTGCGAATAATTTGGTCAATTTTGTCCAAACAGATAGGGCTGCTTCCATAAAGGGGAGGAACGTAGAAAATATATAAAATTTGGAACAAAACAACAGTATCTAATCAGAGTGAATGCCGAATGTAAATTAATTTTGGAAAGTCTGTCCGAAATTTCGTTGAAGTTTTTGATTTTTTCGTCGATGAAAGGATAAAAGTTGTGTTCCAAAATTGGGGACCCTAGGAGGTGCAGTGAACTTTTTTCCATAATTTTGATTTGTGGGGCCTATTGCATTAAATTTCTCTATGGTCAATTCTCTGTCGGTAATGTCAGAAAGCTAAATTTCACATTTTGAGGGGTTAACATCCAAGCCAATAGATTTAAATTGCTGCTTCAGCAGTTGTAGGTCTTTCAAAACGGTGTCTACATCACCTCCTAGCGTTCCATCATCTAAATACCACACGTTAAATTTTGAATTTAGTTTTTGGATAATTGGATGAATAGCCAAGCTGAAAATGACTGGCCCGAGAGGGTCACCTTGTTGGCATCCTACTGCAAATTCCAAAACATTGTCCTTGTATAATAATTTGGAAGGGTACCTGTAACATTGCCACAAAAAACCATAAATTTCGGGTAGTTCCTTTTTGACTTCAGCCAACATTGGACTAAAAAATTAAAACACTTGCGTTAGTATGTTGCTTGTAGAATAATTTGACAAAAAATCTGAAAGTTTGCATGTATATTAGTATGGTTTCTAATCGATAAAAAAAATATGTGGTATCTTCGTGATTTTTTTCTATCATATCAAGTTAATTGTATTATATTTTCAACACACTATCTAACTAGCATATATCCTGCAGAATATCATATATTTTTCTGATTTTGGTTACTGCAGTGGATCATATATTTTTAGGCATTATAAATTTGTGTTTAGGTCATGTAGTCCCCTTAAGTCCCCCGTAATAGATATGGAGTGAGTCAACTCGGGCACTGATTACAAGCATATTCTGTTGTGAAAGATAGAATCCAAAAAACCTTCTAAAACTGTCTGCCCAATGAGAATAGCGGCAAGTCCATTCGATAGAAGAGCACCTTTCATTTGTGGATACGAGCCAAAGCCATGAAATTCGAATGGGAATTCCTGTTGTTAGTTTAAGCTTCGCCCTGGCACTCTTCCGTGGTTTTGAGAATGATATATTGTAATTACGGATGACGGTATCTGTGTATCTAGGAGATGAGTAACCTCTACGAATGATGTGCTTTAGTTTTGGTGGTAAATTTTTCGCCATAGCGCTTTCTTGGCTAAAATTTACTCAAACTCAAAGAATTTATTTCAAATAAACCAATTACAGCCACTTTTGAATTGCCAAGGGGTCGGTCAGTCAGAAAGAAGAAGCATTTGCCCATTCCAAAGCGTAGTAGGTACCAATGGAGAAGAACGGGCAAGAAACTCCATGGACACACTTTTAAATCAAAATATGGTTACAATATATTGGTGACATCGTTAATGTTGAAATTATGCATGTGAGAACGATGCAGAACGTTAAAAGCGTCCGTAATAAAAAGACAAAAACAATTCAAATATTAAATTAAATTAAAATAAGCCGTGGCAGCTAAGAAATAACCAGTTCCTTTAAGCCATATGTGTTATGTAAAGTTGGGCGAATTAATTCTCCTGCCAAATGATAGGTTCACGAATAAGTCACACCAAATCGCTGTTATAGTGGGTTTCTTCAGGTGATTTAGAAATATAGTCCTGCAGAGGGCCTGTGGCAGCTTCACGTCTGCAAATACTAAAATACTGCAATCAACAAAAGCGTTCATTGAGAAGTGTTCCATGAAGATAATTTTGTAGATGTAGCTTTTGGGTAATAATAATAATAATTCAATTTATTACAAGTAACCATAACTCATTTGTTAGTAATAACTTGTCCTATGTTAGTAAAATAAAATATTAAGATAATTTCATCTGAATCCTAAAAACAAATAACAAATTACAAAATACACAGCGGCAGCACTGTCCAACGCTTCACCACGGTTGCACCATTCCATAGAAAATGGCGCAGCAGCGACTCACTTACGGGCAGTCCAGCCTGCTCGAAATTAGAGATAAGATACTGTTGTTGCCGCCCCACACCCCACGCACCAGGGACGCAAAGCGCTTACGCATTGTGGCAAAGAAACAATCCACATGTGCGTCCGCGAACATCCCTGATGCACTGCAGTAGCGGGGCAGCCTCAACAGCACCCTGAACGTGTTGTTGTATTGTACGTGGAGGGCACTGTATTAAGGGAACTCTATGACCTAAACGAAAATTTATAATGCCTAAAAATATATGATCCACTGCAGTAATCAAAATCAGAAAAATATATGATATTCTTCTGGATATATGCTAGTTTGATAGTGTGTTGAATACATAGTACAATTAATTTGATATGATAGAAACAAATCACGAAGATACCTCTAAAAATATATTTTAACGATTAAAAACCATACTAATATACATGCAAACATTCATATTTTTTGTCAGATTATTCTACAAGTAATATACTAACGTAATAGTGTTTTAATTTTTTAGTTCAATGAATAGATTTTTTGTAAATCCATAATTGCTTCATATTTTGCAATAACTTATCAGCGTTGTGTCATCGCGCGTCTCTTTCTTTTCTATGCAATCATACAGTGACCGCGCTTTAGCTCTTGTAAACCTCTTAAGCAAACGAATTATATTTTTGCAAAATCTACATTGCTTGTATCACGTTAAGCCAGTATTTTTTCTCAAATTTTAAGTTTGTCCCAAGCTGAAACTTTCTCAAATACGCGGCTGCTTCCAGCTTTAATTTTATTTCACCTTATTTAACTTAATCAGGTATCATAACAAAAGTTTCTCCTATTAATTCAGCACACGCAAGGCCGTTTTCAGGACATTAATATCGGTAAGCAGTAACTTGTATTCAGAGGAGAATACGCTAATTACAAACTAATCAGTCCTGAGCTTGCGTTGGTAAACATCACTATGCTAATACATTACCTGGGTATTAGAGAGTTCTGAATTAATTGGTTTTTGTAATTACTAAAAGAAATCTGCAAGGTTTTTTTGAACGCAGACTAGTGTTCTTTGGAGTGAATTGTTATAAATTATTGTGTCAACCATGAAACGTATACCTACAGGAATTAAAAAGACCCATCATAAACCGTTATATTCGCATTAAAATAAGTAACAGTGAGCAAAAAATATTGCTTGGAAACGTCTTTTATTTTTGGTGTTTAAAATCGCAGCGCGCAATGCTACGCATTAAAGCTAAGTTCTAACATTTAAAACAGATTTTCTTGAAAAAAGTTGGAACCTTCAATATCTCCGTAGCCAGAAGGTTCCCTATCCAGTACAAAAACATAATCACAATGACGGGGAGAACAAATGACTCTCGGCTTTGTTAAGCGTCCCATCCGCTATCTACAGTTCAGTATAATTTAGATTTACAATGACTGCTACAGTGAAAAACCATGACTAAGGCTTATTTTCACCGCCAAATACCAAACACGTTTAGTGATGAACGAGTTTAAAACATAATTCTGTTTATATCAAACGTTTAAAGAGACCGAATTATGTTTAAAATTCGTTTAACGCTAAACGTGTTTAGTGACTGGCAGTGCGAGTGGGTCTTAGTTACTTCGAAGTACACTGTGGGCCATCGTATGCCCATTCATATTAAAGGAAACAAGGTAAGATATGTAGTACCTTAATTTTTACGACCGAAACGTCGAATATAGTGTGACGTTAAATTAATTCCCACCACCCTGTAATAACCTTTATTATAGCGAATAAAGGGATCATTTATTCATTGTATCGGCTCCAAAGATATCTAGCCTTCATTATCTACTGACAGCTTAAAACATACAACAATTTTGTATATAGACCACTTTTTATTGTAATTATGTATAGTGTTAATTTATTTTGATACATTTTGGTTATTAGATCAATAAACTATTTACTAATTCATCTTTTTAGTTAAATCTCGCTCGGTTCCTATAAACAAAAACGAATCGTTTCGCTTACCAATGGTAGCATTTTTATTGCCAAACTGGGCATATAAATAGATTCGTAAGCAAATTTTACTTGTGGTAGCTGCTGCCATATGGGAGGATCTACTATGTCTGGCATTTGTTTCATTATTGGTAAAGATACAAGAGTTTTAGTTTTAACCAATAACGGTCCGTAAATAATAGGAATCAGCCATTAGTCGCCTTCTAGGCATTAAAGTGTGGAGGATTAGTCTATTTCTTTGCCAAAGGGCATAGTATCAATTAGCACACACTCAAATTTCACGTAAGGCCTGTTACACAGTGTCAGGATGAGTACTATCTTGAGATAAATTTAAAAAACAAAACAGGCATTAGATGTATGCAAATTCATCATCTGCCCAGCCCTTGCCCAGTTATGTCGAAGTCGAGTTCCAGTCTAAACAAGTGCAGGCGAATACTTCCTAGTATTTTACATGAAGCAACTGTAAGTATGATTATTAGCTTAAACTTATCCCGAGCTCGTAAATCCCTTCGTCAGATGAAAAACTCCACGAGAGTCCTTTCAAAAAACCCGAGATAAACACTTGTCTACTCTAAGACACATTTGTATAGACGGCCCTAATTCTAAACTTGATGTGCCGACAAGAATCAGGATCGGTACAAAAATCTTTCTCCGGAATGTGGACAAGGCTTTACAGCGATGACGTCACCGCTAGTAACTCGACTATCTAACTATATACGGTGTCTGATGTCAAGTTCGCAAGCCGACCCTTACACGTAATTAACTGAGCCAAATTGGCTATACTATCCGTACTTAAAGTGATAAAGAGTTCTGTGATTATTATATTAAACTAGCTTTTGCCGTTGGCTTCGCTTGCGTTAGTTTAAAATTTGACAATCAATTCGGGTTAAAATTCAAGTCGAAAAACACGTGGCGCCATCTATTATCATAAGAACGTTATTGTAGTTTTCCTAGGGAACAGTACTTTTTTTCGGGATGAAAGGTACCCTATGTCCGTTTCTGTACACCTGACAACATATATGCAAAAAATCAGGATGATCGGTTCAGTGGTTTAGGCGTGAAAAGGTAACAAACAAACAAACAAACTTACTTTTGCATTTATAATATTAGTTAGGATTATGATGGTGTATGTTGTTGTGATTATGGGTGAATGAGCAATGTTATTGTGCTTGTTTACATCTATTAATGGTTTGGGTAGACTAGTCTCATCTTTCTGACCAAAATAAAAATCATTTGCATCACGATTTGAACGTCCAAATAACATAAGGCAGTCTCATAAAACGCCCGCGCTTCTCCACTTCTTAATGTGTCATCTGGGAAGAGGAAGTGGCGCAACAAATTCCCCAGCAGCACAGCTGTCTGTTAAGTTAGTAGAACTTGATTCTAAACAATAGTATGCATGTAATAGTATGTGATAGATCCTCTTCTCCTTCCATCTTCCTAACCCCTTTTCTTTCCTTCTTTCTTCTAGTCCTTCTTTGGATCTACTTTCAGTCTAATCAGATAATTTTGAATATCAGTCTGTATTTCAGACGGAGCTATCAACACAACAAGTCTGTAGTGGCATTTACATCACCACATGCGAGATACGCGTCACATTGACGTCACGCAAAATCCTGCATCGCGCAAGCAGAGTTTACCGCGCAACTAGCATAATAATATACACAACGTCCCGACATCAAACGTCGGGCAGTTGCCCACCAGACACGACACCCGTCTGGTCGGAGGATCCTCCCTAGAGTACGAGTGAGCTTTACACCCTGCTCATCGTACCTCTATAAGTCTCAAGTACCTTGTTGTGTCTTTACACCCACAACCCATTTATAGGTTGTCATAATTTCAGACTTCTGAGTAATCATAAATGTTTTCGTGCATATTCTTATGATGCCAGGACCGATATGGTAGTTGAACGTGCTTTCCAATATACAGAAAATTATTGACACAATTAAGGCCAGAGTGGTAATTGCGTAAACACACTAACAGTAGGAATGGCTTTCATTTTGACAGTTCAACAACATTCATTGATTGATAGTGTGTATCGCAATTATGATGCTGATCGTGGAAAGTCCACAATTTGACCAATTTGAAAGTTATGGGAAATCTTTTTCATTCCACTGTAGATTTTTAATCCTGAAACTTTTAAATAGGGTCTACTGTACTGCAATTTTCCTCTATGAATCAACGGCATCAAATTAGCTTCTTATACTGGACTAGGATATGACAGAAAATTTCTTAGTTCACAGTACACAGATTGTTAATTCATAATTACTTATGCACTCAATAACATACGTATAATCAAATCACACACACTTTTTTCCCTATAAAGTTTTGAAAATGTACCTTTTTTATAATAACAATGTTAACGAAACGAAGGAGCCAGGATCTCACAACAAAGGAAATCCTAATGTGAGGTCTAGGAAATCCATTGTATGTAATATTAGCCAAATTTTATTTATTCTTAACTACAATAACCGCACCATTTCTCGTTATTGCACCATTAATCCTCTTTTCAGTATCGTCCACATTACAGAAACTCAAATTTGACAACATTACGTTCACAACCCTGCCCAATTCCGAGCAGCACAGCCTGCATTACGGAAGCAAATCATTCGTAATTCGGTCCCACCAAACAGCTTAGTACGATTTGTAGGAATGCTCTTAATTGAAATCCAGATGCGATGAGCTGACAATTGTTGGGATTTACAATACCACGACAAGTTCCATTGGATAGTGGGATCGTATGCTATTTAATATACAGGGTGTAAAAATACCCATCACATAGCCGTCAACTACGCATTCTGTACATCAAACTAAGTAACATTACACAAATATAATTGCTAGGAAACGACTTTTTTTTTATGCGAAAATTTACTGTTTGCGGTAGTGTGCAACGTAACACACGCAACACATTATGCTTATGGGTGCATGCAACGGTTCAGGGGTCGTAGGGGTATTTCACGTTGTGTTATAACATTAAAAACTTGTTTTCGCAAAAAACGTCAGTAAAAGTTGGAATTTTGACCTTCAATATCTCCGTAACCAGAAGGTTCCCAGGTAAAATCCAGTACAAAAAAAATATTACAATGACGGGGAGTACAATTGACTCTCGGCTTCGTTAAGTGTCTTTTTACACCCGTCATTGTCAACATCGATCACTTATAAAATTGTCAACTATCGTTTGAAATGATCAGATAGTCTGTTAAAATTTCGGCTGGAACAGCTAACATCAGATCATCAGCTACTGATTAGAAACTAATGTTTTCAGAGACTAGTGAAACTGAATGACTTTTTAAATGTACATGAATGCATATTATGTCTCTGAAAATGTACGTGTGTGTAAGTGTGTGTGTGTGTGCATGTGTGTCTCTTGTGTGTGTGTATGTGTTGCGTCTCTGTATGTGTGTATGCTATTCTATTCTATTAAAGTCAAAGTCAAAGTGAAATCATTTATTTCAAATAGGCACATAAAAGGCACTTTTGAACGTCAAAATTTACAAAAAAATAGTTTTGATTCTATTCTATGTACAGTTAAGGTTCTGCCAATCTTATTAATATACTGAACCATGAAGTACCCACCAGCGGTGGGGTCCGAGTGGTCTATTCAATGAAATCACCAAACGGCTGGTGGACACTTTACGTGACCCAATGGCTAGTTTTTACTTTGTCCAGAGGCCATTGCCATACAATGTGGTAAAGCCATCAGTCTCTGGGGTACATTGCCAGTCGACAGCGATGCGGAGGAATTTTTCGACGCCATATTTAAGTTCGTTAATAGTTTTAGTTAAGTTATGCTATTCTATTAGTATTTTTATTTATTAATTAGTTATAAGTTGTTATTTATGTACATTTCATTTTAATTCTGAATAAACCATGGAGTGATATTATGTACCATAGCAAACCTTTGAAGATTCCTCGGTTACGGTAGCTACGTTTGGATTTCTGCTAGAAACGGCAATAGATTTGTCCTGATCACAGCCATGGTGTTATTTATCGCAGTTCGCAAACTGTTGTCGTATACATTTATTTTCAGGAACATATACATGATATCCTAAATTGAATCCGAGTTATCAGTGAGAATGTTGAGCTTATAATAAATTTGGGTGGCGTTTAAATCACAACAGATTTCGGAAGCATCAGGACGTTCGGTGCAATTCATTAAATGGACCAATGTGTCTGAATGTGCTTGATATATAACCAAAGGACTGTTTTGTGTGTGGTCTCTGTGAAGGAAGAAAGCGGTATAATAGGTAATCTTATTATCTGTAGAACATACAATGATCATGTGTGAGGACACAATTTATAAAGAAGCAGCATGCGCAGCATAACCACCTCTATCTCAACTCTACGAAGAAAAGACCTAGACTAGAGTTAAGAGCAAACCCATCCCCAATAAAAATAAAAATAAAAACTTTCTGAACAAAGAGTCATTCTTTTCTTGGATTTTGACATCGCACCGTAGAAATATTTCTACAATCTGCCATTTTGTCAATCGTTGTCCTTTTTTTTTTATTAAAACTTTGCCCCACACTAGGAATTTCTCCTGTATTTTGGGTGTGTTTACAAACATTTAAACTCACATACACAAGCAGCCAGACCCGGAACAACTAATTGTAGGTCATACAAATATTTGTTCTGTGCGGGAATCGAACCCGCGACACGCAGCGCAGCAGTCAATCGCTTAACCACTGCGCCAACCGTGCCGTCGTTTCTATGGTGGTCATGCTACGCATGCTGGAAAAGGGATGAATAGAGGCTACCGTGAGGCTCAACTAACGAAGCAATTAAAATCCCAATCAATAGCCTCGTTGATCTAGTGGTCACAAACGCTACTGCTGAGAGTGAGGTCCTGGGTTCGATTCCCGGGTCGGGCAAAGTGATATTAGGTTTTTCCATCAGGAATTTCTTAGCAGCAGCCCGGAGTCTTGAATTTTGACCGTTTGATTGCAATAGGCTCCCCATGTAATAGGGGGAGCCTATTGCAATCAAACGGACAAAATTCAAGACTCCCATGGGACTTAAACATATCTGGCGAAATGTGGGTGTACTCTAAGTACACCTCTGCGTTACCCGTCGGGAAATACATGCAGGCGTGATTATAAGATGTTATGTATAACACGAGTGTCAGGATTCCAAAGATCCTCTCCACGTTCAGTCACAAAAGTAACAAGATTCTTGAAATTAAATTATAACCAATCTGTCATTCGGTTCCTTCTCCTTGGAAATCAAACCTTTCTCATTACTATTATCTGGTTTATATTGCCCTGTTGGCTAAGTCTGAGTAATCTTCTAGCCCATTACCAAGAATGAGCAAAGCTTCTGAATTAACATTAGGGTGCCAAATGGGACTACAGGTCTTAGCGTCTAAGATCGTTAAACTACATATTATAGTACTAGTTATCGAAATCCTTGGCTTCAGCCAAAGGTACTATACATATAATTCCAATGTATAATGTCTTAGCGATAGTTGACTGTTTTTGACCTTATTTGGTACTCATTGACCTGGTATGTTTAGGTTTAAGGTCATTTAACATTGCAAGTGTCATTTTTTGTATCATTTTAATTATTATATTACTTTTTTTCTCTCTATTTGAATATTGACGTAGAAAACTTATTGTTTATTTTTATTTAATTTATTTTTTCTTCTTGACATGTATGTCTTATCTTATTTTTATTTTTGACAAAATCAATTAATATTGTTTGTATAATGTAATTATGTTATCAATTTTAATATCAATGACATCCATGAATATTTGTACGCCTTCTGGTATAACATAGCGCGCTTGTAATTATTTTTTTGACAACTTTTTTATGGTACCTATGTCAGCAAATGATTATATGATTATGATTATGATTATAAGAGAGACTCGTGGCTAAATGCAAACAGCTGCATGGGTTAATTGAAGGTTACACTAGAAAGAAAGAAATAAAATACGTTTATTTGCGGTAAACATGGCGCAGAAAAAACACACAAATACAAAAAAGAACGAGTCGGGGGAAAATATGCGTCACATCCACGCAAAACGGCAATCGCTCAGCATAATGCTACGACCCTATGCGAGACAGAGCCCCAGCGCTAGATTTCAGTGACAGCCGGCGTTGACGTGATGACGTCAACTAGTGCAGCATACGAAAATATATAAATAACAAAACAAAAAATAAGATATAAAATAAATACACTATACCTAGTTTTAAATGTTGTTCACTACGCTTGCCGAGGTCGTTTCGCATGTTCGTGGATGTGTGACCATCCATTACATGTGGAGACCCCTAAAAATAAACAATTTACACTATGAATTCGAATTCAGATTGCCTTGTTGGTTTAGGCAGAGGTGTACCTATAGTACACCCACATACCCCCCCCCCCCCCCACCCCCCCTGCAACCCTTTGGGGAATACAGGCGTGATGTTATGATGTTATGTTAAGTGTTGTTGGTTTAGCGGCCGCAAGCGCACCGCTGAGCATGAGGTCCTGGGTTCGATTCCCAGATCGGGTAAAGTGTTATTGGATGTTTCCATCAGGAATTTCTCAGTAGCAGCTTGAAGCCTGGATTTGTGCCCGGTTGATGGCAATAGGCTCGCCTCCTATTACATGGGACTTAAATATTTAACTGGCGAAATGTGGGTTTAGGTATAGGTACACTTCTGCCTTTCCCTTCGAGGATTATAGGCTGTTATGTATGGATTCAGAAAACCTTTTGCAAATGAAAGACACAAAAAAAACAACAGACTTTTTTTAGAAGTCGTTTGTTTTTTTAACCGACTTCAAAAAAAGGAGGAGGTTCTCAATTCGACTGTACGTTTTTTTTTTTTTGTTAAAAAGTTGTTATTTTTGACTTTTTAGTTGCGGTAACCTTTTTTTTTTTTTAATCCTGTGGAAATCCTCATGGATGTCCTCCACCCTGGGGTGGGTAGAGGGGTCTGTCAGACTCTTACTGACTAAAACGGTGACCACACGGTGTTCTTCTGCTACCTTTAGCCGGGTGCTGGAGTGCTTGCGAATTTCATCACGCTCCCCCGGCCAGGTGTGGGCTCGCATGGATTCATGCGGACCCCGTCACCTTCAACAGCTGTATGCGGCTGCAATTCCTCTAGAGAGAGGCGCGCGCGGAACACGGCGCACCACCGTCTCGGGCCTTTCACTGTTCAGGCAACAGACTCCCCAAGTCTGTTGCCTGCAGGCCTCACCCTACGGCGGCCGGAGATCGTTACGCGCCCTCCGGCGCCCGGTGCGTCTGCTACGGATTGGAAGGGAGGTTGAATCGTCTCTCTCCCTTTCCGCCGCCTCCTTTGCGACCATCACTTCCTCACAGAAGGCGGCGACGGCGTACCACGCGCTCTCACTTCCGACCATGGACTGGACCATGTCCGGAAGCGAGAGAGTATCCGCGGCTCCAACCGCCGCGACGAGGTCACAGCGCTGCACTGCCCAAGCAGGGCATTCCTCAAGGGTGTGCTTCGTCGTGTCGTTGAGTCAGTCGCAATGGTGGCATCGGGGTGTCGGTTCCCGGCCTATGCGGCACAAGTACTTTCCGTAGCACCCATGTCCGGACAATACCTATGTCAGCCGGAAAGTAAGGGCGCCATGCCGTCTCTCCAGCCACTCCCTCATAAAAGGCCTTACCGCTTCTATAGTGACATGCCCTGCGCTGGGTTGCGCAAGTCGCTGCTGCCACTCCACCACTAGGGTCTGGTGGAGCTCAGCCCTGTACACTTTGACGTGACGAGGCATCAGGTGCTCGTCCCGCTCCGGCGCGTCCCGGCACCACCGATATAGTGACGCTAGGATTTCGGCGTGAAGATCCCAGGGTGGCGATCCGGCCAAGAGGCTTGCCGCCTCGAAGGAGACCGTACGGAATCCTCTTATCACCCTGACGGCCATTGCACTCTGTGGTCTTCTCAGTATTGCAATGTTGCGGGCCGTCAGGTTATCCGCCCATACAGGTGCTCCATAGAGCGCCATGGACCGTACGATCCCGACATAGAGCCTCCGGCAGGGGGTATTTGGCCCCCCTAGATTAGGCAGCAAACGCGAGAGTGCATTCGCGGTGTATTCGTATACCACTAATTGATCTGTAAATAACAGTGATAGGAAATTATCAAAACATCATCAATATAAACCAAGTGGAGAAATATGCAGTATTAAGGATAACTCAAAAACTACTGGTCAAAACTTGATCAAATTTAAATGAGACCACATGTAAAGTACCAGCTATCAAATAAAAAAGAATCATCCAAATCGGTTAACCCAGAAAAAAGTTCTGAGCTAACACGCATAAAAAACATGCAGTCGAATTGAGAACGTCCTCCTTTTATTGAAGATGATTAAAAATAAATAAACCAAGTGCTGATGATCAACATTACACTATTAACTTATAACTTGTACCAGCAATCACGTAGTGATTTGTAGCTGGAAACGCACAGTGATCGCTTGATTCACTCGCGCCTGTTAATTATTAAAAGCAATTACTGAATACCGTACTTTGTTTTATTTTCCAATTGTTTTCCCAACGTTTATTGCTCCTGGGTAAAATAGAAAGGCATGTGCGGTATTTTTTGGTGTTAAGGCTGAAGTGATGTGTGCTAGATTTCTTTGTAGCTTTTAGGGTTTAGTAACGAATATTTGTTTTTTCGTCTTAACCTGTGACGTAACTAGTTGATATAATAATAATAATAATAATAATTTTCTTTATTCCTGAATATGAGACAACCATACAGAGTAACTTAATAATAAGCCCATAATAGACAAAAAATAAAACGTTTGAAGTTATTTTGACAATATTTAGGTAGATCAACCGGTAGATATGGCTATGAATGGCTGTTAAGAGGCTTACAAGAGCTAAAGCGTGGTCACTGTCGAATTGCATAGAAAAGAAAGAGACGCGCGATGACACAACGCTGGTAATTTATTGCAAAATATGAATCAATTATGGATTTACAAAAAATCTATTCATTGGACTAAAAAATTAAAACACTATTACGTTAGTATGTTACTTGTAGAATAATCTGACAAAACAACTGAATGTTTGCATGTATATTAGTATGGTGTATAATCGTTAAAATATTTTTTTAGAGGTATCTTCGTGATATTTTCTATCATATCAAGTTAATTGTATTATGTTTTCAACACACTATCTAACCAGATAGATAGATATATCCAGAAGAATATCATATATTTTTCTGATTTTGGTTACTGCAGTGGATCATATATTTTTAGGCATTATAAACATGCGTTTAGGTCATGTAGTCCCCTTAACTTAAGTTAGTAACCGTTGATGATGTTTTTTTTAAATAAAATGATTAAAATACTCGATCGCCTATTAGAATATCTTCCATTCTTCAGAATTGATTGAAGGCATTTTAATGATCAAGCTTGCGTAGCGAGTTTAGAGTTATATTATACACGTAATCATCATATATTAGGAACAAACATACGTTATCTTTCAAATAATTATCTCAGCAATCTTCACTAAATGCCAACAAACCTGTCGAATTTTCAATTTCAGGCCTAAAACACAGACGCATCACTTCCAAATCAAACATATCCAAACTGAATTCAAATAAGTCAAGCAAATACAGTATCAGTAGGAACATGAAGCGCATAGCACAGTATCTATTACCTGTACAATGTAGATTAGTTCACAGGAAGAATTATGTAGACCGGCTATGTATTACTGCCATGAAAATTTAAACGTTCAAATGTTTTTTAAGTGGGTGATGAATTTTAAACCGTCTGCGAGCTCTTTTCGCTTGGATGTGGCTGAAGTTCTGCTACAAAGTGGTAGAAAGGTCTTTGCTATAGAAATAATGAGTAGATAGGTACTAAGTATTGTTAGTAGTTGTCGTTTTTAACCGACTTCACAAAAAGGAGGAGGTTCTCAATTCGTCTGTATGTTTTTTTTTTATGTGTGTTGGCTCATAACTTTTTTCTGGCTAAACTGATTTGGATGATTCTTTTTTTATTTGATAGCTGGTGCTTCACATGTAGTCTCATTTAAATTTGATCAAGGTCTGATCAGTAGTTTTAGAGTTATCCTTAATACTGCATACTTTTTCCACTTAGTTTATATTGATGATGTGTTAATAATTTCCTGTCACTGTTATTTACATACCAAGTAGTGGTATACGAATTTGTATGGGGTAGGTACCGCAAGTAAAAAGTGAAAAATTTAAACTTTTTTACAAAAAAACAATCGACTTCCAAAAAAAAACACTAAAAGACGTGAAAAATAACTTTAATTTCGGAAGTCGGTGGCCAAAAACAAATACAAAATCAAAGACACCGACTTCTGAAATTAAAGTTATTTTTCACGTCTTTTAGTGTTTTTTTTCAAAGTCGGTTGTTTTTTTGTAAAAAAGTTTTTTATAAGCCCAACTTATACAGGGTCAAATTAAATCAGCTATCGAAACTCCACAGACGTGATGAGTATATTAACACAAAAATTTAAAAAAATTAAAATTTAAATTTAAAATTAATCAAAAAAAAAAAAAATTTTTTTTTGACAAAAAATTTTTTTTTTTTTTTGTTGACGGGGTGGAAATCCTCATGGATGTCCTCCGCCCTGGGGCGGGCGGAGGGGTCTGTCAGACTTCTACTGACTAAAACCACCCCGTGTTCCCTCGCACACTTGCACCGGGGGCTACGGAGACACTTAAGCACTCTTCAACGCAGCCCCCGACTGGTGCCGGCCCGCCTTTGCGGGCCCCGTCTAGTCAAACGGGGGGAGGTACCTAACCTAACCTATTAGTCACTTACCATCATTTTGTATGTTCACCTGTGGTTCAGTGTTTCTACTCCTTAGACATGAAGTCACGTTATAATCGATGTTCATGAAGTTCTGAAGAGTAGGTACTAACACCATTTTGAATTGTCTGATTCTTTGAAAGGAGTAAGAAAAAATTTATTGGGTGAAAAGGTTATGAAGAGTACTTAGGTGTCCTACGCTTTGATTTAGGCAAGGAAACATGATTGCTGGTTTCAAGTTGTCAACCAATAACAAAGCTGGGAGAAAAACAAAAGACGCTCTATCATAATAAATGATTTTATTTCTGTAAGTAGGTTTGTTTAAACACTTTTACACGTCAATCATATTATTTTAATTAAAACTAGATGGGATCGGCGTTTCCTATCTGACTACTCTGAGAAGAAAGGCCGAAACAAACTCTGAGGTCACAGTCTCTTTTAAAGTCCAAACATAATCTTGGTCAGATCATGGTGAAGACCACGTAGATTTGTGTCTGAAATGGTATTTTGAGGAAAAAACTACACAGATTGAGTAGACCTGTCCAGCTAGTGTACGAACTTGTCAGTAATCGTGCAGCTCAACTCAGAACTTAAGGAAGTCTACATACTTGTGCATAAATAGTACCGTTTAGTGGGCGTCAAAGTGGCGCCGTACTGGTTAGACGGCCTTACGCGGCCTGTTTACATAACCACAGACTATCTGTTTGCTTTCAATTCGTCGTATATGCATAGTTTATAGTTAATGTTACATCAGTATGTTGATACAGGACGTGCTTTGACTACAAATTCAGTGTTAATAGGCTTTCGGTTTGAAAATATTTGTAAAGCAACATACTGAAACTTCCTGTGTTTCAGTAAAATGCTAACTCTCGAGGGTGGCAGGGAAATCGACGCGCAATCTGTTACCATGGATTTAGTATATAATTCTGAACGCCCCTACGTTTTAATTTTTTGTAGGTTTTTAATAGAACAATTGGCTGTTCCATACATTCTGACCGCATTTTTCTATGAAACAGCTGTTTTTTTTTTTGATAACCGATGATTTTTTTCTACACTAGGGGGTCTAGAATCATATGTTGAATTCATGGTTTCCGTTTGCGCGTCCATGTCTTTGCCACCCTGGTTAAATGATTGCTAAAAAAGTAAGTCTCAAGCATCATAGTTGTGCACGTGTGGTCCAGTGTTCGATCGCGGGTCGGGCAAAGTTTAATTGAGTTATCCCATTTAATTAGGATGTTCTCCAACTTTTTGGAACCACATTTACAAACTTATAATAATACTAGCCTATTATTATTGTCCCACTGCAAGGGGAAAAGCCTCTTCTCATACAGACAAGGCACGAGTATTGATCACCTCTCTCAGGACGGGTTGGCGATTTCAGACTGACATTAACTATAAGTCCACGTTTCCTCACGATGTTCTTCCTTTCCCATTTTTAGTAATGCTGAAAATTGTGATATATCTTACGTCTGGATGACGTAATAAAACACGGGCACACGGTTAGATCGTATATTGCGGACTGCCGGCAGCGGCCGGCGCCTGACCTACCTACCTTACATATAATTCTCGATATACCTACATTACATCCCTCCAACACTAATTAACAACAAAGCTGACTAACCTAATTACAACAACTTAATACTACACATACTTATACTTTATACTTAATGATAACATTTCACAACTTAATAGGTACTTAATGATAAAAATTGCAAGCTAACAAATGATCATTCTTAAACCAAGGGCCTAGCTGTCTCACAAAGTTATAATATACTTGCCAATCCTAGATTGAGAAACAGGCACTTTGTCTCGTAACATAACCAACCTCCTTATCTAAACTTCTTAACTAAATCCTTAACTAAATCTTATAATTGACATCTTTATCTAACCTACATTTCCTAATGGGGCGAGACTGGGGTGGTACAGGCATGGACGGCGGTGTCGAGAACTCTTCTGCTACTTTATCTCGGTCGGTCTGTTCGCCTTCCTGAGGCGGTGACGACACAGGCTCCCGCGCAGGCGACGACGACGCCACCGAGGCCTCCGGCCGCTCGAACTGGCCTTCGAGGGGCGATGTTGGTGCTACCCTAGGAGCTGGAGTTTCCGGTGAACGTGAAAACTCTGTGGGGACTATCAAAGAACTCCTCATCCTACGCCTAAGCTGATCGATGTGTCTATGCACCTGTTTACCGTTACTATCTAGTACCTTATAGCTGCTTGGCCCTGACGAGTTAACTATAGTGCCGGGCAATCATTTCTCCCCCTTTAGATATTGTCGATACCAAAAATGTCGTCTCCTACGTCCACCCTCCTTTGAGAGTTGTCACGTCAAATTCGCATAATTTTCCAATCGACATTTCGACTATTGTTCAAAAACCCACGCGATATCCACATAGGTAATAACACTCGTCGCCACTGTGATATATGTTACGGCTGGATGACGTAATAAAACACGGGCGCACGGTTAGATTGTATATTGCGGACTGCCGGCAGCGGCCGGCGCCTGACCTACCTACCTTACATATAATTCTCGATATACCTACATTACAAAAATAAACTCAGAAAGTACATAAATTACTTGAAAAAGTTAAAATGGGCCAGCATGACACTACACATGTCACGATACTAACTTCTACAAATATAAATAAAATATTTAACGAGTATACATTATCTCTGCTCTCAAACGGTGAAGGAAAACATCGTGAGGAAACCAAGAAAACCTAGAACCAAAAATTCGAAGACATGTGACATCTACCAACCCTCACTGGGCCCGCGTAGTAGATCATGCGTCGCTCGCTCCCGAAGAGAGGAGACTTATATCCCAGCAGTGGGAACATTATAGGCTGATTATGCATACATTGACAAATTCATAACATTATTTTTAATAACCATTCATTAAATTAACTTCACAATTAAAATATAAATTTATTTAAGTACTGCAATAATTATTGTATGTCAACTCCGCAAATTATTGTAATAACGTCATGTACTAAGTTAACATTCAAATTATGTGTGTTCATGAAATGTAAATGACAAAGGATTTAAAATAAAATAATGTACAAAATGGTTAATAATGAATGTTGTACTACCTGTGCCTTTTTGTGACGTTCTGTACCTACTATATATAAGCATCTTCTATGCATACGTAATATAAATTAAAGTCTCTTTTCGTATGTCTGTGTGACTGCGTTATTCTTCTAAGCTTCGCGATGGATTTTGTTGCTTTTTTCACCATCATTTAGATATTTTTTCCTGGAAGGTTTATGTGTATACATTAACATTCAACTTATTTAGAGCACAGAAATGACGATGTTTTTACATGTCTTCACATAAGTAGCTTGCACCAGTGCGAAGTATTGGCGGGTCGCTAGCAAGAGTAAAAATAGGCAGAGGATGAGTGCATTAGCTTTTGGTTACATATAAATAAAAAACTTAATACAAAATTGGAAGTGAGTCAATCAACTCAGCCTATCTCAGTCCACTGCTGGACATAGGCCTCTCCCAGGCTGCGCCACAACACCCTGTCCTCCGCCTTCCAGATCCAGTCTGTCCCAGCCACCTTTTTAAGGTCGTCGATCTATCTAGCTGGGGGGCCGTCTTCACTCCAGGACTCGTCTGCTCCATCAGCCATCGGTCCTTCGACAAACATTGCCAGCCCACTGCCACTTCAGCTTGCTTGCTCTCCAAGCTATGTACTTTATTTTATTTTTATTGAAAGTAACAGCAAACAGTAACATTATAAGAACTTACCGCTAATTTAACAAAAATAATTTTAGTAATAATATAACCCACAACGCTGTCCACAGGTAAGCTAAGTTTAGAGAAAAAAAAAAAAAGTGCAATCGCTAGGAATTGAATGTTTCAGTATTCACAGTTAGTATGAACCCAAAACAACAAATCGAAAATATAAAATCGTCGTATCCGTAATACCTATTAAGTGAATTTATGACGAAAATTTTTTTTTTGCTCTGCATAACCTTTCGGGGAATACAGGCGTGATGTTATGTTATGTTATTTTTTTTAGACCTTTAGAATTACTTTTTCAAGCTGTACAAACTGGTAAAACCCATGTTTTGCTACGACCCTTTGTTACGAAAATAACTAACAGTTTAATGTAACATATTTGATGATTTGGTAGCACATCCAAACTTTCAAATGGCATTATCTCAAAACGCGATTTTTGCACTTAATCGGTATTTGCAGTAATAGGACGAAATATTTACTAAAAATGATAAAATATTAATCGGACGAACTAACGTAGCTACAATAATCCGGCTTAGCGTGCCTAGAATAATATTTTAAGCCTGGATTAACTTTAGCTTGACTTTTGAACTAAAACTGAATTGTATTATACGGGTCATGAACTTGAACACGGTTAGTAAAACTTATTTTTAATTTTGAAGGTTAGAATCAGGGTTGGCAAACATTTTTTTTTATAAAAAGGATTCTGAAATCTAAGTGATATAGTCTATTTTGCATAATCGGAAATGAACACATAACATAACATCACGGCAAAGGTGTAACCTCGGTGTCTTTCTTTTCTTCTTTCTTACCTATAGTACAGTGTACACCCACATTTCGCCAGTTATATTGAAGTCCCACGTGACAGGGGGCGAGCCTTTTGCCGTCCACCGGGCACAAATCCTGACTCCGGGCTGCGACTGGGGAAAAATCGGAAAATAAATATTTTTTTATTTTTCATTACCCACAGGGCGGGGCGTTGCAAAATGTGACAAAAAAAAACCAAGAAACATCTGCGTCCAAACACCCTTCTCTAAAAATTATTGTAACCTATAACAAAATCCCATTGACACCTATATACATCCACACACCCACATTATTGCACCTACATTTTGCCAGTTTTGTTTAAATTCCATGTAATAGGGGGCGAGCCTAATAACCTTCAACTAGGCAAAAATCCTGATAAGGAGAAATTCCTGATAGAAAAACCCAATAATGCTTTTCTCGACCTGGAAAACTAACCAGGGATACTCAACAGTAGCGTTTGCGCCCGCTAGACCGACGAGGCAGGCCTTGGATTCGTATTTACTAAGACGGTATTGTTAGTAACTGAAACTAATTAAACAAAATCTGTAACTTTTCAGTACACTCGTAGCTTATGAAAAGCAAAGTTAACTAAATACGTGTGTAGCGACCCTACTTTGAATAATGTTACTAGATTTCTCATATTTTCACGGTTCGTTTACTCAAAGCTGCTGCCACTGTAATTTTGTAAATAGTGTATTAATCCATTCGAGAGTAATTTCATTATACAATATAAAGTCTTTAGCAAAAACTAGTATCAGTGGTGTAGGACTTTTCAAAGATTTTTCAGGTTCTCTCTCGACATCTGCGTAGACTTTTCAGAATGACATAATACCAGTATGTTACATGGAGCGACTGCCTATCTGATCCTAATAATCCAGTTACTGGGTAACACGAAGACTGGTTGTCAGACTTTCGCGCTTCTGACTACCCGAAACGACTGTCTAAGATCGACAATTGACAGCCGCGACGGGCTTAACGTGCTTTCCGAGGCACGCAGGGGTCTTGGTATGTAATGGATGGTCACCCATCCACGGATCGTCCTCGGCAAGCGTTAGCCATCCTTGAATATCGACCCGTGCGGCTGTTATTAAATGGCTTTCGGGTTCGCCCTTCGGGAGTGAAATATGCCTAGTTTAAAAACAGATTGAAAGACTCCAACCCGCGGGGTAATTGCATAACACTCTAACGGTAGGAATAGCTTCCATTTTGACAGTTCAGCAACAGTCATTGCGTTATTAACCTTGTTGAGCAGACAATTTTTTCGAACATATGAAACAATGGATTAGATTCCTTCAAAATGATTTAGATTGTGATTAATCGTGTATTACGCAATTAGGGTACCGATCTAAAAATAAAACTTACTTAAATTCAAAGAAAATAATAACAATCAGTTTTCAAACGTATAATCTACCTACTACAGTCCTATAATAACGTTACTGAAAAAATACCAAAAACAGTATCGAAGAGAACCCTATTTATTTACGGAAAATAATAAAGCTTCCGAAAAACAAATTAACTTCTAGCGATCTGTGGTTGACTTTAGTACTAACTAGCTGTGTTAAAATGAATTACCGAAACATTAATACAAAATTAACCGACAAAAATGTTGTATTTAACAAACAAACATGAACTTATTCAAATTATAATTCTACGAAAAATAATCTATACTTTCAAATAAAATAACCTAAACTTCCGAAAAAATTACTAAGTTGCCGAAAACATATAATATTATGTTCCCGAAGATCCTAACTCTAAACGGTCGACGTCAGGGGCACCCCGAGGTTCGGTTGGTTAGGTTCCTTTAAACCCTTTAGACAGAAATAGGAGCCCCGCAGAGCGGGGCTCCGTCGACCTGCTCATTAACCCTAACCCTAGCCGGCCGACCTTAGGGGCACCCCGAGGTTTGGTTGGTTAGGTGTAAGGTTGATTCTAAATTTATAATAGGTAAGTTACAATAAAAATGACTAACTGTAGATTTTGGTAAAACGCAATTTAAGCTGGTGAAAAATATTACGTCAGCAAATATTGTATTAATTTTTCGGAATTTTCAGTTAATTATTCGGTCGTCTCTTTATTTGTATTCGCATGTAAGCTGTCGGAAAGTTAGTATTTAAAGCAGTAAATTTCATATTTTGAGTACGCTCATATTTTAATTCTTTTTCGGAGCTTTTATTACTACCCTTTATTTACCCTAACTCTTTGAAAACCCTATTTATTTCTAAGCAGGTACATATAGGTGTTGATATACATTGAACAAAAAAAAAATGCGGGGCAGTCTTTGGGGACTGCCGATAGAAGTGAAAACTAAGTAACTTCTAATACCGCTCATGGGAAGCGTGCGGTGACGATGACGCGAGTTTCTTGATTTTTGTTCACCCAAAAAGTACAAATATATACACAGTATACATATAGCTCATGGAAAGCGTTCGGTGACAACGACGCGAGTTTCTTGATTTTTGTTCACCCAAAAAGTACACATATATACACAGTATACATATAGCTCATGGAAAGCGTTCGGTGACGATGACGCGAGTTTCTTGATTTTTGTTCACCCAATAAGTGCTCAACGCACCTAAAGTTTTCACTTCAAAAAAATTGTCAATTTCCATTAAATTGAAACTTCACTAAGGTTGAAACTAGACATCTATATCATATTATTATTATTATTTATATATCTATAATATGATAGTAATATTATTAAGAGGTAACATTTTTTTTTTCTTTTTTTTTTGTATGTAGGGGGTAATCTCTGGAACTGCCGGTTGGATTAAAAAAATCTTTTTGCATTTAGTAGCCCAGTTATTGAGGAAGGCTATAGACTGTTTAACATCACGCTATGACCCTTAGGAGCCGAGCATACAGAAAAAAAAAACAGAAAGAACGCAAAGCGAAAACTAAATAATAGCGCGGGCAGGTGATGCGAAGCGACGGGGAGGGTCGGGGGAACAAGAAATTTCACGCGGACAAAGTCGCGGGCAGAAGCTAGTAGAAGAATAAAACTTGACGTTTTATGTGCAAGGTACATTCAATCTTAGGGTGGTAAAGCATATTCCGAGGTCGACTATACCACAAACAATCAAACTGCCTGGCTTCCCAATGAGGGTCAGCTTCCAGTATCACTGGATGCAGCTAAATACCAGTATTTCACATGGAGCGACTGCCTCTCTAACCTCCAAAACCCAGTTACTGGGTAATACGATACCCCTTCGTAAGACTGGTTGCCGTTGAGCTCCACTGTTAGTGACAAATGCGTGCAGTGACTGGACAGGTCCACTCATTCTGTGTGGTTTTTCCTCAAAATACCATTTCAGACACAAATCTGCATGGTCTTCACATGATCTGACCAAGATTATGTCTGGACTTTAAAAGAGACTGTGACCTCTGAGTTTGTTTCGGCCTTTCTTCTCAGAGTAGGCAGATAGGAAACGCCGACCTCATCTAGTTTTAAAAATATGATTGACGTGTAAAAGTGTTTGTACAAACCTACTTACAGAAATAAAATTATTTATCATTTATCATTTATCATTTGTCAGACTTTTGGACTTCTGACTATCCTTCCATATTACAAAGGTAACTAATTTAAATCGAGTAGGTAGATTGTAGGAAGTTGTGAACAAGGCTTGAAAATGTTACTTTTAGGCAGTGCGTGGGTATAAAGCCATACTTATTCGTAAGGCCTCGGTCTCGAAGTCAGCGATTGCGGCGCGACGGCGGCGGCGGTGTCGCGAGCGGCGCGGCAACTCAGACCCACGCACGCAAAAACGCCGCTCCCCGCGCCGCTGCCTTCGAGCCTAGTTCCATATTATTATTTTTTATTACAGGTACAACCCAATGTAATAGTGAAACAAACTTAATAATAACAACTTATTTTCTAAAACTTATTATATACAATGTTATCCATGTGAATTCACTACGTATACAAGCAAAAATGTCTATCTCCTCTGCTACAAGGCTAAGGGTGCGAAGTGCCTGCGTTAGTGGCGCCTCATTTAACAGATTACTTCGACCACGAGGTACAAGGCAGCGGCTGAGGCGGCCGTCGTCGCCACACATCTGTCGGGCACACTCAAACACACACATAAATCTATGCATTGAAACGCGCCGCTCCCAGCGCCGCCACCGCCGCCACGCCGCGCCCGCTGACTTCGTGTCCATAGCCTAATACCTCCGCTTTGCCTAAGAGCTTAAAGTATAAAAATAACTATTCTCTGGTAGCATTTACCCGTTGACCTTACGTTGACACAAATAGCCTGGAGGTGAAGTAGGTTTCTAAATAATTTTGTTTGTAGCTTTTCAAAGGTAAATAAAATGTCTCCCAAAGGTTCGTCTGACACACTCGGCTGCTGCGTCGTCACCAGTTTTTAGCCTTTTCCTTTGAAGTTGGCTTGACATGCTACCGCTTGTCTAGATCTAACAGAGGTAGGCAGATACAAAGATATAAATCGTTAGATTTGTACCCACTGTACTTATTCCACGAATCGTGACAGTAGGGTAGACTGGGGTATTGGGAATCAATAGCCTATTCCCGGCCACCATAGGCGCGGGCTTGCGGACAGCGAGCAATGGGCAGTTCGCCGTCCGGTAAGGACCAGGCCCAGGTCGACGGCGCGTTGTAGTCCACGCGCGCCTTAAAGAGATGTCAGCACATATTGACGGAATCCGTTAATGCTAATGCCTGCCAGGGTCGCGGGTTTGTCCGAAAGGGTTACCGTAGCGCTGACACACAGGCAACTGAAGGAACACGGGTGGGTCTTAGTCAGTAAAAGTCTGACACGCCTTCCCACTCTGCCCAGAGAGGGAGAAGTTTTTGATGATTTCCCACCCAAAAAACAAGGGGAGGCTGGGGCTGGTCGTGTTTTATTTAAAATAAATTGTGGCAACTATTTGTTTGTTTGATTGTTTTACCGGAATATAGGTTTGTTTGATTAAGTAACAACTCGGATTCTTAATTTAAAAACTATTTTAGGTACCAGACTATTAGATGACATAAACGAATGAATTCTGAGAAAAAAAGACGTGTAACTTTTAGTCCCGCGCCAGGGGCTTGTTGCTTTACTATAAGGGGCAAAATGTTACAACATAAACCAACGGTATTAAAAGACTTATTACAAACTACAAAGCATTTTATTTTATAAAGCAGTCTTTGCCTCATTAAAACAAAAACATGGTAACATCTAGCTTTGAATAAAATTATAATCTTATTTTTTATTTATTATGTCTCATAAAAATAACATTTAGGTTACTCTAAACCTAGAAGAAAATTATAAATATCTTAATTAAACAATAACTTAGTATGCATTAATAAAACACATTATGCCTCATTAACAAAAAGAAAAATTAAAAAATATAAGTAAGTTCCAACCTAGAAAAAAATTATAAACCTCTTTACTAAACAAAAACTTAGTATGCATTAACAAAACACACATTATAACTCATGACATGAACAAAAAACAAATAATGTCTCTCTTTAAAAAAGCAATCAAATCCTAAAAACTAAAAAAAGAACAGTTCAGTCACTCTGAACAATCACTTTCGCAATTCATTTTCGTTTCTTTGAATATCTTCATAGTGTCATGTAACGTAAGACATTAGTTCAAAGTATTTTTGCGATGCCACGATTCTTTTTAGTTTATTTCTGAAAGGTAGCTTTCAAAGTCAAAGTCAAAAAATTATTTGCAGATAAATATTGTTACAAAAGTTCTTACAATGGTAGTATATAGCTTAACTTATTTAATCATAACGTAATGACATGCAAATTTTTTGGTACTTATACAATTAGATCATTTTAAATTTAAACTGAAGGAATTATTTTATTGTATAGAAGGAATTCTCAATTAACCAGCCGCGTAAAGCCCTTCTGAAGCGGATCATTGGAAGTTCTTTAATTTGGTTAGGAATCTTGTTATAAATCTGAATACACATAGGATAGCAACTTCGCCCATATACATAGTTCCGTTTTCATTCTAGGAGTAATTAATCTAATAGGATATCTAGTTTTAAGCTTACATTTATTTCCCAGGTTTTCAGATATCCCTGGGTGAGATTTGGTAAATTTACACACTTCCTCAATATAAGTCCCAGTTACTGTAAGTATTCTTAGTTTTCTAAACAGTGATTTACAGGATGTAAGTGGGTCTACATTACAAATCGCACGTATACACCTCTTTTGTGCGATGAAAGCTCTTTCGAGATGCACCGGGTTTCGCCATACCAGTATACCATAACTCACTATTGAACCAACACATGCATGATAAGCCTGTAATGTGGCTTGTCTATTTGTTAGGTTAGATAAACGCCATAGAACATAAGCAAACTTAATGAGTTTTCCACATAACTTATCAATAGAAGAGAAAAAAAGAAAAATAAATGCATTAAGTTTACGCTACCTCACGTTAGACAGGTGAAAACTAATGTATTGATGAAGGGCAAAGAATTGAATCCTGAAGATAGCACAGCATTCTTGGGCTTAACTTTGGATGCTAAGCTTCAGTGGGGACCACATACAGATAAATTGTCAAAAAATCTAAGCTCCACAGCATACGCTGTTAGAAAAATTCGTAATTTAGCCGACACAGAGACAGCCCATTTATTGTACTTTAGCTATTTTCATAGTGTTATGTCGTATGGTATTCTATTATGGGGAAATGCCGCCGACATTCAGACTATTTTTGTTTTGCAGAAAAGAGCTGTGCGATCAATTTATAAATTAAGCCTGAGACAATCACTCAGATAGAAATTTAAGGAGATTAATGTAATGACTGTGCCTTCTCAATATATTTATGAAAATCTTTTATATGCCCATAAAATATAAAATAGTTAAAAAAATACATTGATATCCGTAATATATATACTAGGAACAAACACAAATTTGTTGTACCTACAACAAGGCTCAAAAAAATAGGCGGCTCGTTCAGGTGTCAATGTATACGCTTTTATAATAAACTTCCAAGCCACGTTCAAGATCTAAGCCTTAATAAATTCAAATGATTAATTAAACGTAAGCTGTGCCAGAAAGCCTTTTATACCGTTAAGGATTATATTGAGGACAAAAAGGCTTGGGATTGAGTTGCTCCAATTTTTGCATACTGAATGATTTTTTGAATTTTTGCTACATAATTTTTTTTTATTTTACATAAACTTTGACATTTGATAATTATTATATATACAGTATTATGACAATTTACTTTGTGAAGTATAGTATTATTATTTAATTATTGTGAATGTGAGGGCTATGTGGGTCACTTTTTTTATTTTATTTTTTCACTTTCTCCGGTAGTTTTAATGTTAATCTGGCAGTTTAAGTGCTTTATGCAGCTTAGCCAAATGTCCTTTCTTTGGTATTGTTCGTCAAGTGGTTGAGCTCCTTAAGTTCTGAGTTGATTTCCATGATTAGTGACAAATGCGTGCACTGACTGGACAGATCCACTCAATCTGTGTGGTTTTTCCTCAACAGACCATTTAAGACAAAAATCGACATGGTCTTCACATGCCCTGACCAAGATTATGTCTGAACTTTAAAAGAGACTGTGACCTCTGAGTTTGTTTCGGCCTTTCTTCTCAGAGTAGTCAGATAGGAAAAGCTGACTTCATTTAGTTTTAAAAATATGATTGACGTGTAAAAGTGTTTGTACAAACCTACTTACAGAAATAAAATCATTTATCAATATGCTTAATCCAGTAACACCTCTCATCTAGATCTATCCCAAGAAAAGTCATACTATCTGATTGTTGTATTTGTCTATCTTTATAAGTGATGTTTAAATCCATTTTATTCCAGTTTTTGTCACGAAATTGTACATATTTGGTTTTATCTATATAAGGTTTAAGGTTTTTCTTTTCCATCCAAGTTATTGCTTTACTGTACTATATATTTCCTCATTATAGTCCGCTGCTGCATTTTCGTTCGCAAGTCTCGTTAGATATTTATTCACGCTCGGTTTTTCTTTTATACGTCCTCCTCCTACAAAATCAACAAATTATGTAGCTCCAATTATATCAGTCGGCAAGCAGCACTACGGGGCAGGTAAGTGACAAATCACAACCTGCCGCGAGCAAATGTCACTTGTAGCCCCAACGCCAAAACTGACCTTTCAAGGTCAAGTAGTCAAAACGTAGATTCATTGCAAAAAAAAAGGATAAGGGCATAAATATTACAAGACACACGTCTGATTTTAAGAAAAGAGGTTGTAGACTAATATTACGAAAACCTGCGGTTTTGACGGCAGCATGCACGGGGTCCTCTCACAAAACCTCTGGCGCAACTGGCACGCGCGGCGTGCCGGCCGGTGGCGGCATGATTATTTGTCTCTTTCTAACGACAATATAGCGTACTCCGTTTAGCCACAGTTGTCGCTGTAACTACCTACCCTTGTCACATCCAGCCCCAGTTTCCCTTACTGTGAAGAGTGTGCTCACACATCCCTCATATGGCGTTTCCATGGCAGCATACAACATTGTGCGTGTCAGAAGTATCAAAACAATACAGAAATGCGACCATCTCATAACGCGGTTGGGTAAATAATATAAAACATTGCATCAAGCCTGTATTCTCCGAAGGATCACAGATCAGAGATGTAACTATAGTACACCCACATCTCGCCAGTTATGTTTAACTCCTACGTAATGGGGGCGAACCTATTGCCATCAAACGGGCACAAAAATAACAAGGACGGGTAAAAACGATTTAAATCTTTGTGTAGATAATATACCCCATACAGTCACGATAGGATTTTAGTAGCAATAGATCTCTTTGTGACGGACCTCGTTCTGGGAAGTCTAGCATCATACCTATTTATTACCCGACTACGGCGAAGAAAAAAGGAGACTTATGATTTTGCCCGGTATGTATATATGTGGGTCTTTAAGTATGTGGGTCTGTATGTATGTACATAGTATGTTCATCTGTTCCCTCATAATTCTAACTTACCTAATTAGACAAAATGAGGTACTTATCGTGGGAAGCGTCGTGATTGTCCGCTGGTTATAGGCTGTGTGACGTCACATTCAAAGGCATATGCTCATGGCTATCCTCTGGACATCATTATGAATATAATATTAAAAGATATTATGTGTAAGTTGTTTACTTCATAGAAGATAGATCTCATAACTTTTTATTTATTTTATTACTAGTGGCTCTGTGAGCTGTAGACCTCACGAGTCCTTACGCCTTAAAAGAAAAAGCGCGCGCAAAGAGCGCGAAATGGCTGAAATATGTTTTTTTACGTTTTCAAAACCCCATATCACCGCCATTTTGAAAAATTTCGTAAAACTGAATTGACAAAAAAATCTTTAATAATTATTTTAAGCTTGCGTTTAAACGCCTACCAGAAAAGTACATAATTTACTACCAAAATATTCGAAATACTCACCAAATTGTGTCCACCAGATTGAATAAATACTCACCAAATTGTGTTTCATAAAGTATTGTAGAAATGAACCTATTTTCCTTTTTTATTTATAAGGCGTAGACGGCGGAACCCCGCTTGGCGGGGCTCCTACTTCCGGGTGGTTTAAAATAAATTAACCAGGAAGGGGGTGGCGGGGTCTATCAGACCCCGCCATCTCCTTTTAACCTAACCTCTCAGAGTCGGGGTTCCCCAAGTCCCGAGGTCGCTTCGCTCGCTCTTGCACCCTATCCCACCCTTGCATTTTGAAGCAAACTTATGTTTGGCGAGCAACTTAAACAAGATTTGGTGAGTATTTATCCATTTTGGTTGGAAAAAAGAATATAAATACAACAAGTACAATTATTCTAATGAGTGTATAATTATTTTGGAACTTAAAACGTTGTTCCTTAGGCACCTTGGTATAGAGTGGGTTTATTTTATTTGACGTTAACATATTTTATTTGGTACTTAGTCTTAGGGTCTAAAAAATATTTTGGTGACCATTTAAATTGTAGCCATTATTTTATCGAACGTGCTCACAAAATTTCACGAGAATCGGTTGAGAAATACGACCTGTAGAGGAGAACAGATATCCGGACATACGAAGGCATTTTTGCCCAAGCTGAAACGGAGACGCTACGATCGCGCTTCGCGCTCACTGGTATGATTAGCCCACTATCCCACTGCTGGGCAAAGGCCTCCCTTTTTCATCTTCAGTCTTTTCGGTCTTGAGGTAGTGTGGAAAAATCAAGTCGGTGTCAAGCTCGTCCTGCTAACTTCTCCTGGGTCTGCAATGACTTCGCCAGGTGATTTATAGGACCCACATTGTAGTGGATTTAGCCCATGACTCATTCAACATGCGGCAGACGTGTCCAGCCCTAGCTAATGTAAAAAGAAATAATAGATATAAAAATTGAAAGATAAGTTGGTCTTGTCATAAAAATAATCACACTAACAACTCCATTTACAAAACAAAACCATTTAAAAGGGAATTTCAGTAATTAAGTTTAGAGCTGCTACAATTAACAAACTTGTACTAACATCATTGACGATTAGTTTCTAGTACGTACTAATGGCAGAGGATCACTGTTATTTGACTTCGGCGACTTCGAAGCAACTTTTGATAGCCAGCACGACTGCTTTAAGAGAGACTGTGCGAAGTAAATGGTTTGACTTCTATATTTAGCTTTGAGGGCGTTGACAGGAATGGGACTCTACTGGGTTTGTTTACCATAAAGAACGAATAATGTAGGTTCTTTAAGGAACTAATAAAGGCTCCCGTACGCAGGCGCGATGCGACAGCGTAACGACTTTAGTATAACAATTTCTATGAAAACTTCATGGAAATTGTTCTACAAGAGTTACGTCGCGCCTTTCTGCGGGAGCCTTAATGTAGTTTCTTGTTTTCGTTTTTACGGTACAGTCGCCAGCAGGTCAAGCTACACGAAACTGTCAAATTTCTCCAAACGATATTATACCTTAAAATGTTGATGGTTATGTTCAAAATCGAATGAGAAAATCTGAGTTTGTGGTAACTTGATGTTCTGGCGAGTGTACATCTACGTTGTTTATACTGTTCGGGCCCAGCAGGTGTCCACATTTATTGCGGCGTCAGATCGTCAAGGGTGCAGGTGAATAGACAATTGGGACAATAATGTTGGTATAGTATCTGTATACCGTGTGTGTCTGTCTGTGTGTGTGTATGTCTGTGTGTGTGTGTGTGTGTGTCTGTGTAGCTGTCTGTACAGCTTTGTACGTCTATAAACACATAATTATTATGATAGCTACCTAATACCTAAAGGACTTGATACCGAACCATAGCTATTGACACAGCCTAAAGGTGTGTCTCGACAGTGTGAGGCATGTGCTTCGAATGGTAAGCTACGGACCTGTGTGACGCATGCCTCACGCTGAGTCAACTGACATTTATATAAAAACTAGCTTTAGCCCGCGGCTTCGCTCGCGTTGATTTAGAATTTGACAATCAATTCGGGTTGTTCGGGGAATTATCGTTAGGGGGATGAAAAATCGGTCTATCAACACCCTAGACTCACAAAATGTATTAGGTACTTAAATAAAAAATAAAAATAAACTCTTCACACACTATTAAAGTTTCTACAATAATATAATTCAATCATGATTCGAAAGATACGTGGCGCCATCTATTATCATAAGAACGTTATTGTTGTTTTCCTCGGGAACAGTACTTTTTCTCGGGATGAAAGGTACCCAATGTCCGTTTCTGTACACTTCACAACGTATATGCAAAATTTCAGGATGATCAGTTCAGTGGTTTAGGCGTGAAAGGTAACAAACAAACTTACTTTCGTATTTATAATATTAGTTAGGAGTAAGGAAGTTAGGATGCTTTCGCGGCGCATGCCCTGCACTGTCTGAACGCACCTTTACAGCGGGACTAAGACGAAGAGAAGAAGCATTCATTGTTCACCACGCTTGCATAATCATAATCAGCCTATAATGTTCCCACTGCTGGGACACAGGCCTCCTCTCTCTTTGAGAGGGAGTGGGCTGTAATCCACCACGCGGGCCCAGAGCGGGTTGGTAGATGTCACATGTCTTCGAATTTTTGGTTCTAGGACATGCCGGTTTCCTCACGATGTTTTCCTTCACCGTTACCACGCTTGCTCACAATCAACTCTGTCTATCGCAGTCCACTGCTGGACATAGGTCTCTTCCAGGATGGGCCACAACACCCTGTCCTTCACCTTCCACATTCAGTCTGTCCCAGCCACCTTTTGAGGTCGTCGGTCCATGTAGCTGGGGGGCGTCCCACACTACTCCTGCTCACGAACTTCGGATATATAATCTTTATTCAAGCTCAAAATGTACATTTTTCGGAAAGGCGTGACGCGACAGTGCGACATGAGTCTTGTAAAACAATTGCCATGATGTTTTCACAGAAAATTTTCTACTAGAGTCGCGTCTCGCTGTCGCGTCACGCTGTCATGTCGCGTATGTTTGTGGGACCCTTAAGCCTTAACTGTCAACGAATATGAAAATTTTAACATCATAAACCACTTTTTAAAATTCAGCACAGCTGTTGGTTGTATTCCTAAAAACGGTCGAGAAATGACATCAAAATTCACTTAAGCTCTGAACAACAGATGCAGCGGAAATTCTTGCCAAAATCCGATTTAGAATAGTTTAAAATTAAAAATGTTGTAATGAAATAACAAGGGCCCTTTTTGTTGTTTCAGGTGAAGATTTTCGTTAAGAAATTAAATTGAATAGGTTATTTAATTAAATGACTGCCGTAATAATTTAAATAAATATGCTGTCGAAATAACTAAGGCTATAATCTACATCCTATGAAAATAAACAAATATTATTTTCTATTCTAATGGATTGTAGTGCATTTGCAACAGAAAAGAGCTCAAAATATAATCAAATCGCGAAATACGATTTCAGTGGCCTTTATATATCTTATTTAAAAAAATCGGTTGCTGTTCATTAGTCTCGCTATAACTCAAAAACGGCGTAACCAATTTGTTTTTGTTTTATTTTGTTTTTTTCGCTCTAAAATAGGGGTGGTATGAAAAAAAAGAAACGGTGGAGTTTCTTGCCCATTCTTCTCCATTTTTTTTTTTTTTGTAAATTTTGACGTTCAAAAGTGCCTTTTATGTGCCTATTTGAAATAAATGATTTGACTTTGAAACGCATCGCTGTTTTCAACTTTATTTGTTGCCGCGATGTGCTATTGTCAATATCCTATATATATTACGCCATACATTGGTACTAAAACGTATTCAAGCGAAATAAACGGACAAGTAACGCGGAAAGTTAGCTCAACTAACAGCAGTACTTTATTAACGGATTTCCACTGGATTTTCGTGGATTTGTACTGGATTTTAAATCAATTGTAACTAGTGGAACATTGTGCTAATTATTTGATTGTAATTCCATTAGCCTATGAATATCGTATTTGGCTGTATTGTTCGAGCAACAGACAAGTTTTAGCGCGGTTATGATGCTAGAGTCTTCTATTGCGTTGGTACAAACTGATTGTGGGTATAAGCCAGGCAATATCGGATTTTTTAAGAACTTGTGGTGGCATCTACAGCGCCACATGCGAGCTACGCATCACACTGACGTCACGCAAAATCCTGCATCGCGCAAGCAGAGTTTACCGCGCAACTAGCATATATACAACAACAACATACAACAACATTTATTTTCCCCCAAATCGTTTTTTTTTTGTATTTGTGTGCTTTTCTTTGCGTCATGTTTACCGCAAATAAACGTATTTTCTTTCTTTCTTACAACGTTCCGACATCAATCTTCAGGCAGTTGCCCACCAGACACAACACCCGTCTGGTCGGAGGATCCTCCCTTTTCTATGGAGGTATGAGTAACTTTACATCCTGGTCCTCATGCCTCCATAAACTTGATCTAATCTCAGTCTTAATCCGTCAGAATAAAAACTATAATTTACCTACATGATTTATCAACATTTTTGACGAGTTATTGAAATTGATGCGCCGCCGCCACCGCATTTATGATGAACCCATAAAAGAGTATCAAATAATATGTAACAAAATAATCACTTAACACATGCTTGTCGCTTCTACAATTACTCGTAGGGTAGTTACCAATTTAGGCTTTTCTGATGTTTCCGTTCATATTTTCTATTGTTCCATTTTTTTTTAACAACCAGGCAGTATCGCCTGTCTCTCGGGTACATTACCAGTCGACAGCGAGCGGATGAATTTTTCGACGCCAAATTTTTGTTTGTTGGTTTTAGTTACTTAAGTAAGGATATTATATTTTTACTAATTTATTAATCATTAAGTATAAGTCACACACTATCACATTAGGTAACCCTGTAATGATAGATGTAAGTTAGAAAATAATTATATAAATAAATTTTTATTTATGTACATTTAATTTTAATTTTTTTTATAGATATAAAAGCTTCCTTAATTTATAAATAATTAAAAAATATTCCTACGGACCTTATTTCGATACAAATCTATCACTTTTCCCTGAATGTTCCGATATTCAAATCCCTCAAGCTGGCATGGATATTTTTCCTAGAAAATACCTGATACTGTAATACTAAGCGGATTTTGTAAATAATCCACAGACATAAAACTACTCGTATTTCAAATTAATTTCGATTCTAGGAATCATGGAGGTTGCCTAAAATTATAATATTTAGATTGCCAGTAGGTAGGGAACGAAATAATGATGGATGGGAAGTTTTGATGTTAATTGAATTTATGGTTATTTATAAACTAAAGGAGGTCAACAAACGCCCATACAAGTTTGCCCAAACATGTTTCTCGAGGTACACGTGCATCATATATTAGATAAATAATAGAGGAATTCAAAAATAATAGTATTTTTATCCTTAAATAATTTAAAACTACATAATCAATTATTTTATAACCATGTACAATTGCGTTACATTTGGTTGACAATCGGGTTTACATTATTTCGTAAATGACATTCACATGTCATTCAGTTCGTTCGTGAAACAACAGCTGTCAACTTGACAATTTTTTTTTAATAAGTAGGTTAGTTGTGCTTGTGCCGATGATTGAATGCCAAAATGGCATGCTCTTTATTATGTTAAAAGTTATTTTATTCTAGTCCCCGATAACCATAACAAAATTATATAAATGCAATATTATTCAGTATAATCTAGTGTATTTTATGTCGCTAAGTGTACCTCGGTACTTCATTTGGGCAGATTTTGGTGACATCCTTTATAAATTTATATTTACAAAAAACACAATTTAAATGTTAATGTAAATGTATTTTCATCACAAATTAATTTTTCAATATTATGTTACACAATAAAATCAGTGTGCCTAATTGGTGATTAAATAATTTTGTAAATCTTATTTAATTCACTAAGTTTTTTATAAAAATAAAAAATAAAACAACTTACATCTATTATAACAGGTTAACCTAATGCGATAGTGTAACTTATATCTGATGATTAATGAATTAATAAAAATAGCAATATTATATTCTTATTTATCCTTTCAAATTTAATTTCGTCTGGGCGATCCTTGCGTGGCTCCACGTCGCTGTCAGTGCGTTGAAGCAGTCGACGACCTCGGACACCATGACTTTTCCTGCAGCAAGAGCGCTGGTCTGATGGCACGGCACGTCATCATTAATGACATCATCCGTCGAGCTCTTGCCACCACCGGGATACCAGCTGTTTTAGAACCCAATGGCTTGCCACGCGACGGTGGGAAGAGGCTAGACGAAATGAACATAATGCCTTGGAAGTTGGGTAGGCCTTTGGTGTGGGATGCAACCTGTTTGTGAACACCATCACACCATCCCAACTTTCTAGCACGGCGCGCTATGCTGGAGTGACTGCTGCAGGTGCAGAAAACCTCAAACGTCGTTTGGGGTTGAAACACTAAGGCCGTGGGGTCCCAGTGCTCATCGAGTATTTCGGGACATCGCCAAGCGGTTAGTCGACTCTTGACGTGACCAGAGGGCTGGCCTATTTTTAGCCCAAAGAATCAGCATTGCTATACAACGTGGTAAAGCTGCCCGACTTTTGGGCACTTTTCCCACTGACAGCGATGCGGACTAATTTTTTGATGCCTAATGAGCTTTGCCCTTTTTTTCTTTCCGTTTATATTTTTTCGCATTTTGCAATTTTCTTATTAATGCCTTTTTAATGAAACCAGTTTGGGGCACATCAGTTGGATGGTTTCAAAGTCTATAACGGACATAGGTACAAACAATTTTTGTGTTTTATATAATAATAAATTGATTGATTCAAGATTTCTTAATAAAAATTATATTACATACCTATTTAATTTATAATCAAATTCAAAGTAACATCAAAACTTTATCACAAACATTGCAGTAAATTAATAAAACTCCTTCCATTATTTGCCCCACAATATTTAATTGTGATTGTTTGTTTGTTTTATTTAGCACAACAAATCAAATTAGGCTGAGGATCAGCACATTTGGAATGTTAAAATTACATAAGACAGTCCCCCAAAACGCCCGCCGTTTACCACTTCCTAGTACTTTAGCTGGGGAGAAGAAGTGGCGCAACAAACCCCCAAGCAGCGCAGCTGCCTGTTAAGTTAGTAGAACGAAAGTCTACATAATAGTATGCAAAGTAATTAACATTACAAAACAAAAGGATGATGCCACAAAATGTATGGAAGGTGGTACGAGTACCCGGTGTAATAGGAATAAATGATATATCACTAGAAAGATATTAAGATTTATTACAAGAATTCCAATGACCCTGGTCTTGATTCCTCGTTCGATTTGAGTAATACAGGGCGGAGGTTGAGACGAGGTAGTAATGGAAGCTACTTTAACCGTTGTAACTACAGAAGAACGTTCTTAGAATAATGTCTTTAACTTTTTGAGTAATTGCTAATAGCATTCACAGATTTAGAACGAATTGGAATTAGGCGCCATTGTAACTACTATTCAGTTTTAAAAGAGCTAACCAACAAAAATAAAAATCAAAATCTAAATATTTTATTTCACATAAACCAACATGGGCACTTATGAAACGTCAGAAGCTAGGTGCACGGTTCCAATTGGTTGTTTCCTATGGAGAAGAGCCGGCAAGAAACTCCACGGTTACTCATTTAAAAATAAGGGGCTTTTACAATGTTTCCAATTACAGTGTTGATAGATATGGGAGGACAGAGTAGGCCTGTCAACAAGTAACGTGTACTCAACAAAATATAAAAAGGTCCACAAATCTAGTCTACAAGTTAGGCCTACAACGTTCTCACATTCACAAAATATAAAATAATCTATATAAAAATAAGAGCCTATTTAGACTAAATGACATGATTGCCATTACTACTGAAACAAATCGGAATCAAAATCCTATCCACAAAAGCCATAAATAAGGAGTTGAAATAAGAATCCGAAGTATATAATGTCAAATAATGAGATTATGTCAAAGAAGTAAGTAAAAAGAAACAAAAAACTTCGTAATTTGGGAACAGTTAATATACATTTACTTAGTGATGCCGTTAATGTGGTACCAGGGAAGCCACATGTGCAGAAGGAATTATTGCCAAACTTCCTTGTCTTCAACGTAGTCTTTAATATGCATTTTTGATACGTATACGTTTGATGTGGGTTTTGAATTTTCCATCGCTAAGTTCTGTGTGTGTGGTGCAACGGTGTATAACAATATGGCTATTGGAGGGGGTACCAAAATAAGCATTATCCTTTGCCATATAACAGCTAGCACACGACAATATACCTACCAACAAAAACATTGAAAACTATACTCAAGCCAAACGCTTAATTAATCGAATCTGATTGAATTCCTAAAATAAAAAATAAAAAGAACATACCTGCTAAGTTTATTTCTATTCAAATCTATCAAAATTAATTCACAATTTCCTTATAACTTTCACCTGCAGATCTAATAAACGCCAAACCGTGAAAATAAGTTACAGTATCAAAAGAAACAATCGTACCGCTTAAAGAAAAACCCATCATCACACACACACACTCACACTTTCACACACGCACTCACACTTTCACACACACACACCTCACATCGTGTGCATACGTGACAATAGGTGTCCCACACACGGAAATTCTTACAATTTCGATTCAATTTAGATTTCTTGCTGGCGCCTTTACAGGGTGTCCTGTTTAGAAATCGAATTCCAGTTTCGTGTGAAGTTAGTGTGGAGTTCTTGGATTTTATTTTTGTTTGTATGTTTTTGTACTGTGGAGCGTAAGGTTTTTGATGATTATGTTAAAATATATGATTTAAAATAGCAACAAGATCTTAAATCGGTTTCTTCCAAACTTTTTGGTTTAGTATGTTGCTTGCGTTTTTATGTCAAAGAAGATAACCTACTAGCTTTTGCCCGCGCCTTCGCTCGCGTTTAATTTAGACTTTGACAATAAATTCGGGTTATAATTCAATCATGATTCGAAAGACACGTGGCGCCATCTATTATTATAAGAAAGTTTTTGTTGGTTTCCTCGGGAACAGTCTTTTTCGGAATGAAAAGTACCCTATATCCGTTTCTGTTCACCTGACAACGTATATGCAAAATTTCAGAATGATCGGTTCAGTGGTTCAGGTGTGAAAAGGTAACAAATAAACAAACTTACTTTCGCATTTATAATATTAGTTAGGATTACTATGGGTTCAAAGTTATGAGCACAAACTCGTCAATCCGTTGCATTCAAAGAATATTCTATGCCATTTCCCACTGGATTGTAAATAACGAATAAACGAAAATAATAATAATCATTTTATTTCAGGAAATTATTCCCATATTAGCATTGCAAATTACATAGAAAAATATACTTAAAGATACATTATACAAAAAAATAATTAAATTAAATTAAAAGAAAAATTAAAACATAAAAAAATAATTAAACAATAATTAAAACATTTAAACAAAAATTAAAACATTACACATTAAAATCATTGTATTCAAAACAAAAGACATGGCCAAAAATTGTATGGGCTTATACCCCAGAATGTACAGATGTAAAATCTATGTCATTTGATAGTACTGATCTTCTATAAACAAAATTAAAAAGGTGCATACTCGTATTGATCAGCAGTAGTGGACAAAAGTTATGAGGTTATATAAGGGTTTGAAAAAGTTGATTTTTGCACTACGGCTAAGGTATTTTATGTAGATGAATGTGTACATATTTGTAGAGCATTTAATATAAATAGTATTTTAGTTAAAGTTGTCTTTTCCTTGAATTGGTTGCAAGGTATCTTGTTATATTGTCATAGCAGTCACCACCGACACCGCTATTAGGTGATAACTGTAAAGGTAAAATAAGAACCTATTAGTCTCAAGATTTGACCATGACGTGAGAATATGGGGTACATAATACCTCTCGTAAATATTTTAGTAAAGGGTACTTATTGAAACTAGAAGTTACCTCAAAAGTTAACCACTCCGATAAAAGAACATTCAAAACAGGGGGTAATGATGATAATACATGCCGCCTGATGCGTTCTATAATTATGATATCACAGTAACACACGCTTGTAAAAGATCCATTTTCCTTAATTATGTATTACACAGTTTACAATAAGTATTAGTGGAGCACTCGCGTGGCGCTACAACACTATAAAATATAAAATGTATAATGAGCGATTTCGTATTACATAGTTTACAATAAGTGGACCACTCGCGAGGGCCACGACACTATAAAATATAAACGTATAAGCGAAAACATAAACATAACTCGAATCGAACGAATACTGAAAGAAATCCCGGCGCAAACGTCAAAGAGGAGGGAATATGGTATTGACAATTGACATTAGTCAGCGGTGTTGACGGTACTATCGTGAAATAATCCTACCCGTAACTGCACTAATATCTATAAATTCAATCATAGATGGTTCAATTTAAAGATAAAAAAACATACAAAAATGATGTTTTATTAGATTTAGGTTACGCATAATTTACAAGTATATTTTAGGCCGGCTATGCGTTTATTTATTTATTTTTTAATGCGTTTAGTTCTTTTTTTGATCTTTGTTAATATTATATGGCAACATTAAAAGGTGGTTTAGTAAAAATCGACCAGAAAACCTTTTAATTATGATTATTTCTCCACTTCTGCTATAAGGCATACAAAGTTATTCAAAATTCTTTATTTTTTAAATTCAAATTAACTGCATTCAATTTATGTTTGTACTCCGTGGGGTACATTTTGTCCATCACCTTTAAGTTACAAATTATATAGGTTAAAATTCATTCGATTAAAGCTTTGGTTTCGTAAGAAAGCGGCGAACGGTCACACAATAATGTCTGTCCAAATACGTAGCGTATTTTGACACCTTACTGTCCTGAACCGCTCTACTAGGAGACCACAGCTTTACCGATACCTAATCTAACAAAATCCTCATTTTATTTGGACAATAAATTGTCACTAACAACAGTATTTTTTAATTTACTACTTACTGTCACCGGACACGCATTTACAAAACAAGATTGCTAACAAATCTGTTTTTAACATTAATTTACATCACCACTGAAAACAAAACGCCTAATTTAATGCTCTTAAACACGCAATACGATGTTTAAATATTAATTAAATTAATATTATTCACACTTAAAGTCCCTATCGTGGTATTTATATTGACACAAAACTTATCTGATGCCTACGAAGGTACTCGTAGTTGTTGTTGTGATAATCTATCTATGTAACCGCGTTGTTTTTCTAAACTACGCAACGGATTTTGAACAGGTATTCACTATCATGTAGATGTAAGGTTTATGTGTATGGTACGTCAATATTAAACTAATATATATTATTACTAGGCTCTGCCTACGGCTTCGCCCGCGTGGATGTCGGAAATTGTCCCACAGGAACGTGCTGCAGGGATTATATCCTATCATCCAAATCCATTAGCTGTTAAAGCGTGAAAAGGTAAGAGACAGATAGATAATAAATGCAAATAACAGGTTTTTATGGTACTAAATGTCTAACTTAAAAATAATAATAATTCGTTTTAATATTATCAACATTAATTTCCCACCAATTTACCTACATATTACGAGTAGCTAAGTTATTTTACAACTTCAAATTGTAATAACTTCTAAGCGGGTGAACCGATTTAAATGAAATAAATAAATAATAAAATAAATAATACCACAAGATTAAAAGAGAATTAATGAATTGGAAATATGGTCAGAACGGGTTCTAACTATATTTCCAATTCCTTAAATCTCTCAAAAGAAACTTACTTATAAAAAAATACAATAATCATGTGAATTTTAAAAAAATCCCCTATTTTACCCCCTTCATCATCATCATCAGCCTACAGCAGTCCACTGCTTGACAAAGGCTTCTCCAATTGCACGCCATTTAGCTCGATTCTCGGCAAATCTCATCCAGCTGCTACCAGCCACCCTGCGAAGATCATCGCTCCACCTAGCCTGAGGGCGTCCTACCTTACATTTTCCGATTCGCGGTCACCACTCAAGAACACGTCTACCCCAACGGTCATCGGTTCTACGGCTAATATGGCCGGCCAACTGCCACTTCAGCTTGCTTATTCTGTGAGCTAGGTCAACAACTTTGGTTTTCAGCCGGATCACCATAATCCAGATTCTATCCCTCAGAGAGACTCCAAGCATAGCTCGTTCCATAGCTCGCTGAGCGACCTTAAATTTATGGACCAGCCGTATCGTGAGTGTCCAAGTTTCAGCTCCGTAAGTCATAACAGACAGGACGTACTGATTGAAGACTTTAGTTTTTAGGCTCTGCGGAATACGTGATGAAAAGACTCGACGAAGCTTCCCAAACGCTTCCCAGCCCAGCCGAATTCTTCTGTTAGCCTCCTTCTCAAAGTAGTTCTTACCAAACTGCAGTGTTTGCCGGAGGTAAACGTATTCTCGAACAACTTTGAGATCACCGGCATTGACAGCAATCGATCCCGGAGACACGTGTTCGTTGAACATAACCTGGGTTTTGTTCAAGTTCACCCGTAGACCAATGCGGACAGAAGAATCAACTAGGCCGTCCAGCATCTGCTGCAAGTCGTGCAGCGATTCACCCAGTATGACGATATCATCTGCAAATCTCAAGTGTGAGATGTACTCGCCGTTGATGTTAATGCCGCGTCCTTCCCAGTTCAGCGTCTTAAACACATCCTCCAACGCGTTAGAGAACAATTTCGGGGAAATTACGTCCCCTTGTCTCACCGCTCGGCGCAGGAGGCATATCCTCCTGCGTCGAGCGGTGAGACAAGGGTCCGGTTCAACAAGGGTTCAGTTTGCTGGTCCTGAGTTTGGACGGTCATTGTCGCGTTTTCATAAAGACATCTCAGCACTTGGATGTATCGCCAGTCGACTTGGCAACGCTGCAGAGACTCCAGAATAGACTAGGTCTCGATAGAGTCAAAAGCCTTCTCATAGTCCACAAACGCAAGACACGGGGGTCGATTATGCTCTTCGGACTTCTGTATAATTTGCCGCACTGTGTGGATGTGGTTTATGGTGCTGTATCCTCCTCGAAATCCGGCCTGCTCCGGTGGCTGAAACTCGTCGGGCCTTCGCGCTAGACGACTAGTGACGACTCTTGAAAACAAGTTATATACGTGGCATGGAGCGAAATGGGTCTGTAATTCTTTAGAAGGGTCTTATCACCCTTTTTAAAGAAAAGAACGACCACGCTCCTTCGCCACGCTTCTGGAGTTCTCCCAGAGAACAGGACAGAGTTGAAGAGCTCCCGAAGCTCTTTCAGTATGGAATTTGCTCCCGCTTTTAGGAGCTCGGTTGTATTTCCGGCCTCACTAGGAGCTTTTTCATTTTTAAGCTGTTTAAGAGCCGCCTCGATTTCGTCGTGGCTGACTTCTGGCAGGTGTTCCATGAAATGGCCGGTCAAGGTGGCTCTAGAATCCTCATTTTCGGGATCAGGTAGTGATGCATGCGATGCGTACAATCGGCCGTAGAAGTTTTCGACTTCCAAAAGGATCTCCAGCTTCGAAACGACGATATCCCCACTAAATTTGTTCAGCTTCGTCAGGTGGCTCCTCCCAAGGGATTGGACGAACACTTTCGACCCCAGATTTTGCTCCATCGCTTCCTCTATAGACCGTGTATTGGAGCGTCGGAGGTCACGTCGTACCACTGTTCTAATATTTTTGTTGAGCGCACGTTGTACTGACGAAGTGATAGGTGGGTTTTCACGTCGTTCCATCATAAGCTCCAGAGTCTCTTCCGAAAGTTTGCACTTCTTGCCCCTACGCTGCATTTTGCAAAATCGCCCACCTTGCCCTCCGAGGATTTCCACCATTTGGTCGAGCGCCTGGTCGACGTCATTTGAGGTATCCACGGCAGCGAATTGGTTCTCCAGATCTGACTAGAACGCCTCAGATCCTTGCATAGTTTGAAGCATATTTGGATGGAGCCTAGACTTCATCAAACGAGTTCATTCAAGCTTGAATTTGATATTCAGAGAGCCTCTAGCTAGTCTGTGATCACTGCTGGTGTTGAACCTTTTGGTCACCGAAACATCCCTGAATATATGATTTTTATCCGTTATGATGAAGTTTTTCTCATTTTTCGTCATAGTGTCGGGACTTGGCCACGTCCACTTCCTTGGAGATGTCCTCGAACATTTCCTCCAATTCGTCATCCGAGTGTGCCGAGGTTGGTGCGTAAACCTGAACAACCTTGAGGATATACCTCTCGCTTAGCTTCACTACGAGGTACGCTACCCTGTTCGAGACACCGGAGACTTCCACAACGCTGTCACAAAGGGATTTCTTTACCAGGAACCCGACTCCGCCTTGGGATAGCTGGTCTCCCTCTCGAAAATACAAAAGGTGGCCCGATTCAAGGGTTATTGTGTCCTCCCCCTCTCTTCGGACTTCAACCCAAGAATATGCCACTTTATTTTTCTGAGCTCTTCTTTTAGCTGCACTGGTTGTTCGTTGAGCCGTAACGTGCGGCCGGGAACTGGGGGCCGTGGTTTATTTTGGCTTGCCATTAGAGGTTTTGCCCATAATCGATTCGCTGGGCATGCGGGTTGGCGATCGCAAATCACAGGTTCTCGTACTAGTGACGCTGCTGCCCGTCACTAGTCTGTGCCATTTAACTGCGAAGTTTTATTTTGAAATGGTTATTCTGCCATTTGTCGGTTGTCAGAGCCCCGTTTGTTATTCAGCAGGGTGCACCACGAGCAGGTGAGGTTGACGGGGGGCACTGAGATGGTAAGTGTGCCCCCTTACACCCGCTTGGGGGATGAATTTACAAAAACGTTGACATAATTATTTTTCTATTTCTTACCAAATCATAAATTTAAATTTTCATATCCCTAACTTAAGAAATGCTAAGATTCCCTTAGAAACTTTAATCATCTATATTTTTACGATTATTTTTGAGACAAAAAGTAACCCAGGATGCCATCTATCTCCAAATTTTATCGAAATCCGTTCATTGCTTTAGACGTGGAAAATGTAACAAACGGACAAACAGACAGTTACCTTTGAATTTATAATATTACTGGGTAATGGATCGCGACGTTTCGTCAAGTCGTAAAAACCGTGCGAAGCAGGGGCGAGGCGCTAGTAATAAATAAATATACTTCTTTGTTACAAGTGCTATGAAAATGGTGATGAATGATTATGAAATACTTAAGGTAATAGTGACTTAATAAGTGTGATTAGCTTTCGAGCACTTAATAGTAGAAGGAAAAAAAAACCTACTAGGTAAAAGGAATCATTTGTCTACTGTCAGAAATGTATTGAGGTGAATATTATTACAACCATCAAACGTGTTATTATTTATTTTCGACAAAAGTTTTATTAATTTACAAATAATACTGATAATGAACACTCTTCTTAAAAATCTTCATCAAGTAGCTAAAACGCACCACGTGTATGTTTTGTTTTAATTCAATTAATTAAGTAACTTTGTACAGAGCACCCTGTACGTCACCTGTCCCCAGAGATAAAGTTGAGTGTTTCCTACATCGAAGGTGTCGAATACTCGAACGAACGAACGAATGAAATGATCTAAAGACGGTATTCATCAACCTTTTGTAACTTTTAACAAAAGATTTCGAACCGTATTGTCTTGAAGATAAAGTTTCCTTTTACACGTAAATGTGAACAACTCTCAAGTTTGATCTACAAACGAAGTGTTAATTTTGCGAGCTTTAAACTGAAGCCGGTTCGAAAAATTTCTACTTACGTAAAGTTCTATTTTCAAGTCTAAATTTACGATATTATATAACGTACTCGTACCTAATGAAGACCTACGAGCGATTCCCACCCACGGGGGTCTCGTAAAAGGCGACTAAGGGATTATTATGTCAATTAAATGATTTATGATTGTATTTCTATAAGTAGGTTTTTACAAACACTTTTACACGTCAATATTTTTTTTAAACTAGATGAGGTCGGCGTTTCTTATCTGACTACTCTGAGAAGAAAGGCCGAAATAAACTCAGAGGTCACAGTCTCTTTTAAAGTCCAGACATAATCTTGGTCAGATCATATAACGACCATGCTAAATGAAACGATAATTATATAACCTTTGTCCATTGTGGTTGTCACTGGTAGATTAACACAAAGAAGTTACCTCTAAATGACCGTACCGCGTCTGGCGCAAGCTGGGCAGTGGCCAGTGCGGCCACTGACAGCCATGCTGGTTGGCTAATCTTTTAGCTTGGAATGAACTACTTTCGTAAAGCTCGTGTCGACACGACGGAAGAAGAATCAGTGGAAGTTTACAGGTTAGTATTATGATTTATGTAGTTTTATAATATTAAAAACCATTTTTATAATTGAAAATGTAACATGTTTTAAACCGACGAAAAAAAGAAGAAGGTTCTCAAATCAACGCGTATACTTTTTTACGTTAATTTGCATTTGCATTTTATAATTATTATAAAATGTTTTATTGACATGAAAAAGTGTAACAATTTCAATTAAAGCCCTGACTCCTGAGCTACAGGAGTGTCTTCACCCATTTGTGCAACAGGGATGCGCCAGGTTGCCCGCGAAATTAAAACTTTCTTACGTTTTTTGCAATTTGCAGGTCAGTGTCAGGTTGTATGTTGAACAAAATATGATTCGCGACCGTAACATGTATGTATTTACAGAATTATAATCATTAAAATCATCAATACAGCCCTCTAAGTTCTTACAATCCTATTGATTGATTAAAAGTCATTCAGTAGGATATGAGTGTTCAACATACAACCCGACACTGACCTGCAAATTGCAAAAAATGTAAGAAAATTTGAATTTCACGGGCTACCCTGGCGCTTCCCCCTTAAGCAATAAAATTAAAATGAAGTTAAATTTAGAGAAATTAGTGTATGCATTATCTTGTGTTGAGTGTGTGTATTTTGTGAGTATGTGTGAGTGTGTCGCATTTACGAAAAAAAAAAACAGCAAAATATGTTCATTGATGTGATTGTGCTTGATAGTTGTGTATAAGTGACTTTGTGTTATATCGGAAAGTTTGTTTCCTTACATTACTATTTAGTTATCATGAGTGTACAATATATGTATTGTTCTTTAAATAAGTTTAATAACAAAGACAAATGAAAACCAGCCAGTCGCTAAGTTGAAAGTACGAGTCATCCTCTAAATTGTAAACAAAATGTCATGTATGTAAATTAGCCGAGCGGTCGAGGTATTGGGGACACGTTACATCCCCTGTCATGTGGAGATTATCTCGCGTGTTATGTGGATGTTAGGTGGGCAGGTGGATAACAATTGGTTGGCGATTACCGCTGTGATTGGCAGGTACATGTGTTGGTGTACTTTTACCTAAGTATCTGTATATTAGAACGGGTTATGACACTGTTAAGTAGTCTATATTTTTAGGATAAAACTCACTGTATTGAATTGAGCGTTAATGTTTCCGCAAAACATTTATTTATTTTCCAATAATCTCTTACAATCAATCACCCTCGATCTCTCTAACAACCATCTCCCGCTCATAAAGTGCTGCCAACCTAATTGTTGCCATCTTCTCATTAAAATATTATCCATTTAGTACCTAATCGACTAACTCAGCTTGATATGAATGAACAGACTAAGAACAAAAATATATTGGAAATAATAAATAGTATAAATTCTTAACAATATATATATTTAAATTAATTGCTGTTCGTTAGTGTCGCTAAAACTCCGAAACGGCTTGACCAATTTGAATATTTTTTGTTTTGATTAATCACCTCTTTACTGGGGTGGAATAGTTTTTTTTTGTCAGGACAACGTCTGACGGGTCAGCTTGGTAGGGTAAGTAGGTAGGTAGGGTAGGTACAGCTAGTACTCTATAATATAAATAAGGTAGGTTTTGATAACCGTACTGAATCACAGGACCAGGAAAAGACTGTTTCATGCATCAAAAAAATCCTTTTAAATGTTCCGTTCCTAAAAGGTGCCAGCGCGTGCAGCGGGATCCTATTACTAAGGCTCTGATCCGTAAGTCCGGATGGATGGAGCCCGGTAACAGACGGATGGACGTCCGTCTGTCACAGGGCTATATCTTTTGAACCGTAAAGGTAGATATTTGGAATTTTCACAGAGTGTGTATGACTATGGCTGCTAAAACAAAAAATACATTAAAGGGGATCCCCATACAAGAAACGTATTATAATATGTAGTGTTAAAGTCGTACTACAAAAATCGTATAGGGAACTGCCAATCAATCGATTTAAAGCGGTGTTATTCAAATGGCTTAAAGAAAAATCATTTTATTCTGTCAATGAGTATTTAGACTTCAAAGATTCACACTGAAATTGACATCTTACTATTATAATTTGACAAGTACTTGACATTTTAAATTTAATAACTATGATTTATGTACCAATTTTAATAGCTTCATTTATTTAATTAATGCAACTATAATTTTGCATACTAGTTCTAGCGAATTGTTTTAGAAACTATTTATAAAAGCCGACCATCTGTATGTACTACAGTTCTTGCAAATAAATTTAATTTCATTTCATTTTATAAACATTGTGCGGTAGTACGGAATCTTTCATGTGCCAAAGTGCTTCGTTTGTGACTAGGCCGTTTTTTTTAAAGTAAACCTTGAATGATTGCTTTCAGGAAAAACACCATCAAATTATGCCACCTAGCAGGATTGCTGTGGTGCCGTTTGAGAATAGGTACAGGTGGAACAGCATGAGAAACTATAGCCAGAAAAAACCGCATTTTACGAGTATCAGGTGAGCAGTCAGTTTTATTTCTATCTATACCTACACATCAAACTGCTTTTTTTAAACTGGTAAACTTTAGTTAAATACTGAATATTGTTTATAACTTCTTACTATTCTCTACTAATAATACAGCGTCATAACATCACAACTGTGGTCTCCGAAGGTAGGCACAAGACTGTAGCGGCATTAACATCGCCACATGCGAGCTACGCGTCACACTGACGTCACGAAAAATCCTGCATCGCGCATTCGGAGTTTTCCGTTTACCTAGCATAATTATACACAACGTCTCAACATCAATCGTCGGGCAGTTGCCCACCAGACACAACTCCCGTCTGATCGGAGGATCCTCCCTTTTTTATAGAGGATGAGTGAACTTTACACCCTGTTGCTCATACCTCTATACTGGAGACTCTTACTTTGCCAGCTATGTTTAAGTTTAAGTTATATCATCATCATCATTTCAACCGAAAGAAGTCCAATGCTGGACATAGGTGGAGCCCTATGTCCAGCAGTGGATTTCTTTGATTTTCGATGCTTGGGGGAGCCCAAGCATCGCCACTTCGACCGGTTCTGTGCCTCTCGCATCCAGCGGATTTCTGCGGCCTTCACGGACCACCTTGTGGCTATAAAGATACCCCTAGAAAAAACATTTTACAAAGTTAACGCTTTCCGCAGCTCGATGGGCCCACGACCTTAAAAAAAGGTGGAGAACCGGGTGACGTGCGGCAACTAGAGACAGGCCCATATCCAACAGTGTTCTGCCAGGGATTGAGTATATTGATAACGCTTCTACTGCCCTGTGATCATATATTTCTTGGCAACAGTTTTACTAATTGTACATGCTTCGTGCACAATGAAAGTGTTGAAAGAAAATGTTGGGTGTGCTAAGCCCTATTCTTTTACACCCTGAAACAAAGTAAACAAAACACCTGTCCAGTGTAAGCTATACTATACAAACTATAAACCATATTATTTTTATCCGCGGAGGTCGGCCATCTGGTCACGTCGTATCCGCCTTAGTATCCGCTTTAATTTCCGAACGGCATTTAACGTGATTTCGTGCTCTAACGACTGGTAGGGATGTGGTGTAATCGATTATTTAGTGTCGATAAAATTTGTGTTTGGCTACACCGTCACATGGTTGTGAGTGTCAGATGTAATGTTGTTGGTATTAGTTTTCTAGTGGTTTTAAAGCGTTTTGTTCAGATTTTTGTTATTACTGGTTTTTCAGCTAGCTCCTTGCATGTATCCTGCAACAACGTAGTTGAATAGAGGTGTGTCAAATAACTTTGAAATTCCTAACATGTTCGTACTAAAATACTTGAACATCTATTCGGGGTTCAATCTTGCTTCAACAATTTGTATAATATCAAACTAGGATATGACGAGTTCATTTATAACTAGTTAGTAGCATACGTCTCGCAAAATGTTATTCCTACATGAATTGGCATCTTCATTTCCTTAACAATCAGCTATAACATTTCCTTTATTCATAATTAATTAATAACGATTATTCTAAAACAATATCGATAAGACATTCTCACATCCCTACCGTCCACGGAACAAAATGAGACCAACGAAAAAGTTACAGAACAGAAGCGTATTATAATTTAATTGCCTTCTTTAATTACGTATCGACGTAAATCTCTTTTAATTCTAACTTAATTAGCAAACGAACTGGAACTTTTTATGAAAAAGGACGTCGTATAAAGTATACTTAATTGGACATTAAAAGTTTTGAAGGATGACTTTTGAGGCGAAAACTCAGGGGAAAAGATTTCTTGTTGGTATGTTCTGTAATGCTTTAATAAAATCAGGGAAATGGTTTAGCAAATTGGCTACTACTTAAATTGTCAGTATATTCAAATTACGACTGTCATTCTTTGACAGTTATATGAAATGGTTATAACACGGCAAATTGACGTTGGGTGTCAATTTACTTAGGCAATGATGATCAAAATATACAGCAATAGGTAGAAAGGAGGTAACGGCAGATATGGAAATACCAATCTTTAAGTCTATTGATCATTGGACTTGAGATGAGGTGGTTATTTTTCTTCGGGTTAGTTTACCTCTTAAGAGCGCTTACACGAGTCCACTAGCGCCACGTCGAGGTCGCTTATTGAGCCGTTTTTCAAAATTCCTTCTCAGTCACGAGATAATATTTTTTTAAAGGAGTGGCGCTAGTGGACCCATGTAAGCGCTCTTAATGTGGGCTGGACGTTATATTTAACGATTGTTAGTGGAAATAAGTAGAAAGGATCAGTTGAATACCAGCCGCAGGCACTAGCTGTCTGACATTTTGCTAAGTTGGACATGTTTGACGCAGAAGTGAGACACACTTTTTATTTATTTTCCTTTAAGACTTTTCGTTGTTGTTTATAAAGGATGGCATACATTGACGCGAAAACTGGAACCATGAATTCAGCACACGATTCTAGACCCCTAGCGTAGAAATTTTGTTTCATAGTAAACCAAAACGCAAAACGCGCGCGAGCGTGCGGTCAAAATGTAAGAAATAGCAATTTCTTTTTTTAATAAACGTTGAAAAATTTGCAATGCAGGGGTGTTCAGAATCGTGTACTGAATCCATGGTAGCAGCGGGGTATCTAAGCAAGAAGTCCATAGTTTCGGCCGAAGTTACGGATATTTACCACTCCATATCACTTTCGGACATTACATTAATCCAGGGAACGTACTAAAAATTAATGACAAAACGATTTGACAGTTATCCTTACTCCAGAGATGTGTATTCGCCCGTCCGGAAAAAGTTACCTAATTAATCGGGAGTAGGGTTCACTTCTAAGTACCAAACTACTATCGAACGGGCCCGTATCTTCATTGACGGACTTAGAAAGTAGGCCCCTTGGTTGCGCGTACCCTGCCACACAATATTGTGAGTACTCGTACTTGTGATATGAACCAAATAAACATATTTTCATTCTTTCCATTTCTATAACGGTCTAGAAGGAAAATCAAAGCGGCTTTCTTTGCTGCTGGTTGTTTGGCGTGAGCTATTTTCAATCATGGTAAATAATTGCTGACTAATAATTTTATGTATCAGAGAACTCAATCTGGAAGGCATTAAATACTTAACGTGCTTATAACAAACAGTCAAAATAACATGAGTGACAAAGTAATTACCTTTTATAACTTAAACTCTTTACTTAGGTAACCTGTATTCATTTTGTACCAAGGTTTATGCAGGGTGTCTAATAAGGCCATTTCCGACTCACTCTATAAGTTTCATATGCCTTAAGTAATCGAAACGTTTTGTGAAGGTATTGCGTAAAATTTAAGTCAGCTTCCAACATCGAATGGTTTTCAGTGTAACTGTATGCTAAATAATTTGCATAGAGATAATATTTTGACCTGTACAACCCATTGGAACATTGAAAACGTTGTTAAACTTTAAGCTTTCTGTAATTGTTTATTAAATCTGTGACTAAACTATGAACCTCTTTGGTAAAACTACCGTTTACTCCCCAAAAAACGGCTCCCTTACCAGGCAATGAAAACACAATATAAATCATTAAGTAACATACGAAAAAAGGCAGATACTATAAGTATAGGTACGGATTCGTGAACAGGCTCGCGGAAATATGATGAATGTTGTAGTTGCGTGCGTTGTACTTTGAAGGGGTGTAGGGTTGACTGTAGACCGAATTTAGTGCAAAAAAAAAATTGTTTGTTAATTGAAAATAGAAGATTTGTTTAGGCTATTAATATTTAAAGTTGATTCATCGAAATACGTTTGGAAATGCCGAAAACACGCAGTTTATAATTTTTTTTTTTCTGTAAGTAGGTTTGTACAAACACTTTTAGGTCGGCGTTTCCTACCTGACTATTCTGAGAAGAAAAGGCGAAACAAACTCAGAAGTCACAGTCTCTTTTAAAGTCCAGACATAATATTGGTCAGATCATGTGAAGACCATGTAAATTTGTGTCTGAAATGGTCTTTTGAGGAAAGAACTACACAGAATAAGTAAGATGAAGCGATGAAATAGGTTAAGTAGGTAGGAATATCTTATTAATATCAAAATTGGTGAGTTTTACGATTTTGAAACAAACAGTGTTGAAACCAACAATATTGGGAGTCTATTTGGAACAAAAACAAATATTAAAAAAAAATCGAATGGTCTTTAAATCTCTCTGCGTGGCAGTTTCTGATATTTTATGAATGTCACTCGAAAAATAATTTACTGCAATGCTGGTAATTACGCGGCAATGAAAATCGAGAATCCTTCTAGTCCTAATTATTTATTTATTTATCCTCCTACTGGAATGGCATACAGCAATTACACCAACGGATAATAAAATAATTCATGTCCTGTTTTCCATCCATCCTGTGCGCGGTGGACATCGAACGGGCGGCGACGGAACACGCACGCTCATATAGCGTTTAGATACTCGTAGTTCTCCCTAGTTCCATAACTATTTTTTTTTTAATGTTTAGTTTAAAGTATAAATATAGTTTAAATTAGTATAAAAAAAATACTTCATGTGCTGCTTTTTTTTTATACTTTGCCCCACACTAGGAATTGCTCCTGTATTGTGGGTGCATTTACAAACATTTAAACTCACATACACAAACAGCCAGACCCGGAACAACTACTTGTAGGTCATACAAACATATGTTCCGTGCGGGAATCGAACATGTGACACGCAGCGCAGCAGTCAATCGCTTAACCACTGCGCCAACCGTGCCGTCCATCCGTGCACAGGATGGATGGAAAGCATCCATCCGCCGTGCCGTTTCCATCCATCCCGCGTGCGGTGGACATCGACCGGGTGGCGATGGAACACAAATGCTCACATAGCGTTAAGACACTTCTCCATAGTTCTGTTCCATAACTCCATCTAAATTGCGCACATCCTTTGCGAATTTTAAAGACTTAATAATTTTTTCAATATAAATACATTGAAATTGAAATAATGGAAACTTGGGATGTGTCGTTCTGCCTGACATGAAACATTATAAGAACTTCTGGTGAAATGAAGCCCATTCAAAACATAAATGACTACTATACTAAAATAATATTTCAAGAAAAGTTACCTTAGCTTTACTTAGTCTGGCTATTAATAACTTCCGAAAGAGAACTGGTACCTAGGTAATTAATGTTAGTTTAATCTGGCCTGTATGCGTTTTTCAGGTAAGCTTTCAGGGTTAGCAATTAAACTAATCTTGTAGCCCTATTGTCATAGTGTTAAGTCAGGAGAAATGATAACACTAGCTTGATGTAGCATAAGCATGCTTTTATTTGCTCCTTTAATATCCTAGTTTTAGGGGTCGCAAGTAGTATTTAGGCTGACATTATTGATTATTTAATTGACCAATCACATTGCTTATAACTAAGTTATTGTACCGAGCGTCGCAGTCGAGCCAAATGCTCTGAGGTTATAAATATGGGTGCCGGCCGCGCAAGATTCAGTCTAGCGGCGCGCGCAGTGGTGGCCGCACGCGCCAGACATGTGACGTTGGTATGCAGCTACAACATAATTTAAGGAGATCTAATTGTAGTTTGTGTACCGTGGGTTTAGCTTGGAATAACCAAGATTGTAATTGTTCATTTTTGACACCTTCCAACTTGCAACATAGAAATTTTGGGTATGTAACATGTATCTGGCTTCATTAGGCAGATGATTTAACTCTCATTTGTGTTTTTTATAAGACAACATTGAGTAATAAATTATGGATTTACAATTTTGGTTAAATGTCATTTTCAATCCAAGAAACACACGTCTACTAGCCCAAATTCCAACACAACCCTCTCTCACCGGAATTAACAGATTGACAGCACATATTAAATTTAATACAACGCAATTTACGACCAACCCTACGCGGTGGGGCTCAAAAGAAAATATATTATTTGTAACATAATATTAATTATACTAGCAACTGTTTCTACCTGAAATTATTACAGGGTAAGTAGAAAATTAATTATTGTAATACAAGAGGCCGCGGTGTAATGCAGATTTTGACAGGTAAGGTTGGATACACACGCGATTGTTTCAATGTAGGAACAATTTGTCGGAATTTTGTGTTCAAGCTGTTATTTGTATGGGTATGTTGTTAGTCTATTATAGTAATAAGTTCGAAGTTCTAAGTAGTATTTTGTATGTAACTGGCTGTTCGCTTAACTGGAACAGTTAAGAGGGCGCACAATGGTACACTAGCGCCACTCCTTTATAAGTATTAAAAAAAAACGGGGCAGTCTTTGGGGACTGCCGATAGAAGTGAAAACTCATGGGAAGCGTGCGGTGACGATGACGCGAGTTTCACGCTTTTCGTTCACCCAAAAAGTACACATATATACATAGTATACATATAGCTCATGGAAAGCGTTCGGTGACGATAACGCCAGTTCCATGATTTTTGTTCACCTAAAAAGTGCTCAACGCGCCTAAAGAAGTTTTAACTTCAAAAACATTATGTTGTGACTGAGAAGGAATTATGAATCCGGCTTGTACCCCTCGGTAAGTGTGTCGAAAATTTTCTAATGCAAAGGTATTAGAAAATTCTAGACACACTTACCGAGGGTCCTTACAAGCCGTTATTCATAATTCCTTCTCAGTCACGAGATAATATTTATTTTATAGGAGTGGTGCTTGTGGACCGTTGTGCGCCTTCTTAATGTCTGTGGTTAATGATTTACTGCATTACTGCTGTGGCTGTAATCATTGGTTTATGGAAAAAACTGAATAGCTTATCGGTTGCTCCTAATTTATTTTTATGCGTCCCTTTGTGCGCTCAAGAATGTAATGTTCAATTTCAGTTCCTCTTAATATTGTTATTTATTTTTCTTTCTTGACTTTACGTAGCATGTATGTTTAGTAAAGTTCTTTTTTTAGGGTACTATGCCTCCGCTGTCCGTTCGTCCATCTGTTCGTCCGTCCGTCCATGCATCCGTCTGACCATCCGTTCGTCTGTCTGTCAGCAGGCCATATCTCATGAACCGTAATATGTAGACAGTCGAAATTTTAACAATGTGTATTTCTATTGCCGCTATAACAACAAATAATAAATATTAAATAAAGTAAAAAGTTAAAGTGGGTCTCTATATTAGAAACGTGGTTTTATCGGAGTTTTTTTGCCTTCTGATACAGAACCCTTCGTGTGCGAGTCCGACTCGCACTTGGCCGGTTTTTTTTCTTTCTAAAGATATGTGACAGAATTTCTTTGCAACAAACCGTATATTAATAAAAAACATAATTTCATGCTTAACAACATTTCACACTAGATGATTCTTTTGTTAAAACGTAAAAACGTAGCGTGTGTAGCAAACCTTAGTATTAATAATATTCGTAAAATGCACGCATTCTCGTGCATACCTTCGCGTGGACGATTAAGATTTAAATGAATTTAAACTGCAGCATTAACCAAATCGCTTTAGTCATTTATTATAATCATATTTGACAGCCATTTTCATGGTGGCGTTCTTTTTTTAAATTGTTGTAATACAACGGTTAAGGGTGGTCGAGAGGTTACAATTCTATTGCAATGAAAAGAAATGAAATTTTTATTGACACTTTAACACGTCAATATTTTGTTGTTCAATATTTTAAACTAGATGGTGCCGGCATTTCCTAGCTGACTGATCCCTGAGAAGAAATACCGAAACAAACTCAGAGGCCATGGTTTCTTTTAAATTTCAAACCTTATATTATTAGGATTTTATGTGAGTCTAACAATGCAGGGCCATGTCTGAAAGGGCCTTTTGAAGAAAGAGCCATTACAGCTTTGAGTTGACCTGTCCCAACAGACGGCATGCAAGCATGAGTCATCGTATAGCTCAACCCTATTTTAGGGAGCTCAACGACCCGTCACACGACGCTACCAGATCTGCAAGACATTTGCGTAGGCCATATACTAAATACTCAAAACCGCCAGACATATTGATGACATGACGCATGTTTGAGCAGAGGTGTAGTACACCCACATTTCGCCAATTATATTTAATCAATCGGACATAAATCCAGACTTCAGTCTGTTATTGAGAAAATCGTAATGGAAAACCCATTAACACTGCCCGACCTGAGGGCCTAGACAAATGTCATTCGCTTCGGAGCAATTCTATTTCTACAATCGCTACCGCTTACGCTAATATTTGGCATCATAATATGAATCGAAAACTAGCGATAACACTTGTCAAAAAGTGTCACTTGTCTACGCATCTCTATGGAAGTAATCGTTCGACGCTGTCGATTCGTTTCATAAAATCGAATGATGTTAACATTGTCTAGCTAATTTCTATTCGTTAACCTATGATCACGTGACATTTCGATAGCTTATGTCAATTCAATACATTTTTGGCTTTCTACTAGCGTCATCGCTAATCAAATGTTACTTTGTCTAGGCCCTCTGGGAATCGAAATCAGGACCCCATGCTCAGCAATCGCGCTTATGACCAAGAGACCAATGGGGTGGTCTTAGTACTAGGAGCGAACATAGTACCCAAGACCTCACTAGCAGCAGTAACACTTCTAACCAATATTTCAACAAAACAGCCAAATTGGTATACTTATTAATTCAATCCCTCTTAAATTCAAAACTGAAATCACCCAGCAAATACTGTATGCATATCCGAAATAAATATTTAATCAGTTTTATTAATTAATCGCCTTCCCGCACTGCAGCTAAGAGAATATCAGATATAATTCATAATTAAACTGCTTAACTTGCAAAGTGGATTCATTTTGTTAATATTATTATCTGGTGGATGTTTGGGAAACGTATTTTATTATGTAGCTTATCATATGGTGTATTTTGTAGCTGATAGTTAAATGGTACAAGTTATTATAGGATTTTGAATATTGATTGTGAGTCCAAAGCATATTTTTTTCATTTCAACCATAGTGTTGAAGACTAATTAAGGTATTAATGGAAATATTAAGACGGCAGTTTGGGGAAACGTCGGGAGGAGACGCAAAAGGAATGACATGTATGGACTAACATCTTAACTTGACCGTTTTGGTGATATTATTCAAAAATGAACATGGACGGAGCATGATAGGATCGTAGTGTGTGTTTTTTTTTGTTGTTACTGCCTGCCCCCATTGGAGAAAGAGGGGAGTTTTTGCATGTACCTATGTTACTACGACTTTTGTTTCCTATAAAACACCATCACTGCCCATCTACATAATATGAAATATTTGACATACTTCTACACATAAAACTCCAACACAAAAAGCCTTGTATTGTATCATACCTACCTACCCAATCTGTTCTGAAATCCAAAGAAATCCCGTCCCTAAAACTCGCGCTTTTAACAGTAAAGTGACATCTTAAAGTATGTTTATAGCCCGTTCCGAAGCTTCTAAAGATGGCGTAAAAGCAGTATTAGATACACTGTAAATAAATTCACTCTCACGGTAATAAAATGTTCGCCTCGCACCGGATAAGTGTTGTTCCTATGTCGAGAATAGAATCAGGTTCGTTCCTGAGACGTAAAATTTTGAATGAGATTTTTATTGAGGAAACAATAGTGAAGCAATGCATTGAAAGATTTATTTGTATATTTTAGGTTACATAATTATTGTCAGATTTTTGTTAATGACATAAATCACATAGAACATGCGACTTTGAGAGTCGGACTATAATTATGAAATCGTTTCAAATATGAATGATAAAAAAAAAAAACATTGCTTTGATCATTCAGTTTATGTATGGTCACCAAATGTGATCAGTAACCAGAGTAGTCGGATATAGGTGAAGTTTAGTAAGAAACCGATGGATGTTTTCGAATGAAATTTAATTTGTTAAATGACCTGTTTGTTTTTTATAAATTAAGTTAAATGTTATTCGAAATCATTCATCAGTTTTTTACTAAATTGCAACTATATCGACGACCCTGGTTATCACTTTTGGTGACTGTAGCTACCTGGTTATGTTCGAAGGACCGTATCTTAGAACGATGCTCAGTTTATACATATACATGAATCTCGATTTCAAACTGTCAGATTTCATTTACTATAATAATAAATCGATTTACAGGTGAACATCTTTGTCCACTTTTAAAACTCTGGTTAAAAAACACTTCCTCTCTCCTTAAACATTGTCATTACATTTAGTTTCCTTGGTCTCGTTTCATGTTTATTATTGTATATTTTATATGTAGACAAGTATATGTTTTATGTATCTATGTATTTGTTGTATATGTAAATGGTACACCACTGACTACCTGCATTATTGTCTCTCCTTCTCCCTTGAATCCATCCAAAGGTTGTCTGTTAAAGTTCGCTTTTAGCGATAAGACCGCCCATTGTGTTACCCTATGTAAAATTTCTACATTTATGTCTGTAATTTTTCATTCATTTCATTTGTTCATACATTGATGATTCGTGTGAGTTTTTGACAGAAATTTAGTTTGTCTTCTCGCAATATCTATCGGTTTTTACCATCGGCCTGGACCTTCTGTGTGATCCTTTTTACTATAATTTGGTTTAGCCTTCTACATTCATGTGTTGAATACGTCTCCAATGTCCTCTAATGTGTAACTGTCCTACATCACTTAACCCTCTCACGTACTCTATGAAGCGGAGTGGCCGCGGGCGCAAATATAGTGTGAAATAAACTTTATATTCCTCTATCTTCATATGGAATGAGGATTGCTGTTCAGAATGTGACTTTATTTTGATGTAACAGAGCTAAAAGGATTTTAGAGACGAATATTACGAGGAACTGCTGAGAAAGAGGTACGAATTAAAGTCAAGATCTTGAATTTTAAAAAATCAATGACAATTAACTAATCCGTCCTGCTTCACACGGTTTTTAAGACTTGACGAAACATATGTTTAATATTTATGTATTATACAGAAACCTTTCGGAATAAATTCTCTAAATGATGGTGAAAACCGTATCAAAATCGGTAACGTAATTTAGGAGAAAAACGCATTCACACAGACAGACATGAAAAGCGACTTTATTTTAAAATATGTATAAATATAGAGGAAACAAATTGTACGGGGAGTTTTGGTACAATTTAAACATAAGCAAGATATAATCTACATGTTAGTCCAATGGCTCTAAGTAGGGATATTGTCCATTTACGCACACATACTACAACTACTTCAAATATAACGATATATTCAGTCAAACACACACACACATCTATCACAAATCACATTATATAACAAATAAACAATGTCATCAAAATAAAAACTAGTATACGTGCGCTACGAAGTGCTACGATATCGTAGCCTCGTAGCAAACCTCGTAGACAATTTGTAGACGTTGCTACGAGCATTTACTTTAAAGCTCCACTGAATATAACAAAGGCTTACCGACGAAGAAATATAAACTGATATGATAAAAGAGACTGCAGTCTTTACGACTGATGGTGAAGTTAAGTAGTAATATTTTTATTTAGTTTAAACATCAGTTTGGACGTGGCTTGTTGTTTTTAGTGTTGAAGCACGTTTTAAAACTGAAAATTTAATTTTTGTGTGAATAATTTTAACATACAATGTAAATACGTAGCGCGAACAACACGAATGATAAAAAAGGCAACGAACTAACATTCTGTTTGCAAAGTTGACGTTGTAAAGGACGAATCGTGGATAATTTTGTGGTATGAATAGTTTCAAGTAATAATCTTACAATACTGCATTTCCCATATTTTTGTGGGAGAGAAAATCTGCCACTAAGATTTTCGGTGCTAATTTCACACTGTAGCTCAGCACCTTTGCAATCAAGACGGTATTAAAAAATATTGTTTCACTGCTAAAACTAATCCAATTCCTGTACTAGCAAAAACGAAGTGTAATAAGTTGTTAAAAACCGAATTGATAAAAAAATTACATGCAAACAAGCCTTTCAAAAGAAACCGTCCATATTAACATCCCAATAAGTTATAATATCCCAAAGCATAGCACCACAAGAGTGGAGGCCTATCCCAGTAGTGGGAACATTATAGGCTGATTGTAGCACCACATTACATAAAATACCTACCCCTGTCCAGTAGATACGAGTATTTATAGGTAGGTAGGTATCTAGGCATGTGTCGGATCGTAAGGCGGACTGTAAACATGTGTGTTTGCTAAAGTCTGTGTTAGCTCTGTGGGACTACTCGGAGCGACGGTCTCTGCTCGATATTTAATTAATTTATTTATATTTTCTGCAAAAGTGATGTTTTACTTTTGATCTTTTGCTTGTGCCAAGGTGAAAAGACATTAAATAATTACTGAGTAATGTTAAAGGTGAAAGTAATTTTTGCAAAAATTTTGGCTACAAAATCTGTACTTACCTACTAATAATATATACACCTATGTTAAAATAATGATTGACGGAGTATTTTGTTTATATGAACAGCATAATTTGCTATTCACACAAAAATCCCAAAAGTAATGTAGTGCCAAAAAACCCTTACATTTAATAAATAAAATAAAAATTCGTTTCGTTGTCAGCAATTTTATAAAATGATGACTGATTGTGATTGATTTAAAAATACCCACGCACATCATTATAAAACGTAACATATAGCTGTGTTTTCATGTGCGAAAATGACTTGATACGACCAAATATGATTATGTACAAATATATTACACAAAAACTTGAGTAATAATACAAAATTTAAATTTTCAAGTTTTGTTAACGAAACTTCAAAACGGAATATTCAAAATTCAAATCACATTTACGATAACAATAATTAATATTATTAAGTGTCTTGTACTTATATTAAAATAATTGAGATTTTGCACGTACGATTATATCTGGAAACATTCTACACGACTGAGACAATAACCCGGTATAGCGATCTGGGGTGTATGTTGAGCTTTCGTACATTATTGGTCGCTCGATGCGCGTCTTGGTCGGAGTTTGTGTAATGGCGCTTTCATATCGGACTTCGGCTTTGTTATAATACTTGTTGATAATGTAAGAATGGGGGCTATAGATTTTGTGCTCACCAGTTGGCGCCACTGGCGAGTAAGGTCCTGTCAGTACTTTTATTTGATGTTTTGGATATGTTTAAGTTCCCATAAATTCATAAATGTTTATTTTATTACATTTTAAAACTTTAAATGAATATTTAGATTGTGCCATTCCTGATTGATTTTGGCTTAAAACTTTAAGTATTAAGTTAGGATCTAATTTGGTAGTACTTAAAGGAAGAATAATATTTGTCTGCTTCATGCTTGTAATTTTAGGAGCATTATTTATAATGTTCCTTGCCAATTTTAGGAACATTATTTTAAGCCATAATCAATCAGGAATGGCACAACCATTACAATAATTATGATGAATCATTAGTTAAAACCGTGATAAAAAAAATCCCGCAAATAGTGAACGTTCAGTACATTTGACATTTAGAGGCTCTGCACTTGTGCCTCTAGGGGCGAATTGAAGCGCGGTAGCCTTCATTCCTAGCATGGTACTTAGTAGTAGTGATCCCTTTTTAAATTGACATAATTCACAAATACTGGAATATATTACAGTAGCGCCATTTATTCGCGACAGAGACAACAACAATAACCCAGTGGTTCGGGCTGTATGTTGAGCTCTCGTACATTATTAGTCACTGACCGCGTGTCTTGGTCGCAGTTTGTTGTAATGTCACTTTCATGTCGGACTCGTGGCTTTGTTATAATACTTATCAATAATGTAAGAACTAATAAAAAAGAAGAAGGTTTATAACAATTGTAAGTATTAGCATTAAGATTTAGTATTATCATAAATTTCCCACTGCTGGGACACAGGCCTCTTCTATGTGAGAGGGAGTAGTAGAGGGGATTGTAGGTAAAGGTTATTTAAAATCAATGTTATTGTTTGTTGAATGAGTTTTTTGGTCATAGGATATCGAATTTTTTTTCGGCATTTGAATTTATTCTACCAGAGTTTTAAAATGCTTTTATTGTACTTAATGATAAAAAAACTACTACATAAGAATACTGCATTATCTGTAATTAACTTAGTTTTTTGTGGTAAAAAATCTTGCATATCAATTTCTTGCGCCTACACTGAACTCGTAAGTACCTAATCGAATAGTGTAGGCACTCACTCTCATCACTATCACTAACAACAGTACTAACAAACAGACACTGCCATACGTCACACACCCGTCCAAAGTACCTATCGTGTCATCCAACATATTATATGACGTAAGACATCCCATCCCTTTTACATCTCCCTCAGGCATCGCTGTCGCGTCTAGTTCAACGGCCATCCAAATCCAATCCATTGTAAGTTTCACTTCTTTCATCCCATGCTTTCTTAGTATGCCTCAATTGCATTAATTGTGTTTTAACCCTAATATTTTGTAGCTTTTGCACTTTTGTTAATATTTTTTTTTTTACTTCGAGCGTATAACGCTCTCACAATATACCAAACGCAACATCAAACTCACACAATAATTCTCACAATCACAAACAACACTACAAAGAAACAAAGACACAAACATACACTACAATAGTACGTCACACTACACACCCGTCCAGGGTTCCTATCGTCCCATCCATCGTATAGGACGTAGGACGGCCCAACCCTTTTACCTCACCCTCGTCAAAACAAGCACGCTGACGCGGATACGTCGCATCTTGTTCAACGGCGAAATTGTAACAGGAAATGGAGTGGTCCGGTTTTAAGGCTCCTTCAAACAGGCGCGACACGTGACGCGAATCGCGTGAGACTCAAAGGCACTGTTTGAAGGAGCCTTTACGCGGACATTTTAAGACTTAAAAGGGCTAGTAACCTTGAATTTTTGAAGGTAAATGCATTTTTAATAATATTTGATAGTTGTTGAAACGTTGGTATTGATAATTGTACTATACTTCTTGACCGCGATATTCCAGGTTCGATTCTGGCTAGAAAAACCTATTTTATTTTCACAATATTTTTTATTTGTGTAATTTGGGCAAATAAAAACATCTTAAGAATACCAGTCCAAGTTGCCATACGATCTCCCTGAACCGCTCTTATCTAAGTAATTGTTTATTTTTCCAAGTATCACTTATGAAGTCATGATTAACATTAATTAAAATTCATATTAAATATGGATTTAGTGGGGAGACAAACACTATCCTTTTTGAGAAATGTAGGCTTAAAGTTACATTATTCAACTTTCAGAAGAAACGGCTTATAAAAATTGTAATTCGAACCGTGTCACCTTACATCCCAAGCATTTCATTGGTGATATATGCCAACACACCATACCACAAACATCATGTGGTCCATGTGTATAGACCACATCCATACTTCCTTATCCTATAACCAGGAAATGGTGGAGCGGAAGATTCGCACTGATTTAGGGATTCCTTCGTCCAATATTGTGTGGTTTTAGATTTATTGTGCGAAGAATTATACTCGTAGATGTCTGAGTGACAAACTTGGACATTACTGAGGAATCCTAACTAATATTATAAATGCGAAAGTAAGTTTTGTTGTTACCTTTTCATGCCTAATCCACTGAACCGATCATCCTGAAATTTTGCATATACGTTGTCAGGTGTACAGAAATTGAGATTGGGTTACTTTCATCCCGAAAAATAATACTGTTCCCGAGGAAAACAAAAATAACGTTCTTATGATAATAGATGACGCCTCGTGTCTTTCGAATCATAATTGAATTATAACCCGAATTGATTGTCAAAGTCTAAATTAACGCGAGCGAAGCCACGGACTAAAGCTAGTTTTTTATAAATGCTGTGAAATTATTGTCGGACATGACCACTGCTACCACTTACCATTCTTTCTAGCATTATCAGTGGACGTTTATAAGATATCAATTAAAAGTGCAAAATTGCAATTAATGGCAGGACTGAAGAGAGTAAGATCATGACTTCGGACCTCATCTCCTTTTCGACTTAAACTAATTCCTTCGAATCCCAATGCGTGACACTCCTTTCTCCTTTCTCCCTTAATCGCTCCCGTGGGTATTACACACCTAACACACGGTAGAATTATTCAAAAAACTTGTTTTTACCATGTCTCGATTCTTCCTAAAAGCAGCACCCTATCAATCACAATCTGAATCATACTCCCTATTATTGCCTATTTCTAATCCATTGCTTTATATATTCGAAAAAATTGTCTACTCAACAACGTAAATAACGCAATGAATGTCGTTGAACTGTCAAAATGAAACCCATTCTTACCGGAATTACTCCGCTGCAGGTTAAGTTTTGTTATTTAGTCATAAGAATAAGAAGTTTAGACACAAAAAAATATGGAGTGGCATCTACACGGCCACATGTGATCTACTCGTTACACTGACGTTACGCAAAATCCTACATCGCGCAAGCAGAGTTTACCGCGAAACTAGAATATATATAACGTTCCGACATCAAACTTCGGGCAGTTGCCAACCAGACACGAATCCCGTCTGGTCGGAGGATCCGCCCTTTTCTATAATAATAATAATAAATATAATATAATAAACACTAATGATCGCATGGAAGTATAGCAGAGTAAGGAGCTTCACGGACGCTTTTTCCGGGCTCTACATGGGCCCGATGTTGACCAACTAGCGTCCGTAGCCTGGCTGCGTTTCGGTGACCTCTTTGGAGAAACCGAAGGTTTTGTCTGTGCAATTATGGACGAAGTTATGATGACAAACAATTACCGGAGATTTATTGTGAAAGACGGCACGGTTGACATATGTCGGGCATGCCACCGTCCGGGTGAATCAATCAGACATATTATCTCTGGATGTTCTCGTCTAGCTAACGAAGAGTACTTGCATAGACACAACCTTGTAGCCAGGATTATCCATCAGCAACTTGCTCTGAAATACAGCCTTGTAGAATCGGAAGTGCCGTACTACAGGTATGTGCCCGACCCAGTTCTCGAAAATGGACATATCACATTGTACTGGGATAGATCCATCATCACTGACAGGACTATTGTTGCCAATAAGCCTGATATAGTGATGGTGGACTTATATTAGGTAGATAGAAAATTTATTTTAAAATCTCTAGTAGTTTTTCCGTGTCTGCATAATTGAGTTTTGCCAAGTATTCCTGTACTAGTAAATTACACCTATTATAAGTTAAACTATAAATCTTTAACACTCTGTTGAACTGGTTATACAAGTAGGGTCCTAAAAATAAATAAAATCGACTAGCAAAAGCATGTTTAGTCTGAGAGTTAGCACAAACCAAATCTTTTCTTCTCCTGTCTGAAGGTACTGGGTATTACTGGGTGTGGTATGGAGGATGAGTGAACTTTATACCCTGTTCCTCATCCTCTATAAAAAAATAAACTGCTGGCTGGCTGGCTGTTAACATTACCTTTACGAAAAGGTGACGTTAACAGCCAGTCATAACAATATTTTTTATCGATATATTAAGAACAGACTTTTAGTGGTACCTTTTTATTTTGCATTAGTAAGCAATCATAAAATATGGTTACGTAAACCTTGTCAACTCCGGATATGAGGGAATAGATGCCTGCCATAACAAGTAAGTAATTTATGAGAGAGAATTAATATTAAATAATTAGTTAGAACAAAGGAGCTGTCGTGTTACAAATAATTATAATATTAATCAAGTTTGTGACGTTGAGAGCTTGGAACGATGTTGTGACGTCATGTTCATGTGTACGGAAATTATTGCTTAAAGTTTCTTAAAATATTGTTTTTGAAGCATTCTGTAAGTTGTATTATTAGAAGTTGGTAAAGTTATTCCTTATTAAGACAACGGATGGGTAAGATGTCACCATTGCAATATTAAAAACAGTTTGTTCCATAAGTTTTCTTTTAGTCTGATACATCAAAAGGTGGTTTGACGAATTGTAGAACTTTTTGGGGAGTGACAGTGGGCGGAGAACTGAGTACTGAAGCGTATCTTGAGAAAGGCCCTCTGAAGAGTATATATAGGGCTCTTAAGTACGTCCATAGAACCATACGTAGCCAACTCAGCTACGACAGTCGTTCAACTTATTTTACCTCTGATTTTGCAACACTGACAAAATCACAGTGATCTTTATTTTCGTTGCAGTAAGGTTGCTACTGGCTTGCTTCCAGTGACAAATCTATCAAAATTACACTGATCTTTATTCTCGTTGAAATAAGGTTGCTGTTGGGTTGCTGCAGTCGGAGGTATATTAACAGTGAAAGGACTGTAACTGAGTGACTTATCTTTTTACCATGGTGTTAAAATAAGAATTGATATTAAACTGACTGCTCTGTGCTCTCACAAAACGTATCAGCCAAACTTTCTCTTTTCATTTCGTTACGAAAATATTCAGCCAAAGCAATATGCATAACGAAATGTGAAAACCAATAGCACCATCAGTTTCGCGATGCCCTCATTGGGATCGGGGTATCGGAAGGTCAACGGGGTTAGGGGTCAATGACAAAGGTCGGGAAACCGCGGGGAACTTTATTTGAATTGAAAAACTGAAATGGACTTCTTTTGTTAAGATTTGAAATAGAAATACATTCGAGACAATCTTTTGAGCGTTGACCTTTGAATAATTAAAAAAATCCGTAGTTTTTAAATAATTAATTAACTAAAGTCTTTTTGTTATTTTAGATTTTTCAATGAACTAAACGGTCTCTTTTTATTCTGAAATTGTTTAAATGGAAACCAAAACATTTTATTTGAAGAAATGCAAGTTTTGATCCTTACTTTGTTCTTTGGTAAGTACCTAACATTTGAACGTTTACCGATTCCTGACCCTATGACTAATCGTAGAACAATCAGCTGTCTGTAAATAATTCCTATTAAAAAGCCTTTTCATGTCCACTCGCTGGTCTAAGTGACAAAGAAAAAAAAAAAAAAACATCTTTTATTTATTAAAGAACACCAACAGTATATACATCCATTCAACATTGGTTTACAAAAGTATTTATGACAGGTATTACTGCTAACGTATTTGTCGTAGCCATCTGGTTAAATTAGCCAGCTAATTGGACACCTAGGCCGTTCATTAAACGCCGGCACCCAATTGGATGCCTATGCCGATAGCTAATTGAACTAGAATTATTCAATGTTTAACAACTTGACGTATTGAAAGTCAGCCCTTTGAAGATGACTGACCGAGACTCAGCCAAGTAATTCAAACTAAACTAACCTAACCAAACATCACAAATTCATGAATATCTAATTTAACTAAATGACTACATGACCTTCAGCCATCTGATTAAACATTGCGCTCAATGACAAGGCTAGTTGTCCTTCAGCTATTTAGTTGGATGCCGGCATTTAATGAACGGCCTAGGCGTCCAATTAGCTGGCTAATTCAACCAGATGGCTGCGGCATATAAACAAATTAAAGGTGTATATAATTTATTTAAAGAGAAAAGACATTTATACTTACAAAAGATAACATAATACCTCACACACAACATAATAACAACAACCAAACAACACCACATAACAACACAAAAACAACACACACAACAACACAACATAACATAATATGTTTCTTGAGGAGGTCTTATAATAACATCAAAATGCGACAATCTACACTGACGAGCAATATAAAAAAGCCACTTGCAAAGTGCATAAAGAAATCTAAATATCTTCTAACCCACACAAGCTAGTTTCATGAAGTAAATTGACAACAGTATTATATTGCACATTAAAACCTTATTACATACTGTGCAGTAAAAAAAATGGGCACTGTTCATAATTTTTGATTTCAATACTTACTTGTCTTTTTTTAATTTTGAATATCGTTTTTTTTACTAAAAGTGCTTACGGCAGACGGTGACTTGTAAATAAAGGTATCATTATGCCTCTCACATCCGAGGAATGTAGCAGGATCATCACTATGTTGCGATTGGGGACATCCCAGAGACAAACGTCCAGAACATGGGTGTGAGACATTCTACTGTCTAACTAGTGCTTCGGAGGTTTAGGGAGACTGAACTTAAACTAAGAAGACCAACCAATGGCAAGCCAAGGTGCACAACAGCCCGAGAAGATCGATTCATTGTGTCAACGTTGTTAAGAAATCGACATCAGAAGGGAGTTGCGATCCAACAACAACTTTTGCAGACCTGAAGAGAACGAATCAGTGAGTGGGCTGTCAGTAGACGTCTTGCAGAAGGCAATTTAAAGCCATACCGGCCAAAAAATGGCCCCAAACTCAAACGACATCATAAAGTTGCAAGATTAAGACCAGATATGTCCGTGAGCACATCGAATGGGGGGAGGACGAACGGGGCAGAGTAATATGCACTGATGAATCGAGATTCGCATTGTATTATCGTACTGGGAGACGTCGCGTGTACAGACGGCCAGGAGAATCTTTCATACAAGCATGTTTCGAAGAAAAAGTCCAATATGGGGGAGGTTCTGTACGCGTGTGGGCCGGTATTTCATCAGATGGTCGCACGACGCTAGTGCCGATAGAAAATGGCAATCTGGCCAATGTGAGATACTCGTACTTAAACGAGATTTTCTATGAACATCTGTCCGTATTTGGTCAATATGGGCGGCAATGCATTGTTTATGCATTAATTACGTTCGGCTACCGTCGAGGATGCAAAGAAAACCGATATCGTTTACTTAAAGAGTTTAATTAAAATAATTATTACAATTAGATCGGTAAAAACTAGAAAGTGCGACAACTGTTCGATACGAAAATCAAGAGTGCTCCACCAATACACTGAGTTAATATTAATCAATGTTATTGCACAATCTTCGATTCCACGCCGTCGGATTGCTGAGAAGGCGAATCTAACGGGCAGAGCGCAACGCGGTAGGTATTAGTCATAAGAATTAAGGGTTCCGCAAGTAGCGACATAACACATTCACACAGCTCATGTGGTAAACAAATACCTTCAAGACGTGGGAATCCATCAATTGGAGTGGCCAGCGAGAAGCCCTGACCTAAACCCTATCAAACATGCCTGGGACGAGTTTGGCAGACATGTTAGAAGCCAAAATCCACCTCAAGTCATACTTAATGCCGTAAAAGTGCACTGATTGAAGAATGGGAGAATATTCTTCAGCATATGCCATGACAAAGCCACGGACGCGATGTAGCAGGTTGACTGGCAGTAATTCCGGCGTCGCTACAGCTGGCATTTATCATATATAAAATTTCACTTACCTAAAGACTATTAGCACAATAAAAAACACTAAAATTATCATCTACACTGATAAAAAACAAGAAAAACAACGATAAGTAGTCAATAGAAGTCTAATTATATATTTTGAATTAATGTCAATCTATCGTATATCGTGTCACTTCGTGACAGCTAGACAGCTGCGGCGCAGATGCGCGAGCCTAGGGGACTGCAGCGCCGCGCGTGCATGACACAGCCTCTTTGGTGATCGTGCGTTGCGTAATTATCGTCACAATTATTATTTTGTTGTAAGTTTCATGAATATTTTATAAACTGAGCAAATGCATAAGAATAGTTGGATTTCGATATACGTCTCCTTAATCGAGCAATATTTACAGCTGCACTAAGTTTTAACATCGAATGAATGGTTGAATTTCAATAGTATGAATATTTTCTATATATTGCAATAACGAATTGTTTATTGACATTCATTCTGGAATCAGTAATTTACAGCGGAAACAGGGTGGGTCGTTACATGTATCCATAAATAATTATAATGTATACATAAGTTATGTAATTCTTGATTAATAATCAAATCTCCCTTTTGATTGTTTTTTGTCCAAATGGCCGTATTTTGTTTTTTCCTTCTTTAACATATTAAATTATAATTGTTTTTGTTTTAATTTGGTGTTTTTTATTGCGTTATTAAATAAATTTGAATGTTGCTTTTCTCTCCAAGAAGCTATCTTGCGTGGTTTCGGAAATATTTCATGATAAGATAGTGGTTTTTATTATATTGCTCGTCAGTATATTTCTCCTAAGCATAGTGATTATATACCGTTATATCTTGTGTTCATTTCTGCATAAACCATTCATCGTTACGAACATTGGAAGACCCTTGTCATATTACATAACCTTCTACCACTATTGGCAGAAAGGTAAGACAGAGATGTACAGTACACCTACATTTCGCCAGCTATGATTATATCCCATACCATGTTTGTGACCACAATACCAACAAGACAGTCATTGTCAGCAGTTGTTACATTAAGATCATTCATGCAATATGAACAGGGCCATGATTTTTTTCATCTTCTAATCCTCTACATGATATAACATCAAGTCTGTATTCCGCGAAAGGCTAGGCAGAAGTGTACCAATAGTACACCCACATTTCGCCAGTTATGTTTAAGTCTCATGGAATAGGGAGCGAGCCTATTGCCATCAACCGGGCACAAATCCAGACTTCAAGCTGCTACTGAGAAATTCCTGATGGAAAAAACCCAATAACACTTTGCCAGACATGGAAATCGAACCCAGCACCTCATGCTCAGCAGTAGCTTGCAATCCTGCTCTAAGCAACAAACTAGTAATCTACTTACTTGTAATAGTGGTAGTTATAAATCTCGTAGAGTTAGGTAGCTCACGGTGGATGCCCGTGCATTTGTCAGGGACACAGTCCCCTGTCGCTTCGGGGTGTGTCCGAGCAACTTAAATTAATAATACGTCTTCTATTTTAGGTTTTAGGGTCTTCGTTTTTAGCAATTTATTAGTGGAAGCCTGGGGTAGTAGGTATAATATTACAACCAGTCTTACCAAGTAGTATCGTATTACCCAGTAACTGGGTTGTGGAGGTCAGATAGGCAGTCGCTGCATGTAAAATACTGATATTTAGCTGCCTCCGGTTAGACTGGAAGTCCACCCCAATACAGTTGGGAAACGTCTAGGTAGATTTATAGGTAATATTATAATAGCATAGCATACCCATTATAGAGGTATACGGAACAGGCTGTAAAGTTCACTCAAACCTCCATTGAAAAGGGAGGATCATCCGACCAGACGGGTGTCGTGTCTGGTGGGCAACTGCCCGACGGTTGATGTCGAGACGTTGTATATACGCAAGTCGCGCGGTAAACTCTGCTTGCGCGATGCAGGATTTGCGTGACGTCAGTATGACGTGTAGCTCGCATGTGGCGATTTAGATACCGCTACAGCATAATCAGGCTTTAACGCTGGGAGTCGTGGGACACAGGCCTCCTCTCTGTGATAGGGAGTAATCACACCACGCCATAATCCACCACGCGGGCCTAGTGAAGGCTTGATGGATCCAACTGAGTCCCATGAAGTCCAGCTTTTGATACCAGAGCTGCGATATTTTATTTTACTGCTATGATACGAGTTTCTGACCTCGCACAGGTCTTTTATTTTTAACAATAATGTTGTTTTTAATGTTAATTTTATTAGTTTTAAATGATCCTTTTTATTTTTACTGTTTGTATTTCCTGTGGGTGTCCCAAATAAAATATTTTTCTTTCTTTTTTTCTAACTCATGACTTATCCTTGATCGTTTTCAGGGGAATGGTGATGAAATAAATTACTTTAAGTAAAGTGCTTGCCTGTGTACCCACGACCTTCGACTCGTAATTCGGGGCTGTGACCACTAATTGCTCGGTTCCTATAAACAAAAACGGATCGTTTTGCTTACCAATGGTAGCTTTTTATTGCCGAACTGGGCAAATACATAGATTAATAAGCTAATCATAGGCACCTGTGATGGCTACTTCCATATAGGAGGGTCTACTATGAAAAGCTATGCGGTATTTGCTTCATTATTGGAATGATACAAGTCTTACTTTTAACAAATAATGGTCTGTAAATTATAGGAATCGGCTCTATAAAATTATTCTCTCATAATATTACCAATGAAGTTATTAATTTATTACACAACCTTAATACAGTCAGCATGATCAAACGTATAATTTCCTAAAATTAAACTTCTAATTATGTTACACGCTGTATAAATACATTTGTTAATTAGAAGGTGTGTTCTATTTATAAATGCTATCATAGTGAAGCCAATATAGTGTATAATTTACAGCGTGAGTGTATTTAATATTTTATAATTTCTTCGTATACTCTTACCTCGATAAAGAATTAGCTTTTTTCCTAAGGTGGTTGAAAAAGGTAACTTATTACAGATTTTTGGAGCATAGACAACAAAAATTTCTGCGGGGTAATTGCGTAACACACTAACAGTAGGAATGTTCAACAACATTCATTGCATTATTTACGTTGCTGAGCAGACAATTTTTTCGAACTTATGAAGTAATGGATTAGCTTCAGATGTGAAATGATTCAGATTGTGTTACAAAATTAGAGTGCTGTTTATAACCAACCTATTGGCTAAAAGCAACGTACACAGAAGCCATTTAAAAATCATGTCTAACAGCAGTCATTTACAACCAGTTACATTATGATTCCAAGATAAAATACTTACACAAAATTGTCTATGCTTTCAGCGTTTGTGCTGATTGTGCACGTGACGTCGAGAAGTTCAAATGCTCTTATTGTAGAGACGTTTGGCTATCTGCCAAAAAATCTTCTCAATTCAAAAGAGAGAAAATTATTCAGAATTGAAATTGTCAATTCCAATCATTGATGGTCGCTTTGTGGTCAGGATGAAAGGTTCAATTTTTGAATAGGGTTAATTTTTTCTTGTTCTCTTATAGCAAAGATTAAGCTTGGCTTTAAGTAGTGATTGTTTTGTTATAAAACTTGCAACTAGTGTGAGTGATTATGTTTAGACAGCTCTACAGATGTAGAAGTACCACCTGCCAGCCCTTTACCGTAGGGTTGCATGGTTTAAAAGAGTTTAAATTTGCTCGGAGATTGGCTGAAGTAACAATATTTGTGGCTATATTGAATATCCTTCTAAAGATATGGTAGTTAAAGATGGTGGTGAGACTATAACTGGACAGGTCCACTCAATCTGTGTGGTTGTTTCTTCAAAAGACCATTTCAGACACTAATCTAATTGGTTTTCACATGATCTGACCAAGATTATGTCTGGACTTTAAAAGAGACCTCTGAGTTTGTTTCGGCCTTTCTTCTCCAGTAGTCAGATAGGAAAAACCGACCTCATCTATAGTTTAAAAAATATGATTGACGTGTAAAAGAGTTTGTGCAAACCTACTTACAGAAATAAATAATTTATCAACCTTAAAGTATACACAAATGAAAACCTACATTACTTCATATTTTATATCTTGTAGTACGATTGAGAGTTATTAATTGTACTTTTATTTTTATGAGGCTAGGTGACGCACGTCTATAAGTAAAGCTGCCAATATTTCAGTAAGGAAACCTCGACAGTGTAACAAAAGTGACACCATTTTAACAATAGCATTCAATACACACCCTTATCATGGTGTGAACATTGCAGAATAAGGGGAACACCATAGTGTACGTGTGTGGAATAATAGAAGACGTGTTTTGTTTTTGTAAAGTATGACAAATGTTGTTCATTTGATGACAATGCAGAATAATATATGGAGTGCTTTTTATATCTTTTGTTTTTGCGTGAAAATAAGATGAATGAGAATGTGGGATGAACGTCACAGTTAATATTGTGATGTTGTTTTATGAGAATATGTGTGATTATTGTGAAATAATGTTATGCCGATTAATCGATTGGATTTGATTGAAGGAAAGTTCTAATTCACTTTCAATATTCGATGCCCTGTTGCGACGTGACGTTTAGTGTTTATTATTTTTTTGGGCTAATAAGTAGGTCACGAATGGCTTAGTGTGATTACCTACGTATTACTCAATAGAGTTTACCTTGAAATAGGTCAAATTTACCTTACTCAATTGACAATACTCGATTAAAAGCAAATTCATTTGTTTTTAGTATATCTCGAAGCCTTTCGAATTTTGAAGTCGAAGTGCTGTGACATCACTTGAGAATTCGAACAGGTACTCCTCTACCCACCTCATAGATACAGGCTGCTTCTGTATCTAATACAGAAAAACCTTCGCCTTTTATTCCATTCCTATTTCCAAAATCTGTAGCAAACAGCTTCCGAATTCAGAAGCTTGTTGCTCACATGGGCCAAATAAATCCTTCTCTCATGTAAGCCTCTATTCGTCATTTGTGTAGGTATCGCTTCACACTGCGGCGGTACGTGGACGAAATATTGACGCTGTGAGATCTCAATCGGGCACTTGATTATTGCGTGTAGTGGGGTCAGTTACAAGTGTATGAAGGTTTAGGAGAATTTCATGAGAATTGGAATAGAATTTCTAATAATAGAACAGTGACGGAGTCTGGATTTCTAGGTTCGTGGCAGTAGACTCGCCCTCTTTTATATAGGACTTAAATATAACTAGCGAAATGTGGGTGTCCTATAGGTACACCTCTGCCTTACCCTTTGGGGAATAAGAATAAGAATAAATTTATTTGCTAATTTTACATTCAAGTGGATTGAATTACTAGACCTCACACTAGGATTCCCAGTGTTGTGAGGTCCAGGCTCCTTCGTACCGTTTACAATTTACAATTTAATACAATTTAGGGTACATATATAAAACTTAAAATAGGCATTAAAAGAGTGTATAGGTACATGTTGGTGTGAATTGTGTCTTTTCTGTTGGATTTTGTCAGTGTCTGCATGCTATAGGTACGTACGTATGTAAGTGAGTGCGTATGTGTCTGTGATTTGTCAATTTGTGCGAGTTTTTTTTTTAATATAGGAGGAGGATTTTTTTTTTAATCGAGGAATACAGACGCGATGTTATGTTATGTTATGTGAACTGTGTTTTTGTTTACAGGAAACGACAAGCTTTGCTGTCCTGGGAGACAAAGTTGATAAGTCAGACACTAGCTCGCCACACTGAAAAATCTAATTGGAATACGAAAATATTCAGTATGATGATGCGGTAAGTTTTATTTTAGTCGAAGCTCAGCTATTTTTTTTTGAGGATATGATATTTTTTTTTGTGCATTCTCAGTCAAAGCCACGTATTGACACTACGAGCTATTCACAGTAATAATAATATCATTTATTTCCGAGTTAATACTCGGAAATAAATACGTAAGATCACATTAAGATCTTAAAATGAATATACAGCTTCATATATTGTACTGCCTTTGCCGGTGTAGAAATATAAAAAATAAAGTACAATTGATATCCCCATTAAAAGAATTATAAATAAGCTTGGAATGAAATTGGGTATTTTTTTTTAATACAATGTGCAATTGTATTAATACATTTTTTTATTTTTATTTATGAATTAAATGTCAAAAATAACTAATTATATAATATCGAATGTCAGACTAAACTTGCTTACTTACAGTACAATGAGGGCTTATGCTAAGTTTGTTGTTAAACCTAACTTGATAAACATAAACTATAACTAAAGATGGCTGTCACGAGTGCTTCACATGTTGCACATTGAAACGCACAAAATACTAACATAACATCACGCCTTGTTTCCCGGGGGTTGGGCAGAGGTGTACCTATAGTATACTGACATTTTGCCAGCTATGTATAAGTCCCATGTAATAGGCCTATTGCCATCAACCGGGCTCTAATCCAGACTCCGGGTCGCTATTGAGAAATTCCAGCTAGAAAAACCGCTTGACGGGAATTGAAAACAGGACCTCATGCTCAGCAGTACCGCTTGCCAACGCCAACGCAGCAATCAAAATAATTATATAAGCAAAAACCTTTTGAAATTTTGCCAGTCATAAGCAAAAGTAAATTATCAATGTTTCAAGTTTAAGTTTACAAATTAAATACTACACAATCAAATAACACACTCAAATGAAAAACATACAACCTTACTATTTATCCCCACACATGTTCAATGTTTGCCCAATAGGAAAGCGGCTAAGCAAGCCTCGCAATAACGGAACACAGGAAATAGAGCGTAATCAATTTGCCAGGGAACAGAACAGGGTACAGAAAGTAAACGTCACAGGGTCAGTGGGCAAGGGTCACTATTTTTTGGACACACGGGGAAAATAAAACATGGTGGCATTATGTCTATTGAACTGTCAATTTTGTTTTTTTTTTTATATGACTTGGCATGGAAAATGGATACTGGTGACGCGAGTGGCGTGGATTTAGTGATAAAATATTCAATTAGAATGATAAGGAATATAAACGCTCGCAACAAAGAAATCAGCAGTTTCATAGAAAAGTGCAATAACTACGCGGTGAAAACATATAGCAGAGCATTTTTTTTTTAAATATCTACCAAAAGTTTCAACGCTCCTTACGTTAAAATTTTTGGACGATATATAAAAAAAAAATTGGTTGAGAAGCATGTACTGAATCCATGATACCAGGTTGTGCGGGGATGTCCCTGCCACCATGTATTAAAAAAAAAAAGAATATAGAAAAAAATTGCCACCTTCTGGGGCAGTCGGCCAATAAAGGGCATAGTTACAATATGTAAAACCAAACCATAGTTTTACGAAGGCGAGACACTTTTTTGGTTCCCTTGGGTATGCAAGAGACCATCAGTTAATTTCCATAGGATGATAGCGATGCGGATTGACGCTGGATGCTGGTGGCTACCCTTAGAGAGCTAGCTAATCCATTGGAAAACTGATGATAAAAACTGATAAACTTTTGCTAATAAAAGAATGAAATGAAATAATGCTTGGAAACATGCTGGTCCTGCTCCATAGGACAATCTAGAGTCTAGGCAAAATCAAACTGATTGCTAATTTAATTGTATAATTTATAATTTTTATGACATTGTTTTTTACATTATGTAACTACTTTAACTCGCACACTAAATTATAACTGGTGAAATTTTGGAAAAATCATTTACTTTTCAATATTTTATATTTTATTAATTTACCTGTCATTCGTTATATTTAATTATTTTTACCTATTGTGGTATACTAATCATACATAATATTGTAAAACACTTTTAAAAGAGTAACGTTGGAGTTTCTTGCCCATTCTTCTCCATACGAAATTACCTTTTGAAAGGGGCAACTAGAATCAATTCTATTTTTATGTAAATTTGGACGTTCAAAAGTGCCTTTTAAGTGCCTATGACTTGACTTGACTTGTGATTTGACTTTTAATTTGAATATAATAACAATTAATTTAATAACTTTCGTAAATATGTAGTAAATTTTAAATAGTTTTCGATTTTAAATGTTATTATATGTATATATATATATATTAAATTGTATTTTTCATTGTAAAGTTAAAAAAAGGGAAAGTAACTTTATCCATTGGAAAACTGATAAACTTTTGATAGCGATGCGGATTGACGCTGGCGACTGGTGGCCACCGTTAGTTAAAGAGCTAGCTAATCCAATGGAAAACTGTGAATGAAAATAAATTCAGTAAAATACTATTGATTTTTTAAATACATTTTGATTTTGTTTTAACGTATTCCACAGCACAGGTGTTTAGGTTTTATTTTAATTCTATTGGTTTGTCGGTTACCGATACTGTGTGGGCTAATGCTCAATATTTGAGCACTCAATTTTGGGGAAAGTTTAGTTTTCACAATCAATTTTGACCTCAAATGTTTCTATGAATTTTTGGAAGTCTGCAATCTTGGTTGGGATATTTTTAGCTTTGTTTACGAACATTTTACTCGGATATTGAATTTTGGAATATACCTATACATTTAAAAAGAAATTGGAAAAAATAAGAACCGACTTCAAAACACTCCATTAATTTCAGAAGTCGGTGTCTTTGTATCTGTATTTTGTTTTTGGCAAAAAACGAAAATACTAAACCAAAGCCAACTACTTCCGAAATTAAAGTAATTTTTCACTTTGTAGTGTTTTTTTTTGAAGTCGGTTGTTTTTTTTATGAAAAAGTTTTTATTTTTCACTTTTTAGTGAGTCAGTTATTAATAAATCTAAGTTACAATAGCCTAATGTCAACTGCTCATCAACTTTTACAAAATATTCCTTTTCCCGACGCAGGGACGTTAATTGTTGAGGAGTTCTCTTGTCAAGAACCAGAACCATTTCACCATATGCATTGTGACGAGCACAAATTGCTAAGCAACCATATTAAAATCGAATCGCAACCCGTGAAATACCAACTTATTATTGAGAAGTTCCGGTGGTTACCTCTGGTCTTCATCATCAGTTCCACTTCACCGAATGGTGCTTTGCAAGAGCAAAAGCACGAGTTACTATAAAAAAAAAACTCAAATCGCTATACGTGTGCCTATAAAATTTGAGGATTTACCTCGATTTCCATGGGATCCCCTCATCAGATTCTGACTTGGTGACAATGGGACCACCTCGCGAGCATATTCTTTCAAACAAAAATAGAATTATCAAAATCGGTCCACAATTGACGGAGAAATCGGTGAACACACATAAAAAAAAACATATACAGTCGAACATATAACCTCCTTCTTTTTGGAAGTCGGTTAAAAATCGTGGTTTTTAAATGTGGTTCCTATGGTTAACGCAATTTACGTAAATAAAAAAGAGCCCATGGTTAGATGGTTTGATCATGTTGAGAGGATGAATGAAAGGCGACTAACATAAAGTATTTACAATGCAGATGTGAGTGGAAACGCTGGGAGTAGACTGCCTAGAAGGACATAACATTATATTTTCTGGTGTTTGTGATACAATGATTTTTTCATTAGTACAGATACCAACGATACACTTGCTTCTTAAATGTTCTATTTTTACTTGGAAAATTGTTTTTGTGAACCGTAAATGTGCTTTTTCTGAAATAAAAAATTAAATTATTATTATTATGTAGTGACTTTATTGGTGATGTTCTTCAGAAAGGTCAGGTGTGCAGTACACGCAACTGGCGTGCGTGAATGACCAGATTTGTGAACGTAACCGAAGCAAAAGTAGTATGTAAGGATCGTAGCAGGTGGCGTTCTATAGTTTCTGCCTACCCACGTGGGAAGAAGGCGTGAGTTTATGTATGTATATGTGCATATTTACGTTAATATTCTCCGATATTATTACTTGCAATTTAGTTGAAATTGTTTTCTTAGAAACTACCAGTAAGAACCTCCCCCAAGATATTTCTATCGCATTCCAGAAGTTTGAGGGTGTATTCTGGAGTTTAATAATATTAATAGGTACGCTCAGGGAAATTCATTGACTATCAAATTGACACACTAAATACGTCAATATGCCAGTTAAAGTCTTTTCATACAACTGTCAAAGAATGACAGTAATTATTTAAATAATATTTACGGACAATTTAAGTTCGTAGTTAATTAATAAACAATTAGTTTCCCTGACCTTAAAAGTCCTTCCTTTATTTTGCGACTAAATATTGAAAACAGTTGTATTTTTATTTTTTGGGGGGTTACAGATGACTGGTTCGGATGAATAATTAATTAATCTGTTCAGACATAACTTAAATAATGTGGCCTGTTCATCTTAAGTCATAATGTAGATGTAAGTTCACGATGTTTGGCTAAAAATCGACTGATGAAAGTAAACAACTTAGGTACATAATTATTAATCACTAGCTGTTGCCCGCGACATCGTCTGCGATCCAGAATGAAAAGTAGCCTGTCCGTACCTAGGTCTATATGTGTACCAAATTTCATTCAAATCCATTTAGCCGTTTTGGCGTGAATGCGTACAAAAAACTTATTTTCGCATTTATAATATTAATTAGCATTAGGATACAATGATAGATATTATTAGCCCACAATTTCGCTCACGTGACTATGTATCCTATTGGCACTATTCGTTAATCGGAGCGTAAATAAAGTCATAGTATATTCTTAACGTCCTCTTCTACAACGGTGGATAATTTAAATTTTAATTTGCAAAACCAAACTATTTTATAACGTATTGATTTAAAATACACAAATAAATTTCAAATCCATTTCGTCGCCATTTAAAGTCTGTTTTGTTCGTACCGTCTGTATTTTAGTTATATATTACCAGCAACAATTAAATTGTAATTGGCAAATATGTAGGTACTGTATTTGAACTAAACTTAACTACGGTAATTATGCTACCAATTAGCTAAACAGCATGCAATGTGGTACAAAAGCTTTCCGATGTGAAAGCAATATTATGTAATTAGGTACGTATTATATAAAAGGCATCCATGTTGTTTTCATGTTGTATATGCAACGTATTTTGTTTAAAAAATTCAATTTGATAATATATGATGACATGTTTGTGTTTCATAATATTTGAAACTTTGTACTGTGATCATGTTTTAGCACTAACGTGAAATTTTAATAATATTTTTAAAAGTAGGTCAGTATAAACAACACAGATGTACCGTTGAAACGAAAAAAAGAAGAAACAAAAACTTATAATAATTATTGTAATGAAATTCAAACTCAGTTTTTTTGATTATTATAATTATTTGTTTGCAATTTAGTATAATTTTAATTATTATTCTCTGATACAATTCAGTTTCAGAAAGAAAATTCTCAGGAACCGACCGATGTATTTCGTAAAAAACTCACCGTGAAAATTTAGGTAAAGTGAGCTTGAAGTAAGTTTTCATTACACCTGGCTCTACGGATTGACACTTCAAGCTCAATTCACCAAGTTTTTAGGGTTATATTTTTTCAGAATAGACCGCTGTAATTTTGTCGTTACTAAACCAGAAACAAAACATGCAAAATATTTCCTCGAGCGAACTTTTCAGAGATCGCTCTACATTTTTTGTCTTTCATGCATAAACTCACGCCTTCTTCCCATTGGGATAGAAATAAATTACAGAACGCCTCCTGCTACTTAAACTCTAACTCGAAGCATTTATTTCAAATAAACCAATGACAGGCACTTTTGAATTTTCAAGGGGTCGGTCGGTCAGAAAATGAAACTAGTTGCCCAATCCAAAGAGTTATCGCAGGTACCTATGGAGAAGACCGGGCAAGAAACTCCACGGACACTCTTAAATCAAAATATTGTTAGAAACGCTACGATCCTTACATACTCCTTTTGCTTCGTTTAATTTCATACATCAGCGTGGTAGTTGCGTGACACACTAATAGTAGCAATGATTTTCATTTTGACAGTTCAACAGTATTCATTGCGTTATTTACGTTGTTGAGCAGACAAATTTTTGGAACATATATGTAGTTAGCAATGGATTAGCAATATCCTTCAAAATGATTCAGATTGTGACGTACAGTATGTTATTCAATGGCATGTATTTAACGCGGCGACGAATTAATCTGAAATTGGGATTAAAAAATAATTAAAGCCGGTAGCAAAAATAGTAGGTTGGCAGCTACAGTGAAGAATAATTTTAAGTAGAAAGTAGCAGCTTAATAATCAGTTGTTAGCTTTGTTTTAATTTGTGTTCCACGCGCGCCTCAAAGAGATGTCAGTACCATTGACGGGGTCCGATAGGGCCGATGCCTGCCGGGGTCGCGGATTGTTCGAAAGAGTTACCGTGGCCAAGGCGAACAGGCCACTGAAGGAACACGGGTGGGTTTTGGTCAGTAAGAGTCAGACATGCCCAGCTCCGCCCAGAGCCGGATAAGTCATTTGATGATTACCACCCAAAAAAGAACATACAGACAGTTACTTTCGAATTTATAATATTAGTATGGATATCACATCACGCCCGCATTCCCCGGAGGGTAAGGCAGAGGTGTACTTATATCTAGTACGGGTCCACATTCGGCAGTTATGCTTAAGTTCCATTTCATAGGGGGCGAGTCAATTGGCATCAACCGGGCACAAATCCAGAATCCGGGCTGCTAATGAGAAATTCCAGACAGAAAACCTAATAACACTTTGCCCGATCTGGAAACCCCAACCCAGATATTCTGTAACACGATACCCCTTGGTAAAACTAGTTTTCAGGCTTTTGCGGCTCTGACTACCCGTAACGACTGTTAAAGATCTACGAATTACAGCTGGGACTAACGGCTTAACTTGCGCTCCGAAGCAAAGAGGGTCTCGATATACTTATATATTGGATGGTCACCCACCCACGAATGGACCGCGGCAAGTGTAGCTTAACTTTCGATCGATCCGTGTGGCTGTTATTATTTAGCCACGAGCCCTTTATATTTAATATAGATATTAGGAAAAGGGCATTGACTACTATTGCTATGCTAAAACGCGACATCTTTAATTGTTTTAATGGTTCTTTGTAGTTTCATCTAATTAAAATATTATACTCGTAAGAATAAACATTTTTACAAAAAAAAAACACTACAAAGTGAAAAATAACTTTAATTTCGGAAGTAGTTGGCTTTCGTTAAGTATTTTCGTTTTTTGCCACCGACTTCCGAAATTGAAGATATTTTTCACTTTGTAATGTTATTTTTTGGAAGTTGTTTGTTTTTTTGAAAAAAATATTTTTATTTTTCAGTATTTAGTTGTGGTACCTACCTCACACAAATTTGTATACCACTACTTGATATGTAAATAACAGTTACAGGAAGTTATTAAAACATCATCAATATATAGTAAGTGGAAGAATACGCATTATTTAAAATAACTCAAAACCTGCTTCTCAGATCTTAATTAAATTTATATGGAAGCACATGAAAAGCACCAGCTTTCAAATAAAAAGAATCATTAAAATCGGTTCACCTAAGAAAAACGTTCTGAGATAACACACAAAAGAAAAACAGTCGAATTGAGAACCTCCTCCTTTTTTTTGAACACGGATAGAAAAAAAAGAAGTTTTTCTGTTTAAAATATTTCATACTCTTGTATGTAATATTTACGTTACGTTTTTGGATACACGGTAAAATGACATATAACTAAGTAGGTACCTATTTGTGTCATTCCCACGACATACATCTATCTACATGTACGGAGAAAAAAAGTCTTAGAAGATAGCATAACGAGAAATCGAGAAAACATAAACACTGGGGCCTTTTTCCTAGTTAGACTTTTTCTTTTTAGTTTTCTATATTCCGTTTTCTTTACCTGTGACCTTTGAACTCGCACTTGACTTGTTCAATACTTGCGATAGTGAATTTCTTTGGAAGCGGTAAAAAGGTGCTCATTTAGAGTTAGGAAAAAAAGGTGAAATCACATCTACCTGTGTCTGAAAAGTTAAAATATCGATAATAGGTATGTACGGCCTATCAATTTATGTACCTAGGTATCAATAAGATCGCATTATAGCTTATTTCTTGAGTAGGCACTATCAAAAGCCTACGTAAAAGCTTACGTAAGATTCAAAAGTGTTTTTTTCCTAAAGTATTGATACATTTTTGATAATGGTAACAATATCAAAAAAAAAAAAACATTTAAAAATATATTTATATATTACTTATAGGTATGTATTTTTTTTTGATGGTGGTAAAAAAAACATGGACTTTATCTATTAGGAATTATAAAATTATCATAATCATAGATTATATTAAACAAGCTAAAACTAAAATATATACGAGTATACCTACTATTTACAAGTGTATAATGGAAGGCAAGAGCTCGTAGGGCATCAAAAAATTCGTCCGCATTGCTGTCAATGGGATAAGTGCCCAAAAGGCTGGCGGCATTGCCACGTTGGATGGCAATGCTGATTCTTTGGGCTAAAAATAGGCCAGCCCTCTAGTGGTAAAATAGTTTTAAAACTATTTTGAAGTTTACGTAACCGCTCATGATGCTCGTGACTGTATCTACAGTTTGGGGAGAAAATATATTTTTGCAAACAAAATAAATTTGTGATTTTGCTGGAAAGATTAAGCATGGGTTTACTGGGTAATTATTCAGTGGGCAGAAGAACTCAATGAACCTTTTTCCTTACCATAACAAACCAACCATATTGGAATCTTTACGAAATCATCACTTTACAATTGAATAAATAGCACAACAAAATAATTATATGCGATTGGTAATTCAAACCTAAAATATTTTCAGCAATCAAACTAACAGTCCATAATGGCCTCTAAATCGGTATGATGCAAACCATAAACTGTGCACTTTAATCAAAACACTAAACAAAAATACTACCAGTTTTAAAATTCGCCATATTTTACGTATTCTACCCTCCTCGTAAAATAACATAGTCATGAACATAAAACAACAATGGAATTACCGGAGAGGATTTTTAAACGCGCATAAAATATGTTAGGAACTGATAAAGTGGAATCTAAAAGTTATAACGGTAATATATTGAATTCCTTTAAATATGGTCGCTTGTTACACCGTAATATTACTATAACACAATTTGCCTGACGATATTGTGACAAAGTTACGGGAGCTAGCTACCTGGACAGTTTTAATGGGCAAGGGCATGTTTGAATATTAACCAACTTGATTTGTTGGAAAAGACAAAAAAGGTAGCCGGTTTTGTTTAAAACATGTTGAAAACATCAGCCTGTCTTTCTGAATGGTATCTGAGAGAGGAGAAGGGAAAAAAGACAGATCTGTTTGTAGGCAAGAGGTTGACCTGGTATCGACAGAAGACATGGAAAATGGCAATGAATGGATGACATGGAACAGTAAAGCTCATGGCCAAAACCTATGAAAGTGTCTGGGGTAGGCCTAAGCTGGAAAGAAAAACAAACTCATTACCGATGTCTAATATTTGTACAAAATTTATTGTAAAATAATATAGTCAGCAAAAGAGATAAGTATCCAGGGTCGCCGGATATAGTTGAAGTTTAGTAAGAAACCGATGAATGTTTTCGAATTAAATTTAATTTGATAAATTACCAGTTGGTTATCTATTAATTTAATTAAATTGTATTCGAAAACATTCATCGGTTTATTCATAAACTACAACTATATCCGGCGACCCTGCATAATTATCTCTTTTGCTGACTGTACATAGTTTCTTAGTAAAGGCTATTTGAATTTTGAATTGTATTTTCGATATAATTATGAAAAATTTAAAGCTCATTCAAAAACTTTCGATTTTATTGACCAGCAGTAGAATTTTATACGAATATTAACTACAAAAACCTAGTTTTAGGCAGTTTTACCAGCCACCACCACCATCATCAACACCACTTCAGCTTTTAACGGTATAAAATTTTATGGTACCTTTTGTGTAACGTTACATATATATATGTGACACAGAACGGTGTAACAGGTTCCCGACATTGTCTCTACGAGATTTAAAATCACTTTTGTTGAATTTCCTCAGCTCACACGACTATTCATAGGACCATACGTAAAGAGTATTTGTAGTAAGAGTAATCGATTCTTTTTGTTGAACATTGATCATATTAGGAAGGATTGCAGGAATTTTTCGCTGATAGCTTCAGAACTCTTTCAACCTTTAATATAATTTTATTATTCCTTTGACCCTTTATTTTTGTTATAGGTATACTAGAGTTTATTTTGTCGTGCATGATTCTTAATTCGTATTTCATCGATCATCGCTTACAGAGCACGAAGTCGCCTCTCACCGCTGTATGCTCTCACTAAGATCCAAATGACGTATACGTAGAAAATAATGACTTTGAATTGCGATCCGTGACAGAAGTTGTGTGCTCAACGCACTTTCGGCGACACAAATTTCATTAGTACTGTCGTCTCTAGACGCTGTCGGTGCAGCGATTTTGTACTCTGTGATCATTGCTCGTCCTTCGTTGTTCATAGATCGTCGAGCACCTTTTTTCAGGGATTGTAAGATTAATAAAGAAAGGGAAATAATGTTACCGATCTTCTAAAAACTTATAAACCTTCTTATTATTTACAATTTTTTTACATGAATGAACCTCTTTAAGCAAAATGAAAATTATCTGAGATTCGATTAAACACATGTGATAAAGAAAACTCCTAAACCAAACATCCAAATTTTGATAATTATAATAATGTGGGGTCCAACTTATGCGTTACAATTTTATAATGAGTTTGATCCCTAAAGCATAATGTTGTTCAGCTATATTTATGGGCATAATTCAGCACTCTTTATGGTGTTTCTCATGTTACGAAGGACCGTCCCATAACTTCCCATGGGGGTCGTTGCCAACTAAATGATGGTAGAAGGGATAGACCGTAGAAACTAAGTAATGACATAGAATAAGAAAACCGTGTAGAAATGATACTCAGATACAGTCGTGGATTAAAAAGGTTAAGTAGCTTTATGTTACAGTATGATTCAAACTTAATAGTGGCTGTGAAGTGCGCTATTCGCTGCGCAGTACCTCACCCCTCACCCCCGCTGACACGTGAATTGGTTACTGCGCAGCAACTCGTCATATGTTCCGAGCCGCCATTAAATTTGAATCGTACTATACTTTTATCTGCATCGTGCATAAAATGTATATTTATTCTCTCTTCTTCGCTTCACTCTTAACAGACCGGTCCTAGACACGGTGAATTGTGATTTGTGAGTTTATACGGATTTGTACTAACAAAATTGTGAATGAATAATTAGAAATTCGTAAATGTCTTTGAAAATTGCGAAGTATTTTTATTCCCAGAATGTACTTCTCTTTGTGCGGGCGCAGATGCTGTCGAATTATCACCTACTATAACCATAACCAGCTTGTTTCAAACCACGCTTGCCCACGCCCAAGCCAAAATAAGGCTGTAATGCAACAAAAATCGATGATCGCACTACGCAAGCGACGATACAATCCCGATTTTTAACATTCCTGAAAGTTTAGGTATTAAAATGCGCTTGGAAAGAATATTGACGCTTCTATATAATTTTTTGTTCTATGGTAATGAGTTTATATTGCCAAACTGGACCGTCAGTGATGTATGGCGTACCTGTCACGATGGTCTTAACTATTGGTCATTTATTTACTTGATTGGACTATTGTGTATAGTAAATGTAGCTGGAATTGACAGGTATTTACTGGGCCATTTTTGATAACATGGGTATTAACAGTAAGCTAGGTTCTGTTAAGAACAATTATTATTCCTGATATTTAGCAATAAGGTTCCTGGCGAAACACAGAGCATCGTGTTTCTTTCTGCACTTTGGGATTAAAAAAAGAAAACGGTACGACCGTAGAAAAAAGTCAGGGAGCTTGAAGATTAAGCAAAACTACTACCAACTTAAATTATCCGTATATTCAAATGACAGCTGTCATTCTTTGACAGTTGTATGAAACGGCTATAACACGGCAAATTGACGAAGGGTGTCCAATTGCTTAATAATTAGTTTCCCTGACTTTACTTCCTTAAACGAAGCTTTAGACAAGGACCTCTTCTTCTAACTTAATATCACTTAAGGGCGACCTAATAAGAAGAACAGTATTCTTTGAAGGCCTCATAAGCTTTTAAAACTTTGGTTGAAGTAAATTGCTGAACATATAAAAAATAGAAGCAAGATATTCTAAGAAACAACTAAGTAGAGTCCTTTTGACCAAATTCCTGACCTCTACAAGAGAGTCAAACAATCGCCTCGTCGTTCAAATCTCTACATAATACAAGTCGACTCTACTTAACTTTACGTTGAGTCAAAAAGTACTTTTATAACAAAAGAATCGTATACGTTTCATTTCGCGTAGCTATTTGCAGTTTTGCAAAAGCCTTTGACCCAAAATGCGAATTTTAATAAAAATGTATCGGGTTATACGGTTCGAGAGACGAAAACAAGGGTAAACGTACGGCGGGGTTTTCATTATTGTACTACTCGATATTATTATTTTCCAAAGGACTTGTAGCGGCATCTAACGCCACATGCGAGCTACGCGTCACACTGACGTCATACAAAATCCTGCATCGCGCAAGCAGAGTTTACCGCGGAATTAGCAATTATATACAACGTCCCGACATCAATCGTCGGGTACTTGCCCACCAGACACGACACTTGTCTGGTCGGAGGATCCTCCCTCTTCTATGGAGGTATGAGTGAACTTTACACCCGTTGCTCCTACCTCTATAGACTTCAAGGTTACTTCTAGGCCTGCGAGCATCATCGTCGACAACTTTTCAATTACAATCAGATGCAACAATTATTAGATTTACGCGCTTGCTTTTTCCAAAACCCCTCACAATTGAAAACATCTCACAGTGCATAAAATACAATTTCCACATATTTCACGGAACACTTTTAATTCCCGAATAATAACATGCTTAAGCCGTATGAATGAAAAATGGAAATTTAAAAAATCAGACTACCCTTGTACCCGGTATATATCCATTTTGGCAGCTTTCCAAAAAGTTCTGGAGAGATAATCTTGAAAATTTAGCCGTTCGTGTAGACGAGTTGCTGGGTGGAAGTCACGTATGGGTGGCGTGATGTGCATTCCAGGTGGGCTGGTCTGGGTAGGAGGTTACCCAAGTGCAAGATATTTAGGAGGATTAGCTAGGGAACTGATTAAGTATTGAGTCCTGGATGGGGTCTTGATTGTGGTAAATTGGTTGTTTTCTCTGTTGGGTAGTGTTTTCAACTTATATGTAGTAATCCATTGGTGTTGGGTGATCACTATCAATGTTTTTCTTTAACTGTGCAGGCAATTAGATGGCTCACTTGTGTAAGTGCATTGTATTGTTTCCTCTTGTTAGGCTTCCAGTCCTATATTGACCAACCCCCTTTTATTTGTATACCTTTGGCTAGAATGAATAATCTATATCGATGCATAATATAAATTGAAGTCGCTTTTCGTGAAGTGCCATTGGACTAACATGTAGGTTATTTTTATATTGTGCCAAAACTTCCTGTGCATATTTATTTGTTTCCCTATACATATCCTAATACTAATGTTATATTATTCTACTAATAATATTCTATTATTTAATATATAAAAATCTCGTGTCAGTGTTTCTTATCGAACTCCTCCGAAACGGCTTGACCGATTTTTATGATTTTTTTTGTGTATATCTGGTAGGTCTGAGAATAGGTCCTAAAGTATATTTCATACCACTGCGGGTGAAACCACGAGGCGCAGCTAGTAATATTATAAATGTGAAAGTTTGTGAGGATGTATGGATGGATGGATGGATGTTTGTTACTCTTTCATGCAAAAAATACTGAATAGATTTGGATGGTATTTGGAACACAGATAGTTTATAGCCTGGATTAACATGTAGGATACTTTTTATCCCGGTAGTACGTTCCCGTGGGATAATTTCCGACCTTCACGTGAGCGAAGTCGCGGGCAAAAGCTAGTTGTAAAATAAAGTTGCTTTTCGTGTCTGTGTGTGTGACCGTGTGGTTTTTCTAAACTCCACAACGGATTTTGATGTGGTTAGCATCATCATATTGAGAATTTATTCCGGAAAGTGTATAATAAATTGATATAAAACTAAGATATTATAAGTAATTCTCGGCGTTTTGTCAAGGCGTAAAAACCGTTTAAAGTAGGGGTAGTAATAATAACAATAAAATGATATATTTCAGGAGTAAATACACCCATAATGATAAATTATATTTATTTCTGTAAATTGGTTCTAAAATAATTTTATACGTCAAAAGAAAGTTGTGGTGACGATATTGAAATAAAATGTAATATTGTCAAGTTAAACAAATGAAAAAAAATAGTAAACTATATATTTAGTCACTATTATTATATTTGGAAAATTATTACAATCATTTCACGACTGCTTTCCGAATACACCCCTCACAAACATACGTAAAAAAACAAACCCCCACATTTATCGATACAGCTGATCGGTACGATCTCGCTGCCATTTTAGGGTTCCGAACATTAAAAGAATGTTTCCCAGGTAAACATTTGAATTGGATTCGATACGCAGAACCATGTTATTTGTTTGATTGATAAAATATCGTGTTGGATACGAATAATTGGGTGTATTTTTTGGTACAATTATTTCTGTATCGCATGTGTGTTTTTGTCGTGACATATTTTTGGATTGTTTGATATAGATTATCAGTTAATTGGTTTTTCTATTGACGCTGAATCGAATACTTGGTTACATTCGTTCATGATTGATATGGAAATTGGATAAGATTATTACTGTGTTTTAATTATTGTCAAGGGTTTTACCTTCTTACGATTGTTTCAGGATTGAAAGACTAGTTTCTATAACAACTTCTACTGGATCAAAACGATGTTGTAGAGAGTACCTACCTTTTAAGTTAATTCTGGAAGTATTATTACATTTCATTGCACGGTGTCTTTTGACACTAATTAGTGGGCACAGCTTTAACACGTAGATTGCCTTGTGGTATTAAGTCCTTCAATGTACCTATAAAGTTACGTAAAAGTGAAGTGAAGTGTTCGTGAAGTTTACATAAAATAAATAAACACTGGTATGACTGCAGAAATATGTGAAGGTAATTTACAGAAAATCCACTCAAAGTAATAACATTGGCATTACACTATCATAACTACCAAAATATTCCCTAGTAAATACCCAAAATAGTACAAAAACAAATGACAACCAGCCCTTTTAAGTTCACTGCAGTCGTGTAACCAACGACGCATAACGACACGCCGTCATTTGGGACATCAACGTTGCGTCAGAAAAACTCATCCCGAAAATGTTTACTTCAGTAAATTTACTACTCAGTTGTTCAATGTACATTCCGCAAAATAGTTTGGTTTGTAGGGAAGAAATAAATAACATTGCATATTTTTTAATCAAAATGTAAGTCACCTATACCTGGTTTCTAGAACGTTTACCTAGACATAACTTTGCTGTTAATTTCATGAAAAGTAACTTGATTACTTTTTGTTATTTTAGTCAGCCAATCACAGCAGTTTTCGGGAGCCTTTCAGAAACCGAGCGTTAGTTTCTGAACAGATTCAAAAATCAAAATCTATTTTTCACTTAAACCTACATGTGCACTTATGAAACGTTAGAAGCTAGGTGCACGGTTCCAATTGGTCTTTGCCTATGGAGAAGAGCCGGCAAGAAACTCCACGGTTACTCTTTTAAAAATAATTGGCTTTTACAATGTTTTCAAATTTCATTGGTAATAAGTAAGGGAGGAGAGTGTATGCCTGTAGGGTTAAGTCAATTTAATTTTATCTCTAAAAAAAAACATGCTGCTAGTAATGTCAACATCTCAGTACAAAATGGGTTAAAAGTAGCATGTGCTTTACGATTACATTAGTTTAGTTAGTTTTAGTACTGTATAATTGCATAGCATGTGTGTGAGCACTATGTACCTACTATAAAGCCACCATTTACTAGGTTTGTCTTTCATTGACTTGAATGTGCCCTGGCGGCTGAGAGTATATCATGCTCACTCAAATGCGTCGCTGGTGGTGGCGTGTGTGTTCGATCATTAAGTTCCCTTCAAAATGGTTGAGCTGAATGGTGCTAATCCATGTGTCATGTTCGTGAACGGACGCCGTCAGTAGGGACTGGTCATCTCTTAGCTGCGACGGCTTATTTTAAATTAATTTAATATTAGTTTTTTTTTTGTCTTTTTATTACGGTTGCTGTTAACTTTCTGCACCGTTTTCACATGCATAATTGCAACATGAATGATGTAACCAATATTTTGTAACCATATTTTGGTATAAAATAGTGTCCGTGGAGTTTCTTACCCGTTCTTCTCCATAGGTACCTACAACGCTTTGAAATGGGCAACTAGCTTCATCTTTCCGACTGACCGACCTCTTGACAATTCAAAAGTGCCTGTAATTGGTTTATTTGAAATAAATACTTTGAGTTTGAGTTTGATTTCATTCCAGTCTTTAAGACATATGTGAATTAGTTGCTTTTAGAGAAATGTGTTCAATAATACCTACATCGTATTATCACGAATGAGATGATATTATTAACGTAAGCTTTAAGTATGTTTTTTTTAATATTCTGTGTTCCAATAATGTACAAGAACTCTATATTATCGTGTAAAACTAAAAATATAAATTATCAGTGAGAAGATGTAAAAGGACCTCTAGCGGTAATAAAAGAACGAACGCGAGCTTATCCAATAAAAAGTAGTTGCACTTAACTACCTGTATACTTTCTTCTTTTGGTAACTGTACTCCTCGTATACGGGCCCCAAAAAAGACACAACTGCACGGAAACTTTACCTTCAGTGTATCACAGCAGGCGGCGTACGTTTGAGAACAAAATGCACTTCGCTAGTATCCTTTTTTCGATTTAGGCACGTAGAGAGTTTGGCAGCTTTGTAAGTTTGGGAGGGGAGGACTTATTTTTGAGGATGCTATGAAGAATGGACTGTGTTTTGTTGTAAATAATTTTGAGACGTGAATACAGCGTTTTCTTTTTTTGTAAAGCTGTCTGGGTGCGTTTTATAATTTTTGTTTACATTTTCTGTCTGTTGTCTCCTGTTTTTGCTCCTTTTTGCCGTTAAGCAGATATCAGACGCTTTATTATTTTTTTATCGGTACATGTTAACCTTTATATTTATATAAATATTTATTCCTCAATGTTCATCATTGCACCTACCACTTTTTGTATCTGCATCACTCAAAGGTTGACTGGTAGAAAATGCCTCTATCATTAAGTCCGTCTGAATACATTGTGTGCTTAAAGTATTACATAAATATCAGCTTTAGAAAATTAGTTCCAAACATCCACCTGTTATAAAATTATTAACATCATATGCAGACCATGTATATCTTGGTGCTATGTTCGCGAACAATGGCAGGTGCGTGGATGAGGTGAAATGGCGTATGGCTATGGCTAGAGGGGCAATGGACAAGCAAAAAATATATAGAGGAATCGCAACATAACTAAGGCCACCAAGGTCAAGCTCGTCCGTGTACTTGTATTCCCCATATTTCTGCACGCAGCTGAGACGTGGACATTACGAGAACTGGAACGGGAAAATTTGATACTCTAGAAATGTGGTGCTGGAGAAGAATGCTTGGGGTATCATGGACAGAATTCCGCACAAATGTATTCATACTCTAAGAACTCGGCATCAAACAGCGTCTATAAGCACTAGTACGGCCTCAAATACTGAAGTTCTTTGGTCATGTCTCCAGGCGGAATAATGACTCCATAGAGTGTCTAGCGTTGCAGGGCAGAGAGGAAGGTAACAGGCCACGCGGGACGTTACCGATGAGGTGGACCGATCAAATAAAATCCGCGGTTAAAGGCACTGTTAATGAATGCGCCAGACTGTCATCTAAGAGAACCAGATGGCGAGAGATTGTGAGGCGGGCAACGACTACATCTGCGCAGACGCAGACCACCCCACTACCAATCTAGCTGATGGCTAATCTTTTGCTGCAGTATTATCTATTCACGTATCGCGGCAACACGCTTCATAATCCATATAAAACATGGGAAGATACCTATTAAAATGTCTCGCTGATGGTGACGCATGTTTTGAAATGGTTGAGCTGAATGGTGCTGATAAATGTGTCAATTTCGTGAACGGGCTCTGTCAGTAAGGACTGGTCATCTCTTAGGTGCCACGGCTTATTATTTATTTTTTTGTTTCTATTTGCTGTCCTCTGGACGCTTATAACGTAACGACGTTTTTTACATCGTTGTCACAAATAATTATAAGTTCAACATTAATAATGTAACTCATCATGTTTCTAACAATATAATCTAAAAGAGTGTCCATGGAGTTTCTTGCCCGTTCATCTCCATAGGTACCTACTACGCTAGAACATACGAGAACCTTTTGATGAAAGTACCTAACTTTTCATTCTATTTCCAACTAGCGTCTGCCCACGACTTCCGTCCGCGTAGAAGACGACTGTACCAGTAAATATAATATCCTCTGGCACTTTGAAATAGCGTATCTGAATCAGCGTTTTTTTTTTTTGTAAATTTGTCTTTAAATCCAGAGATTACCTCTTACAAACCAAAATATATTTTACCTTTCTTTATTGTTTGAATAATCTATATCTATCTATCTTTGTATATGACGGAGAAGGTACGTCTCTCTCGTTATCATCAGCCATATTTTAACTAATGTGGGCGTACTATGGTAAGTGTTGGTTATAGCGCAATAGAAAAACCGTTTTCAGCTCAAATTAAGTTATAATTTACGAACAAATTAATCACACTAGCGAATCACACACTGTAGGTACACGACACAACTATACGGAACGCACGATAGTTTCTAAACGTGTTCACTGCTTGATCGCCACCGACAAACTCTCTTTTCGAGCGTTATGTTGAAGACTCTATCGAGCGCCGCCTGGTGGCGCTGGCGTCCCGATTGGAAAGTTAAACGATTGATTTAACGTATTTCCGACATATGTATCTATCTTTACTAATAATATATACTACCAGTCGGATTTGTAAAATTATTTTTGAATTTGATAGCTTAATTCTTGAGGAAGCTTATAGGCTATTTAACATCATGCTACGACTCTAAGCTAACCTAAAAGAGCAAAAAGAACGCTAAGCGAAAAAGAAGTAACAGCGCGGGCGGGCGATGGAACGCGACGTGGTGGGTTGGGGACCGAAGCTAGTAAACGATAAAAAACCTCTTTATATTTTGTGCTGTAAATACTAAATATAATAAATTATAAACCGGGTTTATAATAGTATAGATAAAAAATGATCAGCAGTTTCTCTTCAATAAAACAAACTTGAAAAGTAATGACAGAACTGTAAAAGCTTACCACAATGGAAACTACCAAGCGTCGCCGTCGCTATTATCACCCGTCTCCGTCTGCCTCCAATATTCGAGATGGCAGCTGCCCGACAACACCGAACTGTTCAGACATGCTCACATACTGTTGGGGCGTTCAAAGAACCGATGTTTTTGGCAGGAAAGAATCCTTCAACTCGCAGGACCGCTATTTATTTGCTTTTACTGGAAAATAACCTTGAAAATACTAAATGCACCAATATGTACTAGTGATTATTGTTATTTATGGTCTTCTGTAATACAGGCGTATGTTTGAGCCATTTTAAACCCAAAATTTATTATTGACGATGCTCAAATTAAAATTTTCTTATCACGTTTACGTATTCCTTTTTTACGATGCCTATCATGAGTAAGAAACAACGGCATTAAGAGGCTGACAACAGCTAAAGCGCGGTCACTTTCGGACTGCATAGAAAAGAAAGTGAAGCGCGATGAAACAACGCAGGTAATTTATTGAAAAATATGAAGCAATTATCTATTTACAAAAAATCTATTGATTGGATTGAAAAAAAATTAAAACACTATTACGTTTATATGTTGCTACAAAAAATCAGAATGATTGCAATAATGGTTTTTAATCGTTAAAAGAATTTTTTAGAGCTAACTTCATAACCTTGATTAATGAGGATTTTTACGGTATATAACACTAATACATTGGGTTATTAATTAAGTCACCAACACATAATATCTAGGGAGCGCGCATCGTTCATAGAAAATTTTGAACAAATTGACGGAGCGCTGACATTCAACTTTTATTTTGCAAAAAATATTTATGGTCGACACAGATTATATCATACTATTGTACGCGGAAACTAATAAGGAGCCACCTGGTGTAATTTTTTGGCATCTGTACAGTGTGCCCACGGTACAAAACCGACCCAAAACGCAACAATCGACTAAAGCCAACAAAGTAGCTGGGACGTTTACGGATACTGCAACTCTAGTCACAAAAGTAGCTGTAGACGGAACAGCGGTTAGTTGTATTATGTTTTTAATACATTATCTAACTAGCACATATCCTGAAGAATCTCATATATTTTTCTGATTTTGTTTACTGCAGCAGATCATATACTTTTAAGCATTATAAAACTTGTGTTTCGGACCTGTAGTCCCTTATGAAACACTAGCTTTAGCCCGCGGCTTCACTCGCGTGGATGTCGGAACGTACTACCGGGATAAAATGTATCCTACGTGTTAATCCAGGTTATAAACTATCTGTGTTCCAAATTCCATCCAAATCGTATAATATTAGTAGGATAAGTTCACACCCAACATGCTCGCCACACGTCAACCCAATATCTCTTACTATCCTAAACTCTAAGATACTATCAAAGTTTCCGATGCAGTTGACTCGGTAACTTAGGTAACTTGATAAATAACTGTATAATACTTAGTACTGAAGTGTTTCGACCAACTTAGTGACGGTCAGTTTGTCTTACACTTTATTGAGTTCAAATGGAAGCGTATTGAGTTTCCTAGTTAGTGTCAAAATTGTAACCAAGTTTTTGGTGTTTCTTGCCAAAATTGATACCTAATTTGTAGCAATGGAATCACTTAGTTGTCGGTCTATCTGACTAAACGACCTTAGCCGATTACAACAGTGAGTAATTTTCCAAATAATTCTAGTTTCAGATTCAAACTAAGTACGTTTTTTTGTAAATAATATAATATAAGTTATAATAGAGTTCTCATTTGATCCATTTACCACCAAAACCTATTCTGCACGCTCTCAGCTAAATGCCGACTTTTTTAAAAGTGCTTAGTACTTATTGTATCTTATATAATTATATATATACGTATATAATATAATCTGTTCTGTCGTGCTTGTTAGTGATCCTAAGATTTCTACTACTTTTTCTGTTTTTATCCGTGAGGACCTGTAATTGGCTGTGTTATATATTCAATTGTTATCCATCTATTGTACCTGTTGTTTCTCCTATTAATAAATAAATAAAAAACGTGACCTTCAATATTGCTGAGATAACTATAAGAAAAATATTGTGAGGAAACCCCAACTTCGTAGAAATCTTTAACTCACAATGAGCAAGCGCAGTTATTCATACACGTCCTTTTTCTTTAAAAAATGCTTTGACATGCAACGGGGTGGTTGTAGGCTGGTCGATAAGTCAAGTCAAATCATTTATTTCGAATAGGCACATAAAAAGCACTTTTGAACCTCAAAATTTACAAGAAATTAGAATTGTTTCTAGTTCCAAAAGGTAGTTTCGTATAGAGAAGAATGGGCAAGAAACTGCATCGTTACTCTTTTCTTTTTTTTGTGCAGTTTTTGTATACGATACAAAATGTGGTGTGTGTGTGTGTGTTTGAATATTGACGACCGCAGCAGTTATCTATACTCTTGATAAAAACTTGACGGCAGCTTGGTAACAGACAGGAACAAGCTCCTTCTATCCTTTTGTGTTGAAAGAAAAATACCTATTCTTAGCTAAAAACACGATACTAACACCAGTCGTGATTATGACACTCACTAAAAATAGAGAACACATTTTAAGACATAAATCACATACACAAGACGAAATCTAGTTACATTAAGTGAGAACTAAAAACAAATGGCATTGAACATAATCCCTTTGTGTGTATGACAAATGGATAAGCATGGTTTTAGCGTAATGGGACATACGGGAGGATTTAGTAATAATGGTCGTTAGGAAAGATGGCAATAATCTTTTGTTTTGGTAAAAGAAAAATATTTGAGGGTAGTAATTTCCTGTATGGAACTGAGTAATTGACTATTTGATGTTAAGTGGTGTGAAGATTTGAGAGCTGAGTTATTAATTCACTTCGGTTTTGATGTTAAAGAGGTGGGATGCAATAATATTTTAACATTCCCCTTGTCAGAAACAGCGAAGCTATTGTATAAACTCGTGCGGATTGGTATTCGTAGAAGGTAGTTACACATATAAGGACTGTATTATATTTATAAAATTATGTATTGTAATATAAGAAAGTCTTACGGCGCGACTTAGTCTTGTTCATCAAGCTCCTTAAATAAAGATATAAAAAGGTTATATGGTAAGCTCTGTTTATTACAACACATACACATCACACACACCCGCCACACACACACACACAAGACACTCATGTGACATATGTTTCATTGATGTAACATCTGTAAATAATATATTTTTTGAACTTCAAAAGACACCATGACCTCTGTTTGTTTCGGTATTTCTTCTTAGGGATCAGTCAGCTAGGAATTGCTGGTGCAATTTAGTTTTTCTATATTGGCCAACAAATTGACGTGTAAACGTGTCTTCGCCATCTTCAACATCTACTAATAGAATAAAAATCATTTCATTTTATTTAGGTGTGTCTTAAGGCTGAATGTCTCGTGCACGTCATAAAACGACAAAGTCGATTTGGCTACGTGACAGATAGTTTCATCTTTATTGAATTTTCAATTTACTGGGAATTTTCGTCAAGAGTGGTAATTGCAAGGTCGATTATCCTTACGTGACATTTCATAACACTAAACAGTTTTCCGTCACCCACAGACAAGGTTCAAAAATAAAAATGTTGCTATTAAAATAAAATTGGTATGCTATTCTTGTATAATTCGCCTTTTTCTGGGAAAAATGTGTGGGACAATCAGTTCAAACCAAGTACCTTCAAGCGGTCTTCACCTCTTTAAATACCGAGACGGTTCTTTAGGTTTCAAAACAACATGCTAAAGTCAAAGTGTCACAGAAACTCATCCATTCAAATGTAACAACCATAATTCATTCAACCAAACCTATCTATTTCCAACCAACCAATTCCTCAAAAATAAATAAATTACACTCATTTCAAGCTGACCACATTCAAATTAATTTCAAACAATTGGACAAAACAATAAATTAAATGGCGCTGGACTTAAATGAGCAGACCGCAAACATTTAAATGCTTAGCTAACTTGTAGTAACGACCGGTTGTTGTTACCATATTACCATTGATTGTGATTGTAACGTTTATTTTGTGCTAAACGTATTTTAGTTTATATGCTGTATTGTATAGAGGGGCTCGTGGCTAAGAAATAATAGCCCAACGGGTCGATCGATTAGGTTAAGCTACGCTTGCCGCGGTCGGTCCGTGGATAAGTGACCATCTTTACATACCGAGAACCCCTCCGTGCCTCGGAAAGTACGTTAAGCCGTTGGTCCCGGCTGTCATTCGTGGATCTTTGACAGTCGTTACGGGTCGTCACAAGCTTGACAGTCTGACAACCAGTCTTACCAAGGTGTATGGTGTTACCCAGTAACAAGGTTGTGGAGGTCAGATAGGCAGTCGCTCCACGTAAAATACTGGTATACAGCTGCATCCGGTTAGACCGGAAGTTGCCCCAAAAATAGTTGGGAATAGGCAGGCAGATGAGGCAGATGAGGTGTTGTGTTGTATATGAAATTTCTATGTGAAAAAAACTTATAGCAACATTTTGAATGAAAGAAAAACTTATAACAACTTTACAAAAAACAAAACATTTTATGCTTGTTCCTTGAGGGTTAGTAGAGGTGTAAAAACATAATATTTTACCGAATTTCCATTAGTAGGAGTTCCATGAGCAGTGGTGGCCCAGTGGTATCGGCCCCGACTTACGAGTTGTACGTTGTGGGTTCGAACCCAGGCAGGCGCTTTACTTTGTGTAAATAATTTCATCACCACTGCTCTCAAAACGGTGAAGGGAAACATCGTGAGGAAACCGGCATGTCCTAGAACCGAAAATTCGAAGACATGTGACATCTACCAACCCGCACTGGGCCCGCGTTGTAGATTACAGCCAATTCCCTCTCTAAGAGAGGAGGCCTTTGTCCCAGCAGTGGGAACACTTTAAGCTAATTATGCCATTAGTAGGAGGAGAGACTAATGCCAAAAACCCACAAAAAAGATATGACCTGGGAATCGAACCAAGGGCATCCATACTTCCATGCTAAGCAGTCGTGTTTGTGATCTATAGATCAACAAGGCAGTCGGAATAATATTTTTTTATAATTATTAGGTAATCTTGATATCTCTGGGGACCTTTCCCAAGATACGTCATAACGAAGTTTTTGGGCATCTGTCTTTAATAAAACACTGGTAGGTACTTGTAGTACTTCCTTCAAATACACAGCCTTTTATAAACAAGCGTCTCCAAGGAACAGTTTAAGAAAAGGCGAGATGAAGATTATATTCAATGTACTCTCAAAGAAACTTGAAAAAGACGTCACTCTCAAGTCTCAAAACGACCTTGTAAGATATCCTACGTCTAGGTAATTAAAATTAAAAGACTTTCTTGCTCCAAGACTGTAGCATAAAATAAAAGGTACAGAAGGTCAGCTCCATACAATGAGCGAAAACAGGCACACGCACTAATAGATACGTACGTACGGCGATCTTAGTCGACAGCCAGTCGTGAGTGCGCTTGCGCTCACTGTACGTGAAGCGTGTCTATGTTTGCATGCGTTTTCACTAGGCATGTAGAGCCGACCTTCTGTATCTATCTTTTTTATGACTTTTGCGCTATAGAATACACGTAGCACTGCTACGCGTATTGTAGCTGCTACGAAATTAAGTCTCTTTGGCGTAGCACACTCGTAGCGTTGGAATTAGTTTTAAACGCTACTTAAAACTTGATTCAGGGTGTTTCGTATGAAGGTAGTTTGAAAAAAAAAACATTTTTGACTGATAGGTTTCTGTCCAAATGCATGATCGAGTTTAAGACTGATTGACATGTTATTGATCGAATTACAAAAATATTTGTATTTTACCAAAACTGAAAAACAGTACTTTGTAGTGAAAGGTTAATTGTTGGGAATATCGTATGATAGTCTTAGTATAGTCTTATATTGTTTATTCATCATAAAACCTATGAAGCATACAATACACAGATACTGATAAAAACATATTATCAAACAAGAAGTACATACTACCTAAAAGCTTCATTGCATCAAATATTTAAGGCAGTATCCAAGTCACTTGACGACATACATAACTATCAGACATCAAGCAAGTTCATATAGCCTGCATCTCATAATGGAGTGTCTTGCCGGCGACTAGCTAAATTTCCTTTGCCTCGTTATGAATATTATGCCTCAATGAATGTATAAGAAGCTGAATATTGTAAACAGCTGTTTATACTTCTTTGTCAAGTAAATTAATCCTGGTCTTTTATTAGTTTGTTTTTGCTTTTTAAAAGCTTGAAGTAAAAGAGATAGTCTGAGAGATTTAAAATCTTTTCTTTTTGTTGAAATATTAAGAATGTTGGCAAACAGCCCTACAAAACGTATTCAAACTCGAACTCAAAGCATTTATTTCAAATAAACCAATTACAGGCACATTTGAATTGTCAAGGGTTCGGGCGGTCAGAAAATTGAAGCTAGTTGCCCATTACAAAGCGTAGTAGGTGCGGTACCTATGGAGAAGAACGGGCAAGAAACTCCATGGACACTCTTTTAAACAACATATAGTTGTACTTTTTTTGCTTTATCAAATGATAAATGATTTTATTTCTGTAAGTAGGTTTGTACAAACACTTTTACACGTCAATCATATTTTTAAACTAGATGAGGTCGGCGTTTCCTATCTGACTACTCAGAGAAGAAAGGCCGAAACAAACTCAGAGTCACAGTCTCTTTTAAAGTCCAGACATAATCTTGGTCAGATCATGTGAAGACCATGTAGATTGGTATCTGAAATTATCTTTTGAGGAAAGAACCACGCAGATTGAGTGGACCTGTCCAGTCAGTGCACACATTTGTCAGTAATCGTGCAGCTCAACCCAGGAAGACAGAACTTAAGGAGCTCAACGATTCGACGACCAATACCAAAGAAAGGACATTTGGGTAGGCCACATAAATTACTCAATCTGCCAGATCATGATTAAAATGAACTGCAAAAAAAAGCAATGACCCATGATCACACTTGCAACACACCAAATAGGTTTGTCACAATAACGGTGTTAGTCGTCAGACATGGATATTGAAGTAGGAATCCCATAGAAAAACGTAAACAAATCTGCTCAATAAGTTAATCGGAACTGATATCTAAATGTTCAAATAAGGCAATTTTATAATATGATTTTAAAATATAACACCTGCCACCACACCATAATAGATCACCTTAAACACTGCAATAACTTCAACCAATTATATATCTGCCCTCCCCAGTTGCTACAAGAAGTAACAAATAGCACTAATTCCAGTGAGGTTGGAGCAACACCGAGCCATTAGATGTATGTGAGCGAGCACATTTGTCAAATATACTCATGGAAGACGGCGTATTATGATTTTTACTTGAAAGACGAATTTTCAGAATGGGTCTTATTTAGGTCCCGCTGTTCGATCAGTAGTTAAAATGCGACAGTTAATTTGTTAAAAATTACATACGTATGTTGTTTGACAAATGGTTAAGGTAAATATAGTTAAAAAAATTGTCAATTTACAAAAATTTAACCATGCGTAGACAGACTAGTTAAACTTTAACTATTGTCAAGTGACTAATTGTTAATTGACTATTGGTAATTTTTAACTATGTATCAAACAACGGGCCCTTAGAGTTACTTAGTTATGAATCATCGATAAATCAAAAGTTTAAAACTTTCAGATGATAACTGTACAAAAGTATCATCAGATTTTTTCTAAAGAATAAGACATTTTGACGTGGGTGACTCGTGGGTGGCAAGATGAATTGGATAACTTCTAGAAAGATTGGACCATATCGAAAAATCAGTCGTGCGAAATGAATATTATGGAAGGAGAACTTTGCCAAGCAGTAACAATAATCTAAGGTCCTTTGCTTAGAATAAAGAACCTCAATTCTATAGGCTTAAAGCATGCCTTGAGCAAGCGTCTTCTTCACAAATAGAAACGTACTTCTTTATCTCCATCCGTTACTAATAGCCCAATGAAACACCCTAATTATGGCTTTGACTGGCTACAATATCATTTTAATCACTTACAATTCTGCTCACATCAGACGAAATTAACTGATACAAATTGCAGTCATTCCTGTACGGTCGAGAGGAATGCTGTGGTTATATTTAACATTGTAATGTGCGGTGGGGCCGTATTTGTCAAACAATTTAAAAGTACATTCAAGGAAATTAATCGTTAAGAAAATTGCCCAAAACTCTACGTCAGTTTACCGTATTACAGAAAGAAAAGAAAGAAAGAAAGAAAAAGTATTTATTGAAACTCGCACAGGATTATCACAAACTAAACTAAACACACTCATAAAAACAAAAATATAAAAATAAAAGTGAAATGAAAATAACAACAGACAATCCTGTACGAGGCCAGAAGGTCCCTATCTCAGCATAATGCTGCGTAATTTAAAAAATAAGTGTCGCAGCGCTGGTATTCTGATAGAGCTCGTATGATAGCCATTTCATACAGCTGTCAAAGAATGACATTTGTGATTTGAATATACGAACAATATAGTTGGTAGTGCTTAACATATTGTGAATGTGAAGACTGTGTGGGTCATTGTTGTTTTTTTTCCCTCTCAGCTAGTTTTAATCATAGTCTGGCAGTTTGAGTAATTTTTGTGGCCTACCCAAATGTCCTTTCTTTGGTATTGTTCGTCGAATCTCTGAATGATGGTGAAAACCGCATTAAAATCAGTTGCGGATTCTATAAGAACAACGCGGTCATACGAAAAACGACTTTAATTTATAATAAGTATTGATAAGTAGCTTATCACAACTCGAATGGAATTAAAAAAAACACCATCAGAATGACGATTTTACCAAGCTAAGTAGTAGTTTTATACACATACATACATAGTATTATAAAACAGAATAGAAAACGTTTTCAAAACTTTTTGAAAAAGTTTTCTACTTCTTGTATTAGTAGTTATAAACATACTACAATTCAAATTCAGCATGGAGTTGCATCCACCTCCGCAACATCGGGGAATCCCACTGATCTGCGAATACACTGAGAATACTATTGGTGGTGCTGCAAACACGCGTCATCAGGGAAAAAATAAAGTTAATAGTCTGCAAGTTTTCTTAATTAAAATCCTAAAATAATTAAAACCATACTCTGGTGAGGACTAAAAGGCAACCAGTTTCACTAATGTAGTTTTTTCTCTAAATAAACTTACAACATCTCTGAATTATTTACCACCAGTTGTTAACCATTTTGAGTAATGTCAGTGCAATGATTGTTAACACTTAACAAAAACCGAGCTTGATACAAATTGCACTCATTTGAGTGTGGTTAAGAGGAGCACCGTGCTATAACATTGTAATCGTGGGCACGAACGAATTTGTCGAACACAATTTCAAAATAAAACCTCCTATTATTTTGAACTCGGTTAAATTAACGGATGTAAGGTTTATGTTTTGTTTTGGTTTTTATCGGAGTAACTGTGTTTTGTAAGTGGTGGCGAGATGAACTGGTTCGAGGTGGCGCGGGAAAGAGGGCCGGCCAGCTTGGCCCAGCAGTGGACCAATACAGGCCAAACAAAAATAAAACTGTGTTGAAATTGGCTTTGGTATCCTATCCTATCCTACTAATATTATAAATGTGAAAGTTTGTGGGGATGGATGGATGTTTGTTACTCTTTCACGTAAAAACTGCTGAACGGATTTGGATAGAATTTGGAACACAGATAGTTTTATAACCTGGATTAACACATACGATACTTTTTATCCCAGTAGTACGTTCCCGTGGAATAATTTCCGACCTCCACGCGGACGAAACTGCATGCAAAAGAAAGTTCATACATAAACTTATTTGTTGGTTACAATTACGGTTTCCCAGAAGAGCGGTAGCCGCCACATAACGGCTGTCATGAAATTGATGGCAGTGTGGTTTAACTTTACAGAGTCAAAAGACGCTCTCTACGAAAAAGCACCAGCTACTTTCATGAATAACGTTTCAGTGACGTCATTCGCCGGTAAATTACAGACGCTATGTGGCGGCCACCGTTCTTCTAGCAAACCGGTATAAACTGGTATAACCAAGGCATAACAGTGAAAAACTGGCTTTGCTGAGTCATATCAGCTGGCAGTCTCTAGATGAAAATTACTGATATTGAGTGACACCTGGATTGATTGGAAGCAGACCCTAATATCCTAATCCTAATAATAACTAATAATAATACACACACATACATAACTTCACGCCTATATTCCCCGAAGGGTTAGGCACACCCACATTTCGCCAGTTATGTTTAAGTCCCATGTAATAGGGGGCGAGCCTATGCCATCAATCGGGCATAAATCCAGACTCCGGGCTTCTACCGAGAAATTCCAGGTGGAAAAACCCAGTAACACTTTGCCCGACGCGGGAATCGAACCCAAGACCTCATGCTCAGCAGTAGCGCTTGCGACCACTAGACCAACGAGGCGTCGTCGTCAACTAATAATAAAAATGCTAAAAAAATAATGAAAGTAAGTTTGTTTTTACGCTTTCACGCCTTTTAGCTGAACAGACTTGTGATGGAATTTGGCTCACAAATAGACCATGACCTGGGAAAGGATAAAGGCTACTTTTCATCCAGGATCGCAGACCAGGTCGCAGGCAACAGCTAGTATATTATGTAGCTGTCAAAAGGTGATACTGAAATTATCGAATAAACTTTTGACTGCCTCATAAGTAGGTTGTAACGAAGTTCTAGGTCTGGACATAAAAAAATAACGTACCTATATAAAATATTACAATAGTCATTTAAAAAAAATATCAAAGGAGTTTTTGTCCCATTCTTCACCATACTAAAACTACCTTTTGAAAGGGGCACCTAGAAGCAATTCTATTTTCTTGTAGGTTTTGACATTCAAAAGTCCCTTTTAATGTCCTACTTCAAATAAACGATTTCACTTCGACAGTCCAGATTGCCACATAAATGAAAGCCTAACGCTAGGCTCATTACATTTTTTCATCCTACCATCATGTAATATAATTTCAGGCACTTACAAACATCTCTGCCTACCCCATTAACAAAAAGCAGATACAAATTGCACTCATTGAAGTGCGGTTAAGAACAGTGCTATACATATGTGGGTGTATGCTATAACATTGTAATGTGCGGTGCGAACGCATTCGTCAAACAGGATGGGTGAGGTTATCGCTGAGTGGCGCAAAAATGGAACATTATTTAATATATTTATTTTTTATGGGTATGTGGTGAAAAGTAGGGTGTTTTTTGTACTTGTATTTGTTAGTAATTACTCTAGGTAGTATTTGGGACCCGTATGTTATACCTACAATACTTAAAAATATTTTACATTGAACAAACATATGGAAATGACACTCGAGTGACCACTAAATCGCACTGTTGGTAATATTACAGGGGAATGAGAAAAAATAAAAAAACAGCCGCATGCATAACCACCTTTTTTAAAGTCGGTTTAAATGAAGGTCACCTTTATGTTCTTTTTAGATAGTAATTAAAAAATTATTACACATACATACATACATAAACTCACGCCTTCTTCCCATGGAGATAGGCAGAAACTACAGAACGCCACCCGCTACGATCCTCCTTTTGCCTCGTATATGTTCATGCATCTGGTCATACACGCACGCCGGTTGCGAGTACTACGTACATGATCTTTCTGAAGATCATCACCAATAAGGTCAATATATCCTCCTAGGGCGACCCCTCTCGGCATTTCCACTAACATCTGCTTTGTAAATGTATGCCTTTTGTTAGTCGCCTGTCATTCATTCTGTCAACATAACCAAACCATATAGGCATATTTTTTAAATTTTTGTCACTACATCTTCTTTTAAATCACAGCGTTGCCTTACCTCATCACTCCTCAGTCTATCATTTATAGTCACGCCACACATGCTTCGCAAGGAAAGCATTTCCACAGCATTTACTCTACTCTCATGCTTCTTTTACCACACCCAACATTCACTTCAATATACGAGTACTATCTGTAACCATACCTATATTTAACAAAATAAAATGCTTTATTGATTGATCGATTAATTGATTGATTGACTTCCATATATAGGTAAGCGTACCAGCACACCATACCTGAACAGCCAGTCGAGACTTTTTGGACATCATCAAGAAATTTATCTTCGAGCAAAACTGGGTCTGTATTATTTTACTACCGGGAGATAGACACGTCATAACAATTAAAACGACATGGCATTACAAAAAAAAAATACCGAAAATATAATTACGTACACAGCACTCATAACTCAAAACACATGTTATTCTACACAAAGATTAGACAGCAAACCTTTATATAAAATTAACGTAGCGCTGTAAAATGTAAAATTTAATCCTCTGAGCTGGATTAAATTGTACATACGAAACAACAATGTCGAAATGGGCAAATCCGAGAGCTAAATTTGGGAAAAAAAAGTGCCAGTTTAGCAGACATCATTGGGTTGAAAATAAAACATAAAAATTTAATGATCATTTTAATTTAAATCAATGAAAACATACATTAAATGATGCAGCAAAAAAAAAGTCTACACCTTATGGGGATACTAATGTTTTCTTAAATGGCTTGTATCGAATAATCCTGTGTTAAGGTACATGACTTTTATCCTTCACAAAACTTGAAAATCCCGTAGTTTTAACCCCCGACGGAAAAAAGGGGTGTTATATGTTTGACGTGTGTTTCTGTGTTTCTGTCTGCAGTATCGTAGCTCCCAATCGCCTGAACCTGTTTTGTTTGAAAGGTAACAAATCACCAAAACTCTAAACTCAATACTCTTATTCAAAATTGAGAGTATTCTTAGCTAAAATAAAAAGAAAGTAGAAAGTCTGTTCAGCCGTTTTCAGAGGTTTTTGTTTGTCTCGGGAGTTTTTTAATTTTAAATTTTAAATTATTAAGAAAGTTCCCATTCTAATTTCAGTCTCATTCTGTCAAAGGACCTGTAATTAACCTAAATGTTTGGCAAATATTTGACATTAACTTTATTGTCGCCGGGATGAGATTGCGAATAGATTTGAAAATTTTTAATTACAAAAATTGGCCTACAGATCTGGCTATCTAAAGATGAAAAAAGGTGAACAATAAACAACAAACATTACAAACCACAAATTATTTACTCTGTTTGTTACATCGCTACTTACGGAACCTTACATTTTTATGACTAATACCTACCGCATTGACAATGACCACCTACCGCGTTGCGCTCTGCACCGTGAGATTCGCCTTCTCAGCAATCCGATGGCGTGCGATCGAAGATTGTGCATTAACAGTGATTAATATTGATTTAGGGTATTGGTGGAGCACTCTTGATTCTCATATCGAACAATTGTCGCGCATCCTAGTTTTACCGATCTAATTGTAACAATTATTTTAATTAAATTCTTTAAGTAAATTATATCAGTTTTCTTTGCATCTTCGACTACAGTCGAACGTAATTTATTCAACAACAAACTGCCTTCTCAACTCACCGCATGTATACAAATTACCACGACATTTGCATCCAGGCTCAGTTTTCCTCAATACTCATATCTAACATGACTCATATACTTCCTCTATCAAATCTGATAGCCTTTTACATACCCTACACAGATTACCCAATCACATTGACTCAAGTTAGGGATAGTCAACGTTTCGTTGAATTACCCTAAGTAATACGACATAGGAAATGGATTAAGACTATTTTATAAACATCAATGTTTTTGATAAATTTTACAATAACTGAAATAAAAATAATGGCTTCGAAATTAGAATACCCGGTGGCATTCGAAATTTGAAGCAATTATTTTAATTTTAGTTCAGTAATTTGTACTGCTTTGTTTGAATGGGATCAATTAATGTTATTACTTCTCCCGTTAACCTATCGCAATTAAAACTAACAATTCATTCGAATAAGTCGTAATATTGTGAAATGCTTGCAATTATTTGTAATTCTGATCTAAATAGTACTTTAAGTGCTTGGAGCTTTCAAGTTCTATACTTTGAAAACTCCAAACGTGAAATCGAAAGTATGCAAGATGAAAAAGTGAAAGAACTTATCCTTCGGGAGTTGAAAACACAACACAAGCAATATACAAGAAATAAGCGTACTGTACCTAACAATTTTTTACCAAATCTAAATTTGTCCCATATTAAAAGGTGTTCATGACTATCAGTAGCATAATTAGCCTATAATGTTTCCACTACTAGGACAAAGGCCACCTTCCTCTCTTTGAGAGGGAATGGGCTGTAATCTACCACGCAGGCCCAGTGCGGGTTGGTAGATGTCACATGTCTTCGAATTTTTGGTTCTAGGACATGCCGGTTTCCTCACGATGTTTTCCTTCACCGTTTTTGAGAGCAGTGGTGATGAAATTATTTACACAAAGTAAAGCGCCTGCCTGGGTTCGAACCCACGACCTACAACTCGTAAGTCGGGGCCGATAACACTGGGCCACCACTGCTCATAACTATGAGTGTTAATAGTTTTTTATTTGCCCAGAAAGCAGGTACAAGTTACAGATGTTAAGTTTACAATGACCCTTATACTAACTACCTTAACTAAGCCATGCAAACAGGTTAAGCTATTTTAACAAAGACTCACTCAAAATATATTAACACATTCAATCAAAACAATACAAGTTTACCATGTCAAAATAAAATTCAGTAAATAATTTGAAATAGGCAATACAATACATAATGTCAGTTTTAATGAAATGGGATTCTGTCTCTAAGTAATGACACAACTTCACTCATCTTGAACCAGTGTTAACAAACCAATAAAAAAAGATTCAGCAACCCTGCAAGACGATGTACAAACAAAAAAGCTCCTATAAAAATACTCCTAAGAGAAATTGGGTCAATGCTCACATTTGGTCAGACACGCGATTCCCTGCTAATGCTGACATTATGCTGATTGCCTGCTCTTTCTACGTTGGATAAAAACTTAGTATTTCTAAAGGAATATTTTTTTGTAGGTAAAAAGGAACGGTTTTTGTAACATCTGTTGCCGGGACTACTTGGCAGAGGGTCTGGGTCCTGTGTATTACTGGGTCCTTTTTAGGTTATAGATACTCTTTATTAAATCCTTTATTTTTTATTTATAGAAATATTGTATGTCAGCTGCACGCATGCTGACTGCTGGGCAAAAGTCTCCTCAAATTCATTAATGATGGATAGCACCGCTGAGGCCGGCTCAAAAAGAGGTGGCGGTATGACCAGAACACGTATCGCTAGGGCTGGTTTGAGGTTTCTCAGGAAAAAGCAACTGAAAACTTGATATTTATAGGCTTTGCCCAGCAGTGAAAATTTTCGAGTAATTCCACTTTGCCCCACCAAGCCCGCCACCCTGGTGTGGCAAAGTGGACTGCCTAAAATTTTGCAGTGGAATATGCCCCACTATTCTGATTTGATGGGGCGGATAACACTAGCATAAACACTTTGTGGATTCTGCCCCACTAGGGTTGGCACCTCAGGATTTGTGTATGAAGGTTAATGAGGCGTAGCCGACGGAGTCCCGCTTCGCGGGACTCCTACTTCTGGGCGGTTTAAAAAAAAATAACCACGAAGGGGACGGCGGGGTCTTTCAGACCCCGCCGTCCCCTTCTAACCTAACCTGTCCGAGTCGGGGTGCCCCAAGTTGTACCAAATACCTGGGAACAATTTTTGTTTATCTGAGAACGAAAATATTTCGTGGCGATAGATGATATAGTAACAGTGTAACAGTAACTGTGACTCGTTGGGAATTATTATCCAAAACATTCCCAACGAGTCACACTGTTACCCGTTGAGGTGTGACTCGTTGGGAACAAGCTAATAAATACAGCAAAACTATATAATGTATTTATTTAAATCCAGGAAGATTTTATTTGTGACAGTTTTTTACAAAAGTAGAACCTTAATACACTGTTTAAATAACCATTTTGATGTATTTAGATTTACGTTTGCTTGTCTCAGACTTGTCAAATCCTAACGTCAGTGGTTACATTTTTTTTTTTTACAAACAAATGTAAAAATACATGTTAACCTTCATACACAAATCCTGAGGTGCCAACCCTAGTGGGGCAGAATCCACAAAGTGTTTATGCTAGTGTTATCCGCCCCATCAAATCAGAATAGTGGGGCATATTCCACTGCAAAATTTTAGGCAGTCCACTTTGCCACACCAGGGTGGCGGGCTTGGTGGGGCAAAGTGGAATTACGCAAATTTTCAGACTACTTAAAAAAAAGCGATTACCAACCTATGGTGGTCAACTATACTCGAAAGGTTTAGGTAGTTAAATAAAGGTAAACAAATCGTAAAAAGGGTTTATTATAGTTGACACTTTCTTGTTTAAAAATACGTTACAACAAAATTAAAGTTATTTGCGATTTATACTTACGATAGTGTCCTCTTTTATTTAACCGACTTCCAAAAAGGAGGAGTTCGACGATTTCTCGGTCAATTGTGGACCGATTTTGTTTTTTTTTTTTTGTTTGAAAGTGTATACTCTCGAGGTGGTCCCATTGTCACCAAGCCAGAATCTGATGAGGGGATCCCATGAAAATCGAGGGAAATCCTCAAATTTTATAGGCACGCGTATAGCAATGCAATGCAATGTTCGCTGAGTCGAGCACGGACGGCTTTGATGCCACCTGGCGCAAAAAGACAGCCTCACTGCTAAGCAGATTGCGTGGGAGCAGTAACAGCATCCTGAATATCATAGGCAATAAGTTAGACAGCCCACTGGTGTGCGCCTCACCCAGAGGACTAAGTCTCTCTTAGTTATTAGGTACTAACATAGTTTTTAAGTTCATACTAACATTATAAATGTAAATTCAAATTTGAATGGATCATTGGTTGTCTGAATAAATTATATTATATATAATAGGTCTTTACCTATGAAATTGCCGTTTTGTATGAAAAAATTTAAACGAATTTTTTTCATGAATTTTTTATTTGTATTAATCGAAGTAATCACCCATGCAATCAATGCATCTTTGCCATCGCAGTGGCAGTTTATTGATGCCCTTCTTAAAGAAATCAGCTGGACGGGAGGCAACAAATTCTTCAAAGGCATTTTGTACTGCCTCTCGGGTATTAAATTTTTTTCCCGCCAAGAAGTTATCCAAATTCTGGAAAAAGTAGTAGTCTGTAGGCGCAAGGTCTGGTGAGTAGGGCGGATGACGGAGAGCTTCCAACCCCAGTTCTTGCAACTTGGAGACCGTCTGCTGTGCAGTATGAGGTCGCGCGTTGTCGTGCAGGAGCAGCGGAGACGAGCGATTGACCAATGCTGGTTGGAGATGCGCCAGCTTCTCCATCATTGTGTTCAGTTCTTCACAGTACACATCTGCAGTAATGCTCACCCCGTTTGGTAAGAAGCTGTGATGAATCACACCGGCGCTAGACCACCAAACAGTGACCATCACTTTTCTAGGGGTAAGTTTTCGTTTAGGGCATTGTTTAGGTGCTGAACCAGGATCCAACCAACTTGCTGAGCGCTTACGGTTATCAAACAGAATCCATTTTTCATCGCAGGTAACAATGCGGTTCAAAATTCCTTCATTTGTGTGTCTGTTGAGCAGTGCAAGGCACGTCTCGACGCGTACTTCGCGCTGGCGATCATTGAGTTCGTGGGGCACCCATTTGTCAAGCTTTTTTACCTTGCCAATTTGACGCAAATGGACCAATATTGTTTTGACGCTAACGTCGAAAGCTGCTGCTAATTCAGCCGTAGATTGTGTATCATCAGCTTCCACAATCGCCTTTAATTCGTCATTGTCGACCAAAGTCTTCGGACGACCGCGAGGTTCATTTTTCAGGTCGAAATTTCCAGAACGGAAGCGAGCAAACCAATAACAGGTGGTGCGTTGGTTTGTAGTGTTAGCTCCGTAAACGTCGTTGATGTTGCGTGCCGCTTGTGCCGCGTTGCTGCCACGACGGTACTCATATTCCATAATTACTCGAATTTTTAACGTATCCATGATGACGAAAAAGATTGAAATGCGATGAAAATGTAACACTAATCAATAAAGAAATGACTACTTTTAGAAAAAAAAATCCATGTTTTTAAAATAAAATTAATTTGAAATTAGAATTCTTAGCCAAACAAAAATTATTTTGATTTGAAATGGCCAGTACTGCAGAACGGCAATTTCATAGGTAAAGACCTAATATATGTATATATATATATAGCGATTTGGGTATTTTTTATGGTAACTCGTGCATTTGCTCTTGGAAAGCACCATTCGGTGAAGTGGAACTGATGATGACCAGAGGTAGCCACCGGAACTTCTCATTAATAAGTATTTCACGGGTTGCGATTCGATTATAATATGGTTGCTAAGCAATTTATGCTCGTCACAATGCATATGGTGAAATGGGGCTGATGGTGGCTTCACCATCCAGTAGTTTTGGTTCTTAACAGGAGAACTCCTCAACAGTTAATGTCCCTGCGTCGGGAAAAGGAATGTTTTGTAAAAGATGATGTGCAGTTGACATTAGGCTATTGTAACTTAGATTTATTAATAACTGACTCACTAAAAAGTGAAAAATAAAAACTTTTTTACAAAAAAACAACCGACTTCAAAAAAAAAACACTAGAAAGTGAAAAATAACTATATTTTCGGAAGTCGGTGTCTTTGTATCTGTATTTTGTTTTTTGCCACCGACTTCCGAAATTAAAGTTATTTTTCACTTTGTAGTGTTTTTTTGGAAGTCGGTTGTTTTTTTTTTGTAAAAAAGTTTTTATTAATGTATGTTAAACTTTATCATTTATTCGTAAACTATACTCTTCGTACATGTAATTGATTGAGCACAATTTGTTTGTGAGATATATAAATTAGTATAATATTTAGTAATCTGTCTATTGTAAAGAGCCCAAAAAGACAGGTTCCTTAAACCTTTTAGAAAATACAATGAATTAGATAACGTTGCTAAATTGAAGAGTAGACATGTGACGTAGTATGGCAACGGAAGTAGCAGGTATTACGTTTAGTCGGTTAACCAGATGTCTTTTATGTTGTGGATGAATTAGAAAAAATGTTACATGGTGTCACAGTATTGCGGCTGTCATCACACCACTGTGAGCCCAATTCAATTTAGTTAATATGGGCTCAAGTTAAAGGGTTTGTAGCTGAGAAAAATAAAACTTTTAAAATGTCTGACCTAAACATACTTTGATGACTGCGGAGAATTTGAAAAGTTGCGAGGGTAATGTAATAAAAGAAGAACAGAAAATGTTTAAATTAGACAAAATAATTGATGATACCACTGAACGCTTTATTATTAATGTGACAGATAGTTCCTCAAATTCACATTCAGAATAGAGCCTATTACTATGGGACTCAAAATAATATGATTTTAACATTTGTAATAAAAGGTTTAACATCTATGAGTCACGTGGTTTTTTTTGTTTACCTTTATTTAACTACCTAAACCTTTCGAGTATAGGCCTCTCCAATTGCACGCGGTATACTAGTAATTCGGCTACTCTCATCCAGCTGTTACCAGTCATCCTGCGAAGATCGTTGCTTCACTTAGCCTCAGGCCGTTCAACGTTTGTCTTTGTATGATTTCACCAAATTAATGTGTAGATAATAGGCACATAATTACATACATAACTGTATAAAGTCATCAGAATATTACTTCCTATTCACTAATAATAAGTGGATGTCTGCTCGCCAACACAAATAAGCATCCAAATTTGATTACTTAACCAATACACCAAATTACCAATCATGACCAAATGTAATGGACTCGCAATAATAATATTACTTTTGTAACAGTAACAATATGAACGCGAAATACTTTTATTTTTATTATGTTTTAGGGTGTTTTTTTCCTTATTTTTTCCCTTATTCCCTAAGTATCACTTATTGGAAATACGCGGTTATTTTATTAGAATAACAATATTGTATTTCTTTTTTTAAACTAAATCCTCTTTTAAACTTTCATTTTAAAACGACATTCACAATCACAATATTTATCAATTCCAAAGTTTAACAAAATTAACTGAGTTGTCAATACGATGAATAGGTATTTAAAACACACAGCGGGCCTTATAAGAATACCAGCGCTGCGGTTTTTTTTTTTTATATTGCAGCTTTATGCTGAGATAGTAGCCTTTTTAGCCTCGCACAGGTCTGTTTTTTTTTTAAGTTTATTTGATTAGTTTTAAATGTTCCTTTTTTACTGTTTGTATTTCCTGTGCATGTCCCAAATATTTTTTTTTTCTTTATTTTTTTATCTTTAAAATACACGATGTCTTTTTACTCACTTACACGATCACACAGGTATAATTTATAGAGACACGCAACGCTCAAAAAACCCGAACTTTTACTAAAACTATAGGACATACCAGCCAGATACAGTGCGACGGATTGTTTAAATTAAATCGAAAGTTATTGTAATGAAAGTACTATGTCAAAGTTGTTACAGTTCCCTTTAACAAGATAAAAGGAAAGAAAGTAGGTACTCAACCAATGCGCATGCACGTATTACGACATTTATAAGATGCAGGTATTCAGTGGACAGATTGCAGTTTGCAGGTCGTCAAAGGATTCCAGTTCAAGCCGTGTGTAGTTTTATACGTCTCGATGCAGCTTGGAATGATAAAATAAGAATAAGCTTCTAGTCAAAGGGGCGTCTATCACCTTTTTGTTGTATTCTTTTGCTTTATAATAAAAATAGTCTTATTTCCAGTTTGATGGACACGTGTCATAGTAAAAAATGATAGGCAGATGATTTTTGTAAACAGGATAAACGGATTGATGGCCTTGTGAAGGCCGCATGACTCCGAGATCCTGGATGCGAGAAGTATAGGCCCGGTCAATGTGGTGACGCGTAGGGGAGGCCTATATCCTGCTGTCGACGTCTTTCGGCTGAATTGATGTGATATTTTCAAGCTTGGACTGAGAGGTTCCCTACTTATTGGCATTATTTCCCTACTTATTAACCACTTTCTAATGTTAGCAGTCGGCGCGTTAACTAACTATAGTAAAACTGTGATAATTTTATTTCTGTAAGTAGGTTTGTACGAACACTTTACACGTCAATCATATTTTAAAAACTAGATGAGGTCGGTGTTTCCTATCTGACTACTCTGATAAGAAAGGCAAAAACAAACTCAGAGGTCACAGTCTCTTTTAAAGTCCAGACATAATCTTGGTCAGATCATGTGAAGACCATGTAGATTTGTGTCTGAAATGGTCTTTTGAGGAAAAACCACACAGAATGAGTGGACCTGTCCAGTCAGTGCATGCATTTGTCATTAATCGTGCAGCTCAACTCAGACAGCTCGCTCGGTTGCATAGAAAGGAGCATGTTATTCATTTACCTTTTATTAAACCGGTGAGTTCCACAATCTATCGAATATTAAATACATTTTAGAACTTATCAATAGCCAATATAATAGTAGGTAATCTTCCTCGCAAATGACAAAATCAATATACCAAATTCTCGTCAAAAAACGTAATCGAACCCAAACGTTAGATGTTTTTGCGTCAACGATATTAAATACCAGTGATCAACGCCGTGATAAGTGCTCGTTGGATGTAAATTGTAATTAATTAGCAGAGGATCATCTCTATGAACGCTTCGGATATCTTTGAAGTGGATGCTGTTTGATCAACCGAGATTGTGCGATGTGTCAAGAGGTTAGACACTGTTCTGCATGGCTTGATCATGTTTTGATATGTAATTAATCAATATGACACTAGTAAAAAGTGTTTTTAAACAAAGACCATTTTTGTGTCTTACTGGCCCTGAGGTTAATTAAATTCTTTATTTTTTTCTGTCGTACCTCCTTTATAAGTGTATCAATGACTCAAAATGGTTCAATTATTTGATACAGAAGATAATTAAATTGTGTCAATTCTTCAACTCGATGGGAGCTTACTATTTGGCTTCAGCAACAGATAATTACGTAGAATACATCAATGGCGATTGGAAAATAAATCCAGCCGAACTCCGTGCGTATAATGTTGCATTATTAAAAACTCATATTTTTTTTAAATTAAAATTATCATCTTTCATAATAAATGGGCAGTCTAAGAATATGTTTTATCCTTTGTGTCCTTAGAACTTACCTCTATTTTGCAAACAATTTTCTATTATTTTCAGAAAACATTCTCGTAACTCCTTTTAATCATAATTATAATGAAAATATTCAAATTTCTTGAAGCTGAAAATGTGAACGGGTAAGTGATCGCATATACCAGGCGCACAGAAATAGCTGGTAGCAAGCGTTTCGTCGCTCTAAATGCCTGAAGGCCGCACTATGTTAGCACCATACCAAGGTTCTCACACCGTAGTGTAACGTGAGTTACACCGTAATTCAAGTTTTTAACCTCCGCGTGAATAAGCTCGGAGCAAGTAAAGTAAAGTAAAAAGTAACTTTAGTGAAGTAAAAGTTACATTTTTTTTTTTAAATTTGGTGTAACTTTTACTTCGAGTCTATTAAAAAGAATGTAACAAATGCATTAAATAACAATAAAAAGTTGACCCACTATAGAGCAACATCACCGTTTACAGGCACACTATAAACGTTGATAACCATGATTGGTCGTAGCTTGCGAGTTCAAATTGTTCAGAATTTCTCCGGACTTTTCTTGTTTTTAGGCGCGATGCGACAGCACGACACAAAGGCGCCGCTCGTCGCGCGGCACGCGGTGACTTTGTGTCATGCTGTCGAGTCACGCCAATGTGCACGAACCTTAACTCGGCTTGCGGTAGGAGTAAACTGGTAGAAAACGCCACGTAACGAAAAATGTTTATGCCACCTCCATACGACTTTAATAAACATAATAGAAATATATTATAATTATGTGATAAAAAGAGAGATAGATAGAGAAAAAAGAGATAGAGAGAGATAGTTTTCATGGTTTGCTAAGGGGCTGAAGTCAACAGAGAGATCAAAAATAAAAATTCAAAATGGCAGCTGCTAAAATTTTTAGTTTTTCATCATGGGTGTCGTTTTCATGGTTTATGAGGATGCTAAATCCGATAGCGAGGTCAAAATGAAAATCTAAGATGGCGACAACTTTATGAGAGCTTCTAAAAACGTACACTAGATGGCTTTGTATTAAAAACGCGTATTAAATTCTCACTTCCTCTCTCTCTCTCTCTCTCTTTTTCTATTAATACGAGTATGTGTGCGTGCGAGTATCGCGTAATGAACTTCGTTCATGACGGGGTTCCCCGAACGCACACGTTTTTCTTGTTATTTCTTTCTTAACATCTTTGATTGTTTTTGTCCATCAGTCATCTGATTCGGTGCTACTAATTATAAGTTTAGTTCATTGCCATATTCTTCGTCCATATTTTTATTTTATTTTACTACATCGGATATTAAAAATGTAATTGCTCTAGCCGGTCTACATTCCCAAACAGTATCATAAAAATAAAAATTCCTGCTACGCTGCTGCATGAAACCATCCACCACAGTTAGTGTGCTGGTCCATCCGGCGCGCAGTGAAAGCATTTCATTCATTGCTATCTTTTGATGAACACCATTCCGTATACCGCCACTTGCCTGTCCTATCACACAATAGTTTACTAGTTTAGTTTTAAATATGGCGCTGCTATAGTTTGTATGGAGCTTTTAATGTTCTGTAGGAAGTTGAAATGTTTTGTTAGTGTGGTCTGTTGGTTCTTTTCTGTTGAAGTGTTTTTTAATGTTGGTAATGCTTGTTGAACAGTTTTAGCTGTGTCATTTTTTTCTGTTTAAAAGGCTGTAGGTACAGATTGTTTTGTTTGACCATGTCATGTTTTACCGGTGTGACAAAGTTACATTTGATATCGATGCAAGTAATAGATTAATAATCCAATTATTAATAAGCAATATTTTTTACTAAATTCATCTTATCAAATAATATTGCGTAGATCACAAAACTATTGACAGTAATATTTATAGTCATGAAACTATCTATGAATGCTTTCCAATTTCACTAAAAGCATTAGTTTTAGTGTAACGATGTGGCTTATCGCCATTGACGGCAAGCGCTGTTACGATACGGTGTAAATTAGGTCAAATCTGGTTTTAGTCTCGCGCTGAAATTTGGAAATTTCTGCTCTTCCTTCAACGGGGATTGAAGAAAAATTTGGATCCGACGTGTTTCACATAGTAGAGGTTCAGAAGAGTGATTTGTAGGATTTTCAATGACTTACGAACCTTCTTCCTCACGGTGGTAACTTAAAAAGAATTATATTGTTGCAAGGTACTTCTAAAAGCTACTGAGTAGATATTTGTGCAACCATGACACCTCTGATAAATATGCTTTTTTTAACATTAGATTAATTCAATGAATTTTATCTCACCCACCGTCAGAAGGTACCAAAAAGTTTTATTTTTTTTATTTTAGATGGGTTTGCTCTTGACTCTAGTCTTAATAATAACTTATCTTTACTTACCTGTCTTATGTCGTTTAATAACAGTCCTTCATCTGTCACTTCCATCTTTGTCACTAACTGTTTTATATAACATTGTAGCGGTATCAACATCGCCACATGCGAGCTACACGTCATACTGCCGTCACGCAAATCCTGCATCACGCAAGCAGAGTTTACCGCGCGACTAGCATATATACGACGTCCTGACATCAGCCGTCGGGCAGTTGCCCACCAGACACAAAACCCGTCTGGTCGGAGGATCCTCCCTTTTCTATGGAGGTGTGAGTGAACTTTACACCCTGTTCCTCATACCTCCATAATATGTTGGGTGTTTATATGTGTTATGTATGTGTTAATGTTATGTAATGTTAAAAGGCATGATAGGGTTGGCGTATCTGTTTAGATAAAAACTCCTAAACAAATAAAGTGGAACAAAAAACCTTTTCCGGAAATATCAATGACATAGAAATAAACCGCCGCGCCGTCCTTTACTTTCCATGCCTGACGGATTAATAAACAAAATGATGTCTCATTTTAGGGTTATGTCCCTATATGATTCATAACCACGTGTTCGTGGAAGTGTCCACGAAGATATCTTGTAGGTACTGATTTTCCTTTGACCAATATATTGTCCGTTCCGCCTACTCGTATTAATCTTGCCAAGACACTTCGAAATACAATCCATTCATAAACAGCACGATTGACAACATGTGAATCCTTCAGACCTGCCTGGAATCTAGATTGAATCTGTAATTTTAGACGAAATGGCACTATAAGAATGAGTTGAACCAAGTAACTTTAGCGATAACCAATGCCTTGTCAGCCGTCAAATCTCCGATTAAGCTTAATACGGGTTGCACCATTTTAACAATGGTTAAAATGACGTATCAAATACCGATAATATTAAACGCTCAATTTCAGGCGGTTAAGGGCTATAGTTACGGTTTGTGTCATCATTTATTTGGAGTGGGGCATTGGATTCCTTTTCAATGTTGTCCTGTTGTTGTCTTGTTTTTTTTTTGTTTTGTGCTAGTCCGGTCTGTTTTTTTGAACATCAAAAAATGTGTTTTTCAGGTAGGATTTGTATTCTAGTAACTTCTACCTTGCCAAAATTAACGCTTCTTTCTCTGAAAATATATATACACATACATACATAACATCACGCCCGTATTCCTCGAAGGGTTAGGCAGAGGTGTACCTATAGCACACCCACATTTTGCCAGTTATGTTTAAGTCCCATTTAATAGGGGGCGAGCCTATTGCCATCAACCGGGCACAAATCCAGACTCCGGGCTGCTATCGAGAAATTCCAGATGGGAAAACCCGATAAAACTTTGCCCGACCCGGGAATCGAACCCAGGACCTCATGCTCAGCAGTAGCGCTTGCGACCACTACCAACGAGGCAATATATATCAGTTATCTTATTAATAAACTTATCATATAAACATCAAAATATGGTGGGATTATAGTTTTACCTGATTGAAAGTTCACTCATGTGGTATTTTTAAGTAGTGGATATAGGTATTATAAAACATTGGTATTTAAGTAAATAGGTAATAACATTAATTCTAATTTTTGTATTCAGCCTCCGATTTAACTCAGATGCTCGACGATCTTATCGGACTTCAGATAAATACGTCAAAGACCAAGTTAATGACCCACAACGTGCATCGCAGGATCACCGTGACGGGTAGGCAGGTTGAATACGTTGATGAGCTTCTCTATCTTGGTCAAATAGTATATTTTCAGACAAGACTAAATAAACAAGTTCCAAGACGCACCGAAAATGCCTGGAAGTGCTATTGGGCCTTGAAAGATCTAATGAAAGGCGATCTTCCTTTGTCCCTTAAGAGTCGACTCATTGACGTGTGCATACTTCCCATCCTCACATAGGGTGGTCAAACATGGTCATTGACAAATCAGCAGAGGTCCACGCTCGAGGTTTACCAGAGGGCTATTGAACGGAGAGTTCTGGTTACCAAACTAACAGACCGGGTTAAGAATATGACCATCCTGATTGTATCCTGAAACAGATGTCACTTGGAAAGCTGCTACGCTAAAATGGAATTGGGCTGGACACATCTGCCGCATGTCAGACTACCAATGGGCCAAACTCCCTGTGTGGGCCAGACCAATGGGTCCCTCTTAATGGCAAGCGACATCACGGCAGGCCCAGACGGAGGTGGCGGGATGAGCTGGACTCCTTCAACAAAAACTGGTTCTTAGCAGGTTTAAACAGAGGCAAGTGGAAAGAGAGTAGGGAGGCCTTTGCCTTGCAGTAGGACATCATACACTCGAGAGCAATGAATCCGGATCACTTAAAGAATCCTAAAAATCTCGGAAACTAAAAATGCTAGGTTAATGCAATAAATTGTATTTAATAGACAATGTAATACTCCTTAAATGAAGGTATTAAAACTTCTTAGTTATTGTAAAGTTATATCATAAAAAAATCAAATTTGAAAAAGGGCCACTTTCGAAGATGGAACTACGAAATTACAGCATTTGGTTTTGCTTTTGTTTGTAATCTGTCATTTATGTGGGTACATAAACCATGTTGATAGTGCTCTATATTCATTATTCTAGCTGAAATTATGTCGCTTACGCCTGAAGAATGCACCAGAATACTTACAATGCTGGAAACCGGCCGGAGTCAGCGCGATACAGCCAGGACTGTCGGTGTGTCGCTGTCAACAGTACAAAGAGTTCTCCGACGTTACGAAGAAACTGGTTCTAACCTACGCAGACCAGGAACGGGCAGAACCAGGTGTACCACAGCACGAGAAGACCGATACTTGGTGAACACCATGCTTCGAAATCGCTTTCTCACAGGAACTGAACTCACAAATCAGTTTCGACGCCTCGGAGGAAGTAACCCAAGTGCATGGACAGTAAGACGTCGGCTTGCTGAATCTAACTTAAAACCCCTTAGACCTGCAAACGGCCCTAAACTGGAGCGTGGGCATCGTATTTCAAGACTAAGATATGCCCAGAGCCACGTAAATTGGAGTATTGAAGACTGGTCAAAAGTTATGTTCTCCGACGAATCAAAATGTATGCTCTACAAGCACGATGGAAGACACAGAGTGTATCGAAGACCAGGGGAAAGATTCAAGCAAGCATGCATCGAAGAAAAAGTAGCCTACGGTGGTGGGTCTGTACTTGTGTGGGCCGGAATTTCTTCTGAAAGTCGCACAGAGCTGGTGATCATAGAAAACGGCTCTTTAACTAGCGTAAGATATGTGTAAGAAATCCTCAATGATCGAGTTGGTCCATTTATTGTCAATTTAGGTGAGGATGCTATATTTATGCATGACAATGCCCGACCTCATACAGGTAGGATTGTGAATGACTACCTTCAAGAGATGAACATTACTCGTATGGAGTGGCCAGCGCGCAGCCCGGATATCAACCCGATCGAGCATGCTTGGGACGAGCTAGGCAGATGCGTAAAACAACGAAACCCTCCCCCAATCACGCTTCGTGAGCTCAAAATTGCTCTCACAGAGGAATGGGAGAATATTCCCCAAAATCGTATAAGGAACTTGGTTTACAGCATGCCAAACCGCGTAAACGCAGTAATGGAAGCACGAGGAGGCAATACGAAGTATTAAAATTCAAGAAAATCGTAATAATGTTCAAAAATTTCATGTTTCCTATTTTTGTTTTAAGGAGAGATCAGCAGTTTTTTTCTTTATGTAATTTTGTGTTAATAAAATGTACGGTGACTCATATTTTTTTTACTTTCATTTAAGGAGTATTACATTGTCTATTAAATACAATTTATTGCATTAACCTATCATTTTTAGTTTCCGAGATTTTTAACATTCTTTAAGTGACCCGGATTCATTGCTCTCGAGTGTAGACTTTTAATTAATTTTAACATTAATTCGCATAATTCTATGTGTGTAAGACCTAATGTTGTATTTAATTACATAGGAGGAACGAGGAACCGAAAAAAAAAAAAAAAAAAAACTATGAAAGCAAATACCTACTCGCTTTGTATTGAAGTTGTGGAGAAAATTGCTATTATATTATTAAATTAACTTTTAACTTTGTGTACTTAAAATATTTTGTAGCAGAATTTAAATACCACGCATATAATTAATAATCTCGCCGAAAAAATAAGTTTGAACTTGGTTAATTTTGATGCGTGATGAGTTGATTACAAGCTTGAAGTGGAGCCCTTGTCAAAAAAAATACCCACGTACATTTTGGGAAAATAAGACGTCTTGTAACTTGTAATCCTTTTATCTTTAACTTTTACATATTACACGATGGTTCAACAGTAGGTAGATCAATTCTATGATCATTGTTATATTAAAGTTACTGTTAAAATTAACTTTGACGGAAACTATAATGTAGTTCTTGGTGCAACCCACCCTACGTAGTCTTGATAAATGTGAACCGTTCTTGGTATGAAAAGCTTTCTAATTGGTTCAATCAAACGCCAGACGTCTGAAATCTTGAGCTGTCGAACGATTTATTGTTGAATAGGTATGATTTGTGTCGATAATAGGGTTCAATAATATGCAGTTAATCGAATCAATTGAAACTGAATTAATGGGTAAAAAATTGGATGATATTATATTGACGTGCAAAGATTCATTCATCGTATTAGTTATTCGGTCGGTAAAACGAGCGTTATCTTTTGCTATGTGCTGGATACGAGAGCACTGGACCTATGTCCGGTAGTCAAAATTGGCTGAAATGATGATCTACTCCTGGATTTGGTTACAGAAAAAACTCAGATATTATACGTGAATTAGGGCCCGTTGTTTGATACATAGTTAAAAATGACCAATAGTCAATTTAACAATCAGTCACTTAACAATAATTAAAGTTGTAACTATTCTGTCTGCACATACTCATGGAAGACGGCGTACTATGATTTTTACTTGAAAGACGAATTTTCAGACTGAGTTTTACTTTGGGCCCGTTGTTTGATCAGTAGTCAAACATACTAATAGTTAATATGCGATAAACTAACAATTTGTTAAAAATGACATAAGTATGTTGTTTGACAAATGGTTAAGGTAACTATAGTTTAAAAAAATGACAATTTGCTACGAAAGTTAACTAAACTTTCGTAGCAAATAACTATAGTTAGCTTAACCATTTCTCAACCAACATACTTCTGTCATTTTTAACAAATTGTTACTTTAACTACCGCATTTCAACTATTAGTACGATTGACGACTGATCAAACAACGGGCCCTAAGTTATACAATAACTAGCAATCCTATATTTTCCGTATTTTTTTTATTATGACGCATTATTAGGGATGTGCTTGAGTACAAATTATCTGCGTTAGCTCTTAGTTCTCGTGCCTCTCAGTCTTAGCGTACGAATACACATTGGGAAAACCTTTCACTGAATTTTGACAAATAACTACAACAGCCTGTGAGTTGCTTGTAGATGCCCATTCTGTCACCCTATGCAAAATTTCTACATTTATGCCTGTATTTTTTTATGGTGTACATGACAAAGAGTATTCTATAGACCTTGTACGAGTATATCTATCTTACATTATGAAACTGCACCTTCATAGAAATCATATTAATTAAATCCAGATAGTTGATCATTTCATTTGATATTGATGAAACTTCTGATAAATACAACTACCAGGATTAATTAAATTTATAAATCAAATTGGTTTATTAAATTTCAGGATCGAGTAGATTTCCGTGGTCGTTCAAACTGTTATTGAAAACGTTTAAACCGTTTTGGTATAAAAAATAATCCGTGTAATATTGGGGTAGATTGCAGTGTAACATTTCTAGTTATTTACAGATGTTAAATACACAATAATCAATTACGGACTAGAAAAAAAGAAGGACTCCGCGCCACGCGTATCGAAAGTGAAGCTCTATAAGTATGCCGCCGGACCGTTTGTACAAACATGCCTCACGCACACATTTATATCATAGGGTGTCATTACGTGGCACTCCGGCGTCATTGTAGGTAATGTTTACGTCAAGTAATAAAATAAAATAATGCCTTCCTGTGCTGTGACATGGTTTAAAAATAATTCTACATGCCAGAAAAAGTGTCAAGGAATAACATATCACAAGTTTAGTAAGACACTTATTTTCACACACACATAGATCGGTACGATGCTTCACTTTCGTTATGCGTGGCGCGGAGTCCTTCTTTTTTCTAGACCGTGTACTCAATATATTTATTGCTTCCACTTGTGAAGTTTGGTGGAAGGTTATAAAAATTTGGATGACCTAAAATATTTGATAGTTTGTAGATGTCGGTTGAGTAGTGTATGCACGCACTTTCTTTAACATAATCAGGTACATGTGTATGTATGGTTCGATCGGACGAGTTCGCCGAAGACGTACGCGCATAGTTCAGCCGATGACGTATTACATATAGTATATCTGAGTCGCAATGTCCGAGCATTTATGTTCGTGCACAAAAGAGAAACCTTTTTAACCCCATTTACTACTTTTTTGAGGACACGATGCCAGGTCTTTTCCCAGTTCCAGTTCCTCTCACCCGTTATAGCTAATTTAGGTCTAGATTTTTTATGAGATACTGATAGCATAAGTATTCGCAGACAGACAAGGTCAGTATAATTTTGCCTGAGGTCGTTTTTCATCGATATACTCAGTGGTTACTAAATTGGTAACATATAAGCACGTGCCAGACAAAGGTCGAGGTCAAACCCAGCTTAAAATATAATGTGGCATGTTAATTCAAAACTAGACGAAACCCTGCTCCTGAACTTGTAGCCAATAAGTAATTGGCTTAATCGAATGGCTGATAGAACATAAGAGGAACTACACATTGTGGATTTGAGTCGATTTTTGATAAAACAACAAGATAAAATTATAGAATAGAACAGAATACTTTTAATTATGTACACCATAAAACTTACAGGTAGAAATGTTACATAGGGTGACACAATGGGCGGTCTTATCGCTACAAGCGATATTTTACAGATAACCTTTGGATGGATTAAATGGAGAAGGAGAGACAATACTGCAGGTAGTCAGTGGTGTACCATTTACATATACAATAAATACATACATACATAAAAAAAATATTTTACTAAGACAAGCACAAAATTTACATAATATTTTGGACATAATAATAAAGTAGAAGGTTAGTTACTTCGTTACAAAGCTTGTCTTTTTGAGAATTAAAAGAGACTGTAGGTATGTAAAAAACAGACAGATGGGTGCATAACAAATTGTAATATATCTGCAATTAATACTTAAATCTTGGTTTATTTTATTTAGAACCCTTTGTATTTATTGTTCAATAAAGTAACCTGCCTAGATCGCACCAATATTCAAGTAATGACTGGAATTTTCTCTATAGTTAAAAGGTTGGGGTAAACTTCCATTTCGGGTAGCTGCATTAGTTGGGCAACCACTTTCCACCGTATTATGAATGCAGCTGTTTAGGTGAATCAAATAATTTCCTCGTTCAATTTGAAACGTTCCTTCCAGTATTTTAAGCAACTGAGGTGCTTTTAACACGTTCAGTGCCTCTGACACGCCCCGCATGTTTTTTGTAAATTCTTCCTCAGATTCCACTGACACGCTGCGCGTGTTATGAAACCTTTAGTAGTATTTTGGAAATTTACCTTTATTGCCTGTTCAAAATCACAGTACAGAATAATTACGCGATTTTGAGGTGATCCGGTTTTAAAAATCAATTTTCATACGTTGCTAAGTAACAGTTAAAACATACAAAGCATATTTGTCGCGGTATATATGCAGCACCTATGCAGGTCTTCATGAACATAGAGGTTCGAATGAAAGTGTTAAAATATTGTGTGGCTATAAATTAACGTACATTTGTGGCCACACCTACATAAAACTTACATCCAGAGCACCCTGAGCGACTGCGTAATCTCGTAACACACTATTAATCACAATCTGAATCATTTTGAAGGATATTGCTTATCCATTGCTTCTTAAGTTAACATTTGTCTGCTCAACAACGTAAATAACGCAATGAATATTGTTGAACTGTCAAATCTGGAAGCCATTGCTACCGTTAGTGTGTTACGCAATTAACCCGCTGAGCTTTTCGATAATGTATGATTGTTCATCATGCCATCGAGACAATGAACAGTCAAAGAGAAAATTATCACAATCACCACACATGTAACTGTCACAATAAATATTTTGCTCAACACAGGTTAGCAACATTTAATTGGCCACCCCGCTCGAACGGACGACAACCCTATCCAGTGTATGGTCCCTCTTACCCAAGCATGAACTAAGTAAATATGAGGACTATTTGAGAAGTACTTGAATTCGATGGCTAACAAGAAAAGTTGGTAACTACATATATCCTCTCGGTCTAATATTTTTTCTAGGAGTTTTGGGACACAACTATCATTGGTTATGAGTAAATATCATAGAAGTACGGTCATCTGAATTTGTTATCAATTTTGAGAAATGTTTCTCTCAGTAACACTTATTATAACATCATGCTTGTATTTCCCGAAGGGTTAGGTAGATGTATATAATATATATAGTTCACCCACTTTCGCCACTTAAATGATAAATGATTTTATTTCTGTAAGTAAGTTTGTACAAACACTTTTACACATCAATCATATTTTTAAAACTAGATGAGGTCGGCGTTTCCTATCTGACTACTCTGAGAAGAAAGGCCGAAACAAACTCAGAGGTCACAGTCTCCTTTAAAGTCCAGACATAATCCCGGTCGGATCATGTGAAGACCATGTAGATTTATGTCTGAAATGGTCTTTTGAGGAAAAACCACACAGAATGAGTGGACCTGTCCAGTCAGTGCACGCATTTGTCACTAATCGTGGAGCTCAACTCAGAACTTAAGGAGCTCAACCACTCGACGAACAATACCAAAGAAAGGACATTTGGGTAGGCCGCATAAAGCACTCAAACTGCCAGATTATCATTGAAACTACCTGAGAAAGTGAAAAAAATAAAATAAAAAATAAAAGTTACCTACATAGTCCTCACATTCACAATTAATAAATAATAATACTATACATCACAAAGTAAATTGTCATGAAATTGTATATACTATAATAATTATCAAAATGTCAAAATTAATGTAAAATAAAAAACTATAAAATATAGCAAAAATAAAAAAATTATCAATAAAAAAAAATACATTCAGCATGCAAAAATTGGAGCAACTCAATCCCAAGCCTTTTTGTCCTCAATATAATCCTTAACGGTATAAAAAGCTTTCTGGCACAACTTACGTTTAATTAATGATTTGAATTTATTAAGGCTTAGATCTTGAACGTGGCTTGGAAGTTTATTATAAAAGCGTATACATTGACACCTGAACGAGCCGCCTATTTTTTTGAGCCTTGTTGTAGGTACAACAAATTTGTGTTTATTCCTAGTATTTATATTATGGATATCACTGTATTTTTTAAACAATTCTATATTTTTATGTGCATATACAAGATTTTCATAAATATATGGAGAAGGCACAGTCATTACATTAATCTCCTTAAATTTCTCTCTGAGAGATTGTCTCGGACTTAATTTATAAATTGATCGAACAGCTCTTTTCTGCAAAATAAAAATAGTCTGAATGTCGGCGGCATTTCCCCATAACAGAATACCGTACGACATAACACTATGAAAATAGCTAAAGTACAATAAATGGGCTGTCTCTGTGTCGGTGAAATTACGAATTTTTCTAACAGCGTATGCTGCGGAGCTAAGCTTTTTTGACAATTTATCTATATGTGGGCCCCACTGAAGCTTAGCATCCAAAGTTAAGCCCAAGAATACTGTGCTATCTTCAGGATTCAATTGTTCGCCCTTCATTAATACATTAGTTTTCACCTGTCTAACGTGAGGTAGAGTAAGCTTAATGCATTTGGTTTTTTTTTCATTAAGGAGTAAATTATTGACATTGAACCAGTAAACTACTTTTGAAATCGCGCTATTTACATCGTCAGTAACCAGCTGCTGACGTTTAAGTTTAAACAAAAGTGAAGTATCATCCGCAAACAACACTATATCATGATTATCCTTTATGAGGTACGGCAAGTCATTAATATAAATAAGAAACAAGAAAGGACCAAGAATTGAGCCCTGTGGGACTTCCATTGTCACTATAGATCCGGGAGATCTTTTTCCATTAACGTCAACGCTCTGAATCCTATTACTCAAGTATGAAGTAAGAAGATCCAGAGCGGTGTTCCGGATCCCGTAGTGGCGGAGTTTCCTGATTAACGTTTCATGAAAAACGCAATCGAATGCCTTGGACAAGTCATAAAAGATGCCCAAGGCATCGCGTTTATTTTCCCATGCATTATAAATATGTCCTAAAAGTTCAACACCAGCGGCATCAGTAGTTGAACGACCCCTAGTAAAACCAAACTGTTTGCTATGTAATAATTTATGTTTATTAAAAAAATCTTTGCAATTGGACCAAAATTATTTTTTCAAAAATTTTACTAAATGTAGGTAGTACTGAAATAGGTCTATAGTTTGTGGGGTCTGAAGTACCGTAAAACGGGGTGAATAGGAACGCAGGGGTGAATCGTAACGAAACTTTAAAAGGGATTTTAACAATGAAATATTATAGTCTGTCGCCTAAAAGGACTCTTAATGTGTATACTGTATTATAGTTAACCGATTACGTGCCCCTGATGGCAACAAATTATATTATTTAAATGTTAAAATTCCTTTTAAAGTTTCGTTACGATTCACCCCTGCGTTCCTATTCACCCCGTTTTACCGGTACTACGTGATTTAAACAAAGGTATAATTTTCCTTTTTTTCATATGGTCAGGAAACTCCCCACAGTCGATACAATTATTAAAGATAAGAGCTAAAGTAGGTGCTACAATGTCAATAATAAACTTAGCAACTTCTACAGAATTACCCCACAGATCTGCAGTTTTTTTTTATATTTAAAGTGTGAAAGGTCTTAATTATATCTATACAGGTAATATGTTGGAAATGAAATTCCGAATAGCAAACATGAACATTTTCTTTAAGCAAAGACTCAGCAGCAGAAGGTGATGAGTTTAGGGATTTAGTAGTTGAAACAGGAATGTCCGAAAAGAAATTTTCAAAGGCAGCGGCGACTTGTGAGTCTGATTTTATTATATTGTCATTAATAGACAGGCTGTAGTCAGAATTTCGGTTCGTAGACCTTCCCGTTTCACTATTAATAATATTCCAAGTCGTTTTCATTATTGTATTACTACTGTTTTTAATCTTCGAACTCAAATAACGCGACTTGGCCATACAACAAACTTTTTTAAATAATTTTGAATAATTTATAACATATAAATTAAATTCAGTAGTTTTTACAGAAGTCATAAAGCCGTGTTCTACTTTTATGAATACCAATGGTAGCCCAATCGCTGAAAGATGCGTTACTATTAACCGAGATAGTCTTGGGTATAAATGTAGAATCAAATTGTTTACAGTATAAATCAAAGAAATCATCATATAGATGATTAGGATCAGCATGAAAAGACAAAACTGATAATTGATTAATGATTTTTACTTTAAAAATTTTCAAGCGACTTGCAGTTTTGGGGTTAACAGTAATATCCTTTTTAGCCACTTTGATGTTTTGGTTTTGGATAGTAATCCTTTGCCTGCAATGATCAGAATCTAGTAAATTTATAATTTCTTTGTGGCTTGGTATAACATCTGTATAAATATTATCTAGGCATGTTGAACTAGTAGGGGTTATTCTTGTAGGCTCCAAAAATAGGTTTACAAGATTGTAGGACTGAAAGGGACTTAATATTTTACTACGAGAACCCGAGTTTTCTAATAAATTAACATTAAAATCACCACAAGTGATAATGGACTTGTTCGAGTTACAAATCTTATTTAACACTTCATCCATTACCTTTTCAAAGCAGTCATACACTCCTGAGGGGGGTCTGTACACACTTAATACAATAAACTGCTCCAATTCTATACAGGCTATCTCAACTGTTCGCTCAACAGATAGGCTCACAATATCCTTACGTTCTTTATATTTAAGCTAGTTACTTACTAAAATTAAAGAGCCACCATGTATAGCATTTACTCTGCTGAACGAACTACCAACTTGGTGATTATTAAAATTGAACAAGAACTGGTGGCTTTTAAGCCAATGTTCTGTTATACAAAGAATATCAATACTGTTAAAATTCATAAATAATTCTACTTCTAAATCTTTGTTCATAAATCCTTGAATGTTTTGATGCACCAGGTTGATACTATTTACTGATTTAAATTCATAATTGATTTTGATTTATTTCTACAATTCTGTACATTATTGCTAGAAGTTGCCTCTATTGTCTTAACTTCTAATTTAAATTATTATCAATGTCAATTTTTGATACCAAATTATTGGCTGAATTATTTAACAATTCATAGCTTTGCTCAATAGGAGCAATTTGTTTAGCCAACTTCTTGGCTGTAATAGAAAAGTAATATGATAGCGACACAGCTATCTGTCTTTTAAGATAGCTAAAAAGATAGTACATAAAAATATTATGTCTATCTTTTGTCAAATACAAATTATTACCAACATAATTGTTAGTATCAACTAATTGGAATAAATTATTATTAAATGTCAAATTATGCAAGGTCATATTAATAATTTCAAATCTTAAGTTATTTTCTTCCTGTGGCAAACTGTTACTGTATGGGAATGTAAACAAAACATTTTTTCTTAAACTAAGATTACACAATGTCCTATAATATTGGAGTAATTCTCTTTTGTTCACATTTCCCCTATTACCCATAAAAAACAATAATGTAGTGTCCTGGTTGAAGTTACATTTAATAATTTCTCTCATAATGTCAAATAAGGAACAACCATGCATACAGTAATTTATTATGGAGTGTCCCGGGTATTCATCCGTCAACAAGTGGCCTAAGTCCTATCCAATCTCATTACAAAATAACACTATATCATTATTTACAATTTCTTTACATTGTCTAATGGAACTAATAATAGAAGAACTTGTCAAATCAACACAAGGATGCAGTAAGGTGGTATTGCATGTTGACAATGAAAGGTCTGGTGTAGGTACATTGGATGGTGTTTGACAAAGCTCACAGCTGTTCTTTTGTGAGTTGACGAGCTCATTCATTGCCAACACATATTCCCTCATTAGATTTTCAGATGTATATATTTGTTAGTCATTGCGCTAAGTTTCTCTTGCAGATGATCACGTTGAGATTGCAAGTCCTGCGTGTCATTGTTGTACCTCCTAGTACTTTGCTCCAAATTAAAAGAACACATATCCAGTTGTTTCAGTAAATTTAACGTTTCTCTATTAAATTTAATATTTTTGATAAAGAACCTTTGTCTTTTTACCATTTTCTGTGTTTTAACAATGAATTTATTAATTTTTATGTATTTTTTAAGTTTGTTTTTACTGGTGACTACTTTCACTGAATTACATGATTTTGATTCATCATCACCTGTCAAGTCAATAGTGTAAGAGGGGTTTATGGCAGAAACCATTGACGGGGCAATCGGCACCAATTCATTGAATAGACTTTGATTCAGCGAGGCGGTGATGTTATGATTAGTAGTCTCAAGCTGTGTAATCTGACTTTGAGCCTCATGTAGCTGCTGTTGAAGTAAATATTTGTGATTAAGAGCTTGTTCAGACTCTATGCTACACTGGCGAAACCCGTCCACAACAACTTGGAGCCTATCCCGGGCTTCTAAGGCATCAGTGTATTGAATATATATCTGAGCCATTTCATTTTTCAACTTCCTATTCATTTCATGGGCATCAGAGAGCTCCTTTTCATTGTCATCCATTTCCTTATTTAGTTGGTCACAGTACTCCTTTGACGCCTTTAATTCGCTCAAAGCCTGATTGAGTTTTGACTCTTCTAGACGAGCACGGGCGCTGCGAGTCATAATCATGATGAGTTTTATAAGGCAGAGAAAACAATTTGAAACAGAGTAGGTAGTTGTGGCAGCAGTTTAAAAGATGATTAGATTAAAAGTAAAAATGAAATTTAGATGAAAAATAAGAAGTTCTGTCACCAAACCAAACTAAGGTTATGTTTACGTTCAAAGGTCATTGGCATCAACAAATAGCGGTATTAAAAGTGAATAATGTAATTGCTGGTGTAATTACAATACGCAAACAAACTAAAAGCAAGTAAAATATTAATTATTGTACCTGTTAACAAGATGACAATGCAAAAGTCACTTGAGCCAGTAACTGACACCGATTCACATTGATAATTTAACACATATTTTGCACTTGGAGTGTAAATCTAATACAAAAAACAGATCATTATCCTAATTACTTGATGAGTAATTGGAAATAGGCTTTAAAAACATATTATAAATTAAATATTTAAGATTAAATTAACGAGAGCAAATTCAAATCAGCTGTTAGCTGTAGCGTTGCCACAGGAAAAAAAAAAAAAAACCTTATTTTTAAGTCCCATGTAATAGGGAGCGAGCATTGCCGTGAACCGGGCACAAAACAAGAAATGAAAATATTAAAATATGGTTATAAAATATCTTGGACTAGTTCCTAGTTTTTAAACGGATGGTTCTATCGCAGGCTCCTATAAATGTTCGTAAATCATGAAAATTATGATTTCTTCTCACGTATCAACATGTCATGAAGATAATATTTGCTAACGTCGTTGTCATTTAACCCTTAACCGCTTACCGTACATGTCACAGATCCCCACGAATTAAAAATCGTGAATATTTTTGCGTCCGAGTTTCGTATGTACTTGTTAGTCCCTGTACCTTTTCTTTGAATCACTGAGTGCCGCGTAACCATTACTGAGAGGTCTACTATGCGTGTAGTCTCTGGCAAGTAAAAAACCATTATCATAAGTCTGAGAGACACCTGGCAGGTAGTTATGTTACTTTTTTGAATTGTAACATTTGTTATTGTGTTTGGTAAACATGGATTGTACTCGTAATGACGTCACTATCGAGCGGTGTTTTTTTTTTTTCAATATTTAAATATGTTTTTAATAAGTATGACAATAAAAACTAACTGATTAAAAAAAAAAACATATCTATGTGCCTTACTTTTTCTAGTAAATAGTTTAATAAGTGTCTAAACTGACTTTTAATTAAAAATAAAAATTTATTATACCATCATTTATCTTCTGGGTCCCACAAACGTATGGCAGGTGGTTGTGTGATAATAAAAGATGGAGTTAACAATAATAAGTAGACCGACAAACGCTGAGTACCGTCACACTTTTAAACACCATTTGTGGCCCTATTGCATGTTTTGTAATTACAATATCACCAAAGATAGGTACCAGGTGTTCGTTCACTATCGGTAAACTATGTAAAAGCTGAGCTATTAACGTTAAAACTTATAAACAATTTAGCTACCCAAAAGAACAAGTTCCAACATTAACTTCTAAAACCAACCAACAAATCATTCATAATTACCAATAACCGAGACTATAACCATTGTAAAATGATATCTTGCGTCGCCTTACCAATTCCGGACGAGGAAAACTGTCTCAAAAATAATAACAAGTGAAGAACAGTCGGATATACGACACTCGCCAAAGGGAAGATATTAAATCGGGACCCTTGGTCCTTTACTGTCACATGTTAGAGTTAAAGATGGTTGCAAGCGAACGATAGTTACCGCTATTGTCGATGGTCATCGTTTACAGACGTGGATTGATGTTGACGACACTTTTAGATGGACTTTAATTTGTAGGTTGATGTTCAATAAAATAAAATAAAAATAGTATTTGTTTATTTCAAGCAACAAGACTCATATACATATATAAACAGATACACTAAGAATGGAGCAGTGGTGGCCCAGTGGTGACGACCGCGACTTACGAGTTGTAGGTCGTAGGTTCGAACTCAGACAGGCGCTTTACTTTGTGTAAATTATTCCATCGCCACTGCTCTCAAAACGGTGAAGGAAAACATCGTGAGGAAACCGGCATGTCCTAGAACCAAAAATTCGAAGACATGTGACATCTACCAACCCGAACTGGGCCCGCGTGGTGGATTACGGCCCGCTCCCTCTCATCGAGAGGAGGCCTGTGTCCCAGCAGTGCGAACATTATAGGCTGATTATGTACACTAAGAATACAGACACTATAACAAACACAGACAAAAACAAACACTCACAAAGTAAGAATATGTCTGCTGCAGTATTGCTGGATATAAGGGCAATCCAGTCTGTTGGCGGTCATCGCCAGGACGGTGTTGACGGTGTTGGACGGTGTTGGCAATGGAGGCTGTTTGAAATCTTGGATTGCAGCTTTTTCAGGCGTACCGTCATTTTCCTCTTATCAGCATCGGTCGCATTTTTTATGAATGTTTCGATTGGGTGAATTGGGTTGTGTGTAACTATATTAATACATAATTGTAATTTAGTGCCAACAAGAAACCTATGACCTAAGTATACTAATTTATAACGAAGCATTGGTCTCTCCATTGTGATTTTTTGTGAGAATTTGTGTGGAAATCTGTAAAAAACTCACAATGGAGAGACCATTTCCATGGTTTTTTCGTTGACTTGACCCCAAGCTTCTTAGACCAGACGGGAACAAACCTTCGGCACATCTCAGTGAGTCAGCTTCGCTTCCAACCTCACCCCTGAGTGCGCGAACCTCACCCAGGTTCGCGCACTTTGATGTGTGTCAAAAACCGACACGGCTTGGAAAACCGTGAATGTGGTAAAAACTGTGCATTATTCATTTGCGACTGTCGTCCTACACTTGCGGGTTCGCGTATTCGTGCGAATGTGAGTGACTGGCATCAGCTTGAGAGAAGAAAGTCGCTCGTATGTAACCATCTTAAAAGAAGGCCACTCTGCAATCCTTGTACAGTTTTTGCGCGTGTGAAAGAACACGAAAGGTTTCTTTTAATATCTGACGGGTTGATCGGCGTATTGTAGATGTTTTGACATGTACGGCATTGTATGGGTTCAAGTATTGACAATAGCTAATTTTAACCGACTTCAAAAAAAGGAGGAGGTTCTCAGTTCGTCGGATTCTTTTTTTTACCATTAAAAGACGTATTTGAAGATGAAATTTGGAATAGTGTTTTTTGAGATTTGGTTGCATATTCAAATATTTTTCATTTAGTCCTTAAATAGTAATAGTGAAAACCTTACACAAAATGACAAACAAAATAAAGCATGGCTCTAGAAATATTCTAAAACTAAAATTGGTTTACGAGTCACTAAAACTTGACTCAAATCGCCAGTAAAACGCTGATAATACCGAAACCGGTCACTCAGTACTACCGGAAAAACCACCCACTTCAAAGTTATATGCGTATAAATATGAATATGTTCCATAAAACATGACACCAATAACTCTGAGTTAGCCATATCGAATCTTTGCCATAAATCTGCCAAGCTGATGGCGTGCGCTGGCTCCTAAATTATGACTGTGATCCACAGAGGATTAATTTTACGTTTTAAAATTAGATCCAGGGTTGAAAGGTTAGACTTTCCTGTTTGTTCAGTTTTGAGGTCACTATTATTTCTATCGCCTGTTTTGTTAGAAAGTATAACGTGTATTCATTGCTGAACTGACCTTCTTATTACTGTTTCTAGGACGGACCATGGTTATGTTTAAGGGATTAGTAATTTTTGAAATGTCAAAGCATTATGCTGGGATAGAATCTGTTTCTGACCTTAGTTTTATTTTCTTTCTTTTAATATAAAATACCTGCAAAGGGAGGACTCGCCTGTTTATGCTTTACCGAGACAAAATCCCGTACCTAGTCGTCAATTTCGACACTCGGAATATAGAAATGAGTAGACGGCAAACACTGCTCAAACTCTTTACATAATTTGAGGGAGTATGGCAATCGCATCTGGAGGAATGTAGAGTATTTTTTCTTCTTTTCTAATTTAAGTAGCGAAACGATACTTTAAGTAGCCATAAGTCAATATTCACTGACGGTCGGTTATACCAACACATATAACTTCCAGTTGAAGGGTTACTAATCTCTTTTTACGGAAGTGACGGTGACCGTAAAAGTGAATTATTTACGAACTGTGAAGTTATAGGCAGAAAATTATCCACACCGAGGGTGTCTTCACGTTGTCGTCGTGGTGGGGCTTGCGTGTCTCAATAATCTTGGAGCTTTGCCGGTATAGCTACTTATGAAAGGTCCAAGTGAGAGACCAGACTAAGAAAAATACGGGACAGGGTCCATAACATCGGACTTCTGCGAGTGGTGCACTGTATGGGGATTTGAACAGTGTTCGTGTTGTCAAAGTCAAAGTTAAATAGTTTATTTCAAATAGGCGCATAAAAGGCACTTTTATACGTCAAAATTTACAAAAAAGTTGCTGGACGATGCGCGATTCATTCTGCAAGATTTTGGAAAGTGAATAGGGGGTTTTTCGTCGTCACTTTGTCGGCAAATTGCCACCTTTGCAGAGGCGGCTTGAATCCTGCAGAGCACACGCTCGAAGAGTGGAGTGACTCCTGAAAGAAAGGTCCTGATCGTCAGGATCGGGCGATATTTGTATCTACCAGCAATAGTTCGTCTATAATGGCGGAGTCGGAGAACTGGAGGGAAATTGCTTCTGTGAGACTATGATGGTCCAGAAGGAAGCTGCTAAGCGAGATCTTGAGAGGGCTGATGCCGCTCTGAGAAGAAGGTAAAGATGCCGAAAACGCCGAAAGCCCGCTTGCATCATTTAAAGCAGGCGGGAATTTGGGGTCGCGGGTGCTCAAAGTGGGGACTCTGTCCACCCACTGAGTGACCTCAGGGAAGGCGGCGCACAGTGGTCACGTGATGCATTGCACACTTGCACAATTAGGTTTCGAGAAGACTTCCCCAGAGATATGCCTTGACAGGCATTGCACAGAGGGGGTTTTGGATCGGTCTTTTGAGAGGTAACGGAGCCCTTTCTATGTGCAGATGTTAATTATCGGCGTGATTTTAGTGAGGTAAAAAACCCACTCTCAACGGTCTTATCCCTAAATTCTGGGCGCCTTTTGAAGGCTTCCCCTGAAAACAAAAAACAATAAATGGGGCAAAAAATTATGGCTCAAGTAGGGGATAGACTGGTGTTGAAGCTGTATACACCATGAGCGATTAGATATGAAGGCACGGAAATGATGTGCTTTTGCTTTGTTGGTTGTCAAAGTCGAAGATGAAAAACAAAAGCGCCCGATACGAAAGTAACGTAAGACTTGAAACAAAAGGAAATCGATTGCATCGAAGGTGTCAAGCTTCTTTGGTGTAATGAGGTAAGGATGTGAACTCTTATTTATTTGGTTGGAATTTTAATTCCATTATGTGTGACAGTGATCAAACGTAAGCCTATAAATATGACGGAGAAGGTAGGTCTCTCTCGATATCATCAGCCATATTCTCACTACTGTAGGCGTATTATGGGAAATGTTGGTTATTGTGCCATAGAAAAACCGTTTGCAGTTCAAATCAAATTATAATTTACGAACAAATTAATCACACTAGCGAATCACATACTGTAGATACTCGACACAACTGTACAGAATGCGCGACAGTTTTTAAACATGTTCACTGCTTGACAGCCACCGACAAACCTCTGCTTTTGCTCTGGTTGAGCGTTATCTTGTAGACTCTGTCCAGCGCCGCCTGGTGGCACTGGCGTTCCGATTAGTCAAAGTCAAACGATTGATTTAACGTTTCTCCAAGAATTTAAAAAAAAAACAGTGTTGTCATAAGGTAGTTAAACATATAAGTGGTTCCGTTTAGTTTTCCACAAAGAAGCCATTCCGTCCCCACTGGTAGTTGTATGAAGCATTATTCAGACAAGTAAATGACTGCGGGTACAAGTTTCCTCGCATTGCTATTCAAAGCGATGTATGGAACAGACTCATTTACAACAATGAACGACTTTAAGCAGAAATGTATTGAAGAACTTCAACCAATCCTAAGATTGTTTCGCAATACAATGACAAAACCGTCCTTGAATTTATTTAAAACGAGACAAAACCCTCATAAGTCGCCCGAAAATCTACTCTAAGCCGACCACTTAAGATTGTTATCTCATATTATTTAGAGGATATCCCGAAATTCCGAGCATACTCCTTGATCCAGATAATTCTGAAAACTTACCCGAAGTCAGATTAAGGGAGGCGAGAATTCGAAATTCTTAGTGTGGTTGCAGAACAAGGCTTGGGCGTATTTCACACTAGAGAAAAGCGAGCTGAGCGAAAACGAGATTTTTTATTGCACTCATTCAATTTCCAACCTTATAACGAAGTCAATGGATTTCCTAATTGAATGTAGGTTATTTATATCTTATTGGATATTGAAGCAGACGCTAGTTACCACGAGTTCGGCCGCGGTTTTAATTCGGAACAGTATTTAAAGTTTATAGGAGTTATGATTTTTAAGCTGGTGTTTGAAAATGAGTGTGCGGATTTACAGTGCAATTTAAAATGAGTTTTATTCACTAAGCTTTATTCATAATTCTGAAAATAGCTCAAAATTTCACTAGGAATTAATAATTTAAATCCTCGTGAAATTTTGAGCTATCTAATTACTATTTTTATTTGATTGGCATGTAGCCGTTGGCTTATGGTAAATTCCTATTCAAAAAGCAAACTTTGTCCCCTTTATTAATAAATATTGCTTAGAGTCATGTCGACGTGTTCAGTGACGTGACGTTTAGTGCCAAAAAATTATGGAACAGTTGATATTCATAAAAGAGGATGATAAAATAGAAAGAAAGAGTATTCTATTCTATTTAAGTTAAGTAATGACTAACGTCCCCCTTTTTTAAGAGGGTAGATGTATGTGTGATGAGATACCCACTTGGTAAACTGCGCACCGCACAGACAATCTGAGCATATTTTTTTTTTTCAAAATAGCAAGAAAAAATATGAAGCTTCTCCGCTTCGCTCTCTTTGTTGTGTAAGCCGCCTAAAACTCCCAACCTTCTGAAAACTATTAAGGATTGTAGCCGAATCAAGTTTTTGAAAGTTTTCAAGAGACTCCGTATCTACGTGTGAAGTGGGCCGGTTTGCGGGTATACCGCGTTAAACGTCAGTTATGTGAGGCACAAAGAGGGAATCCCGAGTTTGGTGAAATTTTAGGCATTATTTTGGTGTTAGTTCCGAATAAAATGGGAAGGGAAATAGTAATGAAGATTCTTCGCTACAGTGTGCGTAATTTTTCCGCACGTACACACAAACACACACATTTTAGTATGGTTTCAGTATTTCGTGTTAGATCATTCATAAATACATCTTTTTGCATGTCTTTTGGGCTAAAATTTATTATTGTCTGTTTTGAGGGGTCTGGCGCTATATGCCGAGATACAGGACTCGTCCAAGCTCGGTAAAAGATGTTGCCATGTCATACATATGTATACTTCTAAGTACTGGTCTATAAGTGTAAGACTGAAATGATAATCCCAGATGTTTTCAGACTTGAAACCTGCGTGATTCCTATTATAATTATTACTTCTCGCCCAAGGGATTGACATTTGGCGTAGAATTTTTGCGTCGTTGGTTTAGAAACTACCATATTTTTGCGACACTAATGGAGCGATTGCACGGATCGATATAACATTAACCAATGCTAAAGGGAACTTGTGATTAAAATGAAAAAAATAACCTTTTAAACAATTACAATGTCTTTTATTTTGACAATTCGACAACACTCGTTATTGCGTTAGTTACGCTGTCGATCAGACGAATTTAAAAATCCAGCGAAAGCCTGCGGCTTGTGAAGGCATGCAAGGCAAACTGGGCAATATTTCCCGAATATCTACATATAAATTGGAAACTTACAAATAATCCAAAAAATCCTACAAACCCCCACCCATTTTTTTGTTTAAACATAACCCATTACACGTTACACAAAACTGGAACACGGAATCCCTATACCCGGTGGACCTATCAATTTTACGATTGTACGTAAACGGTACGCGCACAGTTTACGATTCACGATCCGACTTACGTGTACGTACGGTCGTAAACAAAGATGGATGTCACCTGCTTTGTTAGAGGATGGAATAAGGAAATTAGGTGGGGATTGCTTCGGGGCTTAAAATTTTATGCTGAAGATTTTTTTTAAATTAGCTTTGTGAATAACTTGACATAACCATTGAATTTTCTGAAGGGATCAGGGTGGGGGGAGAAGTGTTCAGTGCACCCTGCCAAAATATTTATTTTTCAAATGGGAAAGTAAACTAAATACATTAAACTTGTGTTTGTGCCTACAATTTCAAAAACTACTACATTTCTATTGTATCTGGGTAAGACGAGATTGACTGAGAATACGAGGTGGTTGTGAAATGAATCTCTTTCAACAAATAACTTAAAAAATAACGAGATTTAACCAAAGAAGAAAGTCCGAGAATCATTTGCAAAATGTTCTCACAAATAATACTCGGTAAACAACCATGATTTTTACTTCCCCAAATCAACAGACAAATAACACCAGTTGGTTCCTACGTGGCTTTTATAGTAGGTATGTGGGCATATGGCACTATACTACAATGTAGCAAGTAGGGCGATAAAAAAGTTTTATTTACAGACGCCATATTGTGCCAAATAAAACACGACGAGTAAAGTCGTGGCGGTAAAATAAATTTTGTGAAAGTATTTTTACTGAATGGAAAATATATGAGTTATTTTTTTTTGGTAATGAATATCGTAGAACAATTCACGGTATGGAATATATAAGCAGGAGGGATATTTTATATTTTTAAGTTGGTGTATTCAGTTTAAACTCTACCAATAAATTCTATGAGGGTAGTAAAACTCTTCCAACGTTGCGTTATTGACTTCAAAACATACCTAAGTACTGTTCACCATATTAAGGTAAGTAAGCCAGTAAGTAGGTAAGTACGCCCTAGAGGCAAAGCATAGCGCCCTCAATGTATTACCAAATAAGAACTTATAATGTAAATATGCTTTACAATAAATGAATGAATCTGAATCTGAATCTAAACTTGTTGCAATATGGATGATTAAATCTGATTTAACGGTAATAAAAAATCGCGCGCACTTAAAAACTAGCTGTAAAACTTTAAATAAACAGTGTATCTCTAAGCGAGTCAAAAATATCGACAGTATCTGTCTATGTGACTAGTCCATTCATTTTATTACATTTTGGAATACTTACACAGTAGGTATAGGAAAACAGAACTTCATTGAATTCTACGGTGAGAAATCAAGAGTACAAAAACTTCTTCGATTAAATTATTCACCTTACAAAACAGATGCGGTGGCTTTCAATCGAGACGAGAGAGCTCAAACCTCCTTTGAGCTGAGTGGCGAACCTTCTAGCATAGACGTGTTGAGCTTAGTCCGTAGTGGGAGCACGAAATAGATAGGTGCAGAAGGCCAGCTCCATACAATGAGCGAAAACAGGCGCAGGTCTGTTCCAAAATTAAACTTACCCTGTTCAGTGTTCAGGTTAAATTCATACTTAATCACTCACTAAAGAGAATTAGTAATACATTAATCTGTGTTTAGAAGGTTCCAACTTTTTATCTCAACACTTTTTCCAAAAAAAGTATTGTTGAATAACATTATTAAATTGTAATTGAAAAATCATCGACGAAATTTGTGGTTATTTTATCTGACTTCTTAAAAAAAGGAGTAGGTTCTCAATTCAGCTGTATTTTATTTATATTTTTTATATAATATTAAGTCTATGGATATATTTTTTTGTTAAAATAAAATCGTTTGGTTTAAAAAGTATTTAAATAATCAAATCACTCAATTTGTAAGTGACACAACAAAATGGCATCCACAGATGTGTTTTCTGATCCATTTGTTTACACTTTCATAACAATCTTATAAAATTGACCTTAATAATATACAAGGTGCAGTTTTGAACCTGCAAAACATTTCAGCAGGTTGTTAGGAGACTGGTAAATAATCATATAACAATACGATACCAAGTCAATAATCAATAATACTTTTTATTTTAGATTTTTCAATTTTATTGTTTTTCAGAATAACTCTCTTAATAACCCTCTTCAAAAAAACAGAATCACCCATTGCGATGTATCGCGCGTCATGTCATTGTGTGCGTGAATGCGGTCGTTGCTATGGTTACGCCCCGCCCCTTCGAGCTCGTCATACCGCACGCGCACTTCGATTGAGACTCGAAAATCACAGTGTAGGTACCTACATTATTGTTTTAAATTTCCCTAAATAATAACTCATTTTTAAGCATCATTACAATGCGAAAATGTTCATCGTCTGCCGAGCCTGTTCCCAACTATGTTAGGGTCGGCTTTCAGTCTAACTGTATGCAGCTCATTACATGGAGTGCCAGTGAATCACGTAGGGCGACTGCGTATCAGACTCAACAAACCAGTTGATAACACGATACCCATTTGTTAGAGTAATTACTAATTGTCAGACTTTCTGGCTTTTGACTACCCGTACCATTGACCATATGGCAGGGCTGTAAGGTCGTTGACCCGTACCGACCCGTGTGGTACCTAACGACTGTCCGAGAGCTACAAATCAATTCGAACCAAAGACTTCATTAAGTGCTTACCCGAAACACGGGATTTCAATGATGTCCTAGATAAATTTAAAAAGTACTTACATCATTATGAATTAAAAAAATAACACAGTGGTACTTGCTCAGTTGCGAACTCGCAACCTCATGCATGAGAGGAGAACGCCTTAACCACTGGGCTATTACGATAAATAATAATAGTAGGAAGTAGATACAACTGCGCCAAAAAAAAGTTCACGTTTGCGTCGGTAGTTACCTATCAGCTGATGAATAAAATGATAGACGGAGATAAATAAACCTTACATAGCATGTAAGCAGTCCTGTTACACAATTGTGTAACTATGATCGAAGCGCGTGCGCAGGATTTAGGTAGGCACCTAATAATAATAATAAGGCATGTAGGTACTCGGCGCAGTCGGCGTGCTCTGTAGGTACATTCAGCCCCAAGGACGGTTTTCGTTTTTATTTGTAGATAATTTTTCCTTCCTACTTTTTAACGGGCTGAGTACCGACAAAAATACCTTAGGATAATTCGTGCTAGTTAAGTAGGTAGGTACACATGTGTTAGGGATTTTAAGTGATTCATTTTGTCTGATAGGTATTTTTGGCGTAGGTAATTAAAAAAATTAAATCAACTTATTTACACTGATCAAGTAGATTTAGCTAACATGGTATTTACAAATTATTGTCTATGTAAAAATAAATAAATTACCTACTTATGTTACCTGGAGATTGTTCAAAGTTTCCACCGTCAGTCTAGCACGATGTTGCTGATTTTCCTTCAGCTTACGTAACACAAACACATTCGTTTTTATGTGTCGAAAGCACTGATCACTTCTGCACGTAGTTGGGTAACACTGGTGATTTCGTCTGTGTACACCAGACTAACTAAAATGTAACTTGTGCGGCGTTATCAAGTTGGTGGAGATCCTGTACCATGCGATAATGACAAGGTGCTGCATTTCTTTGTGCAGTAGCCGCCACACTGTGGAGTGGTGCACTCCCCCTGGACGTGCTTGCCCGTGGCTCTCGCCGGAAGAATTCCAGGATATCTTCCTGCAAGGCGACAGGCAGGCCTTCGTTGCCGCGACCTTCAGCATACTCAGGAACGTCGAACTGCCGATGATAGCGCAGTCTCTGCGTAGCAGCCAGCATTACCCTGTGTGAGGGACGTTGCCGATTGGGGTATAACTCCGCGAACATTTCGATAGCTCGAGATACATTATCTCCACTGATGGCATACAAGCGACCGATCTCCACCAACTCTTCATTGGAGTATTGGTCCCTCATCTTTACAACTAGATAGTAGGTATCTATCGCGACGTTAATCGAAGGCGCACTTGAGGGCGGAATTTGCAAGCGTATGCACACGCCGGCGTCATCAATTACACTAATAAATTGGTCCGATTTATGTGCTTGCGAGTTGCTATGGCCGCGGGGGCGTGGCTAGTGGGAGAGGGAGCGGGCGGTGGTTGGTGCTTTGGATCTATGAAAGAAATGTCGGTTGCGTTTGTTTATGTGTGTGTGTGAAAGCGCAGTTTATGGACACGTACAGATCGGCCGCGTTTTTAAAAACGGGAGTTCACACTTACCGATTTCCGTAAATAAGAATAAAATGAAGAAAAAATACCAGCCCATTTTATTGTTGATTCGGGTCGAGAATCACTAACATAGTTACCTCCTAAAATGTTTTGCAGGTCCAAAACTGCACCTTGTATACTCGTACTAGTGGCTCTGTGAGCTCTCTCTCTCTCTCTCTCTCTTGTGTATACCTCGCAAGTCTGTCTTTGCATAGCTTAAAACTGAACAAATGTTCATCGCGCACCATAAAACAAAACGCACGCGCAAAGTGCGCGAAAAGGCTGAAAGAAGTTTTTTACGTTTTCAACCCATATCTCTATGAATCGATAAAAAAAACCATTATCGAATCTGCTCACAAAATTTCACGCGAATTGGTTGAGAAATGCGACCTGTAGAGGACAGTCATCCGCCGGACACACGGACATACGAAACTATTTTTGCCCAAGTTGAAACGGAGACGCTTCGCTCGCACTTCGCGCTCGCTCGGTCAATAAATGTATGGAGCCTTCTGTACCCATCTATTTCGTGGTACTGGGGTTGACGGGAATATTATTCATGTGCAGAACACAGGAAATGGTGCGAACTTGGTCCTGGATGGTGTAGAATCAATTGTGCTTTTGTACAGACATGTAAGACTATACCTTCTCGCTTTCTGAAGTCATGTGAAATGACTAAGGGAATTCATGATACACATGATTGATATTTCGCATGTTTAGCAATATTTTGGATTAATCGCTTTAGCAGGGTTTTTTTCTGGACCTGATTACGTCTAATACACTACAGTCACACTAACGATGAGGAAAATATTGTATTTACCGAAGGAAATGGTAAAAAAGTGATAATATACACCTTTCCATATTTAGATGAGAAGACAAGTACTTTTGACCTGGAGTGCGACCGACTGGCCGGTAGTAATTATCTTCAGGAAACTAATAAAACTCTTGAACACGTTCAGAAACACTCCGATTGTTTGTATACAAAAAACACCAAGTAACAAACAACAAATCCTCATGTAAAAGAAACTACTTATCTCAGCTAATTAAGCAGCAACTATATATAGTTCTTCACTTACCCTAATCTTAAGGTAAACTGACGTCGGTCACCGAGCAAACATGTACCCGGTAATGAAGTAATTACTCGTAAACTAGTCGGTTAAGAAAGTTATAACGAGTACCGAACTATGAACTACAACTTTTAGAGTTTGCAACATCGATTTAAGTTAGCTAGCCTTGTTCAGGAAATATTTTCTGAGGCGTGAAAAGTTGAAACGAAAATTGTTTAGGTAAGTATTTTCTTCGAAGTTCTTAATAGAGGTTAGTGCTTAATGTAATTGAGTTACTTTGATAAATATGCATGTAATAAATAGGTGGTAATTGGTATTGAAGCTGTTGTTGTAAATTGTGGACGTGAGATAAACATAAAGTGGAGTTTAGGCATATATATGATATATAAAATATAAAACATATCAAACGTTTATAACCAAATACACAAGTTATGAACTTCATGCTAAACTTTGACACTAGTGCACGAAAAGACTGCTGCCTGAGGTAGGTTTATATAAAAACCTGTATTACAGATCACCAGGGCCAATGACATGACATGACTAATGACTGAAGCCCATTTCCGACATTGTCTTTAAAACACCCCCATGTAAACAACCCCGTCTAGACGGGATAAAAAAAAACAAAATAAGGAAAAAAATTAAGAATAAAAAAAAAATGGTTTTTTTATTTTTATTTTTATTCGGAATTTTCTTTGCTGTACATTTAAGACCAACCGAATACAGTAATCACAACCCGACTTCTTAAAACTCCAGGATCATCTGCGTCCTGAGCGTGTATTGCAATAGCCTATATGGAAAGCACTCAATAGATTGCGTATCCAAGTAGGCCGCCGCAAATACATCTTGGCAAAATCGGGGATTATAGGTCTGTCCAATACCCAATGTGGCACTACGTGGCCCCACTGGGCATAACTAATTTGAAAAGCACGATAGACTCGAAAAGAAAGAAATAATAAATATAAAAAAACTTTTTTACAAAAAACACAACCGAATTAAAAAAAGACACTACAAAGTGAAAAATAAATTTAATTTCGGAAGTTGGTGTCTTTGGATCTATATTTTGTTTGTTTGCCACCGACTTCCGAAATTAAACTTATTTTCACTTTTGTAGTGTTTTTTTTTGAAGTCGGTTGTGTTTTTTGTAAAAAGTTTTTATTTTTCACTTTTTAGTGAGTCAGTTATTAATAAATCAAAGTTACAATAGCCTAATGTCAACTGCTCATCACTTTTTACAACATATGCCTTTTCCTGACGCATGGACGTTAATTATTGAGGAGTTCTTCTGTTAAGAACCAAAACCACTGAAGCTGAACCGCTGAACCAATAGAGTTAATGGCTTCACCATCAGCTCCATTTCACCATATGCATTGTGACGAGCATAAATTGCTTAGCAACCATATTAAAGAAATCGAATCGCAACCCGAGAAATACTTATTATTGAGTAGTTCCGGTGGCCACCACAGGTCTTCATAATCAGTTCCACTCCAACGAATCGTGCTTTCTAAGAGCAAATGCATGAGTTACTTTAAAAAATGCCCAAATCTCTATACGTGTGCCTATAAAATTTAAGGATTTCCCTCGATTTTTATGGGATCCCCTCATTAGATTCTGACTTGATGACAATGGTACTACCTCGAGAGCATACTCTTTCAAACAAAAAAAATTTTTTCAAAATCGGTCCACAATTGACGGAGAAATCGGTGAACAAACATAAAAAAAACGTACATAAAGCCGAACATATAATCTCCTCCTTTATGGAAGTCGGTTAAAAATCAGCAAGTATCTAGAATTTAAATCTGCGTACTGAAAATCAAACGTAGATGTGTGATTATTCAATAACATGCTTATAGGTCCGTATTATCTAGCCGGAAAAAAATAACTACCGAAACTGCAAAATTCAGTCTTTCCCTAACAAACCAATCAAAACTTCCAGTTCAAGATTCAAAAGCAACAGAAAAAGGATAAAACCGAACAGAAATATCATAGGACGAACATTTTATGTAAACTGAGATACAGAGGCAAAACTTGTAGCGGTGTCGTTAAAAAGTTCTAGTAACAGTTCCGTCCCAAGAGAAATAAATGTAATATACGTTACGTTTCTAACTCCCAACTATTCGGTTTAACACGAGTTTGGTTTGTTACCAAGTGCTATTTCTAGGAAAGAAATGGAAAGTCTATTAGAGGACGTGTTTGACACGTGTGATGTTTTAATGATGAGAAAGTTTTGGCTGTCTTGTTCCTGCAAACTTTGGTCTGTGAAAGTTTATTTAGTTGATTCTGGGGTTAAAAATTATCATTTCAACTTGTAGCCTAATTCAAATTTTCTTTGGTTTTTCTGCAAATTACAGCTCTGTTTTACGTCTTATGTTGATCAAAATGCGATTCGCGACTGTAGGAATGATATGTTTATTGAATAATAATCACCAATTTGACATCAATCGTCAACCTTTGGAAATTTGTTCCACCCAAGAATTTTTCAGAATATTTCAGTATGAAAATAAGAATTTTCATAATGAAATATTCTGAAAATTTGTTCCACCTTACAAGGTGGAACAAATTTTAAAACAGCTGCAATTTTCAAAAAAAAACAAAGAACAAATTTAATGAATTTGATGGGCTACAGCTGAGGATTTACCTTAAGTATTTATGATAAGTCGTTGTCAGTTTGTCTTCAATTTGGTATATTTACTAAATCGATTTCAGAAACCTGAAGCTAGTAATATACTCAATACTCAATCATTTATTGCATCCACAATGTGCTTAGGTGGTAATTTAACATTAGTTGTAGCTAATGGAACAAGCAAATAGGATATTAAGTGATGCTAAGTTGTAGGTTATGCTAAATTTAAGTGCAAGCCACCTCCTTCCCCCCATCCATACAATAGATCACGTAGATAAGGTTTTGTAAACAAAAAGTGACCATAAAACCCTATAAGGCTCCCACAAACAGGCGCGACGCAACAGCACGACACAAACGCACCGCTCGTCGCGCGACACGCGGTGCCTTTGCGTCGAGCTGTCGCGTCGCGCCAGTGTGTACAAGCCTTAAAACAATTATCTTATGACCTTGACAATCAAATTCGAAACATATTATCGTTCAAGGAAACATATTTCGCAAATTCCCGATCATTGTCGCCTTCTCAATTCTCATTGTAGAATGGCCACTCAAAAGAAATGTTAGCTGCCAACTTCTGCTATTAGTGTTGAAAAAGTCTTTCTGTGGTCGTTATAAGAAAACGTTAAACGCAATAAGCTTCAAATTAGTATTAAAAGCATTGTCGTATTGATAATCTGATTGCATATCGTAGATACTTTTGAATGATTTGTTACTTAATATTAATTAGCTTATTTTTTTATTATTACTGGTATTTGCCACATCTGCGGGGTAACGCACTAACAGTAGGCATAGCTTTCATTTTGACAGTTCAACAACATTCATTGCGTTATTTACGTTATTGAGCAGAAAAAAAAATCGAACATAATATGAAGCAATGAATTAGTTACGTTAGGCTTCAAAATGATTTAGTTTATGATAGATAATGTGCTTTGCAATTAAGGTGCAGGTTTGACTAAAAGCCGACCCCAACATAGTATGGACAAGGCTAGGGCACATGATGATAAAGATGATGATTAATTAGAGAACAGTGGTATAAAAAAAAAAAAAATTGCAAGAAATTCTAGCAAACTAAAATGCCTAAACCATGCCATGCCTGGCTGGATATAACAAGGGCGTGATTGACAGTAATACAGTCCAATATATTAAATTACAATTACTTATGATGGGTTTTTCATAAAGACATCATTCCCATTGCAAATACAAACTAAGTAATCATGCAAAAAAAAAGAAATTAAAAAAATTAAACAGCGTAAAACCCAGACGTTAAAAAAATATGTCAACCGAACGAAAGGAAACGATGCTGAACTTCTCTGAAGCAATTCAATAAGCAGCGGATATGTAACGATGCCTAGCTTGCACGACTTTAAGGAGAATATACAAGTTATAACTGTGGTTGCAATTGAAAAATCAAGGAAACATGTATCAGAAACGTATCGCTTTAACATGTTCTTACAGATGGTGGAATTTGAGTATGTTGCTGAAAATGAAGATGGGTTTTGAAAGGATATGACTACATGTTTGAATAATTAAAGTAAAGGAATGAGCTAATGAGTTACGCAAGTCTAATTTCTACCACCTGAATCGACGATATTTTTACGGTTTGTTTGTCACGTGTGTTTTATGAGAGATGGAAATATGATGCTGCCTACCTATGCTCTGACCATAATCACAGACGTCATACCTACTCATATTTGCAAAACCAAAAAATCGCGTGATTCTAAACCTTTTATTATCACGTAACAAAAATTAGGCTGGTCTATTTAATCGCCATCATTAATTTATACTAGTAAACAGATCGATACAAGGAAGAAAGGATTATTCATGTATCTAAATCCCTATTAAATCTAAACACTACACAACAAGCAACAACAAGGCTGGTAATCCGAAGGTTATGAGAGCAGTATTACAGCATATGTAGACACAGGGAATCCGCAATTTGCAAGCCGATGCAGCTGCATCCCTATTCAGTGACCAGGCATTTACATAACGTTTGTGAACCTTAGGGCTGTGCCTATAGCTTTATTGTTTTGGTGGTAAACGAAAGGTTTTGATGAAGGATATTTGAATTTTTGTCGGTGGAGTGAAAATTGCAGTTGCCCTATTTGTGATTGGCATCCCGTGGATTTTAATTTCACTCCTGATTTATCCTGTTTATCTTAACACATTCACGTGGCTTTTCTTACTCTTACACTGTTCTGTTCTAATACTTTTTGTTGCGGGTTTTATAACATTTGAATCATATCTTCGGGACTCGTTAGCTTTATGGTCTCGGCACCTTTTGGTGGCCGTCACTGCTAATTCTAGCTTACTTACAGCAGTTGCAATGATGTAGAAAAGCGTGGTGGACACGTCCGATATTAGAATTACTCAATTACTCATTACCAGGATTCTTACGGTGGCCTAAGGTTCATCAAACTTTCATAAAAGTCTTTTAGCGCACGGCAACCGAAATCAGCCAAAAAAATATCGTTACTCGAAATCCCAACCGTCTTTTATGAAAGCACAATAAACCTAACTACCTTTCCTTTCTGAATTCCGTTTATTATTCAATACACGTCATATTTACGCGGCATTAAAATTGGTGCTGGTCTTTTCAAAAAAAAGGCTTACGGTCTCCCCCAGCCTGAGCACGGCGCGCCTAGAAATTGAATATTATTATGACTTTAATATAAATCTGCTGGATGTATCACTGTATTGTTGGTACAGTGCTGGCAAGCGTGACTGCTGAGCACGGAGTCATGAGCCCAATTCCCAGGTTGGTCAAAGTGATATCAGGTTTTCCAACAGGAAATCTTTTACCCCGGAGTCTGGATTTGTACCCGGGTAATGACTGACTGATAGGCTTTCCCCTGTAACACGGGACTTATGACATAACTGGCGAAATGTGATAGCACTATACTCTTTCCGTCAACCTCTTCGAGTAATATAGGCGTTATGTTAATTTGATATTAAGGCAAGATTTTGATATTTTATTCTCTGCTAATAATAACTCAAACTCAAAGCATTTATTTCAAATAAACCAATTACAGGCACTTTTGAACTGTCAATGGGTCGGTCAGTCAGAAAGATGTAGCTAGTTGTTGAGGAGAACTGGCAAAAAACTCCATTGTCACTCTTTTCAATCAACAATAGTTACAAAAAAAATGGTTAAATCATTCGTGTTGAAATTATACATGTGTGAACGTTGTAGAAAGACGTGAACGTTAAAAGCGTCCGTAATAATTATAAAATATAAAAACAAAAAGAAATGAAACGTAACTTACACGTAACGTCTTGTCTTAAAGCATAGTTTTGTTTTTAATAATTCATCATGTAACCTTATTCCCTTCTAGCAATACTATAGATCTAGGAATTCTTTCATCCATGTTTTTTTTTTCTTTTGAATAAGTTGGTCGCCGGTTCCGAGACAGTTTAGCATTTCTGGAAACTCTTCGTTGGAGTTATTATTCAATGTTTATTGGTCACTGCGGAAGATGTTGAATTATTTATGTATCGAGGCTCTATTATGGAAATGCGAAGTAATCCATCTGAAGTACGTAATGTTTTAGGAGTGTGCGGACTAGATTTGGGCCGGCCGCACCGCTTTGCAAAAATCCTTCTACATCACTTTTTTGGATTGAAATGCGATGCGCTGCGGCACAACGCGGCTGTAATGTGCGCTTAGTTGTTGTTGCATTAAAGAGGTGTGTTACTCCAACTGATACTATCGCCAGGGGTATTGGATTCGCTTACTTGCTTTCGCATTCCCGGCATGACGTTTTGACAACACTTGTTCTAACGAGCCCCGTCATAATATGACATAAAAAACATCACTGTTGTATATCCCGGAAGAATATGTATAGCTTACCTTTGTTTTAATAACATTACTCTATCGAGTTGGGAATCTGTAATGCTACTTGTGTATGCGTATGAAGTCAGTTAAATTAAGTGTTTATCAAATGGTAACACGATATCGATTTGCCGAGTTACAGTTATTTAATACAACTTCCAAACAAAGACAGCTGTGATGTGAATACACGGTTTTGTTTTCGTAGGTGGTCAATTTGATAAAATAGTTATTTAAAATACTAGTGCGGTGAGTTAGTTTTTACAAAGGAGTAGACGAATCTAAGCCCGAGACGAAGTCTAGGGCTTACCATAGTCGCGAGTTTGTAAATATCAATTTCGGCACGTGTGTCATACAACATTTTTCAACACATTTGCAAGAAAACTGTACAATATTAATATGGGATTCCTTTTTTGAACTCATTTATTATTACTTACTCGTTTAGAAATATCAGTCGGAGAGTCGCAACAATCTTTGACGTTTCTAATATGAAAATGGCGCGAATTGCAAGCGGCGCCACGTGCGCGTGGTAAATATTAAAATTACATCTTTCGTCTCATTTTCTCTTTAGTATTAAAGTGAGACAAACATATTGAGCAAAAGCGCTTCCAAGGAGGTTCGATTATTAAGCTTATTTTTTACGGAAATTAAAAATAAACCGTAAAGGATACGCACGGCGCTATACAATGCGGTAAAACAGGTACTTAGGTGTGAGTAGGTACCTATGTTACTGCACGTTCCGTTGCATGGTGCGTAATTTTTTACTTTCGAACAATGTATACAGGCATAGTTAATGCATTTTTTGAGCAAATGTGTTGAAAAAGATATTTCCCTGACTTTGTGTGTAATAATTTTGTAATTACAAGTCAATTAGTGAGCGGCATGGTATTTTTGTAGAAACAACTGTAAAATGAACAGTCACACATTAACAGTAGAGCATCTTTCTAACCCACGCACTCCGCCAAGATTCCCATCAAGAATATCCCTCTAAAATCATAACCATTTCGCTTCCCGGTAATCTGTGGAAAGGGCTAAAGGCATAATTAAATTGCGTCAGTATAAACGTCGCTATTCGAACGTTTGCAGCCAGAGGCTATCATTATCATTCATCATGACTACGTACACATAATTCCCTTGCGGGCGAATGGAGATAAGCGATCAATTGGATTAGATAATGGGATGGCATCTATAGGTACAATGTTGTGAATAAGTGGTATGATAGTGAAGCAGTGTTTGCAAAATTAATTATGGCAATTTTGGTAAGATGAGTGGCGTTGTTCTGTTGTATACTGGCAATGATTAAAAACACTTACTCTCATTGATAAACGAATAACAAACGTATTAAAATCTAAAATAAAAGGGTCTGGCAGTATGTGAAGAAAAAAAAGTTATTTTTCTTCAAGAATATAAGGGAGAGTACGATTTGTAACAACTCGCTGTATATTCCATATGACCATTCTGAGGAGGTCTATTTCCAGCAGTAGACTTTGATGGGGTTGATGGCCCGGAACTTAGCGCCCGGATGCCTCCGATAATTCCGGATTAACTTTGGAAGATGGTAAACTGCAACTTTGGACCCTGGAAATATAACGTCCAGCGTGTCACAAGAAGGGCCAATTATAGTAGGTATAGTAAATAAGTTGCATTACAAATATTTAAACAGACGGTATACTAATTTAAAACAAAAGAGGTTGTGAGCAAAAAGGCACACGCCCTAAGATGACAAAATATAAAAGCGACATTGTTCAACACTTACCAAATATGGGGTTTATTTGTATTTTTTTTAAACGAAACGACCATTAGGGCTGTTCCAGTGGGCACACGTATGAATGTCAAGCCACACGATGGACTGATATTTAACCGTAGACTTAGGCAAAAACTGATTGATATATTTGACGGCGCTTCAATATTTAAATTAGTGTTAGTTAGATTTCCTAGACGTCGCTGTTAGTTTAGAGTGTCGTGAACATGAATTATCTGTGTTTGCTACGTCACATCCGATGATACGACACTCTGACACAACACCGAGCGCTAGTGCGGATTAAAGCGACGACTTGCTGGCAGTATGATTTTAGACTTGGTCGAGATCGCACAAGCGTGCTACGCGTTTGGTGGAGTGTCTTAATTATGCTACCTATTTTGTGGTGAATATTTTATAAAGGATTACTGTTTAAAATAAAGTGATTTTGCTATAACGAGTGTCTCTATTTTCTTCGCCCGCCAATCCACGCCTACCTACAAAGTGCAACTTCAGAATTTGGATCATGGATCCAATAAATATCACTGATGAGGGCCAAGTCCCTTCATCAGAAGTGGGATTCGAAGGGCAAATGCCTGAAGAAAATAACGGCGACAGTGTAGTGGCTCCGCCAACGTCTAACTTATTGCAAAATATGGAGATTTTGCTTTCGCGACTGCTGGTCTGCTGGACTGCTGCTTTTAAACCTTTTAATTTTTTGGTACGAGGCTTTTGGCTACATTCTATGTTTGTATTATTATTAATGTAATTTTTTTGTAATGTGCGTTTTGTTTGTGCAGAATAAACTATTTTTCTTTCTTTTTTTCTTTTCTTTCTGGCAACCGCTCAACCAGAAACGTCAAATTTCAACGCCACTGCGCGATTGATATGGTTTGATCCTGATGCTGCTGATGCTGACATAGAAGGTTGGTGCAACATTACGGAAATAATGGTTCATAGCCGAAAGCTAGATGGTGCCGAATTACTGTTAGCTCTTACCCATGCGTTAAAAGGCCGGGCTGCCACCTGTTTAACAAAATTGCAGCTGTCTCAGCCATCATGGCCTCAAGTAAAGGAATTATTGCTAGCCAAATTTGCAAAGCCTATGCTCGGGCAAGACTATTTTGACGAAATACTACGATTCCAAATAACTGCAACAGAAACTGTAAGTGAGGCCGCTATACGTCTATGGAATCTCATAGAGCGCATACCACGTACAGAGATGGCAGAAGACATAATGACGGGTTTTGTTGCATCAGTCTTGTGCCAAAAGGATGACAATTCGTAGAGAATTGCACTCACATAACGTGATTACAAGAGCCCAACTGTTGCGAATCCTTAACGGAATTTCTCACAAACGAAGATATGAGAGCAGCGAGGGATACGATGGTGACACCAAAAAACCTCGCTACGCGGACAATCGCTTCAACGGTACATGTCATCGTTGTGGCAAACCAGGCCACAAACTAATGGATTGCCGCAAGCGGCAGGACGAGCCTTCATCCCAAATAAAGGCTTCGAATCGAGCACCAACACCAAGGAGTCACGATAAGAACCGTATTACATGTTACGTGTGTGGATAACCAGGACATGTTGCATCGTCGTGCCCAGACTGAAAAGGAGGCAGTGGGGTAGCTGTAGCTGCAGTCAAGGAGGTCAACATCTGCGCGCTCAAATCGACAAGGAGTAACCTGACCACGTCATCTGGTGAGCTGGTTTATTTTCTCTTTGATAGTGGTTCTGCTTGTTCACTTGTAACTTGTAGTTTTGCCAACAAGTTCCCGGGTACTATGCGATGAGTTAGTTTACCTTACAGGGATAGGCAAAGAAAACGTACAATGTGAATCGCAAATATTGAGCCGCGTTGAAATTCAAAGTATCACAGTGTCCCTTTTGTTTCTCGTGGTGCCTGATAAATTGATTGCAGAACCGGTTATTATAGGTAGGGATCTATTAGATAGCGGTATCCTCGTACGTATAAATAGTGACAAAATTATGTTCTCTTTGCGCAAGGAAGTTAACGTTACCGAAAAGCCTCATTATTTTGATTTTAATAGTATTGACACTGACGATAAAAATAAAATCTCATTAGCTCAGATATTGCAAAAGTATAGTAAATTCTTTATTGATGGTATACCTACGCATCGCGTTACGACAGGTGTTTTACGTTTAGACCCTATTGATCCAATTAAAACAGTACAAAGACGCCCATATAGGTTATCCCCCACAGAGAAAGAAATAGTCCAAGAAAAAATCGATTCCGTCTTGAAAGCGGGTGTCATTCGTGAAAGTTCTTCACCATTCGCTAGCCCAATTCTTCTTGTAAAAAAAAGGATAATACGGATAGGATGTGCGTAGACTATAGGGAACTTAATGCTAACACACGCCCTGAACATTTCCCTTTACCCAGGATAGACGAACAAATAGACCGTCTTCACGGGGTGCACTATTTTTCTTGTCTTGATATGGCATCGGGGTATCATCAAGTTTGCGTTGACACAGATGGCGATAGTATAGCGCGGACGGCATTCGTGACCCCTGATGGCCAGTACGAATATTTGGCCATGCCTTTCGGACTTAAAAACGCTGCTTCTGTGTATAAGCGTTGTATTAACAAAGCATTAGGTACCCTTAAAGACAAAGTAGCGCTTGCTTACATGGATGACGTTTTATGTTATTCAGTTAATGTGTCTAGAACGCTTAGATTTAACTTTGAGAGCATTATCGGATGCTGGATTTTCATTCAATTTAAAAAAATGTAAATTTATGAAAACTGAAGTTGATTATCTCGGTTATGTGATAAAAGCAGGAGTAGTAACTCCAAATCCTATGAAAATAAAAGCTTTGGTACAGGCACCCATTCCGAAAACCGCTTCTCAAGTTAGTTAGTTTTTAGGTCTTGCTTCCTATTTCAGGCGATTTATACCGAATTACACTCGTATTGTCGGACCACTATATCCTTTGACCAAGTTAAAGGGGCCTATTATATGGACAGACACATAATGATATTAATGATATTCACAAGAAAGTGGTCGAAATACTAACGTCAGAACCGGTACTGACTGTATTTAACCGTGACTCTCCTAAAGAACTTCACACTGACGCGAGCTCTGAGGGGTACGGAGCAATATTGATCCAAAGAAAAGATAATGTTTCTCATGTCGTGTCTTACTTTAGCCGGCGAACTTCTGATACAGAATCGCGATATCACTCTTACGCGTTAGAGAACTTGGCCGTCGTTAGAGCTGTTGAAAATTTCAGGCCTTACTTGTACGGGCAACATTTCACAGTCTATACAGACTGTAACTCCCTCAAAGCATCGAAATCGAAGATCGACCTCACCCCACGCGTTCATAGGTGGTGAGCCTTTTTGCAGGCCTATGATTTTGATATTGTCCATAAGCAAGGGAGTAGCATGGAACATGCTGATTTTCTGTCCAGAAATCCTATTCCGGAATTGGTACATAATCCCGTCCCACAATCTGGGAAATCAAATAAAACTAAAATTGTCCAGTTTGTTGAATTGCATCAAGGTTGGCTTTCAGTAGAGCAGAAACGTGATTCTGAGATCCAGGATCTAATCAGTAGGCATGACAATCATGTACTCCCAGAAGCAGTAGCTCACACTTATGACGTTCGTAAAGGAGTATTGTATAGCAAAATTGAGCGTAACAAAAATAGCTTCTGGCTTCCAATAGTCCCAAGGTCACTAATTTGGACTTTAATTAATCATGTTCACACAGAAATTAAACACCTTGGTGCAGATAAAACCTTTGATAAGATTTATGAGCAATACTGGTTCCCTGAAATGGCTAAGCAGGTGCGAAAATTTGTTGAATCATGCATTGTATGCAAGGCCTCAAAAGGATTTTCAGGGGCCCAACAAGTCAGACTTCATCCCATACCTAAAGTTTCTACACCATGGCATACAGACATCACGGGGAAGTTAAGTGGAAAAGTGATAGGAAGGAGTATTCTTCTGTCATTATTGACTCTTTCACTAAATACGTCCTTCTCGAGTACACCTCCTCTTTAGATACAGCTAGTGCAATTAGAGCACTAAAAATAGCTGTGTCTTTTCGGTGCTCGTTCACGGATCATTGTAGATCAAGGCAGGTGTTATATTAGCGCAGACTTTAAGCAATTTTGTAGTGACCATAGAATAGAATTGCATCTTATTGCAACCGGTTCTAGCAGGGCAAATGGTCAAGTAGAGAGAGTTATGCGGACATTAAAATGCTTACTTACTATAATAGAAAATGACCCAAACAAAACCTGGCGTGACGAACTTCTCGAAGTACAACTAGCTTTGAATAGTACACGGTCTAGGGTAACTGGCTACACACCGACAGAACTTATGTTTGGTATTCGGGCGAGGTCTTTAGGTCTAGCACGCATAGCTTCAAATTCCGAGTCTGAGTCTCAGTTAGATTTAAATGGAATTCGTGAGATAGCATCCGAGAATATAAGTAAACCTGCTGCGTCAGAGGTTGCGCGTTTCAATCGTGGTAGGGCAACGGTGGGACCATTGTCCAAGGGCGATTTTGTCTTCATTAAATGCAGCGAAAGGAATCAGACAAAACTTAATAGGAAATTTAGAGGTCCCTTTGCTATAACCGATGTTTTAGATAACGACAGATACGAATTAAAAAACATAGATGGGTCTAATAGAACTTACAAATATAGTCACGAAAATTTTCGTGCAGTACCCGGGGGCTATGAAGGTTTGGTAGATATAGCAACCACCATAACTAATAACTTAGAGGAGGCCGAGACGGCGGTCCACGATCGGGGAGTGGAGTGGGTATCATGTGGTGATGACAGTGATACCTTGTCGATTTGTAGTTCGCGTACGTTAACCGCCAGCTCTGGAACCCTCTCGGTCTCCGAGGGTGAAGAAACTTAGATAAACGTAACATTGCTACTAATCTGTGAGATTAACTTAACTGCTACGAGATCAATTGAGATGTGTGGTACTAGTGAGTGATCGGAGGGACGCTGATGGGTTGTCCGGTCGATGTTATCTGGAGAGATAACTGGTCGAAGGGACACTTATTTCAGCTGTCCGAGTCAGCTCGTAGTGGTTGAGTTTGTAGGTTATAAAACGTTGTAATATGTGTCAGTGATGGACGAGCGTACAAAGTAATGTATCAACCAGTTTTATTCTCTTTACAGAATAATGGGCAAGCGGCGACTTAAAAGGATAGAGACGCACGAGGACGTGCGAATGTCAGTCTGGCCGTGACGGCGCTTCAATATTTAAATTAGTGTTAGTTAGATTTCCTAGATGTCGCTGTTAGTTTAGAGTGTCGTGAACATGAATTATCTGTGTTTGCTACGTCACATCCGATGATACGACACTCTGACACAACAACGAGCGCTAGTGCGGATTAAAGCGACAACTTGCTGGCAGTATGATTTGAGACTTGGTCGAGAGATCGCAAAAGCGTGCTACGCGTTCGGTGGAGTGTCTTAATTGTACTACCTATTTTGTGGTGAATATTTTATAAAGGATTACTGTTTCAAATAAAGTGATTTTGCTATAACGAGTGTCTCTATTTTCTTCGCCCGCCAATCCACGCCTACCTACAAAGTGCAACTTCAGAATTTGGATCATGGATCCAATAAATATCACTGATGAGGGCCAAATCCCTACATATTTAAAAAAAAATTTACATAAATGTGACTTACTATCAAATACAATATAATATTGTTCTATGACTTTTACGTTTTACCTACTATTTTTAATGCTATGAATATTTAAAGTTCTTTTTGTATGAAGAAAAACATAAATTCATGAATATCTCGCAATTCTCCAATTTTCTCCAAAAATGGATTGCATATTTGGATAGTCCAAATTATTAATCTATTTTTGCATTAAATCTGGTACTGCGATATTTTGCGATATTGGAGATATACAGAGTGTTTCTTTTAAGTTGGCCAACATGTGTAAATCGGAATCCATAAGAGATAACAGAAAAAATCTTAGAAAACATTAGTTCTTTTTTGATCTTAACAATTTTTGCATATTAATTTTTTGGTCAAGTGTGAGTTGTCCATAAGAATGAGTGAAACCTACCATTTTTTTTTTTTATTGCTATTCGATTTTGTTTCATGTAAGGATCATTTCATTGTATAAGAGAAAAAAAAATCGGGACGGTGGAAGTTGGTCAAATTTTGCAAAAAAAAAATTCGTACAATTTGTGTAATCAATTTCATTCATCTTTATGGACAACTCACACTTGACCAAAAAATAAGTATACCAAAGTTGTTGCGATCAAAAAAGAGCTCAAGTTTCCTAACAAAGTTTTCCAATATCTCTTAGAGATTCGGATTTGCCCCTGTTGTCCAACTTAAAATAATCACTCTGTATATTTTTTTGTTCTCTATACCACACCAGTCCAGAGGTAGAGAACTAAGGACGTTTTTTTTTTTAAACTAAGAACATTCTTCGTCTTTTGACAAAGGTATCATTTTAATATTCAGAAGAGTCAGATTCGGGTTCATTATGCAATGAAGAGTCTACACTTAAAAACTCAAAGTTCTCCTGATCATTATCGTCAATAAATGTCTCAGTCATACTCAATAAAGCTTTTGCCTCTTCTGAGAGGGCTTTGTGTTTTCGGAATAGTTTATGACGTATTTTTGAAATATGTGGATCAGAGCTGATCAGCAAATTATTCAAAATATCTTCATAAGTAGCCTTTCTACAGAATTTTCTAAAATGATGTGCATGATATCTTCTGAAGTCTTTATTTCGTGCTTCAGCTGCTTCTTCGGATAATTTTCCAATCGGCACTGAACCAAAATGTTCAATGATAGCTGCTCCGTGAGCAAGAACTTTATTTACACTTGCAGGCATGTAATACCAATTATACGAATCAATGTACAATTTCATGGTGGCTTCGGCATAATCTTTAAACTTAATTGTATCTATAGGGTGACCTGAAGAAATTTTATCTACTATGGTTTTAAATCGTTTTATTAAATCCTGATTAACTCCTGTGATTGAAGCTGCAATTTCAGAGTTTTCAAAAAATCTCCTAGCAGTATTTCCATCATTAATCGTACCGTGACCCTGTTTAATAACATCAATTAAAAGTCCTGTTTGAGATTTAAACGTGTCCTGAATTTTTTTTTTTCTGCTCTGCATAATAGCCTTGTTGTCATCCTTTACAGACCATATTTTCAAATCTAATCTATATGCTTTATGAAGAATGCATTCCATGAATCGTATCCAAGTGTGTAACGACGATAGACCATATTAATATAAGTCGCCGTCAACATTCTTTTTCATTATCAAGGGTAAGTCATTCCTCTCCTTTGGGGTAGCTTTACATATGTCACATCTTTGTGATGATGTTTCGCAAAGAACAGCTGTTACTTTACCATTTATCATGGTTTGTATTAAACTGTGTGAGATTTTCGTTTCTCCAATCACTGTCTCTACCAAATTATCAATCGCTGTCTTGATTGCATTATTCTCTTGTAAAATGCTAAACTGGTTCTCTTTTACACATTTGAAAAAGAGTGGACGACACCAATATGCAGGGTTAGGGGAATCATTTTCCCAAACAAGTTGATCACCAGAAACTAGGTTGTTATGTAGCAAACTACCCATAATAACACTAGAGTCAACATAATCACCTTCCTCTGTGCTATCTATAGGCATTTTTTGCTTATTGGGCTTGACTCAAAGTCCGCCAAAACTCCATTTACTAATCAGTGTGATTTCCCTGAACGCCTCATCAATTGTGGTTGACTTAATTAGTCTTTTCACAGTAATATCCAAAAGACCCTGCAATTCTATTTTAGATGTTGCATCTGTTACTGTAATAGTAGTTTTAGGTGGATAGCAATTAAGTTTTACATTTTGTAGTGCGTAGTAGGACGGAAATATGTTAACACTAGTTATTTGTTGGATACAGTTACGTAGCGTATTATATTGCCACTTCGTCAGTTTAAGAGACAAAAACAAGCCTAATGCTACATCAGGTGCAAATTCTGTTTTTTTTTAACAAAAATACAATCAGTTACTTTCTGCACATCTTGTGGATTCTTAAGCAAGTGCTCTAATATTTCAGCAATGCTTTGATTTCCATCTGCTATTAATTTTGAAACACATAGTTGTAACAATATGTTCTGTTTGTCTCTTTTTTTGCTTAGGACCTAATTCAGTAAAAGGTTTTCTAGGACTTAACCCGGTCGATGTGCCAACAGCTGCTTTCACTGGAGATGGAGTGACAAACTGTGTAGACGTACTGGGTACTGATTCGCTGTCATTTTCCACAAAAGGACTCAAAAAATGTGCCCAAACTATTTTCTACTCTAACCACTCACTGAAATTTCTTTTAAACATTTGCTCCTTACGATGAGCAATTTTCCGTTTCTTATTAATATTATAACAATACTTTGCACAGAAATCCTTTAGATTTTAACATCATCATCATTTAAATCAGACAGTTTTGATTTAATGGTATTGTATAAGAAGTTATTATCTTTAATACTGCCAGCTACTTTCAATTTCACAAACAAATCAAGGATAGTTACTAAATCACGAAACATTTTTACAAAATCCACGTAAATCGCAACTTCAGAAAAATTAAATAAGGGGTATCCGTATGTAATGGTGGGTAACAACGAACTGAGGTCATCATTTGACGTTGCCTACCGAGAGGGTAGGGACATTTTCCTACTACCTGCAAATTTAATGCCTTCTGATTGGCGCATGTCACTAATGACTGCGTATCTACTGATAAGAAAACCGGTTTGGACACAAACAAATGACGTCACGGAAGTGGTGGTATTTCAATGTACATACTTACAAAAAAGTTTAATTTGAATATATTTTGCAATACAATTCTAATATAGAAAAAGATCATACAATATTGAAAGAAGTATATCTTTGAAAGTAATGGATTAGGACATAAAAGTATTGTATTAGTATGTAGATTTCAAAAATGTACAAATAAATCCTTAAGTCCATACTTTTTGATTTCGTTCCACTGTGCGCGCCGCTGAGAAAGAGCGATGCGAACGCGTGCCCTCGAAGCCAGCATATGACGATGTGACAACCCAGCGCGCACGATCGACAGCCGGGTCTGCAAGGTCTGCTGGGGGCGGTGATAGGGGAGAGTGAACAGGTGATCGCTAATCAAACGAGACTTCCTGTGGCGACAACAAGGTGACGACGCATTGCGTTAAATATAGACATTGGCAATTCGGTTTTATTAAAATTAAACAAATATTGTAATGCTTAAAAGAAAACAAATTTTAACGTTTTACTCATTATTCTATGTTAATTAAAAGAAACGGATCGTTATAACGTGACAGAGTAGGTATTTACCCTAACCTATAAATTATTATCTACTTTATCACAGAAATATTAGTGCCAAGAATTTAGTTAAATCACGTCCTTCGTATCGAGCGTCAAAATTCTTTGATACGCACCCTCAAACGGCCCTCAGCATTAACATTAGAGACGTGCCCTACCCGACTATGAATAAATCAAACCTGGGCTAGGTATATTAATGTGTACTTTACTGTGGTGTGAGATATTATAGGCAAAGGGAGCCTTAAATCTAAGGACGTATATGTACTGGTAAGGATGATAGAGGATTAGGTGGTGGTATATATGTTTTAGTATTTAGATCGGTCTTCTTCTTCTCGTGGCAATGATATTTTGTCCGACCAGTTCGTAGCGACCTGGACCGCTCTGACATTTGCCACATTTAAGGCCAGGCCCTGCAGTCTCGACAAATATCACGACAAAAATCGGTCGTTAAGTCTAATCGATGTCAAATTTCTTTAATAGATTTTCAACCTTATAATTTCGAAATATAGTTGAAAATCTATTAAAGGAAATTGACAACGATACGACTTAGCGACCGATTTTTGTCGCTGTCTAATGTAGAGACTGCAGGGGCTGGATGCGCCAGGTAGTTCAGTTATAGGTAAATATTTCTGTTGGAAGAAGATTGTAGTTGTGACTAATGTAATTATAGTAAAACTCAGGTCACTATGTAATTACTATTTAATTGCACAACCAATGTTGTTACACAGAAAAAAATAGCTAGTCCATATCCGCACAGTACGGCCGTCAAGATTTGAGAGATCCTCCCACTCACCGAGTTTTGTCGACTCATCATATTGATTCTAACGATTCCTGAAATCAATTATACTTACCGTTATTCGGTTTATTTAATATCTTACTTAAAATGTTTAAATAATTGCTATTAAAATCATACACCTTACATAACTAATATGCTTGTTTCTGATGAAAATTCTGGATATAAGCCAATATTTTAGGCATGAGACGTGAGATTAAGCCGATTAATTATAAGCTATTCCTGTTTCGAGCATAATAACCTTAAGTACATAATTAAAGAGATTAACAGAAATACAAAGGTATTATTGGTAAACCGTATTGCTAGAAACGGTTAGGTAATAGCAAAAGGCATGCTCCCTATTCATGGAACTTATAACATTGTATTCTGGTGTGATGTGGGTACTTACTATAGACCTTTGCTTAGCTTTTCGAGGAATACTGACTAGCGTTGAAAATTGCGAAAGATATATTTTGTTTTTTTCGAAACTTTGTATTTTTCTATAAATGTAATTTTCGAAAAAAACAAATTTCACGTTCCTCTGAAAAATACAATCATGCACGTATAATACTTGTTAAATATTGTGTATTTTTCTTATTTTACAATCAAAGGGACAAATCTTGCTTAATTGAACATGAATTGAACAATAACATGTAATTAAATTAAACAAGTTTTATGTACTATACTCAACATTATTATAAATTTACCCTCAAAATACCACTTATTATAATATGTTATTGCGAAAAATACACCGTAAAATACATCTAAAAAACTTAAACTTGCGAAAGATTCAACCGAAGATCCGCAAGGAAAGTTTCTGTATTTTATTGAAAAATAGAGGGGCATTTGAAAGATACATGTATTTTACATGTTATTTTCAACGCTAATACTGCTTCGATGTTAATTATTGAGCTTGCAGAAAAACTTCAGGTTTTTAGAGCTTCATCCCTGTGAATGTGAATGGGTCTCTTTTGAAAGCTAACCTAAAATTCCTTTTTCTTTCTAAAAACAGAGATAAACTATCGATATCGCCAAAACTTGAACTGAACCCTGTAAAGCCAAGAAATAAACACGTCACATTATTCGGATCACATACGAAACTGATTCGCCGTGTGCCCGTTCCTCGCATGATTTGTACCGGGGTGCAGTAGACATTAATTTGCATACCAAATACCGTTTGGATAGAGGATTTCATTGGGTTAGAATTTCAATACCTATGGATTTTGTGAGGTATCTTGACTAGTGTTATTAAAAGCTGTGTTTTGAGGCATGATGGGGATTGAAGTGGGGTTTGACTTTGTGTCATTACGAGCTGTTTTCGTAGTAAATTGTATTTGATCATTTTGTTGCTATTAAATTATACTTATTGACGAAAGATGTGTTTTCATATCGCCATCCATCCATAAAGTTACGCTTCAAATTTAAATCCTTACAATCATTTCATTTAATAACTAACGGAAGGGTACTTAATATTTAATTACCATAATTCTATAATTGGTTCGTCAAAAGGTTGACTTTTAGCACCAAATAAAAAATAAAAATGTTGTTTCGGTATCGATTGACTTCGTTTTTTCCTCTACGACTAGTAACAACATAGTTCCATTAATTTTAAAATCACAATAATTATAATATATTCCCAAGTATTTTTGTTCATAAAATTATCTCCTGCGCTATGTAGTAACCGGTAGCTCCTCAAATGACCTGAACTCAACTAATTTCAGGATCCCAATTTTAATTACATTCGGTCAAATAAACAGCAGCTATATTGCTACCTCATTTTACGTCATTTCTCTGACATTTTACTTATTTTTTTAAATCTCGGTATTTACGCAATATGACAAGCGACTAATAAGTAACGAAAATATGAAGCATTTTTATTCCAAAGTAACTCTGTTTCATAACAAAGTGTGTACAGTCACGAGCATAAATACGATACTTGCACTTACTCGTGATTCTAAAGGGATTTTCTACTAACGCATTACGTGGAACTTAAATACAATTCAATAACGCCTTTAGGATTCTGGTGACGCTCCCTCGATTTTGGAGCGCGTCGGGTATGTTTGCTGATGCAAGAATCGATGACTTTTATGCGTAAGAAAACAGTTTCTCTGATGCACCGGATTCGGGAAAGCGCCAATGGAATCCTAAGGATGATCTCTGATAGGCCAGAGACTGCAATGCAGGGGAGATTAGTCCAGCTTCATGTGACCAGATGACACTATGATTTTTTGACATGAGTGATTTTATAATTTAATTTTTAATTTTATGAAGGATAATTTGATTTGATTTTGATTTTAGTATTGACTGATATAGTTTTAGGATCTTTTAAAATCAATTATGGACAAAAAAAGTTAAAAATATAATAATTTAATTTAATTTAAATTAAGTAATTTAAAACATAGATGAATGGAATGTGGCTGTACAACGGGTACATCTCTGCCAAACCCTTTGGGCATTACAGGCGTGGTGTGATGTTATGTGTATTGCAAGGTTTCGGGTGGGCCTGTCACCTTGCAGCAGTGATATCACAATCTCTTTTCTGTTTTTTTTTTGCGTCTGTGTTTTTATTACTAACATAGTTCGTAAGTATACAGGGTTAGTTTTCAAAGACCAGCCAAATTTAAGGATGTGGTACAGACCATCAAACTGAACAACTCTCTCCATGGGACCAATATCATCATCGCGAAAAATTTATAAACTGTCCCATAAAAAACTTCAATACCTACTTGACCTAAATGTATGGGACCGCTGATTTTTTTTTCGTGATTACGATTTTGATCCCAAGGAGAAAATTGTTCAGTTTGATGGTCTGTACCACATCCTTAAATTTGGCTGGTCTTTGAAAACTAACCCTGTATTGTTACTAACACTATGAGTCTTGTTGCTCGAAATAAAATTATTATTATTATTATTATTGAGACATTTTATATCGGGACGTACTTACAGTATTTTCGAAACCATACTATTTTAAACCAGGTAATTTCTCAAAATAAAACAAAATAAAAAATACAAAAAAAACACTTTTGAATTTTGCGTAAGTCTAAGGTATTTATGCTCACGACTGTACGTCGACGAAAAAATGTAGGCACATTTATTTATTTATTAAGAATCTTTATGTGTTCTCTGTTGAGGAAAATATGATTTTATTTTGTATTCATATCTTCAAGCTACGTATAATTATCTCAACCTAAACGTTAAGGGCTCTGCAACGAAATGATACGAAACAATTTTATTATTTCAAGAACGGTTGTCGTGAGGAGAAAAAATGTCTTTATTTTCGCATTGGATGTCTTTCCTTTGGCGTAGGTATGTAAGAATAACATACCCACCTAATTTGTTGGGTAAGCGTGCTTGAATTTGTAAATTATTTGAGCGAGCAATTCTATAACGTAAATATAAATCTCATGTGGAGAATTTCGAGGATAACTGACAAAGATTAAAAAATTCAGTACCTATCTGGACTTAGGACACGAGGTTGGTGACATATGAGACGCAAACTTGGCAGTCACTGTTTTAAATAGTTGTTATAATAGTAATGACCCTCGACTAACTTCTTAAAGTTTGGGTGTCTGAATCAACAGCTTGATGTCTGCATCAAGCTGTTGATTCATCCACCCACACATGGAGATGCTTGATGCTTGGCTTTCCGACAGCTTCTGTCAGGATAGGTCCTATAGACTACTAAGTCTTATTAAATATTTTGTAAGAAACATAACCCACATTTACAAAACCCAATGAACTAGATCTCGTAAAGCATAACTACGTCCTATGAGCGCTGCACACGTCATTGAGGCGTGCGCTGCTTGCATGTTGCGAGTAATGCGAGGACGTGCCAAGAGCGTGACTGCGACGGCGACTGCTCATAGTACTCATTGTCGAATAGCTGCACACGCGTCTCGCCATTGTCACAGCATGTGGATTGCGTGTCGGAGTGAGGAAATCGTTATGGGGAGTTTGATGCTCCATTTTTTATGTGACAATTTATATGGTGGCATACAAGCATATTGTGTAAACACGCTGTAAGGAACATCGACGCGCAAACTATTAGCATGAATTCAGTAAAATCAGGAGCCTAGACCAGCCCCACCAGAGTTGATAAAATTCGTCGTTAATTTATGAAAAAATCAGTTGTTATATTACATTTTGACCGTGTAGCCAAGTAACCTGCTAGAAAAGTAACCTGCTTATTGTTTGTACAAATATCAAACAAATCCAATATAAACATCGTTCCGGTATCCGTAACCGGAATGTTTCAATAGAAGGAAAAAACAGAACGAAATCACCTTGAACAAAACCGATAAAAGTTTCTGTTCAAGTTTCTCATAAAAATATTGACCGATTTTGTTATGCTGGGGAACGGATATCTTAGGATTACTAACCTGTGCCCTAATTTCGTGACAATAATCACAATCTGAATCATTTTGAAGCCTATTGATAAACCATTGTTTCATATGTTCGAAAAAATTCTCTGCTAAATAACGTAAACAACGCAATTAATGATAAATGATCTTATTTCTGTAAGTAAGTTTGTACAAACACTTATACACGTCAATCATATTTCAAAAACTAGATCAGGTCGGCGTTTCCTATCTGACTATTCTGAGAAGAAATTAAAATTAAAATTCATTTATTGTTTGTCATAGGTGAAATATCAAACAAACTCAGAGGCCGAAACAAACTCAGAGGTCACAGTCTCTTTTAAAGTCCAGACATAATCTTGGTCAGATCATATGAAGACCATGTAGATTTGTGTCTGAAATGGCCTTTTGAGGAAAATTCAGACAGATTGAGTGGAACTGTCCAGTCAGTGCACACATTTGTCAGTAATAGTGCAGCTCAACTTAGAACTTCAGGAGCTCAACGATTCGACGAACAATACCAAAGAAAGGACATTTGGGTAGGCCACAAAAATTACTCAAACTGCCAGACCATGATTAAAACTAACTGAGAAGGAAAAAATTAGCAACAATAGGCCACATAGTCTTCACATTCACAATCAGTACAGATAAATAAAATTGGAGTGTCTTTTTGTAATATTAAAATAACCGCTTTTTACTAAATGCATACCCATGCATGTATACAAGGTTCATATACCAAAATATTTTTATTTTCAATTTTTGTCTGTCTGTCTATTTGTTCCGTTTAATCTCCGAAACGGCGGGACCGATTTTGACGGAACTTTTTCACTAGCAGATAGGTGATGTTATAAGGAGTAACATAGGCTACTTCTTATCCCGGTAGCACGTTCCTGTAGGATAATTTCAGACGTCCAGGCGGGCGAAGCCGCAGGCAGCAGCTAGTATTAAAATAATAATCAACTCAATCAATTCAATCTAGCCTCCATGATACTCCGATTCACAGACAGTTTTCTCTTTATTGTTATGAATGAATTATTAAACTGTCAGAATGAAAGCTATTCCTACTGTTAGTGTGTTACGCAATTACCCCTCTAGTTTAATAATTTTGAGATACTGGCTAATTTAAGCAAGCGACTTTAATTAGTTCATAATAAAAGCCCTGCTTCGCATTCGACACTTTAAAAATATATGATTTATAGTTGGGTACACAGACGAATGTCCTAGGATGATCTAGCGAGCTCTAGCTACTCTGGCCCTTGTCTAGCCAATGCTTGATATAGGTTGACATTTACAGTAATCCGATAATCTGAAGATTATATAATTTTAATGAAGTTTTAAAACTAGAATCTCATTCATGAAATCGCAACGATGGTAGCGCAAAGTACTGGTCCGCCAGATTTGTTTACAAAATGTAAAGAACTGCTCACACAATGCTACACGCAACACTACATTATTCTAAAACATTTTCCTTTTAAACTAATGCTTTCAAACCCTATCATTCACAAGCAAAACAACAAAAATACAGACCAAAAGGCGAGCGATGGCCTATTTACACACACCAAGCGATACCATTGTGGAACTTGTCCGTATCTCCACAATCGTGAAGTTTCAACAAAAGAGAACAGTGAGAACAGGCGAAGGACAGAACAAAGTTGTCCGTTGAACTGAAAGCGCGAATCCTTCCAAAAGTTGTGCATTATTATAATGTCGGGGATGTTAACTACAGGCGGTTTGGATGTTTTTAGTTGGTTAGGTTTTAACTGTGGTTGGATAATGTGTGGTGGTTTTTAGGGTTACCCAAAGAGTGCCAAGGGAATCCTATTACAAAGCCTTCCCTGTCCGTCCATCCGTCCATACGTCTGTCTGTCAAAGTCTAAGTCAAATCATTTATTTCAAATAGGCACATAAAAGGCACTTTCGAATGTCAAAATTTACAAAAAAATAGAATTGATTCTAGTTGCCCCTTAAGCCCAAAAGGTAGTTTCGTATGGAGAAAAATGGGCAAGAAACTTCACCGTTACTCTTTTAAAAATGTTTTACAATATTATGTATACATTAATTATATAATTATATGTGAAGACGATGCACCTAGAATAAAAGTACTATACCACAATAGGTAAAAATAATTAAATATAACGCAATGACACGTAAATTAATTATGAGATAGATACACGGTGGTCAAATATTTACAAATATAGAAAAGAAAATGATTTTTCCAAAAAAATCACAAGCAATAATTTAGTGTGTGAGTTAAAGTAGTTACGTAATCTAAAAATCAATGTCATAAAAATTATAAATTATACAATTAAATTAACAAGCAGTTTGATTTTGTCTAGACTCTAGATTGTCCTATGGAGCAGGACCAGCATGTTTCCAAGCATTCTTATCTATATATAATCTATATAATTATATATAATCCTCTAATTTGTACTAAGCTTGTTAACGAAGTGTACTTTTAACATGAGTTTTAAATTTTCTTTCATTTAATTGCAATATATCACAAGGTATTTTGTTGTAACATTTAACACAGTACCCCATAAAAGATGTATGTACTATAGATAATCTAAAAAATGGTTGATATATTTTATCTTTATTTCTAGTGTTAAAATTATGAATATCACTTATTTCATTAAAAAGATGTAGTTTTTTTCTTACATACATAATATTTTCATAAATGAATTGGCAAGGTACCGTCATAATATTAATCCTTTTAAATAGTTCCCTAAGAGATTCGCAACGACATAGATTGTAAATGGCCCTGACAGCTCTCTTTTGCAAAATGAAAATGGATTCAATGTCAGCAGCCCGACCCCACAGTAAAATGCCATATGACATAATGCTGTGGAAGTAGCTAAAGTAGACAGTCAGCGGGCTGTATCTCATGAACCGTGATAGATTTACTTTGTAACTAATACAAAAATGACCTGACCTTGCATCCAGATCAAACGAAACATAATGGGCAAAATCACGCAAACTTACATAAATAATAAATGATTTTATTTCTGTAAGTAGGTTTGTACAAACACTTTTACACGTCAAACATATTTTTCCTATCTGACTACTCTGAGAAAAAAGACTGAAACAAACTCAGAGGACGCTCACAGTCTCTTTTAAAGTCCAGACATAATCTTGGGTGGGCAGGCCACAATTGCGGCGTTAAGTACCCTCTTTGAGGAGAGGATAGAGATGCGTCACGGCGCCCTTACCTTCCGCCTGACGCAGGTCCTCATCGGACATGATTGATCAAATCAAATTAAATTAGTCAGTAAAAGTCAGACACGCCGAGCGGGAGAAGTTATTTGATGATTACCCACTCAAAAAATAAAAAAGACATAATCTTGGCCAGATCATGCGAATACCATGTAATGTATATGAAATGGTCTTTTGAGGAAAGAACCACACAGATTGAGTGGACCTATCCAGTCAGTGCATACATTTGTCAGTAATCGCACAGCTCAACTTGGAACTTATGGAACTCAACGATTCGACGAACAATACCAAAGGACATTTAGGTAGGCCGCCAATTACTTAAACTGCAAGATCATGATTAAAAGTAACTGCGAAAAAAAAGCAAAAAAAGCAATGACCCACATACTCCTCACATTCACAATAATTAAAATAATATAATACTTTACAAGGGAAAGTAAATACATTCCACATATACACTTTCACACGACTACACGCTTAATCGCCTCTCTAGTCCCTCCTTTAGGAATAAAATCCCGAGCCCAAGATACAGACCAAAGGCGCGACACGCGACGCGAATCGCACGCGACAGAAAGGCACCGACTATCGCGCGACGAGCGGTTCCTTTGGGTCGCGTCGCGTGTCGCGCCTATGTGGAGGAGCCTTAACCATCTAGTTTAAGGCTCACTGGCAATTAACACTACTGTTACCTAGCTGTAGGTAATATTTTAAGCCTCATATGAAATTTTAATTTGTGTTTAACCTGTGTACAGTACTTAGTAACTATTTTCTTACCTAATGTATAAATTCAATCTCTTAACAATGTATAATTGCATAGCACATGTGTGAGCACTATGTACTTACTATAAAGCCACCATTTGCTAGGTTCGTCTTTCATTGACTTGAATGCGCCCTGGCGACTGAGAGTATGTCATACTCACTCAAATTTCTCGATAGTGGTGGAGGGTGTGTTGGATCATTAAGTTCCCTTCAAAATGGTTGAGCTGAATGGTGCTGATCCATACGTCATGTTCGTGAACGGGAGGCGTCAGTAGGGCTGGTCATCTCTTGGATGCCACGGCTTATTTTAATTTAAAATTTTGAATTGTTTTTTTTTTGTTTTTGTCTTTTTTGTTACGGACGCTTTTAACGTGCACGTCTTTCTACATCGTTCTCACATGTATACTTTTAACATGAATTGCCCGTTCTTCTCCATAGGTACAGTACGATTCACGAAAGATGACCACAAATGGCGACCGTCTGCGCACGTACACTCATGAAGAAAAGACTTAAGACAAAATAATATTTTAATGTTGGTTAAATAATTTGTGTAATGTTGTAAACGCTGGTTATGCAAATAAATCAAACGTAAGTAATTTTAAATGTTTATTAAAATAAATTGAACCAAAAATATTATAAATATGTGAAACACATTTAGTCGCTATCGCTATTCTCAAGTTCCATGATTCCCTCTATCATGGAACTTGAGGGAATCGTGGAACTTGAGGAACTGGGGCCGGGTTCCATATTAAAGTCTTCATCTTCCGATGATTCAGGAAAATCCACATCTGACGAATCTTCGCTCTCGTCAGATTCTCCCACACGTATAATTAATTCCTCCGTAAGCACATCCACGATGTGGTCACTTTTTATATAGCTTTCTTCTATAGATTTTACTTTGTCACATAGTTTTTTCCATTCCTCTGGTCCCATCAGATTCACTTTTTCTTTAATTAAATCTATAACGCAGCCAATATTCCACTTTACGTTTTTACTACTCACATAACCCTTTATAGAGGCCCAAGCCATTTCTATCGGATTTAAATCCGGATGGTACGGTGGGAGACGGAGAACATCGTGACCATTTTCCATCAAAATTTTGTCAACGGAGTATTTCTTTAAACGAGGTTTGTTATTTTTTATTATATCGTACAATTGAGGTTTCAACATATTGAAATCAAAGCGGTTATTTTCTGTTTTTTTCCACTTAAATCCAATTCTTTTTATTAATCGACCCAAACTTGTTTTGGATCCTTTAAAGTTAATATCTTGATGTAATTTTGCTCGTAACTTCTCTAAAGTTGGCAATTCTTTTTCAGTTAAATGAAAGTTATGGATACATCTCTTAATTACCCCTTTGTCAAAGTCGTCAACGTCGGAGGCAGGGTTACGGCGCGGTCTCTTTTTACCAGGGGTTCTAAAAACCACTAAAAACGGTGAAGATTTACTTTCTTTTATAATTCTTTGTACTGTCGATACAGACGTCTTTGTTGCCGCGGCCGTTTTTTTGTAAGCTTCGAGTATTTTAAAATCTTGTGAAAAATATTGAAACACGTTGTACACCAAACTTCTCGACTGTCTATTCAAAGTATTGCCTTTTCCTCGCGGCATTGTGATGGCTTAAAATAGCAAATAAGTTCAACACAATAACAAATCTCAACAAAAAACTTAACAAACAACGAAAACTTGACAAATAAAAAACAATTTAAAACAAAGAAACACTTCTTTTCGACTGTACTCGAGAGCAGTGTGAGCGCGTCGACGCCGCGATAGACGAATAGCGACTGAGCAGCCTATCACGAGACGCGCGCGCACCAATGGCGTCGCTCCGGTCTTGACGCATTCCGCCCGCGCCTCACCTCGCACCTCCAAAGGGACCTAAAATATGCCTTCTGCGCCGTGGTCATCTTTCGTGAATCTTACTGTACCTACTACGATTTGGAATGGTCAACTAGCTTCATTTTTCGTGACTGACTGACCCCTTGACAATTCAAAAGTGCCTGTAATTGTTTTTTTTTTTTAATAAATGCTTTGTGTTTGAGTTTGAGTTTAAGTCCGTCGGCAAACTTCGTATTTTGTCAGTCGTTGGATTTCTATCAGTTGCCCTTTGCACTTGGTGCAGACCGGACGCTCTCAATCGACTTCTAAGTATATTCTAAGTCGATTGAGAGCGTCCGGTCTGGTTACTGATAGAAATCCGACGACTGACACACGAAGTTTGCCGCGGGTCACTAAGAAAATAGTTGTACTGTACCTGTTTATGTATTACCTAGCATTGAACATAAATTGTTTATTATCTAAGACCTAGTCTTAGATAATAAACAATTTATGTTTATATTTGACGGAGAAGTTACGTCTCTCTCGTTAGTCGTTCTTCGTCTATGGGAAGCGTTGGTTTTGCGCAATAGAAAAACCATTTGCAGCTCAAACCAAATTATAAAGTACGATCAAACTAATCACTCTAGCAATTCGCACACTGTAGGTACGGGACACAACTATATAGAACGCGCGACAGTTTCTAAACGTGTTCACTGCTTGACCGCCACCGTAAATCTCTGCTTTAACTCTGGTCGAGTGTTATGTTGTAGACTCTGTCTAGCGCCGCCTGGTGGCGCTGGCGTCCCGATTAGTCAGTCAAACGATTGATTTAATGTATTTCCGACATATTTTTATTGTAGCTTACTCTGAAATGATAGAGTTGGTCATATAAGACACAGTAGGCCTTAAGATTTTTTTGAACTACAGCAAAGGCCTTGTTGGTGCTTCAAAGTACAGTCTTCTCCAGAAATTTTCTGACAAAAAATATTTAAAAAATTATTAACAATTTTATGATTATGTTGAATTTAACTAAAATAAGCTTTATTTTTGCAGAATCTCGTCTTGAACAAACATTTAATAAATAATTTTACTGTCCTGTGGGACAATAAAATTATTTATTATATATATATTTTTTTTGTTTTTTGTTTTTATTATTTATCTGTAAAATTAAGATTGTCAACAAGCTTGTGAGCTTGTTGACCATCTTAATCTTTTTTGTTTTCAAGCCACCCTATATCATAACTGGAAGAACTGACCTTTGTCAGATTCTTGATGACTTAATAAGCTGTATTGTACTAAAATTGTTGAAAAACTTATTATTTTGTATACAACCTCTTTAGAAGTTATTTAAAAGTTTTTGGGCATATTTTGCTTTTGTTGTTCCTTAAATGGGGTTTGAATGTAACGGAACGCTGGAGTCTTTATTTTTTACTAGCTGTTACCTGCGGTTTCGGCCGTACTACTAGGATAAAAAGTATCCTATGTCCTGACCCAAATACAAGGTCTACCCATCAAATCCGTTCAGCCTTTTAGGCATGAAAAGGTAACACACAAACAGACAGAGTTAATTACGCATTTATTATACTTAGTTTAGATTGTTCAGTTTGAACACGGTTATTTATAACCTAGCATCAGCGGGTTAAATGCGTAACATACTAACAGTAGGAATGGCTTTCATTTTGACAGTTCAACAACATTCATTGCGTTATTTACGTTGTTGAGAAGACAATTTTTTTGTACATATGAAGCAATGGTTTAGCAACAGGCTTCAAAATGATTCAGATTGTAATTAATAGTATGTTACGCAATTAGGTTTCAGGTCTATATTCCCCCAGAAGTGTACCTATAATTAGTACACTCACATATCAGCAGTTATGTTTAAGTCCCATTTAATAGGGGACGAGCCTATTGCCATCAATCGGGCACAAATCCAGACTCCGTGCTGCTACTGAGAAATGCCAGATAGAAAAACCCAATAACACTTTGTCCGACCTAGGAATCGAACCCAGGACCTCATGCTCAGTAGTACCGCTTACGACTAGTAGAATAACGAGGCAGTCATGGTGACAGTTCAGTTATGTTAATTATATATTCAAAGTGTGAGCACCTCTGACTGACAAACCTATCTCTAACTACCTAAATAACACCTAACCTCTGCCTCCCACTTCGAGGAATGCAGGCGTGATGTTGTGTGTTAGATTCCAAGTGATCGGCTTTGAACTGGGTTTTGTGAATGCATGCATCACAATTTTGGGACTATGTATGTATGTATTTTCTCGGAATAGTGCTATGGTCGTGTTTGAACCTGGCTTCCTATATACTCGCATGGAATATTTTAACATATTAAATCCCAATTACGTAACACACTATTAACCACAATCTGAATCATTTTGATGCCTATTGCTAATATATGGCTTCATATGTTCGAATAAATTGTGTGCTCAACAACGTACATAACGCAATGAATGTTGTTGAACTGTCCAAATGAAAGTCATTCCTACTGTTAGTAATGTATTACCCCGCAGGTTAACTAACGATGATTGTTATTAATTATTTGTGTTAATTTAAAAGTATGTTTTTTTTTCATTGACTTTAGTGAACAAAATGAGACCGCAGTATACAGTTTCGAAACTAAGTATTTTTTTTAAGACCATCCATCTTTATACAACTAAAATAATTCGATGCTTAGCCAAAAAACTAAAAGCAAGCGACCCTCAGACGATATATTTATTATTAATATCGAACATATTCTATACGACGTAGTACACAATTTTGAGGAGCACCCATATTGCAAGGAACTACACATCAAATAATCGTAAAATGAAATCAGACGGAATAAATAACTTTTGATCAGATATTTTTACGACGATATTTTACTATTATGGCATAGTTTTGGACCATGTACATGATATAAAATGTTGGGGTATCTAGCTTCTATTTTTACTAATATTCCATTTTTAAGATAAGATTAGCTACGTAGTACCTAGAACAACCATAAGCCGTGGGGTGCGCGCACGACTTCTATTTGCCGTATCTTCTAGTTGTTCGAACGCAGGTTTTCTAGCACCCCTATGTCGCCTTAAGCAGTCTGCACACCAAACCCGGCGACCCGCCGACACAGCCCCGGCGCGGCGGCTTGATCTCGCCGGCTTTATTTCAAAAGAATCATGTCGGCGACTTGAACCCGCGTGTGTCGACGTCTCCATGTCGGCGGGTCGGTGGGTTTGGTGTGTAGAGTGCTTTACTGGCCAATATAACAATCTCTTTCAAAATATTGACGTCATCGTTTTTCCAACTGATAAAGTTAGAGGCCTTGTTCGCGAAGCAATTTTGGATACGGCGTCGTAATATTTAATTCTTAGACCGTATTTTTATAATTACTTGTTTTTCTTTTTTATTTACATGCCCGTATAATTTTATCATTAACACATTTTGTTATGTTTTTTTTAATTATAAGCGCACATCGCATTAATTTCATAAGTTGTATTTATAATATGTGGGATAAGTCGTGGGTTATATATATAATCACTCTGTAGCTCAAATTTTGTGTTATACTGTAATGTGTAACTGTTTATTTTCCCAAGTAAATAAAACATTATAGGACTCCAAACCTTGGTTGGTAAAACTTGCTTTATGGGCAATCACTATCATAATATTTGACGCAACAGGATCAGACATATTGTAAAATAAAAGAGGTTCTTCAATAGTAAGAAATTAGGATTTATTATAAATTATTTATTATATTATATTATTTATATTAATAGCTCAATACTTTGGTTGATGTACAAGTGCTTCGGTCACAATGTTAATTGATTCTGGGCCAATAGATTCTACTGAAACAGCACGTAAACTAGGGTTTCTACAATTTGCTTTATTATGAGAACTGGTAGACATAGTGTCACTATTCGCAGACATGGTATCACTATTGGCAGAGATAGTATCACCAATAGTAGACTGAATATCATCATTGTTAATCTGTTGCCTAGTCTCGTGAACAAGAACTTCTGTGTTGTTATTATTCGCCGATACGTCATCCTCATCATAATTTTCTGCGAATTCCGAAAAAAATGACTGACCACGTGGTACTTCTCGCAAATTTTCGTGAGAGTATTTGTACACTCTATTGTTTCCATTAATGTGTTTTAATTGGTACCTATCATTTTACAAAATAGCGGTTATTTTAAAGGGGCCTTTGTATTTACGGTCTAGTTTCGTTTGGTGTCTTTCATCGCATTTAACAAAAACAAAGTCACCTACTGAAAAAGGTTTTACTATAGCTTTACCCTTGTTAAATCGACCTGTGTCATATTGGGCCAGCCTTTTTATACTAGCAGAAGCATCGGATCGAATGGTGTCGAGGTTTAACCTATCTTCATCAGGATGATTAGTAGATACTCTTGACATCCCTAATGAACTACCTTTAATACCAAACATTAATTCCAAGGGCGTGAACCCTGTTACTCTACAACGAGTACTATTGAGAGGTAATTGGATATCGCATACCTGATCCTGCCATATGCTATCCGAATCTGTTTCAGCTATAGTGAGCATACTTTTCAAGGTCCTCATGACTCGCTCGACTTGGCCATTGGCCCTACTGGAACCATTGGCTATTAAATGTAAATCGATATGATCATATTTACAAAAATTCTTAAATTCAGTAATGTCGTATGACCTACCTCGATCTGCCACAATTCTTTTAGGAGCGCCCAACAATTTCACTGCATTTTTAAGAGATTTAATAGCATCGGATGCATTTAGGGTTAAGGTATGCTCTAACAAGACGAATTTTGTAAAACCATCAATAATCACGGAACCTTACGCTCGCTTTTCCCGCTGAGTTATCCAGTTAAATCTACATGAATTGTATGCCATGGAACGGCCAATTTAGGGATTGAATGTAGACGGACCTGCTGGGCCCCCGACGGACCTTTGGAAGCCTTACAAACGACGCACGAATCTACAAGTTTTTTAACAAGTTTGGACATATTTTGGAACCAATAAAGATCGTATAATTTATCGAGCGTTTTTCATAACCAAGGTGTTTTATTTCGCTGTGTACATGATTAATCCTTGACCAGGTTAAAGAGTGTGGTAATATTGGTAACCATTTAGTGATAAAGTATGCCCTGCCTAATATCGTATGTGTCTGATATTTCAGACGGCAAGTCATTTGAACGGAATTTGGAAATAATGTCTGATATTTCATAATCACGTTGTTGTTCGACAGATAACCAACTCGAATACGAGTAAACGATTTGTCAGTATGATTACGTGAAAGGAAGTCTGCGTGTGCCATATTTTTTCCTTCTTTATACATGATATCAAAGTCATACACCTGCAAAATTGCCCACCACCTATGTACTCAAGGTGTAAGGTCCTTTTTAGAATGAGACGCCTTTAAGGCGTTACAGTCAGTAAAAACCGTAAATTTACGCCTATATAGGTAATGTCGAAAATGTTCCACAGATTTAACTACGGCTAATGTTTCCAGTTCATACGAATGATAACGACTTTCTGCACTTGTGGTTTTGCGACTAAAATAAGCGACAACATGAGGTAGACTATTATTTTTTTGTGTGAGTACAGCCCCATATCCTTCACTGCTTGCATCAGCGTGGAGTTCAATGGGTAAAGAAGGGTCAAAGATATTTAAAACTGGTTCAGAAATTCGATAATTTACAATTTTCTTGTGTACGTCATTATGTTCATAGGTCCAATTAATTTTACCCTTTTTGCCCAATTGCCGAAAATATGTGGCTAGGCCTATAAATTGTCGGACCTGAGTCACAGTGCTTGGAGGAGGGATATTTTTTAGGGCTTCAATCTTATGGGGATTTGGTCTAATTTCTCCAGAGGATATTACGAAACCCAGATATTCAATTTTTGTTTTCATAAATGAACATTTTTTAAAGTTAAAAGAAAATCCGGCTTTAGACAATATATCTAGCAATCTATTTAAACGAACCAACCCTTCTTAAACGGTCTCTGATGCAGAAAATACGTCATCCATGTAGACCAGAATTATATCGTCATTTAGAGGTTTAAGTGCAGTATTTATAGCCCTTTAAAAAACCTGTGGAGCATTTCGTAAACCAAACGGTATGGTTAGGTACTCAAACTGACCCGAAGGTGTAAAAAAGGCAGTTTTCTCTATACATTCCTTATGGACGCATATTTGGTGAAATCCAGAGGCCATATCCAAACTAGAGAAGAAACAGGCCCCATGTAACTTATCGATTTGATCACTAATTAGTGGTAAAGGATAGCTGTTGTGTCTGGTCGAGTATTGCTATTGAGTTCCCGGTAATCAACACACATACGATCGCTACCGTCCTTTTTTTTTATTAATAATATAGGACTCGCGAAAGGCGAAGAACTTTCTCGAATTATGTTGGCATCTAGTAATTCTTGAACCTTGTCATTAACGATTCCTAACTCGGTGGGTGATAGCCTGTAAGGTCGCCTATGTACAGTTTTATTTGGATCTATGAGATCTATTTTTAGCTCACCGGTCTTAATACGCGTAGTGGGAATACTTTGTATATAATATGAGGAATATTTAGTTAGCATTTCAATCAAAAGTTCCTTTTCTGTACCGGTAAGATCTGTGTCAATTGAATTAATGTCAAGAGGCATTTCTACTTTAGAGCTAAGATTTGAAATCTTATTTTTGGAAAAAGTTAAGGCATCATTACTAACCACAACGGATATTCCTTGCCCTAAAATGTCGCGACCTAATAACACATTTTCATTAAGACATTTGTCGGGCAATACATGATATGTAACATCGAGAAGACAGTTTTGTACCATGGTTGGGCATTTTATTTGGAGTGACCAATTAACGTTATTAGCACCGACCCCCTTTAAAAGTACTTGTTCATGAAACTTTTCATCAGTACGAAGATTACAGTTACTTTTCTTCATAAGGCTACACTCAGACCCAGAATCAAATATGAAAGGAAATTTCATACCACTTATTTCCAAAACACCACGCGCTGCTCTGGAACACAGGTTCACTTGTTTGCTGATGTTGCTCGCTGTGGGGTCTTCTTTCTTCTTCCAGCATTTAGGGCAAGTGGTGACCACGTGGCCAGCCTCGCCACATACGAAGCAGATCACCCCAGGGTTCGTCTGTGGAGTTTTCGCTGAAACCTTACCTTTTGAAGCAATGTGCTGTTTGAGACGACATTCCAGCCCTCGATGACCGACCTTCCCGCAGAAATGGCAGTTTCCCCGAAATGGTGTTGACGGACGGGGCTTTTTCGTGTCTGATTCGGACGTGCCCGGTTCTTCATTTACAACGCGCTACGGCGCTACGTCGTTACCGCGTGGCCCGATGCACGTGTTGTTTACAATGTGACGCCGACATATGTATATTCATGGGTATATTTTTGGTTCATGTTTTGGTAGTAGCCAACACTTACCTACATACGTTGTTAAAGGCAAACAAGAACATTCCGTTGCCTAATATCAAGGAATGCTCCCTCTTTGAAAGACATTCACCCACTGGCCTTCTCTCTGAAATTGAAAGTTGAAGATCAGAAAAATTAACGGTTACCGTCTTGTAAAGTAGTACGTTGTTGTAAAGTCATAAATTTCAGGTATACCTTTGGCATCCATGAAAAATGCGTATTGTCTCCTAAAGAACTTGGGTTGCTCTTAATAAAAAGATTGTGGGTTGCTCACCTTCATTCACTACGAGGACTTCGACTCAATAAAAATATTTCAGAAATAATGTGATCTGCGTCTGCCACTATCCTACGGCTTTTGAAAACGCGTCTTTAAATATGGGTCACATCCTTTGATACCTAAACTCAAAACAAAAACCAAGAAATTCTACAGCATGAAAGTTTCCGAGAATTCCGTCATCATTTAGCTTTTACAACTAAAGTAGGTAAGCAAATAGTATAAAGGAAATAGGAACAGCATAAAATAATAATACGTTATATTCGGGATGTAGGTTGATGTTATGTATTGTCCGTATTTACTTCGAATAGATTATGTGGTTTTGTGTAGATAGGACAGTTTGTGTAATGTATGTATGTTATTTAATCATTATGATTATGTTTGTTCCATTCTGTGATATATTATCGTAGTAGGAAACTGTCGTGAAAACGATAAGAGCGCATACACGGGTCCACTAGCGCCACTCCTTTAAAAAAATATTATCTCGTGACTGAGAAGGAATTTTGAAAAACGGCTCAATCAGCGACCTCGGTGTGTCAAGATTTTTCTAATACCTTCTATAAACTTTCATATTGAGACACGAAGCAACAAAATTCGATCTAAAAAAAAGCGGCCACATTCATTTAGAGAGTATTTTGTGACTTCGTGTCTCAATATGAAAGTTTATAAAAGATATTAGAAAAATCTGGACACACTTACCAAGGACGCTGATTGAGCCGTTTTTCAAAATTCCTTCTCAGTCACGAGACAATATTTTTTTAAAGGAGTGGCGCTAGTGGACCCATGTGCGCCCTCTTAAGAGCAGGAGGATTATGATGACGTTGTGTTTTAGATACATAATAATAATACGATGATAGACATCACAGAATCTATTCAATCACGCAGAGAAGGCGTAGGTGTGGCTGATGTATGTACAGCAAAAGAGATAAGTAACCAGGGTCGTAGGATGTAGTTGAAGTTTAATATAAGAAACCGATGATATTTTTCGTACGAAATTTAATTTGATAGATGAACTGCTTGTTTTCTATAAACTACATAAAATTTTATTCGAAGACATCAATCGGTTTCTTACCAAACTTCAACTATATCCGACGACCCTGGTTACTTATCACCTTTGGTGACCGTATATGTTGGAACGAACGTATAAACTTGGAACGAACGATAGTTCAGAAATACGCCACTAGTGGCGCTCTAGTAGGCTTCAAATATTTATCATGTTCGTGTTATACACCCTACATTGTAATAGCTATTGTATAAATTGCTCTGATTCTTTATGCTAATAAATATATCTGCAATTTACACTTTAATACTGGTTTATTTTCTTCAAAACCCATCAGGTTATGGGCCCGGGTGAGGTGAGAAACAAACAAAACATAACGTTTAAAGAAGTTTGGCCAAAATCTTCAAAATAGTAAAAACGCAAAATGCCGGGCGACCGCATTCTTTGGCTGCGGCATCGTCAGCGTCAATGGGAACGAGTTTTGGAAATGTAAATACGCCTTTGGAAAATGGCGTGAAATTTGAAATAGGAAGTCAAAACTGATATTGACTCTAAGTAAAGAAGCCTTATTCGATGCATTATGTACATTGTAGTATGTACTAGACTGCATATCGCACATGCCGCAAGTATATTGAGCCAATTTAATAATTACCATTCAGCTAAACATTGGAAAGCGGCAAACCGTGTCCTGCGATATCTGAAAGGAACTATGGATTAGTGTATGAAAAATCACATTATCAGCTGTTGCAGGATATGTAGATGCTGATTGGGCGTCAAATCAACTGGATTGACGCTCTTTTAAGAGCTATACGTTAAAAATAGGTAATTTTGCAGAGTCATGGGAAAGCAGAAAACAAAGAACGGTGGCCCTCTCAAGCACAGAGGCAGAATATATGGCGTAGAGCAAACGAAGCTAAATTTATTAGAAATTTTCTAAGTGAATGTTTAAGTAAAATATATAACTGTTACTTTGTAAATAACGATAATCAGTCAGCACAAAAGATTTTTAATAGTCAAATTAATCATAATCGAAACAAACATAGACATTAGGCATCATTATGTAAGACAAATTGTAAAGGATAAGATTTTTGAATTGAAATATTTGTCTACTGAAAACATGCCAGCAGATGTTTTAACTAAGTCTTTAAGTAAAAATATACATTTGAACTGTGTTTATAATCTTAGTTTAAAACCGTTTAGTTTAAGAGCAGGTTGGAACGAACGTCTAAATCAAACAGTTTATTTATCATGTTAGTTCAGAAATACACCATTAGTGGCGCTCTAGTAGACGTCAACTATCAACGTTGCGACTAAAATCGTATTTTCGGGTTATACACCTTACATTGTAATAGCTATACTGGTTCTTTATGGTAATAAATACCCAGCACACACACACACACACACACACACACACAACCTGTTACACTTCAATCCTGGTTTATTTTCTTTAAAACCCATGAGTATATTTGATTTTTACAACATACTTTTTAGTTTGTATCTGTTGTGTTGTCTTTTTTGTTTGTTTGTGTTTGTATTTGTGTTTGTTTGTTTGTTTGTGTTTGTTGTAAAGGTAATATCTCAACATTAATCTATGTTCACACCTTCGTTAGATTATATCTGAAGTATCGCCACTCGCTATGATTGTAATCGCATTCACATTTCGCGTTTGGCGCGTGTCCAGTAATTTTGCATTTAGCTGATTTTCTTCAATGCAGTACACAGGACATGAATCCCAACCAGGCCAAACAACAAATATTATGAATAATGCAAAATACAAATTAGAATTTAGCAGAATTGATGAATTTCTTGAATCAAGACAAAGCCCTCAAAGACGATATCACCGAGATAAATAGAACTTTGAGACTTATTGTGCTGACCCTAAATAAAAGATAATTTAAAGTATTTGACGCTTCAAAGCTGTTTTAAAACTAAATTAAATTATGTTCCTCAATTGTCTTTTTAAAAGCCACTCAACCGTTTTATGGCTCCAATTTTTATCCGCAACTGAGATAGTTCAATGAACCATCTCATCTCCCAATTAATCTATGTCAGTACCTCCGTTAGAATATCTGACGAATGGTTCTACAACTTGCTTTGATTGCGTTCAGAATTCTCTTTTGGCATGTGTCCAGTGTTCTAAGACGGCAATATTTGTTTGATTGCTGAGCTCGTATCCGATTACTGATAACTTGTATGCACGTACGTTAGTTTTCGGAGTCAGCAGTAGTATGAATCTGTGTTCAGCATCGCTACTTGATTCTTCAAGGAACTTGTGGGTACTAAAATCAATAGATGTGTGATGTGTTGCATCACTTTAGTAGATGGATATCACTATTGTATCGCTACTATATATCCGGACGGTGTGTATGGATACTCGCCACTTGTCCGAAGTTCTCGACTCTAGCTGCAATCAGCAGCATGTCTGATTTAATATTTAAAGATAACTATTGTGTGTAGTTACAATAATTATAATTAAAATGGGAAAATTATGAGTGCAGCAATAAAAGTTAACCCTACAACTTTTTTCTTGTATGTAGGCAACGAGTTCATAGAACAGCTTCTTATTCATTCATCATCTTTACTATTCCAACAGAATATCAAAAAACTTGCGTCAATTTACGAACGTAAATTAATATGACTCCGAGCTACCGATAAATATATTTACTTCTGAATTGATAACTCAGCGACTAATGTTGTAAGTGAGCTACTTTAGATATTTCAGAGATTCAATATCTATTCTGTCTGCTAATAAAATCAAATTCCAGCCTCAAAATTAGCCATCTTACTTTTTTCTTCAACAACTAAATTAATCAATCATATTCCATTTTCATATAAGTTAGCAGTAGGTACTCGTATAATAGGCAAGTCATCAATTACTTATGCTAACGTATAAAAATATAGGTGACTATTATGAGGCAGAGACAGAGAATTGGAAGGAAGTAGCCTCCTTCTGTGAGACCGTGATGGTCAAGAAGGAGGCTGCCGAGCGGGATCGGGAGAAAGCTGATCCCGCTCGGAGAAGGAGGCGTCAGGGAGGCAACCGCCTTGGCGCCTAATACGCCGAAATCCACCTACCGAACAAGGTAGGTGGTGCTTTGGGGTCGCAGGCGCATAGAGTGGGGACTCTGTCCGCCCACCGAGTGACCCCAGGGAAGTCGGTGGCATAGTGGTCACGTGCTGCCGTACACAGCGAGGCTCAGGGGAGGCCCCTTTACAGTCTCCTCAGGGATGTGCCTTACAGGCGTTGCACAGGGGTGTTCCGGAATTGGTCTTTTAAGAGGAACCGGGACCCCCCCCTATGTGCTGATGGTGATCACCGGGGTGGTTTTGGTGAGGTAAAAATCGCACACTCCCCGACCTCCGTCCCCAGAGGTCTGGTGCCTTATGAAGGTATCCCCCAGAAAACAAAAACAAAAACAAAAAAGGTGACTGTTATGAAATTAGAGTACGTTGAAATTATTTTATAGATGCAGTTGATACACTTATTAAAAGCTGGCAATGCGTAGACATATCACAAATTTAGTTGCTTAAGAATTATCACCATACTGCGACATATTAACAGTAGCATGTTTTACAATATATGGTCGCTTGAAAAGCATTTATTAGACGCTTAAAGTTCGTCGCTGACATATTAATTCATTAGACAACTTAATATACATGAAGACCAGCACCTTAATTACGTAACACACTATCTATCACAATCTGAAACATTTTGAAGCCTATTGCTAATCCATTGCTTCATATGTCTGAAAAACTTGTCTCCTCAACAATGTAAATAACGCAATGAATTTTGTTGAACTGTCAAAATTAAACCCATCCCTACTGGAAGTGTTTTACGTAATTACCCCGCAGAATGACATTTTAAAGAAGCTGCCTTAATTAGCACCCATTAAAGTGTACACTGCATTCTCACTCCCACAACATACAACATGGTCAAACTCTCTGGTAGTCATTATAATTATTCGCAGGTTCTCAGTCATCATCATCGTCATCTTGTTGCCCTTGTCCCATACTACTTGGGGTTGGCACAACTCGTTTTCTACTTCAATTCGTTCCGAGTAGTGACTTGAAAACCTGTCAATAGAACAGTCCCAATACGAATAACTGTGACAATTAGTAACACTCCCAACGTTTTTGTTTCTGATAAGCCTCGTATTGACTAGACAACAAAAATGTCCTGCAGCGATGTCGGTGGACATATCTATGCACAAAATATGGCCCACAAAACGAGGCTGTGAAGTATTATGGCCATAGCAAATTCGATGCTCCAAAATATTGACACTGTGCAAAAATAAATTCGTGACGAGGCACACTTCCGATACGGAATCATTTTTACAAATAGTTATCAGTGTATAGTTTATCTTATGACTCCCAAGATATTCCTGATATATATTTTTTATTTTTTTTTGCTTCAGTCCTAGTGTCGAAACTTGCGTTTCGTTCGCAGTTCTCTTTTGGCATGAACCCAACGTTTTTAGATCCCTATATTTGTTTGATTGCTTAGCTCATTTTTGATAACGGATAACTTCTCAGTTTATACCAAGAAAGCACAACTACAAATTTTGTTCAGGAAGTTGATATCCTACACAAGGCATCCTCCAACTATCTAAATTTAAGAGATTCTGCCGGCTGACATTATTAGCATGGGTAGTCATCATTAGTCTAACCTCATTGTCTTAACGTTGCGTGTTGTCTATCCATCCAAGTATCATTCAACCATTGTTATAGATTTTTCGCTGGCAGAAGCAATAAATTACCGCAGCTCATCGCAAGTCATTGCTAGAAAGACACTTTAACTTAGTTATACCCCCAAATCCGGTTCTCCATGTTCCGATTTAGTCTTCTCTTGCAGCGTTCTTCAGGTCAAAATTTCGTCCCCTCTCTTTGTGTCGTATAAAAACAGCCCACCGACACTTCAGCTACCCCACTTTGTAAACTATGTAACCATAACAGTCTCACAAAATGGAGTTAAACTTTGTAATTAAATAAAATACTATTGGACAAACACACTGGGCTGTACACTAAATGAATTCATAGTCAATCATTAAACGATTTTTTTCTTAGCAATATTTAAAGGGTGCTAATTAAGGCTGCTTCTTTAAAATGTCATTCTCGTCTTCAAATTTATTTCGTTGTCTAATGAATTAATAGCTCAGTGACAAACTTTTAGCGTCTAATAAATGGTTTTCAAGCGACCATATATTGTAAAACGAGCTACTGTTAATATGACGCAGTATGGTGATAATTCTTAAGCAACGTTATGGACCAAGTAATAAATAGGGGCATTATTCAGAATGCCCGCGCATTATGAATAATGACAAGCGTAGTCGACGGAGCCCCGCTTAGCGGGGCTCCTACTTCTGGGTGGTTTAAAAACAAATAACCACGAAGGGGATGGCGGGGTCTTTCAGACCCCGCCATTCCCTTCTAACCTAACCTGTCCGAGTCGGGGTGCCCTAAGTACTGAGCTCGCTTAGTAGCTCACTTACAACATTAGTCACGGAGTTATCAATTCAGAAGTAAATATATTTATCGGTAGCTCTGACTCATACTAATTTACGTTCGTAAATTGACGCTGGTTTTTTTATATTCTGTTGGAATAGTAAAGATGATGAATTAATATAATTGAAGCTGTTCTATTAACTCGTTGCCTACATATAAAAAAAGACGTTAGGTCGCAGGTGCTAAAGAAAACTTTTGTTGCTGCACTCATAATTTCCCATATTTAAATAGTAATAGTATTTTAACAATCATCTATGAGTAAAATCTAAAATGCTGTACTGGTCCAATACATGCGAGCAGCGGCCGGCAATTTTAGTATGAAAATCCATATCTGTCGTGTTTAGCGGCCGAATAAATTACTATGAAAATTCATATCTGTTAAAAATGGAGCGAACTTTTTATTTAGACGTAGCAACGAAGTAGGTAACATAACAAAGATTTTATTTAAATGTCTAGCTGGCTTAGCAAATAGACCTGTTTGAAGTGAAAAAGAAACAAATGAACATATTTACTTATACACGATAAGAAGTTATGAATGTAAGAAAATAGTAACCAATTGGATAAAAACACTCACATATGACGACACGGAGGCACTTTTGGAACATATAAAGTAGAAGATACACTCTCACTTACAATGTCACATACACTCTCTGATACACTTTCACAATCACTCTAACATACACTCTCTCATACACTCTCACATACTCTCTCACATACACTCACACATACAGACCCTACGTACAGATATTCTCACTGGAATCATACTCTCACTAACATCCTTAATTTTATTGTATTTGAAATTTTAAGTACCTACGGTTTTTGTACTAGATTAAGTTATGCTGTACTATGGAAGAGCGGAGTCTCCTAACACAGGCATTGTTTGCTTAAAAGGAGGCTCCAAACACTAAACCCTTTTTGTAAACTGAAGCATAAATAAATAAACTTATTATATTGGCGCGAGAAAGTTATCGGTGTTCGTCATTATAATTAATTTACTTAGTTTTTATTTTCGCGTATTATTTGAGAAAAGGAATAGACAAGCCTTGGCCGCAACAAGGCATTGATGGTCTCACGTATGTGTGCCTCGGGCTCGCCTCGGCCCACATTTTCACGTTCGTCCATCAATGACTCTGTTATCAGCCGCTGCAGTAATCTACTATAAAATCAGACTTAATTAATTCAGTCTTAAAATCTAGTCGAAAACGCTAGAATTTTTTTGGTCCGGATTGATTCGAACTTGATTTTGTAAATAAGTCAATATTACAGCTCTATTTTTACTTGTTTAAGAACTGGGTTCCTTTTAACGGTTACTTCAAAAGCCGGGAACCACAAATTCGATTTTGGGGTCAAGTCAAGTCAACACAAAAGTTAATTAGTGCCGGGTACTGGTGAAAACGGGTTAAAGGCTTTAACCCTCACAGCGATCAGAGTAAGGGTACTTGGATAAAGACGCGAGTTCCCGGAGTCAGAATCGATTGGTGTGGGTAAAATAGCCCCGGTAAAATAGCCCGGTAAAATAGCCCACACATAAACAAACAGGTAAAACATTGAAACCGGTTCTTTCCGTAGATCAGCTGCAGCTGTTTATATTGAAAAAACCCGCTGCTTTCAAGTACCTCTAGGCTTTGAAGACCCAGATTATGAAACATTTATTTGAATGTTGCATTTATTTGTTGTTTGTAGGCAGTACTATGACGTGTTAAAGCCATCATTGTTCCAACGTGAAAGAGAGACGGAGCTATATATGACCGATAGCACTATCCCTTTTTCGCAATGGAACCATGATGGTATTAGCACGTCATAGTAAGGCAACAGACTCTTTCCTTTTTTCATATTTTTAACAAAAAATATTTTACTATTTAATACGTTTTATTTCGTGGAACTCGAACTTTGAGTGGGTTTCGCTATGTGTTTTTTTATTACATAAGGATTCTCAGTATTTTTAATGTCAGCATTAATAAAAGGAATAAGAAAATTACTTTTAAACAAATACACCTTCGTAATTATTTTTTTATTACATGTTTTATGTCGTACCTACCAACTAGACGAGGCAAAATATTTGGTAATTCAAAGTTTCTTATAAATACCAACATTGAATTAAACTTTTTAACCATAATCCTAAACAAAATATAAATTATCTTCATAACATGTAGATCAGATATGATTAGGTAAAAGCAAAACTGCTCTGAACTCGATCAGATAAGCTCAATCCGAGTAAAGTTGTCAAGTAGGACCAACTTCTACATTAGATCTTTCCACATTAATGTTCCTAACTTTTGCAGGAAAATCTTAGTAAAGATTAATGTATTTTGTTTTTAAGGTGTTATTTATTATTATTCTTAACTTCTACTATATTGGGGTTAGTTTCTAGTCTAACCGGATGCAGTTCAATACCAGTATTTTACATGGAGTGACTGCCTATCTGACCTCCACAACCCACTCATACGACACCACGACACCTCTTCTAAGACTGGTTGTCAGAGTTTTGGGCTTCTGACGACCCGGCTGACAATGATCTACGAATGACAGCCGGGGACAACGGCTTAACGTGCTTTCCGACGCACTGAGATGTCTCAATATGTATTGAATGGTCACATATCCACAAACCGACCGCAGCAAGCGACCCCATGCGGCTGTTATCATTTAGTAACGAGCCCTCTCCTCCTGGCTGGATCTCCTTGCTAGCCAATAAAATAAAATAGACAATAAATAAACAAAAGTGAACGTAAATATAACCGTTTAAAATCAGTTACCTGTAAAAACAGCAGAAACCACATTTAAAACCCAAAAGATTTGAATTGAATTGAAAACTAAAATAATCGGAATACTGATTGGCTTACTGTAGATTTACATAGCTAAAAGGCTTTTAAACAATATATCTGTCCATTAGTCTCTGACTGCCGTGAAAGCGGAATAAGAGAAAAAAAAGAAAAAAAAATGTTTTTACGCTCAGAGAGTGTTGCAGATCGATTCGGGAGTCTGTACAAAAATGTAGGTTTTCAGTCAGTTTGTATGGATTTGGTGTCGCGTTTTATCTGATGTGTGTATTTTTAGGTGATTGTGTGTGTAGAATAGTAAGTAAGTAAATCATTTATTTGCGTAAAACATGGTATACATTGATGTTAATATTATTACAGTAGCTCAACATGTTTCGCTAAGACATAGCACGCAAAAATTTATATTTTAACAAAAGGAATCAACGTCTCACATCCATAAAATCTTTTAAACTGTAAAAATTACATTCAATAAGCCACTTGTGTAATTCTATCTTAAACTTTCTCGAGTTCAATATTTTAAAGCGACTTGGTATTTTGTTATAAATACGTACGCACATTGCAAGGCAGTTTTTGTTGTATTTCGCAAGTCTTGGCAAATCACTTAATACCAGTTTATGAGGATCTCGTCTGTTTCTGGGATTTACATCATTTGCTGATTTAAATAAATGTTTGTTGTTAACTACAAATAAACATACCTCATTTATATACAGACATGGTAGAGGTAGCACACCAAACCTCTTGAACATTGGTCTACATGAGTCATCAGGTTTAATACCACTTATTGCTCTGATGCACTTTTTTTGTGCGATAAATGCTCTATTCATATTGGTACCATTACCCCACATTACGAGACCATATCGCAGTATCGACTCAACATAAGCGTAGTATGACATAATTGCTGTTTTTATGTTAGTTACGTTTTTAACTTGCTTCAGTGCGTATACAAATTTATTGATTCGAGTGCTTACATTATCTACATGTTCTTTCCAATTAAAATCTTTGTCTATTATTACGCCTAAAAACCTTGTATGGGTTGCCTCTTCGATTTTATTAATATTAAGTTTTATATTGATTTTATTATTATTTGATTGATTAAATTGAATGTAAACGGATTTATCTAAATTTATTTTTAAATTATTCATGTCAAGCCAAAGCAGTAATTTGTCTATTGTATTATTTATGTCAAACTCATGGTCAGTCTTGTTTTTCTTTTTATCTGATGTCACTATGATTGATATATCGTCGGCAAATAAAATGCATTTATGTTTGGTTATTTTTATGATGTCATTAATATATAAAAGAAACAATATTGGACCAAGCACACTTCCTTGCGGAACGCCACATTTATTTTGCTTATATTCTGATGAGTATGGTATCATATCTCTATTACTGTTAATTTTACTAATAATGACACGTTGCTGTCTATTGCCTAAATAGGATGATATCCATTCAAGTGCAGGTCCTCTAATCCCAATAGTCTCTAGTTTATCCAACAATATGCTGTGCGACACAAGAGTAACTGGGTAGTTTTATAAATAGAGCTCAGTGATGAGATCGGTATGTAGGTATAGGCTAGACGAAATTTACTTTATAACAGCTTATTTGGAATATTTTTAAAATATTAATCTCAAATCATTTATTTGCAATACATAATGTACATTTACAGGTGGTACTAATCACAGGTCACAGCAAATTTTTAAATAAGTTGAGAGAGGAAGAGCGCTTTATAAATTTTCCTTGTTATTAAGTTTGAATTATTTTATATTTCTATTCATTTACTTATTCTTTTAATATTATATATCCAAATCTGTCTATTCATTTATTATTTATTTTATTATATAATTTAAATAATGCTTTTTGGTTTACTCCCTTAAAATTTGTTCATTGATATTAGTGTAGTATAATTATTAAGTATTTAATATAATTTATTATAATTAAGATTAGGCTTGCAATTTTTGATGAGAAATGAAGTTTTGAAGTAGGCTACCCGTGAAGCAGCTGACTACTGCGGTAGTCTGACTTCGTCTATTGACGAATTATATTATATATCTTCAAAAAAAAAAACACGCAAACAAACAGTTGAATTTAAAACTTGCTAAAAGTCGACCAAAAAAAAACAAGTAATAAGTAATGGATCTCTTCGTTACTAAAGCTACCACCAACATATTTTTAACTCATCATTAACAATTCCACATACACCCAGCGAAAAGCTAATACATCTCCCAAAAATAGCCAACTTCACATGACCTCGCATTTAAATTCATGCAAATAATGGTACCACATCATAGATTAGGAAATAATTCTTTGTGCAGACCCGACTCTCCCTCCCTGCTTCGAATGCATTCTAACGCCCGATTTCTGGTACAAAAACGAACACAAAAAAAACCGGACAAATGCGAGTTGAACTCGCGTGGATAAGGTTCCATAGGATGAATATGTGACCGAACAAAAACATTGAATGTAACGTTGGTTGTCAAGACGCTTTCACTGTTAAAAAGTTATCAGCACCCTTCTTGCGTAACACACTTTCAAACCCAATATTAATAATTTTGAAAGATATTGCTAATCCATTGCTTCATAATGTTTGAAAAATCCGTCGGCTCAACTTCGTATAGTATAACGCAATGAATGTTGTTAAATTGTCAAAATAAAAGGCATTGTCATTGTAAGTGTGTTGCAATTTGTAAAATCACAGCGGCAAAGGCTACACTCGTAACACGTCATTTGCCAGTTCGCCAAAAAAATTAACAACTCTATTTTGACTTCTACGAGCATCGTTTCACTTCTACACGGTTTATTACTCTATGATCACAGCAAAAGAACCGAATCAAAAATTTTATGTTCATTTGATAATAATAATGTTGAAACTGGAAACTTCGCACGGCTTGCGGTGGACGTAATGAAGTTCACACAGAAATGTTTTTAGTAAAACGTGAATTTTATGGCGAGATTTATGAAGAAGAATGAATAATTGTTTTTTGGGCATGATTAAACAATATTATTTGTTAAGAACAATGGTGTTATTTGTAATGGAAAAATAGATTATAATTACGGAGAGTAGGTAAATTTTAGAGAGAAAGGCTCGTGGCTACGTGATAAAAGCCGCATGGGTTGATCAAAGGTTAAGCTACGCTTACCGCGGTCGGTTCATTGATGGGTCACCATCTATTACATATCGAGACCCCTCCGAGCCTTGAAAAGCACGTAAAGCAGTTGGTCCTTGCTGTCATTCGTAGATCTTTGACAGTTTTACGGTAGTCAGAAGGCCATAAGTCTGATAACCAGTCTTACTAAGAGGTATCGTAGGTACTACCCAGTAACTCAAACTCAAACTCAAAGCATTTATTTCAAATAAACCAATTACGGGCACTTTTGAATAATCAAGGGGTCAGTCAAGACAGAAAAATAAATCTGGTTGCTCATTCCAAAGCGTAGTAGGTACCTATGGAGAAGAACGGGCAAGAAACGTCATGGACACTGTTTTAAATCAACAAATAGTTACAAAAAAAATTAGGTTACATCATTCATGTTGAAATTATACATTTGAGAACGATGTTGAAAGACGTGCACGTTAAAAGTGTCCGTAATAAAAAAGACATAAACAAAAAAAAACAATCCAAAAATTAAATTTAAATAAGCCGTGGCATTCAAGAGATGACCAGTCCCTACTGACGGCGCCCGTTCACGAACATGACGTATGGATCAGCACCATTTAGCTCAACCATTTTGAAGGGAACTTAATGATCCAACACACACGCCACCACCAGCGAGACATTTGAGTGAGCATGACATACTCTCAGCCGCCAGGGCACATTCAAGTCAATTTGTGGCGAAGGAGCTACACAAGCTTCCTCCTGTCACCTTCGACCACGTCGATGTAACGAGTCTTCTGAAGGACATTGTCTTTCTAAAGGCCCGCCTCGCGGATGTGCTGACGAAATTAGATGCATCCCAAAACACTGTCGCTGATTTGCGCAAAGAAGTTAACGAGTTGCGCAACAGTGTGGCGGTAATTAGGTCACCTGTCGATGCTTCAAACGTAAATACATGTCGCGGAGCCGGCCTCGATATATCGTCGTCGAATTCCGCGTCAGCAGTTTCGTCGCCAGCGCATACGTCGATTGCTGAGCTTGCAGAGCGCCGCGTCGACGCGCCCCGCAGCCCCGTGCTCGTCACCGCGGCTCCTCCTCGCAATGCCGCCCGCGCCCCTTGCCCCATCCCGCTGCCAGTGTCTGTAGCCCCGACGAAACCCCTACTAAGGGATTTCGCTAGCGTCACCGCGAGTGCCCGTGGCGCTCCTAGTATAAAGCCCATGCCAGAGAAGGCGCCGAATAGGGCTGGTAATGATGATGGTTTCGTGACGGTGCAAAGGAGCAAGCGCCGATCGCGAACGAACCAGAACCGCTGTGGCAAAGCTCCTGCGGAGCCTGAAGTGAGCCTGCGTGCCGCAAAGCCGAACACACCGGTGTACATCTCCCGCCTGCACTACACCACTAAGGCGGAGGACATCGTTGAGTACGTGCGCCAAAAGACGAGGTACACGCCCAGGGTACAGTTACTGGAATCGCACCGGAACGTCAACTTCAAGGCGTTCGTCGTGCGTGTACCGAACTGTTATCTACCCCTCGTCATGGAAGAGCACTTTTGGCCGCAGGACGTGGTGTTCCGTCGCTTCCGCGGACAAGTTCCACTGGACAGCATAAAATTAAGCTAGTGCAAAGTGAAGCGCTACTAACATAGTCTTAAGCTTTTTACTAATACAACTTTTGTTTTTATAAAAATATATATGTTTAGGTTAAGGTATTTTTCTATGGGCCTGTGTCGCCTGAAATAAATGGTATTATTATTATTATTATTATTAAAGGCGAACCTAGTAAATGGTGGCTGTATAGTAGGTACGAGAATTATAATTAACGGTTATAGAGTTCAGATAGGCCCTCCATGTAAAATACTAGTTTTCAGCTGCATCTGGCTTGAATAGAAGCCGACCAAAACATAGTCGCGAAAAGATAAGACAGATTGATTGAGGTAATTATCCATCATTAAGCCGACATAATCTATTCACATAAGCTATTTTTCGTTCAACACTAAATGTTAGCGATTCCAGATTAGGAAGGTATGTAAGTATAGTCAACCCAGAAACTTCTTTACTTTTTTTGACAATAATTCTCAAGAAAATTAAACTATCTATTTCTCACATAGACGAATAGACCTTGTCCTTTTATGACGTGTATGTGACATTCAACCTTAGGGCGTTTGTCCACCGCCACCGTCAATGGGACTTCAAAGAGAAAAAGATGACGGTGCCGAAGTAGCGATACATACATTTAGTATGATCGCTTGTCCACAGCACGTCCGCCATCCGGCCCCCGAATTTTTGAGTAGCTTGGTGCGACTGCTAGATCTCGGCCCGAGATTGTGTCTGGCCAATGTGCCGGAAACACAAAACACGTTTGATCATGTCCACACACTACCGTCACATCGGCGCCGTTCGCCCGGCTTTTGTTTTGACTATCATACATAACATACTGCACCGCCGAGTTCGGGCGCGGTGGACAAAACATCGCCGTGACCGGGACGTCACGTTCGATTCGAATAATCTCGTTTCTCGTTGACGTCCCGGTGACGGCTGCGGTGGACAAACACCGTTAGAGTAATGAAGCAATGATGAGGTCAACTTAACCTGCTTACTTGTATAAAGGTTGTTTTATAAGTCAAGAGTCGATTTAAACTCCTACATAACGTACACAAGACTCCTAACATACTCTTATTTACTTTGTAACATAACTAACACGAACTCGAAGTTAGCTAAAATATTAATTTCCCCCCCGTACATTTTTATCCACAAGTTAAGTTAAGTTCGTACTTTATCTGTGATGTAACTCAATTAATTATTAAATTAGGACTTTTTCAGTGATGTACGAAATTGCAAATGGGAAATTATATGTGCGGCAACAAAAGTTTTCTTTAGCACCTGCAATCTAGCGTCTTTTTTTATATGTAAGCGACGAGTTAATAGAACAGCTTCAATTATATTAATTCATCATCTTTACTATTCCAACAGAATATCAAAAAACCAGCGTCAATTTACGAGCGTAAATTAATATGACTACGAGCTACCGATAAATATATTTACTTCTGAATTGATAACTCAAGTGACTAATGTTGTAAGTGAGCTACTAAGCGAGCTCGGGACTTAAGGCACCCCGACTCGGATAGGTTAGGTTAGAAGGGAATGGCGGGGTCTAAAAGACCCCGCCATCCCCTTCGTGGTTATTTTTTTTAAACCACCCAGAAGTAGGAGCCCCGCAAAGCGGGGCTCCGTCGACTACGCTTGTCATTATTCATAATGCGCGGGCATTATGAATAATGCCCCTATTTATTACTTGGTCCATAACGTTGCTTAAGAATTATCACCATGCTGCGTCATATTAACAGCAGCTCATTTTACAATATATATTCGCTTGAAAACCATTTATTAGACGCTAAAAGTTTGTCGCTTACCTATTAATTATTTAGACAACTAAATATATTTGAAGACGAGAATGACATTTTAAAGAAGCTGCCTTAATTAGCACCCATTTCAAATTATTTCACGGTTGAAGGGGACTCTGCCCATCTGTTTTCCCGTAACTCTTGTTAAAATTAGAGGGAATTAAAATGCCGTTACTAATCTTACAATGAGGAGGAAGAGCAAGAAATTAATTTGGCATATAGGTCAAATTTTCATAGCGCACAGTTAAGTTCAAATCCATAAATGGGTGATATCTTTTTAATAATTTCCTCAAACTAGTAGAAGTAATAGGTTGGATTTCATGCGTAATTAGAGTATGAGGGACGAGAGGAGGTGTGTATACGTTAGGCACTCGATTTGCAATCACCTACGTACCATCCTCGCTCACGAATCACTAGCTTACGGGTTTTGCCACAGTAAAACCCACTTGGTATTACTTCTGCTGAGAGAAGATAAACTATGCTTGTTTACTAGGCTTAGTTACTTATACATCTTCCTCAACAGTAGGAACTAGGTGGACTCACTTTACTACAAAGCTTATCAAGAATTTTCTAACCTCTTTTTACTACTAGATGATCCAGCTTATTTCGACTACAACGCAGGGTCCCATAACCCTATAAGAAACAGTTTGCAAACTATAGGTATACCAAACCTAGGCTTGTCGTTAAGATCATTGCTCTCATAAGTCAGTCCACGGCTCCTCCACCAATAACATAAGTCATCACTGAAATACTTCACCCACGCCTATAAGCCACATAAACCCAAGACCAAATTCCACAGCAAAAAGTGACAACTTCATTTACAAATTCAGGTAGAAATGGTGGACAGGACCAAATCGTTTCACTGTTCGCAAATAAAAAATACGGGCCATTCAGGGTGTTATGGGGTACTAAAACTCCTGGCTACAATTTCTTGTTTTATCACTTGTTAGGTTATGGTCGCGGTTCTGGCTTCCGGGATTCTGATTAACATTTTTTTTAGAATGAGGTGCGATGCTTTTTTATTTCTTTTCACGCAACCTTTAACTTCACGTAATTTTGAGTTTCTAGTATCTTCCTATCTTATTATATATTCATATCTAAATACTCATACTTCTCCGACTGTGAAAACAACAGCATGCACCAATTCAACAAGAAAATAGATACATATGTACTAAAAAGAAATAAAAAACAAACTGAAGATACAACCGAAAAAAGAAATAAAGATATAATAACAGAAGCAATAGAAACTCTGAAAAACGAAAAACACATTTTAAAAACAAGAAAACAAAATTAGGCTTGAAGGAGGCTTTCACCGCACAAGGCGGCCCTTACACCTAACAATACTAACCTTATTTAAGTATAAAACTAACATTGCTAACATATAAATAAATAAGTACACAATACAATACAATACAAAAGAAAAGAACTACATGTAAGGGATTTTAAAGCTAATAAATAAATAAAATTTTAACTTTCTGAGTTTATCAATAAATGACAAACATTACGTTCTTTTCTGACTTGCTTGCAGACTGATTGATTGACACGGTTAAGTAAAACCACTTCGAATATCCTAGTTTTCGGCCTGATTCCCAACTTATTACCAACAAAAACTGCAAGGATGAAAAAGAATTACATGACTCTTATCTATACTCCATTTGAAATAAGATTAGAGATTTAAATAAACCTTTAAAGTCCGTTCAAACGATTTTGACTTCTATTGCGTTGGTGGCACGACAAATGGCAGCTGGAGAAAACAGTTGGTATTGTACCCACGTTTTTGCTTTTAATGTCATCCTTATGCCTACGGAAAATAATTCAAAATCAGTGGAACGGACTGTAAAAAGGTTCATTTAAATTTCTAATCTTATTTCAAATGGAGTATAGGTACTCATAAGTCAAATATTCTGATCTGAATGTCAGATTATGAGAAAAATATAAGTAAAAAGCTTTTTTCTATTGCGCACAGTTTATATTTTTGTTTATTATTATAGCCGCTCGTATAAGGTCACTCACCGCTGCTTAATTTTACCAACGGTTTTACAACATTTATTAATGAAACGGTCATAATGAATTTTATACAAAGTAACTGAACTCTGTGAATATTATTATTACACCTTAAGTAATGAGAAGATTAGGATGTTTAAAACTGCAAAATTAAAATGAGAAAAGCAATATATTTTGACGTTTATAACATAATATTATGTTTTTTTTTAGGGTTCCGTTATGTCCTAATGAAAAAACGGAACCCTTATAGGATCACTCGTGTCTGTCCGTCCGTCTGTCACAGTCAATTTGCTCTGAATCTACGGGACCGATTAAGTTAAAATTTGTGACACATATGAATTCCTGTGACCCAAACACGGAAGTGTAACGTAAATAAATGACTTTGAATATGGGGGTCACCATTGGGGACAAACTATAAAATTAAAAACAAACGTTTTGCAAACTGTACCGTATGACATATCAAATAAAAGGGCTTGTTATGAGAGTCTAAAATATATTTTTCGTATAATTATAAAATGAACAGATTCGATGTTATTTAAGAAAATATGTGAAAATTTACCATTCCCCTCCCTATCTCCGAAAGTACTGAGTATAAAAATTAAAAAAAATACAGATTATTAGTTATTTGTACAGATTTCTGGAACACCTAAAAAACCTATGGTCTTAAAATAACATGGTTAATCTTTCAATATTGTCCGTACAAACATATAATTGCAGTTGGAGAACATGTTTTTCAACTACAATCTCAAGTTTGTTCTTGTGATCTGAGGGTACGGTAGTACCTCCGCCAAATCGACCAAAAATCAAAAAGGAGGGGCACTACCTAAATGATAAATGATAAATGATTTTATTTCTGTAAGTAGGTTTGTACAAACACTTTTACACGTCAATCATATTTTTTAAAAACCTACCTTTTATCGTAGCGTTTCGTCGTATTTTCATACCCTCATAGCTTCGGCCTGGATAACGCTAGAGAGCTCAAGATAAAATATAATTAGCAGACTTATAAAACACACTAAGTTTCATGTGTATAAATGTTATACTTTGGATTTTACAAGACAACCAACAACCAACTTTACATTAAATGTTTTTGCTGGGTCACATATTCATCGTATGGAACCCTCTCGACGTGAGTTAGACTGGCATTTATCCGGTTTTTTAAAGCGATATGGAAAAAAACCGGCCAAGTGCGTGTCGGGCCACGCACAGTGTAGGGTTCCGTGGTAGCCCGTTATTACAATATAGTACGATTCTATTGTTCATTATTCTGAATATAATGAAAACATAACCCGTTGGTACAGAGCCATCTAGCGGCAGTATTGTGAAAATAATAATAATTTATTAGGTTTTTTTTTTGTTTTTTTTGTTTCATATTTTTTTTTTCAATGCAAGTCTTTACCCGTTATAAATAAGCAACTACTTCATTTTAGTCACTTTAAAAGATTAATGCTAAGGATTTTGTATTTGGTACAAAAATATCCAACATCCGAGTTCAACGACTATTACTGCTAAACTAATAAAGTTATCTAAACCGTTATAACTTTTCTTTAAAGTTCATGAAATGCACTATCATCCTGATTTTTTCCAGATTTTTCAAGCCAGCAGTTTAGCTTTTACAGAGGGGGGGGGGGACGTCCTACTGGAACAAAAATTTGCACTTTAAAGTTTAATATTTCGTAAATGGAGCATTAAATCGAAAAATAATTTAAGCAACCCCAAGTCATTTTAGAAGTCCTATTCAACGATAAACCACGCGATGGGATACATGACGAAAAAAAAAACATCGCCACTTTTTACCACTTTGTCGGCGTAATTGATATACTCCTACAAAATTACAACTTTCTAGTACTAACGATCTCTTAGCAAAACCTCGGACAGACTTTTAGCAAAACCTCGGACAGACAGACGGACATGACGAAACTATAAGGGTTCCTTGTCAGACCTACGGAACCCTAAAAAATACTATTTAATTAAATTGTGAAGGTTTTTAACCGACTTCACAAAAAGGAGGAGGTTCTCAGTTCATCTGTTTTATTTTTATTTTTTATTTTTTTATGTGTTTTAGCTCATAACTTTTTTCTGGGTGAACCGATTTGGATGATTATTTTTCTATTTGATAGCTTTTGCTTCACATGTGGTCCGTTTTTATAAAAAAAGTTTTTTATTTACCCCTCTCCTTCGCCGCCGTCTTCAATTGATCCAAGAAAAAGAATGAGAAAACAAACTTTACTGAAAAGACTTGACTGAAATGGTCTTTTGAGCAGGTTGGTGAATATCTCAAAATCATAATTATTCTATGAATGTCTTCATCACTTTCATTTCAACAGTACTTACCTTGAGACAACAAGTGCTTACCCATCGGACACCAAATAATTGGTCGGGGAAAAGGTATTTTTGTATTGTACAGGTATAAAGTTTTAGTAAAATGTCTTTGGCTGTATTGTTTGTATCTAGCTGGTTTGATACCAATATTAATAGAGGACATTTAAAAAAGGAAAAATAAAATAAAACGATTTCCCGCCATTTTACAATTGTTTATCTGTCCGCCAAAATGAGTGAATTTAACAAAGAAATTCGATACATTTTAAGTTTTATTACAAAAAAGGAAAAATGTAACACAACCTGTGAAAAAAATATTGCGACGTTTATGGACTTAACGCAGTGTCCGTAAAAGTAGCACAATGTTGGTTCGAGCGTTTTCAATCCAGGAATTTTGATGTCAAAGATGCAGCTTGCTCTGGTCGCCCTGTTACGGATAAAGTTGATGCCTTTCTTGAAAAAGTGGAGCAAGATCGGCGTATTAGTAGTTACGACATAGCTGAAGAGTTAGGGGTTGACCAAAAAACAGTTTTGACCCATTTGAAAAAGTCCGGATATACGCTCGATATTTGGGTGCTACACGAACTCTTAGTCTTGAATTTGTATATGAAATACGAAAGAACTTTTCCCCGACCTAATATTTTAGATAGATTCTTTGAATATAGAAGAGATACATTTATGTTTATTTTATTTTGTGTTAATTTGATTTGAGAAATAAATGTTTTACTAGGTAAAACAGTCATCTCCAAAGACCTTTCAATTTTAATTTCAGCTTTTTTTAATTTATGTTGGTAATATTAAACGAGATGTTTAACAATTCAGTTAATATTTATACTGTCCTCGATGTTTCAGTAAGTTACAATCCTGAATAAATATGTATTACACCCATGTTAATAAAAGTTTTAAATTATCTGTTTATTTTCGGTTCATAATTGAGTTGGGGATGTTAGTATGTTGTTTACGATAATTCCTTTGAGTCATGCATGTGAGAACGACATAAATATTAATCTGCATTTTAAATAGCGAAAAGCTTGTCAAACGTGAGTCATGTAGTTAATACGTCATAGATTTTCGAGCCTTTATTCATCATCAGCCTCAGTGATCCCCATCATACCATCATGCCTGTATTTCCTGAAGGGCTAGGTAGAGGTGTCCCAATGGTAAACCCGCATTTTTGCAGTTATGTTTAAGTCCCATGTAATAGGGAGCGAGCCTATTGCCGTCAACCGGGCACGAATCCAGACTCCGGGCTATTACTGATAAATTTCTGATAGAAAAAACCAATAGCACTTTGTCGGACCTGGGAATCGATCCCAGGACGTCATGGTCAGCAGTAGCACTTGCGACCACTTTACCAATTAGGCAGTCAGTCATCTCAATGGCATGCCATTTAACACGATTCCCGTCTACTGTCGCTGCTACCAGCCACCCATCGATGATCACTCGTTCTCTTTTAGTACGATCTCCGACTACTGTCGCTGCTACCAGCCACCCACCGATGATTGCTCTTTCTCTTTTAACACGATTCTCGGCTACTGTCGCTGCTACCAGCCACCCACCGGTGATCGCTCTTCCTCTTTTAAGACGATCGTCGGTTACTGTCGCTGCTACCAGCCACCCACCGATTATTGCTCTTTCTCTTTTAACATGATCCTCGGCTACTGTCGCTGCTACCAGCCACCCACCGGTGATCGCTCTTCCTCTTTTAAGACGATCGTCGGTTACTGTCGCTGCTACCAGCCACCCACCGATGATCGCTCTTCCACTTTTAGAAAGAAAAAAACCGTTGTTGGGATGAACTTATCCCAAGAACAAACTTAACATTGTAGTTCAAAAACATATTCTTGCATATATTTGAACTGCAAATGTAAGTTTGTACGCACAATATTGTGAGATCTTGCATGTTATTTTAAGACCAGACTTCTTATAGGTTTTCCTTTAATTTATAAGTATAGAACTATTTTCTGTATTTTTTTCAAAATATTGTGCTCATTAGTTTCGAAGATAATCGGGGGGGGGGGGGGGGGAAGGAATTGTTTTTTTTTTAATAACTTAATAAACTTTATTTTTTCAAAATATATTTTATTTATATTATATAGAAGCTAAAAGACTTAAAATAATAATATGTACATGTATAAAAAAAGGGGAAAGAATCAACAAGGCATCAAAAAATTAGTCCGCGTCGTTGTCAACAGGAAAAGTGCTCGAAAGGCTGGCAACCAAGTGGGCAGTCGGATCCCATGACCAATATTTCAACCCCAAACGGTTGGAACTCACAACACCCATTAAGGTTGCAATAATTTCGCCTTTTGAGGTTTCCGTACCTGCAGCAGCCACTCCAGCACAGCCCGCCGTGCTAGGAAGATGGGATGGCGCAAGAGTGTCGACACATGTTGCATCCACACTAAAGGCCTGCTTAACTTCCAAGGCATTATGGTCATACCGTCTGGTCTCTTTCTATCGTCGCGTGCCAAGCCAAGGTTCTAAAGCAGCTGGAATTCTCATGACAAGAGCACGATGGATAATGTCATTAATGCAGGTGTGCCGTCCTATCCGGCCTGCGGTCTTACTGCAAGGTAGGCCATGGTGGTCGAGGCAGTCGACAGCTTCACCGCACCGGCAGCGATGTCAGTGAAGTCAAATACGCCCTTCAGACTCAACCAGGCAGGGGGCTAAAAATTTCCCGGTCAACTTTTCAGCTCTGGGGACAGAGGACAGGAACGCCGGTATGCTAATACTGGTAATTTTGCGGAACAAAATTGATTAATAAAAAAACTGGCATCCTCACAGTAAGCCGTTTCAATTGGTATGTAGAGTTTGTATGTTTTTTCTTTATTTACATTATGCGTCCGTGTTTGGGTTCTAGTTTCATTTGTTTACCAAATTTCAACTTTATTGGTCCATTCCATTGGGAGCAAATTGGCTGTGACAGACGCACAGACAGGCAGCCACATCAGTGAGCCTATAAGGTTTCCGTTTTCCCATCCGGACGTACTTAGCTCTAAAAAATGTTGTGTAGTGACATTAGATAGTTTGAAGGACCATTAGACGATTTCTCGTCCCAACTTGACCCAATAGAATCTGGCCTATTTTCCACAAAATTCTCTAAAAATAAAATCCTACGTTTCGTTTTCAAGTTCCTAATTAGCCTACTACTTAAGCTGTACTTTCTTTCATCGGCAAACAGTCTCGACAAAAATGTTCCTGAGATCCAGCCTTCGAGGGCACAAAAAATATCTTGTCATGCTGAGCAAGTTTTAAGAGTTCCTAAGAGAAAACGGGACGTTTTGATGTCGGAAAGTTTTTGAAACGTTTTAATTTTGTTAGTGAAGTACTGAGCTGAGTGCTTGTGACTCTTATCTTTGTTTTGTTCATTGAATCTCCTATTGAAAGTAAATTAGGCATATTTGTTTATTAAATTACTTATGCTGTGAATGATTTTTGTATTTTTTCGCCATCAGAGTAGCAATTTGTGACAAAGCTGCATGGGAAAAGGTCTTTTGTAACTACAGGAAAATATTCTTAAGGCCATCACAATGGAAAAGTGTTGCATACTGCGATTGCATTACTTTTTAAACTTGGATAAAGGCAAAGCTCACAAAGTCTTTAACTTTAATCGATTCCAATGAAAGGACAGCATAGAAAAGACCATCAGCTCAACAAAGATTATTTTTGATACTCCTATAGAGGCTATTGAGGATTTTGTCGATATAAACAACCTTTACCTTTACCTTTTACATTTTCGTATGCTGCACTGGTTGACGTCATAACGTCAACGCCGGCTGTCGCTGAAAACCAGCGCTGGGGCTCCGTCTCGCATAGGGCCGTATCATTATGCTGAGCGATTGCCGTTATGCGTGGATGTGACGCATATTTTCCCCCAACTCGTTCTTTTTTGTATTTGCGTGTTTTTCTCCGCGTCATGTTTACCGCAAATAAACGCATTTTCTTTCTTTTCCTATATACCTACGAAATTTCTATACCTACCACAAACTGCAATAACATACCTGTGTTCATTCATCAGCAAACACCTAACCACCGGTACTTTATGATAATGTCGAATAACTCGCTAATATCATACGGACAAGTCGCTAATGTCATACGTGAGCTATGCATGTGACGAATACCCGACACACGTTAGACACGTTAAGTGCTGAAATGACTCTTGTAGCCCCTTTCATATTTGCAGGGGTGTCGCGAGAGAATATTAGCCTTTAGACTTGGGTTTTGAACATACCTTGATATTTCAAAGGGTCTAGGGACGACGAAATACTAAGAATATTGTGTCCCTGAGATATAAAAACCCTGGAATCGTATTAAGTGTTTGAGTATTTTCAAAATGAGTATAATATTGGACAACTAACTTAGCTGCCTAATAAAATCCTTGTCATTCGATTTTGTCATTTTGGTTCAAAGATCGCTAAATGTGCATTTACACCGAAGTTATTTTTTGTGAAGCAACATTTGCAAGTGTTGGTAGAAAACAACGGATCAAAAAGTTATGTGTTGGTGGGCAAAAACGGATACCAAAAAGTTATTTAGTAACCATACTAAAAGTTATAGAAAGTTAAAGTTAATGTTATCATGTTGCAAAATGGTGGCTCTACAAAAAAGGTGGATGCACCTTTAAGTACCAGAAAATTACTTGGTGTTGAACTTAAAAGTGTTTATAGGTGGCAGTGACATGTCATTTTTTTTTTAAGTTTTTTTTTTTATTGTCACAGTACACTCTTATAAAAAAGATAAGTAAGTGGTTCGAACTATGATATACTCGTACTGTAAAAAAGTTACCCTAAAACTTTTGCTAATCTTCGCGTTCCAACGTGTTCCCAATCCAAATAATAATCCCTTCACACCGTCTGCGAAACCGCGTCCACATAAATAATAACAACATAATTGCTTTTATATGATAATATTGTTGGTTTATTACTTCCTTCCCGCGCTGACGGCTATAATAGCACCAATTATAGCGAGCCGCCGACATGTCTGCAAGTCGTCTTATTACAATTTGTCTGTATCAGCGATATTCGGTTCATTTGCGGGGTTACATACACACATTACACAGATTATTACATTATATTTATATATATATATATATAATATATTACGTATAAACAGGGTGACTACATCTGGACCCGCCATAGCAAATTCGCATATAGAGGAGGTCATTTACTAATTATTGAACCTTACTTTCCCCTTATATAAAAAATATAATGTAATAATGTGTGTGTGTGTGTGTTGTTGTTGAAGTTTAATTATAATAGGCTCAAAAGTATGGAAGGCAGCTCGTACGCTATTGTGCCCTTACAATAATTTTGATTAGTAATAAGGATATTTATAAATTAGATTGTAAAGATTTCTGGTATGGGAAATTAACTTTGGACTATTATCAAATATTTTACTGACCAAAATTATTCGAAATACCTAATACCACTCAGAATGCTGCCTCAATTCCAAGAACCACTTTGGACAAACAAAGCCTTTAACGTTTTCGCCCGAAGCCATTACCGCAAAGGCCCTTAACATGACCATATCACGGATTCCCAGAATATTCAACAGTAGCTGCCTACAAACGAGCTCGGTACTGAATGGAATCTGTATTTTGAATGGTCAGAATTAGCTGTTAGAGACGACAGAATTTGCTGACTAGTATGGGCGCCTGCAGTTCTGCCGACTGACTGTTCTTTAGGTGCGATTCTGCGATTCAATGACCATTCATACTTAATTCTTTATTGCATTCCATATGTATTACATAGGTCTAACAAAGTAAAAGATCAATATGGACCATGTCGGGCACAGCAAAATTAGGAGAAATTAGGAAATTAGGAGAGGCGTATAGCAGCATCCAATGTAGATTCGTTATGTATATCTTTTACAGGCTTGGCATTTAGTTTTTTTTTCTCCTCGTTGGCAGCCGAGCTAGGCCTAATGCTCGACCAACTGAGCAGTGCCAGCGTTGAAGTTGGACTAGCGATGAATGAAGATGAAAAACCAACAGCACCAAGCGCAACATAGAAATTAGGGGTGTGAGGATTAAATATGTCAATGAGTATATATGCCTCGACCAAATAGTCTCCTACCAGGCAAGAAAAGATTTTAGTGGTATGAGGAACAGGCTGTAAAAGTTCACTCTTACTCTGTAGACAAGGCAGGATCCTCCGACCAGACGAGTTTCGTGTCTGTTAGGCAACTACCCGATGACTGAAGTCGGGACGTTGTATTTAACTCTGCTTGGGCGATGCAGGATTCTGCGTGTCGTCAGTATGGTGCGTAGTTCACATGTGGTGATGTAGATGCCGCCACAAGATAAAGAAGTTGCTCGATGCACTGAAACTGCCTGGCAGAGTTATGAAACAATAAAGGCCTGATGAAAAACGTGAAACAAAAAACGAAGGGTCTTCTCCCTCTCTCACTGAAGAGAAATCACATGGAAATGTGCATTCTTCCTACACTACGGAGCGCAGACATGGTCACTAACCAAGTGTCAAAAGTCCGCGCTCGGGGTCTGTCACTGACCAATGGAACGCAGTATTCTAGGAGTTAAACTCACTGATAGCATAAGGTACTCGATATTGCGTTCCAAAACTCAAATTCCTGGTACAGGTCACACGGCTGCCAAGCTTAAGTGGAACTGGGCTGGCCACAGTCGTCGCAAGCCAGTGGAGCTACGGGCTAAAATAACCACACAGTGGGTCCCAAAGAGCATCAAACAGGATTTCAGCAGGCCCAGGAGGATTTATGGCAGGACAAATTCGACACTTTTCTAAAAGATTGGCCACATACACCAATAGATAGAAATAATTGGAAGGAGCAAAGGGAGGCCCTGCAATGGGACACAAACGGCAGCTAATAATAATAAGAACGTTTATTTCAAGCACATTTACCCTTTCATTTAGAGCTATTATAAAAAATTGACCTTCCTATTATTTTCAGTATCCTTAAAATGTTTTTAGAACTTAAAAAGCTGACAGAAATACATCAAAGTCTTCCACTCAAATATACTTTAATTTTTTATTTTTTATTTGTTCGTTTTTGTTGGGTACTTATAACCCATTTCATTTCAGTTCTTTCCTGCTGCTTGCATAACCTAAGTGCAATATTCCGTCCTTGGCCAGCCCTATCCGATGTTGCATACGCTGTGGCATTGGTAAGAGCCCTTCACTGAGCCCGAGGGTTCCGTAATTTGGGTCAGCGGACGCAAAAGTTTCTGTCTAGCAAAATTTTTAATTTGATTTGACTTCATTTCTGGCGTTTTGAGTTCGTTTTGGGAGCTGTTATTCTAGCTTTGGTTTGTAGAGAGAAATAGATTGAGATTTAACGAGGCTTTGTGGAGTGGAGAGGTATCTAATTAAATTAATAAACAATAGTCTTTAAAGTAACGTCTTTGATAATTAGATCATAGTTTCATAGGGTTTATAATATAGACCATAGGGTAATATTATATAATAACTTACGGAATAATAATCATAGACTAAGAAAAGGACACTTATTATATCTAAGAATTTGGACAGTTTTGAACCAGGTTAAGTCAGGGAATTTAATTATATTAATCAAATTGTCACCCTACGTAAATTTTCCGTATTGTAGCCATTTCATACAACTATTAAAGAATTTCCAGACACTTTAAGATGGTTGTCAATTTGCTTAATTGACAACAATCATATTTAAAAAAAAAAAAAAAATTTTTTGGTTGCATATATGCTTTTCTTTGTTTTTGTTAATTTCCCTGACTTTACATAAGAATGAGATGTAAAATTATACGCAGTAAAAAGGCACAATGTAGCAATAAATTAGTTTAATTACGTCACCATTCTGTAAAACATTCTGCTAAACTTAAAAATGTAATAAAGATAAGTATGAAAATCATAACTCTTTATATATGGGGGCAGTATACTAACCTAACACTTAACGGCTATGACCCATTTTCTTTAGAGCTATCCCACGCTGCAGATTTTTATCGGCCATTAAAATCTTCAATGTGGTACTATATGGGTAACACCGTATACTTGAGTTGCTTATTAAAAGTGAAGATAGTGTGAAGAGATTTTGTGTATCATCATTTTCTATGTTGGAAAATATTAGTTTTGTTACCGATTTTATGGTTAGCTGTTATGTATGACTGCCTCATTGGTATAAATTATCACTAGCGCTACTGCTGAGCATGAGTTCCTGGGTTCGATTCCCGGGTCGGTCAGTGTTATTGGAGCCATTTTTTTTTTAACAGAGTAATCGTGGTGTGTTTTGCCGGCTCTTCTTCATAGGAAACGGCCGATTGGAACCGTACACCTAGTTTCTCACGTTTCATAGGTGTCCATGTAGGTTTATGTGAAACAAAATATTTTAATTTTGATGTTGTGGAGTTTTTAATCTGGAATTTGTGCCCGCCCAGTTGAAGGCAATAAGCTCGCCCTCTGTAACATGGAACTTAAACATAACTGGCGAAATTTAGGTGTACTATACGTGCATCTCTGCTTAACCTTTCATAAGAAAGGAAAAGAAAAATCAGTACAAAGGTGATGCTTATTTCTTAAGAAATCTCCTCCAGCATACCTGCGATAGCAGAGTATATTAAAGAAATGTAGACAACGTGTGTAAGAGTAGAAGGGAAAACAAAATACATAAAATCGAAAATAATTTTCCAATTTAAATATAAACATACAATATGAGAATATACTTACACTACACTCATACACGCATACACACGCACACTACATACTTACTTACTTAATTTTGTTAATAAACAGATTGGTTAGAAAGTTTATGCAAGTATCAGGTTTTCAACCCGCCTACCAATGTGACTACTGACTAGGATTTCAAATCTATACCGTACATTTTCTAAGTTAATCTTGGACACCACTGATTTAATATTATGGCAAAGCGCACCCTTGAATTTCTGACCTGAAATCGTCAACATGCAGAACAAAGCAAGACCAACTTGGTTCTCTTAAAAAATACCTGTTGTCTGTTGAGGGATAAATGGTTAGAAGTTGGTGTTACTTTGGTATGAGGGACGCATGGAACCGGGAAGAACCGCAGAAGAAAGGGGAGGACTTTACTTACTACCTAGCAGTAGGTGATTCCAGGCTTAAATTATGATGAAGTTTTAGAGTGCCAAATATCCTATACACATCACTCCATTTTTTTATAATCGTAATTTAATGAAAATGTCAGCACGCAGCTTCACCTGGCTACCCTACTCTTTGGCACTATTCTCACAAAGAAACCAGATTATTTATTTACAAAACTTTCTTGGTCACGCGATGTTAACAAGATTAAAACTAGAGCATCTTCGTACCCCATGTTAGCGTCATCGCACAGAACTGCTACATTCCATGGTAGTTTCAAATTCGCTGCCTCTCGTTGCTGGAATGACTTGCCTCCTCATTTTCGTGCTATAAAGACAGTTGGTACATTTAGAATCAAATATAAACAGCATTTACAACAGATTCAAAAATATATCACACTTTGAACTTACCTTTGATCTGCACGCGGCTTGTAATGGTGGCAAGCTATAGGCAGCGATAGTTCGCTAAACAGAGCAGGCACAGCAAGCAGTCTCAGCACTTGTCTAGCTTTTGATTGTTTTTCTTTTTTTTTCTCGTTTTTGTCATTTGTAAATTGAAATTCTTATGTTACTCATAACATTAGTTTAACCTTATTTCTCCAAATAACGTTAATTGAACACCACAAAGCACTTTTTAGTATAGTAATCATAGCAATATTGAGCATTACACAGCCGAAATCAATTAATAGTCTTCTCGCCTCGCCATAAGTATTTGCCTGCGTCTCTTTACTTGTCACAGCGATGTCAGCGATGCTAATGTGCCACAGACACTAAATCCATTGACAAGTATTTCACGTTACGTGGGGTGCTGACACGCGGATTATAAACACATAAAATAATTACAAATATTTTTATTCGTTAATAATGATGTAACACTTACATAGCTATTTTTATTTTATCTTTATTTTGTTGTTTGTATTTATTATTTATTTCTGTATCTGTCCATGACATCACAGCAGCGGGCCCTATCAGAATACGAGCGCTGCGACACTTATTTTTTAAATGTCGCTGCATCATGCTGAGATAGGGGCCTTTTGGCCTCTTACAGGATTTTATGATGCTATTTTCATTTTACTTTTGTTTTTATTTTATTATTTTTTGTTTTTATGAGTGTGTTTAGTTTAGTTTCTGTTAATTCTGTGTGAGTCCCAATAAATGATTTTTCTTTCTTTCTTTCTACAAACAAAAATAAAGTAACGCCTCTATTTCCGTGGCGTGGCAACACAAAATTACAAAAAGATATCAAAATTATCGATCCTTTAAATTAAATTATTTTTTATTTATTTAGACTACAATGCATTCTACAGTGTTAGTAACAAAATAGCTTGGCCTATTTTAGTACTTAATGTCAGATCGGGTCCTATTTGTGAGCCGCCCGGGCAGACAGCCCGCTAGTGTGCCCACACTAGCGGGCTGTCTGCCCGGGCGGCTATCGATTGCAGGATAGTGATGGGACTGCCACGTAGCCTGTGGAGCAGCGAGGCAGATTTCTTACGCCACAGTGCATCAAAGCTGTCAGTGCGTGCGTCTGCAAACATTGCCGAGGCACTACAGATGCGCGGCAATCACAACAACAACCTGAATGCGTTATTGTATTGGACACGCACAGCATTGGAACCCTTTTGGGTATATGTGAACCCCAGGGCTCCCAAGTACAGTGTTGTGCAGTATGCCTCAAAAAAGGTTATTTTAAAGACTATGTGGGTCACTGTTTATCTTTTTCTGCTCAGTTATATTTTAGTCATGGTCTGGCAGTTTGAGTATAATTTATGCGGCCTACCCAAATGTTGTTTCTTTGGTATTGTTCGTCGAATCGTTGACTTCCTTAAGTTCTGAGTTAACATGCACGATTACTGACAAATGCGTCCACTGACTGGACAGGTTTGCTCAATCTGTGTGTTTTTTCCTCAAAAGACCATTTCAAACACAAATCTACATGGTCTTCAATTGATCTGACCAACATTATGTCTGGACTTTAAAAGAGACTGTGACCTCTGAGTTTGTTCCGGCCTTTCTTCTCAGAGTAGGCAGATCGGAAACTCCCGCCACATCTAGTTTTTAAAATATGATTGACGTGTAAAACTGTTTGTACAAACCTACTGACAGAAAAAAAAAAAAATGCGAAAAAACCGCTAATACAGCTGTAGGTATTTCTATCCGTGTAATACTTGACAGCGTGATTCAAACTAACAATGCCAGTCTCCATTGACTGCCCATGTCGGAATCCAAACTGGGCACAGAGCTACACATGCTTATTTAGATATGAGTTATACATGCTACCTAGAACCTTGGCTATGACGTTGGCGAGTGAAATAGTCCTGTAGTTTGACTTGTCCGATACGTCTCCTATCTTGCTTTTGACCACCGGCACCACTAGAGTTCGCACTAGATCAGGCGGAAGATGTGAATGGCACAGATAAAGAATTATGTATATGCAATAACCTTCAAAATTACTTTCTGACTTAAAATATGTATGTACTAAGGATAATATGAAACCAATAAAATAGATCCTTTTTTTTTTATGCACCTATATCTTCTTTTATCTTACTTTCCGAAGCACATAGGGGTCTTGATATGAAATGGATGGTCACCCATCCACGGACCGACCCCGACAAGCGTATTTTACTTTGATCGATTGATCCATACCTCATTTACCTCCTTAAAATAAAAAAAACCGCTTATCACTTTCACTCATTTTAAGTTCAGTATCGACAGACGGGCTGGTTACTTCTGCCAAAAATTCGTCAGCAGTACAAGTTTTGGGTCTCTGTTACCACTTGAGGATGCATCTCGGTATCTCCCACATTTGTGCGAAGCACGGCATCGCAGTAACCCACCGTTTAGTAGTGGTGATATGTTTTTGATTTATCAAACACGAAAATATTTTTTTTAATGGCGTACTTATTGTTGTGAAGACTACATATTTATTGTGAACTACTTGCTTAGTAATACAAAACTTTGCTTAAGACTCGTGGATCATTACAACACGGTGTTATTCTCAATTCGAAGTCAGTGTTTAGGTTAGTAAAGAGGATAATAACGTTTGGGGCTGGTTGTCTGTAACTTTTTGCGGGGCAGGTTGACTAATACTGACACACCAGCAGATGTTCTAGAAAAAGCTACGTTCTTGGTTATTTTTGTCAAAAGTAGCGGTATCAAAAATCAATCCAAAATAAAAATATTTTATTTCATATAAACCTGCATGGGCACTAATGAAACGCCAGAAGATACGTACATGGTTCCAATTGGTCGTTTGCTTTGGAGAAGAGCCAGCAAGAAACTCCACAGTAACTCTTTAAAAAATATGTTTTTACAATATTCCTAAATTACAATATTAACAAGTATGGAAGGTTGAAACGGCGGTAAAAGTTTGTTATAAAACTTTAAATATATTTTAATTTGAGATACGTGTCAAGATTATGAGACTTTCAATTAATAAAGAAGCAAATATTTTTGGTATAGCACACACACCACAACATATAAATGTGAAGCCAGCCTATGTCCCCCCATTACCCAAGCACAAATCCACACTACAGGCTGCCCTACTAAGAAAAAACACTATGCCCGACCTAGGAATTGAACCCAGAAGAAGTTCAGCAGTCACAAGTATGAAATACCAAAAATCTGACTAAGGACATGCAAGTTAAAACTTTACATTCTTAAAAGTCGATTAGGGTAACGTCGTCACAAACGCCAGTCTCAAAGTTTAAGTAAAAGTCTAGTGTAAGTTTAATAGTTTCAGCAAAATATACTTAAACATAGTACTTACGTGTACAAGTTAGATTGTATGTGGTATGTACTTAGTGCATCGTAAACTTGAAGTTGATATCTTTATGATGCACCAGGTTGGTTGATGCGATGTCACTTTATTGAAGCGAAGAATAAAGTCGTCGTTTTACATACCGTTTCTTAAATGTATTTTGCGAGGTGTATCACAGCAAGGCGTTAGTATTTTGTCCAAAAATCCATTTCTGATCAATGTGTGTGATAGACCAATAATCACTGAACAGTCGCTATTCGTTTCGAATTATCTGATATTGAATTACTTTTGATTTCATTCAGAAAAATCTGAAAAGTATTATGGTTTCAGAAATACTTTTGTTATTTAAATCACGTTTTTTAGGAAGAAAAGAAAACGATACGAAGAAAAGTGAAAATACATACATAAATTATAAATCAATGTCAGTTTTTTCACTACATTCAATTTACTTTTGAAGCACAGTTACCTTCATTTCTGCCTAGCCCAAAACCACAAGTCACAATAAAATAAAATCCAAACAAATCCAACAAAATAAAAAGCACTTTGAAAATGTCCAAAAATATTAGTTGAAGCATTTACTAACTGTTGTAAAAATGAGTGTAAAAGGTCTCCAAGAGGCACGACTAAAAGCGAATAGCCATTTTCTTTGAAAGGCACTCTGATGCTTTTTAGCTGCAGAGGATACCTACGTATCTACATAAAGAGCCACCTTTGACGAAGTTATCTCGTCTCATCTTTTTCATGGTTCACATAACGTTACCCTCCTATGTACACTAAGGTTTTAGGGGCGTGAAATATGGCAGCTTCATTTTCTCCTTTTTTTATTTATAAAACGTAATGTGAGATGTGGTGTTAATTTTTTGCATGCCGACGCGAAACGGGCTTGTACATTTTGTTGATTAGATAAATTTAGGTCATAACGTCTACTTTTGAGGTAAGGGTTGTAGCACACAGGTGATTTATCTGATGATACATTTAGGTCGCAAATACTGCCTGTCAACTTACTTAAGTTGAAGAGTCCTACGTGGCAGATTTTGAGGGGCTGTCGTCATTATTAACCTGTAGACTAATATTAAAGGATAAAATTATCGTGTGGCACTACAAACATGATCACAAATCTTGATGAACAGATTGGTAATTACAATAAGTTTATAATTAACGCGATGGCTGGTTGGAAGGCTGTTGATTAGAATTTTGATAGCACGATAATGACCACGATTGGCCAATCCCCTGGGCATGACGGACTCATCATTGAGCACTTGCAGCATGCTGGTTCCCATTAACCTCGGGTGCTGGCACTTTTATTTAATCTGATAGATTTAATAAATTTAGTTTGTTAACAGTAATTTACATTATAGAGTACACCATTAAGAGATCTTTACTTTAGAAGTTTTAAGTCTTTTATTTCACAAATATTTTTTACATGGGCGCGTTTGTTTCCACCTAAAATTTAGTTATTTATTTTTTAACCTAATGGACATGCTATCTTTAAAACTATGGACTTTATTCAATATTTTTTATTTTGATTTAAAAGACTAAACAAATCTAAGAAGCTTTGTCTTAAATACATTTTTTAAATAGAAATTATAGAGATAAAGTTATAACAAGTTTTGTAAAAACAAAATCTTATTTTGGCACTGCGGAAAACCTTAGGTTTGTCCCTTACGTTGTTTAATATTTCTACTGTCATTATGTAAATATTTAATTGCAAATTAAAATAAACGCTGTCTTTACTTTTACCTATTAAATTGAATGACAAAAATATTCTAAGGTAGGGATAAATGATAAATGATAAATGATTTTATTTCTGTAAGTAGGTTTGTACAAACACTTTTACACGTCAATCATATTTTTAAACTAGATGAGGTCGGCGTTTCCTATCTGACTACTCTGAGAAGAAAGGCCGAAACAAACTCAGAGGTCACAGTCTCTTTTAAAGTCCAGACATAATCTTGGTCAGATCATGTGAAGACCATGTAGATTGGTATCTGAAATGGTCTTTTGAGGAAAGAACCACACAGATTGAGTGGACCTGTCCAGTCAGTGCACGCATTTGTCAGTAATCGTGCAGCTCAACTCAGGAAGTCAGAACTTAAGGAACTCAACGATTCGACGAACAATACCAAAGAAAGGACATTTGGGTAGGCCACATAAATTACTCAATCTGCCAGATCATGATCAAAATTAACTGCGAAAAAAAAAAAAAGCAATGACCCACATAATCCTCACATTCACAATAATTAAAATAACATACTACTTTACAAGTAAATACTCATGTCATTGTGTATATAAAATTCAACAATGTCAATGTGTATATAAAAAAAATCGGACATAATGTTTGAGAACCATGTAGATTGGTGTCTGAAATGGTCTTTTGAGGAAAGAACCACACAGATTAAGTGGACCTGTCCAGTCAGTGCACGCATTTGTCAGTAACCGTGCAGCTCAACTCAGAACTTAAGGAGCTCAACGATTCGACGAACAATACCAAAGAAAGGACATTTGGGTAGGCCGCATAAACTACTTAAACTGCCAGATCAAGAATATAACTGAAACAATGACCCACATAGTCCTCATATTCTCAATAATGAAAAAAATATAATACTTTTTACAGTAAATATTCATGTCTAAAATAGCTAGCAAATTAAAATCAACATTCACCGTGTAAATTTATTGGAGCAGCTCAATCCCAAGCCATTTTGTCCTCAATATAGTCTTTCACAGTATAATAGGCTTTCTGGCATAGTTTCCGTTTTATAAAAGATTTGAATTTATTAAAGCTTAGATCTTGAATGTCGCTAGGAAGTTTATTATAAAAACGTATACATTGGCATCTAAACGAGCCACCTATTTTCTTGAGCCTGGTTGTAGGAACAATAAATTTGTGTTTGTTTCTAGTATTTATATTGTGGATATCACTGTATTTTTTAAACAGATTAATATTTTTATGTGCATACAAAAAATTTTCATAAATATACTGAGAAGGCACAGTAATTATATTAATCTCTTTAAATTTATCTCTGAGGGAGTGTCTGGGACTTAATTTATAGATAGAACGAATTGCCCTTTTTTGTAAAACGAAAATTGTCTGGATATCGGCGGCATTTCCCCACAACAGAATACCGTACGACATCACACTATGAAAATAACTAAAGTATACTAAACGGGCTGTCTCTAAATCAGTTAAACCACGAATTTTTCTAACGGCGTATGCTGCAGAGCTAAGCCTTTTTGACAATAAGTATCTTAATATTGTAATAAGACAATAAAAGGATAGCCTGTATCTCTTGTAGGGGGTATTATTGTAACTATAATATTGTTAGTAACTATTCGCAAAGTGTCTGTAGGTAAAGGATCTATCTCACAGCATAGAACTATTTTGTGTAAGGTTTTTTATTTCCATTTAGTAAAAGATGAGATTGAGAGATGGGATGGGATGGGATGGGATTGGTGTTACCGAGAAACCGGGGTGAATCGAGACTAAAAAAAGGGATTTTAATATTGAAACAATATAGTTTGTTGCCAACAAGGGCACTTAATCGTTAATTATAAAACAGTAAACACACTAGCGAAACAAATGCACATGCACATGAAATACATTATTACTTCTTTATTTTAAACAAAATAAAGAAGTAATAATTTATTTCATGTGACTCCCTCGCATTACGCACTCAAACGTAGTCTTAATTCATTTTCACGCTAGAGGAATGTGTTCTTTTTCTGAGTGTAAGCTTCACAATCTCTAAGCTATAATAAAGTTTAAAGACCGACCGAATGGTGGTTAGAAATCCATCTAGCTAGAGCTTTTCAACCTTTTTAGCTGCTTTATGGCATTAGGATTATATATTTTTAGGATTTTGTTTTTTTTTGTTGGTAAAAGCGTTAAAATATTAACAAGATAATGAAAAGTTGCGGTGACCCATGCAAACCTACAATTAGACAGGTATCAAATGTTAGTAAAAAAAAACACCCTTTATAGAAGCCGACTATTACACAATCGCCACGTCATCGGCGTTTCACTGCAATACAACATACTTTCTCCATTAACATTCAGCTTCATTTAATATTGAAACCATAAAACAAACGAACGCCATATTTTTACAAGCAAAAGGCGCGTAAACCGAAGTGGGTTCACGGCCGGTCATTGAGCCATCGATCATGAAACGGTCAAAGGTTTCGTAATGTTTCTCATACATTACCGTGTTTTTTACATTTTATTTGATCATAAAGTCCTTGTGGAGTGGCCAGCTACGGCGTTTTATTTTCTACGGCAAATTCACCTTAATTGTGTGTTCTTTTTTTGTTCGTAAAAGTTTTCACGTACAGTCAGCTTCATGTATTTGTATTATCTATGTATTCTTTTTTTTTGTGTTGGCACGTGCTTGTGGACAATTTATATTCAGGTCATGCAGTGTCCTAGGGCATTGGCCAGGAGCGCATGTTGGTACTTAAGTATCTCATTCGTAGAGGCTCTATATTGACTTATCTTCGATTAATTATCTTCTTTTTTTAATTCCATAATTTGGAATCTAAGATATTGTACTTTGCATATTACTTACTTTTGCAATCAGTAGAAGCTAAGACGCATGAGCTCCATAGGTTATCATAGGAGTGGACTCGAAGTTCTATTTGCAGGTAAGATTGACGATAACAGTTTGTTTTAGAGGCAGACTATTATTAGATACTGCTCTTCTTGATTGAGCCCTTTAGTTGCCTTTTTCGACAGCCACGCTTGTTACGATAAGTGAGGGTCGTAAGGGGTTGCTACATACATGTTCGGCTCGGCAAAATCGTATATATTTTGTAGATATTATGTTCGGGAAAAAGCTGCTCGCCTTACCTCGAATTGTGCCGAGCCGAGCCGAACTTATAATCGGGTTGCCGCTTTAAACTTCGTTCGGCATCTACCCCCACTGAGTCCCGTATTACAAAACGTCACTCAATACTCAAGCATTACTTAAGGGGACTACATTACCTAAACGCAAATTTATAATGCCTAAAAATATATGATCCACTGCAATAACCAAAATCAGAAAAATATATAATATTCTGCAGGATATATGCTAGTCAGATAGTGTGTTGAAAACATACTACAATTAACTTGATATGATAGAAAAAAAACACGAAGATAACTCTAAAAAAAAAATTTTACGATTAAAAGTCATACTAATATACATGCAAACATTGAGATTTTTTGTCAGATTATTCTACAAGCAACATACTAACGTAATAGTATTTTAATATTTTAGTCCAATGAATAGGTTTTTTGTAAATCCATAATTGCTTCATATTTTGCAATAAATTACCAGCGTTGTGTCATCGCGCGTCTCTTTCTTTTCTATGCAATCCGACAGAGACCGCGCTTTAGCTCTTGTAAACCCCTTAAAACTAGTTTCAACCAATCAAATGGCTTGAATCTAGTTTTAAGTAGGTAATACTTGAGTATTGAGTGACGTTCTGAAATACGGGCCTTAAACAATTAAGCGAGGGTATATGCCAAACGAAATTTTCCGATCGGCACGAATCGAATGAAAGCCGAATTTGAGTAGTAATTGCTTCGGATCGGCTTCCTTCGTCAACAAATACTGCTGAATCGGACATGTGTGTTGTTGCACCCCTGACTGAACAATTGATGGGCCATGGCGCAACTCAACATCAGTGAAGAGGCAATCTGACAACCGTGACAGTAAAAATAAAGAACGAAATACTTACTTATGTATTTCGTTCTTTATTTTTAACGAATCAACAAAATCTATGATCATAAAACGATATTCGTTTCATAAAGTTTTTATGTAGTATTAATCGAGGCTTAACTTGAAAATAATATTTTTCAGTCAGATACAGATCTACAATTCAGTTATTAGAGAATTTCAAGGCTTACGCAATTTATAATCAGGTTCCGGTTTGGTTCTGGTTCCAAAGTGCCGATTATAAATAAAGGTTCCAATATACCGGTTCTGTACCATCCGTTTAAAGGTTCTCTAAGAAAGATCTACTAAAGCAAATGTGTCCCTCTCCCCTGTCACAAAATCTCCCACCTCTTCACCAGCCGGCGGCGGCGGCCGCCTGGAACTTTCTGCTATCGTACAAAGCTTCTTCCTGCGCTGAGCGGCATCGTATGAAATCGTCCGGACTCGCTTTGAAAAAGAACCGGTAAAATAAAGGTTACAATTTAGGTTCCTGTTCCGGTTTGGATCCTAGTAACGGAACCACTAAATACCGGTTTTTTACCGGCATTTGGACCTCATCACCGGAGACCTCATCTCCTTCATGTACCTATTGTGAAAACTATCTATAGGAGAAATTAAATACATATATTTTAAGAGTATTTCGAATGTTTAATATGGTGTGCCGGGATGTTGAGCTTGATTTATTCACAAATAGTGTCCAGAAATTAAAAAATGTATTTAGTAAAAGTAAGTTTCTTTGAAGTGTAACTTTGTTGTGTAATGTATTTAATTTTTCTTTATTCTCTTTAGTTGTTTCTATGTTTAAATCTCACGCTGTTTGTACCGTTTAGTCAATTTTATACATAAGTTTATATATATGTGGAAACTTGTAATTGGCTCTTGATCACGACGATAGGTCGTGGTGGAGCAAAATGAAATTGATAGGTAGTGGGCTGTATAACAAGAGTATAATGTGAAAGATGAAATGAACATGGTAACAAAGGTTGGTTCAAAATGTATATAATATGTTAAGGATGCGCAAGCGCAGCCGTGCGTGGAGGCGTGCACCAGCTGACTCCCCGCTGTCCACGTGCCCCTCGTTCACTGTCGCCTGTGCGCGGCGATGTTGAGAGGAGCGGTTTCAACAGCTTTCGTCTACATATTACTTCTGACTACTTCAATGAATTAGCTGTTAGTTTTCTTGAAATTAATAAAATAAAATTTTAAGAAACTTCAATTTCTGATAGCAACTAAGTACCTACGGCAGTGGTAATGAAACTAGTATAAACTGTCCTCTTATTCTATTGAAACTCCGTACTACGCTGGCCAGCTCAAGGTCAAAGGGACGCGCTCTCTTCGTGACCTTGCCTTACAACTACAGACACAAAGTGAAGAGACCCCGACCCCTTCATTTCACAGGCACACATACCTACCCTTAAAAACTTCAGCTCGGCAATACATTTTTTTTTTGGGTGGGAAATCATCAAATAACTTCTCCCACTCTAGGCGGAGCGGGAGGGCGTGTCAGACTTTTACTGACTTAAACCCACCCGTGTTCCTTCAATTGCCTGTGCGCCAGGGCTACGGTAACTCTTTCGAACAATCCGCGACCCTGACAGGCATCGGCCCCATTGGACCCCATCAATTAGTACTGGCATCTCTTTGAGGCGCGCTTGGAACACAACGAGCCGTCGACCCGACCCTGGTCGAGCTACCCATTGCTCGCCGTCCGGTAATACTGTCTCGCTAATCCTAGTTTTGCAAGTCAGGAACTGCTCAGTCTACACAGTCAGCACAGTTATTTTACCTGTGATACCAGCAACCCTTATATAACGGGAAATAAGGATCACTGATTTATACAGACTTTCAGTGGCAGCAACCCAACAGCAACCTTGGCACAGCACACTGCACGCTCGGCCGGCCCATAAGCAGAACCCTTAAATCCTCTCCTGGTCGACGCCAGCAATCAGCCACAACCCGGTGATGTACCACATCCAACGCACTGGAGCATAAAGTAGCGCTACCCCGACTCACTGGGGAATTTTTGCAGACAGTTCCGACCCACCGTGAAATATGTGACACCCGGTTTCGACTCACTAGATCCACCACTGGTCCTGGCAAGCATCATACGCTTCATGACTCAGCCCACTATCTACCTCCGGTCTCCAGAGGCGAGTGATGTAGTGGCATCTACAACGCCACATGCGAGCTACGGTTACACTGACGTCACGCCAAGTCCTGCATCGCGCAAGCAGAGTTCACCGCGCAACTAGCATATATACAACGTCTCGACATCAATCGTCGGGCAGTTGCCCACCAGACACAACACCCGTCTGGTCGGAGGATCCTCCCTTTTCCCATAGAGTATGAGTGAGCCTTTCAACCTGTTCCTCATATCTCTTTATATATACCTTTTATAAAATCATGAAGCTGTGAAGGAAAAACAAAATAAAACGAAATCTAGAAGGTTTTCTCACGAATTTTATTCTGTCTTATTTTTTTAAATTTTGATACTTGTCATAAGATTTCATAGTAACGGTTAGATAACTTGTTATCTTATAAATTCCCAACATATTATGATAATTACCAAGTTAATAATTATATGATCAACAAACAATAATTGAGGAAAACAATCGATACAAAACTTACGTTAAAAGAAAATGTGACACAGATACTTTGCCTTTTACGACGTCGTTTTCAAACTCAGTTGAACATAGAAAATAAGGATTTATTAATGTATATTAAAAATAAAAATACATCTTGTGAAGTGTACAAAAAATACCAAACAAAACAGCATCGAAACCAATCAGCAGAAAAATGAAAAATCAATTAACTATTTACAAAAAAAAAAAAACAAAACATGATCCACGACGTAATAGGTAAAGAGCTAGTGCCACATAACAAAACCGTATGATTTTATAGTACAATAGTCATACATCATAAAAAAATACATCAATAAAAAACGAATACGAGTTAAAACAACACGACCATATTGAGAACATGTGACACAGATTTATCTAAATATTTTTCAGCTAAAATGTAGCGTTAGAAATACTATTGGGAATATTTTCAGAAATAAAACCTCAACCTATATTGTAAATATTTGCTAGCAACGACTATAATACTTTGATTAAATTGCACGTGCGGTATTTTGTTACAAAATTTTGAATAGTAACAAAATTTATGTTTAAATTTTTTTCCTCGTTTTCTGAAAAGTCATGTTCACCGAAGGTATTTTAACTTGGAAAGCTTTGTGTAATCGTTTTAAAAACAAGAAATTTGTTTTGAAACGATAATACAAAGCTTACGATTCCAAGTTAAAACGAGGAAAGGTTGGTGATTTTCTTATCGCACGTTATACCTACTCTATACACTTGGCGAATGAGAGCAAAACTCAACTCTCTTCGGAACTCCTCTTAAACCTCTTCGGAACTTTTCACACGCAAAATCCAATTAAAATTCCAAGAATCTGTGTATTCACATTTTACACGCTCCAAGAAATTAAATAGTGATTTTCTTGATCAAAACTCGGTACTTTCTACGTACTGCTGTTGCAAATATTTTGCAAAATGGCTGAAAATCAAAACCTAATTGCTATAATTATACTGGACTGATTAAAATTCGGTTAAGGAAATGAGAAGGTTTCGTTCATAACTGAATATGGTTTATGACTAAAACGAAAGTCTACTTAACTGTTTACTAATTTAAATTACTTTTCAGTCAGCAAAAGGAAAAACGATGCAATATGAGTAGGGATGCATGAAATCACTTGACTTCCTGTAGTTTTTGCTAATCCAAATGGAGAACATAAAGTAGCACTTTATACTAAATACTGTTTTTAAACCGTAAAAACGATGTATTCGATCCATCTGTGGCTTAAAAACTACCGAAACTTGTGCGACCCATTTTAAATCTTTAAAATTATTTACTATGTCAGCTATGTACATCTACGACACTGATTTGTTTGTTAAAATTAATTTAGACCTTTTTAAAAAATTATCAAATGTAAAAAGACTAATGCGTTCTCAATACATAAATCAACCGTGCGGCATAAAATGCAGAACCGCTTTGATGAAAACGAGTTTTTTTTTGGAATGGCTTCGAAAATTTATAATAATATACCCGATAGTATAAAAAATATGCCCCATTCAGTTTAAGAAAGCTCTCATTTCACTATTAATTGAAAAATGTTATTATACTGTTCCAGATTTTATAAATGATATATATATTTTTTGTTTTATTTAGTTTTTAAGTACTTTAGTTTTTAATTTCATTTTACTTAATATTTGTACGCCTTCACGGCCAAACATAGCGCCCAAATATGTTAACCTAACACCTCTATGTTGTAAATACCTATGTTTTAAAAATAAATATTCTGATTCTGATTTTAACATAGAGTGAATTTTTAGTAAAAGTGTTTGTACAAACCTATTTACAGAAATAAAATCATTTATCATTTGAATGAGTGGACTTTTCAAATGATATAGGTTAGGTAATACGAGCTGGTGTCTGTACATGATATAGGTAAAAATGGAATTCAGTCTCGTCATAAAACACAGCCATTTAACAAAACCAAACTTTTATTACAAAGCCACACTTTACAACTATGACAATACAGTGATTCAACCAAAAATTGGTCATGCGTGAGCCCTAAATCGTCCCGCTATATGTAACATGTACAGGCGACCTCGGTACCTCGCCCCAGCACCCATTCGCCGAACCCCAGCTAGTTTATAGCTAGATTTCCTGACCTCATAAACTCAGCGTGTTGATATTAAAGCCTCTCTGATTCGCAGCGCGAAATATTTCACTCTTTTTTCATATATACATTTTCACATGTAACATTTTTTTCTCTGATCCCGGTTTATATGAAAATGTGCGCTGTTTTTGATAAAAATACCGGCTTGCTAATATTCGTGTTAAGCCTGCGTACTCTAATTTGGTTTTGATAGGAAAGTGGACGCAATTTTCATGAGGAGTTAAATTACTTTTGGGTTGGTATCAGCAGGGTTGTATGTGGCTGTGCAATCTTGTTTTTTTTTCCTATTTTATTCATACAGAGAAACCTATTTTGAAAAGCATTTTGCTACAAATTATCACTACCTACCATTTTGGTGTGAATTATATTTTACCGATTTATATGTCGCATTTAGCAGATAAACAAAATATTGAACTGTAATAAAACTGAAGAGTCTCAAAAGATGAAAATCTTGAAGAAGGTGAAAAACCACGAATCGCAAAAAGATGATAATTCATGAAACTTGACATGCAAAAGCTTTCCAGTAACAGCTGCATGACCTAAGCTTACTGCTGATGCCCACCACGGCTGCGATAAGTCAATCTGTAAGTTTAAAGCTAACCAAGTAATCCCGCATTCGTGACCCTAATACAAACGATGCAAAAAACGTAATCCCTAAAGGCACCCGGAATCCCATTACAAAAATATTTCAATACACAAAAGCCCATCACAATTTCGTCGGCCGGTGCACACGGCAGGAACAAAATGGTTCCAAACTCCCAAACTCGCGATGAACGCAATTTTATTGATGACAATACTGATTGTTTTTTCCCTTTTAACGATTTTCTTTATATACAAAATCAAATCGTAAAATACGTTTCGGGACATTTTAATCATGTATTGTTTGAGGTTTTTAAAGAGGATTCGGTAAAAGTACTCGTATCTATAAATCACGATTGTATCCTTTGTGTTCACGATAAGTTAAAACAGTTTATTTATGCATGAAAGGTAAAAGTGTAATGTTTGTTTTAGACATTGCTTTGTCTGATTGGCTTTGAGGGTTCAAATGTTTTGTAGCAATAAAATGGAAGCCAACTTTACAAAAGTGTTATTTATGTTCCATTTAATATTTATATAGAGTGGTTTGTTTAAGTGCTTTTATGTGTATTTAAATTTTCAAATGTTTAGGTTCTACCTAGATAAAGTCCATTAGTAGTCGGTTACCAGGTCTACATAAAACAAGAGGATCGCCACAGTACAGATTGAGACATGTTCTGGAAAATAAGTCATCAGAATATAACTCGATATCATTATAACAAAATATCTACGTAATATAATAGTGATTATCTAATACATTAAGCATTCCTGAATATATTTTATTATTTGTTTCTTGTTTTCTAGGTGCTCAATTTAATACTCCGTTAGGGTTGCCGTGTAAATGAAACGAATTACTTTTTTGTTCTAGAAAGTTCCAAGCACGTACTTAGACAGAACAATACAGATAATTCGCCATCTTAAAAACTTCCTAATGCCGACACTTTAGCATTCCGAAGTAATTCTTTGCAACAAAGAAGTTAATGATCTGTGTCACATGGCTCTTTGAACTGAAAATATCTTATTTTAAGTATACAGTCTTTAAGATTCTAATTTATTTACAATAATAGTCATTTTCAATGACAGTATTATGTGAAGTAACAATATGTTTGTTATTTTTGCTGCATGATTTGATTGACCCATGAGACAAAATGTTCATTCGAGTTATTTCCTGAATTTACATCGTCAGTTTTCATGAGGGTGTCGAGTTTATTTTTATCAAATGACTTCCTTCTGTCATCCATTTTGAATGGCGATGATATTACAATAATAATAATATTTACATGATTAACGAAAAGTTCAAAATGTACAGAATCAATTATTACGATTTCTGAAAAATTGGATTATCGTTTTAAAAAATGACAATTTATTCAGAAACCTATATTACAATTACATCTATGAATACTTAAAACGTTACCTGTATTACATATTACATTAAATTAACATCGTATATACACTGCTTTAGTCCGATATTTACAACCATGGCTTGTCCCGTGACACACACTGAATGTTCCGACCGTCACTTTACACATAATTGTAAATATCTTCCATGTCTCATACATTCATCTCCGACATCGCTGCTTGAGGGACCCTAGACTGGGAGAAGTGCTGAGAGGGGGGTGACGATGGAGGGGGGAGGACAGACCCATTCCCAGGCCCTTGAGATTGCCCCGTCTGAGCCTGCACGTCAGGCAAATTCCCCGCACTGCTCATAAAAGTCGCGTTCTTCGGTAGCGTCATACAATTCGACGCGTTACATATCTGATTCTGTTGATAACTGAACCCCACTTTTCTCGGCAAAGTCGTACATTGTCCCCTATTTGTTGGCGGACTCGATTTCTGCGACAAATTCGACATTTGTATCCCCGTGTGACAAACGTTCGGGCAGTTCGATGTAGTGAAGTGAGGGACTCGATTTGTCATTGCGATTATCGCGTTTTTGTCTTGATGATCGATGTCGACAATCGTGCTCGAACTTTGCGAGTGTCCGACGAAGTAATGGGGATGCTTCGACGATACGCTATCGAACGTTGAGTTATGGTTCCTTTTCTGTTGCTGCTGAAGTGCTTTTACTTGGAGTCTAGTTTTATCTCTTTGGTAATAAACTCCAGCGAATATAAGAACGTTAAGAATTAGCAGAGAGCATCCTATAGCTATGGTTACACTTAGAGCGGTGGAGTAGGCGGTGTAACCTGCTACTTCTAAATTAGATACGTCCTGTGTGTGCGTGTTGTTTGGAACTTGGCTCTGTGTTACAGCGGACCCTGGTCGCGCGGACATCACACTAATGCATGTAGTGACGTAAGTATCCATCGTAGTGGAGGGTATATCTAATGTGAGGTTGTAGGTCGGTTTGCGGTACAGCTCCATCGTGGGATCGAAATAGTTGGCGCGTGTGAGAGGGTCCGGCCTGACCAGTCCATCGTATAACTCTGGGTCGTTGTGGTTTCTAAAAAGGTTGTGTTTCGCAACCACGTCCTTCATCCCCGCGCGGTGGATTTCCGGGATCAGCCGTAGCCACACGGACAGTTGATGAGCCCTGTAATGGTTTTTCATCCGCGGTTTCATGCCTGCAATGGAATTTTTGATTATATAACGCGTAAAGGAATTTGTAGGGAGAAAATGGTGTGGCGCGAATAAATGAAAAAGGTTGACGTAATTAACTTTCGGAATTGATATTACCAGTGGTCGTGAGGTGAGCGAGATTAAATTTTGTCTTTTGAAGATTAACGTGAGGATAACGTTCTGTTATTAGATTTTTAGATAAGACCGTCCATTGGGATATTGGTTTGTTTGAAAATGTTTTCGTCGAGTAGATGTACCTGCGTAAATTACATTTCAGCCATTCAAAAAATCATTACATTTTTTTTGTAACATGCAATGCTTTTTATAATGATTTTCTTTTGCGTAGGTTTGACAATTGATGCCACACCAAGCCAATGACGTCACGTTTTGTACAACATCTGCTTACCGATTTCCAAATACTTCTGGTACAGCGTATCGTACTCGTCCCACAGTATGCTCTTGTATTTATTTCTTTCTCTTGATATTGGCAACACTGATTCTTGACGATGAACTTCATTCGGGTTTCTAGAGAAACAGAAGAAATACGTATTTTAGGATGAGTCTAAACGACCGTAATTTTGATCGTGCAAAATGAGTCGCGTAATTATCGTTCAAACGAAATTTAACTAACAGACAACTCATTTTGCGCCACGTCATGTGTCACAAACCAGACTTATACAGCGTGTATCAGTAATGTGTGGTCATATTTAAAGGTGTATATTGAAGTTTTTTATGGGACAAGTGACAATTTTTTCGCGTTAACGATGGTGGTCCCATGGAGGAAGTTGTTCCGTTTGATGGTCTGTACGGTACTTCACCCTTAAATATGACTACACATTTCTGATACACGCTGTATAAATCCGACCGCAATGTAAATTATCCGACTCAGAAACACGACTGCTTAGAAAATTACACTCGTTTACCCTCGCCCTGATACAAACAATTGCGTTAAATAAAGTGCCAGTTAATTTTAAAACGGATCAATTTAATGAAACGGTAAACATAAAGACCATTGAAGAGTATCCCAAACTAAGAGCGAATTTTCAGAGCTATTTCACTAAACAGCCCTTTTAATGAAAATTCAACGTTCAATAAACGTTAACCTTTACGTATTCACAACGACTAGATAATTCTAGCTAACATGTCTATTAACTTTACGATAAATTAATTCATCGTTCTATAATAAACTTTAATCCAAGTAAATAAGTTTTAAAATTAAACAACTCAAGGTCTGGTTCAAAATAGTTATGGACAATACAATTATTTCAAACTTTTATTTTAAACGAGTACTTGATAAATACACAGTTATTTCAATTAAATTGAATACAAACAAAAGTACTGGCGGGCAACAAACTTTCTTGGTTGGAAAATGTACGAAATATACTCAGTGATCCTTATAATGGGGTACGTGTTAAACCATTAATAATCTAAGCTGTGTTTTGTTCGCAATTTGTTCACAGTTACTTTCTTGTTTATTAGTAAAGTAAGTATAAAAAGTAATGTTATTGACTGTAAGAAATAAAAGGTCGGATTGTTTTACAGAAAAATGACGATGGTCAATCGATTTAGAGACAAACGATTGTTGAAATATTTTCAACACACGTTTAAGTAAAAAAGCTATCTGTGTTTAAATACAATACAAACACTCTGAATTAAAACTGTAGATCACGAGTACTAGCAACAATTTCAGAAAAAAAAAATTCAATAGCCACCCATATTTTACTCTTAACTATACCTATAAAACTATGTATACTAAAATATCCCAATATACCATAACGATTCACAGTTTTTTTTTCCTTTTTTTTACGATCACACGTGTCTCATATTTTTACCTACATCTACGTCGTAAGTAAGGCTCCTGTTTACAGTACCTACTCGTGCGTAAAATTTACCCATCCAGCTGCTGTTTTAGAGAGAGACTCTCACAGCGATGAGTGAAAGAGACAGTTTTACAAAGCCGATGTTTTTCTAAAATTCCATGTACGGCCGGGTACTGTACTCAAATTCACATGTGAGCTAAGCATATTATCACCTAGGTCACAGTTAAAAAAAATAAAGTCTGCTATTAACACTACTTGCGCGTAAAATTAACCCAGCCACCTTTAGAAATAGACTAATAAAGGGATAAGTGACAGGCGACACTCTACAAAGCCGATGTTTTTCTAAAACTCGATTTACGGCCGTGTAATACTCAAATATATGTGTGAGCTCCTGTAGTAAGACTCCTATTTACATTACTTGTACGTAAAATTAACCCATTTAGGTTTAAATAAAAAGAAGACTCACAGACAGGTTCATGCATGAGCATAATCAGCCTATAATGTTCCCACTGCTGGGACACAGGCCTCCTCTCATTGAGAGGGAGTGGGCTGTAATCTACCACGTGAGCCCAGTGCGGGTTAGTGGATGTCACAAGTCTTCGAATTTTTGATTCTAGGATATGCCGGTTTCGTCACGATGTTTTCTTTCACCATTTTGAGAGCAGTGGTGATGAAATTATTTACGCAAAGTAAAGCGCCTGCCTGGGTTCGAACCCTCGACCTACAACTTACAACTCGTAAGTCGTGGCCGATACCACTGGGCTGACACTGCTCCCTGTGTCTTCTCAGAATAGTCGGGTAGAAAACATCGACCTCATCTTGATTGCAAAATACTAGTGGCTCTGCGATGTTTAGATCTCGCGAGTCCTTACACCTTAAAACAAAAACCCCGCGCAAAGAGCGCGAAATGGCTGAAACATGTTTTTTTATGTTTTTCATCCCCATATCACCGCCATTTTGAAAAATTTCGAAAAACCGAATCGACTATACAATTTCATATAAATCAAACCTGCTCACAAAATTTGACAAGAATCGGTTGAGAAATGCTACCTGTAGAGGAGAACAGACATCCGGATATCCGGACATACGAAAGCATTTTTGCCCAAGCAGAAACGAAGACGTTTCGCGCTCGCTCGGACAATTATTGATTTGTAAAAGTTTTAGTACAAACCTTCTTACAGAAATAAACATTATTTTATCATGTATGTACACCTAGGTCACAGGAAAACGTTAGTCAGTCTCCTGTTTACTAAGCTAGAGAAAATAATGATAGTGTTTGTTTTATTTCCCTTGATTTATGTGCTGTCGTTAGAAATAATGTTCACGCTTAAGTGGCGCATGGATATGAATTTGTTTCACACGCAATTCTGATTTAGGTGGCGTAGGCTCGAGGTGTTATTAATTTTCTTTTAGTAAAGATTAGTGAAAGTGGGTGTTTATTTTACTGTTTAATAATGAACCTTTTAGTTTATTGCCTAATGTTCGACTTATAAAAGTTATTGTCGAGGTCACCTTGAAGGGTGGAATGAAACCCGAGAATATAACTTTAGACGTTTCGACTCAGCCAAACGGCGATGGAATTTCATGTTTGAGTAAATTTTTATTATCAGCTCGATGATTATTTTTCAAATGCCTAACGTTTAAAGTGGATATCAGACGCTTCACTCGATTGAAGGTTCATTTTTGTTTCATTCCACGTTCACATGACTCCGACCAAATTACATAGGAATGAACGTTCAGCCTTTTAGTTAATTTTCGCTTGTTCAGTAGGCGAGTGAAAGATGAGTGCCGAAATTTAACATCGTTGGATCGGTTTACTAATGAATGAAGAGCCGAAAAATCAAAAAGAAAAAACCTGAAGCCTAGCCTCGAAAACTACATAATTGTGTAATAACACAATTATGTAGTTTACTAGACAACAGTCTCATAATATCCCACAATTATTTACTTCAATACTCAATACTCAATAATCAATACTCAATATATTTATTGCTTCCACATGTGAATTTAGGTGGTAGATTACAAAAATATGACCGTTGTGGACCCTGTCGGGTACAGCAAAAGTAGAAGAGAGGAAGAGGGCTTTTATTTGACTACTTAGTTGTTAGTTACTGTAATTATAATTATTGTGATTATTTTATACAACATGTAATTAAAAATTTGTCATTTAAATATTCATTGATATTGTAATAGCATTTTAATAATAGAAATCGTATTAATTTATTTGTGAATGTATTAAATTTTTGTATTTCTCTAATTTTTTCTGGTAATTTATTATATATTTTCATACTTTTTTCATACTTTCAACTTCTTATTGTATGTGACTCTGATACTACTCTGTATATAATTTTTTGAACACAAAAGATAATAGTTAATTCAAAATATCGCTAACACCCATCCTTAAACGGGTACAATGTGGTTGCATCAACTACTTAGCAGTAACCGCTGTAACTGACAATCAATTAAGTACATACCTACTCTGTTTATTATGCATTTAGACGTATCTTACTAATACTACTTACTTATTTACTTAGAACATAGATCAAGTATCTGCTAATTCCTTAAGTTTCGTAGTAGGTACCTACATAAACTCATCATTTTACCTAACAATCGTGATTAGTAAATTCTAACTAATATTATGAAAATTCTCTAAAGCTATACGATCCCTGAGGATGAAAATTTCTCGAAACTACTTAATGAGCTTTGAAATTTCTGAAAATACGATACAAAATAAATCCATTGAAACATTAAACCTAAAATTTAACAAACAAAATTCACATACAATTCGACAAACTCACCCGGTTCTTGCGAAATTAGCCATATAAAGTATAAACGCTTCTGACAAAGCCACTTCAGACTTTGTATAGTTTCTGGGAAAATGTCCGAGCCCCTCCACTAATGGGGCTCCGAATAAGTACGGGAGCTCTTCACCGTGGACTGACCCCATCCGCTGCAATAGAAAATCGTATTAGTGGTGAAATTTATTGGATTGAAGAAAGATCCGGTTGGCTTTGAAGATATCGGGAATAAAAATTTTAATGATTGGTGAATCGAGCTATGGATGGACTATTTTTTATTCCAGAATTTGCATTTAGGAACGCGTAACTAACCGACAGACTTCTTGACAATTTCTAAGGGTATAATTGTGCGTTTTGTGTACCTACTTTCGTCAAGACTCTTAGGTAAGTCATCACTCGTCAGTAATAATATGCTTATAATATTACCCGTTACATGTACATAAATAAAGCAATGGAATTTGTAGTGCGGGATATAATAATATTAATATTGTTTAAAATAATTTTTCCAATTAAACAATGGTCCTTGTAAATTAGTTTTTTTTAATGTTCGTTATCTACAATATCTATGAAAAGTAATAAACCATCCATTTCTCTGCAATCATATCTCAAAAATACATATTATTTTTTATTGAAAGGTCTCATTTATTGGCAATCAAGCATTCAATGGAATATGACTGAATTAATTTTACTACAGCGAGCAATGATTTCATTTATTTTTTAAAAATGGTTCAATAATACGAAAATACACCGTGCAAATACATGAAACTATAATCCAATACATCTTTTACAAAACGAACTAGTACGTAGAAATGGCGACATAATAATAATTAAGCTATACATTTCCAGCATAAGCTGACCTAGCATTGTTCGACTTTCCGTACAATAAGAGGTCAGTTAACACTGGGAAAATATACCTTTATACAGGGAGCTTGGAAATTTGACCTATTCCTTGAAAGGGGTTATACTAGAGGTCATTTCCAACAAATTAAGCCCGCCAACTAGGGGTCGAAAATTAATGGTTTGCGAGTTACGGAGGTTTTTAGATAATTGTTCAAATTTTCAGACTGGTCACCAAAAACAAATAATTTAAAAATAACTACTACTCTCTCGACACTTATTTGTTATTTTTCTGACTGATGATAAATGAGTGCTCATTTATAAAAAAAAAACATGGCCTAAATTCCTATAATTTCAGAAATAAAAGGCCTTGAGTGCAAAGAAAACCTTTTTTTTAATATTGTTTGAAGTTTAGACGTGTTTTACTCGAAAACAATGTATGACACTGGGCATACAAATGTCGGAAATAAATTTCCTATCTAATAAATTTCTTTCTTAAAAGGTACAAATGTTATCAACACTTGTACGGGTTTAATTTTTTTTTTAAATCAGACATAATCAGATCATTAATTTCGTTTATTTACCTATCATTGGCAATCATCAAAAAAAGAATTATACAAATCGGTTCACCTAGAAAAAGTTCTGAACTAATACACAAAAAATAAACAAACATACAGTCGAATTGAGAACCTCCTCCTTTTTTTGAAGTCGGTTAAAAATAGAGTAAAATTATTACAGATTTTGTTCAAATTGCCTGCCTCGATTTCTTATGCAAGCACGCGGCCTCTTTCAAGGAATAGGTCGAATTTCCAAGGACCCTGAATATGTCTTCATGCATACAAGAAATGTAACACAAAGATGAAATAGTTAACAAAAAAAGTAATAAAAATATTCTAACCCTCACCTGAGGATAATCCCCATCCTTGGTCTGGTAATCGAACACGTAGAAGAAGGTTCTAGGTGATGTGTCAGGAGAACTGAGGAAGTCTCCGGTCTGAACCAGTGGCGCCACGTATTGGGCATCAGAGAGCGCCAGTACTGCTGCATCTCGCGTGTTTATGGGATGCTGGTACAAGATAGAAAAAATATTTGTATTGCACACACGGTAAAAATAAATACTAAAACTAAAGCAAGAAAATAAATTGATTCCTAATATTATACGATTTTATAAGGCAGTTAAGGGCCCAATCTTATGAGACGTGGTTCAATAGTAGAGGTACACAATAAACTTAAAATATATATATCTTCTGAGAGCAGTGGTGGCCCAGTGGTATCGGCTCCGACTTACGGGTTGTGGGTTGTGGGTTCGAACCCAGGCAGGCACTTTACTTTGTGTAAATAATTTCATCACCACTGCTCTCAAAATGGTGAAGGGAAACATCGTGAGGAAACCGGCATCTCCTAGAACCAAAAAAAATCGAAGACATGTGACATCTACCAACCCGCACTGGGCCCGTGTGGTAGATAACAGCCCATTCCCTCTCAAAGAGAGGAGGCCTGTGTCCCAGCAGTGGGAATACTATAGGCTGATTATGCTATGCTTATGCTATATATATCTTCCAATATAATAATCACGGAATCTTTAAAAGCAAAAATCTTTCGATATTGGCATCAACAGCTGTGTTCAATGTTGTGACAACAACTCATAAAATTTCTTGGTCCTTTGATCAGTAATACTACTAAAAACTGGTATAGAATTGTGTCATCTTCCATCATCATGAGATTATCTACCAATAAAAGGTTCACTGCTGGACAAAGTACAGCCGCAAAAATCAGCACAAAGACAGACGTTATCTAATTCCACAAAATTCTCTTTGTTTCTTCTTTGTTAACAAGTCGTCTTTTATTAAAACGGTTGCGTAGACAAGCCTTTAAACAAGATTAGCCTTTCCAGCAAAGTTTTCCTAGAATAAATGCTAACGAAACTTGAACATAACTCAGAAACGTGATGTGTGTCTGAAATTACATTCACAAAGAATTCAGTGCAAAACTATGAGAAAAGTAAGGCGTTTTATTGGCTGCCAAAATCTTAATCACTCCTTTACTTCGGTCGGAGTTAAAATCAATATTAAAGAGGTCCTTTATTAAAATTCCTTTGAAATTCTCAAGCTAAATGTTTGTAAGTCCACCTCAATCATTAACAGGGTTGAGTTTAAACCGGTGACCTTTCGATTGGCGATCAGCACCTCTTGATGTACTATACTTATAATTCATTCACTCGTTATAACACGCCTACGATGAATGTGTTCGTTCCGGTCATATGGTTATTACTGAGTGAGACAATGGCCATTTGAGAGCTTGTACAAAAGGAGATCTAACAATAGAAAGGTCCAACATAAACTATTCAATATAGTAATTCCATTGTAGGAGTTTGTTTATTTGTAACTAACTTTAGTTTAGTGTAACAAGATTAATAAATGGGGCAACGATTGGAATCTAATTTTAGACCAGTGAGTGTAGACAATTAACGTCGAATATTTGAAGTTCAAATAGAGACTCTAACTAAAATCAATGTTGTTACCGAGACGTTAAAATAAAATAATAAAGGTTACCTTGATAAAACTGATGCTTTATATAAAACCTTAAACTGTATATAACTTAACAGTAATAAACAATGTAGCAATCAAATTGCATGAAACCAACTATAGCGTTACAGTCAAACATGCAAATGAAGTCACCGTAACACGAATAGAAGAATTCCAACGAACAATAACAGAAGAAAATCATAATGAAAATGAAACACCATAAATCGTGAGAATTCAGCAAACTATTCAAAACTTATCCTATAAAATATATCCGGGACACTCAATACGAAGTCGCTTGAACTCGGAAACAGTGGGAATTTGGTAGTGGCAGGAATTTAGAGGGAAGTGCCAAACGCGCCTTTTAGTGGCACTGCCAAGTCATCAGAAACGTGTGTTGCCTAAACGTGGGGAAATGTGGGCCAAGTTGACGGTACTTTGGGTAATGTTTCATGGAGTTAACAGACGACAAAATAAATGAGTGAGTGTTTGTGTTTTGTGTATTGAATGTTTTGATAATTCATTTATCTTCGTTCTCTTTTACAGATAATACGCTTTTGGATTTCACCATTCTTATCTTTTTCAGATTTAAAGTGAGATTTATTACTAGTCTGAAGTTGTACTAAGTTTTTTTTAAATCTTTAGTATTGAAGATGAACCCTCATTGTAACCTCATCATTATCTAGTCCCTCACCATCAGTAGCATTAATTTGATAATTACAGACACCTTTTTTATGGGATATTAAATGAGGTACCGCATTGACAATTAATTGACCAATAATGAGAATGAACAAGTAATAAAGTCCGTGGTGAATAAATTATTGAACGAATAAATAATCATAATTACCTGAACCGTCCTCTCCCAGTCCGTGTATTCATTGACGATTGTGAAGAATATTTCGCTCAAATGATATGTGTATGCATTTCTGACGTAGGTCCTGAAATTATAAAATTGTTAAGAGATGAAAAAGTTTAGAAAGCTAGATACATAAATAATTTTTGTTCTTTGGTTCCGAAACAAGGAATGGTGGTTTTGTTAAGTGATTGCCAACCAATGGGTAAGCTGACAGATAGACACGCAGCTCATATATAAATTAAAATTATATTAAACATTTAGACAATGATGTTGTACAGGACAAGTTTTTCTTGTACAAAAGCTTATTATTATTCAGTTGAACGTAAATTTACGTTATAGGTTCTACTAATGAGTTTGGCCCCGTTCTCATACATTACATTATTTCTAACAAATGCAGAGTTATAAGCCTAAACGGCCTGTAAATAGGTACTAAAAACAGGCGAAAGAAAAAGAAAATCTTTTTCAAATGCTTGTGATTATATACCAGTTACCTATTGACTGAAGAAAATACTTGAAAGTAATAGTTATTACATAGAAATGATCGGCTTATATGGTCGTACTTGTGGGTACTTGACGGTAATGGACCAATAGCCTGTCGGTTTGTACGTATTACTGTCCCTTACACGAATAATATCTAACTGTGCGGTATTTTGGTGCAATATTTAGTTTTGAAATGAAGATATTGTTGTCGTAATTTTTTATAATACGATTAACTGTAAATAATTTCTAACTGAAACATTACGAGAACGATTTTTTCAATACCATATTAAATATTTTTAATAACAACTCGTACTGTAGCAAAAACGAAACGAAAACGAAGAAGTAAATTTATAAAAGCACAAATTGACATTTCTGCCTCCCAAATAAAAACCGAACAAACGAAAAGGGACAACGAAATATAAAATGACATCGAAATATTATTACGTTTTTGAAATGATTTAATTCATCATACAGACACGCCACACAAGTTCACATCAAAAGACTGTTTTTTTTAATAAAAACCCCTTTTAGGCTTTTGCAACGAATAAGCATGTAATTGGTGTCTGTGAAAAAAATGCAAAGAGAACGCTCGTATGGCGTGACATGCACATTCAAATGAGGATTTATAATGCTCGTATATTACTTTAAATAAAACTGGGCTGTATTTGGGAAATAATTTATACGATTCCGATACACTCTTTCGATAGAGTAATAGAGTTATGAGTATTTAACTGGATATTTTTATTAACAAATTATGCTACGTTTTATTATTGATTTCATCTGTGAAGGAGTAACGTAAATTTATTAATCGTGTATAACCTACCTACTGTTAGTTTAACTACTTTAGTTTCTGTTCATGCGGCTTTTACTACAAGTGTGAAAAATGTTTTAAATAACCGAAGCAGATAAACTTTTCTGCACTTAGCACTAACAGCCTTATTACAAAAAGCGGTTTAACTAAAAACCCAGGTTTAAATCTCTATAAACTACGGTTTAAACAAAATTGATATTACAAATCGTGGTTTTTCGAAAAACCGTAGACCATTCCATGGTCTAACGCTAAACCTCGGCGGCCCCTAGTTTAAACGATCAAACCAGGGTCTAAATCGTATCTGTCAAAGTTTCTCTTTTAGGCTATAGCATTTTTTTCATTGTGTTGTGTTGTTTTTAACCCGAAAATGGATATTAACATGGCCAATATAATTGATATTGAGGATATTGAAGCCGCTGAGTTGTTAGGAACACCACGCCGACACAACATAAATAGTGTTCAAATAAATCCCTTCGTAGAATTATCCGATGAAGATTTCAGGCAAAAGTATAGGTTTAATAAACGTTATGCGATGAAAATAGTGAACTTATTAAGAGAAGATTTGACTAGATATGCTCGAGGATGCTTAATAATGTTAATTTATGTTTACTTACTTTTTCCTCGGTACTCCAATTCTCAGACCGTTTTTTCTTTTTTTGGTCCATAACGATATAATGTTAAAATTAACATAGAAGGCACAAAGAGACAATTGTTCTAATATAGACTTTGATAATTTAAAAATTCCAATGCTAAATTAACTTTGTTCAACTTGCGATAGTTTTGTTTAATGTTATGGTTTCATATATCGCGCCAGAATGTTACGCTTCGCTACACGTACTTAGGTGTATTATTAGTAATTAATACGACACTAAGTAATGTGCTCAAACCTATACTAAACTACAATCGACGAAATAACGAATGTTCCATGCAAATTAACACTCTCAATATTTTTAATACTCCTAATCATCATAATAATCATTAGCGTATTAACAAAAAGTTTTCTTTTCTGAGCATACGGAACGTTGCAATAGAATGATATCACGGTGAACGAATAATATTTGTATTAATCTGTGGTCGATATGTAGACAATGGTTCAAATGACGGTACTAAGAAGACCATGGTTTTTTTAAGTTTTGTAATACGGACAAATTTAGACCATGGTTCTGCAGATAAGCCTGGACTTGATAGGACAGGTTTAAACCAAGGTTTATTTAGTTTTTTGTAATAAGACTGTAAGTGTTTATTTAGATATTTTTTTTATTGACGTTTTAATGTAAAAAGTGTATGAGTCATTCATCATTACTTAACACTAAAAGCACGTTTAAAAAAAATGGAATTTCATTCTTCAAGTTTTATTTCATTCTAAGAATTACTAAAACGTTTTTGCAATATGTAAAACTACACACTCTTTTCCGCCTATCACTGTGTGAATGATTTATATTTAGACCTGGCTTAACTACGTGACTGGACCGGACATGTCTGCCGCATGTCAGATGACAAATGAGCTAAGGGAACCACTGATTAGGTCCCACTAAACGCACGACGCCATCGCGGCAGGCCGAGACCAAGATGGCGGAACGAGCTTGACTCCTACCGAAAGGACTGGCAGGTACTACCAAAAGACAGAATTGTGTGGAAAAAGGAGAGGGACGCTTTGGCCTTGCAATGAGACAATACAGGTTGTCATTTCTTCATGTTTAATTCTTTTTACCTACATTGTAGTTATTTTATTATATAATTTAATATTTATAATTATATAATTAATGTATACAAAATATTGTAAAACATTTTAAAAGAATAACGGTGGAGTTTCTTGCTTATTCTTCTCCATACGAAACTACATTTTGGAAGGGGCGACTAGAATTCATTCAATTTTAATGTAAATGTTGACATACAAAAGTGCCTTTTATGTGTCCATTTGAAATAAATGCTTTGACTTTGGCTAGTTAGATTAGATTAGATATCTACGGTAGACCTTCTATACCTAAACAAATTAGTTAGAACACGTCAGATACACCTTGATGTAACAAATATGCCATTCAATTCTACGAAAAGATATTTCTCCTTCAATATCCAATACGTTTGATTACAACCATTCAAGGAGACGTCCCATGACCGTAGTTCAAACAACAATTTGCTGAATAAACATCGACCTCACCTTATTATTCTATCCCTTCTTTCGCCTTCGAACCCATTTTGTATATCCTGAGCCGAAAATTTCCAGAGGGCTTCGCTGGTGACAACTCCGAAGAGGAGATCGTACTTGTTTTGTCCACCCCTGATCCCGAACATTCTTTCGCCGCTTCTTTTATCAGCTTTAATGTTGTTTACTCCTGATACGCTTGAAAAACCTTGAAGATCATTGGGTATGAAGAATGTTAGGAGTTCTTTTGCATAGTCAGTTTTAACCACGACCCCGTCAACTGATGGTCCAAATGCTGTCAAATAACTTGGTGTACTGATCTCTGCAGACATCAGCTCATCAAGTGGTACCTCTCTGAGGCAGTCAACTATGAGCTCATGGTCTTTGACAATGTCTTCTGGAAGCGTGCAGTTAGCCTGTTTTGCTAATTGGACGGAAAAGCTGACTGGGTCTTCTACTAATGCCCAAGAGCTTAGTGCAGATCCTGAGAGGAGAATTGAGCGGTGGAAGAGACCTGCAACAAATTCATAAATTAGTATTTCTGATGTATATTTTTTTACAATAGACCAGCCGTCTCGAAACACCTGAGTGAGTGCTGACTTTAAATTGTGAATGGATCTCAGCAAATATACTCGTAATATGTGAATGCGATTACAAATACGAATCTTACGGGACATATAAGAATAACTTTCATAGGGAAACCGAATCTGCAACGCAATAGCAAATTGCGCTGTGATAAAGTTATTATAAATTTTACAAACTGCTTTTCTCTTCTTAAAGTTAGCAAGTTCCATAATATCTTCCGTTGTAAGATGAAGTCTCAAGAATAAAAAGGCTGTCAGAGGTACGTTTTAACTACCCGGAGATTGAATTAGGACATCGTTTAGTTTACATTTTTTTACCTGCTCTTTATGTAACGATCTACAGTTTTATTGCAAGAAAGAAAGTAAAATTGAAGTTTATTCTTATTATCCTCATATTTTTATTGAACTTTTTTAATATCGGGTAATTTTCAGTCCCTGTCATAAATATTCTACTCAAAAGCTTTCCCATACTTTATAAAAATAGCATATTGATCCAAACAGGCAATTTCATTGGAAATTCTAGCTTGCACGTTGGAATAAATTTCAAATCCCAAAAGCTCTAATTGTAAAAGTGAGGGAATAATTTCAGGTTCTATTTTGCCAAATTTGTACACGGCAAAGCGATGATTACTTTGGGACGCGCACTTTACACTAGGTTTGTACGTGCCGGGTAAATCGAGTACCAATTTGGAATCAGAAACCGATATTTGCCGTATCGAAATGAATTTGTGCCATGATTTTACTGGAAAAAAATGTATCAATTTTTTGTATCACGAGGGCTATGAAAAATCCTTTGAATGAAACTAATTGTGAGCGTATAATTCTGTTTTCTGTGTCCAGTTTAATTTTTCACCATTTATCAAGTTCCCTACTGGTTTTTTAGTTTTTTATTCATAGTGTAGAAAAATGGAATGTAGAATTTTTTATTTGCATTGCGTTTGATACGTTATATTTCATATTGGTATGCTTTAGCAATTTTACGGTTTGTTGAATGGTGAATACGACACTGTTTTCAGGTATAAATTCCAGATCACCGTTTCGGATTTTGTGAAAAAAAAGCCTACGTGAAAAGTTGCTAGTTAAAATAATGTGTGAGAGTAAAACCGTATAAAAATCATGAATTATACGTGTAAATAAAATAACAGGTATAAGTTAGGAAAGTCAGAAGGAATAAGCATTCAATCCAAGGAGGGGACACCCTAGAAGGACCAACACTGACCTTATGTCCTTCAAAAATGTTAGGCAGTTCTCACAATCGTTGCGTTTAAAATAATGTAGGTATTTAAAGGTGGACGCATACTTAGGCGCGCCGCAGGAGCCGTACGCGATATTTTTTTGTATGGAATATTATGCAACGTCGCGCACCTATCCGCCCCCAACGATCCACATTTCAGTTAAATGCTGTAGTGTAATGATGACTGCGGCGCGTACGGCTCCTGTAGCGCGTCTAGGTGCGCGTCCACCTTTAGTCAGGATCATTGTACACGGCACGGTTTCTTTACGGTACGGCGCGCTAGCCACAACGTAAGATAATCGTGTGAGCTTATATACGCGCATACAGCGATGGCGTCGTGCCGTAGTACCGTCGTGTCTATCAACAAGCTTTCATAGTTTTTTTACGGCAAGAAAAACGCGCGTGTATGACATGTGCCCTATATCGTGGCTGAGTATATTCTACAAAATGGGAACAAAAATTTGTTTATTTATGTAAAAAATATACACTAATATTACCGATACGGTTACAAAGTTCTTAATGATCGATGATTTTTATAAACATATACGTTATTATTATTTTAGGACTGTTAGCTAATAAATTATGTAAATAATCTTGTTTGAAAATAAATATACTATAGTCTTTGAAAGTTGTCTTTACTTACCAGGCATAACAGTAGGTGAAATCATGAGAAAATTGATACAGGCTGCTCCAGAGCCGTGGCCCAGCATGGTAACGTTACCAGCATCGCCGCCGAACAGAGCAATGTTCTGCTGGACCCAATGCAAGGCTGCTATCTGATCCATCAGGCCGTAGTTCGCTACTCGGGCTTTTAGGTGTGGTATTGGATTTGCATTTAGGAAACCTGTTGGAGAGATTATTGAAATTGTTAGATTTCACTCACCCGTTTCCTTTTACAAGGGCACATGAATGCCTAAATAAAAGCACGCTGTTTGATTTGCAACTCTCAGCTGAGCGCCGAGAATTCAAAATCCAACAACGTGCTTTTATTAAGGCATTCGTATTATATTGAAATTGTATTTTCGTATTTGTGTTAATTTGAACATAAATGAATGGAGAGAGAAAAAAATCACATACAAAGTAATGAGTCAATTTAAATTATACTGTTATTTTAGCAATTATGTCTATATTAAGAACATTTTCTCAATAAAATATAAAAATCAAATTACCCCGAAACGAAAAACAAAGTACTCGGCTTATGAAGGCCTACACAAGATATTTAATCTTGTTCTCAATATAGATACGAGCAAGAACCTAATATTTTTTTATTCCCAAGTCACTGAAAGTATTTAGACAGACCAACTAGAAGTTAATATTAGTTGCGCTAAATTTTATCTTCGTAACCCTATTACAAGGCTTTGTTCAATAACTATGATCAGTAAGTCGATCAAAGTATAAAACAATCTTTATGGCAAGATTTATTGTTTGAAAATAACTGATTGCATTGATTATAAACTATGTAGGGAAATTTGTATTTTATTTAAACTTTTCCTTATTCTGTAGGGAATATTGGTCATGAAAATATTAGTCTAAAAGATATAGTTCAAAGAAAACGTCATATGTTAATTTCCTAATCTATATTGCGAAATTATAAACGAAGAAAACAAAAACCGAATATTTAAAATACAACAAAATCACAACCTAGATCCAGTAAATATTAAATAGCATGAAGTCATTGAAAACCCCGAACTTAGCTAAATTAATTTGCTAGCTCTCACACTTAAACCAAAAATCATTCATACAGTTTCAGTAATAAAGTTCATAATTCAATGAGGCAATCGGTGTGGTAACTTCCATGAGTAATGTTTAATTAGGAAGAGTGGTACGTGACGAAAGTAAGAGTTCGGAGCTAGTCATACAATTAGATTGTATGAAAACAGATCTACATAGTGCCTTCGGGGAAATATATTTAGTTTTCGATGAAATGGAGACAGTAAATGAGGGTAAGTTGATTTTCTGTTAATAGGGAATGTTAGTTATATCAGGAAGTTTGTTTAAAGATCCTGAGATGATGAGAGCGGTTGGTATGAATAAATGTAATTATATGGTCTGTGGTTTCACTACAGATCAAAGACAAATATTCTAGAAGTATTTTTTTTTGGCAGAAGATATGAGTAGTAAATGACATGACGAGACTTTTGACTACTTTGTATGTGTGTATTTAATTAATATCATTTATTTGTAATATGCGTATTGTGTTTGCACACTAAAATGTTTTGCTTTTTTCTTTCTTTTCTGTTTCATTCATTAATAGGTCATAAAACTAAGTTCTTAAACCATAATTACACAAGGTGAAATTAAGGGCAAATTTCACTAATAAAGTTAAACGCGATCAGCACATCAAAACCGCGTTCAAAAGTTGTCAGTGTTATCAATGTTATGGACAGACGCTGACAGCTCTAATACGCTGCTAAGATGCACACCTCGTTGAATTTCATTGGTTAAATTCACTCAAATATCTGAAAATAATCACTTTGTAAAAAAAGCAGGATTGTTATTTGTTAAGAATAGAGTTTATTCTATGACAGGAGGAGACAGAGATATCAATAACGATAACAATATAGAATCACTAACCCAAAATCCCAAGTCTATAGTTGATGGTGATGACAACCATCCCACCATAGCTCGCCAAGACGGAGCCGTCGTACACATTCCCTGAGTTCCACTCAAAGGATTCGCCGTGGATGAAGATGACCACAGGATACTTCGCTTGTAGTGTGGGTCCAACTGCAACAAAAGTATTGGATTAATATTTGAAATCCGTTCTTGATTGAACATTTCAATATTGTCGTTCAAACAATTAGTTCTCTTTATTAATATTCCTATATTAGTTATTTGTCTAAGAACTAGGTCAGAAATATATTAGTTACTGAGTTCTGTCAAGTAAAAATAGAAGGTTTTAAGCAATTAATGGACTTTTTCGCCATATAGTATTCATCATTATTGACACACAGTGCGCCTTATATGCCACCGTTACGTCATCCTGTGTCACTTACATTGTCCTGGTTTGACCGATGCTTTACTTGCCTATGTCTATCCTTAGATACAATATAATAGTTCACGGACTCATCTACTTTGTGTACAACAATATACTATTTTATCTCTAACTTCCGTAACAGGACTTCATATTCTCGTCAGCTTCTCCATATTCTCGTTATTTTTCCTTTTATTCTTGTTAACTTCTGACCGCAGCCTATCTGCGGTTTTTTTTATCATCATTTAGTATCGTATGTTTGTTTACGAATTTTGCTTGTATTTCTTCGACTATGAGACTAATATCTAGTATTTTTCCATTCTTTCTTCTTTCAATGAAACAATAAGACTTTTCAACTTTCCAATGTTTTATTAATCAAATAAAATAAATCAACAACAGTTAACTTATCAGAAACTGTTTCAAACAATGCGATAATAAATCAATCAACCATCAACCACCATGGTAGGAAGGCAACAAAATTCAAATCGTTTCTCAAAAGCCGATCGTTCGACTTTTCCGCTACTTTTGTTTATTTTACGAGTATGTTATCAAGTTTTCGCATGACAGGCCGTTGTGTACGGTAGATAAAGTCAGAACATTGGATATGAGCCAACAGATATGAATTATATTTTTATCATTGAATAAAAATGAATATCTATCCATATTGTTTTCCGGATAAATGATTCTGAATTCTTTATAATGGGTGTGAAAACAAGCATAAAGAAGCCAAGAATCAATTGCACTCCCCGTCATTGTAATAATTTATTTGTAATGGACCATACCTAGGCACCTTCTGGTTACGGAGACATTAAAGGTCAAAATTCCAACATTTACTGACGTTTTTTTACAACTGGTTTTTAATGTTATAACACAACATTAAATACCCCCACGACTCCTGTACCATTGCATGCACCTATAAGCACAATGATTTGTGTGCATTACGTTGCGCAAACCGTAAACAGCGAATTTTCACACCAAAAATAAAAATCACTTTCCAGCAATAAAAAAGGTACTTTTCTACTTAGTTTGATGTACAGAATGCGTAGTTGACTGCTGCTTGTGATGGGTCTTTTTACCTAGTTGTGAAAAAAAATATCCTTTTTATACAAAGATTAGTAACTAAAATTATATTATATATATATATATATATATATATATATATATATATATATAATATAATTTTAGTATATATATATATTAGTTAGTTATATATATATATATATATATATTAAAATTATATATATATTATTATAATAAAAAAACTAAAATTATATTTTTCAAAAACACACCATGCTTTTTTTTTTTTAATATTTACCAAAATATAAACCGCCTTAAAATAATAAGGATACAGACCGTTTATGTGTCATGACTATCCGAGTGGTTTAACGAAAAAATAAAACCATTTAACCTCCACACCCCTTATCATAGCATGAATAGAAATACGTTGCATTATTCATTATTGCATAACTTTTCCATTCTATCTACAATCAAGGCTAAACATTCCCCATTTCCCTTAGAAATTTCAGTTTTACAGCCACTGCATTTGCCAAATTATCGATAAAATACTAATAAGACATCATTTGCTACAATCTCCGCTTCCGTAACATCGATATAAAACTGCAGCTCTAACTTTAAACCAAATCGCAAATCGCTATGTATTTCCAACTCTAGTAATATTATATTGAAGAACGGTATCAATTTGAGTTCCTCCCACAAATATCTCGTGTTGGATTCTCGAATAACTAGTATTTTCGTATCGAATTCACAAGTCACTGGAGTAATAACATCGATAACGTTTCGATGTAACGGTCGTGCCACTGCTGCGGATTTACAAGGTACGGAATTTATTTTATCGTGTTTAGTATTAATAAAATTGAGGAATGAAAAGCAAATTTGAGGGTAGTGGGGAATCGGAATCGATAGTGGATTTGATTGACGAATTTTCGGATGATAATGCGTCAGAGTTTAGAAGTACACGTCGTGCTAAACATCTAGATGAGGGGCGCACACAATCGTGGAGAGTGACAAAAAACAAAAGAGGCCTGTGCCAAGCAATGAGTGATTACGGGCTGAAATGAAGATACAAGAGATGGAAATTATGGCTAACAGAGAATAAAATAAGAATGAGAATTGAATAGAAACAATAAAGATGATCGGGAATTCATTAACGGCATCAAACTTGTAAACACCAGAAATACAGCAGACATTTAATTATTTTTAACACCGTCAATAGCCAACCTTTTGTTATGGCAGGGAAATTTGTAATTAAGTACCAAGGAAAGTAAAGGGTGAAGAATTTTATTAAGGTATGCAAAGTCCTTTTGAAATGAAGCCAGATCAATTTATTTTTGTGATTAAATAGAAAAATAAGTAATTGGAATGCTGCCAATACGACTTTATAGGGATTAAACAACATAACATTTTCTTTATATAGCACTTCGAATGTTCTAGATGGTTCCGAGGAATGTCCCTTACCGGACAAAGACGTTCAATAATACGTCAGAAGTTTGAAATTAACAACGTTCATTCCAATCCGGATTTACTTCAAGCTCTTTTCTTTCCAAAAGAGCAGTATTATTACTGCTAATTGAACTAGCATTTAGCACGGTTTGCACATTTGAGATTCAAACTGAAGTATCGAAGAACTTATTAATTATTATTTAAGTCTATAAACATTCTCATATGATACTTCTGGGAAAGCCACGGCGTTTTTTCCATGGACGAAGAGTATAAAGAATCTGAAGTTTTTGCGTACGTCAATTGTTCAACCTAGGGTCATTTTAAAACCTTATAAAAGTCAACAGAAATCAGTCTAGCTGCAATAGGAGGGGTAGGAAACTAGGGGAAAGAATCCCTATTCCAAAAATAAAAACCCTCGTTGCTACCCGGTTTTCGTCGTACTTTTTTTTTGTGTTTGGAAATCATCAAATGACTTCCCCCGCTCTGGGTGGAGCAGGACTGTGTCAGACTCTTACTGATTAAAACCCACCCTTGTTTCTTCAGTTTCCTGTACGCCAGGGCCCCGGTAACTCTTTCGAACAATCCGCAACTCCGGCAGGACTCGGCCCTATCAGACCCCGTCAATGGTGCTGACATCTCTTTGAGGCGTGCGTGGAACACAACGCGCCGTCGACCCGGACCTGGCCCTTACCGGACGGCGAGGTACCCATTGCTCGCCGTCCGCAGGCCCGCGTCTACGGTGGCCGGGAATCAGAGAACACGAAGAATACGAATACGGGAATACGAGAAGCAAAACTTTTACTGTACCGAGCCACTACTCTGAGGCGAAAATTAAACTGAAAGAATGGTTGCTGGGTCGGACTTATGAGAAAACTGAAGGTTTACTTGTAGCACAAGCTAATACCTGCACACTCTCTGATTAAATACATACCCTCACTCACACTCACACTGCACACTAACTCGCCTTAACTGTTTTGTATGTGTAATCTATTGGTTTCTTTGTACTCACATTTCCGTGAATTTTGTATGTTACGAAACGACACGTTAAATTATTAAATTAGTATAGAATTTGGGTCACCAAGATACTGGCTGTCCTTAGTTTGGGACCCGTTGTTAAATCTGTCAAAAGTTTTCTTTTAGTTGTTACTTGTTTGGTTAAGAACTGTATGTTAGTTAATTAAATGAATTTGATTCGATTCTACTTATGTTTATTATATTCTAAATTATATTAATTAGATGACTCATAATCGTTATTGGCGAAATATGTACGTAAAATAGCAGCTTTGATTCCTCAAACACTAATGCACAAATATGTTGACTTTACATTACGCCAATTTCAATAGCCCCAATTCATTTTCCCTCCATCCAAAATTTACATCTCCGGGAAACAAGCCAATGGAGCTATTTATTTCAAGATTCCCATTCAAAACGTACCCTTGCATACCTACCTATATAAAGGCAATCGCGAATATAGACAGCTCGGGTAAAAATATTCCAGTTTAAAATAACATTATGCTCGTTTCTCCCACTCCAAAGGTTATGGAATGCATTCAATTCTGGAATACATTAGTATAAGGTATTCAGCCGACATATTCAATGGAAATAATTTGCATTTCGCTTCCCAATATGTCGGTCACATTGCTTCAATGAAAATGTGCTGAACAAATATTTATCTTGATGGCTTTGCAGTAAAGTTGGAACTTAGAATCTCATTAATGTCGTTTGTCAAAGGTAATATTATATTCGGTAATATTAAACAAATTAAAAGAGTATAAAAAATATTTTCATAAATATTTATTATTTCAGTGAGTTTTGCATATAACACGATTTAATTATAATATTTAGAACTGAATCCACTTGTACATGTATAAATGTGTATAAATATGTATAAATAATGGCTAACAAGCTGTACATTAGTACAGATATTATATTTGTTGTTTCTTTATCGTACAAAAAATGTATATTGCATTGTGACGTTGTTAAAATTTGAAAACCCAATAATAACAGATTTAAGTTTACGATTTTTGAGTGTATTCTCAGCCTCCTATTATTTAACTGACAAGTCCTTGTCATCAATTTTATAACTTCATCATAATTATATTCTTTAATTTTATTGTCATCACAAATCAAAACAAATGGTCATCCCTAATTCCTACTTGCACATTGGAGAAACAAACCAATGAAAAGTATTTACCTGGTACCGTGACTTGTAGATCCGCATCGCGTTGTCTCCCAAGAAATATATTGTGCAAATATTTGTTCTGCATCTACCGAAATGACGTCAGAACTCTTTGAAAGGGGGTGTAATAAATTTTGTAAACATGGTGGGCATGTTCTGTTTTGGTTCTTCATCTTGGATGTCAAAAGAGCAGTAAATCAAATTAGCTATGAAAAAGGATAATGTAATAATGGTGTATGCTGCAGAATGTTTCAAGGAGTTCAAATAGTTGAATTATGATCTTATATTTTTGATTTTATATAGAGCTAAGCATCAAGAACAACAACAGCATTGAATAAGATGATTTTCATCATCAGTCTCTTGCCCTTATCCAATTTATTTGGGGTTGGCGTAACATGTATAATGTATGAAACACTGAAATAGAACATGTGTATATAATACGATGTATCAATAAAATCATACTGTAACGGTGACCGACCTGGGAGCTTACGCTCGCATGTTATGAGGTCATCCATATAAACTCTTGTGGTTACTTTTAATAAAATGTCTAAGATGTATGAACATTTTATACAAGAAGCATTATTTACATTCCATTTTAATATCTGAGCAATATTTCACAAAGTTTAAAAGGGAATTTGAGATAAGTTTTCGAAATTAATTTGAATACCAGCATTTGATGGTAGCACAACGACTGCTCATAACCATAAAGTTAAACAATTTGTTATTTAAGTGACAGATAACGAAAGATAATGAACGTTAGCGACAGTCTGGAATTAAATTGCTTAGCATTTGCCTTAAGTTTCAAGTAATAGACCCAATATAGGAATAGGTCCTTCCCGAGGGGGATCTGGCTATACAGAAAAACACGTTTGAATATTACTGTAATTAAGCATTGTGTAAGAAAAATTTATGAAACCTTACTGGGCAACTTAGAAATAAATGCTTCAACAAATATTTTGTACAACGTTCAAACATGTTCCAAGAAACATACGAATAGAAATTTACATTGAACAAGAATTCGATGAATCAAAATTTTATAATATGTCATTCGACAGCAAAATTCTATATTGTGTGAAATAGTTCCCACAATATAGTTTCTAATAAAACCGTTACCTAATTTCTTAGACGTGCACATTTCAGCTATATAATACAATAACATTTAGAGTATCGTTTAAAACTTTTACGTTCATAAAGTGCATGAAGAGATGGAAGTTCTTAACTCTGGCGGATAAAAGATAGCTTATTTCGTCGGCACAATTTACAAAAGGTGTATTATCCTCTTTATTTTATGAAAACTAAAAGTTAGAATAGCGGCATTGTTCGTTTTGTTACTATCTTCGGTATTTTAATACTTAAAAAGGAATTCTTTGTTCTGTTATTGTTTTGGATTTTGCATTTCGCAATTTTAGTGAGCTTGGCATAACAATGTTTCATCACTAGATACAGACAGTGACTGAATTTTTTCAAAACTATTTTCTTTAACAATTCGCCATGTTATTTTGTAACGATAATGGTCGTCTCTTAACAAGTCAAAAGCGCCTTCGTTAAAATTGGAGTGCGTGATATTTCACTTCTCGCTATCAAATGACTTGTCTTGTCTTGTTTTGTCTTTTCTGCATGTATGTTATGTATTTTGTCGCATTGCATTTCAACTTCCATCCTTATCTAGAAAATATACAAAAGCTTAGATAGATTGTATTGTTGCTCGCAGTGAATGTTGGTTGTTTTATAGATAGTATCAGTTGCGAGATCACATGCTAGTTGCAAATGTCAACTGAAGGAAATCGTATCGCTTTAGAGCCATGCAACTGTGTTTGTTTCGAAGCTAGTAAATGTTTTTCTTTCTTTCATACTAATTGTTATCTAGGATAAATAAAATTCTATTGCTGTATTATGCTGTTGTATTTTGATTGTGTTGTATTTCCATGCAATTCACTAACAAGATTATACACTTGCCGCATTTGAAGGATATAAAATTATACTCAATTTTATTGCCTCTGTATATTCTTGAGTCTTATAAGGTAAACGGAACTCAGAGATATAAAAAGCAAACAAACGTGCCGAACACGATGATATGAACACCGAAGAAAATTATTGAAGAAATGAGAAAACAGATAACGATATAAATATTAAAGTATGCAGAAATATTTCTAAAATAAAAATAATTATATATTAATTATATAAAATATCGCTGTGGATGAAATGACGTTGGACTTAAAAAATGAAGCAATTTTCAAACAAGAAACGCTGAAGTTTAGGAAATAAAATAGAATATAAAATTACACACTTAATGTTTTTATGACGATAGATAGTACAAACCAGAAGCGGCTACAGCTTTTTATCATAGCCCGTAAGTTGTAAATATTAACGGTGGAGAAACGTAGTCTGTAGCGATCGTAAACGATGGGTTAGCAACCCTTTCACTACAAAGAAGTATACACCACAATCTAAAATTGTGCGTAGAATATCTAATAAGACTAAGTAGTAGGTAACGAGTCAATTTAATTTATACGTTCTTTATAACGTGATCAAGAATTCAAACTAGTGCCATCATTATCATAATCATTATTGTTATGGGACCATAAACGTGAATCGCTGGGCATGGCCTCAATCAATAACCACTGCAATTAACGATTTTGGTTGGATATTGGTATAATTAATGCGCATGACCGCATACGATAATATCATTGAATTGCAATCAATTTATTTGCAGTTCTGCAATGCTTCTCATTTATTGTATTTCAGTCATCATTCTCGGTTTAAGCCTCTTCAATGGCTGTAACAATAAACTTTTCACTATAAAATATACCGAATCTATACAAATTCCATCCCAATCATTATCCTTTTCCCATTCCATTCATTATTACATTCCTAGACTCCCAACTCCCATATTTGGTCCGAATCTTTTATCAATATCCACCAAAGCACAATCCGGTCTGACGTTAATAATTTCTTCACAAATACTTCGCTCACAATCTTACTCGTCTCACGTGACTATTGTTACTAGCGAACAAAAGACTATCGTAACAAAACTATCCAGATGAAAGAGGAGACAAACCATTGCAAACTGTGATTAAAATGTTCGAGTAAAACTTGAGCTCCCGTTTCGTTGTTATGGACGGTTATTCATGCAAAATGGTCCTTTTTAGTAACAATGGATGGTTTATTTTAGAACGTTACGGAATTATAAGTTGGTGCTGTCTTTTTAATTCAAAATTGTGGCTTTGTAAATATGTTACTATATACTACCGTACCTACCTACTTTTTGTGAAATATTTAAGATTTTGGCGAGTTTTGTGTAAGACGAACATAAGTAGGTACGGTACATATTGCCCCATTATGTTTTATGTCAGAATGCGAAAATAAAGTAATGGTACATCTGATACTCATGTATCCGCTTTTAAATTAAATACTTTGTAACATAAAACCTGAATTGCTCCAACTATTTCTCAAAGGGTTCGCGCACAGAAATTCTTTTAAAATTGTCTCTTTAATTCAATTTCAAATTATCGTGCACTCTTTCAACATGCCGCGAATGCACTTTCCGAATAAACTGCATGAAAATATGAAGTTAAACATTTTCTTTTGAAACGTAATAAAATTTTATTGCATTTTCGTCTGGCATACCGACAAAATTTCGTGAAATCAAACAGTAATTGAATGCGATTCTAAAGATTTGTATTCACTAAAGGACATTTACTAAATAACGATAATTTACATATTTTACCTCTATTGTTTGATAATTCCTATTGTATCGTATCTCTGATTTGTGTCTTCGCTATTATTCGAGTTTGATTGTATCGGGGACTTTAAATCATTCATGTCTGAATTCGTTAATCTGATCGAGGCCTAGGTTTGGTTCTATGCCTTCTACGTGAACTATTTCACTAATATTGTTCTAGTAAAACGTTGGGTATTTCATGAATAGTATATTTTTCGAAGCAATATAGTCTATGGTAAAGTAAAAGAAGAATAGCATCTAAGAAAACCATTTGTGGCTATTAATTTTCACAGAACAGCGTGACTGTACTTTTAATAATGGCAACTATCGACAATTTCTTCGGAACAAAAATTCAGATTAAAAAAAAAGGATCAAGTTAGAGTTTCAGCAGCAGCAAACATCAAAATACCAAAAACATTCCATATCAAACGTCAATAAAACAATACCGGAACCATTCTGGCTTATGGCGCTAAATTTCTGATTACGCCACACACACTTCCGAAAACTAAAATCCATTTTTCTATATACAAAACCATAATAATATAAAGGTTTCCAGAGTGAAAATGCGGTGACTAGAGCGGTAGCGGGTGTGGTGGCAGACGCGATTAGGTGGCCACTGTGCGTCGCGCGTAGTTGTAACGGGCAGTAAAAGCTAGTATAGCTATCGACTGTCTATTGTTTAATCCTGATAAATGATGTTTAATTCTGTAACTAGGTTTATAAAACACACACTACACACTTACACTTTACACTTTTAAACCTCAATAATATTTTGAAAACTACATGTGGTCGGTGTTTCTTATTCTGATCCTGAGAAGAAAACACGGAAACAAACTCAAAGGTCACAGTCTCTTTTTAAGTCCAGGCATTATCTAGGTCAGATCATGTGTTTATGTGCGTCACTTCTGAAACGGTCTTTTGAGGAAAGATCCACAAATATTTGGGATTTCCTGTAGGAACAAAAGCGCAAAACAAAAGACAATCGCTTTCTAGCTAACTCACTCAGTCCCGTTACGCTAGGCGCTCACCATAGTTCCTTCACTAACAAACGGGGGTTTGATACTGCATAATAATATTATATTTTTCGCCACGCCTTACCACCCGCGCAAGCTCCTCTTCTTGGACATGGCCCTAGAGGTTTGTATCTGGCCAACTACGCGTAAGGACCGAGGCGGCTTACATTTTGGGTGCAATGAACCGATGTTGAGGTGCATTGCGCGGAAAATGATTTATGACCTTTTGTGAATTCGTGATTGGTTTCACCGAGTAATCCCGAAGATCAAATTTTGAAAGATGAAGCGAAGCTAGCTTGTTTTGTGTTTGAACAATGGTCGAATAGCAAACTAGAAGAAAGAAGAGATGTAGTAAAATTACAACAGGGATCGCCAATTTATAGGTACAGTCGATTCCAAGATATTAGACTACTTTAGAAAACTAAATTCATGACTTTATTTTATAAGTAATTTATAATTAAAATCAGCACCATTAGGTCTGACATATTATACTTATGATCATTTTCTTGCCGTTATCTCAATTTATTGAGGGTAGGCGCAATATTCTTCTCCCATACTCCTGTATTAACTAATTGTCATCTCGGTAGTCACCCTCTTTCTAGCCATATCATTTGTCGCACATTTCATCCCTCATTTCTTTGGTCTTACTCTACTATAACCATCCATATTTTACCAACTATATTTTGTCAATTTTGACAACTGAGAAAAATAGTTTAGTGTCGTGCTTACAGAAGAGTTCAGTCAACCGTGACTATTGATGTGTAGTGTTGAACTTTAAACCCTATTGTACGCGAAACTTCGATCAACGATAAAACATTTAGTATTGATACAGTTGGCTCTACTATGGACAATTTGAAAATAGAACTAAATGAAAATAGTAGGAGCTCTAATGAAATTCTGTGTGAGTCAGTTAAGTTTTGAAACTAATCATTTCAATTTAGCAATGCTAGTTGTAAATTAATAAAATAATATACATTAAATTTCTCGTTATTTTGATTAGCAATGAGGTTGATAACTAATTACAAATATGTGATAGGTAACGTTATTTCAATCAGCGTTGCATTATATTTTAAGTATTATTAGTTATGCTGTTGAGCGGGAACTGATTACAACATTAGTAAATTCTCAATATATTATTTCTATGATAAATGAAAACTGAAATCTGCTGAATGCGAGTAGCACAGAACTGGTCGATGAGGCGACGGTTGGGGGACCAGCAGTGGACTTATTTTGGTTGAAAGGATGATGTGAATAAATACATACATAAACTCACGCCTTCTTCCCATGGGGGTAGGTAGAAACTACAAAACGCCATCTGCTACGATTCTTACATACTCTTTTTGCCTCGTTTACGTTCTTACATCTGCTCATACACGCACGCTGGTTGCGAATACTACGCACCTGACCTTTCTGAAGAACATCACCAATAAGGTCACTATATGTCCTCCTAGGGCGACCCCTCCCGGCGTTTCCACTCACATCTGCCTTAGTCGTCGTAACCTTTTATTAGTCGCCTTTCATTCATCCTTTCAACATGACCAAACCATCTAAGTATACTCTTTTCAATTTGTGTCACTACATCTTCTTTTAAACCGCACCGTTGTCTTACCAAAACATTCGTCAGTCTATCATTCATAGCGTTAGCCTTTTGAGTGAATGTGATGCATATTTTCCCCCAACTTGTTCTTTTTGTGTTTGTGTGTTTTTCTCTGCGTCATGTTTACCGCAAACAAACGTATTTTCTTTCTTTATTTTTTTTCTTCTATGAAAACTGAACTGATAATTCGATACAAGTTTGTGAAATCGATGTAATAGCTTATGTTGGCCGAGAAAAGCGAAAATATAAGTGTCACTCAAAACTTTACTAGGTTTATTTCGTTATCCATAAAAGCTTAGCACAGAAAGATCTCCAATTGCTATTACTAACATCAAGTAAAATTACGTTAAGGTCTTGAAAAATAAATAAAATCCACCAACACAATTGGCCAAACTTCATTGCCCGTATAAAGATCTCTGCAATCAAATACCGATCTTAAATTATATCAGAACGTTACGAAAAAAGGCTTTTGTCAATAGGATTACGTAAGCAATAAAGGGGAAATTGGGTCAAAACCGGGACGTACGTGTGTTGAGTACTAAACATCATGCTTTTAGTCACTTCTCTAACCACACATAAGGATGACAAAGCATTTGCACAAATGCAAGCGGAATCATAAACAAAGGAAATTAGAACCTATGAACGGGCCTAGAAAGACGGACGTAGTGGCTACTGAAGATATTTTTTATTGAAGGAATTGCGTAGGAGATAGTTTGTTGTGATATTTTCTTGTTACGTCTAATTTTTCTTCCTCACAAAGAAAGTGGAGCTTCCTATGAAATAATATTGCATGTTGAGAAAAACACTTTAATTACAATACTAACTACTTATATACCTACGTGTCGGAAATACGTTAAATCAATCGTTTAACTTTGATTAATCGGGAAGCCAGCGCCACCAGGTGGCGCTCGACAGAGTCTATAACATCACGCTTGACCAGAGTTAAATCAGAGTTATTTGTTGGCGGTTAAGTAGTGAACAAGTTTAGAAACTATCGCGCGTTCCGTATAGTTGTGACGTGTACAATACAGTGTGTGATTCGCTAGTGTGATTAATTTGATCGTAAATTATAATTTGATTTGAACTGCAAACGGTTTTTCTATTGCGCAATAACCAACACTACCCATAGTACGCCCACAGTAGTAAAATATGGCTGATGATAACGAGAGAGACGTACCTCCTCCGTCATACATATATTTTAGTAAAAGAAAGTTGTCGGACTCAGTATAAAAAACATTTTTCTGTATCTATTTCTAAAAAAATACCAGGTAAAATGCAATAATAAATTCCCACAAGGATCCAACATGAAACTATGGTTGTGATGAATTGCCCGCTCACCAAGAGGCCACCACGTAAAAGTGTTATTTCACTGCAAATTCTAAGAAGTGCCCCACTTTAATCTAGAAATGGAGGGAAATAGAGCACATCGACCACTTACTTTCTTGTGCAATTTGTTAATGTCAAATAAGGTAAAGTTGCTGTGCTTTTTGAAAAAGCAAGAGTATTTCGTGAGTTGCCCCTTGTGTAATTTTGAATTCTATGTGATTGTGCTTGGATTGAGAGAAAAAAGAGTATCTGGTCATGAAAGAAGTTAGAGGAAAAGCTGTATAGGTAGGTGCAGTCAAGTCTTTTATATAACGTGGAGATGACAATACGACAATAATTAATGAAAACACTGAACACAGTAATGCATAAAAGTATTTTGGAACTATTATTAACCATTAGTGGCTCTGTGAGCTATAGACCTCGCGAGTCTGTCTTTACATAGCTTAAAACTGAATAAATGTTCACCGCGCACCTTAAAACAAAATCTTTAAAATAAAAAGCGCGAAATGGCGGAAATACGTTTTTTTTACGGATTCAAACCCCACATTTACGCCATTTTGAAAAATTTCAAAAACTTAATTGACAAAAAAAACCATATAATTATCGAACCTGCTCACAAAAATTTAACGAGAATCGGTTGAGAAATGCGGTCTGTAGGAGAAAACAGTCATTCGCCGGGTATCCGGACATACGAAAGCATTTTTGCCCAAGCTGAAACGGAGACGCTTCGCGCTCGCTCGGTCAATAATCTTAACATCGAAATTAAAGAAGTGATTTTTTCAAACTAACTAACTAGACTCCATTTGAAATAAGATTAAAAATTTAAATAAACCTTTTTTACATTCCGTTCAACCGATTTTGACTTCTATTCCGTAGGCATAAGGATGGCATTAAAAGCAAAAACGTGGTTACAATACCAACTGTTTACTGCAGCTGCCATTTGTCATGCCACCAACGCAATATAAGTCAAAATCGGTTGAACGGACTGTAAAGAAGGCTTATTTAAATTTCTAATCTTATTTCAAATGGAGTATAGTAGTGATGGGCTGACTATGGGTGTTGCCAATCTTTGACATGCTATAGTGGCTAAAGTATTGGATATAATATTTAGTTGAATTTTTATATGCAGACTGAGAATGTCATTAGGTATACGAAGTTTAATTTACTGTCGTATCGTCGTCTCCACGACGATACGACAGTAACGTAACGATTTTTTTAAACTATTCAAAGTAGTTGTTGAAAATCAGGTAAGCTACCCATTACGTTTGATCCATTATTTACGGGACATCCTTTACAAAGGCGCTGTCTTTGTCAAAATGTCATGGACACGGCGCACGGTTAGTTATACGAACTATACGTTCCGTACCATCGTACCATATTATTTCTTAATATAACATCATGCCTGTTATCCCCGAAGGGTTAGGCAGAGATGTACCCACATAAGTAGGTATACCCACATTTAGCCAGTTATATTTCAGTCCCATGTAATAGGGGGCGAGCCTATTGCCATCAACCAGGCACAAATCCAGACTCTGCAGAGAAATTCCCGATGGATAAACCCATTAACAATCTGCCCGACCCGGGAATCGAACCCAGGACCTCATGTTCAGTAGTAGGGCTTGCGACCACTAGATCAATAAGGCAATATTTTTTCTTACATGATAATCCTAGATGGAACATTGCATCACCAAGTAACAGACATTCAATATTTACATTCGATCTACAAAGACTTCCTAGCGACCAAGTTTAAGCCATTTCTTACTGTAAGAGCTAGGAATGGAATCGACAAAGAAAATATTACTTTTCCTTCCAAAGGGCTTCCTGACTGAGTTACTTTTTTTTTTTGTTCTACTTTCGTCGAACGATTGACGATATAAGCGACGACTGGGTACAGTCAGCCTCAGAAAGAGATTAAATACATGATTATTATTTTAATATTGTGAATGTGAAGACTATGTAGGTCATTGTTGCATTTTTTTCCCCTCTCAGCTAGTTTTAATCATGGTCTGGCAGTTTGAGTAATTTTTGTAGCCTACCCAAATGTCCGTTCTTTGGTATTGTTCGTCGAATCGTTGAGCTCCTTAAGTTCGGAGTTGGGCTGCACGATTACTGACAAATGCGTGCACTGACTGGACAGGTCCACTCAATCTGTGTGGTTTTTCTTCAAAATACCATTTCAGACACAAATCTACATGGTCTTCACATAATCTGACCAAGATTATGTCTGGACTTTAAAAGAGACTGTGACCTATGAGTTTGTTTCGGCCTTTCTTCTCAGAGTAGTCAGATAGGAAACGCCGACCTCATCTAGTTTTTAAAATATGATTGACGTGTAAAAGTGTAAACACTTTTACACGTCAATCATATTTTTAAAACCATATTACGAATTGGGTACATAATTGTAGCTGCGCGTTAATATAATATTACGGAACACAGATTGTAGACAATCGAATGAATTCTTGTCGATGTTTATATGATTTGAGACCAGCTATACCATCAATGGACATTACCTACGGTTTCCTTCCAAAAAAATATGACCGTATCTAGCCTCAGGAGACCCGGTATCCAATGTTGTAATGCGATGCCGTATACCAGGATAAAATTGGGAAAAATAAGCAAAATGAAAATGGCTATGGACGTGTAGGCAGATTATTACCTCTGTTTCAGGTGTCTCAGAAAATGTTGACCTTTGGGCCGAGATAAGCTTGTGATTTAAAGGTTACAAGAGTGAAGATTCTTTGAGAATGTAAAGATCTTACACACCGTTGCAAGTTTTTTTTTTTTTTTAGTAAAGTATATTTGATTTGATAGGAGTCATTCTAGGGGTATCGTGTTACCCAATCAGTAACTGGCTTCTGGAGGTCAGTTAGGTTTTCGCTCCACGTAAAATACTGGGAGGCAGCTGCATCCGGTCAGACTGGTAGCTGACTCGAACATAGATGGGGAAGGGCTAGGAAGATTGATTTTGACATAGATGGGGAAAGGCTAGGAAAGTTGATTTTGATATTTGAATTAGTAGGCCGTATTCCAATAATTTGAGTTCCTACGATATCGTTTGTAGCCAGTTAAACATAGGTTTATTTTAAGGGGACTACGAATACATGACCTAAAGGCAAAATTATAATGCCTAAAAATATATGATCCACTGCAGTAACCAAAAATAGAAAAATATATGATATTCATCTGGATATATTCTAGGTAGATAGTGTGTTGAAAACATGATACAATTAACTTGATATGATAGAAAAAAATCACGAAGATACCTCTAAAAAAATGTTTTAACGATTAAAAACCATACTAATATAAATGCAAACATTCAGATTTTTTATCAGATTATTCTACAAGTAACATACTAACGTAATAGTGTTTTAATTTTTTAGTCCAATGAATAGATTTTTTCTAAATCCCTAATTGCTTCATATTTTGCAATAAATTACCAGCGTTGTGTCATCACGCGTCTCTTTCTTTTCTATGCAATCCGACAGTGACCGCGCTTTAGCTCTTGTAAGCCTCTTATGATCAAAAGGCTCGCAGTTTTTTTTTAAGGCTAGCATAAGATTTTAGTCTTAGAAATGATAATTTCGTATCGATCCATCATCTTTATTATTGTACAGTCGCCAGCAGATCAAGTTACCACAAACTGTCAGATTTTCTCATTCGATTTTAAACATAACTGTCAACACTTTAAAATTGTTTGGAGAAATTTGACAGTTTCGTGTAGCTTGACCTGCTGGCGACTGTACCACTCATATCGAGGTTTTCTCTTCAACACTGGCTGCATGGTCATTTGAAAAATAGACATTTGAAGTTCAAGTATCTATTTTTCATAATGGTTGCAATTTGGTAATGTAGGGGCAGCAAAGGGCCCTTTGGCATTCAGCTTATAGTATAAATGTTTTTTAATCAAATATTATGTAGTTGCGGTGTGTAGGTACATACAACTAGGAAGGAACTGTTAGAGGTGCATTTATTATTGTATCAAAATTTTCAATAATATTTTTAGGAAAGCAATATGGGAATTATTTGAGGTTCGATTACATGCCTTTTTAAATTGACCGATGAACATTTGTTCTTTCTTTTATATTATGTCTCTTATTTTCTCATTTAATTTATTTTTCTTTTTTAAGACAAACGTTTTAACTATTCCACTACAACGCCGTTTTCATTATGCATGAATGGGAAATACAATATTCATATGAAAACAATAATCAAGTGATTTCTTTTATAGCATTTTCTTTTGTGATGATATATTTTTTCTTGCTAATAAAAATGGGTATTTTCTCCAACATTGAACAAATATTTCATCGCTTTTGTTATATTTCTCGTTATTATATCTAAAGGTTTTATTTTAATTTGTTATAACGCATTTTCAGTTAATTTGTATTATAATAAAATAAAAAAAAGGGGCTGTGCTTAGTACCACACGATACAACTCAAAACTTACGACTGGAGCCTAGTATACCTGATTCAGCGTCACCGACCCGAGCGTGACTATTCCGTTTCGTTCCCTGTTCAGACATAGCGCAAAGAGAGCATAAAGAAGTTTTCACTTTAAAAAAAAATGCGGGGCAGTCTTTGGGGACTGCCGATAGAAGTGAAAACTAAGTAACTTGTGAATTGTATCGTCGAAGCGTGCGGTGACGATGACGCGTGTTTCACGTTTTTTGTTCACCCAAAAAGTACACACAAAAGTTCACATATATACACAGTAAACATATTATGTATACTGTGTATATGTGTGTCGTCTCCGCACACTTTCTATGAGATGTATACATAGCTCATGGAAAGCGTGCGGTGACGATGACGCGAGTTCCATGATTTTTGTTCACCCAAAAAGTGCTCAACGCGCCTAATGATGAACTTCAAAAAACTGATTATAAAAGGTTTAATTCGCGAGTCCTTTTAATTTTACATGGGGATTAATCCATGGATATAATTTAACTTTTATTCACAGGATGGCATGGAAAGAGAAAATAAAAACCAAAAGTTATATTCGAAGCAATTATCCTGCCTTTTGCGTCAGGGCTTAGATCGTTTTAGCCTTACTTATGTACAAAAAGCACACAATGTTTTAGTTATTTGACGGTACTGTGTACGTATTCCGGTTAAACAGTGAGATATTATCGCAACGGCTGTTTCGTGTTGTTTTTGCTTGAAAAAAAAAAAATTGTATTGTTCATCCCGGATTTTCGTGACATTTTTTACATTGCGGGGGATCGTGTTGAGTGGAAAAAGGAAAGAGAAGCTTTTGTCCTGCAGCGGGACAAGAAAGTAAGTATTTTTTACCTTATTATAGTTTTTCCTTTAACTATTCCTAATGGTTTAAAAAAAAAACTGGCACGTACAAAACCTATAGGTACATAGTCAAATTTTAGCCTAGCGAAACTCCCCAGACGCGAAAGGCATCGATATCTAATGACGATAAAAATACAAGACTTTCTAACTTCATAGTCAGCTGTAGTAACTTGAAATAAAATCATCGTTTTTTTTTGTCTTTAAATAGCGTTACCTGTCGCGTCTGCGGAGTTTCGCTGGGCTAATTTAATTTGACCTAATTTAAAATTACGAACAGTGATGAAGTAATTTAGGTTTAAGATGGACTCACCTTGCACTGGCGTATAGATGTTCATATAAAGACAGTCTTCACTCTGATTCTTGAGCCGAGGCAGCAATCTCCTCAAATACTCCAGCCTCCCTTTGGGCATCCTCTCCAAAGCTAAGGTCTCGTTTGAGATGTCTGGCAATCTTTGAGGACACACTGGCCCCATTTGGTCCACAGTCTTCACGTCATCCCACGGGGCTGGCGCTCGAGTTGGCGCAAACCTAGAGACAAACATTGGATCAAATATTGGTTCACATTTTTATTCCACAGTTTGCATTGGTTTATTCAAAACAAGTTTCTGTTGAAAAGTTATTGAATTTATTATTTATTTAAATAAGTACCTACAGCTTTATTTGATTATTTTCAAGAGAACAAAAGCGTTCAATTATCGTAAATATGAAAAGTTTTGAGTTAATTATGTACATAAATTTATACGCCACAACGCCGGATTCATAATTACTCAATTCATAAAATTATATTGTCCCCAAAGTTCCACATAATATAGGATGTTGCTCTATTGGATGTAATACTAACTAATAATTATCAAACGAACAATTTATTTACCACGTTGATGTTTTATTTACACCACCTACGCATTTTATAAGCTTAAAACCATAAGGAAAAGTGAGGGAATGTAATCTGATTATATTTTGTAAAAAAAACTTTTTTCTTTCTTTTCTTTCTTTATTTCTTTCTTTTCTTTGTCTGATGATTTTAAAACAGAAAGTTGTAAGTACAAGTACAATCAACCACACGGGAGGTTGAAAAATCGCCATTACTGACTGCTACGACACAGACGCGCTGTCAAAGTTAAATTGTTACCATGGACATGCGGTTGCGTCGTTGATCCAGTGGCAGTGGCCGCAAGCGCTATTGCGAGGTCCTGGGTTCGATTTCCAGGTCGGGTAAAATGATAGTGGGTTTTTTTACCAGGAATTTTGTCAGTAACAGCCCGGAGTCTAGATTTGAGCCCGGTTGATGGCAATAGGCTCGCCCCTTACTACATGGGACTTAGACTTAACTGGCAAAATGAGGACCTCTGCCTAACCCTTCAGGGAATATAGGCGTGATGTATGTTATGTGACATGCGGTTGAATGTACAAAAACCAACTGTAAAACTTAGTACTCGTAAGCATCTTTATAATTCGCATTCAGATTCACATGACATTTTCATATTAAATAAAACATATACAGGATGACTTGTAATTTGACGTCTTTATTCCAAGACGTGATAGTGTGACCTATTTGCAATAATTAAGAACCCCCATAAAGCTTAGGCGAAAATTCATTACATTCGATAAAACCCAACTTTTACATATTTTTGAAAAATTCCCGGAATTGATAATTAAATATCACTTTTCTTTAAACTCTTAAATTGAATGACCTTCATTGCTATTCCATTGGGTGCCTAATACCTCAACAAACCTTTCGAAGCAACCATGTTTTCTATAACATTAAACAGTTAAAAGTTAAAGAAAGAAGCTTATTAAACATATTCAAAAATCTTCTACGTAAATGAACTTTGACACCAGTTTTCTCAAAATTTAAACTATGGCGATAAGCGTATAAATGATATGGAAAATATTTTATTTAGTGACAAATTCTGGAAAATGCATAAAAGTTAGCTTTGCTCAATCCCATGAATTTTCACCTGGGCTGTATGGGGGGGAGGGGGGGTACTTGAAGGAATACGTCAAATTACAAGTCAGCCTGTATAATATGATGATATTAATGAAAATGTCATTAAAATGATAATATCTCACTTCCGATTCGATGTACATAATTGACCTGATACTGAATTCCCAATCATTATTACAAAGAACTGATATGATACTATTATAATATTAATATCATTCTACTGAAACTGTCATACGGTGGCTTTTGTTAATAATGAAGTAGTTGTAATTTGAAGTTGTAACGTTTTTGTTAATGTGAAGTAGTATTAAGTTTTTAAAGGAAATAAACGAGAATTGTTAGAAATTCAACTATATTTGTGTTGTGTATTGTTTGTGTTAGGTAACAGAAATACGGAAAACATAACTCGGATATTTTCTATTATTAATAATAATAAATAATACTAGTAATGATAATAATATTATTGAAAAGAGTATGCTTACATGGTTTCCTCATGTTGAGAGAATGAATGAAGGGGGAATAACAAAAGGTATTTGTTAGTTGTGAAGATCTGAGTGAAAATTCCCGTAGGGGACGTACTAGGAAAACATATAGTGACCTTATTGGTCATGTTCTTCAGAAAGGTCAGGTGCGTAGTACTCGCAACCAGCGTGCGTGTATGACCAGATGTATGAACGTAAACGAGGCAAAAGGAGTATATAAGGATCGTAGCTGGTGGCGCTCTGTAGTTTCTGCCTACCCCCATGGGAAGAAGGCATGAGTTTATGCATGTATGTATGTATAAATAATACTAAAACAATAAAAAAAAATTTTTTAGACAACTTTGGCTCGTAGTGTTACAAAATAAAACTTAAAAAGTATGTTAGTAGGTATAGAAATAAAAGTGGAAAACAATGTTGATTCATCAACCCGCACCTCTGACATGCAGATTGATGAATCAATTGAACACAGCTGCGTCCAACCTATCTGTTATCATTTTCAGGCTGCCGTTGCTACTCCCCCGCACAGTTTTCAAGACTGACGCGGATTTCTTCCACATAATTGCATAGAAATCATCTACTTGAGCATCAGCAAATCAAAATGCCGTTGCTACTCCCTCGCACAGTTTTCAAGACTGACGCGATTTTCTTCCGCATAATTGCATAGAAATGATGTATATAGATTCTATGCAATTATGCTTCAGGTATATTTGCTGATGCTCCAAGAACGCGGGAGTCGTAACTGTGCCCCGAAAATGTTATTGTATTTTAATCTAAGCGCATTATAGGCACCTTTTGTGTACTTAAACCATAGACCATTCGTGTAGAAACTTTGACAGTACACTTTAAATATCGTCAATTTAACGTCTACCGTACAGCGAGCGAATCTTTATGAAAGCATGTTTCGCCGACCTGTCAGTGCCCTCCATTCTCTCTCTACATCTTGGTCATCCTTCAGGGTGTCAGTCACAATATTCCCTAGGTACTTGAACTGAGAAACACGGTTCAACTGTTCTCCTTTTAAAGAAAGAGGTGGCGTACTATTTGGCCTTTTGTTGTAATCAACAAAAATCATAAATGATAAATGATTTTATTTCTGTAAGTAGGTTTGTACAAACACTTTTACACGTCAATCATATTTTTAAACTAGATGAGGTCGGCGTTTCCTATCTGACTACTCTGAGAAGAAAGGCCAAAACAAACTCAGAGGTCACAGTCTCTTTTAAAGTCCAGACATAATCTTGGTCAGATCATGTGAAGACCATGTAGATTGGTATCTGAAATGGTCTTTTGAGGAAAGAACCACACAGATTGAGTGGACCTGTCCAGTCAGTGCACGCATTTGTCAGTAATCGTGCAGCTCAACTCAGGAAGTCAGGACTTAAGGAGCTCAACGATTCGAAGAACAATACCAAAGAAAGGACATTTGGGTAGGCCACATAAATTACTCAATCTGCCAGATCATGATCAAAATTAACTGCGAAAAAAAAGCAATGACCCACATAATCCTCACATTCACAATAATTAAAATAACATAATACTTTACAAGTAAATACTCATGTCATTGTGTATATAAAATTCAACAATGTCAATGTGTATATAAAAAATCGGACATAATGTTTGAGAACCATGTAGATTGGTGTCTGAAATGGTCTTTTGAGGAAAGAACCACACAGATTAAGTGGACCTGTCCAGTCAGTGCACGCATTTGTCAGTAACCGTGCAGCTCAACTCAGAACTTAAGGAGCTCAACGATTCGACGAACAATACCAAAGAAAGGACATTTGGGTAGGCCGCATAAACTACTTAAACTGACATATACTCCCTTTTTGACTGTATCCCGCGTAATGAAACAAAATGAGTATCTATTGTATCTCGCTCGCTATCGCGACCTCGGGACTCAAAGAGTTAAACCGTGCTCGTCAGCTTAAGCTTCACACATATCCAATAGTTTTCTCAACCCACCGATTGATGGACTCAGCAGCACCATCTCGTCTGCATAACTTATATTGTTAACACTTAATGTTTGATAGACAAAATGGTATAGAAAAGATCAGAAAAACTGGGGATAGGCTAAAAATAAACTTAAAGGCTAACAAGAATAATAATGTGAGTTTTGTCATTCAACGAAACACTGAATGTTCTGTTCAACCATAACGCAATTTATTCCTTGCCTATTAATGATGTTAAAAGCTACATTTACCATCACAAAGCAAAAACTGCAGCACGTTTTTGTTTTGAAAGTTATTTTAAAAGTCTCAGCACAGTATCACTTCGTTAATGAGTTTTGTGTTTCGACTTTGTCCCCGAAAGCTGCAGCTGAAAGAAGGAGCTGTTTCCTCAAATTAATTTCCACTAATTGGACGTTCAGAGTGTAATTTGAAATGGCTGTATTTAATAAAGTACGTTTTCAACAGAAATACCTGGAATAACGTACCTATTACATCTGTCTAGGTTTTTTCCAACTATGTTGGCGTCAGCTTCCAGTCCAACTGGATGGAGCTGGATACCAGTATTTAAAATGGAGCGACTGCCTACCTAACCTCCACAACCCAGTTGCTGGGTAACATAATACCCCTTGGCAAGACTGGTATTCAGACGTTCGGGCTTCTGACTACCCGTAACGACTGTCAAAGATATACAAATGACAGCCGGGACCAACTACTTAACGTACTTTCCGAGAGGCATGGTTTCGTTATGTTATGGATGGTCACTCATGCAAGAACCGACCGAGGCAAGTTTAACTTAACCTTTGATCGACCCGTGCGGCTGTTATGATTTAGCCACGAGCCCCTGGGAAAACGTAGTACATGATATAATGAAGCAAGCAGCTAAAATAATGTTAAGAGATGTTAGAAAAACCCACGTTTTTCGTCTATTTGGTTTAAACATTTTTGTTGCTCATTAATAATGATTCGTAAATGTTCCTTTTGGGGAAAACGTTCGCTCATTTTTATTATACCAACATTAAAGTTTGCTTTTGCTGTTAATTTGCCTTTACCTTGCCTAAGGCTCGGGTTTTGTGTAACTGAGTTAATACCTGATAAAATAATTTTACCTACTAGGACTACAAAATTATAGCTTATGCTTTATGTATATTAATTTATCTTTATTACTTATCAAAAATACATATTATAACAATAAAGACTACGTTGAAGACAAGGAAGTTTGGCAATAATTCCTTCTGCACATGTGGCTTCCCTGGTACCACGTTAACGGCATCACGAAGTAGATGTCTATTAACTGTTCCCAAATTACGAAGTTTATAGTTTCTTTTTATTTACTTCTTTGACATAATCTCATTATTTGACATTATATGCCTCAGATTCTTATTTCAACTCCTTATTTATGGCTTTTGTGGATAGGATTTTCATTCAGGTTTGTTACAGTTGTAATGGCAATCATGTCATTTGGTCTAAATAGGCTTTTATTTTTATATAGATTCTTCTATATTTTGTGAATGTGAGAACGTTGTAGGCCGAACTTGTAGACTGTAGATTTGTGGACCTTTTTATATTTTGTTAAGTACCTGTTAGTTGTTGACAGGCCTACACTGTCCTCCCATATCTATCAACACTGTAATTAGAAACATTGTAAAAGCCCCTTATTTTTAAAAGAGTAACCGTGGAGTTTCTTGCTGGCTCTTCTCTATAGGAAACAACCAATTGGAACCGTGCACCTAGCTTCTGACGTCAAAGTCAAATCGTTTATTTCAAATAGGCACATAAAAAGGCACTTTTGAACGTCAAAATTTACAAAAAATAGAATTGATTCTAGTTGCCCCTTCCAAAAGGTAGTTTCGTATGGAGAAGAATGGGCAAGAAACTCCACCGTTACTCTTTTAAAAATGTTTTACTATATTAGGTATACATTAATTATATGTGAAGACCTAGAATAAAATTACTATACCACAATAGGTAAAAATAATTAAATATAACGCATGACAGGAAAATTAATTATGAGATAGATACATGGTGCTCACAAGAAAGACCAGTAAATAAGAGAGGCCTCACTAAAGAGGTGGCGAGTTTGTTTGCAGGGGTAATCTTTGGAACTACAGATCCGATTCCGATAATTACGGAAGAAAGAAAGAAAATTACGTTTAAAGCACACGTTGTTTTTTAAAGCTACATTATCCCTAAGTGTCATGGGCTATAAGAATTTTGTATTAGAAAGTCAGCTTTACACGAGAGCTAGTAATATACAGAGTTATTGGTATTATGTCGGCAATCCATTAAGGCGGTGTAGGAGAGGTGCCTATTTGAAATAAATGATTTGATTTTGATTTTATAATATTATAGTGTAGAATTCTGTCACTTATTCATTCACAGTAGATACTAAAATTGTTACAAACAAGTTAAAAACTCCTATCTTTGTACACATGACATACATTCTAAAGTTACAACACTCAACACAGCGAAATTGCAATAACATTTCTCTACGAGTTGTGATGATAACAAAGCGACACTGTATCTCCAACTACTGTAACTTCAGCTACGACTGAAATAATATTCTAAACTTGTCTCGTTTCAACATAAGAGCTATTACATTCCCAACTCCCACGTCTCCACAAATAAATTGGTTCTAAGAAAACGATCCGTATATTCGACATTTCCACTTTAGCGACACGTCGGAACCTAGCCAGGCATTTAATAAGATGTAGTTGACCGACCATAAAATAGAGGACATACCTGTTTGACCCCGTTGGTGGTGTAGCATAGGGAACCCCGAGGTACGCCTCGACCGGTTTCAAGTATTTGTGTTGATCCATTGGCAATATCACCCCTTGGAGTTTCCCGTATCGAGTTCCGATCACCCTTGTTCTTAGCATAGAATTCCTGCCACCAAAGCCGTTGCAATCTGAGTTTTCTGTCATTAACAAGATGAGCAATATCACTATTTTGAACCTCTCCTGCAGTCCCAATTTTAATGCTAACCGCCTTTTCTGTTCGGTTATCTTTCTGTAATGTATCTTTATGATTTGCGAAACTATTTCTATGTTTACCATATACTGTTTTATTGAATTGCAAATGTGTAGCGGCAGTTTATGGGTGTCCATTTTCTGTGAATATCACCTTTGTACACCCATTTCTTTATTATGTTTCCTTTTTATTTTCTTGTGAATACATTTGATTTGTTGTTATGACATCCTTGGTCAGGGTTTGTTCTGTTGGCACAGCATTACCGCAGCCATTTTGGTATCTGAAACAAAAGACATTGTTGTTATTCGCAGAATTCACCGAATAATTTTCTCTGTTAAGAATACTTACGTTACATAATTATACCAATCCTACTCAGTATTAGAGATTTAATTAAAATGGGATGCGCATTAGTTCTGTATAAACCGACGTTTAAATTTTCAGACGAAACGATTTTAATAGATGAAAATTAAAAGTAAATATTTCCACAGTTAAGCGATGTTCTTTTGTTTCCATATCGATTATTTTAAAGCTTCCCTGAATTTCCAGAAAATAACCTAGCAATATACATACATTTTCCTATATTATCAAGAGTTTAGCCACGTGAATATTATTACTAACTTTTCGTAAAAAAATTCATGACGCTTTTAAAGACTCATACAACAAACAACTCACTGAAATGAACGCCTGTACTTAATTCTAAAGACTTGGCAGAAAATATGAGGACATATTTCTCATAGACTTAATAACACATAACTTAATTATTATTATAGAAATATTCAGACTCGAAGGCGAGTACTTAATGAAGTTCTGTTTTTCTAGCCAAAAAAATATTTTTATAGAGAATACTTAGTTTTATTTAATTTAATTTGTATTCGTTAGTATTTTTTTTGCTGCTGAAAGAATAATGGTAGGACTCCATGTAATTTATAATAACTCGATGTAATAAAACGTTGCTTAAAGTTAAGTAATGATTAGCAACTATTGAACCATTCATTTTTTATGTTTAAACATCTCTTAAGAGGGCGCAAACCGATCCACTAGCGCCACTCCTTTAAAAAAACTTTCATATTGAGACAAGAAGCAACAAAATATGATCTAGAGGAATGTGGCCGCTTTTCTTTAGATCAAAATTTTATTTCTTCGTGTCGCAATATGAAAGTTTATAAAAGGTATTAAAAAATTCTAGACACACTTACCGAGGACGTTTATTGAGCCGTTATTCAAAATTCCTTCTCAGTCACGTGATAATATATTTTAAAAGAGTGGCCCTAGTGGACCGGTGTGCACCCTCTTAACTTTAATCATCTATTATAAATAAACCCCAAAATGCCTACATACTTTCACTAATGAACGCTTCTGAAATTAAACGACACCAAATCTGCTATTATTCTTTTGTGATATTAAGAATTTGCTAGCTAAACACTCGTTAAATATAGTGAGATATTCTCATGTGGGTAGGTACAGATATCTTTAATTAACGTAACATCATGCCCGTAATCCCTGAAGGGTTAGGCAAAGGTGCAGTACATTTCGCCAGTTATGCTTAAGTCCCATGTAATAGGGGGCGAGCCTATTGCCTTTAATTAATACTTATTAGTATAAATTAAAAAAAATGGGAAACCTAAGAACCAACTTCTCTTATATATTTTTTAATATGCTAATAAATATAAAATATAATATAAAAGCTCTTGACATTGACCTCGCATTAATTCTCTGGAACCTATTACAAATAATGAATATTGCGTGTAGGTTGGTCAATTAATAAAAAAACCAGATAACCATACAAATTTAAAGGTAATTAGTTTACCAACATCAAAAAGAGGCTGATTAAATTCCTCGGCACGAGTCATAACGAGTAAAAAATACCAAGTGCGTGTGGTCGTTATACAGGATGATGATATTTGACCGTTTTCATTCGCGGGGAGTCGGATAACCTCTGCCCCTACGTCTCGTTAATATGAATTAATAATACCGTCCGGGCACAGCGTACCTTTCAACTATAGGTATGGTCGATCTCGTAAGTGCTTTACCAGATTTGGCATTAAAAAAAAACTGCTAACACTTTTTTCAACAATGTTAGGGTCGGCTTCCAATCTAACCGAATGTAGCTGTTTTTTAGTATTTTACAAGGAGCGAATGCCTATTTGACCTCCACAACCCAGTTACTGGGTAACACGATACCCCTTGGTAAGGCTGGTTGTCAGACTTTCGAGCTTCTGGTTGTCCGCAACGACTGCAAAATAATACGAATGACAGCCGTAATAAGTCCCAGTAAATTAAACTTCATCATCATCATCAGCCTATATTCATCCACTGCTGGACGTAAGCCTCTCCTAGTGAACGCCACTGAACCCGATCCTCGGCTCTCCTCATCCAGTCTCTGCCAGCCGCTTTTCGCAAGTCGTCACTCCACCTGGCCGGCGGGCGTCCCACACTACGTTTGCCTAAACGCGGTCTTCACACTAGAAATCGTTTTCCCTAACGATTTTCGGTTCTGCGAGAGATGTGACCAGCCCATTGCCACTTCAGCTTGCTTAGTCTTTGGGCTATGTCGGTTATCTTGGTTAAACAAATTAAACTTCACTTAGATTGAAACTATCTAACCGTCACTTAGACAGATATACCTTATTATTTTATGACGTGCAAGTGACATTCAACCTTATAGTGGTAAAGCTAATACGAGGTTGACTGTACATCGATATAGAATACGGGAAAAGGTCCAATTTTTTCCGGGTAACCGGAAGATTCATCTGCAGCACATTTGTTTAGAAAACATAATTCATTAATGTTAATATATTTTTTCGTTTGTTTTCTACAGGATAGGAATTAATATTTCAACCGTGAAAAATGTGTTTAGTAACCTTTTCATGTGCAAATGGGCGTACAAATTGTTTTGTTAAGTATATAATTGGGGTGACGTCAGAAGGCCCTTGTATCCGTAGGACAGTGGGCGAGTCAGGGGACATGATGTTTTGATTTTTCTTTGTGGGTGAATTAAAATGCTGTTTTTGGGATTAGGTTAATTTTACGTCCCTATTATAAGCAGAAATTATGGTATTTTACGTGCTGTTTTACTCATATATTGTACTCATCATATATTAAGAATAAGAATACATTTATTTGCTAATTTTACATTCAAGTGGATTGAATTACTAGACCTCACACTAGGATTCCCTGTGTTGTGAGGTCCAGGCTCCTTCGGTCCATTTACAATTTAATACAAATTAGGGTACATACAGTGTGAGTATTCATAATGTACACATATCGAAATGAAGGAAACTAAGCTTAATTTTATCGGCGGAAAAAAAATATACCTAATATTTTTATAGCATTATTTAAATTCTCGTTCGCTGCTGTGACCCCTGTGTAAACAAATCAGTATAACTTTTAAACTAAACGATCTATAAAGATGCAACAAACTCAGTAATGAGTGGAAGTAACAGGACGTCATCATAAAATAAACTAAAGAAAAAAAAATCGCTTTCACTTGAGAATTAAGGGTTTTTTAAAACAAAAATCTGATATTTTTTCATCAATTTTTGCATTAATTGTTAAATTTCACAATAAAAGCCCCGATCACCTACCCTTTTTTATTACTTTAAATTATTATCCATCGTATCAGCTTTCTAAAAGAAAAAATACCATGTTTATAACTCAATCACAACATTTCCTATCAACTGTTAACGCCTTGCACTCGGCTACGTACCATACTTTAGCAGGTAGAGACACCTTTTAATGCGTTTTTTTTTTTGTTTTTTTTTTTAATATTTTTTCCGTCGATAAAATTAAGCTTAGTTTCCCTCATTTCGATATGTGCACATTATGAAGACTCACAGTGTATATAAAACTTAAAATAGGCATTAAAAGAGTGTATAGATAGATGTTGGTGTGAATTGTGTCAGTTCTGTTGGATTTTGTGTGTCTGCATGCTATAGGTACGTACATAGGTAAGTGAGTGCATATGTATTTGTGATTTGTCAATGTGTGCGAGTTTCACTTAACCTAAGAAACTTTCTGTCATATCGCAGTCCAGTGTAAGAAGCCAGTTTGTTACCATCACTCTGAATTTTTTTTGTGTTAGTTGTAACATTTTGTGTAGACCATTAAGTTTCGTGTATATGTGTGGTTCCATAAAACCGTAAGACCTTCTGCCGAGTAATGGTTTCGGTTATTCAAGAAGCCCAAAAGTCTGATTACCATTCTTACCAAGGAGTATCGTTTTACCCAATAACTGGGTTGTGCAGGTCAGATAGGCAGTGGCTTCTTGTAAAATACTGGTATTCAGCTTCATCTGGTCAGACTGGAAGCCGACCCTAACATAGTTGGAAAAATGCTAGGTAGATGATTTTTCCAGTTATTCATGCTAACACATCCATGCAATCTTTGGTGACTAAAAGCCAAATAGCTTAGGTCCACGCAAGTTTAGTGGGTCTAAACACAAAAAAGCAACCGACTTCCAAAAAAAAACACTTAAAGACGTGAAAAATTATTTTAATTTCGGAAGTCGGTGTTTTTGGTTTTGTATTTTAGTTTTTAACCACCGAATTCCGAAATTAAAAAAAAAACACGTCTTTTAGAGTTTTTTTTTGGTAGTCGGTTGTTTTTTTGTAAAAAAGTTTTTATTTTTCACTTTTTTGTTGTGGTACCTATCCCACACAAATTCATATACCACTGCTTGGTATGTAAATAACAGTGACAAGAAATTATTAACACATCATCAATATAAACTAAGTGGAAAAAATATGCAGTATTAAAGATAACTTAAAAACTACTTGTCAGACCTTAATAAAATTTAAATGAGACCACATGTGAAGCACCAGATATCAAATAAAAAAGAATCATCCAAATCGGTTCACCCAGAAAAAAGTTCTGAGCTAACCTCCTCCTCCTTTTTTTGAAGTCGGTTAAAAATGACAGTTTTGTAAAACCTCAAAACTTCGAATTCCTAGACTCCATGAATACTAAAATAACCAAGTGTATATTGTTTAATATTACCAGCCCGGAGGCAGTAGTCAATCCATTTCGTTCCTCTCACATCGAATATTCCCAATAGCTTTTACAGATATTCTACCATAAAGTTGAACCACTCTCTCGGTTTACTGTTCACGTCAAGCTGAGCCGTATACAAACAATTTTCACGCTTCCCACTTCACGCCAGTTCCACAAAAAATAAAAAACACGGGTGCCCTAGCAACGTTTGATAAAAACGATAGTTTCAATATCAAAAGCACTTATGCGCTAAAAACTGGCTCCCACAAAGCTGAATAACAAAGTACTGCAGATACCCTACATTCTATCGTAAAGCGATTCATCGCTTTAATGCTCGTACTTGATTAGACGTCTTTATTTTCCCATCAGTATTCATCACCTTTAATGGTACATTTATTGATTTATAGCAAGCGTTCGCAACGAATATAGAAAGAGTAATTTGTCATTTTTTTAAATGTCTTCTGAGGCCGAATCGATTGGATGCTGCAGTTTGTATGTAGATTTTTGCATATCTGGGGCATATCCCGGTTTTTTGCAATGGATTTATGGGATTCTGGACTGAAACAGAAAGAGCCAATTAGCTTTGCGTCCGGGGTTTGTTGCGATCTGAGGTTTTTTTACCCTTTGAATTATAAAACTGGTTGGATCTTGCAACATGTTAATGAAGATGGATCGACGGCAGGCTCATCAAAATAGATTTTCCATTTATGAGCTATCCTTCTGATTGTTTTATTTTCATATACATGTCCAAGAATATTTTTGCTGTAAATGATTATGAATAAACAACGTCAATCACCAACCACGTCTAACCCTTCTTCATGTTTAGCTCAAAGTCCCCCTTTTGTTTCACAGAATCTGCTCATCTTATATCAAATATGTTTACTACATTACATCAGATATTGATTCATAAATCATGTTTTTATTTATTCAAATAATCTGTATCAGTATTTGAAAAATGAGGTCTTCAAAGGTCCGTGACGTCATCTGCATCATAAAATATTAACCCAAGGGTATAGGCTCGATGAAAAGTAGCGTTATCCATCACATAAATATTATAGTTATCTTGAAATTGTAGCACGTACGGATTTTGAATGTTGGTTTTATGTTTAACTCGTACTGGGCCCGCGTGGTGGATTACGGTCCACTCCCTCTTACAGAGAGGAGGCCTATGTCCCAGCAGTGGGAACATTATAGGATGATTATGCTAAGCATGTTATCGTGGCGTAAAGATTTAAGCGTATATTTCATATTTTCTATACATTTTTTATTTGGGTAGTAGCAGCAACAAAATTTCGGGTTCCGGATAATAATCGTGCATAAATAATGAATAGGGTAGCTAGCATCAGTTATGGGTAATGTAATGACCCACTTCTTTCGGTCCCTTGATATGTTTGTTGAATGTTAAGTAGATCACCCACATGCTATTTGATTTTCTTTAATTTAATCTTGCGTTCGTATGCTAACGTACATAATGTATGGTTTTCTAATCAATTAAAAAAGGCAATTGAATACGCGATAACAGCAATTGCTGATAGATATTACTGTAAAATATGACACTGTACCTTAGCTATTAAATTGTTGTAACGTAGGTCAAATAATAGTCACCCGAAAAGCGATTTTCCAAAACAGAATTGGTTTTAGAGAATTCCTAAATACATATAGGTACGAAGTGCAGTATAATTCCTGCAATTACATACTTTTGTTCACAAATCGATTAATTTGTTTTTACGCGTCAATCGGTTTGCTTTACAATTTTCTTTTTTTTTGAATTTTCAAAAGTTGACAATTGTTCTGAACAATCTAGTCAAGAAAAAAATTGAATGCTTTTTTATTTCGGTCGTTGGAATTTCAATGAAAATAATCTTATTTCTGCTTATTAATATTAAAACATTCTTCGAATGTGAATTTAAAATGATAAATGTTTAACCACGTTATGTGAGTATTCAGCGTATATATTTGATCGACTGTACGTTCCCTGGAATTTATCGTTTCTTTTTCTTTTGGTGAGTAATCCCTTCATTGGTTCGGTATTATTTTAACTTGTGCCTTGTTCTTTAATCTAGAAAATTTTCCTTTTCCTTAGATTGAAAGGCCACCTTTGTTCGGTCTTTGGCTTACCCAGCCATTTATTGTACGCCTGTCTTCTTCCACCGTCTGCCGGCTGTCGAAGTCCGAGCGTCCTAAATTCATTTCATCAGATCTTGTAATCCATTTCAAAAGTTATCTTAACGAATTATGTAAAGAAAAACCTTAATCTTCTGCTTATTTGTGTAAAACACTTTATAGAGCGACAAGAATTACGTACGATTGCAATCGAATTTAAATTCGTCGGAATACATTTAAAATACCTGTATATTTTAACATCTTTTAAGTTTTTTCTCTCAAAATCAATTAGTGATTATTTTTTCTTAGTTTTTTTTGACTTTTTAAATTCCAACGAATAGATCTTCTTATTTTTTTGCCAATTTTCTTTTATTCTACATTTCGGATTGTTTTTAATATATTAATAAATTATACGTGTTTTTGCTTCGTGAGTTTGATTTTTTGGCTACCCCACGGCGGGGGTCCAATTTCCGTGTTTTCAGCAAGCTTTACGTTACAGTAGGTTCTCCTAATGGTTTCCCCATAAAAAGCAGACTTATCAGACAGTTAAAATCACGGTCCCAGAAAAAGAATATTAATGTTCCTAGACATACGACGCCAAAAGCATATCCAACATTCTAGCAAACGATTTAAAAACCAGAATGGTGGCTTAACTCTTTACCTTAGCAGAAGTATAATAACCACAGGCTATAAGAAAGAAACATTTACATGTCTATTAGTTTTGCATACCAAACACAGGCTTCGAAGTGAATGCAGAATGGATCACGTTTTGCTCATAAATCTATGGAGCCAAGTTATATCGAGCTCGCGAACTATTGGAGACTAAGTTTTGTATGTTGCTTTGCTTACTGTTTTCGAATTTGTGTGTCCGTAAGTACCAAGTTGTATGATCTTCGTGCGGTAAATAATATTCGTTTACTGCAGTTCGGTTTTCAAGGAATTTATCTTCAGTATCTTCGATGTGTTTCTATCTCGTGATGTGAAAGTATTGATTACTAAGTCAATAATTTTTAACTACCAGCCTTATTTTCCATGGACGATAAAATCGGTATAGGTACAAGACTTCGTAATTGGTTTTTACATAAGGTTCCAAGAATTCAATACCAATTAAATTTTATAATAACTTTACGGTACGTTCCAAGGTTTCTAATAGAATTGTATCAAAATTATCAAAGGGGCAGACAAGGCCTACCTCATATTCGAAGTATTTAAATAATTAATTCTTGACGTTAATCCCTCTGTGTTCTGTGAATACTAATTAATTCAAACTCAACAAATCTTTCATGAAATACTGACATACATTTATAAATAGAGAAACCAACAATTAACAGAATACCACAATTTTTGTCCACTGTAAAAGCTTGTTACAATAAAATTGCTTTTAAATTCAATTCGACCCGAGTTTTTACATTTTCATGCACAGGTGCAATGCAGAAAATGTCGACTCATATACTTAGTATGAAAATATTGATATAAGGCGCCTGTCCCATCGCTGAAGAGGAAGCGACTAGCTATCAACGATTTTCTCACTCAAGAAACGTAAAAAAGGTTGTGGGTCCACAGTAAGTAAAAGAGATGTGGGTACATATTTGACCAAGCAAGCGCGAAGCGCGAGCTAAGCGTCTCTCTTTCAGCTTGGGCAGAAATGCTTTCGTATGTCCGGATGTCCGGCGGATGTCCGGTTGTTCGTCTCTATAGGTCGCAATTCTCAACCGATTCCCGTGAAATTTTGTGAGCCAGTTAGATAATTATATAGAATTTGATTTTAGATAAAAAAAAATCGTAAAAGAAATCATAATTTTTAGCCATTTCGCGCTCTTTGCGCGCGCTTTTTGTTTTAAGGTGCGCGGAGAACATTTATTCAGTTTTAAGCTATGCAAAGACAGACTCGCTAGGTCTACAGCTCCAGAGCCGCTAGTAATTAGTTGATCACTGACTGTTTACACAGCCGGCGGCGAGTACTACTTTGTCGCAGCGAGAAGAGCTATCAAAGAGAGTTCCCACTCGTTCGCTTGGCGGGCAGAATACTCGTTGAGAGACTAACGCTTGGTTAAGTTGATAACTCGTTGGTATGTGTATGTATACCACCGAGTAATCAGTCGTCATCGTCGCGCACTCGCCGCTTGCTCGCCAACTCGTTTTAGTTGCTAGCTCTACTCGCTTGGTGGGACAAGAGTCATCATAAAATATCCTAAACTTTGCTGACACAGTTGCAGGTTGGGAATTTCATTTTAGCTAAGTACAGGATTTATAGTAAAACAGAAATCTTGTTATACTTTGTGTGGCAAATTTTGTACATATAAGCTACAAACTGTCCCTAGAAGAACTTAGAAAATCAATAAGATCCAACCGGTAGTTTGGTAGCGATATGATTCTAAAAACTTTTTTAGAAAAAAAACAACCGAGTTAAAGTTATTTTTCACGTTTTTTGTGTTTTTTCTTGGAAATCGATTGTTTTTTGTAAAAAAGATTTTATTTTTTACTTTTTAGTTGTGGTACCCACACAAATTCGTATACCACTACTTGATATGTAAATAACAGTGACAGGAAATTATTAAAACATCATCAATATAAACTAAGTGGAAAAATACGCAGTATTAAAGATAACTTAAAAACTACTTGTCAGACCTTGATAAAATTTAAATGAGACCACATGTGAAGCACCAGCTTTCAAATAAAAAATAATCATCCAAGTTGATTTACCTAGAAAAAAGTTTTAAGCTAACACACATAAAAAAAACCATACAATCGAATTGATAATCTCCTCCTTTTTTGAAGTAGGTTAAAAATAATACAGTTACTACTAAAAAACGACTGTTCTAATTAGTAACTTTCCATTAGTGTAATGGCAAAGCTATAGTTATCAACTGAAATCTGAGTATGAAACTCTGTATGAACGCAATATCAGACCATCATTTAATAGTCCCTGCAGCTGCTGTGAACTTGGAAATTGGCTGGAAATCTATGCGATGTATTAAATTAGTTGTTGAGTTTACACTCCATTAATTTTGCACATATTCGATAATACCGCAACCAAGATTTCACAATCACACCACACGTGTATGTACGGCTGAATAGTTTTGTTTATTCAATTGAAATAATTAATAATTTCATTTGGATAAGCAGCATCTAGGAAATTTCCTTTAGCCGTTTTGCTAGGGAGGATTGTTTGCGTATGTCATGGATTAAATTTCTATGATCCGAATGGCTGGTTACGAGGGACTTGTGGTCAATTAGTTACCTCACAGAGATAGTAAGCCGATTCATCGATCTGTGAGCTTAAGCTCGGTTGTGTTACTGTCAGGTTTAATTTGGGCTCATGTAACGTCGTTACTATGAGAATATCAAGGTAGTGAAGGATGTAACTCCTTGGTAGTTTCGTATCCCTTTCTAATTAAGTTGTGGAGGTTATTGGAAATGTCCACGTTAGTTTTGATATTCACCCGTATACCGCCTCTTCGATTACGAACCCGTTTGTACAGGATGACGTTATATTCGACTTAATAGAAAACTGGCATGAAGAAGGAGGAGACCCATACTCATCAGTAGGTGGAAAAAGGCTGTCAATGTTGATGATTATACAGCATTAGGTACATTAATTTGACAATCGTAAGAAAACGTACGATATCTAATCGAAGCGAATACATACTAAGTTCTAAGCTTCGACTAGATCGATCCCAAGATAATTAGCAAAAGGGTTTCTCTAAAACCCTTTGTCAAATTTCACAGTGATACTAAGTATAAATAGAGGTCTATTGAATTGTTCACATTATGTCATCCTTTTGTATTACTACTACCTTATGTTCTTATCCAATATGAATATAATGCCTACAGCCTTTGGGAAGAGGAAACAACTTGAAAGATAGGATGAAACTTTTATCGTGGAATGGAATGAGAAGGGAGGATGGACGACGATGAAAAAGCATATCTAGGGCATACAAGAAGTTTTAATACCAAACAAAATTTTAATGAAGATTGCGTGAAGAAATTGAGATACGAGCAGAAATTATTCTATATTATATATATACGAGTTTATATAGAGCGATGTTTTTATTCAAATAAGTCTCATGTCTCGTTACTTCAGTTGTTAGAGTTGTTCTATACAATACTTATAGGTATTCGTAAGACAGGTAAGAATAATGGTTGTAAATGCTTTTTAAAGTTACTCCGGAGAGTTTATTTATATTTTTAATTCCTAAGTAATGGAATTAGTTATGTCTGAGTTGAACTGCACGGTTACTGACAAATGCGTGCACTGACTGGACAGGTCCACTCAAACTGTGTGGTTTTTCCTCAAAAGAACATTTCAGACACAAATCTACATAGTCTTCACATGATCTTACCAAGATTATGTCTGGCCTTTAAAAGAGACTGTGACCTCTGAGTTTGTTTCGGCCTTTCTTCAGAGGCCGAGAAGTCAGATAGGCAACGCCGACCTCATCTAGTTTTTAGAATATGATTGACGTGTAAAAGTTGTACAAATCTATTTACGTAAATAAAATCATTTATCATTTATCTATGTATGTAAATAACTGACGACTACATTTACTGCAGATTTTTGTGCATAATCTCAATCTTTTGTACATTATAAAACTGTTAAGAGAAATTGCTGAACAACCGTCTGGCGGGCTAAGAATTTTGTTTTTTTCTATTCTTAGGAAAAACATCGTGGGCATCTTAAACAGGTGCATTGTAATACACAGACATCTTTACCTCAAGACTTTTAAAGCTTTTCAAAAAAAAAAAGAATAATTATATTTTTCTTTTTTCTTTCTGAACGAACGAACAAGAACGTTCAGAAACTGAAATAAATAACTTACCTGTGCGGTAAATTTGCCGCAAAATTGTACAACTTTGGAATTTAAATTAAAGTTTGTAATAAGAAAAGAATATTATAGATCTACGATTTATTTCTGCAGAGAACTAAATTAATGTTGTTTTGAAATCGCCTTATTCAAAATACGCAATAGGCTAGTAATTAAAAATTCAACACTGTCATTATAACTTCAACAATTTATATTACGAACACATTTTATGTACATAATTTAAAAAAAAATACATAGTAAGAAAAGTATTCGTCGTTTACTACTTATATCGAAAAGTAACGAGTAGTTAATTGAAACCTTATGTCATTTTGATAAAAAAGGAATAGACGAAATGAAAGAAATGAATGATGATGATAATGGATAAGGATGAATGAAAGGCGACTAACAAAAGGTATTTACAAGGCAGATGTGAGTGGAAACGCCGGGAGGAGACGCTCTATGAGGTCATATAGTGACCTTATTGGTGATGTTTTTTAGAAAGGTCAGGTGCGTAACGGTAGTACATGCAACCGGCGTTCGTGTATGACCAGATGTATGAACTTAAACGAGGCAAAAGGAAGGAGTATGTACGGATTGTAGCAGGTAGCGTTCTGTAGCCCACTCCCATGGGAAGAAGGCGTGAGTTTATGTATGTATGTGTATGTATATTTATGCCATTTTAAAGATATGCCTTGTTTAAAGATTACAGTATGTTGTTGAGGCTGCTGAATTCTAGACAATCTCTTGGTCGCCTTTTACGATGTCCTTTGACGATAGTAGTATTACATAAAGGAAGCTGTAACTGTCCACCCTCGTGTAGTAACACCGTAATGGTTAACTTTTTACGGGATTACCTCTTTGCAGGCAATCACACGGTCAATAGTTTGATTGGCCAAAATAAAACAATTGCGAATCGCAAATAAACCACACATACGGGCGCTATTTTCATCAGTAACTTGTTTTACGTAAATTCAACATCTAGAAACTTTCTATGTTGTTACTTTGTTGTTGAAACTAATCATTGTTTTCCTCGCTTTCTGTTGTCTGGTTTAAGGGTATTTGTGGATACTTATAGCCCTATCTGTATTTATACTAATACTAGCTTCTGCCCACGGCTTTGCCCGCGTGGAGGTTGGAAATTACCCCACGGGGATGTACTACTGGGATAAAAAGTATCCTATGTCCTAACCCATGTCATGGCCTATCCGTAACCTACCTATCATCCAATCCCAGCCGTTAAAAAGTAACAGACAGACAGGCAAATAATAAACGCTACCTAAATATTACCTCAAGATACGGACTCTGACGAAATTCTGATTCCTTAAATAAAAAATGGAGGACCCTCCGACCAGACGGGTGTTGTGTTTGGTGGGCAACTGCCCGACGATTGATGTCGAAAAGTTTTATACAAGGAGCGACTGCCTATCTGACCTCTACAACCCAGTAACTGGGTAATACGATACCCCTTGGTAAGACTGGTTGTCAGACTTTCGGGCTTCTGACGATCCGTAACGACTGTGAAAGAACCACGAATGACAACCGAGACCAATGGCTTAACGTTTCCGAGGCACGGAGGGTCTCGGTGTGTTAAGATGCATCGACCCGTGCGGCTGTTATATATTACTTAGCCACGAGCTCCTCACATGTACTTACTTATAACATAACATTATGCCTTGTTTCCCCGAAGAGTTGGGCAGTGGTGTTCCTGTAGTACACCCACATTTCGTCAGTTATGTTTTAAGTCCCATGTAATAGGGGGCAAGCCTATTGCCATCAACCGGGCACAATTCCACACTCCGGGCTGCTACAGTGAAATTCCTTTTGGAAAAATCCAGTAATACTTTGCCCGACCTGGGAATCGAACCCAGGACCTCATGCTCAGCAGTAGCGCTTGCGACCGCTACTTACTTGTACATGGAAATATTAGTTCATAGTAATACCAGTTACATATTTGGTAAATCTTAATACCTTGGTTGAGATTGGACACCGGTGACGACAATGATTCATTGAATCTATTTATACACATAAGTATACTGGCATAATCAATGTCGCATATCACGAGCCAACGCGAAAATCGGTATGTCACATTACTGATACACCTCTACCTCAGAAAGATCCTATTTGACTCTGTTGGGGGAACGACGGACGGGACGACCCTTAGGAGTCGAGAAAAGACAACAATTCAGAAAGAACGCTAAGCGAAAACGAAATATTAGCGCGGGCGGGCGATAGGATGCGACGCGGTGGGTCGGTGCTGAAATTTCTCGCGGACGAAGGCGCGGGTAGAAGCTAGTTTTAAAATAAAATGGCTGTTTGTTGCAGCAACGTATTGCTAGTTCATACAAAGCCAGTTAAATTAGTTAGCGAAACTTCAAGGACAATCACGTGTTTACGTATATACCCATCAGGGTATCGAAATCTATACATGGTAAATGAAAAAAAAACCTGTAAGAAATTTACAAAAAAAAAAAACAGATTCTGTAAACTGATATTTCAAATACCTACTTGCTAAGGTACTCGCTGACGGTCGCTAACAAAAATAAGTCTTAGAACCATTTCGGTTTTATTATGTTTAGATAAGATATCGTTAACCATCACGACATAGCCCGAAAAATTGCCAAACTTATGTGGCAGTGGGCAGGGCACATTGCTCGCAGAACAGATGTCTGATGAGGCCGAAAGGTTCTGGAGTGAAGAAAGAAAGAAAGAAAGAAAGAAAATAAATTTATTTGACCCACACAACATTCACACCAAAAAAAAACAAAAAAAATGTAAAATACTTAAAAACAGTATTGTGTGCCTCCGCGTCCCGGAAGACGAAGCAATGAAAGGCCTTCCACAAGAGGGACCGATGACCTTGTGAAGGCCGCAGGAATCCGCTGGATGCAGAAAGCATAGAACCGGTCCAAGTGGAGGTGCTTGGGGGAGGCCTATGTTCAGCAGTGGAAGTCTTTCGGCTGAAATGACGAACCATCATGTATGTATGTTTGGCGAGTTATCTAAACTAATATTATAATAATAAACAGAAAAGACTTTATTTTTTATGTGTTTGTTTGTTACGCTTTCACCCTAAAACAACTGAACAGATTTGGATGTAATTTGGCACATGGGTAGACCATGACCTGGATTGGGACAAAGTATACTTTTTATCTTAATATTATTAATAACTTATGCGGGTGAAACCGCGGGGCGCAGCTAGTTTTATTACAAGTTGACCATGTATAAATAGTTTTTCTTTTTTCGTAAATTATTTTCAAAAGTAATATCTAATATTTTCGTCCGTCTGACACAAACTAAATCTGTGCGAAATGTGAATAATTGAGAGATGAAAGTGAGACAAAAATATAAAAACCAATGTTCACAATTTATACCTAGATTTGATTTGATTTAACATAAATTTAGAGAACATTTTCATCAATATTTAAATCCCTTTAATATTAATTTATGTTCTAATTTTCTCTAGGTTATTTCACTCAGAGCTACAGAATCAATTAGCAACAATGATATCAACGCTAATACAATAAATTAACATCACAGACTCTCGAAACTAAAATAATATTCCTAGTATTACGAGTACTCTTAATTGAAGCTAAAGAAATTACTCTGAACATTTTCTTTCTCTATGACAAATTATTCTGATTTAAGCTTATAACTAATATAGGCATATGAGGGCATATGTAGACAAAATAAAAATCACGCGCCGTTGACGCATGTATAACGCAACCAAAACGCGCTGCAATCTTAATAGTTATCTCAACTAGTGTGCCTATGCTATATGTTTATACGTTGAGATTTGCGATTTAATCGCTACTACCGCACGTCGATACAGGTCCACTCCAGCAGCGTGTTATTTCGGCTGTGGAGTAAAATGCAGAACACGTTTAGCGATGCTAGGGGCAAAAATTATTTTTGAAGTTTTGAAGCGTAGACAAAACGCGTTCCGTGTAATGCGCGTCGACGGCGCGTATAAAAGTCGTGGAGTGTATAGGCCCTTAATAAATGACATTGTCTGACACGATGACCTTTGCGCGTTCTATTCATAATAGTGGAACTAAACAAGAACTAATGGATCGATGTAATACATCTTCGTCGAATTGTTAGCTACTGTTCAGCTGACGTTTGTATTAATGGTGAATGTAATTGAAGCGGTAGGAGTGAGAATGTGTTTTATGCTTTGAAAGGTTATTTATCTGGGAATTAAGACTGTTGTAAGGCAGTTTGAAACAATCATTGTATAATTGACTGATTAGTTTTCAGTTAATTAATAACCAGTTGGCTAAATAATAACAGCCGCACAGGTCGATCATTAAGGATAAGCAACGCTTGCCAAGGTCAGTCCGTGGATGGGTGCACATCCGTTACATAACGAGACCCCTCCGTGCTTCGGAAAACACGTCTAGCCGATGGTCCTAGCTGTCATTCGTGAATCTTTGACAGTCGTTACGGGTAGTCAGAAAGTCTGACAACCAGTCTTGCTAGCAGGTATCGTGTTACCCAATAACTGGGTTGTAGAGGTCAGGCTGCATCCAGTTAGACCGGAAGCAGACAACAACATACTTGGAAAAAGGCTTGGTAGATAATGATGGTGATATTATAGACTTACAAGGCAGTTTTGACTGACTGGACAGGTCCACTCATTCTGTGTGGTTTTTCTTCAAAAGACCATTTCAGACACAAATCTACATGGTCTTCAAATGATCTGACCAAGATTATGTCTGGACTTTAAAAAAGACTGTTACCTCTGAGTCTGTTTCGGCCTTTCTTCTCAGAGTAGTCAGGTAGGAAACGCCGACCTCATCTAGTTTTAAAATATGATTGACATGTAAAAGTGTTTGTACAAACCTACTTACAGAAATAAAATCATTTATCATTTATCATGACCATGCCGGCTTTAAAGATTATCTAAGATATAGGTTAGAAGTATTGTAAAGGTTGTCTTCAAATGTCAACCTTATGTTTCGCAGGCTTGCAATAAATTAACTCTAGTTATATTTGAACATTCAAGCATGTTTGCAATAAGCTTTCAAATGGTTTAAAAACAGTTTTTGTTTTAATGGAGAAGTACGGCTTAGGCCCGTCAATGTAACACATTCATTTATTGGTATAAATAATAATCAAATTTATTATGTACTAGATTTGACAATCAATTCGGGTTATAATTCAATCATGATTCGAAAGACACGTGGCGCCATCTATTACCATAAGAACGTTATTGTTGTTTTCCTCGGGAACTGTACATTTTTTCGGGATGAAAGGTACCCTATGTCCGTTTCTGTACATAATTACATTTCTGTAAAATTTCATGGTGATTGGTTCAGTGGTTTAGTCGTGAAAAGGTAACAAACCAACAAACAAACTTACTTTCGCATTTATAATATTAGTTAGGATTAAATGTATTTCATTTTGACTACGTCCCCGTAGTTAGTTAGTTATAAATACTCCCACAGTACCTACTAACAAAAAAAAAAATAACACGGACTCCGAAGAATTTTAGTATCAATCGTTGGTGGCTCATTTTCCATTTTCCGCAAGAAGAATGACCCTTTTATAAAAAAAAACGTCACAGATTCTAATATTGCGTTAAACATTGGCAAAAATCTAAACGAGAACATTTTCTCATTAATAAAAACGCCAATCCCTGTATTAAAAATTTAATTCCTGTTTTATAGAAGCTTTTTTCCAATAAAAATCCCTAATAAACTTGACGAAGGTAAGGCCCGAACGTAAAACCTAAAAAATTCAGGTGCAAACTAAACTTAATAACGGCCCGTTTTTTATTTGGGACAGAAAGAGTGTGAGGAATCTTAATTGATGAAGAATTATGGGTTTCTCGACCTTTTACAGTCAATTGGATTTCATTCTAAGTTTCTTACTTAGCTTACTAGGCTGATCAATGCTGCATTCGTGCTAAAGCATGTTCCTGAGCCATGGAAAGTTGCTGAAGTGATTATGATTGCAAAGCCCGGTAAACCGCCTCACGAAGCATCATCATACAGGCCCATTTCCCTGTTGCCTATACTATCAAAGCTGTTTGAAAAATTGTTTTTAAAACGGCTAAAATCCATCATAAACGAGGGAAACCTGATTCCCCACCATCAGTTTGGTTTCAGAGAGAAACACTCAACCATAGACCAAGTACATAGAATTACCAACATTATTGAGAAAACGCTTGAAGATAAAAAAGTCTGCTCCACCGTATTTTTGGATGTGGCACAAGCTTTTGATAAAGTCTGGCATAAGGGTTTGATATTCAAGCTAAAACTAATGCTGCCCAATGATTTTGCTGATATCTTGCAATCATATATTACAGATAGAATGTTTCGGGTAAGGCACGAGGATGCCTTTTCCGAATTAAAAATTATTAAAGCTGGCGTGCCTCAAGGTAGTGTGCTGGGTCCAGTCCTCTACCTGTTGTACACGTATGACATACCAGAGCTGGAAAATAATACTGTTGCAACCTTTGCAGACGACACAGCCATTATGGCGACAGATTCATGCCATACGGAAGCAATAAAAAAGGTACAAATCGCTGTAAACAAAGTTCATGAATGGGCACATAAATGGAGAATCAAATTGAATGAATCGAAGTCACTTCACATTGATTTCACCAACAGGAATTGTGATTACCACCCAATCTACATAAATGGCCAACAAGTGCCATACGCAAATACAGCCAAATACCTTGGCATAACGCTTGATGCGAAACTGCGCTGGAAAGCGCACGTCAAAAAGAAAAGACAAGAACTAGACATGCGTTATAAAAACATGTATTGGTTGATTGGACGGGATTCATGCCTATCGATACATAATAAAATTTTATTATATAAGCATATTCTTATGCCAATATGGACATATGGCATCCAACTATGGGGCTGTACTAAACCGACCAACATCAAAACTATACAAACATTCCAGAATAAGGTACTCAGGAGTATTGTTAATGCGCCCTGGTATATAAGAAATGACGACCTCCATCGTGACCTAAAAATGGAACCAGTCACCAACATAATACAAAGATTTGCTGAGGCCCATGAACACCGACTCCACCGACATGTGAACATCGAGGCAATTCAGCTGTTAGACCAAACAAATATAGTGCGAAGACTAAAACGAACAAAACCCTTTGAGTTAGTGTAGTGTAAAAAGTGTAGAAATAATAGTGACAATGACATACATAATAACACATGAACAAAGTGTTTATATCATTATATCAGATTCTAAGAAAGTGGAACGGACTTGTAAAGTACAATCAACACTATTCTAAGTTTTAAAATAATTATCACGTAAAAAATTAAGTTAGATTAAAATTGCTTATTAGTCTCATAGGCTAGATTGTAATTAATTATTAAGAACCTGGTTTCTTTTTAATAAAGGATAAAAAAATAAAAAAAAATAAAAAAAAAATTCTAAGTTTCCCTCAAGAATTTAATCAAGATTACCTGTCATAAAATTAAAGTCAATAATAATATTCTGAAAGTGCCACCGGTTATAGAAAAGTTCTGTGGACATCGATTGTTGTGATGCGGAGGAATGAGGAAAGTGTCGTGAGGATAGTTTTGAGTATGAATGTGGAAGGCTACAAGATTATGGGAAGACCGAAGAAACGATGGACGGACTGAGTGACAGAGATGATAATTACGGCTAGAAAGGTGGTGACTACCGAGATGACGACTAATAGAGAAGTAAGCAAGAATAAAGCTTGTAAAAAGACATTGTAGCAACGCCGACTTCAAAAAAATGGGAAAGTAAAAAAATGTTGACCAGTCATAAAATTGAACTAAAACGATCATAAAATTTGAAAATAAGGGGGCTTTAAGGATCCCGGCTTGGGCGGAGCATCGCCGTGTCCTTGTGGCGGCGATCGGCGATGGCGATCTCTCGCGTCCGGCCTCGGTTTAGGCCATGGGGAATGGGAAGCAGTAATGCTCACGAAGGATGAGGCGGAGCGCGTGAGGAAGAGACAATCATTGCGCCATCACGCCTCTAGTCGCCACAGGAGGAGACACCCTGAGCGTGGGCAGTCGATAGCCGACTCCTGGCCACCGTAGGCGCGGGCTTGCGGACGGCGAGCAATGGGCAACTCGCCGTCCGGTAAGGACTAGGCCCGGGTCGACGGCGCGTTGTGTTCCACGCGCGCCTCAAAGAGATGTCAGCATAATTGATGGCGTCCGATAGGGCCGATGTCTGCCGGGATCGCGGATTGTTCCAAAGAGTTACCGTGGCCCTGGCGCACAGGCAACTGAAGGAACACGGGTGGCTTTTAATCAGTAAGAGTCTGACACGCCCTTCCGCTCCGCCCAGAGCGGGAGAGGTCATTTAATGATTTCCCAACCAAAAAAATAAAAAAGGCGGCTTTCAAGATAACCTGTTGTTACTCCTAATTTAAAATTTGAATTCTTAATATTGTTTTCGCCACTCAATACGAGTATTTCTATAGTTTCAATCCTGTATATTTTTTTTAGGTTCACAAAGCTTGGATGTGTAAAAAAACGGAATATTCTCCGTCATCATTTCAAAACGAAGTATAAGGAGTATGTATGAGTAATAATAATTGTTTTGTTGAAAACTCTATTTAATATAGCGTGTATGACCAGATGTATGAACGTAAACGAGGTAAAAGGAGTATGTAAGGCTCGTATCAGGTGGCGTTCTGTAGTTTCTGCCTACCCCCATGAGAAGAAGGCATGACTTTATGTATGTATTTATTTCAGCTTTTCTATGTTAGTTTTACATGACTACATTTAACTATTTAAAGGAGCTGGTCCTATAATTACTATGCTGTCAACAAACCCCCAGCGATGAGAACACACTGCATAATGTAGGGTCTCAACATGTTGCTAGTCTATTCTAGCACCGCACTACGGTCACTACATCGTTAATAATATCTAGATACGGCCTAATTTCCCAGGCTGGTGTAAATTTATCTTACAAGTAACTCGTATGAAAGAATTTTATAAGGTTTATTTATATGTACGTATTTTATTTATTTTGATGATTGTCATGTTCTGACTGTTCGATCTATAAATATGATAAAAACGTAGCATAGTTAAAACTGTACATTAAATTATTTGTTTTTTAAGTAATTTTTGCGAGGTCTGGGAATGTTTCTAACGCAGTTTTTTTTTTCTGGAAAGCATATAACTTAGGCCTCTTCTGTCATCTTTGGTTATTATAAAAATAAATATCTATGGTGGGGCGACATTTAATGAGAAATTCCGTGTTTACATTCTACGGTTTTATTATTTCAGTGATAGCTGTTCGTTAGGAATAATCTGTAAGAAAGCATCAGTCAGTGTATCAGTGTTGTGCCATTAGGTAGTATATACAGGAACGCAGGCGTTCATTAATTCACTGAAAACGAAAAACTTCGCAAGCCATGGGAAATTACTACTGAAGGCTGTGGGTTTCGACCTCAGGACGAGCTGCTTCTCACACGGACAACTGTACGTCGCTGGCTCCCGCGTCACCAGTCCTGACTCTTTTCATATTTTGGCTAATATGACCAAAACTACAAACGTAGTATACAGGAAAGTTTTATAAAAAAAGTAGCTTGTATTTTAGTAAATTGTAGTGTCTTACGTCTTCCATGCGAACGAATTGGCGGTCGGAAGCTAGTTGTCAATAAAAGAGAAATTATTACCATTAAAGATATACGCTTCGAATTGAAAGCTCCTTCTTTTTTTCGTTACTTAATAAAAATTGGGTCACTTAAGATATGATAATTTTTATTTTGCAAATACACAAACACGCAATACACTTTTTTTTTAATAAACAAATACAAAATAGGAATTACCTAATATAAGGATTTTATTATATGCCCATTAAAAATCTTATTCAGTTAGAAATTCGCTTAAACTTTAGCTTTAACTTTTAGCTTTATCTGCTAAAATGCTTCGAATGACACACTTCATTGCCTTAAACTAACATCATTAAACATCCCCCACGTTTTACCCCACCTGCTCATCCAAAATAATAACGAACCAGGAAAAAAAATTCAAGTACCAACCAACGTGACTCCAAAGTACAGGTAAAATAAATTAGAAACAATATTTTTTCCGGTATTTTACTACGGGAGGCGAGAAACACCAAAAGGACGAGGTTGTGGCAATCAATTGTTTTGAAGTTTTTAATTTTCCCTGTTTTTTTCCCTAAGAGTCTCTTACGTTACTTGGCCTGCCCCTGGCATTTCTAAGTTTGTCACGTTTTAATCTACTTCAGAGAACATTTTGTAAAAGGTAAAATTGTACCCAGGTAAGTGTTTAAAGGTTCTCTTCCTTCTTATCCTGTTGTAAAGTGCCGGTACTTATTGAGTTCTGGAAAAAATTAAGAACATTGTTTTTAATTGAAAACTTTATGAAATAACAACAAACATAAAAGTTTCTTTGAACATCAGCTTCCAGTTCCAAAATGCAGGTCACGTTTTATGATTAAATAATAGCGAATTTTGAAAAATTCTGTTTAAGCAAACCTACACCAGAATAGATAATTAAAATTGTATGCATTGCAATTCTCATTTTCATTGCAATTTTCATTCAATCGATTGAAGGACACTGAACGAAACACAATAGAAGTTTTATTGGTATTACGTCTGCAGGCCTTTAGTGTCCTGCAAAGTGGTAACAATACATTCAAAGGCACACAATGCAGATTAAAATTCAGCTCCCAAAAACACAGTAGATAACACGACAAATGAAATAGAACGTGCAATAACAAACGCAAATAATAGCCTGACGGAAACAGACAAGAAACCTATCAGCCCTTATTTGATATCTAAAGGAATAAAAACTACCTTCACACCAACATATATGGGTAATTGAATCGATGCACGGCACTGCAAAGGTAGCGTTATGGAAGGACACGAGCGACAAATGAGTGAGTTTCTGTCTAGAGGTGACATTTTAAGGCAAGATGAAGAAGATTTCAATGTATATGCGGCAGTATTTTAGTATGAAGATGGCGTATTATGACTGCAAGAAAAAAATATCAACTGGGTTAAGGTTAATCGTTGTCGCTAGAAAGATCAATATCATAACCTAAAATAAGTAATACCTTAGCAACTATATTATGACATTATCGCATTTTGAATTCAGATAGTCAATAAGCAAGCAATGAAGAATTGCTTTAAAAACGATGTCAATATCAGACTCTACGACCACTTACAAGTTCATTTTCCCGTAAGTGGACATTAATCTTACTTATCGTAATTTATACCTCGTTTGGCTGCAGCCTCGCTCTCGTTTAGCCACCAACGTGTCCTCACCTAACGTCTATGATGTATGAAAGCAATTCTGTTTAAACGCCTTTTGTGAGCCTCTGCAGCGTAAGATATGAGAATTGTTGTAAATTACCGAATCATTTGTTTATGGAATTTAGATGGGGATAGAAATTTAATGGTTCTCTATCCATTTGCAAAAAATGTTAACACATAATTATAACATTGGCATAACAAAATTCAGCATAATGTTAATTACGCATAATATTATTACGTATAAATGTTTTGCCATAATGACTTTTGCCATAAATTAACCTAACCTAACCGAACCTAACTATTGCATTATGCTATAGGATTATTATGCCACAGTATCATTGTGCTAATAAAAGTTATGCGAAAACGGTTATACCAAAAAATATTAGTAAAAAAAAAATGCGAAAAGAAGGGATCTCAAATTTAATTTATCAGTGTTGAAATGGCTATGTGAGATGATGTTAGCAATTTTGATGAAGGCAATGTGTCAGGGTGTAATACATCTAAGGCTGAAGACATTGTTTACGTTATTACCTTCAGATAAGGTAAACTTGAGGATACTATAGCCCCTATACATTTTATGTATAAGGATGTAAGACTTAACTGAGCCCTTTGTATTTCTTGAAGTGATTTCCGGTATCTTGTCATCTTACAGTATCATGAAGGAGGGTATAACAGCCCTATTTCAGAGACAGTGGGTGAGTTTAAATTTGATTAAGCCTTCTTGAAACAAATTGAAAACTAAACTTCAAACATTAATGTTAAAACCATAAGCGATATCTAATTTTCGAATGGTATTACTACACCATTATGGAAATATAACAACTGAACACGTTATCACTTAATTAACACTACCATTCCTTGATCACATATTGAAATTAACGAACAAACCAACCGCGTTCAAATAACAGCAACGTTAGAAACTTACATAACAGCGTTTTACGCTTCCAACACAGGTAAATAGTCAGGGGAAATATACAACATCACGTATTTGAAAATTCATTGCGTCACAAACATTCACGTATAACAACGACACTAAAACAGAACCGGCATTGTAAGAAAAATAAATTCCCCAACTTACGTAACCTTCAAAATTCGCACACACTGAAATATTTCACGGTGTTAACCAACATGGAAAGGGTCTTGCTGATTGGTTCGCTCACGAGGTAGTTGCTACTAAAATATTCAAACACATACAAAGCATTTTAAACTGCAATGTTCCCCGAGGGAGGGGCCTTAATTTGAGGTTTGAAGTGTAGTGTTAAAAGCGGTCAAGTGCGTGTCGTTATGAGGGCCACATTTAAAATGTAATTTGTGATATTTTCATTGCGGGCACGGATCTGTGCTGAAGTATGAATGACAAATGTGTAGAATTATCTTTTCTTTTTTAACCGACTTCAGAAAAGGGGGAGGTTTCTTAATTCGACCATACGGTCGAATCCAAACCAACCTAATATAAGTATTATATACATAATACTTATATTAGGTTGGGGAAAAAGTCTTTTCGCATTATAGTTTGTATGAACTTGTAATAAAATCTCTTTGGCTATACTATTTGTATCTGGCTGGTTTTGGTATCATTTAAAGTTTAAATTTTAAAGAACATAATTGCAAATTCGAATTAGGAAAATGTGTGATTTTCATTTGTTTTTCGTACTGTCAAGATAAGTGAATCTAATGAAGAAATTCGATACATTTTAAAATTTTACTACAAAAAAGGTAAAAATGCAACGCAAGCCGCGAAAAAAAATTGCAATGTTTATGGACCTAGTGCAGTGTCTGTGAGAGTAGCACAAATTTGGTTTAAGCGTTTTCAATCCGGAAATTTTGATGTCAAAGATGCACGTCGCTCTGGTCGCCCTATTACGGATAAAATGGATGCCATTTTTGAAAAAGTGGAGCAAGATCGGCATATCAGTAGTTACGACGTAGCTGAAGAACTGGGAATTGACCACAAAACAGTTTTGGCACATTTGAAAAAAACTGGGTACACAAAAAAGCTCGATATTTGGGTACCTCACGAGCTCACTGAAAGAAACCTAATGAACCGTGTACTCATTTGTGATTCTTTATTACGACGTAATGAAACCGAACCATTTTTGAAGAAGTTGATAACTGGTGATGACAAGTGGATCACGTACGACAAGAACGTGCGAAAAAGGTCGTGGTCAAAGGCCGGTCAGGCTTCACAGAGCGACTGTGGCGAAACCCGGGTTAACTCGCAACAAGGTGATGCTGTGTGTGTGGTGGGATTGGAAGGGCATTATTCATTATGAGCTGTTACCAACAGGCAGGACCATCGATTCTGAACTCTACTGCGAACAACTGATGAGATTAAAGCAAGAAGTTGAGAGGAAGCGGCCGGAATTAATCAACAGAAGGGGTGTGGTTTTTCATCATGATAACGCTAGACCTCACACATCTTTAGCCACTCAGCAAAAATTAAGAGAGTTTGGCTGGGAGGTGTTAATGCATCCGCCGTATAGACCTTGCACCTTCAGATTTCCACCTGTTTCGGTCTCTTCAGAATTCTTTAGGCAGTGTCAGGTTAACATCACGAGAGGACTGCAAAAACCACTTGTCGCAGTATTTTGATCAGAAGTCCCAAAATTCTATAGCAATGGGATCATGTCCCTACCTACAAGATGACAAAAAGTTATCGAACAAAATGGTACCTACTTTAGTTAAATGTAAATAAACTATATTAAAAAATACTTTGAATTTTCTTAAAAAATGCGAAGAAACTTGTTCCCCAACCTATTATATTTTTTTTTGATAGTAAAATTTTATTCATCTCTCAAATACTACTACTACTACTACTACTACTTTTGTATAATTTAGACGCATTTTATCAATTTTATAAGCTTTTATTTAACTTGCAATGTTATAATTAATGTGAGTACCATGGATTCGTTTATTATGTAATTAGTATGTATGTTGACTTGAAAGCATGGCAGTTAGGAGTATTTCATGCAAGCTTAAATGTCTCACTGATAGTGGAGCGTGTGTTGGATCATTTGGTTCTCAACAAAATGGTTGAGCTGGATGGTGCTGATCCACGCGTCATGTTTGTGAACGGTTGAGACGGTCATCTCTTATCTGCCACGGCTTATTTTTATTTTTAATCTTATTTTTTTTTTTACATTGTTCTCACAAGCAACAAGAATAATGTACACAGAATTTTGTAATATCTTGATTTAAAAGAGTGTTTTGAAAGTTTCTTGCCCATTTTTCTCCATAGAGATCTAGGTTTTGGGATATTCCTGAATATTCCTAATACATAGCTTCACAGTGTGAGGCTGTGGCATGTTTAAAAAATTATTCTGTTCGACGATGCAAATAACGCAAAGAATTGTAAGTGTGTTACGTAATTACCCGGCTGTTTCATTGAATACAAAATACTAAACAAAACGCCCAATAAGCCTAGATAAGCCGGCTTATCAATTCACAATGAGTATCAATACTTACAGCCTAAAGGATATCGTTAGTTTAATCATTTTATGCAAACGTATATTGCGAATGGAAATTAAACAATGTTTTGGTTAATCTAAATTTCATTACTATGAAAATGAATGATTAGTTGGTAGGTCATTAGTGACCGTTAGGTTCGCTACAGCTCGGCGGTTGAAACGCGCAGTTTTTCAAATTAAATGATCGTTGGTTACTTGAATTGTTATTGTTGGTCTAACAAGAACAGTGTGCGGTAGTTAAAATTAATGTTCGAGGATTATATTTTAGCGGCTCGTTTTTTTTTCTTTATTATTTTCTGGCGCGCGTGGTTTAGTGAAATTTTAAATGTTTGGGCGAAGTCAGTTTCTTAGAGGATTATGCTACTTAACTGTTTAGATGTTAAAAGAGCTTCTGGCTAAATTGTTACAGCCGCACGGGTTGATCGAAGGTTAAGCTACGCTTGCCGCGGTTGGTTCGCTGATGGGTGACCATCCATTACATATCGAGACTCTTAAGTGCCACGGAAAACACGTTAAGCCGTTGGTCCCGGCTGTCATTCGCGGATTTTCGACAGTCGTTACGGGTAGTCAGAAGCCCAAATGTCCAAGAATCAGTCATACCAAGGCGTATTGTGGTACCAGGATCAGATAGGCAGTCGCTCCATGTAAAATATTGGTATTCAGCTACATCTGGTTAGACTGGTAGCAACATAGAAGGGAAACGGCAGGCAGATTGAATTGTTTGCGAAAGCAAGCGATGTAAATTCTCGCAGCAGGCGCGACGCCTACAGGCTTGTGTTAGATGTCCTCCCAAGGCTTGCGAAATATAATTAAAGCTGCATGTTTTTATGTGTCCAGGTTTACAATAGAATACCAAATGAATTAAAAACATAAAATAGTTTTTACAGTGGTACGAAGTTCCTGGAACATAATATCGCATGATGACTGATTGTATCGTTATGCATGTAAAATTTGCACGCTTATATCCATTAAGCAAAACATGTTTGTTCATATTATTAACACTACCATGTTTTTTTAGCAAATAAATGATAACATAATAATAACATAACATCACGCCTGTATTCCCCGAAGGGTTAGGCAGAGGTGTACCTATAGCACACCCACATTTCGCCAGTTATGTTTAAGTCCCATGTAATAGGGGGCGAGCCTATTGCCATCAACCGGGCACAAATCCAGACTCCGGGCTGCTACCGAGAAATTCCAGATGGAAAAACCCAATAAATGATATTATTATTATTGCCGCTGAAGTGTTTAATTTACAGAAAATGTATTAATTTCTGCTAGCAATCCTATATAGCTTATAATTAATGACAATGAGAAGTGGAGATGTCAGCAAAGCAATTAAATTATGTATGTAATTTAATGATATTAAGGTTAGGTTAATTGCATTGTCAATAGGTACTCAAAACTCCCTGTAATATCTTCGGATTAATATTGTTGTTCATAATAATTACGAACGTAATACCATTATTGTTAAACTGCGACCCTTTCACGACGTACCCGTCGATCTTGTTTTTAAAGGCATCACCTTTATGTAATTACCGACCTCCACTCCGTACGCATTCTATGATAATGGACTGACTCGCATAAAAAATATTGGACTTAAGTAGGCTAAAAAAATCAGTGTTAACTAATTGACCTAATACATACATAAACTCACGCTTTCTTCCCATGGGGGTAGGCAGAAATTACAGAACGCCACCTGCTACGATCCTTACATTATTCCTTTTGCCTCGTTTACGTTCATACTTCATTGACCTAATATGTCTAGAAAAATCGCATGATCTTAACATAACAGAAATTAATCAAGAAACGTTAGCAATTGAAAGCGGTTACAAAATTGCTGACCTCTAACCAGCCTAAGCAATTAAGTAAAATATTTTTCCACAAATAAAATGAAAGTACAGTCACGCAAGTTAATTTTTCTTTACATTTCATTGTTTTTTTTTTGTGCCCTAATTTGTTTGAATGTTAAAGATTAACGCACTATATGAAAGTAATTCTACGAAGGAAATTGCAGATAAATTGAACGATTGCGATTGTAATATAGTCCTCCAGATCGTATTTCCTCTCAATTTGTTTAGCTTTCACTTGATTTTAGGTTAGGGTTTCCTAAGACTGCGGCAAACGCCACATAGCATCCACAATATACCGTTGATTGACGTCACTCAAATATTATTTATGAGTTGCTTAGTTGGTATGTTACCCTTTTCTTTGGGTGGGATATCGTCAAATAACTTCTCCCGCTCTGGGGAGAGCGGGAGGGCGTGTCAGACTTTTACTGACTCAACCCCACCCGTGTTCCTTTAGTTGCCTGTGCACCAGGGCCACGGCACCTCTTTCGAACAATCCGAAACCCTGGCAGGCATCGGCCCTATCGGACCCCGTCATTTAATGCTGACATCTTTTTGAGGCGCACGTGGAACACAACGCGCCATCGACCTGGGCTTGGTCCTTACCGGACGACGAGCTATGGTAAAAAATGCTCTCTAGGCTCTGAAGTCAAACCCCGATGCTATAATTTTCAGGACAGCTGTCACTGCGTGCGTTATGTGGCGGCCACCATGGAAATAAATTTATTTAAATTCTTCTTTCCAAACAATTTGACACTAAAACGGTAACGCGAGATGAAACCAATGACAGATTGTAACCTTCCAAAGATAATAGGGTCATTATAGTCGTCTCGATGTGGTCGTTTTATTACTACTTCTGTCCCATTACTCGTAAGGGTGTCGTCTAACGTGCGTTTTTCACGTCGCGTTTCCTTATTCGGTAATAAAACTAGGGTTGTGTCGCTGACATGTGTGACTCAGGACCGTTGTGAGGAAATTGATAGGATTTACAGTTTTGGCATTGTTTGAAGAGGTTTTCATGGAGATTTGCGTTTAATACCCAAATCTGTTTACTGAAGGTAGAAAAAAGAGGTTGATACATGATATCTATAAAAAAGCAGGTTTATTTTATTAAACGACTTCAAAACAAGGAGGAGGTTCTCAATTCAACTGTATTTTTTTTATTTGTGTTAGCTCAGAACTTTTTTCTAGGTGAACCAATTTTAATGTTCTTTTTTATTTATTTAAAAACTCGTGCTTCTCATGTGGTTCCATATACATTTTATCAAGATATTACCAGAACTTTTTGAGTTATCCTTAATAATGCATATTTTTTCCACTAAGCTTATATAGATGATGTGTTAATAACTTCCTGTCACTGTTATTTACATATCAAGTAGTGGTATAGGATTTGTGTGGGGTAGGTATCACAACTAAAATGTGAAAAATAAAAGCTTCTTTTCAAAACACAACCGACTTCCAAAAAAAAAAAACTATAAAAATGAAAAATAACTTTAATTTCGGAAGTCGGTGGCAAAAAATACAAAACCAAGGACACCGACTTCCGAAATTAAAGTTATTTTTCACGTTTTTTGTGTTTTTTTTGGAACTCAGTTGTATTTTTGCAAAAAAAAAATGTATAACATCACATATGTATTCTCGAAGGGATAGGCAGACGTGTAAATACAGTACATCCTCATTTCGCCAGTTGAGTTTAAGACCTATGTAACAAGGGCGAGCCTATTGCCATCAACCGGGCACAAATCTACACTCTGGGCTACTACTGAGAAATGCCATTAAAAAAAACCCAATAACACTATACCCGAGAACACCTCATCACCGTCATCATCATAATCTTTTTGGCTATATAGCATTGCTATTGATTGTCCAGAGTTTACGTTTACTTCAAGGTCTGCTTTAAAGATAGATATGACGGAGAAGGTACGTCTCTCTCGTTATTATCAGCCGTATTTTAACTACTGTGGGCGTACTATTGGTAGTAGCCCCGACGCGATATCTCGCACTCTCCAAACCACAGTCAACCAACTCGGTGACTGGTTTAGGAAGTGGAGAATCGAAGTCAATCCCGATAAGAGTCAAGCGGTTCTATTTTCGAAACCGAGACTCAACCTCACCCCTCCCCGTCCGATCACCATGTTCGGCAAGCCTATCCCTTGGGAGAAGCGAGCCAAATACTTGGGTGTCACTCTGGACCATAGACTCTCCTTCGGTGAGCACATAAAGCAGGCGCGTTCGCGCGCCGCTTTCGCTCTCGGTAGACTCCACTCCCTATTGGATGCACGCAGCAAATTGTCACTCAAGTGCAAATTGCGCATTTACGTGCATTCGGCCAATCATGACCTACGCGAGCGTGGTTTTCGCACACTCGAAACCCCACCACATCCATAGGATGCAGACCCTCCAAAACCGGTTCCTCCGTAGGGCAACCGGCTCCCCTTGGTTCGTTCGGAACGAGATCCTCCATCTCGACCTTAAAATCCCCACTATCCGTCAGTTCATGAAGCGCATTTCCAAGCGCTTCTTCGACTCCGCAGCCTCACATCGCAACCCTCTGGTTGTCGAGGCTGCCAGATATTCCCCCTCCCGCATTAGTCGTACCTGCCGTCCAAGGCATGCCCTGTCCGACCCCGATGGCCCCATAACCCTCCTCCAGGAGAGCAGTAAAGCCACCAGTACAGTACACAAGAACAGACCGTTATCGTTCCGACCTCGCCGCCGAGGTCCTACGCGACGCCCCCGACGTAATTGTCCCCCCCCCCCCCCCCCCGACCCTTGCTCGACGACGCGCCAGCCCGCGCCGTAGCTGAGCCTGTAGTTTTAAATTCCCCTGTTAATAATAATATTATCTCGATCCAGCCTGTCCCATCTTGCTGCCCTCCCCTCAGTGACGCCCTAAGCCGAGGTTCGTACCCCACAGGGGGTGCCCTTAGCGTGCGGTCACCTAATTTTTAAGTATTTTTAGCCCCTGGCTGGAGGCTTTAAGTTAGTAGCTTAAGGCACCCACAGGCTTGCCCGGTTAAGTAGCCAGGACCTTAGTGGTCACAACTACGAGCTGCCAAATAGGAAAAAAAAAAAAAACTATTGGTAGTGTTGGTTATTGCGCAATAGAAAAACCGTTTGCAGTTCAAACCAAGTTCTAATTTATGAACAAATCAATCGCACTAGCTGATCACACACTGTAGGTACACGACACAACTATACAGAACGCGCGACAGTTTCTAAACGTGTTCACTGCTTGACCACCACCGACCAACTCTGCTTTAACTCTGGTCGAGCGTTATGTTGTAGACTCTATCGAGTGCCGCCTGGTGGCGCTGGCGTCCCAATTAGTTAAAGTCAAACGATTGATTTAACGTATTTCCGACAGATGAATAGTTATATAGATACAGTTCAAGATAATAAAAGCGTGTTAAAAACGAATTCATGATCGCAGGATGTTTTTATGAATTCGCAGAAAAATAAGGGACTGTTCATTACCATCTCTAAGTTGCTCTACATGGATGTCAATGTTAATGACAACACTTGCGGGCTGAGTTAATGTTTGATTTAAACCTTCTACGCTGCAGAATGAAACGTGTTTCCCATCAATTTCCAATGACTTAAGAAACCCCTAATACATGTAAATACAGTAACTTATTGATATATTCATGAAACTCAATCTTTGTGCCTGTTTAATAGCTGTCACGCTTTTCAAAAACAGCCTATCACTCAAGCGTTGGGTATAAAGGCTGTGATTAATAACGAAAGGTCCTTCAGACCTTTACTGAAACGTAAGTAGGTTTCCTTCACGGACTAGAACATTTTGTTTCACTAAATCATGATTTATTTTGCTAAACAGCGCTTTTCGGCTGAAAGGTAAAAAGTGGTTACTAGTTTAATTAAGAGATGTTTTAGTAGCAATTATGTGTAAAAAGTTTACAATACAAATTAAGAACCATTAGTGATTAAAAACAAGAGTGTAAATGCAAATAAAGAAAAAAGAAAGAAAGAAAAATATTTTATTTGGGACACGCACAGAAAATCCAAATAAAAATAAAGTAAATAAAATATAAAAGGAGCATTAAAAAAAAAAAAAGAAGAGAAGATTAATTAATTAATTTAAATAATAAATTGACACCTACTTAGGGGTCATAGATACTTTTACTCAAGATAATTATGTGGTTGTACTAGAGGTACACCTCTGCCTTACCCTTCGGGGAAAACACGCGTGATGATATGTCTTTAAAAAAAATAACGATTCGGCTATCCTATTTCGATCAATAACTTCACAAAATCATTTTACAAAATATTATTGACTTCTTTTAAATCTTTAGTCTATTTAAACTTGTTCTGTGTCCTACAACATTAAAAACTATTGTCACCTCATCGGTGACTCTACAAAAGTGCTAACTTTAATATCTGGAGAGAAAAACTGGTTCGCAGTTGTCAAGCGGCAGAAATCTGCAAAGTAATACCCCCTTCCTCCCTGCCTTGTCGGCAGAAACGGGTCAAGATGTAGGTAGTGACTTTAGAGCTGGCAAAGGTGATTGCAGTATTGAAGGGAACCTAGTTTTAAAGTATTCTAAGGTAGGTATGAACATTTTCTTTTTGCCAGTCTATAACAAATAGACTGACCCCTTCTTTTATACACGCACTAGCTTTTGCTCGCAGCTTGGCCCACGTGGAGGTCAAAAAAATCTTGTAAATCCTTCTCCATTTTTTTTATATACTTATCTACCTATGTGACATTTTTCATGGTGTTCGGTCAAACGTTGTTGGAGGTCACTCTATACTCACAAAATGTACTACTTACATATTTTTTAAATTAGCGCCTAACACACTACTAAAGTTTCTAATAATATAATTCATCATGATTCGAAAGACACGTAGCGCCATCTACCGTCCTAAAGCAATTGTGACCGTCGGCTGTTATTGTCCTTTCCCTCGAGAACGATACTTTTTTCTGTTTAGAAGGTACTCTATGTCCTTTTTTGACAACGTATATGCAAAATTTCATGGTGATTGGTTCAGAAGTTTAGGCGTGAAAACGCAACAAACCAACAAAATTACTTTCGCATTTTTATTGTTAGTTAGAATTTCATTTAAGCTAGACTAATTATAATACATTGTATAATATTAACATAATTTGAAAGCTAACAGTCTTAAAATATTAATAATAATATGTACAAGTATAAAAAGGGAGAGCGAAGAATCATAGGGCATCAAAAAATTCATCCACATCGTTGTCAACAGGAAAAGTGCCCAATGGTCTATCACAACGGTGATCAGTACTACGGCTAATATAGCTGGCACATGGTGAAAATATATACATACGCATAGGTATATACATAAACTCACGCCTCTTCCCATGACAGCAGGTTGAAACTACAGTTCACCACCTGCTACGATCCTTAGGAACTCCTTTTGCTTCGTTTACGTTCATTCATCTGTACTCTAATTGCGTAACACATTATCAATCACAATCTGAACCATTTTGAAGCCTATTGCTAATCCATTGCTTCATATGTTCAAAAAAATTGTCTGTTCGACAACATAAATAACGCAATGAATGTTGTTGAACTGTCAAAATGAAAGCCATTCCTACTGTTAGTGTGTTATGCAATTACCCCGCTGGTCATGCACACACGCCGGTTGCGAGCACTACACACCTGACTGAATGGTCAATATCTAGTAATAATAAAGGCCGACGAACACTATTAAGCAAAATGCAAATAATAATGCTGATGACACATTTACACAGATGAGAGAACTATCCAACCACCTAATCTAATCTCCCTTCCCACTTCACCGTAAAATTACTTAAGCAAGATTTAATTAACAGAAACTTGAGAGTTTAATAAAACATTCAGCTAGTTGTCGGAATACTAAAACAACTGGTGAGAATCGAAATTACCTAAGTTTGGGTAATATCGTAACGTAACTATAGTTGTGAACACAGAACACCCATTCTAGGTATAATGCTTAGTGACAAAAAGCTCGCCAACATACGGAGAAGGATCAAAACGGTAGGCCCAACCTATTTTGTACCCAGTAACATTGCAACATTGAATAGGGTTTGTTTACAGACGTGAATACATTTTGGAACTGAATGTCTAGTTACGTCACCATCGTCATCATTTCAGCCGAAAGACGTCCACTGCTGGACATAGGCCTCCCCCAAGTACTGCTACTTATTCAACCGGTTCTGTGCTTCTCGCATCCAGCGGATTCCGGCGGTCTTCACAAGGTCATCCTCCTTGTGGAAGGCCTTCCAACGCTACGTCTTCTGGTACTCGATCACTACTCCAAATCCTTTTGGCCCCATCGGCCATCTGTTCTGCGAGCAATGTCCTGCCCTGCCCACTGCCACTAAAGTTTGGTAATTTTTTGGGCTATGCTGGTTACCTTGGTTCCCCTGTGGATCTCTTCTAGTTACGTACGACCAAAAAATACAAATAAAAATGACAAAAACATCCAGTCTATTAGAACAATATATATTATATGACAACAATCATACACAAGATTATCTTCAGATCATAATAAAGCTGAAAAAAGTAAAAAGTAAAAGTTCGTGGTTTCAAGATGAAGCGAATGCTTACAGTAGCAAATGACAGAAGCATACAAGTACAGCTTGAAACACCTTTCCATTTTTCATCGATACACTGCTAATAGTCTTTGAAATAAATGGCTGTGTCACATCCAGGCAGACGGGCAGACGGACATGACGAAATTATAAAGGTTTAGTTTTTGTCATCTGGCTGCGGAACCTTAAATAGATCAGTCAGTCAGCATGGTTATTACTAGAGATCGTGACTGCCTAGTGCGCGCTATGCATTTATAAGTATAGTAACCCTTGGAGGCTAGTATGAACCGCTCTTTGATTTCGATTTTGATTGCAACCAAATTTTCTATGTGTGGTAGCTGTCATACATTTGGGTCGAGTAAGTATTAAAGTTTAGTATATTTTTTTCGCGATGCGATGTTGGTCCTATGGATAAAGTTGTCCAGTTTGATGGTCTCTACACCCTTAAATATGACCTCACATTTCTAATACACGCTGTAAATAACTGAAAACCTGCTACATACATTTATATTCCCATAACTCGACAAAATGTACAGAACAGCAGATTTTTTTCGCGATTCATTGTTAATCCCGTAGTAAAAGTTGTTAATGAGAACAACTGCCCCTTTTCAGGTTTTTTCAGGTCTACTGTCCTTATCTCTAATGTGAACCATTTTATGGTAATCGAAATGTATGTACGAGTTAATGGAAATTCAGCAACATCCACCCACACACATATTTTAATACATTATTTTTGAATTAAGACAAAATTTTCTTTGAAACATACTGAATATTATGTTTATTAGAATTCTTGTTACGTAGTTGAGACGCTGTCGGGATTCAGATTATTCACTTTGGCCTCGATTTTTCTTTTTGGAAATATTTTCTCGTTTCAGAAATTACGTCACGAATTGTTACGTGTGAAAATGTTGCTAAAACTTTTGTCATTTAGAACACCACATTTACCGTCAGATTATTTGCACTTCTATGCAAACAAATAAAATTGGAGAGTCTATTGGTCACAAACAGGCGCGACCCGACTCTAATAGAACAATTTCTAAAAAAAAGTTCATGGAAATGGTTCTACAAGAGTCCCGTCGCGTTTCTGCGGGAGTCTTTATTCTTCATGTAACACACATTCACACTACACAACATGACTTCATTCACACACAAATACGCGTACAATGCTAATCCGAACAAGACTTCAGACACACGCACACACACACACCCTGTCACTTAACCGTAACAAAACACGTGCAATACAAACATATTTTACCAGCATTATGCAGTGTAAAGTATGTTCCATTAAACAGACAGCTATCATATTACTGAGAGTCCATTAGAGAACAAAGAACGTCTTTCATACTTCATGGAAAAGTGATTTTAATTATATAGTGTGGGAACAATGGGCGTATGTTGCGTTTTGTTTGGTGTGTGTGTGTATTATGCGTTACAGGATGTTGTTGTGAAAGGTTAATGTAAATAGCATTATGTAGCATTTTAAACAAAAAAAGATAAGCTATTATTTCTGTTCTGTGCTCGACAATAATGTCGAGCACAGAACAGAAATAATAGCTTATCTTTTCTTTTTATGCAAAAATATTGATCTATAAAGATCAATATTTTTTTCCTCTCTATTTTGAGCGATCTTTGGCCATGTTGGCCGCGCAAACATGATCTTTCTTCAATATTCGAGTTAATTATTTGTTTGTATGTTCTGTGACAATCAAACCAATTATTTTTTTCTTCCTTATTTTCAATAGACACGGTCAGGAAAATTAATTATTTATCTAATTGACACAGTACGTCAATTTACATGTTTTAACCATCAAAGAATGACAGTGGTGATATGAATATACGGATAATTTGAGTTGGTAGGTACTTTTATAAACAATTAATGAAAAATTGTTTTAATTTATTTAAACTTTATTTTTTGTACCCTATGTAAAATTTCTACATTTATATCTGTTATTTTTATGGTGTACATAATAAAAAATATTATATTCTAATGTCCCTGACTTTATATAATATAAAATGATATGTCTTTTACTCACTCACTCAATCACTGATGCCAAGACCAAACCTAGAATACTAAAATCTTGCACAAAGGTTACGTTTATGATGTAGACAAGAAGAAAGGCCGATTTTTTTTAAATTCCCACGTAATTTCTTGGGCGGACGAAGTCGCTGGCAAAGTGGTAGTGCACCATAATATAATACATATTATCATAGAAACAAGATGCCAGTCCAGGTAATAGGAAGTCGTTACCACCACGTATAAAAGCTAGCAACTTTCTGGCTATTACCGTTACTTTGCCAATCTTGAAAATGACATTGCTACGGTAGTACCTGCATCATGAACTATATTAGACACGAAGCTTATTTTACTACTGAAAATATCATTTAATACATAGAACATAGAAACCTGCATTAGCCAACGTGACGCAAAGAAACTATTCGTCAGTTAAAGAAGATTAAGACATATCGAAAGTTTAATATAATGGAATTACATCAATTAATTCCGAACAATAGGTCATAAGGGAGCTTCAATCTATGATGCACTCAACCTGAATAGAATTAAGAGCGTTAAAACCCAAACAGGCATTAAACATACTGTTCAAAGAGACCCACTTTCACTGAAAACATTCAATCATACAGGTAATACTAGACACAAAGCGGTTCTTCGGTTGGCCCCAACCGAAGAACCTCTTTATATCAATCATCATTACGCATTTCGTCACGAACGGCCTCAAATACTTCCCAACAAAAACCTTTAATTTCGGCGTGCCTTCACAGATACTCGTAAAAAAACGCGACGACATTCACCGATTCTATCTTGACAGTAAAAGTCTATTTTGCACATAAAACCCAGCAGATCCATATCGGTTGTTCTCTTTTAACAAAATTGCTCTACTTGATTGAGTTAAATTTAGCTTTTCTAAGACTAAACTCATAAAGCTTGGTTGTTTAGCGAAATTAGTGGCTTTAAAAGCAGAAGGAATTTATTAGGTTTTAATGGCAGAGTTTTGCGGAGTTTTGCCAAAAAGTTTACGGGTTAATTTTATTATTGATAATTATGGCTTCTTTTGCTGTATGGGCTGGATGTAAACGGGTTCGTTTGTATTGAGGAAATATTTAAAATGTAATATTTCTACATTATTGTAATAAAACTAGGAGTCTGGATTAATAGTATCGAAGATCATTCATCAGAAAATACAATATGATTAATCTTTTAGTTTTAACATATTTATGACATAGTGTTAAAAAAAGCAATTAGGTACACAGTCTTAATAAAAAATAACTTATACCTTTTAGCAGTTGTCTTTTTTCTTATTCATACCAAAGTAATATGAAACTCTCAAATTGTCAAAATTTATACAATTATTGACGTAAGCTTTACTTATTGAAATATATTTAAAAATATTATTTCATGACGGAACGTCTCGGAACGATTCGGGGAAAAACATTTGAGACTATAGGCCTAAGTTTTCAACAAAAAACAACAAGAACTGCCAAAACCAATAACATTATATTTTATAAAAAAAAAATACCAAAAGACGGTGAACTTAGGGATGACATATTTTTAGCCTCACAGGGAGAGTTTCATCCTACTAAAATTTTCACACAACCCGAAAAATTTTGCTCAAAAATGTTGGTCCTGAAAATTCTCCGTAAGGTAAAAACTAGACATAATACACGTAGATTATTCCACATAACAAAGAATCCAGCAAAGAATTTAGGCGAGAACAAATTCTTATCTACCGCATCATTCTTCAGCGAAGGTCGACGAAGTAAATGTCCCATTTATATTTTTGCACAACCCTTAAAATGGGCTCTACTATGTGTCATCTACTCACAAATTTGTTGCCTGTGTTTTATGACAGCAAAAAGGATATTTAGTCTTGAGGAAGGACCAGTTTTTGCCTATAAAAGTAATGAAATGTAGGTAAGAAGGGGTGAGGGTTAAAGTATTTCGGGCTTAATTATACGAGCCTTGACCTTAGTTAGTGAGTTAATTCTATGTTCAAAAAGAACTCTAGTAAAAAAGGTATAAATATGTTATATTAAGAGACGGTTACCTTATAATGGCACCTATTAAGCTATGTCCAGTAATAAAACTTGATTGTTTCGAAAAAAAATAAAAGTATTTTCTTCTTCTTTTGGCCATTCTTCCCTTTTTTAATTTAAGTAGTGGAGAAAGAATAAAATTGGCTGAGCGGCAACTGGCCCTTCTGATGGAAACTTGTTTTAACGGTCTATAGATACTTCTAACAACAAGAAGTCTCTAAAATGTGGTTAACCTTAGTGACAAAGTTGAAATCTCATTCAAGTGCCTGACGTTCCAAGGAGCTTTACTAAGTTTTCGTTAGAGTCTCAAATAAAATTTGCATCATTCCTATAACAGAATTATTGCCACTCGTAAAAATAAAGCAAAACCTGCCGAACCAGCACAATACTCAAAATGGCGTCGTAACTTCGAGTACCCATAGTAAACACTAAAATGTTAGAGATCCATTTTCTCTAAGCAACACAACCGAACCGCGGCAATTTTGAATGATAAACCGCTGCTGCCTTTACATACTTTAATTTATTGCTTAATTTATCAGAACAACGACCTTTGGGTAAACAGAGACATTTGAAGTATGTATATGTTGCTAATCAGACCGTTATTTTAAGAGAGAAATAAATATCAACGAACGATGGAACCTCATCACATAATCTGAAAATTAGGTGTCGACGAACATAATCGGATCTGAATGATTGCTTTCATAATCGTCCGACGAAGGGATTCGTAATTGCATGTTTGAGTCGTACATAAAAACGATGCTGCGTGCATACCTCTGATTAATAAAATAAAAACATTCCGTAAAAAAGCTTCCTTAAAAACCTCTACGTGTTTCCGTTCGTCTTAAGAAAGATGGTTGGATACTCATCTCACTAGATCGAAATTAGCTACTGCTTTATTCCGATCCAGTACTGGATAATGTACACAGGACTGGAGGATTTAAAAGTGATTCAAATAATCCAATATCGATCCAGTGTCACTGAATTCCAGCGTTGGATTGAAATTCTGGAACAAGTTAAATACACCGCACAGTTACAGCAGCTATATTTTTAGAATAACTCGGTGGCCACGAGCATAATTTAAAATCCTCATGTAGTTTTTACTGAGTACATGACTTAAAATTACCTAACATTACCCATTAAAGATACCGCTTATAATTTTTTCCTTATCGAGGTAAAAACCCAACCACTAAAGGTACCTAAGGATTTCGACATACTTTTAAAATACTTTTATTTCCCTTCATATTTAAGGTTGCGTGTAACATGGCTCACGTCTAGATAATAATGTTTGTTTCTTATGGTGTTCATTTTTGTATCACGAAGGAGAACGTTTATGGGGAATCGATATGGTGTACGAGAGAGATTGTTATGGTATTTTGAATGTGTATAAAGGACTGTTTTGTTTGGATGTGGCCTTGTTCACGGCCTGATTTTAATGGTACCTAAATAATATTGAATACTCTAATATAATGATTTCGCCTTTGTTTCTGAAGCCCAAATAATTCTCATTTTAGGGTCCTAAAAATATTAAATAGCCAAATAACTATGACCATCTTGGATGTAGCTTTCGTCAGCCGCTGTCGCGGCACTGCTCACTTCGCTCGCTCGGCTCGCGCGCTTTTTGTCACAGTTCTAACCTTACTTAATGCATTTGGTCGGGGTTCCCTAGCTTAGTTACTGCGAACAATTTATCTCGGGCATGGTTGGTCACAGTTCCAATTTAAACTTACCCATTTGGTCGGGGTATCCCAGCTTGGTTACTGTGACCAACTGCTTGAAAAAGCCTGAAAGCTAAAATGAGGCTCAATTATTAAAAAAGTGTGATCATTAGAAGTTCTTTCAATTAAAAAAGTGCCCATCATTAGAGAGGAAATAAGTTTTTAGGGTATCAGTTAAATATTTCATTTTGTTAAGTAAGAGAACTCATAGATTAATCGGATACAGAATTCAAGTTCAAATACACGATTTTTCAAAACCGGTTATAGATTAAAAGAACGGTTGTGTTTAGGTTAGTAAATCGTAGGACTCTGTTTGTGCTCGGGGTTGATAAAAGAAAATCTAGAACCAGACTGATAATAAAAGAATATAGTACGCCCTTTTTTTAAATTCGGAATTCCTACTATAGCGTAGGGCACGATATTTATATAAAAAAGATTATTTTTTGAAAAATGTGTGGATAATAAACCTACATAATGTATTCGTACATCGCTTCAGGGATACACATTTGTGTATTACAGAAGAGAAATACATTATCAAAAATCTTTAGTAAAGGGTCTAGTGTATTCTTTTATACATAATGCGAGGGGGGTAATTGAGTAGGGATGTCTGTACTTTCAACGCAATTCGACCGCAATACCTGCTGAAAAGTAATAATATAAAAAACAAAGTGTTTTCTATCAAAAAGGATTACCATTTATATCCAAGTTCTGTAACTGTTACATTATCATTAATTACTTCTCTATTATTATTAAAATTATCGCTCATTTACTATGGTTATTACTATTGTTTAAATTTGTCAAAGTACTTTATCTGTATACTTAATAATAAATTAAATTCATCTTACAAAGTTATTGTGATAAAATAACTATAAGCTGTTATGCGCTGCTTCAAACGCATCAACGAAATAATCAATTAGTCTCGTAGCACGTTCGTAGCGCTTTCGTAGCGGACTACTACGAAAACGCTACGAACGTGCTACGAGACTTGTCTATTCCCAGAAATCGTCTTTTGGTGTAGCAATCACGACAAAACCCGTTCAGTCGTTTATGCATGACTGAGTAATAGACATTTTCACAATCTTTAACATATTTTATAGTACTAGGAAGTAAGAATTTCATCAAAGGTTACAGTTTCGGTTTTCGATATAATTTGTATTTTGTTCTGTCACATCTCTAGTTCATCTTTTACGAAAATTCCTTTTATCTCGTGTACTGTTACGCCTTTATGGAGTAATGTGGGCGGATGGTTAACATCCTTATTTCCTAGTAACGACGATAAAGTGGCTTTGTTACGACGGGAGGTATTTTTGTGTCACAGTTTTGTTTTATACTGAAAATGTTAGAGTTATGTTGTGAGTTCATTTGTATAAATAAGTTCGAAATAGCAAAAAACAACATAATTAGCCTATAACATTCCCTTTGCTGCGACATAGGCCTCTCTGTGAGAGAGTGGACGTTAATCCACCACGCGGGCCCAGTACGAGTTGGTAGATTCGCATTCCCTCTCGCTCCGTACCATGGCCTGGACCAGACCTGGACGCGAGAGATCGCCGCCGCCGATCGCCGCCACGAGGACGCGCCACGAGGACGCACCACGAGAAAGCGCCTGCCTGGGTTTGACCCCACGACCTACCACTCGTAACTCGGGGCTCTTACGACTGGGCCACCAATAGTTCGAAATAAAGAACATTAATCTGAACAAGTTAAATAAAAGCTTGTAAAATTACCTTGCCTTTACTTTTTTCTCTAATAGATTCCTTTTACTTTTTAATTTCTTTTTTAATTAAATTTTTTGGCGAATACTAGTTTTTTGGCTACCGTATTAATGTTTGTAAATTATATTTCTTTTAAAATGTGCGTCTTATTTATGCAGAATAACCAATTTCTCTTTCTTTCTACGTCAACATTAGAAGTCAATCCGATAAAGCAATAATAATTTTTGCCCATGAAAAATTTTTTTTCATTTCCAAGACGAAGATGAGTTACATTTAGCAATAAAAAAAACGACTTTAACGGCACCTTTTGATTCCAGAAAAAACAAAAACAGACTATGAAAGCTTGTCTGTTTAATAATAAACAATAAAACATCCCGAAATCCTTTAGAAATTTTTCTTTCCTTACCAAAAATATCACGGGATTGTTATATCAGAGAATCTTGAACAAAGGCGTCCGTCACAAATTCTGAGATTAAAAGATTAAAAACACAGAAACGTGGAATCACAGACTATAAAGCAAAGTGAAGAAAAAAAACTTAATTTGACGATAAAAATCGACAGCGAATTTTTAAGAGAATTCTCGGAACTGAAGATAAAAGAAGAAAATAGGAGTAAAGCAGAGAAGGGGGAACGCTCAATGGCTTCTAAATGAGTAATTGTTTTGATGCTTATTGTGAGCTAAAAATAAAATAGAATGAAAATATTATAAATCATTGTTTTTAAGATGTCGTAGAATAGCAGGGTTGGGGACAAAAGGAGCGTAATCTGGCGTAAATTATGTCCGTTGCAATAAGTTTAGTTTACATTCAACCAATTGTGCTTATTTTTGATATGTTTACACTGCCAAACCTTCAAAAAATACTAGCAGAAAACAAGAGACTAGATAAAATAAACAAATTCTATAACTTTATTATTATTAAAACTTAATAGTCTGAAATTTCAATGAATAACAGTAGTATTTTTGTAGTAATGGGTCAGGCGACCATCATCAACTTCCAAGCCTGTCTCCAACTATATTGGAATCGGCTTCTAGTTGAACCAGATAGGTCAAGGCGACATTTAAGTGATTTGAATCCAACGTTAAACAAATTGCATTTAACCGCATTCATCATGTACGAAAATGGAGCCCTTTACTGTGCGTGGTTCGCAACGATCAATCTATATGTTGATAACGTCCTGAACAGATAATATATACGTCCCATCATTAAAAACTGTATGCAAATTGTCACCTGTTCCACCGAACCGCACGTTACTAAATTTTTTTGCAGTGCGATTAGTAGAAGTGCTCAGGTGTGGTTCGGTCAAGTGCTGTTGAAATCAGTGCTCTGTATGGAATACCTCCGATTTTATTGCTGACAAAAACAAAACAACATAATAGAAAAACATTACCTACCAAATAGTTTAGTTTAGCGGTCACAAACGCTTGAGTCCTTGAAGCAACTACTCGTAGATCGCATCATTTGGACCCTTGCCAAGTGTGGCTACCAACCCTCGGAACTACTTCCTTAGGTTTAGGGTTGACCTCTGACTTTGTCTATCCGATGCTGATGGATACTAGGATAACGTGGGTAGTAGCAAGTTTATAAAATCTGTAGGTACATAGACATTTTTGTGTTTCTAGAATTCGGGGTAGGTACTAAATATTGGTAATTTATTACTTACCATAGGTAGATGGTAGGTCCTAAAGGGAGATCTATACTATTTTTAGTTTTATGGCAGGGCTTTCTAAATGACAATTTTAATTCAATGGTGTTACCAGTTTCAACTTTAAGTGCGAGTGCTCAGAACGGTGAATTAGTGACCTTACCCGCGACCTAGCCTACTACTGTATAAAATATATGTATGAACCTTTCTTAAGTGTTTCTTTTTATCTCTAAACACTAACCTGTTAGTTAACGACCTGCGCAGTCTACCTGCAAAGCCCTATCCGTTACACAAAACAAGACCGCTAACTGAAACAAAACATTAACACCTATTTAAAATCGCAAATCCATTCTCACTCCTTTAACAAAATTGCTTATTTATTCCACTTTAGTAAGACCATACTTAACATACGCAGCACCTGTTTCGTCCAGTCTGGCAAAAACCAAATATAATTAACTCCAAACGATCCAAACTAAAGCATTCAAATTTTTGTATAACACACCATTTCGCACAAGCCTTAAAACATTACACATACGTATAAATTATCCATTTTAAAAAGATTTTATATTAAAAATATCACGTGACTTGAATAAAATTCCATCGCACCGTAATACACTAATATCCGCAATTAATAAAAGTAGAATAACTGCATTGTCTTACGCTCGCACATACAATCGATACCGACTGCCCTATCACTACTTCCTTCGTGACGTATCATGACGATAGCTCGCTTGTTAGCTGACCGGCCGTGTAAACACGGACTAGAAAAAAAAGATGTACTCCGCGCCATGCATATCGAAAGTGAAGCACCATACCGATCCATATGTGTGTGTGTACTTGTGATATGTTCTTCCTTGACACTTTTTTGGGATGTAGAATTATTTTTACACAATTTCACAACACACGAAGGCAATATTTTATTTTATAAGTTGACGTAAACAGTACCTACAAAGGCGGCCGGTCGGCATGTTATGATGTAAATGAGTGCGTGAGGCATGTTTGTACTTCGATACGCGTGGCGCGGAGCCCTTCTTTTTTTATAGTCCGTGGTATGTAAGACCTTTGCACGGACTACCCGCTACTTACTTTTGTTATTATAACTTATTATAATATAGCGTACGTTTTGTAACTTAAACATTAAATATTATATGGGTCCATACTAAGACTTGCATATACGTAGTAATTATACGATGTACATTATAAGTTAATTCATGTCAATGCAAATAATACACTACAAATATGTATAAGTGTTTGAGAAGGCAAAATATAGCCTATATAACAAAATTATACACGATTTTTGTACAAATAGATTAGAATAAAATCATTTGTAAACACTATGTAACAACCTTTGTTATATAATAAATACCTTGAAAAATCAAAAATCAGTATGAATGAAGAATGTCAAAATTTACAAGAAAAAATAATTCATTAAAGGCACCCCTTCCAGACAGACCGAAAATTCAATGACGCGCGACGACCAAGCATTTATTCCATATCCCACAAAAATACTCTATAAAACATTAAGGAACACGAAATCTGCCAAAACTTGCTAACTCTAATAGATATAAGGAAGTTACTTCGACTCTGTGAAATTACATATTTGTCTCGTTTACTGTCAGGATATTGAATACGATAATCCTGACCGTTGGTTGTATCAGATGAGACTGCATTGAGAAGAAAATACGAGAATTTCCTAAGGCTGCTCGCATAAAGACACAGATTCCTAGTACGAACAAAACGGAATGAATCGGCACCAATAGGTGCGAGTAAAATAGTCCCTTACTGTTTGCGCTTTGTACTCACACATAAACAAAAAACAAAACAACCAACCATGGCTGAAATTGCGAGAAAAAGCGAGTGGCAACAGCCCAAGAAATCAACAGATAATTGGTTATAATGCAATATTGAAGGTCTAGAAACCGTTTTACTGGTAAAATGAGGAAGCAACTACGGACCTGTTTGATAAATTTAAGGCAGCGGAAGTTAAAATCCCTTTGTTTATCTCGAACGTAAACAAAGTGACTGCGGATGATGATTTCCGCAAATACATCGAGAATAAAACTGCAGAAGTTATTCTACTTGAGAGAATTACAATGAAAGAGGAAAGGCCATACAATGCCTTTAAAGTACTTGTTAACAAAAACAAGTTAGACGTTTTCTTAGAAGACAAGATGTGGCCTGATGGCGTCACATTTCGGCGCTTTATACATTTTCAAGAACAGAAGAGACGACAAAAATACTACTAGTTTCGTGAGCAAGGGCAGTACAAAGGCAAATAAAATATAGTATTTCTGAAAATGAACGTAATAAAGTAACATTTAATTAAGTTCGGCGAACTGTCTACATAGACTATGTAAAAACAGGTGATTTTTTTTGTAACAAGAAGCGTGGTTGTATGCACATGATTGTGTATGTGTGCCTAAATTTTGTACTAACATACATTTTAAGCAATTTGTAATAGGTACTAACAACCTGTGGGCCTTCGAAGCCTGATAATAAAGTTTATTTATTTTTATTTATTTTTAACCGACTTCAAAAAGGAGGAGGTTATCAATTCGGATGTTTATATTTTTTTTATGTATTTTCGGGCATAACTCCGTCATAAATAGACGGATTAGCAAAATTATTTTTTTGTTTGACAGGGTATACTCTCGAGGTAGTCCCATTGTCACCAAGTCAGAATCTGATGAAGGGATCCCATGGAAATCGAGGGAAATCTTCAAATTTTACAGGCACGCCTATAGCGATTTGGGGATTTTTTAAAGTACCTCATGCATTTGCTCTCGGAAAGCACCACATTCGGTGAAGTGGAACTGATGATGAAGACCAGAGGCTACCGGAACTACTCAATTATAAGTATTTCACGGGTTACGATTCGATTACTTTATTATGGTTGCTAAGCAATTTATGCTTGTCAAAATGAATATGGTGAAATGGTGCTGATGGTGGCTCTACCATCAGCTCCAGTTCTTTTGGTTCTTACCAGGAGAACTTCTCAACAATTAACGTCCCTGCATCGGGAAAAGGAATATTTTGTAAAAGGTGATGAGTAGTTGATATTAGGCTATTGTAACTTAGATAAATTAATAGCTGAGTCACTAAAAAGTGAAAAATTAAAAACCTTTTTTTACAAAAAAAACAACCGACATCAAAAAAAAACACTACAAACTGAAAAATAACTTTAATTTCGGTAGTCGAAAAACTAAAATACAGATTTAAATACACCGACTACCGAAATTAAAGTTATTTTTCAGTTTGTAGTGTTTTTTTTTGATTTCGGTTGTGTTTTTTTGTAGAAAAGTTTTTTTTATAGAAACAGGTTCAAACTTGTCGGTACTGACTACACTTTTACATACCGGGCAGTTCTAGGTTGATCTGTACCTATCAATTCTGACCTGTACCGAATAATCGGGACCGAACAACCTGTACCTTTATGCAAACACCCTTAGATAGATCACGATTCACGAATAGGAAACGACACTAGTGAAGGCTATGTACTTAAGTAATCGACACGGATTGTAATGTAACCAATGATATATTGTAATCTAACCAATGATAGATTGTAATATAATCAATAATGAATTGTAATGTAACCAATTATGGATTGTAATGTAACCAATGGTGACATGGAAGAGAAAAAATGTTGATTGTGATAACACGCAATACGTCAGTATACCTCGAAGAGGTAGGCAGAGTATATTGTAGTGCACCCACATTTTTTGACTTAACCGGGTACTCGTACATTCAATCTCCGGGCCTCAGAAAACACGCTAAGGCGCAGATATACGACTTCTAATGATTTCAAATTGAACATCACGTCTAAACGCAACTTTATTTGTTTGAAAAAATATATATGAAAAACTAGACTATTTTCTTCGTAATTTGATATGTGAATATTTGAAATTATATTTTTATAACATAGTGTAATTAATTTGTAAAGTAATGTCTAACGCGAACACAAAAACGATAATCACGCAAAAACTATCGGGCGTATTTTCATGAAATCTGCACTATCTAAAAGACAATTTAATTACCCAAATTTTTGTATACGGCTTTTATTTGTATTGTGTTTGATAAATCAAGGTGGGTTGTTTTTGCGAATAAACTTGATGCGCGTTGAAGCGTGGGCTCTTGCGGGCGACGGACGGCAGTGCATCGCTGACCAATATCCGGGTAGACGCTAACGCTCTGTGCAATTTTATTCGCTTAAAAGTTTCGCATGCTCTTCCTACTCACTCAAGGTCGCTGGCACTTATTGTCGCCTTAAGCCGTTGCTACCAATTGTCATTCGTAGATATTTGACAGTCGTTGCGGGTAGTCAGAAGCTCAAAAAGCCTGACAACCAGTCTTAAGGGGTATCGTGTTACCCAGTAACTGGATTGTGGAGGTCAGATAGGCAGTCGCACCATGTGAAATACTGGCATTTACCTGCATCCGGTTAGACTAGAAGCTGACACCAACCACCAACATAGTCGGGAAAGGGCAGGCAGGTTGATTGAATTAATCTCCGGGCTGTTACTGAAAAATTCGTATTATAAAAAAGAGACCTTTCTTTTTTTTTTTTGGGTAGGTAATCATTGAATGACCTCTCCCGCTCTGGGCGGAGCGGAAGGGCGTGTCAGACTCTTACTGACTAAAACCTACCACGCGCTCCGCCTCCTCCTTCGCGAGCATTACTGCTTCGCAGGAGGTGGCGGCTTCCGATTCCCATTTATAATGACCTGATACTCTATGACTACTGGACCAATACACGTCAGAGATTTACAAATTATGTTAATATTGATTAACTAATTATTGTAATAACTAGCAGCGCAATGGCTGATCCTTCACTTTTGAGCTTTCATATTTTACTAACACTAATCTACCTACTTAACAGCAATACCCAAATGACTATTAATCGCTATAATAATGTTTGGTTAATCCATCGGAGCAATAATTCATCAGACTGTACGAACCAAGGCTATATACACATTTGCGGTTGGTCCGCACGATAACTTGCGGTGGACCGCGACACGTCCCGCAGTGCGCGGCCAGCCTAAATGCTCTACATTTAATATAACGCCTTGTTATAATCTGAATTGTGATTGTAGCAGTGTCGAGCTGTTTCAGGCTAATTTAATATAATACATTGTTTGTTTAAACTAAATAACGCCATGCTACGGTAGAACTACAAATACCGCTGACAGTGTCAAATTGTAACTAGACGTATGGTTGACTGTACAAGCGCCACATCATGAGTACCTATAAAATGGTATGATGATTTTATATTCCACATATTAAGTTGCCTTGATCATTTGAATTTCTAGTGTCGCCTGAAATTACCACTACTAACATTTCTTAGAATACCATTGAACTCGTGCTTGTACTATAACTTCTATACCCTTTCTGGCCAAATATACATACAATCATACATAAACTCAAGCCTTCTTCCCATGGGCGTGCGCAGAAACTACAGAACGCCATGCCACCTGTTACGATCCATGTTTTACGCCTTTTGCTTCGTTTAGGTTCATACATCTGGTCATGCTCGCTTCAGACCAAAATATTTTAACAACACCAACCAACCAATTTTCGCCAATAATTACCACTTAGAAATGAGACTCTTCTACTGACAAGCGAAGCCGACGTTAAGTCAAGGTCTGAAAGGATTCTTTCATGTCTTTTGCGCATGAAATTCAAGCTGTGTTAGATTTCAAAGCCAAAACTTTTGGGCAAACAAGGGAACAGACTTTGAATGACCTTTAGAAGCCTCAAAGGTAAAGTGTAAAAGGCTGAAAGATATATTAAAATTAAGTCTACTAAGATTATTTAACGCAACACTTGGAAAAATAAACGCTCTTTGTAGTGTTGTAAGTATACTTGTTTCAGATTTTTTTATGTTTAATTATAGCAATTCTTAAAGACCTGTAACTGTTTCGTTGAATCTGTCATGAACAGTAGGCCGGACGTCAGTAATAAAAAATCCAGTATAAGCTGTCCTATTTTTCTATTACTTTAATATATGTATTTACTTTGTTAAATTGTATATTATTTTAATGTTATTATTGTGAATGTAAAGACTATGTGAGTCATTTTTCTTTTTTCTTCTCATTTAATTTTAATCATGGTCAGGCAGTTTGAGTAATGTATGCGGCCTCCCCAAATGTCCTTTCTTTGGTATTGTTCGTCGAATTGTTGAGCTCCTTAAGTTCTGAGTCATGCAGCTCACTATTACTGATAAATGCGTGCACTGGCTGGACAGGTCCACTCAATCTGTGTGATTTTTCCTCAAAAGACCATTTCAGACACAAATCTACTTGCTCTTCACATGATCTGACCAAGATTATGTCTGGACTTTAAAAGAGAATGTAACCTCTGAGTTTGTTTCGGCCTTTCCTCTCAGAGTGTCAGATAGGAAACGCCGGGCTCATCTAGTTTTTAAAATATGATTGACGTGTAAAAGCGTTTGTACATACCTACTTACAGAAAAAAAAAACATTTATCATTTATTGAAACTCCGTACTTCGCTAGACCAGCTCAAGGGCACACACAGTTTCAGCTCGCGTCCGGTAAGGACTAGGCCTGGGTCGACGGCGCGTTGTGTTCTACGCTCGCCTCAAAAAGATGTCAGCATAATTGACGGGGTCCGATAGGGCCCATGCCTGCCGGAGTCGCGGATTGTTCGAAAGAGTTACCGTGGCCCTGGCGCACAGGCAACTGAAGGAACACGGGTGGGTTTTAGTCAGTAAGAGTCTGACACGCCCTTCCGCTCCGCCCAGAGCGGCAGAGGTCATTTGATAATTTCCCAAACAAAAAAAAACAAAAAAAGGGCACACACAGTTTTACCACAGGCGTGCAGTGGACTGTGCGTATTTATTCATCTGTGTCAAAGAGGTGGCACACAGTGTTCCATACGCGCCTTTATAGGAGGATGTGCGGTCGAGGGATCGGCCGCACTTGGTGATGGGGCCCGCTTGTCATGGCGGGTTTATACAAGTCGGTGGTGCGGCGAAGGCAAGTATCTTCCAGACCCTCGACTCATGTTAATAGAAGGAACACTGCGGTTTTAGTCGGTAGGAGACCGACGTTATCCGCGGTTCTCCCCAGACGGAGGGTATTCGTAAGGATTTCCTTGCGGAAAAAAAGGCTTAATCTGTTTGTTATTTCATAGTGAACTTTAACCAGGCACAAATCCATAAATAAACAAAACCTACTTTTTATTTATGGAATTGTGTGAATGTACTGTAGAGGTTGTCTGCATGTAACCTTATGTTGTCAGGCTGGTAATTTATTATCGCTGGTTTGCCTCAAACAGTCAAGCAAGTTTGAAATAAGCTTTGGAAGGAAAAATTATGGCAGTTTGTTTTAGAAGTAGATAGGCAGAGCTAGGGCCTGCCGGTGTATTAGGAGAATTCCTTGATAAAATATAATTACATTCAATATTGTACTACGTGTATATATTATAGAATATACACGTAGTCCTTCTACAGTACTAAGGTACACCTCTGCCCAACCCTTCAAAGAAACAGGCATATTGTTATGTGCTATGTTAATAATGGACATAGGTACCTACTTCTTAAGCTTTGGGACACGTTTTGTCTGTTACTATGTACGTGCCAGTTTTACGTGTGTTACTTTCGTGTCGAAATTATTATTTTTTGTCCTGAAATTTTCCGCATGTTGAGGGTTTATTAAAAGTCGTGACGCACGAAACCGTGTTGTTGTCACGTGAGGCGGGGAAATCCATTACCAGCAAATGCTGTTGGGATTTTTGGCCTAATTTAGAAAAGGTAGCGGTATTATTAACAGGAATAAATGGAAGTAGGATCTAGAAAAGGAGCCCTCTTTCGGTGTTGATAGTTTTAGTGTGGGTCTTTCTCTGTGGCGATTCTACTTTGTATTTGTTGCCTCTTTAGTTTTATTAATCATTTAAGAAGACGAAAAAGTGTCGCAAAAAATAAATTTTGACATTTTTGATAAAATTTTAGAGAATCACATAAAATCCAGCTGCAGATTCAGATTGACATCCAACTGCTACCAGGTGGATGAGAGTGACTAAAGATCGAGTTAATCAGTGTGCAATTCAAGAGGCCTTTGTCCAATAGGCTGATAATGATGATCACAATATCATCATCAAAGCAATTCATTCCTAGAAAGGTCTATCGTAATGAAACCATCGTTTTGCATTATCTTCCTATTTTCTAGTGCCTTTATATAAATGAATAATTCCGGAAACAAATCCAATCTAAGTTCCAGAACTTCATTAAACAACACACCCGCTTCCTCTCATGAATTATAACAAAATTTAACATGCCGAACACGGATTGAAACTAGTAACGAAATTCGCCTTGGGACCGCGAGCATCACCTTACTTAAAGTACGTACGAAGTTAAACCTATGTAATAGTTTCTTCGTTTTATCTCCCACCAAGTTTTCTTTTAGGAAATGGTCGTGTTTTTAGTTTGTTACCCAAGTTTTTATCGCTGAATCTAGCCGCAAAAACATGTTAGGCGATGTTGTAGTTTTTGTCTTAGGAAAATGTTTGAGCTTGTTCGGAGTTGGTCGCAAATGGCTTATGTTGGATGAATTCAATATCATTTGGGGACTTTTTGTTCAATTTCGATTTATTTCAGCGATTTCTTTTGTTTTTCACGATTAATATGTGATACATTTTTCTCTCAGAAAAAGATTCTGTGATACTTATATGGCTCAAAAAGTCTGTACTCATTCTACTGAAAGTACCCATATAAATTAAAGCTACAGAGCCACTCGCTAGCATTTTAAAACTAAATTGTTTGAACCACTGCACGGGCTATTTCAAAAGGCTACAATTTAAATACACACAAAAATAAATTTTAGACCCTAAGACTAAGTACCAAGTAAAATATGTTAACATCAAATAAAATAAACCCACTCTATATCGAGGTGCCTAAAGAACAACCTTTTAAGTTCTAAAATAATTATACACTCATCAGAATAATTGTACGTATTGTATTTATATTCTTTTTGCCTATCATAATGGATAAATGCTCACCAAATCTTGTTTAAGTTGCTCACCAAAACCGACTCGGACAGGTTAGGCTAGAAGGGGATGGCGGGGTCTTTCGATCTCCTTCGTAGTTATTTTTGTTTAAACTACCCAGAAGTAGGAACCCCGCGAAGCGGGGCTCCGTCGACTGGGCCATAAAAATAAAAAAGGAAAATAGGTTCATTTCTACAATACTTTATGAAAAACAATTTGGTGAGCATTTATCCATTCTGATGGACACAATTTGGTGAGTATTTCGAATTTTTTGGTAGTAAAATAGGTACTTTTTTGGTAGGCGTATAAACACAAGCCATTTTAAAATAAACGTTTCCGCCAACAAAAACTTAAAAAAAAAAGGGAAACTCATTAAGCCCTATTTACACGATGCAAGTTTCTTGCCTGTGGTACGCAATAAAATTGAAGCAAAAAGTGACTTGCATACACTGCAATGTTTAGAGAGTGTAACTTTTATTGTTGCTTAAGTTATTGTATGCCACAGGCATTATAAATCACACACACGTGTAAATCAGGTTAACTCTTTCAAGAAACAAAACGTCCGAAACTCAACCAATAATCTTGCCATCGATATACACAACATCCCAGGTCCTTTGGTAGCCAGCATGTTACCAACCCAACTCTAAGCACGCATAGTGAACTTAATCATTGATGCACAAAGCAATTATACGCCTTGGTAAACACATTAAAGAGTCATGTGTAGTTCTCACTATGTAGTATATTGAGATGGGCTTAGAAAGGTAGTCGGTAGTGAGTACTGAAATTGATCTAAAGGATTGGGGTTCCAGAAACAATCGTAAATATTTACTAAAAGGAACACTGCTTTTAGTTCTGCTGAAAATATGGGATCGAACTCCTAAGGAACAGCTGTTTACTTTAAGAATTGTTAGATGATGCGAGTGGAATAAAGAAACTGCCGGTTTGAAATGAGATGAGGTCTCAAACTCAAAGCATTTTAGCTTCTTTTATTTCTACTATTTGCTTATTATTAGAAGCCTTAGGTATTGGGTTATAATTACTTCCCGTGTGGTTGGGATGAACGTCGTGATGGCCCAGTGGTTATGGCCTCGCCTCTGATAGACGAGGTTGTTTGTTCAAATCCGGGCGAGTACCAATATGGCTTTTTCAACTCATAATTATGAACTTTCTAAGTTAATCTTGGACGTTACTGACATCGGTGAAGAAACCTGGAGTTTTAAGTAATGTAAGTCTGAAATCGCCAACCCGGCTTGAGCAGGCGTGGTGATCAATGCTCGTGCCTTCTCTTTACGAGAAGAGGCCTTAGCTTAGCAGTGGGAGATAATAGGGTGGTATTATTTATTGATCCCAGCTACTGAGCCTTTTTTTTTGGGTGGGATATCATCAAATGACCTCACCCGCTCTGGGCGGAGCGGAGGGCGTGTCAGCCTGTTACTGACTAAAACCCACCAGTATTCCTTCAGTTGTCTGTGCGCCAGGGCCACGGTAACTCTTTCGAACAATCCGCGACCCCGGCAGTCATAGGCCCTATCCGACCCCGTCAATTATGCTGACATCTCTTTGAGGCGCGCGTGGAACACAACGCGCCGTCGACCCGGGCCTGGTCCTAACCGGACGGCGAGCTGCCCATTGGTCGCCGACCGCAAGCCCGCGTCTACGGTGGCCGGGAGTCGGCTATCGACTCCTGACGCCCAGGGTGTCTCCTCCTGCGGCGACTAGGGGCGTGAGGGCGCAATGATTGCCAACAAAAAGTTGCCGCTAAACACGTAATTTGGACGGCAAAAGAGATTTTTTGTGATCCTGGCAAGACATTACATTACACGTGAACGGTATACAAAGATATAGATAGGCACTAAAATGGCTTTCTAATTCAATCTTTAGCACAATGAGATGTAATCAACGTTTAATATTTGGCGTTGACAGATAATCCAAGATGAGATTCGTCGCTCAACACAAAGCGATGTTCTACAAGATTCTGTGATATCTGGCATCAAATAGGTATAATAATAATTGTTTTGTCGAAAACTCTATTTAATATAGCGTGTATGACCAGATGTATGAACGTAAACGAGGTAAAAGGAGTATGTAAGGATCGTAGCAGGTGGCGTTCTGTAGTTTCTGCCTACCTCCATGGAAAGAAGGCGTGAGTTTATGTATGCGTATGTATAATGTCTATTTAAAATGTTCGCATATTGAGGAAAAATTACAAAATAGGTAAAACTAGGAAAACTTGTAGGTGTATAGGTAAGGTAAATATACCGCCAAGTTTTACTCGCATTACAATCAAAAATCAATAGAATGTTATCTTTAATTTTACTTAGAATAAGTTTTTTTTTGCATGTATAAATAAGTCCTCTTCCTTCAAATTTCCATTTTGCTGTGCTCGACAGGGTCCACGATTGGTACCTACAACTAATGTTAAATTACCACCTAAACACATTGTGTTTACAAATGATTACATCGCTGACAAAGATTCTTGGCTCAACGCTGGTCCTGCTCCACAGGGGCGCATAAATTAATTGATTAGCATTCGAAAATATTGTTGGAGCTGCTGAAGATTGTAAAAACAACAACATCTTTGCATTGTATAAATTCAATCTCTTAACATTGTATAATTGAATAGCACATGTGTGAGCACTATGTACCTACTATAAAGGCACCATTTACTAGGCTCGTCTTTCATTGACTTGAATGTGCCCTGGCGGCTGAGAGTATGTCATGCTCACTCAAATGTCTCGCTTGTGGTGGCGTGTGTGTTGGATCATTAAGTTCCCTTCATAATGGTTGAACTGAATGGTGCTGATCCATACGTCATGTTCGTGAACGGGCGCCGACAGAAGGGACTGGTCAACTCTTGGCTGCCACGGCTTATTTTAATTTAAATTTTTGAATTGTATTTTTATCTTTTTTATTACGGATACTTTAAACGTGCACGTCTTTCTACATCGTTCTCACATTTTTAATTTGAACATGAATGATGTAAACAATTTGTTTATTGTAACTATATGTTGATTTAAAAGAGTGTCCATGGAGTTTCTTGCCCGTTCTTCTCCATAGGTACCTACTACGCTTTGGAATGGGCAACTAGCTTAATTTTTCTGATTGACTGACCCTTTGACAATTCAAAAGTGCCTGTAATTGGTTTATTTGAAATAAATGCTTTGAGTTTGAGTTTATTCTAAACGGTATCCTCGAACTTCCCTTGAAGAAGGTTCTTGACAACTGCTCTGTCTTGATTTTTCCAGTCTTCTTAGAATAAGGGTCTGGCTAACTCGTTTCATCAAATATTTTTTCTTTGCTCACCAAAGAAATTGAAGACACACAAAATATTAAATAAGAATATTGGAAAAACTTGATCATAATATCGCCGACGGCGATTCTTTCAGACATCCTTTAAAAATATTTATTGAGTAAACCTTTAGAAATGCTTGAATTTGCTAGTAAATTTCAAAGAATAAACCTATTGATACCTGCTGAAAGAAATGACTTTAGCCATAGTTCAACTCATTATTACTTAATAAATGAACAAAGAAACAAAACATCTGTTAATACCTTTGAAAGTTACCACCCATCTCTTCTACCTACACCGAAATTAAAATACCGCACTTCAAGGCGATTCTATGAATTAAATTCAGCCACCTATGAAATTAAAACGCACTAACAGACGAAATAACAAAACGCAAGGCACGACAGGATAAGGGACTTTCGTCATCAGCCTGGCTCCTATTTATTACCCTGCTGTCATTATTTTGGCACAGTAAATTACCTTTTTAGTGGACTATTTTGACAGCTGTAATAAAAGGTCAATTCAGTTCGCGCCAGTCAAAGACTTTAGTGTTCGCAATTAATGTTTTCAGAAACATCCTTCAGGCATTTTGTGCAAATTCTCTTAATGTTAAAATAAGCTATTTGGAGAAATTGTTTTAATGCTTCGAGTGTAAATGTTAATTAACTTCCTTATTAAGGCTCCTGCAGACAGCCTTTAAACCTAGTCATATAAGTACGTAGCCTAGGTTATTGACCTCTACCTTTTACCCAAATAAAAAGAAGGGTTATATCTTTCGTTTTTGTGTGTAGACAGTTTATTGTACATATCCCTTGTCAAACACATGAAAAGAACTATTTTTTATTTGCGTAATATTTCAAAGAAGGTGTATTAAAGGCATTATGTTGGTGGCATACGCACACGTGAGATATTATTAGCTATTGATACGCATTTATTTTTGGAACGAAGTTCCTTATCACACGGTACGGACTTGGTGGATAGGATAGGCGAACAAAAGTGTAAGAATTTTCCGTCACGAACCTTTCTTTAGTGAAGACGGTTATGCTATTGCACGTATTACGCGTATGCTATTGGGTGAGCCCAGTCATAGGTGCGCGCTTATTGGTTCAAGGCAGCCAGTAAGTTCGCACCGGCTGCGCAAGTATAGTTTTTTTTAATGTAAATAATTTATTTTTGGTTAAAAATAAATTATTTACATTAAAAAAAACTAATAAAAAATAATACAAAAACTAAAAAATAAAAACAATATAAAAACGTTAGGTTTAACGTTTTTATATTACGACTCTCTTATTTTTTTATAGCCAATTAATTGAAAAAATTACAAAAAAACTACGAAAGGAACTTCGTTCCAACCCACTGTTCCACGACACTCACGCCTTTTTTGTTATTTATTTATTTATTTCAGAGAAACAACCCTAAACAAAAAGCAGAAAACGTTAGTGTAACAAATTGTACCTATTAAAGGCTCCTTCAAACAGGCGCGATATCCGACTTGAATCGCACGCGACACAAAGGCACTGCATGTCGCGTGCGATTAGCGTCGCGTGTCGTGCTTGTTTGAAGGAGCCTTTAAACATAAATTATTTTAGTACACATACATACATACATACATAAACGCACGCCTTCTTCCCATGGGGGTAGGCATAAACTACAGAACGCCATACATACACGATCCATACATACTCCTTTTGCCTCGTTTACGTTCATACATCTGGTCATACACGCACGCCGGTTGTGAGTACTACGCACCTTACCTTTCTGAAGAACATCATCAAATTACTTAAGTGTTGTTAGTATAACTGTGCCCTAGTGATACCTATGGCTGTCCTTATCCACTGGTTTTGGAAAAGACAGTCAAAACGGACAGCAATAGCATTCAGTATGCTGATGCTGCTGCTTCGTAGACGGTGCAACAAGCATTAGCTTTCTTACGCGTGATGGCTTGAAAGCCATCCGTATGCCCTTCAGCAAACATACCAAACGCGCTGCAGCGCCACGGCAGTCCCAAACAGCATCATTATAAACGAGCCTGCGAGTGAGCATATTGCCTCTCATCGCCAGCCCTGCTGCTTTCCCTCTCTATGTCCTCGTCATACTTATTGACCATAAGTACTATGTGTCCTGTCCTGTTACATTTTTTTTTTTAAATCTTTGCCCCACTCTAGGAATTTTTGGGAATTGTGTCCCAGATACTTAAATCTATCCACTAACCTATCTCTCTGCCTATATACCGGCGTATTTATTTTCTAGTAGTGTAAAACATACGAAACGAGAAGGAATTTCTCTCCGAGATACTATGCTATCAAAAACTTTGTACATCATTCCATTTTACCTCCAATAAATCACAGCGAAAATACATCAAAGCCATCAAGCAACTAAATAATCTATGTTAAAAGTTTCCCCTGTCTCAGCTTTTACGTAGTACCAAAAACTTTTTCCGTATACTTCGCCAACATATTTTCCTGGTCACGACATATGCCAAATATTACGTCATAGTAATCGTTTTGCTACGAAACTTCTCGACAGGAAACGGAAAAAGAAATCGTTGTTATACAAAAGATTTGTGTACTTCTTGTGTATGTTTTTTTTCTTGGAATTATTGTTTGGGGTCAGATATAGTTTTTGACCATTTGTTGTTTATCTTCATTATTGGTTGTCTATGTTTATATTGTGTTCCCGGAAAACACTCCGGGTGTAGGGAATGGTTTAGAAAGCCAATAGCCACTTCTTCAATAGTAGATACAAAAGACATGTGCCAAATAAAAAATCACATAACGCTTTTTCGTTACGTGACGATTTCTACAAGTTTACTCGTAACGCAAGCTGCGTTAAATAACTTCGAGTCGATGGTACTTTTTGGTTCAGTAATTGGGACCCCTTCAGCAAGTGGTACATGTTGAGTGGTACACTCACATTGGATATCAGAAGGTCGATGAAATGGCCACTAAACACAAAAAAAAACAGATAACCGTCCAAAAAAACTCCGGTTCCATGACCTGTCTAAAAGTAGCGTTGTACTTCAGATCTCAAAAACCGTCTAACCTTATAGGCCGCTAAGCCGGTTCTTGAATCGTCTACATGACCTTTACAAGTTTATAGGTATCTCATATCTAAGGGTCGAGAAGGACAATACAAAAAAGAGAAAAGCTTTAAAAGCCTCGACTGAACCATTGTTAAAAGAAATATCCGATAGAAGTCCGCTATTGAAAATTCAACACACGTACCCACACGCGCGTTAAATTCGTAAACCCTGTAACTTATAGTCGATCTTGTAACTGCTTTATCACCCCAGGGTTGAATGCCACTGGCACGTCATAAAACGAAAAGGTCTGTTTTGTCTATGAGCTGTCACATAGACAAATAAACTTTGACGTTAGATAGTTTAAACGTTAGTGAAGTTTAAATATAGTGGGAATTGTTGTCAAAAATTATAAAGCAATTACGAAACTATACACTGAATTTAGATGGATATGTTTCAGACTGAAATTGGTCACGTTAGGGACTAATTTGTTTAAAGACTAAATTATCAATACGATATACGTTTTTTTTTTAAAGTGCTACTTTTAACGTATAGATTAGGAACCATAATAAGTAGAAGTAAAACTGTATGTTCTTTCATGAAAACACTTCTCGTTGAGAGTACTTTAAAATACGTATAACAAGCTATTTTGATGAGATATTAACATTGAATAATGTACTATTTAGCGAGACGTCATTAGCGTGCGTAGTTTAGCGGTGAATAATTAAATAAAAAAGAATAAATGCAAACTCAGTCGGTCGTTCAGATTATTTTTAATATTATACTGGATCTAAAACCTATGGAAATTTCCTAATCAAAACCACACTATAAACTGTTGGAAATCATTTTCTTCCACCCAGTTTGTTTCCAAATAGGTTAGAATCGACTTCCAGTACAACCAGATGCGACTGAATATCAATATTTTAATATGGAGTTTATCATCTGACCTCGACAACTCAATTTAATGAGCGATACCGATATTCCACATGTATACTAGTAGTAATATTCTCCAAGCATAGTCATATTTAAAGAAAATTACTACAGGTCTAGTAAATCATCACTGATTTCTCCACCCCGTTTAATTCTATAATGATGAAATTGAAGGAGGTGGAGAAATCAGTAAAGATTTACTTAAAAACTAAAGTGGGGTTGAAGAAAACATTATACAGTCTTGTTTAATTAGAACGAAGTTCTTTAACGTTGCTTGTGGTAGGAATAAATTTGATAATAATTTTAGAATTCGTCACGTAACTACAAAGCGTTTTGTGACTTTTTATTATATATAATAGAAACAAAAAGGGAGGCAGATAGTATTCAAATTCAAATTCAAATGTTTATTGCTCAACACAGTACATAATCATACATTTCTAGATGTCAAGTGAATGCGCAGTCCACTGTGTTGCACCAATTCAGGCATGCAAAATTATTATTAAAATTAAAAGCACCAATAAAGTTATACCATTTTTTTTAATTCACATTAATAAGTACCTTATAGTTATACACTTCCAAAATAATACCATACACAATGCCATAAATTCAAATCAATAAGCATGCAATGTCAGAATATATAATGTCATAATAAGTAAGTAATGTCTAATACAGTCAACACATAATTGGCAATACAAATAAGATAATTTTAATAAAATAATAAAAATAAAAAATAAATCGGACTCCAGTATTCAGCCTAATTATATTATATTATCATTATGCACCCAAATTTCTATCCGACAGGTATTCATTAATTGTGTAGTATGTCTTACTTATCAATAGATTATTGAGTTGCTTCTTAAATAAATGGATATCTCTAACACTTAACAAAGCATTAGGTAATTTATTATAAATATGTGGTGCCATTCCTAGGAGGTTTCATGGTTTTATAGGGTGCTGAAGCCAATAGTGAGGTCAAAACAAAAATCCAAAAGGCCGCCCTTTTGGATTTCTGTTTTGCGAAATTCTGCGAAAATTTACATTTTTTTCATGATGTGTGTCGTTTTTATGATGGTGCTTAAGTCGATAATGAAGTTAAAATAAAAATCCCAGATGGCATTTTTTTTTTTAAATCAGCATGTCGTTCCTTATGGGTGCCCCCGACCCCACACGTTTTTTTTTAAATTGCCAACGCAAAGAAAAACCAGAAAATGTTTCACGTTCTATAATTACTCTGAAACCAATGCCGTTAAAACTGAAACATTACAAAGTTGCATGATAGCAAAAAAATGGTGTTAGTTGTACTAATGAACTTCAATGAACAGTGATGACACTTTTTTCGAGTTAACTATAAAAAATGTCTCGTTAAATAAAAACACAATTTCTGTCTATTACTTCGATCTCGCTTTCCTTAAACATAGTTTCTCGAAGTGTTAAACACTCGTACCCGTAAATGTTAATTGTAGCGTTAACTGCGAGTCATTGATGAGGTTCATCATTATTTACAGTAATTTTAATTGGACTGGTTTATCTATACATAATTATAATAAAATAGCAATGAATAATTTTTGGCCGTTTGTCCGTTTGTCTGGATGTATGTTCCGGATTGGCGAAATAACGGCTGAACGGTATTGGATGAAATTTGCCACACAGATAGTTATAACTTGGATTAACAAACAGGGTACTTTTAATCCCGGTACGAGTATTTCGTTCCCGAGGGATATTTTCCGACATTTTTACAGGCGATACCGCGGGCAAAAGCTAGTTTTATTAATATAATCATCTCCCCGAAGTATATTTAGATCCTCTCTTTATTATCACATTAATTTATCCTCATGTCTCTTTCTCTAATTAATAATCTGTCAATATCGTGTCTACCTTCATTTTCTCTTGGTTTAGCCACGAGACCTTGCTAAGTATCCTACTGCTATTATGAGATTACGAGTACAATCCACATGAGTCCCCAGACAAAGTGACGTTCTATAAGTGCTATCGATGAGGGAAAAGTCAAAAATGTATTGAATTGTGGTACCGTCAAACGGGACGAATAGGGATGCAGGGGTGAATCGAGACGAAATTTTAAAAGGGATTTTAACATTGAAATAATATAGTTTGTGGCGTTGCATTATCAAGTAAGAATAGACTCATTAGGCATTATTAGGCACAAAATTACAATAACAATACACAGACAATTATAGGAAAAATAAATTGAATTAAAATTAAAACTGGTCATCAAATAAAATAAATAAAACAAAATAATTATAATTTTCTAACCGGCCTTGGAACAGCAATATGCCTGCCACATCCATGCCGGACATAAGAGCAGTCCAACCTGTCGGCGATCATTGCCAGGATGGCACTGGGGCTGGCGCGCACCCGGTGTCTTAAGCTTTTAGTAATTTTATATATTGAACTAAAATAATCCTTCTAGTTTCAGGGATAATATAAACTCTCGAGTAAGTAGAAATCCAAAATGGCCGCCAGCTTCATCAGCCAAGCGACACGAGGAAGAACCAAAATGGCACTCACTGAACCGAATGTAACATTAACTTTTCTTACGAAATTGATGATATCCTGAGATTTAGGGTCATCAGCTGTTACGCTACATTGACCCGGGGCCACAAATTAATTTACTGACTTGGAAAATACAGCGCTTTTGTTTCAACTGTAAGAGATATTGGGCGAATGGACGAAGATTTTTCTCTGTTAAAGTAATAGAGGGAAAAATTCTTTAGCTGTCTCTGAATAGGAGCCCTATTTTTATCATTTCAAAGATATTCTTGCCGTGTAGAAGAATATTTTGACCTTATTTCTTTCATTTTCACAGATAGGTTTATGATTCCTGCTGGTTTCAAAATGATTATATTTTGTAAGATATTTTTTTAGTTGCCAAGAAAGTTACTCTCTTATACAACAACCGTCGTTTACAATCGTTAAAAACAGAAAAAAAAAAGGTACAATATTTAATTAGGTAAATAGACATAGATAATAGAATATCGTCATAGACCCCATCCATTGCTTTCTACCAGGCGAGATCAAAGTCAGAAGCTGGCCCGTTTTGCAATCCATACTAATATTATAAATTCGAAAGTAACTCTGTCTGTATACCTCACCTCCTCCCGCTCCCTCCATCTCCTCACCCCAACCCCCTCCCCCTCCAAGACCTCTGTCAGTGTGTCTGAACCTTTTCACGCCAAAACCCCTGAACAGATTTAAAAAAAAATTGGCATGGAGATAGATGGCATCCTGGGTAAGGACCTAGGGTATGTATTATCCTAGTAGCACGTTCCAGTGGGATAATTGCCAATATCCTCGCAGGGAGATAGTAAAAAATAAAAAAAAAATAGCTATCATCTGCTATTTTAGTTTTACCTACTTCTAAACTAGTAATTTACAAGTAGAAGCAACGTATAGAAGTGGAAATAGCTTACTCGATCTAATTCGCTTTGAATATATCTACTGATTAAACATTATTTAACTCATAACTCATAACAATCTCTTGGTCATTATAAAAACTATTCACATTCCACCAGAGACAATTCGGTAATTATTACTTCTTTTTTTTTTTAACACCGCTATAAAAGTAACATTACCACCATGAAAATGACGCCTCACTTTAACTGAAATATACATTGACCGTCGCCGGCGGTAATTAAAATATCTATTGTTTTAAAACCATCGTTGATTAACGCGCTTTGTGTCTGCTAATGGCTTTCGTAACGTCATCGCGAGATGGTTCAATTTTCGAGCCTATAGCTAATGAAGTGGTGTATTGGTGGTTTTATTTCGGGTAGTGCTTGTTTAGATACGCGAGGCCAACGACCCGCAAGTGTCACAATTGCACAAGGCAATGACGTCACGCCTGTATTAACTGAAGGGATTGGCAGAGGTGTACATTAAACTCACATTTCACCTGACACATGTAATAAGGGGCGAGCGTATTACCATAAAAGGGGAAGGGGGGGACTAAGGTAGCCCGCAAAATTAAATAATGTAATTTGAAATCATTGTTAAAGCCAATTATTCTTAATAATAATAATAAAAGGCAAACAATCTGACCGCGTACCGTGGTCGGATGCTTTCTCTTTTTCAGGTGCTTGAGCCAGCTGTCAAAGTTTCTGCACAACGACTGACGGATCAGGTGCGGGTCATCATATGTTGGATGACACTGTACTTGATCGCCTGCGAAATGAAATGGAGAAAGAAAGAAAGAAAAATGCATTATCATGTCATGCGTAGTCATGTCATCGCCCCACCGTAGCAGTCTGTTGTAGTACTCCCACAGTCTATCACAAGTCAAGCAGATGAGGGGAGTAATAACAGGGCTACAAACGTAAGTACCCAGTGGAATGAGGAAGTGAGGAGTGCTTTGGAGAATACGATTCGGAAATATCGGTTCATGTCGCCCGAACTTAAACCACGCTTACCTCGTTTGCCCATGCATAACAAAAATAGGGCGCTGGTGGCGGCCCTGGATTGGCAGTTGTCAAACTATTTTGATGACTGCGAAGACCTCACCGATACTCATTTGATTCAGCATGCATGCAGAATTGAGCGCCATATTGGTGGTGTTGAATTAAACGACGTAGCTCAGGTAAAACCTGTTGTTATAAAACTAGCAAACATTTAGGAGCTGTAATACACGGTCGCTTGATGTCACGGAATAGAGAGAGACAGCTATATGATAAAGCGCGCAAGCAACATAAATAGGCGCGAAATTCAAAATTAGAAAATTACATTCAACAGGTGGGGCCAGAGCGCTCATCAGCAAACTAATCTGCTTCAGAGAGGGCAATACTCGCCCTAGAGTGATGCGCTTTGTGAAACGCGCCTTCGCAGGGACTGATATCAGCCTTCAGGACTATATGTCCTGTGTCACAGAGCGCATCGACTTCCTGAAGCAGAAAGTGTATGCATGGGCGAACCGTATTCGTAGGTATAAGCGGCGAGTGGAGCGATACACTCAGATCGCACCTTCCAGCGCGATGAAAGGTGGGTTTATAGGGATTGGGAGCGACCGGATCAAGGTGTGGCTGACACGTGCCTACCAGATGATGATGATATGTGTTCTTTCTGGCGCAATATCTGGTCGGTACCTGGCAGTCACACCGAAGGTGATTGGGCTAGGGAAGTCGAGCGAGCCTGCGATCTTACACCTGAAATGGGAGCTATTACCATCTGCCCCCAAGATGTTACTCGTGCAGTCCATCCGCTGCCTAACTGGAAGTCCAGGGCCGGACGGACTGCAAAACTTTTGGATCAAATGGTTCGTAAGGTCGCACACTCGCTTAGCGGCTCAGAACCAGACTGCTTTGGAATCTGGTTCGCTACCCTAGTTCCTAACAAAACGAGTTACCCACCTGCTCCATAAATCAGGTAGCACTACGGAACCCAAAAATTATAGACCGATCACGTGTTTACCGACTGTCTACAAAGTTCTTACATCCATTTTGAGAGCTAAAATTATCAAACATATAGACACTAACTCCATTACGTCTCCTTCTCAAAATGGATGTAGGAACGGGTCCCGTGGTACTAAGGATCTACTCCTCATTGATATGGCCATTAGCCAACAGATTCGTGGTTCCCGAAAGGATCTGTCAAAATGTTGGATAGATTAAAAGAAGGCCTATGACTCGATGCTACAGACATGGCTTATGAGGGTGCTGGAGTTGTATAAAGTAGATGCAACTCTGCGCACCTTCCTGATGTCATGTATGGGGCAATGGAGAACGATCCTTCACTATCCAGGATGTCGAAATGTCCAGAGGAATAGCGAACTGATAAGAATCGAGCGAGTCATATTTCAGTGTGATAGTTTGAGTCCGCTTTGGTGCTGCTTAGCCTTGAATCCTCTAAGCACACTGCTGGAAGATTCAGGTCTAGGCTATCGCTCAGGAGAGGTGGTCAGATTATATGTCACCTCCTCTACATGGATGACCTAAAACTCTTTGCCCCCAACAATTTACAACTGATGGAACTACTGAAAGTAACTGAAACTTTTAGTAGAGCTATCAGGATGGAATTTGGTGTGGAGAAATGTGGAATCCAATGTTGGAACCCAATTCTCGGATTCCATAAACCTAAAAACCCTCTCCGCATCCGAAACCTATAAGTATTTGGGTATGTCAGAAGCTTTGGGCATCAATGGTACTAACATGAAGCAATCGTTAAAAGAACGCTTCTTTGGCCACCTAAAAAAAGTATTTAATAGTCTTCCATCAGGCGGAAACAAGGTGCGCGCCTTTAACGGTTGGGTCATGCCGGATTTGATGTACTCTTTCGGTATACTTAAATGGACTCAGACTGAACTGGACACCCTGGATAGGAGGGCCCGGACGCTGCTGACTGCAAATCGAATGCATCACCCACGGTCATCGGTAATGAGGTTGTATATCCCGCGAAAGTGTGGAGGTCGAGGCTTTTTAAATGCTAAGACCCTCCATTATTGCGAGATATGCAGCCTCAGGGAATATTTCCTAGAAGCCGATATGGGGATGCATCAAGATGTGGTCATGGTGGACAAAAAACGCACCCCGCTTTCCTTGGCTAAAGAGAACTGGCGCAAACCAGTAGTGCTTAACACTAATGATCGTATGGAGGTATGGCAGAGTAAGGAGCTTCACGGACGCTTTTTCCGGGCCCTACATGGACCCAATGTAGATCTACAAGCGTCCGTAGCCTGACTACGTTTCGGTCCTCTTTTGGGAAACCGAAGGTTTTGTTTGTGCAATTATGGACAAAGTTATTATGAAGAATAATTACCGGATATTTATTGTGAAAGATGGGACGGTTGACATCTGTCGGGCATGCCACCGTCCGGGGGAATCAATTAAACATATTATCTCTGGGTGTTCTCGTCTATATAACGAAGAATACTTGCATAGACACAACCTTGTATCCAGGACTATCCATCAGCAACTTGCTCTGAAATACAGCTTTGTGGAATCGGAAGTGCCATACTACAGGTATGTGCCCGACCCAGTTCTCGAAAATGGAAATATCACATTGTACTGGGATCGATCCATCATCACTGACAGGCCTATTGTTGCCAATAAGCCTGATATAGTGGTGGTGAATCGAAGAGAGCGGCGCGCAATGATCGTTGACATAACGATCCCGCATGACGGCAACATCGTGAAAGCCGAGAAAGATAAACAAATCAAGTATCTTAACTTGGGTCGACATGTGGGACGTGGACTCAGCGATCATTGTGCCGATAGTCGTGACAGCCAATGGCTTAATAGCCAAGAGCCTCGACCAAGACCTACGGAGGCTCTCGTTGCATCACCCATGATTGTGACATAGTATTGAATAAAGAGAAACTAGAATTCGTCGATAAAACTGTTTTCCTGGGGATCACGCTCGACTCAAGGCTGCAATGGGGTCCTCATTTAACATCTCTTGCAGGACGGCTAAGTTCAGCAGCATATGCTGTGAGAAAAATCCGTCAATTTACTAATGTAGATACCGCGAGGCTAGTCTATTTCAGTTACTTTCATAGTATCATGTCTTACGGTATTTTATTATGGGGACGGGCTGCAGATATCGAGTCTATTTTTATTCTGCAGAAAAGAGCCATCAGAGCAATATATTGCCTCCGCAGGCGCGATTCTCTAAGGGAACTGTTTAAAGATATTAACATCATGACGGTACCTTGTCAATATATCTATGAAAACATCATGTACGTAAGAAAAAATTTAAATCTTTTCAGTAAAAGAGGTGAAAGACATAACTATATGACTAGAAATAGGGACCAATTAGTTCAACCAGGTTTCAGACTGGCTAAAGTAGACTCATCCTTCATGGGGTACTGTTTAAAATGTTATAATAAAATACCTCCCCACATACTCCAACTGAATGAAACAAAATTTAAATCTCGTATAAAACGCACACTATGCAGCCAAGCATATTATAAGTTCGGGGATTACATCGCTGACAAAGATGCTTGGCTCAACGCTGGTCCTGCTCCACAGGGGGGCATAAATTAATTGATTAACATTCGAAAATATTGTTGGAGCTGCTGAAGATTGTAAAAACAACAACATCTTTGCATTGTATAAATTCAATTTCTTAACAATGTATAATTGCATAGCACATGTGTGAGCACTATGTACCTACTATAAAGCCACCATTTACTAGGCTCGTCTTTCGTTGACTTGAATGTGCCCTGGCGGCTGAGAGTATGTCATGCTCACTCGAGTGTTTCGCTGGTGGTGGCGTGTGTGTTGGATCATTAAGTTCCCTTCAAAATGGTTGAGCTGAATGGTGCTGATCCATGCGTCATGTTCGTGAACGGGCGCCGTCAGTAGGGACTGGTCAACTCTTGGCTGCCACGGCTTATTTTAATTTAAATTTTTGAATTGTTTTTTTATCTTTTTTATTACGGATACTTTAAACGTGCACGTCTTTCTACATCGTTCTCACATTTTTAATTTGAACATGAATGATGTAAACAATTTGTTTTTTGTAACTATATATTGATTTAAAAGAGTGTCCATGGAGTTTCTTGCCCGTTCTTCTCCATAGGTACCTACTACGCTTTGGAATGGGCAACTAGCTTCATTTTTCTGACTGACTGACCCTTTGACAATTCAAAAGTGCCTGTAATTGGTTTATTTGAAATAAATGCTTTGAGTTTGAGTTTGAGTTTTGAGTTGAGTTGGGCAGCTGGATCAAGGGCTTGATTCAGAAGGCGGTACTTCTGGACACGGCTCGCATTGTTAGGAGGTTCCTCTCTCTGGAGCCCTGACCGCCGTTAGGTTGGACCCTGTTCCCGATACCGGTGGGCTACAATTTGTTAATGTTTTATATTCTAATATATAAAAATATAATTTATATGTATAATAATAATAATTTATTTATCTGTAACTTGAACTTGTTTTGTTTTCTATATATTGAAATAAAGAAAATAATAATAATAGCCCTGACCGCGTAGCTTGGACCCTGTTCCCGATATTGGTGGGCTACTTTTTTATATTCTTATATTTAATAATATAATTTATATGTATAATTATAATGAAATAAAGGAAATGATAATAATAATAATTTATTTGTAAGATCAGTACATGATAAATGATAAATGATTTTATTTCTATAAGTAGGTTTGTAAAAACACTTTTACACGTCAATTATATTTTAAAAACTAGATGAGGTCGGCGTTTCCTATCTGGCTACTCTGAGAAGAAAGGCGGAAACAAACTCAGAGGTCACAGTCTCTATCAAAGTCCAGACTTAATCTTGGTCAGATGAGTACAATCCATAACGTTAATAAGGATATAAACTAGTGTTAGTACATAATATACCTCTGTCAATTAATAAATTCAAAAAACATGCCAGAGAAGGTAATACTAATAAAAATAATTCATCATGTTTTTTCACAACAACTGCTTGCAACACACTAACGTCCTCGTCCAGTGCTTCAATATAAGGCCATCAGTCTTATCCGACACGGTCATCAAAAGACTGTTGGCGCTGCCACGCGCCTGCCACATCAGGGATGCGATACGCTTTGGAATAATAGCATAGAAGTCATTACCTGCCTCAGCGAACATCCCTGATGCGCAGCAGTGTCGCGGCAGCATCAACAGTTCCCTGTACGCGTAAAAGAGTAACCGTGGTGTTTCTTGCCGGCTCTTCTCCACTAGGTGCACGGTTCCAGTTGGTCGTTTCCTAAAACGATTAATCGGAACCGTGCACTTAGCTTCTGATGTTTCATAAGTACCCCACAATAATATTTATGTAAGTTTATATAAAAGAAAATACTTTGAATTTGAATTTGATACTGACCTATAAATTGCAAAAAAATTAAGAAAATGTAATTTTCGGGCGAGCCTGTCGATTTCTCCTTAAAGGCCACAAACCACACTGCAGGCTACCGACTGATAATTTCCCTGTAGGAAAAACAACAACCTTTGCCAGACCTAAGTATCGAACCCGCAACCCAAAATCCCTAAATCTCATAATTATAAGCAGTGTAATTAAGAAACATTATTGTTATCATTACGTTTTTGTTTTTTTACGACGCTACTTACTGATAACAATAACAAAAATGGCTGTTTTGGACAGCGGCCAAGCTTTTACTGTGAAACGTTATTATGTCCATAGTATAAATATTAATATAAACATACATAACAATGTAATCACCCGACCGTTCGGAGGATTCCTTCGCTTAGACTGGCTTAGAGCAATAGTGTTCTGTAGAAAATACTTAGGAATACCCTTTTCACGCAAGGTCACATCTCATTTCTTCACAATATGGAAAATGGTCATATTATAATAGTGCCTTTCTGAAAGTGCACAATATCACGATGTCTTGAACGTAAAGGGAAACGCTTCTCTAGTAATGACTATCATCTTTGGCAGCCTTGTCCGATCCACTACTAAGTATAGGCCTCCTCCATTTTGTGTCATGCTTCCCTGTTATAGTCCGAGTATAATAGTATACAGGGTTATTGGTTATGTGTCGGCAATCCGTTAAGGGGATGTAGGAGAGATCATTTGCAACCGAATGACCCCTGATGACCCCTATGCAAATGTCAGTAGAGTAAATTTGAAATTTTATATTTTTTTGAAAATTTCTGGTATGTTATTGTATCTCGTTGGATAGCTGAGAAGTTGTACATGTTTTGGGAATGTTCTGCCAATGAATACTTCAGTGTTTTTTTTTTTGCAGAAATCTACTAAACGTATTTTCTTTCTTTCTTTCATTATTTCAGTCAAATAACCTGCTCAAATTTTTATTATAGAAAATTGTAACGATTTATAAAACTATTAAAGATAATTATCATCATAAAATTATTATGTATTGAAGTAGAAGCAATACTAAATAAAAAAAAACATGTTTTTTTTTTTTTTAATAAATTTTCAAAGTTGTGTAACGCTAAAAAAATATAGAATGTCAAATTACTCGAAAATTGTTGAAATCAGCATAGGGGTCATCAGGGGTTATTTTGTTGCGAATGACCTTTGATGACACCTATGCAGATGTCAACCCCTTAATGGATTGCAGACATATAACCAATAACATTGTATGTCTCTTACAAGAATGCAATAAACAATAGTGCTTATTGCATTCTTCAAACAATAGTGCTTCAACCAGTGTCGATACCAAGCAGATATCAGACGCCTTAATTTTTGTTAATTTTATCTTTCATGCGGCAACTTTCATTAGAAGTGAAACGTATAAACACAAAATGAATGAACAGTGAAAAAATAATACGCAATTTTGTTGGTGTCGTGTGAACGTTGAATGAAATAATAATCGAGTGAATGGTTCACAGAGGGAAGCGTTGTATCAGCTTTACTGATTGTCCGACAAAGGTTAGATGGTCAACTGCGTTACCAACCGGCTGACTGGCAAATCTTTCACGACATAACCCGAGATTAAAGCCTGTAGCAACAAGGGAAAAAGTCATATAATTTATGTTAGATAATTCATTCATTCAGTCCATCAAAGACTCAGGTCATTGTTGTTGGCAGCTCAAGGATGACCCCCAAGATAAACTGGTCGCAGCTTCCCCAAGTACAATTTAACGGAACTGCTATTCCAGTCAGCGAAAAGGTTAAGAACCTTGGGGTTTGGATCGACAAACATCTGTCTTGGGGTCCTTAGTTACAGGACGTAAGTCGCAAAATTTTTGCATCTGGTAAGTCCCTGAGACGATTGCGGAACTTTCTTCCAACTGCCACTAAAACTGCGCTTGCACAATCCCTTTTACTTCCCATCCTTGACTACGCTGATGTCAGTTATCTCGATCTCACTGAGGCGCAACTCGATAAACTTGAGCGACTTCAAAACTTTTGCATAAGATTTATATTTGGCCTGCGCAAGTATGATCACATTTCTGAATTTCGTACAAAGCTCAAGTGGCTTCCCATACGTCTTCGCCGGAATTCTCATATCTTGTTTCAGCTCTACAGTATTCTGTTCAACCCTAAAACCCCCTCTTATCTTAAAGAACGTTTCAAGTTCCTTCATGACACACATAATAGATACCTGAGGTCATCGGAAAACTTAAGACTAGAGATGCCGAGGCATTCCACCAGTTTTTATGACAAGTCTTTTACAGTTCAAGCAGTACGGTTATGGAATGCCTTGCCCATGTCGATAAGGCGTGCTCAATCGTTGTCCACTTTTAGAATTCTGGTTAAAAAACACTTCCTCTCTCCTTAAACATTTTCATTACATTTAGTTTCCTTACTCTTGTTTCATGTTTATTATTGTATATATTATATTATGTAGATAGGTATATGTTTTATGTATGTATGTATTTGTTGTATATGTAAATGGTACACCACTGACTACCTGCATTATTGTCTCTCCTTCTACCTCGAATCCATCTAAAGGTTGTCTGTAAAAGATCGCTTTTAGCGATAAGACCGCCCATTGTGTCACCCTATGTAAAATTTCTACTTTTATATCTGTAATTTTTATGGTGTACATAATAAAGAGTGTTCTATTCTATTCTATTCTATTAATTTATTATCCGATTGTCTTGAACTCAGAGGAGCAAATTAATGTTATTGGTTGCGTCGATTCGATTAGAATTATCGTGGATTTGTTTCCTTTCTTTGTTATGTTGGCAAAAAAGAATTAATAGATAAGTTGGTTTTGCAAATTCCTATCTTCTATCCGGATCCCATGGCTATACCAAGTGGCGCCACCTCGCGCAATCTCGTCGTAACAATTTGAAATAGAGAAGAAAGCAATATGGCGTTTCGTGTGCGTTCGTCCCTCACCACGTGCGTTCAGAAACCAAAGAAACCTCGTGGAAAATTCGTGGAAATTTTGTGTGTATTCGAGCATCACCGTGTGCGCACCACGCGTGTTCCAATTCGAAGAAAACCCGTGAATTTCGTGCAAAGTGACGCCGCTTTTAACCACTCTCGCATCAAATAAGGTACTGTGGACCCTTTATTGTACAAACTGTCTTTTATCGCCGAATTCTCTCTCCATACAGTATTGTACGCTTCCATTGTCTTTGCCAACCCGCAAATTTATTTCCTAAAATTCGCTAATTCGCGCAAACAATTATGATAACAAATTCGTGTTTCAAAGCCCAAAATGCTCACTATCACTAAGCTAACACAGTTTCTACGTACGTATAAAATATCAATAGCAGCGTAAGTTTCTAATTCAATTAGTAAGTTGTAACAAAATAATAACGAATAGCTTCAGGACCACACAATTATAAGTTTGAAGGAGTTAGGTTACCGAGGTGAAGCTTGAAATAATTACATAAGTGTATTTTTATATTGAGCTTTATAATGTTTTTTCTCTAATTTGAGTTACTGTAACGTATTAAATATTTAAAATACAATAAATAAAATAAAATTAAAAATTAATTCAGATGACTTGATCCATACATTCAGAAATTAAATTAAAATGCAAAAATTAAATAAAAAATTAGTTAATTAATTTAAATTGTAATTTAAATTTAATTGCATTAAATTACAATGCGTTCTTAAAGCCGAAGTTCACAAGTCAAAATCAAAAATTAATTGTATAATTTAGGCTGAGAATTGGCACTATTTGAACGTCAAAATGACAAAAGACAGCCCCCCCAAAACGCTCGCCCTTCACCACTGTCATTTCAGCCTGTTTAGCAGTGACTCCAGTTCTTATGCGGGTAATTATCAACGTTTTGAATCTTATCCTTTCAAGAAACTCCGTGTAAAGCTAGCGACTCAACGACTTCTGTGGATCAACACTACTATCTTTGTCCAGGTCTCGACACCTCATGTAATGGGCAGGAACCAATGATTAAAAAAGAAAGAAAGAAAAAAAAATACGTTGAAACTCGTAGTCTGCAAACATTGTTATGTAACTCCTGTTAAGTTGCTGTGATTCTAACAGAGTAAAACAAGCTTTCGATAAAAAATACATTTTTTATGGAGTTTTCCATTAGGAATATCCCAGTAGCAAACTGGAGTCGATTTGTGACCGGTAGATGACAATAGGCTCACCCTCTATTACGTGAGAGTTAAACATAACCGGCGAAATGTGGGAGTACTATAAGTAGGAACACCTCTACCTCTCCGTACACTCACTCTTCGCGAAAACTGGGGTGGTTTTTTGTTATGTCAATATGTAGAAGGAATCGAAGAAGACTGTACGAGGAATTTCATAATGTTGATGTTAAAAATCTTAACGAATTCAGAAAAATACAAACTGGTTATCATTCAACAGAAGCGACTAACGTCTGACCTAATTTCTACCTTCAAGTACGTGTGCCGAGAAAGTTTCTCGCACGACATAATTGACGATGCCAGGTTTTTCAACGGAATAAATTTTGGAAAACTTCCACAAGATTGTACTTAGCCCCGCTTCATAATTTACGAATACATTTTCTTTCTCTTGGCATTTTGTATGAAAGAATTTGATATGTGTAGGTATATAATGGACTTCAGTCAATATCGGTTTACTAAAAATAGATGCCCACAACGTTTTCAAATATTCATGATTGATTGAAAGCAGTGACATTTTCAGAAAATTGCTGACAATCTAAATTGTCATTTGAGTAGGGACGTTTCTAAAGAAAAGTTCGTTGAAAATTTGGGAGGTATTTTTGAAACCTCTTATAATTAGCTTTCACCGTAATCTCGATAAGTAATTTATGGGAAACATTAATAAAAAATTAAATAACATCGCTGATGGATGGGCAAATACGTAAATAAAGTAGCTATAAATCCACATTTCGCCAGTTATTTTAGTAATAAGTCCCCTTACAAGTAGGGTAGAAGATATAATTAGGAAACATCGATTAAAAAAAGTCTTCCATGAACCCTATAATGTTGATTAAAGTGCGTCACAAAGTAAAAAGGACTAAGTAAAATTTTCTTAGAACCGCACCTACTTCTACATACCAATAGCGTTACAAATAACAACATTATTGCTACAGAACATGTGATTACAAGCGTGAGGGATGCTTATAAAACCTTGTACACTGTACAGTCACGAACATAAATAGGTACCGTCAAACATAGGGATGCAGGGGTGATCGAACCTAACTTTAAAAGGGATTTTAACATTGAAATAATATAGTTTGTTGCCAAAAAGGTCTCTAATTTGTTTACTGTACTATAATAAACGATTAAGTGCCCTTGTTGGCAACAAACTATATTATTTCAATGCTATAATCTCTTTTAAAGTTTCGTTCCTATTCACCTCTTTTGACGTTATAGCATTATCAGCCAATAATATTCCCACTGCTGGGACACAGGCCTCCTCCCTTTTGACGGTATACATTTTGTGTAATAAACTTTTTTTTTCTCCAAAAAAATTATTGAAATTATACGCTGATGTGCAGTGCCGCTGTACAAAACATGACCCACTTGCTGAAGTGTTCCAAGTGCACTTTTGAGGACCTAATGGATGCCATGAATGCTGCTATTACCGTGGTCAACTACTGGGCTCAAATAATTTTAAAAGTTATCTAACATCGGAAAGAAAGCTGTTCTGTGGACAGATTATTTTTAACCCCCGTCGCAAAAAGAGGGGTGTTTAACAGGTATGTGTGTGTTTGTCTGTGGCACCGTAGCTCTTTAACGGGTAAGCCGATTTGGATGAGGTTTTTTATTTGAAAGCAGGTTTTTAGCGGTGCTTCTTAGACATGTTTTATCAAAATCGGTTCAGCCGTTTCAAGGTCTTTTTGTGTCTGGCGTTTTTAAATTTTACCTATTATTACACAAACTATTCCAGTTTATGGAAATATTATTACAAATTTCTTTCTTCTTTCTTTTCGAGTCGATAATAAATTAAATACATAATCAGCCATGAATGTTCCCACTCCTGGGATACAGGCCTCTTCTCTTCTGAGAGGGAGTGGGCCGTAATCAACTACGCGGGCCCAGTGCGGATTAGTAGATGTCACATGTCTTTCATTTTTTGGTTCTAGGACATGCCGGTTACCTCACGATGTTTTCTTTCACCGTTTCAGCAGCGATGATGAAATAAATTACACAAACTAACCCGCTGAACTGGGTTTGAACACACATCGTACAATTCGTTAGTCGGGGCCGTTACTACTGGGCCACCATTGTTCTAATAAATAAATGTATAATGTTAAATGAGTTGGGCGCAGTAGGCGGCCACGCCTATCGCGGCGTCATCATCAGTGGCGTTTTCTAGGTCCTCAGATGTGCTGTGTTGGAGTGACACTTTGGACACTCCAACATAAGGAGCATGGTTTGGTCTTTAAACAACTAATATTGAAAGTTTGCGAGAATTTGAATTTTGCTCACATTATGCTCTGGACTGTACATTTCAAACCTGCAACGCCGGCAAGGTCTTTAAGACCGTGCGTGCCTCTAATTATGTGCGTGTCACTAACTAGTTATAAACTACCTTCGCGGAAAGGGTTATGTACTATAATTTCATGTAAGTAGCCTTATTGTTTAATAATAGTATTAAATTGGATAAGTATTGTTGTTCAGAAGTTGATTCAATTTGTTTTGTAAAGGGATGTTATTAAGGAACTGGCGTTTGAGGTTCATAATTATTGATAGCGAAATGGATAACTTAGATGGCAACGTCCAATTAAGGAAATCCTAATGTTACAAAGAGGGGCTTCCACTTTCATACATAAATCAATAGCGTCTCTACCAGGAAATCCCGCCCACGCCCGTTGCAAACTGTGGCAGGATACTTTTCTCCTCCCACTTACTATTTACCACCAAAGGAGCATCTCCTTGCAGGTAGTAACCTTTCATGGTCCACTTGGAATTCACTGAACTGTCTCCGGACACAAGCGGGAAGATTTAACTCTAACCTGGTAAAGTGGGGCTACCTCTACGGAACGGCAGCTGGGTGTGGACGTGGAGCTACGTCCAAACTATGCTCCACCTTCTATCATGCCCTCTGTGTCCCAAAACTTGCAGTCAAGCTGACCTCTGCGCTGCCACACGACGCCGTGGAAATGGCGAAATTTTGAGCCAACAAGATATGAGAAAAGTCATGCCAGCGACACGAAGAATAAGAAGACATTCATACAAAGCTATGTCTTCCATTGAGATGTCTTCATTGTAGCTAGAGCATTTAACGTCAACATTTCAAGTTAATTTAGATTAATCTGAATTTTTAGCTCAATAGCTTTATCAGAGGTTTCAATTTGGCTAGATATACAATGTCACAGTATCAAATTCTACAATCTTCAAGCTGACTACGTATTATCAAGGTTCTTGTATTAATAAAATCAACTAAAGATTGACACCTCTCAGAATTGAAATGAAAACTTCGAAATAGAAATGAACAGAAACAAAAGAAATAAAGAAAACGTCTAATTAAAAATAAACAATCATAAAAGAGCAATAAGTTCTCTTGAGAACTGGCTCTAAAAAGAAGTCAATTAGCACCTCCTTCGATGAAGTATCTAGAAAAAGTGCCCGGTTTCAAAAGTTATATACAATTCTATTCGAGCGAATGCGAACAAATGACAGATGAAATGGCTGAGAATCGAAGTTTCTACAATTATTCTAAAGAAGAGGAAAAGAAAGTTGATACAGAATCAGATCTGTTGTAGTCTTGCAGTTTTTAAATAAAATGAAAACATGTGGTTCATTTAGATAGAATACAACGAATGAGCATGAAAAATTAACGAAATAACTATGCTTGGCATAATCAGCCTATAACGTTCCTACTGCCAGGACAGAGTTGGAGTTGGATTATCAAAGCTCAGTTCAACACCGAGGGTTGAAAATCCAGTACGCAGTAAAAAATCGTCGCGTTTAATAAAAGTTCGTGCGTATGGAGGCAGAGTCGGGGCTGGGGCTGCCACGGTACCATGCTATTAATTCGAGACGTAATATAAACTCAACACAATATTTATTTATAAGTACCAATAAGATAGCTTATGTAGTTTCTACCTACCCCCATGGGAAGAAGGCGTGAGTTTATATATTTATGAATCTAAACTAATATTAGACAAATAATTAAATTTTTGTATGTATTTTTGTTACGCTTTCACTCTAAAACGGCTGAACGGATTTGGATAAAATTTGGCACATGGGTAGACTATGACCTGGATTAGGCCCTAGTATACTTTTTATTCCAATATTCTCACGGGATCGAGATTTATGCGGGTAAAACTGTGGGCCGCAGCTAGTAAATTATGAAGAGGTAGGGGGTAATCTTCAGAACTACTGATTTGATTCCAAAATTCTTTCACTATTGGGAACCTACAGTATTGCTGAGTCTCATAAGATATTTTATATGTTAAAACAAGAAATTTCACTCAGGTAAAGTCGCGGGCAGAATTTTGTGTATAAAATTCTGGTCACGTAGAACCATAACCAGACATATTTTATGACAGCTTAAAAAAATAAAAGTCAGTAGTAGGCATTACTGAACAAAATTTTGCAGTGGTTTTAAATCCATTATAATTTTGCGTCAGACCTAAAAATAATATTTGATGATACTCTCTTGTTTACTTTAGTAAATGGTTCTGAAAGTGAGGATTTAAATATTAAAGTGGTGAACATAAAACTTTAATATTTGTTAATCCATCACAATTATGTTTGACTGAAAACTGGGCTATTTTTAGAAAGCCGTGTGACTGTATCTTATTCCATCTGTGTACTCGATTATTGATCAGATTGACACATTACGACAAATTGCCGTATTACGACACGCCATTGTATAGTCATGGCTTTCACTGATTACTTTCTACTACAATTACAGTACAAACTATTAAGGGAACATTACGAATTCAATTACGAAATTTCGGTACCGTAGTAATGGCGTTGTCTTGATATGTTTGTTCATCATTTTAAAATAGCAGACTTGGCCCCAGATAGTCCTAATAAAAGTTCTTAAGAAAGGAAACCTTGACACGAAAGAACAGAAACCAGGTTCATTTCGATCCGTCGAAGTAGATACTTCAAACGTACTGAGAAGCTTGATATCTCCAAAGTGGAGCTAGCAACTTTGCATACTGATTTGAGAATAAAGGAAAACACTGGATCAATCTCTTATCGTCTCGCGCAATTTGTTTGAGTCAACTGAGTGAAAAGGGTTAAGAATATTCCTACTATCGTACTTGTGAGCTCGAATGATGTCGTTTCGAGATTAAAATTGTCACTGTCAAAAGGAAAAATGTATTAGGCAATTTGACATACAGATAATTATGTTACAAAGGAAAATTGGTACGTCATCCATCATATTCATCGTCAATTAATTGGTTCATTGGTTCAAGTCGATAAGTGGCGAAGAAGATTCGGTTTTAAAATCAGACAATATGACTTTTGCTTTAGGTACTTTCTAATTAATCTGCTTTCTTTGTTTCAATCAATCAATGAACTTAGCCTAACGCAGTCCACTGCTGGACATAGGCCTCTCTCAGGATGCGCCACAACACCCTGTCCTCCGCTTTTCGCATCCAGTCTGTCCCAGCCACCCTTTTAAGGTCGTCGATCCATCTAGCTGAGGGGCGTCCCACACTACGCTTGTCAATACGCGGTCTCCACTCCAGGACTAGTTTGCTCTACCGGCCAGCGATCTTTCGATAAAAATGGCACACTGCTACTACCATTTCCTTGTTTATGAAGAAGAATTTGTCCTGCACCATCACAGGCAGTATTTGGTACATAGGCACATGTTGGTATTTATTACTTTAATCTTATCTTCCAATTTTTTTAAATTTATAATACAAAAATTCACTGCCTCTTCATTTTGTTTCAAAACGCAATATTAAACCGTTTAAACATGGACTAAAAAATGGTACATTTGTAAGAACTTATTATTTGTTCAGGCCCAAAATTTTCAGAACTGCTAACACTGAAAAGTTCAACCAGTTAGTTATTTGATCGTAAGTATAATTAATTATTAAATTCAAATTTTATTTGTTTTACGTGGTTAATTAGACATGGCTTGGCGTGGCTTTTGTAGACAGGTTTTAATTTTAATTCAGATTTGTTACAGTGGTAATGGCAATCATGTAATTTGGTTTATTTATCATAAAGATAGATTCCTCTAAATTTTGTGAATGTTAGAATGTTGTAGGCCTAACTTGTAGACTGTAGATTTGTTGATTTTTTTCTATTGTTGAGTAACTGTTACTTGTTGACAAGCCTACATAGTCCTCCCATATCTATCAACACTGTAATTTGAAAACATTGGAAAAGCCCTTATTTTTAAAAGAGTAACCGTGGAGTATCTTGCCGGCTCTTCTCCATATGAAACAACCAATTGGAACCATGCACCTAGCTTCTGACGTTTCATAAGTGTCCATGTAGGTTTATGTGAAATAAAAAAATTGGATTTTGATGGGTTTAATTGAAAACGTATCTTCAGGACAGTTGGAATTGGGAAGTCTTTAATGATAAAATTCTAGAGTCGAACCGATATTGGACCTTGGAAATGTTACTTACCTGTCTTACGGACGGTTGTTAATAAATAGCTTCTGCCCGCGACATTGTTTGCAATTTCTTGTTTTTACATTAAGGGGACTACATGACCTAAACGCAAATTTATAATGCCTAAAAATATATGATCCACTGCAGTAACCAAAATCAGAAAAATATATGATATTCTTCTGGATATATGCTAGTTAGATAGTGTATTAAAAGCATATACAATTAACTTAACATGATAGAAAAAAATCACGAAGATACCTCTAAAATATTTTTTTAACCATTATAAACCATACTAATATACATGCAAACATTCAGATTTTTGTCAGATTATTCTATTACAAGTAACATACTAACGTAATAGTGTTTTATTTTTTTAGTCCAATGAATAGATTTTTTGTAAATCCATAATTGCTTCATATTTTGCAATAAATTACCAGCGTTGTGTCATCGCGTGTCCCTTTCTTTTCTATGCAATCCGACAGTTACCGCGCCTTAGCTCTTGTAAGCCTCTTAAATATAGCATCGCATCGCCCGCCCGCGCTATAAGTTCGTTTTCGCTTAGCGTGCTTTATGACTTTTTTCTTTATTCTCGGCTCCTAAGGGACCGACCTAGCGTGATTTGGATTAGGTAGGAAAAGTATTTTTCAAATCCAACAGGCAGTTCCAGAGATTCCAGAAGAACAAAAAAAAAACAATGGACTCTTCAGCTTTATTATTAGTATAAAGCTCAGGGTGTCCCGTAAATAATGGATCAACCGTAACAGGTAGGTAGCTCATCTGATTTCCAACAACTAATTTGAATATTTTTTATTTTTTTTCCATTTTGGTCTTGTCACGGTAAAAAAAAAACTTTTAATTTAAAGATATTTTTTCTTGTGGCAAATAAAACGTTATTTACAAAAATGGCATCTTATTAGTCAGATATTAAGAAATGTTTAACAAAAATCATACCTAAAATGTTATCATTTGCAGCCAGAGCATTAAAGAAATTGAATTCTGGTAGAGAAAAAATTAAAATTCGAAAAAATATTGTCTTGAATAAAAAAATTAAACCGTGGCGGTTTTTTTTTAAGTATCTAAATTAGTTGTTGGAAATCAAGTGAGGTTCTAACCCTTTACGTTTGATCAATTATTTATGGAAGCCCTGTACATTTAGTGTATAGATTAAAACCAACGATATGTATGAACTAAAAAAGAAAGTATCACTTAATTACCATCACATTAAAGAAACACAGTTACTGCTTGATATAATCGATACAAAACCCTTCTACTAAATGAAACCATCTTCTAGACGAAGTTCTTATAAAGTAACTACCTAGCCACTCATTTATCGCAAGATCAGCGGTGTAATTGCATAACACTCATGAAATGCCAATTGACCGTATTGCTTTCAATTTTGACAGTTCACCAACGTTCATTGCGTTATTTACGTTGTTGAGCAGACGAAGTTTTCAAACATATTGCTTCATAGGTTAGGATTCTCTTAAAATTTGATTGGAAATCTCTTCAAAATCCTCGATTTGTAATTGTGTGTAGAAAGAGTGTCCATAGAGTGTCTTGTCAGATCTTCTCCATAGGTACTTCTACGATGCTCTGGAATGCGCAACTAGCTTCATCTTTCTGACTGAACGACCCCTTGATAGTTGAAAAGTGCCTGTAAATGATCATCTGCGACGTACATTTACTACGTCAGAGGTGTGTTGCCCTACAATCGGATTCTTTCAGCGTTATAATGCGGGTGCAACTACATAAAACCGGAAATCCCTTATTCCTTTATAAGAATTGCGTCATGTTTTACATATATTTATATCAAGTACTTACACGACGTACCTTTTGAAGCCCACAAATTAATTTGTCCGGCCAAAAACGTCGAAACACATCTCCCATTCAACCCTCCTGCTGCCACTAATGAAATAGGTACAGAACTTCCAGCTCCATACAACGGGTGGTAACGCACGCACACATAGACACGCGTCTTCGTACAGTGAGTGCAAGCGCACTCACGACGACTTGCATTCGTTTGAGATAGTTTCAGATCATGGCGATCTCAAACTAACTCAAAACGTACACGGAGTGAAAAAATTACTAAAATACTATGGTAATTTAAAAAAAATAGTCTTAGTCCGAGGATAACAAATGCCCTGTAATAGCCACAAATTGATTTTTGCAATAACAAATAAACATAAAACTGTGTAGTATTTTACATTTACTAATTAAACACTTAAAAGCATTTGAATTTTCTTATATATATGATCTACGTATGTTTTGCAGAATTTACTAATCTTTAACAATAATTGTTTACTGTGTTTTGCGTTGAACATTAAGGGGACTACATGACCTAAACGCAAATTTATAATGCCTAAAAATATATGATCCACACTGCTGTAACCAAAATCAGAAAAATATATGACATTCTTCTGGATATATTCTAGTTAGATAGTGTGTTGAAAACATAATACAATTAACTTGATATGATAGAAAAAAATCATGAAGATACCTCTAAAAAATCCTTTCAACGATTAAAAACCATACTAATATACATGTAAACATTCAGATTTTTTTGTCAGATTATTCTACAAGGAAAATACTAACGTGATAGTGTTTTAGTTTTTTAGTCCAATGAATAGAATTTTTGTAAATCCATAATTGCTTCATATTTTGCAATAATTTACCAGCGTTGTGTCATCGCGCGTCTCTTTATTTTCTATGCAATCTGACAGTGACCGCGCTTTAGCTCTTGTAAGCCTCTTAAACTGTAATATATTGCATTTACTAAATTAGATTTTTAGGAATTATGTTTAGGTAACAATACTAGGCTATTAGTAAAAATAATAATAATTACAAATATAGCAGAACTTTGTTAACATATACTATTACTTCGTTTTCTTTCCAAATACAAAACAGTTTTTTTTTAATTTCGGCTGGTAATTTTTCTCTCCGTGTGTCTATGTGTATGTGTGGGTATGTCTGTTTTTGCAGTTGTATGGAGCTGGCCTTCTGTACCTATATATTTTGTGCCTCTACGATCGTCGTTCTGTAATAGTAGAAGTCTCTAATTGGGTCAGATAGACCCTCTGTCGGACCACCCGAGTACAGCCCAAAAACAATGGGTACATCGAATTTAAGAGTGATTTTAATGTTTTTATGTTATCGGATTTCAGTTGCGGTATCGGAATCGCGGTTCTAATTGGAAATTGGTTGGATGAAAATGTTATAGGATTCTGTATGCTTTCGTTGCTAATGATCTTATTTTAAAGTTTTTAATAGATATTTTGTTATTTCCAACGCAGTTTCGACTAAGAGGGAAAAGGTTTAATCCTGTTTTCAGTAAGAAGTGATTTGAATAAACTTTTTAGTCTTATAGCCGCCCCTTAATTGCGTAACTCAAACTCAAAGCATTTATTTCCTATATTACTTATTTCAACCGATTTTAAAATTGAAATTTCTCGTTTCTATGTTTACTTTTTTTTAACCAACTTCAAAAAAGGAGGAGGTTATTAATTCGGATGTTTTTTTTTAATGTATGTTCGGTCATAACTCCGTCATATATGCATTTGGGTTTGCAAAATTCTTTTTTTTGTTTGAAAGCGTATACTCTCGAGGTGGTCCCATTATCATCAAGTCAGAATCTGATGAAGGGATCCCATGGAAATCCAGGGAAATCCTCAAATTTTACAGGCACACCTATAGCGATTTGGGTATTTTTATAGTAACTCGTGCATTTGGTCTAGGAAAGCACCATTCGGTGAAGAGGAACGGATAATGAAGACCAGCGGTGGCCACCGGAACTACTCAATTACTTATAAGTATTTCACGGGTTACGATTCGATTACTTTAATATGGTTGCTAAGCAATTTATGCTCGTCACAATGAATATGGTGAAATGGTGTTGATGGTGGCTTCACCATCAGCTCCAGGTCTTTTGGTTCTTACCAGGAGAACTCCTCAACAATTAACGTCCCTGCATCGGGAAAAGGAATATTTTGTAAAAGGTGATGAGTAGTTGACATTACGCTATTGTAACTTAGATAAATTAATAGCTGACTCACTAAAAAGAGAAAAATAAAAACTTTTTTACAAAAAAAAAAAACAACCGTCTTCAAAAAAAAACAGTCGGTGGTAACAAAATAAAATACAGACCCAAAGACACCAACTTCCGAAATTAAAGTTATTTTTCTTTTTGTAGTGTTTTTTTTTATGAAGGCGGTTGTTTTTTTTTAAGACTGTATTCATAGAAATCGGTAGTCAGAACCCCGAAAGTCTGATAATCAATTTTGCTAAGGGGTATTGCGTTACCCAGAAACTGGGTTGTGGAGGTCAGATAAGCAGTCGCTCCACGTAAAATACTGGTATTCAGTTGCATCCAGTTAGACTGGAGGGCCGACCGAGAAGAGAAAATTAAAAAAAAAACTTTGACAATTTTTGCTAAATAAAAGCTACTACTCGATAAACGAATATCTAAGTGATAGACTTAAAGTCATAATTTAAGCACTCGAGACTTCAAATTTTATTTGTATTTATTTATAATTATTACATCTCTCAACAGATACCTGTTTATATTTTCAATTAAAGCGAATGGCTTAACTAAAAAAAAAAAGTCTTCACTGTTTTAGTATAATAGTAGTTTGCTAAGTAATGTTATATAGTTAAAAAAATGCTTTCTCTCTCCTAACTCACTTATTTGGATATGCCCGACAGGGTCCATATGATCTAATTATAAGTTTACCACTTATGAATACCTACATGTGGAATGTAATAAAAATATTGAGTATTGACCCCAACGTAATAGAAAAAAAAGGCTAGGCAAAATGATTGATTCATATCAATGGGTGATACTAATTGTGCTTGTTGCAAAATTTCACCCAAAATGCTACACGATTCTTATATTTTCGAATTCAAAATCGTTGGAATTTACGTTACATTTAATTTTACTCAGCGCGTTCATGCTAGGCTCTCTAATAAGTACTAAAACGTATTGAAACTTTGCTGTAACTGAAAATCAATGTAAAACGTCCTTACTTGGCTGCAGTTTTTTCTTTTTTTCTTTCAATATGTATCATCTATTTAATGGTATTTTGTTATTCTGAATTTCACGTAATACTTTTTTAATTTAAATTTAATTTGTGTTATTATTTTTTTCTTTTTCTATACTGGTTTTCGACTTATATACGACATTAATGTACTTTTTAGGTAACGTTTTACGGAGAATTTCTTATGTATGTACCAAAATCTCTTTAAGAATAATAAATGGGTACAGAATTTTCACATTTATTGCGAAAAAATAATTTGTAGGCTTTCAAAGGGCTTATATATGTATATAATAAAGTAGGTATATTTGTACGTCTGTATTCAAAGATTAATATATTAGAGTGATATTACTTGAAGCCTTAGATACGTATTGCGTAGCCCTCAAAGATTTGTCTCGTAATAAAACCAAATGATTTTTCGACAAGAGATATAATTTATTACAGAATAATATCTTATGGATAGGTTGTTTACATTTTTCTCATCTTTGAATATGTTTGTATGACATGTGTGCTACACATGTGTATTTAATTTAAGGGGACTACATAACCTAAACGCAAAATTATAATACCTAAAAATATATGATCCACTGCAGTAACCAAAATCAGGAAAAAATATGATATTCTTCTGGATATATGCTAGTTAGATAGTGTGTTGAAAATATAATACAATTAACTTGATATGATAGAAACAAATCACGAAGATACCTCTAAAAAAATATTTTAACGATTAAAAACCATACTAATATACATGAAAATATTCAGATTTTTTTGTCAGATTATTCTACAAGTAACATACTAACGTAACAGTGTTTTAATTTTTTAGTCCAATGAATGGTTTTTTTGTGAATCCATAATTGCTTCATAATTTGCAATAAATTACCAGCGTTGTGTTATCGCGCGCCTCTTTCATTTCTGTACAATCCGACAGTGACCGCGCTTTAGCTCTTGTAAGCCTCTTAAAAATCAAACGAAATTAATACATTTCACTGTGCTTCACGGCAAGTTTGGCGAACTGAACAATGATTTTCAAAATAAATTTGCACTATTTGCAAGAAAAAGAAATGGCAAAATGTACTGACCACAAATCAACTGTCAAATTGACAGTTAATAGAAAAAGTGTTGCCGATTTACAAAACAAAACTCTAAAAAAAACACCCTTTATTTCATTTGCCTTGCCAATAAGTTTACTCGCACAGAAACAGTTAATCGCTTTTTCGTGAATTTCGTCACTGTTATCTTTCGTTAAATTAGTTGACATTGACTCCAACAAAATGTATGAGCTAGTCTATTTTCAGACAAAATGCGATCCATTTCATCCAATTCGATGTGCTATTTTCTTCCTCACTACCGTCAATTATGCTAAAAATATGCGGAAAAAAACGAGAACCAAAAAACAAAAGATAAACGAAAATAGTCCTACACTTGTTTCTTCGGCTTAAGCTCTATTTTTAGGCTGTTGATATATGCCTCAAAATACGGGCCTAAATTAAATTAGCCTTAATTCCTACTACCAAAAATGTTCAGGCAAGATTCAGTACATCTTTTCAGTTTAAGTCGACAGATGTAATAATTATGTAAAAGAGTGTCCATGGAGTTCTTTGCCCGTTTGTGTCCATAGGTACCTACTACGCTTTGGAATGGGTAACTAGCTTAATATTTCTGACTAACCGACTCCTTGACAATTCAAATGTGTTTATAAATGGTTTAATTGAAATAAATGGTTTCCATCTTATTACAAAACACGATCTAGCCCGACCCTAAACCTTCGAGCTAGTTTTTGTATTTCGAACTTTATGCCGACTTTAGTAAAGTTTTTAATGCAAATTTGGCAACCTAAGACCGGACTAAGTTGTCAGTTTTATAAAATAAACTTTTTTTCGATTTCTGCTAGTCGAGTCAGTTTTATAAATAAGAACCTAGGAGTGATCGAGTTAGAGTTCTTTATACAAAACTGACATTATATACATTGAATACATTGTCAGTTTTGTATAAAAACTTAACCAAAGTCGGAATAAAGTTCAAAATACAAAACTGATTTGAAGGTTTAGTATCAGGCTAAAGTTAATCTTGTTTTGTTATAATACCGATTTTAGTTTAACTTTAACTGATTGAGTCACCATTTAGGTTCTAGGGAATTATCAAACTGAACAATATAAGGAACATTTTGTAATTGTTTATTATTTTCCAAATATTTATTGTGCTACTTAATTAATGATCTTACACAGGTGCATAATTATGAAGGCCCAAATCAAAATATTTTAATTGAATCATCTATTTTAATTTAGTGGCTAATCATTTTCTCTGTTTTGAAAGGTTCGACATTCTTTACGTTTCTGAACTCTAATGCTTTTACATTAAGTCTTCCTTTTAATAGACTCTTTATTTTGAGGTTCCTGCTTGGTCCCATTCCTATAAGTTTTTATGACCGTTTTATATAGGTTTTTGATTGCTTCTGGGCCAGCGTTAATTTATTCTTTATAGCGCCACTTTGAGTTTTCGTTTTAAGAGCGAAATTAAAATATTTTCTGTAATGATACGTGCCTGATGGGGTTCGTTAAACTCCGTTGGCATTTTCTCGCGTAAAATTCCTTACTTTATCTATTCGTCCTTTGAGTCCACGAAAACTCATTATGTTGTAGTAGGATTTCATCGGCAAGAAGAGCTAAGGCTATAGGGTTCTTGTTATTAACTTGAAGGATAATTTTTGTAGATTTTATTGACGTCAAAAGGGTCGTAATGGTAACTTTTAGGATTACCTGCAAAGGAAAAACGTAATGTTCTTCTTAAAACTGTAGCCTCATTTCGATTTACTTTTACCGTTTGTTATCATCATCACCATCGTTATAGCATCACCTTCATGTACAGCCTACCCCATTTCCTAAAATGACAAAACGTCTTCCAAAAAGGGCACAAAACATTCAATACCACTTAAAACTTCGAAAGCAATAAGACAAAAGGACATAATTTCCCATAACATATACAAAGCCTACATACCCTTACTTCGCAAATCCGACACATTTATCATGTCAGTCCTAAAGTAAGGAATTCTATTATCCGCGAAGACATACGCTCATTTGATTACGCCCAATTGAAAATCGGCGTTTCGCGCGAAAAACGCACGTTTCAATTTCCGATGGAAGAAATCATCGGAAAATACTCGATGTGACGATTGAATGCTGAAAGTACGTTTAACTTTGTAATATCATTTTGGAAAGAAGTCTTTGAAAGAGTTTTACGGGAAGTCGATCAAGAAGATTTTAATTAATAGAGGTTAATAATCATGGAATTAAGAAACATTGAAGACACCGATGAGCAGAGTGCTTGAGCAGTAGTAAATATAAGCATAGCTCTTTGTTGAACAGACTGCAATTAGAGGTGGATATTTAGGTCTGGATGAAATAATGTAAGAACAACTATGAAGCCATTGAGGAAAAGAACATATAAAGTGACGACAAACAAACAAATAATTACGATTTTATCAGGCAGAACATTGTTAACAGAACACAAGTCTACGTTACTGATAATGGGACCGTTATATATTACACAGCTTAAGACATCTCGAGGGAAATTTACACAAGTCTTAATAGCTGTGAACGCATGGCAGATTTTCGTGGTATAACGTATTACGCACAAATTTTCCTTAATCGCCTGTATCTAACAATAAATTCTGGCCGTAGACCCAAGCTTAGCCGAGGATATCCCTCTTTATCCCGTGGTGTCATAAGAAACAAGTTAGGCTTTACTTGAAGCGGATTGGTGGAACATATAAACAGGATATTCGATGCTGGTACAACTAAACAACACTTTGATCTATATTTTATAATGTAGCAAGCGACCCGCCCCTGTTTCGCACGACTTGACAAAACATGGAGATCTCTTTATCATATTTAAGTAAAATATTAAAGTTTTATATCAGAGCAGTGGTAGCCCAGTAGTAAGGGCCGCTCCTTAAGGGCCCAGATAGGCGCTTTACTTTGTGTAAATTATTTCATCATCACTGCTATCAAAATGGTAAAAGAGAACATCTTCAGGAAACTGAGATGTCCTAGAAGCAAAAATTCGAAGACTTGTGTCATCTACGTACCCGCACTGGACCCGCGTGGTGAATTATGGCCCATTCCCTCTCACCGCCTGCCTGTGTCCCAGCAGTGGGAACATTATAGGCTGATTACGCTATACACATAAACCTTCCATAAATAATAAATGATAGTGAAAACCACATCAAAATCCATTGAGTATTTTATAAGATCTAAGCGGTCACCTATAAGTACAGACACGAAAAGGAACTTCGTTTTATACTATGTAGATGTATAGATAGAAATCATCATTTTGAATACTAACGATTATCTATATGGCATCCAAAGTAATTTTGGTCAACTAAAGAAGACTTGCCATAACTACCCCGTTCGGCGGCATATATTAATTATTGTAATTTTCTTCAGTTAGTTTGATAGAGGGTTCCACTTCTCATCCTGATGAAAAATGAGAAAACCTCTTAACATTGGTGGAGAAGCCTTTTCATTTCATTTTATACTGATAGAAGGCTCAATGTGTTCGTCAATATTTAGAACCATAGCCTATCTCACACCACTGTGGGTCTGGGAATTGGTAACGCCTACATATCCATCGTCTTTTCTAAACGCAAGCTTTTCAGAAAATGGACGTAAATTCTGATTTATACCCACGCCTTTCACCGACACACTTATTTGTTCTAGAAATTCTTTACGTACATACCGCAACACTTTAGGTTTTTATATATTCGTAGCTTTTGTCTGCGGTTTCGTTCGCTTGGGGGTCGGAAAAAAACCTTTAAAAACCTTTTTCATGAAATAATACACAAATATGTGTCAACTTTCATGGTGATCGGTCAAACGGTGTTGGAGTTTATCAAACTCATTAAAACCAACATTCATTTTACCAATATATCGATACCGATAACGATATATATCGATACCTCAGCGTATCGGTATATATCGAATTCGTGCTGCCACAACATCGCGTTTATCCTACACATTAAACGGTTCCGAAAAACTAACATTAACTTTAATAGCTCTTTTATAGTTCAGCTTTTATTTTACCAACTTTTCTGGTCACGGATCGACTGTAAACGGTACAATACTGCAAAAGGCTCAAGGGAAAATAAAACTAGAAGACTTTCAAGCAATCTTAAATGAGATTTGTTTCTTAGGGTGGCGTTAAAAGTTATCTATCTGGCTCTTAGCTATCATAGTGCAGGAGAGAATCATAAAGTTGTTACGGATAGTATAGATAGAAAAGAATCGTGAAAATGAAGATAGATCTTGTACAGCGTAGAGTTCGTTTTGATTTGCGATTTTATTTTCTGTAGGAAAGTAAAGATGAAGGGTATTCTTGCTAGTATTTGCGCAGATATCTTAAAGCTTTTAGAGGTTTTGAAGTAAATACACTTACATAAATTCAAGCCTTCGTCCCGTGGGGGTAGGTAAGAACTGCAGAACGCCACCTGCTACGATCTTTACATACTCCTTTGCTTCGTTTACATTCATACATCTGGTCATACACGCACGCCGGTTGCGAGTATTATGCACCTGATCTTTCTGAACAACATCAGCAATAAGGTCACTATATAAGGCGTCTCCTCCCGTAAAGTAAGTAAATATTCAGTGAAATAATAGTATAGAAAAGTGCTGTCAATCAAAATCCGATTGATCTAAAAGAGGTATGTACAGTGGACGGTGAAAGGGCTTGTAGGAAAATGAAATATCTCGTAAATGTCTATCTATGTCTCCAAAAAATATGTTATTCTATGAGTTTGTTTTTGTAGAAGTTTAAGTTAATTAATCTTTGTACTTGACAATGATCACTGACGATACTTTAATAAGAGAAGTGTTGAAATTACAAATGCCGCTACTGAGTACGCTCCTCGATCATGTCTAGCGTGATTTAATGTTTCTCCTAATAGAACAAGATCCAACACATTCTATACTATTACTATAGTACATATAACATCACGCCTGTATTGATCTATAGTAATAGTATAGAATGGGTTGGATACTTGTTCTAATGAGAGAAATATTAAATCACGCTAGACATGATCGAGGAGCGTACTCAGTAGCGGCATTTTGTAATTTCAACACTTTTCTTATTAAAGCACCGTCAGTGATCATTGTCAAGTACAAAGCTTCTTTTGTTGTTGCAAGTCTACAAAATTCAGAATCATCGCAATCAAGAAATAATCGCACACATCTTAGGGCCATAACAGACACAATTCGTTTAGCATAGGCGTTCGGCGTTTTGACGACTGCATCATTGCTTTATATCAAGTGAGATGGCAGTCAAATGCGAGCCAATACAATATCTAAAGCTAACGTACATTTAAAGATGTGATAAAAATTGTATTTATTGATAAATAATTTTCTTTCTGTAAGTAGGTTTGTACAAACACTTTTACACATCAATCATATTTTTTAAACTAGATGAGGTCGGCGTTTACTATCTGACTATTCTGAGAAGAAAGGCCGAAACAAACACAGAGGTCACAGTCTCTTTTAAAATCGAGACATAATCTTGGTCAGATAATGTGAAGACCATATAGATTGGTATCTGAAATGGTATTTGAGGAAAGAACCACACAGATTGAGTGGACCTGTCCAGTCAGTGCACGCATTTGTTAGTAATCGTTCAGCTCAACTCAGGAATTCAGGAATTAAGGAGTTCAACGATTCGACGAACAATACCAAAGAAAGGACATTTGGGTAGGCCATATAAATTATTCAAACTGCCAGATCATGATTAAAATTAACTAAGAAAAAAAGCAATGACCCACATAGTCCTCACATTCACAATAATTAAACTAATATAATACTTATTTATCTAGATACTAAGAAGACAGAAGTTAAGGGTCGTCAGAAGCCCGAAAGTCTGACAAGCAGTCTTACCTAGCGATATCGTATTACCCAGTAACTGGGTTGTGGAGGTCAGATGGAATCGCTTCATGTAAAATACTAGTATTCAGCTGCATCCGGTTAGACTAGAACCCAACCCCAACATAGTTGGGCAAAGCTAGGCAGATTATGATGAGTAAGAAGACACAAAAAAAAAAAACATATATTTGCGACTAGAAGATTTCTGTTAAATATCGTGTAAATAAATTTGAAGCATCTTTCCCGTCTATATTATTCTGAAGTGATTCTAGAAACAGAAATACATAATTATAGATGATAATAATTAGTAGGCTAAGATCTAATCCAACCCAAAAAATATGGGTTAGGATAGATTAGGTACTTAGCGATTTTAATTGTCATTGAATCTTGTCTAAACTACATTATCCAAACAGTGATACTTAATATTTAAAAATGCATGTTCATACCTAATGTTATAATAATGCAATTTAGAATTACATCCTTTTAGGTAGTCTAAGATATGATAGGTAAAAAATTAAAAGGTAGGGCTTCCTGCTGTCAAAAGTATTCTAAATGAAAGTAGGAAATTATAAAATTTCTTTAATTCGTAAATGGTTTCAGGTTACGTCGATATTTCACTATCGAGTACGATATTTTACTATACCTATTAGGTTACTTTTGACCACTGATTAGGTTGACATTTATTGCATCATGCAAGAAGTGGTTATATTCATCTGGCGGCTTGTTATATGAACTTTGCAAAATGTCGATTTATTTTAAAATTATTAAAATAAATCGACATCTTGCAAAGTTCATGGCAAAACAATTTTTTTTCGCAATTTTTTTACCAAATCTGTCAATATTTCTGTAAATACCGCAACAATTTTGAATTAAAATCTATTTCTGACGTAACAAAATCTACGTAAAAATCCATTAAGACGAAAAATTCCATCTGAGACACCCAAAGATCTTTATCAAACGTAGAAATAATAAAATTACTCACATTCACCGTGTCTCGTACTCTCGCTGGAACGAACAAATCACTCGAACACACTATTGACACAACACTCAAGTTTATACACACTGAATCAATTGGAAAACACTGCACTCGACTGCACTCCGTCCGCCCGTCAACATACGATCACCGTGTCTATATTTTGGCAATTTTTTCCTTACGCACGTGTTTCGTAAAGGATCGCGCCGAACCGAGGCTCGCAAACGTTCGGGGTATACTGAAACGTGCGGGCCGGGCCGTGCGCTCGGTTACATCTGTCTCTTTCTAGCGCGTCAGTTTGGAGGTTACTTGCGTCTTCCATCCCGTTCGCACGCCCTGAAAGTGTACGGAGAGTACTCGTAATACGTATAGGTCAATATGAAAGCTCCTCGGGTGCTGGAAGCTGCAGTTAGGATGGATATGTTAAGGGATTTTGTGAGGATATGTCAAGTTATGTCATAGGAGTTGAGTTTCAGGGATTTGATTAGAAGTCGTGGTTTGTAGTTCCGTATGTTATTTTGTTTGTGTTTTTGTATGATTTTGTTTTTTTTTTATTGTGGTGATTAATAGAAGCGACAGGTTGTAAGATGACAAATTCTAACACCAAAATTAAAGTCATAATATGCTCGTAATACGATAGTCCTTAACATTTGTTTTTACTATGAAACTAATAGTTTACTAATATACCAAACTAATGATAAGATCTTAAAAAGCATAGATCAATTATTTATCTATTATCACAAACTCAGTAAGTATATATTTAAAAGAGAAGGTATTTAAGATTTTCTGAAATTTTTGGCTTATTTTCTCACTATAACTACACAAAAACCCCCTACATTGATATCCTCTACACCCAAACATAAAGTCCCACGATCACCTCTCAATGTGCCCACCCTACTCAATCCGGCTCGTATCAACGATTGTACGCATGCGCAACACAAACGTCGCCTCGAAGGTTCGTCACACACCCCTGAAAATTAATTATTTCCAACACTAAACTGTAACTGTTTCTCTGAAACATTTTTATTTATGTCATGTCTTAATTTTTCAATAAATAATCTTTTATGATAACATCATGCCTGTAGTTTCTGAAGGGGTCAGCAGAGATGAAAGGTAGATCTTCATTTATAAGTTCCATGTCTAGCGAGCCTATTGCCTATAGTAGACCCACATGTCGCCAGTTATGTTAACGTCCCATGTAATAGAGGGTGAGCCTATTACCATCAACCGGGTTCCAAATTCCGGGCTGCTAAATTCCAAATGGAAAAATCCTGTGCCCGACCCGGGAATCGAACCCAGGACCTATCCTCAGCAGTAGTGTTTGCGACAATTAGACTTACGAGAAAGTACTGGTTTCCTTACAACGTTTTCTATTTCAAGTCGATTTCTAGTTGTAATGATAAAGTCATATTATTAATTGTTGAAAAGGCGTCAATAAAAATCCATAACAATCGGTTTGCCTAAATTATTTCTTGAAGTTTCCTAAGAGGCGTCTGAGAACACGTGTGATGATGCTGGCTGCTCCGTCACTACCCAAGACACCTCAAGAAGTTCCTTAAGTTCTAACCTAAATACCGTAAAGTGTCAGAACGTTCCATAGAATGTATATGACCCTCTAAAGGTAAATGGACCGAGATAAGTATATAAGTACTCTCTCTATCTTTGATCAAAACTGTGTCACCAAGATTCAAATGTTCAAAACAAGTCCCTTTCAGGCTAATTGAAAACAAAATTGGACCGGATGATCTCTTACACAAAGTTAATTCATTATTGTTTATTTTGCTTTTACCTCTACCATCTTTTGGCTGTGGCGGAGTGCCAGTGTTTCCAAGTATTTTTTCAATATTTTTGCCCTTTTAATTACGTTGAAGCGTGGCGGAGAATGTTTTTGTTGATTACAAATAATTAATTTGAGGTAGACCTTTGTTAGTGGGAATGTGGCATTGATTTTGAGATGTTTTAGCTTGGCATTTGATATTTATTTAATTGGGCAAAAAGACGATGTGTGAGATAAAAGTGAAAACTTACGACTGGAGCGAGTATACGTGATTCAGCGCCGAGTATATCCAATTTAGCGTCACCGACCGACTGGAGCCGAGTATATCCAATTTAGCGTCACCGACCGACTGGAGCCGAATATATCCAATTTAGCGTCACCGACCGACAGGAGCCGAGTATATCCAATTTAGCGTCACCGACCGACTGGAGCCGAGTATATCCAATTTAGCGTCACCGACCGACAGGAGCCGAGTATATCCAATTTAGCGTCACCGACCCGAGCCTGATGGTTCTATTTCGTTTACGGTTTAGAAATAGCGCAAAGGGCGACTAAAAAGTTTTCACTGCAAAAATTGCAAGAGGTCGCTGTCTTCTATTATAATTATGGTTTGTAGTGGTGCTGGTGGTAATTTTTATGGTGTAAATAATAAAGAGTGCTCTATTCTATTATACTATACCATTCTACCGACATTAATAAACCAAGCATCGGCTAATGTGACTTAATTATCTTTGGTTACGAGACTCTCTATAGTTTTGCGTGCCTTTGTGCAGGTAATAAGCGATGAGTATTTTGAATGAATGAATGATATATTTATTTGCAAGAATATAGGTAGGTAACATAAGTTCTTAAATCTATGGGTTTCACTATATTCGGCATTTCAGTCGTGCAAATAATGAGATTTTACATCTTGGTTATACTTACATAAAACATGCAGTACACATTAAGTAATTAGTAATAACGACTACTGAATTATATAATCGTAAAAAGGTCCTGTTGGCCCAGATGGCCCAGAAATTAAGGTCCCTTTTATAGATCACGAGGTTGTTTGGTTTTGAACCGTATCGAAATTATGAAGTTTATTCACCGTCTAGAGGTAAAGTCAAACATCTCAAGTCCCAATTTATTTAAGCTCCTTTTTGTTTTTAACCGTAATCTCAGTAGAAAACGGAAACTGCACCTGGCAACATCATTATTCATATAACCCATTTATCGTTTTTTAGTCCTCCCCTATACTTATGGCTGGTATTAAACAATAATTGTTTATAAAAATCCATTCTACGCAAACACATGTAGACGTCACTTTAATCGAGAGATCGATCACGTCGCAAATGAATCATTGTTGCGAGTATAATTAAAACACGCAGCTCCGTCCAATCACAGTTTCCGTCATCTATCATGTTCGGGCGTCGATCGATCGACTGATTTCGTATATTAATATACAATACATGGCAGGTTTTGGGAGGAAAATCATAATTTTCTTTGACAGGAAAAAGGTTTATATAAAAGTAGGTTTTAGTGAAATAATTACTGCATAAAATGATGGTTAGTCGGTAAACTTAAGGTACGCTTGCCGCGGTTAACTCTTGGATGGGTGATCATAAAGTTGGTTGGTTGTATTAGTTTTGTATGTTTAAGGGCCCGTTGTTTGATCAGTAGTCAAATATACTAATAGTTAAAATGCGTTAGACAAGTAACAACAACACAACGACAAACAATTTGTTTAACAAATGGTTAAGCTAACTATAGTCAAAAAATTTACTATTTGCTATGAAATTTAACCATGCGTAGACAGAGTAGTTAAACTTTAACTATTGTCAAGTGACTAATTGTTAAATTTACTATTGGTTATTTTTAACTATGTATCAAACAACGGGCCCTTAGACAAGTGGGTTTGGTAATCAAATGTATTTATAAAACCTATTTTGACTTGTTATATTTCAAGCCAGTTTAGGTTCTCCATATACATATATAAGTATGTACCTGCATCGTATCCTATTTATAGAATACTGATTTTCAGGAGTTAGACTTTCTGGAAATCTAAACTGCAGTACGGTGGATGCTGCGATCCTGGCTTTGATTCTTAAGTGAAACAGATACGCCACTGAATCAACAATTTGAACTGTACCTCTTCCGTCTCATTTTTGTTTACGAGTATTCTTATCAAATGATTTGCAAACAAAAACATTGATTGATCAACAATGAACCCCGTCATCTGCCGTGGTGCCTCATCAAAGAAGAGGGATGGCGGCAATATTATTTTGTTTACCTCATTTAAATTAATATAATAAGTAGCTCATTTTTAAGAGAGATTGATTTGAAGGGTACTTTGTGAAATGAAGGTAAAATGTTACGGACTGGTTGTAATGTTTTCCTTAATAATTTGAAAACGGTTATTATTATTGTGGTTTCTTGTTAAATACTTCTGATTGAACTTAGAAACGAACGATTACATAATTTTGACAACCTTCTGAGCATAAATGATTGATAACAATTTATTGGCTGACCGATTTTTTTCGCTAGACAATATACTTGCAGAAGTTACTTTCGTAGCTTCTAAGAAGGCAGATGAAGTATATAATTATTATATTATATTACCAGCTAAATACTTATACAGCATTAACCACATTCTTTGTCGTGATTATAGATCTCGCATGTATCTAAATTAAAGAAAGCACGGCACTAGTAATTAGCGTACTTACACATTATACAAATAAGAAAATACATCCATACTAATATACTAATATTAATATAATAATTATAACGTTGTTCAAAGCATGTTCCACGTCACTGTACTCGAGGAGTCTGTGGTTCAGCTACACCCAAAAGGCCTACAATGCTCTGCGGATCCACTACAACAATGCATTTAGGGTGCTGTTGCGTCTGCCTCGGTACTGTAGTGCGTCATCTATGTTCGCTGAGGCAAGTACCGACTGCTTCAATGCTGTACGCCGTAAGAAAGTAGCCTCGCTGCTAAACAGACTCCGTGGCAGCCCCAGCAGCATTCAACGCGCTATAGCCGGGAGACATGACAGCCCGTTGCGCGTTGGTGAGGTCCGTTGTCACATGCACACTGTCTGTGTTATAAGTTAAGTACTAACATAGGCTAAGACTATTGTTACTAACCCAATGGATCTTTTTTATCTGAATAAATGAATTATGAATAATATATAATCCAAACTATCCATCCATACTAATTCTAAAATTATAAATTCGAAAGTAACTCTGTCTGTCTATCTGTATCTTACCTATTGTATTGTGATTATATTGTGTTATGATTTCGATAATATTTGGCAAGGACATAAATGCAATCCTGGAAAAGGACATAGGCTACTTATTATCTCAAAAATAATCCTTAAAAGGGGTGATATATAGGGGATGAAAGTTTATATGATAAACTAAGCATTTCTTAAGTTAGATATGCTTTCAGCGTTTTTGTAAAACCATCCCCAAGGGGGTAAAATTGGGGTTGATTTTAAAATTCACATGATTTGAAATTTTTATTTTAGTTTTTGTGTACCTCTTTTTAAGAGATTTTTTAAGGGATTGGAAATATAGACTGTCTGTTACCTTCTCATGACATAACAGCTGAACGGAATTAAAGGATATAGGATACTTTTTTATCCCGGTAGTAAATTCCCGTGGGATAATTTCCGACAATCACGCGGGCGATGCCGCGGGAAAAAGCTAGTCTTACTAATATTATAAATATGAAAGTTTGTGGATGGATGGATGTTTGTTACTTTTACATGCAAAAACTACTGAACGGATTTGAATGGAATTTAGAACAGAGATAGTTAACCTGGATGAACATACAGAATACTTTTTATCCCGGTAGTACGAATGAGTGAAAACGGCGAGCGGAAACGGTAGGAGCGGGCGAAGCAGCGGGAAATAGCTAGTATTTATATAATTTTGTAATGCAGGCAAAATAGTTTTTTTTATAAATATCTTATACTAGCTTCTCCCCGCAAGCTCATTCGCTTGAAAGCCGTAAGACACCTCAACATACTAAAATAACAGCCATATTTTTATTAAAAATTTTGTATCCTACTACGTTTGTAGATTTGGTATCAGCAGCCCAAATATACAGAGATCTTTAAAAACTATATTAGAAAGCAATCACAAAAATTAACATGCTGTTGGGGATTGAACTCACGAACCGTGGCTTACAGTTCGGACGTGGAATCGTTAGGCTGTTTAGGTACTTCGTTGACAATTTGACTTAAATAGTCGTTCTTATACCTACATTTCAAAGTTTACTGCTTATCTCCTTGTGAGTATAGGGTGATGATATTAATTTCAGGTACAACTGCAATATTTTTTTTTTCTTCAAATTAAATCTCACGGTAAACTGTTGAGGAATACGGACATAATACAATATTGCTAATCCCGCATGGCAAATAGCGTGATAATATATAATTATAGCCTATGCGAAGACCAAACTTGTAAGGAATATTTGTGCAGAGGAGATTTTTCATTTTTGGCTAGCACTTGTACATTATATCAAAAAACGGGGAATAATACACTGAATTTAGGAAAAATATTAATTCTTGAATTTGAGAATGTTATCTTTGTTGTACACACAAATTAAAGTTTTTCAATTATTGCCATTGTTGTCGTTATGGCCACACTATGGCGGCTTCCTGATAACATGCGTTCTGAAAACAGAATGGATCTGAAATTAATGTGAAACCGTAAATACAAAAATATTAAATATAATTATAGAAAGGTTTCGCTGTACTATTAATTCATCTATTACACCTATTTCTAATGTGTTACTAATGGAAACATGTAATAATATCCTAGTTCGATTAATAAAATCTACTTGGCCAGTGTACTTCCGATTTCCGAACGTTTTATTTTGACATACACTACCGCGACTGTCGTTGTCAATCATAAAATATCCCCGTTATAGGTTATTGAAAGATGACATTAATGTCATTGCCAGCTGTCATTATGTCTCCATTTTTCTCACAACAACATGACAAACATTTTCAAATTTATTTTTGTACGTGTACAATACAAATAAAATTCTATAAATCATTGCCTGTTACATGTTTATAGATACATTTCACAGATTTTCTGGAAATGTACACGTCCTAGCCAAAGTTCCATACAAAAATGAAACGTCTCTTTTGACTTGTCATTTGATTAACGTGAAAACTACAGAACGCAGCACGAATTCCAGTTACCTGAATGCTTGCAACCGGCTAGGCTTTTCTCAACTCTATTGGGCTTCTAGCTGTACCTAATGCAGCTGAATACTAGTAGTTACATGAACGCTTACACAGAGAGGAGGCCTGTGTCCCAGCAGTGGGAACAATACAGGCTGATTATGAACATGAACACAAACATGAACTGACAGTCGGGCTGGTTAACAAATTCAAGGTCGCTCAGCGCGCTATGGAGCGGGCTATGCTCGGAGTTTCTTTGAAGGATAAATCCAGAACGAAGTTATCCGGAACAGAACTGGAGTTACTGACATAGCTTGAAGAGCAAGCAAGCTAAAGTAGCAGTGGGCTGGCTATTTTTGTCGAAGAACCAATGGTCGGTGGAGTAGACGAGTCCTGGAGTGGAGACTACGTATTGGCAAGCGTAGTGTGGGATGCCCCTAGCTAGATAGATCGACGGCATTAAGAAGTTAGCTGGGACAGACTATACTCGTATGCGAAAGGCGGAGGACAGGGTGTGTTGTGGCGCAGCCAGGGAGAGGCCTATGTCCAGCCGTGGACTGCGATAGGCTGAGTTGATTGATGACCATGAACGCTTGTAAGAACAGTAAAGTTCATTTTGGAGAATTAAACTAAGTTGAGTTTTCTTAACTGACTAGAACATCTAAGAAAGGCATTCTGCAAAAAGCTTCAGAATACTCCATGCATCCTCCACAGCCATAAATCAGTGCATGATGCTACAAAATTCTCACGTTCCATTGTTTCAACAAAACTGCAAATTAAGCATCATCTTATCTCAGGTTACTTTACGATGTTACCAACAAAATAGCTCTTATCATTGAAAATTCAACGCTAAGATAATATTTCGGTAAATAAAACGGAGAATGATTTAATTTTGGAGCCAACGGCGTAGAATACTAATTTTCTTGCGAGAAACAGGTATAAACGAGGTACATTGATGTTGTAAGTTACGAGAACCGAGAGTTATGATCCTGATGCCTTTCTTTAGTACTTGTTTGAAATTAAAAAATTTGAGCAACATAATTTTCTATGTTGCTCAGATTGGGGGTAAGAAAAACTTAGGCCCATCGTCCACGACGCTACTGAAAAATAACGTGTTACAAACGCAAACTACCAATGAGTAGCTAGAATGTCAAAGCACTAGTTTTTCAATGGCGGTCCGAACACGACGCGACTTATTTGTGATTGGACCTATCCTACCTATTTTGACTGCCGCGCTGGCCAAAGATAGTCGAAGACGCCCGAACATAGTAGTGAACAAAAATGAAAAAAACAAAAATTTAAAGGAAACTGTATAAAATTTTGGAATACAATACAATTTTAGTCACTGAAACTTAGAAACTTGTGAACACATGACACTGTGGATATATGTATAAATTAAACAGGAATGAGAATTTACCGTGGACGAAGGCATTTTAGTCGAATGACTAACGGTAACTTCAATATAAAAAAAATATATATGACATTCAACTAAACTGCTCCTTGTTATCCGACCAACATAACTTACTACACAAACTACGAACTAGGAACTCACGACATAAATTTAACGTTATTTATTTATTTTATTAAATATGTACACACAGTAAAATAGACACAGATATATTAGTATTGAGTACAAATATACTGCTTATTTCTTAAGCAATTTCTTCCAGCAGACCTGTGAAAGGACAAATGAAAGAGAAATTAATGTAGACAATAGTGTATGAGAACAAAAAGAGAAGAATTTCTTAGTATCTAAACAAATTAAAACCAAATACCTCCAATGATTACTTCTGATTTAAAACAGCCCTATATATCCCAATTACGAGTAATTTGTTTACAATATCAGAGCATAATGAAATTCAATAAGACTCTCTAGCAATTTACCTTTATCACTTTGAACAAATATTGTGAATCTGGTTTTATTTTCTCTAAATGCTACTTATTATTCCGGTCGCATGATTCCAAGGGACACTGTAATTAGATTCTGTAAGTAGCATTGTTAGTGATTGTCAATTGTTCATTTGGCTGTTGATTTCGATTTCATTGTTTCTACCTTATCTTGGAAGCCTACAGTCTTCTGTAAATGTTAAGTGCAGTTTTTCGGAACGGTATTGTTCGTTCTCACTATTGCAGGTTTGACTACCTATATCTTTTGTTTGGCTGTTTCAACGAAATGTTCAGTTATGGAAAACTAGCTTAGCCCAGTCTATAAGCAGCTCGCCGTCCGGTAAGGACCAGGCCCGGGTCGACGGCTCGTTGTGTTCCACGCGCGCCTCAAAGAGTTGTCAGCATAATTGATGGGGTCCGATAGGGCCGATGCCTGCCGGGGTCGCGGATTGTTCGAAAGAGTTACCGTGGCCCTGGCGCACAGGCAACGGAAGGAACACGGGTGGGTTTTAGTCAGTAAGAGTCTGACACGCCCTTCCGCTCCGCCCAGAGCGGGAGAGGTCATTTGATGATTTCCCACCCAAAAAAAAAAAAAAAAGCCCAGTCTATAAGTCTCGATCCCGTGAGAATATCAGGATAAAAAGTATCCTATGCCCTTTTCCAGGTCATGGTTTGTCTATGTGCCGAATTTCATTCAAATGCGTTCAGCCGTTTTAGCGTGAAACCGTAACAAACAAACAAACTAACTTTCGCATTTATAATATTAGTTAGGATTTAGTTAAGTTTGGCTTCTATTTAGCAATTGTAGTTATACCAAGATTTTGAACTGTTATTTCAATATTTGAGTAGATTTTAATACTTACGTACAAGGTGGCAGCACGCGCAAACTGTAACCACGAATTCAGCACACGATTCTAGACCCCCAAGCATAGACATTTTTCGTCGGTTATTAAAAAAAAACTGTTAATTCATAGAAAAGTGCAATACTGACCTAAGTGGTCCAAATTTATGAAACAGCATTTTTTTTTAAATAACCGACTAAAAACGCAAGGGGGGCTCAGAATCATGTAATAGCTTTTGCGTTAAAATCAAAATCAAGAGTCATTTATTGACATTAAGCTGAAAATCAGCACTTTTCGAACGTCAAAATTACATAAGACAGTCCCCCAAAACGCCCGCCCTTCCCGACATCCCCAGCAGCACCCCAGCTCCCCAGCAGCACAGCGGGCTATGAATTAGAAAAAAAAAACTTAGATGGTTATGCAAAGTAATTATCATTACGAGACACAGCACAAAATTTCCATAAGTAACAATATTAAATAAAAATAAATAAAACAATATTAAATTTAAAAAAAAAAAAAATAACAATATTAAATTTAATTATTTTCCATAAGTGGGCGCACAACGGTACACTAGCGCCAGTCCTTTAAAAAAATATTATCTCGTGACTGACAAGGAATTATGAATAACGGCTCCATTAGGACCCTCGGTAAGTGTGTCTAGAATTTTCTAATACCTTTTATAAAGTTTCATATTGAGACATGAAGTTACAAAATACGATCTAGAGGAATGTGGCCGCTTTTCTTTAGATCGAATATTATTGCTTCGTGTCTCAATATGAAACTTTATAAAAAGTATTAGAAAATTCTAGACACACTTACCGAGGGTCCTTATTGAGCCGTTATTCAAAATTCCTTCTCAGTCACGAGATACATTTTTTTTAAAGGAGTGGCGCTAGTATACTTTTGTACGCCCTCTAAGTCAGCTAGCCAATATCCCAACTAATACAATGAAACGTCGATGTCCCTGCCACCCTGAAAACTTTGGTCTCTTATAAAACCTACTAGTTAAATAGGCATATGCCTACGGAGAAATTTTTTTTTTCAGAGCTCACTACAGCAATAACGCAACTACTTATTTACTAACTTTTTTGTCATCTTCTTCTTACTCCATGCACAAAAACCATAAAATCTGACCCAAAAATCCACTGACACCTAAACATAGAGAAAAAAAAATCTGCAGAAACAAAAGTCATTCACATCTGTGACGCAAACAAACTGTCCCACTTCTTTTGGCTCAAAGTGTAGCTCTGAATGGATAGCCAAGTTTCAAAGCTCAACACGATATGTTGTTTTCTGATACAGACTTGTATCTACTGAATCAAACTTTAGGAATAACTGCTGTGTTTTGTTGGCTTTTGTAGATAGCCTAGAACTGGCGGTCTATTCTGTAAAAATCTTACCGTGAAAGAGAAGGTGAAGTAAATTTGAAGTCAGCTGTCATTTCAGATTTACATTATTGACAGCTCACTTCAAGCTCACTTCACTTAAGAGCAGCCAAACCGTCATAATTCCCGTACAAACGCTCGTACGTGATTATGGCCGTTATAACAATTTTTACTCTAAATATTTTGAACACACAGATATCTTATGGTTAATATCTAGGTATACTCGTATATTTAATAATAAAAATACTTGTTTGAGAAACAAATTCAGTAAACAGGTTCGAAAATTAACTTTTTGCACAAATGTTATCTGAACTTTGGCCGTTCATAATGTACTCATACACTAAAAAAGTAAAGAAAACATCGTTATAGAAGCCTCGCATATGTAATGTAGATTCTAAATAACAATATTTTTTTCCAAAAAATTGTAAGGCTTTTTCATGAACACGTATTTCTTGGAACAAGTTTTGTGAAATCTCTGCGCGCCAATTTTCATTCGATGTTATCGTGTTCTCACTCTTGATTCTTTTTCAAACATTGCGTTGGATGAAACAACAAGCTTTTCAATCACGCTCGCGTTGACCATGGACCGGAAAGGGCCCTCTTAAGTTCTCACGTTGAGATTTTTACCGCATAGATTGGCCGATGTGACATATCCATACGTTTTTTAAATCAATGACAGAGGTCTTTGCCCAGTTGTGGGACGTAACAGGCTAGAATAGAATAGACCTGTCTTTACATAGCTTTTGGGGTTCGTGCCTACAGACCCCAAACGTAGAATTATGTGAACGACTTTCTCCAAAACTTGCCAATGTTAATTGAAATGATAAGTCCTCATCTTACTTCACTTACTAAAGTTTTGTACCAATTCGCTTAGATGTATATTTTTTAAATTACGAACCGTAAAAAATTGGTTTGACTAAATAAAAATCGGCGACATTCCCGACTTCCTGATTTCCGCGGAAAGAATAGACAATTTGAATAGAGAATCAGTTATTCAGTCTTTACTCGCAAAAAGTTGGTCGTTTCTTATCGTCTTTCAAATTTTCGTTTTGTTTATTTGTTTATTTCATCCTATCTTATCCAGAAATATATATTTTTTACAATAAAAAACACTACAAAGTGAAAAAATAACTTTAATATCTGAAGTCGGTGTCTTTGGTTTTGTATTTTCGTTTTTTGCCACCGAATTTGCCGGTTCTTGTGACTGACCATTTATGTATTTACGTTTTAATGTAATATTCATTTATTTTTAATTTCATTTGTCTATTAATTTATTACCCCCCCTATTACATGGGACTTAAACATAACTGGCGAAATGTGGGTGTACTATAGGTTCACCTCTGCCTAACCCTTCGGGGAATACAGGCGTGATGTTATGTTATGTTTATTAATTTATTACAATATATTATATCTTGTATTTTAACTTCTATAGATATGAATTACTTCATTATGTTTCATCTAATGTTTAATTTAATTTCTAATAGGTATTGTAATTTAGCAATGCATGCCTTAATAGGGTAGATTTTTGAGCTACTAAAAATATATATTTATGATCCTGTTGTATCACCAAAAATCGCATTAATAAAAACTTTGGCTTTGACTTCCGAAATTAAATTTATTTTTCACTTTTTATTTGTTGTACCTACACAGACCTACATAAATAACAGTGACAGGAAGTTATTAAAATATCATCAACAGGTATATTATTATACCAAGTGGAAAAAAATACGCATTATTAAGGATAACTCAAAAACTCCTGGTCAAATCTTAATCAAATGTATATGGGACCACACGCGAAGCACCAGCTTTCAAGTAAAAAAAGAATTATCAAAATCGGCTCACCTAGAAAAAAGATCTGAAGACATAAAAAAACAGTCGAATTGATAACCTCCTATTTTTTTATTTAAGGAAAAAACAAACAGTAGCACAATAAAAACAGTCAAAATATCTTAAATATACTATTTTAAACAATTATGCTACCCACTACGTTCTCCACAGATTACTATAAAAAGTATTTAAAAACTAGCCAGTAACACAGATACAATATCTGAAATGACATTATCCTAGAACTCACATCTGGATTTTTTTTTTTAAAATAATCGCTCCATTACTGACCCAAAGAATCCTCAGAACATCTCTTCTGTTTTTTATTCTTCTAAACACCATCCCTCCATACTAATATCCGTGTCGAGTCCATATTGATCTTATTTCCCATTATACTCCTTATTCTGCTATAGGGAAATTCGTTATTAAAATCGGTTAAGGAAAAAATTATCATGAATAAATTCTCCTGAGTAATTTCCCGGAGGTAAGACGATTTTGATGCAAGGTTAGTTAGAACCCTGAGGGTGTTTGAAAGTGAGCCGAGATTTTTGAGAATGGCATTTAATTTTGGTTGTTTATTGAGACCTTGCCGCGTTGTTCCAGGTAAAGAATGGGCTTTTAATAATAACTTGGGAGACGATAGAGAAGAGTAATATTTAATTACGTATGGCTAAGGGCCCGGTGTTTGATCAGAAGTCAAACATACTAATATTTAAAATGCGTTAGTTAAACTAACAATTTGTTAAAAATGACAGAAGTATTTTGTTTGACCAATGGTTAAGCTAACTATGTATTGTTAAAAAATTGACAATTTGCTATAAAAGTTAACCATGCGCAGACAGAGTAGTTAAACTTTGACAGCTATTGACTATTGTCAAGTGACTAATTGTTAAATTGACTAATGGTCATGTTTAACTAAGTATCAAACAACGGGCCCTAAGTCGTGATGGCCGAGGGGTTAAGGCCTCGCCTCTAATGAATGAGGTTGCGGGTCAAATCTGGGCAAGTACTAATGTGACTTTTTCGATGCATATATTTACGTTACTGACATTGGTGAAGAAAAAAATCGTGAGAAAACCTAGATTTTTTGCTAATATAAGTCTGAATACGCCAACCCGTCCTGATTAAGCGTGTTGATCAATACTCGTGCCTTCTCTGTATAAGAAGAAGCCTTTGTCCTGCAGTGGAGCAATATTAAGCTGGTATTCAATTTTTAGGTGTCTATATAATATAGGATGTTAAAGAAATTGCGTGCCGTAGCCTAAGGGTAGGTTCAGTATCGATACAGGAACCCAGGAAAACAAAAGGATTAAACCAAAAAAAAAAAATGCAAGATAAACGCTACGACGCGTCGTAGCGTTAGGGGCGCACATCATGCGCCATTTGTCGCGAGCCGTTTTCAGTGGCAAATAATACACCGGCCCTTAGTATTCGGACGCGAGAAGTGAAGGACAAAATTACAACGCGTTCGATAGTAGGTAAGTAATTAAAACATTTAAAGATACAAAATAATTTAAATTCTAAACGATTGCTATTTTAAGTTAGTAGGTAGTAAATTAGGTTGATCTTGCATTTTTTTTTTGTTTTTTGTTCTTGTTTCCTTTATCGATACTGAACCTACCGCTAAGCTATGGAACGCAATTTATTTAACACCTTGTATAGAATATTCTATTCTATTAGATTCTAAACCGTCATTGGGTAAGAACACCTCATGTCTCTTTAAGAAATTTTAATAATAGTTTGCATAGCTAAGCCTAGAAGATACCTGCTTGCGCCACAACTCCGTACGGTGCTCAGAAAAGAAAAAGCAACCTCGTCTATTCCCGCGGGTGTCAGGAAATTTGGAATGCTCATGAGATCTACTTTCTCATAAACGGTTAAAGGACACCGAAGTGATTATTATTTCATAGTAAAGCCGTGTACCGTATTAGGTGTACCGTGGATGATTGTAGTGACATGATGCAGTCTAAGATTTAAATCTCTTGATTTGCCCTTACCGTATTTAGTTACTCGAATTAAGGCGTTTCCCCGACCAAACGACCTTGAGCGTTCGGTCCTTCTTTGTCCCGTCGCTGAGTCTCGCTCTGTCTCGCTCCCTGCGCACGCTCATTTATCATAAAATTCACAAAAAAATTGAAATTATTTTAATAAAAAAAGACAAGCGATTTTTTAAATAAAATAAAACGTGAATTATTCAGATTTTTTAATTATCTATCCATTAGTGTAATCCTCAAATTAATAGAACGTCACCTTTAGCAAAAGATGCATGCAATCAATCATTTTAGTCACTTTTTAACAAGAAGATTTTAAATGTATTTATAACACATAAAAACAAATGAGAACGTGCAATGTGATGATAGGATATCGAATATTAAGAATGTGCTTTTAGATGTAGTTTATTACCCATAGTGAATAAGTTAAAAGCCTCTGAATAACGCACTATGGCAAGGTTTTGGTCGGGGTACCGCCTTAATATCCGTACTGAGATGAGTGAGACACATTATTAAATAGTGTTTCCATGACAATAAAGTCAAGTCATTGCGTCGTTGTGTGTCAGAGGTGCTAAAACGAAACAGAAACGCCATTATCTTTTAACGTGGTAGAGCGTATCTGACGATTTAAATCTTAGAATGCAGTAGGGTTATGCAAAACACCTCAAAGGTATTTACCCTAAAATTAAAAGGTCTGTATTTTAAACCACATCATAATCTATGGTTACATTTCTTACATAACATGATATCTGAATCTGTTGATCAAGATAACAAAAATAATATGGTCCATAATTCCGCATTGGTCCCTCAGAAATACGGACGCGACGGAGTGAGCACTGAATACAAATCAGGCGTTATCCGCAAGAGCTTGGATTTACTGGATTTTTAAATTATCTCTGACTTATCATGTATTTTTATTATGAAGTTCTGGATAGCGATGATTGGGAAAATCGATGTAATATGATATCTTAAAAACCATAACGAATGCTGAATTTGTGTGCCTACTTTTGTATTTTTATTGCTACTTACATACCTACGAGTATACATGATTTCTTTACATATCAAAGAAGCTAAATCAATGCTCAGTATTTGTTAAAAAAAACATCGAACGAACAATTTTCAGTATCTCAATAATTCAATTAATTATTACATAATCAGCCTATAACATTTTCACTGCTGGGACACAGCTAGGCCTTCTTTCTGTGAGAGGGAGTGGGCCGTAATCCACCACGCGCGCCCAGTTCAGGGTGGTAGATATCACGTGTTCGATTTTGTTGGTTCTAGGACAATATACATGTTTACTCACCATGTTTTCCTTCACCGTTTTGAGAACAGTGTTGGTGAAATTTGAAATACACAAAGTAAAGTGCCTGTCTGGGTTCGAACTCGCGGCCTACAACTCGTAAGTCGAGGCCGATACCACTGGGGCACCACTTCTCTTACAAATTAATTATGGCATGTATTTAACGCGGCGACAAATTAATCTGAAATTGGGATTAAAAAATAATTAAAGCCGGTAGCAAAAATAGTAGGTTGGCAGCTACAGTGAAGAATAATTTTAAGTAGAAAGTAGCAGCTTAATAATCAGTTGTTAGCTTTGTTTTAATTTAAACTGGCATCGAGTTTCTGTTTTGGCGAGGCCTCCTATTTCTGAATGGCAATAATAATAAGGCGTAACCGACGGAGCCCCGCTTTGCGGGGCTCCTACTTCTGGGCGGTTTAATAAAAAATAACCACGAAGGGGACGGCGGGGTCTTTCAGACCCCGCCATCCCCTTCTAACCTAACCAGTCCGAGTCAGAGTGCCCCAAGTCCCGAGCTCGCTTCGCTCGCTCTTGCATCCTATCCCACTGTTAATATTAGTCGCCACTTCATTATTTATAGTACCTCGCCTATGATTTCTAGTAGCAAATAGTTAGTAGCCCTTTAAGTTGTTAGTCGTCTGCAAAATAATTAGCTATTAATTATTAGCTAAGAATAAATTGGTAGCAAAAATACGCGTGCGTATACACGTGCGCATCTGCGTTACACATTTTCTATCACAGTCCAAAGGTTTTTGAAGTTAATTTATAATCCATTGGTTCATAGGTATGTTTGAATAATTCGTCTGCTCGAAAACGTAAACAACGAAGTGAATATTGTTGAGTTTTCAAACTAAATGGCATTGAGATTTTGAGTGTGTAACGCAATTACCTATTTCGCATGTGTGGCAGATAAAGTTCACTATAAAGAGAAGTACAAGAAATTCCTGACTTCATTGTTAATGAATAGCACAGAATTCCTGTAATACTTTTACATAACAATGACAGTTAATAATCTCTGAAACCCAGAAAATGTGCTCACAAGTTAAAATATACGTAGACAGGCTAGGTAAATAAAAGCTAGGCTCTAGATTTTTATTATATTTCTACAATCATAATAAAAGGAATTCTATTAACAAATCTTTCTAGGGTAAAATATTTTTAAAGAGGAATGGAATAATCTTGATTAGAAAACTGAGTCTTTCTTAGAAGAGGGTATTAATACTTTTATCTAATTCTCAAGTCATGACAACAGACCTCAGTTTTCAAGAAAGGTATTATTTAAACATTTATTCTGATTTTTTCTTGGGTCAATCGAACATTGAGAGATTAGGGCCGGCAGTCTCGACATAAATAGCGAGGATCGCTAAATATTAACGTGAATCCTCAGTCGTAGCCCGCCAAATCCAAATTTTCTTTGAATTTGACGATTGATATAAAATTGATGATTACTATTCCATAAATATATAATTCCCACAGATGAGAATCGCATTTTGATCAACTTACGATGTAAAACAGAGCTACAGTTTGTAAAAAACTAAGGAAATTTGAATTTTGCGGGCTACAACTTACATAGGATTCACCTTAATTTTTAGCGATCGGTAGTTTGCGACAGCGTCGCTATCTATGTCGAGACTGCCGGCCCTGAAGGCCTAGACAAAGTAACATTCGATTAGCGATGACGCTAGTAGAAAAGCCAAAAAATGTATGGGGTTGACATAAGCTATCGAAATTTCACGTGATCATAGGTCAATGAATAGAAATTAGCTAGACAATGATAACATCATTCGATTCTATGAAACGAATCGACAGCGTCGAACAATTACTTCCATATAGATGCGTAGTCAATTGGCACTTTTTGACAAGCGTTATCCCTAGTCGTAGTTTATATGATGGAAATATTAGCGAAAGCGATATCGATTGTAGAAATAGAATCGCTCCGCGACGAGTGCCATCTGTCTGGTGAAGTGTTTTAAAATCGTATAGCTCAAAAGCTCAGCTTGTCGTAAGGGCAAAAAAGTTGAAGTTTTTTTTTTTTTTTGTGATCGTTATTAAGGCTTGGGTGATTTCTAATGAACGGCTCAAAGTCAAAACCAATGAATTCATTTAACTGTTACAATTATGAGAATCAGTCGATTTTTAAAACGTACTTACATAAATAATAAAAGACGTAATGAACCAAATATGCTTACAGAAAAATGAAACATTTTTTACTGGTTGGTATTGTATATTTTTTATTTTCATCCACAGCTGTTCGCTTTCACACAGAATTAATCCTACACAATATCTTCGTCGACCATCACTGTTTTCAAAGAAATTTAAATAATATTGGTCTTATAACATTGTTCGAGAATACGCGTAGGCGTTTCTAGCCAATCTGAAAAAAACTTTTATATGTAAAGTATAAGCCAAGTTCTCCTATGCTAGTTTGGTAAAGAATAAACAACTGAAAATGTATGGAAACAAAATTGGCTTGACGCGACTTACAAAATACACATTTTTTTGCTGTAAAATGGTATCGATTTATCAAGACTTAAACCAGAAAACTTTAAGTTTGGTATTGTGATTTCAGTCCTGATATTTTAAGTCTTTCAGCGGCGTCACTCTTATTCCTGTCTTCAGTGCAGATAAACAAATGTGACTATGAACACAATTGTTAAAAAAAATCTAAGCAATTACACGATTTTATCCCCAAACTTGGTTATTGGTTATACACTTCCGTGCATCATTGTTAGAGAAAACCATCGGATATCTATGAAGAAAACAGTTGTAATGACGAACCTTGTAAAGGATTTTCTCCTTTTATTACAGTATGATTATATCAGAATTACCTGTAACGGGTACGCCAACCATTATTATGCCTCTTGTTATAATAATTATTGTTATTATGTACAGTGAGCACGACGAAAATGTTCCTTCTCCTAACCACTACGAGTAAAAACCTTCATAAGCATTATAACACGAAATCTAAAACCTACATTATTTAATAGGAAGTATTTTTAGGAAGGAAGTATTAATATTAAGTATTATTACCAGATATATATAAAGTACCACACCATATTTCGGCCATGGCCGCCTATTTTAATGGAAACTAGCCTTCGGCGCGGGAGATAATATAGTGCTCAAATTTGTATGCAGACACAGGTGCACTCTCTCTGCCCTCACTTTCATAGACACTTTATTTTTTTTCCTCTTTTTTACTTTCTACTAGATATATGTAGGATTCAAACGTCTATTAAAATCGTTTGTCAAATATTTTTCCTTGAAGCTTACAGATACTAAAATATCGAGCCACAATCTATGTATTAATTACGACTACTGAAATGCCAAAATGAAAGCTACTATGAAAATATCATAAAATCAAGGTACTTTAGCAGCTTAACGTTTGGCAAAGGCCTATTATTTGAAAAACTTACTAAATACTAATTTGTACATAATTATATCTGATAATACTTTTTTATGTCAGAACAATACAATTATGTCAACCACCGCCTCTGTGTATACAATGCATGGCACAAAATTCAATCTAACGTCAAATTCAATTCCATTTTCAAATTCGGATCAGAACAAAGAACATACATAGCACTTGTTACTCTAAAAAGTATCTACACAGGTATACGAGTTCCCATGACACATTCCTCTTTGCTCTGTTTGCCGATCGAAGGGACAGTGATGTCCTAAACAAACATTAAGGAATACTGAGGTAATAAAATCACTGCAAATGTTTAGTGTTAGTTCGGACCTTTCTAAGAGGACCAAAATTATATAGGTCAAAATATTGATATACTAAAATAGTATATCAATGGGTCAAAATCCTTATAAGACTACGTGACTCAATCGTTGAAAGTTCCAAGGACTAAGTTTTTTGGTTGAATAATCATTCAGTTGTCCCACTGTAGTAGGGTTAGCATGATGCTTTCTATTTCTACTAAGCATAGACACAGCTCTTTTAAAGTGACATTTAGTTTCTCTATTTTTGACATCGCTTCGTAGAAAGCCTTCGACAATCTGTTATTTTGTTTTTCGTTTCTAACGATCTTTGTCTAGGTCCTTTTGTAGACTATTTCACAAGAAAGGTTTCTATCCCAAACTGTGAAAATCACACTGACAACTGACAGTTGCCTAAGGTAGTGAAGAAAATATGACTTTGTAATCGCTATGCTAAAGACGGTAGAAAACTTTCTACTCGACGGCCACAGATTAAATACGGTTATCTGCAAAATCATGATTTTACAGGAGAGCGTTTTGAACGCAAAACTGTGATAATTAATAGAAGAACAAAGCTATCTTCTCCTATTTTATATCATTTAGTTAATAGGGTTCCCAAGGAAATAGTTATGGCCAATATTACTGTTATATTTTTTTATTCCAAAATACGGTAGGTACTTCGACTCTTTGAGAAAAAACTGCTGTAGTTGTCTTTATATAAGTGACTTAATATCAGTAAAAATCGAGAATCAAACAGAAAAAAACCCTATGACAAAACAAAGAATTCTGAGACCAATTATGTAAATGAGAGAATTTCGTAAAAAGTGCAGTTGACTCTTTCTACTTTGCTGCCGTCGTAGTGTCTACACGGATCGTCATTTTTGTCTACTTTTCTGTCGACAAAACGGTGCTCGTGCTAAGCCTGCAGGACCGATACCGCTTCTGATTAAGAGAAGGAACCATCACCATGCTTGTCTTATTTTATGTTCTGTTGGATGTTCAATATCAAATTAAGTGGGGCAGCGCAGGCCCTGGAATTGCATACATATTATAAATTAAAGTCGCATTTGACGTCTATGTGTGTGACCACCACAGATGACACCGTTGTTCTTCTAAACTTTGCAATGGATTTTGATGCGAATTTCACTATCATTAGTGAATTTATCCCGTAAGTAAGTTTAATATTCATTTATTATGCGTATAAACATACGCATAATAAATGAATATTAAACTTATTTAATTATAAGGAAATCTCGATGTTTTGTTACATCGTAAAAAGCGGGCAAATTTTCGTCGGATTTGCACACGAAGGGTTCCGTACCACCGTACTATATTTAGCACTACATTGTTTTTTTAAATGCCGAAAATATACGTATCTTGTATGGGGATGGGGACCGCCTTTAATTATTAACGTTATTTTATTTTTATTATTTATTGTTATAGCGGCCCTAAGGTGGCATAACAGCAAAATCACTACGGTACAAATGATAGTGCCCTATGGAAGACGGACGGACAGCGGAGCCTTAGTAGTAGGGTCTCATTGGCATCCTTTGGGTAAGGAACGCTAGAAACGAGAAAGATACGGGCCCATCCGAAAGTAGTTCGATACTTAGAGGTGAACCCTACTCTCGATTAATTAACTTTTTCGGACGGGCAAAAACACTTCGTGAGAAACGACATCTGTCAAATCGTTTTGTCATTCATTTTTAGTTCGGGCCTTGGACTAATGTTATGTCCAAAAGTGATAAGGAGTAGGAAACATCCATAACTTCGGTTGAAACTACGGACTTTGTGATTAGGGTGTAGGTCCCCAAGAGCGGGTCGCTAGTCAATACATAAATAAACAATTCAAAGACAGCATTAACTACCAAATTCATTAAAAAGTCAGTTTCAAAGGCAAGCAGGCACAAAATCAGAACTCAAAACTCGACGGCTCCATACACTCATTAAGCCGAAAGTTCAACAACAACATAATTTGTTTGTGAATTACTTTCCAGGGCAAACATTGAGTCGTTTGAATCGCAATAATGTTGCTTCGCTTCTCTTTATTACACACGGTATTACCCACGGGAGGGTAGTACTACAAGTAATTCTGGGGCTGTGAGAGTGTGGAGAAGTTGAGTGTTTTTGGGGTCTTGAGATTGTTTTGATTTGTTTTTTGAGCTTTTTTCTACTCTTTTTTATAGGGTGAGGATAGCTTATGGCTTGATAACAAATAATATTGACTAGTGAGCATGGTGGCATTGGAATTGAATTGACTGTACAGTGTGCGACGACCGGATGCACATATAATAGGGTTTTTTTTTCTTTTTTAGGTGGGTTATCATCAAATGACGTTTCTTGCTCTGGGTGGAGCGGGAGGGCGTGTCAGACTCTTTCTGGCTAAACCCACCAGTGTTCCTTCAGTTGCCTATGCGCCAGGGCTACGGTAACTCTTTCGAATAATCTGCGACCTCGGCAGGCATCCTGAAATTTGGCAACGGCGCAAAAACCTGTCAGATATTTCATTGTTTCGATTAATTTATAGATATTAATAAATATTATTATGTTGTATCGTCCTATACTTAGTGCACTGAAATATTGATTATGGATTGCAATAATTAGTATCGTAACAATTAATATTTAGTTTAAGGTGTTGCTAAAGCTCTTTTGACACCAAAAACTGTTACAATATTTTAGACCGATACTTCATAACATCATTTAGAATTATTTATTAATTATTTGACAGCTATTTGCGACGTTGCCAACTTTCAGAATGCACCTTTTGAGGTATCGGCCCTCGTGGAGGCTATTTTAAGCTAGGAAAATCTATTATGGTAATTTGTTAATGCATTTATAGGGTTTTCGAGCGAGGGAAGAAGAAAACAGTACGCAAATAATAATCACTGCTTTTAAGTAATATTTTTAAATTAAATTAAATTGAATTGTTTATTCTGTAAATAGACTATCGGAATCACCTTTAAACATATTATTATATAAAAAAAAGCGAGATGGAGTCGACATTTCCTATCTGACTACACCTGAGAAGAAATGGCGAAACAAACTAAAGAGTCAGTCTTTTTTTAAATCCAGACATCATCTTGATCAGCTCATGTGAGGACCATGTAGCTATCTAAGTGTCTGAATTGTTCTTTTGAGGAAATAACGACACAGCTTTGAATGGACCAGTCCAGAAAGTGCAAGCATTTGACAATAATTGTGTAGCTCAAGAACTTTTCTGTTTCAAATCATACAAAATGATCAATCAAAACGAAATGATGAACAAATACAGAATATGACTATTAAGTCCTTATTTACATAATCCACGTCTCTCATTCCAGACATTACTTAAGTCTAGACAAACAAACGATCTAGAACAATGAAGAAGCCTTGAAAATTAATTGACGTTCACTCAAATTAAGTTTCATGTTAGTATTAAAAAGCTGTTTGCTGGTGCGTAGACAACCGACAAAATTGGTGATAATATACCATATTTTTGCGGAGATAATGTTGCGATCTGGTGCGCAGAAGACCGACAAAAGTCGGGGAAAATAGAATGGCCCATTTTTGTAGACATGAAGTATAAATGTTTGGTCTGTTCCTTGCAATTTTACCGGCATCCATATCCTTCAATGATAAATGATAAATAATTTTATTTCTGTAAGTAGGTTTGTATAAACACTTTTACACGTCAATCATATTTTTTTAACTAGATGAGGTCGGCGTTTCCTATCTGACTACTCTGAGAAGAAAGGCCGAAACAAACTCAGAGGTCACACTCTCTTTTAAAGTCCAGACATAATCTTGGTCAGATCATGTAAAGACCATGTAGATTGGTATCTGAAATGGTCTTTTGAGGAAAGAACCACACAGATTGAGTGGACCTGTCCAGTCAGTGAACGCATTTGTCAGTAATCGTGCAGCTCAACTCAGGAAGTCAGGACTTAAGGAGCTCAACGATTCGAGGAACAATACCAAAGAAAGGACATTTAGGTAGGCCACATAAATTACCCAAACTGCCAGATCATGATAAAAATTGACTGCGTAAAAAAAAAATCTGCAATGACCCACATACTCATAGTCCTCACATTCACAATAATTTTAATAACATAATACTTTACAAGCAAATACTCATGTCATTGTATATATAAAATTCAACAATGTCAATGTTTATATAAAAAATCGGACATAATGTTTGAGAACCATGTACTCGTAGATTGGTGTCTGAGATGGTCAAACTTCTTTCTGGTTCTTCAAACCGGAAGACGGTAATTATGTTTCCAGCGGCTGACATAAGTAGGTATAGAGGTATACGTATTCGGATGAGGGCTCTATCAAGGTTTTAATAAGTAAAAGTTTTGCCTAGGGCAACATAAATCGGTAACCGATTTAAAACGATCGTCGTGTGTTGAGTCTAATGGGGAAGTTTTCGTCTCAGCGTTTTCAAGATTAATTTATGTTATTACGAAATTGTGATTGAATTTGTGACTGTTTGATGTTGTTACGTCAGCGTTCATCTTAATTTTATCTTGAAGTAATTACTTTAAGAAATATCTTCTTTGCGTAGGTGGGTAATTGTTGTGATTCTTGAAAGATAAACAATAATAATTTGAATTTAAATACCGGTTGGCGCAATTTGTTTTTGCTCGATGGTAATGACGTCACGAAAAGAGTGGAATCTATACTTGTACTTGTGTTACTGAAAAAATGCCAGAGAGGTGTATAACACCTACGTCTTCAATAGTGGTCCAGTTTTTTTCTTATGAGGCGTACGTTGCTATTAATTTACATAATCTGTTGCCTTACATGTTTCAAAATGATAGGAAACATTATATATTACAATGTTAAGAAAATAATATTTATTAACCTACAACCTACTCCTCAAAATAATTCCTAATTATCATGCCGTTTGAATGAGCCCTCTCCACTCTCAAAATTCAAATTTTCATATCACTGAGAGCTAACACAACAAACGACACCTCAGATTGCACAGTTTATTTCATCTCAGTCGACAAGTCATGTCATATTTACACTTGCCTATGTGAGGTAAGAAGTGAGGAGTGGTGCCAATTATAGAGAATATCATGTGTAACAAATAAATGAGGAAATAAATGAGATTAGTGCTTGTTCCTACTGTGCATGATATCAGACCAGCGCAGCGCCCTAATTCCGTAACACACTATCTTTCACAATCTGAATCCTTTGAATCCTATCGCTAATCCATTGCTTCATATGTTCGAAAATTTTGTCTGCTTAACAACGTAAATAACGCAATGAATGTTGTTGAACTGTCAAAATGAAAGCTATTCTTAATGTTAGCGTTTTACGCAATTACCCTGCTGTTTCACGATCCTTGAACTCGTAAATAGCCCTTTGGGCGTTATTTAAAGAATAATGTACCGTAAAAATTCGGATTCTTTTAAGCACCGTTTTTGCTCTGAACAGAAAAGGACTATTATGGAACTTAGGAACCAACTGTGTACTAAAACCAATCCTCTTATGACGAAGAAGTGTTTGTCAAGTGGCTAAGTTTAACCTGTCTCTTTAAAGGGACTATAGAATTTTTCAGTAGTGCTTTCCAAACTTTTTAGGTAGCTCCTATAATTATAGCCGACAAAGACACCACACCCAAACCGCCCAGCCAAATGCGAACAGGCGCGAATACCGCGTTGATAGAATTCTTTATACCTTTCCTTGAGCCTCTATTTTGAATTACTCTAGATATTACGCCCTTGCGGCATAATGTGGTGTTATACCGGTGTTATACTGGTGTGTATACGATATTTATATCGCTAAGATGTTAATAATATCAGACATTATCTTGTTTTATGACTACGATCCTGTTTTATGATTGCGAGATGGCTGAAGGCGTCAAACTAATTGGAAATGGTTTGAAATGAGATGGGGTGAAAGTTGTATTCTTGTTGGTTTTTGTGGACATAGTGGATTGGATTAAAAATAATTAGGAAATTATTAATTAGATTTACGAAACAAAGTGTTTGTTCAATTCAAATACATTGGGACTGGGCACGATAGTGAATAAGTAAGTAAATTATTCTAAAAAAGCTGTTAACTGCGCAGAACTTAGAAACATTTTTTTTCATGGCATTTGTAGACAAATGTCAGTCCAGCCCTAATTTAATTTATGAATGAGAGTGATGATAAAACCTATAGGTACTTATATTTAGCTTATATTTCCATAATCACAGTTATTTACGTCAAGTCAGATTACTATTATATAATAACACAAAAATTTAAACCATATTGAGTTTGTAAGTTCAGTATATTCTAACATCCTATAAAGTAAATCCAAATAGCTTGTACTAAGATAATGTAACAAAACAAATTGCAGCAGAGGAACTATTGACAGTATTCGAGAGCGAGACTGTATCGGGATTACTGACTGGTTGAAGGTATAGAACTGTTGCTGTTTTCTCTTAGTATTGATAGATGTTTAAAATCAATTCTAATCAAATTATTTATATGCTTAATACAGGTACATAAACAGATGTTACAAATAAAAAGTACTCTGTATCATTTGTGCAAATATTTATATTATTGTCTGAACTAATTAAATAATTATTAGAATAACATGACAAAATTATTATATCTACTCAAAAAATAAAATAAATTCAGAATACGACAAATGTCAAAGATTAAAAAAAAAATGTCAGATGAGTTATAATACATGTCATAGACTTAACAATCCAATAAATTTTATTAAAATATTGGTCCAAATTAAAATAAAATTACGTTAATAATGTCAAATTAAATTATTAGTTATAGCATGTCACACTATTTGTATTGTCATAATAATTAGTGTGAATAAATTGCTCTTACTATATGTATCTATCTATATTTTTATCCTGTAAGTACTCCTTGACATAATAATAACATTTATTTACTAGGAATGTATGCAGCTTCGACTTGAATTGATGAACAGGTAACTTTTTGACATCATCAGGCAACTTGTTGTAAATCAATGAAGCCATACAAAGAATACTTTTATTGATTGGTGCTGTTTTTCCATATGGTATATCAATTTCTAATCTTTTTTTATCACGTAATTGTCTATAGTAGCTTTTAAAAGCAGTCTTATAATAATTAGGATTAAATTTCACAAAAACGTTTAAGTTCAACAATGTACCTAGTACCCAACCACAAGAATCGGTGCCAATTGACCGACCTAATGTGATCATGTGATTAAACAGCGTGAAGCGGGGTAGTTGCGTAACACACATTAAATGGCAATTGATGGCAATGCCTTTCATTTTAACAGTTCATCCACTTTCATTGCATTAGTTACGTTGTTGAGCCGACGAATTTTTAGAACCTATGAAGCAATGTTTTAGGAACTTGAAGTGCGGTGATAAGGGTGCTGGGATCCATTCTACATTGGGCAGTATTTGGATTCTACTAGAACGAATTATTCAGTCCACATTTTGGAACTGCTGCTCTATCTGGAAACATAGAAAAACGTTCTGTTAGGAAATAGTAAGAGAAAATGAGGTCCGAAGAAGTACGCGAGCGTGCCTCGGTTTGTTTCGAGCTGATAGTGAATTCCATTCAAAAAATTATGGCTTGATTGTTAAGTAGTTATGCACTTTCTAGCCTGAAGCACAGGTTCAACCTAGTTCAGGCAAATTAGCAACTGTGCTCTATTTTAATTGTTAAGGTAATTATTGTATCCTCTTATAAATAAACAATTTTATTTATTATTTATTTATATTTATTTATTTATAATAAGCACATCAACAGTACAATCTCCCTTTTCCTCATTCCATTTCCACACATATACAGCGAGTCACTTGTAATGCAAATAAAATATAATAACAAAAATTGGTATTGTTTTGTTGTAATAGACAAAACTATAGGCGAAATCTGAAGCGCCTTTTTAGGTTTCCGTACCGAAAGGGTAAAACGGGACCTCATTACTAATAATAATAATAATAATAATGCCATTTATTTCAGGCGACACAGGCCCATAGAAAAATACCTTAACCTAAACATAAATATTTTTATATATAAAAAAGTTGTGTTAGTAAAAGGCTTAAGACTATGTTAGTAGCGCTTCACTTTCCACTAGCTCAACTTTATGCTGTCCAGTGGAACTTGTCCGCGGAAGCGACGGAACACCACGTCCTGCGGCCAAAAGTGTTCTTCCATGATGAGGGGCAGATAACAGTTCGGTGCACGCACGACGAACGCCTTGAAGTTGACGTTCAGTGCGATTCCAGTAATTGCACCCTGGGCGTGTACCTCGTCTTTTGGCTCACGTACTCCACGATGTCCTCCGCCTTAGTGGTGTAGTGCAGGCGGGAGATGTACACCGGTGTGTTCGGCTTTGCGGCACGCAGGCTCACTTCAGGTTCCGCAGGAGCTTTGCCACAGCGGTCCTGGTTTTTTCGCGATCGGCGCTTAATCCTATGCACCGTCACGAAAACATCATCATTACCAGCTCTATTCGGCGCCTTCTCTGGCATGGGCTTGATACTAGGAGTGCCACGGGCACTTGCGGTGACGCTAGCCAAATCCCTTTGTAGGGGTTTCGTCGGGGCTGCAGACACTGGCAGTGGGATGGGGCAAGGGGCGTGGGCGGCATTGCGAGGAGGAGCCGCGGTGACGAGCGCGGGGCTGTGGGCCGCGCCGGCGCGGCGCTCTGCAAGCTCAGCAATCGACGTATGCGCTGGCGACGAAACTGCTGACGTGGAATTCGAAGACGATAATCGAGGCATGCTCCGCGACATGCATTTATATACATGCATAATATTTAATGGGGCTCGCATAACAAATATGATTTTTTTGCCGTTTTTATAGATAATTTTACGGAAACCTTCGTGCGCGAGTCCGACTCGCACTTGGCCAGTTTTTTGTTTGATCGTATCCTTAAAATGTACAGTTAACTAGTTAGTAGTTAGTTAGTTAGTTTCATATTCGATTTTGAACCCAACAATCAAAATTTTAAGGTTTAAAATCGTTTGGAGGAATTTGACAGTTCCGTGTAGCTTGACCTGCAGGCTGGCGACTGTACTAACACCTGAAATCTAATTCTGCAGCAAAAGAGCATTGCCTTCCCCTTATATTAATAAAATTATTATTCCACCCTTACTCACTCACTGCTCTAATGCATAAAAATAAAGCAAAATTATAAAAGGGGTCATAAATTAAAATGTACAATTCATACCCAAAGAAAAAGAAAGTAGGATAAACAAAATCTCGTTAAGGTGTCCAATGCTCCTTGCGCGCGGTGAGAATAACTTTTTTGTTTTTTTTATTAAATTTTATTTGTGAGCTGCTTTTTCAAGCTTAGAAAATGCTGAAGTTGTTTTACACGTTGATATTGTTATGCATTTTCTGAATCCCGTCTTGGAATATCCAAGCATAATTTTTCTGACTGTTATAAAAAGTGACTTAGAAATAGCGTCCAGAGGATGAACAGCAGACTTCTCTAGTTTATGAATAATTTATCACAATATGAAAATCAATTAACTTGTTCATTGTACGCCTTTTGGTGAATAGTGAAAATTACTTCACGTTTGATAATTTTGGTAACTATAAGACAAGACAGCGTTGGTTCTAAAATGTAGCTGCACGGATCTTTTGGTGCGTGGTCAACATCGAAAGTTACGCCACTGTCTTCTTTTTTTCAATACAATTCACGAAAAATAAAACACTTTTTGGAATTGCCAGTATTCTATTAAGCGTGCAAAATATGTAACAAAAGCGCCTCCCCGTAAAATTAAATTTAAATTAAATGTCATTTAAGCGGCAAAAGATCCTCGCACTTTAATTTTCTTTTTATATTTCGAATCAAATGAAATCATTTTTATTTCAGGAATACACCCGTATAGAATTTACACCAGATAACAAATTAATTATTAAAAATAATATATGAAATTATTATAAAACATTAAAATAAAATATTTTAAAATATTAGTTTACGTTTAAAATTTTACTTATTGGTGTTTTTTAAAACCACGGACTCTAAACGCACCTTAGAAGTTAAAAATAATAAAGAAAATTTTCTTTGGTCATTCCGCGGCTGTCAAGTGTCACAGATAATTTTAAATGGCACGCTCTGAAAAAGTTTTGAAGGGGAAATCGGAAGGAATTGTTGCTTATTCCACCAGAAAAAACAAACGACTGCGGTGTTTGCTAATCTTTGAGGACGTTTTGCTTACCTACGCCATAACAATAAAGTTATGGAATGGATTTTTTTCTTATCCATTTCTGTGAGAGAAATTCGTCTGTGCTTGGCTTCTTCCTAGATTTGTGCAGACCATTGCTAAGGTACGCGGATCGAAAGGTCTGAAAAACCTATCAATATCTTGACATATTTCTAGTTCATTGCTTTCCGGATACAACAAAAATCCATTTCCTTCCATCACGTCTTACAGCCATAGAATTACAAGTAGTTAAAGTAACTTTTTTCTGTCACACCGAAATTATAGCGAACGTTTTTAGTTTGTTTAATGTTTTCTTCCAACTTTCCAACAACTGTTATAACGGGGATTTTTAAACCTTATACAATAGTGTAGCAAAAAATATGCCATTTATTTGATAAATTAACTAACTATATTTGGCCGGTGTCCCTTTTTAGTTACTTCGACCAACTTTGAGAAAAGGCCATAAAGATACAAAGTTTTTTTTTTAAGGGTTTATCAAAAGAACGTCGAAAAAATATTTCATATTCAATACTTCTCATCTACTAATTCTAAAATCCACACAATTTGTAAACAGAAATATACAATTTTATTATGATGGTAAGTAGCAACATAACGGCGGACTTAATGCCACAAGGCCTTCTCTACCAATAAACCCTTATTTCTCTACTAATGAAGCTTCTAGCAAACATCATTTGCGGCCTAGGCACCCAAAAAAGCGTTCCGCACCGAATCAGACCCGAAATATGAGCCAATAAAAAACTTCATTCAATGACCGTTTTTCTGAAACTACAACAATTTCGTACAACCCTAGCATCGGACATTGATTGATGTTCGCAGTTGTTAACAGCGTACTGCGATCTCGATAGGGTTGTTCCTTCAGCGTTTTTTAGATTATGTTTCGTTTTTTTCTTCTGAGCGAGGAAATTGCATGCATGACAGTTTTTTGTATGCTTCTTACAAATACATTACACAAATTGTCTGGGGAAAAAATAAATCCTTCCGCTATTTCTTGTTTTCTTCATCTTAGAATTTTTCTGCAAGATCCAAGGCTCCCTATTTGTATAAAACTTTTTTTACAAGGGCAAAATACAGTTATTAGAAGCCTCACAAAGCTTTAAACAATTTCCTCTAAGCCTTTAATTCACAAAAGAAAAGGCAGCTTCATTTTCTATATATTCCCACGCTACTATTATTTACTTAGGACGTTTTAACACTCTAACACCGCTATAAAACAAACAGGAGACCCAATAGAGGTTTCAGTGGTTTTAAATCTAAAGTGCTGGCAAATTAATCGAATTCCTCTGAGTAGAAATGTTCCTCGGAAAATTCGTAGAGATTTTTCCCGACATACACTTTGAGCTTTGAGGCGGAATTTTGGGTTCCTTTATTACCTACCGACCGACGCCGTGACGAGCTGTTTACGATCGCACCCTCTAACAACTTACGTGGGAATCTACAAAATATTACGATACATACTTGTGCTTTTTTTGTTTAGTTCCAAAACGACATGTTTTATGAAGATCTGCCTTATATTGTGACATATAATAATCTTAAGTCTCGTGTTCCAGATGAAATATTTAGTGCTAGTTTATTTAGGTTTTTGAATCAGAAAAGTAAGTCTGAAATGCGGGGAGATTTTCCTTTATTAGATGTTGTTTGTCCCGAGATTTATATTCGGAATATGAGGTCAGACGAAGGAATGTTTTGCGCAAAATAAGATTATAAGCTTGCTATGACATGGTTGAAGAGACGGATTGGCTAATAACTTAATCTATACAACGCAAAAGTAAAGAAGTGAGAGCACAATATTAATTATTTAGGTTGTGGTAAGTGCAATTCCTAGATAAGAATGCTTGGAAACATGCTGGTCCTGCTCCATAGGCCAATCTTGAGTCTAGACAAAATCAAACTGGTTGCTAATATAATTTATAATATTTATGACATTGATTTCACATTATGTTACTACTTAACTCACACACAAAATTATTAACTACTTATTTTTTTTTTTTTAAATCATCTAGTTTTCAATGTTTTAAATCTATGAGAACCATGTATGATCTATCACATAATCATTTACCTGTGTATGCTTCATATTTAATTATTTTCACCTGTTGTAGTATAGTAATTTTAGTCTAGGTGCATCGTCTTCTTCACATATAATTAATGTATACATAATATTGTAAAACATTTAAAAGAGTAACGGTGGTGTTTCTTGCCCATTCTTCTCCATACGAAACTACCTTTGGAAGGGGCATTTTCTTGAAAATTGCGACGTTCAAAAGTGCCTCTCATGTGCTATTTCAAATAAATGATTCCTTTGAATGAATGAATGATTCCTTTCGCCTTGGAATACCAAATATCTGTCCGTATCGAGTGCCTGTCTGACAGGAAACAGTGCTAAACCAGGATTCTCACTTACTACTACAATCGTAAGTTAATTCTCTTAGACATCACGCCAACCATATAAGTGATATTCGTATTTTATAAGAAGACAGCTGCTTACCGTTCTTTTCGGACTATCCCAAGATGGTTTAGAAAGAAATAAAGAAAATACGTTTATTTGCGGGAAAAATGACGCAGAGAAAAACACACAAATACAAATAAGAACGAATTGGGGGAAAATATGCGTCACATCCACGCAAAACGGCAATTGCTCAGCATAATGCTACGACCCTATGCGAGACAGAGCCCCAGCGCTGGTTTTCAGCGATAGCCGGCGCTGACGTGATGACGTCAGCCAGTGCAGCATACAAAAATATAGAAATAAAATAAATACACTTTATCTAGTTCTAAATGTATAACAACAATAATAACACCAATAACAAGTACAAGTTGTTTTAACAATATCAAGTAAGAAACGAAACATTTTATTCTTTCATTGAACCACATAAAAAAACATCATGCCTGTAATCCGCGAAAGTTTAAGCAAAGGTGTTACATAGATTACATCCACATTTTGCCAGCTATGTTTAAGTAATAGGAGGCGAGCCTATTGCCATCCACCGGATACAAATCCAGACTCGGCTACGGAGAAATTCCTGGATCAGCCCAATACCATTTTGCACGACATGCGAATCGAACCCAGGACCTCATGCTCGGAAGTAGCGCTTGGAATCAAAAGACCAACGATGCAGTCATAGTTGAGCCATTTGGTTAAATATCAAAGGACAAAGAGAATAGGGATATTATTTATTTTTATTTTTAGCCGCAGTTGTCCCACGGCAAAGACAAAGGATGTAGGGTAGCAAAGTCGTTTGTTTCAAAGTGAAAAAGCTAAATAAGTAGTGGCATAAGCCCACGCAGATCGGCTCGAAGGCATCTAAAACCGTTTTCCTCAATAGACTTACAACACGCGTAGGAAGACAAAGGAACTGATACTATGTTTTGTTTTTATTAAGCTTGTTGACTGATGAAATTCATACCGACTATAATCATAATGTCAGATGTGTAGTACGATCATGGCTGGCCAGAGGTTAAGAAACCCAGTTTTTGAGCACGACACTGTGGTATCGAACCTGGCGAGTTCCAAAATGAGTTTTGGGGAAATATATGACGGCACACGATGATTTAGTCGAGTTATTGTGACAATTTAAAAAAATTGTAATCGATTATTTTGACGATTTTCGTTTAACTTAGAGCGGGTAACACCGAATATTGTTGTGAGAGTCATGGCGGCAACGGCGAGCACTTTATGATGCGTTTTGAACACGCACAAATCCATTGGCTCTAAATGCAAGTTTAACAATTATTGTAATTAGACTTAATCAGTAATAATCATTCTAATCATTACATTTTATAGTTAAGCCTCGTTGCGATATTTGAAAGTAAATTAAGTGCGTTATTTTGCGAGTATTATTTTCCAAACACCTGCACGTACACGCCCATGATGAAGGACCAACAGATGACGGATCAGCAGCAACACGTGGTGTCGCAGCCGCTCGAACATTCCGTCATATATATATTTTATGAAATTTAAAAATTGCTACTTTGACTGAAACTTACGGTGAAAAAAAATAGTATAATTAAGAGACCTGAACCTATAACGATCTAAAACAGCTAACCCAACTCAAACTCAAACTCAAACTCAAAGCATTTATTTTAAATAAACCAATTACAGGCACTTTTGAATTGTCAAGGGGTCGGTCAGTCAGAAAGATGAAGCTAGTTACCCATTCCAAAGCGTAGTAGGTACCTATGGAGAAGAACGGGCAAGAAACTCCATGGACACTCTTTTAAATCAAAAAATGGTTACAAAATATTGATTACATCGTTCATGTTGAAATTATGCATGTGAGAACGATGCAGAACGTTAAAAGCGTCCGTAATAAAAAGACAAAAGCAATTCAAATATTAAATTAAATTAAAATAAGCCGTGGCAGCCAAGAAATGACCAGTCCCCACTGACGGCGCCCGTTCACGAACATGACGCATAGATCAGCACCATTCAGCTCAACCATTTTGAAGGGAACTTAATGATCCAACACACACGCCACCACCAGCGAGACATTAGAGTGAGCATGACAAACTCTCAGCCGCCAGGGCACATTCAAGTCAATGAAAGAAAAACCTATTAAATGGTAGCTTTATAGTAGGTGCATAGTACTCACACCTGTGCTATGCAATTATACAATACTAAAACATTGAATTTATACAATGCAAAGATTAGTATAGTCATAGTGATTATTGCTCGTTTCTTATTTGTATGACAAAATACATTAGCCTTGTTATACAGCACATATCAGAAAGATGTAGTCAAATTTATAGGTAAAAACAAAAGAAATAAAAAAAAAACAATGAAGAATGAATGCAGACCATAAAATTGAACAACTTTCTCCATGGACTCAACATCGTAATCGCGAAAATGTTATCAACTGTCCCATACAAAACTTCAATACTTATTACACCAAAATGTATGGGATGACTGATTATGTTTTCGTGATTACCATGTTGGTCTCATGGAGAAAGTTGTTCAGATTAATGTTTTGTACCACACCCTTAAAAATTACGATACCTTTGTGATACATGCTGTATATCATTAGAGTATACAGGGTGGCAGGAACATCGACGCGCAACCTATTACCATGGATTCAGTACACGATTCTAAACCCTTGTATGTTAAAACTAATAGTCAGTTATTAAAAAAAAAAAAAATGGTGTTCCATATATTTTGACCGCGTAGGTATTGCACTTTTCTATGAAACAGTAGAACTTTTTTTCGATAACCGACGTAAAATTTCTACGCTACGGGTCTAGAATTATGTGCTGAATTCATGGTTACACTTTGCAAGTCGATATCCTTGCCACCCTGTACTTTGACAATTTAAATTACGTACACCCATTTTTTTTTTTTTTGTTTGGGAAATCTTCATATGACCTCTCCCGCTCTGGGCGGAGCGGAAGGGTGTTTCAGACTCTTACTGTCTAAAACCCACCCGTGTTCTTTCAGTTGCCTGTGCGCCAGGGCCACGGTAACTCTTTCAAACAATCCGCGACCCCGGCCGGCATCGGCCCTATCGGACCCCATCAGTTATGCTGACATCTCTTTGAGGCGCGCGTGGAACACAACGCGCCGTCGACCCGGGCCTGGTCCTTACCGGACGGCAAGCTGCCCATTGCTCGCCGTCCGCATCCCTGTAAATGGTTTAATTGAAACAAATGCTTTAAGTTGACTTTGATTTGGTAGGCATTCATTTGATGTAGCGGTATGACGTTGTATTAAGTAGACATTTTTTATTCTTAGGGTGCGCAATTTTATTCCAAGAAATAATATGTCCATTTACGATATATAGAACTAAGAAATCTTTTAAAAAACCTTCACGTTTCCGACATTTAACATGTAAATTTCTTGAGACCACGAAAATCGCGTAATGCATCTCGTGGGAAGCAGCATACGTGTCGGGCGAGAGAAACCACAGGTACGAGTATATAGTAAGATTCGTGCATGTTCTATAAAATTCATCCTCCTCCTGCCTTTATTCAAATTTACTTGGGGTTAGTGCAGCATATCTTATTATTTCATAAGTCTATTATTAGCTGTCAATTCTGCAGTAGTGATCCCCTATCTAGACATAATCATCTTTCACACAGTCCTTTCATCAATTCGTTTATCGGCAAGCGTAGTGTGGGACGCCCCCCAGCTAGATGGACTGACGACCTCAAAAAGGTGGTTGGGACAGACTGGATGTGGAAGGCGGAGGACAGGGTGTTGTGGCGCAGCCTAGGAGAGGCCTATCTCTAGCAGTGGACTGCAATAGGCTGAGTTGATTGTTTGATTGATTTATCAATTCTTTCGTATTCCACTACTCTTATAAACATCTAAATTCAAACTCGAAATTTTCCTTAAAAAAAAATTGAAAATAAAATATACAATATGTTTTTTACTTTACAAATAAAATTCTGCAGAGCATTAGATATTTTAATTGTATTATGGTTTATTTGTGTTGTTAAAACCTTATAATAAAAATCAAAAATAGCCATTATAATCATGTGTTTCATTTTACTGATCCCCCAAAGTTTACAATACAGCTCAATAGATGGCGTCGTACGTTTCCAGAATCGCGCTATGGAACGGTTTCATTACACAAGTACATGTACTTATGTCCGAGGAATCTAGGCAGAAGTTACGACATGAAATTAGCTTACCATGTATATCAAATACATTTTTGAAATAGTATTATACTGACTTTTATTAAAATATAAATACATACCTACCCAAGTTTGCTATTTATATAAATATTCTTTTTATTGCTGCTTAGTTTCTGGAGAAACATTAAGAGAACCTCTTATAAGAGGTAGAAAAAAAACCTTTGTTTAAAAACCGCTGTTTGTCATGATTACGTTATACACAACATAATAATTATGAACTTTTGTAGATTCACTTACTTATTTTAATACAAAATATTAGTTAATTAATGCAAAAACAGCAGGTATTTTGCTATTATACATTAGAGTTTAGAGTATTTATTTGTATACATAGGTTACAGATACACAGGTGTGTGAGATGTTACACGTTTGTAAGTTCTCTATGCTTTGCCATTAGGCTTACCAATGTTAGTAGGTAGATATCAATTTCAATTATTTCATTTTACAATATTAAATAAAACTTACAGGAAAAGCTAGACTGTTTGATAAATCAATAAATAAATAAAATTCTCCTGACAATTCATTAAATTTCAAATAAAAATTTCAATGTCAAAACTTGTAAAGAAAAATGTCAAAAATTTAAATTTAAGATAAAACAGAATTGATAAAAAAAAATAGGATAATGTCAATTAATCAAATTGATACTAGAGTGTCAAACAATGCTTATCTGAAGGAGGGATTAGAGAACAGTCATCCAAATACGAGTAGTCCTTTATTGATTAGTAACATTTAACAATTAAATTTTTCTTGTGTACACTTTTGAATTTGTCCAGATTTAATGATTTTAATGTTACAGGCAGCTTTTTATATATTTTTGTGGCCATACAGAAAGTACTTTTATTCATTAGGCCTGTTCTGCCAAGTGTTATTTCGAGCTTTAACTTATTTATGTCGCGTTACTTTCTATAGTAGCTTTTGGAAGCTATTTTGTATTGCGAGATGTGTGTTTTGACAAATATATTAGTTTCGTAGATGTACAATGATGGTAGGGTAAGAATGATTAGGCTTTTAAAGAACAGTAGACAACGGTGTCGGTGCTATGTAGGCCACATATAGACCTGATAAAAAAAAAATTGAGCTCTAAATACAAATTCTCTATTGACTAAGTTACCCCAATACATTATGCCATACCTGTGTTGATGTAACAAAACCGTTATATGCCATTAGTACCAATTCTAGGCTGACAGTCTCTGACAGTTTGTAAAGAACATAATAATGACTAGCTTCTGTCCACGACTTCTATTCACGTGGAAGTCATAAGATACACAATATACTAAAGAAGACTAGACCGGGCGGCATGTCTTTATTTCCATGGATCGTGGGTAGATCTTTAATGTGGGATGCAACGTGTGTCGATACTCTTGCGCCATCCCATTTTCTTGATTCGGCGTGCTGTGCTGGCGCTGCAGCTGGGAAAAATCGCCGTAAGTATACTAACCTTATTAATAATTATATTTTCGAGTCGTTTGGAGTTGAAACCTTCGGGCCGAGGGGTCCGAGTGCTCATGGTATCTTTAAGGAAATCTCGAAACGCCTGGTTGACACTTCGCGTTGGAAGTCGCCGCTTTAGCATCGTCACGCCATACAATAGAGCTCTTCTCTAGGGTCCTGTCTACGGCGTCTATGCGCCGAACAGCAGGACTACCCCAGCATGCGGGCATAGATGTTCGAGGGAGGACTTTGAGCTGGTCGCCGGTGCTCACCGGAATCATAAAAATCCTGGGCTACGGCATCTGTGCGCCAATCAGAAGAACTACTCCAGCATGGTAACGTAGATGTCCGAGGGACGACTTTGAGCTGGTCGCCAGTGCTCACGGGGATAATAAAAGTTCTACTATGTTTGAAGATCAAAACTGGACTGGCTTTATTTGGGCTGAAGGCCCGTAATTACACTAGACAGATGTATCTTATTTCAAAAATTAATTCAACTTAATTATAATTTATAGTCGGCCAGAAACAATATAGCGAGTTTCAGAGAGAACCTGACCTTATGACACTGACTGGCTTTAACACAGAAAAAGAAAACTGACATAAAAATGTCAAAGTATAAAAAAAAAACTAAGACTTTGAGGAGGAAATTAATAGTTTGAAATACAGATTTGGATGTAAAAACAGTCAAAGTTAACTAAAGATTTGCTGTTCAGCGGCAATAGTGTAAAGTATGAGTGTCCTTTGATTTCACATCTGAAAACATAGGTTCAGGTACGGAATTATAACAAGAATTATTGAACACAAACAGCCCTTTCAATGCTTAATCTATAAATAGACTAAAGGATGTGGTTTCTGTGAAGCGAAATACCACACCCTAAATTAGAAATATTTTTTTAAAGTGATTGTCGCTGTGGTGAGATCTCGACTAGATTTTGAACGCTTTGACCAACGGAAAATTGGTCTTCTGTTCCCTTTGTGGCGGCATCTACATCGCCACATGCGAAGTACGCACCACACTGACGTCACGCAAAAACCTGCATCGCGCAAGCAGAGTTTACCGCGCAACTTGCATATTATACAGGGTATTTGGTAGAAGGCCCAATACAATTTTCTTAGGGATAGAGGGAGTCATATGCTATAAGTTTGCACCTATAGAAACCATGTCTTAAGTGTCACGGTAGGTAATTGAGACATGTTTTTTTTTTTCATGTCGTCATAACTTTTTTGTTTGTGGTAATAGAACGTAATAACTTTTGGTGTTATATGTGCTATGCACATTTATATATCAACAATTGATTCTAGAAAATGACTTAATTATGTGTTGCCAGTCTAAAAATGATGTAAAACTACGAAAAATGTAAAATTCATTTAAAAAACGAAACTATTTATGTGCTAGCAAATGACACTCCCTATCCCTCGAAAAATTTAATTAGTCCTTCTACCAAACAACCTGTATACAACATCCTGACATTAATCATCGGGCAGGTAGCTCACCAGACACAACACCCGTCTGGTCGGAGGATCCTCCCTTTTCTATGGAGGATAAGTGAACTTTATACACTGTTCCTCATTCCTCTATACCTTCATTCGAAGGTTTCGTCTTTCCTTATCATTATCATTGACTAAAAATGTAACGGTACGTTGATTGCGTTTTTTTTTATATTATCATTTTTCGTGATTGCTTATTGGTTAATTTATTTTTGTAAGTTACATTTATTATTATCATTATATTGGTATGTACATATAATATATAATCGTATGTATGTCTGATTTAGAAGGAATGTTTCAGTTTGTGCACAATTTGTTCATGCTTAAAAAACATGACAATTTAAAAGAAATGCCGTAGAAGATATGGTAAGGTGACGACTGAGGACTACTCGCTTGTTCGGGTCAGCATGATTTGGCACAGCCGGGCGTCAAAATCTAGCACAGAATCTAAACATAATTAAATTAATTTACCTAAATATTAATAAAAAAAAACTGCTTGACTAGAATTGTGCCGAGCCTACCCGAACATGATTCTGCAGCGAGGGTAGTTGCCGAACGAAGTTTGCCAATCGTCACGAGCCAAATGAAAGCTGAAAATGTGTAGTAATTGCTACGGGTCGGCTTTGTTGCTTAACTAATACTGTCGGATTGAATGAGCCTACCCGAACAAGGGCGAAGCACCCCTTACATGGGAAAGTGGAATAGCAAAACGACCGCAAGTAACATGGATCAGGATAGGATGGAAGAAAGAAAGAACAAACTTTTGTTTATTTATATAACATAGCATCACGCCTGTAATTCCAGAAGGGTTAGGCAGAAGAGTACCTTAGTTCACCCACATTTCGGCAATTATGTTTCAGTCCCATGTAATTCAGGGCGAGCCTGTTGGCATTAACCAGGCACACAAATCCAGACTCCGGACTGCTACTGAGAAATTCCAGAATGAAAACCACACACACCACTACCATACACCTGCACACCTTCATTCACCTAGTTATTTGGCACAGACTAAAAGGTACATAACATAATAGGTCGGGGAAAAAGTTTTTTCGTATTTTATTGGTATAAACTTGTAGTTAAATCTATTTGGCTGAACTGTATGTATCTGGCTGGTTTTGATACCATTAAATATGTAGATGACATTTAAAAATAGAAAAATAAAAAGTACAAACGATGTCCTGCCATTTTTCAATTATTTTTCTGTCCGCCAAAATGAGTTAATCTAAGAAAAAAATTCGAAACATTTTGAAGTTTTATTACAAAAAAAAAAGGGAAAAATGAATGAAAAATGAAATGGGAAAAACGACACAAGCCGCAAAAAATCAATGTGACTTTTATGGACTTAAAAAATATGAAATGTTTATGCACAAAGTTTGTTCAAGCGTTTTCAGTCCGGAAATTTTGATATCAAAGATGCAGTTTGCTCTGGTCGTCCTGCCACGGATAAAGTCGATGGCATTTTTGAAAATATGGAGCAATATCGGCATATAACTAGTCACGACATATCTGAAGAGTTAGGGATTGACCACAAAATAGTTTTGACCCATTTGAAAAAGTATGGCTATACAAAAAAGCTCAATATTTGGGAGCCACACTAGCTCTTAGTCTTGAATTTGTTTATAAAATACGAAAAAACTTTTTGCCCGACCTAATTTTCTGCAAAATCAACACAAAATGCCAAACTGCCAAACTGTTGGAGTATTTAAAAGTAGAGTAAAAGAACACTATCTTTCCACTTTATCATAGTTGCCTAAGTATTTATTATTTAAATTACATTATATTATTATATATTTCAGTGATATTTATTTTAGAAGTATGTATGTATGTTAGTATTTCTCTTATTGTATGTTTATATTTAAATTAGAAAATGATTTTATGTATTTTGTTTCCCTTCTACTCTTACACACGTTGTCTTCATCTCTTTAATATATTCTCCTATCGCAGGTATACTGGAAGAGATTTCTTTAGAAATAAGCATCACCTTTGTACCTATTTTTCTGTTCCTTTCTTCTTGTCTGTTTATATATGTGTGTACATAAATGGTTATATAAATAAATAAATAGTTCTTCTTCTTCATCTTTTGCAGGAGAAGAAACATCTTTAAAAATGGATAAGATATGCATCTCATGGACACTTTTCTTAAACACGTACTATCTGAAATATATCGTAGGTAATCATTATCTGCCTAGTATTTTACCAACTATGCTTGGGTCAACCTCCAGTCCAACCGAATGCAACTGAATACAAGTATATTATATGGAGAGACTGTAGCGGTATCAACATCGCCACATGCGTGCTACACGTCATACTGACTCACGCAAATCCTGCAACGCGCAAGCAGAGTTTACCACTCGACTAGCATCTACAGGGTGTTTGGCAGACCGTTGAAATATACGAAAATAGTGGATAGGTGGAGTCATCTGCTACTTACTCAGCCCTAATTTATTTGGCCCTGGCCACCTGGATATTATTTAAAAAAAGTTTTTTGCTTTCTTCTAGTTTCACCACTTTCTAAACTATAAAGTGTATTTTTTATTAAAACACGTCATACTGACTCACGCAAAATCCTGCATCGCGCAAGCAGAGTTTACCGCGCGACTAGCATTTAGACAAACGTCCCGACATCAACCGAGGTATGAGTGAACTTTACACCCTGTTCCTCATACCTCTATAAGACTGCCTATCTGACCTCAACAACCTAGCTACTGGCTAACACGATACGCCTTGGTATGATTAGTTGTCAGACTTTTGGGCTTCTGACTACGTAACGACTGTCAAAGATCTACGAATAACAGCCAGGATCAATGACTTAACGAGCTTTCCGAAGCACGTAAGGGTATAGATATGTAATCACCCATCCTTAAACCGACCGCAGCAAGCGTAGCTTAGCTATCCATCGACCCGTGTGGCTGTTATCATTTCGCAACTTTGGTAGGACAAGGGACAACTGACAAAAAATCGAAAAATGACTTAAGTAACTATGCAAAAGTGCTTTAAAAATTCCCTCAGCTCTCAGCTCTCAGCTTAATGCCGCCAGAGGGCAACAGTGCCTTTGTGATATTGGTGCATTTTTTTACTATCTTGGCGCGACAAGATCTTAAAATGACTCTCCTGTAAAATCACTAAAAGTGCAGTTGTGACCTTGTCCTACCGAAGGTGCGATTAAGCCAAGAACCTGAACCAAACAAAAATAAATACCCATGCAATAAAAAAACCTATCTCGCTACCGCTTGTCCCGGTACATTTGGGCACACAAGTGTTGAGCCCGCTTTCTTCGCCTATAATCGAATCCCTTTGTTGTAACAAAAAAAATCCTTCCTCAATTTCGAAAGAAAAGCTTTGAAGTTTAACTTGAGTTTATTTTTTCTTCGCACACATGTGGCGTTTGAAGATTTTTTTTTACTTTTCCTTAATTTTCTTCTTTGAGTCATGGATTGCGATCCTGTTGTTGCGGGATATTAATTTAAATTTGAGTGGATTTTGCACTTTTATATTTAAGGGGCTTTATTTTCTGATAAAAAATTAGATTAAGTACCTACTTTTTCCGGATTCAATCATTCTCTTTAACATACGGTCTTAGAATTAATAATTAGTTGTTAAATTAACAGCCGTTACGGTGCTTTATTTTCCACTAGCTCCTGCCCGCGACATAAAATTTCTTATATTAACATGAATTATATCTTATGACACTTGGCAATAATGTAGCTTCCCATTAGTAAAAGAAGTTTTGGAATCGAATCAGTAGTTCCGAAGATTACCCCCTACATATAAAAAAACTTGAGCAGTGGTGATGAACTCTCTAAGCGTTGAAGGAAAACATCGTGAGGAAAATGGCATGTCCTAGAACCAAAAATTAGAAGACATGTGACATCTATCAACTTGTACTGGGCCCGGGTGGTAGATCTCACTCTTCTTTATGAGAGGAGGTCTGTTTCCTAACAGTGGGAACAATATAGGCTAATTATGCATACAAACTCACAAATTTTACTTCTTTTAAATATTAGTATAGACAATGATATTCTAATTTTTAATCATCATCAACCTTTTACATCAGTCAGTTTTTCATAATTCCGGCAAGTTCCTAATGACCACTGCATTAATTCGAACATTCTTCACTAAACTTATTCTACACATTGGCAGTTTTTCCATCTTTGAACTCAAAACGTATCGCTTAAAGTTATTCGATTGCAGCTGTTATTTTTGTCCAGCAAATAAAAATCAGATTTAATTCGTATAGCTACGTTGTCATTTGGTCTAAATATGCTTTTATTTTTATATAGATTCTTCTATATTTTGTGAATGTGAGAACGTTGTAGACCTAACTTGTAGACTGTAGATTTGTGGACCTTTTTATATTTTGTTGAGTACCTTTTACTTGTTGACAGGCCTGCACTGTCCTCCCATAACTATCAACACTGTAATTAAAAACATTGTAAAAGCTCCTTATTTTTAAAAGAGTAACCGTGGAGTTTCATGCCGGCTCGTCTCCATAGGAAACAACCAATTGGAACCGTGCACCTAGCTTCTGACGTTTCATAAGTGCCCATGTTGGTTTATGTGAAATAAAATATTTTGATTTTGATGTAACACTATCCCAAAGCAGGCAATAATTGCAAGCAGATAATTGGCTACTTAGTACCATTATTGATTGCAGTAACACATAATTGCTGCGTCAAAACATTTCAAGTCGAAAATCTTATTAAACAACATTATTTAAGTGTCTCCTAAGTTTGCGGGTACAAGCAAGTGGTGTATAAATGCCTCCAACTCAAATGAAGACTTAAGACTCCGCGGGATTCCAAATAAGAAGCTTATATGATGAATTTTCTAAGAGTTCTACGTTTTGTGCAGTCACTCACACCGGTTGGGCGTACATAGATAATTGCAAGCAATTTTAGACTTTAAGTAACTCGCTAAGAGTTCGTTTTGGTAGGAGTTTGATAAGTGATTGTGTACATTTCAGATAAATGCAAATCCTGCATGGAGTATTGCAGCCACCTTTGGGATGGCTCAGCTAAATACCAACTTGCCGCGCTTGACTCGGTGGAACGCAGAGCTAAGAGACTCATTGGCGACATAAAACTGGTGGATGCCAAACTTCACAGCTTGGCTCATCGCCGTAAGGTTGCCTGCTTGTCGGTCTTCTACAGATTGTACTTCGGTGAGTGTGCCCAAGAACTCCACGACCTCATTCCACCGGCCCCCTTCTACCATCGGACATCTAGTCGCACTGCAAGTTACCATCCCTACCTAGTTGCTATTCCACCAATTCGCACTAAGCGCTTCCAAACATCTTTTATAATGCGCACAGCAAAAGAGTGGAATTCTCTACCTGCGCCTGTGTTTCCGACCGCATACAACCCAAATCTCTTCAAAGTGAGAGTGAACAGGTTTCTTCCGGGTAAGCTCACTCCATCGTCGACTTTGTCTCTGTCATCTCTGACCTAGACTAGAGTCAAGAGCAAACCCACCTAAAAAAAAAAAAAACTTGTAAGGAGAGAAAATGTAAAAAAATCGTAATAAATAAAACCAATCAAAGAAGAGTTGATTGTAGATCTCTTCCATCGATCGATTCTAGGTCTGATTCGTCCCCGTTTAGCTTTGGTCTGTCTCATTCTCACGAGATAAATGGTCAGTCATGTGTTGCGTGTTTTCTGTCGATCTAGTCGAAGCTGCATTATCTAGGTGGGACATTAGATCCATAGATTCAATGGGGAAATACATCACACTGAACACAACGTTTAGATGAATTACTTAGTATTTTTATTTTCATTTTACTAGGGTTTGAATTTATTTATAGGTATTTTTTTTTTTATGTCTAAGTACACACTATGTTCAGTTAGATTTCGAATCACAATTATTCCAGTGAAAAATTCTACTAACCCGAATTATTATGTCACACAGTGGGACGTCATTATGTCACTCGAGAGGTAGTTGCTGAAAATCAGCGCTGTTTGCGATAGGTTCGTCCGAAGTCACAGCATTTTGATAAGCAAGGACCTGTTCTTGCACAGATGCGACGCAAAGCTTAATCTTACTTTTAATTGTTGTTTGTTACAAAAGTAGATCATTTCCACTCTGCAATCGACATTATGTTTTGTTTTGTTTGTTTGTTTGTTGTCATTTGCCAGTGTCGCGACGCATTACGCAATGTGTGTGTCTTTGGTTTTGGTAAAGACCAGTAAATTGTGACCTGTCCTGACATCAAACAATGGACAACATTTTGAAACTTTTAAGGTTTTAAATAAATACGAGACTTTTGGCTACTTTGTATTAAAGTATGCATTTTGTAAAAAAAATATGTAACGTGCGTCTTGTTTGTGCAGAATTAATTTTTTTTCATTCTTTCTAGATTCAAAAAATAAAATTGTCTGCTCCAAACGAATATTTTCTGTTTAGCAAAGATTTAAATCGCTAGATTTGCCGTCTCGCGAAAAACTGACCGTACTATGAAGAGTGAGCTCACACATCCAGATATTTCACATGAAACGATAGATACGATTTTCAGAATGAGCGAGCGAGACAATATTATTCAAATGTCACTGTCAACGAAACTGCCATCTTTTGACGCGGTCGGGCGAATCTAAAGATTTAAATCTTTGCTATTTAATACCAGTACAGAAATTGTTGATTGCACTAGTTTGCAAACTATCGTGCCGTAACGTATAACATGGTCTACAATTAACTAATTTCGCATATTTTATCCTATAATAATCTACTAGCAACCTTACTAATTAAACAAACTGTTGCTGTAGTATAAACAAACTTTTTTACCTCTATACCACGATGCATGGCAGTACAACAGTACACTAGCGCTACTCCTTTAAAAAAATATTATCTCGTGACTGAGAAGGAATAATGAATAACGGCTCAATAAGGACCCTCGTTAAGTGTGTCTAGAATTTTCTAATACCATTTTTAAAGTTTCATATTGAGACACGAAGCAACAAAATTCGATCTAAAGAAAAGCGGCCACATTCCTCTAGATCATATTTGTTTCCTGTCTCAATATGAAACATTATAAATGGTACTAGAAAATTCTAGACTAACTTACCGAGGGTCCTTATTGCGCCGTTATTCATAATTTCTTCTCAGTCACGAGATAATATTTTTTTAAAGGAGTGGCGCTAGTGTACCATTGTATCCAATCTTAAGGCCTTAACACACTGGTGATTTGCAAACATGTTACTTGTGTGTGCTTATCGAGCATGCCACATTGCGAAACGTGTTGCTGCGTTTACGTAATGTGAGCGATTGACATGACTGTACTAAAGAGAGTGAGACAAGCGAGCGTATAGTTTTGTGAAAACGCAGAGAACACGTCGCGCAGTCGCAGCTAGCTTGCTTCGCTTACGTGGGGAGTTCGTTCATAAATCGCTTCGCTGGAAATTTGCTGACAAATCGTCGGTGTGAAAAACACAGACCACTTAAAACTTAAGTATTAAAAGAATATAAAAAAGAAAAAAATCAATTTCAGTGCCTCAACAAAACAGCTAAGTACTATGCAAAGAGGTCTCGTTCCACTAAGCAGTACAAGTTTGAGGAGCGCCAGCAAAAAAATGAAAATATTAATTAGCAACGTGGTCACGAAATGCATTTAAGCGACCGCGGGGGCTTGAATAAAATTGAATGAAAGGCACGTTTGGAGAATTTGTTTCTACTTTATGATTGTTTTTCTGACAGTCTTAATACTAGAAACTAGAATCAATTCTATTTTTTTTTGTAAAAGTTGTCGTTCCAAAATGCCTTTTATGTGCCTATTTGAAATAAATGATTTGACTTTGCTAATTTTACGCGGTGTTTAATGATTAATTCAATTTTTAGAGTTATGTTTTATAGATGTACATATACACATAACATATATTATCCTCATGCCTGAATTTCCCCGAAGGGTTAGGCAGAGGTATACATATAGTTTGCCCACATTTCGCAGCCCGGAGTGAGGATTTGTGTTTGGTTGATGGCAATAGGCTCGTCCCCTATTTCATGGGACCTCAGATCGAATAAAAAAGGTAGACGGAGCGCCACGCTCTCACAGTGAAACAGGGTAAAGGAAGCCTGAATAAAGGCTCCTTCAAACAGAAACGACACGAAGAAAATCGCGTGCGACACAAAGGCACCTCTCATCGCGCGACACGCGGTGCCTTTGTGTCGCGAAAGATTCACGTCGCGTATCGCGCCTGTTTGAAGGACCCTTTAAGAAGCCGATCATGTTAATGTGACGCGCGAAACAGAATGTACGCTAGACATCATACATAACATACACAAGGTCACGCACACAATTCTGTACACGATACTTCACATATTTGAACGCTATCGTTGGCGTGCAAGTGCAAGCATGGGACTTAAACATGCGAGGGTACACCTCTGCCTAACCCTTCAGGGATTACAGTCGTGATGATATATTATGTTATTTCTAGGCACACTTAAACTGATTAAAATAATACGTATGTATAAAAGGGAAAGGTCACAAAAGCGTACCCAGGCGTATTTTACGTCGCTGGTATTGAGAAACACTCCATTTTGCGTCGACGTTGGTTCAAAACAAATATTGTTCGAAACAGAACTCAGCGTAGTTTTAGCTGCTCATTTTGAGCTATGTAAACTGTTACTACTCAGTGAACATTACTCAGATACTGAAAATTGAGAAATTTGTTCAAAAGTGCAGCGTAACTTCTTGCTTACATGAGCGGTGTACATTAAAGTATGTTTGAGGGTAATACTTTTATCGTGGCGAACAGGCGGCATTTACTTTGTGGGTAGTTTGAGACTTAGAATCGTTGGGCTGGATATGAATGTGAAGAGGTTATTATTATATTGAAGAAAAATTTAAACAAACGTTATCACGCCTGACGCAGGCAGGGGTATGCCTATAATAGTACACCCACATTTTGTCAGTTATGTTTAAGTTCCATGTAATAGGGGGCGAGCCTATTGCAATCAACCGGGCACGAGTCCAGACTGTGGGCTGCTACTGAGAAATTCTAGATGGGAAAACTCATTAGCACTGGCCGGCTTCGCACTTTCGGTTATTTGCTAGAAATACATTGTTATGGTAAAGGTGAGATCTATAACCTAAGTGTCATTGTATTCTGCCTGCAAGCAGGCATGCTTTTTATTAAGTTTACAAACATTCTTATTATATTACTATTATTATTATATATAACCCTTTGGGGAATACAGGCGTGATGTTATGTTTATGTATTATTATATATTATGACGGCGCACGATGATTTAGTCGAGTTATTGTAACACTTTAAAAGTTGTAATCGATTATTTTTACTCTGTGGTTTAGAATTTAATCGAAAATTTGCTTCCAATCCCGAAATATTTTTAAAAGACCTATCCGATGATATTCCATGCACATCGTGGGGTAGACGAAAAAAAAAAAACAACCCACTTTACGTGAAGAGGAGGTAGATACCGTAAAAGTTATTTTGTTTCAATATTTTATTTTATCTTTTTTTCGGCGTGACTAATATGTATATCTATGCCAAATTACAGCTCTCTAGTACTAAGAGTCTGTGAGTTAAGGTGCGGACAGATGGACGGACAGACATGGCAAAACTATGAGGGTTAACTACGGAACCCTAAAAATTGCTATGCAAATCCACCACGCTTTCAAAAGACACGCACCTTTGTGGCGTTGCTCTTTTTTGCTATTTTTACATAAATATACCTATTTTTATTGAATATGAGAGTAAGTAGGATTTTTTTTAAACTTTGTACAATCCCTGCTTAGTTAATCTTGGGTCATAATAGATGCCTAAAGAATATCTACTTAAACTTTTTGCAGCAAATAGTAGGTAATTGCTTTTTAATTTCAGCTTTATGAAAACTTTAACAATGTGACTTTTTTTTTTTCATAATTAAGGTTTCTAACCAAAGATTTCGTACGGTAATGGACTTAATGGTCTATGAAAATATTATGCTACGGCGTGATTTTATTAAATAATATTTAACTGCTTTTGACAGTTTATGCAAATCTGTATTTTTATATAAACTGGACTTAAAAAAAAATAAGTGTCCTTTACTTAAAATTAAATAATTTTTCAATTATAATTTTATTATTTGTTTTGTTAAAAGTAAAAAGTAACTTTATAAACTCCACATTAAATAGGCTTGGTAAAGAAGAATAATGTTTTAAAGCTTACCTGTATATATTTGTATGCCTAGCAAATCGATGCATTCAAAACAGAATTAGATATTGGTATCTCATAGTGCACGCTCTTCTCAAGTTTTGTCATCTATGGAGGCTTTCACAAAAACTACAAAGGCTACAATAACAATTCTTTCAACTGAAATCAGACACCGCAATTATTCTTCCACACACCGACCCCCACATGGAAATAAATCTATTCATCAACACACTGAAATAAATTCGCCCACACAAAGTTATCTGCATTGTCCAGCGACTATCAATTAATATTCTTTACCTAACAAAAGGAAGACGTATCGGCTGGCCTCTCAATAGAGTTGTATTGATGGCACTATTCTATGGAGCCGCCGCGTTTGTGATAACACTGTTTGCCGCTAGTTTGACTTATGTTATTTTCAGTTACTGCTTTCATGTATTGTTTTTTTGTAATGAAGTATACTTTCCGGGTGCATGTGATAAAATAGAAATCCAAATTATGTGAAGTAAGTTCATTCGTTTGATTTTATGAACGAATAAATAGTAGATTGTTATACAAGGGGCTAAAATGTTCCATTATATACGAGGTAGTTTTACTCCCGAGCTTTAGCGAGGGAGTAAATAGAAACCGAGTTATAATAGGTTTTTAGCGCCGTGGGTTATACTCTACTTTTCATTACGATTGAGAGAAAATAAAATAATCCAATTCATTATTAAATAGTTTACGTTTTTTTTTTTAATTCTTCTTTAGCCGCAATGCAAATTCTACCGAAGAGATCGCCGATTTCAGTTCCATTTTCAAAAATAAAATGGTCTTCTTTTTATGAAACATTAATAAGTGGAGTCTTTATTCATGATTATTCTTCTATGAATAAAGACTTTATCGTTTTTGTGGGCTCGTTGGTAATACATCAAAATTAAAAAAAAAGCTTTTCCCCTATGAAGGAAAATATGCTATTTTATCCATGCTCTGATACGCTACAATGACGGACTTTTTGAGCGAGAGGCGTGGAAACGATTTTTTAATCGAAATACAACTATCTTTTAGCATTTGGGTTAAAATAATGCGGCCTATGTCCGGCTACGGCTACGTCTTTCGGCTGAAATGGTGATGATGAATGCGGCAAGCCCAATAACGCAGTATCATCTAACCTATAGCTATAATATTAATAAAAATATCTACATCTAGTCATCTAAATCTCGACATTTTACTAAAGTCACTTACTTATGATGATGCCACAGAAAAACTTGTGGAAATTTAACCTCTCGGAAAACACACACACACGACACGCAACACGCACCCTCACCCTATCTTACTCAACATTAGGTACTCACACACACGGCACTTATCTCAAAATGTATTATTATAAAATATAATTTTCTTTTCTTTAAATATTTGTTTACAATAACTTTGTTATGTATTAGTCTTGAAACAAACTACCCTCTCACTAGGAGTCGGGCGTTGCTAGCTGCGCCACAGTTTTAACTATTACAGCAATCATCGTTTACCATTGTTTGTATTTGAATGTATTTGTTTTTATAAATATAAAAAAAAATATGAATCAAGTCTAAAACCTAAATTATTATTATGTGCGAAACGAGTATTTCCAATTTCAAAATCGTTCGAATTTACGTAACATTTACTCGATCATGCTATGTCCGCAGAAGTCAATAAATGTTAACTTTTTTAAAGGATAAAGGGTCTTGTAATAATAAGGATAATGAAAAATTGATAATGCCAAAGGTACGGTATTATATTATGTATTTAAGAAAAAATCTACATATTTTTAATAAAATAAGTGATAGACATAATTTTAATACTAGAAATAAAGATAAAATAGATCAAAAATTTTTTAGATTATCTAAAGTACATACATCTTTTATGGGGTACTGTGTTAAATGTTACAACAAAATACCTTGTGATATATTGCAATTAAATGAAAGAATATTTAAAACTCATATTAAAAGTACACTTTGTAAACAAGCATATTACATTATTATTATTAGAGGATTATATCCTAGCTATGAATGCTTGGAAACATGCTGGTCCTGCTCCATAGGACAATCTAGAGTCTAGACAAAATCAAACTGGTTGCTAATTTAATTGTATAATTTATAATTTTATGACATTGATATTTACAATAAGTAACTACTTTAACTCACACACTAAATTATTACTTGTGAAATTTCAGAAAAATCATTTATTTTTCAATATTTGTAAATATGTGAGCGCCATGTATCTATCTCATAATTAATTTACCTGTCATTGCGTTATATTTAATTCTTTTTACCTATTGTGGTATAGTAATTTTATTCTAGGTGCATCGTATTCACATATAATTATATACTTAATGTATACATCATATTGTAAAACATTTCTAAAAGAGTAACGGTGGAGTTTCTTGCCCATTCTTCTCCATACGAAACTACCTTTTGGAAGGGGCAACTAGAATCAATTCTATTTTTTTGTAAATTTTGACGTTCAAAAGTGCCTTTTATGTGCCTATTTGAAATAAACGATTTGACTTTGACTTTGACTTTACGAAAAAGTCTTCATGGTATAGTGAGGCATGATTTTATTATTGATCATTTGTTACTAAGGTAACGAATTACGAAAGTAAGCTACTTTGTCCTAACCAACGCAATATCCGGGTGCCTGGCATGACTACCATTACATAGAACCCACCTCAATCATCAAGATACGAAGCGATTCTCGGCCACTTCCCACAGTTCCCGCGGGGCAATCGGCATTTCATTAAGCCTGAACAACACAAAGGCAGGGTCTCATTTTTGCACCGCCTTGTCAAAACATCAACAGACCTTTTTAGGGTTTCGTACCCAAAGAGTGCCAGCGGAACGGCGTAAGGCTCCGTCCGTCCATCCGTCTATCAGTCAGTGGACTGTATTTCATGAACTGTAATAGGTAGACAGTTGAAATTTTGACAGTGTACTCCTATTGCCGATGTAACAACAAATAATAATTAAAAAAAAAAAAAATATCACATCACATGTTTCTTTTGCTATTACAGATATTGCCAATTGATTGCCAAACTTAAATATACATAACTATACCTTACGTATGCTACACAGTACGTGGCCCTTGTGAACTCACCCAGTGAACAGGTGAATATGTCTATGGCATCCGCCACCGTGTTGAGAGTGCGCAGCGCACGAGAAAATAAAATAAAGTTAAAAATTAAAGGGGTTCCACATACATGAAAGGTGTTTAAAAAAAATGTAGTGTTCAAGATTGTATGGTGACACGGAACCCTTCGTCAAGTCCGACTCGCACTTGGCCGGCTTTTTATGTTCGTTTTAATCTGACGACAAACTGCCATATTTTTATTCACAGTCAGAGATAAACCAAGATTCATTTCAAGTCTTTGAGAAAAAAGATTAGTATTCTCCTTCGATGCCGCCAAAGAAACTATTTTCAGAGAAAAAAAGTAGAGATGTCCATGTAATAATTTTGAGATCGCCAAGCTATTGTGAGCTAAGTTGTACGCGGAAAATATTGCAGCAAAAAAATTGGCAGCTAACAAAAAACATTAAAATTGTTTACATTTTTCAACTATAATATGCACCGAAATCTTCAAATTAAGGTCATCAGTTCATCACTTATTATTACAGCACCGCTCCGAAACAGCAAATAACTTGTCATTCAAGTTAGGATTTTAAATCAAATGGATTAGTAAAGTAAATACAATGACAATATAGTATAGCCTGCCCGCGAGCTAAAATACACAAAGACGCACGAGACGCGGGCGCGTGGGCGCGCGTGTTCATGTTACAATGCATACTTCCTATAAATTGAATTACTTTCTTTTCTTTCTTCTTCCTACGCACCATGCTGGCTGATTTTAATATTTTTACGACTACATGACCTATTCTTTCCAATATACATAAATTAAAAAAAGTAACTGAACCTTTAAAACGGTACTTATTCAAATTTAATTTTTGGACCAACCCTGAAATCTCGAAAAAACATCTGCTGTTCCATTTTGTCGAGTTATGCGCACATAGAATATGTATGGAGCAGTTGATTTTCTTCACTTTGTTGAAAGAGTATGACGTATCTTTTCTCCATAATGACTAGTTAAATAGTCCACTCCTCTCTTCTTTGCGATCAACCGTCAGTCCGGTTCAACGCCCTCCCGACGTGTCCATACTTGTAAACCGCAGCGACACCGCTTCGTTCGCGTTACATGCTTCAATGGAACTTTGCACTGAAGCGACTCGCTTGCACTATATTCTGCAGTTTATCATTTTAAATAGGTAATGTTGTATTTTAATGAATGTCGTCACACGTTACGCGGTTGGTGAGATGGGGTTGAAATGCATATATTACAATAGCCTGATCTTAAGTGTAGTTTCACACATCGATCGATTTAAAATGACCATGATTAATGTTCTTATTTAGTACCGTCAAACGGGGTGAATAGTGATGCAGGGGTGAATCGGGAAGAAACTTTGAAAGGGATTAATGTGTTTGCTGTAACATAATTAACGATTAAGTGTCCTTGTTAGCAACAAATTATATTATTTTAATGTTAAAATCCCTTTTAAAGTTTCGTTCTGATTCACGCCGTTTGTACAGCACTTACTTAATTGTTGTACTTCACTCGTGGCTAAATAATAACAGCTGCACGAGTCGATCGAAGGTTAATCTACTCTTGCCGCGGTCGGTTCGTGGATGGGTAACCAACCATTACATATCGAGACCCCTCGTTGCCTCTGAAAGCACGTTAAGCCGTTGGTCCCGGCTATCATTCGTAGATCTTTGACAGTCGTTACAGCTAGTCAGAAGCCCTAAAGTCTTACAACCTGTCTTACCAAGAGATATCTTGTTACCCAGTAACTGGGTTGTGGAGGTCAGATAGGCAGTCGTTCCATGTAACATACTGGTATTCAGCTGCATCCGGTTAGGCTGGAAGCTGACCACAAAATGGTTGGGATAAGGCTAAGCAGATTGGTTTTGGTTGATGGAATTGTAATGCATACATACCGCTAGGCTGATCATAAGAGTAGTATTTTTAACCGATTTCAAAAAAAGGAGGAGGTTTTCAATTCGGTTGTTTATATATTTTTTATGTATGTTCGGGCATAACTCCGTCATATATAGACGGATTTGCAAAATTATTTTTTTGTTTGAAAGGGTATACTCTCGAGGTGGTCCCATTGTCACCAAGTCAGAATCTGATGAAGGGATCCCATGGAAATTGAGGGATATCTTCAAATTTTACAGGCACGCCTATAGCGATTTGGTTATTTTTTATAGTAACTCGTACATTTGCTCTCGGAAAGCACCATTCGGTGAAGTGAAACTGATAATGAAGACCAAAGGTGGCCACCAGAACTACTCAATTATAAGTATTTCACGGGTTACGATTCGATTACTTTAATATGGTTGCTAAGCAATTTATGCTCGTCAAAATGAATGGTGAATGAAAATGGTGCTGATAGTGGCTTCACCATCAGCTCCAGTTCTTTTAGTTCTTACCAGGAGTACCTACTCCTCAACAATTAACGTCCCTGCATCGGGAAAAGGAATATTTTGTAAAACGTGATGAGTAGTTCACATAAGGCTGTTGTAACTTAGATAAATTAATAGCTGACTCACTAAAAAGTGAAAAACAAAAACTTTTTTACAAAAAAAAACAACCGACTTCAAACAAAAAAACACTACAAACTGAAAAATAACTTTAATATCGGAAGTCGGTGACAAAAAACTAAAATACAGATCCAAAGACACCGACTTCCGAAATTAAAGTTATTTTTCAGTTTGTAGTGTTTTTTTTTTGAAGTCGGTTGCTTTTTTTTTGTAAAAAAGTTTTTTGATCGATCGATTCTATTATTTTAGTGCCCGTTTAACATGGCCATGCTTAATACACTTTTGAGTACTTGATTAAACTGAGGTAACAATAGTATAGAAAGTAATAGAATCAATTTTTTATTTTATTTTATTTTTCTAGAAGCCTCATGTAAACTACCTTATCTCGGTTTGAATGTAAACACTTCTTCACTAAAGTTTACGTAATATTTTTTCTGGTTAATGTTTCAAGGTGCTTCATTTTCACAATTCCAACCAGAATAAAAACTAAAGCGGTATTTACATTATGATTCTAATTTCGTGAAACAGTAGCTTAACTGTTCTGTTTCATTTAATTTGAATTCAAAGAGCACGCTGTCAGATCCCTGCGTCTGTGAAAGCACACCCGAATCGGGCACTGTGATAGTAATAGGCTTAATAGTAATTAAGCCACAGTATAACAATTATTTCAGCTAGATGTATGAACGTAATCGAGGCAAAAGGATATGTAAGGATCGTAGCAGGTGGCGTTCTGTAGCTTCTACCTACCTCCATGAGAAGAAGGCGTGAGTTTATGTATGTATATTTCATCCAACTAATTTGAGCAGTTAACATGAGATATGACAGCGTGTTAGTTGAATTTATCAACTTTATAAAAATGGGTTATTAGTTAGCTATATATAGCCCGAAACATAACTATCAAGCTACTGTTTCACGACACTAGTTTCATAATGTAAACCCGATGGGAATACAGAAAATGAGGCTTACATTTCCTTCTAAATTGGTCGTTACATCTTTGCCCAATATTTTCATAGTCTACGGAATATCGGGACTATAATTTCTAGTACATCTTCTATCTATATAATATACCTACTACGTACTGCAGCGCAGAGCTGGCTGCTAACACGCCGAGGAGTCGAACCCCGGCGTGAGGTAGCTAAAAATCAAACTCACGAAGCAAAAACACGTAAAATTTATTAATATATTAAAAACAATCCGAAATATAGAATAAAATAAAATTTGCAAAAACATAAGATTTAGTCGTTGGAATTTAAAAAGTCAAAAATACTAAGAAAAATAATCACAATTTCATTTTGAGAGAAAAAGCTTAAAAGATGTTACTAAATATACCGTATTTTAAATGTATTCCGACGAATTTAAATTCGATTGCAATCGTACGAAATTCGTGTCGCTCTATAAAGTGTTTTACACAAATAAGCAGAAGATTAAGGTTTTTCTTTACATAATTCGTTCAGACAACTTTTGAAATAGATTACAAGATCTGATGGGAATAATTTAGGAAAACCACCTTAAAAAATAGGATTGGTTCAATGCGATCTAAAGAATGTCCCTCATCGGTGTAGTACAGAAAACTTCGCCTACTCGTATAATGATGCTCGGGCATTATAGCGCCACACAAACTACTTATTTAGCACCTGATGTCCAAGCACCTGGACCTGTGTCGTCAACCTTGCTCTGCAACGGTCCTGCGGTTCTCTGCACTCTCCGACTTCGGCAGCCGGCAGACGATGGAAGAAGACAGGCGAAAAATAAATGGCTGGGTAAGCCAAAAACCAAAAAAGGTGGCCTTTCAAACAATCTAAGGAAAAGGAAATATTCTTAGATTAAAGAACAACGCACAAGTTAAAAGAATACTGAACCAATGAAGGGATTACTCACCAACTGAAAAAGTAACGATAAATTCCAGGGAACGTACAGTGGATCGATATATACTCTGAATACTCACATATCGTGGTTAAACATTTATCATTTTAAATTCACATTCGAAGAATGTTTTAATATTAATAATCAGAAATTAGATTATTTCTATTGGAATTCCAACGACATAATTAAGCCTTCAAATTCTTTCTTGACAAGATTGTACAGACGAATTTCTTAATATTTGAATATTCAAAGAAAAACACGAAAAATAAAAAGTTGACCGATTGACGCTTAAAAAGAATTTAATCGATTTTGAACAAAAAGTATGTAATTGTAGGAATTATACTGCACTACTTATTATAAATTAAAGTCGCTATTCGTGTATGTCTATGTGACCCCATTTTTCTTTTAAATTACGTTACAGATTTGGATGTGGTTTTCACTATTATTTAGGAAATGTATTCCGGAAGGTTTATGTGTATGATAAATAAGTATTCAAATTACATATGACGGCGCGTTTGATTAATTAAGAGTGAATGTCAACCGGATATAGCCAACGCCATCTGTCGAAGTAATCGGTTGTCATTCGCTCTGACGCAACACCAAGAGCTAGTGTGGGGAGAACGAACGGGGCGACAAGTCAGTTCGAATCCGAGAGGCGACCTGTTCGCACCACGAATACGCGCTACGTTTTTGGTGGAGTGTCTAGTGATTTAGTGTTCCTAATAATTAATCATTGTAATAAGATCCTGATTATACTTTGTGTGAAACACGTCGTATTGATTCTCCTCGCCCGATTACCCACGTCCTAGTAAATTCGACCATGGATCCAAATGATATTGTGGACCGTCCTGACGTCCCTTTATCAGAAGTGGGATGCGAAGGGCATTCACCAGGAGAAGATATCGATGCGAACGTGGCATCGTCGCACAATTTACTACGCAACATGGAAGCTTTATTATCTCGCCTGTTGAAGACTCCGCCGCCTACTGAAGATTCAAACCGCATGACAATACAACTAGTGCGGTTTGACCCAGATGAAAAAGATGCAGACATAGAAGGTTGGTGCAGGATAACGGAAATAGTTGTGAATAGTAGGAAACTAGATGGTGCGGAACTTTTGCTAGCGCTTACACACGCTCTGAGAGGACGGGCGGCCACGTGTTTGACCAGATTACAAACTTCACAGTTAACATGGGTTCAAATAAAAGAATTACTTCTGGCAAAATTTGGAAAACCAATGCTACCGCAAGATCACTTCGACGAGATATTAAGATTCCAACTGGGTGCGAAAGAAACCGCAAGTGAAGCTGCAACACGTGTCTGGAGCATGATAGAGCGCATCCCTCACACCAATATGTCAGAAGATGTCATCACGGGGTTTGTAGCTTCTGTGCTATGCCAAAAAGATGGTATTATACGCCGAGAGCTGCAGACTTGTAATGTATCTACCAGAGCTCAGTTGCTAAGGGTTCTCAACGGTGTTTCATCGAAACGAAAATATGAAGGACAAGAAAGTAACGAGACCGAACTCAAAAGAAGCCGCTACAACGAACCATGCTTTACTGGATCGTGTCATCGGTGTGGTATACCAGGCCACCGAGCCCTGGACTGTCGCAAACGCCGCGAAGAGCCTGTTTCTAAAGCAACTACGAATACAGCTGAGCGGCCCATGAAGACGCAAGTCCATCCACGTCCTGTTACCTGTTACGTTTGTGGTCAACAAGGGCACGTCGCATCAGCGTGTCCAGACCGCAAAGGGAGCAACGAGAAACCGGCCGCCAGGGAGGTCCACCTGTGCGAGCGAAGGCCGGCAACTGGCATCTTTACCACGTCCAAGGGTGAGCTCGTTTCTTTTCTTTTTGATAGCGGCTCCGCCTGTTCATTGGTGACTTCCGACATGGCTAGCAAGCTACCGGGTACAATATGTAACGAACTTGTTCATCTGACGGGTATTGGATATAATAATGTTGTGAAGTGTGACTTGCAGATACTTAGCCCCATTAATGTTGAAGGCATTCAATTAGACGTATTGTTTCATGTAGTTCCCAACGCTGCTATTAGCGAACCAGTTATTTTGGGCAGGGATATTTTAGACAAGTGTGTTAATGTCGAAATTAGCAATGAGCGCATTCAATTCTCGTTACGTAAGGAGGTTAGCATTGTAGAGAAATCGAGTCAGTGTGATTTTACTAACATAGATTCAGATTTACAAGGTGAGCATAGAGTAGCCCTCATCAGATTATTACAAAAATACCGCGCGTTCTTCATAGAAGGCATACCGACACGTCGCGTCTCTACAGGTTTCATGCGAATAGAGTTAATTGACCCAAACAAAACTGTGCAGCGGCGTCCTTATAGGTTGTCACCGGTAGAAAAGGAAATAGTTAGGGATAAAATAAGGCATCTTTTAGAAGCGGGGGTTATTCGCGAGAGCACGTCACCCTTTGCCAGTCCGATATTACTCGTTAAAAAGAAAGACAACTCTGATAGAATGTGTGTAGACTATCGCGAGCTTAGCGCTAATACCAAGCCAGAACATTACCCGTTACCAATAATTGATGAGCAGATAGATCGTCTTCATGGTGCATGTTATTTTTCCTCATTGGACATGGCATCAGGTTACCACCAAATTTTGATAGATCCTGAGGGCGACAGCACGGCTCGTACATCTTTCGTGACCCCGGAGGGTCAATATGAGTTCCTTGCCATGCCCTTTGGGTTACGAAATGCAGCGTCGGTGTATCAAAGGTGTATTAACAGAGCTCTAGGTACGCTTAAGGATACGGTGGCATTAGCTTATATGGATGACGTCCTCTGCTACTCTGATGACGTCACGCGCGGCCTTGAACGTTTAGACCTCACACTTAAAGCGCTATCTGAAGCGGGTTTTTCTCTAAATGTTCATAAATGTAAATTCATGAAAAAATGAAGTAGATTTCCTCGGTTATGTCGTTAGATCAGGTCAAGTAACTCCTAATCCTAGGAAGGTACAAGCACTAACTGATGTACCTGCTCCGCGAACAGCCAGTCAAGTTCGTCAATTTTTAGGTCTCGCATCTTATTTTCGGCGTTTTATTCCAAATTATACCCGCTTAGTAGGTCCTTTATACCCCCTAACAAAACTAAAAGGTCCGATAACCTGGACGAGCCAACATAGTGAGATCCACAAAACAATAGTTAACATATTGACATCAGAGCCGGTCTTGACTATCTTTGACCCTAAATCTCCAGTAGAGCTTCATACAGACGCGAGCTCAGAAGGGTATGGTGCAATCCTTATTCAGCGACGTAATAATCTACCACATGTAATATCCTACTTTAGCCGTCGGACGGCCGACACGGAATCTCGTTACCATTCTTACGAACTTGAAACCTTGGCGGTGGTCCGAGCGGTCGAGCATTTCAGACATTATCTGTATGGACAGCACTTCACAGTTTTCACGGACTGTAATTCTCTTAAAGCATCAAAGTCTAAAACCGATCTTACACCCCGAGTCCATCGGTGGTGGGCCTTTCTCCAGGCCTATGACTTTGATATTGTCCACAAGCAAGGGAGTAGCATGGAACATGCCGATTTCCTCTCCAGAAATCCATTGAACGAACTTACTGCCAACCAGCCCGATACCGATCTGTCCAAGAGAAACAAGTCTGTCCAATTCGTTGAACTTCATCAGGGTTGGCTGACAGTTGAACAAAAGAGAGATAGTGAAATACAGGACTTAATTAGCAAGCACAACAACAAAGAACTCCCTGAAGCCATTGCCCATACCTACGATGTTCGAAAAGGGATACTTTATAGGAAAATTGAGCGTAACAAAAGTAGCTATTGGCTCCCCGTTGTACCACGCTCCCTCACTTGGACTTTAATCAACCATGTCCATGTAGAGATTAAGCACCTCGGCGCTGAAAAGACGCTAGACAAACTATACGAGCAGTACTGGTTCCCACAAATGTCAAAGTTAGTGCGCAAATTTGTAGATTCTTGTATAGTGTGCAAAGCTTCGAAGGGTCCGTCGGGTGCTACCCAGATAAGACTTCATCCGATTCCTAAAGTTTCTACTCCGTGGCATACCATACACATTGATATCACGGGTAAACTCAGTGGAAAAAGCGATCGCAAAGAATATTCATCGGTAATTATCGATTCCTTTACTAAATATGTTCTCCTTGAATATACCCCCTCGTTAGATTCAGCAAGTGCTATTAAAGCACTAAAAAAAGCGGTTTGCCTTTTTGGAGCACCTAAACGTGTTATAGCTGACCAAGGCAGATGCTATATAAGCGCCGAATTTAGAGAATTTTGTAGGGACCATTCCATAGACCTTCATCTCATCGCAACGGGATCTAGTAGAGCAAACGGACAGGTGGAACGCGTAATGCGCACCCTGAAAAGCATTCTCACTATAATTGAGAACGACCCGAACAAAACTTGGCGAGATGAACTTCTAGATGTGCAGTTAGCTATAAATAGTACGCGATCTAGGGTAACTGGATTTTCACCCACTGAACTAATGTTTGGAATTAAAGCTCAATCGTTAGGTATGTCAAAAATTGTATTTGGTTCCGAACCCCAGCCCCGATCAGACTTAGACACCATCAGACGGAACGCCTCTGATAACATTGCGAAAGCAGCTTCAGCAGAAGTAGAAAGATTCAATCGAGGCAAGGCAATCGTAAAGCCGTTCTCTATAGGCGAGTATGTTTTTATAAGGAACAACGAGCGTAATCAGACAAAACTTCACAAAAAATTCAAAGGTCCATTTTTAATTACCAAGGTGTTAGAAAATGATAGGTATGAGCTGAAAAACATTGATGGGTCTAATCGAACTTACAAATATGCACACGAAAATCTGCGTTTAGTACCCGGGGGCCATGACGGTTTGGTAGAGATAGCTACCTCATTGATGAACGATGATGAGGAGGAGGCCGAGACGGCGGAGCAGGGCCAGATCGATGGGACACTAACATTAGATGATGATAGTGACACACTATCGGTGTCCAGCGGTCATACTGAAACCGCAAGCTCGGTAACCCTCTCGGCGTCAGAGCGTGAGGAACTTCAAGGTTAGTAATGTCAGTTTTATGAGAATTAATCACTGCCACTAGAATGTCTAAGCGTGGTCATATGAGATGACAGGTAGAGAGCCAGTTGTCCGGTCCACGTTGTCATATGAGATGATGACTGGTCGAAGGGACGCTGTCACTCTCTGGGTTAAGTGTGGTCATATGAGATGACAGCTTGGGTTGAGAGCTAGGTTGTCCGGTCCACGTTATCATATGAGATGATGGCTGGTCGAAGGGACGCCTTGGCCAGAGTTGGCTTGCATGAGGTCAAACGTAATCCCTTGCGTTTATGTGTGCTTGTGTGTGGATCCCTAAATGTCCAAAGATAGAGACAGTGTACCTGTCATGTCAGGATAGGACGAGCAAAATGAAAGTGGTAATCCCAGCGGGTTTTATTTTTCTATTGTTACAGAGTAACTCAGCGCTGAAAGAAACTGAGAAGCACGAGGACGTGCTAATGTCAGTCTGGCCGTGACGGCGCGTTTGATTAATTAAGAGTGAATGTCAACCGGATATAGCCAACGCCATCTGTCGAAGTAATCGGTTGTCATTCGCTCTGACGCAACACCAAGAGCTAGTGTGGGGAGAACGAACGGGGCGACAAGTCAGTTCGAATCCGAGAGGCGACCTGTTCGCACCACGAATACGCGCTACGTTTTTGGTGGAGTGTCTAGTGATTTAGTGTTCCTAATAATTAATCATTGTAATAAGATCCTGATTATACTTTGTGTGAAACACGTCGTATTGATTCTCCTCGCCCGATTACCCACGTCCTAGTAAATTCGACCATGGATCCAAATGATATTGTGGACCGTCCTGACGTCCCTTTACATATAATAAAGAAATCTTGTTGTTTTGTCAAGTTGTAAAAACCGTGCGAAGCATGGGGTCTCCCAAAGCACGGAATCCGTAGTTTCGACCAAAGTTACGAGCGCTTCGTACTCCGTATCACCTACGGATATAAGATTAGTTTGGGGCACGAACTATAAATTTATGGCAACACGATTTGACAATGTCGTTAGAATCGATGCGTTTTTTCCCGTCCTAAAAAGTTAATTAATCGGGAGAAGGGTTCATTCCAAAGTACCGCACTATTTTCGGACGAGCCCGTATCTTCGTCAATGGACTTAGACATTAGGCCCCCTGGGGTGAGTCGCTAGTTGCTAATAAAATCCAACTACAATATCCGTAGCGAATGCAAAGGAAAAAGAATCGACATCTCAATACATTCTACATTCATGTAAATGCTTCGTATCGTAAGAATTCATAAATTCATAATGAATTTTATGCAATTTTATACGAAATTGTACCTAATATTTGGCAAAGTATTCTGAGATAGTGGAAGATAAAAACCTTGTTGTTTTGTTTTGAAAAGGAAGTTTACGTAATGTCAAAAGTAATGTTTAGTACTTAGGCTCTGGGGGTCTACGCTCTAAGTCCGTCAACGATAATACGGGCCCATTTAAAAATAGCTGATCAAAAAAATTCGAACGGGCAAGAACACATCGTGAGGAGGCTGTCAAATCGGGTTATCATTCATTCTTAGTTCGAGCTCTAAAGAAGTCGTATGTACGCAGGTGACACGGAGTAGGAATTGCCTGTAACTTTGGCCGAAACTACGGATTTACGGAGAGAAAAAAATTAAATCTTTTCAGTAAAAGAGGTGAAAGACATAACTATATGACTAGAAATAGGGACTAATTAGTTCAACTAGGTTTCAGACTGGCTAAAGTAGACTCATCCTTCATGGGGTACTATTTAAAATGTTACAATAAAATACTTCCCCACATACTCCAACTGAATGAAACAAAATTTAAATCTTGTATAAAACGCACACTATGCAGCCAAGCATATTATAAGTTGGGGGATTACATCGCTGACAAAGATGCTTGGCTCAACACTGGTCCTGCTCCACAGGGGCGCATAAATTAATTGATTAGCATTCGAAAATATTGTTGGAGCTGCTGATTGTAAAAACAACAACTTTGCATTATATAAATTCAATCTCTTAACAATGTATAATTCATAGCACATGTGTGAGCACTATGTACCTACTATAAAGCCACCATTTACTAGGCTCGTCTTTCATTGACTTGAATGTGCCCTGGCGGCTGAGAGTATATCATGCTCATTCAAATGTCTCGCTGGTGGTGGCCTGTGTGTTGGATCATAAAGTTCCCTTCAAAATGGTTGAGCTGAATGGTGCTGATCCATACGTCATGTTCGTGAACGGGCGCCGTCAGTAGGGACTGGTCAACTCTTGGCTGCCACAGCTTATTTTAATTTAAATTTTTGAATTGTTTTTTAACTTTTTTATTACGGATAGTTTAAACGTGCACGTCTTTCTACATCGTTCTCACATTTTTAATTTGAACATGAATGATGTAAACAATTTGTTTTTTGTAACTATATGTTGATTTAAAAGAGTGTCCATGGAGTTTCTTGCCCGTTCTTCACCATAGGTACCTACTACGCTTTGGAATGGGCAACTAGCTTCATTTTTCTGACTGACTGACCCTTTGAAAATTCAAAAGTATTTGTAATTGGTTTATTTGAAATAAATACTTTGAGTTTGAGTTTGGATTTCGTGCTTAGGGAGTAGACCTCCTAGCACGAACGCGCAAAATAAACGTAACCTTAATTTGAACGATTTTTTAATGTTACGTACAACTCGTTATCTTCTTGAATTTTGGTTTAAAATGTGACAAACACAATTAGTGCTACCCATAGATATGAAAAAATATTTAAACTAAATAAATATTATGTGAAAAACGAGTATTACCAAATTTAAAATCAATTGAATATACCCCGCGAGGTCGTGCTAGGCCCACTGAATTTCCAAACATTGATCTGTTGGCATTATGATATTTATTATTTTCCTACAAAGAAATGGGTCGTTTTCTTTACCGAAGTTTATGTTTGTGTATTTTCAAAGCGTTAGGGCTTTACCACGATGTACATAGTCCAGTTCTTTGTAAGATTCTATAAAAGTATTTTTCCTAGAAACACATCTCAAGGAGTGTAGGGGATGCTTATATTAAGCTATGACTATGCTTGGATATTAGCAGAGAAAAAGACTAAGGCCCACTTGCACCGCCAATCACTAAACACGTTTAGCGCTAAACGAGTTTAAAACATAATTCTGTTTCTATCAAATGTTTGAAGATAATAGAGACAGAATGATGTTTAAAACTCGTTAAGCGCTAAACTTTTTTAGTAGTTGGCGGTACAAGTGGGCCTTAGTGCTGGTTACAAATTACTTTTCCATATATTTTTCGTTTGTTTTATCTGTTTACGTGAGAGTTAAGACACAATAAGAGTGATAAAGCATCTTCTAGGCTTGCTCGTGTGATCATGGACCACATCCATTGCTTTCAATCAGGCGAGATCGATATCAAGAGCAGACTCATCAGGAAATAAAAAAAATGACAAGTCAAAACAAAGTTCTGTCAAACGAAACACAATTTCACTTTTCCTCGATAGAAAAATGGAATTCTAAACCTCAATACAGGTAAATTCAAAACCAATGAGTCCAATCAAACTCTTACCACTTATTTATTGGGTGCTTGTGGTTTCGATATAAAAGAAAAACACTAACTTTACCTGTATACCAAAGTTTGCTAAAGTTACCAAAGTCAATTCGGGTCAACGAGAAAAGTAACTGAAGGTGATAGGTTTCGAGCGGTCATGTTTAACTTGTGACCAGGTGTTCTTTTTAATTTCATGTTTTATTTTATTGGGTACAAGCTGACCCGACAGACGTTGTCCTGGCTTAACTATGAATGTCATATGTCGTTTAGTTTTAGTTTTGACTATTGACTAAAACTAAAACTATCGACTCATTTATCAACCGATCCATCTGTGTTAAACGATATTTGCAGGGCGCATTCTGTCAGTTATTTCAAACAACTGACAGTTATGCAAAATTAATATTGGCGTTAAGTTTTCTTAAATTTTGTAACGTTCCGATCAACTTCCTTATTTTTTTTAATTCATAAGATCCTTCTCCTGACAATAACGAACACAACAAAAAAAAAACGTGAAATCGGTCCAGCCATTCACGCGTGATGGCGTGACCAAGGGAAATAGGGATTAATTTTTATATGTACATATAAGATAGTTGTGGTGATGAAGCGAGGTTACGGAACCCTACTTTGGGTTCCAACCTAGAAAGTTCAGTAGGTAAAAGGCCGTTAATGTCACATAGAACTAGTGACATTTCATCAGCAATAAGGATGATAGAAAAGTAAAAGCTTATTTCAGTCACATAAAGTTTTGCAATCCTGAAGGCCTAGATAAATGGCATTCGCTTCGGAGCAATTCTATTTTTACAATCGCTATCGCTTTCGCTAATATTTCCACCATACGAATCAAAAACTAGCGATACCGCTTGTCAATAAGTGCCACCTGGCTACGCATCTCTATGGAAGTAATAGTTCGACGCTGTCGATTCGTTTCATAGAATCGAATGATGTTAACGTTGTCTAGCTAATTTCTATTCGTTGACCTATGATCACGTGACATTTCGAAAGCATATGTCAACCCCGTACATTTTTGTTTTTCTAATAGTGTTATCTTTAATCGAATGTTACTTTGTCTATACCCTATGAGGGCCTAGACAAATGGCATTCGCTTCGGAGCAATTCTATTTTTACAATCGCTATCGCTTTCGCTAATATTTCCACCATACGAATCAAAAACTAGCGATACCGCTTGTCAATAAGTGCCACCTGGCTACGCATCTCTATGGAAGTAATAGTTCGACGCTGTCGATTCGTTTCATAGAATCGAATGATGTTAACGTTGTCTAGCTAATTTCTATTCGTTGACCTATGATCACGTGACATTTCGAAAGCATATGTCAACCCCGTACATTTTTGTTTTTCTAATAGTGTTATCTTTAATCGAATGTTACTTTGTCTATACCCTATGAGGGCCTAGACAAATGGCATTCGCTTCGGAGCAATTCTATTTCTACAATCGCTATCGCTTTCGCTAATGTTTCCATCCTACGAATCGAAAACTAGCGATACCGCTTATCAAAAAGCCCCACTTGGCTACGCATCTCTATGGAAGTAATAGTTCGACGCTATCGATTCGTTTCATAGAATCGAATGATGTTAACATTGTTTATCTAATTTCTATTAGTTGATCTATAATCACGTGATATTTCGATAGCTTATGGTAACCCCATACATTTTATTTTACTTTTCTACTAGCATCATCGGTAAACGAATGTTACTTTGTCTAGGCTCTCTGTTAAAAGTCGATGTAGAAATATGAAACGCTTTGAAAGCGATAGCTTCTGAACATCCAGAACCTGGATTTTGGATGTTTTGGATCATTGTTCGTTCCTTCAAAAATGCATTTGCTCTGAATTCCGACTTAAGCGAGAAAACAGAGTAAAATACTGTGCAAACAAAATGGAGATTGGTTCTCTTTGCAGAAATATGGTGCCAAATACACTACAAATCATTCCAGACAAAAAGCCGGTTAAGTGCATTTTAATAAATTATACTGAAGATGTGCTGGAAGATAAAACTGCAGAGTACTCGGAAAATTATTTTGTTCTGATTTATAGTCTTGAATTATATTATAATATGACTGAGTAAGACAAGATGTTGTGAGAAAAAAAATCAAAGTGTGTTGAGGTCAGGTTCGGAAAATGTTTACACTAGCCTACATCCCTGGGAAAAAATGCCTTTGCCTGATATTGATATTATTAAACTTCAGCTTCAATACTGCTATTATATAGCTTATAATAGGGTGATTTGGTAATAAATATATTTAGGTAGAGCGCACAGACATGCAGTTTTGCGGATCCCAGGTACCTTTATTAAGTTGTCTTTAAAAGCCTTTTTTGTTTTTTGTTTTGAAATCATCATATGCCCTTTCCCGCTCTAGGCGGAGCGGGAGGGCGTGTCAGACTCTTACTGACTAAAACCCACCCGTGTTCCTTCAGTTGCCTGAGGCTTTAAGTTAGCTTAAGGCACCCACAGGGCAGTCCAGTTAAGTAGCCACGACCTCGAAGGGTCACAACTACGAGTTGACATGTCAGGAAAAAAAAAAAAGATTGACTTGCCTGTGCGCCAGGGCCGCGGTAACTTTTTCGAACAATCCGCGACCCCCGCAGGCATCGGCCCTATCGGACCCCGTCAATTATACTGACATCTCTTTGAGGCCCATTGTACCTTATGTATAATCTCTTCATTTATATCTGTAAGTTTTATGGTGTTCATAATTAAGAGTATTATATATTTCTATCTATCTTATTAAGCTACCATTTGAGACGGTTGTGGGGATATGAGTACTGCTGCTAATCATGCCTACACAAATCTATTCATCAGTAGCGTGTGCCGATCTTACTGTGCCATCAGCCAATATCAATTCAGTAATCATTCTCTGTCTAACCTCAGCCACCGTTTTAGGCTTATTGCCAATTCCTAGAATGCTAAGCCATAGTTTATCGTTACTACCACTGGCATGACTTATATGCAACTCATATTTCGCTATCGGAAACCGGGTGACAATCCATAAAGATTATTCCTCTTCGTACGGTGAATCGACATTGCCGATATTCCTACGTTCGGCACACTTAGCACAGAAAAGTATTGGGTCAGGCGACATTTGGCTCAGATCCAAGGTACAATCTTGTAGCGTTTTCTTTTTTGCTACATTGTGAAGTAACAGAGCGTAACCGATTTAGCAATAAATGGGAATGGGGTTGCCTCGTAGTTTTTTTTGGTTCTGGGTTCCGGCCTTTTTGTCGTGAGAAAAACGGTGGTTCTGAAGCGTGAATTAACACTCAATAAAGAAAAATATTGATTTTAAAATATCGTTGGACTTATTTATATGATAAGCCTTGAAAAGCAGCAATTAAAAAAGAATCAATGCTTTTAAAAAAGCCTTTTCTCACAAAGATAAATAACTAGTTTTCTAAGCTTCTATCGGTAGGATGCCAAAACCCGATTTTTTGGCATCCTAACGATAGAAGCTTAGAAACCTAGGATTAGTCAGTCCAAGATAAATGTTGTCATCATTATTCTCCTGTCCTTATAAATCCCAATTTATTTGTTAGACGCAACATGACTTCTTTTTCCATAGGTGCCTACCAATACCTTAATAGTATAACGGGTGTAAAAAGACACTTAAAGATCCCGAAAGTCACTTGTACTCCCCGTTATTGTAATCATTTTTTTGTACTGGACCATACCTGGGAACCTTCTGGTTACGGAGATATTGAAGGTCAAAATTCCAACTTTTACTGACTTTTTTTACGAAAACAAGTTTTTAATGTTTATAACACAACTTTAAATACCCCCACAACCCCTGTGCCGTTGCATGCACCCATGAGCATAATGTTTTGCGTGTGTGTTACATTGGGCACTACCGCAAAAAAAAAAAACATACCAAAAATAAATGTCGTTTCCCAGTAATTATATTTGTGCAATGTTACTTAGTTTGATGTATAGAATGCGTAGTTGACGGCTATGTGATGGGCCGTATTACACCCTGTATGTGTACCTATATTTCGGAGAGGCACTATTCATCTCGACATCGTCATTAGTAATCACAGGTATAGTGGGCGTCATCGGGGTAGAATACGAGCACAATACAAAGTATTCACTGTTACATACAATTTAATGAAAAGTTTCACAATATTTAGGGTTACTGAACTTGCAATTACGAATTGAAACGTTAATCAAAAAATTATGTCCGAGCAACGGGTCCGTGACATCAATAGAATAGAATAGAATACTCTTTATAATGTACACCATAAAAATTACAGATCTAAATGTTGAAATTTTAGATAGGGTGATATAATGGGCGGTCTTATCGCTAAATATCCAATTGGTATATCGGTTATCCAGTCTTATTTTGCCACCCAAATACAATACTCCTTTAAAAGTATGGACAGTACCAACTCGATTTTCCAAAACGTCATATATTCCCGCTTTTCCAACACGTCCCGCGCATGCACGCAATCTGTCAAGATGGCGCCGCGTCCCCGCCCGAGGCGTACTTCTGCTGAGTAAAACTTAATACAAAATGTAACTTCTAAAGAAATTAATACGATTTTACACAATAGCAAAATGTATCATAACAAATTAAATTTAATTAAGATTTAAGAAGTATTTTTAGAATCCATTCGACATCTAGTGTGAATGACATGACATGTGAGTTGAAACCAACAATCAACTCGATTCTAAATACATCCTCCGACATAATATATACTTTTAAATAAGTGGTATATATACTTCTATTAGTCATTTCAGTAGTCGGGTGACTACTGTCTTCAATTATTTTGTGGAAGGAAACAAAGAAAGAACCCCCCCCCCCCTTTCTTTGTTTCAACACAATATTCAAAGATTAATTTAATATGAAATTAACTATAATAATATGAAATGTTTATGATCGTACCTGCCAGGTTTTAAACCTTCAACGAGCTTAAGAAGCTGTGAATTACCTTTTTTAGAGGAAACGTAAAGAAAGTTATATGTATTTTAAAGCCCGTATTTTACGAATGATGCTCGTGTAAGAATTTCGAATAAAAAACTAGGTTTGAGAAGAGATTACTATGACATAATTATGTCAGTCTGAAATAACTTAAGCATGACTCGACATAAAACTTTTTGAATAAAGTATTATTCTTTCATCTGATCAAGAATTGGTACAAGTACCTCTATTATTTAATTTGATATTTTACTATAACCTCTCAAGATCTACAAGTATACAATACTAATCTCGACGAGGCTAGAGTATAATTAGTGATTAAACGAATTTACCTGTAAGTGAAATTCTAGGCTATTATAGATAGCCTCGTCTGAAGAGATCAGCAACCCACCCATCCCTATACTTTTCAGTAGTCCTCTAGTAGTAAAATATCCTTACAGCTCTGAACTTAATGAAGTTCTGATGGCAAACTGACGCGCCAAAATAAAACATCCGAGTATAAAATAAAATCTTAAGAGGGAATTTGTATGACGTCAGAAATTCTCGTCTATTTATTCCCACAATATTCTCATCAAATCCTCTACTAAAGATTACATAACAGAATTCCATTACGGGCAATAAAAGTTCTGTGGTGACGTCACTCGCCTACGTCTTAGTACAAACAGCAGCACAGCAGGTGTTCTTTCATTACCGAATGAACGTCGCGTTGTAATCGTATTAGTTGGGTCGACAGCCACGAGTGTGTATAAATAGAGAAAAATTACTGTTTTTATCTCCTAGATTGAGAATGTTACGGGTAAGTATATCTCCCGAATGTTTTATTTTTAAAAGATATAAGAAATAATACTATAGTGAAAATATTTTGCGATTCAAGGGTCGTCGAGTTGAGTCGATAGATTGATCCCATATTTGGGATTGATGATTTATCCCATTCGGATCGGAGCACTTCGTCATCATCAAACATAGCTAAAAACACTCCCGATACACCTTTCAAACAAAAAAAAAAACAAAATCAAAATCGGTTTATCCGTTCGAGAGCTACGGTGCCACACACACACAACACACCACACACACACACACACACACACACAGAGACACGTCAAACTTATAACACCTCGTCGTTTTTGTGTCGGGGTTAAAAAGAGAAACGAGAAATAGGAAAGCAGCAACAGCATAGCTTTACATAAAACGCTTCTAGCAAACGCCGCAATCATCACGCTTTCTAGCATCGCAACCAGAGGCGGATTAAATATCGAGAGCGCCCTAGGCAAGCACCTCATTGGCGCCCCTCTAACGGCCATATATAAAAAAAAAATACCAGTACTTATATATTAATTGGCTGCACCACACTCTTTCACCCGCGTGATGCCCCATTACGTGGAAATTCCGGGATAAAATGTGTACATCTGGGTCTCCAGCTACCTATATACCCAGTTTCATTACAATCGGTTCAGTAGTTTTTGCACGAAGAAGTAACACACATATTTTGGCAGTTATAATTTTAGTAGGGTAAGTACATGTGTCCTGGCCTATACCTATAGTTAGGTATTTATAGGCCAGGACACGTGAACTTACCCTTAGGCGTGAATTAAATGCAATATAGCAACGTCAGATGTTCGCGATCGACGCGACGAACGTGGAACATTGCAGTTGCATCTTACTCTTTTAAAATAAATCAGAGTAGTTTCACTGGACAACCAGAGAGATCCACTGGAAAATGAGTTAAATTCCATTGATTCATTTTAAGAGAGTACATCTGTATTGAATCAACTAATCTTTTATAAGTTAATTTTATGATTATTTTCTAGGTCTAAAAACTGACGTGCACGCGCCCCCTTATAACCTCGCGCCCATAGGCACGTGCTTAGTTTGCCTTAGGGATAATCTGCCTCTGGGCCCAGCGGTATCGGCCCCGACTTACGAGTTGTAGATCGTGAGTTCGAACCCAGACAGGCACTTTACTTTGTGTAATTTATTTCATCACCACTACTCTCAAAACGGTAAAGGAAAACATCGTGAGGAAACCGGCATGTCCTAGAACCAAAAATTCGAAGACATGTGACATCTACCAACCCGCACTGGGCCCGCGTGGTGGATTACGGCCCACACCCTCACATAGAGACGAGGCCTGTGTCCCAGCAGTGGGGACATTATAGGCTGATTATGCATGCATAATGCTTATGCGTAGGTGGATCAATGAATATATCATACATTTTTGTTATTAGACAGACAGACGACCGCAGAAATACCAAACAATACGGTATTGTGATGCAAAACATTACAGTGGCAGCCAGAGTAAAATATGGCAAGAGATGTTTTCATTCACCATAATGTGAAATTTCATTATGGTGAAGGATAAAATCCTAAGAAAACGTGGTCCAACACCGCCAACCACTAACGAGTAAGCTAGATAAATGCTCAAGTATCTTCTCCGAGAAGAAGCCAGTGCCCTGCCATGGAGAGAACAGTTACTGCTCAGTACAGTACAAAGCCATAATACAAACAACTAACTCTAAAGACAACAGCTTATTACGTGGTTTAGTAATGGGTTAATATCCCGCTATCTATACGCTGTTGGGCTATTTATTTTACACCTTACCACCGCCTGTGGCCTGGAACAGTGCCAAAGTGATTAATCTTGCTATCTCTTAGCTATGTCATTCAGGAAAACAAAAGTTTGCAATAAGTTCAAAAATATCAGCTATTTTTCATAGTTACTTCTTCGTCTTAGATATTTTTGGAGCTGTTTTCGAGGTCTTGCGATATCTAAAAGGCTGTACGTTTACTATCATTAGTATTATGTTTTTTAAGTGATCTAATTATTTAGTAATTGTAATGCAACCTTCACTGTTTTCAAGAAAAAGTGATAATAGTTAATGTTGTAGTTGTAGAACTCCAGGATTTGACCTGAATCATGTGTGCATGCAAATATATCTATACCCGGAACAACAACTGTCTTATAAGTTGTACACTGGTTACCGTGGCCCTGGCGTACAGGCAACTGAAGGAACACGGGTGGGTTTTAGTCAGTAAGAGTGATAGTAAGTGATATAGTAGTAAGTTATACGCCGGCCTTCCCGCTCCGCCCAGAGCGGGAGAGAACATTTGATGAAATTCTACCCAAAAAAAAAAGGTCATACACTGGTTCCTTCTTATGGCCATTTTTGACAAATACAGAAGAGTATAGGAATCTTTAATACTGCTGGTAATTGCGTAACACACTAACAGTAGGAATGGCTTTCATTTTGATAGTTCTACAACGTTCGTTTCGTTATTTACGTTGTTGAACAGACAAATTTTTCGAACATATCAAGCAATGGATTAGCAATATCCTACAAAATGATTCAGATTGTGATTGATAGTGTTATAGAGATATGAGGAACAGGGTGTAAAGTTCACTCATACTCTATGGAAAAGGGAGGATCCTCCGACCAGACGGGTGTTGTGTCTGGTGCGCAACTGCCCGACGGTTGATGTCGGGACGTTGTATATATGCTAGTCGCGCGGTAATCTCTGATTGCGCGATGCAGGATTTGCGTGACGTCAGTATGACGTGTAGCTCACATGTGGCGATGTTGATACCACTACATCACTCCCCCCCGGAGACCGGAGGTCGATAGTGGGCTGAGTCTTGTATCTTGCGATGCTTGCCAGGGCCAGTTGGGGTTCCAGTGGGTCGGAACCGGGTGCCGTATAGTTCACGGTGAGTCGGAACTGTCTGCGGTGGTACCCCAGTGAGTCGGGGTGGCGCTGCGTTATGCTCCAGTGCGTCGGGTGTGGTACAGCGCCGGGTTGAGGCTGACTGCTGGCGTCGACCAGGAGAGGGTATGAAGGCTTTGCTTGTGGACCGGCCGAGAGTGCAGTGTGCTGTGCCAAGGTTGCTGATGAGGCTGAGGGTGATGACCAGGTATGCGCGGTCGCTGCATGCTGGTGGTCAGGATACCCGTTGAAGCCGTGGGTGCTGGCTGGCTGTGTGAGTCGCCGCTCTAAAGCTTGCGGAAGTGATGCTGATGTGATGATGACGTCACGCTGAAGTATTGCACGAAGGCTGCGCTGACGTTCATTTTCGGGGTCACCAGTATAGAGGTATGAGGAACAGGGTGTAAAGTTCACTCATACTCTATGGAAAAGGGAGGATCCTCCGACCAGACGGGTGTTGTGTCTGGTGGGCAACTGCCCGACGGTTGATGTCGGGACGTTGTATATATGATAGTCGCGCGGTAAACTCTGATTGCGCGATGCAGGATTTGCGTGACGTCAGTATGACGTGTAGCTCGCATGTGGCGATGTTGATACCGCTACAGTGTGTTACGTAATTAGAGTGCAGTATCAAATTTAATAAGCTGGCGAAACTTCAGAGACGTGATGTATATCGATACCTGAATACGATAAAACAACAAAAAAACAACCGACTTCCAAAAAAAACACTAAAAGACGTGAAAAATAACTTTAATTTCGGAAGTCGGTGCCTTTGGTTTTGTATTTTCATGTTTGGCCACCGACTTCCGAAATTAAAGTTATTTTTCACGTCTTTTAGTGTTTTTTTTGGAAGTCGGTTGTTTTTTTGTAAAAAAGTTTTATTTTTCACTTTTTAGTTGCGGTACCTACCCCACACAAATTCGTATACCACTACTTGGTGTGTAAATAACAGTGACAGGAAATTATTAACACATCATCCATATAAACTAAGTGGAAAAAATCTGTAGTATTAAGGATAACTCAAAAACTACTGGCCAGACCTTGATCAAATTTAAATGGGACTACAATCATGTGAAGCACCACCTATCAAATAAAAAAAGAATCATCCAAATCGGTTCACCCAGAAAAAAGTTATGAGCTAACACACATAAAAAAAAAAAAAAACATACAGACGAATTGAGAACCTCCTCCTTTTTGTGAAGTCGGTTAAAAAAACGGATTTTCACGACTCATCACGTCTATGAAATTTCGCCATGCAGCTAATGCAAATTCACTCTGAAGTCTTCTCTGCCTAATGAAGGTAATCGAAACTCAGGATTCAAGAATTTTCCATGGTATATCTTTTTATAGACATTTTACGAGCTTCACAAAAAAAAAAACTGCAATACGCGTATAATATTGTGTCATTACTTGGAAAAATCTTTCTGCACATGTTCCTTTGACACAACCTCTTAATCTTCTTCAAAGGCACGAGTGCAGCGCCAGGAAAGTGGCTATATCTTTTCCTAAAAATGTTTTAAACTAGAAGGAGCACAACAATGTTGTAATACTCTCTCGAATAATACAGTTAATAGCAATAGTTTCCGATACATCAAAGGATTGACGGCGCTATACCGTTATGGGGCTGATTCGAAAAGTTTGTGCTCGAGTCTCGACGATTTGACGGTGATTCTTGAGTATTTTGCGCCCCTACTACTGGAAGAAAATATACTGGATTTGTTTAACATACATAAACTTACGCTTTCATCCCATGGGGGTAGGCAGAAACTACAGAACGTTACCTGCTATGATGCTTACATGCTCGTTTTGCTCCGTTTAAGTTCACACATCTGGGCATACACGCATGCCGGTTGCGAGTACTACGCACCTGACCTTTCTTCCTTTCTTGTTTCCTCTCACACTAATATTGTTCCATGTTAAGGTTTTTTAATTTACTATTTTACCTACTAAATTGTACACCAAGATAGCATGCTTGATTTAACACTTTAGAAATAATTTTTAATTGAAGTCATTTTACGTCGCATCATCGTAAATTTTAACATTTTCATTCGCGCCATCTATCAAACAGAAAAAGGTATAGTGATTGTTATAAAATCTGTCACATCAATCAAAGTATCCTGAAATTGATCCATAGGTACAAACAATTTATGAACGTTGTTTAGCAAAAAAAAAACCTGTCTATTTTCTCCGTCTACTTGGTCTGAATAAATATGGTTTTCTGTTTCAGTGTTGTAATAATATTTTTAAAGACAACAAAATACTATTTTTAACTTAAAGAAGACAAAAGTGGGTCTTTAAAAACCGGCCAAGTGGAGTCGGGCTCGCGCACGAAGGGTTCCGTACCATTATCTATAAAACCGGCAAAAAAATTATGTCTATTGTATGGGAGCTCCCTTAAATATTTATTTTATTCTGTTTTTTATTATTTATTGCTATAGCGGCCATAGTAGTTGTGTACAATAAAATAAATAAGCTGGACGTTAAGCTTTATTTTATTTTTATTATTAATAATTTTATAATTAAATAAATAAAGCTTAAAATTAAAGGGGGCCCCATACACTACACTCTATGAAGAAGACACACATTTAAAGTGACTAACCTATTACGGTTCAAAAGATACAGCTCTGTGACAGACGGACGGATGGACAGCGGAGCCTTAGTAATAGGATTCCTTTGGCACCCGACTGTTTGGGTACGGAACCCTAAAAACTACATTAAAAATTAATAACCTTTGTGTAGCATAAACAGACTTTCATGTTCCTACTGCTGGGACACAGACCTCCTCTCTTCGAGAGGGAGTAGGCTGTGATCTACCACGCGAGCCCAGTGCGGGTTGGTAGATGCCACATGTCTATGATTTTTTGGTTCTAGGACATGCCGGTTTCCTCACGATGTTTTCCTTCACCGTTTTGAGAGCAGTGGTGATGAAATTATTTATACAATGTCAAGCGCCTGCGTGGGTTTGAACCCACGACCTACAACTCGTAAGTCGGGGCCGATACCACTGGGCCACCAAAGTCTCTACGACTCGTAAATAACTGATCGAAAACGGATAGTAAGGCAAGTACTCGACCGTAACTAATGGGTAAAGATGTTTCAACTTTGATTACCTCTTAGTGTTCGATACGATTAGTAATTTGTTACTATTTTGTTGAGATTACTTTGTTATGATTTTGTGAGTACAGTTGCGGGTTTTTTTACGATGTATTCCATCGTTAGACGTGTTTATAGTTTAGAATTTTAGTAAGGTATACTAGGTAGGTATTATGATAGGTACTAAGTAGTAATTTCAGTGACCCCACGAATGTGTCAACGAACGTAATATGGACGTACATTACATCTCTGCCTTACTCTTCACTGGAAACAGGCGTGATTGTAAGAGTTTATTTGTAATACTGTTTGTTCTGTTTCCATAGACAAACCGTGAAAAGGGTTTTGCGGGACATAGTTCTTAATTTAAGATTTTTACAAACTTTGTTGTTTGATAAATAAATAAATAATAATAATAATAATACCTACATACGTAATCTCACGCCTTATTCCCATGTGGAAAACTACAGCTCCTGCTTCCTGAGCTCCTTAAGTTCTGAGTTGAGCTGCACGGTTACTGACAAATGCGTGCACTGACTGGACAGGTCCACTTAATCTGTGTGGTTCTTTCGTCAAAAGACCATTTCAGACACCAAAATACATGGTTCTCAAACATTATGTCCTATTTTTTATATACACATTGACATTGTTGAATTTTATATAAACAATGTCATGAGTATTTACTTGTAAAGTATTATGTTATTTTAATTATTGTGAATGTGAGGATTATGTGGGTCATTGCTTTTTTTTCGTAGTTAATTTTAATCATGATCTGGCAGATTGAGTAATTTATGTGGCCTACCCAAATGTCCTTTCTGTGGTATTGTTCGTCGAATCGTTGAGCTCCTTAAGTCCTGACTTCCTGAGTTGAGCTACACGATTACTGACAAATGCGTACACTGACTGGACAGGTCCACTCAATCTACATGGTCTTCACATGATCTGACCAAGATTATGTCTGGACTTTAAAAGAGACTGTGACCTCTGAGTTTGTTTCGGCCTTTCTTCTCAGAGTAGTCAGATAGGAAACGCTGACCTCATCAAGTTTAAAAATATGATTGACGTGTAAAAGTGTTTGTACAAACCTACTTACAGAAATATAATCATTTATCATTTATCACAGAAAGTCGCCTGCTACGATCCTTACATACTTCTTTTGCTTCATTAAGTTCACACATCTGCACTTAAATTGCGTAACACACTATCTAAGCCTATTGCTAATCCATTGCTTCATATGTTCGGAAAATTCGTCTGCTCAACAACGTAAATAACGCAATGAATGTTATCAAACTGTCAAAATGAAAGTCATTCCTACTGTTAGTGTGATGTGCATTACCCCGCTGGACATACACGCACGCCGGTTGCGAGTACGCACCTGACCTTTCTAAAGAACATTAGTACAAAGGTTACTGTTATGTCCATCTAAGGCGTCCCCTTTCTGCGTTTCCAATCAAATCTGCTTTGTGTTAGTGGCCTATAAATAGTAGTAGAGTTGTTATTATAAATAGTAGTCGATAAGCAAGGAAAAGAGCTATGAACTTATTTTATCTATTAATCTCCATGTTACTACTTCAGGCGCTACTCATGTCGTAAGAGGAAAACACCAATTCACTTTGGTACGCGTGCGTTATCGGAACAAAGTTCTTTAACACAGCTTGCGGTAGAACTAAACATGTAGAAATTGCCACGTAACGTAAAAGAGTTATGCCCCATCCTATGACTTTTTATTATAAATGTATAATAAAAAGAGACAGAGAGAGAGATAGTTTTTATGATTTTTGAAGGAGCTGATAGCCATTAGTGAGGTCAAAACGAAAATCCAAGAGGGCCACTGCAAAAATTGACCAACCAATTGATGCAACAAAATGACACAAGTCATCTAAAAGAAAACACATGTTCGAATATCAAATTGAAGAAATCGTAATAAACTAATAAGTTTCACAGTGCTGAAGCCGATAATGAGGTAAAAATAAAAAACCAAAATAGCGGCGTTGATTTTTTTTTTAAATCATGTATACCATTTTCTTGGTTTTTGAGAGTGCTGAAGCCAATAAAGAGGTCAAAATGAAAATCCAAGATGGCGAAATTTTCAAATTTTACGTCATTGAATATAGATTACCATAATGAATTTTTGTCGGAGTTGAAGAAAAAGCGTAAGGAACTTCGTTACTTACGGGTATCCCCCGACTCCACACGTTTTGTCTTCCAACATACTACGGACTGATCAGTAAAAGAAAAAACAATTGACAACTGCAAATTAAATTCCTGTATGTTTGCTATAAAGTTTTTAACGTAGTTTGGCTCGCTGGGAGCCAAACTTACATCCGTCGAGTGACGGAACAGACACTAATTAAAACCAAATGTAACGTGACGTATCAAGTCACTACTATGTGGCGTCTATTAAATAAAATAATAAAATTCTAAGGCCCGCTTGCACAACAAATCACTAAACACGTCTAGCGCTAAACGGACTTAAAATATCGTTCTGTTTGTCAATCGTTTTAACGCTATAGAGATGGAATTACGTTTTAAATATGTTTGGCACTAAACGCTTTAAGTGATTTGTGGTGCAAGTGGGCCAAGGACTGTAGGGCCAGACTCCTTTCATGCCTAACGAAAATTCACTAAAATTCTATTCAATTCAAATACCTACTCTTAGTAAATTAATAATAATATAATTGTTTTATTCAGTGAACTTTACAAACTTCTACAATATTTAATCTTACATAGAAACCTCCTTTACGGTATTAAAATACCTGTGCTAGGAGCCACACAAACTCAAATGAATATAAAAATTAAAAATACTTAATAAATATAAATAATAAATGATTATCTTAGATTTAAAATCAATAAAAAATAGCTTTCGAAGAAGAAGAAATATGGTTATTTGGTCACAGAACACACAGCACATACATTATACAACCGCACAACTGTACAAGCAGTGCTTATTAAATAATGGAACAAAATAGAAACACTATTATCAAATTTAAAAAAGACTCGTGCTTTTCCTTTTTCTTTCATTGACTTGAATGTGCCCTGGCGGCTGAGAGTATGTCATGCTCACTCTAATGTCTCGCTGGTGGTGGCGTGTGTGTTGGATCATTAAGTTCCCTTCAAAATGATTGAGCTGAATGGTGCTGATCCATGCGTCATGTTCGTGAATGGGCGCCGTCAGTGGGGACTGGTCATGTCTTAGCTGCCACGGCTTATATTAATTTAATTTAAAATAAAATAAAAAATTGAATTGCTTTTTTCTTTTTATTACGGACGCTTTTAACGTTCTGCATCGATCTCACATGCATAATTTCAACATGAACGATGTAATCAATATTTTGTAACCATATTTTGATTTAAAAGAGTGTCCATGGAGTTTCTTGCCCGTTCTTCTTCATAGGTACCTACTACGCTTTGGAATGGGGTAACTAGCTTCATCTTTCTGACTGACCGACCCCTTGACAATTCAAAAGTGCCTGTAATTGGTTTATTTGAAATAAATGCTTTGAGTTTGAGTTTGAGTTCATTTCCTCGAAAACTTTTGAAAAATCTGTTTTTAGTCATGTAAAATTTAAACTATTGTTGTTGTTAGCACTAGCCACAGTATTTTCTCCACTGTTTTCGTGTACTGGTAACATTGGTTTATCTCTTCGCTCTTCAATACTTATCCATTTCAACAAAAAAAAAAGCAGTTTGCTGCTATTTTAGCAATTTTTTAATACTTATTGCACTTTCCATGGTAACAAACTCATTCAATATCGATCGCAACTTCGAGTTTAGTGAAAAAAATTGTTGTTTTATCAGAGGACTCCACACGGAAAACCTTTATTTTTAAACTTCGTCCTATGAATTTAAATTAGGGTTCGAGTTTGGGATGTTGATGAATGGACATCCGGGATTGGCTATGTATGTGTATCGATCGAAATACTCTCGAATTTTCCCTCTAGGGGTCGGCAAAGAACAATTAAATTGGTGCTTCGGGATTTCTGATGGCATTTATAATCGAGATGGAGTCAATGACTTTAAAAATTGTAATGTGTATGTTTAATTGATAACTATGTAGGCCCAATTTTAATTAGATAGTTGTTTTTTATATAAAATCCGGTGTTGTCGAAAATATATAAGTCAAAAAGTCTTCACTTTTGGACACAAATTTCTTCCTTAAGAAAAAAAATATCTGCAAAGAAATTGTAAACAAATAATGTCCGTGTTTCGCCATAAAATAATACCATTGAACCAGATGTTAGTGGCACTTTTGCAGAATTGTTCATTACATATTGGAATAAATAATATAATAATAATAACCAAACCCCTTTGTAAGAGGGGCCAGGTAATGCACGGCACTGACCGTACCTATAATACACCCCCATTTCGCCAGTTATGTTTAAGTCCCATGTTATAGAGGGCGACCTTATTGCCACCAACCGGGCACAACTCACCACTTTGGTCTACGGCTGAGAAATTCCCGATGGAAAAACCCAATATCACATTGCCGACCTGGGAATCGAACCTAGAACCTCATGCTCAACTGTAGTGCTTGCGACCACTAGACCAAGGAGTCGGCCATAAAACCCCATAAAAATGCCTACATCCTTATCAAAACTTGTGTGGTCAAGGTAACCGATGACATCTTTATGGTGTAACCAATCCCAATATCGCGGGTATAAATTATAACCATAAAAATAGTTAGAGAGATGTAATGAGGATAGAGCGAAGTAGGGTGGCTGTATCTTGCGTGGGAAGGGACATGTGGTGTAGTTATGGAGTGGGTTGACCAGGCGGCCGATTCTGTGAACATCTTACAGTGAAATCTTAAGTGAAGTGAACTGCCATTATTTATTTATATACTCTTTATTGTACACCACAAAATACATAGCAAAACATAAATCAAAACTACAAAATATACAATACGCGGCCTTATCGCTTTCTGCGATCTCTTCCAGGCAACCTTGGAATGGACAATGATTTGCCTGGACTTAAAATGGAGCCTGTCGTTGTTGCAAATAATAAATACCTATACAATACACTAATATACACAATACACAGATATATATATATATATATATCCTAAATAATAGATATATAAATATACATATGATATGTATACAATACATACTAAATTTATATAAGCAATGAAAATACATTCATGCATTCTACATGATAGGGATCACATAGCTATCGCAACTATTCTATTGAAAGCTCTCTTGAAGCTTACTTCACATAAGTTCTCACGGTGACATTATTACAATTTAGATTGGCAGCATTTGAAAGCAGGACTCATTGGACTCAGATAAAAAGCTGAACTTTCTACATAACTGCATCTGAGGCGCTTGTGTTTGTGTTTTTTCTCCGTCTATTAGAACTTATTAGTATCTGAAATCAGTCTAACATAGACCAACAGTTTACTCAAAACGAAAACTAATAGAAATATCGTAATAAAAAGTTATTTTTAACTCAATTAAGCACCTACCTAACCTAAAATAAGTTTACAGTCCGCGGGATCTAAGCTGAGCTTTGCATTTGTGTGTGTTTGCATTTGTGTGAGGTGCGCGCCTCAGGCCGATTGACAAAAAGCAGTATGAACCGGTTTAAACTAAGCAAAGGACGCATCGCGCTCTGGGCCGACGTCACACATACACTATCTCTATGCGCACTCACACAAATTCAAAGCTCAGCTTAGATCTCGCGGACTGTATCATAACTTATATTTCAAACAAATTGGTTTCGATTAAGCAATTTCCTTTAAATCAATTATTTATTAGATACCATTAATAAGTACTTAATCATACTGTTCAGACTTACAAATAACACAAAATTGTGTCAATAATCCATAGAATATTTTGAAAATGAATTTCGCTGAAGTAAACAAAAAGTTTAATTTATTATTTAGATATTAATAATTGAGTTTTTTTTCCTAAAAACAAAACGTTTACCTAATCTAATCACGTTTCTTTGTTTTCAATGAAAAAGGAGCATGGTAATAGAGAAATCTTGTTACTTAAACTGTTACAGGTAATTGAATAAACTTCTCCATTACTGTCCCCATTCTTGGCTATCGTATTAAGTGATTTCAGAATGTTAGAAGCACGGGGACTACAGGAGATTTTTTTGTGTATATCATCTCGCACTTTCACCTAAGAGTTAATAAATTAAGGTCTCCAGCCAGAGCATAACACTTATAAAATAAGTGACTAAACGCTAAGGGCATCGGGGTGTGGGGTACGAACCTTGGTTGAGAGCGTCGCTACAGTCCCTCTTGCATTAGCAAGATTCGCCGATGGAGGTATACTCTCACCATTCACTATGACTACAGGATCTCTGGAGAAACCAGCACTTTTTTGCCTAATGAAAGCCGGAGGACATCCCGAATCTTACAGACTCTTAATAACTTAAATCACACAGTGGACCTCCAATTACATTTTGGTCTTTTGCGCGTTCATCAGCCTCCACCTACCTGCCTTTTTAAGTTGTTTATTCTCAAAACAGAAATTCTTCAAAACCACAAGAAACCACAGTCACCCGAAGAACACACAAGTCTTTACGATCAATTCAATCGTCTAACTTCGGCTAACTTCGTGTGCGATTTACGAGCGACCAATAAAACCGCTTAGATGATAGTAAAATGGATTTTAATGTTATGTGCAAGAGTGCCGATGGCTCAATATGGAAGGTAAGACGTTATGTAAGTTATGTTTAATTAAGGGAGGTCTTAGTATATTAATTAACATTGTGGAGTATATCAAATATCATAAAATTTCTATTGGGTAGCGGTGATGCTGAATTGGATGAAGCCGTTGCATTGTGTGTGCATGTGGCACTATCGGTAAGTTTATTAAATAGCTTGCTAATTTAGCTTTGGAAATTTGTTTCACCTAAGAATTTTTCAGAATATTTCATATGAAAATTCTTAGTTGGAACAACTTTCCGATGTTTGACGATTAATTTGAAATTGATGACTATTATTTAAAATATATAAATGATAAATGATAAATGATTTTAAATGATAAATGATAAATGATTTTATATCTGTAAGTAGGTTTGTACAAACACTTTTACACGTCAATCATATTTTTAAAACTAGATGAGGTCGGCGTTTCCTATCTGACTACTCTGAGAAGAAAGGCCGAAACAAACTCAGAGGTCACAGTCTCTTTTAAAGTCCAGACATAATCTTGGTCAGATCATGTGAATACCATGTAGATTGGTATCTGAAATGGTCTTTTGAGGAAAGAACCACACAGATTGAGTGGACCTGTCCAGTCAGTGCACGCATTTGTCAGTAATCGTGCAGCTCAACTCAGGAAGTCAGAACTTAAGGAGCTCAACGATTCGACGAACAATACCAAAGAAAGGACATTTGGGTAGGCCACATAAATTACTCAATCTGCCAGATCATGATCAAAATTAACTGCGAAAAAAAAAGCAATGACCTACATAATCCTCACATTCACAATAATTAAAATAACATACTACTTTACAAGTAAATACTCATGTCATTGTGTATATAAAATTCAACAATGTCAATGTGTATATAAAAAAAATCGGACATAATGTTTGAGAACCATGTAGATTGGTGTCTGAAATGGTCTTTTGAGGAAAGAACCACACAGATTAAGTGGACCTGTCCAGTCAGTGCACGCATTTGTCAGTAACCGTGCAGCTCAACTCAGAACTTAAGGAGCTCAACGATTCGACGAACAATACCAAAGAAAGGACATTTGGGTAGGCCGCATAAACTACTTAAACTGCCAGATCAAGAATATAACTGAAACAATGACCCACATAGTCCTGATATTCTCAATAATGAAAATAATATAATACTTTTTACAGTAAATATTCATGTCTAAAATAGCTAGCAAATTAAAATCAACATTCACCGTGTAAATTTATTGGAGCAGCTCAATCCCAAGCCTTTTTGTCCTCAATATAGTCTTTCACAGTATAATAGGCTTTCTGGCATAGTTTCCGTTTTATAAAAGATTTGAATTTATTAAAGCTTAGATCTTGAATGTGGCTAGGAAGTTTATTATAAAAACGTATACATTGGCATCTAAACGAGCCACCTATTTTCTTGAGCCTGGTTGTAGGAACAATAAATTTGTGTTTGTTTCTAGTATTTATATTGTGGATATCACTGTATTTTTTAAACAGATTAATATTTTTATGTGCATACAAAAGATTTTCATAAATATACTGTATAAATCCTACAGTCGCGAATCGGAATTGGCCAAACAGCAAGGTTTGTCAAGGATCTTTTCTTGTGAACTATCTAACCTTATACCGGGTGTCAGGGACATTTATTTATTTATTTATACATAAGGCAACTACAACCGGATGATAATCATTACTAATCATACATATTTATTTATATTTGTTTTCTAAACAATTTTGTATTGATTTATCTTCTTATTAATGTTTTATTTTAAAATTTAAAATTTATTTATTAATAACCCCCTAGTGGGATATAAAGATGTCCGTATGTGTGTCCGTGGCATCACAACGGGCCCTATCAGAATACCAGCGCTGCGGTACTTATTTTTTAAATATCGCAGCTTTATGCTGAGATAGGAGCCTTTTTGGCCTCGCACAGGTTTTTTTTATTTTTTATTAATTGTTTATAGTTGTTTTTATTGTTAATTTTGTTAGTTTTAAATGCTCCTTTTTTATTTCTTTAATTTTTTACACTTTGTATTTCCTGTGCATGTTCCAAATAAAATATTTTTCTTTCTTTCTTTCTTTAATCATAATAAATTTATCACTTGGTACAGATTATAGGTTTTGACCTGATTATCACCCAAAGCGTAATCGCACAATATGACTAGCAACAACAATGGTAATGATGCCAATTACAGTAAAAGCTATTTCACAAAATTACCCATGCCCTCCGTCCGACACACTCCTACTTAGGCACGGAATGTGTAGGAGACAAATACGCCAGGTAAAAAACATAATAGACACAAAGTTACATTATATTTTAAAGAAAACAGTACCGTAAAACGGGGTGAATAGGAACGCAGGGGTGAATCGTAACGAAACTTTAAAAGGAATTTTAACATTTAAATAATATAATTTGTTGCCAACAGGGACACGTAATCGGTTAATTATAATACAGTATACACGTTAGAGTCCTTTTTGGCGACAGACTATAATATTTCAATGTTAAAATCCCTTTTAAAGTTGCGTTACGATTCACCCCTGCGTTCCTATTCACCCCGTTTTACCGGTATTTAAACCGTTAAAATATTAAAAAGAAAGAGTACATACATGCCTTTTGAAAACAGCGGCGCGACATGCACACTGTAACCATTCAGCACATGATACTAGACCTCCTTACACAGAATATATTTTACTATTATCAAAAAAAAAAAAACTGCTGTTTCATAGAAAAATGCAATAGGCACGTACGCGGTTAAAATGTATAGAATACCTTTTTTTTTTTTGAATAATCGCCGAATAATTTCAACATTTCATTTTTTTTTTTCAGTATCATGTACTGAATTCATGGTAACAGGTTGCGACTCGATACCCCAGCCACCCTGTAAAGGTACTTCGTAAGTCAACCATAACTATCGTATTTCTTACGCTGTTTTTGCTTTTGCTATATTACATTGCTAATGAACCCCAAAAGCCCGGCTGCAAATAATAAATTTCTCCGAATTCTTTACTTCAAAACTGTGTGTGCAGAATAACGCGGTTCTCCAATTTCTGTACCTACCATGAAAATTATCACACACGTATTTCTTAAGATGTTTTTTAATAAAGCATGTTTCATTGTTATTGAACCCCAAAAGCTCAGCTTTATTTTTTTTTAAACTTTTCTGATTGCACTTCAACACCCTCAAAAGTCTACAATCTTCAAAGTCGTTTACTTCAAAACTGTACCCACTAGGTGTAGCAGTACAGAATAAAGGCTCCCTCAAACAGGCGCGACGCGACAGCGCGACACGACTCTAGTAGAAAAAAATCTATGAAAACTTTATGAAAATGGTTCTTCAAGAGTCGCATCGCGCTGTCAAGTCGCTTTAATGCGGCTCTCCAATTTCTGTACCTACCATGAAAATAATCACACATTTGTATTTCTTAAGATGTTTTTTTTACTATAACATGTCACATTGTTATTGAACCCCAAATTAACTACTATAACATGTCACAACTACAACAACACTGTTTTTTTATTATAACATGTCACATTGTTATTGAATTTGGGGTTCAATAACAATGTGACATGTTATAATAAAAAAACATCTTTAGCCCGACTTTAGTCCAGAAAAAGTGCAGTTCAACACTCTCTGTAAGACCATAATCTTCCATTCCGTCTTTACTTCAAACCTATACCCAATAGGTGTACAGAATAAGACCGTTTTTCGACACGACACGACACGTTTTTCTTGCGTGTAGGAACGGTCGTCAGTGTTGTATGGATCACTATGGAAGTTTGTTGACGGACACGTTTTTTCTACGGGTGCGGTTTATACGAGTATGAGTATTAGTCTGTATGAGTCTCATGGTTACTCTCAATAAACAATTTATTTATTATTATTATACTAGCGACCCGCCCCGGCTTCGCACGGGTACAATGCTGATACTAATTATACTACAGAATGTCTTTATATACAGCGTTCACAGTTTTTTTGTCATAAGACAATACAAACATGTTTTCTTTAGGAGTTACTCTCGCACCGCTGCGCTGACCCCCCGGCCGGTACCACCACAACCGCTAAGTCCATTTGAAATCTGTAATATCTTCGAAAATATTCATTTAAATTACATGCTACAAAAGGGCCATATTGATCTATATGAAATGCACAATGTATTTAAGGTACTTAATTGGATAAGGATTAATGATGTATTGCTTAAAATCGCTTCGTAAATAATCCATTATTTCTCGTAAAAAGTAAAGGATAAAAAAAATCGGAGTGAGTTGGTTTGGCACTCACGAAAATTGATGTGTAAACATGTGAGCTCGCATCAGTTTGCTCACATAGACACGGGTCTTACGCTGACGTCATCTGACGCTCGAAGTCTTATGCTTACGCGTCTGACGCTCGAAGTCCCAGCTAGCCCCTACCGTAGACCGAGCGCTAAGATGTTTACACATCAAAATTATTATTGTGGGTTATCCCTAAGAGCTAGACATATACCATTGTGATTTATTTTGTAAACCTTTTTAAGATATACAATACTGTAGTACATTATTTTGATCTATCTCGTAGGGTTCAGCCAGCCCACTGTCGGGTTCCCAAATAATGGCGGGAGGGGTTCACATCGGCGTCGAGTCGACGATGAGGTACCTGGGCCTCGTCCTCGACAGCCGGTGGAACTTCGTTGAGCATTTCCGACGTTTGGCTCCCAGACTGGACCGGGCCGGGGCTGCCTTGAAGCGGCTCCTGCCCAATCTAGGGGGTCCAAACGCCTCCTGCCGGAGGCTCTACGCGGGGGTCGTGCGGTCGATGGCCCTTTACGGGGCACCGGTGTGGGCGCGTTCATTGAGGCTCCGACCAGCACGCTGGTTGAACGCGTCCCAAAGGGTCATGGCCATCCGGCTGGTCCGAGGATACCGCACGGTCTGCTGCGAGACGGCGAGCCTCCTTGCCGGATTGCCGCCATGCGATCTGGAGGCAAAAGTCCTCGCGCACATTTGGGAGTGGCGCGAGGAGGCGAAACGCCAGGGCGTTACTCCGCTGCCGCGAGAAATCGCGGCACAGCGGACAGAGCTCCGGCGGGATCTCATGGCGGCATGGAGAGTGCGACTGTCGCAACCCATCGCTGGGCACGCCACAATTGCGGCGGTAAGTCCCCTCTTTGAGGAGTGGCTTGAGAGGCGCCACGGCGTCCTCACCTTCCGCCTGACGCAGGTCCTCACCGGACATGGCTGTTTCGGGAGGTTCCTGTTTCGGATAAGGCGGGAGGAAACGCCCGGGTGTTGGCATTGTGTGGATCGACCGGAGGACACGGTGGAGCATACGGTGGAGGTCTGCCCAGCTTGGGTGGAGCACCGCCGTGTCCTCGTGGCGGCGATCTCTCGCGTCCGGCCCTGGTACAGGCCATGGTACGGAGCGAGAGGGAATGGGAAGCCGTCACCTCCTTCTGTGAAGCAGTAATGCTCGCGAAGGAGGAGGCGGAGCGCGTAAGGGTGCGGCAATCGTTGCGCCCTCACGCCCCTAGTCGCCACAGGAGGAGACACCCTGGGCGTCGGGAGTCAATTGCCGACTCCCGGCCACCTTAGGCGCGGGTTTGCGGACGGCGAGCAATGGGCAGCTCGCCGTCCGGTAAGGACCAGGCCCGGGTCGACGGCGCGTCGTGTTCCACGCGCGCCTCAAAGAGATGTCAGCATCATTGAAGGGGTCCGATAGGGCCGATGCCTGCCGGGGTCGCGGATTGTTCGAAAGAGTTACCGTGGCCCTGGCCCACAGGCAAGTGAAGGAACACGGGTGGGTTTTAGTCAGTAAGAGTCTGACACGCCCTTCCGCTCCGCCCAGAGCGGGAGAGGTCATTTGATGATTTCCCACCCAAAAAAAAAAAAAAAAGGGTTCAGCCAGCGTTTGCAATGTAAGCGCAAAAAAATGTGTTTATTTACGACATCACATTAGAAACCTCTAAAACTATCAATGTTTCTCTGGTATATTATGCATGTATTATACATATAAACCTTCCGCTTGAATCACTCTATCTATTGAAAAAAATCTCATCAAAATCCGTTACGTAGTTTTAAAGATCTAAGCACACATAGGGATAGACAGACAGCGGGAAGTGACTTTGTTTTATACTATGTAGTGATGACGCCGCACCGCTGCACCGCGACCGTAAAGAAATCGTGCCGTGTACAAAGGGCCTAAAGGTTCCCGCAGATAGGCGATACGCGACAGCACGACGCGACTCTAGTAGAACAATTTCTATGAAAACTTCATGGAAATTGTTCTACCAGAATCGCGTCGCATCGTCGCTTCTCGTCTGTTTGTGGCAGCCTTAACGCGGCACTCCAATCTCTATACCATGCAAATCAGTAGGCTCCCAACGTCTGTTACGAACGATATTAATCACCACGCTTTATGACTATTCAAATTGAACTCAATCTTGAGGCTTAGAACTGTAGTACGTTGGTATCACGTTTCTACTGAAATTGGTTGATTCTCGGTTGATTTACGTACTTGAAATGGTTTATGTCTGGGGTATGATTTCGAATGTTAATGATATATTAAGAATTAAATGTTGCTAAAATGGCGATGTGAAGGTCAAGTTTTTTTCTGGAGGCATCAAAGACTTTTAATTCTTTGAAGATTGTCTTCCTGATCAACATACTTTCTCATCGTGACAGAGACGTACCCGTGACGTGAAAGAGACTGTGAGCTCTGAGTTTGTTTCAGCCTTTCTTCTCAGAGTAGTCATATAGGAAACGCCGGCCTCATCTAGTTCTTAAAATATTATTGACGTGTAAAAGTGTTTGTACAAACCTACTTAAATAAATAAAATCATATATCATTATCATTTACCGCGTGTTGGGATTTCAGTCTGTCACTAAACCCTAAACATTTTTGTATTAAAAATAATATAAATACCTTTGTACTCAATACTTATAATATGTCGTATCTGTATCTATTTTACTGTGTATACTTAAACAATAAAATAAATAAAGAACGATGGGCAACCTAGTACAGACCCCGTCCCCAATTTTGTTTTTTGATCTAACAGACATCATTTTTGTCTCATATTTTTCGTTACGGGCTATAAAATAACAAATGGTTTGATTCAAATCTATCGGGTTTCCAGGAAAAAAACAGCTGTCAGTTTCATATATCTAACGAAAATATAGATGTTTGTTTTCTATTTTTGTTACAATAAAAGAGACAAAATATAATGATTGTCGACTTATATAACATGGAACATGAAACAATAAAACATCATGCCTATATCCCAAGAAGGAGTGGGCAGAAGTGGGTGGAAAATTCACGTTTCATAATTTATGTTATATTTCGCGATGTATTAATAGGTTTTAATGATAACATTAAAAGCTATTTATTTTACTTACAAATATTCACACTAATATTCCTCGTAGGGAGGGCTCGGCAGACGTACACCTCTTTAAAGGTAGCTACATATGTAGGTACTGTTTTTTTTTTAAATGAAATAAATCAAACACGATGATAGCCAAATAATAGTAATAATATTAAACTGTGTGTTGGTCATGTGGTTCTGATACATCGCGTCGTAGTCCAATGGCATTATTAACTCTATCCCAGCACCTGTGGCACATTGGCGACGTTGTTGAACACAACCTGTAAAGGAAATAATCTCAAGGAACATGCATATACCTACCTTTTGGTGTTGTTTTACTATTACCAGCATTACCTATGTAGGGTAAGCACATAACTGTAGAAGCATAAGCATAATCAGCCTATAGTGTTCCCACTGCTAGGACACAGGCCTCCTTTCTGTGAAAGGGAGTTGACCGCAATCCACCACGCGGGCCCAGTGCGGGTTGGTGGATGTCTGCGAATTTTTGGTTCTAGGACATGCCAGTTTCCTCTCGACGTTTCCCTTCACCGCCTTGATGCGCGGTAATGGAATAATTTACACAAAGTAAAGCGCCTGTCAGAGTTCGAACCTACGACCTAGAACTCGTAAGTCGCAGCCGTTACCACTGGGCCACCACTGCTCTCCTGCTCACCTGTAGTAATCCATTTTGTAAAATGTGGTTAGATAAATCAGGTCCACTTTGTAATCTACAGTGTCCTGTAAAGTATAATTATCTACTCTGTCAAAGGACAGCTCATGGACACAAAACTCAGCAATTTCTACTCTCCATGATAGAACACGCATGATATTCCCGTCAACGAACAACTCACAATGGATAATCAGAATCCATAGAAAATGCCACGGTCAATCGAAAAGCTATCTATCAGGTCCAGTTAACACGTAAGGGTCAGTATCAGCCGTGAAACAGATGGAAAATGTAAAGAAAACAACGATAGCAACGAACAGCTAGGTATACCAATGTGGCAGATTGAAAATAACCGTTTCTAGGCGACTATATATTTTATTGTATCTATTTCAAACTTTTTACAAGACACCAGGAATATTCGCAATGTCGATTTCAACAGAGTGATCTGGAATTTGTTCAAAGAGGACCTATACCACTTGTATTCCTCAAGTGTAGACAGAGATTTATGTTATGTTATGTTATATATTAGAAGTATAATCTATATGAAATAAAGTTAACTATCATATTCGATTTTTTATTTTTACTTTTTTATCAAACTTATTGTCTACTATAAAATACGACCACAATTTATTGTTTTCTCTTAAAACTCCATGCATTTTTCTGTAGTCGCCAGTTTAAAAAATGTTCAGTAAGCCAAGACCTTTTAAATGAGATATTCCTCAAGTCTATTGACTAAGTTTTGACATCGGGTTGCAGGTACACAATCTCTACCTACACCTACGGGGTATGCAAGCGTGAATATGTTATGTCGTGGAAAACAAAATATAATGTGAAATACCTACCTACCTTAAGTAAAAGCCAATACGATTTTCACTTATTTGTAAATAATAATCAGACATATTTTGTACTACAGTAGTACCATTACATTACCTTCTTTTTCTTGGAAACACCCTACTTTTGACGGTTATCACCATAGTAAAGAGTGATCAGAAAGCCAAGACCTTTTAAATGAAGTATGTCTCAAGTCTGTTGACTAAGTTTCAATTTTGGAGACGCTAGCGCCAATCGTCCTTTTTGCAAACAAAGGTAGTACAGCTGTAGGTCGCACAATTATACTTTAGCTTTACGTAGCGTAGTACGGAGGATCAATTAAATCAGAGGCCAGCAGCATAATTGTGTTACACACTATCAATCACAGTTTGAATCATTTTGAAGGACATTGCTAATCCACTGCTTCATATGTTCGAAAATTTTGTTTGCTCAACAACGTAAATAACGCAATGAATGTTTTTGAACTGTCAAAATGAAAGCCAATGTTAGTGTGTTACATAATTACCGCGCAGCTGATAGTGATTTTGTTACTAATTATGACATGTGGCCAACTGTGCCTACAGCATGGTTGTAACCAAATATATGTATAGCCATGGTATAATAATATACTTCGCCAGGTATAGCATTCCGAGACACAGTGGTCACGTGGGAGACACAAGCCTACGTCATCACCGCTGTGTTACCAGTAGTGTTTAATAATAACTCCCCAACCGCCTTTATTACTTGTACAAATCCGATAAAACAATGAGGTTTTAACTACGTTGGTATATGTTTAACTTGAATTGCTACGTTTGATTAGAAAAACGAAACGACCATTTAAATGCTTTATATAGGTATATATTTTTTAACAAAATGGTGACTGAAAATGTTTTCGTAATTCGTGTTTTGTTGCAATAAAGTGCAACTGGATTGTGACGTAAGCATGTGTCACTCCTGGAATGCCAAACTTTGTTTTTTTAGACCATGTGTATATCGTCATAGAACGTTGTGAAAGACCTATGTCCGTTAATTGAACATTTACTCGTCACTTATCAATGCCTAATTAAATAATAAAACATTATTGATTAAAATCGAATTCAAAAATCTCATTACTGACCAATTTGGTACGCTAAATGAACTTATTTAAAAAAAAATCTTCTTTTTAATTATTAAATATTCAATTACCGCTCCGTTCAGAAATTAATTTCGTATCAATAATGAAATTACTTTTTATATTATGTTGCGTATTTGGTGCGACCATAATGTGTATTTTCGCGTCTTCTTTGCGTTTCAGAAAACGGGAACACGTATTTCGTGGTAAGTTGTATTTTTGTGTCAATAGATAGAGAGCAGTGATGGCTAAGTGGTACCGGGCGCGACTTACGAGTTGTAGGTTCGAACCCAGGCAGGCACTTTACTTTGTGAAAATTATTTCAATACCACTGCTCTCAAAACGGTGAAAGGAAACATCGTGAGGAAACCAGCATGTCCTAGAACCAAACATTCGAAATTCAAACTTACTAACTGATTCCATCCATTGCTCCGCTAGTCACGTCTTGGTGACTCGTGACATGCTCTAAAAAACTTCTTTCATTTGTATTATCCGCAGTCGCTGTCGAAAGACGCGTGTCGCTTGAGCGTGTAGCTCGTCATGGGGTTATGGACGATATATTGCTCAATCTGATAACTTTGTCGAGTGAATAACTATTGCGAGTTTGTCGAACATATCAAAAATCAGGCATTCTTTCTAATTCTTGATAATGACTACTTTTGGTCCATGGATATTTAGTTCACTAACTTTAAAAATTGCAAATTGCACTAAATCTGCGGGAACAAAAGAGAGGCACTGACCGCCTGCCATTGACCTGGTGGTTAAATATAAAAAGGGACCTCAAGAAGACCTACTTGCTTGGACCGACAACCCAAGACAGAATAACTTGGCGCACATAAGTGAGGAGACCCGACCCCAAATAACGGGGCCAGAGACGGAAGAAGAAGAAACTAGCTAACTTTGAGTCTAATATTTTCAGGTCGAGGCTCAGTGCAGGCGTTCTGCTATTACGACACAGATTGTGAACCATGGTGCACCATTGCACCATGATGATGATTGCATGGATTGTGAACCATGGAACAGTTTATTTTTATTTTATAATCGACGAAAAGTCTCTACGCTAAGGGGTCTAGAATGCGGATGGCGAGCAATGGGCAGCTCTCCGTCCAGTAAGGACCAGGCCCGGGTCGACGGCGCGTCGTGTTCCACGCGCGCTTCAAAGACATGTCAGCATCATTGACGGGGTCCGATAGGGCCGATGCCTGCCGGGGTCGCGGATTGTTCGAAAGAGTTACCGTGGCCCTGGCGCACAGGCAACTGAAGGAATACGGGTGGGTTTTAGTCAGTAAGAGTCTGTCACGCCCTTCCGCTCCGCCCAGAGCGGGAGAGGTCATTTGATGATTTCCCATCCAAAAAAAAAAAAAAAAAATGGTGTCAGTGTATATATACTTTGTGTATTTGTTTTTCATAAATAGATATAAATAAATAATAATTAGTAAATCTTTATTTCGGACATGAACAGTCCATATGTTGTTTAGTGATGGGTTAGCAACTGAAAGTTCTTATGGTCTATATTAGTATTGTTAGAAAGGCACACAGTTAAAGTTGTCTAAGCCCGCACTCGAGGCTCAGTGTGGTAGCACCATAGGTACATCTACTAATTGATTATCTTTGTGTACCTATAGCTAATTCCACCCAGCGCCATTATATAGGACAATCTGGCCTGTTAACAAGAATTTTCAGGATGCCGTTGCGAGTGCTACGCAAGCGCTGTAGCAAGGAACCCGCTTTTTTACGCATGGTGGCGTGAAAACAATCCGTGCGAGCTTCGGCAAACATGCCCGATGCACTACAAAGCCGCGGCAGCCGCAACAGCATCCTGAAGGCGTTGTTGTATTGTACGCGCAGGATGTTGTCGGCTCGGCTTGTATAAGACACCCACAGGCCGCCCGAATATAAAAAAATAATTAAAAAGAAGTTTTTATAAACAACAATTACGGTATTAAAATGATGCGCTGGCATAACCTAGCTGCCTGATTTCTGAGAGATGCCTTTGACTTCTTAAGCTTCGTTATCAGTGAATTTATGCATTTAAAATCTTGTATAGATCATACAATTTCACGGAAATTGGACAGAAATAACTCAAACTGGGAATAATCGTTTCAAGTCCATTGCAGGATCTTTAACGTCATAATTCTCAGTTTGAGTCATGCTTGTCCATTTTTTCCCTGAAGTTCACACATAACAATAACATACAAGGCTACAAGAAAACTTATGGCAGCTTGATTGATTGTCGTTAATTGATCTGCGTTGATAGTTTGGCGCCGACTCAAAATTTGTAATTTACATTCATTTAAGAGCTTAGTTAGACTGAAAGGTTTATTTTTTGCTTTTCAGTTTCTTTTTTCGTCGGTTAAACTTTTTGTAAAAAAGTTTTTTATTTTTCGCTTTTCAGTTTCCTTTTCAAATAAATGAACTTATTTATTTATTTAAGGCTACCGACAATGGCTTACATTACAAATATCTTTATAAAAAACATGAAATTAAAACTTAGTACAGTGTAAACTTAGTGTAGTGTAGTAACTTAGTAAGGTAAACACCACATTACCAAAATTAAATTATGTTAATTGACAGCTTGGGTCCATGACTAGTTTTCAAGCAAACTTAATACTAGGGGAAAAATATGCTAGATACAAAAGTCATCATAAAAGTTTCAAAACAAATCAGACAAACAGTCAAGAATTTTAGATTTCAGCTTAGGGAATCAAAGTGTAAATCTATTAGATCGCTATTAGATAATAAAACCTTGCAAAAACTAGCATATAGACAGTTATATGCTATACCGTTTTTCTCTGTGGAGGACAAAGAGTAATAAGAGTAATAGGTCTACGCGGAATTCATGACGGACGGGGCACGCAAGATATTGAGTACGACCAGTGCAGACTAGTCGATAATTCCTTTAAGAAATTTACATACAAACATTGCCTCGTTTAAACATCTTCGTTCTTCTAAAGTGTTGAAGAACTTCAATCTATTTTTATAAGAAGGTGCTTTTTTAGCTATGCCAACAGAAACAGCTAGATGCCAATCAAAGAGCTTGTGAACTGTTCTAGACGCAAACTATTCGTAGCATAGTGCGGCGGCCACACCATATTACAGTATTCTGCTACATATTAACTACAAAGTGTAAAGAACACTATCTTATGACAAAAACCCAGCATCTTGGACGCTTTTTTAGGGGTTGTATTGAAACGCCTACCAGAAAAGTACCTTTTTTACTACCAAAAAATTCGAAATACCTGCCAGAATGGATAAATGATCACCAAATTGTGTTTCCTAGAGTATTGTAGAAATTAACCGATTTTCCTTTTTATTCTATGCCATAAAGATTTATAAACGCCTTTAAATTTATTACCACCTGCCAAGATAGCTCGACGGCCAGAATAGCTATTCCTGTCTAAAGGGTTTATAGGAACCTAACCAACCGAACCTCGGGGTGCCCCTGAGGTCGAACGTCTATGGTTAGATTTGGTGAGCATTTATTCATTTTGGTAGGCAAAAAAAAAAAAATACAACACGTACAATTATTCTGATGAGTCTATAATTATTTTGGAACTTAAAACGTTGTTCTTTAGGTACCTCCGTATAGAGAGGCTTCATTTTATTTAAAGTTAACATATTTTACTTGGTAGCGTAAAACGGGGACACAATTTGGTGCCAACAGGGACACGTAATCGGTAATTATAATACAGTATATACGTTAGAGTCCTTTTTGGCTTTTTGGGATTTCAATGTTAAAATCCCTTTTAAAGTTTCTTTACGATTCACCCCTGCGTTCCTATTTACCCCGTTTTACGGTACTTAGTCTTAGGGGCAAAAATTTTTTTTGGTGAGCTTTTATATTGTAGCCCTTTTTTTAGTTATCTTGTGTAGTTACAGTGCAAATATAATTTTTTGGTCAAATAGAACTCCAAGGTCACGTACAGTGTCTATTTAAGTAACTTTGTCGTCATTAATGTAATACTCTCTCAGTGAGAGTTTCTGAATCCTGGGTCTTACATTTTTCTATAACCAGTTTTTATGGCAATAAATAAATAATTATTTTAGTAAAGAAATTTGATTTCTTTGCTCTATGGCTAGTTTAAGCTACACTAACGGGCCCAAGCCAAGACAATTTAGCGTGTGTGGTGTTTTTTTTTAAGCACCTAGAATTCATGTGATGAGGAATCATTTGATTTTCCTCAATTTGCATGAATTACCTAACTATACTGCAGATGTTTAAAATTGCAGCTTTTTGGAGTATTATGTAAACTGAGTCGTTCAGGTCTATTCGATTAAGGCTGTGATGGAGGGGATTGGGTATAACACCTGTCGTGGAGACAACAATGGGAACTACGTATTCTTTTTCCTGCCTCCAAATTCTGGTCACTTCTTCTTTTAGTTCAGCGTAATTACTGATTTTCTCACCAATTGTTTTTTGTAAATTGTATGTATAAGGGTCTGCAATATCTATGAGGTATGTAACTTTATTAACTTTATCTTGAAGGGCTATATCTGGTCTATTATGGTGAACGGTCCTGTCGGTTAGTATGCCGCGATGGTAGTAGAGTTTGTGTGTGGTATTTTCTAGAACTGTTTGTGGTACGTACTTGTAATAACGAGTGTTATATCTTGTAAGTATGAGTTAATATTTGAGTGCTAGGTTTTGATGGATGACTTTTGCTACCTGATTGTGTCTGTGTGTATAATCTGTTTTTGTATATTTACCGTGGTTACACTTCATTGAGTTCAAATACTTTTCTTTATTTTTGCACCATTCAACATCATCAACCTACATTCGTCCACTGCTGGACGTAGGCCTCTCCTAGTGAACGCCATTGAGCCCGATCCTCGGCTCTCCTCATCCAGTCTCTGCCAGCCGTCTTTCGCAAGTCGTCAGTCCACCTGGCCGGCGGGCGTCCCATACTACGTTTGCCTTAACGTGATCTCCACTCTAGAACTTCTGCGAGAGATGTGACCAGCCCATTGCAGCTTCAGCTTGCTTAGTCTTTGGGCTATATCGATTACCTTGATTCTCTGGCGGTTAACCTCGGATTTTATCCTTTAGAGAGACTCCAAGCATAGCTCTCTCCATAGCTCGCTGAGTGACTTTAAACTTATGGACCAGTTTCACCGTGAGTGTCGACGTTTCAGCTCCGTAAGTCATAACTGGTAGGACCCACGCGTTGAAGACGGTCGTCTTTAGGCACTGCGGTATAGATGGCGAGAAGACCTGATGAAGTTTACCAAATGCTGTCCATCCCAGCTGAATCCTACTGTCGGCTTCCCTCTCAAAATTGAGATGGGCCTATACTTTTTATGTTGTCATTGTTATCCGATTTATGTACGAGTATAGTCACCATCTTTACATTTTCGATTTTATAGGGAATATAATATGCCAGAAGTTAAGGATTTGCTGTATATGAGCGTAAGTGGACACAATAACTTCGCCGCGCAAGCTGTAATAAATATTACCTACCTATATTAATTTCTAAGCTTTTGAATGTTTTGAGTATGCTCGCACAGCTAATATTTTGAACTTTTCTCGACTGCCTTCCCTACCAAACATCACACCCTCTATGACAGGCATACCCCAGCTAGGTTTAAAGTTCTCATCAAGATGAATGAAATAAGCCCAAACACGATCTAATAGCTATAATCTGTCGAGGAGCTCTCTCGATTGTCTTCCATCTCCATCATCAGATAATCTCCACGTCTCTTTTTTGTTGAAGCATTACTAGAACTACATATATGTGCCAAGTTTCAGCAGAATCGGTTCACAAGTGAACATTCAGTAGGTGAAAAATCATTTAACCCCTATTTTTCTACCCTCAGGGGTGGATTTTGTTTTTCAATTTTAAATGGGACCAACTTCGGGGTATATTCTTTCCATTAAAAAAATAATCATCAAAATCTGACTACTCTGTAAAAAGTTATACGTGGTGATACAAAAGAAAAAAAATATATATATGGGTTGAATTGAGAACCTCCTCCTTTTTTTTCGTCGGTTAAAAATAATGTCATCAACTCCTCTACTCTTGCTATCTTTAATCAATCAGTCGTGAATTCCCTAAATGCCCTAAATTCTAGAAGCACTATTTGCCCTAATGGTTTACCTAAAGCCATATTTTACAATTCCATTTATTCACTCAAATTGCTTGAATAACACGATTTATTACTGTCGCTCCTTTAGACGCTATTAAGCTTAGTGCACATTGAATATATTAAAGCCACGAAGATCGTTGGCTTTAGGCTTTCAATAATGGCGTGAATACCGTTAATGGTACGATTTGTAATGTTCCATAGAGTTTTACTCGTGAAGAATAATTTAATAGTGGAGAAAATTATATACTATGGAAGTTTAAAAAGGTTCAAAAGACCGGTTTGAGGTAAAGAGGTCATACGTTGGTGTGTGAATTGAGATTGGTTTTCAAGTGAATTGAGATTGGTTTTCAATAAATAAAGTGAGAGAACGCAGAACGAAGAGATCAATATATTTCTTAAAGGGTTAGGTTTCGATACTGTAATATTTTGTAACAGTTTTTAATCCCCGAAGCAAAAAGAGGGGTGTTATAAGTTTGACCGCTATGTGTGTCTGTCTGTGGCACCGTAGCTCTTAAACGGGTGAACCGATTTGGATGCGTTTTTTTTAAATTGAAAGCAGATTTTCTAGCGGTAGTTCTTAGATACGTTTTTATCAAAATTGATTCAGCCGTTTCAAGGTCATCAATTCTATTTTGTGTCGGGGGTTGTTAATTTTACCTATTATTTGATACCAGTTGTATGTCTTTCAGGCCAAAGAGAGATTGTATTATTTTCATTCTTCTTAATGCCAACTCCTTAATCTATTATTACTCTTTATATCATAGCACTGTGTATTTTATCATATTTTTAGATAATTGTAGCGTAAACAAATACATATTTATAAATTGAGAAAACCAACGCTATATCTTATTTCTGAATGTGAGCAAAAGTTTACTTAAGCAGAGTATTCGCAAATATCGAAAGCATTAATGTAAATATTTACATGGTCTGTACTATATTCACAAAGTGTATACTAGTCTTGACACTGCGGCCCTCGAAAGTCTAAACCTAGGATTTATAAAAGATCGGTTCCTATTTGGGATTATTGTGGATAGGTAATATGTAATAAGGGCTGGTGTCCGCAACTCCACGTCGCGCGTATTCTACGTATGGGCGGGAGAATCGATTATTCGATCCACTCTTCGAGGAAGGCCAGGAATGCCTTGGTGTTACTGACAATCTCACGTAGGGTACCTGGGTTACCGAAGTACTTTACCCAGAACGTGGCAACCACCGGGCAGCTTAGAAGCACATGAGCTGCTGTTTCGTCGTCCTCCATGCAGGCCCTGCACAGCGGACTGTCTGTGACTCCTATGACAAAAAGGTGTTTATTAAATGACCCGTGGCCAGTTAAAGCTGCTGTAACTTTACGTACCTGTTGTTTAGTTAGACGGAGAACCTGTTTCGTGAGGCGGCCATTGAGTGGAGGGAGTGCTTCCTTAGCCTGCCTGCACTCACCTGTGTCCAACCACAGTTTGTGATGTTGGTCCCTGGTGCGTTTCCTTACCAGAGTGCGTAAGTACGCAAAGGGGAGTGGCACGATGGGTTCAAGTCCCACTCTGGTGCCACGCTCGACGCCCTTCTAGCAAGTTTATCAGCTGCGTCATTACCTAGCGAACCCCCGTGTCCTTTGATCCTTTGAACAGTTATGTTATTGAAGTTACCCACCTGGTTTCGGCGTTGGCGGTACTCGTATATTACCCCAGAATCAACTGTGTGGTTTTAGTTTTAGCGCTAGTAAAACAGCCATACTGTCTGAGAGTATGCGGTTCGAGTGGTCCTTAACTTCCCTAGCATAATAGCCGAAGCGCCTAGAAAAATGGTTTGGAACACTGTGTAGACCCCCAATAGCGTATGCGTATGCTATGCGTATGTTGCATTATTGTGGTTAAGACTTACTTTTCACTGCGAAGTGTATTCAAAATATAAGACTAATCGACCGGATTTCTAACACTACTGTGATCGGTCCCAAGACCAGTTTCGTCGATGTAAGCGATTCATAATTATTATAGATACCAGGTTAACATGAGAATGGGCGGGCTACATTTGCAGAATGCAGCCAGAAAGGTGAGTAACGATCGATCGACATACAATAGCGAACGGAATGCGTCGTCCAGGCAAGACGGGAAAATGTAATCGAGGTGTTCTAGACGCCTTTCAAATATTTGCCCAAATCTAGCTAAACGAGAGGGTTAAAATAGTACGATGGAAAGTTTGCCCAGCAGTGGACCAGTTAAAATAAGAGAGTATCTAAAAATACAACAACAACAGTATAAATATTATCTTCCACTTTTAGATTATTGGTTAAAACTAAGTCATGTATGCTTAGAATAACGTTATTCTAAGCATACATTACACAAGAACATAACAACATACATAACATAACAACAACATAACAAACAACAAACATAACATTATAAATATACAAGAATTATCCGTAGTTCCGAAAATATTTTCGGTCCAGAAATATGGTTTGTAATTATTATTCTTGTACCATGTTGAGTAACAAAAATAATGAATATTCTTCACTCCGAGCTTGGCCTTCTGATATAAAGATTCAATAGGATCAAAGTCTAAAATAAACACTGTCTATCACGCCGTAACGGAATAAATTCTTTCAGTATTAATACTTTAATTGTGCGCCATTCATGTTGAATAAAATATTTCATTTGCCTGCATGATTAATAATTGAGTCAATAAAATAACGCGCAAGCTTTTACGTTTTAAACGTAGTCAATATTAAATTTTAACGTTTTTGTTTGTTTGCGAAAAATATTGCAATGTCGCGCCGGTTTTCGTTGAAAATATCCTTTAGAGAGAAAAAAGTTACAATTCTATGAAACTGTACTAAAACCATTATACAAAAAAGAATGGTGGAAAATAACACAAAATAATATAGAAAGAGTGAAAAACATTTATTTGGCTATATGTTACATCAAGGTAATGTTTTAACAGGCAGTTTACTTATTCATGTGCTGTTAAAATCTTAAGAAAAGAAACAGAAAACCAACTTTAACTGTTAAAAAAAATCAAAATTCTTATCAATTATACCCAAATATATAAAAAAAGGTAAACATCTGAATCTTTTAGTTCTTGTTTACCGGTACAAAAACAGAACGGTGTGAGAGACATCCGTACTAAGCCTGCCTTATTTGGTGACTATGATTTATTACCAAACTCGACTTCAGTCCCGCATAGTTCTAGTTCTTAACTTTGGCACTACATTAAAGACATTGATATATTCACAATAACAGTCAATTAGGGATTCTATCGGTAAAGACAAAAAAGGGTAATGGACTTCATGCCAAGGATATGATAAAAAAAATTGTTTGGGGAATCTATAGCTGATTTTTCAGGTACCTTTTCAAAACTTGCCAGCATTTTGTTCTATGTGTAATTTTTTTTTTTTTTTAAAGATTCATATTTTCGTGTTGCTTTCTTACTAAAAACCTGTTTTTACACTCAAACTCAACTCAAACTCAAAGCATTTATTTCAAATAAACCAATTACAGGCACTTTTGAATTGTCAAGGGGTCGGTCAGTCAGAAAGATGAAGCTAGTTACCCATTCCAAAGCGTAGTAGGTACCTATGGAGAAGAACGAGCAAGAAACGCCATGGACACTCTTTTAAATCAAAATATGGTTACAAAATATTGATTACATCGTTTATGTTGAAATTATGCATGTGAGAACGATGCAGAACGTTAAAAGCGTCCGTAATAAAAAGACAAAAGCAATTCAAATATTAAATTAAATTAAAATAAGCCGTGGCAGCTAAGAAATGACCAGTCCCCACTGACGGCGCCCGTTCACGAACATGACGCTTGGATCAGCACCATTCGGCTCAACCATTTTGAAGGGAACTTAATGATCCAACACACACGCCACCACCAGCGAGACATTAGAGTGAGCATGACATACTCTCAGCCGCCAGGGCACATTCAAGTCAATGAAAGAAAAACCTATTAAATCACACGTCTGTCAATCCCAAAAGTAATATTAAACTTTCATGAAACTTTAAGAATATCTTCACAAAACAACATTACAGAAGTCTGTACATATTTCGACTCCGTAACTATCTCACATAATGTTACCCTCATTATGCCTACGCCAGATTTCTAAAGGACCTATAATATAAAACGCGAGGAGTCCTCAGGGGCTAGCAAGGGACCTGACCTTGGCCCCTTGGCCTCTTTAGATAAGTTGAAATTATTACGCCCAGAACTAGTTCCGTCTTCATCAGGGAATTAAAGGAAAACAGAATCTTAGGTCCTTACATAAATAAGGTTCAATTGAGGGGAATGAAATCTGGTACTTAAGGGTGTTGAATGAGGGAAGTATTATTTAACTTGATTCTCTGAAAGATGCTTATGGTTTGGTTAGAATTTCAAGAGGATGTATTTGAAAAATGTGTTAAAGAAATGCGTTTAGTAAGTAGTGGTTTATAAGCGTAAATACTTATTTGAGGTAAAGAGGCCTGATTTTGAGCTAATCATTGTTATAGTTGTTGTTTGTTATAGTGACCTTATTGGTGATGTTCTTCAGAAAGGTCAGGTGCGTAGTACTCACAACCGGCGTGCATGTATGACCAGATGTATGAACGTAAACGAGGCAAAAGGAGTATGTATGGATCGTAGCTGGTGGCGTTCTGTCGTTTCTGCCTACCCCCATAGGAAGAAGGCGTGAGTTTATGTATGTATGTGTATGCATTGTTATAAAAATAAATGCGTGGTAGCCAAAGATAAAAAAAAGTATAGTGATGGTTCAAGAGCATTAATTTTCTCGAGAAAACCTTTGTTCTTAGAAACATGAACGAGTAACATTCACCTCATTAATAAATAACAAATTCATCAAAGTGTATTGTTGATCTAACTACAAAGGTCACGGTCCAAACATTATGCGTAATAATTCTTGAAATCGAATACTACTATTAAACACATTTTCATACACAAAGCGTATTGAAATTGGGTTCCTTTTTTACCGACGCAACAGAAGTTGCCTTATTTTATTTAGGCGAACTTTTTACCCCAAAAATCTTTTTACAAAAGGTCCCTTTGTTATCAAAAATCACTTTTATAGACATTAAACCAGTATCAAAGAGCACGAAACCTCGTTTATGTTTCCACAGAAATATAAAATTATTTCTGGTCTACGTGAGCTTTGTCAAAGGATGGAAACTATCTGTTTTGTCAGGGATGGCCTCATTTGTTTAAGCCGGGCTTCTGAAGTTTTTTGTAGTTTTGGAACCAAACGACGAACTTTCCTAGCTGGCTAGATTATAGTGCACTTGAAGTTGGTATGTTAGGAGTTACGCCAGACTTGGTCAGGTTACAAAAGTGAATTGTTTTAGCACTTCTCGGGCATTTTTGTTGTTAAGAAAAGAGTCCTTCAGTTTTTTTTTTAAAATAATGACGGTAATCACCATCATTATTTCTTTTGAATTATCTATCAAATGAAAGCTTCCAATCAAGCAACAATACAGTTTTGATTACAAAAATCATATAGTGATTATACTAACGATGTTGTCTATTCTTTTTGGGGATGGTCATACTACTCGTAATAATTATCATGCTTGGATAGATTATTGACGTCATCATGAAAAAATATTTTTTTATATATCAATATTTTACTGTTTTTATTTGAAATTTATTTCTATTTCTGCTTCGAATCTGTAAACAACATCTCTTCTTCGTAATATTATCTACAGCCAAAATATTATTACCGGAAGAAATCCTTTCCGGTACAGACACCGGATTCACCAGGCTGAATTGCAAAAGGCGCCCCGAGGCTAGATGAAGCGCCGGCCCGGAGAAAGCCATAGGGAATGGACCACGAGGAAAACCGGGTGTAGCAGCACAATTTAGAGAAGGAGGTCATGTTAGGATTCAAAAGCGTAAAATTTAACACCTAAATACAACATAGCATCACGCCTTAATCTCCAAAAGGCTAGGCAAAGGTGTACCTAACTATAGTACAGTCACATTTTACTAGTTATATTTAAGGCTCATGTAATATTAGGCGGCCTTAGTGCTATGAACTGGGCACAAATCCAAACTCCGGAGGCTGCTACTGAGAAATTAAAACTACGTAAACTAACGTATAGAGGTATGAGAACAGGGTGTAAAGCTCACTCATACTTCCACAGAAAAGGCAGGATCCTCCGGCGATGCTGGATTTTCGTGACGTCAGTATGACGTGTAGCTCGCATGTGGCGAAGTAGATACCGCTACAAACGTTTTAACAGATCAGGGATATTTGACACTGTCCTTGTTAAGTCCAGCAATAATCTGCCATAGGTTTATCCCGTCAATTCTCAGACAGAGAGAAAAGCTAGGCCCAAAATCTAAGCCGTACAGATTTGATTACATGTACGCAAACATCTAAACAAGGCGCTCGTTACCGTGACGTCACACTGCGCAGTCGTATTTTTTCATATTTTCCCCAGAGTGCCATAATTCATGGAAAAAATGGATCAGCCGTACAACGTACCCAGGATATAGCATAGGCTGTGTTTCTATTAGTAACCGTGATAACAGTATGCTAGAAGAGATGGCTATATAAAGTTTATGTGTTCGGTGGTTGTAAACGGGTCCCGACATAAAATAGAGGAGTACCTATAATGCTTTGGTTATCGAAGGTTATTCGTGATAGTTCTATGACTACGACGGTCAAATTCGTTGATGTCTTCACTTGAGTTTTTCTTGATTTATGGTCGATAACACCGACAGAAGAATGATTGCTTTATAAATCTTTTCAGAAAGAAAGAACGAGAAAGAAACTATATTTGTTTGGCCCAGATTTACGCACGCAGTTCGTGGTGGTCGTAGAACGGCTTCTCCATAGTTTTTGTGTATTCTCCATATTTCAATTTTCAATATTTCCTTAAAGGCACATTTTGTAAGATTGAATTAACATGGCCTAATTTAATTAAATACACCGAAAATAATAAATAGAATTAATTCCATCCCGACGGTTGGCAGTTCATGATCTCACTCGCGAATCCTTGCCTGTCAGTCTCAACCTTTGCTATACCGATAAAAACGCCAATCTTCTTCAACGCCACATCCAGCCACTGTACCTGAAACCACTCCGTGTCCATTCAGGTACAGTGCGTGATTTATTCCGCCGGAGTTACCACAATATGTCACTCGGGTACAAACGACATACCATTCGGTGCGTACTCCGATCGCTCGTTACTGCTTTACGGGTTTTACGATTTAACTTGGACCGATTGTGAGCTAAATCTGAAGCTGTAACTTTGAGTAATGAATTGGGAGCTGTGTGACTGGTTTTTGTGTTGGGTGACTTCTTGTGTGCAGGAATACCCAAGTTTTGAAAAATCAACCAATAAGTTTCCTGGCCTAACGAAGGTGTGCTAAACTTTTTACTCGGCGCAACTGCTAAATATGGAGACCATTTACATTAATAATAGTACCTTACTGCAGCGGGCGTCAACATAGGCCTCGGTCCACATACGTGAGTCCATTCATGCCTGGTTGCGGCCAAGGCATCTATAGTACTTTTCTCAAATAATGCGCGGAAATTCAAACGAAGTAAATTAATTATAAACAGAATCAATGACGAACAATATAGAAATAATAGAAATATTCATTTGTTTCTTTTCACTTTAAACAGTTCAATTTGCTAAGCCAGTCGAGATTCGAGATTTAAATAAAAACTTTGAGAAGTTACCTCCTTGGTCGCAAAGGGTCGAAGTGAAAATTCCATTCCAAGTTTAAATTACACGACAGATAAGAGTTTTCATAATAATTTATTCGGCCGCTAAACACGACAGATATGGATTGTCATATTAACTTGTCTTGGTACCTACAACGACTTCCATGGTGATGATGATGGTCTCGAGATCGCCGAAAAATAAAAAGTTTTCGACGTGTAATTGAATCAATTTTGTGTCCCTCTATCAGCAAGTTATTCACTGTTGACGGTAAACTAGTAAACAGAATTGAAGTACAGAAAAATCATTAAGGATTGGTTTATGGGTACCTAAACCAATACATCAATTCCAATTGCCCAATCCACACAAATAACAATTAAGTTACTCTGTAATTAAATCAATCCGTCTTTCATCGGCCCTCACGTTTGTGAAGTTAGTAACTTAATTACGCACATTGAACGGAACTGATCAATGCTCCACCATTACTTTACATTAGAGTTCATAGAATTGAGTATTGACAGCAAGTTTGAAGTGTACTCGAGCTATAACTCAAGTCACGGAACCACGTGTTACTGTACATCTGGCTCGTACTATATTGAGGGGTTCGTGGTTAAATAAAAACGTTTTTGCAAAAAAATCAACTGACTTCCAAAAAAACATAAATAAAGTGAAAAATAACTTTAATTTCGGATGTCGGTGTCTTTGGTTTTTGTATTTTCGATTTTTGCCACCGACTTCCGAAATAAGAGTTATTTTTCACTTTTCTTTGTCTTTTTTTTGGAAGTCGGTTGTTTTTTTGCAAAAATGTTTTTCCTTTTCACTTTTTAGTTGTGGTACCTACCCCAGATAAATTCGTATACCACTACTTAATATGTAAATAACAGTGACATGAAGTTATTAACACATCATCTTTATAGTTTAGCTTAGTGAAAAAAAATACGCATTATTAAGGATAACTCAAAAAGTACTAGTAAGATCTTGATTAAATTCATTCATACATGAGAAGCATTTGCTTTCAAATAAAAAAAAAACATCAAAATCGGTTCACCTAGAAAAAAGTTCTGAACTAAAACACATTAAAATAAAAATAAAAAAAGATACAGTCGAATTGAGAACCTCCTCCTTTTTTTGAAGTCGGTTAAAAATAAGTGTCACTGTCCACGGAGGCATAGTTTCATAGACGCTTCACAAACGCCAAACAGCTTGAGCAACCCAGCATACTGAACCTTGTCCACGAGGCGTATTACACGCGTACGTTTTCAATCATTTCTGACAATGCCGTCGGACATATCTGAACTTTCGCAGCCGATCCCGCCATTTTTACAAAAATAATACGTACTTTCGCTCGATGTACGCCCTGGCGTATGATATGCGGTACGGCAGGAGTCAAGAAGCCTGCATGCAGCGACGGGAGCGAGACGTTGTCGCTCTGTCGACAGAGCTTCATAGTTTTGTATGTAAGCTGTGAGTAGGCGTACACCAAGCGTATAATGACTAATCCACGTCTATGAAGCTACGCCTCCGTAGACAGTGACACTAGCAGCTGCGCGGGTCGATCGAAGATTAAGGTACGTTTGCCGCGGTCGGTTCGTGGATGGGTAACCATCTATTACATATCGAGACGCCTCCTTGTCTTGGAAAGTACGTTAAGCCATTGTTCCTTGTTGTCTTTCGTAGATCTTTAACTGTCGTTAAACTGTCAGAAGCCCAAAAGTCTGACAACTAGTCTTACCAAGGGGTATCGTGTTATCCCCTCTTAACTCTCTATTGTAGAGGTCAGATACATACACATACATACACAACATACATTACAACATACATGCATACATACATAAACACACACACACACATATACATACACACACACACACACACACACACACACACACACACACACACATGCATACATACACAACACACATACAACATACAACAACGTACATTTAGAACTAGGTATTTATTTTATTTCCTATTTTTTGTTTATTTTTAGTTTTCGTATGATGGACTGGTTTTGACGTCATCACGTCAACGCCGGCTATCGCTGAAAACCAGCGTTGGGGCTCTGTCCTGCATAGGGTCGTAGCATTATGCTGAGCGATGCCGTTTTGCGTGGATGTGATGCATATTTTCCCCCAACTCGTTTCTTTTTTTGTATTTGTGTGTTTTTTTCTTTGCGTCATGTTTACTGCAAATAAACGTATTTTCTTTCTTTTTTTTTTTAGTTAGGCAGTCGCTTTATGTAAAATACTGGTATTCAGCTGCATCCGGTTAGACTGGAGGCTGACCACAACTTAGTTGGGAAAAGGCGGGTAGATTGATGAGTACTCTGACATTGTGGTCTTTTGTAACATGGACAGAGCTCTTGTAATAAATAATAATTGTAACCTGCAATGAATGTTTAATAACAAGTCTTCTTGTCTAGTAGTGACACGAATTAGGTACCTTTCTAAGAATATGTCTGTCTGTCATGGTAGAAATATTTGCCAGTCCGTAAAATGGCAGCGGAGCTGACATCTTGGTATATTTTAAAAAGAAATTCCCCGGAGTTTGGAAGTTGGCGGTGTGATTCCTCCATGCCTCGGAAAGCACGTTAAGCCGTAGGTCCTGCGCCTGATCTCTCTCCGGTCCTGTCGAATTGCCATTCCATTAGACGATAAAAGTGAGGGAAGAGAGAGTGCACCTGTGTCTGCACATATACTTGTGCACTATAATATCTCCTGCGCCGAAGGCTAGTTTCAATTGAGATTGGTCGCCATAGCCGAAGTACGGTCCAGAGGACTATAAATATACATTTTAAATAAAATTATGGAAAAAAAATCTTGTAAACAAAAGTGTGTATAATAACAGGTTAAGCCGTACGACCCGTCTTCCCGCCTCGTCGTAGCAGGTATGACCTAAACTTATACCTAATGGTTATGTATCCAGAGTGACTATCCACCATAACCATGACCATGACTATGGCGTATGCAAGACTGTCTGTGTCTTAGATTCTCAACGTTGGCAATAACGCCCCTTGTGGGCGTTTGAGACTCTCAGGGGGGCAGTAGCAGACCCAGAGAAAATTAGAGGGCGTTGAGATGGAATCTTACGACTATATATTATTACACGTTTAAATATAATCGTGGCAATATGGTGGTGGTGTTTCAGATTTGCGACAGTAGATTTGCGTAAGTAAAAAAAAATGGAGGGCTCTAGAAAAATACTCAAAGAGGGCGGAGGGCAAAACAAGTTTGAGAACTTGTAGTCTATATGATATAGTTATTATTACATAACATAATATCACGCCTGCAACCCCCAAAGAGTTAGGCAGAGGTGCCTATTCGGTCTAGCGGTCGCAAGCGCATGATGCGATGAGCATGAGGTCCTGGGTCCGATTCCCAGGTCGGGCTAAGTGTTATTGGGTTTTCCATCAGGAATTTCGCGGTAGCAGCCTGGAGTCTCGATTTGTGTCCGGTTGATGTCAATAGGCTAAAGACATAAACATAACACGATCTGTGTCCAAATAAACTTTATTCTTTCTTTATTTCTATATAACTGGCTAAATGAGGATGTACTATAGGTATAATTTTTCAGCCAAATTAATCCAACCAATATAGAGTAAAGACCCAAGTAATACATAAAATTATTTCCGACAACAATGTTTAAAACAGCAATACGTTAAAATGTCTCGGGGCTGATATTTTATTATACTTTCAACTTAATCCATGGTTATATATGTCGTAAAAACACCATAAAATAGGTACCAGTGTAATCGCGGAGTGTATTCTAACACAATTACGATTACCTTGAGAAAATGAGCAAAAGGTTTTACTGCGGCTTAAGGGCTTATGGCGCAAATGTGGAGCCTATAATGCTACTTTCTTGTTGATCAGGAAATGTGGGATCGTGTGTTGATTCAGTTAACTACATGATAAATAACAGATGAATCTGATTATATTGCGAGAATAATATGAAGGTCGGAGGCGTTTGCGTGAAGGGTAAAGAAAACAACCATGTATTTGCCTCTTCACAGTTATATCAGCCAAATATAATAGTCCTCCAGGCTGTATTTCGGCCATGACGGCCAATCTCAACAGAGACTTGCTTTCGGCGCGGGAGATATCCTAGGGCACAAATGTGTGCGCAGACACAGATGCACTCTCTCTTACCTCAATCTCATTGTCCGATGGGACGTCACGCAATCCGACACGAACGTAGAGAGATCAGGCGTAGAACCGACGGTTTACGTGCTTTCCGAGGTATGGGGTAATCACACAGCCAAAATATACTACACTGCTGAACGGAACAATTCTCCTCTTTGTTATGATCGCGAAAATAGGTCGTGGTTGAGCAAAATGAAAGCGTTAGTGGACTGTATAAAAAGTATAATATGAAAAGATGAAATTACAATGGTAAAGATTGGTTTAATCAAGAAAATATGGAGGTTAAAAACGCGCAAGTGCAGCCGTGCGTGGACGCGAGCAACTGCTGACTAGTGTGGTGCAGGCACTGACGCTCGACAGCCAACCAGCTGACTCCTCGCACCCCTCGTCCACTGCCACCAGCGCGCGGCGATGTAGAGAGGAGCGGTCTCAACATACTCCCCCTGATCTTTGAGTCTTCAACAGTAGCCGGCAGTGGGCAGATGATGTTAAAGGCGCGCCGGATGACAACCTTTCTTTTGAGGATGTCGGCGACCCTCGCGACGCCATCTCTGCCTGGGAGAACATGTGTGATACGACCTAGAAGCCACATAAGAAGAGGTAAGGTTTTGTCATTTATGACAGCCAATGTTCCTTCCTTGAGCCCGCCAGACGACCGGCATCATTTTGTTCTCTCCTATAGCCACAGAACATATTCATGGGAGAAGCGAGTCTAAAAGTGTTGCTTCAAATATTCGATACGGCGAAATCGTTGTAAGCTGTTGACGTTGGCGTTCTGGATCAGTAGATGGGGCAGTATTATTAGAGAATGACCAATAAGGAAGTGTGCTGGTGTTAAAGGAGCAAGGTCAGAAGGGTCGTTGGACAGATTCAAAATAGCCTCGACTTGAATTAAACAAGTAGCAAAGGTTAGGTTTGTTAAACCGAAAATGCGTCGCAAATGATGCTTGGTGGATTTAACTGCAGACTCCCATAGGCCTCCAAAGTGCGGAGTACATGAAGGTATGAATGAATAGTCTATGCCAGGGTCGATGTTGTTTAACTTTATGTTTAGCGAAAGTAGCCTAGCCAATTCATTGGAAGCACCGAAGTCGGAAAAGATGTTACTCGGATTTCTCCTTCGAGCAATAAAGCGGTTTAGTGCAGCTAAAAAAGCTTCTTTTGTAAGGGCCGCCACAAGCTCGAGGTGGTTGGCTTTCGTAGCTAAACACACAAACTCACAAATGAAGCATTCGATGAGCCTACATCTTCTACCTTTCCGGTCAGCTATGTATTGTATTGGATCGAGCAAGTACCTACGTAAATTGATAGTTAATTGTTTTGTTTAGTAAGTACCCACGCAAATTTTATATTCTGTGCTGAAGTAATGGTTACGCATAGTGTTCAAGTTAAATGGAGCAAGAGAGACTGGTACATTCCTAAGCAATATTAGAGTTGAGCAAAGTACCTATCAATTTTAAATCTAATGTAATTTTAAATAATATATGACGTGTCTGTTATAGGAATGTGGTATTCAAACTTTGACATGTTAATAATAAAGTTTTAATTACATAGTTATTTTGAATTTGATAGTTATAACGTAATAAATAATGATGTTCTCTGATCTGTTTTTGTTTTTGTAGTTACCATAGAATAGATCGTAGTAAAAAAACGGTCTTTGATTTTATTTCTATATAACTACCCTGCTTTGCTAAGTATTTTATATAAAATGCCATTTTTTTCCATTACGCTGTATTCTATGTACAAACACAGATCAAGGATGAAACAAAAATGTCTGAAAAATATGTACAAAGAATGAAAAATACTGATTTAATAAAAAAAAAATTATAAAGTGTAAAAATCCCACAACAAATTAATTTAGCGTTGCGCAGCTTCTTTTAGCGTTGTTTTGACATATTTGATCAAAAACAAGGTAAATGCTCCTGCTGGTTGGATTCTGAATGTAAATAACATAAGAAAATTAACGTTTGAATAAACAACAACAAAAAACGTTATACTTATAATTAATGAACCTCTCTACTTGTCACGTTATGGAGACCATCGGGCATTGATATGAGTAATTCATCAACTCGTCCTACATGCCTACGGCCTATTTAGGACGACATGCAGAAAATCAAAATAAATAATATTTTCATTCTGCAACTCGTAACTATCAAAATGAGAAAAGGTACAATCAATAGCAAAAGTGTTAGTGTGAAATAATAATAAAAGAAAGAATTTGTTATAAAATATTTAAACATCACAAAATTGTCACATATTAAAAGAAAATATTAAACCATCACAAATTTGACACCATTAACACACGAGGTAATAATGAACATTCATACATGTAGGCCTAAATGGAGCCTCTCAACAGGATGGCCTCATGAATTTGGACAAGGCGAAAACCATGTACAATTCGCACGTCTTGCCGAGTCCAACCCACATCGAAGGCTCGTTTCTCGAAGTTGTGAAGGAGTATGTCTGCCTAGGGCAAGTCATCCAGATCGGTAGACACAACTTTGAAAAAGAAGCCGACAGAAGGATCCGGTTGGTTCGGGCAGCAATTGGAAAACTTCGTCAAGTCTTCTCATCACCAATCCCACAAAGTTAGAAGACTAAGGTCTTCGATCAGTGCGTTCTGCCCGTTATAACATACGGTGCCGAAACGTGGCCACTGACAGTCAGGCTGGTTTACATATTTAAGGTCGTTCAGCGCGGTATGGAGCGGGCTATGCTCGGTGTTTCTTTGAAGGATAAAATCAGAAACGAAGTTATCCGGAAAAAACCGGATTTACCGTCATAGCTTGCAGAGTAAGCCTTTTGAAGTGGCAGAGGGCTGGCCATGTTTGCCGGAGGACCGATGGCCGGTGGAGCAGACGAGTCCTGGAGTGGTGAGCGCGTATCTGCAAGCGTAGTGTGGGACGACCCCCAGCTAGACGGACCGACGACCTCAAAAAGGTGGCTGTGTCAGACTGGATGGGAAAGGCGGAGGACAGGGTGTTGTGGCGCAGCATGGAAGCGGCCGATGCCCAGCAGTGGACTGCGATAGGCTGAATTGATTGATTGAAGCAATCGTCAAAAAGATAATAATCAACAATTTTAAAAGATTTAACAATTATATTACGACTGAAATATCTTGTCTTACTAACTGTACAAAACGTTGATAAAGTTTAAAGTTCGACACAAAAAGAAACGTGTGACGAGTTGCAGAATGAAAATATTATTTAATTTGATTTTCTGCAAGTCGTCCTAAATGGGCCGTAGGCATGTAGGACGAGTTGATATATTATTCGAGATTATAGAATCGTTAGAAATCAGCCTTCATTTAACAATGTTATAATCCATCTTGTTGTTGTTTTATTTTTAGAGCTATGTAATGAATAATTACCTATACTTAAATAGCTAAGCGAGCTGATGTATTATAATTGAAATTATTAATTTTAGAAAAGCGGCGGATCTGCTCTGTCAAAATTATAATGTGACACCGATAAGCTGTTTATTTATCCATGATCCTCAGATATATTTTTTAAGTAAATATATCGTCATAACGCGGCGCAGGAATCTCTATTTTTGGTGTGTTTTCTGAGCACTTTGATTTTTTTTCTGTGCGCTAGCCTCAATCTCTTTTTATAATTTTATTTTTCTAGTGAAATTTTCGAACTAAAGAGATTTTAGTTATTTTTCAGACCTCAGCCTTCAACAATCTTCAAATAGAAAAAAATACAAGCCGCTTACTTGTTTGTGTTTCTGGTTTCAGACTTAAACTAATTAGTGCAACTGACTTGTTCATTAACAGGACGGTACAAGTGTGTCGAATATAAGTAACCGAAAGAACTACTACTAGGTACTCATTTCGTTAAATACGTATTATATTAATTAAACCATTAGCTATAACTTTGATCAACTCGAACGGGACATTGGCTTAACTATATGTGTATATTTATGTATGCTGCTATAATGGCAGGTGGTCGAAAAGGAGTACTACGGATAAAAAAATAAAGAGATGTATTATTATGTTTGTTTGCAGCAAGAATTGCATGAGCAATTCAATTGTAATATGACCAACAAAGCCATACAAATGTGCATAAAAATACATAACATTTTTTTTTTTGTTTCTGATAATAACAAATTAAACTCAAGTCAAGAAGAAAAAGAAACCGAGTCCTTAAATGTAACATTTCAAACAAGCCTTGCTGAATACTCAAATACGAGTATAGTAATACAACACTCAATTTACCGTCACTTAACGAATAAATGGACACACAATTACAAGACCAAATATCTTTTTAAACTGGCATAGATTGTACATTTGCTTGTAAGAACAGTTATGTGCCTAGGCAAAAAAAAAAAAAAATAAGCAAAATTTAAGTCGCTAGTGACTTAAATTTTAATAACAATAAACGCACCTATACACAATGTGACGCGACACTGTCGTTGAGAATCTCTCCTCTATCTGAGAATTGGTAAAAGTTCCCTGTGAAATACAAAACTACTATAAAAACTTTCCTAATGACCCACTTATTAAGAACGGACTTAAATCCGATAGATTCATCAGAGCTATGTGTGGTTTACAAAGCACTGATAGCTGTCAACCTCTGTTTAAAAGCCTCAAAATTTTAACCTTGCCATCTCTGTATATATATGAAGTAAATGTATTTGTTAAAACAAACATAACTCTTTATGAAATAGCTTTTAAAAGCCAATATCGGAAACTTCGTGACAAAAATAAGTTAGAGCTTAAAGTACCATATGCAGGTACGGCTTTAATGAGGAAAAGCTTTTTTTGTATGGCCCAAAAAATATTCAATAAGTTACCAAGCTCAATAAAAAGTCTAAATTTAGTAAATTTCAAGCACAAATTGCGTTCTATATTAATACAGAAATGTTACTATTATCTTAATGACTATTTTGATGACAGTTCTTTGACATACTAATAATTTTTGTATATGCGTGACATGACTATTTATGTATGACGACTCTAATACTAAATCTGTGGACAATGTCAATTTTAAATATTTTTCTTATCAGTAACATATGGACATTATTATTATTTAGTATTGACATTGTAGCTTTTCGTTAAATATTGACATTGGTGCCGATTCTCTTGTACACCGAACTAAACTAACTAAACTATCACTAAAATTCCTTACTTTTGGCTATGAGAATCTTAGAGCTATTCTGCAATAAAATATCTCTAAATTTAAAAATCATTTTGACGCAACTATAATTTAATTTGACAATCGCGACTCCACATGGTACCTACTTGTTTGCCCTACCACGTGAATTTTTTTTAGAGCCGGAGGCGCGCATGCGTGGCAGCCTCGGCGTGTTTTATATGGAATTTTTCACTTTTTGTACGGAAAATATAAAAAAAAAAAATACCTACATGTAGAGTTATATGGGTTTAAGGGTATCATAAAGGGGGTCGAAATTTTCATTATTTTTGCGATAGGACACACCGTTTTCGAGATATAAGCAAAATAAAATAAAAAATACAGTACAGTTTTTGCCCCTGAAGTCGAGGTGTTGTGGTGAATCTTAGTTCATGACAACTAATTTTATTCCACACCTTTTTAATCGCGATTAAAAATAGCCAGATTTAGTTAAGACAACCAAAATTTTAGGTTAAAAACGTCAAATTCAGAATAGCAAAATTGCCATTTTCACTAAACTAATTAATCAGTACCATCTTAGTGCTGTCAAACTAAAATATAGTTAAGTTGTGTCACTTTAGTCTATTTCAGAATGAGAAATCGTTTTTTGACAAGACTAAACAAAATTTTTGTGATTTTTAGTCTAGTTTAGAGAATTTTGTGACAAGAGAATCGGCACCATTACCTTACATAACCTATTGCTTTTTATTAAATTACATTTTTATTATTTTAAATTGACATTATCCGAATTATTATAAACTAATTGTCTTAATTGGCAGAAGCCTCCAAAAAATGTATATTTGTACGCCAAATGGCAAAACATAGAGGAACTTTAATATAACAATTGTAACATCTTGCACACTGTGTTAACCTGTGTTTACAAATAAAGACTATTGATTGATTGATTGATTGATTGAAAATTAAAAATACAATAAAATACGATAAAGCTTTAAAAGTCCAACATATGATGGCAAATGAGATAATAACTGCGGATAATCCAAAAGAACCAACGACTTTTCCCACTTTGATCAATTAAAGAAAAATGCGACACGAATTCAGAAGTGCACTTCAATTTGATAAAAATACAATATTGTCTTTGTATGCTATGGCACACTGCATTCCGTACGACACAGTTATCCGGAACATTGGTCTTGTTCCCTTTTTCATTTATTTTAGGAGTAATGAAAAAAACCAATATTACAACTAATTTCTAAAAAACACACATGAATTACTTTCTATTGATGCTACTGACTCCTTATTTCAACCAATTGAGCCACCCGTCTCAAATGTTTTTTTTTAAACATTGAACCCCTTAGCATATATATTTTTGTATGCAATCGTTGCCTACACATTCAATTTTAGTGTATCAATGTGTTACATGGCATTGAAATCCCATACAATAAAGACTTGGCTAAACACGTGGCAAAGCGGCAAAGATTCGACTAAAGAAATTATTTGCTTCTTCTTCTAAGAGCAATAATTAAAGCGTTTTTATAAATCGAATTCAATGATTACATAAAGCAATGCAGTGATGTTCTTGAAGAGAAAACCACAGATACACACTCACTGCTAGGTTCGCATAGACAAATCAAATTTGATTCAAACGCTTCTCAAGCAAAGCTGCTTTGATATAGCGTCTGAAAAAACTATTTTTTCTTCATATTAGTTACTTATACAGCAGCTTCAATGCTATGGGGACGTCAGTAATTAAAGAGGTAGTCACAATCTCTTCATGAGTTCAGGTACGTAGACTTGAATGACTCTCTGTCAAAGCTTATGAAGGTTTAAAACTCAAAATTATGAACTTTGTGGATAACGAAAACGTTGACAAAAAGCACATTGAAATTGACTTAAGAACAGAATTGGAACTCGTAAAGAACGAAAATGACAAAGATGCTCCTATTCCTTTACTGAAGTTTTATAATGAATTAATAGAAATGGAATAATTATACTTGTAGTTACTGGAACCATCACATAAAAAAAACGAATATTACTTACCGGAATAGAACACTACATGAAATGGCTTCTGAAAAAACTACCATTTGAGGGGTTGCGTTATGAACAATTATTTCAAAGGTGACAAATACTATGCTTCAAGCTCAAATCCTTTATGATCAGAGTGTCTAACTTTAAATTCGTCTACACAGCAAATTGCCTAAGCTGTAAATCGCCTGGAGATCAAAATGCCTACCAAGCAATGCTCCTAAAAAGCAATAATATTAAGCAGCAAATTACATGAAACTAATATTTTTGAATTTGAATTTAAATCTAACTTTCGCTCTAAACTGTATTGGCAAATATGATGATTAATATTTTTCATATTTACTTATTGTCAGCCAAAAACTGTAATAAATAAGTAACTATTAGGAAATATCATACTGTTCTAACATTTTTTTTTTTTTTTTTCGCTGAGAAATGCTTTATGCATTCCCGCTCGTGGGGGTACGAGACGGGATATGTGGGACTCCTGTCGGAATGACAGTATACCCACTAAAACTCAGCGGTGTTCCCACATCGCCGTGATGAGAAGGCCATGGGAATCCGGCTCAGCCTTTGCATCCACAACCCTCCCGGCGCGTGCCTGCCTAGCTGGCGGGCCCCGCATTCCCCCCAGCTTGGGGGGCTACGGGAATGGCCGGGAACACCTGGCCATTCCCGTCCGACACTGGTGGAGGCCTGTGCAATACAGGCAAGGGCGCCCCCGCACCCGCTGCCTGCTGGCCTCCACCTGGGAGGAGTCGGAGATGACTATCAAACTGACGTCTTCTTCGACCCCTCCTCCGCCTTCGGAGCGACGCCGCGTGAGGATCGTCCTCCCGCGCGCGCTCAGCCGCCTCCTTCTGGGACATGACGTGTTCGCAGAAGGAGGTGACTGCCGCCCAGGACCTCTCATCCTGCAGCATGGCATTAACCAAGCCGGGAAGTGAGAGGTCCGGTCCGATCACCGCGATGAGACTGCGGCGCGTCTCGGACCACGACGGGCACACCTAGAGGGTGTGCTGCGCCGTGTCCTCCACCGCGCCACAGTCGTGGCACGACGGCGTCTCCTCCCGTCCTATCCGGTGCAGGTACGATCCGAAGCAACCGTGTCCGGACAGCACCTGCACCAGACGGAACGAGAGGAACCCATGCGACCGCTCGAGCCAGTCTCGCAGCACTGGCCCAATCGCGTCGAGGGTTCGGCGGCCAAAGGCTGTGGTGGCGAGCTCCCCCGTCCAATGGAGGACGATGGCATCCCTTGCCTCGCGCCGGACGGCCTTCCGCTCTTCCGGGGCTGGGCGTTCTCCTCCCGCCCTCCGCCCTGCCGTCCATTCATATACTCTGGCGAGCACCCACGCCTCGAGTTCCCAAGGAGGGGTGCCGGCCAGAGCACATGCTGCCGCAAAGCCCACTGTGCGGTAGGCCCGCGCCGCCCGCTGGGCTATGGCCCTTTGGGGCGCCCGCAAGGCGGCGGCGTTCTCCCTCCTTTGGAGGGAGTCCTCCCAGATAGGAGCTCCGTAAAGGGCCATACTCCTCAAGATACCGGCGTAAAGTTGACGGCATCGCGCGCTGGGCCTCCCCAAGTTGGGAAGCAGCCAGGAGAGGGCGCCTGCGGTCTTCAGCAGGCGCGACGACAACCCGCTAAAGTGCGGGCCGAAGCGCCACCTGCTGTCGAGTACAAGGCCCAGATATTTCATCTGGGCCTTTACCTCAATTCTGACGCACTCCACGAAGATGTGGGCATCAGGTGGGGGGCGCCGCCGAGGCCCGTGGAAGAACATGGCCTCGGTCTTGTGCAGCGCCACCGTTAAACCTAGGCGGCGGATCCTCCCCGCGACCAAGGATCCACCCGCCGAGGCCAGATTGGCCGCCTCCCTAAAACTCCCCCCCCGGGCGGTGAGGAGAGTGTCATCCGCATAGCAGATGACACTCGTGCCCCGAAGGAGAGTTCCCCGCAAGAGCCAATCATAGGCGATGTTCCAGAGGACAGGTCCTATGACTGACCCCTGCGGAACGCCGGCTTCGACGGCGTACCGCCGGACTTGGCCAGCCCTATTAACGAGGACGATCGCCCGATCCTCTAGGTAGCTGGCCAGTAGACGACGCATGTATAGGGGCACTCCGTGGAATCGGAGTGCCTCTAGGATGGTGGAGTGGGGAACGGAGTTGAAGGCATTGGCTATATCGAATGACACAGCCAACAATCCGTCCCTCGCCTCCATCGCCCCCTTCACCTGGCCCTTGAGGCGGGCCAGCGCGTCCACCGTGGAGCGCTCAGCCCGAAAGCCGAACTGAGCGTCCGACAAGTCCGGCCCGATACTCCGCAGGTGGCTGTTTAGGCGGCCAGCGATTATCCTCTCGAACATTTTGCCGGCCTCATCGAGCAGAACGATGGGCCGGTATGCCGAGGGGGAGTCCGCCGGGCGGCCCTCCTTGCGAAGAAGGCACAACTGCCCCTCCTTCCACGGTTTCGGGAACCTCCCACACGCAAGACATGCGCTGAAGAGGTCGAAACCTCTCCTCCATTTGAGTGGCAGCGATCGCCACCACTCTTGCCGGAACACCGTCGGGGCCCGGAGCCGTCTTCTTGGGGCGGATGTGGACAATCGCCGCGTGGAGTTCCGACTCCGTGACAGGGGGGGCCTCCTCTTCTTCCTCAGCTGGCGGAGCTATCCCTAGCGGTGCGCCCATCACTGGTGGGGTGAAGTTGTCCCTGCACGGGAACAGGGACTGAACCACCCCATCCAGGAATGAGGGCTCCAGGGTCTCGGCCACTGGGGGACCAAAGGGGCGCAATTTGTTGCGCGCCGCCTTATAAGGTCTCCCGTAGAGGTCGCTGTCGAGACCCTCCAGCATCTCCGCTCTCGCCGAGTCTCTGGCGGCGGCGATGGCCCTATCGAAAACAATTTTTGCCTCCACATACACCTCATAGAGGTGGTCCTCGTTGGCGTGAGCTCGTCGACGCCGCCGCCGGCTTCGCGTGTAGGCCCTTCTTGCCTCCACACACGCTGCTCGTAGCCCCGCCAGCTCCACCGACCACCAGTACACGGCGCGCCTGGGTAGTGGTCGGCGAGACCGAGGCATGCTAGAGTTGCATACCTCGGTCAGAGACCCCCTCAGGCGCCCCGCCACGGTATCCACATCCATACCGGCGGAAGGCGGCGAAAACCAATCCTGGATGAACGCCGCCTCCCCTGCTGCCTCCCTGTCCAGGCGGGTGAGAGCCCACCGCGGGAACGGCGATTGCCCCGAGAGGGGCCGCGTCTCTCCGGGGCCACCGGTGGAGATATCGAACCGTACGTAGCGGTGGTCCGACATAGTCTCCACCAGGTCCACCCGCCAGTTCAACACGCGCGCGGCCAACGCAGGGGTGGCGAAAGTGACGTCCACTATTGAGCCACCCTGCCGCCGCACGCATGTCTGGACGCTTCCTCTATTCAAGAGGGAGAGTCCAGAGGAGGCTGCCCACATCTCCACTGCCCGCCCGCGAGCGTCGGTGGCCGGGCTACCCCAGTTCACCGACTTGGCATTCAGGTCTCCCAGTACGGAGACCTGACGCGGTGCCGCCCTGCCGACCACGGCGGCCAGGACTCCGAGATAGTTCTCGAAGTCCTGAAGAGGGCGGTTTGGGGAGAAATAGACTCCCACAAGGGCTAATTCTCCCCACGCGGCAGCCACGTATCCCGGTCCCTTCTCTAATAGCGAGAGGGGAGGGGAGTCTGTGGAAGACCGCGCCGCTAGTGCCACCGAGCCGTCCTCGTCACCCAGCCAGCTGCCGGGGATTGAGTAGGGCTCGGCGACCACCGCTACGTTCACCAACCATTCGGCCATGACCTGCACCACCAGGTCCTGGGCTGCCCTGCAGTGGTTGGCGTTCGCCTGGAGGATGTGGTAGTTCGAAACCATTATTCCAACATCCCACATCCCTCCTCTGCTACCGCCGCTGGAGCTACAGCGGCGACGACGGCGGTGTTGGTGGTAGCAGCAGGGCGAACCTGCGCCGGCACTATGCCCTTCCTCGCGGGCGGCTTGCAGCTCCTGCCCGTCATCCTGTGGTCCGCGGGGCGGCCACTGGCGGCACACGCCGCGCAGCGTAGCGTGGCAGCGCGGCAAGCGGCACTCTTGTGTCCCTCCTGCCCGCACCGGAAGCAAGACTCTCTCCAGTCGGACTTGGAGGGACACGTGGCTCGGGTGTGGCCGAACGCGAAGCACTTGAAGCAGCGCATAGGCTGGTCTTCAAGTGGCCGGACCACAGCCGAGCTGAGCCCCACAAGCAGCCGTCCTTTGGTCGCAGTAAGGACGGCCCCGGCCGCAGCGACTGGGCACTCGACGCGGATGGTGCCCATGCCGCGGCGCCCGAGCCTGATAGCTCCACCCTTCACTGCGCCAGCGTCGCAGCCTTCGGCCGTCGCAACGGCCGCCACCACGTCCTCTTTGGTGACCGAATCGTCCAGATCGGCCACCTCCAAGGCTGCGGTCTTTACAGGCCTGACGAATGTTGCCGCATACGCGATGACCTCCTGCAGCATTCCCGCGAAGAGGTCCGCGTTTGCGCCGCGCTGCTCCCCCGAAAACTCGAAAATTCGCGCAAAGCCCCGGCCAGGGTACGGCGGCACGTGATGTTGCCGATCCCCAGCCGGGAGGGATCCGCGTTGGTACGAGCCCGTCTTAGGACGGACTCGTACGTCTCGCCCCTCTCCACGGCCTCCGGGGTGATGGTCACCACGACCGCCGCGGTTTTGGGAGGAAACAGCTTCTTCCCGCCGGCTAGACCCTTTTTCGCTGCTGGGGCAATTGCACTGGGGTTGGGGGTGGACCTTTGCCCTTTTCCACCCCTGACCACTCTCGTCCACGGCTGGTTGGACGGGGTGGTGGAGGGAAGAAGGGCGTCCTCTTCCTGCGAGTTCCGGGGGGCTGCTGCTGGAGTGGCAGACGACCCGGACGCTCCCTCCGCGCTCGTGGTGGGCGTTTGAGGGGGCGTGCTCCTCTTGCCCTTGCCCTTGCCCTTGGGGGGCTTCTGGGCCCGGGGCTGCTCGCCCGATACCGGGCCTCCCAGAGGCGCAGGTTCCGGCTCCGTCGGCGGTGGACTCTTATCCGCCGCTAGCGGCGGGCGGAGCTGCTTCTCGGGCAAGAGTCGGTCCTCAATACCCGCGAAGCAGCCTCTGATGAAGGCCCTCTCCTCCATGACAACCCCGCGGATTATTGCCTCGAGGCTGGCTGGGGAAGAGGGGTCCTCTATCCCCGTACCTGGGGCAGATTGGGCAGGCCGGGCCGTGACCTCAGCCAGCTTCTGGTGTAGCTGGCTGACCTCCGCTTGCAGGCGATCCACCTTCGCCTGCAGCTGCCGCGTCTCGTCTGTGGCCGTCCGCTTCACCAGCTCCAATCCGATGCCGTGCATGCTGGCGGCCCGGCATTTGAGAGCCTTCTGGAAGGTCCCCTTCAAATTGGAGGACTTTGAGGCGACCTCCAGGACCTCCTCCTTGTCCTCCTCTGCCATGCGCTCCAATTCTGCCAGGGAGTGGTCAGCATATAGCACGTTAGACGCACCATAGCCAGACCTCGACCTGGCGGCTTGCGCCTGCCGCTCCTTTGCGGCGACCCTCTCCTCCAGGTCTTCCTGGAGTTGCACCCGTTTCGCCAGATTTAGCTGGCGCTCGGCGTCCACCAAGCCCACATCGTGAGTAAAAGCCGAAGCAGAAGTCAAAGCCTTTTTAGACTTCAACTTCTTCTTCGACCTACTTGCCACCGACTCCGAGGAACCCCCAGACCCGAGCCTTAGATCGGCCCTCTTCCGCTTGGGGCGGTCGTTTTCGGCCGCCGACGTGTCCATATTGGACTCGTCGGCGTCCGACAACTCGTCCGGTCTGCTGAAAAAGCTGGCCGCAGACGGTGCGCGGTCAGCTTCCGACGCCAAAGCGCCGCCGGCGTGGCCCTGAGAAGGGCCGTTGGGTTGGCCCTTAGAAGGGCCGTTGAGTTGGCCCTGAGAAGGGCCGTTGGGTTGGCCCTGAGAAGGGCCGTTGAGTTGACCCTGAGAACGGCCGTTGGGTTGGCCCTGAGAAGGGCCTTTGGTTTGGCCCTGAGAAGGGCCGTTTGAATCACCCTCGGAGGAGCGATTCGAGTTAAAACACAGACGCCCGGAGGCGTCACGGCTCGGCTTCTTTGGCATATTCACAGACGACCGCGTTTTTGTCTGCGAGTCACAGCGCACTTTAGCCGCCGGTCTGCCACTCCGTTACGGTGGTCAGACACGGCGTTGCCCGGGGGAAACTACGTGGAAGTATGCGCTGTGGGGGATCCCCCATACTATTCTAACCTAACCTAACCCAAATCTAATCAGTTTTTGCAAAAAATATACAAAACAAACTAGACGTTTCTAAATGGGTACTATTTCAACGCAAATCAAAAAAAAAATACCTTTTGTATCCAAAAATAATCCAAAGTCGAATTAACATTAAATGCTGCATCGTCATATTGCAAGGCAGGCATTTTGCTTCATGATCAGAATAAGGTTTAGTTCAAATACTGTATAGACATATTGCAAAGTAGGCATTGTGCTTCCTAGTCAATAAAAGGTTTTCGCAACTTGGCATACACGTTTTGATGTTTAGTCAGCATGATCATAGAATGTTTTTAGTACAGCACCATGGCTTTGTCAATGGAGCGTTAAAACTAAATTCTAGTCATATTTTGACCAAATTTTATTCAACCAAACGAGCTCAACAAACCCCAAAAAACAAATCCATCGAAAATAAAAACCTAAATAGAGAATCCTCTAAAGAGAAAAAATAATATTTTGAGGCGCAGTCCGGTTTTCAAAATAATTCTGTTGCAATTTAAAATTGGAGCGGGCTAGCATTATCCACACCCAGAAGTTTAAAATCCAAACCGATGTATATTTTACAAAACGGCAACGAGGCAATTTCAAAACTGAATGAAAATCCTATTATGATCACTAACACATTTGCTTTTGATCCTGTTACACAAACGTTTGCCATAGCTTACAAATACAGGCAAAACTTTAAAGTGATAGTGGACTGAATGGGAACAACGCTGAAATATAAAAAAAAAACCTACGGGGTCGGGGAACCCCCATCAGGAAAAAAGTTCCTTACGCTTTTTCTTCAACTCCGAATGTAATTCGATATACAGATTTAGATTGTATGATGATTTTTTTTTATATTTTCACAGCCACCTTGGATTTTCATTTTGACCTGACTGTCAGCTTCAGCACCCTCAAAAATTATGAAAACTATAAAATTCCCTCTCTGTCTTTTTGTATTATACATAATAAAAAGTCGCATGGAGGGGGCATAACACGTTTTAGATACATGACCGTTTCTAAGAATTTCAAAAAAATTACTCCTACCGCAATCTCCGTTAAAGAACTTTGCTCCAAAAACAGCTGTTTCAAACTTAAGCATCAATTTTTGTGTTATAAGTTGATTTTGGAGCGACCAGTTTGTAATTAAATGTTCCTAAATAAATCTTGGTATCAATGGAATTTGAGCTATGACCATAGGTAGGTAGTCTTTCCCGACAATCGCTTACGACCTTACTCTTCGCTGCAGTAGTAAAGTGGTGATGATCAGAGTTATAGGAAATTCGAATGTGTAAACTCGGGGACCTTCTGAACACACCTGTGGAGATGAGGTACCTACACTTGAAAATCACAGGCAAACTCTCTGCAAAAGAAGTTTGAATTCCACTAACTTAAAAATATTCTTCAGAGTCAAACCGAAGTAGGGAACTAGGGACATTCTTATAAATTGAGAGCAAAACTTTTAGTTTCAGATCAACTTGAACTTCATCGTTTGATTCTTCTAAGGCCCATCGTTCACGACTCTACTCAAAATAAAGTCATAATAATTCCCATTTTGCACTCCTAAAAATAATATTGAACACACTAATATAATGATTGCACCTCTTTTTGTGAACCTCAAATAGTTCCTATCTCGGGGTCCAGAAAATACTAAAAAGCCAAGTAACAGAAAGGCAACTTGGATATAGCGATTGGTCATAGTTCAAACCCTTTTTTTTTAACTGACCTAACCCATTTGGTCGGGAGGCCCATTTTTTTTTCTTTTTTTTTGGGTGGGAAATCATCAAATGACCTCTCCTGCTCTGAGCGGAGCGGAAGGGCGTGTCAGACTCTTACTGACTAAAACCCACCCATGTTCCTTCAGTTGCCTGTGCGCCAGGGCCACGGTAACTCTTTCGAACAATCCGCGACCCCGGCAGGCATCGGCCCTATCGGACCCCGTCAATGATGCTGACATCTCTTTGAAGCGCGCGTGGAACACGACGCGCCGTCGACCCGTGCCTGATCCTTACCGGACAGCGAGCTGGGTCGGGAGGCCCTAGCTTTGCTACTGCGACCAAACATTAAAAAAGCCAAGGGTGTCAAAAAGAGGCTCAATTATTTAAAAGTGTGCATCATTAGATGCGCAAAAAGTTTTTAGAGGTTCATTAACTTAAATAAAAAACTTTTTTACAAAAAATTAAATCGACGAAAATAGAAACTGAAAAGCAAAAAATAAATCTTTCAGTCTAACTAAGCTCTTAAATTAATGTAAATTACAAATTTTGAGTCGGCGCCAAACAATCAGCGCAGATCGATTAATGACGATCAATCATGCTGCCATAAGTTTTCATGGCGCCTTGTATGTTTGGCGCCGACTCAAAATTTGTAATTTACATTAATTTAAGAGCTTAGTTAGACTGAAAGATATTTTTTTTGCTTTTCAGTTTCTTTTTTCGTCGGTTTAATTTTTTGTAAAAAAGTTTTTTATTTTCCGCTTTTCAGTTTCCGTTTCAAATAAATGAACTTATTTATTTATTTAGGACTACCAACAATGGCTTACACTACAGATGTCTTTAAAAAAAACATGAAATTAAAACTTAGTACAATGGATTAATTAGGTACTGTAAGGTAAACACCACATTACCCAAATTAAATTATGTTAATTGACAACTTGGGTACATGACAACTTTTCAAGCAATCTTAATACCGGGGAAAAATATGCTAGATTCAAAAGTCATCATAAAGGTTTCTTAACAAATCAGACAAACAGTCAAGAATTTTAGATTTCAGCTTAGGGAATCAAAGTGTAAATCGATTAGATCGCTATTACATAGTAAAACCTTGCAAAACCTAGCATATAGACAGTTATATGCTATACCGATTTTCTCTGTGGAGGACAAAGAGTAGTAACAGGTCTACGCGGAGTTCATGACGGACGGAGCACGCAAGATATTGAGTGCGAGCAGTGGAGGCTAGTCGATAATTCCTTTATGAAATTTACATACAAACATTGCGTCGTTTAAACATCTTCGTTCTTCTAAAGTGTTGAAGAAATTCAAGCTATTTTTTTTTATAAGAAGATGTCTTTTTAGCTATGCCAACAGAAACAGCTAGATGCCAATCAAAGCGTTTTTGAACGTGTTCTAGACGCAAACTATTCGTAGCACAGTGCGGCCGCCACATCATATTACAGTATTCTGCTACATATCAACTACAAAGTGTAAAGTATACTGTCGTATGACAAAAACCCAGCATCTTGGACGCTTTTTTGGGGCTTGTATTTAAACGCCTACCAGAAAAGTGCCTATTTTACTACCAACAAATTCGAAATATCTGCCAGAATGGATAAATGCTTACCAAATTGTGTTTCATAAAGTATTGTAGAAATTAACCTATTTTCCTTTTTATTCTATGCCATAAAGATTTATAAACGTCTTTTAATTTCTTACTACCTGCCCAGATAGCTCGACGGAGCCCCGCTTAGCGTGGCTCCTATTTCTGTAACCAACCGAACCTCGGGGTGCCCCTGATGTCGACCGTCTATGGTTAGATTTGGTGAGCATTTATTCATTTTGGTAGGCAATAAGAATATAAATACAATTATTCTAATGAGTGTATAATTATTTTGGAACTTAAGGCGTTGTTCTTTAGGAACCTCGGTATAGAGAGGGTTTATTTTATTTGAAGTTAACATATTTTAGTTTGGTATTTAGTCTTAGAGTGATATTTTCTAGAACTGTTTGTGGTACGTAATTGTAATAAGGGGTGTTCATATCTTGTATGAGTTTATATTTGAGTGCTAGTTTTTGATGGATGACTTTTGCTACCTGATTGTGTCTATGTGTATAGTCTATTTTAATATTATTATTATTATCTCTTCACATTTCTCGGGACCCTGGGATCCCGGACCTTTGGAAGGCATACAAGGGGCCGAAGCCAACTCGCAGAGGCCCGTTAGACGTTTTTAATGAAATGAAGCACCAACCGACGATTATCCCTGTTCGGACTATATAAGTGCACCCAAGGACAACCCCCGGTTGGTGTAGAACTATTGTAAGATATGGAAACAAATATATAGGACTATGGATTTGGGTAGCTTATGTGGACTAGTTAACTAGGACTATGGAAAGACTATGGCCCCTGCCTGACCAATGTTTTATATAAAATACACAGATAAAATGGCAGGGGGTGACTTGCACACTCAATAATGGGCCCCCGAAAATGGTCGCTAGCACATAGTGTCGAAGTGACAAAGGGGCAACATGTCCTGAGGTGCTTATGAGGAGTGGAGAGGTATCCCACGGCTATCAGGACAATCCCGGAAGTACGGTCAAGATCCCTACCAGCATCTTACTGGAATACTTCCTTCCTCCGAGCACGTTTGCTCTTGCGAATCTCCACTCTAGCCGGCCAATAAAGGCAAGAAAGAGGCGGGAGCACTGTCCCTCTTCATTGTTCACTCCAGCCGGCCAATAAAGGCAAGCCAGAGGTGAGGAACAAGACTTCTCCCGGGAGATAGGGTCCGTGGGGTCGCTACTGCCCAACAGCTCGCCACATGCTGCCCTGCGGGTATTATTATTATTATTACTTTGCCTTTAATTATAAGATTATTTGTTCCTGTATATTTAACGTAGTAACACTTCATTGAGTTCAAATACATTTTTTTTTATTTTTGCACCATTCATCATCATCATCATCAGCCTATATTCGTCCACTACTGGACGTAAACCTCTCCTAGTGAACGCCATTGAGCCCGATCCTTGGCTCTCGTCATCCAGTCTCTGCCAGCCGCATTTTGCAAGTCGTCAGTCCACCTGGCCGGCGGGCGCCCCACACTACGTTTGCCTAAACGCGTTCTCCACTCTTGAACTTCAACGAGAGATGTGACCAGCCCATTGCAGCTTCAGCTTGCTTAGTCTTTGGGCTATGTCGATTACCTTGGTTCTCTGGTGGATAACGTCGTTTTTGATTTTATCCTTCAGAGAGACTCCAAGCATAGCTCTCTCCATAGCTCACTGAGTGACTTTAAACTTATGGACCAGCCTCACCGTGAGTGTCGACGTTTCTACTACGTAAGTCGTAACAAGTTGGACACACGCGTTGAAGACTGTCGTCTTTGGGCACTGCGGTATAGACGAGGAGAAGACCTAATGAAGTTTACCAAATGCTGCCCATCCCAGCTGAATCCTACTATCGGCTTCCCTCTCAAAATTGAGATGGGCCTATAGTTTTTATGTTGTCATTGTTTTCCGATTTATGTATAGTCACCATCTTTGCCACTTTCCATTTATAGGGAATATGCCAAAAGTTAAGGATTTGCTGTTTATAGCTATAATAAATATTACCTTTATTAATTTATAAGCTTTTGAATGTTTTGAGTATGCTCTCACTGCTAATATTTAGAACTTCCCTCGACTGCCTTCCGTACCCAACATCACATCCTCTATGACAGTCATACTCCAGCTAGGCTTAAAAATCTCATCAAGATGAATGAAATAAGCCCAAACACGATCTAACTGCTGTAAGCTGTCGAGGAGCCCTCTCGACTGTCATCCGTCTCCATCATCAGATGATCTTCAGGACTCTTTTTTGTTGAAGCATCATTAGAACTACGTATCTGTGCCAAGTTTCAACAGAATCGGTTCACAAGGGAACATTCTGTAGGTGAAAAATCATTTAACCCATAATTTTTTTTTTTTTTTTTTTTTTTTGTACCCTTAGGGGTGGATTACGTTCCTCCAGGCGAACATCAACCACTGCGTCGCCGCTCAGGATCTGTTGCTCCAGAGCATGGCGCAGTGGTCGATTAATATCGCCGTGGTCGCTGAGCCGTACTTTGTCCCGCCCAGGGATGACTGGGTGGAGGACCTGAGCGGCTCAGTGACCCTAATTTCGTCGGCCGCCGCCGGTACCCCGTCGCTCGAGGCAGTTAAGAGGGGACGGGGTTGCGTGGCAGCACGGTTCGGGGAGATTGTTGTCGTAGGGGTGTACTTCTCCCCGAACCGAACTCTCGCCGAGTTCCACAACTCCCTTGCGGAGTTGAGAGTCGTCGTCGTCGGGTACCATTCCCTCCCCGTGCTCGTGCTCGGGGACTTCAATGCCAAGAACACGGCTTGGGGTTCCCGGTATACTGACGCGCGGGGTAGGATGGTGGAGGACTGGGCTCTGGAGACAGGCCTAGTCGTCCTAAACCGGGGTTCTGTCCCCACGTGTGTGCGGATGCGGGGTGAGTCAGTGGTGGACATTTCGTTCGCCAGCCCCGCTCTGTCGCCGCGTGTCATTGACTGGCGCGTCATGGAGGGGGTGGAGACGTATTCCGACCACCGGTACATCCGGTTTGACGTCTCCGCCCAGACCTCGAGCGCGCTGGTCCGACAGGCCCCGAGTGGTCCACGGTGGGCGCTGAAGCGGCTGGACCGGGAGCTCCTCCTGGAAGCCTCGATCGTGCAGGCCTGGGTGTCATCACCGGACAGGCCTGCTGATATTAACGACGAGGCGGAGTGGTTCCGGGAGGCCATGTCCGAAGTATGTGACGTGGCAATGCCCCGGGTCCAGCCTGGACGCGCCTCGCGCCAGGTGTACTGGTGGTCGCCGGAGCTAACGTCTCTGCGCGAGGCGTGCGTTGCTGCGCGACGCCTGTACACCAGGCACCGCAGGCTCCGTGTCCGTCCTCCGGATACGGAAGCCATTCAGGCGGAGCTGTACGAGGGTTACAGAGCGGCGAAGACCGCCCTCCGAGCGGAGATACTGCGGGCCAGGGGACTGGCCCGTGAGGAGTCGCTGGGGACTCTGAACAGGGACCCTTGGGGACGCCCATACAAAATGGTGCGGGAGAAACTCCGCCCATGGGCTCCCCCACTAACGCAGAGTCTCCGGCCTCAGCTCGTGGAGGGCGTGGTGAGCGCTCTGTTCCCTTCGCGAGGGGAGCACACTCCCCCGCCCATGGCTCCGCCTCCTGCGGTGCCCACTGTGGACCACATAACCGACGACGACGACGATTCTCCTGAGGTGACCGAGGTAGAGTTGAGAGTGGCGGTACGTAGGCTGAGTGCCAAAAATACCGCCCCAGGACCCGACGGCCTACCTGGAAAAGCCTGGGTCCTGGCCTTGGAGGCTCTCGGGCCTCGACTTCGAGGGCTCCTAAGCGCATGCTTGGAAGGGGGCCAGTTCCCACTTCGTTGGAAGACGGGGAAACTGGTCCTCATTAAGAAGACGGGGCGCCCTGCGGACTCTCCGTCCGCTTACCGGCCCATTGTGCTGCTCGACGAGGTGGGCAAGCTCTTTGAAAGAGTCATTGCAGACCGCCTCGTCGGGCGGCTAGTGCGGGTGGGGCCGGATTTGGCGGAGAGCCAGTTTGGTTTCCGCAGGGGGCGCTCTACGGTGGACGCCATCATGCGCGTGCGAGCCCTCACGACGGGGGATGCTGTGGCCCGGGGTGGGGTCGTCTTGGCGGTGTCTCTAGACATCGCCAATGCCTTCAATACCCTGCCCTGGAGTTGCATCAGGGAGGCACTCCGGTATCACCGGATGCCGACCTACCTCTGTCGCATAGTCGAGGCCTATCTGACGGATAGGGCCGTCATCTACCCCGGTCACCAGGGAGAATGGAACCGGCGAGAGATGTCGTGCGGTGTCCCACAGGGATCAGTCTTGGGACCGTATCTGTGGGACATCGGGTACGACTGGGTGCTGCGCGCCGACCTCCCTAGCGGCGTCAGCGTCGTTTGTTACGCTGACGACACGCTAGTCCTGGCACAGGGGAGGTCGCACCAGGCGGCGGCCGAATTAATGACACGCGGGGTTGCGACAGTCATTGAGAGGATCCGGCAATTGGGACTCGAGGTGGCCCTGCACAAGTCCGAGGCCATGTGTTTTCATGGTCCTCGGAACGCGCCACTCTCGGGTTCCCAAATAATGGCGGGAGGGGTTCACATCGGCGTCGAGTCGACGATGAAGTACCTGGGACTCGTCCTCGACAGCCGGTGGAACTTCGTCGAGCATTTCCGACGTTTGGCTCCCAGACTGGACCGGGCTGGGGCTGCCTTGAAGCGGCTCCTGCCCAATCTAGGGGGTCCAAACGCCTCCTGCCGGAGGCTCTACGCGGGGGTCGTGCGGTCCATGGCCCTTTACGGGGCACCGGTGTGGGCGCGTTCATTGAGGCTCCGACCAGCACGCCGTTTGAACGCGTCCCAAAGGGTCATGGCCATCCGGCTGGTCCGGGGATACCGCACGGTCTCCTGCGAGGCGGCGAGCCTCCTTGCCGGATTGCCGCCATGGGATTTGGAGGCAAAAGTCCTCGCGCACATTTGGGAGTCGCGCGAGGAGGCGAAACGCCGGGGCGTTACTCCGCTGCCGCGAGAAATCGCGGCACAGCGGACAGAGCTCCGGCGGGATCTCATGGCGGCATGGAGAGTACGACTGTCGCAACCCAGCGCTGGGCACGCCACAATTGCGGCGGTAAGTCCCCTCTTTGAGGAGTGGCTTGAGAGGCGCCACGGCGTCCTCACCTTCCGCCTGACGCAGGTCCTCACCGGACATGGCTGTTTCGGGAGGTTCCTGTTTCGGATAAGGCGGGAGGAAACGCCCGGGTGTTGGCATTGTGGGGATCGACCGGAGGACACGGTGGAGCATACGGTGGAGGTCTGCCCGGCTTGGGCGGAGCACCGCCGTGTCCTCGTGGCGGCGATCGGCGGCGGCGATCTCTCGCGTCCGGCCCTGGTTCGGGCCATAGTACGGAGCGAGAGAGAATGGGAAGCAGTCACCTCCTTCTGCGAAGCAGTAATGCTCGCGAAGGAGGAGGCGGAGCGCGTGAGGGAGAGGCAATCATTGCGCCCTCACGCCCCTAGTCGCCGCAGGAGGAGACACCCTGGGCGTCGGGAGTCCATAGCCGACTCCCGGCCACCGTAGGCGCGGGCCTGCGGACGGCGAGCAATGGGCAGCTCGCCGTCCGGTAAGGACCAGGCCCGGGTCGACGGCGCGTTGTGTTCCACGCGCGCCTCAAAGAGTTGTCAGCATAATTGACGGGGTCCGATAGGGCCGATGCCTGCCGGGGTCGCGGATTGTTCGAAAGAGTTACCGTGGCCCTGGCGCACAGGCAACTGAAGGAACACGGGTGGGTTTTAGTCAGTAAGAGTCTGACACGCCCTTCCGCTCCGCCCAGAGCGGGAGAGGTCATTTGATGATTTCCCATCCAAAAAAAAAAAAAAAAAAAAAAAAAAAAAAGGGGTGGATTACGTTTTTCAATTTTAAATAGGACCAACTTTGGGGTATACTCTTTCCATTAAAAAAGAATCATCAAAATCGGACTACTCGGTAAAAAGTTATGCGTGGCCATACAAAAAAAAAAACAAAAAAAAATATATATACGGGTCGACTTGAGAACCTCCACCTTTTTTTTTCGTCGGTTAAAAAATTGAGCCATCACGGGACGCCTGGCAGATGTGAAACATTCCATCGTGCATGCGTCGGCACGACAACAATCGGTTTTACCCATCACAAAGATGTGATGTGTTTCATCACATCAAAAAGTGTCCTCAGTTAAATATTTCCCCTTACTAACGTATTAGTAACTAGTTTGTGATTGATTGCGTCGTGTACGGACCGCCATTGAAATACTAGTGCTGTGACATTCTGGCTACTCATTGTTGGTTTGAGTTTGTTACTGCAGGTTATTTTGGAGTGGCATCGTAGACGACGGTCCTAAGAGGACTCTTATCCAAAGGCATGAATATCGTAAAAAATAATTAAATTCGAAGGTGGGATCTATAAAACAGGTGATGCACGTAAAGTAGCGATTTCTCGTAAACGTCGGCAAATTATCCGACCGTCGGCATACATTATATTGAGAGGGGAAATAAAAATCTGTGTGGGTTTATCCCTATACCCTTTTGCAATAGACGTATTGAATGATCCAGGGATTTATTTTCGTATTGTGTGATTTTTAAGAAACCAAGACGAAGATATTATCTAAATCAAAAACACCTTTTTACTTTAATCCATCTACGACAATCATTTGTTTGAAATTTAATCGGTCTTTAAATTAGATGTTAAGGGAGATGCTAAGGTAGCCCGCGAAATTCAAATTTACTAACGTTTTTTGCAATTTACAGGTCAGTGTCAGGTTGTATGTTGATTAAAATATGATTCGCCGCCGTAACAAATATGGCTTTACAGAATTATAATCATTAGAATCAGCAATACAACAAGTTAGAATTGGCGTCAAATGTCATGATTTCATGAAATAGTCGTCCAATGGGGTTATATGAACATAAAGAGATGTATTGATGATTTTTGTGATTATAATTCTATAAATACATATTTGTTACAGCCGCGAATCATATTTAGATCAATATACAACCTGATGCGACCTGCAATTTGCAAAAAAAAAAATGAAAATTTTTATTTCGCGGGCTACCCTGGCGCTTCCCCCTTAATACAAAATATTTTTATTTTACTAAAACAATAAATTCGTTGACAGTGCGAGTGACATTGAACTGTTAATTTCATGTTACATTACTTATTCATCATTTCTCATAATCGCCTTTATCCTTTTATCACATATCACTCACTACAATACTCGTACGTACATAAGCTGAGTATTTGATCCAATTATATATAATAGAATAACATAATGCAGCGGAAGATTAGCCACTCCTTGAGTATGAATGAGACAAGCTATAGAATATGAAACGCACGGCCAACAGCTGATGTTTCTAATGTTTGTGTATGTGAGATTCGTGTTAATAAATACGATAACGACATAAATACCTTGCATAGGACAATATCTAATCTAACCAGCCAGTATGGTTCCACTGCCGGGTAAAAGCCTCTATCTCCCTTTTCTTCACAATTCTGTCTTTTGTTAGTGCCGGCCAGTCCTTTCATTACGAGTCAAGCTCGTGTCATCATCTTCGCTTTGGCCTGCTGCGATGCCGTCGTGCGTTTAATGGGACCCAGTCCGTGATAGTTTTTAGCCCACTTTTCATCTGACCTGCGGCAGGACAAGTCCAGCTCCAAGTTTATTTTATGACGCACTGTTACATTGATGTTTTGTACGTCTCGTCTTGTTTAGACTCCAAGCACCCTTGATTAATATCGCCTTTATCTATGCAGGATTTCGGTAATGGAATCCTTGCAGGAATTATCTGGTGGTTATAAGCAGGAACTAGCACAATATTACGGTAAACTGTAAAGCTTCTTGCCTAGTGTAGATCAAAAGGAACTTACAAAATTAATCTATGTAGACCTTCGTGTACTATAGTGATATTCTAGCTTAGAGTGATGTTGTCACTGAGTACACCAAGTCTCACTAAGAAAGATGATGATTTAATTCGTATTTGAATAGTTTTAATTAGGTTAGGTTATTATAATATTTGAATTGTAAATACTATTGTAATTTAATAAAATTCATTTACACATTATAAACCTATAAATATCGTATCTTGTAAAAGGAGCCTTTGGAAAAAAAATTGAGGTAGAGTTAAAACATCGAGTCTGGTTTAGTTCAGTTCAAAAATCGAATAATATTTTTTTAGTTTTAATTAATTTCTACAGCTACGACACCCTTTTTAAGTATTTTTCGCTATTTCTTACAACACGGGTTCGGATTTGCCAATCCTCGCACACTTAGAAAATGCACCCAGTATGTGAATACAGGCTAGGCTACCCACTTTAACAAGTAATTTACTTGTGGAACCACCCACACACAGTCTCGGTATTATACAAGATAATGTCCTTAAATCCCTAAGTCCTTGTTCTTGTCCTTTGTCTTAATGAGTTAATCCTCTTCTTAGTCAACTTTTCCATGAAAACACATAACACAGAAATTAAAGTAAGTACTTTTATTGTTTTATACATATGTACTCTGTGTTATATTTAAGTTTGTAAACTGCTCCGCATAACGTCGGGTTTGGGTTCCTACTTAACTTCACAGCATTTTACGTTAACACTTTAACTTGTCATCGAAACCACCAAATTAATTGCGATAGTCTTCCACACCTCTGCGTTCCCGTCAGCATTTCAGTTCCAAGCAATCAATTAGTGAGGCTTAATATTATCATTACCAACCACGCGATACCAACCCTTAAAGCCACAGGAATAAGAGATAAATAATGATTTATTAAATAGAACACAGAAAGGGTGACAGCAACAAAACTGGCAACTTCCAAATTGTTGTGGAAAAGTTTAATTTATGCGTTGAGTTGGATATAAAATTATTTGGGACATACTGGTGCGAAAGATCAACATTAAAAACTATGGAAGCCAATACTTTGTTGGGCGAGGCCATTAATTTATTCTTTGTTTGTGTTTTGAAGGTACCTATGTTGATCAAACTAGTTGGGGATTATTTTATTGTTTGTTTTTGCTGTTTCCTCTGTGGCGATGTCGGTTTGGTTGAAGGAATATTTTCGCGTGCGCGCAACTACTTATTTTACTATTATTTTCTTCGTTTTCAACCATTTCTCTGATAGTTCACACCGCATTTTTAATTTGTTCATTTTAATTACTACTGCTTATTCTTTTTTATTTGATTAACATTTATTGAGGTATAATTCAAATTCAAATTCAAATTCTTTATTTCAGACATGTGTCCATAGTGTTATATTCCATAGTGTATGAACAAAATAGCTTAATAACTAGTGTTAGTAATAAGGAGACAATACTTTAAATATCAATTAGTGTGGACTCTTACCCAGTGCGGCAGCAGAGGAGAGTCCCACCGATCTGAGAATACGCTCAGGAGACTGTTGGTGGTGGCGCGTAGCCTGCCGACTAAGGAGGCGGTCCTTTTTTAACCGACTTCACAAAAAGGAGGAGGTTCTCAATTCGTCTGTATGTTTTTTTTTTTTTTTTTATGTGTGTTAGCTCATAACTTTTTTCTGGGTGAACCGATTTGGATGATTCTTTTTTTATTTGATAGGTGGTGCTTTACATGTGGTCCCATTTAAATTTGATCAGGGTCTGACCAGTAGTTTTTGAGTTATCATTAATACTGCATATTTTTCCACGTAGTTTATATGGATGATGTGTTAATAATTTCCTGTCATTGTTATTTACACACCAAGAAGTGGTATACGAATTTGCGTGGGGTAGGTACCGCAACTGAAAAGTGAAAAATAAAAACTTTTTTACAAAAAAAACAACCGACTTCCAAAAAAAACACTAAAAGACGTGAAAAATAACTTTAATTTCGGAAGTCGGTGGCCAAAATCGAAAATATAACACCAAAGACACCGACTTCCGAAATTGAAGTTATTTTTCACGTCTTTTAGTGTTTTTTTTGGAAGTCGGTTGTTTTTTTTTTCTTAATTCTCTAATATTATGTCAATATTACACGAAAAATGAAAACAAAGTCTTTAACTTGCACAGTTATTTAGGAATCAGCAAAAACTCTTTAAAAACAATCTTGGTTCTGCAGTCGCAATCACTATTTGATTAAAATTATTTAACCGTGAAAATAAAAATATTTTTCCTACCAGCATATTCTTTGATCATAATATTAAAGGCAATTGCTAGAAAATTAGGGTTTTGCCTTACAAAACTACCTATGGTCTGATCCTAACTTGACTCGAAAGCATATTTTATCTGCATAAAATAAAGTTACCTAACACCTAAATCTATTCTGCATAAACTTCATACCGTGAGCAAATTCAAAATGGTAGTAAACTGCAATGAATAGCAGTTCCTGAATAAAATAGTGCCGGAGAAAACGTTAAAAGTCACAAATTTGATTCATTTACATATAAAATTTTAAAAGAATTATATTTCACATTCATACGCTACTTTACCCCAGTAGTTCATATTTTAAATTATAGAGAGCAACCATTGTAGTAGTTGCTGGGTACGAAAACTCATTGTATATATAGTCATTTAATTAAATTTAAGCTTCTTTAAGTTTGAAATAGTCATTTATGTTAATAAATAGAAATAGTCCTCCAGACCGAATTTCGGCCATGGCGACCAATCTCAGCGGAGATTAGCCTTCGGTGCGGGAGATATGGTGCACAAATGTGTGCGCAGACACAGGTGTACTCTCTTCCCTCACTCTCACAGCTCGATGGGACCGCTATCCGCCTTTACCTGTATGATAATAGTGTCATACGGTTTAAGAAAACATAGTAAGGAAACCTGAACTTAAACATTCATAGATCGGAAATCGCTAGGCGATAGAGTATCACGTATTCGCCTCCTCAGTATGAGAGGTTGCTTTTGTCCTAAAATATGGACTATAATGGCGGATATTATTATTTGTATATAGTGTAAGATCACGTCTGTAATCAAAGTCAAATCATTTATTTCAAATAGGCACTTAAAAGTCACTCTTAATCGCCAATATTTACAAAAAAAAAAATGATTCTAATTGCCCCTTCCCAAAAGTAGTTTCGCATGGAGAAGAATGGGCAAGAAACCCCACCGTTACTCTTTTAAAATGTTTTACAATATTTATTGTACATTAATTATATAATTATAAGAAGATGCATCCAGAATAAAAATAATTACTACACCACAATAGGTAAAAATAACTAAATATAAAGCAATGACAGGTAAATTAATTACAAATATTGTAAAAGTAGACGATTTACCAAAAATTTTAACAAGTTATAATTTAGTGTGTGAGTTAAAGTAATTACAGAATTTAAAATCAATGTCATAAAGTTATAAACTATACAATTAAATTAGCAACCAGTTTGATTTTGTCTAGAATCTAGATTGTCCTATGGAGCAGGACCAGCGAGTTTCCAAGCATTCTTGTCTACGATATAATTCTCTAATTTGTAATATGCTTGTTTACAATGTGTACTTGTAATATGAGTTTTAAATTTTCATTCAATATTTATCGAGGTATTATTGTTGTAACATTTAACACAGTACCCCTTAAAAGATGTATGTACTTTAGATAATGGCCGAAGGGTTCGGCAGAGGTGTACCTAATAGTACTCCCACATTTTGCCAGTTACGCTTTAAGTCTCATGTAATAGGGGGCGAGCCTATTGACATCACCCGGGCACAAATACAGACTCCAGGCTGCTACTAAGAAAATCCTGATGGAGAACCCAAAAACACTTTGCCTGGCCTGGGAATCGAACCCAGGACCTCATGCTTAGCAGTTGCGCCTGCGGCCACTAGACCAACGAGGATTATTTATTTACTCAATAATATATAGAAGTGGTAAAACCCTGATACAATTTCAGGCCATCTAAATTCCACCACAGTTAACCACTTGAGCTCGAAAAATACCCAGTTTTACAAAGGCCGAATAAAAACAAAAACTTCATAAGTATTTTCGTCACGGACTCGGATGACTTCATTGTTGTCGCATGTGAGGGCTAACAATCCGTCACGTTTTACGAATTTAAAACGCGATCCGATACTAAATTGTGCTTCAGCTGCCTGTCAACTTTGGATATTTACTGAAATTGGTGCTTGGTCAAACTCAACTCAACTCAAAGCTTTTATTTCAAATAAACCAATTACAGGCACTTTTGAATTGTCAAGGGGTCGGTCGGTCAGAAAGATGAAGCTAGTTGCCCATTCCAAAGCGTAGTAGGTTCCCTATAGAGAAAAACGGGCAAGGTCACATTGGAAATGGACGAGTTAGCTGAAAGCGTTGGCTTTCCGCAACCACAGGTGTACTCTCATGAGGAAGATTTAAAGCAGAAGAAATGTTACTTCTAATCCATACAGGAATAGGTTTTTTTCTCCTTCATAGTCGGGTAATTACAAAATATGTTTGTGTCAAAAACATTTACGGTGGAGGAAAACATCAGAAATCTGTTCTTCGAACAGATCTGACTGACATCACCAATACGCAATGAGGCGAGGCGTTTAACCCGTAGGTACTAACTGAAATGAAGGACTATTGCTATATGAATTAAAAATCAAATTTAGAAAATCAGAAGATACTGGGTGACAGGGACATTGACGTGCAAACTGAAACCATGAATTCAGCTCATGATTATCGACCACCTAGTGTAGATAGTTTTCGTTGGTTATCACAATAAAAAATCAGCTGTTTCATAGAAAAGTGCCTACGGTGTGAAAATGTATGGCTGGGTGAATTATTTTTTAAATAACTGACGAAAGACTTCAACGCACGGGGTACAGATTCATGTACCTACTGAATTCATGGTAACAGGTTGTGGGTCGATGATAAATGATAAATGATTTTATTTCTGTAAATAGACAAACACAAACACTTTTACACGTCAATCATATTTTAAAACTAGATGAGGTCGGCGTTTCCTATCTGACTACTCTGAGAAGAAAGGCCGAAACAAACTCAGAGGTCACAGTCTCTTTTAAAGTCCAGACATAATCTTGGTCAGATCATGTGAAGACCCTGTAGATTTGTCTGAAATGGTCTTTTGAGGAAAAACCACACAGATTGAGTGGACCTGTCCAGTCAGTGCACGCATTTGTCAGTAATCGTGCAGCTCAACTCAGAACTTAAGGAGCTCAACGATTGAACGAACGATGTCCCTAACACCCTGTATATTTTTATGTTAATATGAAGTACCTATTGGTAATTAAGCTGCCCAATTTAATCCTGCATCTTTGTGATTTCGAAGACGTTCTCTCAAGTCGTTGCAAAAAAAATCTTCATTTAGCTAAAATGAGCTAAAACAAGGATTTAATGAATTGTGATCTACTACCAGCATATTTTTACGTTAGCAACACTGAACTTAAAAGCAGTGTGTATCATTAGTCATGCCAGAGAAACAATTACATTTAATAAACTCTGCGAAAGTTACACAACGTCAAATAACACCATTTATTATGGAAACCATTGTTCTGATAATGGTTTAAAATATTACTTAGGCGTTGTTCCTATGTTTTTTACTATTTTGTGAGAGTTTTCGATATTAATCGGTCTATAATTTGCAACATTGCGAAAAAAATTATAGTATTTCAGTAAGCAGTTTAATTTAAACACAAGATTAATAGTTTGTTTTATTACCTCCGGATAAGCAGGCAAATTCATACAGTTCTATTCCATTTCTAATTTTTCTGGTAGATAGTGGTTATCTGGATATTGTGGAATCCCTTTAATGGGAGTTATGTTAAAAATATGCCAACAATTCAGTACCTAGGTTTTGTTGGAGTTCCAATTAAATAAATAAATAAAAATAAAAATACTTTAATTCGGACCTTGATCCATATAATGTTAGTAATACACAGTACTTATGCTATGTTAGTTGTAATGCAACTCAAATTCTTAATTGAAATACCTGTTGCACTCACTTGACGTAGCATGTACATGCACTCAATGCGCCATAATGGTGCAACACGGCTTATCACTGATGACCGTCAGAAAAAAAAAAAGAAAGGAGAATTGAGAAGTATATAGTCCTCCAGACTGTATTTCGGCTATTGCGGATAATTTCAACGGAGACAAACCTTCAGCGTGGGAGATATTATAGTGCACAAGTATGTGCACAGTCACAGGTGCACTCTCTCTTCCCTCACTCTCATAGTCCGATGGGACGGCCAACCGACACGACCGGAGAGAGATCAGGCGCAGGATCAACGTCTTAACGTGCTTTCCGAGGCACAGAGGTATCACACCGCCAACTTCCAAACTCCGGCCTGTTACTAAGAAATTCCTAATGGGAAAACCCAATAACACTTTGCCAGGCCTGGGAATCGAACTCAGGACCCCACGCTTAGCAGTCGCGCTTACAAAATATACGTACTATGTGAATTAATGATTTTGCTTTCGCAGTATTCACTAGAACTAGGTACTTTTCTTGCACAAATAGCTTGCCAACGAACCAAAATAACAAGTAGGTATACCAATTGAATGAAACCCGCGAAGATCTCACCGCGTCTTAGCACTCTCTAAGGTACATCTTAGCAGTACTGATTGAAGACTGGATAATCCTATAGAAGCTTGGAAATGAACGGAAGTGGTGAGACATTCAGGGTACAAACAGCTGCAAATGCTTTTAATAATGACCAACAAGTCAATGAACTTTCCGGAAAATGGTTTTCAGTGTTTAAAAGTTTCGTTGAATCAAACTCTGAAAAAATCCAAAAGTAATAAAAAAAAACTGCAGTCTTCTACCCAGTGAAAACATACGAGTACATATGACGGAGAAGGGTTGTCTCTCTCGATATTATCAGCCATATTTTAACTACTGTGGGCGTACTATGGGTAATGTTGGTAATTGCGCAATAGAAAAACCGTTTGCAGTTCAAATCAAATCATAATTTACGAACAAATTAATCACACACTGGAGGTACACGACACAACTATAGGGAACGCGTGACAGTTACTAAGGTGGAGGTGCTGATCTCCTCGAAGGCAGAATGGTAAGTGTCCACTCGTCCCATCAGCGCTCCTCTATCAGCCAAGCTCTGTCATAGCACGAAGTTAGCCGAATATGCACGGCATCGCGACGGTGCTGCCGCCTCCCGGAACTCGTGCTGCACTTCGTTTAGTGTCCATACTAATGTAGGACCGTCTCCGACACATATATATCAGGTACTACGAGTACCTTCTGCCCGCGAGTTTTTCCGCGTGAAATTTCTTGTTCCCCTGACCAACCCCTTCGCATCGCATCGCATCACCTGCCCGCGCTATCACTTCGTTTTTTCTTAGCGTTCTTTTTGACCTTTTTTCTTTTTGCTTGGCTCCTAAAGGCCATAGCGTGATGTAAAATAGCTTATAGCCTTCCTCAAGAATTGGGCTATTAAATACAATAATATTTTTTCAAATCCGATCGGTAGAGTCAGACATTATCCCCTACAAACAAACAAACAAATTTTACCTCTTTATAATATTATTAGTATAGAATTCATACCACCATATAAGAACTGATTATCGGTACCAAAAGTTTTGACCACAAACAATCTAAGGAATTGCACCACTTCCATTAGACCTTTATCTGAAAACCAACACTCATACATCATCATTTACTCTTAGCATTTTCACAGTTATGTTGGGATTGGCTTCCAGTCCAACCGGATGTACCTGAATGCCAGTATTTTACATGAAACGAAGACCTGTCTGACTTCCACAACCCAGTTAATTTATCAACCCATTATAACACGATAGACTATACGCCTTTATTTGTAACATTCATCGGAAGTCTATGAAGTTTCTTGCCCGTTCTTCTCTATAGGAACCTACTACGCTTTGAAATCGGCAACTGGCTTCATCTTTCTGACTGACTGACCCATTGACAAGTCAAAAAAGCCTGTAATTGGTTTAAATACTTTAAATAAAATATCCAGCGAAAAAATAAACCTCAAAAACTTATAACCGACATCCTAAACAACAGTTAAAGCCTTCCCAGGAAACGAGTCCATAATAATTCAGTTCTAACTTGTACAAATTACTCCACCTGTTCAAGTTGTCGGACCAAGTCCAAGTTTTGCAATTACGCAGTCTAACTGGTACAGCATTAATGGACCTGGCTGCGGGAGATGTGGGAAGGGTTAGTTAAAACAGCTGAACAATCGGTGCTAAGTTAAATTGCGGGGAATAAAATACAAGGAGTTTGTTGTGGATTTTGTGTTGTCCTGGAAAGAAAGGGTTAAGCAATTTTCATACCTTAGCTATAATGCTTATGTCTTCTTCTCACAACTATTCAAAATGACGTGACAACATAACAGTGTATACTTATAACGGTACATAATTTAAAACGAATGTATAATTATTTACCCTCCCCTTTTTATATATTTGTACATATTATTATTTTAAGACTTTAAAGAAGAAGCTTTTAAAGTATATAAATAACATATAAGATTTTCTAAACTGAATTTATTATTATTATAAGTTCGGATATAATGTCGCAAACAGGCTAACGACAGATCTGTGATAAAAAACTGCCCAGTGATAGCAACAATATCCTTGTTCTAATTATAATTGTAGTTAAAAATTCACGTTTGACATTCAGCAGGCCTCATGAAAGGGATGCACATATAGACATGAACAAAATCAAGCAAAAACTTATTTTCGTTCATGTCTTTAGATGAAATACGTGCTTTAACGTAACCAAAAGAGCATGATCTTTCAGCCAATGAAGCGCTTCAAAACTTCTGTCAATTTCGCTTGAAACAGCAGAATCTAGAAAATAATAAGGGCAGCGCATCGATCACCTAGCAACGGAAAGCGGCCTTAATTACTAAAGTTTACATGGCGAGAACCTGACACGCGTCTGAAGTAATTTGTTCGAAAGTTATAGACGTGTAAAATTCCTGTTGAAGCTATTTTTAAAGCGTTATTATGAGAGGATGAAGTCTTAATTGAAGTAAAGCTTATATCTCCTTGTAAACGATGTTACGACGAATGTAGGAAATAAATTAAGGGTTTTTGGGCTTAATCAATCAACTCAGCCTATCACTGTCCACTGCTGGGCATAGGCCTTTCCCAGGCTGCGCCCCAACATCCCCCTGTCCTCCGCCTTCCGCATCCAGTCTGTCCAAGCCACCTTTTTAAGTAGGTTGGCCCTCACTCCAGGACTTGTCAGCTCCACCGGTAATCGGTCCTACGACAAACAAAGCCAGCCCACTGACACTTTAGCTTGCTCACCCTCCAAGCTGCTTATTTTGGCTAAATAAAAACGAATACAGTCACACTTTGAGGCTTCTTTGAGGGAAGCAGGTTAACTTTCGGTCTCTGTTGACTTAATTTGTAAACCTTTCAGTCGTTACTGGTAGTTAGAAGCTGTTCACAACCGATAGATATAAGACTTTGCAGGGCCAAAAACCCTATGTGAATAGGAACCCATCCCCAACATTATTAAAAAAAGCGGCCAATTGCAAGTCGGACTCGCACACGAAGCATTCCGTACCACCGTTCAATATTTAACCCTACGTATTTTTTATTATTTATTGTTATAGCGGCCGTAGTAGTACGCACGACTACATATCAAGCTATATATTTCCAGTATAAGCTGACTTCTCATTGTACGAAAAGCCTATACAATGCGAGATCAGATAAAACTGGAAATGTATAGCTTGATATGTAGCCGTGTGTACACACTGTGTGAAAATTTCAAGTGTTCACCTACTACGGTTCAAAAGATACAACCCTGTGACGGACGGACGGACAGCGGAGTCTTAGTAATAGAGTCCCGTTGGCACTCTTTGTGTACAGAACCTTAAAAATTTCAAGGCAGATGATAAAGAACGGGCACAATATTGTAATAAAATTCATCAGCTCTGATTTAAAAACTTTCATCAAAACGTGCAATAAATTACGGTGACTCAACAGTTTTCAATCTTCAATAAAAATCTATCGGGCTTTCCAAACACCACGCATAAAGCTTTAAAAGCATTAAGAGGGCGCACACGGGTCCAGTAGCGCCACTCCTTTAAAAAAGTATTATCTCGTGACTGTGAAGGAATTTTGAAAAAAAATACGATCTAAAAGCATGTGGCCGCTTTTGTTTAGATCGAATTTTGTTGCTTCGTGTCTCAATATGAAAGTTTATAAAAGGTATTAGAAAATCTTGACACATTTACCGAGGTCGCTTATTGAGCCGTTTTTCAAAATTCCTTCTCAGTCACGAGATAATATTTTTTTAAAGGAGTGGCGCTAGTGGACCCGTGTATGCGCGCTTAAGATATTTTTCAATTTATTTTGATTACTGAATAAACTAAAAGTATGTAGGTAATAGGTATGTGTTCAATTTAATCCTGTTTCTATATTTAAAAAAAACTACTCTGCAATGCCCACGCACTATTTGACACGCGTGATTGCGCGTACCAATGACGTAGTTATGAGATAAAAATACTTGTGAGTTTTTTTTCATAAAAAGTTATCTAGCGAAAGTAATGTGGGTGTGTTTTTAGTAGGATATTCTTCGAAAATACTTACTGCTGTTGTTTCGCTGTATGTTTTTAATAATGTTGATTTTTAATTTACGATTACGTGTCAACGGATTTTGTTGTGGGGGAATGCCGCCGAGACTATTCGAATCACCGAAATAATCTAGATTAAAAAAAAACGACGTAGAAAACACCGACCTCATCTATTTAAATACCTATCTAATTAAATACATATTTGACGTTTAAAAGTTAAAACCAATTTATAGAAATAAATCTATACTAATATTATAGAGAGTTAAATTCGTTGGTTTGTTTGTTTGTATGTGGGAAGTAATCTCTGGAACTACCGGTCGGATTTAAAAAAATCGTTTTGCGTTTGATAGCCCAATTCTTGAGAAAGGCTATAGGTTATTTAACATCACGCGAGGACTCTTAAGAGCCAAGCAAAAAAAAAGTCAAAAAGAACGATAAGCAAAAGCGACATAATTGCGACAGGGTGGATCGGGGGAATAAGAAATTTCACGTGGACAACGTCGCGGGCAGAATATCATATTATATAATATCATTTATCAAATATATAAAATAGTTTCTCGCTATTAATATGTTTATTTCATCCTTTTGTCATTTAGTCCAGTCAAAGGATATCTGTAATAGTTAGTGTCTGCTTCAGAGACATTTTGAGTCCCATTTTAGTTAAATCAAACCCGAAATACTTGTGATAATACTTGAAATATTGTGAAATTGTGAACATGAAAAAACTTGAACAGAACAGAGCGACCGAAAATATAAAAGTAGTTTTGTCTCTGTGTACAGAAGTGTCAAATGGTCATTGAATACCAGTACTAAAAATGTCACGGTCAATGTTGCCAACAATTTTGTGGCCGACATTTTAATGATGAGCCGCGACTGGCGGCGGGTGTTGCAATAATGAAGAGTGATGCTTGCGCTGCGCCAGTTAGCTTTTAGCAGGGCCGGGGTTTCAGCGGTTTTATCAAAGGGTGCAAGATGAAGGTGATTAAATCCTCCTTAAATAAAATAGAATGAAAAAAAAAAAAACATGGATTTTGAAAGAAATTCCTAATCCATTGCTTCATATGTTTAAAAAATTCGTGTGCTCGATAACTCAAATAACGCAATGAATTCTGTCGAATTGTCAAAATGTAAGGGGTTGCAATGTGTGTTACGCAATTACCCCGCTGGACCTGAACCATACCTAAATATTAAATTATCAAATACTTTTCACTACGAATATCTTGGTATATTTTTAATATTTTTGACCTCATTATCGTTTAGGTACTAGATTTTGCCAGCGACTTCGCCCGCGTTGATTTTGGAATAATCCCACGGGAACGTAGGTACTACCGGTACTAAAAGATAGCTCATGTGGTAATCCAGGTTATAAACTACTAGCTTTTGCTAGCGGCTTCGCCCGCTTGGATGTCGGAAATCATCCTACGAGAATGTACTATCGGGATAGAAAGTATATTATGTGTTTATCTAGGTTATTATCTATCTGTGTGCCTAATTTCATCTAAATCTATTTAACCGTTTTTTCGTGATTGAGTAAACAAACATTCAAATATCTAAACATCAAAACTTTCACATTTATAATATTAGTAGGATCTGTGTGCCAAATTTAATCCAAATCCGTACAGCCGTTTTTGCATGATTGAGTAGCAAACATCCAACCACCACACAACAACCACACACGCACAAACACAACACACACACACACTCACACACAACAACACACACACACACCACAACCCACACACTCAACAACACACACACACACAACAACAAACATACAACACAAACAATTTTCACATTTATAATATTAGTAAAAAAGTAGAAAGTAGGATGATACATTCATAGGAATACGAGCATTTTTTTAAAATATACAATGTCTATAGATATAGCTACCACAGGAATTGATGGCTTAGATAGTAGCAACAATGACATAGTTTTATATAAGTGACGATAAATTTTAATTCCATTAATATCCCGCGTTCAAACTACCTTCAGGCAATTTATGTATTTATCTACCGTACCTCTAAATAGGCCATACTGCCTTTATTCCCAAAAGTCTAATTCCGATATTTAGTCCTAAACAATTAAACATGTTATTTATCTATCTACTGAAAATACGTATGTTATTTTGAAAACATTTAATACTGTATCAGCATTGTAATTAATGTTGTTATATGTTTCATTACCCACCTATGTACAGTCACGAGCATAAATATGTATATACTACGCGGCTGGCCGTGTTTCGGGTGGGTATACGTTATTTTTTGTTTTTGTTTTTTTACTGCAATTAAACGTATTTTCTTTAAATTCGTGCGAATCGACGAATAAGCCCTCCAATCACACGTTATTTTACTCTGACTACGGCTACTTGCATTTACTCGTAGTTGCTGCCAGCTACCCTGCAAATATTGTCGCTTCAGTCCGCTTCACATACTCTAAAAGTGGTCCTATTATTGCCTAATTTTATTGTTCTCTCCTAAAAGGCAAAATGAAGAAAAATCTTATTCTTTTTTGTCTAAGGTAGGACCCTTAGACAAACATTTCTAAATTGAACCCATAAATAAATAAATAAATTCAACAGCCTCATTTCGGTCAAGTATGTTTTCTAATTTTCAAAATGAAACCCACCTAAACCCTTGTAGACGTCGCTCACCTGTCAAATAGTTAACAAATTGGATTCTGTGAGAGCAATGGTTGCCAGTTCGATTCCCGACGGGCGAACTTCCCGAACGCGTATTGAGTTAACTGAAGCTGGGCCATCTATTGTACGGAAACCTAATCTGGACGTTTGAGTATATTTCTAGGTTACTTTATACCTATATAACTAAGTATTTATTTTGTTAGCGTTTAAACTAGTGGCTCTATGAGCTGTAGACCTTGCGAGTTTCTCTTTTCATAGCTTAAAACTGAATAAATATTCACCGCGAACGTTAACTCCGAAAGCGCGCGCAAAGAGCGCGAAATGGCTGAAATATGTTTATTTTTACCTTTTCAACCCCATTTTTTTCATCTCCGCAATTTTGAATAATTTTGAAAAACTGGATCGCCAAAAAAATCTATGTAATTTTCGAACCTGCTCACAAAATTTCACGAGAATCGGTTGAGAAATGCGACTTGTAGAGGAGAGCAACCATCCGCCGGACATCCGGGCATAGGAAAGTATTTTTGCCCAAGTTGAAACGGAGATGCTTCACTCGCGCTTAGCGTTTGCTTGCTCAATAACTTCCACGAGTGGCGATACTTGAATTTGCGTCCAATGTAAAGGGTTTAACAATATTTTCAACATGAGCGGCATGAGCTGTTGCCATAACGTTATTGTAGGTATAACATAACATAAAATCTCGCCTGTTGTCCGCCGAGGGTTAAGCAATATTTTGTCAGTTATGTTTAACTCTCATATAATAGGGGGCGAGTAGTGCTTGGGACCAGGGCCTAGACAAAGTAACATTCGACTAGCGATGACGCTAGTAGAAAAGCCAAAAAAAATATGGGGTTGACATAAGCTACCCAAATGTCACGTGATCATAGGTCAACGAATAGAAATTTGCTAGACAATGTTAACATCATTCGATTCTATAAAACGAATCGACAGCGTCGAACGCTTACTTCCATGTAGATGCGTAGCCCAGTGGCACTTTTTGACAAGCGTTATCGCTAGTTTACGATTCGTATGATGGAAACATTAGCGATTGTAGAAATAGAATCGCTCCGAAGCGAATGCCATTTGTCTCGGCCTTCAGTAGATCAACAAGGCGGTCATAATTAGATTTTGGCATTAAGAGGGACGAAGATGCGTTTTGCATAGATTATATCTATCTAAGACGTGCCCTAACACAACATTGCATTTTGATATTTTGGGCCAGTCGACGATATTTGAGAAAACATAAAAGAATATAATTTAGTTTTATGACCCAAAATAGTTCTACTGCGGTCCTAATATAACCTAGTTGATTTGATATTTGAAACGAAACCAGCTATTTAGAGTCGCATTTTGAATAATTTCAACGTTTTCCCTTTTTCTTATATTTTTCCCGACGACAATAGAAATAAAAGTAAATGCTAGTATACGAACTGCAATAGTGGCTCTCAGAAATGTTATTTGACTCAATAATATTTTAGAAAGCATTTTCTTGGTATATTAGATCTAAAGTGGTTTCTTGAGAGTCTTAGGGACAAGTCGTATGTACGAAGAGGTTAAAATGTAGACGTGACGCGTGCAATTCTACTATACGTAGATTCACCCACACTGCACACTTAGATATATGCTTGGATGGTGCTAGAATGTCATCCTGTATGTTTCTGATGCATATAATAAGTACAGTAATTTCTTTTACGTAATTGGTTTTTGTTTTTTATGTGAAATTGTTTAAGGGCTGTGGATTTTGTGAAAAAATAAATAAATAAATAGATCTCACTCAAGCAGTATCTAGCCATTAACCAGACTAATAAAATAAAATTAATAATATCACTGTTAATCGGATAGCGTGATAACTGACGAAATGTATGTGAAGTCAGGAAATTAATTTATATGTTAATTGACTAAGAACCAACTTAAATAGTCCGTTGGTATATTCAAATCACAATTGTCATTTTTTGACAGTTGTATGAAATTACTAGGTATAACACGGCAAATTGACGTAGGACGTCTATTTGCTTAACAAATATTTATCCTAACCATACATGTAGTGATCTAACCATGAGTAAACGAGTATTTTTTTTATTTTAATTTTAGTGATATTTTTTACAGAAGTATGTGTGTATATAAGTATATTCTCATATTGTATGTTTATATTTAAATTAGAAAATGATTTTAGTTTTTAAGTATTTTGCTTTCCCTTCTACTCTTACACACGTTGTCTACATCTCTTTTAATATACTTTTAAGAGATTTTTTTAGAAATAAGTATTACCTTTGTACGTAATTTATGTTCTTTTCTTCCTGTCTGTTTTTAAGTGTGAACATAAATGGTTAAATAAATACACATCTGCCGACTCTTTCGTGAACCAAAAGACTGATTTAAATAGTGACGGAGAAGGAAAACATAGGTAGTAAAAAGCTTCATACTGAGCAAGCCCGGTGAACAGAACTCATTCCTTCTCTGATTGAGAAGAGGCTTTTACCCTGCAGAAGATAACAATACTGCACCCTAATTGCCTAAAACAGTATCAATCACAATCTGAATCATTTTGACAGATATTGCTAATCCATTGCTTCGTATGTTCGAAAAATGTGTCTGCTCAACAAAGTAAATAACGCAGTGAATGTTGTTGAACTGTCAAAATGGAAGACATTCCTACTGTTAGTGTAATACGCAATTACCCCGCTGTATAGTATGGATCATCAAGAAATTCAACCAATGTCCTTACTAAGTATGACCAACTCCATACCCGCACGCCAAGTGTAGTAAGTGAATTGTACCTTTGTAATACAATCTCTTTTATAAATTCTAAAGGATTGTGTCCGCGTGTGGAGGTTGTTTCTATTTTCTTTTTAAAGACTTTAATACAACTTCTGAGTACCAGTGACATAAATAACTAGTGCTTTGTTGCAATCTCTAGAATTGTATGCTGAGTAAATGACTGTGGCTTGTGCTGTTTTATATAGGAGCTGGTGTATGTCCAGCTACTATAGAAATTTTACTAAATTTTTTATGTATTTGGCAATTCTTGTAACTGAAAACTATACACCAAGTTTCGTACTTCAAAATCTATATTAGTACCTATTAGTAGTAAAATGAAATACACTTAGCGCTGGAGGAACAAGAGCTGAGAATTAAAAAAGAAAACTAAGTACTAATGTTTACTGGAGATACCTAGTGCAGGCTAGAGGGCAAATGAGTGCACGGATAAATTCCATTCCTGTGCTAAAAACTTAGTAGGTGAAACAGAATGGTTCAGTCAATAAGAGTCTGCCACCCTTCTTCTACTCCAGGGCAGATGGCATTCAAGAGTATTTCCATGTGTAAAAAATTGAGAGCCGTCACGGGACGCCTGGCAGATGTGAAACATCGAAATTATTTTGGCGACGCGTCGCCACGCTCAAAATCGGCTTTAGCCGCGGCTATAGATGTTTCACATAAAAAATATCCAGTCGGTCTTTCTTTTATTATGCAAAGTTTGTGGTTGACGTCCACTACGTCCACTACGTCCACTACGTCCACGACGACTACATTGGGAACTACGTTGTTGACGTTGAGCGAGCATCGTGAGCACGTTCACGAGCGTTCCGAATTGTTGACAGCTCTCAGCTGTCATAATCGGGATATCTAAATTGGAATGCAAATTATTGATGTAAGCGCTGTGACCGATTTATGGCGTAATTCGGAATGTTGCCAATGAACACAACACAAAAACACACAACAACACGCAACACGTCGCCATACTTGTCAAAACTCGTGTGTGACTGTTTTGTTTGTGAATAAAAAAAAGGATTCGAGAAGTAAACAGTACGGAATATTATAAGAATTTTATACAGAATTACTGAGAAATAAGTGTAGATTTCGTATTGAGTGATAGTTTATCGAAAAGTGATAAATATTTCAGTGAAAAAGTAACGAAACTTTTACAATGCACTAATTTTGTCCCCGATGGCCGCCATATTTAGTGATGTTTTGTAATAAATATTCTTATTTATTTTTGGAACTACACATACGTGGCTAGCTTATTAATCTGCGAACATAATTTGGCTAAAAACTACTGATATTAGTGCGTATTGTCATCGTAATCGTATTTCCAAGAGTAAAATTCGGCGATTCCCGCGTACCAAGAGAATCGTCGTGGTAAGTTACAGTGCGTAACGTAGGCCATAAGTGTTAACGACCGCGCGCGCCCGCCAAAACTTGAGCTTTTTTCGTTGTGTAAACAACTAGTTTTTATGGTGTTTTTTATTGTTTCAAAGTGGAATGAGTTGTGTTATCATTGCCTACACATATTGTGTTATCGTAATAAAGTGTTTTTTTGTGAATGTGTGTGAGAATTCGATGTATTTGTGGTAAATTATCAAAATGGAAACTTATCACATCACTGTGAGATAAGGTCAGTTTTATTTCCTTATTGAATGGTATAACTAGTTAGGTAAACTCTAGCGAAGCTAGGAAGGCATCAGTTATCCCCTGTTAATGGCTGTATATTGACGAATGCTCCGTTTTTCTGAGGGTCTACCCAAGAGTCAAATTGGTTATCCATCCAAAGACTGAACTTGGCAAGTGCTGCTTAACCTGGTGGCTTCACTGTTGCGAGCTAATCAAGAATCAAAATGGTCACCCATCCAAAGACTGACCTTGGCAAGCGAAGCTTAACATTGCAAATTCATTCTTATTTACCCTATGTTCACAACAAAAACTATTTTGTAAAGCAAATATACCGTGGCGACGCGTCGTCACGCTAACAATCGGTTTACCCGCGGCTATACATGTTTCACATCAAAAAGATAATATAATATTACGACTCTATTCGACGAAGAATTAGACAGCGGTAGAGAGATAGTACACCCACATTTCGACATTTATATTTAAGTCTCATGTAAGTAGCGTTTGCGACCATTAGACTGGCAGATCGAGGCGATGAGAGAAATTCCATTTCTCAGTAGCAGTCCGGAGTAGTGGAAAAACTTAATAGCAGATTAAAAAATATATTATTTAAGTTACAAAAACATTCATCACTTAGGTATCTCCAAAGCTACATAAAAAAAAAGTGAATCCAAGTAAGTAAGTATATCTCTCTCGCCGCTATCCCTGTCTAGGTCTCAAGGGGCATAGCTTGAAGTCACATACTACCAACAATTATAAGGGAATTAATGGTGTATAACACAATTGCGAGCGTAAATCTGGCACCAGCACTTGGCTGACACAAATCTCAAGTTTGGAATCCCTCCAAATTCAATAATGGCTCATGTGGCTCTCAAGACACTAGATTATAACTTGAGCCGGTTTTGCGAGTAATGTTAATGTGGTATTAAAGTTTGTCACCTAGTTGCCTTTTTGATAGTTTGACGAGCGAATTTTGTGGAATATGTGGAGCTATTCTTGGACATTCGAGAGATGATAGTTGTTAAGACTTTAGAAAAACGTCTTAGTTTGGACAAAATCTGTCTTTCTTTAGAAGGCTCTTGTTATAGATGAACGACGATGAGGGATAGATTTATTGTGACTTATGTATATTGACGATAATTTATATTATTGTTACGTCTATTAATTGTGGTAAATTTTCGTAACCCATAAAGAGGTATTAGAGACAGGATGTAAATTTCACTTATACCTCCATATAAAAGGGAGGATCCTCCGACCAGATGGGTATTGTGTGTGGTGGGCAACTACCCGATGATTGATATCAGGGCGTTTTATATTTATGCTAGTTGCGCGGTAAACTCTGCTTGCGCGATGCAGGATTTGGCGTGACGTCAGTGTGACACGTAGCTCGCATGTGGCGTTGTAGATGCCGCTACAGACCTCTTGAATTGCATACGGATTCATTTTATTTTATTTTATCGTTAATCCTCGCCTTTTGACTATAACACCATCGTTATTCTTGCCATAAAACAAACAAGATCTTGTTGTAACAACCATTACACTCCAAAATTAAGAATTCGCCTTCAAAACATCCCATCAAGGTTCACCCAAAGCTACAATTATAAAACAATGGCCATTACGAAGTAGACATTCCATAAACCACGGAACGTTTAAAAGGCAACTGATCACTAAATAATAAGTTTAAAACCATAACGATGGGCACAGACGACCGAAAAATATTGACGGCTTTTTGTCGATTTACAGTCAAAGTAATCAATTTTTACATAAGCAAATTCACACTCTTAAACATTCTTGATTCACTCGTCAATTTGCCATTTTATAGACATTTCATACAACTTTCAAAGAATGTCCGTTGGGATTTGAATATGCTTGCTTGACCTTATTAATAATAGTCGCGCTCGTTTTTGCCCAATTTACAGCATACAATTGAATGACAGTCTGGGTGCGTAATGGTCTCTGCATTGACTATCGCTAGGTCTGACAACACGTTTGAATTTCATCATAGTTATCTATATTAATATAAATAATAAAATAAAAAATAGTGATTAATAAAATAAAAATAAATAATTTATATAAATGCGAAAGTAACTCTGTCTGTCTGTTACCTTTTCGGCTGAACGAATTTGGACGAAAGACCATGACCTGGGTTAGGACATAGGATACTTTTTAATCGACCTCCACGGGGGCGAAGGCACGGGCAAAAGGTATCCTACAATTCTGCAACAGATAGTCGACCGTCTGTACCCCACCTTTAAAGGCAACCGGCCACTAAATAATACGTTTACAACCATTAAGCGATGTAACAACTGTACGGGTCCTGCCAAACAATTTATAGCTACAACCTCATGCTGCGTCAACGACTCCATGTTTTTGGACAATGTTTAGGCTACTGTGGTGAAGTTGGCAACAATATTAGTACGGGATAAAAGTAGCTGTAGTAAAACGACGGCCTAGGGAGGGAGGCATTAGTAACAAATTGTTTCAGCCTTATCAAGTTTAATAATTATTAAATCTAGCACAAGCATGTTATTTTAAACTTTTCTAGACCGTTACTTTTATCACTGTTGACATTAATTTGAGCTATAATTTAGTTTTATTATACATTATACACGCTAAATATACGATTGTTAAGTCTACATAAGTAAGGCCGACTGTATCTATTAATAGGTATTTTTCTTGAAGTGGCCCTTGTCCTTTTATTTTTATCTTCAGACTTACAATGTATTGACTTATATTGTATATAAAATTATGGTTTTTGTTACGCTAATTAACAAAAAAAATTGGTATCATACTATCAAACTCATAATCATCAACTGCTACGACTAGCTAATCAAAATAACAAAAATCAATTAAAACTAGATTTTGCTACAGATTATATTCATTAGGCTTTTAGGGAATCAGGGTTAAATAACTCTTGCTATTACAGAAAAACCCACTTCCCATTAATCACAGTCTCACAACAAATCCTAATAAACAATATTTAAAACAAGAAAACAAATAGAACTTTTAAATAAAATTACATTACAAAACCACAATAATATTCCAACGCACTCATATTTTAGAATAACAAGGCAGTTCGCCCACGTAATGGGCGAGTGGTTTATGCTTATTGCTCAGGTACCAAACGAGGCATGAAGATACCGTTAGTGCTTCTCTGCCTTTATTAAATAACAAATTAACGTGTAGACTTTTCAGTCTAGCTTTAGTAGGTGCTAGTATAGATGTAGAACGTGAATTCGTGAGCTTGATTAGGTCCTTCGCGTAAAAATTGCACATGGCACTCGCGTAGATGCCGCGTAGACTCTGTGTAAATGCATGCTCTATGCTAGCGTCAGCACAAATTGATGGTGTGCAAAAATTAGAACTGTCAAAGTCACCTTAAGCTACGTAGTGGGCGAGCAGTTTATGCTTATTGCACAGGTAACAAACGAGGCTGGAAGATACTATTAGTGTTACTCTGCCTTTGTTAAATAACAAATTAACGTGGAGACTTTTCAGTTTAGCTTTCGTGGGTGCTAGTGCTGGGTATAGCACGTGAAAGAAAGAAAGGAAACAAATAAGTTTATTTGTCACAGAAACACGTGCATACAAAAAAGATAATTAGATCTGATAATAATGAAAAATAAAAACAAAAAAAATAAATGATAAATTATTTTATTTCTGTAAGTAGGTTTGTACAAACACTTTTACACGTCAATCATATTTTTTTAAACTAGATGTGGTCGGCGTTTCCTATCTGACTACTAAGAGAAGAAAGGCCGAAACAAACTCAGAGGTCACAGTCTCTTTTAAAGTCCAGACATAATCTTGGTCAGATCATGTGAAGACCATGTAGATTGGTATCTGAAATGGTCTTTTGAGGAAAGAACCACAAAGATTGAGTGGACCTGTCCAGTCAGTGCACGCATTTGTCAGTAACCGTGCAGCTCAACTCAGAACTTAAGGAGCTCAACGATTCGACGTACAATACTAAAGAAAGAATATTTGGGTAGGCCGCATAAACTACTTAAACTGCCAGATCAAGAATAAAACTGAAACAATACCCACATAGTCCTCATATTCACAATAATGAAAATAATATAATACTTTTTCCAGTAAATATTCATGTCTAAAATAGCAAATTAAAATCAACATTCACCGTGTAAATTTATTGGAGCAGCTCAATCTCAAGCCTTTTTGTCCTCAATATAGTCTTTCACAGTATAATAGGCTTTCTGGCATAGTTTCCGTTTTATAAAAGATTTGAATTTATTAAAGCTTAGATCTTGAATATGGCTAGGAAGTTTATTATAAAAACGTATACATTGGCATCAAAACGAGCCACCTATTTTCTTGAGCCTGGTTGTAGGAACAATAAATTTGTGTTTGTTTCTAGTATTTATACTGTGGATATCACTGTATTTTTTAAACTGATTAATATTTTTATGTGCATACAAAAGATTGTCATAAATATACTGGGAAGGCACGGTAATTATATTAATCTCTTTAAATGTATCTCTGAGGGAGTGTCTGGGGCTTAATTTATAAATTGAATGAACTGCCCTTTTTTGTATAGATTGTAATAGATATATAAATAATCACGAGCACAAAACAGAAATAGTCGACAGCTGCACGTCATAACTGTGACAAGAAGGCTTCCACTCAGCATAATGCTGCATGAGTTTATAAGTTTGATTCTGTAGATACTATCTAGAGTATTCTAGATTGTCTACACACTGACATCGCGTTGACGCCGAATAGAAACCGGGTAGAAACCGCATAGGTGCTGAGGCAGCGCACCATGATCACCATTCTCTTGACCATATCCCGATTTATTTGGGATCGACGCATCGTGTATTTTTCGTCCATACTTCTCTATTAGTCATCATCTCGGGAATAATCCTTCTTCTAGCTATATCATCTTTCACACAGTCCATCTATCGTTTTTTTGGTCTTACTCTATATTTATAGCCATCCACATTCATACTCAAAACTTTCCTCACGACATTTTCTTCATCATCATTCGCATCACATTCCCGTCAGCGTACAGTGATGATGTACAAATATTGGAGCTGACAAAGACTACTTGGCCCACGTAATGGGCAAGCGGTTTATCCTTATTGCGCAGATACCAAACGAGGCATGAAGATACAGTAAGTGCTACTCTGCCTTTATTAAAAAAACAAATTAACTTGTATTGTTTTCAGTTTAGCTTTAGTAGGTCCTAATTTATGGTGTAGAGTGTGAGTTTGTAAGTTTTCTGTGCTATCTAGAGTCCTTTGAGGTGACATCGCGTAGACGCCGTGTAGACTCTGCGTAAATGCCAGCATCAGCACACAGTGATGATGTGCAAAAATGGAGCTGTCAAAGGCAGCTTTGGACACGTAATATGCGAGTAGTTTATGCTTATTCCGCAGGTACCAAAGGAGGCATATATAATAATAATAGTCATTAATTTATCCCAAAAAGGTACAATTTTGGTACATAGTATCTATGTTACGGGCAGATTAAAAACTGCATGAAGATGCTGTTAGTGCTACTCTGGCTTTATTAAATAACAAACTATTAACGTTTATACTTTTCATTTTAGCTTTAGTGGGTGCTAATTTGTATGTAGAGCGTGAGTTTGATCACTGACATCGAGTTGACGCCGCGTTGATTTTCGTTTAGCGACAATTAGCGCAGCTTCGGTGCTGGAGCTCATCCGGTATATTCTGTAAAAATCTTACCGTGAAAAGTTAAGTGAAGTGAAGAAGAATAGACTGGAAGGCCTCATAGACACCACGTAGACACCTCGTAGGTGTTGCGTAAATACATACGCTGTGGTGAACGTGATTGAATTGAAAAATGTCATATAAAATGTCGTTGTCAGCCGCTACGATGCGTATTAATTCGCACTTTCGACCACAATAATAATGTGCAAATATTAGCGCTGTGAATCTACGTCTAACAATACATTTCAAACCCAGTGATAATTTTGTTTTTACATAAAAACAGCTATTAAAAACTTTAACATACCTACTTTCCATCAACAATATCGAATATCCCATAAAAAATATAATTGAAATTCATGTTCTCATTAATTCATTATATCGCTGACAAAATACGTTGTCATGTTTCATATTAAAAAAAAAACCTTAGGCATCTCTGTTACGCGGCAAAATGATTGATTGCTATACACGGGCGATTCTCATCCCTTCGTGTTCGTAGAGAGAGCCTTTGTACTAAGGGGATTGGAGTGTGTAATCAGGATTTTTTTTATCAAATAAACTCAATGTTGCTGTACTGAAATATTGTTTGGTGAAACGATGATGCTGGGATTAACAATGATTCTTTCAACTGGTATTATATTTAAACTATTCACTAGTTTTGTCGTAAGCGTTGTAGCGTTGTGAAGAATCTCAACGGTAAATAGTCGAGTGATGCTATAATAAAGTAATTAGTTAGTCGCTAAGCACATCACTAAATAGATGGAACAATCTAATTAACTTGAGAACACTCGTCCATTTTGATCTCGCGCTGGTTTAGCGAGCTGCTATATTCTGACACTCCAGATTCCTTGTGCCCCGACCTAGGGTGAGTTCCTCATTCATTATTATTATTATCATACCGTGTTTTGTAAGCCATATAGCAAGCCATCTATTATAATCATTGTTTTCTTAGTATTTAATGCTCGCGTATTACATACATAACCTCTTATTGCATCTGTCATTGTGACACGCTGTCTTTGCAACTCTCTGCCTGTAAGCCGCTGCGATGTGTTGAGCTTCTGCCTATCCTTACACTGTTCCTTGGTCGCCGAAGGGGAAAGGAGGCTGGGCACATCGCACGCGGCTAGCTGCTTTTGCACTTCAAATAACATGCGCTCTCTACGCGCCTTCCAGGGTTCTACGTCCTGGCTGAGGACAGGGCAACTCCAACCTGCGCGCTGATGCTTAGTGTGCTACCGGCGTCCTACGGTCTGCTAACGACGCCAGCTAACCAACCTACGCGCTGATGCGTAGCGTACTACCGGCGTCCTACAACCCGCTACCCACGCCGCTAACTGCGGCTCTTCGAAGGCCTTACCAGCCTCTTGCGGAGCCTGTGCGGACGGACCTGCCGGCTGCCCAGTATCCAAGGACGGTACCCCTCCTAACTATAACGTGATAGTGCTCAGTGCAGGTGAACAGTGTCCTTCCTGTGAGTTAGACTAACTTCTTGTACAATATAAAGTTTATGAATATTATTCTAGTTTCTCTTAACTACCTGAAGTTAACGGCCTGCACAGTCTACCTGCAAAGCTCTAGCCATTACAGCGTAACAGTTAAACGTCAGTGTGTTAATCATGCAGCTTTAGCAGCTCAAAGTCTGTATTCGGCAATAAGTTCCCTTATATATGAAACTTATAACGAAACTGGCGAAATGCATGGCGAAAGCACTAAGTTTATCAACCAAAAAATGGAAGTCGGAAGCATACAAAAATTATCATAGAAACATAAATAAGATCGTTTTTGCAAGGTTCCCTTTTTTGACCTCTGTCAAAAAATGCGCACTAGTATAATAGTAGATTATTCACTAAGGGGATAAAGCAGTGTGTTAAGTCACTGGCGCTATTTTGAATCTCGACTGCAATGAAGGTTTCTAGGGCTCCCGAGCGCAGCGAGGGTGCTCTGAGTAAATTCCTAAGCGAAACGAGACTCTAAGACTGGAATCCAATCCTGAGTTAAGCGAGGAAGTCAAGCTCGCCCAAGACGAAGACACCTTTATCCCCGAGGAGATTTCTCTACTTTTCACACCTACTGCGACGTAATAAAAACCAATTGGATTTTCATTAGTAGTTTATGAAACTGTTAAATAACCGAAGAATACCTAGTTAAGTGCAATTTCATACACAATTTTATCTAAACTCATGAAAAATTCAATAATATAAATAATATCGTAAATATGACGCCCAAATCCAACATTCTAACGTGGGGGTACGCGCCACAGCAACCGATCAGCTGTTACTGCCACAGATAACGTAGAAGCAGCAGTTGGGTGAGTCTAATATGCACGTTAGTTGCCAAATCATTCATAAAGATATTTAAAATAACAAAGGCCCCATGTACGAGCCCTGTGGTACTCCTGATGGTGTAACGTTTGTTCCATTTGCGTCCGATTTTACACCAATATCCTACTAATATTATAAATGTAAAAGTTTGTGAGGGTGGATGGATGGATGGATGTTTGTTACTCTTTCACGCAAAAACTACCTACGAATCGGATTTGGATGGAATTTGGAACACGGGTAGTTTATAACCTGAATTAACACGTAGAATACTTTTTATCCCGATAGTACGTTCCCGTGGGATAATTTCAGACATCTACGTGGGCGAAGCCGCGGGAAAAAGCTAGTTCATTATTAATACTATAATATCTCTATTAAGTTGCGAAATTAAATTATTTTGTTCGTCAGCGGCAACTAAAACCTATGAAATGAAAACTCTTTGGTCGAGCTGTACATTAATAGTTTTTTTTTTTTTTAAAGAAGATTTCCTCTGTTCAGGTTCCAAATTCGAATCACATTAATGACCACCGGGTCACAATGAAATTAAGAACAATATTAATACCCAGCTAGACTTAAATGATTTGCTTTAGGATAGGTGTGCATGTATATAATTTGACAAAAGAGAACAGGTGGTGTGAAAAAAAACTAACACTCTTCTCCGTGACTGTACACAATATTCTTCTAAAAACGATGGGATATTTCACGTTTTTCTCGCTCAGCATACGGTTAAGCCTAACAAACCAATGACTGGGGGTTTCTGTGACCGCTCGGCCGTTACCAGTGTTCTTGTTTCTTTGCAGTAAATGTTTTTAATGTTTGGTTTGTACGGTGATTTTGTAATAATATGTATAGGTGCCCTGGATCTACCACTTTATTCTGAATATCATCATAACATCACATCTGTAAACCCCGAAGTGTTAGGCAGAGGTGTCTCTGTTATTACACCCACATTTCACCAGTCATGATTCTACCAAAGAAAAAAAAAACTAATTCTATTATACATATTTCAAATTAAAATTAACATTATTAACATGGGACAACAGTCTCATGTAAATAATGATAATTTTAAATTCAGGGGACAGTTATAATTATTACAATATGAAAAAAAAAAATTTTGGAGCTTTTATATGATGTCACCATCCCTTTTAGCACAAGAACTATGATGACGGATATTTTCAATGAAAAACAATTTTATACCATAATTGGATACCATACCGGCCAGGCTAAAACTCAATCAATCAACTCAGCCTATCGCAGTCCACTGCTGGACATAGACCTTTCCCAGACTGCGTCACCACGCCCTGTGCTCCACCTTCCGCATCCCGTCTGTCCCAGCCACCTTTTTAAGGTCGTCGGCGACTAAAACTATTCCCCTGCAAAGCTTTTTCAGGGAGAACGAGGAAATAAAAGCACTTTCCTCTCTCCATTAGTAAGAAATTGGTATATTCAAATATATTTTTCCTAACCAGCCTAAAACCAAAAGTTATTAAAAAAATATATAATCTTATCATTATTGTTCGTTACCAAATAATTTCATCCAACCTCTCAATTTTAGATCGAAGTAAGTATAATTACTTCTCCTTTGATAGTCCTAATGATGTCCCGCTGGAGATATGCGATGAATGAGATCCCGATTAAGGCCTCAACAACGAGCGTCCTAATTAAATATCCTCTCAATACCGAAATACTGAAAGTTAATTAAATTATATTAATACATTTTTGGTTCTAATGTTAACAAGGTTTCGAGCTGGCGTTTCATGTTTCTTTTTAAAAAATTGTGTTGTTATACAAGGTGGAGAAGACAATTAAATACGACATCTTATAACGTTCCCAGTCTGCATACGAAAATTAAATCACATATATGACGGAGAAGGTACGTCTCTCACGTTATCATTAGCCATATTTTAACTACTGTGGGCGTACTGTGGTAAATGTTGGTTATTGCGTAATAGAACAACCGTTTATAGTTCAAATCAAATTATAATTTACGATCAAACTAAGCACACTAGCATTTCGCACACTGTAGGTACATGACACAAGTATACGGAACGCGCGACAGTTTCTTAACGTGTTCACTGCTTAACCGCAAACCACAAACCCATTTTTAACTCTGGTCAAGAGACTCCTGACTCGCCACCTGGTGGCGCTGGCGTCCCGATTAGTCAAAGTCAAACAATTGATTTAATTTTTCACTTTTCTTTATCGATGTTAGGATTGATTTGATAGTTCCAAAATACTTTTATGCATTAGTAATGCCAGTGTTTTCATTTATTGTTGTATTGTCGTGTCGACATTGTATAACGAGTGTAAAAAGACAACGAAGCCGAGAGTCACTTGTACTTCCCGTATATTGTGATATTTTGATTTACTGGGCTAAACCTAGGAACCTTCTGGTTACGGAGATATTGAGGGTCAAAACTCCAACTTTTACTGATGTTTTTTTACGAAAACAAGTTTTTAATGTCATAAAACAACTTTAAATACCCCACGACGCCTGTACCGTAGCATGCACCCATAAAAAAAAAACAAAAACAAAAACCAAAAAAAAAAAAACAGACCAAAAATAAAATTCGTTTCCTAGCTATTATTTTTGTGTAATGTTACATAGATACATTGTACATAATGCGTAGAGACGGCTTTATGATGGGTCTTTTACAGCCTGTATATACGAAAGGAAATGTATTATGTCTCGTCAAGACTTTACTACACTGGGGCAAGGCAATGTGTTTGTCATCATGAAAAAATCTTACCAATGAAAGACACTCGCGCAAGTGATAGTGTTGTCGCGAGTTGTTTTCGGGCGGAAATCTTCAAAAGGCACCCGACTTCTGGGGAGGGAGGTCGTGGAGTGTGGAATTTTTACCTCACTAAAACCACCCCGGTGATTACTATCAGCACAGAGAGACCCCGGTTCCTCTTATAAGACCATATACCATATAAAAATAAAATTAATTATTGGACTAATATTATTTTTCATAAAAATTAAAAACATATACGAGTACACACACGCCTGTAACCCCGAAGGATTAGGCAGAGGTACCTATAGAACATCCAAAAAAAACCTTAAAAATCTATTAGAAAATAGAAATTAATTTATATTCATTTCTATTTAACCAATATACAGCAAACGGTATCTTCTGGACAATTGGTAGCACGTTTGTCAACGTAGCGCTCGTTGCAGCCTTCCATGCATTCTCCACCTAGCTTCCTGCATATCGTCTCTTTTATTGACACTGGAAAATATAAGACAATTAAGAAGAAAATAATAAAAAAGCTTACACTGCTACAAGGATCTTTTGTCGTTCGAATGACGTTGACAGGGGGCGCTGTTGGTAATTACTTATTTGTGCAATTGTTTTGTGAAGTGTATTTAAAAACAATATGGCGACGTTAGTTCCAAATTTGGCCATGCGTCAGAATCCTTGTACAGCTATAGTTAGACTAAGACGTTAACGTTTTAAAGATTTTCAAGGATCAAGATCATAGAATAGAATACTCTTTATTATGTACACCATAAAAATTACAGCTATAAATGTAGAAAAGCGATCTTTTACGGACAATCTCTGGATGGATCCTTTCCTGTCCTTTTTTTGGAACCTTTGGTTTTTTGGAAGATCATACATCTTGATCCTTGAAAATCAACGTTTAGCAATAAGCGCTACCTCAATAGAATGCGATCGTCACGATGAAGAAATGATCGCGATGACCGCTTTCTATTAGAGCACCGGGTAAAGATGGTTTATCATTCAACTCCGATTGTAATTTCAGTTTATTGCTGCACATGGCACAGGCCTCTCTCGTGTTACCGTGGCCCTAGTGCACAGGCAACTGAAGGAACACGGGTGGGTTTTAGTCAGTAAAAGTCTGACATGCCCTCCTGCTCCGCCCTGAGCGGGAGACATTATTTGATCATTTCCCACCCAAAAAACAGAAAGAGGCCTCTCTCGTGTTACGCCACAATGATGACGGGAACCACCATTAGAAAACAGAAAAAAATAAACCATGCAAATAACTTAACATAACATAACGCTAGTATTCCCCGAAGGGTTAGGCAAAGATGTACCTATAGTACACCCACATTTCGCCAGTTATGTTTAAGTCCCATGTAATAGGGGGCGAGCTTATTGCCATCAACCGGGCCTGCTACTGGGAAATTCCAGATTGAAAAACGTAATAACTATTTGCCCGTCCCGGGAATCGAACCCAGAACCTCTCAGTAGTTGCGCTTGCGACGACTAGACCAACGAGGCAGTCAAATATATTTTTATTTATTATTGCCTAATTGATTAATTACAATAAAATTTTGGTGGGGATGTCGGAGTTTCTGGGTATTGTTTGATTTTATTGTATCGTATTACTTACGTTCATGACAGCATTCAACTCCCCTGCTTTGCTGTGCAGGACATAATCCTTTTTGTTTTGACAGAGCTTCCGTTTTACAATCAGCTGCTATCGTGCATATGCCTCCTTGCGATGAGCACGGGGATTCAATATGAATGGAGTCAATTACCTTCACTGCAATGAGACAAAAAGCTTCTATAACTTTCTTTGTTATTAGATAAATTATAAGATTTTATATTCGATACAACTGTGATTTTTTTAAATATGCCGTTACATATATCATATATCTAACCGCCTAAGAATTTGGAAAATTAAATTCAGTTTAGGGCTCTTTTCTATGAAACCTTCATGGAAAGTTGGAGTCGTATCTTCGTAACTCCGTTAGAGTCGTATCGCGGCGTCGCGCGTCGTGTCGGGAATGTCTGTAGGAGCCTTTAAGCAGCTAAAATATTGTATTTAAATTGTCTAAATCTTATTAATGCCACGGTTTGGCGCGAGAAAAAAGTGACATACATGAAATACATTATTAAGTGTTTCACAATGTTATGCAGTAGATAATTTACTTTTACTAAAACATGCTTGTAATGTTGACATATATTTTGACAACCTTCTTTGAACAAAATTGACCTTTCCGCCCTAAAAGATTAAGCGCCAGCAAAGTTGTATGGAATTTAATTGCTGGTGAGTTTTAGCCACCAGAAATTTCCTTTGAAAATTCATTATTATCGAGTTTTGTTTCCAATATAATCTCGTGCAAAAAGATTTTATTCAGAATTTGGCTGTATACTGGTAGTACAATCGTCATAGCTTACTAAAAATAAAAACAAAAGCGCAGGAAAGAAACAAAAGCGCGGTGCGGTGAATTTTTTGCAATTCTCCGTATTGTTTTCCATAAATTTTCGTGATATTTAAAATATAACTGTAAAAATGAACTCTTAAAGCAATAAATCCTCCAAATCACTGTGTTTAATACCGCTGGACATTCAAAAGAAAGCGAAATTAGAGATTGAAAATTGATTGCCACCGAAGTGAAAGGAAAAATACAAACCTACGAAACGTTTGCGCAATGGAAAATAGACAGATTAAGTCTTTATCGGAAAACGTTTTTCTAGCTTATTTTAACGACATTTCAAAGAAAATGAAGCCCTCATCTCTCTGGAATACTTACTCCATGCTGAAGTGCACGGGTTTGGTGAAGCACAATTTGAACATAAAACACAACCTGACGGGTATGCTGAATATACAGTCAGCCTGTAAGTGTAAAAAATCAAAAGTCTTGATAGAACAAAATGTGGAAAAGTTTATAAATGAAGCCCCCGACTCTGATTACTTGGCGATGAAAGTAAGTGTTTATAACTTGAGTGCATTCTTTATCTCTAATAAAATCTGTTGGCAGGTCCTAATAAATACCTAGAAATAATGTTTTTTGTTGCAGGTGGTCCTTAGTTTCGGCATTTACGGTGCATGTAGATGTATTGAAATTGAAAATATCACTATTAGAAACTCACAACAATGTCATGGTGATCACTGTTCGTGACACTAAAACAAAGATAGATCGAACCTTCGTCGTCCGTAACACCTCATTTGCAGTGGTTCAAAAATATCAGGCTTCGTCCCATTGATGTAAAAACAGACAGAAATTCTCTCAGCTATAGAAACTGCAAATGTACAAAACAAGTAATGGGAAGAGACAAAATTGCCCAATCCAGAGCAATTGACAGGTCATTGTTTCCGGCGATCATCAGCCACTCTGCTTGCTGATACTGGGCCGAACCGAATAGCACTTAATTGGCATGGCGGATGGAAATCTGACAAAGTAGCTGAAAGTTATAAAGAAGAATCAGTCGAAAATAAAAGTATGATTTTGAAACCAACAACGTCTCACCAAGAAGCTTTCACATTTGCACAAGAAGCCCTTGAATCGTCAACCGCTGGAGAGATGGCATACCGTGATGAAGAAATGATCCAACAAAAAAACACCGTACTAGGATTATCACAAACTATAAGTAATATAGACCCTGGAAAGGCGGTCCTGAATTTTAGTAACTGTAGTTTAAACAATTGTTACTTTAAATAAATTCTTAATATACTTAGCAGGTTTTATATAAAGTACTCCTATTATTTGAGTAAAACACTAGACAAGCCTTAGTCGGCAATAACTGCGTTACTGGCCAAGCTGTGATAGCCTCAAGCTTAGCTTAGCTACGCTCTCGGCCTTCAAGCTTGCTCATCATTGCAGACCTTGCTGTTCGCGCTATAAAGGCCTCGACCTTCGGTCTCGACCTTTATTCCAGCTTGTTCATCGAGGGTTGCATTGCTGACCGCGCTGTGTTGGCCTGGAGCTGCGCTATGCTGTGTTATGATGTACTTTCCGCCATCATCAGCGCTGACAGCAACGCAGTAAATACAGACCGAAACAGTAATGTACTATCAAATACATTTTTGTTTTTTTTTAATAAAAATGTAGGAATGGCAACAGAAACAAACTAATACTTACAATCATTAATATTATAAGCCTTTATAACTCCTAGTACACACAAGACAACGACTAACATGTTGTTATACTTATACATGATTAAACTCATGTCTTTATGCACGACCGCACCGCCGCTGATACTGATACTGAATGAGCCATCGGTATTCCAACGATTTTGTTTTAATAACATTCGCTCCGTAATTATTTACTTACGTATAATGCCACGGTCCCACGGCCATTTAACTGACAGCCCGCGGCAGGTGTTGCTATGCCTGCCAAGGTCTGTCACGGCCCGTGCCGACCATTCCTATGGCGTATTTCGGCCTGGTGCGGCCAGCCGGCCGCTGTTTCAACATGTCAAGTGATACGGAGCGCATGGCTGCGTGCGCAGCTGCCTGTGGTTTTATTAAGTGGTCATCATTTGATAAATAAAGCAAAAAGAAACGCGGCCCGTACAGACTGTACAGGCTACGACAGGCGACTTCACGCCACGCCACGCGCCGCCGTGCCTTTGAACTTACCGGTCGGACTCCCTACGGGTCGGACGGTCGACGACAGGTCACCGCAGGTCTTAGCGGATGCGACGATTCTCACGGCTTGGCAAGATCTAGCCTATGAGAAAGCGGGCCGTGGGACCGCAGTGTTAGTTTCCTTTATTACTGTAATTATCTTTAATTGCAATTGTTTTGTTGGTGACTTCTTATCCTTCCTCGTATTTATTTTCATTTTGTCTTTATTTTTTTTATACTTTCAATATTCACTTCTATTGTATCGTAATATCAAGACTCATCCATCATTATCATCACTCACAGCTCCACTTCAGCCACTGTCAGCATAGGCCTCTCTTTTACTCTGCCAATCCCCATGCTCCTGTGCCAGCCTAATCCAGATTTTGCTTGCGATGGCAACAATGTTGTCCGCCCATATTATCGCCGGACAACCGACATCTCGTCTTCCAGTCCTTGGACACCACTCTATGACAGCATTAATCCATCAGTCATCACTACTCCTTGCCAGGTGTCCTGCCCAACTCCATTTGAATTCCATAATGCGGTTTCCGATATCGGAGACCTTACTTACGTCTTTGTATCTCAACGTTTGAAACTCGGTCTATTAGCCTGTTGCCAAGCATGGAACGCTCCATGGCTCTCTGTGTCACTCTCACCCTGTACACAGCCCTGATATCAGATAATTCAGTACACCCTGATATGTTTCCCGGCTATGTTCGTGACTATGATCAATATTAATTACATATTTGTTGCTGGAGATATTAACTACAGGTGAGTGAACGATCCTTTCATTGGTTAATATTACGTAAAAAATAACATCACGTCCGTGAAGACAGGTTTCGGAAGTGGAAAGTATACCCAAATTTCGCCAGTTATGTTATAAATCACATGTAATAAAGGGCCAGCATGTTACTACTAAGCGGGCTTAAGCGGCTTGGTCTGCTACCAAGAACTTTATGATAGTGGAAAATCCCAGTAACACTTTAAAGGGACCCAGGACTACGCCAGAAAAATGTGTGACTTGATTTTTAGTTTTCTTTCGTAGGGAATTTGACTCCTATGTGTGTCCTATATATGGAGGAACTACCTATGTGTAGAATTACGTGCGAATAGTCGCTAAACGTCGCTTGAGCGTCCACGTCTCAGCATCGTACGACATGCTGGGCAGAACACACTGGTTATAGAGACTTGTGCAATTTTGGCTGATCTCAGAATGTCGTCCAGTTTTCTAAATGCGGCCCACTCAAGCAATATTCTTCTCGATGTCTCTGCTGGACATAGGCCTACTAGTATTGTCACAATGACCGATTCTGCGTTTTCCGCCTTTTGCGGATTCCCATGTTGTCGTTCTACCTTATTTGACATTGGTTAACCCATGCTACGCCTTCTAATACGTAATCACCACTTCAGGACTCTTCCGCTCAAACAACCATCCGTTCTGCAAGCAATGCGCCAAGATTTACAGTTTCATAAAGTGCGGGGAGGCTTATGTCCAGCATGGATATCTTTCGGATAAAATTATGATAATGATATCATTATCTCCGTTTCAACTTTAGCCATATAACTAATTTTGAGTCCTGACATTTATTTGTTGCAGGTTGAACCAGAGTAATTGATAAATAAACCTGTAGGTAGGTATTTATTTTATCTTTGATGTGTGATACTTTTTAATTTATTAGCAAAATGGCCCAAATACTGGCAGGGTGACGCACGCACTAACGTAATATACCAGTACATACCTACATGGTGTATGTATATAATAGCGGTGGACGGTTTAGGACCGTGATAAACGTGGTTGAATGACATTTAGCTAGGTAATTTTAGCTAGCACACGAGGATATTACTCTGTGGTCGTGTCGCATGTTATTTACTTACTTAATTTCAAATGAATAAACAGTATGTGAATGAAAAGCAAACCTTGCAACTAGTGGATGGGTAGGCAGTATATAAATACAAAAAATTGTGCAGCCAGAAAATTATTGTCACTTAAAAGTTGAATATCTCGACATCTGTGTAAATTATTGTTATTTGAGTTCCAAATAATAGTAAATAATTAATATTTATACATTATTTTACTCTAGACTGACACGATGGATGCACATGTTGTTAATAGGAAGATGGTGGATCGTTCAACTAATGACAATAACTTCGAAAGAATCGCCAATCTGCATGGAGCAACCATAGATTCTGAATGAGATGAAGTTTTTTGCCGTGCATTGAAATCATTACATCCCGGTGCGGTACCAATGGTATACTTTTTTTTTGGGTGGGAAATCATCAAATAACTTCTCCAGCTCTAGGCGGAGCGGGTCTGACTTTCACTGACTAAAATCCACCCGTGTTCCTTCATTTGCCTGAGTGCCAAGGCCACGTTCAGTAACCCTTTCCGAGAAACACGCGAACCTAAAGTTTAGATTTGATTATTCTTAGGTTTAGGAAAATAACGATATTATGTTTAAATAGAGGACTATATAAACATAATATAGTTATTGCAGACTGCCGAAATAACAAGCTCAACCAAAACATCGTTAATCTATTTTAGATAAAGTGGAAATTTATTCTTTGGTGAGAAGATAACAATCGTCTTTACTATCTTATTGTGTCTATATTGGACGTAACTCACTGTGTGCCCAATCTCGGCCATTAACAACAGATAATTGGCGGGAAAATGCCTAATAGGCTGATAGAGAGATAGGCCGTAGTGAAGTTAAAAAAGATTTCACGGATTTTGATAATAATAGTAAACTGAAAGTGATGTCTAAAAATGTTTATTGATGAAGAGGATGGAAAAAAGATGGATGGATTGTGTGAAGGATGACATGACAGGAAAGGAGTGAATGATAGGGCGACAATGGCGCAATTACAGGCCAGAATGGATAAAATAAAATAAAACAGTCGAATTAAGAACGACCTCCTTTTTTTGAAGTCGGGTAAAACGTGTTGCGCCGAAGTCAGGTATCTGGAACAAGGGCAAAAAGATGATAATGAATAGTAAACCAAAGTGATTATTCGTTAACATAATACATAAATGATATAATTTATGTAAGTAGGTTTGTACAAACATTTTTACGAGTCAATCATATTTTAAAAACTAGATGAGGTCGGCGTTTCGTATCTGACTACAGTGAGAAGAAAGGCCGAAACAAATTCAGAGGTCACAGTCACATGATCTGACCAAGATTATGTCGGACTTTGAAAGATCAAAATAAAAATAATAATCTAATAATATAATCTTGGTCAGATCATGTGAAGACCATGTAGATTGATTGAGTGAACCTGTCCAGTTAGTGTACGTATTTAACAGTAATCGTGCAGCTCAACTCTGAACTTAAGGAGCTCAACGATTCGACGAACAATACCAAATAAAGAACATTTGGGTAGGACGCATAAATTACTCAAACTATGATTATGATTAGATTAGATTATAGAGGTACGAGGAACAGGGTGTAAAGTTCACTCATACTCTATAGAAAAGGGAGGATTCACCGACCAGACCAGGTGTTGTGTCTGGTGGGCAACTGCCCAACGGTTGATGTAATCGCGCGGTAAACTCTGCTTGCGCGATGCAGGATTGCGTGACGTCAGTATGACGTGTAGCTCGCATGTGGCGATGTTGATACCGCTACAAGATTATGATTGAAATTGAAATTAATTGAAAAAAACTGATCAAGTGCAAGTCGGACTCACGCACCGAGGCTTCCGTACAAACCTGTAGGTTTATAAGTAAAAGTTATGGTATTTTTATTGCTAAATGAAATCCATAACCGTCTCTTTATCCTTTCAGTAATCCTTTATTTTATATGACACACATATCATATAATTATATACATACGCCAGTAGGAACAATACAAGCAAGCTGTTTGATAATAACCAACAATAATAAATATAGTAAACGCATTAGGTTAAACAGCTACATTCACCAAAACATCCGGATTGAATGACGATAAGTTCGTCTTTGCCGTTTGAAAAATACTTGATACCTCTACGCGTTCATGAGGAAAAGGGTAATAAGTTGATAATTATAAAAACAAAAAAAAATGTGATGTAACAAAAAAAATAAGATTTCGGAATTTTTCCTATATGTGTGCTATAAAACGTTGTTTCATGCCAAATTTCAAGATTCTAGGTCGACTGGAAGTATACTTTAGGTTTTGATTCCCTTGCGAGTAGTTGCGAGTTTCAAAATATGCGGCTTGAAATGCTGTTTCTTTTGATTGCGTTGACATAGAAGTTTGATTTTATTACAGCTTAAAGTTATTATATATCTGAGTATTTGATATGAATTTCAGCTTGACACCTCCACGCGTTCCTGAGAAAAAGCGTCTTGACAGACAGCCAGACGGACAGCAAAGTGATCCTATAAGGGTTCCGTTTTTCTCCTTTTGAGGTACGGAACCCTAAAAAAGCATAACTCTCATAGTCCTCACATTCACAGTTATTAAAATAATATCATACTTTTTGCAGTAAATATTCATATGACTGTATAGGTATAGACTATGAATAAAATATAATAGAATACTCTTTATTATGTACACCTTAAAAATTACAGATACAAACGTAGAAATTTTACATAGGGTGACACAATGGGCGGTTTTTATTATATAAAACGCACGTATATACATACATACGTTACAAATTACACACATCCTACACATCATATACATCATATTGGTATATTGGCATCTAAACGAGCCGCCTATTTTTTTAAGCCTAGTTATAGGAACAACAGATTTGTGTTTACTCCTATTATTTATACTTTGGATATCAGTGTTTTTATTAAACAAATTAATATTTTTATTTTCATAAATATACTTGAAAATATACTAAGAAGGCTCATTTATTATATTAATCTCTTTAAATTTGTCTCTGAGGGAGTGTCTGGGACTTAGTTTAGAAATTGAATAAATTGCCTTTTTTTGTAAAACAAAAATTGTCTGAATATTGGCGGCATTTTCCCACAACACAATAGGTAACGTATGACATCACACTATGAAAATAACTAAAGTATACTAAACGGGCTGTCTTAATCAGTTAAATCACGATTTTTTGTAATGCGTATGCATACGCAGCTAAGGTTTTTTGACAATTTATGTATGAGGACCCCATTTAAGCTTGCCCATCAAAGGTTTACTGTTGTATCTTCGGGTTTCAACTCTTCACCCTTTTATGAGAACACTAGTTTCTACTTGTCTAACATGAACAGAGCTCGGATATTTGGATGCATAATTATTTACCTAAAGTTTTTATCTATGAAATTATGGAAGCGACTTCTAAAAAAATTATTTATCTAAAAAAATAACCCCGGGATTCTTGGATTGCCTAACTATTCAGATGCATATTTATTTAAAATTAATGTTTAACCCCCGATGCAAATATGTGTATGTAGGGTGTAAGAGTAAGGGTGGTGTGTGTTAGTTAAAACAAAAAAAAACAAAATGTTTTTCGATACAAAACCAACATCTCAACTTTAAGTGAATATGCATCAGAATATCCGATCATTGAACATGAAGTATCTTAACCATAAGGCGGTACCCCGACCAAAACCTTGCCATAGTGCGTTATTCAGAGGCTATTAACTCATTCACTATGGGTAATAAACTATATCTAAAAACACATTATTAATATATCCTATCATCACATTGCACGTTCTTATTTGATTTTATGTGTTACAAGCTGACCCGACAGACGTTGTCCTGTCTTAACTATGAATGTCATATGTCGTTTAGTTTTAGTTTTGACTATTGACTAAAACTAAAACTATCGACTCGTTTACCAACCGATCCATCTCTGTTAAATGATATTTGCAGCGCGCATTCTGTCAATCGCTGGCAGTTATTTCAAACAACTGACAGTTATGTAAAATTAATATTGGCATTAAGTTTTCTTAAATTTTGTAACGTTGCGATCAACTTCCTTATTTTTTTAATTCATAAGATCTTTCTCCTGACAATAACGTACACAACAAAAAAAAAGGTGAAATCGGTCCAGCCGTTCACGCGTGATGGCGTGACCAAGGGGAAATAGGGATTCATTTTTATATATATAGAAGAAGATATATAGATTACGGGAATATACATCACTGTCTTGTCAAAGACTGCAATAACTATACCCTAGTTTCTTGGCATCATTGTGTTCCGATTCTCAATGACACAGGTTGTCGTTCATAAACAAGTGAATTTCCTCGTGATTTCCTTTAGCGTTCAAAATGGATAGATATTACGTTCCTATTTCGTATCAAATACCTCGAGATTCTCTGTTATTGGTGGAATAGATTTCGATTAGATGGCAATGTGTCGGGTAGTTTCAACTACTAAAAATTGTGACGTCATTTTCGTGTCATTGTAGAATTCCTGTGATGATCTTATCTACTGTCTTTTCTTTAGAAAAACGCATGTAATGAAAGATGATGAGAGACCAAATTTTTTAGTCTGTTCAACATTCGTGATGTCAAATTAACTACCGTCAGATTTCAATCGATATTAGCTTAGCTTTTATCATTTCAGATAACAATCTGTACAGGACAGGCCTTTGGGACCCTACCCAAGGGACCACGATTCAATTGTGACAATTTGTCGGCGGTTACCATGGGTTTCCTGCAAGTCTCGTTTCTTGTTGTGTAATGCCATAATATTATATTTATATTGTACCGAAGAACCTTGATCTAAAAAAAAATATTCAATTTAATAGTGGACACACAATCTATCAAAAATGGCTGAGATAGGTCACTTAAAAGTCAATTAAAATTATATTATAGTGACAAAATTAGATGTAAAATCCAGGGACAAAATACAACTTATAGCAAAACGTCCGATCGTTAATTTGATTTTTATGAAATTTCTATGTCTATAATCAGTTAAAAAAGGTATAATAGGATAAAAAATATATTTCTTGCACGCCAGCACTAACTTTCTTCATAGCCAACGAAAAAAGAGTTTCTCTTTGTTGTATAAGTACATGCTAATCTAGTTTTCATAACAAATGGTAGTAGGTATACCGATTATCGAAAGTTCCAAATTTCTTATTTTTTTCCTTGTTTGTGTGCACCCCCCATTTTTAGGGTTGGAGAGTGAAAGTTACGGATTTCTTAATTATTTTGTTGTTTATGTGCAAATCCTACTCTGCATACTAAATTTCAGCTTTCTAGGACTTCGAGAGGTGCCGAAGCTATGAGGGTATGAAAATACGACGAAAGTTTCGAGAAAAGGTAGGTAGTGCCCCCGCTTTTTGTTTTTGGCTTGTCTTGGCGGGGGTCGCAACTCCAGGTTTGACTCTCCGTATATTTTGGCTTTTGGGGGAGGCCTATGTCCAGCAGTGGATGTCTTTCGGCTAAAAAATGATGGTGATGATATTTTGGCTGCTGAGAGCAAGACTACAAACGTATACTGGGAAGTTTTATAAAAAATTTGACTGTAATGTTAGGCAGTGGTATTTCTATTAGTATACATACATTTTTATAGTTACTTGTAAGTCCCATGTTATAGGGGGCGAGCCTATTGCCGTCAATGGGGCTCAAATCCAGACTGTTCTGAGGGAAAAACCCAATAACACTTTGCTCGACCTAGGAATTGAACCCAGAACCTCACGATCAGCAGTAGCGCTTGTGACCACTAGACCAACAAGAAAGTCAAGAACAAGAAAAGAAGAGATGAGAAGAAGATCTTTATCATTCATGAAATGCATTCAAAACTGTCTTCACGAATGTTTGGGTGATACTGAAATGCACGTTTCGCCTAGAAAAAGTGACATTCTATCAGCGATAATGACGATGGTGTGACGGCATCTACAAGGCAACATGTGAATTACGCATCACGCTGACTTTAGGAAAATTTCTGCATCGCACAGGCAAATTTTACCGCGCGAGTAACATAATATACAACGTCCCGACATCAATCGTCGGGTAGTAGCGCACCTGACATAACATCCATCGGGTCGGAAAATCTTCCCTTTTCTATACTAGTGTGATTCCGACGTGACGTGACGTGAAAGTCAAAAATGTTTGGTACTGACATTAGCTACCGAAAAGCTTGTGTCGATCTTATTAAAAGTCGTTGTAGAGATACTTAAGACAGTGATTGCTACGTGTCTAGGTCCTCTCGCGAATACCTTGTTAATTAGATAATGATGGGAAATATTTCATTGATCCTCAAAACATCTTTCTGATGATGGACACTTTTTTAAATTAATAAACCTCTAATCACTTTTTGCGCATCTAATGCACAAATGAGGCTGTTTTTAACTTTCTGGCTTTTCCCACAGGTGGTCGCAGTAACTAACCTAGGGTACCCCGACCAAATGGGTTAGGTTAGGTCTGTGAACAACTTGCCGCTTAACTGTTGTCGCCTAACTTGTAGACTGTAGATTTCTATTTTGTTAAATCCCTGTTACTTGTTGTCAGGCCTACACTGTCCTCCCATACCTAATAGCGCTGTAATTTGAAAACATTGTAAAAGCCAATTATTTTTAAAAGAATAACCGTGGAGTTTCTTTCCGGCTCTTCTCTATAGGAAACGACCAATTGGAACCGTACACCTAGATTTTGACGTTTCATAAGTGCCCATGTCGGTTTATGTGAAATAGAATATTTTGATTTTGATTTTGAAACATCTACATCCAAGTTGGTCGCAGTTCCTTGGCTATTTTTGTATTTTTAGGACCCTAAAATAGGAATTATTTGAGGTTCACTAAAAGAGGCGCAGTCATTCTATTAGAGTGTTTAACCATATTTTTAGGAAAGTAAAATGAGAATTATTCGAGGTTCAATGAAATACATGCCTTCATTTTACCAACGCAAAGAATTATTCTTATTCATGTCGTGCCGATTCGAGAAAAGAATACGATATACAATCTTGATAATCTAGTGTTGTGCGTCAGTAATTGTCTAGTCTAGACAAGACTTAAGTGACCAATCAGACCGAAATATATAAGCACCAATACTTGACTCATTTGAGATAAAAACGTGATTATGGCGCTATCTATGATTGTGGGCAAGAAGAACATACCCTTTCCGTAATAATAGGTCTTTACCTATGAAATTGCCGTTTTGTATGAAAAAATTTAAACGAATTTTTTTCATGAATTTTTTATTTGTATTAATCGAAGTAATCACCCATGCAATCAATGCATCTTTGCCATCGCAGTGGCAGTTTATTGATGCCCTTCTTAAAGAAATCAGCTGGACGGGAGGCAACAAATTCTTCAAAGGCATTTTGTACTGCCTCTCGGGTATTAAATTTTTTTCCCGCCAAGAAGTTATCCAAATTCTGGAAAAAGTAGTAGTCTGTAGGCGCAAGGTCTGGTGAGTAGGGCGGATGACGGAGAGCTTCCAACCCCAGTTCTTGCAACTTGGAGACCGTCTGCTGTGCAGTATGAGGTCGCGCGTTGTCGTGCAGGAGCAGCGGAGACGAGCGATTGACCAATGCTGGTTGGAGATGCGCCAGCTTCTCCATCATTGTGTTCAGTTCTTCACAGTACACATCTGCAGTAATGCTCACCCCGTTTGGTAAGAAGCTGTGATGAATCACACCGGCGCTAGACCACCAAACAGTGACCATCACTTTTCTAGGGGTAAGTTTTCGTTTAGGGCATTGTTTAGGTGCTGAACCAGGATCCAACCAACTTGCTGAGCGCTTACGGTTATCAAACAGAATCCATTTTTCATCGCAGGTAACAATGCGGTTCAAAATTCCTTCATTTGTGTGTCTGTTGAGCAGTGCAAGGCACGTCTCGACGCGTACTTCGCGCTGGCGATCATTGAGTTCGTGGGGCACCCATTTGTCAAGCTTTTTTACCTTGCCAATTTGACGCAAATGGACCAATATTGTTTTGACGCTAACGTCGAAAGCTGCTGCTAATTCAGCCGTAGATTGTGTATCATCAGCTTCCACAATCGCCTTTAATTCGTCATTGTCGACCAAAGTCTTCGGACGACCGCGAGGTTCATTTTTCAGGTCGAAATTTCCAGAACGGAAGCGAGCAAACCAATAACAGGTGGTGCGTTGGTTTGTAGTGTTAGCTCCGTAAACGTCGTTGATGTTGCGTGCCGCTTGTGCCGCGTTGCTGCCACGACGGTACTCATATTCCATAATTACTCGAATTTTTAACGTATCCATGATGACGAAAAAGATTGAAATGCGATGAAAATGTAACACTAATCAATAAAGAAATGACTACTTTTAGAAAAAAAAATCCATGTTTTTAAAATAAAATTAATTTGAAATTAGAATTCTTAGCCAAACAAAAATTATTTTGATTTGAAATGGCCAGTACTGCAGAACGGCAATTTCATAGGTAAAGACCTAATATAACAAATTAAAAAAGAACCTCGAGGTATCCAGCTTAAAGACCTTATTATATACATTTTTTTCTATTTGTTTCCTTGCTATTTAAAAAACTACATACGAGTACATAACATAACATTAAGCCGAACATTACTCGAAGGGATAGGCAGACGTGTAGGTACCTAGTAATACACCCACATTTCGCCAGTTATATTTAAGTCCCATGTAATAGGGGTCGCCCCCTATTACATGGGACTTAAATATAACTGGGCTATTGCCATCAACCGGGCACAAATCCAGACTCCGGGCTGCTACTGAGAAATTCCTGATAGAAAAACCCAATAACACTTTGCCTGACTTGGAAATCGAACCTAGTGTCCAGCAGTAGGTAGTGATTGACCAAAGAGGCAGTCAAAAACTAATTTAAGAATAGCTACAAAAGCAATTCTTCTTCAAAACACTAATTACACAGGCTCCAAGTCTTGCCCTAGATTCCAAAATCTCATTAATCTTAGCAATTAAAAAATCAATTGAGGCTCAAAATGGAATGACGAAGATGGATCACAGGGTCAGTGACCGGTTCGACGCTGAAGTATTTTTTACGTAAGTACACCGGCATATAAATCAAGTTGACAAGTATTTTATTTCGAAGAAAATATTACTTGGACTGTGCGGAGAAATTATTTGATTTAGGTGGCTTTAAAAGTTTTACATGGCAACGTTTCGATGGGTTTATGTTTTTTTCTTTAAATAAATGATGTTAAATAACAGGTTGAGGGCGAATTTCACTAGTGAAACAAAACAGCAAATTTAAACCCGTTCAAGAGCTGTTTAGATGTACTGATCGCGTTCAGTTTAATTGGTGAAATTCGCCCCAGACTTCAAACTGAAATAGTTTTTTACAGTATGTCTACTCATTCAATTTAGGTTATTCTTATTTTGTTACTTTTTTTATGGTTTCATTATTATTTTATACAAAAGAAAAGAAATCAACCCAAATAAATTCATGAACTGTTTCAAACACAATTGTTTTATATTTATTTTATTCTTGCTTAGTATTGCGTAACTTTCAAACTTTCGAACTTGTCAAAAAATATTTTAGACGGTACCTCAAGAGACCGTGTCAAGTAGAAATGAAAAATGGAATAGTTTAACTTTGAGAATTTGTTCAATATGTGCAAAAAAATAATTAACTGCGACCCCGTAGGTAGTGCTATAAGACTATCAGAACTCCCAATAGATATAGGTTTTAGTAAATTTACCTGTCATTGCTTTATATTTAATTATTTTTACCTAATCTGGTATAGTAATTGTATTCAAGGTGAATCGGTTTCACATAATTATAATGATGTAATTAATGTATACAAAAAATTGTAAAACATTTCAAAAGAGTAACGATGGATTTCTTGCCCATTCTTCTCCATACGAAACTACCTTTTGGAAGTGGCAACTAGAATCAATTCTATTTTCTTGTAAATTTAGACGTTATATGCCTCTTTGAAATAAATGATCTGACATCCTCCTACACACACTAGCATGAAGAATTATCGTCATTATCAGCCCAGCCTATTCCGAACTATGTATATTGGGGTCGGCTTATTGTTAAACCGGATATAGCTGAATACCAATATTGTACAAGGACATCCCTGGAGATCCATGGAGGTGCCTGTGTGATCTTCAAAACCCAGTAACTGGATAACACGATACGCTTGGTAAGACTGGTTTTCAGACACTCGGGCTTCTCACTAACCGTAACGACTGCCAAATATCTCAGAAATACAGCCGGGACCGATGACGTCATGAAAAAGGTATTGTTATATTTTAACATGGTTGCATTGCTGCATATTTAAAATCAACACTGAAATTTTCACCACTGCCAAATTTTAAAAATTGCAACTAAATTTTATTCTGTATTTAAAACTGCCCAAAAATCCTGTGCCCATAGCTCAGGTGTTGAATTACGAATGCGTACATCATATCGTGTCTGCTGACGTCATCAAATTGCAGAACAGGCGACCACACCTCATGGAGAAAAAAGTTTTAAATAAACAAACCGTGGGCTTGCGGAAACTACTCTGCGAACATTTTGCTGGCCATAAAATGAGCGGGGAGGGAATTTAATGGATTAATTTTGGTTGGATTTAGTCTTTTGGTTTTTAGGGTAGAATTGTATGTTATCTTTAAAATAACGTAGTACTGAATGAGAAGTCGACCTGTAAATGGGAAACTATTACCTATCTAGGGACTAAAAATAGCAGGGCTTTTTCAAAACTTTCTGTTGAAATTTGAATTTCTTCTAACTCCGTTCTCTTACAGAGTGTATTATTATATCACTAGAAATAGGGATCAATTAGTTCAACCAGGTTTCAGGCTGGCTAAAGTAGAATCATCTTTCATGGGGTACTGTTTAAAATGTTACAATAAAATACCTCCCCATATACTTCAACTGAATGAAACTAAATTCAAATCTTGTATAAAACGCACACTATGCAGCCAAGCATATTATAAGTTGGGAGATTACATCGCTGATAAAAATGCTTGGCTCAACGCTGGTCCTGCTCCACAAGGGCGCATAAAATAATTGGTTAGCATTTGAAACTACTGTTGGAGCTGCTGAAGATTTTAAAAACTAATCTTTGCATTGTATAAATTCAATGTTTTAGTATTGTATAATTGCATAGCACATGTGTGAGTACTATGTACCTACTATAAAGCTACCATTTAGTAGGTTTTTCTGTCATTGACTTGAATGTGCCCTGGCGGCTGAGAGTTTGTCATGCTCACTCTAATGTCTCGCTGGTGGTGGCGTGTGTTGGATCATTAAGTTCCCTTCAAAATGGTTGAGCTGAATGGTGCTGATCCATGCGTCATGTTCGTGAACGGGCGCCGTCAGTGGGGACTGGTCATTTCTTAGCTGCCACGGCTTATTTTAATTTAATTTAATATTTGAATTGCTTTTGTCTTTTTATTACGGACGCTTTTAACGTTCTGCATCGTTCTCACATGCATAATTTCAACATGAACGATGTAATCAATATTTTGTAACCATTTTTTGATTTAAAAGAGTGTCCATGGAGTTTCTTGCCCGTTCTTCTCCATAGGTACCTACTACGCTTTGGAATGGGTAACTAGCTTCATCTTTCTGACTGACCGACCCCTTGACAATTCAAAAGTGCCTGTAATTGGTTTATTTGAAATAAATGCTTTGAGTTTGAGTTTGAGTTTGAGATTATTTAATTTTACTAAATCATTCTTTGGTATTGTCGGTATCATTCAGCAGACCTCACTGTCATCATCATCATCATCAGCCTATATTCGTCCACTGAGCCCGATCCTCGGCTCTCCTCATCCAGTCTCTGCCAGCCGCCTTTCGAAAGTCGAATTCAATGTAACTGTTACATTTAATGAAAAACTGTAAAAAAAACACTAAGAAATGGCGACGTTTTTAAATGTACGCAGAATATTAACATACTTTCTGGAGAAAACACCGATAATTATTGATATCCAAAAAAAAAAGTCATAAAATCTCATATCAATTAACACAGAGACTTTCATGGCTCCACAGTGCACGGGGCCTAATAAAGTGGGTCGGGCAAACATTCCCAGCTAAAACTACGCTTTTTAACTAGTATTTTTAGTTGCTTTTGTAGCAACCCTGTCTCTGGGCCTCCCTCCCTGCTTTGGCTGCAAAACTACCTGCCTTTTTTTCAACTTTCACGCTTACTCAAACACGGAGAATTGGTATCTCTCTTTGTTTTACTATAAAAAAGCAAATGAGTGTTTGTTTTTTATAATTTTTGTGTATTTTTTAAGTGGTTTTCAGATTGTAGTTTGAATTGAAGCGCTTCAAGTTTAAATACTGGGTTTTTAGTTGATTTTAATGTGTTTTTGAGATTTCAGAAGTGATGGCCATGAAGGATTTATAGCAAATAAAGCAAATAATATGACGCAGCATTCAACTGTCTTAGGCTAGTTTTTTTAAATCGTCGGGTAACTTCTATTTAACGAATAAATAATTATGACTGATTGACATAAATTTTTTGTACGGTAGCTGTCAAACGTGCTGTCAAGCTATCAAGCCAATTTATTCCTGAGATAAAAGTTACTGATGGTTGAAAATCGGCTCTGCAAGTGGTTACTAAATCTTTAACAGCAAAAAACAAATTTTGTCAAACAAAGTGACTCATAAAATTCTCTTCTCGACAGTTGACAGACAGGTTTTGTATCGATCTATTCACAGGCCTATTCTGCGGTAAGTACTTTTTTTTTCCTTAAAATTATAGTTTGATGGGACGTAGCAAAAAGGAAACACACGTTGTATATAAATTATATTTAATTATTATTTACATCAAGAAATGAACGTGTTACATTGACGGGCCTAGCCCTGCCTCTCTACTTAAACAAAAACAATATTTAAACCATTCAAATGCTTATTCCAAACTTGTTTGACTGTTTGAATATAATTAGAGTTAATTTATTGCCAGCCTGCACAACATAAGGTTGACACATGCAGGCAACCTCATTCTTTTTCTTTTTTTTCTTGGGAAATTGAAACCCATCCTTGTTCCTTCAGTTGCCTGCTCGCCAGGGCCACGGTAACTCTTTCGAACAATCCTAGAGTACACATTACACTATTTATAAACAAAATATAGGGTATGCTATACTTACCAATACTTTCTAAGAATAAGCGTGTTGTTATCGTCTGTTTAACTTACTATAGAAACAAAACATCCAAAATCCGGCAGCCCCTTTTATATATTATTCTAATACAAATGTACGAAAAATCGGGAGAGTAATGACCTGACAAAAAATCCAGTCCATTTATTTCCAAATGTTTCCCAAACTAATAATATTTCTTTTTTTCTCTCTCTTCACAAAGCTTCACATAGTTATAAACATAGAGACTAGCGTTATGACAACAATGCACAAAATATGATTCTTTGAGAGAGACTGGCGCCCATACTAGGATACCCTGTGTGACGGATCACAAAGCTCTCACCCCGAATTAAATCTACTTAGCATTACAGTGGTCAAACTTTCCCCTATTTTTGGGGAAGGTTATGACGTATTAATTTGACGCGTGCAAGGCCTCCGGTCATTAAAGCTTAAATCATTGCTCAGTATGTTTGAATATCACTGCGCGAGATTTTGCAGAGCGATTTCGAGGAAGCAAACGCCTACATTCTATGTTTAAATTTTCTCTTTTAAATAAATGAGTTGTTACAAATTTTCGGGGAAACGTTAATAACAATTATTGTTTAGATTTTTTGGGGCGTGTTGATAGACCTTCCTTTGATCTACGTAAAGGTTACGTCGAATTTTTCGGTAACAGAAATGTTAATTGATGACAATTAGCGGATTCTATGAAAACCTCTGCCAAAATTGATTTGTTATTTATTAAGTAAACTCGGATTGATAAATAATTGTTTGCAAATAAAAAGTTTAATTCAATTCAAGGAAGGTTTAATTCAAACATTTTTACCTAATAAAAGTAAAAATGTAAGAGTAGAAGCTACACGATGCCTGAAAATGTCAATTTCCGTCACAATAATATCGTCTCCGGTTTCAGAAAGTTTGAAATTTTCAATCAGGTCGTCTGCCAGCAGTTTAATACACAAATGTGATGGGATATAGCAAGTGGTATTTACTCGTATAATAGGTATTTTTATATTTATTTCATTTTAGTTATACAGCATATAATATATAACATATGAATAAAATATTCAGCTATCCCATACATTTGGGTCGAGTAGGTTTTGTATGGGATTATATTTTTATTACGGATGCTTTAAACGTGCACGTCTTTCTACATCGTTCTCACATTTTTAATTTGAACATGAATGATGTAAACAATTTGTTTTTTTGTAACTATATGTTGATTTAAAAGAGTGTCTATTTAGAATCTTGCCCGTTCTTCTCCATAGTTACCTACTACGCTTTGGAATGGGCAACTAGCTTCATTTTTCTGACTGACTTTGATAATTCAAAAGTGCCTGTAATTGGTTTATTTGAAATAAATGCTTTGAGTTTTGAGTTTTATGAGCTGATTATTTTCTCACGATTACGATGTTAGTCCCATAGAGAAAGTTTTTCAGCTTTATGTTCTGAACCGCACCCTTAAATATGACCACACATTTCTGATACACGCTGTATAAATATACGGATTTGAGGAAAATTGGTAAATGAGTGCAACAATATTTTCTCATGACAAACACCGTGAGATGGCGCCAAATATTTTTTATTTAACCTCTGATGTTGATTTAGGAGTTACAGGAAATAACAAATATTATCCTGGATAAGTGGGAGAGTTTGCTGTTATGGGAAAATAGACCTTCGGGTCGCACGTGATTGGCTGGGTAATACTTAGGTGCTCGACACAATTTTGTTATAATATTCAGTCTTGATTGCTAAGTGAGAAAACATTGAATGTTACTAACTAATGTGCGAATGTTATATTGTTGTGGCTTTGTGGTAAATGCCTTTTCTATTAAAGAATATTTACGAGCATTGAAATTTTTTTTTTAAACTATGCTTACATAGTAGAGGGAGGATTAAAAAACATCGATTTGAACCCTGAAAATGCATTTTAAGTATTGTCCATACACACTAGGAAATCACGATGGAAATGCTTGATCGGTGGAAACTTAAATATTTGTATCAAAGAGCGAAATAAAAAGTAATGTTTAAAATTACAGTTCCAAATGCAAACCAGAAAAAAAAATTAAGTAGCTTTAGCAAACCAATCACCTTCTAAGAAAAAGATTAACACCGATTTAAAGTCCCCCATCGAATAAAAAGTTGGTTATCCAGGCTTTAAAAGAATAAGCTACACAAAAAGTATCTCGAGGTGTCTTTTTTAAGTGGAACGACCAATCCCGAAGGATTTGACGAAGACAAACGAGTAAGATAATCTAGGTCTCTAAGCACCGAAGTGTAGTTGTATTTTTTTACATGACATGTGTCATTATATAATAGTCTTAGTACTAGTGTTTGAGTGATTGATTGAAAACTAAAACGGACTGAAAGATGGATGTCTGAATGATGCAATGAACGAATCGACTTGATGGATGATTGAAAGGATGAATAATATAATAATAATAATCTTTATTGGAACAAAAACACATTTTACAAATTGGTTGCATACGTAAATAGCTACATTAGTTGAAAAACTGTGTCGCAGCTGTTAACGCTTACCTCCAAAAGGGAGACGACAGAGTTTCAGATTCCAGAGATGAATATAGAAGGGGTTAAAAAAGAGCAATAATGAAATTAAAATTAAAGTAAAAAAAATTAAATAGGTAAGTGCTAAGTGTTTTGGAATGTGGGATTGCTGAATGGAGTGATGGTGTTTTGGAAATGTGATTAAAATCACTGCAATCGTTTATTGAATTATTGTTTTTAATCAATGGACCAATTTGTTTTTACCAAACGTTAAGTCTTTACAGACACGATATAAAAATAAAAAAAATTGGTGCTTAAAATATCGATGTAGTATGAATAGGTTTTAATAAATTGTAACAAAGATAGGTAAATAATGACTTAATTAATCATAATTAATTAATGTCTGTTTGTTTTAAAACAAACCTATTAAAGGAAAGTGAAAATACAAGATAAGTTAATTTAATTATTTTTCGGTAACTCCAACTGAAAAAACACGGATGATAAGTTGAAAAATAAATCTAATTAAATACAAGTTAGAACAGTTTTGTCTTGCATTTTTCAACAACAAGCTAAAGTAACAATAAAATCTTTCCGTATTTCATGCATACATATATCTAGCCCTATACATAACGGTTCCACCCAGATTTAGGCCGAGATATATTAAATGATAGTGGTTATCATTGAATAGCGTTGCTCTATGTGGGATATGAAATGTGTAAGAAGTCAGCGAGGCATGTTGTATTGTGATTTTTTAGACCGCGCCACATACAGCATAGAATTTTATCGTTCCGTGTGCCGGTTCGCTTGAGTTGAATTATGAAGTTGTAGTATAAAACTCAACAGCGTTACAAGTATGATACGTCTTTGTAATATGAGCCAATTAATAACTTATGCAGAATATATTTTCAAATAGACTGCAAGAAGAAAACGTACCACGCGACAATTTTTTTATACAATGTGCACGTCTAAGAACTCTCCAACTTTTTCCAACTCCCTAAATAAGGAGTGAATTCGAACATAATACTACATATACGACATTTAATATTCATGTGACGCTCGCTGAAAGGAAGAAAAAAAAAAGAAAATACTTTTATTTGGTATGTTGCTGACCTTGATGAGGATAGCCTGTGATAATCATACATGAAAGTTCTCTCAAATTAAATTCATTAGTCTACTGTTTTGTTGTTATACTGTGGACATATCGTGTTGTTTCCCTTCACACAACTTTTCACCTGAGATTACAATAACCGATGCGTGCCAACAATTTATATTTTATAGCTTCGGAAGAAGGTTTAGTACGTGAATCACTATTAGAAGATTAGAATATTATATGGAATATGCATGATAGAAGGAAATTAAATCTTATATAGAAGGGTGGTTTTTATCCTTTCATGGAATCTTTAGCGAAGCATGCATAGCTGGGCACCGTTAATCAAATAGTTATCAAAATCAAAATATTTTATTTCACATAAACCAACATGGGCACTTATGAAACGTCAGAAGCTAGGTGCACGGTTCCAATTGGTTGTTTCCTATAGAGAAGAGCCGGCAAGAAACTCCACAGTTACTCCTTTAAAAATAAGGGGCTTTTACAATGTTTCCAATTACAGTGTTGATAGATATGGGAGGACAGTGTAGGCCTGTCAACAAGTAACATATACTCAACAAAATATAAAAAGGTCCACAAATCTAGTCTACAAATTAGGTCTGCAACGTTCTCACATTCACAAAATATAAAAGAATCTATATAAAAATAAAAGCCTATTTAGACTAAGTGACAACTTGGTATTATCGCTAATCCGTTACTAGAAAAGTTAACTTCGTTAAACGTTAAAGCGTTACATTTAACGGAAGTTAACGTTAATCGTTAACTCGTGATAAAAACTGCATTTTATAAGTCGTTGCTTTCGTGATTTACCTATGTACTTATAAAAAATATTGGTATGACTGTGGAAGTTTAGGCTGGGCATGAAAAATGAATAAAAGAAGGGTGTATCATTAGAGTTTGTAATAATAGTTATTTAGAGATTAAATTCAAATCAAAATAGAGTTCAGAATGTGTTTTTCACAGCACGGCGCGGGCCGCGCAGCGTGCTTTTGTCAAATTAGGTACTTAATTAACGATTAACGGACTTATGGATAGTTGACGAAAGTTAATGAGTCCGTTAACAAATCTTAAACTTAACCTAAAAGTTAACTCGTTACTCCAAATGTTAACTTTGTTAATTAACGATTAACGGTCTTGTGTCGAATCATATTCAAATCTCAAATCGTTTATTGCACTCCATAAAGTACACTTACAGGTGGTAAATAAAAAATAATAGAAACAATTATGGACCCTGTCAGGCACAGCAAATCCTAGCCAGCAGCCATCTGTCCAGCTTTGAAAGCATGGTTGTAAAATCTGAAAGTAATATATTGCCTTTAGTGTTAACTATCGTGGTCTTCTTCGTAGCGTGTCGATGACAGTCTGCCCAGAATTTAGCTACGAGAAAAATTTGGCACCTTCAGTATCGTCCATTAGTTCCACTAGCGTGCAGACAACAGGACCCTATCGTATTAAAAATGCTGTTAATATTCTGACCATATAAATCTCGAAGTATTTTTTAGCCCGCTTCAAAAATAGGAGTAGGTTCTCAATTCGACTGTATTTTTTTTTATGTCTGTTATGTCAGAACTTTTTCTAGGTGAATTCTTTTTTTATTTGGAAGTTGGTACTTCTCATGTGATCCCATATACATTTGATCAAGATCTGACCAGAAGTTTTTGAGTTATCCTTAGTAATGCGTTTTTTTTCCACTAAGCATATACAGATGATATTTTAATAACTTCCTGTCACTCATGTTATTTACATATCAATTAGTGATATAAGAATTTGTAAGGGGTAGGTACCACAGCTAAAACTTGAAAAAAAAAAAAAAAAACCGGCTTCCAAAAACAACAATAAATAGTCAAAAATAACTTTAATTTCGGAAGTCAGTGGCAAAAAATGAATAGGTATAACAAAACCAAAGACACCGACTTCCGAAGTTAAAGTTACTTTTCACTTTTTTAGTGTTTTGTTTGGAAGTCGGTTGTTTCTTTTGTAAAAAAGTTTTCTTAAAGGATGTTTTTCGACAACAAATAAGAAAAAAAAAACCCAATCCTAACTTCCTAACCAATATTATAAATGCGAAAGTAAGTTTGTTTGTTTGTTACCATTCACGCCTTAACCACTGAACCTATCATCCTGAAATTTTGCATATACGTTGTTAGGTATACAGAAACGGACATAGGATACCTTTCATCCCGAAAACAAGTACTGTTCCCGAGGAAAACAACAATAACGTCCTTATGATAATAGATGGCGCCACGTGTCTTTCGCATCATGATTGAACTATATTATTGTAGAAAATTTTGTAGTGTGTTAAGATTTTTATTTTTTATTTAAGTACCTAATACATTTTGTGGGTCTAGAGTGTCGATAGACCGGTTTTTCATCCTCCTAACTATAATTCCCGAAACAACCCGAATTGATTGTCAAATTCTCAATTAACACGAGCGAAGCCGCGGGCAAAAGCTAGTATCACAATAAATCCGTAAATTTCACTCAAAATTCATTTAATACTAACCAAATAATTTAATTAAAAGAATCATCTACCAGAATCAACGAGGTACAAACTAATTGTTTCCGATTCACTACCCTAACTTCCATCAAACAGTTTCCAACTACCTAATTCATATTCTGTAACATCTTGAAACAGCTTCATCTCGTCAATGAACTCAATGCAATCCTGTTTAATATTCAAAAGATGCGCATATAGATGAAGTATTATTATCTAAGTTTAGTTATAAAAGGGTAGGTGCACTAAGGGAGTTGACTTGAACAAACGGAATCCTTAGTTCCAACGATAGTTTATACACGCGGTAAAGGTATTTTGTAAGATGGTGACAGTTTGGGTAAATTTTCCGAAGTTTTATAAGGTGTAAAAAGAATTGAAGGAGTCGACAGAGGTGAGGCTAAACTGAACGATATCAAGAGAAATTGGAGTCATGTACCATCACTACATAAGGTTTTAGCGTGTCGGACCACGCATTATGAATGGTTCCAAAGTTGGGGTGAATTTATCCTAAAATAAAACTTAACATTGTAGTTGAAAAACATGTTCTCCCATACATCAATATTCGTCACGGTCAATTGTCCAACTGCAAATGTAAGATTGTAACCGCATTTTTTTTAATGTGACAAACTACAAATTAACGATTTTTAGAATTTATCTTCTACTTGTGGTGTAAGACCTTGCTTCTTGTCAAATTTCATAATTCTAGGTCAACGGGAAGTACCCTATAGGTTTTGATTTATTTGCGAGTATCAAAATATGTCTGTATGTAATACGAGTATGTGTGACTTAGAAGCTTGATTTCTTTAGAGCTCCAAGGGACCGTACCTACGTATTTGATATTAATTTCAACTTGATACCTACACGCGATCCTGAGAAAAAGGGTTGTGACAGACTGAAATACAGTAGGTAAGACAAAGAGACGTAAACATAGTGATCCTATGATCTAATATGGGTTCCGTTTTTTCCTTATGAGCTTACCTCTAAAGGAAAATACGGAACCCTAAAAAAGAAATCAAAGATAGGCAAACGACATAACGGTCTAACTAACAAGTTCTAATACAAAGCTATAATGCAAGGTATGCTTCAAAACGAAAAATAAGAAAATATGCGTGCAGCTATGGTTTTTCTATGGGCAAGGTCTTTTACAATAAGTTTCATAACTATTAAACAATGAACAGGTGTTGTATTCGTTTATCTTTTTATCTTGTTTTATGATGTAAAAGTTAAACTTAAACTCAAAGCATTATTGCAATTAAAGCTTAAGTACACACATTACAGGCAATTTTGAATTGTCATGGAGTCAAGTCAAAAGCGAGTTGCCCATTCCACGGACATTCTTTTAAATCAAAAATATTGGTTACTTAATCCATGTTGAAATTATGCATATAGATAGGTAAGTAAGTAGGTATTATATTTCGATTTTTCGTTCCTAACTAACAAAATACTTCAGGATAAATATGATGATAATTATAATTATTATGACCAGTGTATGAACGTAAACGAGGCAAAAGGAATATGCATGGATCGTAGCATGTGGCGTGCTATAGTTTCAGCCTACCTCCATGAGAAGAAGTCGTGAGTTTATGTATGTAATTATGATTGTAGCGGCATCTACAACGCCACATGCGAGCTACGCGTCACACTGACGTCACGCAAAGTCCTGCAACGCTCAAGCAGAGTTTACCGCGCAACTAGCATATATACAACGTCACCACGTCACGACACGACACCCGTCTGGACTTAGAATCTTCCCTTTTGTTATTTAGGATGAGTGTACTCTACACCCTATTCCTCATACCTGATAAATAAACATAACCGAATACCATACACATACACACAAACACACATCCCAAAAACAAGAACCATTTCAGAACCATTGCGTTCCCCGTCTGTTCCAACAAATAGATTTCAATTAGGGGGCATCTTTGTTAGAATTTACACAAAGGAAAGCGTCCGGGGGCCCAAAGACCGGATGATTAAGGAGACGGCGAAATACTATTATTGTTACGTACGAACGGAGTTAGGGGTGTTTTCATGCTGTATGACTTCAGGACTGTAGAGCAAAGTAATCCATTGGTAGTTTTCGAAAGCTTTCAAATGGAAGTTTTAAGACTAACAGCTAATACAATCCTGTGATTATCGAAATGAAGTTTCGTTTAGGGAAGAAAAGGAAGATTTTACACCACACTTGAATGATGCGTATTAGAGGAAATACAATTTAGGGTCTTTGAAATATTGAGTCCATTTCTTCTTACAAGATGGTTTCTTTCATACAAATATTTCTTGAAAAAAAAAAAAAAAAATTGAAAATGAAAATTCGAAGAAAACTATACTACAGAGTTTAAATTTAACATTTGTATACATAGACATGAAAGAGGGAGTTCTTCTATTACAGGTATCTCCATACTTAAAAGAAGGCGTCTAAAATGTATTTGTTAAAACCGATTACGAAAAAATAAACTTTAACTTATTAACATAAACCATACTATTATTATAAATTCGAAAGTATTTCCTTCTGTATATTACCTTTTCACGCCTAAACCACTAAACAGATTTCGATAAAATTTAGCAAGGAGATAGATGGCATCCTAGAGAAGGACATAAGCTAGTTTTTGTCCCGGTAACACGTTCCCGTGTGATAATTTCCGCCATCCATGCCATGCGGGCGAAACCGCGGGCAGAAGCTAGTAGATTATATTTTGCCGTAATCACAATTTTGCAATTGGTTCATAAGAACAACGGATAGAAAATATTAAGTTGCAATTAGGGATTATCATGAACATCATCAGCAGTGTTCTTCCACCCAGTGCTGAGTACCCTCCCTTTTGTGCCATGCTTTCCTGGTATGTGCGAGTCTCATCCAGGTCTTCCCTGCGATCTTCTGTGGGGAATCAGGATTAGTTACCTACCTGGAAAACCTGTTCTGATAACTTAAAAAATAAATTTGAACCATCACGGGACGCCTGGCAGATGTGAAACATCGTAGCGATGCGTCGCCACAGCATGCGTCGCCACGCCAACATTCAGTTTTACCCGCGGCCATAGCCATGTTTCACATCAAAAATAATTATAAATGTGATAGTGTCCTAATTTAGTTTACAGTTACACACATTGCAAATAAACCTTCATATCATTGTTGTATTACTTAGATAAGAATTAAAACGGAAACCAAGGTAACATTTAACGTTAATATTTCCGTAAACGAATTGTAAGCGGAAATATAAACAGTTCACTATCTAAACGTCGCCGACTGAAAATGTGAAGGTAAATTAGTCATAAAATGCGATAGGAAGAGAAATACGACGTTTTATTTCTAAATTTTGGGTAATTTAGGTAATTTGTTATTTTGTTTTTTAATATTTAGGTTTTGTTTCTAATTATAAATAAAATAAAATAAAATCTTTTTAATTCAGGCAAACTTGGCCCATAATATTGTTAGTTGAACAACTTATAAACTGTTAGTAAATTTAAAAAAAGTATTTGCCGCCCTCTGGGGCCCCGGGCACACGCACTTGTGCCTCAGAAGGGGGCTATCCAGCTTGTGGCTGAGCATGCTCAGGATGGTGTTGACGCTCCCACGCGTGCGGAACATCAGCGAAACGATGCAGCGCCGCAGCACGGTGTGAAAGCCGTCTGTGTTCGCGTGCAAAAACATCGCAGACGCACTACAGCAGCGTGGGAGCCCCACCAGCACCCTGAATGCGTTATTATATTGTATTCGGAGAGCGTTGATGGCTCGCTGCGTGTAGTTAACCCACAGATTGCAAATGTAGACAGTTTGGCAGAATGCTTTAAACAGAGTGACCTTTACCCCTAAACTACGCCTCGCAAATCTGCGTGCCAACATGTTACAGCGGACCGCCATCGCTCTCCTCTCCCTGGTATTATAACTGATTTTTAACGTTTTTTTATTAGAAGAACAACATGAAGGTATTTATTTAAAAATGTATTTTGTTTTTTGATAGCATAGCATAGTATACATAAACGTCGTTAATTAGGTACGGACTTATTAAACCTTTATTAGAGGATACTTTAAATACGGTCGAAAAAACTGAGGCAGCCGCCACTATTAGTTACTATTTTCTTAATGTCCGTCCGCAATCAAAGCATTTCCGAATACAAACGAATGCTAATTTCCACTAAGTACTTTAATTATTGTTACGTCAAACAAAACAACAATAAAGTATTTAGTTCTGAATTCAAATTGTTATACACGATAAATCTAATAATTGATGGACATGGAAATTAGCATTCGTTTGTATTCGGAAATGCGATGATTCCCGAGGGAAATTAAGAAAATAGTTGTACTGTACCTGCTTTAAGGCAGATAAGTAGAACAGTTTCTATGAAAACGTTATACAAATTATTCTACCAGAATCGCGTTACAACTTCGCGTCGCGCCTGTTTTCGGAAGCCTTTAATGACTGACTAATCTTTTTACCACATTTTTGACCGAGCGCCGTTTCAGCATGGACAAAAATGCTTTCGTATATCCGGATGTCCGGCGGATGGCTGTTCTCCTCTACAGGTCGAATTACTGAAATACATAGCAAAGTATAGTTTTGTATAATTTAGGAGCATATTTTTAATTTTGTAAATGTGAGTACTGTGGGAGTGCTACGTGTATTTAATAATTAACGCAGTACTCCTTAGAACGTAAATATATTTTATCAAGGAATTGTACATTGGCAGGCCCTAGCTCTGCCTGTCTACCTATTAAACAATCTACCATCACTTTTTCTATAAATCTTATTTTAAACTCGCTTGACTGTTCGAGGCAAACCAACGATAATATATATCCAGCCAGTCAACATAAGGTTGACACATGCAGACAACCTCTACATGAGCTACGCCCACCCTTAAATAAAAGGATCGACGCAGTCGTGCTTTCAAACAAGACTTTTATTTACCACCTCGAACAATCAGACACTTCCTGCCTATACCTATAAGAATAATTACCTAACGCCAGAAAGATATTATACAATATGAAGTCCAACTCTTACAAGAGAAGGCTTAAGGACAGGACGAACGATTTGCGAATCTGACCAAGATATGTATCAGGTAAGAAAAACATTACTTTATGTTACCACATACATGAATAAATTAACATTCGCCATGCTTAAACCTCGTCGCGCCAAAACTGGCAAAAAGATGCGACGTGGCTTCCTAAAAACAAATAAATTGAAGTGACAAATTCACAACAACCCTGAAGGAGTTTAATGAAAAGAATGAAACTTAACATCGTAAACTTCGACCCCATCGGACGGTATGAGTCGGAGGGAGAAAAGGCTAAGAAGTCGGAGCTCATCAACAAACCTTTTTCAAGCACATACTCCAGAGGAAAAATCTCAAGACCCTATTCGATCTCACCATTTCGAACTCTATTAAGCATCAGTCAGTACTGATTGAACTGTGGGTTCTCAACAACATTAAGTTTAACCATTGATGTTCACTCAACATCCTTTGCAAGAGCTACGCTCCTTTAGCAAAGTTGGTTACAACTCAGAGAGTATTCAATCCAAATTCGAACTGATGGTGTCAACACAACACCCTTTGCAAGAGCTATGCTCCGTAAGCAAAGTTGGTTCGAGTTTAGACTGCGTATCACCCTCCCCTCTAAAAGAACCACAGTTTCCAAAAAAATAAAAAAATATCTCTTCACTCGCATTACTATGATCTGGAGTATGGCTATGCTATCACAGCCTAGTGAAATCCAACTATTATTGAAGACGAAGATGCCTTCTCCCTCAGACTTCTTGGTGTGGTGAGGTGTGACACCTCACACGCACCCAGCTGCGTCCAAAGATTGCTCCCCATATATGAAAAACATAAATGAAAAGGCATTAATACATTGTATCATATTATCCAAACTAAAATAATGAATTAATCTAAATGATGTTTACATCTAATTGACATCTATATGACAATAAATGACAATACAAAAAGACAATAAATTATTATAAACTGACATGAAAAGGTTTTAATCTACATACATATACAATATCCCTGAATCTCCTATGATTTAATTTTTTAAACTTATATTTTAAAAAGGAGAAAATCTTTATAAAATAATTATTCATTTCTCTAGACTTTCTTTTGAATTTGTTCACTTTTGGAAAGAAGTCTTTTATTTTAGTTTTTCTAACATATGAGACCTTTTTCTTTACCAGAACTTTTCTTATTGTATTGTTAACAATACGCTGATGATATGATGGGACATTACGAAATCTTTTGCTGTGGTAAGAATGAATTATAAAATGACCACCTACAGATTTGACTATTTTACGAGTCAATGCATTTTTGACCAGATCAACCACTATTTTTATTTTATTATCATTATTTCCGACAACATGTGACACCGCGTCATCCTCGACTATCTCATTGTCACCATCTAACTCTGAACCAAACTTTAATTTACAAATTTGCTCTTGAGTCACAGATAACTGCATATCCTCCTTTACTGTGGTTATCAACGACATATTATCAATTTCCTTTACATTGGAAAGTAAAATAAAATTATCCTCGTTAGATTGATCAACACCGTCGTTATATTTGTGTGAGTCTTCGACGTGATCAATATCTTCGTTTAATAAGGACACATTCTGCTGTTCTGAAACATGGCTATACAATTTAATATAAGGATTAGTCTGACCCGATTCATCAAATTCATCATCGTGTTCATTCTCGAACACTGCAACTGGTCGTTCCTCATCATTCGCAGGTCTGCACTCTTGGCAGCTGCGCTCGTCATCAACATCATGGTCATCACTGCCTGCTTGGCAGCTTTGCTCATCAAAAATTTGGTCATCCTGTTTTACGCTAGAAAATGTAATAGCATCATTATCTAAATTAAAACAACTTTCTTGCCCGTCTTCATTGGCCATATCATATGCAAATTCATCTTCTTGCACTCTATGCCCTATTTTAGAAATGCATCTGCATGGGAACTCAGCTTTAAGCTGGTCACAGATCGCTACAAAACTCATACCTTCCCGGTATATAAATTTGTGAAAAGCTAGGGCAGCACCGCTTTCTCTCCATCCGTAACTGGTAGCAAAATCCTCGAAAGCGTCTAAAAAAATCTCAATGCAATCGTGGCTTGAGCCCGTGAAAAAATCTTGAGCCATCACGCTTTTTTAAATCATAAAATTGATAAAACCACTTAGCTTTAAATTCCGGCGACTTCACTTTTGTTTCACCTTTTTATATTATATAAACTTCGCACAATATTAAGCTTTGTGCACGCAACACGAGAAACGAACTTGTGCAATATTTATTATGGCTCTGCACACGCCTTAAAAACAATGGGAGCTTACGTAGTTTTGCGCTTCGGCGCCTCCACCAATTGTGGGAGTGCTACGTGTATTTAATAATTAACGCAGTACTCCTTAGAACGTAAATATATTTTATCAAGGAATTGTACATTGGCAGGCCCTAGCTCTGCCTGTCTACCTATTAAACAATCTACCATCACTTTTTCTATAAATCTTATTTTAAACTCGCTTGACTGTTCGAGGCAAACCAACGATAATATATATCCAGCCAGTCAACATAAGGTTGACACATGCAGACAACCTCTACAGTACCATGGATTCGTTTATTATATCATTATTATGTATGTTGACTTGAAAGCATGGTAGTTGAGACTATGTCATGCTCACTTAAATGTGTCACTGTTGGTGGCGCGTGTGTTGGATCATTCGGTTCCCTACAAAGTGGTTGAGCTGGATGGTGCTGATCCACGCGTCATGTTCGTGAACGGGTGCCGTCAGTTGAGACTGGTCATCTCTTAACTGCCACGGCTTATTTTTATTATTCTTATATTTGATTTCTTTTTTAATATACATTTTATTTTTATTTTATTTACATTGTTCTCACATATAGAAGCAACAAAAATAAAGTACCAACGATTTTGTAATATCTTGATTTAAAAAGAGTGTCCTTGGAGTTTCTTGCCCGTTCTTCTCCATAGAGATCTACGTTTTAGAATGGGCAACTAGCTTCAACTTTCTGACTAACTGACCGACTCTTTCACAATTCAAAAGTGCCTGTAAATGGTTTAATTGAAATAAATGCTTTGGAGTTTGATTTTTTGAGTTTGACTCACTCACGACTCGACTCACGTGAATTTTTGTGAGCAGGTTCGATAATTTTAAGGATTTTTTTAGTCGATACAGGTTTTTGAAATTTTTCAAAATGGCGGAGATATGGGGGTAAAAAACATATTTCAGCCATTTCACGGTTTTTGATTTAAGGATTTTGTTTTAAAGTGCACGGTGAACATTTATTCAATTTTAAACTCAAACTCAAAGTATTTATTTCAAATAAACCAATTACGGGCACTTTTGAATTGTCAAGGGGTCGGTCAGTAACTAAAATGAAGCTAGTTGCCAATTCTAAAGCGTAGTAGGTACCTATGGAGAAGAACCGGCAAGAAAAACCATGGACACTCTTTTAAATCATCATATGGTTATAAAATATTGGTTACATCATTCATGTTGAAATTATACATGTTTGAACGATGCAGAACGTTAAAAGCGTCCGTAAAAAAAATATAAAAACAATTCAAATATTAAATTAAATTAAAATAAGCCGTATTAAGCCGCTTAATACTAGCTGGCCAATAGAATTCACATCTATATAGTTTGGGAGTCAGGGTTTACTCTATCTGCATGACCTTTATTCAATCCTAGTTTTTAATAATTGTTGAAGGTTTTTGTATAAATAAAGATTTTATAAGTACAGTAGTTACAAAAAAATTGGTTACATCATACGTGTTGAAATTATCAGTTAAGTTATGTAATTTAGTAGCTAAGCTACGCAAACTATACATTTGTTTACTTGGTTCGCACTGACACTACATAAAAACAACTAAACTATTACAAAAATACATAAACCTGTCAAGGTATCGATAAAATCTATCCATCTTAGCCCAGCAATAGATTTTCAGACTGCCCCCAGTACCTATATACGTGTCCTATCCAATTGGTTTCCAAGCCCACAATGATGAATAGCAGACCTAATCTGGAAACCCAATTCAACACGTTACCTACCTGTGGCGCTTAGATTTATAATCGTACTTAGCTTGGGTATCCCATTTTAGGTACTTTAGGGTACTAGAGGGTTAAATTATGAAGGACTTAAAGTAAACATGAAATGTCTGTTCGTTACTTGATTGTCGCGTGAAACTTGGATGATATCTCAATTATAGAATAGAATAGAATATTATCTCTCTCTCTCTTTATTATGTACACCATAAAAATTACAGATATAAATGTAGAAATTTTACATAGGGTGACACAATGGGCGGTCTTATCGCTAAAAGCGATCTTTTACAAACAACCTTTGGATGGATTCAAGGGAGAAGGAGAGACAATAATGCAGGTAGTCAGTGGTGTACCATTTACATATACAACAAAAATACATACATACATAAAACATACTTATCTACATAAAAAATATACAACAAAAATACATACATACATAAAACATACTTATTTACATAAAAAATATACAACAAAAATACATACATACATAAAACATACTTATCTACATAAAAAATATACAACAATAAACATGAAACAAGAGCAAGAAAACTAAATAACTAATAACTAAACCATATTGGAAACTGGAGAAATTGTTTCGTAAAAGGATGAATTATCGGTTAAAATTATTTTAATTCGGCTTGTAGCTTAGTTTTTTATTAATATCTTGTCAAACTCAAACTCAAAGCATTTATTTCAAATAAACCAATTACAGCCACTTTTGAATTGGCAAGGGGTCGGTCAGTCAGAAAAAATAAGCTAGTTGCCCATTCCAAAGCGTAGTAGGTGCCTATGGAGAAGAATGGGCAAGAAAGTCCATATCACTTTAAATCAACATATTGTTACAAACAAAATTGGTGACATCATTCATGTTGAAATTATACATGTGAGAACGATGTAGAAAGTCGTGCACGTTAAAAGCGTCCGTAAAAAAACTTTTTTACAAAAAAACAACCGACTTCCAAAAAAAACACTAAAAGACGTGAAAAATAACTTTAATTTCGGAAGTCGGTGTCTGGTTTTGTATTTTCGTTTTTGGTCACCGACTTCCGAAATTAAAGTTATTTTTCACGTCTTTTAGTGTTTTTTTTGGAAGTCGGTTGTTTTTTTGTAAAAAAGTTTTTATTTTTCACTTTTTAGTTGCGGTACCTACCCCACACAAATTCTTATACCACTACTTGGTGTGTAAATATCAGTGACAGGAAATTATTAACACATCGTCCATATAAACTAAGTGGAAAAAATATGCAATATTAAAGATAACTCAAAAACTACTGGTCAGACCTTGATCAAATTTAAATGGGACCACATGTGAAGCACCACCTATCAAATAAAAAAAGAATCATCCAAATCGGTTCACCCAGAAAAAAGTTATGAGCTAACACACATAAAAAAAAAAAAAAAAAAAAAAAAAAAAAAAAAAAAAAAAAAAAAAAACATACAGACGAATTGAGAACCTCCTCCTTTTTGTGAAGTCGGTTAATAAAAGATAAAATAGAAAATAAAGTAAACAGTTCAGAAATGAAAAAAAACCGTGTCAGCTAAGAGATGACCAGTCCCTACTGACGGCGCTCGTGCACGAACATGACGTATGGATCAGCATCATTCAGCTCAACCATTTTGAAGGGAACTTAATGATCCAACACATTGTAGAAGACTAAACATGTTTCGGTCCGTGTTCCCTGGGCAATCTTGCTGACTGGCTAGTCTTTCGAGAGCGACATGAAAATATTCTCGTGTAGCTGGTATTAAACACAACAGTAAAATAAATAAATTATATTTGGTATATGAAAGTATTATTAACTACACGTACTGTCAATCTGGCTGATACCGTCGCTGGGGACTATAAAATGATCATTATCAATGCTTATATTTATCCTAAAAATGATACAAATATGAGGCAGCGATACAATATTTCTCATACATCCGACCATTACGTACAAATCGTACAGAAAAGCATCAAATAAAATTCGCTCATAAAAGAAAGAATGAGTATAAAAGATAAAAAGGGCGTGATATGAAAAGCGTTCGGGCCTTCAGAATTCTGCTTTGGCGCACTGAAAAAAGAGAAAATAGGGCACAGATTAAATAATTGGAATCATTCAGATGGGAAAGTTAAAAGTCTGAATATAGTCGTAACGAGTGCACAATTTACGCAACAAGTTTAGTAAAATATTTTGTGAAATAACTGATTTCTGAAAATTTAAAAAATTAACTTTATATTCATCAATGGACATTGATTTCCAATAATAATGGAATCGTGATTGTAGTGTGATTATAGGTAGTTGATTTGATTCGATTTGTAGTTTGATTTTATTTTAAGTTACTGAAATCCTAAAATCACATTTTATGCCCCACGCGTGCCGAAGAATTGTCTTAATGTCTGGCCGGCTTTATAAGGCCACTACTGTTTTATGTCTCATTATTAATAGATCGCCTTGTTTTTAATAAAGACTGAGCTGTTTTCTTTATTTTTTTGGAACGAAGTTCCTTATCACACGGTACGGACTTGGCGGCTAGGCGAAAAAAGTGTAAGAGTTTTCCGTCACGAGTTTCCGTCACGACCCTTTCTTTAGTGAAGACGGTTATCCATAGCGCGTATGCTATTGGCTGTGCCCAGTCATAGGTGCGCGCTTATTGGTTCAGCCAGTAAGTTCGCACCGGCTGCGCAGGTAAAGTAAGTTTTTTTTTTGTTTTTTTGTTTGAATTTGTTTTTTTTTTTGTAAGAAATTTATTTACAATAAATTTAAAAAATCACACGTCTTTTTTTACTGTAACCAGATGAGGTCGGTCATTCTCGTTCATGATTTTATTAAAAAAGCGTTGTTCAGTCAAACGCCTGATTAAAGCCACTTAAAATACCCCCTAAGCCGACCTGTCACATCTATTCAATTAACCAACTCTATGCCGAGACGTCGCGTTCGAGAACCGACAAAAAATAGCTCCCTACAAAGTGAGTTTCCAATTTGCGATCGGTTTGCGTGAGTGAACTTTTTTCTTTTTTTACTATTGTTAATGGCATCACAGCTCAGTTTTTTTTTTTTGACGTGCTAATGGGTACCCGTTTCGTTTGAGATTTATTTTGAAAAAGAAACAAATTGGGCTCTACGCAGACTGATTTAGTTTTGAAAGAAGGATCCAAGTTATTTTATGTTCTTTAGCTTCGATCATCAATAGTACTAGATTTCCGATAAAACGGCCGGAAAAATAATAAGTTATTTTGTGGTCTCATTTTGCAACATAGTTCTTTCAACCTTATTGCTTAGAAATTATGTTTTATTTGTATATAATTTTTTTTTCTTAATTTAAAACTACGTTTACTTTTCAATCGAAGTACTAAATAGATTGCAAACGACAATAAACCTTGTGTTTGAGCGCTAAGGCTTATAATCAAGTTATATGCTATCGTAGCCACTTAGGTGATGTGTTTCTGTTCCTAATCCTTAATCTAGTGCTATTGTTAATCGAAGTTCCTTAGAGACGGTTTTAATCATTAATTTGGCCTTGTTTTTATGTGAATATAAATATGAAAGTCATATAGAACGTAACTGGTGGTCATCAATAAAATGATGGACTAGATGGTCATCATTTTGATAATAAATGAGTAAAGTTATTGAAGTTGGAGAGAACTGAACTTCAGTTTTTAAATTTTTGCGTTACCGAGGACATTGCATTTCTTTTTCTTTAAAGGTATATTATAATTTTTGCCAGAAAAAATATTTCCAGGTTTTTCCGATCACTTTTTTTTGTAAAAATAATAATAATTATAGGTATACCTATTTTTATATAAATATATTTTATATTTTTAGATACCTCATTGCTCACGCCGCAAATAAGAGCCAACTGTCAGGAAAGGGTTAAATGGGGCTTATACCTACCGCTAACGGTCTGTCACTAAGTACTTAATTACTATCTTTAAACAAGAGCTCTGTTGAAGTGCTGTGACATTGTTGCTAAGAATTTACAAAAAAAAATATAAAATCGTTATGTCAGTCATTTGATTGAAAGACTGAAAGCTACACAATTTGGTTAAAATTATTTAACCAAAAACATGTATAAAGAAATTAAAAAAAAGAAATTAAATCAGAGTAATTTTTGTTTCACTGATTTCATTTCTGTTTTATTATTATTATTAAAGGAACGCTTCTTTGGTCGCCTGAAAAAAGTATTTAATAGTCTTTTATCAGGCGGAAACATGGTGCGCGCCTTTAACGGTTGGTTCATTATTATTAATATATCTTTTGATATATTCATAATAATATATCTTATATTTCTCTAATTTCATTATCGCTTTCTCTTTAGCACCAAAGATAACAGCTTATTTGTCAGAATCCATTTAATTACCGATTCTATTGAAATTATTAGCAAATACGTGGCGTCTACGCGGCTTCTACTAAATGCCTTCTAAGAGGCTTCTACGCTACTTCAACGCCTACGCTTTACAAACACCTAGGGTAAAGAAAATCTTAAATTAGGCAAAGTCAGTCTTCAGCAATGCAATGAGCTCGACATAAAAATTTATATTCATACATTTCATAAATCAAAGTACAGTTCCAGTGGTACTCACAACAATACTCTCTAATTTACTGGATCCTTAAATAATAGCCCAATTAGTTGATGTAAAATGTCACGGAATGAGAAATTGAGTGTACTTCAGCGGAGACATGACATCAAAGTGAATTTTAACAAATTAGGAGCAAGCAGAAAAATGTCCGGAGGAAAAATTACGTGCAGAACCAATCTAGCGTTTTTAATGCTGTTGGTAATGTCGGGGATAAAAGTATTTTGTACCTTTTAATTCTCAGTTAGAAAAATATGATACAGAAAGCGAGTATTTTGATATTGTATCGTCGAAAATTCCGTCTAATCACGTCTAGATCGGTTTAAGGGGGATGCGCTAAGGTAGCCCGCGAATTTTAAATTTACTTACGTTTTTTTTGCAATTTGCTGGTCAGTGTCAGGTCGTATGTTGATTTGTTGATTAAAAAGTTATTCGCGACCGTAAAAAAATTGGCTTGACAGAATTATAATCAATAGAATCAGCAATACATATCCTTAAGTTAGAACTGACCTCAAATGTCATGATTTCATGAAAATAATCATTTAATATGGTAATATGAATTTAGAAAGATGTAAGTAATGATGATTTTTTGATTATAATTCTATGAATAAATATTTGATATGGCTGCGAATCATATTTATTTAGATCAACATAAATAGAGGTATGAGGAACAGGTTGTAAAGCTCACTCATACTCTATGAAAAAGGGAGGATCCTCCGACCAGACGGGTGTTGTGTCTGGTGGGCAACTGCCCGACGGTTGATGTCGGGACGTTGTATATATGCTAGTCGCGCGGTAAAATTGGCTTGCGCGATGCAGGATTTGCGTGACGGCAGTATGACGTGTATCTCGCATGTGGCGGTGTAGATACCGCTACACATACAACCTGATACTGACCTGCAAATTGCAAAAAACGTAAGATATTTTGAATTTCGCGGGCTACCCTGACGCTTTCGCCTTATTAAGTGTTAGTAAACTGAAACTATCCAGACAGACTTCTCTATTTAAATAACTTTCAAGCTTTACTGGAACGAAATAATATCCAAATGAAACTGATTGATATATAGATAAACCATTTATTTGGCACACAAAATAAATAACACAATACACAAAAACACAAATAATGATAACCAAATAGCTACATGAATATAAAGAAAATACAAGGTGCCGATATACTAAAAAGAATAAACTTATTGATATTTTCTGCCACACATGTAAGTACTTATTGAAAAATAAAAACGCTGTGGGTATTGAAAAACAATGTTACAAAATGCGTACCATGTATACTAAACATTTTATTTCGAAATAATATAAACACTTTACCGCTCGCATACCTTAGAAGAAGCCTACTCCAAAATGCCTACATTGAACATACGAGAAGCATAATGAGCGATTCAGGATTCCCTTTCTCGTCTTAACGTCTGTTACATTCAATTTGGCGACACACTACATACACAGAATAAAAAGATACAGAAGGCCAATTCCATTAAACGACAGCAGACAGGCGCACGTACACGTAGACACGTACGTATGGCGATTTCAAACTATGTCAAACAAATGCCAGTCGCGAGTGCGCTTGCGCTCACTGTACCTAGACGCGTGTCTATGTGTGCATGCGTTTTCGCTCGTTGTATGGAGTCGATCTTCTGTAGTTATTTATTTTGTTTTACTTAATTTAAGATTTTCGTGTTTCAAGAATGTTTCACAGAATTTTGGCACGTCTACCGTGTAAGCTAAAGATCTTTGCAAATTAGACTTTTTTCTGTGAAACGATATATTGTGATTGTTTAGAGACTTTACTTAAGCCGTACTATTTACTCATCAGTGTTTGTTTTATGTTTTAGAATAATTAAATGGCAAGCAAAAGGAACAATTTTGTGACGTCGTTTTGTGTTTTGTAAGTGAAATCACGTAACATAATAAGTTAAAGTTAAGTTGCTTATTAGTCTATTGTAATAAATTAGTAAGAACTTATGTTGTTATTAAACAAAAAAAACAAAAATAGGAAATAGGTACTTTTTATAAAAATTGTAGCTGTTGCCCGCGACTTCGTCTGCGATCCAGGATAAAAAGAAGCTTGTCTTTCTCCAGGTCATGGTTCAGCTGTTTTAGCGTGAAAGCGTAACACACAAACACACCTACTTTCTCATTTATAATATTAGTTAGGGTAATTGGATCTGACATCTTCTCGACATCATTTAATAGCAATACCCTACAGGACATGTGTATAGACTTATGCGATTGTATACCACTGAGTACGTTCAACCTCTCACCTATCAATAACATACACTCCAACGGCATTAAAAAAAAACCGAAAGAACTATTTCACCTGTCACTTCGATCACTCACGCAGGTGGCAGCTGTCACTCATTGGGCTTGTCAATCAACGTTTTAATGCGACTTGTGACGCATTGAAAACGTGGATTGACAAGCCCGATGGCCATCACTGTTTCACGGAAATGGAGTTCCACTCTGTATTGTAAACGACGGGTCAGGCAATACTGTCAAAGAATGAGGCTTTTCGAATGAAGTTTTTTGTATAACCAATAACCCAATAGGTTGGTTTAATTATTTTTAATTTTGTTAGTAGCTATTGATCGCTTCTTTGTCTGCTTGCATATTGTATTTCATCTTTTTTATCCTATGTACTTCTCCAGGTCGCAGGATAATTACTATCTGTCAAATTTCATAACGATCGTTTCAGTGGTTTAGGTATGAAAAGGTAACAAACAGACAATTACTATCCCATTTATAAAATTAAGCGCATTGGCAGACGGCATATAATCGGTGGCTGATTTTTTGTATGAGCTAAATTAAAATAAACCAAATGTATCAAGAAGTAGGTCATATAAAAAAAAACTAACCGATTTTAGGACCCACGAAAACCGGGCAAGTGCTTGTCGGACCCCGCACAATGAAGGGTTCCTTAATTGAGATGAATTTATCGCAAGCACAAACTTAATATTGTAGTTGAAAAACATGTTCTCCCATACGTTCCAACTGCAAATATAAGTTGGTCGACTACTACTTGTAAACTTGTGAAGCCTACTTAGCTCTGATAGTTTTCCTTTTATTTTCGTTATGTATACTACTGCCGTAAATTATTTTATATATCCAAAAGCAACCTTTTAGCTGGCAGGGGGACAATTGACTCTAACAAAAATTAGCAATTTAAAGCTTAATTTTATGCAGACGGATCCCTGAATCGAAAAATGGTTTTCACAGACCTGTAATATTTTTGAATGGCCTATCCAACGATACCCCAGCCTAGACGAGAAAAAGAACATCCTTACTTTGCATGGTACAGGAGGTACACTAAAAACTTTTTTTTCATGATTTAATTTTACGACCTTATCGGCGTGATTAATATGTATATCCAAGCCAAATTATAGGTTTCTAGTACTAAGAGAAGGTCAGATTAGATTAGATAAGCTGAATGACTTACGAACATTCAGCTTAGATTCTAAGATAGCCTCTAAGGTTTAGAGGCTAGCTTACACACCATCAAATTGCTAACTTAGTTTAAATAAACATAACATCACGCCTGTATTCCCTGAAGGGATAGGTAGAGGTGTACCTATAGTATACACACATTTCGTCAGTTATGTTTAAGTCCTATGTAACAGGGGGTTTATACGTCCAGACTCCAAGCTGCTCCTGGGAAATTCCAGATGAAAAACCCAATAATAATTTGTCCACCCTGGGAACCGAACCCATGACCTCATACTCAGCTGTAGTACTTGCGACCACTAGACGCAACAACAAACTTCATTCCTTCAGGTATCCTCATCAAATATAACACTAATTGTATAACAATGTATCAAACTTCAGCATAACCTTAATTATTCTAATTAGATGAGATTACGTCATCTGTCAGCGGCTGCTAAGCCCCACGATAGGCCGTCTCAAGTGAGCACAAACTTAATATTCCATAACTAAGCAGATTATGTGTACCGGAGAACGGGTCACAGTGTAGGAAATGGCAGATGGTCGGTTTAAATTAATTATTATAAATAATTCTTAAAAGCTAGCAGTTTTGAATATTTTATATTCAATTTATTTATTTATTTGTTTGTTAAAATAGGTAAAGAAATACAGATCTTATGTTTGATGAACAGAGTGCTATGTTATGCCAGGAGGCGTACATATATGGTGTGCATATCTAGCTGAGGGTAACAGATTAAATCTACTTTTATCTATCAATCTGAGATGTCGCACTGTTTAAACACATACGTTTTTGATGTATTTTGAGATTGGTTTTACCATAATACAGAATAATATAGAACATAATACTGTTTATTATGCACACCATACGAATTACTGATATAATTATGTAAGTGTAGTAATTTTACATAGGGCCCAAAATAAGAAGAAAACATGAAAGACGACAAGAAGGGAAGAAGTGTTTGACATTAGAAATCTATTTAATTTTTTGGGATTATGATTGGTCCAAATCAACAACTAATTAAAATCAGTGGGTACTTATTTATGGGTTCATCTTGTTCTTGAAGAAATCTTTGGTATTTGTCTGTTACTTTGCACTTGCAATTTATTTTCCCAGTCTACTTTCACAGAAACTTAAAAATTAACTTTGAGACATAAATACAATCGTCGTACCGTCTTCCCTACTCTGTGCCCCAAGAATTTCCTCCAACTTCCAAAGGGCAGTTTAGTATTACTTATTTATTATTAAGCACGTTATTGTATGAAACTTGAACTTCGACTTAATAGAGCTACTCGACCCTAACACTTAAGCCTTTATGTGATAATTGGTTGGTTGCTCGCAATCTGACAATCTTGCCAACAGTACTTGGTTTGGCGAATTTACATTGATCGCCTTTGTTACTAGATGTTATTGTGGCATATTTGATGTGCCGAAATGGTTTTGTATTCAGATTGTTTGGTAGCAATTTCTTCATCTGAAGTGCTTGAAGACAAGACGTTGGAATAATATCTTCTGACAAACGACCAATCTCTGTATACCTATAAGTTAGTTTAGACGTCGATTGTATCGTTTGTATTTATTTTGTTTTGTTTGTGTTTTACTTTGTATTTGTTTGTGTTTGTCTTTTGTTTTTATTTTATTAATTTTATATATTTTGTTTTTTATGAGTGTGTTTAGTTTAGTTTCTGTTAATCCTGTGCGAGTCAAAATAAATACTTTTTTTTTCATTCTTTTCTTTATAATTCGAAAACGTGACTGACTGACTATGCTAAGACATTGTGTCAAAACTTTCTTATTTATACTAGGTGTACTGCAACTATTCTATCTTCTATTCTTCGTAACTTTTTAAAACAATCATGTTGATTAATAGTTAGTGCAGTGCCCGGACACAGTCAGAACCACCAGTGGTCAACATTAGCCCTGAATCACAAGAACTGGAAGTCATAGAGAGAGGCATTTGCCCAGTAGTGAGATGATACAGTCTGCAAGTAACAGTAAACTCAAACTCAAAGCATGTAATTCAAATATACCAATTATCTGGCACTTTTGAATTATTAAGGGGTCGGTCAGTCAGACAGATGAAGCTAGATGCCCATTCCAAAGCGTAGTAGGTACCTATGAAGAAGAAAAGGAAAGACGGACACTTTTTTAAATCAAAATATGGTTACAAAATATTGGTTACATCATTCATGTTGAAATTATACTTGTGAGAACGATGTACAACGTTAAAAGCGTCCGTAATTAAAAGATAAAAAATATCAAATATAAATAATAAATTATATTATAATAAGCCGTGGCAGCTTAGAGATGACCAGTCTGTACTGACGGCGCCCGTTCACGACATGAGTAACAGATCAGTTCAATGCAGAAGAAGATCAGAGAAGACCTTTAATTGTGAATAAACTGTTCATATTTTCGGTTCTACCAAAATGTATCTTTACGAAAAAAAATAAACGAATAATGAAGCACTATTTTTATAAGTGCAGGGAAACTGGCTGATTCTCTAAGATAGCTTGCTGAAAAGTGAAATATTGGTATCTACCTTCACATAGTTTTCCATATTTAAGCACCTAATGAACTGAAACCCAAACCAAACACCAATTTAAAACAAAATCCTTTAAGTTGATTGTGTATTCTTCTCGGCCTCTTATGTAACAAAGCGTCAAAATCATTGTTCCTAGTAGACTTTGTTTAAGTTTGGACACTCTACAACGAGGGTCTATTGGCTCGGGTGCCCACCTCAAACTACTGTCAACAGTGATTAATCTTAATTCACCTTAGAGTGGGGTTCCATTGCGAATAGTTCTGATTAGGATGTGCTTCTGAAGATGGGCTCGAATGTCAGGAAAAGTTTTAGACATGGGTGATTACTGATTAGGTGATATTTTGTGATGGTTTAAAATTGTACACTTACGGTACTGCTTACGCTAGCTGATATGAAAAATAAGCAGCAGTAATTAAAAATGATTATGATTAAAGTAGATAGTTTCAGCATCATACCTTAAAAATTCTATTATTATTTCTATTTTCAATACTGGTATACAGGGGCGGGTACTTATTTTGTCGAAATATTTATATTAAAAATAAAAACTGGGAAGTCTTGTACCTAAATCTTTTCAAATGGCATCCTTTAGAATTCCAATTCCACGAGAAATATATATTGCCAGTAACATATACATAGGGTAGCCATATAATACGGATCAGCCGGACCAAAATACGGGCCGGCCGAGTACCACTCCAGAGGGTTGAAGAGTCATCGGAATGCGATTCTAACAGTTTTATGTTGAAAAAGGATAATACTACAAAAAATGGCCAAACATTTTTTATGAAAATATATCTACGGGAAGGGTCGTGTTTGGTCAAGATTATGTTAGATATCGTTGCAGTGTATTTTTATTTAGTTTCAATATCGGTTTTTTGTTTATCTTAGTTTTGTTTATTCAATAAAATTGAGGACGTAGATAATTTTTTTTTTATTTCTCTAGTCTAGTAGTAGTCTTTCTATAATTCTAAATGCGCTATTGGAATCCGAGTTATGGAACTCAAATGAGTTGGGCTGAGCAGACTAAGCCACGATGATAGATAAAATAAGGCTGTGACCGAGTGGCATCCAAGAATTGAAAAAAGAAGTGTTGTTGTGAAGTTTTATAGAGTACTTTGTAAAATTTTATAATAAAATACCACTCGAAAAAATAAATTTCTTCTCATTTAGTTGAAGAATATCGATTCTTCAACTAAATGAGAAGAAATTTAAAACATGCATTAAAGGCACACTATGTAGACAAGCATATTAAGTTCAATGGTTTTATCGTAGATAAAAATGCTTGGCTTCATGCTGGTCCTGCTCCACTGCCACTTGGGCTCACTAGTTAAAATTTGAATGTTTGGAAGAGATGCTTCCCTGTTATTTTTTCTGAAATTGCGAACTTAATGTTTATTTTTTATAAAATATGTTTGATTGCTGAATACTCCAATAGACATCAATGATTATCTTTTATTTTTGGTAGTAAAATTTTATTAATTACTCGAATACATATGTATATTATATATTTTAATAAATTTGTATAATTTTGAAGCATTTTTTAATTTTTGTAAATGTGTAAATTTTGAAAATGTTTTATTATTATGTATGTTGACTTGCAATCATGGCAGTTGAGAGTATGTCATGCTCACTTAAATGTCTCACTAATGGTGGAGAGTGTCTTGGATCATTCGGTTCCCTACAAATTGGTTGAGCTGGATGGTGCTGATCCACGCCTCATGTTCGTGAACGGGCGCCTTCACGTCTGTTAGAACTGGTCGTCTCTTAACTGCCACGGCTTAATTTTATTTTTAATCTTATATTTTGAATGGTTTCTTAATTTTTTTTTAGGTTGTTTTCGCATAAAGAAGCAACAAGAATAATATACCCAGGATTTTATAATATCTTGATTTAAAAGAGTTTCTTACCCGTTCTTTTCCATAGAGATCTACGTTTTGGAATGGGCGACTAGCTTCAATTTCTGACTAACTGACCGACTCTTTGTAAATTCTTAAGTACCTGTAAATGGTTTAATTGAAATAAATGCTTTGAGTTTTGAGTTTTAATGCAACTCTTTAATTAAGAAATTCCCCACGAGTGATGATACTACGGAATCTTGCTACCTGGTTAATATTCTAATCTTACCACGACATGAGATAAATAACCCTTGGCGACAAGACGGAAAGAGTAAGCAACCCACCGCAAAAGCACACATAAATCTTTGTTAACATCTACACAAAAAACATCCCTTTCTTCAGCCCGATACATTTCAAAAAGTAACTGCAGACACAAAACAAACTATTAAAAAACACCCAAAGAAAAAGTTCACTCATCCAAAAATATCCGTTCCATCCATTAGCCAAAGAGGTTTTCAGTAAATATTGTCCCTCTGATATAACATCGTATTTCTATGGAACTCTTTATTTAAAAAAAAAAAACATAAACATCCAGTCATCCACCTTTTGTAACCGTGCCGGGTTGACTTTCGTGCCGGGATTATTGTTTCCTGTAACTGCTTGGGGTGCTTTTATTTTTAGGGTACCGTAAAGGTGTTCTATTTAGTTCAATTTTGGGGCGAATGTCTTGTTTACGTGCTGTACGAAAAAACAAGGGCACGCTCTAAGGACAGGTCCACTCATTCTGTGTGGTTTTTCCTCAAAAGACCATTTCAGACGCAAATCTACATGGTCTTCATATGATCTGACCAAGATTATGTCTGGACTTTACAAGAGACTGTGACCTCTGAGTTTATTTCGGCCTTTCTTCTCAGAGTAGTCAGATAGGAAACGCTGACCTCATCTAGTTTTAAAAATATGATTGACGTGTAAAAGTGTTTGTACAAACCTACTTACAGAAATAAAATCATTTATCATAAGAAAAATATCGACACTACTGATTAGCTCAGGAAAGTAAGTTGATATTAAAAGCAAATCTGCCAAATAAGTCCTAGTTAAGATTTATCACCGAAATAATCTTTATTCAGACATTAAAAATGCTGTGTGAAAAGTCCATTCCAAACACTTGTGCGTAAAAAAAATGTCAAATGTCCCGAAAACAGCTTTTTGCGCATATTTCGGAAAATATTAGTTTTACGTGAATTTATTTTTTAATAATAAGTTTCTTGGGCTTTAATATGGTTCTCAAATATGAAATCACAAAGCTAATAGCTATTTATGATCTATGATTCACAATATTCAAAAATTAAAGTGACGAAATCTTTTATTCACCTACAAAGCATTTTTCTAAAAGATTCGAAACAATACAGTCAAAACACGAAAAGCCATTTCTTAACAAATTTCAGCTAAAGTTTTAGCCCAAAAAAACTTATCCACAACCATTATACTTATACGTCAATCAAAACTAATATTTTCTTTCAAAGTTAATTTTCTTTAATATTGTATACCTAAAGGTCAACATCCTTATTGCGTAACACTTTCGTAATCACAGCACTTTTCACTTTGACCTTTTTACAAATAAGGTCGAGTTTACATTACAACTTTAGAATTGCCGAAATTAAAGCTATAAATTGCGTGATCATAATTGTTTTTAGCAAATATGACGCTAGGTATAGTAATTGTCATTTATGTGCTACAAAAAATTATGTTTCTATATTTTACTCATTTATTCAAATAACGTTATGATTTAGTTGTCATTCATCTCCAAGATCAATTTCGTAGAAATCAAACATTCATACCCGAATCAATACTCCATACATTACAAGATCCTTTAAACTTGTAATCTTCACGGGTAATAAACTTTATCCTTTATTTCTTTCTACAACTCGTGACAACGAGTAAGTTTCATACCCGTAGGGACGGGAATAACACTTACACGTTATAGTAAGTTAAGAAAGGCCAAAGAACCCTACACTAGGGACTTACTTATAGCTATGCATGGATATACTTTTTATGAAAAATCTGTCCTATGTCCTTGCACTCAAAGCTTACAGCAGATTTTCTTTTTGAACAAAAGGTACAGGTTTCATTGACCACAAAGTGTAATGTGATTTACTTTACGTTCACTCACACCTTTGAAAAATCCATTCGCTCTATATTTTTGGTTGTCTTATTCAACAGAAAGCTAATAATGTGTAAACACCGCGAAAAGAGTCTGGTAGTCCATAAAAAAAATTAAGCCAAACCATTTATAAAATCACTACCAATATATAAGACATTTTTTAAAGTTATTTAGTGCTTGTCTCCGAAAAGGAAGGACTGGCCTTCATTACTAACTAAAAAACGTCGGAAAAGGAGACGAAAGTCCTGCAGTAGGGTCACACACACATCTAAACCGCGTTCAAGAACTGTCAGTGTCATTATTGTTGTGGAATATTGACACTGTTAGCTCTTGAACGCAGCTTAGATGTGCTGACTGTGTTCAGTTTCATTGATGAATTTGCCCTTAGGCCCCAATTACACTATTGTTGGTAACGGATGACGAGGTGACGTCACGCGATCAGCTATCAACCGCTAAGAGGTTATAAAAGGAGGCGCGCGGTGCGGTACTGGGCTCTTTTTTGCTTGGACGGCACTCGGAACGGATGTGCTACCTGACCATTATGGTGTGCTTGATTATTTTTAGGTTATATTATTGGTCATGACTTGTGTTATTTCTATTTGATTAATATTTACAGTGTTTCTTTTGATATTTTTACCTGTTTTGTAAAGTGTAACTTTGAGAAATGAAAGATTGTTTATTTTTTTAACTTATTTCACTTCTGATTCCTTACACTATCATATATTTATCATATAAAATAAATATGATTTCATATCTGTCAAATTCTATGATCATAGTTATATGATGCTGTTCTTAATTTTTACATATTACACTTATGATCTTAATAAACGTCATACTTAACCTTTCGTATTGGCGAACGTGGATCCACGCGAGATACAATGGCTTTTTAATTGTGTGTGTAATTACGGCATTCAACCGGTTAATTAAGATGGCTAACGATTTAGCCGTGTTTTCTGTTGCTATGAATGCAATTTTATTAATTGCATTATAAAAGAAGATAAAAACGATTAACAAGGAAACAAAAAATGAAAGACGAATTTCAGTTAGATTATTGATAGCAAGGCAATCAGAGAGACGGGTCTCTCTCTGATCGCACGAAGAACTTAGATTGGAAGATAAAAAGTCTTATATATGTAAAAGGTTATTATTAAATGCCCAATTAGCGCAAAAAATGCATTAGCAACCCTGAAATTTCTAGCTACCGGAGAATCTTTTTCCCTTACAGGTTTCTAACCAGAATTCCCCAATATTGAATAAGGCTTTCAAATTATTGCATTTTGACGCCATTTTTGAGGTTAGACGGATATGATTAAATTTGTTTGCTTGCTGTCAAATAGGAACCCTTAACTATGAGCATAGACAATATGAATCATATGTTCTTCATATAGTCTAATATGGCTACTACTAACTAGGTCCTTATCATACAATACGATACTAATGATGACGTCACTTATTATGTAATGTTGTGATGTACAGCATAAATTCCAAAACTGATCTACGTTTTCGTAAGTTGATCATACAACCGAGGCAGATCGATGTTCAGAAAGTTCAGTTATGGAAATATTCCTCGCTAAACGTAGTACGTCGAACGATTATCATACCAAAACACGACTAGATAGTTCAGTTCTTCAAAGACTAAGAGCCCACAGTAACCCGTACGAAGTTGATGATGATATTTCTTGCATAGCAAGTAATCCAATGGAATACATTTGTATCTTTCTCTTTGTTTCATAAAGATTCAAAAGCACTTTGTGGAGTTAGATAGATGAATAATGTTCTATAGAAGAGCTCGTGAGGTAGCGCTGAGATAAAGGCATGTTCAGAGTAAAGTTACAAACTGATGAACCAGTCGAAGACCGTTTCAGACACCAATCTACATGGTCTTCACATGATTTGACCAAGATTATGTCTGGACTTCAGAAGAGACTGTGACCTCTGAGTTTGTTTCGGCCTTTCTTCTCAGAGTTGTCAGATAGGAAACGCCGATATCATCTAGTTTTTAAAATATGATTGGCGTGTAATACTGTTTGAACACACCTATTTACAGAAATAAAATCATTTATCATTTAACATTAATTTGAAGGAAAAAAGTAATGATATAGTGCGGGATAATGTTTTGTGCTTTTTAGTCTGAGCTAAATAACGGTGTTTTTTTCTGCCTTTCTATATTTTCTTTTGTGTTAAAACTGGACCTGGTGTCTAGAGATTCGTATTTATATAAAAATAAAAATAAATTACTAATCTTTTAAATGTCCTATTTGTTTTACAGTTTGACTTAGTGCGAGACCACAATTGGAACTTTTGCCATTGCTTTTAAATAAGTAGGTATTTATTATCATAATAACTAAATAAGAAGGGATAATTGTACATTATAATGTAGAATATATCCCGGATTAGGCCAAGAGTACGTATGCATTTTTTTTCCACCAGATTTTATTTTGCGCCAGAAGATTTTAACTTGCTCTTCACATTTTTTTATTCAGAAATCTTATTTTTCCTAAAAGTCCGTACCACCATACAAATAAGCAAATGAGACAGTAGCTTATCTACATAAAAGCTTAAAGCACACAAAAACATAAAGCTAGTGCAGTGCTACTCCCGTCTGGCCCCGTCCTTACGAACTCCGCTCCGCTCTCGTTGTTTGCAAAGCTATTAATCGCAGCGCAACTCTAGCACATACAGCGAATACCTTCCGATCGTAACTAATTGTACCGCTACGTAGTTTTTAATGAGATTCCCTCATTTTTATCAATTTATCCTCTTTTAGGACGGTACTGAAATGTTTCTAATTTTATTTTTATACGGTAGAGTAATAACTTAGGTCACTAAAGTCAGGGGAATTTATTGCTAAGCAATTTAACTACCAGCTTAAATTGTCCGTATATTCAAATTCTTTCAAATTCAAATGATAGTTTGACAGTAACTTTGATAGTTTTTTATGAAAAGGCTATAACACGGAAAATTGACGTAGGGTGTCAATTTGCTCAATGAATTTCCCTGACTGGAGCTATTGGGTGCTTATGTGTTTTTTATATAAGTTTTGATTGTTTGACTTTCAAACATTAAGCGCCTGTCGTTTTTCTTTTGTTTTGTTTATGAGCGTGATGCAAATCATTTTGTGCTAATTTCATTAAACATTACAAAACTCGTGCTGTGTATAGGAATCCTTAGCGTACCATGTGTTTGTAAAAATGAATTAAATAACCGGATAATAAAAGATACTGAGACTCCTAACAAAAATATATTTAGGTACAACCAGCGCATTGTCCCTTATAAAAAGGAATCGTAAACAGTTATCACAATAACGAATAAAAATAACAATATAACACGAGGAAGCCCACTTTATTATCTCCTTTGATGTTTTGGGGAATTATTTCATTGTAACGCAACCAATACCCATCGCCCTATATTGAGTTTAATTGAAGAGTGACCGCGAACGGAAAAAGGTTTCCATGCTTCGGAAAATAACTTAACCTATAAGTCAGGCAGTTACTCGTATTTCTTAACAAAATACATTGTGAGGAACATAATACAGTGATGATAAATAAAATAATAATAAAAAAGACATTTAGTACAGTCGCCAGCAGGTCAAGCTACACGAAACTGTCAAATTTTTCGAAACGATTTTCAACCTTAAAATGTTAATAGTTAAGTTCAAAATCGAATGAGAAAATCTGACAGTTTGTGGTAACTTGATGCGCTGGCGACTGTACATTCATAATTTAAAATTTATTACGCATTTAGAATGTAGTAATATCACAAATAATTCAGTAACAATACATTAATAATCACCAACATTGCAATTAAATGTAAAATATATTATCCAGAAAAAAAAAACATAAAAACACAAATAATAATTCACAAATCATTTAATTGTGGCTGTCGTTTGTCATCTATGAACTCATCGATACTGTAATAGCCCTTCCTCAATAAATATGTCTTTAATTTGTTTTTTTATTTTTATGTTAACATAATTATCTCGGGACCTTGTGGTCCCGTACCTTAGGCCGAGTACGAGCCGAAGCCAACTCGCAGAGGCCCCTTAGAAAATTTTAAATGGAATGAGGCACGAACCGACGATTATCCCTGAATGCACTGTGCGAGTGCACCCAAGGACAGCCCCCGGTTGGTGTCGGACTATTGCAGGATATGAAAACAAAGTTATTGGACTACTGATTTGGGTAGCTTAAGTGGAGTTGTTATCTAGGACTATGGAAAGACTATGACCCCTGCCTGACCAATGTTTTATATAAAATAAACAGATAAAATGGCAGGGGGTGACTTGCACACTGAATAATGGGCTCCCAAAAACGGTCGCTAGCACATAGTGTCGTAGCGACTAGGGGGCAACATGTCTTGAGGTGCCTATGAGGAGTGGGGAGGTATCCCACGGCTATCAATCAGGACAATCCCGGAAGTACGGTCAAGATCCCTACCAGTGTCTTACTGGAATACTTCCTTCCTCCGAGCACGTTTGCTCTTGCGAATCTCCAGTCAAGCCTGTCAATAAAGGCAAGAAAGAGGTGGAAGCTCTGTATCTCGTCATTGTTTACTCCAGCCGGCCAATAAAGGCAAGCCAGAGGTGAGGAACAAGACTTCTTCCGGGAAATAGGGTCTGTGGGGTCGCTACTGCCCAACAGCTCGCCACATGCTGCCCTGCGGGTTTCTGTATCTCTCTTGGTCTGGCTCCTCACCCTAGACGTGTTTCGGCAAAGTAAACTCTACCGGTATAGACCTAGAGTTCAGGAGCATGCAAGCGCCACCACGATGTCAACGTAAAGATAGTACGGTGGTGGGGTTATTATTATTATTTATTTATTTCAATCAACTTTGGATCATGCAATTAAACTAAATTAAAAAATATTAATTAATTTATAGAATAACGTACATTTAAATTGAAATTGATAATTATACATTAATATGAACAATAAAAAAACAAAATTATTACTTTTTAAATAAGTTAATGCTTTTGAATTCTATTGGCAACTTGTATAAAAACACAGATTAAACTCTGGAACATGATGAACCACGTTAAATTTCGGTTGGGTTGTGGAAGGTAAGTCTATCCTACGAGTACTATCTTTAGTTTGTCTTTCCTCAGTCTCGTGCAAATTCTTAACAAAGTTGGTTAACAACACTAGAATATAGAGACTGTTTAAATGTTAAGTTTGATGAAGTGGTCCCTGCTCGATCCTATCTGTTTCATGCGGAGCATTCAAAAGAAGGACGACGTTCTCAATTCAACTGTTTTTTTTAATGTGTTTTATTTTAGAACTTTTGTCGCTGAAGCTGGTGCTTCTCATGTGGTCCCATATAAATTGAATTAAGATGTAACGAGTACTTTTTGAGCTTTAATTAATCATGCGTTTGTTTCTACATTTACGAGTATATCTGTAATTTTTATGGCGTACATAATAAAGAGTATTCTATTCTATTTTTTCCACTTAGTAGGTATATATTGATGATAATTATTTTAATAACTTTCTGTCACTATTATTTACATATCCAATACTGGTATACGAATTTGTGTGGTACGACGGCTTAAAATTGAAAAATAAAAACGTTTTAACAAAAAAAAGACCGACTTCTAACACTACAAAGTGAAAAATAACTTTAATTTCGGAAGTCGGTGGCAAAAAACGAAAATACAAAATCAAAGACACCGACTTCCGAAATTAAAGTATGTTTTTTACTTTTTACTGTTATTTTTGGAAGACCGTTGTTTTTTTTGTTGATTTACAAATGCCGAGTGGACATTGTACTTGTAGCTTTTGCCCCAAAACTCAATACTATGTCTGAGCCTTGACTCAATCAAAGCAAAGTATACATCATAGTTTGGGCCAAAGTGACTTCATCTCTCAGGCTTCAGATTGCATAACATGCAGAACTAAGTTATAGACCATGTCTCAATCTTCCAGTTTAATAACGCGTCAATGTGGACATCTAGGAATTTAACATTATCTACTACTTCAACATGTTACCACAAGACACAACCTTAAGACTCGCCTTATTTCGTACCGTTCACTTGAACAAACATTTTGTTTTTAGCTTTTATCCGCTGAGGTGCCGAGCACCATAAGTAGGGTGCAGTTATCGCCTATAATAGACCGACGGTCACAAAATCTTGACGACGTGAAAGGTCTATTCTTCACGTCCAAGATTGGTTTACGGTTAATAATTTGGTACTAAATGAAAACAATGCCAAATGTGTTAGAGTTAAGTACGGAATTTATTAACCAAACGGTTTTCCTAGGAATCACGCTGGACTAGAAATTACAATAAGGACCTCATAAATATCATCTCTTGCGGGGCGACTAAACTCAGCCGCTTATGCTGTTTGAGCACCTGCTTTCCAATTACATTTGGGACTTAGGCAATAAAATATTAAACTATTATTTATTTGCTAAATCAATGTTATAATAAAACAATAATCTGTTGTGTAAATATACACTGTTCCTTTTTTATAGAGGTACAAATCAAAGTTAAGGTAATGTGTAATTATTTAAATTGAGATTTTAGGTTTAATTCTTTGATTACTCAAAACAATGAGAATGTTAATGAGCTCCTTCTTTTTCGGTGCCTTCTATAATATTTTCATAAATAAATTGGCAAGGTACCGTCTTAATATTAATCTTTTTAAATCCATCTTTATTTTACAAAGAAAGCTGTCAGACCCTAGAATGCCGCGAATCTCCCAGGGAACTATTTAAAAATATTTATAACATACATATATATAACTATTTTGGGCATCATGTTTCGCTACCATACTAAAATTCTTTAGTATCTGTGTTCTTGCTTGCTTAGGAACCTTACCGAAACATCCCAATCTGCAACCACATGGTGACTTCCTCTTTTTTACACATATACACATACATAACATCACGCCTGTATTCCCCGAAGGGTTAGGCAGAGGTGTACCTATAGCACACCCATCTCCTCCCCCCATCCCATCCCCCATCCCTGTCTCCCATCTCTTCCTCTTTTTTGTAGTCTTATAAACAGTTTTCTTCAGAATCACAACTATTACTATCCATTTGTTTAAAAAAAACAATCCTAAGCTTAATAGATAACGTACGCGTCGTAAAATTTTCTGCAAAGAAGTTTAACTGACAGCTGTCACTTATATTACTACAAGTTCAAGATGGTCGACTATAAGCGAGTTATTTCTTACAACCGCTGCGATCGGCCCCGTCTAGCGTGGTTTCACTATGGGGTTTAAGTCATAAGTCATAAGTAATTTATTTCATAACAATATAGATACATTGTGTTGAAAAATTTAAATTAGAAAGAAATTAACATTATACAATTGCAATTAAAATAAAATTCATCAAATACATTTAGAAAAGTCGATAAAACAATAACGGTCAATTAAGAATTCAAGTACATAAATAATAAATGTCAATGTAATAAAAATCAATCATAAATTACAATGTCGTCTGGCATCTAGGTATTCGTTGATACTGCAATAGCCTTTCCCCAATAAATAGTTTCTTAATTTGTTTTTAAATAAGTTAACACTGGATATGGTTTTGAATTCTATAGGCAACTTGTTGTATAAAAATATAGACTGATATCTCGGACTATGTTTGACAACTTTTAATTTCGGTTGAATAGTGTTGGGCAAATCTTTCCTACGTGTGCTAGTTCTAGTTTGTCTTTGCTCATCAGTCTCAATTTTGTGCAAATTTTTAACTAAGCTGGTTAGCAACACTAAAATGTAAAGGCATGGAACTGTCAAGATTTTGAGTGTAATAAAATGATCTTTACATGATTCCGTCTGTTTCATGCGGAGCATAGTCCTTAAAGCTCTTTTCTGAATCACGAATGCCATTTGTATGTTGTACTTGTAGCTATTGCCCCAAAACTCGATGCTGTATCTTAGCCTAGACTCCACCAAGGCAAAGTACACACTTCTAAGTTGAGGTAAACTTAATTCTTCCCTCAGTGTTCTAATCGCATAGCATGCTGAGCTAATAGACTTCGTTATAGACAATGTCTCAACCCTCCAATTCAACAATGCAACAATGTGCACACCTTAGAACTTGACACTATCAACTATTTCGACATTGTTGCCACAAGATACAATCTCCAACTTAATGTTATTCCGTACCGTGGGCTTAAATAAGACGCAATTTGTTTTATTTACATTAAGTTTCAAATTATTAGTACTGAACCAGTTTTCAAAAGCTTTCAAGAGAGCATTGATCTTGGATTCTAATTCCAGTATATCGTCTGCAGTAACTATCGCATTGGTGTCGTCAGCAAAGATTATTAGTTTTGTGCCTTTTACACGTTTTTTGATATATTCCATTAAATCATTTAAAAATATAATAAAGAAGATTGGACCAAGAACGGAACCCTGAGGAACACCACGGCATACCGTAACTAGATTAGACCCATAAACTTTTTCTTCTCCATCTACCACCGATTTTATCTCTACATACTGCCGTCTGTTATGCAGATATGAGCCAAATAACTTCAACACATTTTCCCGTATGCCATAATGTTCTAACTTAGCTAGAAGAATACCATGGTCTACTGTGTCGAAGGCAGAACTAAGATCTAGGAATATACCAGCTACTGTATGCCTATTATTCAAGTTACAAATAACTTCGTCTACCAACGCCTCAATAGCTTTTTTAGTTTCATAGACAATGGGCACCTTTTTACTTGGTGTGGAATGTAATGAGCGCGCTTTATTCGAATGTCAGATTTTTTTACTTGGACATTACGTAAAACCAGCCGCTTTTATATTTTTTTTAAATTTCGTGATCTGATTGGCCATAGCAACAAATGACGGGTAAAAAAAGTAAAATTGTCAATGAGCTCTGTGTAATAAAAAATCTACATATTTTTAACAAAATAAGTGATAGACATAACTTTAATACTAGAAATAAAGATTAAATAGATCAACCATTTTTCAGATTAGCTAAATACATACAAGTTTTATGGGGTACTGTGTTAAATGTTACAACAAAATACCTTTTGATAAATTGCAATTAAATGAAAGAAACTTTAAAACTCATATAAAATGTTGTTAAACAAGCATTAGAGGATTATATCCAAGACAAGAATGCTTCGAAACATACTGGTCCAGTTCCATAGGCCAATCTAGAGTCTAGACTCTAGATTGTTTGCTAATTTAATTGTATAATTTATTATTTTTATGACATTGATTTACATTCTGTGATCACTTTAACTCACACACTGACGTATTACTTGCTAAAATTTTAGAAAAATCGTATTCTTTTTCAATGTTTGTAAATAAATTAGCACCATGTATTTATCACATAATTAATTTATCTGTCATTGTATTGTTTGTTGTGTTTTAATGCTTGTAGTATAATAATTTTATTCTGGGGGGTGGGGGGGTGGGGGGGGGGGTAGGTGGTTTTGGTTCTAGGTGGTGTGTCGTCGTAGGAGTATTTATAATTAATGCATAGTAAATATTGTGAAATATTTTAAAAGAGCAACGATGGAGTTTCTTGCCCATTCTTCCCCATAGAAAACTATCTTTGGAAGGGGCGACTAGAATCAATTCTATTTTACAAGCTTTTATTTAATTTGCAATGTATGTTTGTTCTGGTGGAATGTTGCAACTGAATTTTAAATCAGTTATCTTCAACCGATTGAGCTGAAATTTGGTATACACGCTTATTTTGGCTGACAATGCATTTTTATGATGCATGATTTTACACCCAGGATTGGCTCCAGACGAAGGATCTCCCAAATGGTCAACGTTGCTGACACGAAATTTAATATATGCATTTAATTATGGTAGTTCCTTCTAAAGTCCACCATGACATGGTTGCTGCACCCAGGATTGGCTCCAGTCGAGGGAACTCCTCAACGGTCAACAACAGAGACACAACATTTTGTATACGCATAAAAATCATGATAGCTCGTTCTAAAATTAACCATAATCCGGTTGTTGCATCCAGGACTGGCTCCATTCGAAAGTATTCCTCAGTGGTAAACAGCACAGACACGAAATTTTGTACAAGTCTTCATTAAATTATGATGATAGCCCGTTCTATAGTTCATGGCAGCATGGAGAGTGCGACTGTCGCAACCCAGTGCTGGGCACGCCACAATTGCGGCGGTAAGTCCCCTCGCTGAGGAGTGGCTTGAGAGGCGCCACGGCGTCCTCACCTTCCGCCTGACGCAGGTCCTCACCAGACATGGTTGTTTCGTGAGGTTCCTGTTTCGGATAAGGCGGGAAGAAACGCCCGGGTATTATCATTGTGTGGATTGACCTGAGGACACGGTGGAGCATACGGCCCCGCTTGGGTGGAGCACCGTCGTGTCTTCGCAGCGGTGAACGGCGGCGGCGATCTCTCGCGTCCGGCCCTGGTTCAGGCCATGGTATGGAGCGAGAGGGAATGGGAAGCAGTCACTTCCTTCTGCGAAGCAGTAATGCTCGCGAAGGAGGAGGCGGAGCGCGTGAGGGCGAGGCAATCATTGCGAGTCGATAGCCGACTCCCGGCCACCGCAGGCGCGGGCTTGCGGACGGTGATTAATGGGCAGCTCGCCGTCCGGTAACGACCAGGCCTGGGTCCACGGCGCGTTGTGTTTCACGTGCGCCTCAAAGAGAGATCAGCATAATTGACGAGGTCCGATAGGGCCGATGCCTGTCGCGGTCGCGGATTGTTTGAAAGAGTTACCGTAGCCCTGGCGCACAGGCAACTGAAGGATCACGGGTGGGTTTTAGTGAGTAAGACTCTGACACGCCCTTCCGCTCCGCCCAGAGCGGCAGACTTCATTTGATGATTTCCCACCCAAAAAAAAAAGAACCCGTTCTAAAGTGTGGCATGACTTTGATAGTGTGATAGTGCTACTCGGATGGCTTCACACCATGACTTGTGTAAAGGCGCGATTGGGTTCTTTGGATTTGTCTTTACAAGTACCTTTCAAGAGAAGCTGGTGAAATAACGAATTTTAATGCTAAAATGTTCAAAATAAAATGTTAGTAAAAAATCTTTTCAAAAACAAGATTTTATTGAACTAAAAAGAACTAAATAAAACTTACGTTAACATAAAACTTTAATATTTTCTTATAAGCTTGATGCGTGAAAGTCCTTCTTACACTTTAAGATAAGCCGCAAGCTTATAAGAAAATATTAAAGTTTTATGTTAATGTAAGTTTTACTTAGTTCTTTTTAGTTCAATCAAAAGCTTGTTTTTAAAAAGATTTTTAATGTATATGTGCCTATATGTGTGTGTGTAAGGTGCCTTTTATGTGCCTATTTGAAATAAATGCTGTGACTTGACTTCGATTTTTGGTTAATATGTCGGTTTCCTCATGATGTTTTCCTACATCGTTTTGAGAGCAGTGTTTCACTTCAAGCCTCTAAATCATAAATTTAACAAAATCCCTGTCACTTTACTCATGCAGGACTATACAAACAAGTGACAAAAACAGATTTGTATCAGAGACTATTGCAGAAGTGCCGTCTTAAGATTTGGTGATAATAAGAGTCATAAAAGCTGTCTTTTGTGCCTACAATGTTATGTCGCTTCTGTGCAAACTACTTGGGATTATAATTTCCATATTACATTGTGGAATAAGACATTGTAAGACGGTAGCAGATGTTGCATGGTTTGGATGTGGTATATGTTAATTAAGTTTATTTGCGTATTCAAATTCAGATAAAGAGGTTGAGTGATTTGAAATTGACAAATGGAGTTTCTTGCCCATTTATCGCCATACGAAACTAACTTTTGGAAGGGGCAACTAGAATCAATTGTAATTTCTTGTAAATTATGACGTTCTAAAGTGCCTCTTATGTGCCATTTGAAATAGATGTTTTGACTTTGACAATGATATACAGGCTTGTAATTGTTTCAGTGCAGGGCTAAGGAAAGAGCTATTATCCTTGCTTACTGCGGGTCAGGCCATTTTTTGTACAGGTTTTCTTACGACGATGTCAGGATAGGCAGAATATTTTTAAGTATAATTTAAAGTATTTACTTGACTGGTCACTGTAGCTCCAATTGAATAAGTTGCATTGGTACTTTAGCTACGTTCAAACCCGCAACATCGTGCTCGCGAGCTTTTGCCTTGCATATAAAAAATACATACAGTACGATATTTAAAAAATATCGTATCCAAATTTTCATCGCTTAAGAACCTGCTAGCGTGTTTGGTTTACGCGACAAGTTTCATTATTATTCAGTTCACAATCAGTGATGCAACGCTTAACTTGAGCACTTTCCAACGCAACCCAAAATGTCGCTGACAGTTGCTGAGGATACCAGTAAAATCTGACCGCAGGCGACAGCAAAACGTGTCCGCGGGCATCAAAGGGCTTTCAAGGCTCGATTTTCTATAAACATGGAATAGAATGTCCAAGTTTAAATTGCTTTGAAATTAGATTATTGTAGGCTTGTTTATTGTTGTTAGTCTTTTGTGTTATGGGTAATAGAGTTTGAACTGTATGTCTGAAAGTAGACGGTTTGAATTTGTGTGGCTGGTTGTAAGACTATCATAATTTGTTGTACGTAATGTTTTGATTTCATGAATTGTGTTAGTTTTCCAACAATAACGGTCTGTGAACTTTGTCTATTAAAAGAATGATAAGAATAAATTTACCTGAGTAAGTTTTTTTCTTTGATTTGCAATCCAATGAAAAACGTATGTGCAGTATGCAATTTTGGTGCCCAATCTTAAAAAAGGGGTGAATGCATTTTTATTATTGGGAACCCAAAACCAAACGTGAAAGTGATTTGAGTTTTCTCAGTTCATTTCATGTTCTGTTCTCAGGACTGACTCATTGAGGTAGAGAAGTAGCTGCCACCCAGTTACTATATTTACATTTTAAAAATATACCATTAAAGGCTACAACGCGACACAAAGGCCCCGCACGTCGCGCGACACGCAGTGCCTTCGTGTCCCGATGTGGTGTCGCGCCAGTGTGCACGAGCATTAAAGGAATTTGATTTCGCAGAAAATACATTATTTAAAAACAGACGGAACCGTTGTACACAGCTAGTCATATAAAAATTAAGTCAAGAGTAATATAACACGTACTTACAACCTAATAACGAATCGTACAATTTTTAACAAATAAAACAAACCCGAAACTCGTTTCAAATAAACTGAAAGTGTTCTCATAATAATTTGAAACACAAATAAATCTTTAGGGACGTGTCAAACGTGATAATGAAGATAATTGTATACAGTCTGTTTGTTCGTAGTTGCTTTCTCATTAACAGCTAAGTTTTCATCTACGTAACTTGAAAGTGAAATCAACTTACACAAATAAACATGTAGGTAGTAAGCTCTCAGGATAAGATGACTTTTATTTTCAACTAGCTTTTATTATATTTCAAATATTTAAAAATCCTATTATGCTTTACCCTTTAGAAAATATAGGCGTGATATTATTTGTGTTCTTGTTCTTCGTCACTTCGCTCTGGACAGGGCGGTCGTGGCCACGATGAACTGTGTCCAATCACAGGTGTAGTCGTTGCCCGCCTCACGATCTCTCGCTATCTGTTTCTGTCAGGTGACAGTCTGGCGCATTCATTAAAAGGGCTTCCAGGGTGTGTTTTTACTATGACATAAATAACAAATCTCAAACGGTTTCAAACTAATCAACAAGCCTTAAAAAAAATCCGTGCAGTCTTTGGGGACAGCCGATAGAAATGAAAACTAAGTAACTTGTAAACCCGCTCATGGTAAGCGTGCGGTGACGATGGCACGAGTTTCACGCTTTTTGTTCACCCAAAAAGTACACATAATATAAACACAGTATACATATAGCTCATGGAAAGCGTTCGGTGACGATGACGCGAGTTCCATAATTTTTGTTCACCCAAAAAGTGCTCAACGCACCTAAAGAAGTTTTCACTCCAAAAACATTCACACCTACACACCAACCGGTAGGTAGGTTTACTATAGGTAGGTATGTAGGTACTAGAACTGTGGTTATGACAAGAGATCACTGAGTGACTGATATAGCTACAGATGTAAGCTGGCCCTTTGTTCTATCCATGTCACCTGTAAGGAGATTAAGGCCCACACTTTATTATTGGGAAAAGCGTTTTTGAATTAAAGTTGGAAGACATTAAATTTATTTAAGACTTCTTCAGGATTTTTTACATAAAATTGTATTTATTTATTTTTTTAATCGGTTACTTTCATTTAAATTTTATTGGTCTAATACCCGAATTCATTAATCCAGTAAAAGTGAATACCTAGTGCTACAATTGCATGCAATAATCAGATTTCGTAAGATACAGTAGCGTTTTGGCAAAAAACTTATCTTGCAAATGAATGAGTGAACGCTTAATATTTGAAACTAATAACTTTACCGAAAACTACCATCGGCCATCTAGGCGCACTGCAAGTTACCATCCCTACCTAGTTGCTATTCCACCAATTCGCACTAAGCGCTTCCAAACATCTTTTATAATGCGCACAGCAAAAAAGTGGAATTCTCTACCTGCGCCTGTGTTTCCGACCGCATACAACCCAAATCTCTTCAAAGTGAGAGTGAACAAGCTTCTACTGGGTAAGCCCACTCCATCGTTGACTTTGTCTCTGTCATCTCTGACCTAGACTAGAGTCAAGAGCAATTCCATCTAAAATAAAAAATATTATAATAAAAAAAAACTAGATGAATTTCTTTATAAAATCCCTATAATTATCGTAGTTGAACACACGACGTCCTACATTCTACTTTTCAGACTGACCTTTAACTTTTCAAAGTAAAGCCACCAAGCGCCATCTTTATCAAAAATCGCTTTTCAACGACCTACTACCGTCACTACTTCCACCCTTATAAAAACATCTGTCTCGCTCGCACGCAAACCAACAGTGCTGGTCATTAATCACTCTGTTCAGGTGATACAAGATGCGGGCTCCATCAGTCACCAACGATAAGGGATTACGGTCCGCAAATATGTCACTGTTGATCTATACGGGTGTTGAGCTGCAACTATTTCTTAATGTAACCATGATGGGAGCCCCCATTCCTTTTGGAGGTCAGTTTGATTATGTGTTCGAGTTTGTTCCTCCGCAAAATGTTGAAGAATATACACATTACAAACAAGCATCAAATGACTGTCAGGTTATATTGGTAGTATAGTTGTTACCACTCATGGTACAATTTTCTCTTGACACTTCGCAAAGAACACAAAGTTATTTTGGTTTCTGAATATTCTTCTATGAAAATAGGTACCAAAAGAGATACACTTCTAAATACACTTGTATTAGGACTGGAATTATTATCATTGCTTACAGGAATTTTGATAATTGATGAAAATATATATATTTTTTACTAATCCTCCGCTGGTACGTCCAAACCGCGCGCTGTCACTCTGTAACACGTCCCGCAACGCGTTTTACGTTTTACCGCGCGTGCGCACCGGTCATTTCCAACTTAAAGCGTAATTACTTGAAAACTACTGAACCTATACCTCATTAAAAATTTGTGTGTGTAGCTGAAACCATACAAAATCAATAGGTGTTAAAACTACATTACGACTTCATAGACCAAAGAACTGTAAAAAAATGTTAAAATAAGAATATGTGTTGAATTTCCGTAAAATATTTGTTCTTACTGAATTTTTGTACATTAATATGTAGTTTGTGTCACTAAAACCTATTTATTATTAAACTAGACTATCTAAGCTTTTTTTTGATACCCATATGTCCATACTTGGTTTGCTCAGAGTAGTACAATACATCAAAACAAACACCCCATTCCCGCAACAATTTGATGCCTCCTGCGAGGTCCAGAGGGCCGACATAAGGGTCCTCCCACTTGTGATTTACGAATAGGATTTAATTTATTTTAGATAATTATTGTGTGATTATATTTGAAATGATAGGTATTCATTTGTATGTAATAATTATATATATTTTAAAACAATTCAGTACCTACATACCAAAAGAATTGGAAATAAAACGAAGCGTGTGCGCGTTTAACATTCGTCCGAACCCTTATTTCGGGACTTCGGGCCATATCGAAATCGTCCCTGGCTACTATGGTAGCCAAACAAAAGGTCCTGCGGAACGAATTTAGATAACTCGTGATCTTGAACTATCTTCCTAGTATTAAAACGTTCTGAGCATTTTTAAATACTAATAATGAACTTATGTCCATAAAACAAGCATTACTCTTGTAAATTATTTAGTAAAACATACGTAATTTAATACGAAAATGCCGGCGCGTAGCGTGTCGCTACGGCCTCAATTTATCATAACGAGTTTAACACAATAAAACTGATTCAAAACCTATGACACATATAGATATTCGTAAACCTTGAGTAATGAGGATTTTTACGGTATATAACACTAATACATTGGGTTATTAATTAAGTCACCAACACATAATATCTAGGGAGCGCGCGTCGTTCGTAAAAATTGTTGAACAAATTGACGGAGCGCTGACTTTCAACTTTTTTTTTGCAAAAAATGTTTATGGTTCGACACAGAGTATAGCATACGTATGTACGCGGAAGTTAATACGGAGCCACCTGGTTTTTTGGCAGCTGTACAGTGCGCCCACGGTACAAAACCGATTTGAACGCAACAATCGACAAAAGCCAACATGGTAGCCGGACGTACGTCACACTAGCAGCGCAAGCTAATATGGTAGTCGGGACTCTTCATTATTAATCAATGTAACACATAAACTGTAGGCGAACGCTAACCGTCGACAAGCCTTAACTTCAGTTAAAAAAAAAATGTAACTACCTAACAATTTTACGATGGCAAGTTAAGGCTCCCGCAGATAGGCGCGACGCAATGGTGCGACGCGATTCTGGCAGAACAATTTTCATTAAGTTTTCATAGAAATTGTTCCACTAGAGTCGAGTCGCGCCTGTAAGACACGAGAAGCGTTCGATTATTTCTAAAGGAGCTACTCACCGTAAATATAGCCGAAAAAGCGTAATTCTAAATCGAAATTATGGTTATATGAATATGAAATTTAGAAACGTGTACACTCACCGCAAGTAAGTCGTCTTGCACGATGGCCTGTGTCTAGGTGTAAAGCATTTTAGTTCTTAGTAGAAATAGGGCTACATACACACAAATTATTTTTGAAAGAAGCAACGGAGCGAACGGGCGGAGTATCTACTAAATTGACACGAATAAAAAATCACCCGAGGCAATCGTCTGTACAAAGACGCAGTTATCGATAACCATAATAATAAAGCAACGGTAAAAATATGCAATTTAATCGTCATAATTTGAGTAATTATTCTTTACTCAGTTTTGTATGTTTGTTTTTAACTAGTCCTCATATGGGCTGACCAAGGTTATGACTTTAAAAGAGACTGTGACCTCTTTTTTTTTTTTTTTTGGGTGGGAAATCATCAAATGACCTCTCCCGCTCTGGGCGCAGCGGTAGGGCGTGTCAGACTCTTACTGACTAAAACCCACCCGTGTTCCTTCAGTTGCCTGTGCGCCAGGGCCACGGTAACTCTTTCGAACAATCCGCGACCCCGGCAGGCATCGGCCCTGTCGGACCCCGTCAATTATGCTGACATCTCTTTGAGGCGCGCGTGGAACACAACGCGCCGTCGAACCGGGCCTGGTCCTTGCCGGACGGCGAGCTGCCCATTGCTCGCCGTCCGCAGGCCCGCGCCTACGGTGGCCGGGAGTCGGCTATCGACTCCCGACGCCCAGGGTGTCTCCTCCTGCGGCGACTAGGGTCGTGAGGGCGCAACGATTGCCGCACCCTCACGCGCTCCGCCTCCTCCTTCGCGAGCATTACTGCTTCACAGAAGGAGGTGACGGCTTCCCATTCCCTCTCGCTCCGTACCATGGCCTGTACCAGGGCCGGACGCGAGAGATCGCCGCCGCCGATCGCCGGCACGAGGACACGGCGGTGCTCCACCCAAGCTGGGCAGACCTCCACCGTATGCTCCACCGTGTCCTCCGGTCGATCCACACAATGCCAACACCCGGGCGTTTCCTCCCGCCTTATCCGAAACAGGAACCTCCCGAAACAGCCATGTCCGGTGAGGACCTGCGTCAGGCGGAAGGTGAGGACGCCGTGGCGCCTCTCAAGCCACTCCTCAAAGAGGGGACTTACCGCCGCAATTGTGGCGTGCCCAGCGCTGGGTTGCGACAGTCGCACTCTCCATGCCGCCATGAGATCCCGCCGGAGCTCTGTCCGCTGTGCCGCGATTTCTCGCGGCAGCGGAGTAACGCCCCGGCGTTTCGCCTCCTCGCGCCACTCCCAAATGTGCGCGAGGACTTTTGCCTCCAGATCCCATGGCGGCAATCCGGCAAGGAGGCTCGCCGCCTCGCAGGAGACCGTGCGGTATCCTCGGACCAGCCGGATGGCCATGACCCTTTGGGACGCGTTCAACCGGCGTGCTGGTCGGAGCCTCAATGAACGCGCCCACACCGGTGCCCCGTAAAGGGCCATGGACCGCACGACCCCCGCGTAGAGCCTCCGGCAGGAGGCGTTTGGACCCCCTAGATTGGGCAGGAGCCGCTTCAAGGCAGCCCCGGCCCGGTCCAGTCTGGGAGCCAAACGTCGGAAATGCTCAACGAAGTTCACTGTGACCTCTGAGTTTTGTTTTCGTGTTTTTTCTCAGATTAGTCATTTAGCAAACACCGAACTCATCTAGTTTAAGTTTAATTTTGACGTGTATAAGTTTTTTTTTATTAACCAAATTACAGAAATAAATATCATTTCACTTATTAGTACGAAAATGTGCATTGACGATTTACGCATTTCAAGTAATGTTTATTGATTGTTTTCATTGAGGAATGTCGCAGAAGAAAGATTTTTCATTGTCAACAAATTCCTTTTAATCTAGATGTCAAAATTAATGTAGTGAATGTGTAAATTACAAAGATGTAGAAGGAAATATAATATACGGATTTTTTATATACCTATATTTTTATGTAATATTTTTACAAAAATATTGAAAAATATATCTGACACGTAAAACAATGAAGGCAATAAATAAGGCAAATGCAAATGTTTTGCTAATATATTTTTTTAAATAATTATTGTGACCAATTTGCAATAAAAGTAAACATGTGAAAGTAAAATTAAACTAGAAAAAATCGATAACTGTAATAAGAATAGGATTCAGAAGCCTAAAAAGACTAACAAAAGTGGAAGATTAAGGAGATAAAAACATTAATATATAGATGAAGAATCACCAAACAAACAAAACTTTTAAAACTATCAAGTTTGAACAGAAGCTTAAAAACCCTAAAAAGCATAGAAAAAATCGTAAGACAAAATCAGGAACCAAAAATCAAGAAGTCAAAGTCAAAGTCAAATCATTTATTTGAAATAGGCACATAGAAGGCACTTTTGAACGTCAAAATTTACAAAAAAAAAATAGAATTCAGATGCAAAACAATCGATATCAACAAATTATATCCAGTTGGAATAACAACACCTATTCTACCCAAGAACCGATAACTCCAGTTAGTATTGCTCCAACCACAATATTATTGTTTAGAACTTCATGTGCATATCTGTAAACTCCATCATTATCGGCATACATAACAGTTGGAGCGATATTTAAAACAAACATGGCTGGAATACCGATGGCTCATTCTGTGTCGGTATCAGCGGGAGTGCGGTCGTGCATAAAGATATAAGTGTAATCATGTATACCAACATCTTAGTCGTTGTCCTGTGTGTACTAGGAGTTGTAAATGCTGGTGTTACAACCCCAAAGCCTAGTGATGATTGTGAGTATGAACTAACTTTTGTTGTTGTTGCTAACTTTTGTTATAATATTGGTTGTTATTTTAAATCACCATTTGGTAGCAAAAGGGTTACTTTTCATACAATTTCAAAAAAATATGAGAAACATATGAATAAGCTTGTGCTAGGCCAGATTTTTCGTCAATAAAGTAATGGATGGGAACCGAACAGACCAACTCCTGATCTCCCTTCCACACTTTAACCATTGGGCTACCATAGCAACGTGTTGATTTCAAATTAATTATGCGTCTCCGGAATTTTTGTATTTCTAAATGATAAATGATATAAGGTTATATTTCTGTAAGTAGGTTTGGACAAACACTTTTACACGTCAATCATATTTTTTAAACTAGATGAAGTCGGCGTTTCCTATATGACTACTCTGAGAAATAAGGCCGAAACAAACTCAGAGGTCACAATCTCTTTTAAAGTCCAGCCATAATCTCGATAAGATCATGTGTAGATTAGTATCTGAAATGGTCTTTTGAAGAAAGAAACACACAGATTGAGTGGACCTGTCCAGTTAGTGCACGCATTTGTCAGTAATCGTGCAGCTCAACTCGGAAGTTAAGGAGCTCAATAAAGTTTATAAAAACAAGTTAAGTTTGAGTGAAAATACTGCACAACTTAAAGAATGAGTTTTGTTTTGGTACAAGTGTTTACTCAAACTCGTAGCGATCTACTGTTGACAAGGAATCTAAGTTAAAAATTCCAATTATTGTAGATATTGTTACTCGTCGTATTGTTGCGTTAAATTAAATTAATAATCTATGTATTGTTTTCGCATTTATTTTTAAATAGCCTTCATAACTCACATTGTTATCAGCAAATAACATTATGAACAACTTTTCATTTATTTATTTATTTTATTATTTATGTACACACAGTAAAATTGATATAGATATTAGTATTGAGTACAAAGGTTACCTATCTGCTTATTTCTTAAGAAATTTCTTTCAGCAGAACTGCGAAAGGAAAAATTAAAAATAAATGTAGACAATAGTGTGTGAGAACAAGAAGAGAAGAATTTGATTTTGTGACGTAAATACATAATGCTAAAATAAATAAATATATAAATTCTCACAGTTAATCAGGAAACGTTATGCTCTTTTAATCGATATTTGAAATGAGAAATAGGAAATAGGTTTTAATGACGATTAGTCCTGATTCATATTACTCCATCGTTATTACCATTTACAATATCAATAGGACCGATAATACGAGTATTCCAATTAAGTTCAAATACCAACTCGTATAAATTGCATATTATTATCCTAAATAGAGACGTCTCCGTATTCTATACTGCAATTGAGTTCAAGATCTACCATCACACTGTTGTATCCCGTAGTTCACATACAATGCTTATATAGACAGCAAACACGATCAATGCCGCTCATTGAGTCAACATAGCCAATCATCTTGATCGAATACATAGAGAATCTATTGATACTAGTCGGAGGATCATCCACAATCATTTCACAATAGTCTCCGATGGCCGCATTCAGTCATGACTCACTAATTTGCATTTGCTGATCGTTTATCATTTCCTCTTCAATTTTGAGCTTTAGCACTCTGCAATAAGGTTGAGGTTGAGGTTTTGAAGTTTATTGATATTGTGTAATACTGTTATGACTGGCATATTACGATTCTTATTTAGCAGCTTAAATGGTATAATTTCTAGTTGCGTCGCATGACTATTTTTATGATAAAACTTGAGTGAGTCACGTTTATAGAAGAGATCTTAAAATAAAAAAAAGTATACCAGGCTTTAAGAAAAAATCTTGCCCACTACACAAAGCTGATTAACGAATCAAAAACAATATTATAGGATTATGCACTACTATTTATTGATTGGAATAAAAAGAGTCATTTTTGATTCAGTAATGAATGTAAGTGTGCTTTTGGTACTAACTTTGTATCATGGTGAAACGAAACATTAAGTACTTAATATAATTTGATTAAAGATTACATCCACTGACACAAGGGAACAAGACAGAGAGAACGGCAGCGCCATCTACGGCAAAAATGCACATAACCCAGATTGCGTTAATATACATTCTAACACTATACCGTATCAAACCATTGAAGTCATACGTTTATATTTCCGTCAAACGTAACTGACACACTATAGCACTGTATTCATCTAATGAATGAAAGCTCCCTGCTACGATCTACGATGACGAAAGATTTAAGTTACTTATTGTAGTTGAACTAACAAAGAACAATGTTTCTATTTACAGTCAGAGTTTTAGATTCCATCTATGATGAACACCCATGCACGGCGCAAGGAGGTCTGTGCACGATTGCAGCTGACTGCCCCTCAGGAAGTTTAATGGAACAAAAAGGATTGTGTCTTGAACAGCAAAGTAAAGGAGTTGAGTGCTGTTATGGATGTAAGTGAATTATTAGTTCACTGGTATATTGACACTAGCTTCCGCCGAAGGCTTCGTCCGCGTGGTATGTCGTATAAAAAGTAGTCTACATACTACCTCAGGATTCAAAGTATCCCCACACCAAATTTCATCAAAAGCGGTCAAGCCGTGTCGGAAATTACCCGGAAAAAACAGACAGATAGACAGACAATTTTATTTTTGTCATATGTACCGTATAAAATTTTATATGCATTTAGTGAAAAACTGTTATTTTGATATAACAAACAGACACTTTAATTTTATTTATTTGTAGTATGTATAGATTACAAGAATAACAGTGGCCCTTACTCCATACTCAATAGTAGAAATTTTCTCTTATAGCTTGACCGATACCGCTGTACTGCGCTTTAGTTATGTGCGTGGCGAGCAGGCCCGCTCGCTCGCTCACGGCGTCCCACCCCCCGCCTCGCCGCGCATACCTAAGGCACGGTACAGCGGTATCAGACAAGCTATAGCATTTAGTTGGACATGAACAAGTACCTACTATATTTCTATTATTATTATGGCCGATATAGATAAATGTTACTTAGCACGTGCTTTGGCTTAGATAGTTATGTTCCCGTCTCTATCTTCAACTTATAGTTTGACAATTGTGCGACAGTGACAGGAATAATACTCAACCAAAATACGTGCAAAGTAATTTCTATCAATTTCGGCCTAATATTTGTGTCATTGTCTGCTTGACCAGTCAGACTTACAAGCATCAATACCTTTATAATTTATGTTGATGCTGACATACCTTGAGGAGCTGGGGTGGATCAAATGATCGATTTTCCCACCCGTACGCAAAATACGCGCTTGGATGAGGAGTTCCGGACACCAGCCCGTTATATTGTACTATACCAATTAATGTTGATTTTCAAAAGAACTAGAGTTCATGTTTAATGTTGGCGTCACAATCATTATTATTTCACAACCATGACTCATCATGGGAGAGGAAGGTCAACGAAAAGATGAATAGTTTGTATGAGAAATATTATGCAAGAGGAGGGAGTGAATGATAGCGTACCGGCTGACAGGGAAGAATGGAAGAGGAAAACGTATTGCGCCGACCCCAAGGAGCATGAAACAATTGCAGGAAGATGACGCATCAACTGATTTAAGTAATTATATTTTCCAGCATCAGTGAAAGAAACAAGATGCGATAAGCGTGGTGGCATGTGCATTCGTGGTCGGGATCCCTGCAACGAAGTCATCAGATACACGGAAGCTATTGACTGCCCAAAAGACACCACTTGCTGTATCATGGTTTCCTAGTACTGATTAGATTTTTATTATAGATTTTAAGATTTTTGTTTATACTATGTTGTATTCCAGAATCCTTATTGCGTAACACACTATCAATCACAATCAAAATCATTTTGAAGGATATTGGTGTTCCATTGCTTCATAATATGTTCGAAAAATGTTCTGCTCAGCAACGTTAATAACGCAATGAATGTTGTTGAACTGTCAAAATGAAAACGATTGCTAGTGTGTTACGCAATTACCCCGCTGGAGTAACTTTATTGTGAAGATCTGAAACTGCTGTCATTCTAATAATACAGGGGTTTATTTATGAACGTTGCTTAAGAGGCTTACATGAGCTAAAGTGCGGTCACTGTCGGATTGCATAGAAAAGAAAGAGACGCGCGATGACACAACGCTGGTAATTTATTGCAAAATATGAAGCAATTATGGATTTACAACAAAAACTATTCATAGGACTAAAAAATTAAAACACTATTACGTTAGTATTTTACTTGTAGAATAATCTGACAAAAAATCTGAATGTTTGAATGTATATTAGTATGGTTTTTATCCGTTTAAATATTTTTGTAGAGGTGTCTTCGTGATTTTTTTCCATCATATCAAGTTAATTGTATTATGTTTTCAATACTCTATCTAACTAGCATATATCCAGAAGAATATCATATATTTTTCTGATATTGGTTACTACAGTGGATCATATATTTTTAGGCATTATAAATTTGCGTTTAGGTCATGTAGTCCCCTTAATGTTAAGTAATAATTAAGGTCAGCTTGACCGTATATTTTTCGACGTTTAAACGTCCCTTAACTTTAAGCAACTTTTATAAACAAACCCACATGACTTTGTTTGTATGTGTTGTGATTAAGTCACTCTCATTTTTAAGTGTCATTTTGATAAACTACTTATTATTTTTGTTTATGCGTGTTGTGATTAAGTCACTCTCATTTTCAAGTGTCATTTTGATAAACTACTTATTATTTTTGTTTATGCGTGTTGTGATTAAGTCACTCTCATTTTCAAGTGTCATTTTGATAAAACTATTTATTATTATTTACTATTGAAAGGGTGTAAAAGAAAATTGGACGGAGTTTTGTCTAGATTTTGTAATCACTATCGAATGACACACATAAATGGCTAAGGCTTATCTTGGCTTGACTGGAGGAGAAGCAACAATGTAGCGGCTTGGCTGTGGTTGGCTGCGTGTTGACTGTCGCCACGTCCTTCACACTCGGTCATCCCGGAATCATTGCATCCGCAATGAAAGCTGCTCATCAGAACTACTGAACTAACTAACTACTACTACTATTGTTGTTATATATACTTTTATATAGCCTTAGCGCAATTACTGACTCTAAATCCGTGAAACTTTTGTTACCATGTAAACCTTTTATGCTTCTAATCCTTTACTACTTTTGTTACTACATTATACGGGCCTGAATCCCACCCCGCCCAGTAACTGGATTGTGGAGGACAGATAGGCAGTCGCTCTATGTAAAATACTGGTTTTTCCACTGCATCTGATTAGACTAGAAGCCGACTAAAACATAGTTGGCAAATGATTATGATATGGGCCTGAATACAAGTCATCCAGTGCGGTATTAGCTCGAGCTGCACTACTCGTAGGGGCCAGTCTCCAAGGAACAAAATCTCCCCTTTGGTACACGTGAGCACTTTGCGTTTCTTTATTGAAGTTGTGCTTCATTTTGTCACTCGCTTTTCAAATTCTATCAGAAGATTCCTTTCGACGTGATTCTACGAGTTGTACAGGTTCTTACCGGAAATCGAAACGTCACATATTGGTCTATCAGGGCCGGCAGTCTCGACATAGAGAGCGACGCTGTCGCAAACTACCGATCGCTAAATATTAAGGTGAAACCTCAGTTGTAGCCCGCCAAATTCAAATTTTCTTTGAATTTGACGATTGATATGAAATTGATGAATATTATTCAATAAATATAATCCCCACAGTCGAGGATCGCAATTTGATCAAAATACGACGTAAAACAGAGCTGCAATTAGCAGAAAACGAAATAAAATTTGAATTTTGCGGGTTACAACTCTGAGGTTTCACCTTAATACTCGTATTTAGCGATCGGTAGTTTGCGACAGCGTCGTAATCTAGTCGCGACTGCCGGGCCCTGTTCGAGCGGACATAATGGCCGATAAATTGACGTGCTTGATGCACATTAATAGGCAAAGAAAACTGAAACATCAAACCATTTTAACCGGCTGTATGCCATTGGCAGATATTTCGTGACCTAAATAAGTGATTTGATTAAGCAAAAACGAATTATTAAAACAGAATTTACATTAGTTGAGGATAATAAATCGTCAAAAAATGCCAATATTTTGTTTTGTGTATTTACAGACCTACTGACCGTTTCTCATATTTTAACTATCAAAATACGCTACACTCACCCACTTTTATATATACTAACAAGAAATGGATTTTATTTATCAGAAATAAATTATTCTATTCTATTCTATAAACACTGAAGGAACGTTTGCTAAACCAAATGGTACACTCATCACTGGTATACTCATAGTGACCTTGAGGAGTTATTAAAGTTGTTTTACGAGTGTCATCTCGATAAATTGCTAATAAATGGTAACTTTGTGCCATATCGATACTAGTAAAGTACTTGTTCCCAGCTAACTCAGAAATTTGATCATCTATATTAGGTAACGGAACCTTTCTTTTACAGTGGTTTCGTATAAAGCGAGGTTATCAACACAGAATAGAACGGCGACAGTTGGGTCGCCGTTCTTTTTTTGAATAAGACACAGGAGAAGCATAAATGGATTCCGATTCTTTCCTGCCTACATCTACTCATTCATTTACTTTTGATATGACTATTGGTTGTACACTATGCGAAAGTCTTTAAACATGTTGATATACTGGTTGATCAGTGGTATACTCAATTAATATCTCAAGCGTTAAATTTGTACAACCTAATTCGTGTATACCAGAAGCAAAACAATGTTTGTATTCAGTTAATAAACTTATCAAATATTAGTCTTCCTTTTTATTTAATGATCCCATTTTTATCACCTGCTTTGACCTATGCCAGGCAAAGTGACCTATTTCCTGCGGGGTAATTGCGTAACACACGAAGAGTAGCAATTGCTATAATTTTGACAGTTCAACAACATTCATTGCGTTATTTACGTTGTTGAGCAGACAAATTTTTCGAAGGTGTGAAGCAATGGATTAGCTATATCCTTCAGAATTATTCAGATTGTGATTGAAAGTGTGTTACAAAATTAGGGTGCTGGCTAGAATTAGAGATATCATTAGTAAGCATATGACAATAACATACCTGGCTAACTGACTGTGGCTACTGGCAGATTTTGGACCTTGTCATGACCTCTCCTTGCGGCCATACGATGGTTTCACAGCCCATATTGAATATTTTGATGTAGCCCTGCTTGCCACGCAGCAGTGTCGATGGGAGTAGCACACACCGTGAAGTACGTAGTACGTAGTACGTAGTACGTAGACACTATGAACTTCACGGTGTGTCCTATCCGGTCACCCAGCACACGGACTTCAATGGTTGAAGAAACCGGTGGAAGATGATCTTCATTAACAGTGATGACTTCAAATCGGTCGTTTTTCGCGAATGCCTGCCAACATAAAGTCAGAAATAAGGTCAACGTTAGCGAAATCCTTGCTGACAAATTAACTTCGTTCATTTTAGCCACTGGATAGGTAGGCTTGGCATTGTATAGTTATGCCGTCGATGTCTAACTGGAACTCAACTCGGCTAAAGGCCTCCAGAAAAACCTTTTTGGAACACACTCGTAGGTTTAAGTTCAAGAGACAGTGCTCTTGAAATTTGTGCGTTGAGGACATTGACTTGACTCCCATTGCCAATGCAGGCCTTTACATGGACACCATCTATTTTTAGCACCTTCATGTAGATGCCGTTGTATGGCTTCACTACGTTTACTTATTTGATGGTACTGCTGGATGTAGATTCTTTGCTGTTTGAAGAAGTCAATGAGCAGCGTAACGCAATATGTCCTTGAGCTCCACATTTAAAACAAGATCGTAAATCTGGCAGTGAGCAACCTCGTGGTAAATAGCCAGTTATTTTGCATCGAGGATACGGGTCTGTTTCAGAATTTTCAGGAATCTATGGCGGTATCAACATCACCACATGCGAGCTACACGTCACACTGACGTCTCGCAAAAACTGCATCGCGCAAGCAGAGTTTACCGCGCGACTAGCATATATACAACGTCCCGACATCAACCGTTGGGCAGTTGCCCACCAGACACGACACCCGTCTGGTCGGAGGATCCTCCCTTTTCTATGGAGGTGTGAGTGAACTATACACCCTGTTCCTCATACCTCTATAAATCTACCTGTCGACTAGCGACCGAGCCATGGTAGTCTTTTGCAGCATGGGTCCTTTAGGTCTAGTACGATAGTCATCGAATATACATAAAAACGTTTCATAAAGATCTCATGGCGATTTGCATTGAAACACCCGTGCATTTGGCTGCAAAGCTGGCGGCAAACCTCGAATGATAGACATAGGCTTTTAAGAACTAATGATAGCTCATTCCGATCGCCATCTTTCCAAGGCCTAATCCTTGAAAACAGGCATTTTCTAAGTAAATTCTGGAGTCATAGAAAATTAAGCCAGTACTTTATTGACCCTTAAGTTTTATGGGATAATTAAAGGGAAACGGGTTGGTTAATGATGCTCGTAGTAGCAAGCAAACTGGTATTAATGGTGTATTTTATGTTTAAACAACTTTCGAAATGCTTTATATTTCCTTGAGTTATTTTTAGCACTGTTTACGTTTTGTAAGATGGCAGACAATGATTATTATTTTATTATTAGCTGTTCATGGTTGATAATAGTGATTATTATTTACGTAGATGTGTACATGAGAGGAATTAAGGTACTAAAAATGTTCGGGGAAATACTACCCATGGCGATTTGTCCACATTACCCTTTCAACGTTTTTGTCCTGCTCTAATATGGGGTCTTGATAAGGTTTCTTTTCGAATATTATCCACGTTAATCAAAAAACACAGGAACAGTCGAGCCAAAATCCTTGTCAACATTTAAACCAAATATTAATTAGCATAACGTAATTAACTTTCGGTATTTTGGTATTTAGAGTATATTTAATTAGGATACTCGTTGTTGAAGCCTTAATCGGGATCTTATTCATCGAATATCTCTAACGGGACATCATTAGGAATATCAAAGGAGAAGTAATTATATTTACTTACTTCAATCTAAACTTGAGAGGCTGTATGAAATTATAAAAATTTGGTAACGAGCTGTATCGTTATGATTACAGACGCTTGGAAGAAATGTGAATGTGTTTTTATGTTAGGTTTTTAGCTTTACAAAAGTGAGGCTTGATGTTTTGGTCAATACTGTCGAAGTTGGAAGGAGGCCTTTGCTCAGCAGTAGAATAGAATAGAATACTCTTTATTATGTAGGTATAGTCACCAAAAGAGATAAGTAATCAGGGTCGTCGGATATAGTTGAAGTTTAGTAAGAAACCGATGGATATTTTCGAAGGAAATTTAATTTTGATAGGTTTTATAACTATTAATTAAATTAAAATTATTTGAAAACATCCATTGGTTTCTTACTGAACTTCAACCGTGTCCAGAGACCGTAGGTACACAATAAAAAGTATAGATATAAATGTAGAAATAGAATATTAGAATTATAAATAGAATAATAGACCAGTATTTTAGCCCGATACAGGGTTGCAATCTGCGTGCAGTCAATATAAATCATCAAATCCACTATTGTTTTTTTAACTTGTGCATAAAGCTTTAATGAGTAAATAAATATGTGGGAGAGAGCGTTAGTGAAATTTTCACCAAAAAAGTACCTATAACCTTTTCAAACGCCCACACGCCGCATCAAAGCTACGGCGTGTGGGCGATCTTCATACGCCCGCCGCTTCAAAGACAGTACACGAGACGCAACTGCTCTGTCAGTTTAGACATTGAATGACTGCCGCGAAGATTTCACACCTATTTAGATTTATTATTTGTTTTCTTCTTGTTTATTCTATTGTCGGAAAAGCAGAAAGTAGGAACACATCGTCTCATTGGAAAAATCCCTGAAAAACTCAACACCTTAACAAAGAAAACTTTTTTTTTTTGGGTGGGAAATCATCAAATGGCTTTCGGCTATCCGCCGCGAGCGGGCGGAGCGGGAGGTCATGTCAGACTCTTACTGACTTAAACCCGTCCATTTTCCTTCAGTTGCCTGTGCGCCAGGGCCACGGCAACTCTTTCGAACAATCCGCGACCCCGGCAGGCATTGGCCCTATCGGACCCAGTCAATGGTGCTGACCTCTCTTTGAGGCGCGCGTGGAACACGACGCGCCGTCGACGTGGGCCTGGTCCTTACCGGACGGCGAGATGCCCATTGCTCGCCGTCCGCAAGCCCACGCCTACAGTGACCGGGAATCGGCTATCGACTCCCGACGCCCAGGGAATCTCCTCTTGCGGCGACTAGGGGCCTGAGGGCGCAACGATTGTCTCTCCCTCACGCGCTTCGCCTCCTCCTTCACGAGCATTACTGCTGCGCAGAATGAGGTGACGGCCTCCCATTCCTTCTAGCTCCGTACCGTGGCCTGGACCAGGGTCAAACGCGAGAGATCGCCGCCACCGATTGCCGCCACGAGGACACGGTGGTGCTTCGCCCAAGCCGGGCAGACTTCCACCGTATGCTCCACCGTGTTCTCCGGTCGATCCACACATTGATAACACCCGGGCGTTTCCTCCCGCCTTATCCGAAACTGGAACGTCCCGAAACAGCCATGTCCGGTGAGGACCTGCGTCAGGTGGAAGGTGAGGACGCCGTGGAAACCTGGGCTTCTCAAACTTTAACACAAAGCATTTATTTCAATGGCACCATTTACAGGCACTGTTCAGCTGTCAAGGAGTGGGTCAGTTAGTTATAAAGTTGAAGCTATTCCAAAAAGTAGATCTCTGTGCAGAAGAACGGGCAAGAAATTCCAAGGAAACTCTTTTAAATCAAGATATTACAAAATACGGTACATCATTCTTGTTGCTTCTATATGTGAGAATAAAGTGGATAAAAAAAGAATAAAAATAAGCCCTGGCCTAAGACGTTAGGGTAGCCGTCCACGTAGAAGCCTTTAGATTCAGCTGCCTTGGACACAATGGCTTCTTTCAGCAGCTCCAGGATGTCAGTTAAAAGATTACTAATCTCAACTGACGGCGCCCGTTCACAAACATCCAGCTCAACCATTTTGTAGGGATCCGAATGATCCAACACACGCGCCACCATCAGTGAGACATTCAAGTGAGCAAAACATATTCTTAACTGCCATGCTTTTAAGTCAACATAATTATATCTTACACATAGTAAACGTATCCATGGTACTCACATTTACAAAAATGAAAAAATGTTTCTAAATTATACAAAACTATAGTTTTAAATGTATCTGAGAGATGAATAAAATTTTACTACCAAAAAGAAATGTAAGTATTCATGGACTAAAACTTAACAAAAAAATATGTCAGAATAAAAAGGGTACCATCTCTTCCAAATATTAAAATTTTAACTAGCAAGACCAGCATTATGCCAAGTATTTTTATCTACTGTACAGGGTGGCAGGGATGTGGACACGCAAACTATAACCTCTGCGCCGCACTATGGAAAATCGAGGTCTGTTCCAGATCAAAAATCGATAACTTCTTTATTTTTCAAGAAAGACTCTTGAATTTTTGCACATGCATAAAATATTAAATAAGGCTTTCGATAAAGTTCAAAGGCTATCATTTTACTTAAGTATAAATATAAAAAAAAAAAACAAAGGAAAACTTGTTCAAATGGTACTTATTTTTTTTTTCCTTATGGACAACACTATTCATAGCGTGAATAAAAATGTATAATTACATTAGTTTATTATAAAAAAATAGTAATATAGCTTTTTAGTATTTAAATAAGTAATTAAAATTATGATCACAAATATTTATCTCATAGAGCATTTAAAGTTACGAAATTTCTAAGTAAAATTAATACTATAAAAGTTATGTATATTAATATAAAGCATACCTAAATCAGAAATCAGTTCAGACTCCTTTGGAAGTTTTTGTTTGTACTGACTCTGACCAGATGATCCATCACATCTCAATTTACTGAATAAAACAAAATGACTCAATCCATATTTTTTTTTTTTTTTTTTTTTTTCCTATTGGGCAGCTCGTAGTTTTGACCACTAAGGTCCTGGCTACTTAACCGGGCAAACCTGTGGGTGCCTTAAGCTACTAACTTAAAGCCTCCAGCCAGGGGCGAACAATACTTAAATTTAGGTGACCGCACGCTAAGGGCACCCCCTGTGGGGTACGAACCTCGGCTTAGGGCGTCACTGAGGGGAGGGCAGCAAGATGGGACAGGCTGGATCTAAATTATATTATTATTATACTGGGGAATTTAAAGCTACAGGCTCAGCTACGGTGCGGGCTGGCGCGTCGTCGAGCAAGGGTCGGGGGGGGGGACAATTACGTCGGGGGCGTCGCGTAGGACCTCGGCGGCGAGGTCGGAACGATGGCGGTCTGTGTTTGTGCACTGTACTGGTGGCCCTACTGCTCTCCTGGAGGAGGGTTATGGGGTCATCGGGGTCGGTCAGGGCATGCCTTGGACGGCGGGTACGACTAATGCGGGAGGGGGCATATCTGGCAGCCTCGACAACCAGAGGGTTGCGATGTGAGGCCGCGGAGTCGAAGAAGCGCTTGGAAATGCGCTTCATGAACTGACGGATAGTGGGGATTTTAAGGTCGAGATGGAGGATCTCGTTCCGAACGAACCAAGGGGAGCCGGTTGCCCTACGGAGGAACCGGTTTTGGAGGGTCTGCATCCTATGGATGTGGTGGGGTTTCGAGTGTGCGAAAACCACACTCGCGTAGGTCATGATGGGACGAATGCACGCTGTGTAAATGCGCAATTTGCACTTGAGTGACAATTTGCTGCGTGCATTCAATAGGGAGTGGAGTCTACCGAGAGCGAAAGCGGCGCGCGAACGCGCCTGCTTTATGTGCTCGCCGAAAGAGAGTCTGTGGTCCAGAGTGACACCCAAGTATTTGGCTCGCTTCTCCCAAGGGATAGGCTTGCCGAACATGGTGATCGGACGGGGAGGGGTGGGGTTGAGTCTCGGTTTCGAAAATAGAACCGCTTGACTCTTATCGGGATTGACTTCGATTCTCCACTTCCTAAACCAGTCACCGAGTTGGTTGACTGTGGTTTGGAGAGTGCGAGATATCGCGTCGGGGCTTACGCCGGTGTAGTAAATGGCCGTATCGTCTGCGAACAGAGCCAACTGAGCCCTTTTACTCTTGGGGATATCGCTGGTGAAAAGCGTGAAAATGAGAGGGGCGAGCACGGAGCCCTGAGGGACTCCGGCGCGGATGGGACGGGGGGAGGATAGCGCTCCTTCGATGCGGAATCGGAAGGTGCGGTTCGACAAAAAGTCACGCAGGATGAGCACGAGACGATCTGGCACTTTAAGTTGGTATAGCTTATATAATAAGCCATTGTGCCAGACTTTGTCGAACGCTTTCGCTATATCGAAGAAAACAGCACCCGTCAACGAACCACGTTGGAAGCCAACGCTTATGTGTTCGACGATACGGTGGACCTGTTGGACGCACGAGTGTTGGGTTCGGAAACCGAACTGCTCGTTGGGAATGAGACCTTTCGTCTCGGCATAGTCTCTGAGACGCTTATAAATAAGCCTCTCATAGATCTTGCCGATGACATTGAGGAGACTGATGGGGCGGTAGCTGGAGGGAGCGGATTTAGGCTTGCCCGGCTTGGGAATGCCGATGACAGTGGCCTGTTTCCACGCATGGGGGAAGATGTTATTGCTCATGGCACCATTGAAGATGGTGGTCATTAGCATGATCAGGTGGGCAGGGAACAGTTGGAACACCTTATTGGTCATTCCATCAGAACCGGGGGCTTTACGGGGCTTAAGGCCCTTTATGAGCTCTTGCACTTCGTCGGGGGTGACGGGAGGCAGAGGGCACTCGGGGTCTTCTACGGGGGGGAGGGAGGCTCTCCTTTCGACTTCGGCGTCGACCTCAGAGAGGTGAGCTTGGTCTACAGGTTGAGAGCTGGGCGAACATTGGGCCTCAAGACTGTCGGCTAGGCACTCGGCCTTGTCGACATCATCGAAAGCGATGGTATTGTCTGGGCGGATCAAGGGGGGCATAGGGACTACTTCTCGGGATTTGAGTTTCCTCTGAAGCTCCCAGAATGCTAGGTGGGTAGGCTCAAGTTCGCTCAGCAACTCATCCCAGCCCGTTTCCCGATGCTCCGCTACACGTGTCCTTACAGCTCGCTGTAAGTAGCGCATATGGGCTCGGTTCGCGTCGCAGGGAAAGTTGCTGTACGCACGGACAGCCGCGTTCTTCTCAGTCATCAGTTCACGTACATCGTCCGGCAACTTCCAGCGACGGTCGTCCGTCGCTGGAACTTCCCTTGAACAATCGTTCAGGACTGATTGTACGTGTCCAGTGAATGAGTCGATCGCGGCCGTCGTGTCAGCGATAGAGTCGAAGAGGTCGGGGATGGAGTCTAGGTGGGGGGACGTGTTGGATTTCAGGCGTTCGCTTACTTTCCTCCAGTCCGTTACCACTTTGGTGGAGGGGGGTTGGTCAGGGTCAGGGAGGCCTACGCGAGGGGCTAGCTTAAGCACAACTGGTCGGTGGTCAGATGATAGTTCGTGTATCACCTCTATAGAATCCAACCGTAGGTTGATATTCTTTAAAAGTGATACATCGAGCACGTCAGGGGTATGGTCAACCAAGTGAGGGAAGTGAGTGGGAGTCATCGGGGCGATGACATCAAAATTTAGAGGGGTGCAGAGGTCGAACAAGTGTCTCCCTCGGGTAGAGATTCTGGTACTATTCCAGGCGTGATGTTTGGCGTTGAGATCCCCCGCTATGATAACGGAGTCACTCAGGCCGAGGAGTAAGGTCAGGTCGTCAGTCAAGAGTTGGAAGTTCTCTGAATGGCTCGTAGGGGGGAGGTAGACCGATACCAAGGTGATCGGTTGGTGGCCTGTCATGCCTAGTCGGCAAATGGAGACTTCTAGTCGTGAGAGGGGGGGCGGGTCCAAGGGGATGCAGTAGAGGGATTTTCTGTAGTAAATGAGGGTGCCACCCTTGTGACACCGAGTCCTGTCGTTTCGAACAACCCGATAGTTCGCTATCGACGGCGTTCGCGTGTGGGGTTTTAGGAAAGTCTCCTGTACGAGAAGGACATCGATCTGGTGGTCGCGGAGGAAGATACCGATTTCGTCGCGCTGACCTTGGATGCCATTGGCATTGAAATAACCTAGCTTTAGGGATCGGGGTTTTAAACGCGAGAGGATTCCGTTATCCATTAGTGGGATTGGGAGAGTTCACGAATGACTGTAACGCGTGCGTAATGTCCGGGTACGCGTTATATATGCACTGAATGGCATAAAGGTTACCGGCATTTCTGGCGGCAACGATTTCATTGGCCATTTGACGGGCGCGAGGGGTGAGGAAGGCAGTGAATGTGCCTGAGATCACGTTGAACGGATCCATGGGGTTGGGGCCTACAGCCACGGGTGTGGATGAGGAAGGAACGGGCGCGACTGGGGCGGGGGTGGTGGCTTTAGGAGCCGGGGGGTTAGTAGCGAGGGGCGCGGGTGCGCGCGCGGGCGCGGGCGCGGGTGCGGGCGCGGCCGCGAGCGCTTTGTGCGCGAATGCGGGGGTCCATCTGATGAGCGATGAGGGGCGGAGGGGGGGGTTGGTTGCGTACCAGGGGCGGGAAGGCCTGTTGGTGCTGGGATAAATTCCAAGCGTTGGGTCTCTGGGGACTCAGACGCTCGGGAAGTTGAGTGGAGGGGGCTTCCCTTCCCTGACGAGCGTCCGTACGCTTCGCCAGTTTGGGATTCGTTGCCTTAGGGGCTTTGGGGCAGCCACGGTAGTTGGCTCGATGCCCGGAGAGGCCACACAGCACACAGCTGGGTGGTTCCGTGCATAGGGTACGGTCCTTTGGACGGGAGCACTCGGAAGTGCCATGCCCACCCAGGCACTTGACGCACCTGGGTGTGGCATGGCAATTCTTTTGGGAGTGACCGTATAGTTGGCAGCGGTGACACTGGCCAACTATTCCAGTCTTGCGGGGCTTCTGGATATCGAATCCAGTGAGATGACATAGGGACTTGATCTTGAAGATCGGGTGGTGACCTTCGACGGGGGGGCATACAACAAGGACCATGTTGTATGGCTCGCCGCCTCGGGCACGGTGCATGCGGTGCACCTCGGCTACTGGGATGCCTTGTGAGACAAGGTCTTCCTTAAGATCGGAGGTAGCGATCTCCTTTGGGATCCTATTGATTACTACGCGGGTATGGCGGTCCACGGGGAGGGAGTACGTGTGAAAGGACACACCACGTGCTCTGAGGAGCTTAGTAAGTTCCCTATAATCGTTAGATTTAGGGACTTGGACTTTGATGCCCTGCTCGGTTGAACGGGCACTGGTGAAGCCGATCCTGAGATCGACGCACCATTTGGACACTTCAGTCCATTTAGCTTTGTCTTGGATGAAGACAGGGGGGGGGGGTGGGGGTCTTTTTGGGGTTGCTTTCAAGTAAAGCATTGAGAGCCGGGGGGGGGCTTAACGCGGGGGGGGGGGCCGGTCGTGATGGCGACGACGGGGGTCGGTGTCGCAAGGGTGGGCGGGGGAGTGACCGATTGGTCCCTAAGTTTATTTGCCTGCGAAGAGGCGAAGTTCTTTTTCCTCTTGGAGGAAGAGGTGACGGTCTGGAAACCGTCATCCTCGGAGGAGGAGTTCGTCAGGGTTTCCGAGCCTGAGGAGTACGGGGAGACGGGGCGTCTAGTTGTTGTCCGATGGTCGGTTTCCATCGGTACGGGGGGGAGGGGGGCGCTTTGCACCGGGGGGGGGGCCTCTAGTGCATCGCTAAAGTTAGCGATAGCGGCAGAGTTGTCGGAAGGACAGGGGGTGGGGGGCTGCAAAGCAGCGAACTTAGCGCCATATTTGGCGATGAACTCAGGGTCCTTGAAGAGGACCTCCTTGAAAAATGCTAATATTAAGGCATCCCCCATGTTGGGGGTGCGGGGCTACTACTTGGGGGGGATGGTGGAATATAGGATTCCGGCCTAAAAATTCCCTATGCCTAACTCCCCGGGTGGGTGTTCCCGGGGATGAGTTACCCTCCCTGTCGGGTATAGACAGGGAGGTGAGTACCTATGGTGAGCCTTAAGCTTGTAAACCCGTCGCCAGTCTTATTGTGCGAACGGGGCCCTGACAGTCTAGCGCGAAGGGTGTAGACACACCCTAGAGACACTAGGTGAGTAGCTGGGGAAGGAAAACTGTCACCAGAGCCGACTAGGAGATCCCCCAAGGCCGGTTAGCTCTGGGACCCGTCCAACTGACTGCCTCACCCTGAAAGGGTTCGGCGGGTGTGTTGGGACAACACCCCACTCGGATCGTTAACACCGCTAGGTATCCACCAAGGACCACGAAACTGTGGTTTTGCCCAGAAGGGGCCTAGTGAAGCTACTCACACAAACGCGCAGTTAAAGAAATATCACTTGCCTTGAAAAAGGCAGTTTTTAATTGATCACTTGATACGACCAATTAATTAAATAAATTTAATTAATTGTTCGACGATCGGATGCGGCCGGGGCGGCAGCGGGGGCGCTACGAGGTTCGCAGCGAGAAGAATTAAACTTCGACAAAAATCGAAAACGGGAGAGCGCAAACACACAACCGTTCGCGACCGATGCCGAGAGTCTAATGCTGCTCTGACTCAATCCAGTGTTATACACCGAATTTATAGCCAGAATCCTAGGTGCAATGTGGTCCAATAAATCTTGAAGATTCAGTATTTTCGCATTTGTATTTGTAATTTCTATTGCTGAAGATGGTGGATAACATCTTTGTTTGGCTTCTTGTATTTTATAATATGGTGGAATTATAAAACAGTTTCGCTCGTTAGTTAAATTCCTTAAATAAATATATTGTGCTTTCGTTAAATCTCAATAAATGTAAACACTTAATTTCTCTTGATCCGTTAGCATTGTAATCTGGTTTGCGTTATCTAAGAGATTAAAATATAGAGACTTTTTATCACTGCAAGCCTTAGCTTTTCCACGAGATTTGCTTCTATTCCTTCTCCTATTGAACGTAGGGTCCCTGAACAAAGGCATTGTGAATGTGTTCGAAGCAAAAATGTTTTTGGTTGTTTCTGACGAGTCCCCATAAGAGACACAGGGTATTCCACGTTTCCCAGAAGAAGTAGGTGGAGTCAAATCAGGCGTTACGTCATCCGAGTTTGGTAAACATACCAAATATTCTGAATCCAACCAATTGCTGTTCTTTTTTAAAAATGAATCCTTTTTCCTCGACGCTTCTGCCCATCGTCTATTAAAGATAAGAATAAGATTCCTTTGAATATAACTGATAATAAAACAGATGTTGTCTTCAGAAACATGATAGTTTTCTTTTAAAACCGTTGTTAAAGCTTCAAGTTTTTTTCCTCCTTCGATGTATGGAAGTAATAATTCACGCTTAGAACACTTGAAAGTTGTAGTCATTTTGAAATACAGCGAAGGTACGTCACAGTCAAACGTCTGTTTAGTTTTATTACGAATTTGTAATAACGATATTATGTGAATCCACTCTTTATACCTATATTATTTGATAAATAATGGTAGTGTGCATTTTGTTGATTAAAGTTGTACCGCAAAATGAGTGCAAACTGTAGATAGTACGCCCTATTATCAATAAATAATTCATATTTAAATAAAATATACCGCAAAGTAATCAGTGAACTATTCACATTAGAAACTGCAAAACCTACATCATCATAATTGCTTTAAAATCTACATACAATGGGATTTTTTGAAATGTATAACACTTTATATCTTTTACCACAAATTTTTGAAAGAAATCGTTTTTCAAATATTGAAGCGAACAGACCTGAAATAGACATTTTTTAGAATTGACACTTTGTCGTATGAAAAAAAATCAAATTTAATTCAAGCAAAATTACTACATTATATTAAAGTTCCACTCTTACACTATTAAAAAAAAATAAAGTACTTCAGTAACGACATTAGTAAAAACGATTTTTGATATGCCGTTGTTATACCATTTTCCATAGTGCGCCGATTGTCGCTGAAAACCAGCACTGGGGCTCTGTCTCGCATAGGGTCGTCTTTGGTTGCGGGCCCTCATTTGACGCGTGTATTGGCCTTATTGTACAATTTTTGTCTGAGTCATGCGTATGTACCCTAGGATATGTTGAGAACAGTTGTAGTGCCCACAGCCAAAAATAAAACTTGACTATTGACTGATAGGAATAACTATAGAACTTTTTCACTAGCTACGGTTGTGTCTAAGGTATTGGAGCGTGCTTAATACGCAATTAAATAAACACGTTCAGTTGCATGACAACCACTTTGGGTTTCGACCTGGGTTGGATACCGATAGTGCTATATTGGGCTTTAAAGCATGCTATGGAGTACTACACATGCTATAGCACTCCGGTTTATGGTTGTTTCCTCGACCTGTCGAGTGCTTTTGATCTGGTTTCGTATGACACTCTCTGGAAAAAGCTTAATGATGCGAAGCTACCACCTGAAATCTATATATATAAAAATGAATCCCTATTTCCCTTGGTCACGCCATTACGCGTGAACGGCTGGACCGATTTCAATTTTTTTTTTGTTTTGTTCGTTATGGTCAGGAGAAGGATCTTATGAAATAAAAACATAAGGAAGTTGATCGGAACGTTACAAAATTTAAGAAAACTTAACGCCAATATTAATTTTACATAACTGTCAGTTGTTTGAAATAACTGTCAGCGATTGACAGAATGCGCGCTGCAAATATCTTTTAACACAGATGGATCGGTTGATAAAGGAGCCGTTAGTTTTAGTTTAAGTCAATAGTCAAAACTAAAACTAAACGACATATGACATTCATAGTTCAGACAGGACAACGTCTGTCGGGTCAGCTTATCATAAATATTTTTAAGTTTTGGTACGGGAACTAGGTCAATAGTGTTAGGTGGGACGGGGCTTAATCGAGTCCATATGGTTTTGAGTCAGGTGTGAGGCAGGATGGTCTGAGTTCTCCTACACTCTTCAACCTGTACATGGACCAGTTGATAGGGGAGCTGAGTGGCACCAGAGTCGGATGTTATATTGATGTCATATGTGTCAACAACATTGCGAGTGTTTGTGAGCGGTACGCCAGTGCTCATAACCTGCTGTATAATGTGAAGAAGAGTGTCGTGATGGTGTTTGGGGCTGGTGGAAAATGTTCAGAAACGGTACCTCCAGTATTGATGAATGGTGTACCGTTATCGAGAGTGCACTCTTTCAAGTACCTTGGGCATGTTTTGACCACTAGCCTTTAGGACGATGACGATATTGAGAGAGAGAGCGGAGGGTGCTGTCGGTCAGAGCGAATATGATTGCCCGCAGGCTTAAGCGTGCTTCTGCGGAGGTTAAAAAAAACTTTTTAGAGCCTTCTGTTCCTCTTTTTACTCCTGTGACCTGTGGGTACATTTTACGCAGAGATTGTATAGTGCCCTTCGCGTGCAGTACAATCATGATTTCAGGGTGTTGATGGGGCTGCCTCGCTTCTGTAGCGCATCAGGGATGTTTGTAGAATCGCGTGTTGATTGCTTTTATGCATTAATGCGTAAAAGATGCGCATCCTAGGTGCGCAGGGTGCGAGCCAGTTCCAACAGCATCCTGGGAGTTATTGCTGACAGGTTGGACTGCAATATTTTAAGTCGTTGCTCCAGTATCTCAGCTGGAATGCTGAAGCAGTGATTATTTTGCTGTGTATGTTTGTGTAATTGTTGTTGTAACTATATCACTAACATAGTTGTTAAGTTTATTTTATTTTTACTAACACTGTATGAGTCTCATGGTTACTCTCAATAAATAATGTATTATTATTATGTCCTCTATTCCATTATATACATATAAATTACATTTTTAAATATTAGAATATAAAAAATATAAAAATATTTTAAGTTATAAAAAAATTGTAGTCTACCGGTATCGGGAACAGGGTCCAAGCTACCGGCGGTCAGGGCTCCAGAGAGAGGAACCTCCTAACAATGCGAGCCGTGTCTAGAAGTACCGCTTTCTGAATCAAGCCGTTGATCCAGCTGCCCAACGAGAGCTTCCTCAGGTGTTGGTTGAGGCTCTTGGCTATTAAGCCATTGGCTGTCACGACTATAGGCACAATGATCGCTGAGTCCACATCTCACATGTCGACAACCTCGCGAGCCAAGTGAAGATACTTGATTTGTTTGTCTTTCTCGGCTTTCACGAGGTTACCGTCATGCGGGATCGTTATGTCAACAATCAGTGCGCGCCGCTCTAATTAATCCACCACCACTATATCAGGCTTATTGGCAACAATAGTCCTGTCAGTGATGATGGATATCGATCCATCCAGCAGTACAATGTGATATATCCATTTTCGAGAACTGGGTCGGGCACATACCTGTAGTACGGCACTTCCGGTTCTACAAGGCTGTATTTCAGAGCAAGTTGCTGATGGATAATCCTGGCTACAAGGTTGTGTCTATGCAAGTACTCTTCATTAGCTAGACGAGAACATCCGGAGATAATATGTCTGATTGATTCACCCGGACGGTGGCATGCCCGACAGATGTCAACCATGCCGTCTTTTACAATAAATCTCCGGTAATTGTTTGTCATCATAACTTCGTCCATAATTGCACAGACAAAACCTTCGGTTTCTCCAAAGAGGTCACCGAAACGCAGCCAGGCTACGGACGCTTGTAAATCTACATCGGGTCCATGTAGGGCCTGGAAAAATCGTCCGTGAAGCTCCTTACTCTGCCATTCCTCCATGAGATCATTAGTGTTAAGCACACCTGGTTTGCGCCAGTTCTCTTTAGCCAAGGAGAGCGGGGTGAGGCCCTTGTCCACCACGACCACATCTCGATGTCTCAGGTAATATTTCCTAGAAGCCGACGTGGGGATGACGTCGGCTTCTAGGAAATATTACCTGAGACTGCATATCTCGCGATTGTGGTGGGTCTTATCATTTAAAAAGCCTCGACCTCCACACTTTCGCGGGATATACAACTTCATTACCGATGACCGTGGGTGATGCATTCGATTGCAGTCAGCAGCGTCCGGACCCTCCTATTCAGGGTATCGAGTTCGGTCTGAGTCTATTTGAGTATACCGAAAGAGTACATCAAAACCGGCATGACCCAACCGTTAAAGGCGCGCACTCTGTTTCCACCCGATAAAAGCCTATTAAATATTTTTTTCACGCGGCCAAAGAAGCGTTCCTTTAACGATTGCTTCATGTCAGTACCATTGATGCCCAAAGCTTCCGACATACCCAAATACTTATAGGTTTCAGATGCGGAGAGGGTTCTAAGGTTTATGGAATCCGAAAGTTGGGTTCCGACGGATTCCACAATCTCCCCTCGCTTTACATGCAAGACCGCACATTTGTCCACACCAAATTCCATCCTAATGGCATTACTGAAAGTTTCAGTTACTTTCAATGGGTCCATCAGTTGCAAATTATTGGGGGCAAAGAGTTTTAGGTCATCCATGAAGAGGAGGTGAGATATAACCTGACCACCTCTCCTCAGCCGATAGCCTAGACCTGAATCTTCCAGCAGTGTGCTCAGAGGTTTCAAGGCTAAGCAGAACCAAAGCGGACTCAAACTATCACCCTGAAATATGCCGCGCTCGATCCTTACGATTCGCTATTCCTGTGAACATTTCGACATCCTGGATAGTGAAGGACCGTTCTCTATTATACTGAACGATTGCCATTTTGTCTGGGTGTAACGCATATTTTCCCCCAAAACGTTTTTTTATGTATTTGTGTGTTTTTCTCTGCGTCATGTCTACCGCAAATAAACGTATTTTGTTTCTTTATTTTCTTTAACAATGACTTTAGCACATGATTCTAGACCCCCTATCGTAGAAATACATCGAAGAATATCAACAACAAAAAAAACGCAATACTTACGCGGTAAAAATGTACGGAACAGCTAATTTATTATTTAATAACCTACGATTTTTTTTAACCTAGTGACGTTCAGAATCATGTACTGAATCCATGTTATTATAAAACTCAAAAAAAAAACATCATTAATTATTCTTCTAAAAACAACATCATTACAAAATCCCCGTATTCATCTCATACATGAACAAACATATTGCAAAGAAAATACTGTTAATCCCTACATGTTGGTAACGGCCGAGCGGTCACAGAAACCCACAGTAATTGGTTTGTTAAGCTTAACCGCTTGCCGAGCGAGCGAAACGTGAAATATCTCACGGTATTATAAGAATATTATGTATAGTCATGGAGAACAGTGTTGGAGATATTATATGGAAAAAAAATTGTATGCGGTTGTTGACGGATTATTTAAAAGTGGACTTACTCCACTCCACTTCCAAGTTCATGGGTTATCCTAAATAACTTGGAGTTAACAGCTAACTCAGGATAAATAATCAATTAATTAATCTTGCGCCAGCAAGGGTTAGATGTAAACCTAGGGTTAAACTTTAAAATACTAAAGCCACCGATGTGCGAGTTAAGTCGCGAAACTCTGGGTAAGTGTTAGCAATGTCAAAATAAATTGACGTTAAGAGTTACCGCTAATAACTTATTGTGTATTTAATATTGTTTGACGTTGTAGTAAGTGAAAATTCAGTACAATAATGTCAGCAGGCAATATTGTACGAGCTACGCTGTAAATTGACCTTTGTGGTAGTTTGTACGTCACACTCATTTATGCACATGATTATTATTTATCTGTGCATTCCTTTAACATAGCATTTAAGTAGAACAATTGTATAAGTAAGACATTAGCAATAAATCCATCAAGGGATTCGTTCGTCTACTCATTTGCATAACATTCAATAACATACCTTACAAGCTTACATAACATGTTCACTGTTGGGCATTACACCCCAATAAATATATTCATGAACTCATATAAAAATAAATACAAAATATTAATAAAACTTAAAACATATTTTTCCTTATCTGACGTTTTCGTCAATCAATAAATTAAAACTCCATGAAAACCACATAGAATATGATTAAAATTAAATTTCTTAATATAAAATTAAGTTTGGTAGTATAGTAATGAAGGTAGTTTAAAAGAGGTGGGTATTACAATTTCCGTTCATTGTTCGTTCATTCATTTCTGGTCGGATAACATATCAGGGCACAGACATTGCAATTCTATTTCATGTTGCAACTCAAACTCAAACTCAAACTCAAAGCATTTATTTCAAATAAACCAATTACAGGCACTTTTGAATTGTCAAAGGGTCAGTCAGTCAGAAAAATGAAGCTAGTTGCCCATTCCAAAGCGTAGTAGGTACCTATGGAGAAGAACGGGCAAGAAACTCCATGGACACTCTTTTAAATCAATATATAGTTACAAAAAACAAATTGTTTACATCATTCATGTTCAAATTAAAAATGTGAGAACGATGTAGAAAGACGTGCACGTTTAAAGTATCCGTAATAAAAAAGATAAAAAAACAATTCAAAAATTTAAATTAAAATAAGCCGTGGCAGCCAAGAGTTGACCAGTCCCTACTGACGGCGCCCGTTCACGAACATGACGCATGGATCAGCACCATTCAGCTCAACCATTTTGAAGGGAACTTAATGATCCAACACACACGCCACCACCAGCGAAACATTTGAGTGAGCATGACATACTCTCAGCCGCCAGGGCACATTCAAGTCAACGAAAGACGAGCCTAGTAAATGGTGGCTTTATAGTAGGTACATAGTGCTCACACATGTGCTATGCAATTATACATTGTTAAGAAATTGAATTTATACAATGCAAAGATGTTGTTGTTTTTACAATCTTCAGCAGCTCCAACAATATTTTCGAATGTTAATCAATTAATTTATGCCCCCCTGTGGAGCAGGACCAGCGTTGAGCCAAGCATCTTTGTCAGCGATGTAATCCCCCAACTTATAATATGCTTGGCTGCATAGTGTGCGTTTTATACGAGATTTAAATTTTGTTTCATTCAGTTGGAGTATGTGGGGAGGTATTTTATTATAACATTTTAAACAGTACCCCATGAAGGATGAGTCTACTTTAGCCAGTCTGAAACCTGGTTGAACTAATTGGTCCCTATTTCTAGTCATATAGTTATGTCTTTCACCTCTTTTACTGAAAAGATTTAAATTTTTTCTTACGTACATGATGTTTTCATAGATATATTGACAAGGTACCGTCATGATGTTAATATCTTTAAACAGTTCCCTTAGAGAATCGCGCCTGCGGAGGCAATATATTGCTCTGATGGCTCTTTTCTGTAGAATAAAAATAGACTCGATATCTGCAGCCCGTCCCCATAGTAAAATACCGTAAGACATGATACTATGAAAGTAACTGAAATAGACTAGCCTCGCGGTATCTACATTAGTAAATTGACGGATTTTTCTCACAGCATATGCTGCTGAACTTAGCCGTCCTGCAAGAGATGTTAAATGAGGACCCCATTGCAGCCTTGAGTCGAGCGTGATCCCCAGGAAAACAGTTTTATCGACGAATTCTAGTTTCTCTTTATTCAATACTATGTCACAATCATTACTTTTAACACTCGGTAAAGCAAATCTTATGCATTTAGTTTTATTCCCATTTAATACTAAATTATTAGCAGTGAACCAATCATGTACCTGCAGTAGGGCGTTATTTACGTCGTCAAGATTTGATGCACGTCTATTTATCTTAAAAATTAAGGACGTATCGTCAGCAAATAACACCATTTGTGGTTGGTTTTTTAATAAATGGGGTAGATCGTTAATATATACTAAAAAGAGGAAAGGACCTAATATTGAGCCTTGTGGAACACCTATTTTTACTTTTAAACCACGTGAATTCACACCATTTATTTGGACTTTTTGCTGTCTATCATTTAAATAAGATTCTACTAAGCTAAGCGCAAGTTTATCCAGTCCGTAATGCTCAAGTTTTAAGAGCAAGGTTTTGTGTTCAACGCAGTCAAATGCCTTGGAGAGGTCACAAAAGATTCCTATGGCATCCTGGGCCTCCTCCCACGCTGTAAATATGTGTTTTAATAAAGTGACACCGGCGTCAGTCGTACAACGTCCTCTAGTGAAACCATATTGCTGATCGTGTAAGATGTTGTTGGCATTAAAATGATTAAGCATCTGATTGAGCATTACCTTTTCGAAAACCTTGCTGAATACCGGCAACACGGATACTGGTCTATAATTGTTGGTGTCTTTGCTGTCCCCAGATTTAAAAAGTGGTATAACCTTACTGTATTTCATTAAATCTGGGAAGACTCCTTGATCTACACACAAATTAAATATCAAAGCTAGGTAAGGTGCTATAGTCTCGATTATGGATGAACAAACTTTGATTGACATTCCCCATAGATCTTCGGTCAATTTGATTTTTATTTGCCGAAAAGCTTTTATAACTATCATAGGGTTAATATGTTTAAATTTAAATTTAACCAGGCAGCCTGGAACGTTCGCTCTTAATAAATTAATTGAGACATCCGGTGAGGAATTTAAACCTTCCGTCGTTTTATGTGGTATATCGGTAAAGAAGTTTACAAATTCTTGAGCTACTTCTAAGTTAGAGCTTATGGCACCACGTGAAGTCTCCAACGTATAATCAGTGCTTCGTATTTTTTTCCTACTAGTTTCGTTATTTATAACTTTCCAAACTGTTTTTATTTTATTTTCTGCGGATTTGATCTTGTTGCTAATGTACAGGGCTTTAGCTATCTTGCAGGTATTCCTAAAAGTTTTGGAATATTTAGCAACATACTTGTTGAAAGTTTCAGTGTTAATGTAAGGCTTAAGGCCATACAGCTCGAACAGTCTTTCCCTGCTTATCCTAATACCTCTAGTTGCCCAGTCACTAAATATAAAGTTAGGGCAAATATTTTTTGTTTTCTTTTCAAAAGTTTTATTGAATTCCTTGTGCACTACTGAAAAGAAATCCTGATAAAATTTATTTGCATCGTTCATATTATGGCCCAGAACATTTAACTTATTATTAAGGGTACTATTGAATCTATTTAATTTGCCAGTTGTTATTGGTCTAAATTGTATTTGCACTTTTTGCAATGGTGCTTTAAAATTAAAGAATACTGTTTGTCCACTATGATCAGACGGCAGATAATTTACTATAGATTTCGCTAAATAATCACAATCGCAGAAAACATTATCAATACAAGTAGCAGAAATTGGAGTTACTCTAGTTGGTTCTGTAAAAACATTACATAAATTGAACGATTTAAAAAGGCTTAATAATCTACTGCTATTTGAATTACTTTCCAAAATATTAATATTAAAATCACCACAAATAATTGCGGCTTTGTTACTGGATGCAAGTTTCGATAGGACATCTTCCATTATTGACTCAAACAAAGAAAAGTTCAGATAATTAGGGGGTCTGTAAACGCACACTACAACATGCTTATCTAGCTCAACACAGGACAGTTCCATGCAATGTTCAACTGATAAACCAACTATGTCTTTACGTTGCTTAGATTTTACACAATTTTTTATCAAGATTAGAGAACCTCCACGCAGCATAGATTTACGGTTAAAACAACTGCCCATACTATAGTTCTCATAATTAATTAGCATTTGGTAATCCTTTAACCAATGTTCAGTAAAACAAACAATATCAAACTTTGTCTTTTCTAAAAACATTTCAATTTCTAATAATTTGGAAGAAATACCTTGAATATTTTGATGAAATAATTTCAAGGCATTCTGCTGATCTCCTTTTCGATTATTACTTACTTTAGAGCAAGAAGATACCTTGTTGTTGTTATTAAGTACAGAAATATTCTTACTGGTACCTTCTGTTGTCTTACAAACTAGTTTAAATGATTATCCGGAGTTAACCCCAATACTTTAGTGTTATCACCAGGCAGTGAGCTCATAGTGAGTGAGAGACATGGAACCTCCTTCGTACAATTTGTATAATTACTTATAGCATTTGAGCTATATTTATTTAGGCTCACCACATTATTATTAGTATTATTACTAACCACTGTGGTGCTAATAACACAAGACTTCGACATACTACTTATGTCTGAGTTTATATAAAAAGCTAATAGCCTTGCTATTATGTGTCTAAAACTAACAGGCAGATACACAGTACCCCTAGTCGATTTCAAAGTTTCTACAAAAATGTTGGTGTCAAAAAACATTAGCTTGTCACTGTAATGACTAACTAAGAAGTGCATATGCTTATTAAGCATATGAATATAATTATTTTGTCTTTTTGTCAATTTTTCAAAATATGGGAAAGCACACAATATTATTTTACTACAATTTAATTTTAACAACTCAGTTACACAGTCAGTGATTTCTTCTTTTCTGACCTTAGCACTATTACCTACAAATACAGTAATGTTGGTTTTAGAATTAAATACATTTCCTGTTACTGATGCCATTATTCGTTTGTAGGATGACCCTGGCATACAATAATTTTGAGTAGGATAACTCAGGTTGTTACCAATTAATTTACCTAAACCTCTTCCTATACTATCTGAGAACATAACTGAATGATAACAATCGAGACTACTGAAAGATGGACAACTACCAATCTCATGCTGTACCACTTGAGATAGATCTTGTACTAAATCTTGGCTAAGAATACTGTCCTGAGACAAACTCTCAGTCTGGGACGGGTCCTCCGTTACCTCAGGCTGGACAGCAACATGGTTTGAAACCTTCTGACAAGTACACTGACACATAACTAACTCATTAGCAGCAAGAATATGTTCTTTAATTTGGTTCTGAGAACCCACATATTTAATGTAAAGGGAACTAAGTCTACCCTCAAGTACCTGTATGTCAGACTGTAAACGCTGTGTATCAATTTCATATATTTTTTTTGCTGTCTTCTAATTTGATTTGATAGTTGTTTAATTTATTGATTAAATCAACACGTTCTTTTCTCAGTGGAATATTTTTTGAAAAGTGTTTTTGTTGTTTCCTAAGTTGGTTACATTTTTTAATTATTCTATTTAATTTTGCATATTTTTTCATTTTCTTATGACTAACTTTATGACTATAATTCTGTTTCAGCAAGGAATCTTCAGTCAGGTCAATCGTTATTATAGAATGAGGGTTACAATTATTATTTATTAATTCATTATATAAGTGGTTAGTTTCTTTAACCTGGGTACATTCTTTTTCTTTCTCTAACTGGATAATACGGCTATTAGCATGAGTTAATTCATCTTCTAGGTCCCTAACTTTGCTTAAAGCCTCCTCATACAAATTACTACAGTTGTTGAAACCATCCGTGACCACCTTCAGTTGATCGCGCTCATCAACAACATTCTGATATTGCTGATGTAGGTCTACTAGCTCCCGTTTAAGGCTTGAGTTTTTGTCAATTATCTTCTTGACTTCCTCCTCACTCTCATCATTCTCCTGTAACAACTGTTGACATTGGAGTTTTGATGCTTCAAGTTTTTGGAGGGCCGTCCTCAATTTAAGCTCCATATCCTGAGCAGTAGCCTTACGGGTCATCACAGGCATGGTTTCAGGATTTGTAACTGAAATTAGAATAAAGAAACGGTGAGAACAAGTAGGACAGACAAATAAAATAAAGTTGGAAATGAAACGGAAAATGTAAGAAGCTAGTGTAGTTTAGTGGGTAAATGAGGTTGGCTACTGAATTGGCTTTAAGAGCTATTATCAAAGCTATATTATCAAGCTCAATGTAAAAAAATAAAAAATGATGATTTTATTATCTTAGGGTTTTACTTTTCCTTATGCGGGTAGGTTGCCTAGATTATAAAGTTATTATTTGTTATTACAGTATAGGACACTGCAAAAATAACGATAATGCACGTTTTTAATGTTGTATATTAAGTATATTAAAGATCAGATTGAGAATAACAGAATCTTCGCTAAGATTCGTTTTCTACGATGTAGGTAAACAATGCGGTTTAGACCCAATGCAGAGTGCTAAATCGGCGAACTATTTATGCTAAGACTTAACGAGGATGTGTAACAGAATTACAGAGAAGATTGTGTGCTATTATAAAGTAAAAGTAAACAAATACTCCCCGTTTAAATCCGCAGTTCGAACGTCAGCTGTTGGTTTTAGGTTACCGGTGTGTAACCAAAACACTCGTGATTTACTTTATATATTAACAGGAAAACAATAATCCTGAGTATTTATGCAATTATAGTAGGTTTACACTTAAAATTAAACATAAAATTCACTTAATTATTAATTAAAATTAATTTTAAAATACGGAACAATAATTTGACATGTCACTCGGGCAGTGTTGCCATATCATCAGTTCAACTGCAATGTTTTCAACTCAAAAAACATTATTGCCTGGTTAACTAACCTAGTGTTACTTTTTAGTGGCGCAATGCTTATTAAGAGTTAAAATGTTAATTACTTAACTCCGAGTTTACAAACTCTACATTTATTAATTTAACCCCACTAAACGCGCAAGTGGGCCTTAATACACTTTAGTTTACTTATACTAACTTTCATTGATCACTACCTAATGATTCTAACGATTCTTCGAACAACTACGCATAAGAGATCCACGATCCACGATCTATTAACAAAGGGTTATCGGTTACTTTGGTCACATTGCCCGTCGTGAACCAGATAACCTTGTAAAGTTGGTGGTGATGGGCAAGGTAGATAGGAAAAAACCTCGCGGCTGGTCACCTAACCGCTGGTCAGACCAAGTAACCGCCCTCACTGGACCTATAACAACCGCCTTGAGAGAAGCCGAGAAGCGAACGAAGCGGAAGAACATCGTACATAAAGCCACGAAGGTCTTTCAGGGACACGACTTTCATAATGAAGTACGCGCCCAAGAAGAGATCTAACGATGTTTGGTGGATGACCCTCAAACGACAGCGGGTATGACCTTAGAGCCTAGACAAAGTAACATTGTATCAGCAACACCGATTAAGGAAAGGGCAAAAATACAGGAATTGGATTGACTTAAGCTACCGAAAAGCTGATGTCAATCCTGTTGAAACCCGATGTTCAAATACAAAATGATTTATATACGATTGCGAGTTGTCGAGGACCTCTTGTTGAAACTAGCACAGATCAGAAAGCATGAACCAAAAGGGTTGAAACCAGCAGTTGGTGGAATAAGACTGCCATTGATGATCGATCATGTACTAAAAAGCATCAACTTGTTACGTTTTAAAAACATAGTAATATTGGTGATATAGTATTGCATTTTAGATTTAAAAAAACAAAGCTGGAACCTCTTGAATTATTTTCTCCTTTAACACCAAATAAAAAAGGGAGTTTTTCTTTCCTTAGAACAACACACAACTTTATTTTGCTCGTTCTTTTAATGCATTAGCACTAAGTCTCTCTGCGGAAAATTAAGTAAATAAGTATCTAAGTTAATGCATAAAATACTAGATGATCTAGATTTCGCATATAACAAGCTGACCTAGAAAACCGGTCTAGTACTTACTTGCTAGGTTTAAGTTACAAGCCTTGAGGCTAGCTTGCATAAATAATACTCTTGCAATATTAAATTATACTAAGATAAGTCTAGTTAGCTCTTAGTAAAATTGCATACAATTTAATTAGCAGTTTTACTTGGAAACTTGGAGTAGCGAACTCAATGGGGAAGGCAACAGTTAAAATGGCGCTGTCCTAGCTAGTTCCCAACACAAGCTAATAATATAAGGCGTGACGTAGTTTCATATTTTTTTGCGAAAATAATGCGTTGTTGTGTTCCTAACTACTTCGAAATTGAAGTCCACCTTTTCCCGAAAGATCATAAAATTAGAAGATTGTGGCTTTTTTTAAATCAAACAGAGTTCGAGGTTCTGTCGGAATAATTTTGAAGAAAGGGATTACGAGGAAATATTTAAGGTTTAAAATTATAACACTTTCCATGTACAAAATCACCGAAAAAAATCCAAATACTTGATATAAAATCACCGAAAATAACGGAATATTGAAATAAAACCAAACTCATGAATGAACACGAAATGGAACGAATGAACGAAATGTCAAATGTATTGTAGACCGTAGGAACCTAGCTATGATCACGCCATCTACAATTAGCTTTGTCCGACCTTCCCCATTGATTATTTTTTGTCTGGTTTCTGATTATGCTTTCTTTTTCTTAAATTAGTTTCAAATGAAATAAGGTTTCATTAGCAATGTTTTTGCTTTAGACATACATACGTATTTAAAGAGAGAAAGGGAGTCCTTTGCCTTGCAGAGGGATGATATAAGCTAGTTAGGTCAGTCTTGAATATACTCTTTAACATGAACTGCCTCGTTGGTCTAGTGGTAGCAAGCGGTATTACTAAGCATGAGGTCCCGGGTTAACTTCCCAGGTCAGGCAAAGTGTTATTGGTTTTTTGGCATCAGCAATTTCTCAGTAGATTCCTGGAGTATAGATTTGTGCGCGGTTGTTGGCAATAGGGTCCGTATTACATGGGACTTAAACATAACAGGCGAAATGCGGGTGTACTGCTGTAGGTACTGCACCTCTGCCTAACCCTTCGGGTTTACAGGCGTAATGTTATGTAAGTATGTAAACTCTTCAAAATCTTTCTTGCTGTTTTTTTAAGCATGGTGGCATGGTAGCATACTTAGTAATCAAAGTTAAATGAATCTCAGTATTCAATTTTTCATACAGATATTGAATGGAATTTCTGAGAAGAAAACGGATTCTCGCCTTTAAAAACGGAAATAATAATATCCAAACATAATTCCTTAAAAACTTCGAAATGCTGAATAAAAGTGTACTACCGAAAAGATTGTCCGCTATAACGCATACATGACAACGTGCACTTAAATGTCGGCAGGCACAATATCGCTTCGTGTTTCGGCAAAACTTTTGTTTTTCGCGTTCGGCGACCGTGTTCGAAACATTCGGAGAGACGTGTGTAGGTGCAGTATTTCTCGAGTCGATAAACGGGTCAACACTTCAGTGTATAACTTGGTATTGACTTGTAACAATACTCCTGTTATTTTATAGGAACTGCGCCTGAGCTTCAGTCTGCGTTGTTTTATCTTTAAAAAGGATTAGAAGGAGAACATCATTACCATAACGGCCTTTTTAGTTCCATTGTAAGTTTGTTCCTTTTTAGGCTTCCTAGTGTTGCTAATCTTAAGACTGTTCCAGGAAAGCACGAACCAACAACTGACAAAAACGAAGATGTTATTATGATTTTCATCCTCATCAACTGCCTAGCCTTTTCCGAACTTATTTCCCTTAATAAGATTGTTTGTCAGACTTTCGACGGCCTCCAACGACTGCCAAAGATCCGTGAATGACAGCCGGGACCAACGCCTTAACGTGCTTTCCGAGGCACGGAGCGGTCTTGGCATATAAAGATGGTCACCTATCTAAGGATCGGCCTCAGCAAGCGTAGCTTAATCTGATGGATTGATCCTTGCGGCTGTTATTGCTTAGCCTTGACCTTGTAGCGGTATCAACATCGCCACATGCGAGCTATGCGTCATACTGACGTCACGCAAATCCTGCATCGCGCAAGCAGAGTTTACCGCACGACTAGCATATATACAACATCCCGACATTAACCGTCGGGCAGTTGCCCACCAGACACAACACTCATCTAGTCGGAGGATCCTCCCTTTTCCATAGAGTATGAGTGAGCTTTACACCCTGTTCCTCATACCTCTATAACCTCTTATAACTTTCGTCCTGTGGTATTAAAAAATAAGGTTCAAGAAAATCCAAAAGAAAAACATAAGTACCTACGAAAATGCGCTTTTATAAACTTCGTCTTCGAACAATACCAAAATATCTTCAGCGGATAACTCCTGCTAAAATTAATTTTAATCCCAGAAAATCACGAGCGGTAATCCGAAAGAAGGATTTAATTAAGAATTTGAACATGAAAGAATTTGAAGACTTAAGATGATTATCTAATTAGTTAATTATATTAATTTTCCTTAACACCATTCTTCTTGAGTGTATTTGCCATTTATTACCTAAAAGGGCATAGTATTATAAAACATGTTATTCTGTTGAATAAAATCATGATTGGGTGGCCCATATTATATAGCCCACAGAGTAACACGTTTGATAATATCGGTCGAAGAATAATTGAGAAGTTGAGTAAATTTCATAAGAATGTAATCTATTTTTAATGAGAATTTCGTTTATCTTTAATTAAAAGTCTAGATGAAAATTACATAGAGACCTGATATCGCTAGATATAAAAATTAATAGGCCGTAGACACGTATTTCTTGAATGTGACCTTTCTCTGACACTGCGGCGGTAATGAACGAAGTAGAGACAATTTATTCTATATAAATACCTATTTATCAAATTACAATATTTGCTGAGCAAGTATCCGCTGCTCCGTCTGCAGCTACTTTTGTGGCTAGAGTTGCCTCTGCTCTAGAACGTCCCAGCTACTTTGTTGGCTTTAGTCGATTGTTGCGTTTTGGGTCGGTTTTGTACCGTGGGCACACTGTACAGATGCCAAAAAATTACACCAGGTGGCTCCTTATTAATTTCCGCGTACAATAGTATGCTATAATCTGTGTCGACCATAAATATTTTTTGCAAAAAAAAAGTTGAATGTCAGCGCTCCGTCAATTTGTTCAAAATTTTTTACGAACGATGCGCGCTCCCTAGATATTATGTGTTGGTGACTTAATTAATAACCCAATGTATTAGTATTATATACCGTAAAAATCCTCATTAATCAAGGTTTTAGAATATCTATATGTGTAACAGGTTTTGAATCAGTTTTATTGTGTTAAACTCGTTATGAAAAATTGAGGCCGTAGCGACACGCTACGCACCGGCATTTTCGTATTAAATTACGTATTTTTTACTAAATAATCTATTAAATCATTGATCATGGACACAGTCATGGAATTAATATGTGTACTATTTAAGCTGAAGCTGTATTTGATTGATTCTAGTAATGTCCTTTCAACGTTTTTACGAGTAAACGCGGAGTAGGTACTGTTATTTAATATAATATTTTCGCTCTTTAAAAATATTTAAGAAGTATCTAATAAAATAGCTGGAGAGCAGTAGTGGCCCAGTGGTAACGGGCACGACTTACGAGTTGTAGATCGTAGCTTCAAACCCTAACAGGCGCTTTACTTTGTGTAAATTATTTCATCACAACTGCTCTCAAAACGATGAAGAAAACATCGTGTTGAAACCGGCATGTCCTAGAACCAAAAATTCGAAGACATGTGACATGAACCCACACTGGGCTTGTTTGGTGGAGTACTGCCCATTCCCTCTCATCGAGACGAGGTTTTAGTCCCAGCAGTGAGAACATTATAGGCTAATTATGCTGCTTTGAAATAGTAAAGCTCATGCTAAAGAATAACGTCCAGGGAAGTACGTATTACTACCACAGCTATTTCTGATGCCTCGGACCAAGCATCTTTGGTCAACGATATTTAATTAGTATTTTACATAGGTCGAAGACGATCCTTTAAAAACTATAAAATGTTGATGTAAGTCGTCATAATCCTTCTGCCGTTATCCCAATTATAGTCAGGCCGTCGAGAGAATGAAAGAAAGAAAATAAATAAAGAAAAATTGTTTATACTGCACAAACAAAACGCACATTACGAATAAATTACATTAAAATACACACATACAAAATAGCCAAAAGCCTCGTATTCAATCCATAAAAGTTTAATGCCTTCCTGACACCTGTCAGTGCGAAAATTCTAGTAACTAATAAAGATTAAATTCGCAAAACACGTATTCGTTTGTATGAAACTGACAGGTGTCAAGAACGCATTCTCTCGACGGCCGGACTGTAATTTGGGGTCCTTGGGGGCAGAGATGTATGTCCCTATATTTTTGTATGCACGTGTTTTTGTGACACATAAATGTATTTTCTTTATTTTTTCTTTTACATCTAAACCGCGTTCAGGAGCTGTCAGTTACAATATTCCGGAACAATTATGAAACTGACAGCTCTTGTATTCTGTTTAAATGATTGTGTTAATCGCTTTCAGTATCTTTGGTAAATTATGCAACCCTTTTTAAACATGTTCCAAATAACTTTTCTATCAACGCAATACTACATTACCATTTTTTTAGTACAACTGCATCTACTTCATATTCCATTCCTCCTAATAACATTGCTCTGTAAGAAATTTCATTCCGCAGTCGAATCGTAATGTTAACTATGCAAATCTATTTTATGATCTTGCAATGTCGGCAGAGAAATGTTAATATCATCGTAATTCTGCTTGAGGCGTTAAAAAGTTTTTAAAGGAAGGGTTGGCCTGTTCTGAAGAGTATTTTCTTCGTAGAAATGTTAGGGGAACTTTTTTCCATAGTCATTTTTGTTTTCAGTTGGTCATGACAGCAAGCATTTTACAGCTTTTATGGATTGCACGTTTGAATCTGAAAAGAATCAATAAATTTTTGATTTCACAAAGTATGCAATGTTAATGTAAGCATTGTGACGAATCTTTGTCTTGTAAAATATCCCGTAATTGACTATCTGCACTGAGCAAGCATGTTGATTCATCACCACCATCGTTTCAGCCGAAGGAAGTCCACTGCTGGACATAGGCCTCCTCTAAGCACCGCCTCCAGCAGATTCCTGCGGCCTTCACAAGGCCATCGGTCCACCTTGTCGAAGTCCTTCCAACGCTACGTCTTCCGGTACGCGTTCGTTTAATTATAGATATTTTTTTCTTCTTTCGTATCAAATTGACTGCTTTTTCACTTATTTTGGCTACCATATGTATCGCAGAAAACCATTGTATGCTGCTACTCATCTATGAGCCGTCGTATACTAAGATATTATTATTACGCATCGTAGTTAAGATATATTGCGTTGGTCATCGCAGTATACTGTTACTAGACCAAAGAATTCTCCTCGCAATAATTCGGCTACTGCCTATCCTCTCGACATAATCTCTAAGTCGACTTTTACGATAGTCACGAGAACAGCGGGGTGGCCTAAATTTATCCATGCCTGCAATCTCGCTTTTAATCCGATGGGAGAAGGAAAGTTATGCCAGAGTATAATCTCCGACTAATCCTTGGGGGAATTAACTACGGATCCGTCTAACGTTTTGTGGTGTGAAATAATTGTTAAGGCATAAATCTATAAAAACTACAGAAACCTTTACGTGAAAATGTTTACTTAATAAAAACGAGGGTTCTACGTCAGGTACAATTTTTGTTTATCATACAAAAGTGGATCGAGCAATACACAACGCCTGCTCATTGCGTCTTGGTGATTTCAAGATTTCATAACAAGTCATGGTTTCCTTGCGACGTCAAACCTTATTGAGACATGTTTCTAACACAAATTCAGGAATTTCTAAATCTCCGGCAGAACTGATGACTCTGTTGTGAATTACCGTCTCAATAATATTTTTTCATGAAGTGAGGGTTTATAATGAACGTTTCCCATCTCGGCACTGAATCCAGCTGAACTATTCTGTATAATGTCACAACACTTTAATTTATTAGAACGGGCACACACTTCCTATTCTAGCGTATGGCACTCGTGGGTTGCAGCTGAAAATCAGCGTCAGGTGGTACACCTTGTGTTGTCATCTGATATTATGCTGAGTTGAGACCCCTTTGGCATTATAATCTTTGTTTTCTGTTTTTTTTAGTTTTAAGGTGTATTGCTATTGCTGCAATGCCAATAAACGCATTTTTTTTTCTTTCAACAAATCTCACCGTAAAAACTTAGTTGATGTGAGCGATCATTCCACCATTTGCTACTGATAGCTTACTTAAAGCTCACTTCACCTAAGTTTTTACGGGAACATTTTTACATAATAGCCCTGCAGGCCTTTTAAGTTTTCAGCTTCGATTTCAGGCACAAACTAAACAAACCGACCAAAATGTAATAATATTTTATTAACCATGCTAATACAATCTTGCAATGTTGCGGCACCGAAATGTTAATATCCTCGTAATTCTGTTGGAACTATTAAAAACTTTATCCTGTTTCATTCTGTCGAGAATTTCTGGCTTGAAATTTAATTTCAAAGTTGCATTATGGTTTAGGACATTTGTGTTTCATATTTCAGTGTTGATATTGGAGTTGAACGTTGGATCTGTTTGTTATTATGGTGCTGACGTTCCATTGATGGGACTCTCCCCCCTCAATTTTTTTTTAAATCTGTTTGGTCTGTATTTTTATTACTTAATACCTCAGGGGGTTTCGAAGGAAAAAATTAAGGCCCTTGCTCAGCAGTGGAACACAAAAAAGGCTTTCAAAAAAAATACTTTACGCAGGCTTTTTTGGGAGCGGAGTAAGAGTGAAGTATCTGTAAGGAAACAAAGATCAGTGTCGATGTATGTTTCTTACCGACATGCTCATCAGCAATATGCTTTGTAGATTCGGTGGAAATAATATGAACAGAACCCATTAATTAATGACTGCAGTTTGTGCAAGTGATGCTCCATAAAATAATACTGGAAGACGGTCCTGACGGATTGTTGATGTTGCAGATCAAAATCCAAAAAAAAATACCTTATGTCGCTTTTTACTATTTGCAAAGAGAAGAACTCCATTTTTTGTATACCAAAAAGACTTTCGTAACAAACCATATCCATTCCTCAGTAAATTAAAAATGAAATGCCATCTCACTTGCAACAATACTTCAATTTAACTTAGACTTTTAAAAAGATCTGTCTATTTTTACAGGCTACGGTTTCCGGTACCTTATTTAATTAAATTTCTACTAAAATACCTACGTTACATCCAGTGGTTTCGTAAAACGGGTTATTAAGGAGTAAAATTAGTTTGCGGATAAAGCTGCCTTGTTTTCCGAAGGTGGGGAATGAAATAAATGAAAAATATGAAATAATTGTAGTTTTTCGTTGTTGACTCTGGTGGTGGAGAATGTTTTAGTGGTTAAAGATAAAAGCATTTTTTTAAAGGTTTGATGGCATTTGTTTATGTCATAACTTTTTCTTTTAAAACAAGTCCTCGTTTTAGATCACATTTATGAAAGGCGCGTTGGATACCAGGACTCAGGGCCGATAAATTCTAGCATGTTAAAGACAATCTATGTTCATAGATTTCAAGTAGTCTGTAGAATTGTTGTGACTAAAGTCATAGAAAGAAAAAAATAGACCCTTTGTTTTACAAAAGTCTAAATATTGGTGTCATTACGTAGTACAAAATACTGATAAAGAGTCGTAGGTATCTACACCAAAATTGCGTAACCAACTTCTCAATCACAATCTCAATCATTATGAAGGATACTGCTAATCCATTTCTCAACACATGTTCGCAAAATTTGCCTGCTCAAAATAACGCAATGAATGTTGTTGAACTGTCAAAATAAAGACAATTGATACTATTAGTGAGTTACGCAATTACTCCGCTGCAGCGCTTATTCAAATAAAAGACGAACCAAACATAGCTGCGAAAAGAATAAACTGACAAAATAGCATAAAACCAAGGCAGATAAAGAGTTAAATTAAACCGTTTCGCTTACTCTTATTTGCTTTAACTCTCATCTCAAACACTTCATGCAACTGAAACAAAATTACCTCAGTAAAAGATGATTAAACGTTAAAACACAGATTAAAATACTTCTTGTTTAACTTCGAAAACGTTAACGATGGTCTTAACCTCAGTTAACTTTCTCTGTCTAATTAGACAGGTTTAAAAGTGCAGTTTTCTACCGGGTTTTATTCAACGGCTAATTGTAAGTTTGCTATTTTTTATTTTATTGTTATGGTTGCTTATGTTTATTTCGAATGTTCTAGTTTTTTCAGCATCATCATTTTAGCAGAAACTCGTCCACTGATGGACATAGGACTCCCTACAGCATCGCCACTTCGACCGGTTCTGTGCTTTTCGCATTCAGCGGAGTCCTGCGGGCTTCAGAAGGTCACTGGTACATCTGCCAGAGTCGCGGGTTTATCTGAAAGGGTTACCATGGCCCTGGCACACAGGCAGCTGAATCAACACGGGTGTGTTTTAGTCAGCAAAAGTCTGACACGCCCTTCCGCTCTGGCCAGAGCGGGAGAATTTATTTGATGATTTCCCATCCAAAAAAAAGTCATTGGTACACCTTGTGGGAGGCCTTTCAATGCCACGTCTACCGGTACGAGAAGTTCCAAGTTGTTTATAAAAACAATAATAATTGGTAAGTTTTCTAATAGGCTTCTTTTCTGGGAGTAGGATATCATTGCCCATACTCCTGAAATTAATTCTTTAGAAGCTGTCCCTTTGATTTTTGAGACTATAACTGGTAGAGAAGAGTCTTTCAAGACCTTTCCGGGAATACTAAATAAGGCAAGCGCACAAAACAGACGCATTGGGTCGCAGTGCATCGTATTTCAAGATACAAATATGCGCGGCGCGGCCCGCATGTAATAATAATAATAATGCTGACTCAATGGTGCCTTATTCCATTTAAAATTGTCTAAGGAGCCTCTGCAAGTTGGCTTCGGCCCCTCGTACGCCTTCCAAAGGACCGGGATCCCATGGTCCCGAGATAAGTTAACATATAAAAATAAAAATAATTCATTAATTTCAGATAAAAAAGATTCATTGGGTTAGTAACAATAGTCTTAACCTATGTTAGTACTTAACTAACAACACAGATAGAGTACAGGTGACAAGGGACCTCACCAACGGGCTGTCATGTCTCCCGGCTATAGCGCACAGAATGTGCGACGGTTTATACAAAATGTACGAAAGTGATGAAGGAAAATTCTTAGGTAGCGATGGGCCCTCCCAAGTGTGTGTAAGCCTATATGTAACATTGAAATAATGCACTAATTTCTCATTGGGCATAAACAAATTCGTCCGCATCGCTGGCAATGAGAAATTTGCCTAAAAAGCGGGCAGCGTTGCCACGTTGGATGGCAATTTTTTATTTTTTTATTTTAGATGAGTTTGCTCTTGACTCTAGTCTAGGTCAGAGATGACAGAGACAAAGTCGACGATGGAGTGAGCTTACCCAGAAGAAGCCTGTTCACTCTCACTTTGAAGAGATTTGGGTTGTATGCGGTCGGAAACACAGGCGCAGGTAGAGAATTCCACTCTTTTGCTGTGCGCATTATAAAAGATGTTTGGAAGCGCTTAGTGCGAATTGGTGGAATAGCAACTAGGTAGGGATGGTAACATGCAGTGCGCCTAGATGTCCGATGGTAGAAGGGGGCCGGTGGAATGAGGTCACGGAGTACTTGGGCACACTCACCGAAGTACAATCTGTAGAAGACCGACAAGCAGGCAACCTTACGGCGATGAGCCAAGCTGTGAAGCTTGGCATCCACCATTTTATGTCGCCAATGAGTCTCTTAGCTCTGCGTTCCACCGAGTCAAGCAAAACTGATCTTTGGCCTGATAAAAATGGGCCAGCCCTCTAGTCACGTGAAGAGTCGACAAACCGCTTGGTGAAGACGTCCCGAAATTCTCTAAGGCCCCAACACAAACCAAAACAGCTAAAACATATAGCTTCCAATAAGATTGTTATATTTGCGCCGTTTGACGTTTTCCGCACCTGCAGCAGCCGCCCCAGCACTGACTAATTGCAATAATTACAGCATACCACAATTTGTTAAACTACGAGTAAAATTAAACGTTGTTTGGAACAACATAAATAACGAATCTGAAAGCTAAAAAGAAATATAAAAATGTCAAAAAACGTTTAGCAAGGACAACAACATAAGAAACGAGTACAAAAACATTGTTACGTTTTTCCTTGCCAAGCTTTTTCTCCCTTATTACGTGGTGCAAGATATGAGTGTACAAAGGACGGGAGAAAATAATGTATCAGTCTCTAGAAGGAATAATTAACAACAATATAGGTACGTATACAATAAAGCTTTATGAAAAGTTGTAGAAGATAGTTGGTGACAAGGAGGTAACGGGGTAAAAAGAAGAAACAAATAATATCACAAATACCATTTACGAGTAGGTAGTGAGAAGCTACTGCATTTATTAATACATCTAGATTTTCAGTAATAGAAAGATAATGGTACACTTGACTGAAGCCAAAGTTTCAAATTATTGATCGGATGAGTGAGTATAAGTGACGTCTACCAGTAAGCTAGCTATTTAATTTTTCTGTACGAGACAAGAAGCCTATTTATATCTAGAACCATCAACAGAGTAACCAATATGGTCTTAGTGCCGGTTCAAAGTCTAATCATTTATTTCAAATAGGCACATAAAAGGCACTTTTGAACGTCAAAATTCACAAAAAAATAGAATTGATTCTAGTTGCCCCTTCCAAAAGGTAGTTTCGTATGGAGAAGAATGGGCAAGAAACTCCACCGTTACTCTTTTAAAAATGTTTTACAATATTATGTATACATTAATTATATGTGAAGACGATGCTGATTGACGTTGACTGATTGTAATCAAGAAAAGACAAGATCTACAGCGCAGAGTTTAACAGCTCTAACCTTCAATAATTTACCTGAGCGTTTAACTCGAATAGCCCAAAACCCCGCTTTAGCTCCCATCTTAAACACATCAGTAAATCGTGATCAAGCTGAACGCGATAAATCCCTGCTTATGTGATAGTATAAAGGATATTCGTGCATCACATTGGCCGCTAAAATTCTTATTTATGTGCCCGCGATAAGAGACTCTAGTATCCTTATGCTTCTGACTTCCGCATTTCGGTTGGTAAGCCTATGGTACGAAATTTATTGCTCGTCGTGCCAGGATGTACGGAAAATTTGATAATTATGATTTTATGTACGTGCATTTTGTCGGCTTTGCAGATGCTGCAAATGTTAAGATCCTTCACATCTCTTCATCAGACGTCGTATCATCGAGCTGTTAATAAATTAAAATGTGCAAAAGCAAGGCCATGTGAATTTAAAAGACTAGGATACTGAAACCTTTCCTTCAACGTATTGAATTTGCCACTTTTGGTGCAGACATATTATACGAGACATAAAACAGATTTTCGTGAAGAATCGACTAGAGAATACATTATAAAACTTTTAACTAGGTACCACCGAAACCTAGATATAACAAAATAAATTCCAAAACTCGCATCAGTACATCCTTAAAATCTTAAAACTCATCGGATCATCGCATCCATCAAATTCGCTCTCAAACTATTTCACACTTTAGCCCAACTGTCGAATAAACATCAGAACGTGCAGAATCCACAACAAAAGACTAAGTTAAAATAGCGTTGCAGAGAGCCGATTGCATCTGTACAAGTTTGTCGTTCATTCATTCATTCTTACACGCGCTTCAATAACTTTGGTATTGTCAGCTTTGATATTTTCCTTGACTATCTCGTTCGTTCCTTTGAATACTGTGGTAGTTTTGTCTAGGTTAGCTTGGCTGGAAGCATCTAGCGTATCTACGTTGATGTGCCTTATATGGTATTTGTATTTTGTCATGAGGTACTAATAAAATGTAACTTAAATGTAACAATTAATCATTTTTATTTCTATCTTAGCGGTTATTGGCTCCGTATCCTCTCCGTTGTTTAAATAAGTTGGGTGATTAAGTAGGTTGTGGATTACGTGCAATGTAAAAACAGATAGAAAAAGAAAGAAATAAACAAAGGAGTATCTAGGGATCGTAGCAGGTGGCGTTCTATAGTTTCTGCTCACCTTCATGGGAAGAAGTTGTTTATATTGTAAAATAAAACTTGTGTACTTGATAGAAAACCACTATGCGTACACTGTAAAGCACCGTTCTCTTAGTTTCGTATTTCAAGTCATCACTCATGCACAACTCATCAAGGAAACCTACGATCAAAGAACTGATAACATTTTACACTATCTTTCATTCTCCAATAAACATGAAAACTCTATGAAAAATATCTATTACAATCTCCCCACAATTTCTCACACCACTTGCCGCAGTAATCTGCTGTCAAGTTGGATGAAAACCAAGGATGAGACGCGAACAAGAAATAAACAGCTCAGAGAAATAAAAGAAATAATTTTTAATCTGCACCCGGCTTCAATACATCTTGTTGCTGAGAAATGCACTCGGAGAAATCTCAGAGTCTGATTCTGATGAGATTGTGTTTGTGAGCCTTGAAAGAAATATGATAAATGATAAATGATATTATTTCTGTAAGTAGGTTTGTACAAAAACTTTTATACGTCTATCATATTTTTTTAACTAGATGTGGTCGGCGTTTCCTATCTGAATATTCTGAGAAGAAAGGCCGAAACAAACGCAGAGGTCATAGTCTCTTTTAACGTCCAGATATAATCTTGGTCACATCATGTGAAGAGCATGTAGATTGGTATCTGAAATGGTCTTTTGAGGAAAAAACCACACAGATTGAGTGGATCTGTCCAGTCAGTGCACGCATTTGTCAGAAATCATGCAGCTCAACTCAGGAAGTCAGGAAGGACTTAAGGAGCTCAACGATTCGATGAATAATACCAAAAAAAGGACATTTGGCCGCATAATTTACTCAAACTGCCAGATTTTGAATATAATTAACTGAGAAAAAAAAAATGTAATCAATTATATTATTATAATAATTCAGTGATTTAATCAATTATTATTATATTATTATAATTGAAATCAAAGATGGTCTGCGTATACTGCGTAACATAGCAACACCTGGTAACCTGGGAAAAAATTGGGTGGGTGAACATTGAATTGGATTTATTTATAGCGGAATATTATTTGTGTAAAACGAAGTATAAGGTAACCTTAATAGGTACATTTAATTGAAACACGAAAAAATACAAGACATTTCTAAATGAACAGCGTTGTAAATTTAGTAATTATATTTTGGACATACTAGAGGAAAATACTAATTGAATAACAAATGGAAATCTAATTTGATGATGTCAATAAAATCTAAACTCTCTCTCACTCGAAATTAAAGAAAACATTTCTAATAGCATTACAAATGAGCAAAGCAACATTGATTAGAGGACCTCTCCATATAATCAAGACTATAAGACTACTACTATCAGCACAGAATCGCCTCACAGTTCCACCATCCGAGCTCATCGATCAATTATCGCGTCTGTCCGCTTCGCTACCAATACTTCTTGTGTAGACCCACTGAGTTCTAGAAGTCTCAAAATTATTGTTTTAATTCTAGCTTAGAACTAAAACAATCATTTTAAATTCAAGGCAATATTTTTTAAGGACTGGGTGGAGCGCACGTGGAGTGTCCGAATCTGTCATTTAGATCTTTGAAAGAATCAAAACAATATGTTATCATTATCCATTATCAGCTTATAGCAGTCCACTGTTGGACATGGCACTCTCCAATTATTCACTTGCAATTACCTTGATCCTCGGATATTCTGATCCAGCTGCATAAATATGATATCACTAGTATATACTATCAAAGTCAAAGTCAAATCATTTATTTTAAAATAGGCACTTAAAAGGCACTTTTGAACATCAAAATTTACAAAAATGTAGAATTGATTCTAGTTGCCCCTTCCAAAAGGTAGTTTTGTATGGAGAAGAATGGGCAAGAAACTCCACCGTTACTCTTTTAAAAATGTTTTATGAGTATGTATACATTCATTATATGTGAAGACGATGCACCTAGAATAAAATTACTATACCACTATAGGTAAAAATAATTAAATATAAAGCATGACAGGTAAATTAATAATGAGATAGATACATGGTGCTCACATATTTACAAATATTGAAAGTAAATGATTTTTCCATAATTTCACAAGTAATAATTTTGTGTGTGAGTTGAAGTAGTTACATAATGTAAAAAATTATAAATTATACAATTAAATTAGCAACCACTTTGATTTTGTCTAGACTCTAGATTGTCCTATGGAGCAGGACCAGCATGTTTCCCAGCATTCTTATCTAGGATATAATCCTCTAATTTGTAATATGCTTGTTTACAAAGTGTACTTATAATATTAGTTTTAAATTTTCTTTAATTTAATTGCAATATATCACAAGGTATTTTGTTGTAACATTTAACACAGTACACCATAAAAGATGTATGTACTTTAGATAATCTTAAAAATGGTTGATCTATTTTATCTTTATTTCTAGTATTAGAGCAAACCCATCTAAAATAAAAATTAAAATAAAAAAATTATGTCTATCACTTATTTTATTAAAAAGATGTAGATTTTTTCTTACATATGTAAAACTATATACATAATACATAAATTGTTATGGGTTTCCTTAGAACACACATTTTGAAGCTTAATAAAGCCTCGAATACTACCTGCATAGTGCAAAAACTCTGTAATTTTATGGCAAATGAAAAGAACATTTTCTTAGACATAACAAAACATAGAAAGTCGTCAAGAATACAAAAGGAAGCCCAGGGAACCAATGAAAATCAATAGATACTTAAAGAAAACAATGTTATCAAAATGTTCTGTCTACGTGACAAATTATTTCCCAACTCTATGCCTCAGTTAGCACCTCGAGCGAGCAACAAATTATTTCCTATATTTTTATTATAAACTTTGATTCCGTCGTGGTAGTAATTACTTTCTGTTCAGCTCAGCAACTGATTTCATTGACACAGCAAACTTTGTTCCTGTTGATCTCTTTGATATCAAAAGCTTTTCGTTTTATTTCTCTTTTCAGATGTTCCAATCTTTTGGAAGAAAATTACGGTTTTGCGGTTGATTTCGTTTTTTTTATTTAATGGACTTAAACTTAACTTGTTCTGTTGTGAGTGTAAAAAGTGATTGTATTTGTACGTCTGTCCACTCATTCGGGGAAAACAGGTTTGATTGTTTGCAGCGGGAAACATTATATCTAACTGATAATAGCTTATTGACCGTCTAATGATGCTCGCTTTTTTAAATTAATGAAACTAAAAAACTTTATGGGCTTGTAATGATTAACGGTAAAAAAATATGTCTCTTTTTATCTTTCTGTCCTTTTCTCACAATTGGATGTAGTACACACACACCCCAACCAAACGTGTTAGCTTAGGTAAGAACTGTGACCAACCACGCTACATCCAAGTTGGTCGCAGTTGCTTAGCTATTTGGGTTCACAAAAAGAGGCGCAATCATTATATTAAAGTGTTCAATAATATTTTTAGTAGCGCAAAATGGGAATTATATCAGGTTTGACTAGTGCCGTTTGTTATGCTGTGTGTTTTCGGTATCAAGCTCATCGTCTATTGCCAGTTTGTGTCTAGGCGATCGTAGTTTAGCGATATCAATGGCGCTATCGTCATTTGTTAGCGAAACGCCTGACAGATTGAATCGATTATAAATTATGTATGCACGTACTATGAGAGCCACCTAGAGCCAATCGATTAAGGAGCACTGATACAGTAATTTGCGTTGTGCTTCGATTCCCAAAAATATTGAATCATAATTGAGGTATTTATTCACTTTGATTATGAACATGGAGTTAATATCTTCATTTTTAAGCCTCGTTGGTCTAGTGGTCGCAAGCGCTATTGCTGAGCATGAGGTCCTGGGTTCGATTCCCGGGTCGGGCAAAGTGTTATTGGGTTTTTTCATCTGGAATTTCTCGGTAGCAGCCCGGAGTCTTGATTTGTGCCCGGTTGATGGCAATAGGCTCGCCCCCTATTACATGGGACTTCAACATAACTGGCGAAATGTGTGTGTGCTATAGGTACACCTCTGCCTAACTCTTCGGGGAATACAGGCGTAATGTGCATGTGCATGTGGCAGTGGTCCGGCCATATTAGCCGTAGAACTGATGACCGTTGGGGTAGAGGTGTTCTTGAGTGGAGACCGCGAATCGGCAAACGTAAGGTAGGACGCCCTCAGGCTAGGTGGAGCGATGATCTTCACAGGATGGTTGGTAGAAGCTGGATGAGAGTTGCTGAGAATTGAGCTAAATGGCGTGCAATTGGAAAGGCCTCTGTCCAGCAATGGACTGCTGTAGGCTGATGATGATGATGATGACCAACTAGAGAGATGTTCATACAGCTATATCAGTTAACTAATGCCGATGCTAATTAGTATTCTATCCACCTTTCAATGCAAACTGAGCGTAAATAATATTAAGTAAAGCTTTTGCGTTTAAACAACAGAGATTACTTATAATGTATGTAGATACGTGTTGACGACACGATTAAGTATATTTAAGGACTATAATGGCATGCACAATGTTAGTGTATGGTGCGATTCAGAGGATTTTTACCTATTTTTTTCTTAGATTTAGTTTTTGAAGGTTAGATTTTGAGTGTTTTAAAACTCGATCTAAACTTGATCGAAGTTCATCTTGGATCGACTTGATGACGGGTTTTCTTCGAGTGTCCGTTGGGGGAATCTAACTAAAAGTAAATAAAATAGGAGCTAATTCTCTAACAGCGGAACGAAATTGAGTTAAAGTAAAATGACCCTATGAAAAAGCTTATTTTGAGAAAGGAGTAGCTTAAATACCAACTTAATCCACCTAAACATTTTTTATGTACTCGACTGAAAAACTAATTTAAATGTAAGATGGACTAACAATTTAGCAATGGACTAGAAAAAATGGTACTATTGTTTATCAGCGCCATCTATCTACCAATTCAGCAACCTACCTACCTCATTGCCCGCTGGCTTTCCCAACTTAAGCTCAAAGCGTTGTTTTAAGAGGATTAAATGATTAATTAATTTGCAGTACCTACTTACGTATTGCGCTATGAACTGATGAAGGTAAGCAGGGAGGTTGTGGCTACGTTACGGCATAAGAAAGTTTGAGCTTTCAGGCGCTAAATTACCATGATGTTGCTCAAGTTTATGATATTAGGATATTGGTAGGAAGTATTTATAATTAAATTTTAGGTGCGAACAGAAATTATTAGTTCAAACTTATAGAGGTATGAGGAACAGGGTGTAAAGTTCACTCACTCCTACATAGAAAAGGGATGATCCTTCGACCCTTCGACCAGACGGGTGTTGTGTCTGGTGGGCACCTGCCCGACATTTGATGTCGGGCAGTTGCCCACCAGACCCCAGTTGCAGGATTTGCGTGTCGTCAGTATGACGTGTTGTTCGCATGTGGCGATGTAGATACCGCTATAAACTAAAGCACTTAACATATTTTGAATATATTGAATGATGCTGAAATTCTGAATCCTACTATGCAAGGTGTCATAAAGATGTTTTAAAAAAATCCACAACTATCCTGACCTTTTTTTTTTTTTTTTGGCATGGAAATCATCAAATGACCTCTCCCGCTCTGGGCGGAGCGGAAGGGCGTGTCAGACTCTTACTGACTAAAACCCACCCGTGTTTTTTCAGTTGCCTGTGCGCCAGGGCCACGGTAACTCTTTCGAACAATCCGCGACCCCGGCAGGCATCGGCCCTATTGGACCCCTTCAAGGATGCTGACATCTCTTTGAAGCGCGCGTGGAACACGACGCGCCGTCGACCCGGGCCTGGTCCTTACCGGATGGCGAGCTGCCCATTGCTCGCCATCCGCAGGCCCGCGCCTACGGTGGCCGGGAGTCGGCAATTGACTCCCGACGCCCAGGGTGTCTCCTCCTGCGGCAACTAGGGGCGTGAGGGCGCAACGATTGCCGCACCCTTACGAGCTCTGCCTCCTCCTTCGCGAGCATTACTGCTTCGCAGAAGGGAGTGACGGCTTCCCATTCCCTCTCGCTCCGTACCATGGCCTGTACCAGGGCCAGACGCGAGAGATCGCCGCTGCCGATCGCCGCCACGAGGACACGGCGGTGCTCCACCCAAGCTGGGCAGACCTCCACCGTATGCTCCACCGTGTCCTCCGGTCGATCCACACAATGCCAACACCCGGGCGTTTCCTCCGGCCTTATCCGAAACAGGAACCTCCCGAAACAGCCATGTCCGGTGAGGACCTGCGTCAGGCGGAAGGTGAGGACGCCGTGGCGCCTCTCAAGCCACTCCTCAAAGAGGGGACTTACCGCCGCAATTGTGGCGTGCCCAGCGCTGGGTTGCGACAGTCGCACTCTCCATGCCGCCATGAGATCCCGCCGAAGCTCTGTCCACTGTGCCGCGATCTCTCGCGGCAGCGGAGTTACGCCCTGGCGTTTCGCCTCCTCTCGCCACTCCCAAATATGGGCGAGGACTTTTGCCTCCAGATCCCATGGCGGACAACTATCCTGCCTGAGAGTGCATTAATAGATTAGAATACCTACTCTTTATTATGTACACCATAAAAATTAGAGATATAAATGTAGAAACGTTACATAGGGTGACACAATGGGCGGTCTTATCGCTAAAAGCGATCTTTTACAGACAACCTTTGGATAACCAACACCACCACCATTAATAACTTACACCAAGGTCCCAGAAACCGACAGTATTACGTATACTAGAAAATTGGTCTATGAATTGTCTATTGTGTGGTGTATACGAACATAGTTTCACTAATTTCATAAACAGAACTGTACGTATCTCTATCTTCAATTATTTCATTTGATTATACGTAACTTGGTGGCCCAATCCCCGTGAGAACACTAGAAACTGACACAATCGTGTTTAATTCAAAACAAGTTCACACACTTGAAGAATCCCTTTCCTTGTCTTTAACATTCTATGTAGGTATTTATTTATAGTTTCTAAGATATTTCAAAGGCTACTTGTTCTTTGACGTGATAGGAATCAGGATCTATTTGAAGCTAAAACCACTTCAGTAGGCTTATCTTCTTGGAATCTTATTGATGTATCTATGACAGATATAATGACTGATATAGGTACTCATATCACCTTTAAGGCCTCAAAGGCCAAAGGGTATTGTTTATGAGCGGTTCAAAGTCATGAAACACAATATTTCTGACATCTACGAAGGGTGAAAAAAAAACAAGTTATTCTAGTTTTGTTCTGAATTTGACGTTACAAAATATATGCAGTCTATTTAAAAAACCAACTTTATAGTAAATTTTAACACCTATTAACCCCTAGTGGTATACAATTATTCTTCTACGGGCAATATTTTCTCGTAGAATGTTGGTGACGACGGTTTATCAATTTAGACCTTACGCAACTAAACCTAACGTATTATTTGCCATGGCACCTATTTAAAGACTTGCACTCCAATTATGTAACACACTTTCAATAAAAATCTGAAGGATTTTGAAGGAATTCTTAATCTACTGTTTCATGTGTTTGAAACCGGACAAGTGCGAGTTGAACTCGCGTGAAGATGGTTCCGGACGACGAATATGATACCCACCAAAAAGATTTAATGTAGAAGTAGGTTGTCAAGACTCACATAACACTTTCACTGTTAAAAAGTTATCAGACCTAATGTATAGCCAAGCCCCTAGCTCTAGAAGGCTTACTTCTACAAACCTTACATCTTGGTCAAAATGTACGGCTTGGCCGTTTCGCGGCCGTCGTACAGACACTTATGGGCTTATGGTATGAAAATTAAGTCATTGGTTTTTCTTGTTGTGTCATGCAGTAGTTCAATCGAAGGGGGAGATTGGTAAATGTTCATATAGTTTCATAAATAACATCAAAACCGTTTATTTTAAAATTATATTAAAAAAAATGAGATTCTCACAACAAGTCCTGTCATTTGATATGTCACACGATATAGGTTGCAAAACTTTTGTTTTTAATTTTCTAGGTTTCCCCCAAAAGTGACCCCCATATTCAACAATATATTTAAGTTACACGTCCGTAACTGGTTCACAGAAATTCATAATTATGTGTACTAAATTTCAACTTAATCAGTTCACTACATTCGGAGCAAATTGACTGTGACAGACGGATTTTCAGACCGACACACAAGTGATCCTATAAGGGTTCCGTTTTTTCATGAGGACATACGGAACCCTAAAATTTCGTTAAATTTAACGCAATGAATATAGTTGAATTATCAAAATAAAAATTACATTAGCATTGCAAGTGTTTAGCCGTAAGTACACCGCTGATATATCTAATAAATTTAATTTAAATAGTGCGAATAGTCACTTGCATAATAATTGAATATAATGGTTATCCCAAAAGTACGTATAGGATTTGAAGAGGCGATAAGAGATCCACACACACAACACATCCTATACCCACTTTTGAGACACCCAGTAAGTAGTAGTTGAAATTTTCAAACTAATAAAGTATTCAAATATAAATATGTAAATTCGGTAATTACAACATGATACCACTTCACCGTCTTTATCTTTGAATCCTATTTATAGAACGTTTCAGCTAATCCGATGTAAATTGATGTTTACAGGATGAGTGTCAGCTTGCTGTAATCTCGTGAGGTGCGGCGCTCAAAATAAATGGATTATTTTGAACGTTTTGGGCTCCTTGTGTTTTTAATAAAACAGACTTGAAGGCTCTTCATCGAAAATAGGCAAAAAAAGGGCACAATCTCTGAGCGTTCATTAAAAAACTGCGTGGTAGGTAACTAACAGATGGGTATTTATTGCTAAACTAGAATACTGAACGCCTCTACAGCTGCTTGACTGCTAGATCTTTGCAGTCGGCCATAAAAAAAACATTACAATGGGGCCAAAAATTAGAGGCCTGCCTACTTTGAACTGTGAATAGCATAATAATAAGTCAATATTGTATCTTCCAATCGTGTTTCCACGATTTTTACTGATTTCATTCATGAATAAATATCCTTCGTATTACGACACATTTCATCTGTTGTTCAATTTCTAAAATCTTTACAAACTATACAGCATTATTCATTCCCCTACAAACCATACCACAATACCACCACGTTCAAAATGATATCCGCCACCAAAATAGCTATACAGCGAGCGCGATATCATTTCTCAAAGCATTAAAAGTTTCGCTCAGCATCTTGTAGTTGCTACTGCTTACCCAACTCCCAAGTAACGAGCGTTAATGCTCCGGAGATAGTTTCGGAGTAGGCTTGGCATAAGTGGGTATTAGATGGTATTAAGTGTTTTAGTGGCAGCTAATGTAAGCCTGAACGAAGAGTTTGCGTATTAGAGCTTGGTTAAATTTTAGGTGGTTTTTGTTAATTTTAGAGATGAGGAGTTGCAAAGTGTGAGTGTTTTTGAGTGAAAGAGGGAAATATAGGTGCTAATAATGAGGATTTTGGTAAAATTTAATATAATTATAGGAGAATCACTTCAGAATGAAGTTAATAATGTGAATTATTGCAAAATTGAAATGTGAAAACATGAAATAAGTAGCAAAATACATCTTTTGTGAGCCTCATTATTGCTCTGGAGATAGTTTCTGAGTAGACTTGGCATAAGTGGGTATTAGTTGGTATTAAGTGTTTTAGTGGCAGCTTGAACGAAGAATTTGCGTATTAGAAGAGTTTGCGTGGTAAAATTTGAGGTTGTATTTTCGTTGATTTTTGAGGATTTTTGGAGGAAGTAAATTAACAATTATTTAACATAGAGAAATCAAATCATATCATTTATTTCTTTGCAAACATGGGTATAGTAAGTACATAGGTGTTTTTGTAATAATAGTTCTCCATATTTTACCGTCACGTGGGCATGCAAAGATTTTACAATTCCAAATAAAAAACAAAAATATGTGGCAGATAATTGGAATTAAGGCTCCCGCAAACAGGCGCGACGCGAGAGCACGACACAAAGGCGCCGCTCATCGCGCGGCACGCGGTGCCTTTGTGTCACGCTGTCGCATCGCGCCAGTGTGAACGAGCCTTTACACACAAACAAATACCTATATATAATAAAAATGTCAGTGTGGTCACAGCATTAAAAAACTTAAAATAAAATAAGACTTTAAAGAGGAGACCTTCGGAACGAAGTTGATTTGTAAATAAAAATTATATCACAATACAAAGTTGTTAATATTGTTGTGATAATGAATAATGTATCCATAACAAGATATTAATAACCTTTAAAACAATTAAAACTCATACGTTAAACTAGTTTAACAAATTACCAGAACACGTCAAAACTTTAGTATGACCGCCCTGACAAATTGCAATTTTAGACATGTCAACATATTCACGCCAGCCATGGTTAAATTATTATATGATAATTATGTTGTTTGACCGCACAAGATTTATTAAAGTTCATACAAAGTTTAAAACCGTTACCAACCTGAACATAAATACAAAAACACATCTACCATTTTATCTAAACGTTCCAGAAGCAGCAATTTCGTAGAACATACATATATACATGCATGACTTATCTAAGACGCATTACATTTTAGGAAGCAATAGAACCAAAGGGGCAAAATATGAGAACACTCAAGAAAGCTTCTGCATATCAAAAACATTTCCTTCAGTTAAATTTTTATTTACGACCCAAACGTTACCAGTTACAATAGTTAAAGAACAAAGCGGGTTAAAGTTATTTGGCGTATTTAAAAAGCTATTAATCAAGGACGTATTTCCTTGCTGCAAATACGCTTAATCGACTCACTGTTGTTACAAGCTATAGTTTCAAACTAGTTAGGCGCTGTTTCTTGGCTTGCCCTGTTTTGTCTTTGTGAAGAATTTGATATAGGTAGGATACCGATTGTCTTGAAAATGTAATTTGATGACGATACCTATAATGCTATCAAATTCAAAAGTCATTTATTATCATTAGCACTTTTTGACCGACTTCACAAAAAAGAGGAGGTTCTCAATTCGCCTGTATGTTTTTTTTTTATATGTGTTAGTTCAGAACTTTTTTCAGGGTGAACCGATTTGGATGATTCTTTTTTATTTGATAGGTGGTACTTCACATGTGGTCCCATTTAAATTTGATCAAGATCTGACCAGTAGTTTTTAAGTTATCCTTAATACTGCATATTTTTTCCACTTAGTTTATATGGATGATGTGTTAATAATTTCCTGTCACTGTTATTTACACACCAAGTAGTGGTATACGAATTTGTGTGGGGTAGGTACCGCAACTAAAAAGTGAAAAATAAAAACGTTTTTTCCAAAAAAACAACCGACTTCCAAAAAAAACACTATAAGACGTGAAAAATAACTTTAATTTCGGAAGTCGGTGGCCAAAAACCAAAATACAAAACAAAAGACACCGGCTTTCGAATTTAAAGTTATTTTTCACGTCTTTTAGTGTTTTTTTTGGAAGTCTGTTGTTTTTTTGTAAAAAAGTTTTTTTGTACATCATTTTTAATTATTTTTTCCTACTTACATCACCATACACCTTACATCACCATCACATACCATTACAGGTTAACGCCAATGCGATAAATGCGCTTAAAACTAACTTAATTTAAACTAACATCTATAACTAATTATAAACAATGCATTCCTTGTGAATTCACTCAGAGCACAACAGAATAAGTCCGTCTCACTCGCTATGAGGATGAGCGTGCGGAGTGCACGCGTCAGCGGCGCGTCCCTTAACAGGTTGGTGCTCGCGCGCGGTTCCACTAGCAGTGGCGGCTGCCGTCGTCGCCACACGTACCTGTCCGGAACACACAGACTCACCTGCCCTAAAATAACTGCACTATGCACCTTCCCTCTCAATAACTTAAATATAATTATAAGACGTGAGTGCAAGATCCCTCCTAACCCTTAGCTCATTGTATCCGAGCATACATAAGACAGTCCCCCGAAACGTCCGCCTTTCACTATAATGTAGGCACTATATGTGTATATATACTATATACAGTATATTATGTGTGTGGCACTATACAAAATGGTGCGGACTTTATCATATTAAATTATGCCTCAAATTATGTCTAGCTATGTGAACAAAATGTTTGAGTTTGTCATAGGTAAAGTTAATATTTTTGATTGTGGTACTGGCTATTAAATTAAAGATGATTTATACCTAAATGCTTAGAATTGTTTTATTATTGAATTATTGTTTCAAAAATTTCAATTACCTAAGTTTTTTTTTTGTTAACTGTACTTACCTCTAAAGTACTTGTAATTTTGGACACGGGACAAACTAAGTTTTTTTTGGAATGTGGGACAAAATTTCAGGACGAACGAAGAATAAATCATATGTCACTATATGTACATAGCCACCTCAGGAAAAAATAGTTTTATTATATTGATTCTCTATCACGTGTTGGCCCAATTCAGATAAAGTTAACTAAATAGGACATGATGTTTGTAACAGCTCGGTACACGGTAAGTACCCATATTGGTCTTCTTCGAAAAAGACTGGAACTTTACCAAGTAAAGATTCAAGAAGTATGTAAGTTCTGTAGTTTTTGCCGACCCCAATGAGAAAACGCGTGAGTGAATGAATGTACTCTGTATCTAAAGATTCGTTTAGTCAAAAAGTAAGTGCATAAAAACTCCATAAAATGAAATATTAAGTTAAGTACTTTCTTGCACCACACTACAAAATCTTTCTTAATCCAAGGCCACTCCCAAATCCCTTAACAAAACCTAGTCCATCAAAAAATCTTTCAGAAAATCCACAATTATTCCCTTGAAGCGCACAAGCCGTTGTGTTGGTACATCGAAAGTCACTTTGGTTAACGAGGAAAGCGGTCCCGCACGTCCTTACCACTCAATTTGTCCGTAGCATTATGATATTGGTGTTGGAAACTTATATCGTGTTACTACTTTGCTAGTTTTACTTTGAAAGGTTCTTGAGATTTTCTAAGGACGGTGGGGGGGAGATTTTTTTGTTGTGGTATATTTACTTCGTAAATTTGGAACATTTCATGCGAATGATAAAAATGATAAATGATTATATTTCTGCAAGTAAGTTTGTACAAATACTTTACAATCCAATCAAATTAAAAAAAAAATAGAGGAGGTCGGTGTTTCCTATCTGACTAATCTGAGCAGAAAGGCCGAAACAAGGTCAGGGGTCACAGTGTCTTTTGAAATCCAGACATGTCATAATCTTGATCAGACCATGTGAAGACCATGTAGATTGGTGTCTGAAATGGTCTTTTGAGGAAAAACCACACAGATTGAGTGGACCTGTCTAGTCAGTGTAAGCATTTATCAGTAATCGTGCAGCTCAACTCAAAGCTTAAGGAGCTCAACGATTCGACAAACAATACCAAAGTAAGGACATTTGGGTAGGCCGCGTAAATTACTCAAACTGCCAAACCATGATTAAAACTAACTGAGAAGAAAAAATTACAATACAAACACAATATTAAATAATATAGAATAGAATACTCTTTATTATGTCACCATAAAAATTACAGATATAAATGTAGAAATTTTACTCTTTTTTTAAATGAAATGTTTTACTAAGGAAATAAAACAATGATTGCTATACTGGTGTTATATCACATAAAATCAATATTTTCTGAAAGAGTAGGCCAGGCTAAGCAGAGATTTTATAACTGAATACTTGGACACCCACATAAATACAGTAAATACTTCGCAAATCAATATATTTCGCTTCTACCTACTTAAATCTGGACTCAGAAAGTTGCTGCTGTAGATTAGTTACGTTCTTACGAAAAGTTTTTGAAACAAAAACACATCCAAATAAATTAACAACTTAGGAGACGAAAAAATAACATTTGATTTTCGTCTCCGTAGTTCCAAACAAGTTTTTGGGCACAACATACAAAACCGTATATTCAACTCGAAAACTTTACCAAAACCTTTCTTTTTCTTTTCCAGACAGCTAATAACATTAAAAATAAAGACATTCTAAGAGTGCAACGCCCAGGGACGCATTTGCGGAAGGATCGCGAACAAGTCACTCAATTTGCGGGGAATTTATTACCTCGAGAGAACTGTTAAGATGCGGAAACTTATTAAAAGGATCGCTGTCTTTGATTAGCCTTGTTTTTGTTATCTTATCTTTGTAGGAGAAGAAGATGTAGGACGGTAATGTAATCGATTTTTTACAAGATACTGCATATGCTCCGAAGATACAGAACATACACGATCCGGATTGGGAGCTAAATTGAGATAAAGAAATTCATTATTTTGCAGATTGATGGATCTACGTATTTCTGCAACGATATCTTCGCTGAACAGCTCGAATTGTTTGTTATCGATTCGCAGTTTTAGAAAATCAGATAGCAGAGACTTCGTAGAAGACAAGGAACGCATCCTTAATGTAATTGCAAAATGTCAGTGTGATAGTGTGACTTGAGTAATAAACATTGTTATCCTAGGTATGAACTATCGTAATATCCGAGTAGGAATGATAATGCCAAATAATAACTTAAAAACTACAAACAATAACTAATTATACATTTCGGGAGAAGCTGTAGCGCTTCTAAAAAATATTAGCCAACAAAAAAGTAATAAGTCAAACTCGTTGAACATAATTATGTAAGTACTAATGTGGTTTGTAGCTAGCATATAAAAAGTCAAGAGATATCGGAGTCTGAGAAGAAAAAGAAAAGAAAACAAAGCCACACTTCTGGCTGTTAGACTAAAACCCAAATCGTAATGATGATTTCTTCTATGTAATTGAAAGGGTCCTTAATCCATAGGCGCCTCTGAAATGTATCAATTTAATCAAGATAAGGGAATTAAACATATTATTATGCCATTAACAGAATACTGTTAAACTGTTTATCTTCACCGGAAACCTCATGTCAATTTATCAGTACAAACTCAAACACATCATCTGTGACTGTGGTTAATATTTCACTGTAGCACCTAACAAACAGCAACCTATTATAACGAATTAGAAACACGTGTATGTATAATGTGGCGGCATGTTTGAACATGATTTCTCCACGTTACGCGCAGCTGATTCCCCTTATTAATGACATTATCATTACTAGGAACAATTATTGTTACTGGTATGCACACCTGATGTTTGGAGGTACGAATTTGTGGAATTTGGAGTGATAAAGGGGCAGGTTTCATAGCCAATTTATGCATGAAAGTGTGTGTCTGATGGTGGTGGAACTATTGAACTGAATGAGACAAAACGACTTGATATTTTTTTAAAGAAGTTTCGTATACAGGCTGACTTGTAATTTGACGTATTCCTCCCAGGGCGTGACAGTGTGACTCATCTGCAACAAGTAAGCACCATAAACCCTCATCTAGTTTAAAAATATGATTGACGTGTAAAAGTGTTTGTACAAACCTACTTACAGAAAATCATTTATCATTTATCATTTAAAGTCTAGGCGAAAATTCGAGAAAACCCATTTTTTTTTGTAGTTTTGAAAATTTCCCAGACTTGTTTTATTCCTGAAGGTCAAAATCCTGGCCAAATTAGAAAGTGACTCCTATTGATGATAATGGATGACACTAAATTCAAAATGCACTTTTTATTTGTTCCAAATACTCGAGAAAAGTTTTTGCCTTTACATATAGGCCTGCAATGCCAAAAGGTCTGATCAAGTTAAATTGATTAAATGAAAGAATGAAAAGTGAAGTTTAAAAATAATGTCTGATCCATTATTTTCTTTGACTACACCAATGCTGCTCGATAGTAGAGAGAATCATGGCAATAATAACAGTATATTTTTCAAACTCACAGTCAAACTCCAAGCATTTATTTCAATTAAACCAATTTGAGGCACTTTTGAATTCTCAAGGAGTCGGTCAGTCAGAAAGATGCAGCTAGTAGCCCATTCCAAAGCGTAGTAGGTACCAAGAGTGCTTAATATAAATCGATATGTGATAAAATATCGATACATTCATTTGATATATCTAGTCAATTCGTTACTATCGAATCATTTGAAGTCGATTATATAATATCGATATATCTTATCCGATAAAACTACATCTTTGCTACTTGTACTTGGAGAAACGAAACGAACAAACAGATAGGGTCGGCGAACTTGGACTACAAGAATTTAGGGATCTAGCTCATTTTTCATGCATTGCTTTGGAAATAATCAATGCGTGGTGTGTTCATTGCTACTTGCAAATAAAAATAAAATGCAGCCCTTTGAAACATTTTCGTCATTAATAATTTCTCTTTATTAAATGTATTATTCTCTACAGATAATAAGAAATAAATTTATTTGATAAACAAACAGTATTGGCTCATGTCGATTTTCATCGCAATTCCCATTCTTTGTGCAACCTAACAGAGAAGCAGACTCCAAGCCAAAAGAGTCAATAAATTTTTGTTTCTGTCAGGTTTAGATAGGAAATACTGGGATTAATAAAAATAAAGTTAAAAAAATTGTTTACCCTTTGGTGCGTTTTGTTATTTACTCCTAATAAGGTCTTTTCCTTCCAACGATACGATATATCGAACATATCGATGTTTTTGACTGATATATCGTTAAACATCGATACAATATTTCGATATAATAAATCGGAAAAAAAACGATATTTTTTGTACTTATACATCACTAGTAGGTACCTATACAAAAAAATGGACATGAAACTCTACGGACACTCTTTTGAATCGAAATATTCTAACAATGCTATTTCTATCAATGCTTCTATCAAGAGTTCCAGTAACAGTTTCATACATCACATGTCTGAACTAATTGAACACGATTTGTGTCTGTTCTGTGCCACAAGTTACGTGTGTTTGTCATATTATGCGTGATTTACTTCCACGCTTTAGTAAATTGGGTATCATTTAATTGTTTAACACTGTGCCGTGGTTCTAATTGAACATTCCTATTTAGTCCTGGATTTATTATTATGTTTAATTTTAATACTTTTGAAAAAAAAAAAAAACATTTTTGAAACGTCGTAAAGGATGATTTCCACCAAACGGCTCGCATCGCATCGGATCGAAACGGATTTTACAATCTTTAAACGATATTAAATCGTGTTCATAGTATATAAAGTCTATATTACCAAGCCGTGCACAGCAGCTTGATCGCAGGCGTCTTCCACGACCCGCAGTCGTTGCCGAAAGTATGCTGCGCCGGTCGCCCTTCCGGTCGCCGGTCCGGTATCCGATTGGATCCTTTCGGCTGTCGTCGCGTGCGCTTAAAGCCGTGGCCGGCTGCCAAGCTTACACCTTTTTTTGCCATAAATCATCAATCCAAATTTGTCGTTTCCTCTTCCTGTGTTTTATGATTAATATCTTCTTCTTCTAACGCAATAGCCAACAACACTACGTGAACTTCAACCATTTTCAAAATTTAGAACACGTTAACACGGTAGGAATTAAACTATTTGACTAGGCGTAGAAACGGATACGGTACGGAGCCGATCGTATGCGTCGACATTCTCCCGGACGCGATCGGCTGTAGCCGCATCCGTTCGTATCCTTTTCGATCCGATGCGATGCGAGCCGTTTGGTGGAAATCATCTTTAAATTAAATTAATTATACAAATCCTTTGAAATAAAATCCTTTTCATTCCTCGTGATTAGTTTTTGTCTCTGATTTACTCATAATCCTAATTATGATTTATTGAGTTTAATTTATTTGAGATGTTGAGTTGTGCTATATTATAACTTGGAACTTCAAGAAAAACATCAAAAAACATCAAATAAAACTGAAAACAAACTAAAAACTCCTTCAAAACCCACTTTCCTCCAGAATTTTGACACTAACACTTGTTGCTATCAGAAATACGGGACGCACTAACCACAGAAACGAATGACTTGCCCGTTTCAAGCTATATTGGAGTCCAGTAGCTGGATCTAGATGCAGCTTGAAACGGGTAAATAAAAGTCTAAATGCACGTGTACCTATGGTCAAATCAAATGAAACGCTCGTGGTTTTAAACGAGTGTGTGCGCTGGAGAAAAGGTTTTGACGTTTAGTTTGAATGAGTGAACTATATTGAACGAATTGGGTTTTCATTTCGTAACTAGCTGCTCGTAGCTTCGCCCGCGTGGACGTCGGAAATTATCCCACTGGAACGTGTTAGCAGGACAAAAATTAGCCTATGCTACTTCTTATAACATCAGCTATCTGCCAGTGAAAGTCAAATTGGGCCAGCCGTTTCGAAGATTAACCTGCACAAACAGACAGACAGAACGACAAAAAAAATTAACTTTTTTTTTTTGTTATAATGACCGTACCTGCATAAGATTTCATATGCATTTAGTAAAAAGCTGTTATTTTGACATTACTCATACAGACACTTCAATTGTGTTTTTTACGTTTATTAATTACCTAATCATCCTAATGATCGATAGTACTTAATTAGTGAATCAAGATCCGCATCACAGAAGCGTGATAGTACATCTATACTGCGATCCGAGCTGTCAGAGTCAATATTCCACAGTAAAGATGAAGTGTCATCTTCATCAGTACATTGACTGATTACGTACAATTTTATTGATGAAATACGACCTTAAGCACTAACATTTTTAAGTCAAGCTTCTTCTGTTTAAGTTAATACAACAAGAACAAATCTAGCCTCGAGGCTAAACGTCCTAAATACATTTTATTAGCAACTTTTTAACATTCGTTCTCATTCAGTTGTAGGGAATCCGTATGCGCTGAGGCACTCTATTCCATTACAAAGTAAGTAGAACTGTAGTGGGAATTGTGTTGGCGCCGCGCGGAGTCACGTACTAAAATAACATGTTCCTCTGAATAGTGCATAAGTAGTAGATGTGAATTCTATTGACCAACTAGTATTAAGCGGCTTATTACGGCTTATTTTAATTTAATTTAATATTTGAATAGTTTTTATTTTTATTACGAACGCTTTTAACGTTCTGCATCGTTCAAACATGCATAATTTCAACATGAATGAGGTAACCAATATTTTGTAACCATATTTTGATTTAAAAGAGTCTCCATGGAGTTTCTTGCCCGTTCTTCTCCATAGGTACCTACTACGCTTTGGAATGGGCAACTAGCTTCATCTTTCTGACTGACCGACCCTTTGACAAATCAAAAGTGCCTGTTATTGGTTTATTTGTAATAAATGCTTTGAGTTTGAGTTATAACTTTTTTGAGGAAATTTGAGTTTTTTTTTTTGACTATTATTGTTGAAATTGAAGGTCTTAAAATTGGGTTGGTTAAGTCAAAACCATTTAAGTTTCATTTGCAAATTCTTGGCAGTGAATGTTAAAATCGATTATAACTTGTTATTTCCATGTTCAGAACTTAACATACTCTTTCTACGGAAACTAATTACTTTTCTTTTCAGTCATAATATAATTGGGGAATAGCCGGTCCTTTTAAAAGGACCGAAGTCCGTTTACCTGTACCGTTATAGAGGTATGAGGGACAGGGTGTAAAGCTCACTCACACCTCCATAGAAAAGGGAGGATCCTCCGACCAGACGAGTGTTGTGTCTGGTGGGCAACTGCCCGACGGTTGGTGTCGGGACGTTGTATATTATGCTAGTCGCGCGGTAAACTCTGCTTGCGCGATGCAGGATTTGCGTGACGTCAGTATGACGTGTAGATCGCATGTGCCGATGTTGATACCGCTACACCGTAATTGCGTAACACACTATCAACTACAATCTAAATCATTTTGAAAGATATTGCTAATCCATTGCTTCATATGTTCGAAGAAATTGTCTGCTCAACAACGTAAATAACGCAATGAATGTTGTTGAACTGTCAAAATGAAAGTCATTCCTACTGTTAGTGTGTTACGCAATTACCACGCTGTACCTTCATGTTTCTGGAGGATTCAATAGTCTCTTACGCTCAGTACCTAATGAGTTGATTTATTCAAACACTACTTTTGATTTAAAACTATAGTCGATAAGCAATAAGAATCGGGCATAAACAGACCAATATTCCCCACAACATAATAGAAATAAAACAATAAATTGCGTTAAAAAGAAACATGACGAAAACAAAAAGGAACAGTGGCCTACATTGTTGATTAATAAATCTCGTGGATTAGTAAAATCACAAGGAAAAAAGACCAAAAGTAGATAAACTAATAAAATAGTTTCGTACAGCAGACTTACAAAGTTTTTGTCCACTATTCTTGAATACACGTATTTCTAGTACATACGTAATTCTTTTTTATTTACTTGGGTCCGTGATTAGAGGATCACAGGTACATAAAGGGGCTATGTAGTGTATGATCACAAGGAATTCTTTTATTGGTCTAATGAGAGCGGATGGACAAATAAAATGTTGTGTTTATTTGAAACATCAGGTGATGTTCAAATTTCGGATAGTCTAATTCTAAATTTCTTGTGATATTAAAAGGGATAAAATTAGGAGTAGATAACATTTTGGGACATACAATTACTTGGACTACATACTAAAAGAAAGGAGGATCAAAAGAAGATTTAAATAATGTTTAAGCAGGTAGGGAATTTTCAGGGTCGTTTGCGACGATTACAGGACGTAGTGAAGTAGTGGACACGATGAAACGATGCGTAAAAACTGCGATACAAAAACGAGCTAACGACCTTAAAACGGCTAAATCGATTTTGATAAAACATATCTAGAAACCTTATAAATAAAACATATCTACCACCGCTAGAAAATCTGCATTCAAATCGGTTGACCCGTTTAAAAGCTACGGTGCCACAGACAGACACACACACACATAGTGGTCAAACTCATAACACCCCTCATTTTGCGTTGGGGGTTAAAAAGGTTACAATGAAAGTCGGCCTTGGTTTCCCAGAGAACTCTCTCAGACAGATTCTCAGATGTAGCATAGGGCTTAGGAGACAACATGATGGCATTCTACTGCTGATCACAAAGCTCGTTGTGCTTCTAACTATTACTACTACTACTACTACTACTACTACTACTACTACTATTACTATTACTATTGTGCTTAAACTATTTTTCTTTCTTTTCTTTCTTTTCTTTTTCTTCTACACATACCGATGACGATAGCCACAGAATACAGGCTATTTTTTAGAATACAGGCTATCCTAGTCAGGCCAGACAGGGTTATATACATCTTGTACAGATTTTGCAATTGACAATGAATGGTAATGTAATGTACGGTCACCAAAAGTGATAATTAACCAGGGTCGTCAGATATAGTTTAAGTTTAGTAAGAAACCGATGGATGTTTTCGAATAAAATTTAATTTAATTAACGGAAAACAAACAGGTCATTCATCAAACTAAATTTCATTCGAAAAAATCCATCAGTTTCATATTAAACTTCAACTATATCTGACGACCCTGGTCTGGACCGTGGATCTCTTTTGGTGACTGTACATTATAAATTGTTTCTGTCTTTTTTTTTTGTCACTAAATCTTTATTATTATTATTATTTTATGGGAAACCATAATTATGTACTTAGGGCGGAGACCTGGTGGCCTGAAATACAGGCTTAGGCTTAGCTTAGTTAGGCACCAGTCTCGCATGATATTTTTCTTTAAGCCCAATATTGTCCAGACAATATTGGTTTTGTTATTATTATAATCTATGGATATTGTGGTGAGAAAATAAATATATATTATTATTAATATTAATTAATGTCGCTTTTCTTTTTTACATCTCTGTTTGTCTGTGTCATCACATTGTGCTTCTAAATTACGCAACGGATTTCGATGCGGTTTTCACCATCTTTTACATAATTTGTACCGGAAGGTTTGTGTGATAATCAGTGATCGGAGTAGGTAGATTGAACTGGGGTCATTGATCCGAAACGTATATATTACTATGGACATTCCTCCGGAATTGGTGGATTATTAAAAAAAAACCGGAACTTATGTAGGAATTGTATTCTGCCAGAGTGGAAGGAGTAATTTGATGATTTGCCATCCTCAAAAAAAAGGTAGGAATTGTAATAAAATGAGCAATTAATAAAAAAATCAATATTAAAGCTTCGATCGGAATTCGATTGTTTTTATTATTCAACAGATAAATAATGAATTAATTTAGTTTTGATACCTTCCTTTAAATTTTGAATTGAGTAGTAATAATATCACTACCAACATTAACAATATTTAATTGAATCCGGAAATACCGGAATTACTTACCGGAAAAATGGCTTATCCATGTTATTCTTTCTGTGTGCATTTATGATACAAGTACTAAAAATCAATCTACCTACTCCGATCACTGGTGATAATACAATAGTATAGAAATCAAAATATTCTGACATGTCGCCATTGCACCCATGTGACACTGGATGAGTGACTACTTGCAAATAAATAGCACTTAAAATAGCTGTCTCCGAGTTTAAAAAATATATTCCAGACGCCACGCGCCAGTTGCATAAGAGCATCCGTCATAAATTAAACATAAACAAGACTCAGATTTTAACATAACGCCTACCCTCTAAATTATTCAAAAAAACTGTTAAAATATACTAACTTTTAAGCAACACGTGCATTCCGTGTTTTTTTTTGGCTTCCGCTTTCGCACGCCGTTCCGCAGTTAATGTATGCAGAGATGGCATTTGTCAGTTAGCTCGGAAAAATATGTGAAGATTCGGGTTTTTTTAAACGTAAATGTATTTTTGATATTATTATCTTTATTCTATGTATTTTTTGATCTGCAGCGCGACTGGCGGCGCCTTTGTGTCGGCCTGTCGCGTCGCGCCAGTGTGCACGAGCCTTTAACCTACCGGTCGATAAGCATCATCGATGATGTCACAATTTACAATATTTTTCTAGTTAACTAGTTCAATCGCAAGCAAAACATAATAGGCCCATAAAAGATAATCATCCAACCCTGTACTACCGAAAGCGTCAGGCAGAGATGTACCTATAGTACACCCACATTTCGCCTGCTATGTTTAATTCCCATTTATAAAGAGAGGCGAGCCTACTGCCATCAAAGCGACACATATATCCAGACTCCGTGCTGCTACTGATAAATTCTTGATGAAAAACCCAATAACACTTTCAATCGGTAAAAACTATTTCGGAAAGGAAAATAGAAAGTAAAAACAAAAGAACTTGGAAAGAAAGAGCTTACATTCATTGGAATCGTTTTGTGCGAGATATAAATAGCAAGTGATAGTTGATAGCCAACAAATTGCCAATGAAATAGGACTTATGCTACGTGGTAGACTGGTCGCCAGCGACTCGCTGATGTTTTCTCCGCTCGCCAACAAAGCGACTGACAAAATCCAAGACCAAACGACCTTGAGCGTTCGGTCCTTCTCTGTCCCGTAGCTGAGTCTCGCTCTGTCTCGCTCCCTGCGCACGCTCATTTATCACATAGAATTCACAAAAAGAAAAAAAAGACGAGAATTATTTAGATTTTTAAATTGTCTATCCATTAGTGTAATCCTCAAATTAATAGAATGTCATCTTTAGCAAAAGATGCATGCAATCAATAATTTTAGTCACTTTTTTACAAGGAGATTTTAAATGTATTTATAACACATAAAAACAAATTAGGATATCGAACATTAATATTGTGCTTTTAGATGAAGTTTATTACCCATTGTGAATGAGTTAATAGCCTCTGAATAACGCACTATAGCAAGGTTTTGATCGGGGTACCGCCTTAAAATCGCCAGCGAGTCCTCGGCGTCTAAGTTCGCTGCTTGTATACCTAGCATTATAGTTATTTTATCTCCAGTCACCTATGCTTTCGATTAGGTTTTTGGGCTAATTGCAACTTTGTCCATGGGCGTAGTTTGCCTGCTTGAAATCAAATACTCGGCAAATTTGGACTGGCCTCATTCTGATTATATAGGGTGACTGTATTCTTACTTGAATTGTTAGAAAGCCTTTCGCTTACAATGCTACGCAATTTTTCTAACTAGTATGACGCTGTAAGCAACGTCCTTGGGGATGTTTATACCGTATACAAAAATCATTAAAAAAAAGGTTTAATTCTGTAAGTGACAATTTAAATTGATTTGAAATCACATACTTTTGATATAACTATTTAAAATACTATTATACCACATTTTTTCAAACTACCATGAAATCCATGCATGCATGAGGTACTGGGTTCGGTTCCCGGGTCGGGCAAAGTGGCATTGAGTTTTTCTATCTGTAATTTATCAGCAGCAGCCCGGAGTCTGGATTCGTGCCCGGTTGATGGCAGCAATAGGCTCGCCCTGTATTACATGGAACTTAAGCATAACTGGCGTAATGTGGGTCTACTAAAGGTACACCTCTGCCCAACCCTTCGGGGAAACAAGGCGTGATGTTATGTTAATTGTGTTTTCGAACTAAATAGAAAATGTCTGTAGTAAGACGTAAAGAAACCAAACAAAAAAAAAATACGAAAAATACCGACTTCCAAAAAAACACTAGAAAGTGAAAAATTACTTTAATTTCGTAAGTCGGTGTCTTTGGTTTTTTATTTTCGTTTCTTGCCACCGACTTCCAAAATTAAAGTTATTTTTCACTATGTAGCTTTTTTTTTTTTTGGAAGTCAGTTACTTTTTATTTTTGATATTTTCTTTATATTACACTTTTTAGTTGTGGTACCTACCCCTCATAAATTCGTAACCCTTGCTAAGAAAATAACAGTGACAGGAAGTTATTATAACATCATCAATAATAAACACTAAGTGGAAAAAAAACGGATTATTGAAGCTTACTCAAAAAAGACTCGTCAGAACTCGACCAAATTTATTTATGTAACCACCCTATAAGTAGGCCCTTTCAAACAAAAGAAGGATTTTTGAAATCAGTTTATAAATGACGGCGTGAATGAACATAAAATAAATACAACCAAATTGAGAACCGTCTCCTATTTTTAAAATCGGTTAAAAAGAGAACTACGTCAAAAATCCGAAACGGGTTGCAGCATCGCTAACAAGCTTCTCACTCGGTTTCAACTAGCGTTCATTTTTCACCCGCCCCAAAATCACGACACACGAAGAACAAGAAACACATCAATAACATGTTGACGTCACCAAATTGTGACTTGTGTAACGGCTTTTTTTTAAACACAAGCAAGGAGGGCATTCTTTTTTTATCTCCAGCCAACTACCATTAATCAGGCCGGTCTCTCTCGCGTGAAACTCGTTGGAAACAAGAAAAGTTTCCTTTCACTCGAATTAAAATCTTCAACGGAATGACTCGGTGTTTTTTTTATTTCTTTTTTTAAATTCAGACGACAGTTTGATAAACTGCACTTTGTTTCAATTTGACGATTGCACTAATTGTATTGGTGATTTATTTGGGAGGGATCGGCGTCGGTGATTATTAGAAACTTGCCCTGAGGGATGGAATAACGTAGGATTTTCTTTTTTTTTTCTTTATACTTGTTTGATGAAAGCTGGACAAATTGTTTGCTGGAAAAATGGTCCCGTTAGTGTTTCTATGATCTTAAAATATATTCGGATTAATACAATGGTTTTTCACCAAATATGATGACGTTCTCGCAAATACATAGCTTTGAATAGGTAGATCGATTACTTTTTCACGTAAATCAGTGTAATGATATTGAAAGATAGCCGATCTTGGGTTATAATAATATTTCACACAGAGACTAATATTATTGTTACTGCTTCATATTTAAGTCTGGAATTATTACTAACAAAAACTTACGTAACCTAAATATCAAACAGTACCTAACTCCCATAATAAAATGTTGTGTACTAAAATACGGCCTAAAGTTGACTCTTTAGTGTGCAGTCACGTCACGAAATATGAACGCCAGCAGTTTGCCGAAAATATGCAAACGGGCTGTTGCTTAAACCACGTTAACATTTAAAATACATCAACTGAGTAGTTAATATTATGAGCGAGTGTGAGAATTTTGTAAATCACTGTGTATATTATTTTAACGAATTTATATTTCAGGGAGGAAAATGTCTGCATCATTGGGGTCTAGTGGTCACAACTACGTGAGTTTGTGGATTTGATCCTAATGTTCGCTTTTTAGAAGTATGAGGAACAGAGTGTAAAGTTCACTCATCCTCTATAGAAAAGGTAGGATCTTCCGACCAGACTGGTGTTGTATCTGGTGGGCAACTGCCCGACATTTTATGTCGGGACGTTGTATATAATTATGGTAGCTGTGCGGTAAACTCTGCTTGCGCGATGCAGAGAGTTTTGTGTGACGTCAGTGTGTTGCCTAGCGTCGCATGTGGCGATGTATATGCCGCTACAGCCTTATGTTTGAATGTAACTAAATCTTGTTAATTGGGTGTAGATTATTTTGTAAATGTTTTATTTAATTATTTGAGATATTTTGCAACCGAATTCCAGTGCTAAAAATACCGTCTCCGGTTAATAAACGGAAGTCGATTGCAAACTATATTAAAGTAATATTTAATATTTTATTTCCGGAAGTTGCTTAGCACGCCACCTATTTGCCGTTTTTAGATCTAGAAAGGTATAAAAGTACATGTCAGTACATTTTAAAGTTATTTACGTGTAGAATAAAGAGCTATAACGTTACGCTGTTCGTTTTCTTGTCCCAATCCGTTCTGGTTTCCTTTACGGTTAGGCTAAGTGGTTGGGTTTTTGTTAAGTGGTGATTTACCAACGCAAAACTGTAGAGGTCAGTCCTGCAGTCTCTGTCAGAGCGTCGCTTTTTTAAAAGGTACTGAGAGTCGTAAAGCAAAATGTGGTATTTCTTCAGCACTGTTTGTAGAACGGCCAACTCGCTAACTGCAAGAGCCTCACAAATTCTACTAATATTATAAATGTGAGAGTTTGTGAGGATGGAGGGATGTTTGTTACTGTTTCACGCAAAACAACTGAACGAATTTGGAGGAAATTTGGCACACAAGTAGACCATGACCTAGGTAAAAACAAAGGCTACTTTTCATCCTGGATTGCAGATGAAGTCGCGGGCAACAGCTAATATAATTCAGTAGTTGGAAATACAATAGGTTTCTTTGCGAGTACTTTTAGCACATGTTTGTCTCGTGGGTACCCGCCGACGTAGTTATACAGTAACCAAGAACTGATTGAGCGGGAGCGAAATAAAACATTTTTAGGCACTGAAAGTTAGTTTCAGGCAAAGTTTTTAACCGATTTAAAAAAAGGAGGAGGTTCTCAATTCGACTGTATTTAATTTTAAATGTGTTTTACCTCAGTTTTTTTTTTCTAGATGAACTGATTTTGATGATTCTTTCTTTATTTAAAAGCTGGTGCATCTAATGTAGTCCCATAGATCAAGATATGACTAATAGTTTTTGAATTATCTTTAATAATGCGTTTATTTCCCACCTAATATAAATTCCTGCCACTGTTATTTACATATAGTAGTGGTATACGAATTTGTGTGGGGTAGGTGCCACAACTAAAAAGTGAAAAATAAAAACTTTTGTACAATAAAAACAACCGACTTCCAAAAAAAACACTACAAAGTATAAAATTACTTTAATTTCGGATGTCGGGGACAAAAAACGAAAATACAAAACCAAAGACACCTACTTCCGAAATTCAAGTTATGTTTCAGTTAGTAGTGTTTTTTTGAAAGTTGTTTTTTTTATTTTAAATAACTAATTCTGTCTTCTGACACGAACCACGATAGAATCAACCTGTTTATTCCAAGTTAGAAGATTGTCCGATATAACTGCAAGATATTTGATACTGTCAGACCGTTTTATCTGAGCACAGTTACAGGTAGTGGCCGCTGAGTAAGGACAAACATGACTCCTGATTCCAAGTGTCGTAGGCGGTTGATTAAGAAATAATAATAATAATCCATTTATTTCAGACGACGCAGGCCCAAAATACCTTAACCTAAACATACATATTTTTATTATAATAAATTATTGTACAAGAAGTGATGACTGTGTCGGCGTCGTGTTGCGCTGCGTGGTGTCGTGTAACCTTTCACGTAAACGTCGGTACGCCACACCTTTCGGACAAAACTCTTATTTTATGAAGGAATTCCCGGGATAAAGGGGACGAACTTGGTCTTTGAGATATTGAGCATGAGCAGCGGATGTATTCTGCAAAAATCTCAAACGTGAAAACTTAGGTGAAATGAGCTAGTGAATTATAGGGTCAATCCCCACTATAACGTGGAATGACAGGTCTAAATCAGGAATGAATAGACCGACTGATAAGGTTAACCTTATCATGACTAAGCTCAAAGCAGCTTCTGCCTTCTTACGAGTCTCAGGTTAGTCCTTACCGTGGGTTATAAGAGCTATGTCGTCCGCATATATAATTGACCGAGCGAGCGCGAAGCGTCTCCGTTTCAGCTTGGGCTAAAATGCTTTCGTATATCCGGATGTCTGTTCTCCTCTACAGGTCGCATTTCTCAACCGATTCTCGTGAAATTTTGTGATTAGGTTCGATCTTTATATAAGTTTTTTTTTAATTCAGTTTTTCGAAATGGCGGAGATATGGGGGTTGAAAACTTAAAAAGAACATGTTTCAGCCATTTCGCGCTCTTTTGTTTTAAATAGCGCGGTGAACACTTTAGTCAGTTTTTAGTTATGCAAAGACAGACTCGCGAGGTCTACAGCTGACAGAGCCACTAGTTAGTTTTGTGTTCGGAAGAGATAACTGACACACCTCATTTTCATAGATAAAAAGTGGGTTGGTCCTAGGACACTACCATGAGGTACACCAAAAATCATATTTTCTGAGTTTTTGAAAAATAATTCGATTTTTACAAGCTGTTTCACACACCACACCGCTGTACCACAGCGTACAAAACGAAGCCGTAATGGGACAAATTACTGTAATTTATATAGATAATTATGCCAAAACAATTTCAACAATAGGTACACCAACTACAATCCGTCAATCGAGCCTGACGTGTATATTTTGTATAATGTATACATGACGTGTATAATGTATTTAGTATTTCCTACAAAAGGGTGGCTGCCGCCATTGTTTTTGAGTACACGTGCGGCCGTTGGAAATGGGACACTGTTCGTAGCAATCGTGTAGATGCTGTTTTGTTATATGAAGAAAAAGAAAGAAAGAAAATACGTTTACGAGCGCGTTTTTTCGTTTTCATATGGATTTGTGTTTCTGGTAGATTTTTGTTAATGCTTTGGACGTGGATTGTGGTTTTTATACTGTTATAGGTTTATTTAAGAAGAATAAACGTTTATTGAACTTTTTTGATGGAAACCAAGGTCAACTGAATTTAGAACATTTGTTCTAAACTAACAACTAAAACTACTAAAGATTTCTTCAGTAGTTACGACCTTTAATTGACCGGTGAATCGCTTTAATTAATTAATTAAAATACAATAACATTTTAGAATGAAAGATATAATTAATAAAGCTCGACGAAATTTCAGCAAAAAAAACAAACAAATAACCTTAGAATCCTTATAAATTCCTATACTTAAAAATCGTATATTTTTATAATAAAAAATATATTGCAAAGGTTATGACATAATTTTAAATTTTCTTTAAAATAATGAGCACGATACATCTTCTTAATGAAGAAGAGAAAAAATACAATTAATATTAACAACTCCAAATGAAAAAAGTACGTAATTGATGCAATTTCTCAAAACTCCATTAACATCATTTCTACTTAAAAATTTTGAAGGGAACGCGTAAATGTTCTAAATAAGGAAATTTATTCAGCAAAATTATGAGTGTCATGTATAAAGACTTTGCTTGTAAGATAATTATTCATGATTTTAGCTGATATTAACTTAAAATAAGTTTATTTTTTCATTTAATAAAAAGAAAGTCGCCAAGTACAAGTCGGACTCGTATACAAAGGGTTCCGTACCACCATACTATATTTAAAACTACTTAATTAAATACATGTTTCTTGTATGCGGATATGTGTGTATGCAAATGTGAAACAACCCAATTAAAAAAAAACGAATCTTTTAACTTAATATCACTCTTAATGTCCCCAAATGTAATGGTATTTAAGCAAATAGCGTGTTTATTCACTGCGAATACACAATGCCTAGCCCAGCGTTAGCCTACACTGAAAATGTATTTGTTATGGCTTTAGTGATACCATATACTCGTACAGGTGTTCCGTCATTTGTTTATCTCCGACATAACCGCATGAACGTTTAGTGTCACTTATAACACAGGCCTGCAAAATGAAGGTCATAACTTCCTCTCTGGAATTTGATAGCTGATTCTGGAGTATTTTGATGCGCTGATTACGAATATGTACTTAGTTTTTCTCCATCACCTCCTGATTTTTCAAAAAAGCTACAGATAGAAAATTGAGAAAAAAGACAAGTTTTCACTTAAAAAATTATATATTTAAAAAAGTACTTAATTTTTAACTTAAAAAACTATTAACACGTAATAACAACTTATTGCTGGGTTAAAATACACTTAAATTTTATTTGTGGAACCTGGTCCTTTTTTCCTGGAAGCTTCTGTTGTGCGATTTTCGCTTATATTTCCGGTTTGGATCATCACGCTTCAACAACCAACAATAGTCCGCCATCATGCTGACATTCCATCTTCCTTGATACCGGACTTCAAGCTCTTTTAAATCTTGGTGAAATCTTTCACCTTGTTCTTCGCTAACGGCTCCTAGATTTTCTGGGAAGTAATCAATGTGCGAATTCAGAAAATGAAGTTTAACGCTCATATTACAACCCATTACACCAAAATTCGTTATCATTTTGGCTACTATTTCTTTATAGTCCGAGCTTTTATTGTTCCCCAAAAAGCTCTCTCTCCATAGCATGGGCGAAACGATTTTGAAGCTATTTTTCTGTCCTTTTGACCACTTGCGAAGTTCAAGTAAACAAGTCGAACAAACTTTTTGAGGTGTCCAAGTTTTGTCTTGGTTACATAAAGAATGTCCAAAATAACTTTTGTAAATATTTTTCACATAGTCTGTAATGTTGTTTCGTTGTTTTATCACCATGAATTTCCCGCAAATATAACAAAAACAATTCGAAGAGTTTAAACAACTTCGCGACGACATTTTAAAGTTTAGGTTGCAAGATGCGCACTTCGACTGTTAGTTTTCTAATTCAGAGTAGGTACTTATACAAAAAAAAACCTTTTGTTTTCTTCATTATACCCTTTTTGAACAACATTAACAACAATTAGGCAATATCACCTAAACATCGTGTATTAATGAGCTCATTACTAAATGAAGCCAAAATGACCCGTTTTCGAAATGGTTAATGCGAATTACTTACACTTATTATGTAGTAATTAACAAATTACTGATTTGCATTCATTTCTATGTCGTCTTAAACTAATTAAATGCAATAAAAATTAAGCTGAAGTAATTAAGTGACGTTTTATAGATTTTAAAATGTATGCGCTCAGACATTTTTAGTTAAAATCTTAAATATTCAATATCAAAGAATCCTGACGTGATAGAATTTTTTTATTATTTTTCTCGTAATCAGCACATCAGAAACTATAGAAAACGTTAATCAGATCTCAGAGAGGAAAACCATTGCAGACCTGTGTAATTAATAGATATTCGTTCGTATATTAATAGAGTTTTTTTTATTTTTTATTTTAGATGGGTTTGCTCTTGACTATAGTCTAGGTCAGAGATGACAGAGACAAAGTCGACGATGGTGTGAGCTTACCCAGAAGAAGCCTGTTCACTCTCACTTTGAAGAGATTTGGGTTGTATGCGGTCGGAAACACAGGCGCAGGTAGAGAATTCTACTCTTTTGCTGTGCGCATTATAAAAGATGTTTGGAAGCGCTTAGTGCGAATTGGTGGAATAGCAACTAGGTAGGGATGGTAACTTGCAGTGCGCCTAGATGTCCGATGGTAGAAGGGTGCCGGTGGAATGAGGTCGTGGAGTTCTTGGGCACACTCACCGAAGTACAATCTGTAGAAGACCGACAAGCAGGCAACCTTACGGCGATGAGCCAAGCTGTGAAGCTTGGCATCCACCAGTTTTATGTCGCCAATGAGTCTCTTAGCTCTGCGTTTCACCGAGATATATATACTATTATACGCGTATTGAAACAACCAATTGGAACCGTGCACCTATCTTCTGACGTTTCATAAGTGCCCAAGTTGGTTTATGTGAAATAAAATAATTTGATTTGATTATTAATAGAACTACTATTATATAATAGTATCTCTATTAATACAACACTAATAATATTGTATGTAATAGAGACAGTGGGTTCGACTGGATTTGGACAGTCAATAGTGTCATTCAGACATAACTTTGACACAAGATTTTCAAAATTATTTATGAACCATTTATTTTTTTTGCGATTTATTATCATTATTATATGTAAAAATATTCTAAAAATATTCCTGTCTAATAAAAGCTCCCGCAGACTGGCGCGACGCGACAGAGCGACACAAAGGCGCTGGTTGTCACACGATGAGTGGTGCCTCAATATTGCGCGCGATTCGCGCCGCGTGTCGCGCCTGTATATAGGAGCATTAATACTACACCATGTATATTTTATAACAGGTTACGTTCGTAACGTTAACCACAACTTCCTCAGAAAGCGTTGTCGTCGACGTAATGTATTTATTCCGATTTGGTATGTGGTAATGATGACGAATTGTAGCAAATGTTTGTTTGAAGGTGTATTGTTGATTTGTTACGCTCAAATTATGTATTTGACATGTAATGTAATGTAGAAGAAAATGAGCATGCATGTTGCTGAAAGTAGTAACAGATGGAGGAAGATCCTGTAAAAAAAAGTTAGTGTTGACATTATGACGTGGTCACGACATTGGGGAAACGATGCAAGGAATAAAATAATAATAGTGCTAGGGCCTTTATTATTTCTTATATATATATAAATGACTTTCCCCAGAATATACCCTATCCTATGACATGTTTGCTGACGACAGTACTATCATTGTTAAACTTGACAAAAATAATAAAGACTTTGAAGCTGACATAAACAATGCATTACAACAAGCCGTTAACTGGTTAGAACCTAACAACTTAATTATAAATTTGAAGAAAACAAAAATTATGAATTTTCGTCAAAGAGTAGCTAATTCGGAACTAAATGTAAGTTTTAATAATGAAGAAATTGAAGAAGTTGCAAATGCAAAATTTTTAGGCTTAACAATTGACAATCAACTTAATTGGAAACAACATACTTCAATATTAATTTAAAAAAACTAGTAAGTTTGCTTTTGCTTTGTATAAACTAAAGAAAGTAGTCAATCAAGCAGCGGCAGTCACTGCATACTATGGATATGTCGATTCTGTACTACGCTACGGAGTCATGTTTTGGGGTAACTCCTGCAATATGGACATAGTGTTCAAATCGCAAAAAAGATGCATTAGAGCTATTACCGGTATAAAAATAACTGATAGCTGCAAACCATATTTTGTATTGTTAAAAATAATGACTTTACAAGACTTTAATATATGAGACTGCTTTATTTGTTAAAAAGAACATGCATCTACTCGTATTTAGAAAAGCATATGAACATCGCTATAAAATTATTAGACAAGTATACAGACATGAACTATGCGTTCGACCATCAAATACCACCTTGATGCACAAAAGCATACTTTGTATGGCCCCAAAAATATTTAGTAAATTACCAAATAGAATTAAGGACTTAAATATAATTCAATTTAAAACAAATTAAGACATTTATTATTGGAAAAATGTTACTATACGATTGACGAATTTGTTAATGATAAATTGTAAGTTATTCGACATTGATATTTATTTCATTTTGACATTGTATTATTATCTTTATTTCCATTAATTATTTTTATGTTCAATTTTTTATGTTTTGCTTGTTTTTATTTTTTATTTTAATATGTTGATTATTCTTTTTTTATAATAATGACTAATTTATATGAAAGAGTGTAACACCTTTAAGGTAGTTTTTTTGAGGAACGAATTATTTTATTATTAAGATCTCATGTAAAATGTACCAAAAATCACACCAATAAATGAATTTGAATTTGAATAAGTCCTGAGGAGGCTCTCGTTAGGCAGCTGGGTCAAGGGCTTGATGCAGAAAGCGGTACTTCTGGATACGGTGCTTATCGTTAGGAGGTTCCTCTCTCACCAGCCTTGTCCACCGGTAGCTTCGACCTGGTTCCGGATACGGACTACATTTTTTTTTATATTTTTAAACGGACTTTTTATTATTTTCAAAAAATATTTAAAAATTTAATTTATGTCTTTAAATGATATAAAGGAAATACTATAAAAATCGCGAGCTTTTTGGCTTAAATTTTGGTATTTTCCATAAATCTTTAAGTTATGTATGAACGTCTTAAGGCTCGTACACACTGGTGCTATGCGACAGCGTACACAAAGGCACCACGTACCGCGCGACGAACGGCGCCTTTGTGTCGCGCTGTCGCGTCGCGCCTGTTTGCGGGAGCCTTTAATCTTTCCCAGAAACGCTATTTAACTTCAAGCATGATTTTGATAAAAATCTGCTTGATATTATCCACTTAGGAAGCAGAAATTATAATACATACATAAAATCACTTCTTTTCCCATGGGGGTAGGCAGAAACTACAGAACATCACCTGCTACGATCACTTGGACATACTCCTTTTGATTCGTTTAAGCACAAATAATTTTATTAATTATAAGTAATTGATATCTCAGTACGTCAGTTTTGTTTATCAAAAAAACAAGGAAAGAAAAATATAGTACCTACAGCTGGAAGTAAGCTATTATAAAAACAATTACATTTCACTTAATATCTATTTATTTAACATTTAAAACACAACATAATTATTTATTTGGTCTCTAGCGCAATCAGTAGCTTTCCAATTTTTTACGGTGATGGACATTTGAAATCGCTTGCTGAAAGGCACTCACCGCCTTCCGATTTGGATTTTATATGCACTTTTGCTGAAACAAAATTGATTTATTAGGTATTTTCACTGATAAAAAAGAAACGTGGAATCTGAGAAAAAAAAGGGAATTGCTTATTCACGTATTTTAAAGAACATTCACAATCCAATCTCAGTTACAATCTGACAAAAAAAATCTTTACAAGTGGAGAATAACCACTTTAAACGTGTCCTCTGAAGTTTCAGCAGATACAAATAACTGATGCAGATAATTAAAGAGTGAAAGTTTCAGTTCTTTGAAAAATACTTATTTGTGGCTTACGATGAATTTAATCAATGAAACTTGTACAATCAGCACATCTAAACCACGTTCAAGAGATGTAAATACTCCACCAATGATGACACTGAGAGAGCAGTGGTGGCCCAGTGGTATCGGCCCCGACTTACGAGTTGTAGGTTGTGGGTTCAAACCCAGGCAGGCGCTTTACTTTTGTAAATAATTTCATCACCACTACTCTCAAAACGGTGAAGGAAAACATCGAGAGGAAACCGGCATGTCCTAGAACCAAAAAATCATAGACATGTGGCATCTACCAACCCGCACTGGGCCCGCGTGGTAGATTACAGCCCATTCCCTCTCGAAGAGAGGAGGCCTGTGTCCCAGCAGTGGGAACACTATAAGCTGATTATGAATATGATGACACTGACAGCTCTTGAACGCAGTTTAGATTATGTGCTGATCGCGTTTAGTTTCAATAGTGAAATTCGAACTTAGTAAACAGTTTTCAGTCGTTTTACAAATAAATACACTCATGGGCGTACCCAACTTTTGGCCCTGGAAGGGGCAAATCAGACTTTTTTTAGGCCGGGTCCCCCGTACATGTTTAACCCTATACACTAAACCAAAAAAAGGAAGGTAAAAAAAAAAAAAGTGTGGGGAAAACACCCGTAGGAAATCCTGTTTTATAAATAGTAAAATAAGTAAACATAAATATAAGGACGTATGAATTTATTTAATTTGAATTGTTTAATCAGACATCTATTTTAAAAGTGATTTTCTCGGAACTTCAGTAAAACGCTTTATGACATCTTCCGTGAATGAATCGCCCATACTGTTCACATTTTTTTATTGTACACTGAGCATACAAAGCCCTTTCTATCTGTCTTCGTGACTCATACATAACATACATACATACATCATACATAACTTGTATCGACAACAGTAGTTACTTAGGCATGCAGAATCCATGGGGGGCAGCTGCTCTCCCATGCCTCCTCCCTAGGTATGCCCATGAATACATTGATACTGACTGTATAACCTTTGTAATAAGAAAACTAAACTTAACATTTACCTTTTATAAAACAATAACATGGATCAATGAACGTCTTCCCATCTGCGTTGACGGTGAGTGCTCGTGTTTTTGATTTAGTACGTTCAATCTACATAAAACAAATAAAAAACAAGTGAAAATCTACAACTTAATAACTGTTGAGTAAGAAAGTGTTCCATACATCCTATTCGGGGGAGTTTTCTTCGTGCAGTTCTACTACTAAGCCGATAGATATCGGTAAAATTAATGCACTGCCTGTATTTTGAGGCAATGTAAAACTGCGAGGTATAAAACAAACTCAAATAACAGGTCAAAACATATATGTCCAGCCGGAAGTAAATTGTAAACGTTACTGTCCCAGTTCAACCCTAGATAGCTAACCTCCGCGCATTCGACGGGTTCCGCAACGTAATATCGCTGTCTTTTTTTAACGGTACACAGGAGTTTACAGGACGCGTCTAACCAGCTCAGTTGTCGACGGGATCTTTGCAGTGGCGCTCGCGTCGTGTAGGTACTTTACTTACCTACACGATGCGCGCGCCACTACCGCACGTGTACCTAGCTTTAAAGGGATATTTAGGAAGCAACTTATGGCACACCATAGAAACCTAGTTAAATCTAGTTTATATATACTTAAAATATTATTTATGCGGATTATATGGTGCTGCTGGGCCCGTGTGCCGGGGGCGATCGTGGAGTTGCTAAATGTATGTGAGACCTACGCTGCTGCACATGGACTGGTCTATAATGCCAAAAAATGTGAGTCTGAACGAATGTGAATGCGGTCTTTGGGGTCGCTGGTAGGTGCCAGGAAAGTACACTCGAACTTGCCATATGTAGGATCACTAAGTTTAAATATCTTGACCATTTTTTAACCGACTTCAAAAAGGAGGAAGTTATCAATTCGGATGTTTATATATATATACATATTTTTTATGTGTGTTCGGGCATAATTTCGTCATATATAGACGGATTTGCAAAATTCTTTTTTTGTTCGAAAGGGTATGCTCTCGAGGTGGTTCCAATGTCACCAAGTCAGAATCTGATGAAGGGATCCCATGAAAATAGAGGGAAATCCTCAAATTTTATAGGCATACTTATAGCGATTTGGGTATTTTTTATAGTAACTCGTGCATGTGCTCTCGGAAAGCATCATTCGGTGAAATGGAACTGATGATGAAGGCCATTGGTGGCAACCGGAACTACTCAATAATAAGTATTTCACGGGTTGCGATTCTATTACTTTAATATGTTTGCTAAGCAATTTATGCTCGTCTCAATGTATATGTTGAAATGGAGCTGATGGTGGAGCCACCATCAGCTCCAGTTCTTTTGGTTCTTACCAGGAGAAATCCTCAACAATTAACGTCCCTGCATCGGGGAAAGGAATATTTTGTAAAAGGTGATAAGGTGTTGACATTAGGCTATTGTAACTTAGATAAATTAATAACTGACTCACTAAAAAGTGAAAAATAAAAAACTTTTTACAAAAAAAAAACAACCGATTTAAAAAAAACACACTACAAAGGGAAAAATAACTTTAATTTCGGAAGTCGGTGGCAAAAAACTAAAATACAGATCCAAAGACACCGACTTCCGAAATTAAAGTTATTTTTCACTTTGTAGTGTGTTTTTTTTGAAGTCGGTTGTTTTTCTTTGTAAAAAAGTTGTTTTTACCGACGACTTCAGTGATCATGGTGGCATTGAGAGGGAGCGTAGGGCTCTGGCGGTTAGGGGTAATATGTTGGCACGAAGGTTTTCTCGGTGTACTGACCAAGTAAAGATTACGCTTTATAAAGGTTATTGTCAAAGTTTTTACACCGGTAATCTTTGGGTCAACTACTCGTAAAGGTCGTTGGATGTTCTACGCGTCCAATACAACAATGTTTTTAGGATGCTGTTGTAACTGCCTTGCTTTTGCAGTGTATCAGAAATGTTCGCGGTAACCCATACTGATTGATTTCATGCCATCATCCGCAAAAAAACGGCCTCACTCCTGAGCAGAATAAGAGGCAGTCACTATAGTATCCTGAAGGCTGTGGCGGCAGACACTTCCTCCGCCATATTAAGGCAATTTGCGAGAAGACTTATTTATACCCTTTGTTTTTGGGTGGGAAATCATCAAATGACTTTTCCCGCTCTGGGCGGAGTGGAAGGGCGTTTCAGACTCTTACTACAAAAAAATAGAATTGATTCTAGTTGCCCCTTCCAAAAGGTAGTTTCGTATGGAGAAGAATGGGCAAGAAACTCCATCGTTACTCTTGTAAAAATGTTTTACAATATTACTAGGTACTTGTATACCAATTTTATTTATAATTAATTATGTTATCTGTTTAATATTTTATTATTATTATTATTAACTTCTGTTAATCAGAGCACCTGCCATCTTATCTCTTCACCACCCTTGGTTGACTGGTAGAGAATGGCTAAGGCATTAAGTCCGCCTTTGTATGTAATTGTGTGCGAGAAGTTTAAATAAATAAATACATTGTTTTTTATTTATTTATAAAAATAGGAAAGCTGTTTTTTTTTTTTTTTTTTTCCTAATTGTCAGCTCGTAGTTGTGACCACTGGCCACCTGGCTACTTAACCGGGCAAACCTGTGGGTGCCTTAAGCTACTAACTTAAAGCCTCCAGCCAGGGGCGAAAAATACTTAAAAATTAGGTGACCGCACGCTAAGGGCACCCCCTGTGGGGTACGAACCTCGGCTTAGGGCGTCACTGAGGGGAGGGCAGCAAGATGGGACAGGCTGGATCTAAATTATATTATTATTAACTGGGGAATTTAAAACTACAGGCTCAGCTACGGCGCGGGCTGGCGCGTCGTCGAGCAAGGGTCGGGGGAAAGCTGAAAAACCACATTTTTATTAATTATACCCATCGCGGCGTTTCAACGGATTAGCTAGCTTTAAAGGGGTATATATGAAGTTTAACCATCTAGGGTATATCAGTTTCAAATCTGGGATAGCAACGCATCTTCGATGCCTTGGTACTGCAGATATCCTTCGATTGTGGTGACCACAATATCAGCAGCTTATTTTCTATCTAATATCTAACGTGAAAACATATCAAGAACTTACTTGGTCTACAGCACTCCATGCCAAGATCTTGCTGTACTGGACACAGACCTTTTGCACCTACTTTTGTACCTATTGGGCAGGCTACTGATCTTGCGCAGGTACCACCAACAACCATACAGGGTAGCTCGAAGAATGGTGCGTTTCCAGCTGAAAATAATGTTTGGAATAGAAAAAGTCTAGACATCGGAAACGCGACTGCAGAGTGTGGGATCCTAGGGTTGGTCCCCGGATCGGGTAAAAGTGCTATAGAGTTAGTTAGGATGTTTTTCGTAGGGGTCCAGAGTTTAGGCTTGTGCCAGATTTATAGACTCACCCCTATAGGTCACATAGGACTTACATGTAGCTATCGGAATGAGGATGAACTATACACCTCTACCTACTTCTTGGGCAAATACAGGCATGATAATATGATGTTGTTTCTTATTTATTTATTAGTTTGCTCAACAAAGTCATTGAAACTGCATAGGCATAATTATCAGCAAATCGGTATTTTTACAATAGCAATAATTTGCCAGAAAGATATTATCCACTCCATTATTGATTATGACACGATACATTGTTTAACTGACCTAGAAATCAGTAACGGTGTGCAATGTTTAATAACTCTGACCTTTGTTTACGAAGAAAGATAAGCAGTTGACACATTTCGAAATAAAAGAAAGTAAAGATAAGTATGTACATAATCATTTATGTACGTAAATACCGCATATCCATATATTTATTAGATATAGTAGCTGTCAAGTAGTATTAGGAATCGATTCCGTAACAGCAGGTTGTGGGTCTAAACTTGGTTACTATCAACTAATGGGGATCACGATGAAAAACTGAAATTGACCTGACTTTCCACATTTTAGTATTGACTTATTAATTGAATATTGGCCAAATAAAGCGTAATAATATGTTTAAAAAAACTTACAAGTCGCAGGGTCTATCTCAAATTGTTCACTCATAACCGCTGAACTCAATACGATATACAAAGCTACCGTCAAAAATAATATTCTGCAGAACATTTTTACTGCACAACCACTCCTACCTAAGTTTCTAAGACGACTGATAAAGGCAGTGTCTTAACCTTCGACTTAAGTTACATACAACGTAATCCTTCACAAGTGAAATGATAATGGATAATAGTCTGACGTATCCGGTGTATATCAGTTTGCGAAACCCAAATGTGTCATTATGTGAAGGATGTTTTTTTAAGTTCCATAACATTTTTTAGGCCAGACAATGATGTGAAATTACTATCTTAGAAACGTTTAGATATTTACAATCTAATGTGCCCTTTGTAGCATTGTACCTATCGATAATTTCGTAGACTATTGTTAGGTCTATTAATTATAGTTCTTAAAATAATCCTCGTGTATTGAAGAGAAGTATTTTAAGAGACAAGGCTCTCATCAGCGGTGTAAAAGCTACCACAGCATTAGTATTTTCAGTGTTGCCGGCAAAGTACTAAATAATTAATTAATAAATAGAGTCATAAGAGTGACAAATGAAAAAATATGGGATGTGCAGGGAGGATTTAGAGAGGGAATGGGCTGCATGGATCAGATCTTCTTCTTAAGGTGCGTAGACGAGAAACATCTGGCAAAGCACCAGAAAGTTTACTGTGCTTTCGTTGACTTGGAGAAGGCCTATGATAGTGTGTGGAGGGAAGAACTGTGGTCAATACTACCCATGTATGGTGTGGACTGGCACTTGGTACGGGTACTGAAATCCTTACAAAAGGATTTCAATGCTTGTGTAAGGATAAATGAGGTATACACGTACTGGTTCTGCATCCAAGGAACGTTAGACAGGGTTGTGTAGCGTCAACTGCTGTTCAACTTGTACATGGGTGTCTGACAGATTTGAAAGAGGATGAGTGCGAATTGAGGATGAATGAGTTGCCTGTCAAATGCCTTCTCCACGCAGATGATCAAGTTCTACTTGCAAGACATGGTGACTGTGGTTGAAGCATATAAGATAATGGGATGAATAAATGTGCGAATAATAGGAAGGTCATGGTGTTTGGAAGAGAAGAGGATGTGTCGGAGTGTGATGTGAAAATAAATGATAGGAGTATGGAGCAAGTGAATGTGTTTGTATTAGGGAGTTGGTTTACCAGAGAAGGAACGATTGATGAGGATGTGGAAAGGAGAGTGAATGCGTGATATAAAGTGATCGGTACTACACAAGCGATTGAGACCAATCAGTCGATGTCCAAAAAGGTTCCACTGGCTGTTCACAATGGTGTGCTACGCTGATGTATGGAAGCGAATGTTGGGCACACCCAACATTCGCTTCCATACATCAGCGTAGCACACAGAGTTTATTCTACTTTCATCTCTCTTTTGCCACAGCAAAAGAGAGATGAAAGTAGAATAAACTCTGTGGAAATACCCTCCTCGCGGAGCATGTGTGGTGTAACAATGAACGATAGGCTGAGGAATGATGTGATAAGGCAACGGAGCTGCTTAAAAAGATGTAGGGTCAAAAAAAATGAGCCGTCACGGGATCTCTGGCAGATGTGAAACATAACATCGTATAGCGTGGCGACGCGTCGCCACGCCAACAATCGGTTTTACCCGCGGATACAGATGTTTCACATCAAAAATTAAATGGAGTATGCTTAGATAGTTTGCTCATGTTGAGAGAAATAATGAAAAGCGACTAACAAAAGGCACACAAGGCAGAGTTGAGTGAAAACGTCGGGAGGGGACACCCCAAAAGGACATAATTATAGTAAGTTTATTGGTGATGTTCTTCTAAAAGATCAGGTCCGTAGTACTCGCAACCTGCGTGCGGGTATTACCAGATATATGAACATAAACGAAACAAAAAGAGTATGTAAGGATCATAGCAAGTGACATTCTGTAGTTTGGAACGACCAATTGGAACCGTGCACCTAGCTTCTGACGTTTCCTATGTGCCCACGTAGATTTATGAGAAATAAAATATTTTGATTTGATTGATTTGATTTGAGTTTCTGCCTATCCCAATGGGAAAAACGCGTGAGTTTACGTATGAATGTACGTACTGCATTATTTTCCCAGAGTCAAACTGTTGTAATATGTTTGGGCTTTATGTTTTCTGTAAGTCGTCTTTATTTTCTTCCAAGTATGTAAATATTTTAAGGTCCTATCATTTTCTATCATCTTGACTCTAAGAAATAATAGATTAACGACATTGCTTCTCCTCAAACCTGCCAGCGGGCCTTGTGCCTTATTTCAAAGATCTTCCTTGAGAGATCCTATATCATCAGTCGTAGATTACGGTCCCTTGCTTATGCGCTACTGACGTTTTTATTTATTTATTTGATTTACACGGCTTAATAAACCAATTACATAAATCAAATAGCTATCGTGTGGTTTCAGTCCATAGGAGTGAACTCCCAGATAAAAACGTAGTCCGAAGATATTCATCGATTAACATACTGACTACCTGCGAACTTGTCCGTAAATTCAAATCACAACAGTGCCACTCTTTGACAGTTCTTTATAGTAGCTATAACAGAACAAATCGGTGTAGCGTGACAATTTGATAAACAATTGATTTCTTTGACTATCCAAAAATGTCCAAAAGCATGATAAATTAAAGACTGCATTCTAAACTTTGGTTTTATTACGAGTAGTCTTCCCTTATTCATCACCAAAAATAAGCTAAAAACTTGCATTGCCAAATAAGCTACTCGTCTCTTAAAACACCATTATGTAATTCCCTGAGCTTGTATAAAACGATGACTCAGTAGATCATTATGTAACAGAGGTGCTGACTAATCCTGACCCACATTCATCCAATGGCCTTTACAACTTTGTAGACGATTTGAACGCTGTCCTTAAGACTCCTTACGTTGGTAATACGTTGACGAAATACATAGCATAGTTGTGGGGATTCTTAAAAACGACGGTGAAATTTGTCAGACGTGATTTCCTTATAATTTGACTTTCGATCAACGCGATCTTTTGCTGTTATCGTATACTTTTTCTTTCTTTATGCTGGTGCTAAGAAGTCGATTTCCTTGAAGTCAATTTAGTGTTTCTCGATAAAAGTTGTCAAGTGATATAATTACTAGTTTTCCGAAGAATTATTGGCTCTCTGGAAAAAATTAAAAGCAGGAAATATTGTTTTGTTAAATACTCGAAATACTCGTATACTTTACTTATAAATAAAGGTCCCGCTTTGTATAATGTTAAAGTATTTTATATTCTAGGAGAAATAACAGATGTAAGTTTATATAATAAACAGGAAGAAAAAACATTCGAAAGTGATGTGGCGGTAATGTTTTGCTAACCAAGAAAACTATACTATCCAAAGCTGACACCAAGTGGGTGTAGGAATAAGCTATATCTAAGTTATTGTAACATTTCTCAACGCTTCCAGTATACAAAATTGTGATGCTCTTGTAGCGGCATCTACAACGCCACATGCGAGCTACGCGTCACACTGACGTTACGCAAAATCCTGCATCGCGCAAGCAGAGTTTACCGCACAACTAGCATACTCGTATACAACGTCCCGACATCAATCGTCGGGCAGTTGCTCACCAGATACGACAACCGTCCGGTCGGAGGATCCTCCCTTTTCTATAGAAGATGAGTGAACTTTAAACGATCATTTCGGAGTTTTTTTTCAATGGTCGCTCAATTGCCACCCCAGAGCAAAATCATAAAGTAAATAAAAACCAATTTTATTGGAATTTACAACTCATTTTATGAATTATCATAATTATCCACGTCACTTTTGCACGATACAAACTGATTTCGAATTTTCATTTTGCGGCGGTACAAAAACGTAACGGTTTCCGAAAGTTAATAATGGCATTTCCATAATCAGTGTTGAAAGTTATCAAGTAACTGATTACTACACACACACACACACACACACACTACACTGACACTACTGATTACTAGTATTGATACTTATTGTAACACATACTTATTGTAATGTAATATTTTTTGTCTACAGAGACAAAAAATATTACATTACAATAAGTATGTGTTCGATTGCAGTTGGTTGTACGGGCAGGGAAATTTATTGTATATCAAACTGACACTCTACGTCAATTTGTCATATTATAGCCATTTCATACAACTGCCAACGAATGACAGGTGTGATTTGCATATTATACGGACAGTTTAAGTTGGTCGTCAACTTGATAAACAATTAATTTCCCTAACTTTACCTACGTGATAAAATGATTGCTCTGCGCTGAAAATGGGCTTAGAAGCATATAAGTAGTATAATCAGTCTGAATTGTTTCTGAAACGCAGGCCTCCACTTTGTTAAAATGGCTGGGCTGTAATCCACCACGCAGGCCCAGTGCGGGCGAACCCGCTGGAAAAACTAGTGTGTATTTCATATTTCATACTTATATTCACCTTACGCCTTATCATCCATCATCATCTTATTCTTTTCCTTATCCTTATCTTATTCACCTTTTACCTTATCATAACATGCAAAGCCAATATTTCGTCCAGAAACGGCTTGCTTTAGTTAATAATAGCAACATTTTTAAATTGCTGTTTTGTTTAACTGAGATTATGCTTTATCATCGACGAATAAATAGAATGAATACGAAAAAGCAAGTTAATAATATAAACCTTGTAAGAAGAAACAGATAAAGAATAGTTATTTATGATACTAGTGCGGTAAGTTCGTTTTACCTCGTGACTTACTCGTTTGTAAATACCTATTTCCGCACGAGTGTCATACAACGTTTTTCAACACATTTGCGAGAAAACAGTACAATATTAATATCGGATTCCTCGCTTGAACTCATATTATTATTTTGTTTACAAATATCTTTGACGTTTCTAATAAGAAAATGGCGCGAATTTGCAAATGGCGCCACGTGCGCGTGGTTAAAATTAAAAGTACAATCATCTTTCGTCTCATTTTCTCTTTAGTATTAAAGAGAGCCATGCATAATGAGCAAAAGCGCTTCCAAAGAGGTTCGATTATTCAGCTAATTTATTGTCGTAATGTGAAACTCTTTGGCGGAATTCTTACATATACTGTATAGAAATTTAAAAAAAAATCGTAAAGGATACGCACGGCGTTATACATCGGAGTATGCGGTAAAACAGGTACCTACTTAGGTGAGAGTACCTATTTTACCGCACGTTCCTTTTGTATGGTGCGTAATTTTTAACTTTGGAACTATTTATACAGGCTTCGTCAATGCATTTTTTGAGCAAATGTGTTGAAAAATATATTTATTCAACTCAGAAAATATAGCAATAAACAAAACATCATTACAAAAAGAATACTAAACACTACAAACATCGGAAACATGTATCACTAACAGCTACTAGGACTTAGTCAGAAAGACACAAAAAAAACAATCAATCTGCCTAGCCTTTTCCGAACTATGTAAGAGTCGGCTTCTAGTCTAACCGAATGCAGCTGAATACCAGTATTTTACATGGTGCAACTAGGCAGACACCCAGTAACTGGGTTGTGGAGGTCAGATAGGCGTCTGACCTGCACAACCCATTTACTGGGTAATACGATACCCCTTGGTAAGACTGGTTGTCAGACTTCCGAGACACTAATAAAAAAAAATAAAAAAAATGCACCATTCTTTTAAAATATTTAATGCCCATGATGAATACAACAGATTTCGGTCGGTAAACAATCAGTTATGTCATTTGTTATTCTATTAGGACACATGTATTTCTTCGGTATACAGTAGCCATTCTTCGTACTGCATTTTCTCTCTGGTCTGACTGTAACAATGTTATTCTTATTATTAGCAAACACAACTGTACAAGAATCTTTTGGCGCGTAACCATCATCCTCGTCATCATATACTTTTCAATTTTTGTACCATGTACCATGTATCTATCACATAATTAATTTACCTAGGCTGTTATTGCTTTTTATTTCATTCTTTTTACCTATTGTGGTGTAGTAATTTTATTCTTGGTGCATCGTTTTCATATATAATATATAATTAATGTATACATAGTACGCTGGTCCTTATTCCTAAGAAAAAGAAAACCTTTAATTTCACGGGGCACCACGTAATTTATTAAAAAAAAAATAGTTTCTTATGGTATATACCATAACAAACTATTTTCTTTTTTTTTTCCTTTTTACATGACATATAGGGGTCGCTAAAAATCTCAAAAAAAAAAAACTTTCTTAACTTAACTCAACACTCTTAGCTTTACTGAGTCCGCTACTTGTAAACGCCATTGCAAGTTGAAACACATTACTATGACTTTTACAAAAAAAAAACGCGTGCGCTCTCGTTAATGATTTATTAGAACTGAAGTGCGGGGCGGGCTAATCTCGACGCGTCGGTACAGAAGAGGGGTCGAGGGGAGGTGGGGATAAGGGGCGATTTCACTTGCACGTAAAATTTTGATATAAACACTTCAATGAAACATTAATGAAACCATCAGTTAAGCTGTTATTCAACGCTTTATGTAAAAACTTTGACAGCTGGTAGCGACCTCTAAACCTTAACAAAAACCTTTATAATTTAGATGTACCTATATAATCAAATGACAAAGTGCCCCGGGGATAATTAAAAAGTCGAAAAATAAGAACCACCCTAATACATAATATTGTAAAACATTTTATAAGAGTAACGGTAGGGTTTCTTGCCTGTTCTTCTCCATACGAAATAAATTTTGACGTTCAAAAGTGCCTTTTACGAGTATGTGCCTATTTGAAATAAATGATTTGACTTGACTTTGACCAAAATCGGTACTAACGCTACCCATCTTGCTCTTTCAATACATTTCACAAATGATTATCAAGAGTGCCACCCTGTCAAAGTTATTCAGAAGCCAAAATATCGTTGTAGCACTCTAGTTATAAAGCAATTTCTAAAAGGGCTCGTGGCTAATGCTTTGTTTAATCTCACGGAGGTTAAACTAATTATGCCGTGATCACACAATGGATAGGTGATATTTCACGCACGCACGCCATAGAGATCTTGATTTGAAATCATCAAACGTTTAGGTTTGGATTTCTGTTATTGTTTTTCATAATACTTGTGATGGTTTGTAAACACTGGTCCTGATACCATCCTATTTGCCTATCATAGTAGGCATTTTACAGTTGGTAACCTATTCAATCATATCATTCTACGTATTACGGAACTAATCTAATAAGGAACATGAGGAATCTGATTACCTCGATGTTAGTCTGCTGTTTGATCACCACGTCTTGCTCAGACTCATCCCAGAGTCTAAGTAAGCGTCCGGTTGGTAGCAATTGGCTCATTAGGTAATTCCTAATACACATGGGACTTATGTAAACATATCAGTGGTTGTATTATAAAGTATAAATGTCATTAGACTCAGTTGCAAAAAAGGGATAGTGCTATAGGTCGTGTACAGCTCCGTCTCTCTCTCACATCGGAATTATGATAGCATTTATACTTTATAAAAGAAAGAAAGAAAAATATTTTATTTGGACACGCTCAGGAAATATCTTACATTAAATACACACATTTAAAATTAATACAGACCTTGGCTAAATATGGGTTTACTTACTATACATCGCTGCCTACCGTTCTCGGCGATATAGGCATGATATTTGGTTATGTTTTTGGTCTTGTTCGTGAACGGGTGCCGTCAGTAGGGACTTGGTCATCTCTTAGCTGCCAGGGCTCATTTTAATTTAATTTAATATTTGAATTGTTTTTGTCTTTTTATTACGGACGCTTTTAACTTTCTGCATCGTTCTCACATGCATAATTTCAACATGAATGATGTAACCAATATTTTGTAACCATATTTTGATTTAAAAGAGTGTCCGTGGAGTTTCTTGCCCGTTCTTCTCCGTATGTCCCTACTACGCTTTGGAATGGGCAACTAGCTTCATCTTTCTGACTGGCCGATCCCTTGACAATTCAAGAGTGCCTGTAATTGGTTTATATGAAATAAATGGTTTGAGTTTTTTCATAGAACTCACAGGGTTTGCAGCACTCCATGCCCAATTTCTGCTGCTGTGGGCACAAGCCTCTTTGCATAACTTTTGTTCCAGGTGGACAAGCAAATCCTCTAGCGCAAGTACCGCCTATACGCATACATGGAAGCTCGAAGAAAGGAGCTCGAAGATTCTGAATTTCTGAAAATGTTAAAGAAAATTCTCTAAGCAGACAAATCTGATAGCTGAGGATGTATGGTAAAAGATCAAATAGAACATTTCGATCATCATGGTTGTTTCAGCCGAAAGACTTCTACTGCTAGATGCATAGAAATATAAAAAAAAACAGGAGAAATGGCAAGGGGGCGTGTCTGTGTCCACGCGTAATGTTCAAACTGCTCATGTCACAGGGAAATGGTCGTTTCCGCGAACTAGTGCGCTTTCGACCGAGATCGTGACAAAATATAAGAATGCCGTGTTGTTCAGTGATTTCTTGTAAATACCGAAGCCATAGCAAAAACTTTGTCAATCATGGAATCACTTACCATTTTTAAGTACAAGTATTTTAATATATTTGTCTTTAAAATCGTGAAAAACTACAAATCATAAAATATTTCTTGCTTTTACTGTTATTTTTGTTTTCAAATATCGTAACGACTGTACTATTTTTGGAGTAAATACATTGCTCCTTAACCACTACCTAATTATGTTGCTAAGTGACTGGACAAACAATGTAAAAATCACAAAACGATACTTCATTGGTGCGGACGCATCGCGTGGTACGGCCGCTACATCTGGTGCTGAATTAGTGATGTGCTTGTGCAGATCCACTAACGTAGGCTATCGACAACAATGTCCATTGCCCAACGAATATATTGTTAATATAGTTTATTTTTCAATTGGTCAACCGTTTTAACCCGTTTGGAAGCGTTAAGGCGCTTCCCTGACCAAACGACCTTGAGCGTTCGGTCCTTCTCTGTCCCGTCGCTGAGTCTCGCTCTGTCTCGCTCCCTCCGCATGCTCATTTATCATAAAATTCACAAAAATAATGAAATTACTTGAATAAAAAAAGACAAGTGAAGTTTTAAAATAAAATAAAACGTGTATTATTTAGATTTTTAAATTATCTATCCATTACTGTAATGCTCAAATGAATAGAACGTCACCTTTAGCAAGAGATGCATGCAATCAATAATTTTAGTCACTTTTTTAGAAGGAGATTTCAGATGAATTTATAACACATAAAAACAAATAAGAACGTGCAATGTGATGATAGGATATCGAACATTAATAATGTGCTTTTAGATGTAGTTTATTACCCATAGTGAATGAGTTAATAGCCTCTGAATAACGCACTTTGACAAGGTTTTGGTCGGAGTACCGCCTTAAAACGGTTCCACAATACTCACTGTTTCAATACGCTATGACAGCCTAAACCAACGTAACCGGTATTTTTTTTATATTGTTTAAATTTTTGATTTACTTCATATTTTTATTATCTACATTTTGTTTATTTATAAGATAATATTTTCTCGTTTATTATTTATTTTATTTTCAGGACCTACAACTTTTTTAGTACATTAAAAAATGGAAGATTCGATAACTTTCCGATGTAGTCAATCAATAGCGTATATGTAAAATGAATTGCTTTTTCACAGCACAATGATAACGACAAACGTTTTTGTGTGAGTAAGTTGTTTGGTGCATGGCAAATGGACGCTGTGCTTGACTTGTACATTCTGATTTATGAATTGCGAGTGGTTGCGCGACTTCGTATCTATTGCTTATACAGAACTGCATGTGTAGTAGTGGCGCGTGGTAGGGGCAAACTGGAGACACCGAGCTCCAATACATTTTCAAATACAGCGCATATCTGCTTCTTTCTTATATCTATGGCTAGATAGTTGGACAAAGCCCTCCCCAAGCGTCGCCACTACGAGCGGTCTAGGTCTTGCATCCAGCGGATTCGCACGAATTTCAACAGGTCATTGGATCGTTTAGGCATCAAATGACATAAAGTGGCAGCTTAACTACAAATAATAACACTTTTCATTCGTTGATATAAAGCCCAGTCGCTGTACTGACAGTGCCGCTTAGGAAAAGTTACATTTTTTTTTTTTTTTACTACAATTGCCAAAAAAAATAAAACACTGCCTACGTTAATTTTTATTGTGTGCGTACTAACTAATTTTATAAAGTGATGGCACATTCAACAGAGTGCATAAATGAATGGACTACTCAGTGATCTCATAACATTGCTTAAAATTTGTTATATGTTAGTTGCCCGTATACCAAATTTATAGCATGTTTAACCAAAAATAAATAAATTACCCAGAACGTCGTTAAATTCATCTTTTCTCTTCAATTTCATCATAGATGGCGTCACAGCAAAACACAGGTAATTTAAAAGGAATATCACGCGGCAAATCTTCAAGTACATTCTGTAACACGACTACTCCTAACGAAGTTATAAAACACAATGAGAAGATATTATTATAATAGACTATTCTAATAACATTAAATATTTTGATACCTAGTCGATACATCTTGATGTCTCGATTTCAATTGGATGTGGTGAAAATAAACGTTGGTGGATGCCACTTCTTCTAAGCGTTTCGATGGCAATCTAAATGGACTCGGCTCAGAATTCGATTATGTGTTTGGCGCCATCATTAGCATCCATCAGCTCCCGTAACGTGCGGCTGACAGGACACGCAGGACATGATTATTAAGTGTCCCATCGTTTACGGAACAGTACCACATTTACGAAGCATATTTTGAAAAATATTGATACAAAAGTTCACAAACACTGATTACTGTATTATTCATACTGGCGAGGACGATTTCAGGAAAACGCATATTATTTAGAACTAGTTACTTTTACTCGCGAAATATTAATTTTATAATGTCTACCAACTTATACATATATGGATAACAGTAATATTATATTTAACCGGTATTGATACTTTCAATATTACCAGAAAGGACATACTGGATGGAGTGAACATCTCCCACTTGTTACTGAATAGACTTTTTGTATCAGATTGCAATGAAATTCAGATACATGTATCCTCTTAAGATCATATTATTAGGAAAAATGCTAAAAAAAATATTCACCTATTGGAAAACTGGGAAAATGGTGTCCTTTTAAAAGGACGTTAGTAATTTGTACTACTTCTTCAAGTTAATCAAATGAAAATACGAAGTGTCTTTATTATTATTTATTTATACACAAAATCATGAGGAAAAAAAGTAAAGATATACATATACACATATATATGTATATACAAAAATTTAAAAAATTATAATTGTGTGGTATGTTTCAAAACATTATTTTGGATGTAATGTGACTTCACACGTTTTACACGAGAAATTGGCTTTTTTGTGACAAATCACACACCTCAACCGCTTTTCATTATATTTTACAAGATGCCTGTTATCATCATACCGAGAACTTTGGTGCTAATTTTGTGAAGTGCGACCTGATTTTCTGTTATCTGTTCTACGATATGTTTCAAGAAGAGAAGATGCAATACTTCTTCGAAATTGCAAATGATCGCAATCTCCGCCATCGATGTGGTAAAGTTGCCAAGCATTTTGAACTGCCATGTCTAGTGCGTCACATATCAATGGGAAATACCATTTTTTTGCTCGTATCGATGTTCGGTATAAACCAATATTTTGGTCTGACCTGTCTACATTATACACCTTTATCAAGGCTGGCTGGTCCACTTGTACATATTTTTTCTCATGTTGTGAAAAGCGTTTTACTTTAGTCAGTGGTAAAACTTTACCAGCATTTGAAGCCACTGTTACAACACTATTATCATTCTACTTACAGACAATAATTTCTTCAGCCCTTGTTGCTTTGTACTTCAGGGAACCACGATCATTTTTCTTGAATTCCTTGTTTGCTGGAAGCGGACATTTGATCCTCTATTTTCTCTAAAAGTTCCGGTTGCCTTCAAACCCCGTTCACGTAGTTCATCTAGTAATGGAATCGATGTGAAAAATTGACAAAAAATAGGTGGAATGGTGCCTGTGCATCGATTGTACGCAGAACATCTGCGAAACGCTTGTGGAAGTTGAAGGTGTTGATTCGTCATTAGGTAATTGATTTTCAATCGGAGGATTGGAAATTCTGATGCGTTTTCTTTTGGAAACTTGAGCTAGACTTATTTCATCTTCACTGTCGCTACCGTCTGACAAGTGCATATAATTAACTCGAGCTGGAGTTCTAAGTTGAGTGCCAGGTAAATTTTGTATCTGGACTTGATTTTCGTCCCCGAAATCCTCGTCGGTGACATCAGCATTACAATTTTCTGGTGGAAAACATGTGATGCCGTCAGGAATAGGAGCCTCCTCGTCAAATTCCAACTCTTCCAATATTTCATGAAGTTGCGACTCCCATCCTCTTCCAAAAACTCTCCTGACAAAACAAAACATTTTCTTGTACTTTGTAGTAGTAGATATTACTACTGGGCTTTATAAAGAACACCAAATGTATTGACAGAAAAAAGTATAAAAAATGACAGTTGGTTCTTATATTTCCTTCAATTCACTTAGAAGAGATATGAAAGTTTTATTATTCATTATCGAAAAAAACTGAATTGTAATAATAATAAAATAACTCACCTCATATCACTCATGATAAATTTTACGTAAAACAAAAGCTTCAAAACTTATTAATAATAATGCGTTAGTTCACTCACAATACTTATATTTTATTGCCACACACTTCAACTTTCAAATGACACCATCAAGTTTTGTTTATATTACCCTCATTCATCACAACATTTTTGTTTATTCGAGGACCTTTTAAAAGGACGATAGTAACAAGTGGGTTAGTTAAATTTAGGAAAGCTGATGTTGTGTACTTTTCCTTACTTTGATACTTTATCAGATGATGAATATAAATATATTTATAAGCTGAATAATACTATTCACAAGCTGACATAATATTGTAATAGTGACAAATTATTGTATTTTGACACTAACAGGTTTGTTTGTGGTTTCAAGTTAATTCAGAGAACTTTATTTCTGTCTTGGGAATGTAGACATCTGATTGCTATGTTGATAGTATATAATATTAATGAGGCTAATATAAAAACTTGTAGTATTAGTGACGAATCTGTGTTTTCTAGTTATAGTACCAACATAGTGATTAATTATGAACCATTATGTTTTACGAAGGAGGATCCACCTATAATGCCAACATTCTTGGAGGCCACTACCAGTCAGATAGAGTATTCTCTTCCTGCTGGAACTCGTACGATTATTCTAGACTCTTCAGTTATAGTTGTGGAGGTCACTCAGGATAATTATTTAAACTAGTCAGTAAGACAACAGAAGTTACCTTTTCAAATAACCAATTATTATTTGAGAATAATTAAAAGGTATCTTCTGGCAATATAGCTCGTACTAATAAAATACCAAAGTGAGTGCAACATACATTCAAATTATTTAATCAAAATATTAAGTTTCATGTCTTTTGTTTAACAGAACTTTCTACATTTATATCTGTATTTTTTATGGTGTACATAATAAAGAGTATCCTATTCTATTCTATTATTTGGATAAAAGATCATCAAGTCATGTCTATTTATTATGAAAATGATTGTGCAGTTAGCCAGTTTAGCCGAAAACGTATGATACATGGCGGGTCAATAATATAAGTTAAAATTTAATTAATTGAAAAAACGAAAGAAGTCATCGGGCTGTCTGTTGAACACACCATTAAATAGCCTTGTGTTGAGCTTGATAAGCATGTTATAGTATGCGTATACAGACTTCCAATATACTGATACAAACTGATCAAAAAGACTAAATGGTTATCTCGTCGAATTAAATTATGTAGTCAAAAATAGAAACAACCCAGCAGCAGATCGAAGCAGGTGGTGCTCTGTAGTTTCTACCTACCCCCATAGGGAGAAGAAGTGAGTTTATGTATGTGTCTATATGTGTCTAAAATAGAGACAGCTACTCTTGGCATATAGATTTAATCAAAATTTAAAAAAAAAACTTGTTTTTAAAAAATATTCCACACTTTATAGGAAAAGAATTAAATTAACTGAAAAAGCCCAAAACATCCATTATATAAATGCTTCACAAAACAAACAAAAAAAAAGCAAGTAATAAACAAATCAAAATGTTGTTTGCCCCAAGAACCAATATTATTTACTTATAGCACTTTGCCCGCGACTTCGTCCGCGTGGATTTCGTACTTTCCTCTAAAAAAATTAACACCCCCTCCACCCTGCTTGAAAGGTAGTTTCTGAAAATCTATGCTTTAGATCTTTATCATTTATTTAGTTGAAATAAGTATTCGGGCCAATTTTTCACTTCAAAGATCAAAGGAATAAGAATTTTCAAATAAACTGTGTCCTCCGTTTTCACCACGATAGGGCTTGTTTTTAAGCGTTGGGTTCGTTTCCATTGTAATGTACTTAAAGATTATTATTTATCTCAATTTTAAAGTTAATTAAGCAGTAAAATACAGCATACAACGCAGTCAGCATATAACCTTCCTCAAGAATTTGGCTATCAAATGCAAAAATAACGCGCGTTCAAACAAAAAAGAAACTCTTTAGCTTTATTATATTAGTAAGTAATAGTTAAGTTAATAGATCAATAGAATAATATTTTTCAAATAAACAGTGTCTTCAAATAATAAGTCCTCCCTTTTCACCACGACAGGTCTTGTTTTAAAAAAAAGTGTTTGGTACGTTTCCATTGTATGATTTAACATTATTTATATCCATTTTCGAGTTAATTGAAGCAAGCAGTAAAATTCAAACTTTATTACCCTTTTCCACCTCGTTAGGAGTTGATTTTTAAAAACCATAATAAAGATACTTTTTATTTTTTGTTTTAAGTATAGTGCCGAGTTTCGAGTTAATCCGAAAGCACGTTGAAAAATTTCCTTACTATTAACTTTATCATCCCTCAAATCTTCGGTGAGGGGTTTTTTTTTTAACTAAAAGTGACAATCTTTATTATTTACTGAGGCATATATTGCCAAGTTTCAAATTTATTAACCAAAGGAATAAGATTTTTCATATTAACTGTATCCCGCTTTTCACCCTCGCAGAGGTGGAATTTTGAAAAATCGATTGGGTTCTTTCCATTATTTGACTTAAAGATTATTTAAACTAAGTTTCTAGTTAATCAAGCCAAGTAGTAAAATTCTTCCCTGTAAAATTGACTATTCTCTTCACCCCGTTAGGGGTAGACTTTCGAAAAACCCTGATAGACTGTATTCTTTGTTTTTGTCTTATGTATAAATACTGAGTTTTGAGTTAATCAGACCGCACGTTAAAATTCTTCCATACAAACTTTGAGACCCCCAATCTCCCTTTAGTAGTTTAGAAAGACAAAAATGACAAACTTTATAATTTACTTAGATAAATATTCGTGCCAAGTTTCAAGTTTATAAACTCAAGAAATAAAATTTTTCATACAATTAAAATCACCCCTTTTCACTTACTTATAGGTCGAATTTCCAAAAACCCTCTCTTAGTGCTCTCCTAAATTATAAAAGGAACACATATGCAAAGTTTCACATTCCTAGTCCCAGTAGTTTTGGCTGTGTGTTGATATGTCAGTAAGTCAATCAGTTTCTTCTTTTATTTAGATAGATAGATTTACCTAGATAAGTTTAAGTATGCCACGTTTTCTAAACTAATGTATAAGATCTTTCATATATTAACTGTAGCCCTTTCTTTCACCAACAGAGAAGGAAAATTTTCAAAATTCGTTTGGGATGTTTCCATGATTAGAGTCAAAGATTATTTATACAATCTTTTGAGTTAATCAAGGTTCCCAGTAAAATCCTTCCCTGTAAAATTGACCACCCGTTTTCACCCCGTTAGGAGTAGATTTTCGAAAAATCCTGATACAGGTTATTCTTTATTTTTGGCCTTAAGTATAAATACTGAGTTTTGAGTTAATCGGACTGCGCGTTAAAAATCTTCCATACAAACTTTGACACCCCCGAATGCCCCTTTCGGGATAATTAAAAAAAACGAAATATGACAAAGATCATAATTTACTTAGATAAGTATTCGTGCCAAGTTTCAAGGTTATTAACTCAAGGAATAAGATTTTTCAATACAAACTTTGACGCCCCCAATCCCCCTTTTGGGGGTAATTTAGAAAAACGAAAAATGAAAAAGTTTTTAATTTATTTCGGTAAGTATTTGTGCTTAGTTTCAAGTTTATTATCTCAAGGAAAAGATTTTTCCATACAAAGTTTGACACCCCCATCCCCATTTTGAGGATAATTTATAAAATCGGAAATGGACAAAGTTCATAATTTATGTGGGTAAGTATTTCTGCCAAGTTTCAAGTTTATTAACTCAAGGAATAAGATTTTTCATACAAACAAAATCCCCCCTTTTCACCCCCTTAAAGATCGAATTTCTAAAAACCCCTTCTTAGTGCTTCCCTACATTACATAAGGAAGGCGTGTGCAAAATTTCACGTTCGTTCACCCAGTAGTTTCGGCTGTGCGTTGATACGTCAGTCAGTCAGTCAGTTTCTGCTTTTATATAATACTCCTTTTATATATATAGACAAGCTGACCCGACAGACGTTGTCCTGTCTTAACTATGAATGTCATATGTCGCTTAGTTTTAGTTTTGACTATTGACTAAAACTAAAACTATCGACTCATTTATCAACCGATCCATCTGTGTTGAACGATATTTGCAGCGCGCATTCTGTCAATCGCTGACAGTTATTTCAAACAACTGACAGTTATGTAAAATTAATATTGGCGTTTTAAGTTTTCTTAAATTTTGTAACGTCCGATCAACTTCCTTATTTTTTTATTTCACAAGATCCTTCTCCTGACAATAACGAACACAACAAACAAAAAATTTGTGAAAACGGTTCAGCCGTTCATACGTGATGGCGTGACCAAGGGAAATAGGGATTCATTTTTATATACAGGGTTAGTTTTCAAAGACCAGCCAAATTTAAGGGTGTGGTACAGACCAGCGTACTGAACAATTTTCTCCTTGGGATCAAAATCGTAATCACGAAAAAAAAAACAGCGGTCCCATACATTTAGGTCAAGTAGGTATTGAAGTTTTTTATGGGACAGTTTATAAATTTTTCGCGATGATGATATTGGTCCCATGGAGAGAGTTGTTCAGTTTGATGGTCTGTACCACATCCTTAAATTTGGCTGGTCTTTGAAAACTAACCCTGTATATAAATATAGATACAAACAAACAACAACAACAATAATTTAATTTTAATGCAGCCTATGGATATAGCAAACTAATTTAATATTTATTTTATTGAGGATGTTGAAAATAATTATTTTCAACATAATTATATCCCTAAGGTGCGTATAACCCGTGCGCAAAAATGCTGTAGACCGGTGTGATCTATAAAACAATTGTACGTCAACAAAAAAAAATGTCGTCGATAATGAAATAATTCAAAAAATTAACAGCCTTCAGATTAAGAATACTTTCGGATACGATTGCATACCAACCAAAGTGATAAAATGAGGCACAAAAAAAGACATCATTTTTTGAGATTGAATGGCTATTTATTGTTTTCGCTTCATTTGAGGCTGTTCGTTTATTTTACGCTAGATAAACACAAAATACAGGGTTTATTAGGATTTATTAATAGAGGCACAAAAAAATGCTCTTATCCGAAACCAACTTCATTTAACCTTCTCCTCACTGTTCGTTCACTAACACATACGTTACGCACTTATAAAGGATTTCGGGTCTGAATAGCCGTATGCCGACGATTTCTTAAAGTTTGGATGGTGGTCTACGGCACTGGTTGCACGATTTCAGCCTCGCCCTCGCATGCGCACGTAATATCCTGTCTGTCTGCACCGTTGCACATTATGGCGGATCACAGATACTGTTGCACCCAACGTTTGACTGACTGAACAGTAGGTGTGACCTTCCTCAATCATTGTTACAGCCCTTGAGTTCAGTTGCAAGCGAATCACTCATTCTGTATGCAACACATTGATAACTCTCCAAAAAAAAAAAAATATGAGAATGTAGGTTTATGCAGACAATTGACTGCATAAACCAACTTTTTTATCAAAAACACTCAGAAGCGTAAAGTATAAATAAACACTTAAGAGGGTACAATTTCTGTTAGAAGGTTAAAAAAGTTAAAAAAAAACGTCTATAATGTTATATTATGGAAAAAGGGTAATCATTCAAATAACGGAACCACTTGTAGAAATACCTACGACCTTTTTTAAGAAGCCAACTTTTTGTGTTCCTCTAATATTTTGCCTGTGTGATGTCAAGGAAGTTACAGGGCTACCACTATCACATGCAATCCATCTCTGTATTACTGATGGTATATTCCCAAATACTTGTAAAAAGGTAATCATTATGCCCCTTTATAAAATAAATGATGAAACTGATGTTAAGAATTATAGGCCAATTGCAAAAATTCCGGTGTTATCAAAAATAATTCAGTAAATAATTTATAATTCCGTATATGCATATTTCGAAATATTTAAATTATTTTGCAAAGAATAAAAGGGGTTGAAAACAAATGTCAATATCAATATGGCACTATTTAACCTACTGACTAGTGTCATAACGTCTGTCGATAAAATAAATCATGGTTGTGTGATATATACAGACATTACGAAGACGTTCGATTTTGTGGATTTTACTGCAAAAATTATATGGTTATGGCATTAGAGAGAACATCCCTAAACTTTTAGAATCATACCTTAGTGATAGTTTACAATGTACGGAAATCTCTAGAATATGTCCTGTAACCAAGTTAGAAACCACATATACCTCTGAAGCAACGTACATTAAATATGGCGTGCCTCAAGGTAGCATTCTGGTAACGCCGCTTTTCTTATTAATATAGAAATGACCTCCCGAAAGTCACAGGACCAAAGTTGTAATATTTTCAGACAGCTATTAATGTAATAATCCAAACAATTATCAAAATGACATTAACAATTCTCTATATAAAATAATAAATTGGCTTAGTGATAATAATCTTGTCATTAATCTAAATAAAACCAAAGTTATGCACTTTAACCAACAGCTTAAGAAACCACTAGTTTATGTTGCTTATGATAATTGTGATATAGAAGAAGCTAGTAATGCAGAGTTCCTAGGCAAAACTTTAGATGATAAACTAACTTGCAAACCGCATTTGGAAGAAATTTGCAAGCGGTTAAGTAAATCAGCATATTTGCTATCTCAACTTTAAAAAAAAAAGTAAATTTTGATAGAAAGAAAGAAACAAAGAAAGAAAATAAATTTATTTAGCACAAACTACAAAGCACACAACACAACATATACCTACAAGTAAAAAGAAAAATAATACAAATTAAAAGTGTAAAGTGCGTAGTGTGAAATTAGCAGGAAAGTATGCCTCGCGGATACACTAAATAGGTCCCGTTTAGCAAAAATGTCAGACAACTAGTGCCTGACGCTGGTTTTCAACTGAACCTGAAGTGTGAGGTGACGAATGTAAATCAGTTTTGTACTGCAATGTGTATGTATGTATACTTATATTCATAAAATAAATGATTGTAAAGGAATAATAATAACGAATATTTAAATAATTAGTACTAATATTAAATAAAACTGCATAACAAAACATAAACGAACTTATAAATAAATGAGACAGACGCATGATATATTATCTAGAGATCTATTTATTTTTACAACAAAACCTGTTTTGAGCGATGTCAGACTTCTACGCTCCAACACATTGTTTAATTAATAAATCCCTGCACTTCATCGCACAATGCGCTGCAAACAGCCGAATGCGTCGGGCTGCATACGGTTAGTTTTACTACCTAATTTGTTTCAAAATTGTCAATTAAATATGTTGACTGATACACTGTTAACAGCCTATCATGGTCTAGTCACCTCAGTTCTGCGGTATGGTAATGTATGGTAATTTGAATAATTTTAAAGCTTATTGCTAATCCATTGCTTCTTATGTTCGAACAATTTGTCTGCTTAACAACGTAAATAACGCAATGAATGTTGTTGAACTGTCAAAAAGAAACCCAATCCTACTGTTAGTGTGTTACGTAATTACCTGCCGGATTTCAAGATCGGAAGATAAAGCGACGGTTTTCCGATGTTTTTTGAACAAACGTCGCTTAGCAACCCATTTTTAGGACAGAGGCCCTTTTGAACGTTTTTTCTTTCAACATTATTTTCACAACATTAGCATTTTTTCTTTTTGTAATTTTGATGACATTGATATATTAGCATTTTTTTTTAATTTTTTTAAGAATAAAAAAAAATTCTTAACTAAACTTACATTCAAGTGGATTGAATTCCTAGACCTCCACTAGGAATCCCTGTATTGTGAGATCCAGGCTCCTTCGTTCCGTTAACAATTTTATCCAATTTAGGGTACATTTTTAAAACTTAAAATAGGCATAAAAAGATTGTATAGCAACATGTTGGTGTAAATTGTGTCAGCTCTGTTAGTTTTTGTAAGTGTCTGCATGCTATAGGTACGTACGTATGTAAGTGAGTGCATATGTATTTGTGATTTGTCAATGTGTGCGAGTTTTTACATAACCTAAGAAACTTTCTGTCATAGCGTAGTCCAGTGTAAGAAGCCAATTTATTACCATCACTCTGCATTTTTTTTGTGTTAGTTGTAGTATTTTGTGTAGACCATTCAGTTTCGTGTCTAAGTGTGGCCCCATAAAACCGTAAGACCTTCTGCCGGTTATTTTACGGCATCGGATTTTATCCCAATACACCCTTCGACTTAAAATGACACTAGTGCTCAAGACAGTTTTACAAAATCGTAGGGTGACAGATAGTATGTAAAGTTGTCTAACCCTAAGAACTTGCACTTCAGTATAGAGTTTATTCGTGGGGTACTGGTACGGTCGTCTATAGGCAACTTTTAGTAGAGCATGCTGAACTCATTCTACTTTAATTAGCGAGGTCTTGCCCGCACCGCCCCAAGCTATTATGTAGTAATTAAGAATGGATTGAAAAAGGGAAAAGTAAATCATCTTTAGGATAGAATCATCGACAATCTTGCCTAGTTATTTAAAAATACGCAGCATTGTCCTTATCCTACCCTTCAAAGCGCTCAGGTATATGGGCCACGTCAAACTGTTATCTACAAACAATGACTTTTAGGTATTTAATAGAGTCAGTTTGTTCGATGTAAGGACAGGAACACTGGTCGGAACTATTACAAGAGTGCAGCCGCAAACAAGATACTCTGTTAGGGGAAGAACGATCGAAAATAGCAAAGTTGATTGCCTTGGTTTTTTGTAAATTCAGCGTCAATAGATTACGTTGGAGTCAGTTCGCAACAGCCCTTACCCCGTCTTCAACCGCACATAGCACTTCATCACATTTTTTCCATGAAAAACTATCACGGTATCATCAGCATCAGTAAAAATTTTTGCCTGTGGGAGGTTCATGCTGCATAATCCATTTATGTTCAGATTTAATAAAGTGGGACCCAGCACGCTTCCCTGGGGAACACCAGATGAACGGTGGATAGGTCACTACAATATTCCCCTAGCACAACCATTTGCGTTCTACATACACATAACATAACATCACGCCTGTATTCCCGAAGGGTTAGGCAGAGGTGTACCTATAGCACATCCACATTTCGCCAGTTATGTTTAAGTCCCATGTTATAGGGTCGAGCCTATTGCCATCAACCGGGCACAAATCCAGACTCCGGGCTGCTACCGAGAAATTCCAGATGGAAAAACCCGATAACACTTTGCCCGACCCGGGAATCGAATCCTGGACCTCATGCTCAGCAGCAGCGCTTGCCACAACTAGACCAACGAGGCAGTCAACCTTTGCGTTATTTCACAGAGATATGAGGTAAACCAGTCCAAAGCAACGCGTGCAACGCCACGAATTCCAAGAATTGACACTTTCATGATCATAATTTTTCTAGAGACCGTATCGAGGGTTTTTGCAAGGTCCAGGAAAATGCCAGTACATGCTTGTCATTGACCCAAGTTCAGAGTTATAAAGTCGGCTAAGTTAGTTTTTGCATTATGTTATTGTTCTACAGTCTGTTAGCTATTATTCATTACCATTCGTTTGGTTATTTTTAACTGTTTGGCGCTTTAGCAAAACTGTTCGCATAAAATTTTAGTATAGTCGGCGCTTTAACTTCTTTTTCTAAGTATTTTTTTTAATTTCATTCAGCGAGAGAAAATAAAACTGTGTTAATTATGTAATATATTTGTATTGGAAAAAGGAAGGCATTTTTCTTAAGGTATAAATCGTTTTAGCGATATGCTATGTTCCAAATGATGACTGCCTCATGCATCGTGCCGCATGATCGTTGCCTGATGCAGTAAATGTACAAGATTATTTGGCAGATAGACATTGAGGACATTCAAGACTGACAGATTTAAGGTTGATGGTTAATCTTTAAAACGCTTATTTAAAAAGTGCCAAATAAGATTACTTTATTCTTACTTGTTTATGTCTCTTTAAGATTTATAAATGATTAACGGTAGGTCACGTAACTAATCTTTTTTTTTTTGGGTATGCAATCATCAAATAACTGCTCCCACTCTGGGCGGAGCGGGAGGGCGCGTTACACTTTTACTGACTAAAACCCACCCGTGTACCTTTAGTAGCCTGTGTGCCAGGGCCACGGTAACCGTTTCGGACAAACCCGCGACCCTGGCAGGTATCGGCCCTGGCGGACCCCGTCAGTGTGTGCTGACATCTATTTGAGGCGCGCGTGGAACACAACGCAACATCGACCCGGGCCTGGTCCTTACCGGATGGCGAGCTACCCATTGCTCGCCATCCGCAAGCTAACGCCTACGGTGGCCGGGAATCAGCTATCGACTCCCGACGCCCAGGGCGTCTCCTGCGGCGACTAAGGGCGTGAGGACGTAATGATTGCCTCACCCTCACGCGCTCCGCCTCCTCCTACACGAGCATTACGGCTTCGCAGAAGGAGATGACGTTTTCCCATGCACTCTCACTGCGTACCATATCCTGGACCAGGGCTGGACGCGAGAAATCGCCGCCGCCGATCGTCTCCGCGAGGACACGGTGATGCTCCGCCCAAGTCAGGCAGACCTCCACCGTATGCTCCATCGTGTCCTCCAGGTGATCCACACAATGGTAACACCTGGGCGTTTCGTCCCGCCTTATCCGGGACAGGAACTTCCCGAAGAAACCATGTCCAGTGAGGACCTGCGTCAGGTGGAACGTGAGGGCGCCGTGGCGTCTCTCAATCCACTCCTCAAAGAGGTGACTTACCGCCGCAATTGTGGCGTGATCAGCACTGGGTTGCGACAGTCGCATTCTCCATACCACCAAGAGATCATTGATCTTTAATAATTGAATAAAAATATATAGTGGTGGCTTAATGGGAAATCTTTTTTTAACCGCGCGTGCCACTCTTCGATTGGATTGTTGGTTCTAAAATTTTCTTTGTAGCAAGCGAAGACTTTCTCGGTATATATTCCCATCCACTGTTTTGAGAAATACTTGCTAAATGCATTGTATTCATCAGTATGATTTGCAACTTCTTGAATACTAAATATGGCTTCGGGAATTATAATCGGAGGTAGTAATGGCAGTTGCATATAAAGGCGTGTTATAAATATTCCGTGTTCAGTATTATCTAAACAAAGCATTTTACTCTTTTTAAGCACAGCTTTCCAGTAATGAAAGTAACAGCCAGTTACTTTTACACCAGGATAAACTAATTTTACCGCTTGGATGGTTGCCAATTCAAAATCACATTTAAAATGTTCTATTATCACGGAAAAATGGTCCCTCAAAATAGTGAAAAGTCTTTCGTAGATCGCCTGTTCTTTGTTGGCCAGTAGAATATAAAGCACAGGAACAACATTTATGGTGTCATCGTCGTGAGAAATATTTATGTGTAAGCTCTACAGTTGTGAAAAAGGAGTGGGACTGTTTCGAAGGTGCCGTCGCCGTAGAAAATCTTGCATTTTTTTAAATATTCTTTCGCCAATGGCGTCCCAAAAATCTCAATTTTGTCCTCGATACCATCATCAAATAAAAAGAAATCACCGGCAAGACTATGTAGTAATTTTAGAGATTTCAGGTGTTTGCAGTCCATTGTATTCATTTTTAGGTAATCATTTCTGGCCTTATATAACACATCTTTTTTCTGTACAAATGTAGGTTTGACTTCATCGTCACAGTTGATAGTGTCCATGAAATCTTGAAACAATTTCGGGATTGGTTCGAGTTTTTCGCACACTAAGGTTTTACACTCATCTATCAAACTATCAACCACATTTTTAGTATAATCTGGCATACACACATGACTGAACTCTTTAGCAATTCGGTTTTCTTTATCTAATGTGATCGAAGTGCTACACTCTGCCTTATTAACGTATTGCCAGTTTGTAGTACCACATTTTTTTTCAGTTACAAAATTGTATCTATGCCCGGAATGCAAAACTACGGGTTTTTTTCTTTCACTCTTTATAAATTTTAAGTTCGCCTTACAAGTGCTGGGACCGGCGAGATCTATTTCTTTAATAGTTTTAGCCGTGCAATCGGTGCAATAATACAGAAATTCACAACACAATAAAATTATAACAGAAAAACAGAAGACAACGCATTAGTTTGAAGTACAGGCAGTAATGACAATGACGTAACGCGGCCAGCTATTCAAGGAGTTTTCATAAATATATTGAAATAGTCTAATGATTTCCTTTGAGGTAGGTAGTAGGTATAGTATATCTTTGGCGCCGTAGACAATTCACCTGGGTGAACAAATTATATTATTTAGTAGACCTAATGCACCCAGGTGAATTCAGTTAGGTGAATTAAGTCTACGTCACGATATCCTTTAAATTGATCACGAAGTATATTTTGTGCACAACTGTCCATTTTCTGCCGTATAGCTAATCCGTCGAATCCAAGAATCTGCCTAATCTAGGAAACTGTCGAGTAGGGAATCTGCCGAATTTCGAATCTGTCCAATCCGGAATCTGTCCTATACCGAATAAAGGGTATGATCGAATAAAGTAATGGTTAATAATAATTTACCTTTAGTAACTTTTGCTTGCATTTACTCAGTTATGCCCGTGCAATTAAGCTATTTTGTCTGCATAGCCTGTGTAGTGTATCGCCTCTTTAGTACTGTTTTTGTTAACAATTTTGCTTTACATTCACACGGTCTGAGTTACTTAAGCATTTTTTGTTTCCATGAAAAGTAGTTTTCATCATTTATAAACATTTTTCGAAGAATTCGATTCATACCTACATTTGAAGTAGATTAACAATTTTTCCTGACTAACATTTTCCTATTAACCTACTAATATTATAAACGTGAAAGTTTGTGAGGACGGATGGATGGATGCATGTGTTTTACTCTTTCACGCAAAAACTACGGAACGGATTTGTATGTATTTTGGAACACAGATAGTTTATAACCTGGATTAATATGTAGGATACTTTTTATCCCGATAGTACGTTCCCGTGGGATAATTTCCGACGTCCGTGTGGGCAAAACTGCGGGTAATAGCTAGTTCAAAATACTTTTGTTAAAGCGACTACAATTTCGCGAAATAGACATAAATATCACAAATACTTTTTACATGTAGGTACAACAGATTTTTTTATAATGTTATATTTTTAGATTAATAAAATCGGAATAAAAATAAAAACTTTAAACCTCATTTCCCAAAAGTACCATTTTGGTGCTTCAGCATTTTATCCTTTCCACGGACGATTTGTATGCCAATATTCGCAAAACATATCGCACTAGTGCTATAATGAACCGTGTTTTGAAGACAAAGGTGTTTCGTGTTTTCATATCAGGGGCAGTCACCATTCTATCAGGTTGGTCGGCAACTCATTTTCCAACTAAATCGGAAACCTGCCCTTATAATTTAGTTGAGCAGAAACTGTTATTCTTGATGGTTACCAAGTCTTTTAAAATGTTATGTTTACAGTTAAATAATATCGATGACATTGCGATAGGCCCAGACGGAGATGGCAGGATGAGCTGGACTCCTTTAATAAAGATTGGTCCTTGGCAGAGACCTCTCTCTGTTACCTATTCTCATGCCACCTGGCAAGAGAGTAGGGAGGTCTTTGCTCAGCAGTGGGAAATTAATGGCTAATAATAATAATAGATAAATATCTGCATTTTGAATGCTTATTTTAGTGTAGTGTAAAATGTTTAGGTCACAACTGAATCATAATTGGGGAATTTAAAGCTGTGTGAACGATTTTTAGAGTAATTGTTCTAAAACTGTACTTATTTTTTATTTATTTATTTACACACACTTTTACAAAATTACAGATTATCCAGTGCGATAATATAGGATATACCTACCTCATAAATTTTATTGACAAAACTTACAAACGTAACAACAAAAAAGAACTTAAGTTAAAGTAAAAGAAACTTAACAATATCAATTTATGGAAATCCATACAACAAAATATGTTGAATGAGAAAAAATTGTGAGCATTCAAATACTTTGGGTACACACTCCATTCGTCTTACACAACAGTTAATTGTTCTTTTATCTGAAACAAAAATTTTACTTACAAACACAAGGAACAATCAATCAGTGTTACAATTAGCCCATTACCGCATCAATTTTTTAATCGGTTTTGGTAAAACCCTCATCGAAATCATTCAGGGTAAACTATGCAATTTACCGGTATGAAACGGGATTTAAAAATATAGTTTTTTTCACATAATTAGGTTCGAAAAGCGAATGTTAATCTTATAAAGGCTCGGATTTACGCAGCGATGAGACGGCGCAAACAATGTGTGCAAGCAACATGTGGCATCCACAATTTTTTGTTTCGGCGTGGCTTCTCCAGGTCAACCTAGGAGGTTGTCGGCTGCTTAACCGGACATGCCTGTGGTTGCCCTAATAAATTAAGACCCCCAGCCAGGGCTTAATAAAACATACAAACTAGGCGACAACACGCTAAGGGCACCCCTTGCGGGGTATGAGCCTCGACTTAGGGCGTCGCTGGGAGTGGACAGCAAGGGACAGGCTGGATCGGAATAATTATTACTATTAGGGGGTGAATTTAAAGCTACAGGCTCAGCGGCGCGGGCTGGCTCGAGCAAGGGTCGGGGTGAACGTGGATTGGGGCGTTGCGGCGGGCCTCGGCGGCGAGGACGGAAGGACGGCGGTCTGTGTTCATGGCGTTCACAAAACATGTGGTGTCCACATTTATAGAAAATCGTTTTCATAGTACACCGTTTTGCCGTCTTTACGTTACATACTAATTTAGCAAATTGAAATTTGCGCATGTAAAGCCTAGCATTAAAATGAAGTTTGTTTTGCCTCAGTGTAAGGTGTAATAATTCCGATGATAAAAAAATATCTATACTACTATAAATATACGGGTAACATTTGTGAGTTTATAATGTAGAGGCTAATCTTGGGAACTAATAATCCGATTTCTAAAATTCTTTCACTAATGTAAAGCTACAGTTAATTGCCGAGTGTCGTAAGACATATTTTATGTTTTAAGTAAGTAAAACAAAAGCTAATGCAAAATATAGGCAATAACGAGTATAGAAGAACTCACTAGAAATGCAGCACTCCACGCCAAATATTTGTTGAGCCGGGCACAAGCCCTCATGAGCGACTCTTGTGTTGGATGGGCAAGCGTCGGCACAGAACCCACCAACTCGCATACACGGCTCTTCAAAGTACGGACTCTTCAAACCTAGACAAATTATAAAGAGTTTGGTTAAGCGACGGTTTCCAAGAAAAATTGGCCGCCACATACTGTCTGCAATTTACAGGCGAATGACGTCACTGAAATGTAATGTACAGTACAACTATTTTCTTAATGTCCCTCGGCAAACTTCGTGTTTCGTAAATCGTCGGATTTTTATCAGTTGCCCTATGCACTTGGTGCAGACCGGACGCTCTCAATCGGCTTGGAATATACTTCCAAGTCGATTGATAGAGTCCGGTCTTGACAAGTCAGTTGGAGTATTTTCCTAGATCATTTTCAAAGTCAAACCGTTAAGTGGCGACCACCGCTCTTCTAAGACACCGGTCCACTTTACCCACACGAGATAAATGATAAATTATTTTATTTCTGTAAGTAAGTTTGTAACACTTTTACACGTCAATCATATAAAATAAAAAAATAAAAAAATTATTTTTAGTTTATAAACTAGATGAGGAATAGAACGTTTCCTATCTGACTACTCTGAGAAGAAAGGCCGAAACAAACTCAGAGGTCACAGTCTCTTTTAAAGTCCAGACATAATCTTGGACAGATCATGTGAAGACAATATGGATTGTTATTTGAAATGGTCTGTTGAGGAAAGAACCACACAGATTGAGTGGACCTGTCCAGTCAATGCACGCATTTGTCAGTAATCGTGCATTTCTACTCAGGAAGTCAGGACTGAAGGTGGTTTCGTTTTACAAACCAAACGACTAAAACCGCAAATACACAGATGTGAAAATAACACACCAATTAGCTTGCATGCCAAATTGCCATATTAACTTCAGATTGGTGAATCATTATGGCATGGCCTGAGTATGTAATTATTGTGATGAAAGAACGCTTGATAAACGAGTACCGTACCTTCTCATCAGACTGACTGCAGATATTATTAGAACTGCGACTTAGTCTTTCGTAAATTACTAAAGCAATTCTACCTTAAAAAAATATAAATTGCGTTACTATTAGGTAATTTATTATGCTTATACAATTAAGCAAGTTACATAAATTAAAAAATAAGTAACTATCCAATATCAAAATTTATTTTAAAAATAAAATATGATCCGTTCCCACAGACAAGCCGTTAAAACGGTTTTGTGGGCATAGTTTTAGGCACAAGACTATTATAAATTCTGTATATAAAAATTATAATAATACAGCTACTTGTATAATTTTGTGCAACTTAAGGCACTCCCCCGACCAAACGACCTTGAGCGTTCGGTCCTTCTCTGTCCCGTCGCTGAGTCTCGCTTTGTTTCGCTCCCTGCGCACGCTCATTTATCATAGAGATTACAAAAAAAATAAAAAAAAGACAAGCGATGTTTTGAAATAAAATAAAACGTGAATTATTTAGATTTTTATATTATCTATCCATTAGTGTAATCCTCAAATTGATAGAACGTCACCTTTAGCAAAAGATGCTTGCAATCAATAATTTTAGTCACTTTTTTACAAGGAGATAAATATCAAAAAATTTAAAGAGGCTCTCCAAAGTCTTAGTTTTAATAGTATTTATAGCTGCAAAGATCCAAACAATGCATTTAAAGAATTTCATAACCTATTCAAATTATTTTACGATCTGTGTTTCCCTGTAAAGAAAATAAAAAATGTTACTACTAAACCACAGAAATGGATCACAAAAGGCATTAAACTGTGCTCTAAACGTAAACGTGAGATGCTATGGCACTTCAGGCGGCATCCGAATGTAGTCAATAAACAAAGATATAATTCCTATTCCAAACGTTTAAAAACAATTATCAAATTGACCCAAAAATCGCAAAATAGCCATTTTATCAATAACGCTGTAAATAAAACTAAAGCAACCTGGAGGGTTATAAACTCATCAAAAAATAACATTCCAAGGAACTGTCCTTATAAACTCCTCATTGACAATAAATACGTAACAAATCCACCTGACATTGTAGAACTATTTAATAATCATTTTATTGACCAAATACAGCCAACAAACAATTCTGACCATAAAATAACAGTAACAAATACAAACATTAATTCATTATTCTTATCACCCACAGCACCAATTGACATTTATAACATAATTACGACTCTGAAAAACACGAATAGCTCTGGCTTTGACGACATTGAGACTAAGATAATAAAAAGCGTAGCTGTTGAAATTTCACCGGTTTTTAGCTATATTACTAACCTTTGTATAGAACATGGTGTTTTTCCCGAAGACTTAAAATTGACCGTAATAAAACCACTACATAAAAAGGATGATCCTCAAAATATACAAAACTACAGACCCATTGCTCTTCTTTCTATATTTTCCAAAATAATTGAAAAGGTTATTTATAACAGTATATACATGTTTCTTGAAAAAAATGGCATTTTAACTAAAGAGCAATATGGTTTTAGAAAGTGTAAAAACATAAACATGGCTATTTATGAATTGATTAATGAAATAGTTACTAATATGGACCAAAAAATACCTGTAACAGCCTTATTTATGGATATGACTAAGGCTTTCGATTTCGTTGACCATGGAATCCTTTTAAATAAGCTATATAAATATGGCATTAGGGGCAAAGCTTTAAACTTACTAAAGTCATATCTTACTGGCAGAAAACAGCTAACTAGTATTTCAGCAGTCGATGTTCAAACTAAAACTGAAATTAATTACCAATCGAGAGAGAGACAAATTTACTATGGTGTGCCTCAGGGAAGTGTGCTTGGCCCTTTATTATTTTTATGCTATATAAATGACCTTCCAAAAACCATACCACATCCTATGACCCTATTTGCTGATGACTGCACTATAGTATTTTCTGGTAAAAATAGTGACTCATATGAAAATGACATAAACAGTAGCTTAAGTCTAATAATTCAATGGCTAAATAATAATAACTTACAGATTAATTTTAATAAAACTCAAATAATGACATTTAAACAAAGAACTAATCCTAAAATTCTTGACATTAATTATGACCAAAATAAGATTATTAAAACGGAACGAACCAAATTTCTAGGTATTTGGCTAGACGAAAACATGACATGGAAAACACACATAGAGATAATGATAAAGAAAATTCATCAATTTTGCTATGCTTTACACAATTTGAATAAGGTTGCAAATCGTAATACTGTCCTTACTGCATATCATGCATATGTCTCCACAACTCTTCGTTACGGCATAATATTTTGGGGCAACTCTACCGACAGAGATATGGCATTTAAAGCCCAAAAACAATGTCTTCGAGCCATATGTTTGTTAAAAACCACCGAAAGTTGCAAACCATTTTTCGTTAGTTTAAAAATACTTACGCTTCCATCCCTCTATATTTATGAAATTTCTATATTTGTTAAGGAGAATCTGTCTAAATTTGATAAACTTAATACTAGACGTCACCAAAGCACACTAAAATCAAAAAAACACAATACTGCACTTTTCTCAAAGAGTTGTCTTGGCATGGGTCCAAAGATTTACAATAAACTACCAAAAACTTTAAAGAGCATGACCAACATAAACCATTTTAAATCGCAACTTAAGAAATTCTTGATTGAAAAGGCTTACTACTCTATCAATGAGTTTTTCGATGATAGAAGCATAAAATAAAAAATGTCCGATCCACATGTTATTCTATCTTGTTTACGATGTTACTTGTTTGAAACCGTTTTATTTAGTTTGTAGTTTTTTTTTTTTTTTTTTTTATCCTTTACACCTAATTTGTACGCCTTGCAAGGCAAAACATAGTGATACAACACAAATTTTATACCATGTACCATATTACCTATGTTCGACAAATAAATTACTTTGACTTTGACTTTGAGATTTTAAATGTATTTTTAACATATAAAAACAAATAAGAACGTGCAATGTGATGATAGGATATCGAACATTAATAATGTCGTAGTCTATTACCCGCAGTGAATGAGTTAATAGCCTCTGAATAACGCACTATGGCAAGGTTTTGGTCGGGGTACCGCCTTAAGTTCGTCATTCATTATAACAGCATCGCTCCGACGCGATGCATTAAATAACTTCCCGACTAACACAGTAATGCTGAATAAAGTTTGAGTAATAGCAATTCGCAAATGTTTACAGCTATAAGCTTTATAATAATAATAATAATAATAACTTTATTATCAAGCTACTAAGGCCCATAGATAAAATACACAAATTAACATCAAATAACTTACAATAAACTAATACATATTTAAAATAAAACTTGGAGAAACCAAAACTATACACGTAATGTTGTCGGCGTCGTGTTTCGCTGCGTGGTGTCGCGTAACCGTCCTCGGAAACGTCGATATACGACACCCTTCGGCCAAAAGTCCTCCTTCATGCAGGTCTGCAGATGGTGGGTTGGAACTCGTACCACGAAAGATTTGAAGTTGATGTTATGGCGCGATTCCAACCTTTCGACCCTCAGAGTCCAGTTGGTCTTCACTTTGAAATACTGCACCACTTCTTCAGTTGTAGTGGAGTGGTGCAGACGTGAAATGTACAGCTGCGTCGTAGGCACAGCAGGACGCAGCAGCATGTTGGGTCCACTCGGTGCGGTACCGCACAAGTTACGAGAACAGGGCTTCTTCTTCTTCCTTTCTACTTTAGTGAAGCCGTCCTCATCAACTTGGCTCGTTCTTGGCACAGAGCTACGGACCGCACTCAGGGCAGGTTGATCACCCTCTTTCCATATTTCCCCTCTTCTGGTTTGTCGCTTAGGCTGCGACGCATCAGATTTTCCGCTGGTGACGATAGCAGCATAGGCACGTTTTGGGGTCGACGTACCTACGCATGACGTAACCGCAGCCGGAGTTGTGGCGCGGGCGACGACGACGGCGAGCGGCGCTTGCTCAGCGTTATCGGCAGCTGGTGACGCACTTGTGTTCGCCGATTCAAAACTGCCGATGGTTGCGTTTTGCGCCCCTCGACGTGTGTTCACCTTTGAGGCCTCAGGTGACCCAAATACCGAACCAACGTTGCGCAATAACGCTATTTCAGCACGTAGTTCGGTATTGGTTTTTTCTGATACCTCCATTCTGGACTGCATCTTGGTTATCTCCGCTTTCAAGGTAGTGATGTCCTTTAGCAGCCGTGTAACGTCGACGTGATCGAAAGTGACGGGAGGCAGTTTACTTAGCTCCTTCGCCACGAAATCTGGCACGTCGTCCGGGTCAGTCTTCTTCAACATATTGAGGATATCCTGAAGACTCTTCTCGGTTCGGTATATAAGCTTTATAGCGTGTGAGTAAGTGGCTATTGTAAGAGCGAAATTCTGAATAATATTCTCTTTCGGCCTTTATAACTCTATAAGCTTAGTAAAAGTAATATTAACCACTCAACTGCCTGAAACTACAAAGTTTTTCTTTAAGCTTAGTAATAACTTCTATATCGCATATAAAACAGATGTTATTAAGCATAGAGCATTACAAAGACTTTAATTTGAAAAAGAGTGACTGTGACAACATTTATTTGTATAATAGTATAAGTCGCTGAATAAATGTGCTTATCTAATATACAAACTTTATTCAGCTTATTGCTTATGAAACCACTATATGCAGTAAAAGAGTGTCTTAAGCAGCTGTCTTCTGAATAATAGTGTAGTTAATTTCTATAAAAAACTTGATTTTGAATAACCGCTTTTATTTTGTCTTCAAGTCACTTAAGGTTTACATTTTATTAATTATTCAGCTACTGTATAAAAGTGTTATCTGGGTACTTTACTGGATCTGTACGGACTTAACTCAACATAAGTTGAGTCAAGTCCGAACAGATCCAATTGAAGAGAGTTCCGTACCTTCAAATAATGTCGATATAGATGTTGAAGAGAGTTCCTTACCTTCAAATAATGTTGATGTAGATTTTGTATGGAATTGAGAAGACAATGGTCCCGCATCTAGTGAGGACGAATCAGATGTGAATTTCATTGAATTTAAAAATATAATTATTTGCTGTAAAATTAAAGAATAGGCTCTTAGTCAAAATATCTCACAATTCGCATTGAAATAATTGATGGCAATTATTATAGATTAAATATTAGCCTATATCATTCTCCAAGTCCCGGGTTATTTTCTTACCAAATTTCATCAAGATCCTATCAGCGGTTTAACCGTGAAAGCGTAACATACAAAGTCACATTCGCATTGATAATATTGAATAAGTATAGTACAATATATATATATTTTATAGCTTTTTGTTTTAAAGGGCACTGTATTAGGACTTGTTTGTTCGGATATTTTTGTTTATCTGGCAAAAACAGTTTTCTTCACGTGTGTATGTGCGCAGAGCCTATGTTCAGACCCGCCAAGATACACCGGCCGTACTGTATCTGTGAATAATCGCAACTGACCAATAATTTTGAGCGACAACCCCGCCGGTAGCAGAGAGAGAGGAGGGGGTGCGGGCTTTGCGATCGTATATTGCATACAATACATGTAGATTTCTCGTTGAAGTAAGGGTAGATATTTTTTGTATAATTTGTTGTTTATATTTTATTTTAGTACCTATAATATTTCACTATATATCTACCTACTAAATACCTATTATAATGTATATGCTAGAAAAAAAAACAAAATGCATAATATTTATGTTATATTATTAGCATTGAAAAAAAAAAAGTGAACTTTGTAGAACTGCTAATTGTTTTGTTATTATAGGTGTAAGGTATACAGGTAAGTATCAATTTTCCTGAGAAATTGGGTTGAACGCATTTTATTTTGAACCCTAATTAGCTGTATAATCAATCATATTTAGTAACTTTTGCCAGTGTTATTCAGATATTTGTGCTACCAAATCACTATTTCTCAAATAAAAGCTTAATAATTAGAAAGGCGTGACATTCAGAGTTATGCCGTCAAATAGCTGCGTGGAGAGATTTTATCCCGCTTATAATGAATCGCCACTAAAACTTATTTTTAAGTAAACTATTGTATCATTATGTAGGTATATCAAATGCCTTATTTTAATAATTAACTAGAGTTAAAATAAAATTTATAATTTGTTAAAATACAATTTATAATGACTTTTGAAAGATAAGCATTAACTGTTTTATCCTAAGTATTTTTGTCACTTCTAAAAGTCTTTATTTATGTCTTATTTACCATCACTAAACTTAATTAGCTATTTGGCGCGTGAAAAATGTTGAGATAACTCATATGCTATTCACAATAAAACTATTTGCGCAGTAATAGTTAACATGATGTATCAAGATTATAACCGACCGACCAGACCAACCGACCAACCGACCGACCGACCGATTCCGACCGATTCTTAGTATTAGTGATTTTATTGAATGCAACTAAACTATAGAGTGTCAGGTCAAAGACGCACTGCAAGATTAAACGCCACTTTTTTCTATTTAACTACTTAACTCTTAATTTTGTTTGAAAAGTAATAAGCAAATAAATTTAATCCTGAATAATTTCTGAATATCAACATGCATTATGCATTTGTCTGAATAAATATGAAATAACAGTTGTGTATAAGAGATGCCAGCTTTGACGTCAGATGTTACTAAGCCAAGTAGGCCATTACTAAGCTTACTACCCAGACTTTACATCGCTGTTATACAGACTAAAGCATTTAAAATACTCAATACTCAATACTTAATCATTTATTGCATTCCACAATGTGCTTAGGTGGTAATTTAACATTAGTTGTGGGTACCAATCGTGGACCTCGTCGGGCACAGCAAAATAGAAATTTGAAGGAAGAGGACATATTTATACATGCAAAAAAAAAAAACTTATTCTAAGTAAAATTAAAGATAACATTCTATTAATTATTAATTAAATTAATTAAATCTAAATTTTTATTATTCATTTATATTATTATGTCAGTTCTATGGATTTTTCAATTAAATATTCATTTATACTGTAATAACATTTATTTAATAAAAAAAAAATATTTATTAGTAAAAATAGCAATTTTTCCCTCATTTCTGAGCACCTCGGGTAGTTTATTGTAGATTTTTATCGACATAACCAGTGGACTAGATGAGTGCATTTTTAAACGGGATGTCGGTAGGTTTAATCGTGATTTGTGACGGAGTGTGTGTCTAGTTTGTGTCTTCACGTTTAGTATAAAAGTTTTGGTGTGTGTGTTCGAATTTACAAATTTCCAGTATGTATAAAGAAGGAAGAGTTAGAATTTTAGGGTTGAATAACAGCTGAATAGACGTTTACTCAGATATTATCCAGATAATAGTTGCAGCTTATAGTTTCGCGGATCGCTATTACTCAAACTTTATTCAGTATGACTGTGTTACTTGGGCTCTCATTAAAGTTAGAATTTTAAATGAACTCCTTTAAAGTACATTTTACGATGACAATATAGAATAGTGGACAGCTCGCGGGCAGCGTGCTGCTTGCGAGCTGTCACAAGTCACGCCGACCGCGCGTTCAAGAGCGCAGCCCGCTCCCCGGTAAAGAAACGCTTGCAAACGGTAGGTATGCGCGCCACCGCCCTCACACTGCTGTCTTCCTGTCGCCCGCAAAGTTTCACACTTATTATTGTTCGCAAACCGGTCTGTGAGCTGAAAACTATCCGTTGGCGCGTAGACGGTGAGCTACTAGTGAGCGGTGCCTGAACTACAAGCTTTCACCTCACCGGTGGCGTGCCAGCAGCGAGCGGTCCCCTTGCTGACGGCGCATTGGCGACAAGCGCGTAGATTTTTTTCGAGGAGGTGCTGGCCGTGACTGCGATGGAACGGTGCGGTCATAATGAAGCATGACCTTTACAGTGTACTATGTTCTTAACTCAACTACTACGAATAAAAGATTATAATTTCAACATTATTTTCGTGGATTTCTGACCTCCACGCGAGCAAGCCGTGGAAAGCTAGCTACAATAAATACTTTTAATCGAAGTCGCTTTTCGTGTCTGTCTATGTATGCGCTTAGTTCTTACAAACTACACAATGAATTTTGATGCGGTTTTCACCATCATTTAGTACCCGTTCAGACATGGCGCGGCGGCGGTGGCCGGGTAATTCCCGCGCGGCGACGTCGTTCATGAAGATGTTCATAACCTAACATAACATCACATCTTATTTCCCCGTAGGTTTGGTCAGCGGTGTATCTTAGTACATTCACATTTCGCAACGTACGTTTAAGTCTAATGTATGGGGGTGAGCCTATTGCCATCAACCGGGCACAAATCCAGGCTCCGAGCTGCTACTGAGAAATTCCGGATAGAAAAACCCAGTCACACGAAAATGTTCGTGTGCCTAAATATTTACAGCACGGTTCCCGCCGTGTCTGGACGAGTACTTACAGAATTTATTCCGGAAGGTATGTGTGTTTATATAATAATAAAAATACCAGTCTGTAGTTTTGGATACGGTACAATTATTGAGGAGGTTCCTCTCTCTAGAGCTCTGACTCTAGAGAGGAATCGGAAGTAAGAACAGGGTCCAAGTACCGGACCACCGGTGCACCGGTAAGCTTGGACCCTGTTTTTAATGCCGATGGATTACATTATTTTAATTTAAAAAGTATGTACCTATTTATATTCAATGAAATAAACGAAATTATAACTAAAAAACCTGCGTATTTCGAGCAAATACTCATAAAGGGTTGATAACAATGTCCTTAAACCTAAGTACAACAAGCAACCTAAGTAAAACATTCATATTTGAAAGAACACAGAAATCTCGACGTTTTGACATGACGTCACCACATCATTGGGTATATCCTGTAAAACTATCACCATAATAATTTACGTGAAGTGGTTTTGAAGTGAGCTGGCAATAGCGTCAATCTCTAGCATTAATATGGTCTTCACATGATCTGATCAAGATTATGTCTGAACTTTAAGAGACTGTGACCTCTGAGTTTGTTTCGGCCTTTCTTCTCAGAGTAGTTAGATAGGAAACGCCGACCTCTTCTACTTTTTAAAATATGATTGACGTGTAAAAGTGTGTGTACAAATTTACTTACAGAAATAATATCATTTATCATTTAGGTGGAATGACAGTTCACTTTTTTTTTTGGGTGGGAAATCATCAAATCACTTCTCCCGCTCTTTGGCGGAGCGCGTGTCAAACTTTTACTGACTAAAACCCACCCATGTTCCTTTAGTTGCCTGTGAGCCAGGGCCATGGTTACTCTTTCAAACAATCCGCGACCCTGACAGGAGTTCAATTTACCTAAGTTTTTACGGTGAAATTTTTAATAATAGACCAACAGTAGATCTCACCCGTGAGGGTGTTATACGCTAATAATTAATTAAACTTCACAATAAATAATTAAAACCTTTAATTATTTTGAGGCTTTTCACAAATAATGGGTCGAATGAATGCGGGAAGGATGACCTAATTGAATGCCTTATCCTACTTCTTACTAATATTATAAATGTGAAAGTTTGTGAGGACGGATGGATGTTTGTTACTCTTTCACGCAAAAACTACTGAACGGATTTGAATGGAATTTGGAAAACAGATAGTTTATGACCCGGATTAACATGTAGAATACTTTTTATCCCGGTAGTACGTTCCCGTAAGATAATTTCCGACCTCCGCGTGGGCGAAAGCTTTTGTTTAATATTGTGAGCACTAGACCACTTGGTAAGTACACCATGCGATTTAGAGGATAACACAACACCTCTTTTTCCTAATGGGTAAAGCAGTGATGTGAAAGTGAAAGTGGAGTGATGTATAATAGTAATATGATTGTTGAAACGAGGGACAAGGTGCTAAACTACAAGTAACAGGTACAGGATATTTTTGTCTCAAAAAAGTGCTACGCATAACATGACGTCACGCGTGTATTCCCCGAAGAATTAGGCAAAAGTTTAGTAAACCTATAGTACCTACACCCACATTTCGCCAGTTATTTTTGAGTCCCATTATTATTGTTTGTACCATAAACGGAAATGAAAACTGCATGAAACTCCGTTACGTAGTTAAGAAGAACAACGCAGTCACACGATTTTGCCTTTCAGGTCTAAGGACTTTTTATTTATAGATTTATTAGTTTAATGTATACAGGTATTGGGTATTTATTTTAGTTTTTCATCAATCACAATACAACACACACACCCATGTCACAACACTTAATTTATTAGAACGGACGCACACTTCCCTATTTCTATTTTATTTTTTATTATTATTCTATCGTATGGCACTCGTGGGTTGCAGCTGAAAATCAGCGTCAGATGGTACACCTTGTGTTGTCATCAGACATTATGCTGAGCTGAGGTCCCTTTGGTATTATAATCTTTGTTTTCTGTTTTCGTAGTTTTAAGGTGTAAGTTTGTTGCTGCAATGCCAATAAACTCATTTTTCTTTCTTTCTTTCCCATGTAATAGGGGGCGAGCCTATTGTCATCAACCGGGCACAAATCCAGACTACGGACAACCCAATAACAGATTGCCCGACCCGGGAATCGAACCCAGCACCTCATGCTCAGTAGTAGCGCATGCAAGCACTAGAGCAACCAGGAAATAATAACAAAGAAGAAGTAACAGGTGCAGTTGAGGTGTAGGATTTTTGTGCCTCAAAAAACTACCTACTACATAGAAAATCAACATCTGCCTCGCCTTTTCCCTACTATATAAGGGTTAGCTCCCAGTCTAACCGGATGCAGCTGAATACCAGTAATTTCCATGGAGCGACTGCCTATCTGACCTCCACAACACAGGTACTGGGTAACACGATACCCCTTGCTAAGACTGGTTGTCATACTCTCTGGCTTTTGACTACCCGTAACGACTGTCAAAGATCCACGAATGAAAGCCGAGACCAACGGCTTAACGTACTTTCCGAAGCATGGAAGGATTTCGGTAGGTAAAGATGGTCACCCATCCACGGACCAACCGCGGCAAGCTTAGCCTAATCTGATCGATCAACCCGTGCGGCTGTTATTATTTAGCCACGAGCCCCCACATAGAAAGTATTTAAATAAAAGCTTGTAAAATGATAAAGAAATATGATTTATTTCACACGAAAATACAATGATAAAGTCACCGGTGCAAGACATCAAAATTGTGCGTTATGAGAAAGTAGGAGAAAGTAGTGTCTGCTGAACTTGGAACCAAACCTATACCTCGGCGTCCTCGGAATACAACACCAATTTCCATTCGTTGTAAGTGTAGTAAATACAAAAACAAGAATAGTATCATGCTGAACGTTCAATACGCGTACAACATGCTTCTTTGGGACCACAACCACTCACGCCGGGGATTTTCAAATTTTGTGAGCACTTGACAGACTTTGGAACGCATTCCCCGTGTCGCGAACGACACTCGGCTACTTCATTTTCTGAAACAAAGGGTTCTTGTTAACAAGTGTTGGTTAGAATACGATCGACTTGCGAAAACCTTGACCATCCTTAGAACATTGTCATGCAAATGACGACGTCGAAAATATGATGTATTACATCAATTGACAATTAACGAGTTTAATGTCAAAAGTGATTAACGTTTTCGTAAGGTGATCGTTCAAGTACATGTGCATTAGGCGGTCAGGCAGCGGTGATATGGGACTTATTTAATAAAACCGACAGTCGACAGGTGACAAGCGACAATCCAACCAATTTTCAAGTTTCTTCTATACACCTTTTGCTCTATTAAACAGCAGTTGTTGTCATAATTTGTCAATTTTTTACAAAAATTTCGTATTGTCAGTTATATTAAATAGGGCCCTGTTAACAGTGGCCATTGAAAGCTAGTGTATGTATTTTTCTTAAATAGATGCTATTAAACGCTTACCACAAACTTAAAATTGTTCTGCTTTAAAATAAACTTAAAAAAGTAAAAGTGAATTCAAAAATAACACTTGATATAGTTTGGGAAGTAGGTGTTTTTGATTTGATTTAAGAAAACATTAGCACCAACTTCCTGAAACTGTTTCACCCTACGCATTAATAAGTATATAATTTTGCCCGACTACAGTTACAATCCTTACTAAACTCAAAACTCAAACTCAAACTCAAAGCATTTATTTCAAATAAACCTTTTGGCCGTGGCTTCGTCCGCGTGGACGTTGAAAATTATTCCACGGGAACGCACTACAGGCACTTTTAAATTGTCAAAGGGTCAGTCAGTCAGAAAAAATGAAGCTAGTTGCCCATTCCAAAGCGTAGTAGGTACCTATGGAGAAGAACGGGCAAGAAACTCCAACTAATCCTATTATTATTATAAATGTAAAAGTTTGTGAGAATGGATGGATGGATGGAAGTTTGTTACTCTTTCACGCAAAAAACTACTGAACGGATTTGAATGGAATTTGGAAAACAGATAGTTTATAACCTGGATTAACATAGAGGATACTTTTTATCCCGGTAGTGCGTTCCCGTGGAATAATTTTCAACGTCCACGCGGACGAAGCCACGGCCAAAAGGTAGTATTATAAATTCGAAAGTAACTCTGTCTGTATGTTACCTTTTCACTCGTAAACCACTAAACGGATTTCGATGAAATTTGGCTAGGAGATAGATGACATCCTGGGATAGGACAAAGGCTATTTTTTTTCCCCGTAGCCCGTTCCCATGGGTTAATTTCTGACATCCATGCGGGCGAAGCCACGGGCTGAAGCTAGTAAATAATTATGGCATGGAACCTAATAGGCTTTCCTCCTATAGCATGGGACTTGCAGGATTCATATCTGAAGAAAGGTGTGTGATGGTTGTACTACAAACTTCTGCATACCCTTTCAGAGCATACTGGCATAATGTTAAGTTAAGTAATTTTGTAAAAAAAATATAGACTTTATATTGTAACAGTCGTGGCAAATTTAATGTCATTTATTGAAGAGTTCCATTGCCCATCTCCATCTCCATGTTAAAAAATGTTCATGGCTTCAATAGATCTTCACCAAAAAACGAGGTGATCTGGTTTTTTTTTTCAAACAGATCATCATTCAGGTCGTTGCATGGAGTTGTTCGTGTACATACAAAAAATTGTAAAAATACGTACAATTTGAGTACCTCCTCTTTTTATGACGGTTAAAAAAGGAGAAATTCTCGTAAAAAAAACTACTCAAACATAACTTTACCTAACCTCACTTATCTAAAATTACGTGAATTTCTATAATTTGGTAGGATCAAAAAGTATTTAGTTGGGCGTTCGAATTGCAGTCTTCATAAATTAACGTTCTCGCGTTAGGACATCGAATTATAGAAAAAGTTCGGTTGTATAGACGCTCTACTCTACTACTGCCGATTCACTCTGTGAAATCTCAACGTGAAAACTGTATTATCAATAGTGTCAATCACTAATATAAAGTGGGAAGACTTTAAAAGGACGATTTCCACCAAACCGCTCGCATCACATCGTATCGGAAAGGCTACGAACGAATGCGGCGACAGCCGATCGCGTCCGGCAGGATGTCGACGCATATGATCGGCTCCGTACCGTCGCTTGCGAACGTATCCCTTTCTGCACCTAGCCAAATAGTTTCATTCCTACCGTGTGGACCTGTTCTAATTATGAAAATGTTTGAAGTTGACGTAGTTATTGTTGGCTATTGCATTAGAAGAAATAGAAAATAATCATAAATAAAATACAGAAACGGAAAAGAAAAATTTGGATTGATGATTTATGGCAAAAACAGTGTATGGTTGGCGAATCCCATACACTTCATGATGATTTGAAATTGGATATGAAAAAATTCCATGATTATTACAGAATGGACTATAAAAAGTTTCAAAATTTAGTAAATCTTTTCCATCCTCATATTAGTAAACGAAATACAAATTACAGATGAATGAGTGGTACCGCCCGGCCACGGCTTTGTGCGCAAGCGACGACAGCCTAAAGGATCCGATCGCGCGTTGCAACTTACTTTCGGCTACGATCGAGTGTCGCGGAAGACGCCCGCGGTCAAGCTGCTGTGCGCGGCTTGGTAGTATAGACTTTAAATGCTGTGTACACGATTTAATATCGTTTAAAGATTGTAAAATCCGTTCCGATCCGATGCGATGCGAGCCGTTTGTTGGAAATCATCCTTAACTCACTTCACTTCAAGCTCACTTCACTCAATTTTTATGGTGAGATTTTTACAAAATTAACCGACTGATATCTGTGACAGAGTCTTTCCAAGTTCATCATGAAGACCTATTCTAATTTGGAATTAAAGTAGGAGAGCTCTTTGTGAATTTTTTTTTCCATAAATATAGTGTATTTGTTAATAATAAATAATAATAATAAAGGCGGTTGAGTTGCGGTTCGAAGTATGTTTTAAGGTAACCAATGATGTTATAAGCTCATGATAATTTTCAACAGTTTTTTGGAATGGCGACTAGAAATTTCCATCAGATGATTCGTCAGCTGTTCTCATATTCTTAGTGAATATTTGAATCGCGCTCCACCTCTTAGTCTGGTTTGCTTGTATCGTTTCCCACTAATTCTGCTACCTTCTTGATATCCTCTATTCCCCGGCTTTCACTGTACAATAATAATAAAGACTGCTAATGGAAAGCACGATAAAATTTTGGTGCATTTTTTCTGCTTAATGGTCTTTGCCAAAGCCTTTTCTACTTAAGAGGTACTGTTATATATATTTAATGTGTACCTGACAATTCACGGGCACCTTTTTAAACACAGAAAAGTTGCATGGTAGCCCAAATAGTAGTGGAAACTGGAAAACAAAGAGCTCTGCTACCGAAGAAGCTACACCAAAATTTTACCTGGCCAGACTTTTTGCTTCTGATTTCATAAAATGCATACATGTAACTCACGAGGTCTACAGCATTCCATGCCAAATCGCTGCTGTTCTGGACATAAGCCCATTTGCGCCACTTTTGTCCCGGGTGGACAAGAATTGGTTTTTGCACAGGTGCCACCAACACGCATACAAGCCAGCTCAAAAAATGGGGCCTTTCCAGCTGAAAATAAAAGTAAAAGTCGAAAGTCAAATAATTTATTTTAAATAGGCACATAAAAGGCACTTTTGAATGTTAAAATTTACAAAAAAAATAGAATTGATTCTAGTTGCCGCTTCCAAAAGGTAGTTTCGTATGGAGAAGAATGGACAAGAAACTCCACCGTTACTCTTTTAAAAATGTTTTACAATATTATGTATACCTAGAATAAAATTACTATAAGTACCACAATAGGTAAAAATAATTAAATATAACGCATGACAGGTAAATTAATTATGAGATAGATACATGGTGCTCACATATTTACAAATATTGAAAAGAAAAAGAAAAGAGAAGAATGGGCAAGAAACTCCACCGTTACTCTATAAAAAAAAGATAAAACTGTTATTCTATATCTGGGATACGTAAAAAGTTGACGATAGGAAAATTTCTCCTAGGACTAAATAATTGAAAGTTATCTTATTGCATACATCATGCTGTTAAGAAGCCGAAAGATCATTAATTGTTCAAGATAACTTCATGGAGATAGGCCGCCTTTGATCAGGAACGGCAAAAGAAACCAACAAAAATGTCAGCCATTTATTCCGTAAAAATCCTACGGTTAAAACGTAGGAGGGATGAGCTGCCAAGAGTGTCAATCTCTAACATCAGGAGGAATGATAGGTCACTTCACCTAAGCTTTAACATTGAGATTTTTAAAGAATAGACACAAGAGAGTCAGAGTACGTTCTCTTTCCACTCTAAAATAGGATCATATTTGTCTATTTACGATAAGATATATATATTACCAATAAAGTCATCATGTTCGTTCAAATTATCCCAAGCCTGAGCCCGAGGGCCAGTCACAAAAAACATAAAAAAAACAATAATTGAAATCATAGTTAATACGACCACTCACGTCTAATATAAAAATATGACTGAAAATCGTTTTTAAATAATATCCTATGTTTATACAAATACTGACTATGGACGGATGCGCTCGTGAGAAAGTTGTAGTAACAACGACGTATTACATTTTTTTGTTTTAAGATGAAACAATGCTGCGGAGATGTTCTATTAAAAAAGATAGCCATAGGATGTTTGATTATGAAGCTGAGTAAACTGACAGAGATGGAAAAAATGAGTTGCAAAATATTAAAAAGTACTAGGCGATTCAGTTTTCCTTTACTTTTTTCTCGACCTGCTCTCCCTTTACTAAATTAAGTTGAATTGTAAGTTCCAAATGGTTAAAAGTTTAATTAAACAAAATAGAAGACAATTATTACATCTCTGTTTTTAGCCCTATTAATCATTGCTCAACTGAGGCGCTTCAATACGAATTTAGTAAAATGAAGAGCTTGTGAACTAATAAAATTATCACAAAGCAACGTGTGTTGCCCGTTACTAAATCATAGGTAATACTATGGAGTAAGCAGACAGCTAACAGTGACATAATTATGAAAGAAAAGGATATCCTCTGCCGATCCCAACCAAATTGGGCAAAGGGCACGGAGATGGAGTGCTACAGTTGTGGTTCAATCGCATCTCGATTGGCAAGATATTTCATGTGTACCATGTAACTTGAAGTTTTATAATAGGTCAAATTAAAAACCTCCCGACACAAAAAAGAGCCGATGACCTAGAAAGTGCCATAGACAGACACACACACATATCGGTCAAACTTGTAACACCCCTCTTTTTGCGTCGGTGTTTAAAAACAAAATCAAACATCATGTATATTAAATTCTACTAGTCTACTGACCCTTTCAATAAGAACTAGCTCATTGAGAAAGGCTGTCTCACGTCAACAGCTCTCACAATTGTGTAGGTCATTAAGAGATAATATTTTCATTTGTATTGCCATTCCTCTGTCAATCTATGATTGAGTCGGTCGAATCACAAATGTTCTTCAAGATTTTATGGTGTACCTTACTTGCTAATGGAGTATGGTGTGTTTCGTGGGTTAGTCGTGATCAAGGCGGGAATGGTAAATATATTGTACCATATCATGGACCCATCGTGTCAATCTGATAAGACATGACGTGGTATCTGTCTAAGAGTTGGATGGATACAGGGAAGCTTCCTCTTTCCTTAGCTGGATCATTCTGCTGCGGAGTTTGTTTCGCCACTTCTTCCCAGCTAAGGCACTAGGAAGAAGTGAAGTGGCGGGCGTTTTGGGGGACTGTCTCATGTAATTTTGACGTTTATAAGTGCTTATCCTCAGCCCAGTTAGGATAAATGACTTTTTTATCATAGAAATGGTGGACAGATTGTGTGACTATGACTAAAATTTTGAATGAAAATTGAGTGAATGATGAAAGGCAGGAAGAAAATTATTCTTGGACCGACTTTAAAAAAAATGAGACAAGGATAGGAAGATCTGTTTTAGAGTTAAAATGCCTTGACCATAAGATTTGATCAAATATTCCAACTCATCACGTTAAGATCTTAGAATTTTATATTGGAACGTCATAACATGACTCGTCCCGTTCAACTAGGTTTTTGTTAAGAAGTTGAAAAGTGACTATCACCACCTTCCATCAATCTTTCACCATCACCACAAGATGTTAACCTAGTGAATGTCTGATACATTGCTGACCTTGAGAGAGGCTGTTGAAAAGCCTCATAAACTCGCATTATTCAATAATGAACATATCCTAGCAAGTTACCAGAAATAAGTAAAGCAGGACAGCAAAGCTTCAGAACATAGCCCTCTCCAATCGCACGCAATTCAATTTGATGCTCTTATACAGCTGCTATCAGTCATCCTGTAAAGATCGTCGCTCCACCTTGCCTGAGACTAAGATCTCCAACGACTATGCAATTTCTTAATTCAGCCTTTGTAATGTTTTTCAGATGGACAGGCTCCATTCTTCGAGCTGCAATGTGTGCGCGTCGGTGGCATCTGTGCCAGAGAATTCGCTTGTCCCCTCGGAACTAAAATAGTAGAGACAGGCTTGTGTCCACAGCAGCAACGAAATGGCATAGAATGTTGTAGACCTCGTAAGTACACATAAATTCTAGATTTATTTTTGTGATCTCATACTTGGAAGTAGCATCTGCTGAAAAAAGCATTGGGGTACGAATGATTCTTCTTCTTCTCTTCTATTGGCATTGAAATGTGTGGGAATTGCTCACACAATGGTATCAGCAAGATGATAGCTAGGCTGACTGCCCAAGGTGCGCTGAAAGCAAAGAAAAAAAAACTGTTAAGCAAATTGACACCTTATGTCAATTTGAGCCACTTCCTACAACAGACTATTCAAGAATGACAGTTGTGATTCTTATATACGGACAATGTAAGTTAGTAGTCAATTAGCTTAAAAATCAACTTCCCTGACTGCAATTCAGTATCGCTATACGTGGAGGCGCATAAATACGTCTGTGCAGTCAGCTCCGCAGCCAAGATTGATGTTTAATTAATCTTTTTACGACGGCAGTAAGAGTTATTTTTGTCTAGCACCTTTATGATGACTACACGTCATGTTAAAAAGATTGGTGAAGACACAACAATGTTTTGGTGGTATTACAGAATATATCCGGAGATCCTCCGACACTTGACCGAGATTTTGCAGTAAAAGATGGTGTATTTTTATTAGGGTCCATAAAGACCTTAGCCCTTTATAAGCCATTCGTCGCCATTTTTTTTATATTTTCTTTTGAGATAGAGAATATTTTTGAATATTGTTGGGTATTTGAATATATCGACCATGTGATACTTTAGGTCACTATAATAATACCCTCTGACACTGTTTGTGAACTCATGTGTCTACACTCGAGAGCAATGAATCCGGGTCACTTAAAGAATGTTAAAAATCTCGGAAACTAAAAATGATAGGTTAATGCAATAAATTGTATTTAATAGACAATGTAATACTCCTTAAATGAAAGTAAAAAAAATATGAGTCACCATACATTTTATTAACACAAAATTACATAAAGAAAAAAACTGCTGATCTCTCCTTAAAACAAAAATAGGAAACATGAAATTTTTGAACTTTATTACGATTTTCTTGAATTTTAATACTTCGTATTGCCTCCTCGTGCTTCCATTACTGCGTTTACGCGGTTTGGCATGCTGTACACCAAGTTCTTTATACGATTTTGGGGAATATTCTCCCATTCCTCTGTGAGAGCAATTTTGAGCTCACGAAGCGTGATTGGGGGAGGGTTTCGTTGTTTTACGCATCTGCCTAGCTCGTCCCAAGCATGCTCGATCGGGTTGATATCCGGGCTGCGCGCTGGCCACTCCATACGAGTAATGTTCATCTCTTGAAGGTAGTCATTCACAATCCTACCTGTATGAGGTCGGGCATTGTCATGCATAAATATAGCATCCTCACCTAAATTGACCATAAATGGACCAACGTGATCATTGAGGATTTCTTCCACATATCTTACGCTAGTTAAAGAGCCGTTTTCTATGATCACCAGCTCTGTGCGACTTTCAGAAGAAATTCCGGCCCACACAAGTACAGACCCACCACCGTAGGCTACTTTTTCTTCGATGCATGCTTGCTTGAATCTTTCCCCTGGTCTTCGATACACTCTGTGTCTTCCATCGTGCTTGTAGAGCATAAATTTTGATTTGTCGGAGAACATAACTTTTGACCAATCTTCAATACTCCAATTTACGTGGCTCTGGGCATATCTTAGTCTTGAAATACGATGCCCACGCTCCAGTTTAGGGCCGTTTGCAGGTCTAAGGGGTTTTAAGTTAGATTCAGCAAGCCGACGTCTTACTGTCCATGCACTTGGGTTACTTCCTCCGAGGCGTCGAAACTGATTTGTGAGTTCAGTACCTGTGAGAAAGCGATTTCGAAGCATGGTGTTCACCAAGTATCGGTCTTCTCGTGCTGTGGTACACCTGGTTCTGCCCGTTCCTGGTCTGCGTAGGTTAGAACCAGTTTCTTCGTAACGTCGGAGAACTCTTTATACTGTTGACAGCGACACACCGACAGTCCTGGCTGTATCGCGCTGACTCCGGCCGGTTTCCAGCATTGTAAGTATTCTGGTGCATTCTTCAGGCGTAAGCGACATAATTTCAGCTTGAATAATGAATATAGAGCACTATCAACATGGTTTATGTACCCACATAAATGACAGATTACAAACAAAAGCAAAACCAAATGCTGTAATTTCGTAGTTCCATCTTCGAAAGTGGCCCTTTTTCAAATTTGATTTTTTTATGATATAACTTTACAATAACTAAGAAGTTTTAATACCTTCATTTAAGGAGTATTACATTGTCTATTAAATACAATTTATTGCATTAACCTAGCATTTTTAGTTTCCGAGATTTTTAGGATTCTTTAAGTGACCCGGATTCATTGCTCTCGAGTGTACTACCCATACCGGTTTGATTGTGCATTGCAACTTTAAAGAAAAATCAAAATGGCGATGAGTGAATATGCCAGCTTCGAGGAAAAAACGTTCGAATCACCTTTTCTGCGATAGAATAACACCACGCCTTGTTTCCCCGAAGGGTTAGGCAGAGTTGTAACTATCGTATAACCACATTTCGCCGTCACACATAACAGTCCCTTGTATTGAGCCACCGACTTCTGAAATTAAAGTTATTTTTCACGTTGTTTAGTGTTTTTCTTGAAAGTCGGTTATTTTTTTGTAAAAAAGTTTTTATTTTTCCCCTTTTCTTTGTCGTAACTACCCCAAATAAATTCGTATACCACTACTTGATATGTAAATAACAGTGACAGGAAGTTATTAAAACATCATCAATATAAACTAAGTGGAAAAAATACGCAGTATTAAGGATAACTTGATCAAATTAATATATAGGACCATAATGTGAAGCATGAGCTTTAAAATATAAAAAGAATCATCCAAATCGGTTCACTTAAAAAAAGTTCTGAGCTAAGTCACAAAAAAAAAGAAGCATAGTCGAATTAAGAACCTCCTCCTTTTTTGAAGTTGGTTAAAAAGCTGTCACATTTTGACCACATATCGCCGTCTTTTTTTTTTTTCTTACCTTCCCTTAAACGTTGTTAATTTATTTAATTGTGGCTGTGATTTAATAAATAATATACAGCCAAAGGAACTTCGTTCCAACGGGTATCCAACGACACTAACTGTTTTTTTTAAAAACATTAATGGTAATATGATTCAAGTCCTTCAGATTTTAACCTATGGTTTTATAGTTACAGCGGGTTGGGGAATAGTCGTAGCGAAGTCTGGAGCTGGACGGTATGTTTCGAAATAATAAGCATTACATGAAATATTTTACATCGGAATCCTGAAAAAAGTGAACGACTTTTTTTGCAGTTTTAAGCCGAAAATGTGGTATGTATACAAGTGCAAGTAGATTTACAATTGAAATGTTTTTATTTTCTGATTGATGGATTAAATCGAAATAAATAAATAAAGTGTTTTCTTTCAATGGACATAGGCAATGTACAATACGGTAAGGAATGTATGAATGAGAATTAAAAAAAAAACGTGTTATCAAATGCGATCGACTGGAACCAGAGTATGGAAGTATACCTGTGGAATATAAACCCCACTTTCCGAAAACTGGATTTAGATCTCAAAACTTCAACATCGAAAGTTAAATCAGGGAAAACGACTGCTTGCCACATTGGCTATCAATTTAAATTGTCCGTAAATTCAAATTGTCCGTAAATTCAAATCATAACTGCCATTTTTTACAGTTATCTGAAATGGCTACGGCAAATGGACGTAGGGTTTCAATCTACTAAACAATTAATTTCCCTGACTGAGAATTTTACATACAGTCCCCTAAAATTGCACCAGATCTCCAAAATATTTCAATTTGCAGTTAGGAAAATGACATTCCTCTCGCACCAACATTACATAGCCATTAGAGTCTGGGCAGAAATGGCATTCATTTAGAAATTCAGATAATAGTTATTCTAATCGAGATTTAGCGCAGTTACGAGCGAAATCTAAGCTCCAGAGATTTTAGTTGAAAATGCTAATGGGATTGCCTAGTCCTGTTTCAAAGTTGCCTTTTTTCAAAACAAAGCGAAGTGTTTAAGCCACTATTTTGCATAAGTTTCGTTTTGGGACTTGGAAAGTAGAGTTTGGTAAGTACTTAAAGTATTAGCTATTACTAAGGTATTTAGATATTCATGCCATTAACAAAATGCTTGCTCTGCAATCGAGAGAGGCTTTAGAACCACGATGAAATGCGATAGGCTCAGTTTCAACTCCAGGATTTAAATCGACAAAATATTTCATTATGAAAAACTGGGACCGGAAACCTGCAATATTAAAAGACAGCTAATAGACAAGACGTTTTTTATACACAATGCTAAAACTGAAAAGAGTATGCCTAGTTGGTTGTCATGTTGAGAGGATGAAGGAAAGGTGATTACCAAAAGGAAATTAAGGCAGATGTGAGTGGAAATGCCGGGAGGGGACGCCCTAGCAGGACTTAATTATAGTGACCTTAGTAGTGATATTCTTTAGAAAGGTCATGTGTGTAGTACTCACAACCGGCGTGCGTATATGACATGATGTATGAACATAAACTAAGCAAAAAGAGTATGTAAGGATCGTAGCAGGTGGCGTTCTGTCCGTTCTGCATAGGGTTAAACAGTTGCTTATCATTATTTACCTTTAAGCTACGTTTTTAAATAAACCCCACATTTAAAATGTTTTAATTTGACACTGTAGCGGCATCTAAAAAGCCACATGCGAGCTAAGTGTACCACTGACGTCATGCAAAATTCTGCATCACGCAAACAAAGTTTACCGCGCAACTAGCATATATACAATATCCCGACATCAAACGTCGGGCAGTTGCCCACCAGACACGACACGCGTCTGGTCGGAGGATCCTCCCTTTTCTATGGAGGTATGAGTGAACTTTACACCCTGTACCTCATACCTCTATAACACCATAGGTACTCAGATATCATTGAAATGTTTTACGTGACATCATAGGTAACCTACAGGCCGGAATACAATGTCGCAGAATTGTGTATGGTGGTTGTACAATGTAAAGTCAGAGAAATTAATATTGTCATGCAAATTGAATACCAACTTAAGTTGTCCGTGTATTTGAAAATGGCTACAGCCGCATGGATCAATAGATCAGGTTAAGCTACGCTTGCCGCGGTCGGTGCGAGGATGGGTGACCATTACATACCAAAACCCTCCGTGACTCGGAAAGCACATTAAGCCGATTGTCCTGGCTGTCATTCGTGGATCTTTGACGTCGTTACGGTTCGTCAGAAGCACGATAGTCTGACAACCGGCCTTACCAAGGAGTATTGCATAATCGAGTTATTATGGAGGTTGGGGACTGTTACACGGCAAATTGACTAATAAATTTATTGCCTTGATTGTACATCTCTAGTTTAATACGGCTTTTTCAAAAAGAGTAATCACACTGCTAACCCACAGGTATGTGTATCGGTTTCGGGCAACAGCCTAAAAGAAAAGCAATTCTCATTTTATTACTTCAATACGCAACGGTCAGCCTTATTGATCCTTTGTTTTTATGAAACCTAATCGGAATAGGGTTTCCTAGATTATTTCTTATAAGATTGGATATATTGTTTCTTTGTGCCGGTATTATTACGTAGCTGGGTCTAGGTTTAAGTAATTGTTATTGTCTGGAACCATATGTATAGACACCATGTTTGTTGTTAATAAGGGGAGATAATAGGGGAATATTGCGTCAGTTATTAATCAATAAATAGGATTTTTTTCTCGAAAACTAAGCGTTTTTGCACACAACCTTAATGCAAGCGTCGTTAGTGGGGGCTGTTTCCTGAAGACATTTTCGAGAAAGCTCAACGTCAGTCTTTATGATGATTTATTTATTTATTTATGATGATAATTATTATGATCATATTTATTGGACGGCAAACAACCCATAGCTAGTTGCGTGGTCGCGGCCATCCATGGACATCTACAACACCAGCCCAGGACCAAAGCCTTAATGTCAAATGTGCCTGCTGTCATTCATTATCCCAATACCTAGCTTGGGGGCAGAAATGACAACTACTTAAACCATAAAACTAAATCTACAAACACCACTGAAAATCCTTTGGCGAAAAATTCTTCACGATCCACTGAAAAATATAAACAACTTCAGACAAATTCAAAGCGCACACTCGTAGAATTCAAAAGTGAGAAGCAAAAACTTCAAGTCGGCTGTAAATTCTTGTAAATAATGTTAACACTCCCGAAAATTTATATGACAACTTGTTCACCCTGAGGAACGGGAATGAGCTAAATAATTCAACTTCTTACACGTTTGTTTCGAGAAATTAAAAGTACAATCGTAAATATGATTTTTAATTTTCCATCTCGTCCCTGAGAGGAGATATTTTAAGGCTCCTGTTATGATTGCGGGTGGATCGATATTTAGGGCTTTTGAGAAAGTAGAAACGTTTTTTATTTGCTTTGACATCTCAATCTATTGACAGGATGTCTTTTTGATTTTGAACCGATATAATTCGTGGTGTTACGGTTTTTTTTTTCTTTACAGAGAGTAAAGGAAAAAAAACTTATTTGGTTCTTGCTACACTTTAGATGCTCAATTTTTAAGTAAAGCGATGCGTAAAAATTTTAGGTTCATTAGGTAGTGCTAATATGTGCGCGGGTTCATTAATTACGTGACGCGTTCTAGGAGAGTATTCGCTGAGGAAGGGAGTAAGGACTGACTTCGAATACTTGCGGGAGCTGTTTAGCTAGTTCCACGTGGCTTTATTGGTCGTTATTTTGTCCGGCACGAGATAACTGCACTTTATTTACGATTGATGTTTACTCAAAGCTAATAGTCTGCACTATTAGCAGCCCTACATTATAGCGGTTATAAAAGTTCCAAAACTGCGCGCGCGCGCGCACGTAATCACGAATATGTGAGATTCCAGCGGTGTCTTGATGCGCAGTGTCATTCTTAAAAAACATATCTTCTCTTAATTACTATGGGAGGGAAAGGGAAGATACACATTATGGCCAATTACAGGCCTTCCTCTGATTTTGCATCACTGTGAAAACACGATATTTATCTTCGTAGAAATAAGATTATTGCTGAATTGCTGCCATTGACAAGTCTGTCAAAATCACAATGATCTTTATTGTCGTTATAATAAGATTGCTATTTGGTTGCTGCTGTAAGATGTCAAATAGCTGTGAAAGGACATTCGAATATTTGCCTTATCAAACAAGACTTAAATAATTGTCTATGAAATGATCAGAAGCACATAATCCTCTCAATAGGTTTTCAATACATGACATCTTTCTTGATAGGTCAAGACCAAGAACACCGTAGCTAGAAAGTAAACAATGGCATGTACCCGCATCTGCTCATATTAAAGGCTGAGATAAACACTGAAACCCTTTCTGCTTGCGCCCGCCTCTAATTTAGTGAAAAGATAATGATCGCTGGTTTCTTGGTATAACGCATAAGCGATGAGCGATTTTGATGTAGCTTGTTGAAAAACCAGCCTTCTAAAGAAGGTATTATAACCTATATGTGCATGCAGGAATCACAACTCACAATAATTCTTTACTGCATTCCATGATATTGGTAAAACAGTTGGTAGTAAGTTGGTAGTCTTATTTTTTTTAAACAATTATGGACCCTGTCGGCCACAGCATAGTTGGACATGAGGAAGAGCGCTTACCTGTTTGTGTTTTTATTATTTATGTATTCTGGTAATTGTATTTTTATTTTATTACTACTTTTTCTTCTTCTACTATCTAATATTTAATTGATTCAAGTATTTTTAAGTAATAAGCAATACCTGCTTGAGTAAGTAGGTGTTTTTTTATGTTATACCTATAAATCACTTCAATTATTGAAGAGAACACTTAGCTAAAGTAATCATCATACTAAAGGTAATGCACAAGTTTTTCATTTTTATTTCCGAACAATATGATAAGTACTTTGTTGAAAAAGTGAAAGTTAACGTAGTCAAGTCTTATTATTGTAAGGAAACTTACTTTCCTACCATTATTTTGGAGATCACCGTAATGAGAGTGAATCATTGTTTCAAAATAAGAATAACAATTAATAAAATTCTGAATTCAAATTCTCATGAATTCTAATAACTTTTTTCCCCCTTTATTCCTGCTACTTGAGCCACATCTTTTCGTAGAATAAGAAACGCGGCTGCGACCAGGAATTACGTAATTACAGCTAGAAAGCCACAATAAATACTAAAATAACACAAATCTGTGGCACGAATGTAAGAAAAAAAATGTTTTTCCATTTACACTGGCAATGTGAGAAACTACTTTATAGATTTTCTGATAGTACGCGCTAAAACCACGAACACGAAACTATGTCTTATAGTTGGGCTTCCGTGCTCGAATACTTGAAATATCATTCAGGTAACATTATAAAGTATGCGTTATGAGCAGTGGTGGCCCAGTGGTATCGATCCCGACTTACGAGTTGTAGGCCGCGAGTTCGGATCCAGGCAGGCACTTTACTTTGTGTATTTAATTTCATAACCACTGCTTTCAAAACGGTGAACAAAAACATAGTGAGCAAATCGGCATGTCCTATAACCAAAAAATTCGGAGATAAGTGGCATCCACCAACCCGCACTGGGCCCGCGTGGTGGATTACGGCCCACTCCTTCTCACAGGGTGGAGGCCTGTGTCCCAGCAGTAGGAACTTTATAGGGAGATAACATAATCTGCTTATAACATATGTACAGTCACGGACTTTACTTTAATTGATGAGCCACTTGCGACTGTTCGTATTTTAGCCGTGTATAGCAAATCGGGTTTAGTCGGTTATACTCGTACAGAGTGACTAACCAAAATCAACCAATTGCAGGTCTAGCAACCGTTACCTAGCGAAAATTGTTTTAGCGTAGCGATAGTAATGTTAGCGTACGGAAAAATTATGATTGGTCATTTCGACACCGGAAAAACTCGGTCCCACGATTTTATCCGAACGCGTAGCGTCCAAGATGACGTTCAAGCAATTATGATAACTGTTGCACATAAACCAAAATAACACCTAACTGTCGCCTTCTTGGAAGAATTTATTATGAATTTTATTGACTATTTCTGTTTTAGCTATTACAAATGACATATAATTTGCTAAGCTAAAAAAATAGTAAACCTTTAAAAAATAGTTTTATTTCGTTTATCAAGCAATCAGTCACTGTCTTCGGATAGGTTTTCAGAAATAACGAGTATTTAATGAGCGCTAATTCAAAGAAGGTCAGTATCAAATAGATTGGATAAACGTATGCAACATTTTATTGATTTATCTTGGACAACTTAGTAGTCAACCTTCAACCTCTATGGGTAAGACTTTTTTCGATTATTAGTAATTAGTCATCTTGTCCACGAGCATGCGGTTTGAGTTCGTGTTCAATCGCCTAATCTCGTGAATGTATAAAACTGCAAAATTGAAAAGTTTGAAAGTGGCTCATCAATTAATGTCCGTGACTGTACATACATATGTTAGTTATGTATGCGTTATGCCTTCAGCGCCACAAAAACTCATACAATTTACAATTTCATATATTCTTCGCAGCAAATCGAAACTCAATGCATTTAGTATTAATTTATGCAAATGGCTGCGACCTCGCGATACACAACAAAAACTAATCTATGTGCAAAATGAGTTTTTGCTTGCATTTACCTATAATAATTCTTCGTCCTTATCCGTCCATAATATAGTGTTATTCTTTTACCGTGTCCTTTTAGATCGTCGGTAATTATGGAGATACACAAAACATCACAAATCTTGTCTTTAGCTTCTTTAGTACCGTTTTTATTGCGAAATCAGAGTATTACTGTTGATGTTACGCCATTTTGAATGCGATGTGCGCGCCCATACACAATTGTATTGGCGTTTAAAAACGCTTTTAAAGGATCAATTTGGGTTTGTTTTAGCGTTTCGTTTTTGGTTGTCTAGTAAGAACTATGCTTTTTTGATATTATTGGTTCAATTACATTATAAGCGGGCCAACTACAACTCAATTAGGCTCCTGTCCCACCGCCGCGCCGACGAGGAAGCGACTCAACAAACGAAATAACAACAACAACAAACAAAGGTAGGGTCCGTGTAAGAAAGATACAGTCATATAAAGGGTGGCACCATCGACGCGCAATCTGTAACCATGAATTCAGCACGTCATTCTAAACCCCAGAGTATAAATTTTTCGTCGGTTATCTAATAAACAATCTGTTGTTTTATAGAAAACTGCAATTAGTACCTACGCGGTCAAAATGTACTGAACAGCAATTAATATTTTTAATAACCGATGAAAAATTTTAATGCAGCAGGGGGCGGGGCTAGAATCATGTACTGAATCCATGGTAACAGGTTGCGCGTCGATTTCCCTGCCAGCCTGTATTAATCAACTATTAATATAATATGTACTTCTTTTAGTTATACGGAAACTACCTTTGTACGTTTCCACTATCGCTGACTGTCCAGGCCGCCAGCAAGTAGGTACTCATTTGTCGGAGCGACAAGAGCTATCAAAACCGGGACAAGTGCGAGTTGAACTCCCGTGGAGAGGGTCCCGTAACATGAATATGTTACCCACCAAAAGTATTCCATGTAAAGTTGGTTGACAAGACTTACATAACGCTTTCACTGTTAAAAAGGTATCCGCACCCTAATTGATTAACACACTTTCAAACACAATCTGAATCATTTTGAAAAGATATTGCTTCATAATGTTCGAAAAAATTGTCTCGTCAACGTAAATAATGCAATGAATGTTGTTGAACTGTCAAAATGAAAGCCATCCCTACTGTTAGTGTGTTACGCAATTACCCCGCAGATTGAATGAAGAGCTAAGGCCCTAAATCTACAAGCCTTAACACTACAGACATTAATCTAGGTCAAAATGTACGGCTTGGCCGTTTCGCGGCCGTCACACAGACACTCTGAGCATAAGGTATGAAATTAAGTCACTGGTCTTTAATTTTGTATCATGTAATAGTTCAATGGAACAGCCAAGCCATAAATTTTGACCGAGATGTAAGGTTTATAAATTTAGGCTTTGTAGAGTTAGGAGCTTGGCTTAGGATCTGAAAACTTTTTAACAGTGAAAGCGTTATGTAAGTCTTGGCAACCTACTTTATATTAAATGTTTTTGGTGGGATATCATTTCTTTTTTTAGGGTGCTTTATTTTTTTTTATTTTAGCGGTGATATTGTACACAGACATGTTAAAATCATAACCCTTACCTTTCTAGCATTGTCGGGTAAAAAAGGTATTTCTTTCACGCCAGCAGGAACTGTCTTCATAGGCAACGAAAAAGAGTTTCTTCTTTGTTATCACCTATAAGTACATGATAATCTCGCTTTCACAACCAATAGAAGTAGGTATACCGAGTATCAGAAGTATCAAATTACTCATTTTTTTCTTGTTTGTGTGAAAATCCTAACCTGCATACCAAATTTCAATTTTCTAGGACTTCGGAATGTACCATAGAAGTTTTATTTTATATACCGAACTGCACCCCCCATTTCGAGGGTTGGAGGGTGAAAATTACATTTTTTTTTTTTTTCTTGTTTGAGTGCAAAACTTATTCTGCATACCAAATTTCAGCTATCTAGGTGTTCGGTGTTTTCACCGAACACTTTAGTCAGCAATATCGGCGTGACGCGATGACCTAATTTTACTACTTATTACTTACTTTATACTAAATTCAGTGCACTTTTGTCTACCGCGTTAGCCGGGTGTATTCATCAACATTTTATTAAACATTTTAAGATTAAGAACAGTTTGAGAGTGAATCATTAAATAGTGTTCAACCATAAACATTTGTTTCTCCTCAAAAACACCGACACCTTGCTAAGTACCCCGACATAATTTTTTGGTCCTTCGAACCGGATCACGCGTCGCGTAATTTCGGAAATTCGGAATTTTGGTGTGCGAGGTCTGAACTATCGTAACAAAAACAGTGTGTGTACGTCGTGGGGCTATCGGAGCGAACATTGGAGCAGAACAGTGAAGTAGCAGCAAAGGCTGAGTACTAACAGCGGGAAGAATCCAAGTAATAAATTTCCTTATTTTTAGTCAATAAGGGCTGTATTAAAATACCATAACCATGTCGGAACTCATTGAAACGCAATCAATGATCTATGATAGCATTATCAAACTTGGCATTAACTTGAAAAAGGATAGTGCTGATAAGAAAACGGTTGATTATTTTAAGCGGAAGCTCAACACTTTGGAGAGTTATTGGAATGATTACCAAGTTAATCATGAGCGAATTGAGGGGGAGGTAAGTAAAACTCATCCTTATTTTACCGACCGAGAGTACGACAAAACAGGTACGGTGTATGAATCAACCAAAGCGTTGATTAACCAACAATATCAGCTGCGTTTTACGAAGACAGGAAGTCTTTCAACAGGTGAGCAAACAACATCTCGAGACAAATCACCATCGGCATCGAGTATGCGGGCAGACGAGAAAATAGATGAGGAGGCGGGACTAAGTTTCTCAAGGCAACTGAGCGACCGATCAGCTCAGAAGTCGAACATGGAGCCAAACAGTTAGCTGGACGATTTGTTGAAAAAACAGTATGCGAATTTTAAAGCCTTTGTGCGTACAACCGCAAACATAGATGTGGACTCTATCTCAGAGAAGTGGGAATTTGAGGACGTATTGAGATCACTACAGGCTAGATGGTCAGCTATCGACATACTACATTGGGACATCGAGATGGAGCTGGAGGGAGAGAACGAACAATACAACAACATGTACGATAAGTATGAGAAAAAATACAACATTCTGAAAAGGGCTATTAACACAAAAATGTGGTCTGTCGCACACAGGGAAAAATCAACACCTCAACTGGAGATACCGAACTTCAACGGAAACTACAACCAATGGGTATCGTTTAGAGACCTATTTACGGAAGTTATACATAACAACCCGTCGTTATCAAGCGGCCAAAAGATGCAGTATTTAAAGGGTAAGGTTCGTGGAGAAGCTAAAAACTTATACAACATCTATCGATAAGTACTGATAACTATTTGGTGTGCTGGAAAATTCTCACCCATCGGTATGACAACAAAAAACAAATATTCTCGTCCCATATGAACATTTTGCTAAGCCTGCCAAACATACAACAGCAATCGTTACAGCAGATTAAACGAATGCATGACACCACGCTGGAATGTCTTAATGCCATCAAAAACCTAGGAGTTGACACCACATCGTGGGACCCAATGATCGTACACTTTCTAGGTCAAAAGCTAGATACTGAAACATACACAGACTACATAGAGTCGCTGAAGAATTCGAAAGAACTACCGGTTCTCGCAGAGTTCTTAGAATTTTTGGAAACAAAATTTACATCCCTGGAAACAGTTCGCCGTAAAGATAGTGTGCCCTCGAAGACTTCTCATCAAAACAATTATTCAAAGGAAATATATAGCAATAAGAAAAATAATTACAACAATTCAAACAACAAAAGCAACGGAAATAGAGCAGTGGCGAAATCAATGCACGTGTCAAACATAAAATGTCCTCTTTGCAATAACCAACATGGCATTTATAATTGCAAAACATATTTAAAAATGAGTGACGACCAAAGGCTAAAAACTGCAACGAAATTGAAACTTTGCACAAATTGTTTATTTAGCCATTTCGGAAATCAATGCACCTCCAACTTAACATGCCGAAAATGCCAAGATCAACATAACACCATTTTACATGACGCGTTTGTTTGTGAAATTAGCGAATGCATCAACTCCGTCGTCAAGCGGCAACAACGTAGAGAAACAAAACGCAAAGCGCAATGAACCCGTGACGGGTACCGTGAATGCCTCTCAAGATGAAAAGGCGGAGATATTGCTAGCGACTGCTCTGGTGAAGGTCAAAGGTGTGGATGGAACTTACCAAACCATGCGTGCCTTGATCGATCAAGGCTCCCAAATATCCTTAATAACTGAGGAAGCTGCTCAGGTGTTAGGTATCAAAAGACGACGATGCAAAGGAGTCATCTTTGGAGTGGGGCAAAAGGAAAACAGTTGTAAGGGGATGATAAGCATAGAATGTGCTTCTACGTACAACAATTTTGAATTTGAATCTGATGTGCTTATCATGAACGAACTTATTAAAAGTCTGCCAAACCAAACATTCGCTAAACCAAATTGGACTTACATTAAAAACATTAATTTAGCTGACCCGGAATTTTACAAAAATCGACCAGTCGACTTACTTTTCGGGGCGGACATTTATACTAACATTATGCTAGGCGGAATAATGAAAGGAGAACATGTTCAACAGCCGATGGCTCAACAAACACAGCTGGGATGGTTACTATGCGGTATCGTAAAAACATACCAATGTAACGTGGTTCTAAATAACATCGAGGAGATCCAGAAATTTTGGGAAGTTGAGGAAATCTTAGAACCTTCAAATCTATCGGTAGAAGATCAGGAATGTATGGACTTCTATACAAAAACAACAAAAAGAAACAGTCAGGGTCGCTATGAAGTCAGATTACCACTGAAAGAAGAATTAAAACAACTATTGGGATCTTCCAAACCTATGGCTATCGCTCAGCTAAAGAACTTGGAACGCCGCTTAGAAAAACAACCAACATTAGCCGAAAAATATAAGGAATTCATGAATGAATATGCAGCGTTGAACCACATGAAACCGGAACAGAAAAACAATAACATAACACTCGAATGCTTCTTGCCTCACCATGGCGTGCAGAGAGAAGAATCTTCAACAACAAAGCTTCGTGTGGTATTCAACGCATCCGCCAAAACATCTACCAAATACAGCTTGAATGACGCCATGCTGAAAGGGCCCAATTTACAAAAAGATCTACAGGCGTTACTACTTCAATGGAGACAATATCCCTTTGTCTTCATTGCGGACATTGAGAAGATGTACCGCCAAATCTTAGTTAACCCCATTGATCAACATCTACAAAAAATAGTTTGGCGTGAGTCATCAACACAACATACACTTGTATATGTTGTGTAGATATGTATGTATGTATGTTGTTGTATGTGTGTGTGTTGTGTGTAGATGTTGATCAATGGGGTTAACTAAGATTTGGCGGTACATCTTCTCAATGTCCGCAAATTTCCAAAAGCAGCTGCCGTCCTGGAAAACAGCTTCTATATGGATGACCTCTTACACGGCTGCTTCAACATAGAACAGGGTAAACAATCCATACAAGATTTAATTCAGCTCTTGAAATCAGGAGGCTTTAATCTTCGAAAGTGGTCCTCCAACAGTCAAGAACTATTGGGGAACATATCAACAAGTCAAGAGGAACTCGTTTATAGCTTCAAAAATGATGACATGTTGAAAACTTTAGGTTTGTGCTGGAATCCAAAAGGAGATCAATTTACATTCCGTTGCGACTTTTCCCAAACAACCTCAAAACCAACAAAAAGGAGCTTACTATCAGAAATATCAAAATTATATGACCCTCTTGGTTGGCTGACACCCCTATCCACGAAACTAAAATTGTTATTTCAAAAGTTATGGAAACATGATTTACAGTGGGATGATAAAGTGTCAGATGACATACATAACGAATGGGTTAAGTTGATTACGGAAATTGACAATATCAAACAATGTAAGATTCCTCAATGGATATTATGCAACGATAATGACGTCATCGAACTGCACGGCTATTGCGACGCGTCTATCGAAGCATATGCGTGCGTAGTATACGCACGAACAAAACACCAACAAGAATCAGTAATGGTCGCAGCAAAATCGAAACTTATACCAAGCAAAAAGAGCGTAACATTGCCACGGATGGAGCTTTGTGGTGCTTATCTACTATCTAAGCTCATCCACAAAATCAAACAGAGTATAAGTTGTCATTTAGAAATCTATGGATGGTGTGATTCTATGGTGGCCATAGGGTGGATACAAGGCGATTCAGCACGTTGGAAACCTTTCGTGGCTAATAGAGTCAATGCTATAAAACAGACAATGCCGGCAAACTGCTGGCGATATGTGAAATCGGGGGACAACCCGGCCGATTGCGCCAGCCGAGGTTTAACAGCGCCCCAACTATTAGAACATCCTTTATGGTGGAAGGGACCAGCATGGCTAGCGTCCTATGACGTAGAAAAGGAACAGAAACCGCCCATCTACCAAACAGAGGAAGAGATGACAAGGATAAAATTGGTAAACATTGTTCAAGACATCAACAGTGACAGTATAATAAATAATTTATTATTACAACATAATTTGTTTATAAAAATAACTCGTGTCTTGGCATGGGTACTGAGGGCATTGACGCCAAAGTCGCAACGTAAACATTTACCGAAGTACCTAACATTATTAGAACTGCGAAAAGCTAAAACAACTATTATAAAACGAGTGCAAAGTACAGCATTTCCGTCAGATATTGAAATATTAAACAAAAAGGGTAACGTGGCAACAAACAGCAAATTATTAAATTTAAAACCTTTTGTCGATAAAAGCGGCTTTCTCCGAGTGGGAGGACGTTTAAGGAACGCGAATATGAGCGACGAAATGAAACATCCTAAGATAATCCCTAACAAAAGTCGATTGGCGGAGTTACTCATAGAAGAAGCTCATCAGTTAACATTCAATGGGGGTCCTCGACTGACCTTACCTGCTCTCAGACAACAATACTGGATAACAAGCGGTTACAGTACAACCAAAAAACAGTTAAGAAATTGTGTAACTTGCCGGAAGTATGAAGCAAGGAAGCAATATCAATTGATGGGTGACCTTCCCGCAGCTAGAACCAACCCCGCTCCTCCATTCTACCACACTGGAGTGGACTACACAGGTTTTGTGAACATCAAGGCAAACAAGGGGAGAGGAGTGAGAACACTGAAAGGCTACGTGGCTGTATTCATATGTATGGTCACCAAAGCAGTTCATTTGGAATTGGTGTCTGACCTTACTAGTTCAGCATTCTTATCTGCACTTAAGAGAATGGCAGCCCGGAGAGGAACACCACATAATTTGTATAGTGACCAAGGAACTAATTTCATAGGAGCTAATAGGATGCTGCAAGAGGAGTACAATCAATTACAACAAGTTTTCGGGGATAGTTGTCAGGCAGAAATCGCTGAAATGAACATACAATGGCATTTCAATGCTCCATCGTGGCCGAGCGCTGGCGGGCTGTGGGAAAGAGCCGTCCGCAGTCTGAACTTCCACCTCAAAAGAGTGGTTGGTGAACAAAGACTAACGTTCGAAGAGTTCACCACTGTACTGACACAATTAGAAGCGTGTCTGAACTCGAGACCGTTATGTTCGCTTACAGAGAACATTGAGGATCTGGATTGCTTATCGCCAGCACATTTTTTAACAGGAAGATCCGACCTAACAGTGATTGAGACGACCGAGGATGCGAGAACAAGATGGCATTTAACAACCAACATTTTTAAACAGATATGGCAAAAATGGAAGAATGAATATTTAAGCCAATTAACAGCGAGAGAAAAGTGGTCCAAACCTCAGGAAAATTTGAAAATTGGCAACATGGTAGTAGTGCATGAGGATAACATTCCAGCTGGACGGTGGATTATGGGTCAGGTGATAGATTTGCATCCCGGTAATGATGGCTATGTCAGGGTGGTGTCACTGAAAACGAAAAATGGCATCATAAAGCGACCAGTAGTCAAACTTTCTTTATTACCGGTAGAAATCAAAACAAATAACCAACAAAACAGTTCAACTGAAACAGAAATTTCAGCTGAACAGGGTTCTGGGACCCGGAATATCAAGAAACGAACGAGTAAAACGAAACCAGGCACGTTATCGTATGTTGCCATGGCATTTACCTTTTTTATGTCAATCTGCAGCGTTGCAAATTGCAGCTACAACATAACTTCATTAAACAATACCCAATCGCTCTACTTTGACCCGATATCCAAAATAAGTCTCGTAAAAGGCAGTTGGGTCCTAGTTGTATACTATAACATGTCACCGTATTGGGAAGGTATGCAGGCGTTTGAAAAAGTAACATCATATCTGGACAAAACATGCAAAACAACAGGCAGCGAACAGTGTAACATGATAGTCCCTCAGCTGATCCATGAGAGTAATGAACTGAAATACTATAATGAACTTCTGATGACGCAACACGTAAGTGGACACTCCAGACGGCGGCGGGGACTTATCAATGCAGTTGGAAACATTTCAAATTCCCTATTCGGCGTATTAGACGAACAATTCGCGGAAAAATACAGCCGAGACATCAACATGATACAACAAAATGAAAAACATTTAGCCGGTTTATGGAAGAATCAGACGTCGATTGTCGAATCAGAGTACAATTTGTTGAAAAAAACTGAAGAAATCATGGCAAAACAACATAAAATAATTAATAAACATCTGATTACACTGGATAACAGGCGTGATTCGCATCGCGTATCGCGCCTGTTTGCAGGAGCCTTAAGAGGCTTACAAGACCTAAAGCGCGGTCACTGTCGGATTGCATAGAAAAGAAAGAGACGCGCGATGACACAACGCTGGTAAATTATTGCAAAATATGAAGCAATTATGGATTTACAAAAAAATCTATTCATTGGACTAAAAAATTAAAACACTATTACGTTAGTATGTTACTTGTAGAATAATCTGACAAAAAATCTGAATGTTTGCATGTATATTAGTATGGTGTTTAATCGTTAAAAAAAAATTTAGAGGTATCTTCGTGTTTTTTTTATCATATCAAGCTAATTGTATTATGTTTTCAACACAATACCTAACTAGTATATATCCAGAAGAATATAATATATTTTTCTGATTTTTGTTATTGCAGTGGATCATATATTTTTAGGCATTATAAAATTTCGTTTAGGTCATGTAGTCCCCTTAATGGCTCATCGCCGTCGCACACTCACTGCTCGTTGCTCGCCAACTCGTTTTTAGTTGCTAGCCCTACTCGCTTCTCGTTAATTGCCATCGGCAGCGGTGGGAAAGGTGCCTTATTAGAACATGTAACTAAAATGGCAAGTTTGTCAAGCGATCCCATACTAAAGGCGGTACCCCGACCAAAACCTTGCCATAGTGCATTATTCAAAGGCTATTAACTCATTCACTACGGGTAATAAACTACTTCTAAAAGCACATTATTAATGTTCGATATCCTATCATCACATTGCACGTTCTTATTTGTTTTTATGTGTTATAAATACATTTAAAATCTCCTTGTAAAAAAGTGACAAAAAATATTGATTGCATGCATCTTTTGCTAAAGGTGGCGTTCTATTAATTTGAGGATTACACTAATGTATAGATAATTTAAAAATCTAAATAATTCACGTTTTATTTTATTTCAAAACATCGCTTGTCTTTTTTTATTAAAATAATTTAAATTTTTTCGTGAATTTTATGATAAACGAGCGTGCGCAGAGAGCGAGACAGAGCGAGATTCAGCGAAGGGACAGAGAAGGACCGAACGCTCAAGGTCGTTTGGTCGGGGAAGCGCCTTAACCATACAGCGTCAATAGCCTCATCCCGCTGAGCAACAGGTCGGGAACATGTGACCTCAGATCCTAATACGAGCATATTTAATTTGATGGAACTAACAGGAAAACTTTGTATGGAACGTTTTAGATTAAAAAACCCAAAAGGGCTGCTTATCCTCTTGTAATAGTCCTATTTAAGGAGGAAGCACTAGGTTGCTATTGATTGATATTTTGAAATTGTCATTCAATATGATTATATGAACTTATAGGGTTGTATTGATGATATTAATGATTATAATTCTGTAAATACATACTGGTTACGGTCGCAACTCATATTTTGTTCAATTTACGTGGACACTCACCTACAAATTGCAGAAAACGTAAGAAAGTTTGAATTTCGCGGGCAACCTGGCGCTTCCCCTTAAAGATAACTACGCGCAATTTACCCCCGTTGAGAATGTACGCGTGAAGCAAACTTTTAGCAGAGCATAAATAAAAGTACCAGGCTATCATAAATTATAGAGGCACTTGTAAACACTTCCACATTTCCAGTCTAGGGAAGTTTCGGCGCCGTTCAACACGTTCTAAAAGCTAAAATATCTACATTATCTCACCCGGCAGTCGGCAATTAAGTTGCTAAATGTCTTTTACAATAACAATAAACGTTGACAGGTAGCTGTGTATCTAATTATTGTGTTTTCGTTTTCCGTTTCTGTGCTAAGTGGATGGTGTATCATTTAATTGTACAGTTAGAAAAAACATATCCTTTGGATTCCATTGAATTTGGATGTTCTCTAAGTTTTATAAGACCGACCATTACATAGTTCTCTTCTTTTACAATTTGCTTCAATCCTATATCAATTTAATCTCATACAATTTACCCTTATCTGTGAAAACAGTAGCTGACACAAAACCATTCAACACTGTAATTTAGTATTAAATTTGCAATGAACAAAACAGATTTAATTAACATTGGTGCCAATGCGATTGTAGTAACCGAATTGAATTTATTTGCATTTGACACGATGGAGTGGGCCGCTGTTAAATATTTATGTACCGAGTGATCCGCCTGCGAAAATTCTGTATGTATAAATATGAATTAGATGGATAGTGATGATTAAATCTCTTTTTTTTTTTTTTGTGTTCAATAAGTACCTAATAATTTGGTATTTATATAATTCAATATCGCTTTATTAATTATCTTTGTAATATTAGAAGAAATAAATACATCAACGATTACTGGATAACCAATAATGTGTAATTAATAATATGATAATATTTAGGTACGTGTGAAACTGCAAATATATTAATAAAAGCCATAAATCGTGCCAAAATTAAATAGCTTTTTAATTTTATTGCTTTCGGAGTTTTGAAGTGGAAAGATTTCACATTGCTTAAAGATTTAATCAATCTTTTTACGAGTTATAGTAATTTATGTTCCTACGGATCGCCGAATTCGAAGACGTTTAGTAATTTTATAGCCGCGTGCCTGCTCAGTGCTCACTGCTCAATCATTATTTAACTTTCAAATTTATTCAACTAAATAGATTTTAAAACAAAATCCGGAGCGGTTTTGGGAATTGAAGAAAAAAAAACAAATATAAAACTTATATAAACTTATACTGATATCATTATAGCATTGGTAAAATAAACAAAATACAATTAAAAACGGTATGACGTCACACTTCGTCTCTCTTCGAAAGTTGGAACTTCGAACCGACTAATTCGGAAACACGAAGTTTGCCGAGGCGCATAACTTAAATGGTAGTATTGTACATACGTTTAGTTTCAAGGGTTTCTAGTACATTTTGTGGCGATGAAAAATTGTTTCTAATTTTGAAATTATATATGTTCAGCGTTCAAGATATCTTTTCTTTTTTATCGTCATTCAATTCGCCAAAGCCGACTACCTTGATAGGCGTACTCCTTCTCTGGTAATCGTACCGAACATCAACCTTATACACTTTGGTCTCTTTCTTAGATAAAAGGTAGCGACTGAGAAGTCTTGGTACTCCAGAGTCAATATACTGAAACAGAAAAAAGAACACAGTGTTTTATAAAACACTAGCGCTTCGCCCGCAGCTTTGCCCGCGTGTAAAGCAGACTTTTTTTTTTACATATTGTCTTTATGTAGACTATGACACTCAGGGATAATGTAGCTTGCCATAAGCGAAAAAAAAATCGGAATCGGATCAGCAGACTTAGCACGACCACCGTTATGTCGACGGAAGAATAGACAAAAATGACGTTCCGTGAAGACAGTGTCTGTATAAAGTTTTGTACTGCCTTTAGCATGCAATTATAAAATCAAATAGTCTTCACTACCTTAGATAACTGTCAGTTGTCAGTATGAATTTGACAGTTTGGGACAGAAAACTTTCTTCTGAAATAGTCCACATAATAAAAAAGGGCTTAGAAAAAGACCGTTAGAAATTAAAGACAAAATTTCAGATTCTAGAAGGATTTCTAAGGGCTGATGTCAAAAATAGAGAAACGAAATGTCACTTTTTATAGAAAGAGCTGTGTCTATTCTTCGTAGAAATAGAAAGCGTCATGCTAAGCCTGCAGTAGTTCCAAAGTACTACTAAGTAGTTCCAAGATTACCCCTCTGCATACAAACTCACAAATTTTATATATTTATAATATTAGTATAAGTAACATCACGCTTGTTCTCCTCAACAGGTTAGGCTCTTATTGGTAAACCCACATTTCACCAGTTGCATTTCAGTCTCATTTAATGACAGCGAGCCTATTGCCATCACCTGGGCACAAGTCCAAACTCCAGGAAAAATCTCAAAATCAGTTTGTCAGACCCGGGAATCGAGCCCAGGACCTCATGCTCAGCAGTAGTGCTAGTGACGACTAGACCAACAGAACAGTTTTTATATAACACATTTTTGTAAACTGCGATAGCTAAGGTCATAATCATACTATAATAATAATTATAACATCCAAAAAAAGTATACTACTAAAAATCATTTCAACATCATTATCAATTAAGCTGAAAGACATGCACTGCTGGTTATAGGCCTCCCCCCAAGCACCGCCACTTCGACCGGTTCTGTACTTCAAATCAAATCAAATTGATTTATTTGTTAGAATATTGTTGTTACAAAGGTGTTACACATAATAAGACGTCCATAATATTCTGCTGTTTCCGGCGTACAAATATTTCTAAGAATTAAAATTAAATGCATTTAGCCGCTGGGACGCTTATTAAATATAATGTCAATAATGATTAAATATAATGTCAAGAATGATTAAATATAATGTCAAGAATGATTAAATACAATGTAAAGAATTATTCAATACAATGCCATAGATTTAAATCATCATTCTGCGTCTCGCGTCCAGCGGATTCCTGCGGCCTTCACAAGGTCATCGGACCTCCTTGTGGGAGGCCTTGCAACGCTACGTCTTGCGGTACGCGGTCGCCACTCCAGATCCTTTCGGCCCCATTGGCAGTCTATACTGCGAGCAATGTGCCCTGCTCACTGCCTTAAAAGCACTTAAAACCATTTAACTGATCCACAGTTTGGAAATAATTAAAGAGTATGCTACTATCTTTCTACTCACAAATCTTGAATCAAATTGCTTTCTTAGCTGTCTCACTGAAAAATCACGCGGTCCCCATTTTGGTAACGGGCGTATCACAAAGTTCCAAGGCTGAAATTAAAAAAGAAAATTTTTAGAAACGCATTCGGTTTTAGTTTTTACGGTTCGGTATTACATATACAATATGGAGACGACAATTATTACGACAATATAAAACACTGATAGTAGTATTTTGGAACTATCAAATAAATCATAACATCGAAATTAAGATTTGTGATTTTTTTAAACAAACTAAATAGTGTTGGGCCGACTATAGGTTATGCCAATCTTTGACTATACTCTGTCCACTAGGTTATTCACTTTTTGACAGCTGCCTTAGAATGTAACTGTTCCAGATTACGTAAAGGTCAACTTTAAAATGCGTAACATAATAAATAAGTAAACTGCCTTATATTATTGAATTATCTTATTTATGACTTCTTACAGACAATATAATACCGTAAATGTATCAGTTTTTACAAAAAAAAGATAATTGTTATACGTATTAAATATAGTTGCATTCTATCGACTAACTGATGGATGGCATCGAATGTATTCGCTTCAAATGAATAAATCGAAAACAATCATTTACTATTTAATATTATAGGTTTAGAAAAACCTTTTATCCACTCAAATATCAATAAAATATCATTATAAATTAAACAATCCTTAATACCTATATATTTTTAAAAGAAGCCATTATTTTTATATTGCGGGTTTTGTACATCAAAAATTAATCAACCAAATAAATATTTACAAGTTTATTTTACTTCAATACGTATTTATTATTCGTCATCTACCGACATGGACCTTGCATCTGATGACGAGTCTTAGCCTATTTTTTTTACGATCGGTTCTTGCTTTCTTATATTGTCGAATCAATTGTCACATTACTTTCCCAATCGGATAATATTAATCATATAGTCCGTTCCACTTCACTTGGCCAATTTTCAGGCGTCACTTGATTACAAGAATCCTTGTTATCTTGCAATCACTAAAGTTCTACGCACGCACAAAGTTAAAACGGAGGAATACTGCAGTGTTCTTAACTCGACGCATTCAAAATGGGGAAAACACTCAGGAAACAGAAAATATGTGACTACCACAGGCCTCTCGTTGCATGTGATAAATGTGGACAAAATGGCAACAAATGGGAACAAAATTGATTTATAATAGTAAACCCCATATTTATGTGTATACCTACACTACATACAATTGATGCGACAAACAAGTGGATACTTGATTTTTACGCTAATTTTTGTTATAAAACGAAGCGGTTAATTAATATTGTTTTGTATTTAATAATAATAAACACAATCATAGCAACCACACCATTTTTTATTCGACAGCAAAAAATCGATAATCTATACTACATTTCCAATTAAAGTGCCAATAATCGAATCGATAACTGAAATGTTACGTTATTGTAATCACTAGTTCTATCTGTCAAAAAGTGAATAATCTAGTGGACAGATTATAGCTATAGTGAATAAACTTTTGCTAAAAATTAAGTTAATTTTTTGCCGATTAGGAACGTCATTAAATATATGCAATTTAATAATATTGTCGTGTTGTCGTCTTCACCTTGTATACTTAACCTGATGGAGCCAACGGGACAATATTACGGGTAGTAATAAAAGCTCCGAAAAAGAATTAAAATATGAGCGTACTCAATATATGAAATTTACTGCTTTAAATACTAACTTTCCGATAACTTACATGCGAATACAAATAAAGAAACGACCGAATAAAATACTGAAAATTCCGAAAAACTCATACAATATTTGCTGACGTAATATTTTTCACCAGCTTAAATTGCGTTTTACCAAAATCTACAGGTAGTCATTTTTATTGTAACTTACCTATTATAAATTTAGAATCAACCTTACACCTAACCAACCAAACCTCGGGGTGCCCCCGAAGTCGGCCTGCTAGGGTTAGGGTTAATAAGCAGGTCGACAGAGCCCCGCTCTGCGGGGCTCCTATTTCTGTCTAAAGGGTTAAAAGGAACTTAACCAACCGAACCTCGGGGTGCCCCTGACGTCGACCGTTTAGAGTTAGGATTTTGGGGAACATATTATATGTTTTCGGCAACTTAGTAATTTTTTCGGAAGTTTAGTGTTTTTTTTTGGAAATTTAGTTTATTTTATTTGAAAGTATAGATTATTTTTCGTAGAATTATAATTTGAATAAGTTCATGTTTGTTCGATAAATACAACATTTTTGTCGGTTAATTTTGTATTAATGTTTCGGTAATTCATTTTAACACAGCTAGTTAGTATTATAGTCAACCACAGATTGCTAGAAGTTAATTTGTTTTTCGGAAGCTTTATTATTTTCCCAATATTACTAAGCCTAGGCCATTTGTCTGGCTCTTTTCTGTATCTTTAGAACCGTAAAAGCTAGCCAGTTGAAATTTCACAGAAAAGGTACGTAGCCTCTATTAATTGCCGTTGGCAAACAATGAAGAGACAATAAACCAATAATAACTTAGACTCGCACTTGGTTGTTTTTTTTTTCAACTGGTTTTGTTACGGAACTCTTAGAAAATTGTAGAAGCTTGAGAAAAATCTCATGTTAATGAACAAAATTCCGTAGCTGATATGGCATAGAGAGCGATTGTCAATTTTTTTATTATTTTTTTATTCGCACACTACAATAATGAGTAACATTCATAAGTATTGGTATTAATTTAACTTTGAATTTTTACACAGTAAAAGAATAACAATCCTGCATCAATATTTTTCTACCAAACCATGTAACAATGTTATGTCATTGATTCGTTGCCATGGCTACCGCTTTAATCCAACTGGTTTGTTATTTTGGCATCTGAGGGCCTAGAAAAAGTAACATTGGATTAGCGATGACGATAGTAGAAATGGCAAAAAATGTATGGGGTTGACATAAGCTATCGAAATGTCACGTGATCATAGGTCAACGAATAGAAATTTTCCAGACAATATTAACATCATTCGATTCTATGAAACGAATCAACAGCGTCGAACAGTTACTTCCATAGAGATGCGTAGCCAAGTGGCACTTTTTGACAAGCATTATTGCTAGTTTTCGATTCGTACGATGGAAACATTAGTGAAAGCGAAAGCGATAGCGATTGTAGAAATAGAATCTTTCCGAAGCGTATTGAATAGGTTCTTCTGGACAGAGGTCCAGAAGAACCTATTCAATTATTTGTATATTAATGAAATTATTGAATAAAAAAATATGTACAATAACTATAGAACGTTGATAATTACCGTTGTATGTAAGACGAAGTATCGAAACATAGTAATAACAATCCCCACAATGATAGGTACCAACATAAGTGACCAGGACCAAATATAATGACTGTTGTCTTCACCAACGGATTCTGTTCTCATTACGTGCCAGAGAGAGTTCCACATTAAGTAAATCTTGAGCTGAGGAGCGAAAACCAAGCATTAGGTAGGTGTTAAGTCAGGGAAATCAATTGTATAGTGACCAACTTAAATTGTCTGTACTTATTGTGCTACAAGGATCTTTTGGCGCCTGGTTGACATTGACAGGGGGGCGTTGAGTATGTAAGGATCGTAGCAGGTGGCGTTCTGTAGTTTCTGCCTACCCCCATGGAAATAAGGCATGAGTTTATGTATGTACCGTAAAACGGAGTTTATAGAAATTGCGGGGTGAATAGAAAAAATATCAAGAAAGTTTTCAAGGCTAATATTTCACTATTTTTCGTTGGAGAATTTTGGTAGAATTTGAAATTATTACACATCAATATTTTTTGTTTGCGTTGGCAACAATTTTTAAATGTCAAAATTGGCATTTATCCTTCACAATTTACTTCAAAGGACGGTCTCGGTCGGTGTGGGTCGTGGGTCTATGTTTGCTTACTTGACAATGTGTAGGTACTATGGGATCATGATCATCTCTGATATTTGTTGCCTGTTGCCACTGAGTACAATAGGTGTGGTTGTAGAATCTATGGTTGTATGGGTAACTCTCTGTATCCACTTACGGAATCGTTGCCTAAAGAACCACAGCCTTTGTTTAAACGTAGATTTAATTTGAACTATTATTATTATTGCATTTATTTCAGACTACGCCCATAGTGTTAGTAACAACGGTCGTAAAAACTAGTGTTAGTAGACATACAAATTTCATTTAGTGTGGAGTTTCATCCAATGTCGCAGCATTGGAGACCTTCATCTTTCCGTAAATAAATTCAAGATACTGTTGGTACCGCCGCGAAAACGAACAAGCAGAGAAGCACTTCTTTTACGTATGATGGCCGCAAAAACATCTATATGCCTTTCCGCGAACATCTTTGATGCGCTACATCGCCATGGCTTTCTCACTATCTTTTTAGTTATGCAAAGATTGTTGCAAAATCCACGAGAATCTACTGCTGACTTTCTTTGCAGTTTAGCAGATGTTATTTAAGGTAAAATTATGGATTAAATAATAAAAAACTTTGAATAAACTTACAGTATAATATACAGGCACAAATCGTATGCTCAACATTTTCAATTGCGTGGGTGCTACGCCGTAATGGAATGTATAGTCATCCACAAGCCTTCCTACTGGGTAGCAAATATACAGAAATAAAATCTCTGCTAAAGTTGCAATTCCTTTGCCATAAATCCATAGTATAGCTCGAGTCTGCAAAAAAAGGACAATTCGCCTCATCTCTTAAAATACTGTACCCTGTGTAGTGATGTTCGGGTCGGCACATTCGATTAAGCAGTATTTGTGATTCAACAAAGCCGACCCGAATCAATTACTACATAATAAAGGAAAAAAAAATAACCAGTGCGCAAACTGTAACCATGAAGTCAACATATGATTCTAGAGCCCTAGCCTAGAATTTTTTGTCGGTTATCAAAAAAAAACTGCTGTTTCCTACAAAAAGTGCAATACCTACGCGGTCAAATTGTACGGACCAACAATATGTTTTCTGTATGTTTTGTTTTTGTTATTTTAAATTTATTACAATATTATTATTATTCTTTAATTACCTACTTAATTTACTGTTATTTTAAGAGAATGTTTTAGTTAATAATATTTCTTGACATTTGCACGTCTAATCACGTGTCAAACATGTCTGTACCTAGTAATGTTGTTACCATCCTATGTGCATGTCTGTTTTTGTATGTATGACACATATTTAAGCAAATAAATATTATCTTATCTTATCTTATCTTATCTATAACCGACGATAAATTTCTGCGCTCTCCCGTCTAGAATCATATGCTGAATTGGTTTGGTATTCCATGGTTACAGTTTGCACACTGGTTATTTTTTTTCCTGTATTTCACTTTAATTCGGCTCGTGTCGATCGGCAACTACCCTCGCTGAAACATGTTTGTGTGGGCTCGGAACAATTCGAAATAAGCCAAGCGGCTCTTTCTGATCATAATAATATAAACATTCAATCAATCTAGAATGTTATCAACTGTGTTAGAGTCGAGCGACTTCCAGTCAAACCGGATGCAACTGTATACCAGTATTTTACATGGAGCGACTACCTATCCGACCTCCACAACCCAGTTACTGGGTAACACGATACCTCATAGTAAGAGCGGTTGTGCCGAATCACGATAAGCCGAACAAGTGTGAAGCATCCTAAGGATTCACTGAAAGTGATTAAAAAGTTTCTTAAATAATGTTTATAATTGCAAATAAGGAAACAAGGACTAGAAAAAAAAGAAGGACCTTGCACCACTCGTATCGGAAGTGAAGCACTAGTGTATGTTGGACCGTTTGTACAAACATGCACCACGCACACATTTACATCATAAGGTGCCGACCGGCCGCCACTACGGCGTCATTGTAGGTACTGTTTACGTCAAGTAATAAAATAAAATAATACTTTCTTGTGTCGTGAAATGGTGTATAAATAATTTTACATTCCAGAAAAAGAGACAAGCAACAACATATCACAAGTAAGACACTTAATTAAACATATAGATCGGTACGGTGCTTCACTTTCGATATGCGTGACGTGAAGTCATTCTTTTTTTTCTAGTCCATGTAAGGAAAATTAAAATAAACAGATCCACACTTACATCGATAGTAGTAAAACAGTGAAAAATTATTCCAACAACAGTTGACAGTGCCGTGACTTGCCAACGTTTCACACGCGGCCACTCATAAACCACTGTTTCAGTTATGCATAGATTTGTTACCACCTGTATAACAGATATAGCGAATTAAGGCGACCTAATTAATTCCGACACCAGCACCTTAATTGCGTACCACATTTACAATCCGTTCATACCTCACTCACAATTACAATCCGAACGATTTTGAAGGAAAATGCTAATTAATCCATTGCTTCAATTGTTTGAAAATTTTACCTGCTCATCAACGTAAATAACGCAATGAATATTACTAAACTTTCCTAATTATAGGAATCGCCATTGTAAGTGTGGTACGCAATTACCCCGCCGATGAGCTTGGCTTTGCTACTTACAAGAATCAAAGATTCGCAGAGCATATTGAATACCGTATAAAGTATGCTAAATATATCGCCCAAGTAGAATTCTTGCCAAAACATGGGCCACAAATAGAACCAAGATTTTTCATCTGAAATTAAAATTTCACTTAATTTTTTATGAAAAATAAAAAAAAAAAACTTAAAAACTATATTACTTTTCAAGCACCCTGATTCAGTTGGTAGCATCAAATCTGAGATTAAACTAAAAAACCTGCCACCAATTCCATCAGACTGCTTGAAAAGTGATCTTGTTTTGTTTTTTTTTATTTACAACCTTTTTGTGTGTTATATTTTTTAATCATGTCCTCAAACCCTTTATTATGATATCCCACGTTGTCATGGTTCAAAAGAGTATATTTTCAAGTTGTTTCTTACAACCTAGCCATCGCACGACTAAGTCGATAGACATGTATTAAAATCCAGCTAGCCGTAAGAATGCGTCGCGGGTATAACATTTATCGCTAAAAAAATAACCCTGGCTTTGGTGCCGCGCAGTCGCGTAAATAGTTGGTATTTAGGTACGTGCAGGTAATGGATTGCAGATATCCGTAATAGGTGGAATTAGAAAAAACTTTTTACTTTTTGCATAATAGTCAACCACTTACTAAATTGCGCATCATGCATCTCCGTATGAATCAACGCTTCACAATAAACTTTGACGCTTACGTTCAGTATGCCTCTGAATATGTATATGATTGCGTTAGATATAACCATTGTTGCACTGTCTGTGGATGGATCAATCTGTAAATACGTACAATATATTTATAACCGGTTTCTGAGGACTTTAAATAACTGCTTAAGGCGCTTCCCTGACCAAACGACCTTGAGCGTTCGGTCCTTCTCTGTCCCGTCGCTGAGTCTCGCTCTGTCTCGCTCCCTCCGCACGCTCATTTATCATAAAATTCACAAAAATAATGAAATTACTTGAAAAAAAAAAGACAAGTGAAGTTTTAAAATAAAATAAAACGTGTATTATTTAGATTTTTAAATTATCTATCCATTAGTGTAATCCTCAAATGAATAGAACGTCACCTTTAGCAAGAGATGCATGTAATCAATAATTTTAGTCACTTTTTTAGAAGGAGATTTCAGATGAATTTATAACACATAAAAACAAATAAGAACGTGCAATGTGATGATAGGATATCGAACATTAATAATGTGGTTTTAGATGTAGTTTATTACCCATAGCATACCCATATGAATGAGTTAATAGCCTCTGAATAGCGCACTTTGACAAGGTTTTGGTCGGGGTACCGTCTTAATAGATAATCATTCGACATAGTTAGCTATTGGCGAAGTCGCGCAACGTCGGGTGACGTCGACCGATATCTCAAGGGATACATGTTGCGGAACATTAGTATCCCAGTTAACACTTTGCCTAAGTTTATCTGTTTGATAGAGTAGTTGGTATACACATTGATAATATTTTAACACATTGTGTTTCTAGACAGTCATGAACCAATAGATAACTTTGTCGAAACAAAGTTAAAGTCAAAAGTCAAATCATTTGTTTCTAGTAGGCTATTAAATATAAAAAGCACTTTTGAACGTCAAAATTTACAAAAAAAAATAGAATTGATTCTGGGTGCCCCTTCCAAAAAGTAGTTTCATATGAAGAAGGCAAGCAACTCCATAGTTACACTTTTAAAATATTTTACAACATTTTGTATAATATTATATGTGAATACGACGTCAGTCATTATCTATTGAAGGCTTAAGAATAGTTTAGTACCTCTTGAGTGCTTCTAGATGTCAGAACATGGACTACTTGAGGCGCAGTCACCGATTCTGCAAGCATTGCGACGTCAGTGGTCTGGAAAATTAAAATAAACAAATGAGGTATGCTGTGACGTCAACACGCGACCGGATCTTCCGGATAAACTGGAATTCAACCCCAACATAATTAGGAAAACGATGATGATGATATGGTATCAACACGGCCACTTCTAGGACGAAAACAATATTTTGACAACACTTTTTTTTCATTCTGTTTATATGCTTCATGTTTATTTATTTTATTTTTAGGAAAACTTACAGCTACACAGATACAGTAGGTAATAGTTTAAACAAAATATGGCCAATTAAAAGTTTCCCCATATAGTATACTAGCTGTGCCCGCGACTTCGTCCGCGTGGGTTAGTGTCTTTGGGTAGCATTTTTAATTATTTAGGCTAATTATTTTACAAAGACACATACGTATAAATACTTCAAACAAACAAACTCAAACTTCAAAGTTTCATCCCCTATTCCCTATTGTTATTTTACACCCTTAAGGGTAAAACTTTTACAAACTTTGAATGTCATATTTATTTATATCGAATCAACAGCCTAAAATATATATATATTATATATATATGTATTTGTTGTATATGTAAATGGTACACCACTGACTACCTGTATTATTGTCTCTCCTTCTACCTTGAATCCATCCAAAGGTTGTCTGTAAAATATCGCTTTTAGCGATAAGACCGCCCATTGTGTCACCCTATGTAAAATTTCTACTTTTATATCTGTAATTTTTATGGTGTACATAATAAAGAGTATTCTATTCTATTCTATTCTAAAAAATGAGTTTCAAGCCTCTAGCTCTAAAAATTACGATACTTCCATACAAACTTTCAACCCCCCTTTCAACCCCTTACAACCCTTTTATCGCATTAAAAAGTAGCCTATGTCCTTTCTCAGGCTTTAGACTATCTGTGTATTAAATTTCATTTAAATCGGTTCACTAGTTTTGGCGTGAAAGCGCGATAGACAGACAGACAGACAGAGTTACTTTCGCATTTATAATATAATATAAAATAAAAATAATAATAAATAATAAAATAACAATAATTAAATAATTATTAATTATAATATATATTATATATATATATATATATATATATATATATAATATATATAGTAAGGATAATTCTTAGGAACAAAACAGAAAATTGATAATAGACTATAAAAAACACAAAATAGAAATCACTTGACATAATGGTATTGCTGCTCATGAGACCAATATCTAGACGATTCTAGACGGAGAACAAAGTAATTATAATTAGGCGGATAGTAATTTACAGAACCTATAGCGTTTTCAGATTACCATTACAGTCTTACTCTTAGTTAGACAATTCAGAAAGTGGGACAGGGTTTGCCCTACCTCCAAAAATCTGTAACACAACTTGAAACAAATCGTTAGATCTAAATAGTTTTACCGTTTCGTGTTTGAACATGTATTCCGTTCAGTCCAAACTGAACCTGTTTCATCTGTTCTATTCAGCCTTTCCATATACATACTAATATGTAGGTCGTGGAAAACGATATTGTTGAATTAAATAGTTGCTCATTTGTTTATTGTAGTACCAAGGAAGTGGTAAACACCGTGACTTCAGTTGTTATTGTAACGGCGGCAGCACGTGGACAGTGTCGTGTTCGAGAGTGGAGTTTGTGCAGAGTTCACTTTGAATTCGGACACCAACCGGATCACTCGTCCAAAACGAAACTGTCGGTTTACCCAGTTAATTTTGTGGATTGTAAAGTGATTATTAAAGTGATATTGTTATTCAACTATTGCATTATTTATTATTCTCTATTACCTACGCAATTAATCAAGATGATGACGACGCTATCGCACAGCCATCGCTGGCGCCGTCATGTAGGTTTTAACTGTCTGACCACAGTGACAGCTAGTAATGAATAAACGTATTTATCAAAACGTATGTAAGGATCGTAGCAGGTGGCGTTCTGTAGTTTCTCGCTGCTTCTTGGGAAGAAGGCGTGAGTTTGTCTATGTATGTAAATATCAGAAAGTATTTGATAACTAACCCAAAATTTTGAGTCATCTAATATGCTCCATTTTCGGTGTGCTATTTGGCTTTTACAGATCGGTAGTTGTATACTGTCGTAATGCACAATTAGCAAATAAGCTAAAGCACAAAGATCTACGAAATTGATTCCCCATTGACTGTAATGAAGAGCCTGTAAATTAAAAGTTATCTCATTTGATCGTATTTTGTAAGTTGTGGGTTTCTACAAAAGCAAGTTAAGTATTTTTTTATATTGGTTATATAGGGCCCCGTAATTAAGGCCGCGCCTCTCATGTTTGTGAGTCCAAATCCGGGCAAATACTAATGTGGGTTTTTTCATTCTTATATATTTTTCTCAGTATATCTTTTACATTACTGCCATCGGTACAAGAAATCATCGTGAGGAAACCAGAGGGCCTAGACAAAGAAAGTAGACATTCGATTAGCGATACCGCTAGTAGGAAAGTCAAAAAAATGTATGGGGTTGACATAAGATATCAAAATGTCACGTGATCATACGTCAACGAATAGAAAATATCTAGACAATGTTAAAATCATTCGATTCTATGAAACGAATCGACATCGTCGCACGATTACTTCCATAGAGATGCGTAGCCACTTGGCTACGCATCTCTATGGAAGTAATCGTGCACTTTTTAACAAGCGTTAACGCTAGTTTTTCGATTCGTATGATGGAAACATTACCGAAACCGATATATATTGTAGAAATAGAATCACTCCAAAGCGAATGCCATTTGCCCTCTGGACATTATCTTAATATATATCATTCTTCTGTACGTGTGTTTGTCACCTAACTCTTACTAAACGGCCTGACTGATTTGGATGAAATTTTGTGTGTATATTTCAATGGGTTCCTGGGTGGTTTGAAAATACAATTAGACCCGGTAGGTGGCGCTGCTGTCGGTGTCACCAAATTTGATTTGCTGTACAATTGACAACATTACATCATTTTGAGCGGGACAATATTTAATGTGGCGTTGCTTTTCCGGGTAGGACGACGTCTGCCGGTCCGGTAGTAGATAATTTATGTCTGAAATCGCCAACCCGTCTGGACCAAGCGTGATCAATGCTCATGCCTTCTCTTTGTGAGAAGAGGTCTAGTTTTCTGGCATTTATGCTGAACTGGACCTATTTGGAGCAGCCAGGCATAATACTGTCTTTATGTTTTTTTTTACTTTTTGTTTTTGTTTTTGTGTGAATGTTGTGTGCCTTAACCTGAGTCAAATAAATTTATTTTCTTTCTTTCTTTCTTTAGGTCATTTGCCTGCAGTGGGACAGCGATAGCCTGGTATTATTATTATATTAGTTTAAATAAAATGAATCTCTTCTCTTAATCTTTGCACTTAGTCCAAGGTCACAATAAATACCTTAATAAAATATTCACTAAGGGTGCAAAATACAGGGTAGCAGGAACATCGACACGCCACCTGATACTATGGATTCAGTACATAATTCTGAACCCCCCCTGCGATGAAATTTTTCAATACATTTCACAAAATAATAAGTACACGCACGTTTACCAACAGCGCCCAAGCCATCTCCCCGCCTGTCAACGTCATTCGGGCGCCAAAACATTCTTGTAGCAGTCTAACTGGTGAAAGTATTTTTGCATTCTATACACTTCTAGATATAAGTTTATACAAGGTGGCAGAGGCATCGACGCGCAAACTGTAACCATGAATTCAGGACATGATTCTAGACCCCTGGAGCTAAGAAAATTTTCATCGGTCATCAAGAAAAAAATCTGCTGTTTCTTAGAAAAGTGCAATATCTACACGGTCAAAATGTATGGCAGAGCCAATTTTTTAAAGTGAAACTTTTATTACATCGTCTCAAACTTTTTCGTCTGTGTGTTGCATGTCGCGTGACGGTCGGCCGCGAAGTAGGGATAAAGTGAAAGGAAGGAGGTTTTTAGTTAAATGTCTATAATGTGAAAAAAAGTTTCACTTTTACCGTGGTTTTTTTTAATAATTGACGGAAAGTTTCAGCGCAGTGGCTCAAAAATCATGTACTGAATCCATGGTAACAGGTTGCACGTCGGTCTCCCCGCCACCCTGTATAATAATTGATCGGTATTTTACTAAACCTTCCAGAAATATCTTTTCCAAGCATGCATTTGTAAAATTTGAACAAAGCCCCAAACGACAAGGAAATTTGAAATGTTCCAGCCATTAGCAATACGATCCATTTGTTCCCTGTAACATAAAAATAAGTATTTAAATAGGTTGGTACAGGTGAACTTTTATATTTTGATAAATACCTATAGACCACAGTCATCAAACGAACTGAGGCTATCAGCGCAAAAGTGGTGTAAGCCACAATTTGTGCTGGTTGCGGTTTTGGTATAAACTACATTCTTTACATTATTAACTTTAAATACAATATTGGAGTAAGCCACCTTTTGCTATTCAAAAATAGATGGCGCTTAAAACATAGTTTTTGCATAGAACATAATATAGTACAGTTGTAGAGAAAAACTGGTGTATGCTGAATACACCACACAAGGGCTTTAACACGATACAGTTTTAGCAAAATCATCTACTGACATTACTGTTATCACCTTTGATTTAATGAAAACCCGACCTACGGCTGTGTTGACGACTGGAATTGTGTATTACAAGCTTTGGACTTTTTGCTTTGGTATTCACAATATGGGGACAGATGATGCCTACATGTTTCTTTGGGACGAGTCTGATGCTTCGCGAGGACCCCAAGAAATTGGTTCTTGTTTGCTTTATTTTTTTAAACATTATGTGACAACTAAAAAAGTTGTCATGTATTCTGACCAATGTGACGGGCAGAATAGAAACATAAAATTGTCATTGTTCTGTCCGTATATTGTATCTCACCCGGATTTTACTATGGAAGAAATACCATAGACCATAAATTTTTAGTGAGTGGGCATTCGTATTTACCATGTGACCAAGATTTTGGTCTAATAGACAAAAATAAAACAAATCTTTAAAGAGATTTATGTACCAGATAACTGGCTCGAAGTAATTAAAACGGCATGAAAAAGGCAACCGTTCAAGGTAATAAGAATGACAGCAACTGATTTTGTATCAAAATATAACCAACAGAAAAATTTCAATGAGCAGCACCAATGTGGAGAGTTGAAATTCCATAAAGTGCACCCTTTTTAATTTTTTTACAAGTATTCCAACAATGAGGAAGCCTTCTTTGATGAAGGCAGTGTAAAAAAAGGCATTCAGTGGCCATAACACAACTAGATGCATTAGAAAAGCCAATTATTGCTGAAAAAAAGAAAAAGGACCTACTTGAACTTTTGCAGTTCATCCCGCCAGTTCATCACACTTTTTATAATACTCTAAATAGTTCCAACAGCGCCCAGGATGAAACTTATTATGATGAAACGGACGAAGATTAACTAACTATTATTATTATCTTTAATAAACTTGCTCTGAAATGGTGTAACCTGTTTATTATTTTGAATTTGACCAAAATATCATAAATGCAGAAGTGGTGTAACTCACATATTTTTCTTAATTATAAGTTTAATTAATACAATAGTATACAACTATTATAGATTTGGAATTTCTATTTATAAAAAATAATAAAAAACAATAAATAAAAAATAAATAAATAAAAACTGATTTTGCAAATTTTAAATCCTTCCATTTCTCTTAAGTGCACTATTGGGGTTACACCGCTTTTGCGCTGATAGCCTCCTATGAAACCGATTTTGCGGCAAACAGGCGCGACGCGACAGTGTGCACAAGACTTAAATGCTTTGTATTTTTTATATGTATATACTTATTAAGAGTAAGGCACTGCGATAAATATTGTTCTTTAGACAATCCTTTTGTTGCAAGAGGTTTTTTTTATTATTTGGCCATTAATTTTTATTAATTGAAATAGAAATATAATATAACTAGCTTATGCCCGCGGTTTTGCCTGCGTGGATGTCAGAAATTATCCCACGGGAACGTACTACCGAGATAGCAAGTATCCTACATGTTAATCCAGGTTATAAACTATCTGTGTTCCAAATTCCATCTAAATCCGTTCAGTAGTTTTTGCGTGAAAGAGTAACAAACATCCATCCATCCTTCCTCAAAAACTTTCACATTTATTATATTATAGTTGGATAGGATTACTATTTCGAATCTGGGGGGGAGCGAACATGCGTAACAAATTAATTAATAATAATAAATTACCTGTAGTACGTTACTTGGGACACTTGAAAATAATCTCCTGTATTATTATGAACGTAAAAAGGTCCAACAAGCATATGAGAATTATTTATAAACATCTTGGCGAATTCCTGTAGCTCATAGCAAATAATTGTATGATTGTATTTCTCGTCAAAATAAGTTTTATTTTTACATCTGTAATAATAATGACCATTGAGTGTATTAAATTCAGTGTCAAAAAGGATATTGCTAATCCATTGCTTCATATGTTCGAAAAATGTGTCTGCTCAACAACGGAAATAACGCAATGAATGTTGTTGAACTGTCAAAATGAAAGCCATTCCTACTATTAGTGTGATACGCAATTACCACGCTGGTTGGTCTAGTGGTCGCAAGCACTACGGCTGAGCATGAGGTCCTGAGTTCGATTCCCAGGTCAGGCAATGTGTTTATGGGTTTTTTAATAAGGGATTTCTCAGTAGCAGCCTGGAGTCTGGATTGGTGTCCGGTTGATGGCAATAGACTCGCCCTCTATTACATGAGATTTAAAGATAACCAGCGAAATGTGGGTGTACTATAGGTAAACCTCTGCTTAGCCCCTAGATGCCATCTATCTCCTTGGCATTTTTAGTCGAAATCCGTTCAGTGGTTTAGCCGTGAAAAGGTAACACACAGACAGAGCTACCTTCGAATTTATAATACAATTAGTAGGGATTGTACAGAAATATACCTGTTCCATGGATTCTTCGCAATTATTCCATAGGATGTGTAATGGAACATTACAACCATCAAATCCACACATGATATAATTTCGAGAAATCCAACCAGAATGAATAAGTATTTTAAACCTGGATAGAAACAATTATCCTAGTACTGTTTGTGTGAGTGAAACAATTAGAAAAGAGTAACATAAACTATCAAAACACTCCATACATTAAGCTGACGACTTTTCAGCTTCTACTGTCAGCTTTGTTGCTTCAGTACCAACAAAAAGAATCATCAAAAACAATTGATTTCCAAAGAAAACACTAAAAGACGTGAAAAATAACTTTAATTTCGGAAGTCGGTGTCGTTGGTTTTGTATTTTCGTTTTTGGCCACAGACTTCCGAAATTAAAGTTATTTTTCACGTCTTTTAGTGTTTTTTTTGGAAGTCGGTTGCTTTTTTGTAAAAAAGTTTTTATCTTTCACTTTTTTGTTGCGGTTCCTACCCCACACAAATTCGTATACCACTACTTGGTGTGTAAATAACAGTGACAGGAAATTATTAACAAATCATCGATATAAACTAAGTGGAAAAAATATGCATTATTAAGGATAACTCAAAAACTACACTACTAAATGGGACCATATGTGAAGCATCGGCTATAAAATAAAATAAAGAATCATCCAAATCGGTTCACCCAGAAAAAAAATCTGAGCTAAAACATATAGACAAATTGAGAACCTCCTCCTTTTTTTGAAGTCTGTTAAAAATCTGACTACTCTGTAAAAAGTTATGCGTGGTCATACATAAAACAAATTTTAAAAAAATATACGGGTTGATTTGAGAACCTCCTTCTTTTTTTTCGTCGGTTAAAAATGGCTATTTTTGATATTGGTTCATAACTACTATTAAGGCGGAGCCTTGACCACAGAGTACATTTTATATTGGGCTTGACTACAATTAATGTGCTAGTAAGCTTAAGTTAGCTTAAGTTCAAGGAAACCGATATTCTGCAAATATAAAATACAAGACATGAAGTAACGCCCACCGACCCTTAGTTGTGGATTACGGCCCGCTGCCTCTCACATTCAGAAGGCCTATCTGCCAACAGTGGGAACTACTAAGGTTGATTATGCCATGTTGAAAGTTAACAGTAGGTGGGCAGTTAGCATAAGTACTCAAGACAATATTTCAACGCACCATAACAAAGTGGCACCATTTTAGAAACAAACATATGCTCCTCCGGTGCGTATGCAGCGAGGAAATAGTGAACAAACCCGTGAGGAAAGCTCTTAAACAGCACGTTGAATGCGTACAACCAAAGAAAACTGAAAAAGAAAACAATAGTGATTATAAATAGGTATAGTGGGCCAAACATTAGTGATGACAAAACAACTGACTACCAAAGACTAACTACAACGTGAAAATAACTTTAATTTCGGAAGTCGGTCTCTTTAGCTTTTTTTTCCGCCGACTTCCGAAATAAAAGTAATATGGGACCATGCCTTAGACATACCCTATCTATTAAAAAAAGAATTTTGGAAATCGATCCATAATTGCCGGAGATATCTACGTGATATTTCCGGCAATTATGGATCGATTTCCAAAATTCTTTTTTTAAGCAAACATAAAAAAACAAACAGATGAATTGAGAACCTCCTCCTTTTTGAAAATGGTTTAAAACCAATATAAGCTGCCCTTTTATGCTATTCAGAGTCCATACCTACTACGCTTATGCCAGGCTAGCTCAAGTTCAGAGTGTTACCTTACCACCGACATGTTGTCGACTGTATAATTAAAATCCCTATTACACTACACCATATTTGGGGCCCGATATATAGGGGATATGTTTTTTTATAGGGACTCTTTCTCCTATTATACCATCCAGATTTAGTGAAAGGGTCCCTGAATATCGCGTAGTCTAATAAGGCTTTTATTTCAAGACCCATAAACAAAAATAAAACCGGGAACGTTAAAATACCAATTTCTGCAGCCAATTGTGTGTATTTCAGTTTAGATACCGATGAAGTCACAGGCGCATGTCATGAAGTCGTCAAAATACCGGCAATTACCTATTGTTTATTAGTATTCATCACTTGGGCGTTCCCTTTCCGTTGTACTTACAAAATACCTACATACCAAAATCATCGAAATAGGAAACCGCACGATTGTAATTAGGTATCGCTTAATGTTCGTGAAAATGGACGTTAGAATCTTAAACCTATATGGTACTGTGGTACTTTTCCAGACCTAAAAAAAGATCCCGTTTTCTACTCGATACTTTTAACTTTAAGTAATGAACCATACATGGTAATATCTTGCGGTCGTGACGTAACTATCTCTGTTTTAGACTGAGTTGAAGTAAATGCTCTGTAGTATGCCAGTCTTTCGCACTTAGTAGATTGAATGACAGGGCGTTCAGATGGCAGTTCTTTCTGGAAAAAATTAAAACAATGATATATGGAACTGGGCAGGCCACATCCGTCACTTCTCGCATCAGAATTGGGAATTGAAATAACAGGAACCAGCGACGTGGTAGCCCCAGAAGGAGATGGCGTGACGAGATAGACTCCTACCTAAAACAACATAACATAACATAACATCACGCCTGTATTCCCCGAAGGGCTAGGCAGAGGTGTACCTATAGTACACCCACATTTCGCCAGTTATGTTTAGGTCCCATGTAATAGGGGGCGAGCCTATTGCCATCAACCGGGCACAAATCCAGACTCCGGGCTGCTACTGAGAAATTCCAGATGGAAAAACCCAATAACACTCTGCCCGACCCGGGAATCGAACCCGAGACCTCATGCTCAGCAGTAGCTCTTGCGACCATAAGTTCAACGAGGCACTTACATACCTAAAGTATTGGGCTCTAATTGCTAAAGAGACAGAGAAAAATGGAAAGAGGGCCGGGAAGCCTTTGCCCTGCGCTGGGGCATAAAAGGCTTATAATAATAATAAAATCGGTGTGTGCTGTGCTCACGTTGGAAAAGTAGGTATAACATAAACAAATTATCAGTCTATAGAATAGACTAGACTAGATATAAAGCTTAAAAAACAAACAAATTTACTTTCGCATTTATGATGTTAGTTAAGACAGCTGTTACCCACGACTTCGTATGCGATCCAGTATAAAAAGTAGCCTATGTTCTTACCCAGGTCATGTTCTATCCGTGTGCCAAATTTCATCCAAATCTGTTAACCTTTTTGGCGTGAAAGCGTAACAAACAAACAAACTTACTTTCGTATTTATAATATTAGTTAAGATGTTCAAAGTGGCTATGATCTCAAACGTTCGGCTTGTTGCCTGGTTAATTGCTATCAAACAGCAAGTAAAACAAGGTTCAGAGTCAGCAAAAGAATATTCTATACTAATAAAATATGTATCTACTTACCTTCTGAACCAAATTCAACTGAAATCTTGGATCCTCGTACTTCACGCCAGGACCCAGTGACTGGAGACTGGCGGCATTCAAATCAAAATTGGAAAAGGATACATTATGTGGCTTTGTTCTTACGTGTCTCATGATTATAGTTTAATCAACAAATTTATATATAATATTATAATAATTGGAGTTGATATTTTCTAGACTTATCAAATTTTAAGTTGACATTTAATGAGACAGATAAAACCACAAGCTAAAAAATTCAATCTAAAGAGTTTTTTTGAAAAAAGTATATTTATCATTCACAGCCTCACTTCCCCCACTGCTAAGCTCAGGCCTCTCTTTTCATGTGCCAATCCGCACGCTTGTATGCTAGCCTGAATATCATCCAGGTTCTACCCGCGATGGTAACAAAAAAGTATAATTCATATAACTGTATTATTATATTATTATACGTGTTCTTAGTAAAACTTGGGAACTAGCTTGAAGCCTTCGTGAAAATGTTATTTTTCGGTTTTCACATTCCGACGCCGCACATAGGAGTATTTCACTTATAAAACCGGACAAAATTATTTAATATTATATTTTACTATTTTTTTAAATAAAAGTTAATAATTCATCATAATTAGGCATTTATTTATAAAGAAAAACAATTTAAAAAAAAAAAAAAATCCAACAACGAAAAATTTTCTTCAGTCTTCTTTCCTTTGAACTCTTTGATAATAGTATAAAGCTCCATTCTGGTGATTTTTTTCACTCTTTCCGAAGGATCTATGACAAAAGAAAACAAAAAAAATAAGCTTTGTGAATATAATTATAATCTTTCCCATATAGTTTGAAGTACTATAAAAAAATATAGGATACGTAGGGGGGCTTTTTATTCATGTTTCGACTTCCTTACAGTCAACATTTTATGCCCACATAAAAATTTTGAGGCGACAAGGCGCGACACATAAACAAAAACACTAATTTATTTAAATTTTCTTTAAAAAACGAGTAAAAAGTATGGGTATAGAAGTAGAAAAATTGGAAGAAACGTAATAAAATATATTTCAGTATATTGTACTAACCTTCTATATCCATGTCCGAACAGTTAATCTCCTGTTGTTTGCTACACGAAGCCATTTTAGCACAGAAAACTGATAAACACAAACAAGAGCGCCGAGAACAAAGACACGCGTACAGTACGATGACTGGGTTCCGACTGACGTTATGGCACATGCGCGGGAGTTGAGGGTTGGTGGGGGTCTGCCTTTTGATAAACCGGTCATCGTAGGTAAAGAAACATGTATTTTGGGTGCGGTTGGATTAACCTCACTATTTTCAATTTTGTCCGGTTTTGTATATGTAATACTCCTATGTGCGCCGGTTGATTCAGATAATTAGTCTAAGTTCGTGTCTTTAAACGCTCCAAATATACAAAAGTTCCAGCGTGTGATAATATTATGTAAATACCTATATAGTGACCTTATTGGTGATGTTCTTCAGAAAGGTCAGGTGCGTAATATTCGCAACCGGCGTGCGTGTATGACCAGATGTATGAACGTAAACGAGGCAAAAGGAGTATGTAAGGATCGTAGCAGGTGGCGTTCTGTAGTGTCTGCCTACCCCCATGGGAAGAAGGTATGAGTTTATGTATGCATGTGTACCTAATAATTAAATACGGGAACAGAAGCAAAAGAAAGAAAAATAAATTACAAAAGTTAGAATCCCTTTAAACGCAGCATGCACAAACAAAGGCAAATACGTCGATACTTAGAAGTCTAGTTTGAAACACTAACGGATCTAACTTAAACATGATAACCAAACGTTCCTAGAGCTTCGATAAATAATCGAACCTTCATCTAAAGTGGTCTCAAGACGATCACAAAGCCGACCATTCACACGCCACATAAAATATTAACTCGTTTTGTATGAGCTGATTCAGATGCCACTACTACGAGTCACTGCCACTGTTTCACGAGAACCTAGCAAAATTATTTATATAGATGATAAGCTAACTTAATAATATCATCATGCATGACGTAGGTACCTATTCTCCCGAGGAAAAAGATGGCATTTTACAGGATTGCAGGGAAATTGGGGCGTTGCATGATTCTGAACCTCTTTGAGTTGAATTTTTTTGTCAGTAATTTAAAAAAAAAATTGCTGTTTCATACATTATGACCGCGTAAGTATTGCACTTTTCTATGAAACAGCAGAATTTTTTCTTGATAACCTAAGTTTTTTTTTTTGTACGCTTAAGGGGTCTAGAATCATGTCCTGAATTCATCGTTACATGCAGTTTGCGCGTCGAAATCTCTGCCACCTTGTATAAATAAACTTATGTCTAGAAGTGTATAGAATGCCTATAATACTTTCGCCAGTTGCAGCTGCTACAAGAATCATTCGGCGCCCGAATGACGTTGACAGGGAGGAGGGGAGGAGGGGGTTTGGTTGTATTGTGAACTGAATTTAAAAAAAACCACCTAAGTGGAATGAACTTATCCCGAGAACAACTTAACATTGAAGTTGAAAAACATGTTCTCCCATACATTGATATACGTGACGGTCAATTTTCTTACTGCAAATGTAAGTTTGTAATAGCAAAAAATAAAGATGTTATAAAATTACAAATTAACGTTTTTCCGACTTTTTCCTTTATTTCTGCTGTGAGACCCAGCTTCTTGCCAAATTTTATGGTTCTAGGCCAACGAGAAGTACCCTATAGGTGTTTATTTATTTGCGAGTATCAAAATATGTCGCATAAATGGTCCTATTTTTCATGGCATTGACTTAGAAGGTTGATTTTTTAGAGCTCCAAGGGACCGTAGACCTACGTATTTGATATTAATTTCAACTTGCTACCTCCAAGCGTTCCTGAGAAAAAGTGTCTTGAGAGACTGACAGACAGACAGGATGGACAACGAAGTGATCCTAATATATTATGATAATGGTTTCGTTTTTCCTTTTGAGGTACGGAACCCAAAAACAAGATGACGTCGTTAGTTTCGATGTTGGCCACGCGCCAAATGTTCCTTGTACAGCTATAATTATGTCTAAACTATATGTCTAAGTCTAACGATGATAACATGAGAAAATGGTCTTATGACTGGGTAGAAATCCAGCTACTACCGGGAATTTTCTAAAAGAAAAACCCAATATCACTTTCCCAGCCCTGGGATTGAATCCAAGGCCCTCACGCTTAGAAACTACTATAGTTCACTAAACCAAATGAACTATAAATGTCCTACATAGTTATCAGACTTATGGCCTCTAGTTTCGCGTATGAAATATAGCCGAAAATATTGTGTATTCGAGGTTCTGAGAGATGCTGTTGTGTATGGTCACCCATCTACGGACTGATAGCGGCAAGAGCAGCTTAACTTTAACGACCGACTAAGATCTAACCACATCGTGGTCCCTTTACAATACTGCCCCAAATTGATTCAAATAGAAATTCGCCTCCTAAACCCATAGTAGTGGTCAGTTCAGGCCACAATCGCTGGGGATTTGTCCGTGTTATTAACGACCACACTTCATCACCACATGACGAGCCGACTCTGATGTACACTCAGCCTCAAACAGATGTATACACGGACAAAGATTCAATTAATTAATTTTGGCGGCATGGTTGGCGCTGTGGTTAAGCGATTGACTGCTGCGTTGCGTGTCGCGGATTCGATTCCCGAACGGAACAAATATTTGTATGATCTAAAAGTAGTTTTTCCGGGTCTGGCTGCTTGTGTATGTGAGTTTGAATGTTTGTAAAGGCACCCACAATACTGGAGAAATTCCTAGTGTGCGGCAATGTATAAAAAAAAATGTCTACAATAATTGTGCCATAATATTTCAATGTGTAGCACCAAACCATGACACATATTTGGTACTTAATTTTGGCCATCAATGGATATAATAATTTATGGAAAAAAGATTGTGGACACAAATTTATCATGGCCCGTGTATGCATTTCTTAGAGGTTGAATGTATGGTCAGTAATCTGCATTACTTGAACCCTTTTACAAAGAAAAAGAGGGGAATAGGATAATGCAGGTCACAGACTGTATCTAGCATGTAACGCATTTGTTAACTGAATTATTTTAAGAGCTCAGTGATAGGGACATGTTGGTCAATTACCTTTCATAATAGGCGTATGCGCATTGTTGGAAATAATGCATAAATGATAAATGATAAATGATTTTATTTCTGTAAGTAGGTTTATACAAACACTTTTACACGTTAATCATATTTTTTAAACTAGATGAGGTCGGCGTTTCCTATCTGACTACTCTGAGAAGAAAGGCCGAAACAAACTCAGAGGTCACAGTCTCTTTTAATGTCCAGACATAATCTTGGTCAGATCATGTGAAGACCATGTAGATTTATGTCTGAAATGGTCTTTTGAGGAAAAACCACATGGAATGAGTGGACCTGTCCAGTCAGTGCACGCATTTGTCACTAATCGTGGAGCTCAACTCAGAACTTAAGGAGCTCAACCACTCGACGAACAATACCAAAGAAGATACATACATACCTACCTACCGAGATACATGCATACCTACTAACATACCAAATACACGTCCTCTTCACTCCTAATAATCTCTGCTGTGCTGAACAACATCCATAATTTACACATGATAGTACAACTGTATTGCCTGAAAGGACAAACAGAGGTGTAGTACAAATCGCCAGCTATGTTGAAGTCCTGTTAATAGTGAATGAGCCTATTGGCATATACACTGGTCACAAATTCAGACCCCAAGTTGTTATTAAGAAAATCTAATAACGCTTGGCCCGACTTTAGCTTCGAATCCGATATCCGACATAGTACATTTCATCTATCAAAATGTTAATTAAGCCTTGGTATCACCAAATAGAACTTTACCTTTGAATTGCATTAGAATAGTGTCTACCAGTAGCCTGAAGGTATTTTTGCACGTTGCCAGTGCAATCTAAAATTTAGTCAAAATGGTAGTTCTTGTTATTTATATTTTAATCGAGGGGCTTGTGGCTAAGTAGTAACAGCCACACGGGTCGATCGATCAGGTTAAGCTACGCTTGACGCGGTTGGTCCATGGATGGATGATCATCTTTAAATAGTAAGACCCTTCCGTGCCTCAGAAAGCACGTTATTTAATTAATAATTAATAGAATGTTATCTTTAATTTTACTTAGAATAAGTTTTTTTTTTTTTGCATGTATAGATATGTCCTCTTCCTTCAAATTTCTATTTTGCTGTGCCCGACAGGGTCCACGATTGGTACCTACAACTAATGTTAAATTACCACTTATGCACATTGTGGAATGCAATAAATGATTGAGTATTGAGTATTGTAAGCCGTTGGTCCTGGCTGTCATTCATGGATCTTTGACAGTCGTTCGGTTCGCCAGAAGCCCGAAAGTCTGGCAGTCAGTCTTGTCAAAGGGTCTTATGGTATTACCTAGAAACTGGGTTGTGGAGATCAGATAGTCAGTCGCTCCATATAAATTACTGGTATTTTGCCTTCTGCCTACCCTTTGGAAAATACAGGCGTGAAGTTATGACCCGCTATCAAAATAAACACCTATTTACATATTTTACGTAACTCGCCCGCACAATTGATGATGGGAATGACCTCAACGCTGGAGATATGATAAAAATGGCGATGACGTTCATAGATATTGCCAATTATTGCGTCATGGAATTGTGTGATGTTAATCTTTACAGTGCAGTGTTTTTGTTTTGATTGTTGGAACGATTAAAACGTTAAAACAATAATATAGATGCACCCCAATTGAGTAACACACTGTCAATCAGAATCTGAATCATTTTGAATGATATTGCGAAACCATTGATTCATATGTTCAAAAAAAATATCTGCTCAACAACGTAAATAACGCAATGAATGTTGTTGAACTGTCAACATGAAAGCTATGCCTACTGTTAGTGTGTTACGCAGTTACCCCACAGAACTTGTGTTGGTCTGAAAATTATTATCATCAGTGACATTTCCGCCAAAAGACGTCCACTGATGACATAGGCCTCCACCAAGCATCGCTGAATCTATCAGCCCTGTGCTTCTTGCATCCAGCGGAGTCTAACAGCCTTCATGAGATCATCGGTCCACCTTTTGGGAGAGGTCATCCAACACCGCGCTGCTTTTAATCACAAAATGTCCCTCTAGATTCACTGAAATACCTTTGACCATGGCCAGAGAAGTCTCTTGCGCGTTCCTTCACAACCTCCGTATGTATTGATGTCCAAACCCTAAAAGGATTTCACAAGGTAACGTAGCTTTACTAATATACATAAGAAGTATCGAAAGGCCCATGCGTTTTTCAGTGAAGACAGATATTGTTTAGACCTTTATTGCCCACTAGGACCAACATCTAATCCTGTTTAGCTCATAACATTAATTAAAGTACAGTCTTTTAAACCTCCAACCCAGGAACATGAATATTTTATTAAACCCGAATAGGTATAAGAATATGTAAAGTTTTAAAGACCAAAACAATAACTCTAAGGCTTCAGGCAGGTATCACATCTCCGCCGCGAAACCATCACAGTGAAACCGCAGTAGTTCCACCTTGGACTTGGCTGTTGTACGACAACCGAAACTGCCTGTTCTAACGTACAGATTTGAGTATGATTCTTTTTCATTTCCACGTGATTGCGGTGATCTGCTCGGAAGGCGGTTACACCCCCGCGGTCTGTCCGCCATTTTGATGCGGTGCCGCGTTTGATTTGCACGTATCTGTGGCAGTCGACAAGTATATAAAACGAAACTTATTTTTTTTTTTGTAAAATGGATGTTGATTTTACGGAAAACGAATCCAAGAGTTCCGGAGTAGACTTCTACTGTATTTACTAAGTCAAAAGCGACAATATTTTGCTCCCTTTGCTACAATTCAACTGTTGCTCGATGATATTCCGCTATTCGAAACGCGACATAATTTATTTATTTTATTTATTTATTGGAAAAAACATACACAACATTACAAACCTAGGTCCAAGTTATTGCACAGTTAGAATTTCAATAAAAACAGACATATTTACAATAAAGAAGGCATAACAGTTAGACACCATACATAAAAATAACTAACAAAACATGTAAAACTAACAAACAACAATCAAATAATATTGGCACAAAATTAAAAAGCTTATTTAGCGTCCATCATCTCACAGAATCTCAAACATGCACGACATAGGTCTATCAATCTCGCGGTAAACAAATCACACTTCTGTGTCGATGCCAGTAGAGCATTCAGCATTGCGAGTGCGCGAACTAAGGGCGAGTTGGAATATGAAACTGTGCATGCTGATGGAACGGCCAACAATCCATGTCGTCGCGGTCTAAGTTGGTATTTAGGTACAGAAGGAACAAAAAGTCTCACAAGCTGAGCTACTAGTTCCGTGCAATCAGACTCCCCACGAAGGACACGACAGGCGAACATGAGTAACAAGTAAATATGCCTAACTTCAAGAGAGTTAATTTTCGGCATTCCAAGCAAAAAAAATGTGGGATACAGTAATGAGTATCCGAACAGTTTCTTTAATAAAAATCTCAGGAATGTCTTTTGGACCTATAATGTTAATAATGCTTTGTTTAACAGCAAAATTCGTTTAGCGGTTTCATATCAATAGTTTCGCGTCGGAGGTGTGCTAAGGCCCTTAGATTGCAATTTCACTCCATCTCACAAGAATGTCGGCGACATCACTCACTGTTTCACAATTTTCCTAAAAACCAAAGCTAGATTTGAATGTCGTAAAAGGAATTTATTCCACAAAACCCTTTTACATTTAAAAGTTCTTAGAGTTAGAGAATAAGAAGAGGATTGCATAACGTTTAGCCCCTTACAAAAGTTTAATTAGGAATAATTCTGTGGTAATTCTAAATGGGAGGATATTTCTTACTGTTTCGCTAATTTGGTCCTGGTTGTAATAATGTTCCCGTTTTTTGTTTTAAATGATTTCTTTTTAATGGGACGAGTTTGTGGTCCTTTTGGTGGTCCTTGCGTACGATAGGAATAGGACCTTGGCCCTGCATTAAGTTTATGTCACAATGATGTATGATACAGTACGGTTTGATATGTAATCGAATCGTATGTCATAGATTACTTGTTGTAATTCTGATCATTTAATTAAATGTACTTGATGATGATAATTAGCTAATGAGCTATAGTTAAGTCACTAGCCAACTGTCAAATGAGCTATAGTTAGGTCACTAGCCAACTGTCAAATGAGCTATAGTTAGGTCACTAGCCAACTGTCAAATGAGCTATAGTTAGGTCAGTAGCCAACTGTCAAATGACCTATACTTAGGTCACTAGCCAACTATCAAATGAGCTACAGTTACGTCATTACACAACTGTCAAATGAGCTACAGTTACGTCATTACACAACTGTCAAATGAGCTATAGTTAGGTCACTAGCCAACTATCATCATCAATTTATTGAAGAGAGACTTTTTTTTTTTTTTACCGAATTCTGTTCGTTGAATTGTCGACAACAGAAAACATTAAAATAAAATTTCAAAAAACTAGTTTCACATCCATCAAAATTAACAACATTTCAACCAGAGCTTGGATGTCTGTATTTGCGCTGAACAAACAAGCAGGAACGGCAAAACTTTGTGTGCTAGCAGCACACTGAAAAAACAAGTAGGAGTACTAACATCCAACAGGAAACTCAGTAACTCACGGCCGTTGGACCTTAAAAATTCAAACGTAGAAAAACCAAGAAGCCATTTCGTCTTGGCTCCCCATCTTCCGCGCTCCGTACACTTACTTGCAAAAGTATCGCCCCAGGCGCAATTTCAGCAATTTTGGCGCACTATGTTTACACAACGCTGATATTAGTTCTGGGGCGAGATACGAGCCGGCGAGCTTATTTATTTAGGCTTATGCAGCAACGCTACAGTTGCAAAAATGAAATTTTGCCCGAAGTTGAAGACAAAATATTTATATGTAGGTCGGTATGATTTTGTTGGATACACGTTATTTTAAGTTAATCATAAACGTATGTTGTGTATTTTGCTGCTGTCTTCAAGCAATACAGAGTTCACTGGTCAATATTAACAAAATAAATTGAAGAGCCTGGTTTGATACTGCAAAAAGCTGCAGCCTAAAATTGAACCCCGTTGTTGCTATCTGTATCATCAAAAAGACGAAGGAACACCATAAAAAACTTGTTTCTGCTTTAAGTGATTCAGTTAGGCAGTCAACTGTAGATTGTCTCCACTTAAGGCGCTTCCCTGACCAAACGACCTTGAGCGTTCGGTCCTTCTCTGTCCCGTAGCTGAGTCTCGCTTTGTCTCGCTCCCTGCGCACGCTCATTTATCATAGAATTCACAATAAAAAAAAAAAGACAAGCGATATTTTAAAATAAAATAAAACGTGAATTATTTATATTTTTAAATTATCTATCCATTAGTGTAATCCTCAAATTAATAGAAAGTCACCTTTAGCAAAAGATGCATGCAATCAATAATTTTAGTCACTTTTATACAAGGAGATTTTAAATATATTTATAACACATAAAAACAAATAAGAACGTGCAATGTGATGATAGGATATCGGACATTAATAATGTGCTTTTAGATGTAGTTTATTACCCATAGTGAATGAGTTAATAGCCTCTGAATAACGCACTATGGCAAGGTTTTGGTCGGGGTACCGTCTTAATTTGCATGAATACCGAGATGTCAAAATTAACTGTACCTAACAATTAGTTCCATTTTTCGTATGGCCAGAATCTACACAATATTTAATATAATTCCACTTACACTAATAGAAAGAAAACGAGATTAAAAATTCACGTTCCACATTTCGTCGGCCTGCACTGCACAGTACAAGCAAAGAAATATACTCTCATTTGTATAATGCGGTTGCAAGACTTGCAGGTGGCTATTTACACTGCCGGCCGAACGAACGGCATTGTAATTTACTTAAACTAATATACTTTTACTATGTTTTCTTACATTACATGGAGTTTACTTTGCTTAGATTGTTCTATACCTCGTTACATTACACGGTTACGTAAGAATGAAAGAAAATTGTAGTCTAAATGCTTTCTAGGGTTTTTTATCTAGACTATAAACATGGTTAAGTAGTGTAGAAAGGTCGAGGTTGGAATCGTATCTTTTTTTTATTTGTAACAAGTGACTGTAGGTTTATAAAGGAGATTACATTACATTGCTTAACATCACGCCTGCATTCTCTACAGGGGTAGGTTAAGTTGTTTAAAATACCTCGACCTTGACAGTTATGTTCTAAGCCCCATGGAATATGGGGAAAGCCCACACATTAATAGGCACAAATCCTGACTTCGAGCTGCTACTGAGAAATTTCAAAAGCCCAGTAACAATTATTCGAACTAGGAATGGAACCTACGAGCCCATGCTCAGCAGACAAGCTTATGACTGTAGCGGCACCTACAACGCCACATGCAAGCTACGCGTGATACGCGTCACACTGACGTCACGCAAAGTCCTGCATCTCGCAAGCAGAGTTTACCGCGCAACTAGCATAATACATATTATGCTAGTTAGTATAACGTCCCGACATCAATTTTTGGGTAGTTGCCCACCAGAAACGACACCCGTCTAGTCGGAGGATCCTCCCTTTTCTAATAGAGTATAAGTGAACTACACCCTGTTCCTCATACATCTATATGACTACTAAACGAACGAGGCAGTCAAGATGAAGATTAGTATAAATGTACGTCTGCATACCCAGGCCAATATATTAATTAACCATTGTATTGATATTGATGGAAACAATGACGTCATGGAAGTGATTGATAGTAGTTTGTTTATCTGAAAGATTTAGAGGTCATGGAGACGGCCAATATTTTCTCTGGTAGGTATTTGATATCAAGCAAAAATTTAATTATATACTGCAACGACGTAATTACCAAAGGAAAATAATGTACTCATTAGTAACGCGTTATGATTTAGATCTTTGTTTAGGTGTTTTAGATGGTAAAAGTCACCAGTGTGTACTCGGTATTCAAACATAAAATCTAGACCCATAAAAAAATAACACATAAAAACAGCGATACAAATGTAACACCAAATTTCATAACGGCAAAGCCTTTAAACTTCCGTAGCAAATAAATACACATGCGTTCAAAAATACTATACAGTAATTCATGGCGTGTTCAGTGACCCGAGCGATAGTACAATTGGGTACACCTGCGGTATCGTGCTGTGAATTTTAAAACGGCGCAGCGGCGAAGCAACTCGCACAAACTCCGCTCTGAATAGTAATAGTATAGACGGCGTTTGCGTTCCCTGTTTTATTGCACCGAAGTGTACGATTGCGTTTCGTACTGATTTCTGAATTATTTGCGAGGACTTTGCAGTAGGAAGTTTAGTACGTGTTCAATAGGGGCTCAAATATTGCGTTTTCATCGACAAGATATGAAATGTTTTTTTTAATTAGTGGCCATCTGTAAATATACGGATAGGTAGTTAACCCAAATTTATATATACAATGACATGAGTATTTACTTATAAAGTATTATGTTATTTTAATTATTGTGAATGTGAGGACTATGTAGGTCATTGCTTTTTTTTTCTCAGTTAATTTTAATCATGATCTGGCAGTTTGAGTAATTTATGCGGCCTACCCAAATGTCCTTTATTTGGTCTTGTTGGTCGAATTGTTGAGCTCCTTAAGTCCTGACTTCCTGAGTTGAGCTGCACAATTACTGACAAATGCGTGAACTGACTGGACAGGTCCATTTAATCTGTGTGGTTCTTTCTTCAAAAGACCATTTCAGATACCAATCTACATGGTCCTCACATGATCTGACCAAGATTATGTCTGGACTTTAAAAGAGACTGTGACCTCTGAGTTTGTTTCGGCCTTTCTTCTCAGAGTAGTCAGATAGGAAACGCCGACCTCATCTAATTTAAAAAATATGATTGACGTGTAAAAGTGTTTATACAAAGCTACTTACAAAAATAAAATCATCTATCATTTAAATCTGATAAAAGAATATTCGCTGAATGTCAACTGATTTGGCGTGAAACTGAGCAAACTGTCGTTTAGTCTAGTTTGTGACGACGCTCAAGTCGATATCAGATGATTCACTTGGATGAATGGTTCCCTCGAGTGAATGCTTGTTTGTTTCATTCCACGTTCACAAGACTATGACAAGATTATATTGAAATGCACGTTCATCTGCTCCTTTAATTAATTCATGTATCGATCATTCGGTTGGCTAGAGAAAAATGCCAAGTGCCGAAATCCAACATCGTTGGATCGGTTCACTAATGAATTCATTTTTCACTTTTGATACATTTAGCGTTCATAGTTTTCATTTAGTGAAAGGCAAAAATGAACAAAAAGCGAAGCGTCTACATTGACGTTACGGATCATTTAAAAAGCGTTTGCACCTTTTTATTAAAAATGAAACTACACAACACACATAATTACACATACACACACACACACATACACACACACACACACATACATATAAACACACAAAACACACTCATATACACATATACATATACATACATTATACATTATACATAATTTTGCCACGCAAAACGATTATTTTCCTTCCCGATTTCATATTGATTTAATCCCCGCTCCGCCATCTAAACATTTTCTCCAAAAAGCTGTATCAACTCCAGCGAAAATCTCCAGTAATTTTATCATTGAATCGTAGCTGCATTTCACGAAATGGGAATCGACCGGAGGTCCGACGTCCGGCCGCGTCTGACGGACCGGATCCGAACAAATCATGTAATAACCGGACGACTAGACGAAAATTTACTGAACACGAAGTTTAAATACACACTGCAGTTTTTGTGCAATTATTACATGCAATTTTTAAATATTTGTTGGTAAAAGTTCACTGGCGAACCCATTGGTGAAGTAGCAAAGTTTTTGAGTATATTTTGTTCCTCGTTTTACAATATAGGGTCTTATAAAGTCCTACGAATAAGAAAGGCACATCAAAATTATATTATATGATTTTTAAAACAAAAATAAAAAACGAAACATTTCAAAAGGTTTTTTATGAGGTACTCTCTATCTTCACAATATAGGATGTATGGTTGCTGAAACCTGACAATACTATTGCTGGCAAACACGAGGTATGAAAATAATTACTTGGCCTAAAATATTATGGTCTACCTGAAATTAACTATCAGAGCAATACTTGGTCCTAAACCGTCTTATCTCCGGTGTATTTACACCTAACCATCCTCACATCTCAATCCCTATATCCCTATATCCCTCAATCCCACCATAAATATTGTACAAATTGTAACAAAGCTACATAGCCCACATTAATACCCCATCAGTGTATTGCAAGTCACCGCCATGATCGATGGGCTATCAGACGGGTTCAATTTTTCAGATCCACCCTCCGTGAGATCATTTTAAGCTGAAGACGATTTGATGACAACTGAAATGGTTGTGAGTTTTATCCGACTGACCCAGAAAGAGAATTGAAAATGTTTTTAGTCGATTTTTTGTAACGTACGTGACACTCGTGAATGTTATGAAGAAATCTAAGAAAACAACAGCTAAACCGCGTCACTGTTGGACTGCATAGAAAAGAAAGTGAAGCGCAATGACACAACGGTGGTAATTTATTAAAAAATATGAAGTAATTATCTGCGGCGAAATGTGGGTGTGCTATACGTAAAATTCTGCCTAACCGCTTCGGGGAATACAGGCGTGATGTTATGTATGTATGTACGTATGTAACTATTTACAAAAAAAATATTTGATTGGACCAAAAAAATAAAACATTATTACGTTAATATGTTGCTTGTAGAATAATCTGACAAAAAATCAGAATGATTGCATTATGGATATTAATTGTAAAAAAAAAAAATGAGGTATCTTTGTGATTTTTATTCTATTGTATCAAATTAGTTATATTATGTTTTCAACACACTATCTAACTAGCATATATCCTGAAGAATATCATATATTTTTCTGATTTTGTTTACTGCAGTGGATCAAAAACTTTTAGGCATTATAAACCTTGCGTTTAGGTCCTGTAGTCCCCTTAAAAAGCGTTGAATGTTCCCGGTTTTAGAAAGGCTATTTAAATGACCCTGCTGTCCATCTCATGTCGAATGATTTGAGTGGTTGCTTTTGTTTCTTCCAACCAATTACTACAGTTAACGTGAAATTAGATATTAGATTGACCATTCAGTGACTCGATTTCTCCATTTTCCGTAAGTAACTGTGTAAGTAACTATGTTTTGTGTCTATTTATATTGGAACGCAGTGTTGTCCATCAGAGCGATGAACAGTGCACAGGCACACGTTGTTTTACACAAGCAGACGACGAGACGGGTAACTCAATATTTTGGCAGCTAGAGTTACTAGATTCCTTTGCATAGACATACTACTATACATATCTCTTTCGCCTAGGTGTATCACGCATACATTGTTATGTTTAGGTAAATAGATGATGCGAGTTCCATGTATTTAAAAATCAAAATCTTTTAAATCCTGAATAAAGTAAATTATCGAGTTTAAAAAGGGTTAAATAATGTTCGCGTTTATACAGCTTTATTTGAGTAGAAAATGATTAGTCAAGGGAATTTTTTAAACCTGAACCCGCATTAAAAAATTAAGTTAAGTGGATGGCCCTCTCACATAGAGAAGTCCTCTATCCCAGCAATGGGAAGATTATAGGCTGATTTCGCTATGGTGATAAAGCTGATAAATCAAATTCATTCATTATTCATTCAGTAGACAAATACTGCCACAAAACAAGGACAGCTCAGCTTGTAGTAACAACGTTACTTACCAAATAAACTACATTATAACGTAATAATTAGTACAGATATTACCCACAAATTAAGAAGAACAAGACTCGTTAGTATCCCGACACAGCGGTTAGGGTCTCAGCAGTAATGTGAGAATTGATGTACACACTAACAGAAAGCCCGACGGAAATATAAAAAAATTACCCATGCTTGTAACAGTGTTGTGCTGTGAGAGGTCTGAGATATCGATGTTTTGATCAAAGAGGCTATGATGTAGTTGATATACTTGAAGTAAACTGACGTCACAATTAGGCAATTGTACTTTTGCAATCATTTTGATCGCAGGTCTTATCAAATGTTTTGATAAGGTGTTAGCAAAAAGTAATTTCACAGTATGTAATCACATTCAAAAGCAGTTTTCACAAACCGTTACACTAAATAAAGACGTTTCGATTGGCACAGTAGCAAAGGAATTGCCTTAAATGTAAGTGGTATTTTGTACCTAATTGATTAATGTGGAAAACAATTAGGAATCATATACTTGTAAGTTTAAGTAATTGGTCTACAAACTGCAACAAGCACTATAATGTTCTAAAACCAAAATTACGGACTGAATTCTTAAAAAATACTCGTTGATATCGACACCTCCACATCACTACACTTAAGGAGACATTCCAGTAATCCGTATTTATTTTATTTAGTAGCTAAGTACGAGTAATGGGGTTAACAACCAACGTAGGAAAGAGGGGGGGGGGGGATTAAGGGATCGGATTATTTTACGACTAACATTACGAAACGGATTTACGCTAGTTGTATCATTTCGGTTTCATGTTGAGTTGCTGTTTATGTTAATTAAAATTATATGGCCATGTTTTATTAGTATGGGGAATTTTGCTCCTAAATTTATGTTTTTTAATGTTACTAGAAATTTACTTAAATAAACGGACTGGCCTTAGTAGTATCAGGGTTTAATCTGCCATTGACATGGTACGGAATAGTAAGACACTTGAGTTTTTGCCTCATTGACTATCTATGAGAGTCTATGGTAACCTTCAGTTTTACTGCAAGATGATGTTTTTAAACAAAGTAGGAACCATCCACCCGTTTAACTTCCAAAAACATGATAATCGTAAACACGTACACAGTACAGTTTTCAGCGCGTCTCTCGAAAGTTATCCCGGAAGATTTCTCCGCATATCTTCCCCGTGATTTATTCCTTTATCCTGTATCCCATTTTGGGGGTCAAATAGCCGTGGCCCCGTTTTAGGGTTCCGTACTCAATGGGTGAAAACGAGCCCTCTTTACTAGGCCTACGCCGTCTGTCTGTCCGTCCGCTCGTGTTTAACAAAAAGTCTAATTCAAAGAGTAAAATCCTATAATTGAATTAGACCACTGTATGCCAGTTATAAAACGTCACAAATTACATGAAAAAAAGGGACAGGAATCTAATTGCCTTTTCCAAAATAACTGTTACTATATTTAAACAGTCTCTATATGAAATCAGTTAAAAATTGTTAACTACCGTGTGGCGATTTATTCACCTGCATCCGTTATGGGTGTTATTCTACACGTCATTCTAAACCACTTACGCAATGAAACTCATACCCAAATTGTGTAAAAACGGGTAGTATCATCGCCTTGACGGATGTGGGTGACTAAATCGCCAGCCTGTATAATCGTTTTGGTAATTTTACTTCGTTTGTGCTCGCTTAATTTCACATTACCGGTTTATCGTCCTTACGAGTTATGTTCAAGAAACTAAGGAACCCATAGTGCGCGAGTCCGACTCGCACTTAGCCCCGTTTTTATGGAACTTTTATATATTTTTGCAAGTTGATATTTTAGTGATTTTGTTTGATTAACCGGTTTCTTTTTTCTTCAGAAGGGATATTTTTGATTTGAAGAATGTTTGTTCGAACTTGAACGATATGTTTTTGGGAACGTTTGCGCTTATATTATGGAGAAGGGTTTCTCCTAATAGGGTGGGACCGTGGTTTTTATATTGCAAATCTAGATTTCTTTTGTTTTATTAAGTAACATATGCTCAGAATGAAGAAAAAGCAGGCGTATATTTTTCAGAAGTAATACTAAAATGAAACAAAACTTGACAATGAACCTTTGATCACGTAATCAGCTAATATTTTTACTATTAATTTAATGCACAAATCAAAATTGCAATAACAAAACGAAAAAGGGCATAATCACTAAATTTGACCAAAATTTTGAGCCAATCCGATTGTAAATTGTCAGTTGCACACGCGTTTTTAATTTGCACGTCCCCGAAAAACCCTGCCCTTTTATTTCCAAACCACTAGAGTTTAAATTCGAATGCATTTCATTTACAGAACTGCACTGTAAGTTTGGTGTTTTTAATACAATTGTACACATCAATGTCATAGAGGCTTTGTGTCACATGTCACTGTGGTAATTACCGCTTTCTGTTGGTGACCGTACAATCGAATCCGGGATGATTAATTTAACGTGAACTACTGGTCCGTCCACTAATATTGTTCCGGGCGTTTTATTTTCAGTTCACTGAAATGAGGAGATGGAAGCAGCAGATGGAGTTGCAGGTTTAAGTGTGTCTCCTGAGTGTAATTGCTCAGCTACCTGCTGATTAAAAATTTTACTATTTCAATTATTTTCTTTTTTAATTTTAATATTTGTTAGTGCTCGTTTTTAACCCCTACTGTATTTTCATCTCTGGAATCTGGAACGCTGTCGTCTTCCACTTGGAGGTGGGCGTTAATAGCTGTGACACAGTTTTGTAACTAATATAGCTATTTACGTACGCAATAAATTTGTAAAATGTGTTTATGTTCCAGTAAAGATTAGGATACCTACTCTTTATATAGAGGCATTTTGTTCGTCTGGTGATCTTTTAGGGAGGTATCCTCCCTATTGGTTATCTTGACGGGGCGGGGTGTCTCAGCACAGGGGCATTTTGTATATAAAATTAGAAGTATTGATGAGTGTTGTACTTTATAATTGTATTTAAGTACTAACATTAATTTCTAAGTTTATTTATACTAACCTTTGGGATCTAGTTGTCCCAAAATAAATAATTTTGAATTTATTATCTACACCATAAAAAAAGGAAAGTTTATTAATAATAAAGGATATAATTGTATTAATGTATTCATAGTATAATTTCAAGACCTAACACTAGTAACATAGTTGGTAAGTAAATTGTTACTAACTTTATGAGTCCATGTTACTTGAAAATGAAGAGATTTCTGGGAACCCAGGAGCGTTACTGGTAAATACATGCGTTTAGAAAATACGTGCTTTGCAAGAGGTCATCCTAAGGGATTTAATTGATGGGTGCCGCCGTAAAAACTTTTTTTTATTATTATTACGTAATTTTTATTAAATCGCGATGGTCGAGTGGTTTTGGCGATCTATTCCCATCCAATACCAAGTGCTAATACCATTTGGTATTAGTTTATTTCCGAATTTATTTTCTATTCCCAACGAGTACCACATTTTTTTAAATAAAAAATCTATTACTAACGAATACCAAAGCGTGACTTTTTGTACACTCAGCTACACAAAGTTTTATTTAAATTGCGTTTTACCGAAATCTAGGGTAATCTAAATATAGGGTTAGGGTTAATAAGCTGGTCGACGGAGCCCCGCTTCGCGGGGCTCCTATTTCTGTCTAAAGGGTTTAAAGGAACCTAACCAACCGAACCTCGGGATGCCACTGACGTCGACCGTCTAGGGTTAGGATTTTCGGGAATATTTATTGTGTTTTCGGAAACTTAGTTCGGTAATTCATTTTAACACAGCTTAGCTGTTAGTATTACAGTCTTTACCGAATTTAATTTGGTAGGTAGGTAGGTAGGTAGGTTAAACATTACTTAAAATCACTCAAAGCATTTTAATTTTACTGAACCTGACTGTATCTGATTTCTTCAAACTTGTTTTGGTATTGGTTTTAAAATGTGGTACTCGTTGGGAATCGAAAATAAATTCGGAAATAAACTAATACCAAATGGTATTAGCTCTTGGTATTGGATGGGAATAGAGCGTTTTGGCTTTGCCTCTCATGCACGAGGTGGAATAAAAATTTCATAACATATCAATCAATAGGATTATATGAACTTAGAGGGTTGTATCGATGATTTTAATTATTTATTATAATTCTGTAAATACATACTTGTTACGGTCGCAAATCATATTTTGTTCAAAATTTCGCGAGCAACCTGGCGATTCCCCCCTAATGCAAATAATATGATTTATAGCAAACCTGAAATATTATAAATTAGTTTAGTTTCAAGTTTAGCAAATCTACGCCAAACACGAGTTAGACAAACTAGTGATGCAAACCTTAATAGTGTACATAATGAGCTCGCGTTTTATCTTCGTCAAACCGCCTCATTTCGCTAGTGTACTAACACTGAGAATAATAAAGCTAAATGTACTGAAATGTTTGAATATCCAGTTTGAAGCCGAATATTTCAAGAATATATCAGATGATACTGTCAGGGATTGATAACCGGTACGAATTTTAGTTCCGGTTTATAAAAACATTGTAAAAGCGAAACGAGGCAAAAGGAGTATGTATGGATCGTAGCAGGTGGCGTTCTGTAGTTTCTGCCTACCCCTATGGGAAGAAGGCGTGAGTTTATGTATGTATGTATGTGTAAAAGCCCCTTATTTTTAAAAGAGTAACCGTGGAGTTTCTTGCCGGCTCTTCTCCATAGGAAACAACCAATTGGAACCGTGCACCTAGCTTCTGACGTTTCATAAGTGCCCATGTTGGTTTATGTGAAATAAAATATTTTGATTTTGATTTTGAAAAAAGTTCTTCTTTTCGGCACGGTTCCGGTTTTTTCTGGTATCAAAATACCGGTTCGAAATAAAGGTTTAAATATACCAGTTCCGTACCATCCTATTTAAAGGTTCTCTCCACATGATCTACCAAAGCAAATGTGCCCCCCTCCCTTCTCACAAAAACTCCGACCTCTTCACCCACTGGCGCGGCGAGCGCCCGTGCCACGCCGCTCTCGTACAAAGCTTCGTCCTGCGCTGAGCGGCATTGTATGAACTCGTTCGGACTCGCTTTGAAGAAGAACCGGTAAAATAAAGTTCCAGTTTAGGTTCCTGTTCCGGTTCAGATTCTAGTAGCCGGTTCCAGTAAATTCAGGTTCCTTACCGGTATTTTAGGAACCTTTTCAATCCCAGAATACTATCACATGTATCGGTAAAGTTGGGGATAGAGAGTGAAGCTTAATTTGGGACGATGAATAAAAATAGTCTTCATTCTGTATGAGTAGCCAACTCCAAACTCAACTTTGCTTAGTAGCTTATATAAACAAGTAACATGTGGGTCACTTTTTTATTTTTCACATTCTCAGTTAGTTTTAATGATAATCTGGCAGTTTGAGTGCTTTATGCGGCCTACCCAAATGTCCTTTCATTGGTAGTATTCGTCGAATCGTTGAGCTCCTTATGTTCTGAGTTGAACTGCACGATTACCGACAAATGCGTGCACTGACTGGACAGGTCTGCTCAATATGTGTGGATTTCCTCAAAAGACCATTTTAGACACAAATCTATATGGTCTTCACATGAACTGACTAAGATTATATCTGGATTTTAAAAGAGACTGTGACCTCTGAATTTGTTTCGGCCTTTCTTCTCAGAGTAGTCAGATAGGAAACGCCGACCTCATCTAGTTTTTTAAAATATGATTGACGTGTAAAAGTGTTCGTACAAACCTACTTTCAGAAATAAAATCATTTATCATTTATTATTATTATATTTAGCAAGATCAGCATATTTTTTGCTTTGAAAAAATATGAGGTTTTATTTTGTCTAATAAGTATTTTGCTTTAAGTAAACAAGAAGGACCAGGGAAGCATGGAACAAAAGGGAGGAAGCCTATACTCAGTAGTGAGAGGAACAAAGCTGCAAATGATGATAATGAACGAGATGAAAAAAGGAGGTATATTATTCAAGATCTAAACTATCGTTCCACGTTCGTCTATCACATAATAAATTTACCTTACCGGTCATTGCTTTATGTTTAATTATTTTTACCTATTGTGGTATGATACTGTAGCGGCCGACAACAGAGGCATTGATGCACGAACGTGAAAATGTGGGCCGAGGCGAGGTCGAGGCACACATACGCGAGTCCATCAATGCCTGGTTGCAGTCAATACTCGTAGTACTTTAACAACGATAAACAACTCGCGCCAATATTATGTTCATTTGTTTCTTTTTCACTTTAAACAGTGCTATTTGCTAAGCCAGTTCGAGATTTAAATAAAATCTTTGGTAAGTTACCTCCTTGGTTGCCATGGGTCGAAGTAAAAAGCTCGTTCTATTTTTAAACTACACGACAAATATGAGTTTTCATAGTAATTTATTCGGCCGCTAAACACGACAGATATGGATTTTATTTATTTATTTATTTGGGATCACCAACAAAGGATACACAAATACAATATAGATCACAATAATTAAAAATAGGTTCTTTTACGTGTGCTCCTTCAATTACAGGAGACCACAGCATGCACATAATAAAACTAGGTGTAAACACGATAAAAAATAAAATTGAGATAATAAATGATGAATGATGAAAGAAAAAAAAAATATAACATGTCAAGAGTCAGAATTCAAATTACAATGATATAAAAATTAAAAAATAAGTAGAGAAAACAAATGATTAAATTTGAGGGAAGAATATAAAAAAAATAATAACATGTCAAGAGTGAGCATTCAAATTAGGTACAATTGTTTAATATAATAATAAATATTTCACATTTGCTGATTATTAGATGCAGGTAACTTATATTACATACTTGGTTATTTTGCGGTGGTTACATTATTTTTGTATCTTGAAATGGGGAGGACTTTCATACTAACATTGCCGGCCGCTGCTCGCATGTAGGTATTTATTTAGTCCAGCATTCGCAATTTATCTTGAAGAAGGTTGTCAAGATAATTTTCGTATTTCCAAGCATGTTTGAGAAATTGTAATTTTATTATAAGTGCATCGTCTTCACATATAATTACATAATTAATGTATACAAAATATTGTAAAACATTTTAAAAGAGTAACGGTGTAGTTTCTTGCCCATTTTTCTCCATACGACACTGTAGCGGTATCAACATCGCCACATGCGAGCTACACGTCATATTGACGTCACGCAAATCTTGCATCGCGCAAGCAGAGTTTACCGCGCGACGTCCCGACATCAACCGTCGGGCAGTTGCCCACCAGACACAACACCCGTCTGGTCGGAGGATCTTCCCTTTTCCATAGAGTATGAGTGAACTTTAAACCCTGTTTCTCATACCTCTATTATAGTAGTGACCCCGAACATGAACGTCAGCGCAGCCGTCGTGCAACTACTTCAGCGTGACGTCATCATCACATCATCATCATTTTCGCAAGCTTTAGAGCGGCGAGTCACACAGCCAGCCAGCACCCACGGCTTCAAAGGGTATCCTGACTACCAGCATGCAGCGACCGCTCATACCTGGTCATCACCCTCAGCCTCATCAGCAACCTTGGCACAGCACATTGCACTTTCGGCCGGTCAACAAGAAGAGCTCTTAATCCCACTCCTGGTCGACGCCAGCATTCAGTCTCAACCCGGCGCTGTACCACATCCGACGCACTGGAGCATAACGCAGCGCCACCCCGACTCACTGGGGTACCACCGCAGACAATTCCGACTCACCGTGAACTATGCGGCACCTGGTTCCGACTCACTGGAACCTCAACTGGCCCTGGCAAGCATCGCAAGATACAAGACTCAGCCCGCTATTGACCTCCGGTCTCCGGGGGGGAGTGATGTAGCAGAATCAACATCGCCACATGCGAGCTACACGTCATATTGACGTCACGCAAATCCTGCATCGCGCAAGCAGAGTTTACCGCGCGACTAACATACATACAAACGTCCCGACATCAACCGTCGGGCAGTTGCCCACCAGACACAACACCCGTCTGGTCGGAGGATCCTCCCTTTTCCATAGAGTATGAGTGAACTTTACACCCTGTTCCTCATACCTCTATAACACTACCTTTTGGAAGGGGCAGCTAGAATCGATTCTATTTTTTTTTGTAAATTTTAATGTTCAAAAGTGCATTTTATTGTGTCTATTTGAAATAAATGATTTAACTTTGACTTTGACTTTGTCGATTTGGGTCTCAAAACCCAAGACATTTTCTCATTTAAGTCTTGCATATTACAACCACTATAGCCTGCATCATTGACTACACATCACCACAAACAAATTAAATCCAAGGGCTACGAACCATGTCAAAACAAAAATTTGTTCGCAGCCCTCAGCTTCAGCGCGAATTTCCAACCGCCTTCACAATCCATTTGTTGGGAAACAAAGTACCCGCATATTTCGTCCGCGTGATGTTCGCGAGAAAATTCTCTCGTATTAGAAGTGAGAAAGCAAATTTCTTGATATGGCACCGAATTGTTTGATATTACTTAAGGTTCCCTTTATGTTGAGTTTGCATTACTCGTTTGAATTTGATTACGTTTGTGGTGTGAGTTCTGATTATTCCGGTTTTCAATGTACGGAATAATTATTTCCGTACTTATGTGTTGTTGGTTTTGTTGTTTTTCTTGTTCTTCACATAATTATTCGTTGAATGATCGGTGTCACCAGACTTCTGATTGCTTGTTTCTTTTATGTCGTTTTGGTGCTCTCAGTTATGCGTAAGCGTAAGCGTGTGTAAGCGTTTGAGTGACGTCATCACACGTTTTTCGGAACTTTTGCAACTAATCCGTTAAAAATAAAAATGGTATATCAAAAATACGTTTTTTTTTATTGACGCAGTATAGAAAATCTATAAATAGTATTTTTGTGTTACGAACTTATTTTTGTAATATTGTCTATTGGATGCTTATAACACGTCTTTGACTGGTCTAAAGAAACGGTTTACGATGACCGATGGAAACTTAACTTTGGTAGGTACTTACTGATCTGTCATATTAGTACTGACCAAAAAAAGCCAGTTAGATATAGAAATTAAGGGAGTATTCATTGCCCATTGTATCAACCTATGTAAAACTTCTACATTTATATCTGTATTTTTTATGGTGTACATAATAAAGAGTATTCTATTCTATTCTGTTCATTCATTAGCATGTGAGTCGAGTGTAAAGTTAAGATTGATAGTAATCAAAATGAAAAGAATTGTTCACTTGGCTTTCAATTAAAAATATTGTCCTGACTGCAACATAGTCTTAGTTCAGTCCTTCATCATCACCATTCTTTAAAGGCTCCCAAAGGCACCGCTCGTCGTGCGACGAGAGGTGCCTTTGATCTGCGCGCGATTCGCGTCGCGTGTCGCGCCTGTTTGTAGGAGCCTTTATTTGAGGTGGCGCGACATGTCTTTGTCTTCAGTTTAGTCTTAAATATTCTTAATTCTTAAATCTATAAACATAACTAAACTTAAAACCCAAGTATTTTATAACGATCAATCACACAGTAAACTTAAACAGTTAGTGGTTGTAAGACAGTTTAACTTTCCCGGGCTCAGCCGTTATTGCTTGGCGGTTGGTCCCTTATATATTGCAGCTGTACGCTGTAGTTATTAGAAGAGCCATCTTATCTCCTAAATTACGGTTTAGACCTTTAATTTTGGTGAATTTCTTCAGTTGAATGGGTCTGGTACAGGGAAAGTGAGTGTGTACGCACCTTATGTTGGGATGTTTTAAAAGGGTGGTGTGTGTGAGCTGATAGCTACGTCATGACAAGAATATTAAAATTAAAAAAATACTAAAAAGTGAAAAATCACTTTAATTTCGGAAGTCGTTGTTTTTGGTTTTGTATTTTTTTTTTTGCCACCGTCTTCCGAAACATTTTTTAATTTTTATATTGTAGTGTTTTTTTTTGCATGTCGGTTGATTTTATTTTGTAAAAAAGTTTTTATTGTGAACTTTTTTGTTGTGGTACAATCGCCAGCACATCAAGTTACCACAAACTGTCGGATTTTCTCATTCGATTTTGAACTTAATCGTCAACATTTTAAGGTTTAAAATCGTTTAGAGAAATTTGACAGTTTCGTGTAGCTTGACCTGCTGGCGACTGTACCTACCCCACACAAATTCGTTCGCTATGTAATCATCAGAGACAGGAAGTTATTATAACATCATCAATATACACTACGTGGAAAAAATACCTATTCTTGTAGCTAACTGAAATACTACCCAAGAAAAGTTAATAAAATATATATGGCACCACACGTAAGCCATAAACTGTCCATTAAAAAAAAACAATGAAATTGATCCACAATTGGCGGAGATATCTCATTTTTTTTTAAATAAAAGTTTGTAAAAGATCGTTTTTAGCGATAAGACCACCCATTGTGTCACCCTATGTAAAATTTCTACATTTGTATCTGTAAGTTTTATGGTGTACATAATAAAGAGTATTCTATTCTATTCTACCTACACAAAAAAATATAGACATAAAAAACGAGTCGAGAACTTTTTTTTTAAACTTTCGTCTTATCTATTTTAATTTATTTTAGATGAGGATACCACCCGAAATGCATAACACACTATCAATCACAATCTGAATCATTTTGAAGGATATTGCTAACCCATTGCCTAATACGTTCGAAAAAATTGTCTCCTCAAAATCTTCAGTACATCTGTAAAAAAAAAACAAAATTGCTTAGCATTTATTTTAGCGCCCATTAACATTAGCATTATTAGCCCATAGCATTTATTTAGCGACATCCATACAAAGCATTTCAATCCCAGACGTAGTACAAGCGTCAAGCTTTTAAAGAGTCGCATCCATTTAATTTTTCTTTCATACATGCTTGAAACAAGTATTCACAAAAGTTCAGCGACATGATTTAACCTTTCTCGAGACGTTCTAACCTCACAATGCTTTACCATTTGCGCTTAAAGCTAAAACATTGCACTATGCTTTTGAAGTTACTTCTTGAGATTTGAGTTTGTTTTAATTACATTTTGTTCGTTGTTTAAGGGGACTACAGAACCTAAACGCAAGTTTTATAGTGCCTAAAAGTATATGATCCACTGCAGTAAACAAAATCAGAAAAATATATGATATTTTTCAAGATATATGCTAGTTAGAGAGTGTGTTGAAAAAATAGTACAACTTACTTGATACGATAGAAAAAAATCACGAAGATACCTCTAAAAAATTATTTTAACGATTAAAATCCTTCCGACTAATATTATAAATGTGAAAGTTTGTGAGGATGGAGGGATGGATGGATTGATGGGTGGATGGATGTTTGTTACTCTTTCACGCAAAAACTACTAAACGGATTGGGATGGAATTTGGAACACGAATAGTTTATAACCTGGATTAACACGTAGGATACTTTTTATCCCGGTAGTACTTTCCCGTGGGATAATTTCCGAGATTTGCGCGGGTGAAGCCACCGGCATAAGCTAGTACTAATATACATGCAATCATTCAGATTTTTTGTCAGATTATTCTACAAGCAATATATTAATGTAATAGTGTTTTAATTTTTTAGTACAATCAATAGATTTTTTGTAAATATATAATTGCTTCATATTTTGCAATAAATTACCAGCGTTGTATCATCGCGCTTCTCTTTCCTTTCTATGCAGTCCGACAGTGACCGCGCTTAGCTGTTGTCAGCCTCTTAAGGGAACAATCAATAGTAGTTAATGGGAACAATGCATTTAAAACACTCTTGAAGGCGATTATACACAATCATTCATCCACTAAATAAAATTCTCGTATTCATTAATTCACTGACAGACAAGCCACAGCCTATATTGCTGGGTCTAGAACCATGAAATTCTGCGCAAGAGCTCCTTTTATAACGAAGGTGAGCACGAAGGAATGGTTTTTTAAAGTTCATTCCCTAAAGGGGTTAAATAGGAGATGACAGTTTATATGGAAGTTCGTCATTTTTGCCAATGGGAAATCCTATTGAGCACACGACACATCGAAATATAAAATAGTAATTAAGGCGCCGCTGCCCAAACGTTGGACACCGAAAACGCTCAGTTTTTTTTCGCACAGTTAGGCGTAATGGTACATATTACAAGCCATGCTTATTAAATGTTCAAAGAAAAGACTTATTCAAAAATATAAAAATTAAATAGTATCATGAAAAACAATGGTAGAACAGAACACAAAAAATATTTTTCTTAGCATAATTCTCAATATTTTGAGCGTAAACTATCATAATAATATTTTATGTAAGTAATGAATAATGATAATGGAATTCAATAAACTAAAGAAATACCAAAAAAAATATCCACGGAGCCGTGAATTTATTTTTAATTTAATTAAAACTGCAAAATGACTTTTATTTTGATGGTCATTCATTCGATTCAACTAACATCAAACGCATCGCTGTTTTGACCCTTATTTGTTGCTGCGATGCGCTACTGTCAATTACCTAAAAAATTGCTTCTTACCGCGCCTTAAACCATCAACAGACGAGAATATAATTATAGCTACGTCTAAGCAGCTTTTTTTTTTTTGGTTGCGAAATCTTCATATGACCTCTCCCGCTCAGGGGACCTAGACAAAATCCCTTTTCTGTAAGCGTTAACGCCAACGGAAAATCAAATTGTATGGAGTTGACATTTGCTTAACACGTAAAATGACGAGTCCTTTCCACAGGTAATGTCATTGCCATACATTTTGACGTTAGCGTCTGGCGTTAACGCTATCAGAAAAGTTTTTGTCTAGGCCCCCTGGGCGGAACGGAAGGGCGTGTCAGACTCTTACTGACTAAAACCTACCCGTGTTCCTTCAGTTGCCTGTGCGCCAGGGCCACGGTAACTCTTTCGAACAATCCGCAACCCCGGCAGGCATCGGCCCTATCGGACCCCGTCAATTATGCTGACACCTCTTTGAGGCGCGCGTGGAACACAACGCGCCGTCGACCCTGGTCCTTACCGGACCGCGAGCTGACATCTAAGCAGCTGCAGTGGTTGTTAATGCTTGGCTTTAAAATGTTGTATTTGGTTTTTCTTTACTATTATTGCCCCGTAGGTCGAGTTTTAATCGTTTTAAATAAAGGCTTTTCTCATTAATAAAAAGTATCTGACCATGTACCAGCCGTCACTGCGGTCGCTAGGTGACATTTAGCGAATAATCATAGAAAACATTGAAAAAAAAACTTATTAAATTAGATATATAAAAATAAAATAAAATTTGGCGTGGGTTGTTTTCTTTGGTTTTTTTTTTTATATTTCACTTTTTTGCTGTGGTACCTACCCCACCCAAATTCGTATACAACTGCTTGATATCTAAATAATAGTGACAGGAAATAATTAAAACATCATCAATATTTAATAAGTGGACAAAATACGTATTATTAAAGATGACTCAAAAACTACTGGTCAGATCTTGATCAAATTTATATACTGTGGTCCTATGAAAAGCACCAGCTTTCAAATAAAAAAGAATCATAAAAATCGGTTCACCTAGAAAAAAGTACGAAGTTAACACAGATAAAAAACAAATATACAGTGGTATTGAGAACCTCCTCTTTTTTTTTAAGTAAGTCGGTTAAAAATTACTGTGGTCACTGTGGTGGGCATCTCGGCTTTTCTCGGAACTCACACCACACATATATCACTTTGTCCAAGAAATGCCTTCAACAAAACTCAAATCGTATTAAACATTTGTAGAAAAACATTCCTATTGTAATTTAATTCATGTTTCACATTAAAGTCAACACAAAACAGTTACTTCTATTCAATTTCACTTTACATTCATATGCAAGAAGTGTAATTATTGACTTTGAATTAAAATTAAAAGGTGACACGCTCCGTTCCAAAGTCGAAGTAATACGACTAAACGAATCGGTGAACGCACTGAGATTTTAAATTCATTTATATTAGGAGAGCTACGTAGCGGTCTAATTCGATCTGGGAACATAGGAGCAAAGTGGCCGGGCGTTTTGCGGGGTTGAAATTAGTGATCATTTTTCATAAAATAAAAGTAGATAAAGACCAGGCTTATGGCATAATTAATCATTTTAACTTTTTTTTTTCATTTTTTCCTTTAATTCTAGAATAGAGAAGGAACACCTGATCATTCAATATGTAGTACGATTGCATGTTAGTTAGCGGTTGTGTTTGATAAACTGACTAGATTTCACAACGGATACAATTCTAATTAAAAAGGGTTAGCATTAGAAACAATTCATAATTTTATGTACTTTCTGAGTTTATTTTGGACATTACATTACATTACATAACATCGTGATGAAACATGGACTTATAGTTAATAATTATAAGTCTGAAATCGTCAACCCGTGAGCAAGCGTGGTGATCAATTGATCATCGGGTTGGCGTGTCTTCTCAGTATGAGAAGGGGCCTATGCAGTGGGACATTAATAGGCTGGTATTATTATTTGAAACAGGCGGTTATCTATCTCTTAATCCATTTCACCTGTTTTGAACAAGCATGGCGATGAATTGATCACCACGCTTGCTCAAAACGGGTTTGCGTGTCTTCTCAGTATGAGAAGAGGCCTATGCAGTTGGACAATAATAGGCTGGTATTATTATTTGAAACAAGCGGTTATCTGTCTCTGTTCCAAAAAGTGAAACGCGACAGTCGCCTTTTCTTTACCGTATATTTCGAATCAAAAATTGCTAAGCTATAAAGTATAATCTCAAACTTATGTAGGTTCTACACGAACTTTAGAATTATATTCAAAAGCCTTTTAATTTTGTTATAAATATAAAATTATTAGAAGTTTTGCGAAAGCTAAACACAGAATTTTATGCTACATGTCACAGTATTTTACTGAAATATTTTGTTTAGGTTCCACGCATTAAAATTGTATTATTATGGGTAAAGTTTTGACTAAGCTTAAATCAGTATTTTATGAGGTGCTTCTGAATTTGATTAAGGTTTTTTTGTAACTATGTGTAAAAGGAATAGGTATTCTTGTGGATAATACGATCAAACTTGTAAATTACTTTGTAAGCTTTCAAAATACTGCAACGGATAATGTTTAATCAAACTATTAGGTCCACTGGTTTTATTGGCAGGGCTAACTACGAGTTTAAGATCTAATATAATACGCGGAAATTTGTTGCGTTGGCTTGTATCTTACCTCGAAAATCGGTCACAAAGGGTTGTGGTTAATGGTCATCAGTCTGTCTCTGTTAATATTACTTCCGGAGTTCCACAGGGCTCTATTCTGGGACCGCTATTGTTCATTATTTGTATCAACGATATTAAGAAATGTTTTAAAAAGTCAAAATTCATGATGTACGCTGATGCTTTGAAGGCGTTTCAAGCGATACGTACTATGGACGACTGCCAGTCATTTCAGGAGGACCTAGACAGACTAACTGCCTACTGTATTGAAAATAAGCTGCATCTTAGTATCTCCAAGTGTAACTACATACACTTTACAAAGAATAATTTTATCGTCAATTTCAATTACCACCTTAACTGTATCCCCTTAAATAATATTTCTATAGCCAAGGATCTAGGTGTTCTCTTTGATGGCAAACTGTCCTTGAACCAGCATATTGAAGCCATAGTCAATAGTGCTTTTAAAATGTATGGATTTGTAATGAGATCTTCAACAGAATTTAAGCATTCCTCAACCTATCTCTATCTGTATAAGACGCTTATTCGCTTTCAGTTAGAATACGCGGTCCCTATTTGGAACCCCTTCTACCAAAAGTACGTAGTTGGAATAGAAAGGGTCCAGCGCAAGTACCTCCGTGCTATGTACTACAGATGTTATGGGACTAAGACTAATCTGTCATACTCCCAACTTCTTGATAAGTACAAGCTTATCAATCTGGAGAACCGGCGCAAATTCCTGGAGGCCAACGTGCTTCATGATATTGTTCACAGTCATTTTGATGCCATTGATCTAACGAGTAAGCTGTGTTATTCTGTCCCCCGAACAGTTCATGTGCGTCAGGTTCGTGCACGTACTCTGTTTGCGCTAAATTCTTGTCGTGCGAACTCTGGCTTACGCTGCCCTACTCATAGAATGTTGGAATCCTATAATTCAAATTTCATTGATATTGATATATTTGCATGCTCGAAAAATAATTTTAAATCTAATATTATGAAAGATTTTATTTTTGTTATTTATTGCATAATTTACGTAAATGGAATTGTTTTTTTTATCTGATTTGGTTTTGTAGCTATAGCTAGCTTTATAGTAACTTATTTATTTATTTCAAAATATTTGTTAATTTTGGTAATGCTCGTCTAGTGGCCACCACTGATATTTAAATATGTCTTATCTGCGGATAATGCAGTGGACTGCAACATTACTACTTAAAGTTTTGTTAACCTTGTGTATTGTATATGTTGTAGTTGTTTATTATCCCTTAATAAATAAAATAAAAATAAAAAATATCTTCAAAATTTCCAGGGAGAAAAATCTCAAAATTTGTAGATATTCTACACAGTTTGACTCAAGTACCTCAAGGTAGTTTTTCGGTAGGCAAAAACCACGTAAGGTCTGTGCCATAAAGATCTGATGAAAGTGTAAAAAATCCCTGTAAATAAATTCTATTTATAATAAATTCTTAAGTAATCACTTACTAAAGGAAATTTTGTAAATGATAAATGATTGTATTTAAAGAAAAGAAAGAAAATTCGTTATATGTATTTTTGTAAGCAGGTTTGTACAAACACTTTTAAACGTCAATCATATTTTTTTAACTAGATGAGGTCGGCGTTTCCTATCTGACTACGCTGAGAAAAAAGGCCGAAACAAACTCAGAGGTCACAGGCTCTTGTAAAGTCCAGACATAATCTTGGTCAGATCATGTAGATTAGTGTCTGAAATGGACTTTTGAGAAACAATATAATCTTCTGTTAGAATATTTCAACTTTATAACACACCACTTATCCAACAATAATTATTTGAACAACATTATTAAATTGTAATTGAACAATCATCGTCGAAAATTGAGGTAATAAAATTTACCTCAATTGTTAAATGTCTTTAATTAAGGTGATTTAAAATTAGAATTTTGGGTTAAAGTATTCAAAATATCAAAGCACTCAATTTATAAGTGGCACTACAAGTTGGCATAAAGAGAGGTATGTTTTCTGATCCATTTGTTTACATTTTCATAAAATAGATTTGGAACAGATATATAGTTGCTTCTTTCTGCCCAAATTATTGTTTAAACTGACTATAACTAGGCTATCTCAGTCAAACGACAAGTTCAACAGTGTGCTATAGTGTGGGCTAGAATAGAGTGAATTGAAAACTGGTTGTAAGTGCACTTCGATGTACGCGTTCTGTCACTGTCCATAGATTAAGCGTAACGCATACGAGATACTTTTTGAAGATGGGATTGGCGATTTTATCGAGCACATTCACGCTAAAATGTGTTCAATAATCATAATAATGGGTCTGTGGGCTAGTTTCAAGACCCACTTCCAATGACCGCCTTTCATTTTGACAATTCAACAACATTCATTGCGTTGTTTAAGCTGTGGAGCAGACGAATTTTTCAAACATAGAAGCAATGTTTTAAGAATTTCCTTCAAAATCCGTTGGATTGTGATAGAAAGTGTGTTACCAATGGGGTGTTGTAATTGTTGTGCGTCGATTGCTTAGAGATCTGATATTTCTTCTAGATGTTTTCGCTGATAGTCATAAATAAAAAGGCAACTTTCTGTTATTCAACTCAAAATAACTTTTGACAGCAAACCTGCATTGAATTTCCTGTATGGTATTTGCTACTGAAAAACCCTGTTACATTTTTTTCGTGACAGTGGCTTTGCAGTTTACCATAATCAGCCTATAATGTTCCCAATGCTGGGACAGAGGACACCTCTCTATGAGAAGGAGTGGGCCATAATCCACTACGTGGGCCCAGTGCGTGTTGGCGGATGTCACATGTCTGCAAATTTTTGGTTATAATATAATGCCGGTTTCGTCACGATATTTTCCTTTACCGTTTAGAGAGCAGTGGTGATGAAATTAAATACACAAAGTGAACTGCCTGCCTTGGTTCGAACTCACGACCTACAACTCGTAAGTCGGGGCCGATACCACTGGGCCACCACCTGCTCTCACTTTGCAGTTTCGCTGTTGTCAATTGGACCAGATTGTCTTACGCGAATAATTTGGTCACACCCGACTTGTTTCGTTTTACTGAATTTATTTTCTTCTGTCAAAATCAATCAGTCTGTAAAATATCTCGTGTGCTACTACCCTAAATAATGATGTAACTGCGCTGAAAGTGATTCGCTTCGAAAGGGTTATTAATATTCTGTAACTTTGATGGAGTTTAAGTTTTAGGAGGTCGGTAATGGAGAGATCACTTGCTTCTAATATCACTGTGTAACCTTTCAACTTTATGAGTTCATAATTCAGTGGAAATTTGCGTGGACTTAGCTGAAAATATGCCTTGGAACTTTACATAAGACGTGTATATAATTATTGAAGGGGACAAAGGGGTTTGAGTTAATTTCGACTCGAACGATCGCGGTACATTTTAGCTATGTTGACTAGCGATCTGCCCCTACTTCGTACGAATGCAATGGCTACATGTCTAAACATCGATAGTTCTGTGCGTGTGTTCTGTGTGTTTTGAGTTAGATATGTATTAATAATTGTACATACACTTTCCGGAAATTCTAAATAATTCTGAAAACCGCATCCAAACCCATTGTGTAATTTAGAAGAAACCCAAGCGGTCACACACACAGACACAAAAAGTAACTTTGCTATAAACTATTAGATATAGATATAGCTGGAGTATCATTTTTCTGAAAGTTACGATTGATAAATTCTGCAAATTAGTGTTCTCTATTTTTCAACAACTATCCCTCTTTTCAGAGAAAAACCACTTACGAAGGAATTTGTACCTAGAAATGCTCGTTCAAGAATCTGCAATCCTACTTTAAACAAGAGCCAATACCTTCCCCAATAAGCTTCACATACAACAAAGAGTCTTCGAAGAATAAAGTCTAAAACCTTTGCTAACCTTGCCGACCGTCCCGACGTTAGAGCAAGGATATCCAATAAAGTAAGTGTGAATTGTCCACCATATTTCATTATAGTGTCGCATCAGCGCTGGTGCCTTGGAAATCGAAATGGACACGGATATTGAACGGCTGGATGATTTATGACGAACAGAAGGAATTTCATAGAGAAGGATGGTAGAAGGATGTTGTAATGGTTTGAGGGGTGGCTTTTCTAGTTAAAGATTTGGGGGTTGTATCAATGGTAGGGTAGGTAGAAATGCTTGGAGGAATTTGAAATTTAATATGCCGTTTTTATGCATGATTTAATGTAGATTTGCAATGGAACTAAGAACTCTCTCGCGTATTGAAGACTTTTTTTTTTTATATACATTTGGCTTGAATACTTTTTGTGCAACTAGATACGGTTAAGCATTTAATCTTGACACGGCCCAATTTCCCTCTGAAATCAGAAACCCAATTCCGGGGAAATGCGAATGACCAATATTATACGGGTCGGTCAGACGAGGATTTATAGTTGTTAGACATAGCAAACAAATAAAATATTGATTTGGCTTCGTGCATACATGAGAAGTAAAAACAAAAGAAGATACAAAATATTTTAAATGAAGAAGAATAAACACAAAAAATATATAAAGAGGTTTTATGACTTCTGTGTTGGCTCTAACAATAGTTTACTAATAAAATCTTTATTTATCTTAAAAACATACAGAGTTTGAAATAGTTTGAAATTTGGTTTAAAAATATATTTATAGTATGTTGCAAATTCTGTATAAAAATAATATTCTACCTCTTAAGCTAGGTAATACCTGTATTTTAAGAGGCAGTTTATGGTCAGGTTTACAATGAACAGCAAAACTTATCTCAAGTGGACTGTGGCATTCTACTGTATGGTATACAAATAATAAAATTGTATGTGTGTGTTGTGTCTCAACCTATAAAATCTTTGACAGTTTTTTCTAAAACTTACCGTCTTTTAGGCATTGGGATAGGCATAGCGCAGTTACCCGCCGTTTGCCTACCTAATTAATTTGCTTCGTCCACGTTGATACATAAATTGCGGGATAGTGGCAATAACCTCCTGAAAACTATTGCTGATGGGCCTGACGAAAGCCCCATAATGAGGCATCTTATAAAAACCATCCCGTCGATAGTAGAATTTAAGTACTTTTTTTTTTCTTTTTGGGTGGGAAATCATCAAACCCGCTCTGGGCGGACCGGAAGGGCGTGTCAGACTCTTACTGACTAAAACCCACCCGTGTTCCTTCAGTTGCCTGTGCGCCAGGGCCACGGTAACTCATTCGAACAATCCGCGACCCCGGCAGGCATCGGCCCTATCGGCAATGATGCTGACATCTCTAGAATTTAAGTACTAACAAAGCAAATAAGTTAAATTATCTACTAACATCTAGAATTGTAAGTAATATTTTTCGAATTGGATCCAGTTGTCTGTTGAATAAACAAACAATTATTATTTTAAAATAGGTACCTACTACGCAACTAACCGTTTTGAAAGTTATCGTCAATAAGGTGTACCTGTGTCCTTATGTTGCATCCGTTTTATCTTTCGTCTTTCTTACTACCACTGTACTGATTCAGTTCGTTGCTGGTTTCAAGACAGTTAAATCATTTCTCTAGGACTTTTCGAATCTATTTTCAATGTTCCTAGTTATAGTGTAGAAAATAGTTTGGCAAGCGTTATCCGGATAAAAAAGTTTACGTAGCGGCAAAAAAAAGAAGAAAAAAGAAGTTTATTTCCGAACAATAACACAAGACTAAGTACCTACAAAGTAAAGTAGTAGTAAGTAGTTGTGTAAAGTATACACTGTAGCGCAGCTAACAACGCCCTTCTCTAGATAAAAAATGGAATGATGTTCCATGCAAAAGTGCTAATTAAGTTATTATAGTTAATAAAGAAGAAAAGCAAAAGATAAGAAAAAAATAAACAGCACAGGACATATTAATTGCCATGTATTTTAACGTTGAGTTGATGTGGTGAGTGTAGGGCATGTGTAGGTTGAAATAGTGTGGCTAACTTGCTCTAAACTAAAAAATATCCTCCATCTTATTTCAACTAATTGACTGCCTCGTTGGTCTAGTGGTCGCTAGCGCTACAGCTGACCATGAGGTCCCGGGTTCGATTCCCGTGTCGGGCAAAGTGTTGTTGGATTTTTCCATCAGGAATTTCTCAGTAGCAGCTCGGAGTTTAGATTCGTGCCCGGTTGATGGCAACAGGCTTGCCCCAGGTGTACTATAGATGCACCTCTGCCTAATCCTTCGGGGAATGCAGGCTTGATGTTATGTTATCTTATTTCTAAAACAGTTCCAGCATACTTAATTCCGTATTCGCCACACCTCTAAACTAGCACACGGTCCCCCAGTTTTATTTAACCAATACAAAAATAGTTTGCTATTCAACTCCAGTGCGGGCAGTGAATCAATGCGATGCAGTGCACACGTAGTTTATGGGTTACGGGATCAAGACTGTAACGATAGAGATAGGTAATTTGTTTTGATGATTTTATGGGGAAAATCTGGAAATACTGAATTTTAAATTGGATTTGACGCTGTGGAACGGCTGGCATAAAAATGGCCGGACGGTGTACAAAGACAATCAGACATACATTATAAATGTATTGTATCGTTACAGGGGGTAATCCTGTTGAAACTTTTGGCTGTGAAAGCCTTAAAATAATATTTTGAATAACTCTCTGTTTTGAATTATTAGACTAAACAATTTTACCTTATATGAATGCTCATTCTTGACATATTTTTTTTTTTTTTTTCCCTCAAGTTTTACCATTTATTTTCTTTATTTTTATTCATATATATCCTATTTACACCATTGTTATACGAATACTCTTGACATGTTATTTTTTTTCTTTCACCATGTATCATTAATTTTATCATGTTTTTTACACCTACTTTTAATATGCTGTAGTCGCCTGTAATTAAAGGAGCACATGTATAGCGGTATCAAACATCGCCACATGCGAGCTACACGTCATACTGACGTCACGCAAATCCTGCATCGCGCAAGCAGAGTTTACCGCGCGATTAGCATATATACAACGTCCCGACATCAACCGTCGGGCAATTCACATGGGCGCGCGTAGCTAACACGCGCGCCCAATATGCCGCAGCCACTAGGCAACCAAATGAAGGGCCCGTATTTACGGGCCACTGCATAGCTTCCGCGGCCGGGGGGCGAAGCCCCGGAACCGCACGCCACGCCCCCTTGCGGGGGGTAGCGACATCCACAATGGAACCGTCCGGCCTGTCCGACCCCGATGACCCCATAACCCTCCTCCAGGAGAGCAGTAGGGCCACCAGTACAGTATACAAAAACAGACCGCCATCGTTCCGACCTCGCCGCCGAGGTCCTACGCGACGCCCCCGACGTAATTGTCCCGCCCCCCGACCCTTGCTCGACGACGCACCAGCCCGCGCCTTAGCTGAGCCTGTAGCTTTAAATTCCGCTTATAATAATAATAATAATATAATTTCGATCCAGCCTGTCCCACCTTGCTGCCCTCCCCTCAGTGACGCCCTAAGCCGAGGTTCGTACCCCACAGGGGGTACCCTTAGCGTGCGGTCACCTAGTATTTAAGAATTTCGCCCCTGGCTGGAGGCTTCAAATTAGTAGCTTAAGGCACCCACAGGCTTGTCCGGTTAAGTAGCCAAGACCTCAGTGGTCAAAACTATGAGCTGCCAATTAGGAAAAAAAAAACACAAAAAAAACAACCGTCGGGCAGTTGCCCACCAGACACAACACCCGTCTGGTCGAAGGATCCTCCCTTTTCCATAGAGTATGAGTGAGCTTTACACCCTGTTCCTCATACCTCTATACGTGTAAAAGAACCTATTTTATTATTGTGATTAATATTGTATACGTGGTGATTATCCCAAATAAATAAACTCCATGCCAGGCGATTAAACTTACAATGTCTCCACACTTTTTTGTAGGAAACAACATAAAATAAACTTCAGAAGCTGGAAAAGCACGAACAAAATAATACGAACAAGCTCCACGCCACTTTTGTTCCAAAGCAGGTGAGTCGCGAAATATTTGCAATACCAGTTTAACAGCTCGTTTCATTACCCGGTCCTGCAGCGATAGAGAATAGGTGTAATTAATATTGCAATCATCAAAATAATTTACTATACCGAGCTTACAACAGGTGGTTTTTGAATAATTCCAATGCATTTAGTACTAAGTGCAGTTAAGGAACTATTATTATTTAAGCCATCAAAGTTTAGAGGGTAGGTACCGAGGAAGTTGTTAAAGGAGTATATGATAAAAGGTTAGCAGCTGTAGTAAAACTTCCTGTGAAGGAATTTGTCACTAGTTATTTCGTGTTTAGTTAAGTGGTTTTGTACTACTGAAGGTAATAAAAAAATCTTCCTTTTTCTGCCAAAAAACTTTATTGCTGTGGTTCTGTGAATTACAGGCATGCAAGACTTTATCACTTTGTTTATAATATCGACCATCCCCTATAACCCACATTGCAATATAATAGAGGAGTTTTAACTTAAAAAAATATGCTATACTAGATTAAGACGCCCACTTTCACCGCCAATCACAAAACACGTTTAGTGCTAAACGAGTTTATTAATTGGCGGTGCAAGTGGGTCTTAGGCCCGTAATAATAAACGTTCCTCAATGACGTGCCCAAGTACGCAATCATTTGATACGCCATTATTTCGATATCAGCATCTCAAGATCATTGCTAATTAATAAACACATGAATACAGTATCTCAGTTACCAAGATCAGCTCCTCAATGCGCTGTACTTGATGGCTTGATTTCGTGAACGATTACGTCACATTGACCGAAGTTTAGAATGACATGCATCACATTTCATTATTTTATGTTGTAAGATTTATTGAAATACTTGTATTTTGTTAAAACTAATAGTTATAAAGTTGTTTTCTACCCAAGAAAGCCATAAATTGTTAAAAAAAAATGTGTTTTTATTTCCCAATAAATAAAATAAAAAATAATCTAAAAAAGTTTTTTTTTGTTTTTTTTTTAATATTTGGTGCTGCAGGTTGTGTGCATAAAAAAGCTGAAATATGAATTTATTAGATTACATTTTCACATAAATATATTGGGTTTTAAAATTAGATTAATTGGATTTATATGGTACCTACTACTTTTAAAGTTTATTTATTTATTAAACTTTATACAACTAAAGAAGTACATTTGTGGACTTAATGGCTTTGTGTTATACCTATAAATAGTAATTAAATAAATTTTATTATAAAAAAATAAAAAAATACATTTATTTCAGGTTCTCCCATATTACAATCACAAGTTACAAAACACGAGATAAATACAAATCACAATATAAAAATAATAATAAATACAATGTCATCAAATCATAAATACAATGTCAAACAAAAATAAGCAACTCAATGTCAAATGAAATTAAAAATAATAAAAAATTAAAAATTAATTAATTATACTTATGATAAATGTATTTAAAATATTCATATAGGTACCTACCTGAAATGATGCTGTAGCATAAAACCGGTCATAAAATATCGTCATAGTAGGTACTCTATTTCATCGTAATAATTAATTTCACCCAAAATATTTTTAAACTCTATGTTTCGCGCTACTAATCACGACCTTAAGTCACGGACTGCCTACACTCAGGTTTACGCATCTCGAGTACACACATCTATTGTATGGTACTTAAGTGTGGAGTTCCGTTTATTAATCAGTCCATCACTCGGCTGATAACGTAAACCTAAGCCGTAACTTAAGTACACAAATTATTATGTTTATTAATACCATACTTCATGGTTGTCATCAAGTGCGACCTCTTGGGCTGAGGAACGTTTATTAATACGGGCCTTAGTGACGTAGGCTAAGACTTATCAAAGAATTGTCGAATAGGTATGTAAGTGAATTCCGCACTTCTGGCATTAAAAACTGAGTGAAGTAAGAACCATTGAATTTTAGCGTTTAGCCGTCATAGTTTTAGGTTGCAGATTAATATCCGCTGGTAAGTTCCCATGTAAATGCCAATCCAATAAATATTCAAACTTTTATTTTGTATTTAAAGAAAAATCTTCACCTCGATAATTTAAAGCAGCCTTAATATTCAAATAATTTAGAAAAACATCATTGGTTGTAGAATTTAACCGTCATCGGACGGGGATGAACTAGGTTGTTTCCACAACCCACTTTTTCCGGTCCTTTTTAATTGATACTTTAATAATTTTACACCAAAAATAACGATACCAAAAACATCTCTACGCCTTTATTCTGTTGCAGGTAACTGTGATAACAAATACCCGAGACTGGGCTCCAGACGTTGATTGAGATGGCACATTTATCCGCTCGAGTCGAACTTATTTCGTTCACATAATATCCAGTTTATTAGCTGCCCTGAAGTATTACACGACCGTGTTGGATTTGCAGCGTAATTAGAGCTTTATTGAGAACGTGGGGCACATTTTTTATTTTGTTGTGTTGTTTTTTCGGTGATATATGGAGTCGAATTGCATTTTGTGGTGGTAGAGGATTAATGAAAGGCATGAATTGTATGCGTGGTAGTTTCTATGTCCATGGAAAAAAGGTGGGACTTTATGTATGTATGAAGAATATGCCCAAATATTAAGGGCTAAGAAAAAAAAAATACGTGAGATGACTTATTCAATTATAGCCTAAATAAAAAACTTTTTTACAAAAAATTAAACCGACGAAAAAAGAAACTGAAAAGCAAAAAATAAATCTTTCAGTCTAAGTAAGCTCTTAAATTAATGTAAATTACAAATTTAGAGTCGGCGCCAAACAATCACCGCAGATCGATTAACGACGATCAATCAAGCTGCCATAAGTTTTCATGGCGCCTTGTATGTTTGGCGCCGACTCAAAATTTGTAATTTACATTAATTTAAGAGCTTACTTAGACTGAAAGATTTATTTTTTGCTTTTCAGTTTCTTTTTTCGTCGGTTTAATTTTTTGTAAAAAAGTTTTTTATTTTTCGCTTTTCAGTTTCCTTTTCAAATAAATGAACTTATTTATTTATTTAGGACTACCAACAATGGCTTAGACAACAGATATCTTTAAAAAAATATGAAATTAAAACTTAGTACAGTGGATTAATTAGGTACTTTAAGGTAAACACCACATTACCCAAATTAAATTATGTTAATTGACAACTTGGGTACATGACAACTTTTCAAGCAATCTTAATACCGCGGAAAAATATGCTAGATTCAAAAGTCATCATAAAGGTTTCATAACAAATTAGACAAACAGTCAAAAATTTTAGATTTCAGCTTAGGGAATCAAAGTGTAAATCGATTAGATAGCTATTACATAGTAAAACCTTGCAAAACCTAGCATATAGACAGTTATATGCTATACCGATTTTCTCTGTGGAGGACAAAGAGTAGTAACAGGTCTACGCGGAATTCATGACAGAACGGAGCACGCAAGATATTGAGTGCGAGCAGTGAAGGCTAGTCGATAATTCCTTTATGAAATTTACATACAAACATTGCGTCGTTTAAACATCTTCGTTCTTCTAACTGTTGAAGAAATTCAAGCTATTTTTTTTAAATAAGAAGATGTCTTTTTAGCTATCACAACAAAAACAGCTAGATGCCAATCAAAGCGTTTTTGAACGTGTTCTAGACGCAAACTATTCGTAGCACAGTGCGGCCGCCACATCATATTACAGTATTCTGCTACATATCAACTACAAAGTGCACTGTCTTATGACAAAAACCCAGCATCTTGGACGCTTTTTTGGGGCTTGTATTTAAACGCCTACCAGAAAAGTGCCTATTTTACTACCAACAAATTCGAAATACCTGCCAGAATGGATAAATGCTCACCAAATTGTGTTTCATAAAGTATTGTAGAAATTAACCTATTTGCCTTTTTATTCTATGCCATAAAGATTTATAAACGTCTTTTAATTTCTTACTACCAGCCAAGATAGCTCGACGGAGCCCCGCTTAGCGTGGCTCCTATTTCTGTAACCAACCAAACCTCGGGGTGCCCCTGACGTCAACCGGCGTGGGTTAGGGTTAATAAGCAGGTCGACGGAGCCCCGCTTCGCGGGGCTCCTATTTCTGTCTAAAGGGTTTAAAGGAACCTAACCAACCGAACCTCGGGGTGCCCCTTGATGTCGACCGTCTATGGTTAGATTTGGTGAGCATTTATCCATTTTGGTAGGCAATAAGAATATAAATACAACACGTACAATTATTCTGATGAGTGTATAATTATTTTGGAACTTAAGGCGTTGTTCTTTAGGCACCTCGGTATAGAGAGGGTTTATTTTATTTGAAGTTAACATATTTTACTTTGGTACTTAGTCTTAGAGTGATATTTTCTAGAACTGTTTGTGGTACGTACTTGTAATAAGGAGTGTTCATATCTTGTATGAGTTTATATTTGAGTGCTAGTTTTTGATGGATGACTTTTGCTACCTGATTGTGTCTATATGTATAGTCTGTTTTAATATTATTTTTATTATTACTTTGCCTTTAATTATAAGATTATTTGTTCCTGTATATTTAACGTAGTAACACTTCATTGAGTTCAAATACTTTATTTTTATTTTTGCACCATTCATCATCATCATCATCAGCCTAGATTTGTCCACTACTGGACGTAAGCCTCTCCTAGTGAACGCCATTGAGCCCGATCCTTGGCTCTCGGCATCCAGTCTCTGCCAGCCGCATTTCGCAAGTCGTCAGTCCACCTGGCCGGTGGGCGCCCCACACTACGTTTGCCTAAACGCGTTCTCCACTCTTGAACTTCAACGAGAGATGTGACCAGCCCATTGCAGCTTCAGCTTGCTTAGTCTTTGGGCTATGTCGATTACCTTGGTTCTCTGGTGGATAACGTCGTTTTGGATTTTATCCTTCAGAGAGACTCCAAGCATAGCTCTTTCCATAGCTCGCTGAGTGACTTTAAACTTATGGACCAGTCTCACCGTGAGTGTCGATGTTTCTACTCCGTAAGTCGTAACCAGTAGGACACACGCGTTGAAGACTGTCATCTTTGGGCACTGCGGTATAGACGAGGAGAAAACCTGATGAAGTTTACCAAATGCTGCCCATCCCAGCTGAATCCTACTATCGGCTTCCCTCTCAAAATTGAGTTGGGCCTATAGTTTTTATGTTGAAATTGTTATCCCTTTTATGTATAGTCACCATCTTTGCCACTTTCCATTTTATAGGGAATATGCCAGAAGTTAAGGATTTGCTGTTTATAGCTGTAATAAATATTACCTTTATTAATTTATAAGCTTTTGAATGTTTTGAGTATGCTCTCACTGCTAATATTTAGAACTTCCCTCGACTGCCTTCCGTACCCAACATCACACTCTCTATGACAGTCATACTCCAGCTAGGCTTAAAGTTCTCATCAAGATGAATGAAATAAGCCCAAACACGATCTAACTGCTATAAGCTGTCGAGGAGCCCTCTCGACTGTCTTCCCTCTCCATCATCAGATGATCTTCAGGTCTCTTTTTTGTTGAAGCATCATTAGAACTACGTATATGTGCCAAGTTTCAACAGAATCGGTTCACAAGGGAACATTCTGTAGGTGAAAAATCATTTAACCCCTATTTTTCTACCCTTAGGGGTGGATTTCGTTTTTCAATTTTAAACGGGACCAACTTTGGGGTATACTCTTTCCATTAAAAAAAGAATCATCAAAATCGGACTACTCGGTAAAAAGTTATGCATGGTCATACATAAAAAAAAAAAAAAAGGGTCGACTTGAGAACCTCCTCCTTTTTTTTTCGTCGGTTAAAAAACAATACTAAACTAAAGCTAATATCCTTCTTGGTAAACTAGTGAATTATGATAATATTGCTTCAAAAGTAGAACAAGAGTGGAAAGCGGAGAATGGGGGGCTATCGTTTTTGTGCTCACCAGTTGGCGCCACTGGCGAGTAAGGTCCTGTCAGTAGGTACTTTTATTTGATGTTTTGGATATGTTTAAGTACCCGTAAATTCATATTATGTTTATTTTATTAGATTTTAAAACTTCAAATGAGTATTTAGATTATAATGTTCCTAAAATTGGCAAGCATGAAGCATACAAATACTATTCTTCCTTCAAGTGTTACCAAATTATATCCTAAGTTTTTACTTAAAATCATAAGCCATAATTAATCAGAAATGGCACAACAATTATGAATCATTAGTTAAAATCCCGCAAACAGGGAACGTTCAGTACATTTGACATCTAGAGACCTTACTCTACACTAGCGCCTCTAGGGGCGAACTCAAGCATGATAGCTCTCATTCGGATTCTGGTATAACTTGAGAAAGGACAACATCGCCACATGCGAGCTACACGTCATACTGACGTCACGCAAATCCTGCATCGCGCAATCAGAGTTTACCGCGCGACTAGCATATATACAACGTCCCGATATCAACCGTCGGGCAGTTGCCCACCAGATACAACACCCGTCTGGTCGGAGGATCCTCCCTTTTCCATAGAGTATGAGTGAACTTTACACCCTGTTCCTCATACCTCTGTACTGGTGACCCCGAAAATGAACGTCAGCGCAGCCTTCGTGCAACTACTTCAGCGTGACGTCATCATCACATCAGCATTACTTCCGCAAGCTTTAGAGCGGCGAGTCACACAGCCAGCCAGCACCCACGGCTTCAACGGGTATCCTGACCACCAGCATGCAGCGACCGCGCATACCTGGTCATCACCCTCAGCCTCATCAGCAACCTTGGCACAGCACACTGCACTCTCGGCCGGTTCACAAGCAGAGCCTTCATACCCTCTCCTGGTCGACGCCAGCAGTCAGCCTCAACCCGGCGCTGTACCACATCCGACGCACTGGAGCATAACGCAGCGCCACCCCGACTCACTGGGGTACCACCGCAGACAGTTCCGACTCACCGTGAACTATGCGGCACCCGGTTCCGACCCACTGGAACCCCAACTGGCCCTGGCAAGCATCGCAAGATACAAGACTCAGCCCACTATCGACCTCCGGTCTCCAGGGGGGAGTGATGTAGCGGTATCAACATCGCCACATGCGAGCTACACGTCATACTGACGTCACGCAAATCCTGCATCGCGCAATCAGAGTTTACCGCGCGACTAGCATATATACAACGTCCCGATATCAACCGTCGGGCAGTTGCCCACCAGATACAACACCCGTCTGGTCGGAGGATCCTCCCTTTTCCATAGAGTATGAGTGAACTTTACACCCTGTTCCTCATACCTCTATACAATAACCAAACAGAATTTTGGCTATGGTGGCCAATCTCAGCGGAAAGTAGCCTTCGGCGCGGGAGATATTATACTGCAGAAGTGCGTGTGCAAACACAGGCGCATCCTCTCATAGTCCGATGGGACGGCAAGGCAGTCAAAAGACTTTGATAATCTTAATAGATCGATGAAGTAGACATGACTGCTGATGAAACTTACTGCCCCGTTGGTGTCGTAGTCGCTCGCGCCACTGCTGAGTCCTGGGTTCGATTCCCAGGTCGAGCAAACTGTTATTGGGTTTTTCCATTAGGAATTTGTTAGTAACAGCCCTGAGTTTAGTTGGCGGTGTGATACCCTCAAAAAGCGGGTGCGTCTCATATCATATAAAGTTATTTGGTACATTTTCATTTCAATAACGTTCACAAGATATAATAAACGTGAGATAAACCAACTGTTGATATAATTTATTTATTTTTATATACTCTAAAACTTATTTCGTATAACGTTATTGGATATAACGTTTATTTAATCGAAAATCATTAGGTCTATCGTTTAAAATATATATATTGATACCATCATTATGGTTAACACCCGGTTCAGAGCAATACGACTTGGATAGGTTAGGTTAGATGGCTAAGGCGACAGCCCTACTCCCGCCTTAGCCTTCGTGGTTATTATTTTTATAACCATCCAGAAATAGGAGCCCCGCTGAGTGGGGTTCCGTCGTGCTATCTTGGCAGGTGGTGATCAGTTACTAGGTATATCTACTTAGGTTTATGTCTTTTGAGTGGTATATCAAACGATGTTATATTCAATGGGTTTATAAAAAAATGTTATTTTAAAATTATATCAATCGTTTATTATATCAACTGATCAATATATTAAATAAAATTATAAATTCAGTTGTTATATCTTGTAAATATTAGAGAATTTGTAATTATATCATATATTATTACTTACCCTCGGAAAGCACGTAAAGCAGTTGGTCTCGGCCTGATCTCTCTGCAGTCGTGTCGAATTGCATGCTATCCATCGGGCTATGAGAGTGAGGGAAGAGAGAGTGCACCTGTGTCTGCGCACACACTTGTTCACTATAATATCTCCCGCGCCGAAGGCTAGTCTCCGTTGAGATTGGCCACCACGGCCGAAATACAGTCTGGAGGACTATTTTTTAGATCGATGAAGTCCCTGAAGTAAGACTAAACAAAATGGTGGTGGTGAATTCTAAAAGGTTTCCCATTTACTCTTGCACTCCTCTAAGTTAATCTAAGCTACTCTAGTAAACACCCATACAATACCACGGTGAACGTTATAAGAATCCAATCAACCACGACTAGCTGACGTCACCACCCTTCAAGCCCCTAATGAATCTTTGAGGTCAATGCCACTGAACTTGTAAGAAAAAAGCCCCGTCACATACTTAGTTAATAGTTAATAGCCAATTTTATTGACGCATGGGGAATCTGGGCCTAGTACACGGCTTTTAGACGATTATGGACTTTGGTAAAGTGGTTATTAAGCTTTATTTTCTTTTCTTTTTATGTGATCATGATGGTGTGAATATTGAAAGGGTTTCTATCGAGTCAGGTGTGTAGTACTCGCAACCGGCGTGCGTGTATGATGTATGAACGTAAACGAAGCAAAAGTAGTATTAAGGATTGCCGGCTGTAGTTTCTGCCTACCCCCATGGGAAGAAGGCGTGAGTTTATGTATGTGTATGTAGGTTATAATAATACTGACCTGTAACTGTTCCATTTTGTAAGAAAGAAGAGACTGCTGAAGAAGTGAGGGAAATGTGAGCATTTCTCATCATACTTTCTTACCACGTGTTTAAAATTTCAGAAACTCCAGGTCTCTTCACGATCATTATTTCCTTCACCGTCAGTCAGCGGTGGATGTCCAAGGTTTGCTTGAAAAGTAAACACTATTAAATTATTTAATAATAATCTAGAGTTTCTTACATTGATATACTAGCGGTAGATACGGTACGCTCTATCATCGCAATTACTAAACCTGGGTTCAGTGCACAACTACATTCAACAAAACTCACATCTGTGATCACAGTTACATACTTACAGTTACCGATAGAAAAGGCCAGAGATAGGACCCGATACAGTCGCGCGAGCACAACCACGTTAACCGCCGAATGTTTACGAATACGAATGACATTGAGGTAGCGTTAGCAAGAGTCGCGTGATGCATAGCATCGTGTCTCTCACGCTGTTTTGTAATTCTAAACAAATTAATTTTTTTGGCTGTACTTACGCATAAAAATAATCCCGTATGTCTTATTTTTGTTTCTGGAGTGATAAGAACACTTATTAAATACAGATCATGAAGCCATTTTAATGCTAATTTATAATTAAAAAAAAAAACCATCGAGCTGTATTGACATGCGCTGTTTAAACGACGGTCCACGTGTGACTGACAGCAACTGTGTCTATGGACTTACTTCAGAAAGACCACGCGCTGTGTTCAAGTATCGTATCTACCGCTTAAAGTTTATCCAAGGTTTTAAAGCATTTAATTTTTCTACACTATGAAACATCAAGATAAGTGCGGTCAGCGATAAAAAATTATTACATCTGCTACTTTTGCACATAATTACATTTCAGCATTTCATGTTACTTAACATTCTTTTAATTTTACTTCTGTTCCGATTTAAATTAAATATTTAGGTTTATTAAGCTAAATAACTGCTAGCTGTTAACCATTATTAACATTTAAAAATCTCTAAACTCGACTTTTGTCGATGATGGACATCGAAGAAAAAATTAATTACAAATAATCGTTGTTATTTTGTTGTTGTTGTTTGTAATTGTATTTGTATGGTGTACGTAATATAGAGTATTATATTCTAATAATAACATATTTTATTTTATTGAAATGGAGATAATGTATTGAAAACAATAAGGAAGTTTCGATGCCGCTCGTTTCTGGCCGGTTGCCCAAATAACGACTGATGGTGAAAACGCTTTGCCATTGTTCGCCTATTTCGAGTTTTTTTTGTTGTGAACTTTTGTTGTGTCTATGATTTCCTTTTCATTTAAGGTTTGTTTCTAGTGGGTTGGTTAAGCGCTAAACTAAGCTTTAGATTGGAATTGAGGGAATTTTTTTGTAGCTTCCTTTTTTTATGCCATGGGAAAATGACCGTGGATAAGTGTGTGTTAAGTATTGATAACTTACTATGAGAAGTCAAATTGAAAGTCAAATTATTTATTTCAAATAGGCAAATAAAAGCCACTTTTGAACGTCAAAATTTACAAAAAAAATAGAATTGATTCTAGTTGCCCCTTCCAAAAGGTAGATTCGTATGGATAAGAATGGGCAAGAAACTACACCGTTACTCTTTTAAAAATGTTTTACAATATTATGTATACATTACATTACATATTACGTACACATGAGAAAAAATACTAGACCAATAAGAATTTAAAGGCTCCCGGAAACAGGCGCGACGCGACAGCCCGACACAAAGGCGCCGCCCGTCGCGCTGCACGCGGTGCCTTTGTGTTACGCTGTCGCGTCGCGCCAGTGTGCACGAGGCTTAAAGACGACGAGACACTCATTACATTGACACCTCAACAAAACATACTTCACTAAAATCAATTTTACATATTTCCACGAACATTGCTCACATACCACCAAAACAACAATTCTTTTCTCATACATACCAAGTAATTAAACTGAAACGAATATCGCAAGTCAGCCGCGTCGATGTATTTCAAAGCTTCACGAATAATTTTCAAAGTACCAAGAATCATTGTGTGTAACATAATAGTTTTCTGAACGTCCCTATGCATACAATTTGTCAGCTATAATGGGTTCCCCTGTGACCTTTGGGTGCAACAATACATCCTTTTGTATGGCACTTAAATCGATTTATAATGGGAGTGAATATTCTTGATACTTTGGCTAATGGATCGTGAAGAGTGCAATCTGTGAAAGCAACCTCGGGATATGAGGTTGCTTTAAACTAAAATGCGAACAGCTTGAATGAATTTTATTAATTTACATTTTAGTAACTAAATAAAAGTGTTCCTTAGATAAAACCTACAAAACAATAAATCTAGAGGATGACAAAAAAAAACGTTCTTGTGTTTTTATAAAGCTATAAAAATATTTTAATGATATTTTTGGTCAAATAAATCAAAATTATGAACAACGAAAATGTCAATACCAGAAGAATGTGAATCATATCAAATGAATGAGACATGTTTTAAATAGAGGAAGATTATAATATTAGTAATTCGCAACAATTTTTTAAGAACTCAAAATTCAACGAAGCCGTTTAAACTATTTTAACAGCCTCTAAAAAATCACAAGTATCAAGTCTAATCAGCTTGACTATAAAACACGAAAATCGCTTAACACTTTCAAGTTGTAAAAACACATTCAATCTAACCTCAACTCGAGACAGTGCCCTTCTATACGATCGCGAAATTAAAAATATAACAAAAACAAAAACAGTGACGTAGGTAATGCAAAAATGAATAAAAACTTAACAAACCGTTGGAAAAATGTTAAAGCATTAACACAAGATAAGAAAGAAGAAATACAAAAAACAGAAAAGCCGTCAACTATAACGAAAATTGTGAATCTTTCTAAAGATAAAGGTGAGACTTTTAGATTCAATTTAGCGCTTGCAAGGCTCAATTTGTAGAACATAAAAATTATTTTTCCAAGTTTCTGGTGGTAAAAAGCTACTTTTAAAATATCTGGTGCAGGAAAGTAAAAACATAATATATATTATTGCTGTCCTTGAGCAGAAAAGTTGTGTTCTGATTTCAACAGTATGAGCAAAACTACTGATGATATAATATATGATATATAAAGATGAATAGATGATATATATTTATTTAATTTAAGCGTGCAAATATCTAGATACAAAATAAATGTTCAACGACCCCCAAGCTATGAAAAAGCTATGTTACAGGAGTCATCCATCCGTCCATTATGGATGTTCTAATACTTGCTCACATATTAGTAATGTGCACTTTTGTAACAAATAAACTAGATTAATACAATTAATTTTGAGGTTAAGAAACGGGGGGATGAAAGTAAAAGGAATTTAAATGAATTAAGAACAAGGAACAGGGAGTATCTATTTGTGTGTGTGTGTGTGAGGGTGAGTTTGTGTCAGTGTAGTTGTGTATGTGTGAGTGTAGATATATATGGATGACAGGTGCATGACACTTCCCAAACTTTCTCATATGTTAGCTAAGCACTGGGAACGCCCTTGGTGTTGTAGGTATAGAGTCAACTATACTAACTTACCCTTATTGCCAATTCTCGAGTTTTTAGTATTAATATCTCAGTAGTAAACGTATCGTTATCGTTCTACAGAAGTTTAATAACACTTAATTTCCTATATCAATTCCACACAATCTTCAAGCAATTAATTTGGTAACAAATCCGAGCTAGCTTTACTTTACGTTGTAAGAAGTCTTCAGCCCAATTTATCTACCTTAAAGACTTTCAAGTTTTCAAGAACCTTCTATCTAATGTTATAAATCCAATTTTTGCTTGTCATTAATAATGTGGTCTATTTAATTCCATCATTTTGGATATACATTATCTTTGGCGTCTATGGATAGGCTTCTTAATTTAACACTTTCTTGAAAATAATTACAGTGATTGCGCTGTTCAGCACCAGAGAATTTTCCTTGTTTCCTAAACATGTACCTACTGCGTGGCTTATGTATTCGTAATTAATAACAGAATATTTATTTTGGACTAATATAAGACTTCTACTTGTACCTGCCTAATATACTCAACCAGCGACACTATACGGACATAAACTTTCCAATGAAATGTCCTCTGCCAGCATTTAGGTACCTATAATAAAATAAACTTCTTCTACCAAAGCTATCACCTATTGTAAACAGGTTTCTTAATTACTCCAAAACCTTTAACAGCAGACCATCAAACAAACTTCGTCATTTTCAGTTTTAATTTACACGATAAAATGGCGTGGCCAAACTTTTTCTTTAGCGGTCCTGTCATTTCCTAGCCTTGTAAAATTATATGGTTATTTGGCTTATCGCGTCAGAACTCCACATACGGTAGTCGAGTGTTAGGTTTGTCAAAGCAACGTCAAAATTTCATTTAAAAAAAAATCCTTTTGATAAAAAGATTTGGAAAAATGTTTGGGCTAACGACAGTCGATCCTGAGATGGTCAAACCGCCTAGTCTGCTTTTGAGTGAGAGTGGTGAGTTATATTTATATTTAGTTTTTTTTTTTTAATTTTCTTTTGTATTGTGGAAGATAGCTACGGCATGTTAGAAAAAGACAGTTGATGCGAGAGTGAGACAAAAAGGTGTATAAAGTTCCGGTTTGCGGAAATAATGCAACAAAAGACTCTAATCGTGATTAAATTTACTCATACTTCCTATAAATTACATTCAAGGCGAAGGATAAAAATCATGGATAAAATATATAATAGTGTATATTTCAGCCGGTGCCGGTTCTCTGTTTCTATTCCAGAAGGACTTTGCGTGTATTCCGTACTTATAATAAACCAACATCTTTATTTGTGGGGGCGAGAAAACTTCGATCAGCCTGTCTTTCACCTAACTTTATATCAAAAACTGCTTTTAACTTTGAAAATGCTTGAAGCTTTGACAAGTCCTTTATTTGTAGGTCACTAACTACTACACTAAGGAATTATTTTTGAATAAAATGTGATGTTTTCTAATAATTGAGTCTTGCAAGTAATATATATTATAGTTTAAAAGAAAACAAGAGCGTTGCAGGTGACGGCTGGTCTGATATAATTTTATTGCATTTTGACATTTTTTCAACCAAGAAAAACATAGTACAAAAAATAATTAAAAATGGGCTGTTACCTGCGGCACTCTTGTTATAACTCGTTTTTTTTGTACAAATAATCCTAATATTTTTTGATAATTAATTGGAGTGAAAGGCTACCTTTTGGAGGCTTATGGCATAACAATTTATATTCGGCGTACCTTTTAGAAAGGATTAAAATACAAGACGGTCGCTGGTAATGGTCGAAAACTGTTTTTTAAACCTGAAATATTTCCAGAAGCTATTTATTTTACTCAACTTTTTACTTTATAAAATGTTGGGAAACCAAAATGGTTTTAAAGTATTACCAAAAGTTAATGAGCGATGATGAACGTTAACTTAAATCTTCCGAGTATTTCATTCAAATTGAAGTTGATTTAAAATATTCCTAGAAGATTTTAGTTCAAAAACAGAAATAAAATTTTATTAATTGTAAAAAAACTTTTGCTAACGACACTTCCTGGTTGCTTAGTGAATTGTAGGTAGGCAATTAAAAATAAAAATAAACTCATTTAATTGCAGATACAAAACTGAAGGCATACTTTGCGGTGTGAACCAATTACAAATCATTCTAATTTTAAACATCTACACTGATAAAGGAGTTTTGATACTTGCGTAGGCACATAATTCACCTTTATTTTCAGATCAGTGAAATATTTCACTGATCTGAAAATAAAGGAAAACAATTTATCAACAAAGTTTTTTTTTCCATTTGGGAATAAGTAGTTACATATTACGAACTTATCATTAGTAATTTAATATTTTTGTTAAAACAACCTTTAATTCATAAACACACTCACAGCAGGATACATCACAACCCATTGACAGCTATCTCTCAATGACCATTAACGCTATTGTCATTTCGCCGCCATTGTTCCAAAGTATCAATCACATTAGGTCGCACTACAAAGCCATCACTGTCAAAAGCCTAGCAGCGATAAGCGGGCGATGCAGGTATTCAGTTTACATACAAAATCACCCTATTATAATACCCATACATATCTACAAACACTGCAATATTAGGTACGGTCGCGGACTAAAAATGTTTGGCAGATATCAAATTCGCGCCGTTATCAACACAAATATATATATTTTTTAACTGGAGAAATGAGGGCGTGATTTATTTATTTATTGTTACTTCAACGACTTATTCACTAATACATACACAAACAAAAATCACATAATATACAGTTTTAGGAATTGTGAATTCGTCACTTACAGAAGTGCACAGCACTAGCAGAGAAATTAATAGTACATACAAGATATCGTTAGTTGAATTACATATAAGTTATAAAATAAAATAGAATAAAAAAAGAGTTAAGTTAACAAATACGATCGGATGAAAAAATACTTAAAAAAACAACAAAAACAAGGATGTGATGTTGTGTTCTAAATTGTGAAACATTGACCGTAGTATTTATTTTATGCTATGGTATTTTACTATCGGTGCTATCTCTCAGTGTTATTTTAACTTTCTTGATTTTTGTTTTTATATTCCTTAATTTTTTTATTAACTTTTTAATATGTTACCTATTAGTAATATTTTAACTTTTTTAGCTTAGTTGTTAACTTTATTGTGCATGCTGTGGTCGCCTATAAGTAAAGGAGTACACCTGCTTAATACCTGATGTTGCCCTTTCTTTATGTGTCATGTATTGTGTACATCTTTTGTTGGAGATCCTAAATAAAAAATAATAATAAATATTACGTCAAATAAATGAGTCATCATCGTCGTACTATTTTTTTTTGATCAGTTATCTTAGACACTCACATGTGCAAGCCATTACTGTAGACCGCAAGGCCAGACAATTTTAGTCCGCAACTGTACATTTAGTAAAGTTCTACCATCACTAGTATAATAATTATTCAGTACACATTCTGTGAAAATGTTGGTATAGCATACACATTACATTACGCTTAGGATCTGAGCGGTAAGCGGAGCCTCAATTAGTTTCAAAGCAGTAATTAAAACAATGTTTGGAATGAGTACCTATGATAAATGCGTAGTATATGATGGACGTGTAAAAGTGTTTGTACAAACCTACTTACTGAAATAAAATCATTATCATTTAGTACGAGGATTGAAAGTTAGTATAATTGGATTATGCAACGTGTTGCATTGTGTTTTAATTTTAGTCACAGAATAAGTTGGATATGTTTTAAAAAAAAATATGTAGGTAGTATAAAAAAAGCTTATTTTGTTGAATATTGTCTGTTAATCTATAAAGATAAAAAAACTATAAGATTTGAACACATTTAGAAGCTCATACATCATATAATCAAAATATTAAAGACATTGATATACATATCAAAAAAAAATATTTTACAGCTCTCTTTTCAAAAATTTTGTGAAAACTAGCCGATCTATTCTGCATGAAAACTTTGGTGAAGTCAATAGTGTCAATCTCAAATCTTTTCACGTTCTTCAACTGCAACTTCACCTAAGTTTTCACGGTTTGCTTACAGAATAGCACCATAACCCTTAAAGCCTTCACGATGTACCTGATGGCCTTTGACTGTGGCTACGCAGAATAACTTCGAAAGTCTATGAGGTCCTGCAGACGGTTAGTTGGTTAGAACAGATTACAAAACTAGCCAAGTTCGAGTCGGATTCGCACATGAAGGGCCCGTATCACAAGGCAAAAAACGCCATAAAAAAACCCGTTTCTTGTGTATGGGTTTTTTTTAATTTATTTTGTTTTTATAGCAGCAATAAAAATACACACTATGAAATTTTTAATTGCCTACCTATTACGGTTCATGAGATACAGCCCGCTGACAGACAGATGGACGGACGGATCAACAGCGGTGGCTTAGTAACAGGTGGATACCATTGGCACACTTTGGGTACGGAACCCTAATAAAAAACACTTAGAGAAAAATAAAACAGCCCACCTTCATTGCAGTATGCACCACATCCATTTCACCACACATACGCCATGAAACTCTCAAACACCTTAACGACAAACAGATTAGGCAGTCGTCACACGACAAGCGACGTCAAGGCCCACTCATCCGGTTAATGTAAATTGTAATTTGCATAAGTATTGCTCGACGCGAAGGGAATTACTCTGTCGCGCGGATTGGGTGGTGTTGCGGGATTTACTTGATTCCGTTTGGGTTGTATTGAGGGTAGGTAGTACAATTATATTTTCGTGGTGACTGTGTGAACGCTTATTTTTCTTTTAAGGCATTTTTCAAATAATACCTTTTTAATTTTGATGAAAATTACTCTGTTGTGATTTCTTTGTCTCCAAGTGTAATATGTTGGTCTTTACATCCGTTTGATTGAGACTTTACGTGATTTCATTAAGCAATGGAAATTAATAATTATAAACTTGGATACATAAGAATAAGGAGAGGTATACCAGTGGGTATGAATAGTAGCGGATTGTAAAATAGTTTAAGGAAATAAAACTAAAACAAGTTTTGTAGCAAAGCCCACTAAAACCATAAACATTTAATTCCAATAAATAAAATAATTTATTATGTTTTTTATGAAAACGAATAAAACCGTTTTACAATAAAATCAAAGCTTCAAAGATTTAATAGTTTATAATAAAATATTCATAGTGAACCAAATAAAATATATGGAGCAGTGAAAAAACAATAAGCCTAAATATAAAATAAAAAAAATAAAACTAAAATCCAGTGTTTGAACAAATAAAAACCATAAAATGGATCAACTAACAAAATATCTAGTGTATAATAGAACTCCTAAATGCCGGAACGATATGGACTATGACGCTATCAAAGCACAGAAGAAAGAGAGTGAGCAGAAAGGTGGAGTTATTGATAAGAGACTGCGTCTTCTGTCGCCGGATCGTGAAAGTGATTATGAAGGTAAAGATATTATATATTTTACTATCTTTAGGTAAATGATTATACAAAAAAGTACATAAGTGACTGAAACTCAAACTCAAAGCGTTTATTTCAATTAAACCATTTGCAGGCACTTTAAATTTTTTAAGTAGTCGGTCAGTCGAAATATGGTGAAGCTAGTTGCCCATTCCAAAGCGTAGTAGGTATTTATGGAGAAGAACGGGCAAGAAACTCCATGGACACTATTTTACATTATATTGTTACAAGATATTAGTAACGACATTCATGTTGAACTTATAATTTTATGTGAGAACGATGTAAAAAAAAATGTACACGTTAGAAGCGTCCAGGGTACAGCAAATAGAAACAAAAATAAAACAATCCGTAAATAAAATAATTAAAATAAGCGGTAACAGCTAAGAGATGACCAGTCCAAACTGAGGGCACCCGTTCACAAACTTAACGTTTTGTTCAACACCATTCAGCTCAACCATTTTGAAGGGAGCTAAATGTTCCAACACACGCGCCACCGTCAGCGAGACATTTGAGTGAGCATGACAGACTATCAGCCGCTAGGGTATATTCAAATTAATGAAAGACATATTACCCAGTAAATGCTAGCTCTATAGTACATAGTACTCACACCTGTGCTATACAATTATATAATACAAAGGAGATTGAGTTTATACAAAGCAAAGATAGCCTTACAATCTTCAACAGCTCCAACAGAATTTTTAAGTGTTAATCAATTAGTTGTGATTGACGTAAATGAAACAGTATTACTATAATGGAGCTTTCATCCAGTTTTTGTTCATTTCTATTATGGTTTAACACTTAAACTGGAAATATTCAGGCCCAACCAATATCTAATAATATTAATTGACACTCAAATATTAATTGCGTGTAGTGGCGTATCTTAGGAGAAGCTTATGTCCAGCAGTGGGCTTTAATATAGCAAATAATAAAGTAAAATTTCATAAATTACGTTTCTCCAGAAAATTGATTTCCAAGGAAGTTTCTATGAAAACAAACTAAGTATGTTAGTACCTACATGTGATGTTTCCGCGTATTCATTGTAGGTAACCTTCGAAACACCTTCGTGGTTAACACCGTTTAGCAGTTCAGTGAGATTGCTTTAATTTGGATTCTTGGTTTTGATACCTTGAATGTATACTAATTTCGGTTTATGAAAACAGAAAACAGTTTTTTTTTTAAATTAATTTATAAATGACCAATTTGTTCATATTTAAGATCTGCTAGAAAAGGTATAATGACAAAATCTTAGAAAAACTACGACGAGATGTATTTTATAAAATAAAAAACTAATGTTTTACTTTTCTTTTCCTGTTAGAGAGCATAATACGACATGTCCCGAAACACACCACCATACACCCCAATTAGAATATTATGTTAAGATCATGATACGAGTACATACGCTGAATTTTTACTATTATGTAAAAAATATTGTTTATTTATTAAATTAGTAATACTGATTGTGGGAGACAATTGTGGTCACATTACAATTCTACGCACGCACACAGCCGCACACGTATAAGGATGTACGCAGTATGTACATCGTCCATTTTTGTTTGTTTAGACTATACAGCGGAAGTGTGTTAGCAATTTCCGTACTTTTAATTATTTTTGGGATAAAAAATTACCAATATTAAAAATCACAGAAATCGATTCAGTAACTGATTCTGAACAAACTGCTTTCATAATGTGCATTAATTCAGTTACACATTTATATTTTATTAATTTATGCACGAGTAAAAAAATACTGTACAAAGATGGACTTAATGCCTGAGACGTTTTGTACCAGTCAACCATATGGTGATGCAGAGACAAAACATGGCAGGTGCAATATACGGGATAGATAGCTCGGAAATAACTATAAATTAAAGCACATAATAATACATAAATACAGTATAAACAAAATATACTATAATATGCGAAACATTGTTTATGCGATTTGGTGTTCACAAAATGTAGGTTTATTTTTTTATTTGATATTAATAAATGATAAATAATTTACTAACAGTAGACAAAACTACCGTTTGGTTCACAAAATTGTAATTAATGCCTACATTTATGACCCAATTGTACACCTAATTACAAGAAACGCGTGAATATAATGTACTCATAACATAAAAACAAGTTAAAGTCAAACATAACACAGAACTCAAGATCTTTAGACTCAAACGTTGCAAGTTTATGCTTATCTTCTCGATTAGTTTGATGAATGCATAACAGTACACTTTGTAGTTCGTGAGGAGTAAGGCATGAGCAACTGGCGTGTAGTTTATAGATCACTAGCTGTTGCCGGCGACTTCATCTGCGGGGTAACTGCGTAACACACTAACAGTAGGAATAGCTTTCATTTTGACAGTTCAACAACATTCATTGCGTTATTTACGTTGTTGAGCAGACAAATTTTTCGAATATATGAAGCAATGGATAAGCCCGTGTCCTTCTCCAGGTCCCAAGCTACGTATCTTTCTAATGATCAGTTTAGTAATTTATGTTGTGTCAGGGATTTTTGCTGTTTAAAGAGTTTACATTTCTTGTTTCCACGAAACCCACCAATCAATTATACCTACTTACCTAGTTGTGTTTTCATTATGTAAATCAAAATATTTAAAAAAAACTATGTCGGAATATTGTTTACATTTCAGGATGAAAAGAAGCCTATGTCCAGCCTATGTCTACCCGTGTGCCAAATTTCATCCAAATTCGTTCAGGCGTTTTAACGTAAATGATAAATGATTTTATTTCTGTAAATAGGTTTGTACAAACACTTTTACACGTCAATCATATTTTAAAACCAGATGAGGTCAGCGTTTCCTATCTGACTACTCTGAGAAGAAAGATCGAAACAAACTAAGAGGTCACAGTCTCTTTTAAAGTCAAGACATAATCTTGGTCAGATCATGTGAAGACCATGTAGATTTGTCTGAAATGGTCTTTTGTGGAAAAACCACACAGATTGAGTGGACCTGTCCAGTCAGTGCACGCATTTGTCAGTAATCGTGCAGCTCAACTCAGAACTTAAGGAGCACAACGATTCGACGAACAATACCAAAGAAAGGACATTTGGGTAGGCCACAACGTGAAAGCGTAACAAACAGACTTTCGCTTTTATAATTATTAGTTAGGATTAGGATTTGGTCTGACAAAAGACATGCATCTTAAACTCTTGAGGAAATAGGTAACTAATTCTTTTGCACTTTGTGACTACATACTTCATCACGTTCTTTTTGATTTTAAATAAACTGCGGTTATGTCAATAGAAACAATTTCCGCTGTCACTCATACACTTGCAACTAACCAAGTTAACATTTTCGGCAGTGAAGTCATCGGTTTAGTTAGTTAATTGCCGCCTAAAACAGTGCTACCTGGTGTGACCATGATCAACATGCAGAACGGACCTAACAAGAGGAAAGAAAGAAAAGTTATGAGAGTGATATTAAAACTAGTGGTCAGATAATCATATCAATCACATTTTTTTTTTACAAAATCGAACCAAATTAATAATTGAACGTCGTCGTCAGTAGTAAAATTGAATTATATTGCAACTCAGTTGAGTAGCTACTCTCAAATTATTAATGCAAAAGACAATTGCGACAATTAAAAGATGAAGTTGATGTAATAATATGATTTAAACAATTTATTTAACAATCGTGAAGGACAAAAAAAATCATGCACATACTCGTACATAAAGTAAAATCTTCTCTGAACTTTATTTCAAGAAGTTAATAATAATTATGTGAAAATATGATCTGAATAATTCAGTATTTTAATTAGGGCTGAATACAAAATAAAATACTAAACTGAGCACCCCACTTTAAGTAATTTATTAATTTTAAAATATTAAGTGCCAGTAACATACAACTGTACCGAAAAATTGTTATCAAACTTCACTCCCAAAATTGAAAAAGATTATCACCAAAACTTTTTTTCCTAATCCCAAATAATCCCACATACAGGAAACTGACAAGCAAAGAATGAAACATCGTAAATCAACATAGAAAACAATTCTAAAACCCTATCGAACGTAACGGTATTTTTTAAATCGTTCCCGACGCCATTTTAAAATATGGTTGCGCCATATTATTGCGCGGATACACGAACATACGCTCGATATTGGCGCTAAAAATAAAATATTAATTTCCTATAAGGTCGGTAGGTGGCACGGTGGCAACCGATAATAGTGATGTAAGGTACAATATACCAAGTTTGGTCTAGGATTTATGTTTTATGTGATAGGTTTTTAAAACTTTAGTTTTAACTTGAACCCACAGTTGGCTGAACACGGATAAGTTTGATTTTTTTTTTTCTTTCTTTTTTAATCTCTTTTGATTTATAGAATCCTTTTTCTTGTATTTTTTTTTATTTCTTGTCAGATCCTCGATGAAGTGTTCAGACGTAGGTAGGTATTATTTCTTATTTTTTAACCGACTTCAAAAGGAGGAGATTCTCAATATATTTTGTTTTTTTGTATATATGTATGTTACGCGATATCTCCGGCAATTGTGGATGGATTGCAAAACTTATTTTTTTAATGGATAGGGTATGCTTCAGGAGTAGTCCCACATAAATTGTATTAACTTCGCTAGGGTAGTTTTTCAGTTAGCTACAATAAGACACCGAGTTCCGAAATTAAAGTAAATTTTTCACTTTGTACTGTTTTTTTTTGGAAGACGGTTTTTTTTTTGGAAAAACGTTTTTTGATTACCAATTCGGTATACCAATTAGGTTTCACATTTTTTTTGCTGTAACATTTACATCTATTAAAAGCTTTTTATAATTAACAAGCCATGTGCCCAATGGGATTTCCTATCGTCAAAAATTGCGAACTTTCATACAAAATTTCGTCCTCTATATAACCCCTTCAGGGGATGAACTTCCAGCTCGCCGTTCGGTAAGGACCAGGCCCGGGTCGACGGCGCGTCATGTTCCACGCGCACCTTTAAGAGATGTCAGCATCATTGACGGGGTCCGATAGGGCCGATGCCTGCCGCGGTCGCGGATTGTTCGAAAGAGTTACCGGGGCCCTGGCGCACAGGCAATTGAAGGAACATGGGTGGGTTTTAGTCAGTAAGAGTCTGACACGCCCTTCCGCTCCGCCCAGAGCGGGAGAGGTCATTTGAAGATTACACCCAAAAAAAAAAAGGGGATGAACTTCATAATACATTCCTCAGTGCTCTCTTTCGCTATATATAAGAAAATGTATGCTTCTAGACTCAGCGGTATTGGTTGGACTTTGTCTGTCAGTGAATATAAGGTTTTTATGAAGGGGATGCGATAAGGTAGCCCGCGAAATTCAAATTTACTTACGTTTTTTTGCAATTTGCAGGTCAGTGTCAGGTTGTATGTTGATTAAAATTTGATTCGCGGCCGTAACTAATATGGCTTTACAGAATTATAATCATTAGAATCAGCAATACAACTCCTTAAGTTAGAATTGGCCTCAAATGTCATGATTTTATGAAATAGTCATTTAATAGGGTAATATGAACTTAGAGAGATGTATTGATGATTTTTATGATTATTGTTCTATAAATAAATATTTGATACGACCGCGAATCATATTTAGATCAACATACAACCTGATACTGACCTGCAAATTGCAAAAAAACGTAAGGAAATTTCAATTTCGCGGGTTACCTTGGCGCATCCCCCTTAAGTAGATTATAAGTTACAAAATAAAATATCACCTCAGTATTTACTTCTAGGTACTACTATGTTAAACCTGTCTGCATTATTGCATTGGTAACAAAATTTATTACTTCGAATATGTCATCCATGACTTACCAGATTTACTCTAATGTCATCATTTTCTTTAGATGAAATAGTAATAATGATTCCGGCAGTCCCATTAATTGCTGTTATTTTTATTATTTTAATCTTTTTCTGTATTTCCTTTTTTCTATTATTATTGCTGTAAAGAAAACTTACTACTTAAGCTTTCTTTTCTTATATTTTACTTGGTGTTTTACTAGTTTTCTTATCATAACTGCAGTTTCTAAAACCTTATCAAGATTTGTAATTTGCAGAAATATTCCGCTACCTTGTGCTTTTTATTTTCCAACCTGCCTCATCCACTGATATACTGCAGTTTTATAAAACACATAGCTACAACCCAAGCTTATCTACATTATAATGTGCAAGGGAACGGTGTGAACCAAATGCAACCATTTCCAAACAATCACCTACGCTGGTTTGACGTGCATTATTTCTGCATCATTTTATGACACTTGTGAACTTTGTGCAGTTGTGTTAAGACCGATTTTCGCTTGCCAAAGGTGAGTTTTATTGTTTCTGATTGTGGCTTCTGTTGTGATTTTGTGCAATTTGATTGGCTGACATCATGACGGGCAATGATTTTAAATTGGATGCCCAAATTGTTTCTAATCTTGCTATGTTTTTGTAGTGTCCTTTATTGAAATATTTTTTTTGAAAGTTTCTGCAGTTAACCGAAAACATATTTCCTAAACTTTACAACATTTCCTATAAAGTTTTGTTAAGTTTCTTCTATCGAATCAATGTTTCAATTAATCGTCCTATAAAGTTTTAAACATAATTTATTGCAATGAAATATTTTTGTAATATTGTAGCAATTTTGGAACAATGCTTCGAACCAATCGGGAAGGTGCTGCGGCTACGTTTGAAGGTAAATCCACATTACAACAAAAACATATTCATGTGAAAGAAAACCTTCCAAATCAACACTAACTTTTTTATTAAAACTAACTTTGCAACGGTACATATAAAAACTGCGTTCACCACAATATTCATTATTTGTTTTAGTTAATCAGGTAGTGTTATTTATTTCATTCGACTTATTTGTAAGAAACGCTTCATCTGTTTTAAAATCCTATCAAATTGATTGATTGTCACTAAGCCATTCCTAACTCTTCTATATTCATCTATAATTTCTTCAATCATTGGCAAGTCATATGTCTGCTATGTAGATTAATCGATTGTGACGCGCTCACCACATGATTGACATGTAATTTAAAATCTTTATTATCCGTGCATGGTAATATGAGGAAGAAATGCGTTCTTCCTTCAACTCAAAACTATCATCTTCTTCATTATAGGTCATTTTAGGTGATAGGGGAGGTAAGGTGAGGTTGGCTTCTTTAGTAAACCGTAAAACATATTTTGTTCAAGAATGAGTTTCTACATGTCTAATGAAACCATTATTTATATTGTCTGTAAATATTATTTGTTTTATCGTACTCAATCAATTTAATTGTGTGTACATTTTTCTGCATTACAATTTATCAGGTTATTTGTTTCGCCTCAACAATAATACAGGTACTACCTAAAGTTTGTTCATTATTGATGACGCAGCCAACCTTTACCTATAAAAACATTTAAATCACACTGTTTTCTCACAAACAAATGCATTGTCATCCATCATGTCACCACCGTCTACAACTTTACAAACAAAGTCTTATTACAAATAAACTTGGATGTTTACGACTTTTGCATCTACCTGTACTTCCACACCGTTGCAGCCTTCAATAACCAATATATAGCTTATATGTCTGGCCTTGAACGAGCGTGTGGCATGAATACAATTACTTTAGCTATTTCACACTATATACCAAAGTGAAAATTCCGTTCTGCATTCAATTGTACTGTTTTCTTTGCCTCGTAAGGTGTCGGTACCGGATTTCACTTCCTAGTGTGTGACATGTACATTTTTTTGAATATAGAACAAACAAATAATTTCAAAATTCGAAATCGAATAAGTTTAGTGACCTTTAAAAGGGACAGTTTTTTCTTTAGACCTGGTTTACTAATTGGTCCGTAAAAAGTATTAGATTCTTCGACTTTCTCATTATAAATAATTGGAAGAAAAGGTTTTAGATTTTAATATACAAGTTTTCTTAAAAGATTTGGAAAACAATAAATCTACTTTTTAATTCCAATATTTTGTTGCTTCAATACAATTGATAGTTCTACATTTTCATAAATCAAATTGTTCATGATAAATTGGCCAATCAGCTTTTTCATTCAAAAGTAATCAAACGTTTTCGATTCATTTATATGAATATCAGTATTCAATACTCCAATCGCAACAAATTGATTCGAATTCCAATTAATCAGTGAATTTCACTATTAATTATTTGAAAGTTAGTTCTATAGTTACGTAAAGCTAAAGCGCTAAGGAGCTAAATTGTTTTCCTTGTTGAATTGGTTTGTGACTGAAACTAGAATTTAGCGTAGTTAAAATTGCATGAACAATATTCTGTAATTAGCTTTCAATATTCTAAATTAATAAACGCGTTAATTTAGAACATTGAAAGCTAATTCAACAAGGAAAACAATTTAGCTCCTTTTGAAGTATTCAACTTACCAAACGCGGACTTACTCCGTACTGAAAGTTTGCGTCCAATTTCATTGGACTTGAAGATCCGGCTCGTTGCCCTCGTTATTCCGAAGTAGACTTCAAGTTGTGAAGATCTGTTACTATTGGACACCGAAGAGCTCATGAGTGTATCACAGCACTATCTCTGTTTCCGCTACCAGAATCGAGACGGTATGCGAAGGAAGGGGATTCTTGGAACAGTCCAGGACGAGTATTATGGTGCGCGTTTTTTATTTGTATTTTGACGATAAAGTCAGCTTTATAGGATCATTAGCGACCCGCCCCTGCTTTGCACGGTTTTAACGAGATTTCTTCAAATTATATAAGTTTAATGTTTATGTATTAAACACATAAACCTTCCGGAATAAAGCCTCTAAATGATGGTGGAAACCGGGTCAAAACCCGTTGTGTTTAGAAGAACAACACGATCACACAGACGGACAAATAAAGCGTAAAGATTTGTGTTATTTTGTTCTTTAAGTAGTTAAATCTTTACAGATCGGATGACCATATCATCTAATGTGTCGATTGCATGATTAAAGTAGGGATATTTTTTTCTAAAGATACCCGTTTTTTTTTCCGATTAATTCTTATTAGAGCTAGTTCCTTGATGCTTATAAGTTTCCAGGTGGCCATACGAAAATAACTATCAAATCTAACTTCCTTACATTGCATATCCTGTTTTGTTACAAAAATTCACGAAACTGCAGTATAATTCGTACTCTAAAATGCGTCACCTGCATATCTTCCCACAGCCGTCGTAAATAAATCTGAAGGTGCGGTGTTTCCAAACAATGACTTGCCAAGCTTCAAACAGAAAGCGCAGATTTTTCGCACCAACAAAAAAACCTCTTGCGAAAATCCTACAAGTCCACTTAGTATGTTAAATGCTGCATTGACCAGTTTTTTTTTTTTTTGTATTTGCAAAAGCTACTGAGAAGTTGTCATGTTATTTAGAAGATTGTCACGTACTAAACCTTCCATTAAGCGATCCACGAAAAACATCCAATGTTATATTTATGTGCCTAAAGACTGATTTCATGTATGTCACTTGAGAATTTGCTTAAAAATCCAAGAAAAAAACGTATATAAGCGTACAAGCGAACGCTGCTCAGAATAATTTAAATCCCTACATCCAATTTATTTACAGTCACTTGAAGACTTCTCAGGTCAAGATCAGAATAAATGAAGACAAATTGAGGTACTCTAAATTCGATTGGATCCAATTTTGGTCCTTTGATACGGAAAAACGTTTCGGGGCTGTAACTATGTAAATTCCTGAAGTTTTTTTTTCATTTATTTGTTATTCCTAAAAATAAATTCACCTTATCATTCTACTTGGTAATTGATGGGCCCAGGCATTACCTTGCGGAAATCTATTGTGTCATTTTTCTGCGGGTAATCAAAATTGCTGAGGTTTCTAGAACTAATGGCCATATTTTTTTATAAAACTTGAGGGATAATCTGTCTGGTATTTTGGTAATTGAGGAAAACAACAACGAGGAATGTAATGCTGAGTATTATTTTAAGGATATAAATAAAGCAATATCATTGTTTTGAACACTAAACGAAATGGAACAATCTTCAAAATCCATTGCAAATATGAAATCATACGATGCTACCGTCCATTTTATTTCCTCGTTTTTCCTAAATTCGTTCCAAGTTACGGCGGCGGCAGCAAGAAAATCTGGTAAGAAACCTTCGTAATTGGAATGTATTGTGATCCTAACAATGGTTCAGCTAACAGGGTCCAAAGGGGGGTCCATTTATATAAAAAAGTAAGGATTTGTTGGGCAGGTATGGGAAAGAAAACGCGAATCTTTAATATCTTTGAAAATTACGTTTATTGCTAGTGTTATTCGAAAAATTATTATTTTCGTGAATTAGAAGTAACTAATGTGATTCTGGAAAAATATTAGACATAATTATCAGGGCATTGGGTAAATAATAAGTTTCTAAGAGTAAAACAGAATTGAGTCCTACAAATTTTTAACAGACTTCACAAAAAGGAGGAGGTTCTCAATTCGTCTGTATGTATTTTTTTTATGTGTGTTATCTCAGAACTTTTTTCTGGGTGAACCGATTTGGATAATTCTTTTTTTATTTGATAGGTGGCGCTTCACATGTGGTCCCATTTAAATTTCATCAAGGTCTGACAAAAATTACTTTAATTTCGGAAGTCGGTGGCCAAAAACGAAAATACCAAACCAAAGACACCGACTTCCGAAATTAAAGTTATTTTTCACGTTTTTTTGTGTTTTTTTTGGAAGTCGGTTGTTTTTTTGTAAAAAAGTTTTTTGTCTTTATAATGTTATAGTATAACAGTTTTCTACCTGTTTCATTAGATTACTTCTTGCTCTCGCTCATTTTATTTGTACGTTACCTACAAAACATTTTATACGTTGGATTCCAAAACCAGTTTCGATCCTTATTTTTAATAATATATATTCCAATCTCTATAAAAAAATTATGGTCCTAAATTTTTCAATCCGGATTAATCCGGAATACCGCAGACAAAATCGAAAGCTGTCAATGTAAAAGCAAAGGAATGAAACTATAAATCCTTTTCAGAGCGCGTTCTGTATGCCAGGAACAAGTTATTGAACGGGGTTCGACCAGCTGTGGTTGGTGGGAAGCCGATAACTGACGAGTTAGCGACTGTGAGTATATTGTTGAAGTCCTGGTCTTTGTAGACGAAGTCTAGGTATAGTTTTTTTAGTAGGCTTATAACATCTTGCTTTTAACGACTTAAAAAAGGAGGAGGTTCTACGTTTGTCTGTATGTATTTTTTATGTACGTTATTATTTTCTGATTTTTAAGACTTTGTTTTGGTCCTTGTTTACACCAACATACTCAAAAAAGAAAACTTTTTTATTTCAATATTTTTTTTAGTAATGATTTGTTAGCTATTTCCGAGGTGAAATAGGACTATTTTTTTAATTTTCACTGCGTTCATGAATCTATATTATTGTCTTGTATTTTCTTCATAGGAACTCCGCATCACCTGCTTTAGCTCAGCCTCGTGCCCACCTCGAGGAGAATGGATCCGGACCCCGCTGATGATGAGACCACCTGATCAGCCCCTTGGCTATGGACTAGCTGCGCCACGGAATGGAGCCAGGTAACGAACACACGGCTACATATCAAGCTATACATTTCCATTTCCATTTCATTTTTTAACTACTTTATGTTAATGCTGTAATGTATAACTGTTTTTTGTCCCAAATAAATAAAATAAAATAAGTATAAACTGAAGTCTCACTGTACGGAAATCCTATACAATGCGACATCAGCTTATACTGGATATATATAATTTGATATGTAGCCGTGTGTACACATAAAATTATGAAATACTTTTTCTTTTTTTGGGCCTTCTCTTTCCACCTCTCTCTGTCCAGAGCTACTAAGCACCAATATTTTTTAAAGGAGTCCAGCTCATCCCGCCGTCTCCATCTGGGCCTGCCGTGATGTCGTTTGCCATTAAGCGTGACCCATTGGGTCTTAAGTTTGGCCCGTTAATGGTCTGACATACGGCAGATGTATTGTGTCTAGCCCATTTCCAGTTAAGCATGGCAACTTTCAGAGTGACATCAGTTATTTTGGTGATGGAACCCATTTGTGTATTCTTAACCCGATCCACATGTTTAATCCCCAGAATACTCTGTTCCATAGCTCTCTGACAAACCTCCAACATGGACCTCTGCTGAATTGTAAAAGCCTATGTATAAGAAATACTATTATTATAATAATATCAGGCTTAGTAAGAGAGCCCCGTTTAATAAAGTCCTTACTACAAATGATCCATTATGTTTGGCAGGTTTATTTGCTAGAAAAATGTCAACATTTATAGGCAAGAAAATGGTTTGAAAAGGCAGTAAATCTTTCAAGACGTAGGCTATAACGCTTGCAGATGGTTTTGTGATTGCAGTTATAATATCCTCTTGACATCATATTTCCTTTAGTTGCTTTCTGCTATACAGCTGTGGTGGCCCAGTGTTAACGGCCGCGACTTACGGGTTGTAAGTCGTAGGTTCCAACCTTGACAGGCGCTTTATTTTGTGTAAATTATTTCATCACCACTGCTCTCAAAACGGTGAAGGAAAACATCGTGAAGAAGCCGGTATGTCCTAGAAACAAAAATTCGAAGACATGTGACATCTACCAACCTGCACTGGGCCCGCGTGGCCCACTACTTCACAGAGAAGAGGCCTGTGTCCCAGCAATGGGAACATTATAGGCTGATTGTGCACGTTATCCTAGTGGATGAAGAAAAGAAATCAAATGTTTTGCTGTAATTCAGATTAGTAATTAAGATTGTTTCTGTGCAGGTCTTTGCTCTCAGCTCTTCAAGCTCACGTGATCAAGTGGCTTCTGTTCGATTCAAGGCCACAGACTAAGGATAACAAGTGTGATGTCCCTCCAGATACGTGAGTAGTTTATTATTTATTTTTTGGGAACTTATGTATTTTACTTTTATTCGCTTTTGTTTAATTGTTTTTCTCTCGTAACCGGTCTGCGTGCATGACCGTTATCGAAGCAAAAGGAGTATGTTGGATTATAGCAAGTGACGTTCTGTAGTTTCTGCCTACCCCCATGGGATGAAGACAAGAGTTTATGTACCTATACTGTATTTTTGTCTAAACGGGATTTTCGTAAGATTGTTTCTATTTGACAAAATAATCGAAATACATCTTCTGCCATTTCAGATTATTCCACTTTTTAACCGACTTCCAAAAAGGAGGAGGTTATAAATGTTCGGCTGTATGCATGTTCTTTTTTCATGTTCTCCGATTTCTCCGTCAAATTGTGGACCGAGTTTGAAAATTCTTTTTTGTTTCAATGAGTATGCTCGCGAGGTGTTCTCGTTATCACCAAGTCAGAATGTGATGTGAGGATCCCATGGAAATTGAAGGAAATCCTCAAATTTTATAGGCACAGCTTTAGCGATTTGGGTATTTTTTAAAGCAACTCGTGCATTTTCTCTCGGAAAGCACTATTCGGTAAAGTGGAACTGATGATGAAGAGCAGAGGTGGCCACCAGAACAACTATTATTTACTTATTATTTACTATTATTTAGTACTACTACTACTAAGTATTTCACGGGTTGCGATTCGAATACTTTAATATGGTTGCTAAGCAATTTATGTTCGTCACAATGCATATGGTGAAATGAAGCTGATGGTGGCTTCACCATCAGCTCCAGTTCTTCTGGATCTTACCAGGACAACTCCTCAATAAGTAACGTCCCTGCATCGGCAAAAGCAATATTTTGTAAAAAGGTGATGAGCAGTGACATCAGGCTATTATAACTTAGAACTGATCGGCAAGAAAGAGGTAAATAAAAACATTAGTACAAAAAAAAAACAACCGAATTCTGACCGTTTTTTTTTTGTTAAAAACGTTTTTTATAACCTCACAGCCCCTGAAAACAGATCAATCAGTCACCATGTCATGTTACCAGCAAAATCCAGTTACAAAATATTAATCACACGAGCAGGCGAGAACCCAATACTCTCGATAACATCAATCTATACATCTATAGAAATAAATAAAATTGAAGTGTTTGTTTGTAATGTCAAAATAACAGCTTTTTACTAAATGCATATGTAAGTATATGCGGTAGTTATAGCAAAATACTTCTTTTTTTTTTTTGTCTATTTTCTGTCTCTGTTTGTTCCGGCTAATCTCTATAACGGCTGGATCAATTTTGATGGGACTTTCACTGGCAGATAGCTGATGTTATATGGAGTAACGTATGCTACTTTTTGTCTCGGTAGCACGGTCCTGTGGGATAATTTCCGACAACCACGCGGGCGAAGCCGCGGGCATCAGCTGGTTTTAATATCTGTCACATAAAAATGTACCGACAACATTGTTCTTACCCAGAGGCGTTGGTATAAAAATTACAAGCATTGCCTTACATACTCGTGCCTTGGTTATAACACTTATAACAAACGATGCCGGTCTGGAACTACGCTCAAATCTATACTGAAAAAGCGGTTATTTTGACGATCGAGATATAAAAATATTTACGTCTTATTCGATATCGAAGATTTATGCTTCTGCAGATCTTTGGTAGGCTGTGGCAATATAACGTTCGGAAAAAAGTGTTGGATTTACGAGGTCATTTTTTTCTAGATTTAGTGTTTACTAGCTTTTTATATTTTCTTCACAAAAATGTCGATATGTTTATCTAACGCTCCTGTTGTTTATAACAACAGATAGCCTACCACCACTTCTTATCATAGTATTATTTTGATCTTACTTCAGTGTGGAAAATATTTCAAGTTTAAGAGGTGGTGGTAGGCCCCAGATTTGAGTAAATTGTACAAAACTAAACACTTTTTCTTAAACGTACTCCGAAAATCGAGCATTATTTTAACAACCTTCTTCGAGATAGATCGAAAATGCTGTACTGGTCAAATACTTGCGAGCAGCGGCGGGCAATGTTCGTATAAAAATCTATATCTATCATGTTTAACGGCCGAATAAATTACTATGAAAACTGATACCTGTCGTGTAATTTAAAAATGGAACGAGCTTTTAACTTCGACCAATGGCAACCAAGGAGGTAACTTATCTAATAAATATTTTATTTAAGTCTCGAAATGGCTTAGCAAAGCTGTTTAAAGTGAAAAAGAAACAAATTAACATATTGATGCGAGAAAAGTTATACTCGTAGTTGTTCGTCATCGGTTTTTTTTTATTATTAATTTATTTACTTAGTTTGAATTTCCGCACATTATTTGAGAAAAGTACTTCTACATGCCTTGGCCTCAACCAGGCAGTGATGGACGAACGTGAAAATGTAGGCTGAGGTGAAGCCTATGGCAAGCCTTGGCCTCAACCAGGCATTGATAATGCCTCTGTTGTTGACCGTTGCAGTAATGTACCTACTATAGAATAAAAAACTTTTATTTCAGCCAAAGTCCATAGGGTTACTAACAATTTTACCTAACGTCTAGTGTTATTAGGTACAGACAATAAACAGATTAACATATTATGTACAATTAAAATTCAGCGTCGAGCTGCATCCACCTCTGCAACATCATGGAATTGGGCATTTGTCAGTACCTACTAAATAAAATAAACGGTATTTACATAAAATAATTCCATTTGGTTAATATGGAATTGCCAAAATATCGAATATTGCTAATTTAATTGGGCAACCTATTGATTTACCTCTAACAAACGGTTTGGTAAGCTTAAAATTTTAATGGACGAACATTTAAACCGTATGTTTTAATTGGCAATATTATTCTATAGGTACATGAATTATCTATGCTAATATTATAGACAGAGAGCAGACAGAGAGCGAATTTTGTGCACAAACACAAATTCACAAAATGTATTCAGTATTTGTACCCCACAAATACTATATACATTTTGTGAATTTGTGTATAAGTCGAGGGTAATGAGCGGAACTCACGGACGGACTCAATCTCACAAAATTCGCTCTCTGTCCTTATATTATGTGTCATAATTTAATTACCTGCTGACAATGGAGGCTGATAATTATGGTGAATAAATTAAATTCAGGCCATTAATTATAAAATTAGGAACTTTCTGATCCTGTTGATTAACTTAATCAACTTATAACGTTCCCATTCCTGGGACACAGGCCTTCTCTCTACGAGAGAGAGCAGGCCGTAATCCACCACACGGGCCCAGTGTGGGTTCTATTTAAAATGTGTTTATGACAAAGTTTCTTACATTTTATTAGTATTTTAAGCTAAAGTAGCAAATATTAAACGAAGCCCATAGTTTTAAAGATAGTATGTCTGTTACGTTAAAAAATAATGAATAGTGGTATCTTAACGTTAACGAAATTTAAGGTGAAAACTAACAGCGTTGATGTAAGGAACATTTGGCAAATTAAACTTAATTTTTTCGAAGTAAAAGTCTCTTAATGGTGTACTCTATATTGCACATTACTGTTAACAAGCTAAATTAATTGAATCTATTATAATTATGACAAAGTATGTCTATGCAATATAGGTCAGAATTGCTTGCTGACATAAAAGATGTACTAAAGATAATACAAAACCAATAAAATAGATCAAAACTTTTATTAGTGCACCTGAATTTTATTTTATCGTGGTTTCCGAGGCACGGAGGGGTCTCGGTATGAAATTACTGGTCACCTATCCACGGACCAACCGCGAAAAAAGTAGTTTACCTTGATCGATCGATCATGCCGCATTTTCTACAAACGCTTATCACACCCACTCATTCTTAGTTCAGTATCTACAAACAGGCTGGTTACCAATAGGGGTAGCTAAAGTAACCGCCAAAATTCGTTGGAAGTACAAGTTTTGGGCCGCTATTAAGGGGACTACATGACCTAAATGCAAATTTATAATGCCTAAAAATATATGATCCACTGCAGTAACGAAAATCAGAAAAATATATGATATTCTTCTGGATATATGCTAGTTAGATAGTGTATTGAAAACATAATACAATTAACTTGATTATGATGGAACAAAATCACGAAGATACCTCTAAAAAATTTTTTTAACGATAAAAAACCATACTAATATACAAACAAACATTCAGATTTTTTGTCAGATTATTCTACAAGTAACATACTAACGTAATAGTGTTTTAATTTTTTAGTCCAATGAATAGATTTTTTGTAAATCCATAATTGCTTCATATTTTGCTATAAATTACACGCGTTGTGTCATCGCGCGTCTCTTTCTTTTCTATGCAATCCGACAGTGACCGCGCTTTAGCTCTTGTAAGCCTCTTAACACTCGAGGATGCATTTCGGTATCCCCCACTTTTGTGCCAAGCACGGTATCGCAGTCGCCCATCGCTTAGTGGTGATAATTATGTTTTTGATTTATCAAACATGAAGGTAAAATGTTACTGTCGTATCTATTACTTTTTGTTGTGAAGCCTACATAATATTTATTATGAACTATTTGCTTAATTAGTAATACAGAACTTTGCTTAAACCTCGTGATCATTACGACACGGTGTTGTTCTGAAGTCGAACTCAGTGTTTAGGTTAGCAAAGAGGATAATAACGTTTGGGGTTGATTGTCTATATCTTCTTGCGGGGCAGGTTGACTAACGCTGATACACTGGCAGATGTTCTAGAAAAGCTAGCTTCTTGGTTAATTGTCAAAAGTAGCGTTATCAAAAATAATCCAAAATCAAAATATTCTATTTAACACATTGGCACTTATGAAACGACAGAAGCTACGTACATAGTTCCAATTGGTTGACTCCTACGAAACAGAGCCAGCAAGTAACTTTACGGTTACTCTTTAAATAATAATTGGATTTATGATGTTCCTAAATTACAGCGGTATCAGTTACGGGCAGGTTAAAACGGCTGTAAAAGCGTTTGACATTAGTTATAATACTTTAAATATATTTTAGCTTGAGATACGTATCAAATGAAGAACAAGAAAATAAGTCTAAAAATAAGAATATGATGAGCCTATCAATTAATAAAGAAGTAAATATTTTGGGTGTAGACGTTCTAACGTTACAATTGGTTTATGATGTTAAGTTTCTTAAGGCTCATTGAATAATAATATTGTTTTGTTACTTATCCTCTGTCATGATTTCACACTTCCTAACCTACCCCGGACATACATAGTGTAGGTTGACTAAGAGTTCGCGTTCTAAAATGCAAATCCAGTAAATAACCATTACTAAGTACGATAAATCGTTACAATTATAGATATAATTATGTTGATTATTTCAAAAGTTTAATTGTGTCGGTATTAATCAATGACGTTGACGTATGTGATGGAATGTTCATTATGATGTAAAACACCGGTAAATCGTTTCCAATGCTGAAAAATTAAAATACCTAAGGGTCAATATGACTATGATAATTTAAGTCCAAATAACTCACAATATATAACTTAAGGGACGTGCTATTTTTACCTTCTCAGAGAACACTAATGTATGGGATAAAACTAAAAAATACTCAAATTATGGAATAACTTATGTGAACTAAAGGCATGTACACACTAGCGCGACGCAACAGCGCGACATAAAGGCACCGCCTGGCGCGCGTCGAGCGGTCCCTTTGTGTCGCTCGTCGCGTCGCGCCTGTTTGCGGGAGCCTTCACTAACTGTGACAAACACACACACACCCACACATATATACACACACACGGTGTGTGTGTAACTGTGTTGTGTTAACTTGTGTGCAACTTAATTATGGAAATTAGATGACGTGTTGTTAACATGAACTCGATTGTGTTGGATGTAAAGAGACTTACGTCGGTTTTTTATACAAATATCAATTTGAAATGTCATATACAACAAGTTTTTAATAAAAATATTATGTATATAGGTCTATGGAAAATATGTGATGTTAGGGAAGTTTTTTTTGAGACATCAATATTTTAAATATAGTAATCGTTAGAGCAAAAAATTCTGAGTTGAACGGTATATATAACATTCTCTCCATAGTCGACTTTGGCTCTGTCATCTCTGACCTAGACTAGAGTCAAGAGCAAACCCAACTAAAATAAAAAAATGTCCCTACATTATTTCATATTTCCTCTATAGTTAAATAATTGACGTAATGCTATCGTACCTCATAATAAACCTACAATTCCGTGCGCAAAGGCATACAGCATAGCTTCAAAATGCCGATCATAATTCTCGAGAACGTCACGTGTTTTGGCATAAATCTGCACTATGCATCGCCGAACAATATTTTAGTTCAAATGGCCGATTTTATGGTCTCAACATCGCTGTATATTTCAAAAACACGTTATATTAATGGCGATGAAATATATTTTATTGTAATTGTCTGTTGTTTCGGGGATTTAAGGATACATTTAGGAAATTATCTCAATCTTTCGTCATTTAATGCCAAATCTAACTCTTCCTTGTGATACAAAAAATGGAGCAATTTAAATCAATCTGCCTACTATCATACTGCCGCGTTGGTCTAGTGGTCGCAAGCGCTACTGCTGAGCATGAGGTCCTGGGTTCGTTTCCCGGGTCGGGCAAGGTGTTATCGGGTTTTTCCATCTGGAATTTCTCGGTAGCAGCCCGGAGTCTGGATTTGTGCCCGGTTGATGGCAAAAGGCTCGCCCCCTATCCCTATTACATGGGACTTAAACATAACTGGCGAAATGTGGGTGTGCTATAGGTACACCTCTGCCTAACCCTTCGGGGAATACAGGCGTGATGTTATGTATGTGTATGTATGTGTATGTTTAAGTCAATCCCAGGAAAACATCTGAATTTTAACGTCATTTAATGCCTAATATCTAAGTTCTATTAGGGACTAAATAAAGTTGTAGCACTTTTTACAGACTCTAAAAAAGGGTTATGTTTTCTCACCATTATTAACTAACGATTTGAACCAAACGTTTGGTTATAAGGAAAACATTAATAAGTTTTAGATTTTTTATGAACAATATGAATACAGGGATGAAACTCTCCCCTATTTTTGTTAGATAATAGCAAAACAATATTCCGTTTTAAATAATTACAAAACATTATGAAATAATTTGTTATCAAACTCGGATTACACTAGCAATGTTATAATTTATTGTAATCGTTAAAGGATCTATTGAGAATTTATCGTCTCGTCTCATTCAAACATAAATCTGTTTTGATTAATCATTTTACTTTATCAAAACTTTTATTATAGCTTATGATTATAAAAAGGTTCGTGAAAAATTTCAGCCATTAAATAAATTGTGTAATACATTTCGTATTTTCGATAATGGTAACATATTTTCTGTTTATTTTTTGTGTAACAGTTTACGATAACCAGGAAAATTATATTATCATCTGTAATTTAAAAACTGTGATTACCTGGTCCTTCATGGCAAAATCCTGTATTTTCAGATTTTCTAATATAGTTGTGCAATATAGGTTTTCTTTACATATCCTAGTATTTGCTTATGTTGTTTACACTTCAACATTCCGGTGTTTTAGTGTCGTTGTTTTCCTTAAATCTGTCAAAAGGTCCCATTTAATATTGCCTTGGTAAGGAAGCAAACAAATACATGCATTTTGAATGATATTGTAAGTATTTAAGTATTCAAGATCTTTACAAATCGGCATGGTTTAAAGTCAATACAAGAACTCCTTTAGTTTGTCACTGTCTATAGATCCAGAAAGTCAACGTCAACACCATCACAGTTGCTTGTTCAACTGCTCAGTTTCTCTCATGGTTACAAACGCGACTGCTGACCGTGGGGTCCTGGGTTAGATTCTCAGGTCGGGCGAAGTGTTATTGGGTTTATTAGGAATTTCTTAGTAACAGCCCGAAGTTTGGAAGTTGGCGGTGTGATACCTCCATACCTCGGATAGCACGTTGAGCCATTGGTCCTGCGCCTGATCTCTCTCCGGTCGTATCATATTGCGTGCCATCCTATCAGACTATGTGAGAGTGAGTGAAGAGAGTACTATAATATCAACAGCTCCGGAGGCTAGTCTCCATTGAGTTTGGCCGGCATGGCCGAAATACGGTCTGCAGGACTAGTTTTAGGTGCTCGTTGAAATATTAGCCAGCCAGCATGTTGACTGAGTACCCATGTTGTACCGGACGTACATTTTATCGTCACTCTAGAAAACCATTGCGTACTTTCCAGGTACCTTCGACCCTCAGAAGAGCGTCAAGAGGAAGCTCTCTGGCGTGCCTGCAGTGAGGTGATCTGGCGTTGTGGAGGTGGTGGCAATACCGGCCAGGCTGCCGTGGAACCAAAGGCTTTAGTCGCATTACCCAGCGACAAAAACTACGTGCAACATAGCTCAGTGTACTACCAAGATGGCGTCACTGAGAAGGTATTTTCCATATTTGTCTAGCGGTCGCAAGCATTACTGTTGAGGATAAGGTCTTGGGTTTAATTCCCAGGTCGGGTAAAGTGCTATTAGGTTTTTTCATCAGGATTTTTTCAGTAGCTTGGCGTGTGGATTTGTGCCCGGTTGATGGCAATATGCTCGTTCTCTTTTACATGGGACTTAAACATAACTAGTGCAATGTAGGTGTACTTAAATCTCTGCTTAATCTTTTGAGGATTGTAGGCGAGATGCCCTTGTATTAAATCTTTAAAAGAGTTTTATGGTAAAGGTATACAATAATATAACAATTCTTGCATAAAAAATATATTAAAAGATATTAATCAATTTAATAACAAAAAGCTGGTTATACCAAAAAATCGTCGAAGTCAAAGCTGATTAAACACAATCTGCAATTAATTTTACTTTAAGCTGATAATGTTTTAAAAGCACTACACAAAATGAATAAGTTTAAAATAATCCAACAAAATATTTTAAGCTACACTTTATTTTCAGAAGTTTTCATAAATTAAATTCTCTTGCAAGCTGCATATTTTCGAATTGACGAGTTTGGAGGATCTCCAAATATTTTTGAAGCGGTATTTATATTTGGTAAGTGTTATTTTTATATTAGAATCGAGATAAAGAAATTTTTGAGTAGCTTGTGGCTTTGTGATAAATTCCCCACGGTTCAATTGAAGGTACGCTTACCGCAGTCGGTTCGTGGATGGGTGACCATCCATTACACATCGAGACCGCTTCGTGCCTCGGAAAGTACGTTCAGCTCGTTTCGGCTGTCAGACAGTTAGTTTATCTTTAGACAGTTGTTACGGGTAATTGTTTTTAAATTCAACTTTTAAAATCCCAAAAGTCTTACAACCAGTCTTACCAAGGTGTATCGTGTTACCCAGTAACTGGGTTGTGGAAGTCAGGTAAGCAGTTGCTCCATGTAAAATACTGGTATTCATCTGCATCCCATTAGCCAGCAAGCCTACCTCAAATAAATATGGAAAAGGAAAATTTTAGGCAGCTTGATTGGAGATAAACCACCAGTTACTGAAACCGCACCGGAACGTCAACTTCAAGGCGTTTATGGAGCGTGTACCGAACTGTTATCTACCCCTCGTCATGGAAGAACACTTTTGGCCGCAGGACGTGGTGTTCTGTCGCTTCCGCGGACAAGTTCCACTGGATAGCCCGAAGTCAAGCTAGTGCAAAGTGAAGCGCTATTAACATAGTCTTAAGCTTTTCTATTAACGCAAGTTTTTGTTTTTAAGAAAATATGTGTGTTTAGGTTAAGGTATTTTTCTATGGACCTGTGTTGCCTGAAATAAACTGTATTATTATACGAGTAAAAAGACATTTTTGCAAGCCATGTGAGTAAAATTACCATGTTTTTGGCAGTTTCAAACTGAAGACGGCATTGGAGCTTTGCTGTTGCTGTATGCTTGTGTGTTATCAAGAGGATGTGATAAGTAAGCCATTATATATTTTGCTTGAAGGAGAATGTTCTTTACATCTATGCTTTAATAAACTTGAACACTACCTCAACGAATAAATTAGACGTTCTATCTGTGACCAATATTTGCAAACAATACCTCATAAATAGCACAGGATGAAATGAATACAGCGGGGTAATTGTGTAACATACTGACAGTAGGAATGGCGTTCATTTTGACAGTTCAACAACATTCATTGCGTTATTTACGTTGTTGAGCAGACAAATTATTCGAACATTTGAAGATATGGATTAGCAATAGGCTTCAAAATGATTCAGATTGTGATTGATAGTGTGTTACGTAATTAGGGTGCTGGTTTATAAAATGCGGCCTCAAAAACCACCAACCAATTAATTCAGAGAAGTGGTAACCAGACCAGCAGGCCTAGATAAGGGGCAATCGCTTTCAAAGCGTTTCGAATTTCTACAACAGGATTTACGTAAGCTTTTCGGTAGTTTATATCAATCCAATGCATTTTTGAGTTTTCCATCATCGTCAGCTATATTATATTTAATTCTAAAATAATTTAATGTCTTTGATTTAATTATTTTTACCAATAATTGTGGTACAGTAATTTTATTCTAGGTGGATCGTCTTCACATAATAATAATTAATGTATACAAAATATTGTAAAACATTTTAAAGGATTCACGGTGGAGTTTCTTGCTTATTCTTCCCCATATGAAACTACCTTTTGGAAGGGGCAACTAGAATCAATTCTATTGATTTTGTAAATTTTAACATTCAAAAGTGACTTTTATATGCCTATTTGAAATAAATGATTTGACTTTGATTTTATCGCTGATAGAATGTCACTTCGTGTATCACCCGGTTTCCGAATTGAGAATTTGAAGTTGACAACTCGTCAAACTTTACTTAATCATTACTTAAGGTGAATGCTCGCGAAATTCAAAATTTATTTGCAAAAAACTTAAGAAATTTTGAATTTTGGGGTCTAAATTGAAGGAATCACCTTAAGTAATGCTAAAGTACGGTTTCACAAGTTCTCATCAAATTCACAATTCAGTAACCGGGTGTAAGTCTTTTGTACCGTACTAAAGAAATATTATTTTTTATTGATTATTCTTTGTATAGCATCAAGAAAGACCTGGACGGCAAGCTAACCCACCTGGTGTCTGCACACGTGGAGGGTTCCATCAACGTGGTGACACTACTGCTTACTGGTCGTGCTACTCCGTATCTTCATAATGGCGTGCTGTATGTCGGTGATGAAGATCATTACGTAAGCGTTTTGTTTACTTGCCATAACATTTTCCCATAAAACTTAGAGTTACGCAAAATTCAAAAGAGATTTTCTCATAAAAAAAACACATAACAAAGGCCCATAGTGTTAGTTACAAAAATAAACTTAAAAAGTATGTTAGTAGGTATAGAAATAAAAGTGGAAAACAATGTCGATTCATCAACCCGCACCTCTGACATGCAGATTGATGAATCGATTGAACACAGCCGCGTCCAACCTATCTACCATCATTTTCAGGCTGCCGTTGCTACTCTGCCGCACAGTTTTCAAGACTGAGGCGGTTTTCTTCCACATAATTGCATATAAATCATCTATATGAGCGCAGGAAAACATACCTGAAGCACTACAAGAATGCGGGAGTCGCAACCGTGCCCCGAAAATGTTATATAATAATTGCTACTTTGAGAAAATTACTTTTTCGTAATATTATCGAAACCTTGTCTTCGATAATATTATATTCGTAACACCGTAACATATACATCAATACTTCAGAGGAAAATCAATTTTGAATCTTGATTACGTATAAGATATTTATTCTCCTCACTGTACTATTCCGTCTTTCATATTAATGTGTAAGTTAAATTTACATAAATCTATTTTCATTACCGCTGCCTTGTCGTCAGAATATGTTTAAGGAACTTTATGATTAATATAATGGATTTGGTTTTTAATAATAATAATCATTTTATTTCAAGTTTCACAAACTCATAATTTTAAATATTTATACACACTTAGTCACATTAAATAATCAAATTCAAATATAAAATAAAAGAAAGAAGAACAGAAAGATAATAAGATGAAATATGGAAAATTAAGGAAACGGTCACGGTTTTTACGACTTGATAAAAAACCGAGATTTCCTTATTAATATGTGAGTTTAATATAAATGTATTAGACACATTAACGTTCCGGAATAAATTCTCTAAATGATGGTGAAAACTCCATCAAAATCCATTGCACAATTTAGAAAAACAACGCAGCCACAAATACCAACAAGAAAGCAACTTTAATCTTCTCTATTATTCGTTTCCTATTTCGTTCTACACCAGTCAACTCTGGTACAGGTACACGAAGGGTGCTTATAACACTCTTCGTGTACAATATAATAACGCCTTTAGAGCTGTATTGAAGCTGCCCTGGCGGTGTAGTGCGACTGACATGTTCGTTGAGAACAGAGTTACAGATTTTTTTGGGCTCTTGAGGTGACTCAAGGCATCTTTCCTGACCCGTTTATGTGCATGTACTAATCACATTGTGTCTGAAATGTTTCGTTGTGTGTACCTGCTCAGACTTCTATAATTGTCTTTTAATTTTAATTTAATTTAATGTATTTTAATTTTAATTTTTAATAATGTAATCTAATCAAATTTATTTTGATGTAATATGCATTGCAATGGGCAAATACTTGAAATAAATGATAATAATAAGCCAAGAGCCTCGACCAACACCTGAGGAGGCTCTCGTTGGGCAGCTGGATCAAGGACTTGATTCAGAAAGCGGTACTTCTGGACACGGCTGGCATTGTTAGGAGGTTCCTCTCTCTGGAGCCCTGACCGCCGGTAGCTTGGACCCTGTTCCCGATACCGGTGGGCTACTATTTTTTATATTTTTAAATGTTTTTATGTTTTTTTATATTCTAATATTTAAAAATGTAATTTATATGTAAATAATGGAATAAAGGAAATAATAATAATAATAATTACTCGTATTAAAAATTAAATAAGAATGCCTGAACCGATTTGGTTATTTTTTGTTTTAAAATGTTTGTATTAGTCTGAGTTTGGTTTCTATGGAAAGAAAAAATCAGGAAAAACCGAAAGTTCTTTTTTTTATGGGATTTTATTATGAACTCGAGAACATAATTAAATTTTGACAGGAGAACTTCGGTCGGGTGAGCTTGTTTATAATAAACTAGCTACTGCCCGCGACTTCGTCTGCCTGAAATTTCTTGTTCCTTTGACCCACGCCGTCGCATCGCGCCCGCGCTATCATTTCCTTTTCGCTTAGCGTTCATTCTGACCTTTTTTCTCGGCTCCTAAGGGTCATAGCTTGATGTTAAATACCTTATAACCTTCCTCAAGAATTGGGCTATAAAATACAAAAATATTTTTTCAAATCCAACCAGTTGTTTCAGAGATCATCGCCTTGATACAAACTTACAAAAAACAACCGACTTTCAAAAAAACTTTTATTTCGGAAGTCAATGTCTTTGGTTTTGTATTTTTGTTACGTACATTTATAGTTTTTTTTTTTGGAAGTCGGTTGATTTGTTTATAGAAATGTTTTTATATTTCACTTTTTAGTTGTAGTATCTACCCCACACAAATTCGTATACCGCTACTTGATATGTAAATAACAGTGAAAGGAAATTATTAAAACATCATCAATATAAACTAAGTGGGTAAAATACACAGAAAAATCCTAGTTAAAACTCGATCAAATTTATATGGGACCACATGAGAAGCACCAGCTCTCAATTAAAAAAGAATCATCTAGATCAGTTCACCTAGTAAACAGTTCTGAGCTAAATCACATTAAAAAAAAAATACAGTCGAATTGAGAACATCCTCCTTTTATTGAAGTCGGTTAACAAACGAATTTTACCGCTATAAAATATAAGTACATATATAAACTATTCTCAGTGCATTTTTTTTCACTGTTTCAAAGACTAATCAAGTTATGATTTACACTTTGTAATCTTAAGATTTACACGTTGTACATAAATCTGAACTTTCTACTTTACAGGCCATGCCACAATTTGGGATATTGGCTCGTAGTCACGTTGGCCTGCTGGTGTGGTATGGTGGTGAAGAGAACTCCAAGAATAACATCAATAAGCAGTATCCTGGATCGAGGTTGAAGACTCCAGCTTTACCTATTTGGGTTGGTACCTACATATAATTGAAGGGTACAGGGGAAGAAGGGTCATTGTCAGTATTTGTTTAATATTGAGTTGACGATGCCATCTAGTAGAAAATTCATAAAGCTTTCAGGGTAAAAAACAATAAAACGCTCAAAGAGATCCGTGTAATCATGCGACTCAAAATTGTTTGTATGGCTGTAGGAAAAAAAGATCATAGACACCGCTGTTGTTTAAAAAAAGATAATTGTTTAAGGACTTTGATCTTTCTTCTCATTTTAAGATTAAGATTAAGTGATAGGTACATACTGTAATTATTGTATTGCCTTCTTAATGCAGTAATCTTAAAATATGTCAGAAACCATTAAAATTAACTGGTTTTAAAGATATTAAAAAAAAAACTCAAAAATTATAATATTATGGCAATGATCCTCCTTGTGCTGTACCCTTCAATTCTTAATACACATTTGTTATTTAATTAATTTTATTTGCGCAATTGTACCATATCAGTTGATTCGAAAATACGATTAGATGCGAGTGTCCAAATCCTTGTAAGAACGTTTTTTCATCACCTAATTGAATGTTATAAAATTACCAATGCAATGGTGTTAAAATTAGCTAAAATTAAATAAAAACTTGCTTTTTATTGCAAAAAATACAATTTTAAACAGGAGTAGGTTATTCCATGTTCGTTCAAAATCTATAGGCTACTAGTATAAACTTGTATTTAAATGTTCACCAGTACCCTAATTACGTAACACACTATCTAACACAATCTGAATAATTTTGAAGCCTATTGCTATTCCATTGCTTCATATATTATGTTCGAAAAATCCGTCTGATCAACAACGTAAATAACGCAATGAGTGTTGTTGAACTGTCAAAATGAAAGCTATTCCTACGGTTAGCGTGACTCAACTACCACGAAGGATTCTTTTACAAGTTTCGATTTCAATTTCAGGTAACCAGCTGTTCAGGACACTATGGGGTCCTCTTTAACACCAATCGTGAACTGCTTCGAAATTATCACGCCGAGCGAAGGTATTCAATGAAGATAATAACACTATAAAACCTTAAATTTGTTACACGTACAAACAGATTGCTCCGTTTACGTAAAAACCTTTCGCAATAGCTCTTTAAATATTTCAAAGGTTTCAAGTCCTCTACATTGAAAATTAAACCTTATTTCCTCTGTTTCAGGTTCGATATCCACTACTATACGTGTGGTGGTTGCAGCGTTTTGTTGAATGTGGACACTCGAGCCCACGATGACGTAGTTGGCACGCTGCGTAGTGACGACATCAATGCTACGCCGCTTGAGAAATTGATACATACCAAGTAAGCTATTGCTGCTTACTTAACTACTTATAAGTGGTGTTAATCGACAGTGAATGGCTAGATGTATTAAGCGTGGATGAAGTAAAAGCAGTCCGTGGCGTCCTGATAGTTTGTGTTTTCTATTATATTCTGTAGGCATAAAACGTGAGGGTAATAAATAGTATGGATTGTCGTCATAGTGAAAAAAAAAACTTGTATTCAATATTGCATAATCAGCCTATAATGTTCCCACTGCTGGGACAAAGGCCTCCACTCAGTGAGAGGGAATCCACCACCTGTGCCTAGTGCGGATTGGTGGATGTCACATGTCTTTGAATTTTCGGTTCTAGGACATGCCGGTTTCCTCACGATGTTTTCCTTCACCTTTTCGAGAGTAGTGGTGAATTCAATGTTGGCTGAAATAAAATTAGGTATTAAATTAGTGTGAAATTGGCCAGCAGTGAAGTTCTGGATGTTATGAAGTAAAAATATTTGGCAAGAAGGTTTTGTCTACAAAGCTGTTTTAGAAATATCATCGTGCCTGTATCCCCGCAAGGCTATTATGAGAGTTATAGGTATGTGGCGGCATCTACAACGCCACATGCGAGCTACACGTCACACTGTCGTCACGCAAAATCCTGCATCGCGCAAGCAGAGTTTACCGCGCAACTAGCATATATACAACGTCCCGACATCAAACGTCGGGCAGTTGCCCACCAGACACGACACCCGTCTGGTCGGAGAATCTTCCCTTTTCTATGGAGGATGAGTGAACTTTCCATCCTGTTCCTCATACCTCTATACATACATGACACTTCCACATTTACACGATCAATTTCTTGATGTTATACACTGCTATAAGTAAATACGAGACATTTTCGATTTGTTAGTGATTTCTAACAAACGTGTCTAAAAGTAGAAAACTAAATAAAGGCACACATGACAATAGAGTAGAAATCTAATTTGCCTACGCAAGAGAATTTGTGCACTGATTTTTTCATTAAACTATCCGCAAATAATTGTAAAATCTGCAAATGTATTCCATTTCTGTTCTGATGTACGTATATCATGTAGTACTCTCAAGTCTAGGTTTACTTTACGGCCCTTATATGCGCGTTCTGTGTGAATAAGCCATCTTGTTTATGTTTGAACTTAAGTGTATGAGTATTTGACATTTATGAGTAGATCTAGTAGACTAGAGTGATACATAATAAGTTAGTAGAATAGGGGTCAGGAATTACCTCTTAGTTTTCAAATCATCTATTTAAATTTAGAGTGGTTTTGTGTAAAGCGTAGCTTGCGTTAAGTTTCTTGATCGAAAATTATCACGAAATTAATGTGACAAATTGTCAAGTATGCGTTAACTGCTGCGATTGGTTGAATGATTTATCAACAGCCAATCGCTGCAATTTACGCGCGTTTTACAATTTGTCACATTAATTTTGCGATAATTTTCATTTGAGGAACTGGCCCTTAGTAAGTAATAGCATTCCCTTGTTAAAGACGGGTGGTTTCTTGCTACTTACTCATCATAGTTTATTTTATGGATAAATCAGGTGTTATTCAGGTTTCGTTAAAAACAATTCAAACTCAAAGCATTTATTTCAAATAAACCAATTACAGGCACTTTTGAATTGTCAAGGGGTCGGTCAGTCAGAAAGATGAAGCTAGTTACCCATTCCAAAGCGTAGTAGGTACCTATGGAGAAGAACGGGCAAGAAACTCCATGGATACTCTTTTAAATCAAAATATGGTTACAAAATATTGATTACATCGTTTATGTTGAAATTATGCATGTGAGAACGATGCAGAACGTTAAAAGCGTCCGTAATAAAAAGACAAAAGCAATTCAAATATTAAATTAAATTAAAATAAGCCGTGGCAGCTAAGAAATGACCAGTCCCCACTGACGGCGCCCATTCACGAACATGACGCATGGATCAGCACCATTCAGCTCAACCATTTTGAAGGGAACTTAATGATCCAACACACACGCTACCACCAGCGAGACATTAGAGTGAGCATGACATACTCTCAGCCGCCAGGGCACATTCAAGTCAATGAAAGAGAAACCTATTAAATGATAGCTTTATAGTAGGTACATAGTACTCACACATGTGCTATGCAATTATACCATACTAAAACATTGAATTTATACAATGCAAAGATAAGTTTTTAAAATCTTCAGTAGCTCCAACAGTAGTTTCAAATGCTAATCAATTAGTTTATGCGCCCTTGTGGAGCAGGACCAGCGTTGAGCCAAGCATTTTTATCAGCGATGTAATCCCCCAACTTATAATATGCTTGACTGCATAGTGTGCGTTTTATACAAGATTTGAATTTAGTTTCATTCAGTTGAAGAATATGGGGAGGTATTTTATTGTGACATTTTAAACAGTACCCCATGAAAGTTGAGTCTACTTTAGCCAGCCTGAACCCTGGTTGAACTAATTGATCCCTATTTCTAGTGATATAATTGTGTCTTTCACCTCTTTTACAAAAAAGAAGTAGTTTTTTTTTTTTTTTTTTTTTTTCGTCGGTATATTGACAAGATACCGTCATGATGTTAATATCTTTAACTAACTATGATAATCATTTGGTCAAATGACTGTGGTGATTATTTTCAATTTCTCGTTTGGACATCCATTTGACGATCAAGAAGACTCATCTGAATTTAATATTAATTTGAGTAAATGACTTTTGATTTTGATTTGAGAGACCAGTCAATGTATTCCGTAAAAATCTCACCATGGAAACTCAGGTGAAGGAATTCAACCTGAATTGAACTGTCAATAATGTCAATCGCTAGCGTTAGATTTTTAAAGAACAGACTGGTTAGAAAGAAAGAAAGAAAAATATTTGATTTGGGACACGCACAGGAAATACAAAGAGTAAAAATAAAATAATAATGGAGCATTTAAAACTAACAAAACTAACAATAGAAACAACGATAAACAAGTAAAAAATAAAAGACCTGTGCGAGGCCAAAAAGTTTCCTATCTCAGCATTATGCTGCGATATTTAAAAAAATAAGTATTGCAGTGCACCAGGCAGTGCAATACTTACTTTTTTTATAAGCGGCCCCATCAGAATACCATTTCTGATAGGGCCGGTGTGATGCCACGGACACACCTACGGACATCTCTAAATCTCACTAGGAGATTAACAATAAAAAATACTAATAAAAAATATAAGAAAATAAAGCAATAAAAAATAACTTAGAAAACAAAAATAAATAAATAAAAACCATGATTCAGACAGCATCTGATTACGTTTTTATTGCAGGGTCATGTTTAGGTTTCTTAAATTTCTTTTATTTTATTACAGATGGCAGGATGCAAAGGTTACTTGGACAGGATCTGCGCCATACGTCGGAGAGCCGGCGAAGTAAAATATAACTATATTACTATGTTGGTAGTGTTGTGTGCCTTTATCAACAATAATTATCGTGATAGCTTTAATAGATCGTAGTTTCCTACTGTAGAACAATGTTTAGGCTGCTTCATTGATAGTTCCTTTATTGTGTAGTTTCATTTAGATACGTGTTCTAAATATAGTGTTGTAGTACCCAATATTGTTAGAGGCTTTGAAGTGTATGAAATAGCCTTGCTTAAATGTGAAATCTACTGAAATGCTTACTGGCAAAATATTACCTCCGTCTGCAGGACAGAATAAAAAAAAAAACAATAGTCCTCCCTTCTGAAACACTATTGCTACTTTAATTTAGAAAAATATAGTTACGAAATATGTTTTATTTTGTTACACGTCTCTTGAATAATTAATGAACCTAATGTCCGTCCTTGACTAAAAATCTAGAATAAAACTTTTGATCGTACAACCTACGTTATTAGAACGCCAGAAACACGACGATTTCTTGAGTAGACATCAATAAAAGTCATAAAAATCAAAAACGTACTTTTATTTCCCAATACATGATTAAAATTAGCATAATTTCAGATATCTCCAGGTAAATTAAGGTAGCAATCCGCCTGAAATAAATCCCTGATAAGCATACTCCTTACAGCTCCCTTGAGATGTTACGGGTGACCTAATTATATCCGGTGTAGCAACGAACCATGCTACACCATAAGGGAATTGGCCACAGCATCCTCTTCTCTGTTTATAATAAAGCTTATAATATTTATATATATATTATAATAAAGCCATTACAGTAAGTCAGTATGGATAAAACGGAAACTATTTAGTGTATTTTTTTTTTTTTAAGGAACGACCTCTTTAATGTTAGAGCTAAGAAAACTAGACCATTGTTTTCTAAAACGAATTATTTTTTAACTGAGGAAAAATACCGCTGTTTGACAGCTGTTAAAAGAAAATAATTATGGCCAAACCTCACGCTATTTATTCTTCAGTTATAAGTTATTTGGCGATTGAAAAAGCAGCCCTCTGGTAAAACAAAACACATAATATTATTACAAAACACTCTAACTTTAGAGCCAGTTTTTGTATTTCGAACTACTTACTACATTACTTTAGTAATGTTCTTAATACAAAATTGATAACCTAAGACCGAACCAAGTTGTCAGTTTTGTAAAAATAACTGTACTTGGATTACTGTTAGGTTCTTATTTCAAAAACAGAATCGATGGTTTAAATCATGTCTAAAGTTAAACGTTGTTTTGCAATAAGACCGTAAGAGATTATTTTGTAAGCAAATTACAATGAATTTATTTCAAAATATTTTAGGATATTTACTTGAAATAACTTACTTATTACCTCAACCAATCATACTAAAACCTAAAGCCGAAAAATGTGATAACCTTGAAAAGCTTCAGCCATAAAATCTCAGAGGCCCGGATTCGCAAATCAATCTGGATTTAACGATATAAGTTCGTTGTTCGATCGTTATGGGTTTTGATAGATGGCTCCCATGACAAATCCACTAATAAAAGTAATTTATCATTCGCCTGTCATCTGCAGAGGTATCTTGTCGTCTTTGAAGGATCCGCTCTTGATTTTATCTGCAGGTGAGAAGTCTCGGATTTTTTTACTGGTAAATTGGGTTTTTTTTAAATAAAACTTTCGGTTATAACCCGGTTTTGGACTACTTATATTATAAGTAGCTTTAGAATGAGAGTGCCAGTTAAATCTGTTGTGTTATAAATTTTATTTCGAAGCTAACAACAGATGCTATTTGAGTAGGTATAATCCAAAGCAAGAACTACGACAAGGATACCTACTTAAGTCATTGGTAAATTAAAAAAATGTTTCGAAGTTTCAAACTATATTTAATACTCTCCATCACACATCATCAAACAAAATAACAGTCGGACCACAAAACTTTTCCCTTCACCTGCACCAAAATAATAAGCCTACAAGAACCCAACAAAATAAATCACACAATTCACTAGCCACGTGACAAATTACCCACAAATAACCTCCTGAACATCACGATCCGATCTAAATCGGAATATCAAACTCAAATATCTCGGAAATATCGAACAATGGCCGAGCGAGGCCACGTAGGCCAATAAATCATAGAGGCCTGCCCGAAGTGCCACGTACCCGGGTATTTGTCCATAAACCCGGGAATAACAATGGCTAATTGCCCCGGTCAACCCGGACAAGATAGGCAACAATAAAATTTTATTCGATCGTTTAAGTTTCTGAATTTATGTTGGCAAAGTTTCGTACCGGTTGACCCTGATAACGGGTTTAATTTTGGCTGTTCCATGGCTTTCACGATGGTTTTTAATTTGTGAGGTTTACGCTTGTTTTTGTACTGAAAAGTTCGTACACGTAGTTTAAAAAAATGGTATCACTTTGTCTACAAAACTACACAATAGTAACTGATTTATGATGTACTTCTATATCCGAGAAGAGGCCATCGACCTGCAGTAGAACAATTTATGTTCTGATTTATTATTGAATCGATTTAAATTACACTTAAATGGGATCGCATTTTCCGAAAAAAATATTGCAATGGCGGCCATTTGTCATGAACATAACAGAATAAATGTACGGGTCTGCGATAAAATCGTATTTATACGGGTCAAGTGATCTCATCTGTATTTTGGTTTGTGCAATGCAATTTTAAAGGCAGTCTTCCCTCATTTTAATTCATTTATCAATTGGGTAGTGGTTGCTGCGGTTTTTTCGCGTATTTGTGATCATTCATTAAATATTGAGACCCCTCCTTGCCTCGGAAAGTACGTTAAGCCGTTGGTCCCGGCTGTGATTCGTAGATCTTTGACAGTCGTTACGGGTAGTCAGAAGCCCAAAAGTCTAGTCAAGTCTTACGAAGGGTATCGCGTTACCCAGTAATTCGGTTCTGGAGGTCCGATAGGTAGTCGCTCCATGTAAAATACTGATATTCTGCTGCTCCCTGGTTAGGTTAGATAAAGTTATAGTTAGGAAAAGGCAGATTGATTTTATTAATCATGAAGTAGAATTCCTTGTTGCAGAATTCGTCGGGGGAAATCTTTCGAGCGCACTTTGTTTACAGCAGCTAAGCAACATTGCTGTGTGTCAGTTTAATCAACCTCTTCAATTCCACGTAATGCGACACAATGATGATCTATTGTGCCTCGCTTGATATCGCGACCTCGCGACTCAAAGAGTTAAGTGACAATGAGAGTTTTCTTCTATAAAATATTTTTTATTTTTTGGGGAAAATTATTCTTGTGGGCGTTACGGCAACATTTGTTCACCGTCCCATTGGACTAGAATCTTCTCCTTGATTTTTTACAAATACGGATAACTGCGGGTAAGTTAAGGTTTTTAATTTTGATAACTTTTCACTAGATGTGCAAACCTCTAACCAGAATACGTATGAATACACACATACGAAGGAAAGTAGGACCATTCTTGCAATAAGACTCACATAGGTATCTCACTATCTTACTCAAATTGACCTATACGATAACATAACAAAATATCACGCTTGTATACCCGAATCGTTGGGCAGAGGTGTAGGTACACCTGTGGATGTAATATAGGTATATTCCATCCAAATTTCACCAGTTATGTTTTAGCCCCATATAGTAGGGGGCGAGCCTATTGCCGTCAATCGGACACAAATCCAGACTCCGGGTGCTACTACGGAATTCCAGGTGGAAAAACCCAATAACACTTAACACAACTTGGGAATAGAATGCAGGACCTCATGCTCAGCGGTAGCGCTACCGACCACTAGACCAACGAGATGGTCCTTATACGATGATCAAACAATTATCAGGCCCTACATCCTCGAAACACGAACAGTTCTCAAGTTGCCTCACATATTATATGTAATTGCTGTCTGTTCCTATTTGCCTTGGAGTGACTGTATTACCACAAACACATTAGGGAAACCACCGTAATTAATTAATTGCTGAACAAGCTGACGGAATGTATTTGATATTAGTGAAAATTGCTGCCGTTCTAGTTAGATTGTTTGATTTGTAGCGGGATGAATTGATTGTAATCGGTAGTTTTTAGCTAACTTAAAATCTTTTAAATTTATATCATAGAAGAAATAAAGAAAATAAGTTTATTTGCTTCTCCATATTATGGCGCATAAAATTAAGAATAAATAGAAAACAAATGGGAAAATTATGTTGCACATCTACGCAAAAAGGCCATCGCCCTGCATAATGGTGTGACTTATGTGCGTCATGAACAAATAGACTAACAACAAAAAAAAAATGGAATAAAAAAAGAACAAATAAGTACGGTATTAATAATTGTACAAAATATAATATTTAAAATGGCAAAATTCCATTGCGTCGCCATCGACAAGGAAACAGTTTTGTGATAACTGTGAAAGAAGAGATTTTTTTGGGTTTGACATTAATCATTAATATCTTGATTAAATGTTGTGTCAGTGTTACGCAAGTTACGCAATTTTCGGTATGTGTTAATGGACGAATTTTTTAGAGTTGTTGATGTTGTTGTTGTGATCAGTGTTTGTAAGTTTTGTGTTGCAAGGTATAAAAATAATGTGTAGATAATTTGGGAGATGTGAAGATATCATTAGGTCCAGATAATAATACTAAATGGGAATACAACTAAGCTATTTCGTTTTTTTTTTGTATGTAGTTTAATTTGTTTTTGTAACACATTTTTTAAGATTATGTTCAACAAATTATAGTACCGATTACATGATACGTATTATAGTTGTTAAAAGATTTAAAACTAAGATATTATGGCAGCAACAAGCGGCGACACACGAATAACTCACGAATTAAGATTCACTCCTTTTATAAGTCGGTTAAAACGTTTTTCTTTCTTCCAAAAGTCACGTCTGTGGGGTTCCAAGAGCGTTTCCGTATGAGTATATTTTAATAGAGTCTGCCTATTGAAAAAAGCTGAGAGTGATTTTTTCACGTTCTCAGATATTGACAACACTGTTGCAAATGTCACATGTTTGTATAACCTCTTACGAAAACAAATTTGAGTATATTTTGTCGTATTTCAACGAAAAACAATGCCTAAAACTTTAAGAAGCAGTGCGAGAAAGTTGTCAAATTGTTGTTGAAAGTTGTCGGTTGTAATTATTTATCACTATGATAAATAATTACAACCGAGTGAAAAGCGAACGCGAGGCTGCCATAAATGAAAAAGTACAATTGTTTACAATAATTTCGGAAATCACTGGCAATGGCAAGCTATTGAATTGGTTTTGATACTAAGTAAACATGATTTATATATAATAGACCTGGTCTATCAATATAACAGTTTTAAATGTGGAATCAAGATTTAAATAGTGATGAGAAATTGTAAAATGTTGGTAACATTTGTGTTTATTGCAGAAAATTGTATTACTGATCCTAAGAAGCTTTACGCAATCTGCACTTCAATTGATAAATTGAATTACTCGCAATAAACTGATATATTATTAAAATCTGAAACACAATACCTTGAAAAAAAATCTTCTATGACAACAACAACAACACCATAACATCACGCCTAAAGGTAAGGCCTGTACCTATAGTACATTCACAGTTCACCAGTTATGTTTAAGTCCCATGTAATAGGGGGCGAGCCTATTGCCATTAACCGGGCACAAATCCAGACTCCGGGCTACTACTGAAAAATTTCAGATGGAAAAACCCAACAACACTTTGCCCGAACCGGGAATCGAACCCAGAATCCAATGCTCAGCAGAAGCGCTTGCGACCACCAGACCAACGAGGCAGTCTCATCTATGACTGGTCAGTATTCTTAAAGTATATCTTATTACCTATTTATAATTTTATGAATGTTGTATAAACATTTCGGGCAAACGCACGGTGTAAGTTATTGTTATAATGTGCAGACAGACAAGAAGAATTTGCATTATTGTATCATCTTTTGTTTCAGGTTTTAGTATTATGAGCACTCTATATTCAATATTCTGCATAAATATATTCAAGTATCAAATACGTTTTTTCCAAATTGATCCCGGGATACACGACCTATTTTTTTTTTAAATTGTCTGGCTTTTTCACTTTCAGCTTTGAATAGACAGACTCCATAAAAAATTGTCTCACGTAGTAGCTGTATTTCAACATAGAAACTACAGAACAGCATAGCAATATTTTCCTTCATAATACATATATCCATGGATGCACGACACACCAATAATTCGCATATTTATCTCATCAGATAGTTGTCCGTATGTCACTGCAAGGATCCAGCAGAATATCAGCGTCAGGTACATTTACCTGACACATGCTGAGCTAGACTCCAATTTCGTGCCACCTGGTGATGTTCACCGCACTTTGTACCTTTGTTCGTTTTTTGATTTAAAGTGTGTCTTAAAGTCACTTTATTTCTTTATTTTTTTTGTATAGTAGCTCCTTGCGTTTCCTTTATTTGTGCTGTTGTGTGTTGTGCTATTTCTTTTGGGTGCACTAAATTAATGGTTTATCTATCTATCTATATATGTTTCCTTTATCACCTTTACTGGACGTGTCTTTACTGTATTTTAGCATCCAGCGTTTGACTAATATTCAAATAGCACTACTCTCTGTCTTGCATTCATGTCTGCTTGTCGGTGTGTCTATACGTGGTTCTATTTCCAAAGTAATTCCTTGACTTTGTACGTGTATATTCTGTTGCTGCAACTCCTTTAACGAATTACTGTCATAGATATCGACACGTCATGTGTTTCTCCAACTATTGTCTGTCGACACCATTGTGATGGCACTCCTATGAAGTCAACAGTAACTGTACTAACAGTAAATTGGTTTTGGAGTTCCCATTGCTTTGTTGCTTGTCTAGTTTGTTGTGGTTTTTGTCTAGTTGTCAATTGTCTAGTTCGTTGTGGTGACAAAAACAGAAAAATACGTACAATGGTAATTCTGGTGCTGGTGGTGATGATTTTAATTTCGTCTTAGTCTTGGTTATCATATTTTAAGAAGTAAACATCCATGAACTTAACAAGTGAAATATCGCAGACCGTAATACTATTAAGAAAAAAACTGCTAACTAATTATCAGATCAAGAGCAACATCGGCAGTTGTCTAAATACTATACAAGTCTGATACTATCAATGGCCTACTACAACGAAAGAAAATGGAGAGAATTCGTCATAAAACTGGTACCTAGTAGGCATTAAGTTCTGAAATCCGAAACAAAATAAGAAAAATTAAATGTAAGATGAAAATAATAATAAAAAGTATTATACAAAACTAATCAAAAAGCAGGAAAAGGTGAATCCAGACGCTTAATTCCAATACATCGTTCAAACGTTCATCCGAATCTACAGAATGCAATCCGAAAGCAATCGAATCGTTTTTCCATTCCCTCTATGCATATTTTTCTTCTCCAAATTTCGAAACAGGGAAGTCTAACTGCCTCCCCAGACGTCTCCTCGCACAGACAGTACGATGCAAGTCCTTTGACAAATCACCGTCGCAACGGACACACTTTGTTCCCAAAATGATTTACGGCGGCTCTCTCGGCACCGAATATTCGGCCTGTATTGTTTCCACGAGTTATGATTACCATAAAACACAAAACACTGTACGGAATGGTTCGCTTTCGCGGAATAATTTACCAAAATAAAATTGAGAATTTTTGCGACGCGTTTTTCGAGTGAAGTTTTGAGATTTTTTTCGGAGAGAGGAGTGCAAGGTATTTCAAAGAAGCATTTGCAATCAGTAATCTTAAATATCCTAAGAAGCTTTGTAAAATCTTTGGCATAGGCATTCATCCAAATAAGTCTCGTAGCACCAAAAGTACGGAAAAGTACTGAACGAGATACGTTATAATTATAAACGTTGAACCCTTTATTTATCCATTGATTTGAATTTGATTGAACCTGTATATTCTTAAGAAAAGTGTTTAAGTTTACTAAAATCTTTTACAATCATGACATACTGAGAAAATCAAAAACAACAGTCATTTATTCAAATTAGGCTGACAATCAGCACTTTATGAATGTCAACATCGTCATCGCCAAGACGAGCCAAAAACAAAAAGCACTAGCTACCTTTTCTCGAAACGTTTCGTCGTATTTTCAAACCCTCATAGCTTCGACCTGGATAACGCTAGAGAGCTCAAATTCTCAGGATAAAATGGAGGTCGCAGATTTATAGAACACACTTAGTTTCATATGTCTAGCTTTTATACTTTGGATTTTATTAATACCTCAAATAAGTCGATCTCATCACTGAATCACTCACTCACTCACTCATCAAAACCTCTAGGGCACTTCCATAGTTACAAACGGGTGAAATTTGGTATGCAGGCTAGGATTTGCACACAAACAATAATAACATTAAGAAATCTGTAACTTTCACCCCCTAAACCCCGTAATGACCCCCCCCCGTTGAGTTTGAATTTCTTACCATAATCCCATAGGAGTGTCCGTGCGACGGTCGCGAAAAGGCCAAGGCATACATTTTGATCAAGATGTAAGGTGTATGTGTAAAGCGACATTGGATTTGATAACTTTTTAACAGTGAAAGCGTTATGTAAGTCTTGGCAACCTACTTTACATGAAATAGTTTCGCTGGTATAACATAAGACAATCCCCCGAAACGCCTGTCCTTCATAACTTCCTAGTGCTTTACCTGATAAGAATAAATAGCGCAAAAAATAACTGAGACAATATTTAATCCATTTAATCCTGTAAGGTTTTTCTCCTTAAACGGAAGCACATTCCGGGTGCGATAAAAAATCACGTGACAAAAGTATCGTAACCAAATAAAATAAAGGATAGAATCGGCGCGGGATTGAATCCGCATAATCAGTGGTAACAGATGCTTCGTCCGCAAACGTATCATCGTTCTGTGGGAATAATAATATCGGTTTAAAATCCTATAGAAGTCGTTTGCTCTTTTTGTTACTTTTGTATTTTTACTTTGCGAAGTGTTCAATTTTTCAAATGATTTCTTTAGCGTATTTGGAGTTCTATTTTATGTATTGAAGACTAAAGATAAGCGTTTAAGTGTGCGTTAATAACTACGAAACTAACTCTGAAATCATATCAGTTACACATGGACGAGATGCCAATCGTTTCGATTGGTGAAACATGCCAGGATTTTATTCATTTAGAAATACTTTTTCGTTGCACACCGCCCAATATAGTGACGTAGAAAAAAAAGCAACAGAAATATTTGACGTGATACTTCCAAAACACAGTAAACTATTTCATAGACTCCAAAAATTCGCTCGAAAAAGTCTGAAAAAAAAACTAGACAATTCACTCCAAAACTATACGTTCGATTGCACCAAAACCAACTGAGCTATTCAAAATTCCGGTCCAGTTTCCACAAATTGTTCATGCGTCCGTCGCGTTAAAAAAAAGACTGTGTAGTATGTGGTGTCGATTGAATTCTCTTAAAAGTCCAACTCCCTGCGGTATCGTAATTTTTTATCGGTCATCCCTCGGGTGCGTTTACCCCAGAAATTGGCGTACGTTGCCAAAAATAGCAAAATATACGAACGATATATGTGGAAAAACGTTAGGTACTAATTTGGCGCGGACAATTGGCAATATTTTATGTTTGGCTCGCTCGATAGCGGATGTGAATGATCTCGGGTTTGCTGATCTGGCGATGATGGAAAGGGACGTGGTTTATACTCGCTCAACAGAGTGTGCTGCTGAGGAATTCGTTGCGACACTTCTTCTGCCCAGCTAAAGCACTAGGAAGTGGTGAAGGGCGGGCGTTTTCATTGACTTTCTTGTGTAATTTCTATGTAGAATTTTCTTCTAGAAGTGCCAAATTTTAATAAATGACTTTGGTAAAAAACTTTTTTACAAAAAATTAAACCGACGAAAAAAGAAACTGAAAAGCAAAAAATAAATCTTTCAGTCTAACTAAGCTCTTAAATTAATGTAAATTACAAATTTTGAGTCGGCGCCAAACAATCACCGCAGATCGATTAACGACGGTCAATCAAGCTGCCATAAGTTTTCATGGCGCCTTGTATGTTTGGCGCCGACTCAAAATTTGTAATTTACATTAATTTAAGAGCTTAGTTAGACTGAAAGATTTATTTTTCGCTTTTCAGTTTCCGTTTCAAATAAATGAACTTATTTATTTATTTAGGACTACAAACAATAGCTTACACTACAGATGTCTTTAAAAAAAACATGAAATTAAAACTTAGTACAGTGGATTAATGATAAATGATAAATGATAAATGATTTTATTTCTGTAAATAGGTTTGTACAAACACTTTTACACGTCAATGATATTTTAAAACTAGATGAGGTCGGCGTTTCCTATCTGACTACTCTGAGAAGAAAGGCCGAAACAAACTCAGAGGTCACAGTCTCTTTTAAAGTCCAGACATAATCTTGGTCAGATCATGTGAAGACCATGTAGATTTGTCTGAAATGGTATTTTGAAGAAAAACCACACAGATTGAGTGGACCTGTCCAGTCAGTGCACGCATTTGTCACTAATCGTGCAGCTCAACTCAGAACTTAAGGAGCTCAACGATTCAACGAACAATACCAAAGAAAGGACATTTGGGTAGGCCACAAAAATTACTCAAACTGCCAGACTAAGATAAAACTACATGAAAGGAAAAAAAAAAAAAAAAAAAAACAACAATGACCCACATAGTCTTCACATTCACAATATTAAAATGAATATCATGTATTTAATCTAGCCTGCATGCTACTCACATTCACAGACAGGTTTCTCTTTAAATGTCATCAAAAAATCTTAATATGTTATATCATGTAATTCAATAAAAATGACATTATTAATTCCAAAACACATAATCACAGTATAAAATGGATTGTTGCTTGGGGGTAGAAGTATTAGGTACTTTAAGGTAAACACCACATTACCCAAATTAAATTATGTTAATTGACAACTTGGGTACATGACTACCTTTCAAGCAATCTTAATACCGGGGAAAAATATGCTAGTTTCAAAAGTCATAATAAAGGTTTCATAACAAATCAGACAAACAGTCAAAAATTTTAGATTTCAGCTTAGGGAATCAAAGTGTAAATCGATTAGATCGCTATTACATAGTAAAACCTTGCAAAACCTAGCATATAGACAGTTATATGCTATACCGATTTTCTCTGTGGAGGACAAAGAGTAGTAACAGGTCTACGCGGAATTCATGACGGACGGAGCACGCAAGATATTGAGTGCGAGCAGTGGAGGCTAGTCGATAATTCCTTTATGAAATTTACATACAAACATTGCGTCGTTTAAACATCTTCGTTCTTCTAAAGTGTTGAAGAAATTCAAGCTATTTTTTTTTAATAATAATATGACTTTTTAGCTATGCCAACAGAAACAGCTTGATGCCAATCAAAGCGTTTTTGAACGTGTTCTAGACGCAAACTATTCGTAGCACAGTGCGGTCGCCACATCATATTACAGTATTCTGCTATATATCAACTACAAAGTGCACTGTCTTATGACAAAAACCCAGCATCTTGGACGCTTTTTTGGGGCTTGTATTTAAACGCCTACCAGAAAAGTTCTTATTTTACTACCACCAAATTTGAAATACCTGCCAGAATGGATAAATGCTCACCAAATTGTGTTTCATAAAGTATTGTAGAAATGAACCTATTTTCCTTTTTATTCTATGCCATAAAGATTTATAAACGTCTTTTAATTTCTTACTACCTGCAAAGATAGCTCGACGGAGCCCCGCTTATCGTGGCTCCTATATCTGCAACCAACCAAACCTCGGGGTGCCCCTGACGTCGTCCGGCGTGGGTTAGGGTTAATAAGCAGGTCGACGGAGCCCCGCTCCGCGGGGCTCCTATTTCTGTCTAAAGGGTTTAAAGGAACCTAACCAACCGAACCTCGGGGTGCCCCTGATGTCGAACGTCTATGGTTAGATTTGGTGAGCATTTATCCATTTTGGTAGGCAATAAGAATATAAATACAACACGTACAATTATTCTGATGAGTGTATAATTATTTTGGAACTTAAGGCGTTGTTCTTTAGGTACCTCGGTATAGAGAGGGTTTATTTTATTTGAAGTTAACATATTTTACTTTGGTACTTAGTCTTAGAGTGATATTTTCTAGAACTGAATGTGGTACGTACTTGTAATAAGGAGTGTTCATATCTTGTATGAGTTTATATTTGAGTGCTAGTTTTTGATGGATGACTTTTGCTACCTGATTGTGTCTATTTGTATAGTCTGTTTTAATATTATTATTATTATTACTTTGCCTTTAATTATAAGACTATTTGTTCCTGTATATTTAACGTAGTAACACTTCATTGAGTTCAAATACTTTATTTTTATTTTTGCACCATTCATCATGATCATCATCAGCCTATATTTGTCCACTACTGGACGTAAGCCTCTCCTAGTGAACGCCATTGAGCCCGATCCTTGGCTCTCGTCATCCAGTCTCTGCCAGCCGCATTTCGCAACTCGTCAGTCCACCTGGCCGGCGGGCGCCCCAACTACGTTTGCCTAAACGCGTTCTCCACTCTTGAACTTCAATGAGAGATGTGACTAGCCCATTACAGCTTCAGCTTGCTTAGTCTTTGGGCTATGTCGATTACCTTGGTTCTCTGGTAGATAACGTCGTTTTGGATTTTATCCTTCAGAGAGACTCCAAGCATAGCTCTCTCCATAACTCGCTAAGTGACTTTAAACTTATGGACCAATCTCACCGTGAGTGTCGACGTGTCTACTCCGTAAGTCGTAACCAGTAGGACACACGCGTTGAAGACTGTCGTCTTTGGGCACTGCGGTACAGACGAGGAGAAGAGTTGATGAAGTTTACCAAATGCTGCCCATCCCAGCTGAACCATACTATCGGCTTCCCTCTCAAAATTGACTTGGGCCTATAGTTTTTATGTTGAAATTGTTATCCCATTTATGTATAGTCACCATCTTTGCCACTTTCCATTTTATAGGGAATATGCCAGAAGTTAAGGATTTGCTGTTTATAGCTGTAATAAATATTACCTTTATTAATTTATAAGCTTTTGAATGTTTTGAGTATGCTCTCACTGCTAATATTTAGAACTTCCCTCGACTGCCTTCCGTACCCAACATCACACCCTCTATGACAGTCATACTCCAGCTAGGCTTAAAGTTCTCATCAAGATGAATGAAACAAGCCCAAACACGATCTAACTGCTGTAAGCTGTCGAGGAGCCCTCTCGACTGTCTTCCCTCTCCATCATCAGATGATCTTCAGGTCTCTTTTTTGTTGAAGCATCATTAGAACTACGTATATGTGCCAAGTTTCAACAGAATCGGTTCACAAGGGAACATTCTGTAGGTGAAAAATCATTTAACCCCTATTTTTCTACCCTTAGGGGTGGATTTCGTTTTTCAATTTTAAATGGGACCAACTTTGGGGTATACTCTTTCCATTAAAAAAAGAATCATCAAAATCGGACTACTCGGTAAAAAGTTATGCGTGGTCATACATAAAAAAAAAAAAAAAAATATGTACGGGTCGACTTGAGAACCTCCTCCTTTTTTTTTCGTCGGTTAAAAAGTGAGACTTTTCTAAATATGACCAGCAGTTCTGCACAGCCAGATGAAAAAGTTTTTTTCAATACGAGATGCGAGGGTATCGCCTATCTAGATACAGATGTTAAAACGAGGTGTAGGCAAATGCAAGAACCGGCAAACTCAAACTCAACTCAAAGCATTTATTTCAATTGAACCATTTACAGGCACTTTTGAATTTTCAAAGACTCTGTCAGTTAGTCAGAAAGGTGAAGCTAGTTGCCCATTTCAAAACGTAGATCTCTATGGAGAAGAACGGGCAAGAAACTCCAAGGACACTCTTTTTAAATCAAGATATTACAAAATCCTTGGTACATTATTCTTGTTGCTTCTCTAAGTGAGAACAACGTAAAAGAAAATAAAAATGTAGGTATATTATAAAAGAAATCAAAATATAAGAATAATAAAAATAAGCCGTGGCAGTTAAGGATGACAGAACGGGCAATGAAATAACTATTATATAAAGGTCGTTCTTTAATTGCTTGAAATAAAGTTATGACATTGATGATTGGACTTATTTTGTGCATAGTAATTTAATTTGACACTTGCCCTCTTCGTTTCTTCAATAATGTTTTTGTGTCTAAGCCTTTGCACCTTGCCATTACCGTTTTACCTCATTGTTTGCCAGAAATCATACATCTTGTACCAGGTATTACAATTAATTTTACAATCACATTTACAAAAAGCGGCTTTCATGAAATAAATAAAATTCAACACTGATTGCCGTAACGAGATGTTAATTTTATTCCCTGATTTCAATGCACATTTCATCGCTGAAACAATGGCTCCGCTGCACAAGCTGATTTCATATCCGAATGTGAGAGGTACAAAGGGAAGAAAATGCGTTTTCATTTAAATTTTCATTTTGTATGTTTATTTGGTTTAACGGTTTTGTCAAAATCAAAGTTAAAGTCAAATAATTTATTTGAAATAGGCACGTTTACAAGAAAATAGAATTGATTCTAGTTACCCCTTCCAAAAGGTAGTTTCGTATGGAGAAGAATGGGCAAGAAACTCCACCGTTACTCTTTTAAAATGTTTTACAATATTATGTTTATATTAATAATATGCGAAGAAGACAATGCACCTAGAATAAAATTACTATACCACAATAGGTAAAAATAATTATATATGTCGCATGAAATACAGTGTTGCCGACTGAAGTACTCTATGCAGTCGGTGCGCTATGACGGAGTCTAAGGACCGGAGGTCGAGGGCGCTAGAAATAACAGGAGCGCCAGTCACCCTTCCGCCCTAGGAACTGTCACACGTTCATGAGACGCGTGCGCACAGATATTAATCCAAAGTTTTATTATTTTATTTCTATTATTATTATTTCTAATGGACAAGATTAATTAGGACAATAGTTGTTAATGGTGATTTGTGTAACTGTATAAACTAAGTGTACATAAACTAAGTGTAAGAAGCTGATATAATCTTTTAATTGCCTGAGATCCACAAACAGCCCACAACAATGTCAGAGGACGGAAGCATGACCCCTCCTCGACGTCCTGTGACGACATCAGAAGTGGGATCACCTCGGGCTATTAGAAATATCAGTGGTGTCATTGATGAAGATATGAAATGGAGATTATTATTAGAAATGCAAAACAAGCAAATGGAAAGTCTGATTAAAACATTGAAGAGCCCAAATGTGAGTACTAACTTAGCCTTGCCTGAATTTAACCCCGAAAAACTAGATTCAGATGCTTTGTCTTGGTGCTCCACTACAGAATTATGTGTTGGTGATAACCCAATAGAAGGCAGTCAGCTTGTTATGGTGATCAGTAAGGCCTTAAAGGGATCCGCATCTACCTGGCTATCACAAATATCCTACCCAGGAATAACATGGACCGAATTTAAAGAATTGTTTAAAGCGCGATACGTGAACACCGAAACTATAGCGGCCACACTCATAAATCTAAACCATAATAAACCGAGCGATAACGAAAGCTTAGCCGCATACTCGAGCCGTTTGGTGACGTCATTATTAAATAGTTGGAAGAATGCGACTTTAGAACAAGTGGCTCTGTCGACTGTACTCACACATGTATCGCAGTTTGATACTCGTGTACAAAGGCTTGCTTTTACAACTGAAATCACATCAAGACAGAAATTACAACAAGAGTTGCAAGCGTTATCCTATTTAAAACGAAAAGTGAACAGAGAGCAAGACTCAACCAATGCACCTGAAAAACAACAGAGGACCCAGTCAAGTTGGATCAAATGCTTTTTCTGCGGAAAATCCGAACATAAACAATCAGAATGCCGTGCAAAAAGAGATGCAAACAGAAGAATAAACCTAAGATTAACAAACACACCATCAACAAAGTTGGACCATAAACATGCACCATCCAGCACCATAGTCTGCTACAAATGTGGCGAGGCAGGTCACATTTCCACCCGGTGCCCCAGCGCCAGCAGTGGCGGCGCAGGTACCCCTGGCGGCGCAGGCGCCCGCGGCGGCGGCGGTGCGACTCAGAACGAGCGGCGAGTCAACGTATGTGTGGTCGAGTCGCCTACGGGAATGCTGAAGCATAATGGTGAGAGTTTTATGTTTCACTATGATTCAGGTGCTGAGTGTTCGTTGATTAAAGAAAGCATTGCTACAAAGTTCAGTGGTAAACGAATAAACGAAGTTGTTTATTTAAAAGGCATTGGGCCAGTGAGAGCAGTCAGCACCCTACAGATTTTATGTAAAATTGAAATAGATTACTATGTATTGGAAATTTTGTTATAAGTTTTGCCAGACGTTAATATGCAGAGCGATATCATGATAGGTCGTGAGATTTTGAGTAACGGTTTCTGTGTGACCATGAGTGCAACGGCATTTGTTTTATCGAAAGATATTGTTGTAAATACATGCAGTGTACCTGAAGTTAAGTACCCAGTCGAGTTACATACCGATGCGAGTGCTGAAGGCTATGGCGGGATTCTTTTTCATATTGTAGATTGCAAACGGTGCGTCATTGCATACTATAGCAGGCGAACATCGCCAGCTGAATCACGATACCACTCATACGAGTTAGAAACGCTTGCTGTCGTCAACGCAGTTAAGCATTTCCGTCAATACTTACACGGTAAGAAGTTTACGGTCGTAACCGACTGTAATTCTCTTAAGTGTTCCCTTAAAAAGGTTGATTTAACGCCAAGGGTTCACAGATGGTGGGCCTATCGTCAATCATTTGACTTTGAAGTAAAATACAACAGTGGTAAGTATATGGCTCATGCCGATTTCTTTTCACGAAACCCACTTAGAAATCCACTTGACTCGGTCCCCCATCAATTAGAAATTACTAAAGTAGAGCAAAAACGTGTAGACTTAGCGGAGCTTTCAAATAATTGGCTTTACGCAGAACAGCAACGTGATTCAGAAAATTTAAAAATCTTATCTGATTTAAATAATTCTCAGTTGGATGAAAACTTAACAAATTTTCCATAGGTGATTTCGTTTTGATTGAAAATGGGGAACGTAATCAGACTAAGCTAGACTCAAAATTTAAAGGACCTTTTAAAATAATTGAAATTCTACCAGGAGACCGTTATAAATTAATAGCATTAGATTCAAATCGTACTTACAAGTATGCTCATGACAGAGTCAGAAAAATGCCGGATAACCAAAGTGTCATTGAAGAGATGAATGAACATAACGCGGATACCGAGCGAGAGTCCGGGACCTCCGAGGTCCGTCCAGAGTTCACGACCGAATTGGCCACGGCAGAGGTCACGCAGTAGCCGTAGTCCGTTAGAAGTCGGCATGTCCCACTGGGTGGGTACACCGTGGACACGCGGTACGCTGGTGGCTCTGGCTGGGGTCGGGTTATGTTTATGACCGTAGAGTCATGTGACGACTCGGTGTTCCTGTGCGCAGGTTCACGTAAGCAATGGTTATTGCTGGGCTATGTGTAGCCGTCTGGAAGTGAACTGGTTCTTGTTATGTTTGGACCCGCTCTGGTTTGTTTAAAATGTTTGATAGTAACAACGTGAAATCGTTAAATGAAATTATCGAATTCTGTGATGCTTTGGTGATTCATATTATGAAAATGTTGAACTGAAAAATGATCATTCTTGTCAAATCAAGAAGCCAAATATCTTATTTGTGGTCAGGATTGCCGAGCGTGAATGTGATGTACTGTGCTCTGTGAAATATTGTTTCAGGATGAACACACGAGGTCGTGTGTCGCGCAGGATGGCCGTGTCGCATGAAATACAGTGTTGCCGACTGAAGTACTCTATGCAGTCGGTGCGCTATGACGGAGTCTAAGGACCGGAGGTCGAGGGCGCTAGAAATAACAGGAGCGCCAGTCACCCTTCCGCCCTAGGAACTGTCACACGTTCATGAGACGCGTGCGCACAGATATTAATCCAAAGTTTTATTATTTTATTTCTATTATTATTATTTCTAATGGACAAGATTAATTAGGACAATAGTTGTTAATGGTGATTTGTGTAACTGTATAAACTAAGTGTACATAAACTAAGTGTAAGAAGCTGATATAATCTTTTAATTGCCTGAGATCCACAAACAGCCCACAACAATGTCAGAGGACGGAAGCATGACCCCTCCTCGACGTCCTGTGACGACATATATAAAACAATGACGGGCAAATTAATTATGTGGTAGATACATGGTTCTCGCAACAAATAATGAAGAGTAAATGATTTTTCCAGAATTTTAACAAGTAATAATTTAGCATGTGAGTTAAAGTCGTTACATAATGTAAAACTCAATGTTATAAAAAATATAAATTATACAAATGTGTATGTGAATACCAAATATTTTTGTGTGCAATCAATAAAATTGCTCTTAAAACTGGGAATAAACATCAGATTTGTACATGTTAATACAATGCGATTGCGTCATGAATCTACATTCGTAGATCTTGGCAAATTTTAACTGATTACTATTCTTTAACCCTTGTAAATCCAACGTCTTGAATTATAATCGCAAATATTCGTTCACAGTACGAACTATGAACCATCAACAGCTTAGAAAATGCAGGTCTTTCACTTGCACACACATTTTCAAATTACTTTGAACACATCTTGGTTGAATGTTTTGAGTAGAATAAAAAATGCCGTTGGCCAAACATGGGTCAGGCATCAATGGACCAATGGAGCATTAAAATATATTACAGGCACAAACACTACAACTACTGAAAAAACTACCATCAACACCAGCAGCAACTGTTTTTACTGTGAAATAAATTCCGTAATCAATTAAACTCATGCAATCGAATTTCACTGCTAGACATAGTAATTTGCCACAACAATCGGTCCTCTGCATTGAACCATGACCAAATGTGCATCTTGAAACTGGGTCTTCAATTAGCACTAGTCCTAATTGACACCAAGTCTGGTTAACAAGTTACTGGGCTAACAAGCATTTAGCAAATTACATAACATCACGCCTGCTTTCCCCGAAGTGCTAGGCAGAGGTGTACGCCCACATTTCATCAGTTATGTTTAAGTCCCATGAGCATGCATGTGTGTGTGTGTGGAGCGAGCTTGTTCTGCCGTGGTATATCTAAAATGCCGTTATCCGACATCTGGCCGATTTTCAACTTTTGATGCTATATTAATAAAAATAAAAAAAAGCTATCGAACTGTATTTGCGGTTTTAATTTATTAAATAAATTATTGACAAAACTATTCAAGGCATCAAAAAACCGCAAATACAGATCGATAGAGATTTTTTTTTCTGATTAATATACCATCAAAAGTTGAAAATTGGCCAGATTTCGGATAACAGCATTTTAGATATACCGCTGCAGTATTGCCGTCAACCGGGCATTAATCCAGACAACGGGCTGAGGTATTCCTGATAGAAAAATCCAATAACACTTTGTCCGACCTGGGAATCGAACCGAGGACCTCATGCTCAGCAGTGGTGCTTGCAACCACAGGACCAACGAGGGAGGACTAATTATTAGCAATAAATCGTACATGTCCTTTAATTAGTGAAATTATTGAAACATTCAAATTAAATTTTAACCGACTTCACAAAAAGGAGGAGGTTCTTTTTTTTTTATGTGTATTAGCTCAGAACTTTTTTCTGGGTGAACCCATTTGGATGATTCTTTTTTTATTTCATAGGTGGTGCTTCACATGTGGTCTCTTTTAAATTTTATCAAGGTCTGGCTAATAGTTTTTGATTTATCCTTAATAATGCATATTTTTTCCACTTAGTTTACATGGATGATGTGTTAATAATTTCCTGTCACTGTTATTTACACACCAACTAGTGGTATATGAATTTGTGTGGGGTAGGTACCGCAACTAAAAAGTGAAAAATATAAACGTTTTTTACAAAAAAATCAATCGACTTCCAAAAAAAACACAAAAATACATGAAAAAAACTTTAATTTCGGAAGTCGGTGTCTTTGGTTTTGTATTTTCGTTTTTGGCCACCGACTTCCGAAATTAAAGTTATTTTTCACGTCTTTTAGTGTTTATTTTGGAAGTCGATTGATTTTTTTGTAAATATAGTTTTTACAAATATAGAAAATCTTTTCGATGTGGCTGTAATTTTGTTGAAAATATAGACTGGTGTTGATATTTTCAATAAAATATAATTGAATACCTAGAATTTGCTATGACCATTTATTTGTATGAATTTAACTAATAATGGGGTTAATTTTGTGGTTTTGCGTCATTGTTGATTACAGTTTTATTAAGTGCAGTACGTAAAACCAATAGGTGAACATTTTGCTAATTGAGATATGTATTTGTTATTATCAGAAACATAATTACTACCCACTGGGCCCAACTCATTTTAAAAAATACATGTAGAAGACGTATATAAGATTTGGAAAAAGGTAGGCATATTGAGGAACATGGTGTACAGTTCACTCATACTCTATAGAAAAGGGAGGATCCTCCGACCAGACGGGTATTGTGTCTGGTGGGCAACTGCCCCGACGGTTGATGTCGGAACGGTGTATATATGCTAATCGCGCGATAAACTCTGCTTGCGCGATGCAGGATTTGCGTGACGTCAGTATGACGTGTTGCTCGCATGTGGCGTTGTTGATACCGCTACAGGCACATCATGAATTACTAGAAGATTTGATCTTCAATTGAAGTGACACAAACTTTTTAAAACGGTTAGCCTAATAATAAGTACCATCCGCACTGGGTTGATATCCCGACCAGTCGTACTCATCGCTTCTCCTCCACATTTATTATGCACGCAGCCAAAGTGTGGACCTCTATGCCAGCGTCTGTGTTCCCTTCCACATTTAACCCGTCTGCCTTCAAATCAAGAGTGAACAGGCATCTTCTGGGCACGCCCGTTCCATCATAGACCTCATCCATCGCTTTCCATTAGGCGTGATAGAGGTTAAGAGCAGACCAATTCGGCAATTAAAAAATAAGTATTGTAAGATGTTATGTATATTACCTACCTTTATAATAAATCCTAGTTCTGTTTTTACCAGATACTGTTTTCCTGGCTACTCTCAGCAAGCGAATTTCCTTAACAAAAGCGCACTGTTGGTTTCTCAATGCTCAGCTCAGCGCTGAGAGTTGAAAATCTAACGTGCAATAATTTTTAATATTTATTTTATTTTATTTTCTCACCACAATATCCTTATAAAATAATACCAAAAAAAAAACAATGTTGTCCAGTCAGGGCTTACAGAAAAGTATTGTGGGAGACTGGTGCCTAAGCTAAGCCAAAGCCTGTATTTTAGGCCACCAGGTCCCCGCCCGAAGTTCATAATTATGGTTTCCCGTAAACTACTAGACGATAATTACTATTTTACTTATAGGAAGGAGTGTTCGTGTGGAGTGTGTAGGTGTGTGAGATAGTGGATGTTGGGTTTGTGGGTGTGTGAGTATCTGGGTGTTGAGTGAGTGGGATAATATTAAGGCATTATATTTAGGTGTCGCCTAGTGTTAGTGAAAATGCACATGAGAGTTTTAATAAGCAGGACAACGGTGAAATCCACGTTATTCAAGCCCTAATGTTTGCCTACCGAAATATCATTGCTAAAAATTTCTAACATCGTGGACAACAAACATCTGTTTTTCTCATCATTCTATCTCACAGCACGACCTCAACGGAAAAGGGCGAAGCCAGTACATCAATTACGAAATGTCTGACACTAAATCGCGGTACCGTGAACAAGGTTTTGTATTCAAACTTTAGCAATTACGTTAGTCAGGATTAAAGTTAAGTTGCGAACTTTCAAAACAGAACGGATGGTTACCGTCGTGTTGTTCACGGTCGCCCGGTTGTACCAACTTGTAAGGCCAGCATGTTGTTGGGTTGACCTTAGGGCTGGCGCACATCTGGCGAAGCGCAGTGCTGCGCATTCGTCACTGCCATACAAATATCGACCTTGCAGTAGTTGAAATAAACTTGAAAATAAATTTAGCTCGAGAGCGCGTCTAGGCGGAAAGAGTTACGCGTCTCGGGTTATTCATTCTTAACTTTATTTTTAGTCTCACAACGTTGATATTTGTTTGGCAGTGACAACCGCGCCACGCTGCGCCACGCTGCACCTCGCCAGATGTGTGCCGGTCTTAAGGCACCGGTCTCACCACCGGCGATTAACGAGAAGCGAGTAAAGCTAGCAACTAAAGACAAGTTTGAGAGAAACGAGCAGCGAGTGCGCGACGGCGACGAGCGTGTACTCGCTCTATTACGCTATGCGCTATTAGGGTATGCGTATGTACCAAGCGTGAGTCTCTCAGCGAGTGTGCTGCTCGCCAAGCGACCATCGCTGAGCGGGTACTTTCTTCGATACCTCTTGTTGCTACGTCAGACGAGTACTCACCGGCGCGCGACGGGCGGTGTGAAGAGTCAGCGATCAACTATTACCATAAGTATATCTTTTACTTACACGGGACCTGCAATCTATTGTAGGTTTCTTGAGCGAGAAACTAGTCAATAGCTATTGCCTTAAGGCTCAGGCAAACAGGCGCGACGCGACTGTAGTAGAACAATTTCTACGAAAAATTCATGAAATTTTTGAATGTATGAAAGTGACACGTTTTATGTTTTTAATTTGAAACTAGAATAGAATAGAATACTCTTTATTATGTACACCATAAAAATTACAGATATAAATGTAGAAATTTTACATAGGGTGACACAATGGGCGGTCTTATCAATAGAAACGATCTTTTACAGACAACCTTTGGACAAGGGAGAAGGAGAGACAATAATGCAGGTAGTCAGTGGTGTGCCACTTACATATACAACAAAAACATACATACATAAAACATATACTACCTAACCAGGTAACCTGCCTAACTAGGTATATTGTTTGGCATTGATAATAATATGATGTGAATTATTTCATGAATTTTTTATTAACTACACTACCGAATTGGGACACTGTAATGGTAGCGTATATACGTAAATAAATAAATAAAAGAAAAAATAAAATATTATATAAGCAGACGTCAAACTAGCAATAGGCCATTTTAAGTCCACAACAAAGTATCGTCTTGATATTAAAATGTAGTAGATTGTGCAGGTGGTGGGTTTTTCACGTGTGAACGTGATCAACTGATCACCCTCTGCTAAATCATAAACGGGTATCAATGCCCTCGATACTAAATACTGGGAAAACAATGCTGTATTTTTCCGCCTGATCTGTTTCTTTGGTATAGTAAGTTCCTACTGAATTTTAACTGGACATCCTGTCGTGGCTCTTGATCACACATCTTCCAAAAAAGATCTTCATTTTTTGAAATTTCAAAGCTGTCTTATATGACGTCATATAGAGCCACTATTACAAGTAAGCACATCTAACTTAAACAGCAACGATTATGGAAGGAAGTAGTTCAAGTCCGCCCAACATATCCAACGTCCTTCTTCCACGTATATTCCAAATACTTGGCCACAGATCCACAATCACACTTTGGCGACTTTTAACACAAACTTTTGTTTGTGATCGGACAATTTATGTAAGTTTCCGTTATGAGCACTCTTGGTCATGATGGTGGAAACAGTGGTTCTTGATGGTTTTATTATTATTTTTATTTTAAAGAATGTGGAAAAGTTCTGGACTGGGATGGAGTGGAGGTAGTGTTGTGGTAATAGTGATGGCCATTTTTATTTGGAGTTCTTTGAACTGATATCTTTTAAGTTTTGTATATGAATCTCGGACAGGGCATCTGTTAAACCACTCTTTAGATGGATGGGGTTTGTTTTTAAATTTGTGTATGGGGTTTTTACGCATAGCATATGTCAATCCCATCGACCTACGCATTCTACTTTTACAAGACGTGGACCATGAATTTAAACAAACCTTTCGCATCGTCGCCATTTGCTTGAGATAGAATAGTATGAAACACACATCAGTATTGTTCAAATTCAGGGACGTTACTAAATTATTTCTACTGGACTCATATTGGACACATTCCATCAATAAATGCTGTAGGTCCTCGACAATGGGACAGAGTTTTAGTTTTTATAAGCAAGTGTTTTCTAAGGCCCACGTTTTTAAGTTGGATGCTAACTCAACTTTGATCTGAAAGATAACATTTAAAAACCTTAATTTTCTGCCAACATGTTAACAAAAACCAAAAACTACCCAAACAATTAACTGGGACATACACTACCTCAAATTTGAACTCCACCTGTCCATTTACCCCTCAAGGAATACAACAAATTTCATCACATGTACCTCGTAATTAGTTTACGTCAATTATGACCAGCCTACATAAATTAAACAAGGCGATTATCATAAAACATTGAGGTTGACCCTTGGGAGTGACCCGCAGTCAAAGGAAGACTTTACCTTATATTGTGGGATGAAGTATAAGGGGTAGGAGACAGCGATTAAGGTTAAAATTTACTTCCAAGATTTGATTACATACACAAGCCAGTAAAAGCGTGTTAAAAAAGTTTCTAATGCACGAAGTTTTACCTAAGAAGTAATGTTGTGAAATACATTTTGTACAGACTAAGGAAGACGACAAGTTCCTCTCTAAATCGTTTAGCATAATCAGCCTATAATGTTCCGACTGCTGGGACACAGACCTCCTCTCTGTGAGAGGGACTGGGCCATAATCCACCACGCGGGCCCAGTGCGGGTTGGTGCATGTCACATGTCTGCGAAATTTTGGTTCTAGGACATGCCGGTTTCCCCACGATGTTTTCCTTCACCGTTTTGAGAGCAGTGGTGATGAAATAATTTTCACAAAGTAAAGTGCCTACATCTAAATCGTTTACTACTTTTAAATTAGTGATTTGATAGTAATTCCAATATAATAAATTATTTATAATTAGTATAACAATAATTACAAATACTTTTATATGCATGTATGTATGCAACAAATATATTATTATATTTGTTGACAAAATATGCCAGTAGATTGATGAAGTACATTTGTAAAGTGTGTTTCTCTGAATCTTGAATAAAAGCCATTAAGTTGGATTTAGCAGATAAAATGCAATTTACCTTTACAGTAAACTAGCTTCTACCCGCGTCTTTGTTCGCTTGGAAGTCGTAAGACACCACAATGTACTAAAATAACAGTCACATTTTTATAGAACTTTCCTGTATTTATTTATCTTTTTATTTGTAGTTTTGCTCTCACCAACCAAAATATGAAACGAGTCAGGAATGGTGACGCGGCAGCAAGCAACGTACAGAGTAACTAAATGTAAAAAAAAAAAAGATTCACTTTTTGTGGCTCAGACAAGCCCGCTGACTCCTTTAACTTAAAATTTTGATACAAAAGATATTAGCTGTACTTGTGCTGCTCTCCCGGAGGAGATCTCTCTTAATTTAGTTCAAAGCTGACGAGAAAACTGTTTTTGCTGGATCATCTCGAAACATATTTGTGAGGGAAGCTACGTCATACGAAAACATGGTTGCCTTAGATTACAGAATTAAGGTGGATGTGTAAAAACTTCAAGGCTTGGATTTTAGTCTTATTTATAAAACATTGAAAAATAAAATACCATTCAAGTTGCTGCTACTCGTACCATTGGGTATTGATTATTGTTTTTTTTTATGTCAGATACTGTGATCTATAATTATTTATGTTAGTACTTATACTTAAAAATGATGTTAGTAACCAAAGATTAAAAGACATGTCACAATAATGGGTTTTGAGCGCCGTGAGTTCTTTCTACTTTTCACTATGATTGCGAGAAAATAAAATAATCTAATACAATTAAATAGTTTACTTTTTTGAAATATCTTTTGTTGCCGCAACGCACGCATTCTACCGAAGGATTGCCGCTTTTAGTTCCTTATTCAAAAAGAAAATATTCTTCTTTTTTATGAAACAGTATTAAGTCGAGTCTTTATTCGTGATTATTCTACTTATGAATAAAAACTTTTTCATTTTTTAGGCTCGTTGGTAAGAGACGAAATAAAACTTTTTCCCCTAGAGGAAAATATGCTATTTTATACGCTGCTTTGGTACGCTACAATGATGGACTTTTTGAGCAAGAGGAGTGAAAACAATATTTTACTAAGTCCTGTCTCACCACATCTTCATAATTTCTTAGATCCAAGTATTCAACACAAGTAGGATGGGTTTGCTGCAGACAGGCCTTTGAGGTGGGCTCGGAACAAAGGACTGAAACGGAGGTACGCTAAAATAAACAAAATGTGTACGTCTGCCATATGATGGGTTTGGATACACTAAAATGTGAGTTTTGTGAGAAGTAACAAAGCAATGTATAGCAAAGATATTTTGGCTCTTTTTAGTAAAGTTAACTTCATTGCAATTTGAGACAAATTTAGATGTATTTTCGCTACTAAAGACTGTTTTAATTAATACATTTCATGTAGGTAATTAAGAATAGGGCTCCTGTTTCAACAATTCCTGATAAGCAATACTTTTTTACGGTTAATAAGAAAGTTATTGTTGTTTTTTTGTCATTTTGTAAAGTAATAACATCAGCCTATTATTGACCCACAGCTGGGCAAATGTATCTTCTCATACGGAGAAGGCACGAGCATGATCAACGCGCTTGCTAAAGACTAGCTGGCGATTTCAGTTTTATATTAACTGGAAGGGCCAGCGCACATCTGGCGAGGCGCAGCGCAGCGCAATCGTAACTGCCAAACAAATATCGACCTTGCACTAGTTGAAATAAAGTTGAAAATAAATAATTTTCCATTAGCTCGAGAGCTCGGCTAGGCAGAAAGAGGCGCGTATCTCAGGTTATTCATTCTTAACTTTATTTTTATTCATACAATGTTGATATTCGTTTGGCAGTGACAACCGCGCCGCGCTGTGTTTTGCCAGGTGTGTGCCGGCCCTAAGTCCAGGTTTCCTCATGATATTGTTTCTTCACCGTTGTCAGTAATGTCCAAGATAAACATAAAAAAAGAGAAAAAAAGAGTAAGAGAGAGAGAGAGTAAATAAATAAAGAGTATTCAATTCTATTCTATAAAGTACATATGAATCATATTCTTCTTCTTCTTCTTTGGGTTATGGTTTCCGCACTTAGTCCTTCATATGGACCATTGTGCGTGGGCCATGGCGGCCGTCGGTGGTTATTCCAACCAGCCCACCTCCCTCCAGAAGTTGGTGATATCTCCTGGTCTGCTGAGAGCATCTGTGTAGGATATGGGTGCCCCGAGGGTTTGTGACCTAATTTGTGTGACGCAAGTGCATTCAAAGAGCACATGCGCAACGGTTTCCTCAGCCTCCATGCAGGCCCTGCACAGAGGACTGTCCGTTATGCCTATTGTGTGAAAGTGTTTGTTTAGCGAGCAGTGACCCGTGATGGTCCCCGTCACCAGGCGCAGACCGTTTCTGTCCAGACGTAATAAACGTTTGGTAAGCTTGCCATCTAAGGATGGCATGGCTTCCCTGGACTGCCTACAGCCGGGTGTCGAGGTCCACAAGCTCTCCGCTTGTGTATGGGTGTACTCCTGTAACCATCTCCGTAGCTGGTTAAAGGGAATGGGCACGATGGGTTCGGGTCCACAGACTGACGCGCTGGATGCTCTTCTGGCCAGTTCGTCAGCTGCATCATTACCCAGTGATCCACTGTGCCCTTTAATCCATTGCAGTGTCACTGTGTTACGGTTAGACACCGCCACACGTTCTAGAGCATTGTGGCATTCCAGTATTATACTTGAGGTAATATACTTCCTCCCCAAGGATTGGAGGACTGAGGCACTGTCAGAGAGTATGCGTATGTGGGAGTCCATGATTTTCCTGGCCTCTATGGCGGACACCGCTAGTATAATGCCCACACACTCCGCCTGGTAGACGGTGTTGAACATTCCTAGTGGGCTGGATATATTTATATTAAGATCGTGCGAGAAAACTCCGACTCCGGTTCCGGCGTCGGTCTTAGATCCGTCGGTATATACTCTCAGCTCTTTCGGGCCTGAGTAGTCGCGACGTTCTTCTGTGAGTATTATGTTATAATGCCTTTGAAAGTAGTGCAGTTTCGGGGCCTTGTCGCAGGGTGATGCCATCAAAGGTTGTCGTTTGATCGCATCTTCCTTAATGCGTATGTGTTTGACTCTAGAGTCCTTGCTTAGGGTCCCTGCTATGTGCAGCCTGAAGGCAGCCAGGGCTGCCTCCTCACGCACGATGAGGTGTAGAGGTGGCAGTCCAAGCATCGCCTGTAGGGCAGCAGTGGGTGTGGTTCTCATGCAGCCAGTGATAGCTACACAAGCAAACCGTTGTAGTTTTCCTAGGTCTCTCTGGGCTGTGCTCAAATCTGTCCTGGGCCACCAGACTAGTGAGCCATATGTAATAATTGGCCGGATGATTGTGGTGTACAGCCAGTAAGTGACCTTGGGGCTTATTCCCCAATTCCTGCCAAGCATTCGCTTGCATTGCCACAGGGATATGCTGGCTTTTGTGGTAATGTAATTAGTATGTTTTGCCCAGTTCAGCTGTTTGTCCAAATATATGCCCAGGTATTTGGTTTCGGTTGAAAGGCTTAGGGTAGTACCAAAGAAACGTGGTAATTGGAGTGTCATCAACTTCCTCTTTTTTGTGAAGAGAATCAGTTCGGTCTTTGTCGGGTTCACTGATAGCTGGTGTTTATTGCACCAGACCTCTACTATTTTCAAGGCTTGGCGCATGAGGTTGCATAAGGTGTTTTCGTGGGTACCATTTATTATTATAGTTATGTCGTCGGCGTAACCTACTGTGAAGTAGCCTTTGTCATTGAGTGTTTTGATGAGGCTGTCTACGACCAGGTTCCATAGGAGTGGCGAAAGAACTCCCCCTTGCGGACAGCCCTTCGCCACAATGGCCCTTGTAGTGTCGTTCACGGTGACTTGTACAGCTCTCATTTTGAGCATATTGGTGATCCATCCACTTAGAGTCGAGTCTATGCTGTGTTTGTCGAGGGCCATGTTGATACTATTAAACATGGTTTTGTCAAAGGCGCCCTCAATGTCAATGAAGGCGGCCAGTGCCGAGCATTTATGGTCCACTGCGCATTCAATTTTGGATACCACGCTATGTAGCGCGGATTCCGTTGATCTGCCTGTGGAGTACGCATGCTGTTGTTTGTGAAGTGGTTTTACCCGAAGAGGTCCGTCACGTATGTGTCTATCGCAGAGTCTCTCTAGGGTTTTCAGTAGAAAGGATGTGAGGCTTATAGGCCTATAGGCCTTGGGTTGTGTATAGTCGGTTTTTCCGGGTTTGGGTATGAAAATGACTTTCACTTCACGCCATGCTAGGGGTACATATCTGAGTGCTATGCAAGCTCGATAGATCTCCACCATGCATGGCGTCAAGGGGTCAATGCCCCACTGTAATAGGGCTGGGAAGATGCCATCCAGCCCTGCGGATTTGTACGGCTGGAAGGTGTTAATAGCCCACTTTAGCCGATCTTCTGTTACAATGCTTTGGGCTCTTGACCAGTCTTGACCCGTTGGGGTCCATACTGGCTCAGCCTCCCACTGCCTGTCCTCTAGGACTATACAGTCTGGGAAGTGAGTCTCGAGAAGGACCTTGCTGGTTTCAAGGTCACTTAGTGTGTAGGAGTTATCGGGTTTTTTCAGCGCGCCAAGGGTTCGGTCCTGATCCGTTGATAGGATCTTCCTCACCCTTGCGGCTTCATTGTTGGTCTCGATGGATTCACAGAATTTCCGCCACGCTGTTCTTCTGGCAGTTCTGATACACTTTTTGTATGTGTATTGGGTTTCTTTGTATATCTCCCAGTGATCCGGGAGTCTAGTGTTCTTGGCTCTGTTGAATTGTTTTCGAAGTATATCTCTGAGTTTACTAAGTTCTGCATTCCACCAGGGGTTCCTGTCCCTGTTGGTTTTTGGCGCCCTTAGTTTGCAGCATGCATGGTATGCTTCGGTTAGGTATTCTGATAGTTTTATCACGGTGTATTCCAGTTGTGCAGTGTCTCTTATAGTCACCTGTGATAGGTGCCTGGCTAGTAGAGACGCTAAGAGACATTTGTAGCCGGGTACATCAGTGCGTCGCGGGTTTCGTCTAGGTGCAGGGTTTTTTGTGGTAGTATTTAGTGTGAAGCGGATTCTTCTATGGTCGGAACAAGAAGGCTCGTCCGACACGTGCCAGTTTGTGATAAAGTTTGTCGCGTTTTCTGTAGCAAGCGTTAAGTCTATGATTGTTTGTCCTCGGACTGTGACCCAAGTGGGTTCAGAGCCCCGGTTTACAATGTTAAGGTTAGTAGAGAATAAATAGGTGGATAGTACCTCTCCTCTGGAGTTCGGTGCATCGCTGCCCCAGAGCGGGTGGTGGGCGTTTGAGTCGGTGCAGATGATCAGGTCCAGCTTGGTGCGCTCGCAGTGCTGCACTAAGTCGGCCATCTCTTGCGGCGGGCAGTTTGCGTCCTCGCCTGGCATATAAACCGAGGCTAGCACGACATCTGGAATGTCACCTTCAGTCTGGAGCCTGACAGCTGTCAGGTCTCTGGAACAGAATTGAGTGAGTGGTGTGGTAGGGATTTCTTTGGGTATGTAGACACAGGTTCTAGGTTTGTCTGGACTGTTTGTGTTGAGAATTAGCTTACCTCCGGTGTTACCGAGGCCGCATATTTTGTTGCTCCTGATCCACGGCTCCTGGATCAGTGCGATGGTTCGGGGCTTAACCTCCAGGGCTCTGCGTAAGCTAGCCGTGGCAGTCTGGCTATGTTGGAGGTTGGTTTGTATGATGTTGAGGGTTGATGACGGCGGTGGGGTGGGGTTAGTCGGAGATGGTGCCATCGGACAGTTTCTCCGCCTCCCCCTCACCATGGTCGTCGTGATAAACGCCCGGCGACGAGGCTAAAATCTGCTCGTTCCAGCCAGGAGATTCGGGCGGTATGGTGTCCTCGGCGTCAGCCATTGCCGCTCGGGCCATGACCTCCTCCAGTTGCGCTATGTCTGGGTCGTTGGTCTGTGTCAATGTCGGCGTCGTTCCTGTCCCGTCTGTGCAGTCGGTCTCTGTGTCAGGGGGTCGGGTCGTGGGCCAGAAGCGTACGTATATCGACCCTAGAAGGTACGATATCCGTCGCTCCCGGGCCAGAACCCGTTCCGCTTCCTCCGGTGGCACCCCCAGGGTCAAAAAAGTCCCATGGTTGTCGCCACCGACGGTAGTGGCCCTGTACAATGACCACCTAGCGATGTCATACCAAGTGTTCTGACGAATCAGAACACTTTGGAGCCGGACTATGTCACCTCTGTACCGAGGGACGAAAAGTGAGGCTCGAACGCGGGTGGGCACGTCGGATTGTCGAAGTACCGTTAGTGTGAGGTCAGTGTCGGGGAGTCTTATCAGGGGCACGTTCTGGGTCAGCCAGGTCAGGGCATGGTCGTCCTCACACCACATCTGCACGGTACCTTCCGCTACCCGTGGGTATCCACGGAAGGCAGGGAGTGGTGTCGTCGGGTCGGTGTCCATTAACAGGCTCTCTAGATTCGCCTTTATGTGTTCCGCCTCTACCTTGGTCAGGTCTCTGGACGGGGGAGGGAAGCAGATAGCTACGGCCAGCCGCGCAGGAATATCCTTTGTGGCTCGCGCGTAGGTTCTCCGCTCCCCCTGAGCGGAGTGGACCCTCACGCGTTTGGCGCCCCCCTGTAGTGCACTCGGTGAAGCCGATTCGTCAGGGCGCCCCCTCTTCCCCGGCCCTGTACCGCTTGGTCCAGGCTGCGGTTCGGAGGTGCCTGGCAGGATGGTGGTTGCCAGCGGCGCCTGCTCGCGTGGGGCTCCAGCCCGCTTTCCCCTGTTCCTCCTAGGTCGAGGTCGGTCGTGGGTAACGTCGGAGTCTTGGGATCGACTGGCGGCCCCGGCAGACCCTGTCGCGTTCGGGGGTTTTTCGCGCTGGGTTGCCCCTTCGCGTACTTGCCCCTGCCCGCTTAGTTCCGTGTCCGGCCGCTTTTCGCGCTGGGTTACCCCTTCGCGTACTCGCGGCTGGTCGCGTACTGCTCTTTCGGCGTCCGATTGCACTTCGCGCTGGCTGGTGCCTTCGCGGGTGTCGTGCTTTCGGTCGCCTACTTTCCTCTCCCGGGCCATGGATTTTCCGCGCTTATTCAGCAGGCGTACTTCCTCAGCCGGGAGAGTGGTAGAGCTGCCAGGCCCGTCATCCTTTCCCGCCCCTCTCTGTCTGTGTCGGTCTTGGTCATTGTCGGGGTTGGTTACGCTGTTCCGCACGATGCTCTGTTGCCAGAGGCTCGTGGGAGGCATACCCGTCGTGGTCGGTGTTGGCGCGTGAGTCGCAGCCGGAGTGGTAGAAATAGGCGCGTTGATCGCAGCCGGTGTTGGGTCTTTTGGCGCGTAAGTCGCTGCCTGGGTGGTTGGCGCTAAATCAGCTGCCGGGCGCGCTAAAAAGCGCGGATACAAAGTGCAGTTGGGTGCCCCCCCCAGATTACGTTGGGGGCTGACCGCCGTGGCGGTGTGGGATTCCCCGGCTTGGCCGGGACCCACCTGGGTACTTTCATTGTCCTTCTGCATTTTATATATGATTTGGGGGGTGGGCTTTTTTGGAATCGAGGTTACCCCTCCTCTAGGACCGACGGGATATGGGGATAGGAGGGAAGGCATTTGGTAATGGGTAAGGATTCATTGGGGTCACCCTAGGTCTGGGATTTTGGCCTAGGGGTTTGGGACCGAGGGGATATGTGGATATGGAGGGATGGAATGTTTAGGCGATTGGTACACAGGAAGAGGGGTGTATAGGTTACCCTGAGCCGGGGATTTAGCTTGCGGGAACTTCTCTTGTCCGGGATCTCTGTCAAGATGCTCCGACTGCGAAACCGACCTCTGACAGTCGGTCCCGCAGCCGAAGTTGGGCTATCCGCAACCTGCCCACCCGCTCGGTTGCAGGAGAAGAAGTGCCTGGCGGTCTGGATCGCCTCACCACGGGTGTACTTGTACATTCGCGTTGGAGCCATCCAGCCAGCCCCGAGTATGAATCATATTATTACCTAGGTATTCCATGCTTAATCCCATTATTAGGTATTACTTTCCCAATTTATATACATTTTATAATACTCTTATGCGGGTAAATTTTACAGATTCAGAATAGGAAATACTGACTAATATTTAGTATTAGACATTCATATGGCGTAAATAAAATATTAGGGTTAAAGCCGGGTCCGAATCTTAACGTATTTATGTGTACATAGAATATCTTACGATATCCAATATTATAGTGAGCCCGTTGGAATATTACATGATTCTATATTTGCGAATGAAACGTTTAGTAAAAGCATACTAGTTAAATAAAGCGTAAGAAAAGTCTTAAAAAATTAGTCGAATTGAAAAATGACAAATAATTAAGACCATAATGCCTTGGAAGTTGGGTAGGCCTTTTTTAATTTTTATTTTATTAAGGGTGGGTTTACAAACATTTAAACACACATACACAAACAGCCAGACCCTGAACAACTACTAACTAGCAAATATTTGTAAGGCATAGAGCCATACAAATATTTGCTCTGTGCGGGAATGCAACCCGCGACAAGCAGCGCAGCAGTCAATCGCTTAACCACTGCGCCAAACGTGCCTTTGGTATGTGATGCAACGTGTGTCGACACCCTTGCGCCATCCCATCTTCCTAGCACGGCGGGCTGTGCTGGGGTGGCTACTGCAGGAGCAGAAAACCTCAACCGGCTCAAAGTATTACAACCTTATAGGGAGCTATATGTTTGATCCGTTTGGGGTTGAAACACTAGGGCCTTGGCGTCCGAGTGCTCATTGAGTATTTCGGGACATCGCCAAGCGGTTGGTCGACTCTTCACGTGACAACCTATTCTTGAGTGATTGTAAAGTAGGAAAACATTTTCAATCAATGTACCTAAATAATATTTCTAAATGATTATAAGTTTACATTTCGGTACTAGAGTACAATCATAATTACTGTTGTACAACGATTAGTGAACTATATACCTCAGCCATCCCGAAACCAAAGCCCACGAAACGCCATTCCAATTAACATTAATTAGAATTTCCGCGCCCATTAAAAAGCAAGAAGGTGCAAGGACCAAAAAAACAGTACACCAAGAACAGACGAAATTTCCATCTGGCCAACAAGAATTAACAGCCCCTTACATTTACGTATATTAAGAAAAGACTACCTGTTCTTTATCCAATTAAAGTCGAGAAACGAGACAAAGATACAAGTCAGAGAGGGACAGCATAACATCCCTATTAATTATTCAAAGGAGGCCCCGATCGTCGAGATACGTACCCCAATTAATCTTATATTCATTGACTTCGGCAAATTGACACAGATTAGTAAAATCCGCTTTATAGTCGAGTTACAAAGGGTTTGGATTGTGGAGTTCCAGTTTTTTAGGCTAACTGGCTCGGGAATTGTGTATTTATAATTGCAGGTATTAATGATACTGTGTCTTTACATAACATAACACATAACAAAACATCACGCCTGTATTCCCCGAAGGGTTAGGCAGAGGTGCACCTATAGTACACCCACATTACGTCAGTTATGTCTAAGTTTCATGTAATAGGGGGCGAGCCTATTGCCATCAACCGGGCACAAATCCAGACTTCGGGCTGCTACATCGGGTTTTTAAATCGTTTTTCTATCTTTTTTATAAGTCGATGCCATTTTAATTTATATACCTATTTATCTACTTGTTTTATTTATTTACTAAATTGTGAGATTAGGCCAAGAGGATCACAAAATACTTAAGAAAAAGGATTTATTTTTTATTTTTATTCACGTATTTCTGTGGCAAATAACCATATTTTCTTTCTTTGTCTAAAGATTATATTTTCTGTATTTTGGTATCAAACAGACATTTTGCAAATGCTGATTTATAACCACTCTTTTGGCTCAGCCGTCACGGGTAAAGTAACTGCGTTGTACGAATTTAAAACTAGTCAGCTCGATCACGCATACGAATTGGCCGATTGAAATGCGACTCATCGTTTTAGAGATAGCGATGTAAATGGATTTTGGACATAAAATAGAGGTTGGTGATGCAGCTCTCTTTAACCGATAGAGTACGCAGTGTAGATATGATATGGAAAAAAAAAGTACAATTTAAACAAAAATAACTCAGCAACTCCAAAATATCATCGATTAAAGAGGATTGAAGATGAAGAAGATGCCAAATAAAATTATAATCTACTCTGGCTTCTTGCAAAAAAATAATAGTAAATATACATTTTAAAAGAGCTCCTTGTATGCTCATTTAAAGTAAATACAGCTTCTTCAGGTTTTATCCAAACCTACTACCTCAGTGTAAAAATACTCGTTTTTTTTTAAGTATGTCGCCTTGGATTTCAGTTGTTTCTCTTTGAAGTTGATGACACATTCCAATTCTCTTGTTGTTTAATTTTTATCAGATGGGTCATAAGTCATACAGAAGAACAAACCCCTTATACAGAAGTGTATGTACTAAGGAATATACGCGATGACCATCTTACAATAACGCCACCAATCGCTAAAGTTGGGAAACTCAATGAAAGCCAGGAAAATGTTGTAACACGTTTTGCAGTTTGCTCGTTTCTATATTGTAGTACATGAATTTTCTGCTAGAGGGCGGTGATTTAGAGAATTGGGACGCTTATAAAAGATGGCGCTATTGGCATAACATGGACCGTATTATAAAAATATGATTTACTTTTTTTTTTTTTTGAGAAGCTGATTATTTGTACATTTGAAACTGCTTTTATATGCATACATAAACTCACGCCGTCTTCCTATACGGGTAGACAGAGATTGCAGAACGCCACCTGCTATGATCCTTACATACTTCTTTTGCCTTGTTTACGTTCATACATCTGGTCCCGGCATTTCCACTCACATTTGCCTTGTAAATACAGTAATTAAAAAAAAATTGTGAAGGCTTTAGACTTTCATTAAAGTTTAAGTAACTTTATAATTGTAATTTGACTTTTAATATAACTAGTATACGATAAACACTTATGAAAGAATATATATTTTGACAATTAAATATGTAATTTAGTTTTCAGTTTCATTTTAAGAACACAATAAAAATCTTTTATCAAGTTTTACGCTAACATCTAAATTCCACTATACCTAACCTATTTTTATTATTCAGTGGGGCCTAGAAACCGCATGCGTAAGCCCGGCGTGGATCGAAAGGGTTAAATCAATTATGCGGCGGTAAATCATTTAAATAATTCATTGTTTTAAGCATGATTACTGTCATTGAAGTTTTATATTTGAAGATTTATAATCACGTGTTCAATCTTGTGGCTCGTGGCTAAATAAAAATAGCCCCAAGGGTCGATCTTCAAGCTTAAACAACGCTTGCCTAGGTCGGTTCGTGGATGGGTGATACATTACATTTCCAGATCCCTCCATTCCTCGGAAAGCACGTTAAGCCGTTGGTCCCGACTGTCATTTGTAGATTTTTGATAGTCGGTACGGATAGTTAGCAACCCTCAGAACAATAACTAAAGCATAGAAGGAAGGCTAATATAAAAGTTCTGTAACTGTATTTAGTCTCATTCTATCTTATGTTTGTTAGAATGAGATCAATGATTCGCACTTTGTTTTACTTTTTTGGCTTGTCACAAGATGATCTGTCGTTTTGGTTATATTGGTTCTATTTTAAACCGCCCAAATTAAGTAGTACTTTGCTTCAGAGTGTGACAGTTCGATCATTGAACAATTTGACTTGTTTGCGTGTTCATTGTTCATGAGTTTGTAGTAAACTCCCGTGGATATATATGATATTTTTAGAATAATTCTGTTGTTAGATTGCACGAATTCTTTGTATAAATATTAATAGTGAGTGTGCGGACGCTGTGGTATAATGTCTTGTGTGGTTGGGGGCTGTAAGTCCCATTTTTTACGAAAAGAAAATAACCAACAACTATTGACTTTCCATCGGTAAGTTTTTGTCAAATTATTTGTCTAATACGAGCTGATAACCGATTAGAAATATATAACAAGGTTTGCTGAATCACTTTGTAGAGGAATGCAGTCGTAATAACTATTTCAGTAGAAGTTTTAGCGACCATTCGAAAATTTCTTTGAGGATATCATAAATATGCATAGTGACATAAATAATATTGTCGATACTTTTATTTTACAGATTTCCTAAAGACGATGTGAAAAAAAATTATGGGCAAATCGCATTGGTAGAAGAAATTGAACTCCAAAAAGCATAGTCACATTTGCTCCAATCATTTTACTTTGGATTCATTTATGTTTACAATGAAACTGCAAAATGGAGACGACTTCGATATTTAAAGATATTAATATCACGACGGTACCTTGTAAACATCATATACGTAAGGAAATATCATTAAAAAAAAACTAAAAATCTTTTTAGTAAAAGAGGTGAAAGACACAATTAGTTCAACCAGGTTTCAGTCTGGCTAAACTAGACTCATCTTTCATGGAGTACTGTTTGAAATGTTACAATAAAATACCTCCCCATATACTTTTAACTGAATAAAACGAAATTTAAATCTTGTATAAAACGCACACTATGCAGCCAAGCATATTATAAGTTGGGGGATTACATCGCTAATAAAAATGCTTGGCTGAATTTGGTCCTGCTCCACAAGGGCGCATAAACTAATTGAGTAGCATTTGAAACTACTGTTGAAGCTGCTGAAGATTGTAAAAACTATCTTTGCATTGTATAAATTCAAGCTCTCAGTATTGTATAATTGCATAGCACATGTGTGAGCGCTGTATGTACCTACTATAAAGTTACCATTTAATAGGTTCGTCTTTCATTGACTTGAATGTGCCCTTACAATATACAAAGCTAAAGCTATATCTGATTGGAAATTATTATTGTTATTCCAAACATGATTTTATACCTACTACATATACTTGTTATTTTTTTAAATTTACAGACTTACAAGTTAAAGTTAATGTAGGTCTGCACTTATGAACCTCAACTGACTCGACCTATTTTACTTAAAATGTCGTCCATTACATTTTAACCTTAGAGCTTAAGCTGTCCTGCCAGGGTCGCGGATTGTTCGAAAGAGTTACCGTGGCCCTGTCGCACAGGCAACTGAAGGAACACGGGTGGGTTTTAGTCAGTATAAAAAGAAAAAAGAAAATTAAGAAAAATAGTTTATTCTGCACAAACAAAACGCACATTACAAAAAAAAAATACATTAATAAAAATGAAACATAGAATGTAGCCAAAAGCCTCGTACCCAAAAATTAAAAGGTTTAAAATTTTGTCCATGGCCAGGGACCAAAGACAATACATTTTGCTCTGCAAGGTTACATAATTTGCTCTGTGTTACGACACTCGCAAATGACAACAAACAAACGATGAAAACAAAAACAAAGTGCCGATAGCAGAGTGAAAAAATGACTACTTTTGTAACAAAAAAACAACAATATTATGAACAATTTAGCCGTGCGTCGCATCTGTGCAAGAACAGGTCGTTGCTCAGCAAAATGCTGTGACTTCGGACGAACCTATCGTCAACAGCGCTGATTTTCAGCAACCACCTCTCGAATGACGTAATGACGTCCTCCTGCGTGACATATTAAATCTGGAAAGTATTATTTTCTACAGAACTAAGTGTGATTCTAGCTGAACATGGTTTGTACTTCTAGATAAATATATATATATGTTTAAATATCTGTATTATGTGTAACTTTTAATAAATACATAAAACATATCACAATAAAAATAAAAATAAAAAATCTAAGCATTATCTCTAGCTGTTGTTTAGATAAAGTGTGGTGTGTTTTCCTATAAATACTATTTTTGTAACTATAATTTCGATACAGTAACAATACTCAACAATTATGTAATTTAGTCCTCATTGGTACAACATCATTTTTTTGCACCATGGGAATTGAACAAAGAGAAGAAGAGAAGAAGAGAGTAAGAGTCTAACATGCCCTTCCGCTCCGCCCACGGCAGAAGAGGTCATTTGATGATTTTTAACCCAAAAAAAAAAGAGCTTACGCTGTAACAAATAGTCGAATTTTAAAATAGATTTAATTTTCCCGTAAAATTTGTTGATTTATTTGAAGATTAATAATTTCCCTGTGCTCATTCATTCACGATTTTTGCTATCTACATAAATAAAAATGAATCCCTATTTCCCTTGGTCACGCCATCACGCGTGAACGGCTGGACCGATTTCACTATTTATTTTTTTGTTATGTTCGTTATTGTCAGGAGAAGGATCTTATGGAATAAAAAAAAATGAGGAAGTTAATCGGAAAGTTACAAAATTTAAGAAAATTTAACGCCAATATTAATTTTACATAACTGTCAGTTGTTTGAAATAACTGTCAGCGATTGACAGAATGCCCGCTGTAAATATCGTTCAACTCAGATGGATTGGTTGATAAATGAGTCGATAGTTTTAGTTTTAGTCAATAGTCAAAACTAAAACTAAACGACATATGACATTCATAGTTAAGACAGGACAACGTCTGTCGGGTCAGCTTGTAATTTATATATTTCAAAAAAGTTTAATATATCTCATCACAGACATTCATTTTGGCAATTAATGCATGTCATCGATAAATTTATCGACGTTGAAAGTGCGTAGGTCACATCATTAGTCAGAATACAATTAGTGACAACCTACAAAGTTTCGAAATGTCTTTTGTACGTGTGTCCTTCTCTAACATACCAGCAGCCTCCATAAGCCAAAGTGAACCAAATATATTGAGTTCAGTTGCTATTTTAGCCTTCCTTCTATGCTTTAGTTATTATTCTGAGTTGCAACCCGACAGTATGACAAACGAGTCTTATCAAGGGGTATCGTGTTACCTAGTAACTGGGTTGTGTAGGTTAGGCAGTCACTCCACGGGGGATCCCCCACAGCGCATACTTCCACGTAGTTTCCCCCGGGCAACGCCGTGTCTGACCACCGTAACGGAGTGGCAGACCGGCGGCTAAAGTGCGCTGTGATTCGCAGACAAAAACGCGGACGTCTATGAATATGCCGAAGAAGCCAAGCCGTGACGCCTCCGGGCGTCTTTGTTTTAACGCTAATCGCTCCTCCGAGGGTGATTCAAACGGCCCTTCTCAGGGCCAACCCAAAGGCCCTTCTCAGGGCCAACCCAACGGCCCTTCTCAGGGCCAACCCAACGGCCCTTCTCAGGGCCAACCCAAAGGCCCTTCTCAGGGCCAAACCAACGGCCCTTCTCAGGGCCACGCCGGCGGTGCTTTGGCGTCGGAAGCGGACTGCGCACCATCTGCGGTCAGCTTCTTCAGCAGGCCGGACGAGTTGTCGGACGCCGACGAGTCCAATATGGACACGTCGGCGGCCGAAAACGAACGCCCCAAGCGGAAGAGGGCCGATCTGAGGCTCGGGTCCGGGGGCTCCTCGGAGTCGGTTGCGAGTAGGTCGAAGAAGAAGTCGAAGTCTAAAAAGGCTTCGACTTCTGCTTCGGCTCTTGCCCACGATGTGGGCTTGGTGGACGCCGAGCGCCAGCTAAACCTGGCTAAAAGGGCGCAACTCCAGGAAGACCTGGAGGAGAGGGTCGCCGCAAAGGAGCGGCAGGCGCAAGCCGCCAGGTCGAGGGCTGGCTATGGTGCGTCTAACGTGCTTTATGCTGACCACTCCCTGGCGGAATTGGAGCGCATGGCGCAGGAGGACAAGGAGGAGGTTCTGGAGGTCGCCTCAAAGTCCTCCAATTTGAAGGGGACCTTCCAGAAGGCCCTCAAATCCCGGGCCGCAAGCATGCACGGCATCGTGATAGAGCTGGTGAAGCGGACGGCCACGGACGAGACGCGGCAGCTGCAGGCGAAGGTAGATCGTCTGCAGGCGGAGGTCAGCCAGCTACACCAGAAGCTGGCCGAGGTCACGGCCCAGCCTGCCCAATCTGCCCCGGGTACGGTGGTGGAGGGCTCCTCTTCCCATGCCAGCCTTGAGGCGGTAATCCGCGGGGTTGTCATGGAGGAGAGGGCCTTCATCAGAGGCTGCTTCGCGGGCATCGAAGACCGTCTCTTGCCAGAGAAGCGGCTCCGCCCGCCGCTAGCGGCGGATAAGAGTCCACTGCCGACGGAGCCGGACCCTGCGCCTCTGGGAGGCCCGGCATTGGCCGAGCAGCCCCGGGCCCAGAAGCCCTCTAAGGGCAAAGGTAAGGGCAAGAGGACCACTGTGCCCCCTCAAACGCCAACCACTAGCGCGGAGGGAGCGTCTGGGTCATCTGCCGCTCCAGCGGCCCCCCGGAACTCACAGGAAGAGGACGCCCTTCTTCCCTCCACCACCCCGTCCAACCAGCCGTGGACGAAAGTGGTCAGGGGGGGAAAAGGGCAAAGGTCGACCCCCAACCCCAGTGCAACTGCCCCAGCGGCGAAAAAGGGTCTAGCCGGCGGGAAGAAGCTGGTTCCTCCCAAAACCGCGGCGGTCGTGGTGACCATCACCCCGGAGGCCGTGGAGAGAGGCGAGACGTACGAGTCCGTCCTAAGACGGGCTCGTACCAACGCGGATCCCTCCCGGCTGGGGATCGGCAACATCACGTGCCGCCGTACCCTGGCTAGGGCTCGAATTTTCGAGTTTTCGGGGGAGCAGCGCGGCGCAAACGCGGACCTCTTCGCGGGAATGCTGCAGGAGGTCATCGCGGATGCGGCAACGGTCGTCAGGCCTGTAAAGACCGCAGCCTTGGAGGTGGCCGATCTGGACGATTCGGTCACCAAAGAGGACGTGGTGGCGGCCGTTGCGACGGCCGGAGGCTGCGACGCTGGCGCAGTAAAGGGTGGAGCTATCAGGCTCGGGCGCCGCGGCATGGGCACCATCCGCGTCGAGTGCCCAGTCGCTGCGGCCGGGGCCGTCCTTACTGCGACCAAAGGACGGCTGCTTGTGGGGCTCAGCTCAGCTGTGGTCCGGCCACTTGAAGAGCAGCCTATGCGCTGCTTCAAGTGCTTCGCGTTCGGCCACACCCGAGCCACGTGTCCCTCCAAGTCCGACTGGGGAGAGTCTTGCTTCCGGTGCGGGCAGGAGGGACACAAGAGTGCCGCTTGCCGCGCTGCCACGCTATGCTGCGCGGCGTGTGCTGCCAGTGGCCGCCCCGCGGACCACAGGATGACGGGCAGGAGCTGCAAGCCGCCCGCGAGGAAGGGCATAGTGCCGGCGCAGGTTCGCCCTGCTGCTACCACCACCGCCGTCGTCGCCGCTGTAGCTCCAGCGGCGGTAGACGAAGAGGGATGTGGGATGTTGGAATAATGGTTTCCAACTACCACATCCTCCAGGCGAACGCCAACCACTGCAGGGCAGCCCAGGACCTGGTGGTGCAGGTCATGGCCGAGTGGTTGGTGAACGTAGCGGTGGTCGCCGAGCCCTACTCAATCCCCGGCAGCTGGCTAGGTGACGAGGACGGCTTGGTGGCACTAGCGGCGCGGTCTTCCACAGACTCCCCTCCCCTCTCACTATTAGAGAAGGGACCGGGATACGTGGCTGCCGCGTGGGGAGAATTAGCCCTTGTGGGCGTCTATTTCTCCCCAAACCGCCCTCTTCAGGACTTCGAGAACTATCTCGGAGTCCTGGCCGCCGTGGTCGGCAGGGCGGCGCCGCGTCAGGTCTCCGTACTGGGAGACCTGAATGCCAAGTCGGTGAACTGGGGTAGCCCGGCCACCGACGCTCGCGGGCGGGCAGTGGAGATATGGGCAGCCTCCTCTGGACTCTCCCTCTTGAATAGAGGAAACGTCCAGACATGCGTGCGGCGGCAGGGTGGCTCAATAGTGGACGTCACTTTCGCCACCCCTGCGTTGGCCGCGCGCGTGTTGAACTGGCGGGTGGACCTGGTGGAGACTATGTCGGACCATCGCTACTTACGGTTCGACATCTCCACCGGTGGCCCCGGAGAGACGCGGCCCCTGTCGGGGCGATCGCCGTTCCCGCGGTGGGCTCTCACCCGCCTGGACAGGGAGGCAGCGGGGGAGGCGGCGTTCATCCAGGACTGGTTTTCGCCGTCTTCCGCTGGCCTGGATGTGGATACCGTGGCGCGGCGCCTGAGGGGGTCTCTGACCGAGGTATGCAACTCTAGCATGCCTCGGTCTCGCCGACCACTACCCAGGCGCGCCGTGTACTGGTGGTCGGTGGAGCTGGCGGGGCTCCGAGCAGCGTGTGTGGAGGCAAGGAGGGCCTACACGCGAAGCCGGCGGCGGCGTCGACGAGACCACGCCGACGAGGACCACCTCTATGAGGTGTATGTGGAGGCAAAAATGGTCCTCGATAGGGCCATCGCCGCCGCCAGAGATTCGGCGAGAGCGGAGATGCTGAACGGTCTCTACAGCGACCCCTACGGGAGACCTTATAAGGCGGCGCGCAACAAATTGCGCCCCTTTGGTCCCCCAGTGGCCGAGACCCTGGAGCCCTCATTCCTGGATGGGGTGGTTCAGTCCCTGTTCCCGTGCAGGGACAACTTCACCCCACCAGTGATGGGCGCACCGCTAGGGATAGCTCCGCCAGCTGAGGAAGAAGAGGAGGCCCCCCCTGTCACGGAGTCGGAACTCCGCGCGGCGATTGTCCACATCCGCGCCAAGAAGACGGCTCCGGGCCCCGACGGTGTTCCGGCAAGAGTGGTGGCGATCGCTGCCACTCAAATGGAGGAGAGGTTTCGGGACCTCTTCAGCGCATGTCTTGCGTGTGGGAGGTTCCCGAAACCGTGGAAGGAGGGGCAGTTGTGCCTCCTTCGCAAGGAGGGCCGCCCGGCGGACTCCCCCTCGGCATTCCGGCCCATCGTTCTGCTCGATGAGGTCGGCAAAATGTTCGAGGGGATAATCGCTGGCCGCCTAAACAGCCACCTGCGGAGTATCGGGCCGGACTTGTCGGACGCTCAGTTCGGCTTTCGGGCTGAGTGCTCCAAGGTGGACGCGCTGGCCCGCCTCAAGGGCCAGGTGAAGGGGGCGATGGAGGCGAGGGACGGATTGTTGGCTGTGTCATTCGATATAGCCAATGCCTTCAACTCCGTTCCCCACTCCACCATCCTAGAGGCACTCCGATTCCATGGAGTGCCCCTATACATGCGTCGTCTGCTGGCCAGCTACCTAGAGGATCGGACGATCGTCCTCGTTAATAGGGCTGGCCAAGTCCGGCGGTACGCCGTCGAAGCCGGCGTTCCGCAGGGGTCAGTCATAGGACCTGTCCTCTGGAACATCGCCTATGATTGGCTCTTGCGGGGAACTCTCCTTCGGGGCACGAGTGTCATCTGCTATGCGGATGACACTCTCCTCACCGCCCGGGGGGGGAGTTTTAGGGAGGCGGCTAATCTGGCCTCGGCGGGTGGATCCTTGGTCGCGGGGAGGATCCGCCGCCTAGGTTTAACGGTGGCGCTGCACAAGACCGAGGCCGTGTTCTTCCACGGGCCTCGGCGGCGCCCCCCACCTGATGCCCACATTTTCGTGGAGGGCATCAGAATTGAGGTGAAGGCCCAGATGAAATATCTGGGCCTTATACTCGACAGCAGGTGGCGCTTCGGTCCGCATTTTAGCGGGCTGTCGTCGCGCCTGCTGAAGGCCGCAGGCGCGCTCTCGTGGCTGCTACCCAACTTGGGGAGGCCCAGCGCGCGATGCCGGCAACTTTACGCCGGCATCTTGAGGAGTATGGCCCTTTACGGGGCTCCTATCTGGGAGGACTCCCTCCAAAGGAGGGAGAACGCCGCCGCCTTGCGGGCGCCCCAAAGGGCCATAGCCCAGCGGGCGGCGCGGGCCTACCGCACAGTGGGCTTCGCGGCAGCATGTGCTCTGGCCGGCACCCCTCCTTGGGAACTCGAGGCGTGGGTGCTCGCCAGAGTATATGAATGGACGGCGGGGCGGAGAGCGGGAGGAGAACGCCCAGCCCCGGAAGAGCGGGAGGCCGTCCGGCGGGAGGCGAGGGATGCCATCGTCCTCCATTGGACGGGGGAGCTCGCCACCGCAGCTTTTGGCCGCCGAACCCTAGACGCGATTGGGCCAGTGTTGCGAGACTGGCTCGAGCGGTCGCATGGGTTCCTCTCGTTCCGTCTGGTGCAGGTGCTGTCCGGACACGGTTGCTTCGGATCGTACCTGCACCGGATAGGACGGGAGGAGACGCCGTCGTGTCACGACTGTGGCGCGGTGGACGACACGGCGCAGCACACCCTCGAGGTGTGCCCGTCGTGGTCCGAGACGCGCCGCAGCCTCATCGCGGTGATCGGACCGGACCTCTCACTTCCCGGCTTGGTTAATGCCATGCTGCAGGATGAGAGGTCCTGGGCGGCAGTCGCCTCCTTCTGCGAACACGTCATGTCCCAGAAGGAGGCGGCTGAGCGCGCGCGGGAGGACGATCCTCACGCGGCGTCGCTCCGAAGGCGGAGGAGGGGTCGAAGAAGACGTCAGTTTGATAGTCATCTCCAACTCCTCCCAGGTGGAGGCCAGCAGGCAGCGGGTGCGGGGGCGCCCCTGCCTGTATTGCACAGGCCTCCACCAGTGTCGGACGGGAATGGCCAGGTGTTCCCGGCCATTCCCGTAGCCCCTCAAGCTGGGGGGAATGCGGGGCCCGCCAGCTAGGCGGGCACGCGCCGGGAGGGTTGTGGATGCAAAGGCTGAGCCGGATTCCCATGGCCTTCCCATCACGGCGATGTGGGAACACCGCTGAGTTTTAGTGGGTATACTGTCATTCCGACAGGAGTCCCACATATCCCGTCTCGTCCCCCCACGAGCGGGAATGCATAAAGCATTTCTCAGCGAAAAAAAAAAAAAAAAAAAAAAAAAAAAAAAAAAGTCACTCCACATAAAATACTGGTATTCAGCTTCATTCGATTCGACTGAATTCCGACCCCAACATAGTTGACAAAAAGTATAGGTAGATAATGAATTTCGTCTTCAATCTTTTAACATTTTAACACTGCTTGTCCATTCACAAAGCGACATACTCAGGTAGTGGTTGAGGAGCAATGTATTTACCGCAAAAATACTACAGTCGTTATGAAATTTGAAGACAAAAATAACGTAGTAAAAGCAAGAAATATTATAAGATTTGTTGTTTTTCATGATTTTATTGTAAATATATTAAAGTACTTGTACTTAAAAATGGTAAGTGATTCCTTAATTGACAAAGTTTTTGTTTTGGCTTCGGTTGTTACAAGAAACCACTGAACAACACGGCATTCTTATACTTTGTCACGATCACGGTCGAAAGCGCACTAGTTCGCGGAGACGGTCATTCGCCTGTGACATGAGCAGTTTGAACATTACGCGTGGACACAGACACGCCCCCTTGCCACTTCTCCTGTTTTTTTTAATATTTCTATGCTTTTAACAGTAGTAACTATAATCTAGGAGCGTCAAGGTTAAAAAACACAAAATGTACTCTATACTCCGAATTTTTATATAGTTTCCCAGACGTGTGGTGTTGCCCAATCAATCTCTCCTGTTAATGTGATAGCACTAATCGACAAAAAAAGTCCACCACAGCATCATGAGAAAAATATTGTTCATCCGAATAAATCTATCATTAAACAAGTATAAAAAACTGAATACATTATCATTCATATTCAAACGAGCGCGCGAACAACGTTTTAGGACAAAAATAGCGAACTTTAAAAGTACCATAAATCTCCCATGCTTTAAGGGGATGGTCGACGGAAGCTATCCTTTGTCCACCATTGTTTAATGTTGCGAATTTGCGTGAGAAGAATGCCTTTTTTTTCAAAGGAAACTGGTAATTTCTGTATGTTAGTGAAGGCCAGTTTGAAGGGAAAATTCAGAAAGTTACATTTGTAATGAAAATGGAAGGGCACTGAGGGAAAACTTTATGTTGGTACAGGAAATTTTTGTTCCGATGTTTATGTAAATAGCGTAATGATTATGGTATTTTTTTTTGTCAGCCATCTCGAACTCTATATGTATAGTCTTAAACAGAAAACGGTTTTTTTTGTAACAATCCCATTATGTCTTACTTCTGCTCTATGACTATTAAAATGTATAAAAAAATTAGGTAGCTACCTATATAGAGATCTTTAATATAACTAAATGAACTGCTTATTGCATACGACACTCTCTGACCACGACATCCATTTCATTTTGAAAATGACAGTTGCGCCCAAAGACACTAAAACTTGTTGATCTTTCGCTGCGCTTAATAACATTTTACAAAATAATATCAGAGGACCATAAAATCGTAATAGAGACATTACAGATTCATTTATAATAGTCATATACTGTATGAAAGAGATTAAAAAACCGTAGAAGTATTAATTAACTTAAAACTTTTAATAACAAAACTTTTTATATGAAAAAGTATTTACGAAACTGTGAAGCCAAAGTTAGAGGTACTTAAACCAAAATCCGCAAACCATTGAAACGTTAATGAAGTATAAATTATTTTGTTGGTTCTGTGTCCGCAACTAATCTGTGGGAAGCTTTAGGGATTAAGGCTTGTTGTAGCTACCCACAGTAGGATTAAATGGGTAATGTTCCAGTTTTTGTGTTCATGATTAGGTAAATTTTAGTTTGATTTCTACTTATGTCAGCACTATAGCGGATCAAACCTGGATTCTACCAGAACTAATTGAACATCGTTAAATTACAAATTATCCACAACCGTCGTCATTTCGCGAAGCATATTACACTTTAATTTTACTTTAGAGCTCTTCTAAAGTGAAACTAAATAAATTTGTAATAATATAATGAGCATGTCAATTTTGTTTTATTGCATCATAAATAGAAATCGTATATTCGGATGCATATTCACCTAAAGTTGAGATATTGGCTAATATCTCTCTCGTCTCGCATCGTACGCGACACGTAGCGGACGAGTTTGCGATGCCGCTGTAACCGGGGCGGTGACTAATCGAAAATAATGTCGTCTCATACTGTGAAGTGCGCTAATTGCAATGTTGTCATCAACGAACTGTTAGCATTTCTACGGAATGTATTGGATGTTATGGATGAAGAGAGTGTTCATCAAGTGTGTTGTTCCTCTTTCTCTGCTGAGGACATTGTGCAGGCAAAGTCTCTGCTGTTTCAGTCTATCCCCAGTGGAAAGAAGATGCCAGTGCGTCGAAAGGAAGGAAAAAAGAAAATGTCACGGGATCTAGACGATATGATTTGTCTCATGAAGGGTACCAGTACTGAATTATTCCCGATATTTGTGGCGAAGGAGCTGAATAAACTCCCTCCGGTAACTTTTGACCATGTAGATGTAACGTGTCTCCTAAAGGATATTATAAAACTGAAAAACCAGATCAGCGTTTTAGAAGACAATACCGTGTCAAAGGAGCAGTTTCTATCGCTTCAAATAGAAGTGACTAGTCTAAAGCAGGCATCGTTGATACACGATAATCCTACTGTTAAGCGCGGTAATGTTAATGCGAGAAGAGGAGCATGTTTACAAAACAGCTTTACACTAGACAGTGGACCTATAGGATTACAATATTTACCTATAAAATACTCAGCTGATGGCAAGTTGAACGACCTCTCGGCAAAAGGTGCGTCATCTACACTGGTCAGCGGCGGTAATGATTGCTTCTCTGTCTTGCAAGGACATAACGCAGCGACAGAGCATTGCGGGCATGTGGAGGCCCAAACAGCGACTGCGGTTCCGAAGGAACCGAGCGAGACGGACTGCATGATGAGCAAATTTGATGAGAGCGGTCTATATGGGAGCGAGACAGAGCGACAATTGGAGCGCGTGGAGGCCACTGCAAGCACCGCGGTTTCGTACAGCTCGGCCTGTGCGCGTACGCCCGTCAATTTCCCCACCGCTGGAAAGCGGGTGACCATCGCCAGTGCGTCAGCCGCTACGGATGCGAAGGTGTCGAATGTGCTCCAGCAATCAACAGTGCAATGTGCAAATATACCGTCGATAGATAATTGTGATAAGGTTGTCTCTAAAATAGTGGTGAGTCAACCGAAAACGAATGAGTGGAAATTAGTGCAACATAATCGTTCGCGTTCGAAATCCTATACATTTGCAAGCCAAAAAGGCCGTGCATCTATTGTACCGGACAGTAAATTCCGTGCGGCTGATATTAAAGTACCGCTATTAATATCGAACGTGAATACGGAGGCCTGTGATGCTGACATTATTAATTATATAAAGAGTAAGACTAATGAAAGTGTATCTTTAATAAAGCTAAACATCAAGTCGTATAAAAAGTATAGCGCTTACAAGTTATATGTATCTAAACACAAGGTGGACATGTTTTTGAATAATGAGTTGTGGCCCGATGGTATTGTTTTTAGGCGTTTTGTACATTTTATGTACCGGACAAATAGACAGGCCCATACAGTTACTTAGATTAAAATTCAGTATGGATTGTCAAAATAACGGTCATGTAAAAATAACTAGTTTTAATTGTAAATCTGCGAAAAGATCAGTAGATAATATTAGAACAATATGTGATTGGTCAGATTTGATTTGCCTGCAGGAGACTTGGCTGCTGCCTCATGATATCTCAATGTTAGGATCGATAAGTCAGGAATTTGAATTCGCTGGGAGGTCTGCGGTAGACACATCAGAAGGGCTCCTAAGGGGGCGGCCGTACGGAGGGGTGGCTATACTCTGGAGAAAGGGTGTTTTTGAGTCTGTCTCGGTAATATCCTGTAATAGCTCTCGGTTAGTGGCCATTAAAGCTGTCTCTGGTGGTCGCTCTGTTATTGTATTTTCGGTTTATATGCCTACAAACTCACCGGAAAACCTGCCTTTGTTTACCGAGGTCTTAAGTGAGGTAAGTGCAATAATTGCGACACATGATGTTGAAAACATATATATTATGGGCGATTTTAATGCACATCCGCAAGAATTATTTTATGTCGAGCTATTAAGTTTTTGTAACGATCAATCCTGGGTCTGCGCGGATACAAAGAAGTTAGGATACGATCTAAGCTACTATACCTTCATTAGCGAGGCTCATGGTTGCAGGAGGTGGTTAGACCATTGTGTGGTCTCTTCGTCTGCCTGGCAGACAATTGTTAGTGTAGGTATTGATGAAGATGTGTATGTGTCTGATCACTTACCTATATTTATTGTGTGTAACTTAGATATAGTTAGGCCAAAGTTGACGACCGGGGCTGCACCCCGCAGTACTGTTGTCTGGGGCGTCAGAAATAAAAAAGAGATCGAGAATTATCATCGTTTGTGTTCTGATAAACTGCGAGAGATAGACTTCCCACAGGAGTTTGCGGTGTGCAGTCATGGGTCATGCAACTTGGATGATCACAAACTGGTCCTTGATAAGATGTACAATAATATTGTAGATGTCCTTTGTGAGGCAGCGAGGGGATCTAATGAAGTACACCAGAGACCTAAGCGGGGTAATCCGTTATGTGGGTGGAACAAACATGTTCGAGACGCTCACCGAGAGGCCAGGCTTAGTTTCCAAGACTGGGTTTTAGCTGATCGACCAACCTCTGGTACTGTTTATGATCAGATGTATGAGGCACGTAGAATTTTCAAAAGTCGCCTAAAGTATTGTCAAAATAGGCAAGATCAAATTAAGATGGACATATTAGCAGAACAACGAGCAAATAATAATTTCTGTGCTTTTTGGAAGTCCACAGGTAAGTTGGAGGCTAAGCCTGGTCTCGCGGCGGACGTGGGAGGGGTTACTGAGCTTGGGGACATTGCTAATCTATTCAGGGAGCATTTCACAGTAAGGTCTCCACTTGGCCCCTCTGTGTCAGGAATCGGCTCTGTGTCTCATGACCGAGGGGAGGAGCCGCTACTGCGCTTCACCACGAAGCAAGTAAGGTCGGTGATAAGTAGTATGAGTAGGGGAAAATCCCCCGGACATGATGGGCTTAGCATAGAACATCTTAAATATGCGGGCATGCATATGCCGAGGGTCCTGTCCTTGTTCTATACGATGTGTCTCAGCCATTCATATTTACCGGCAGACTTAATCAAGACCATTGTTGTACCCATCGCCAAGAATAGGACAGGAGACATCTCGGACATAGGCAATTATCGCCCGATCTCTCTTGCAACTGTTGCGGCTAAGGTGTTGGACAGTGTGCTTGACTCTTATTTGGCAAAATATATACAGCTTCACGATGCACAGTTTGGGTTTTGTCCTGGGCTGTCTACCGAAAGTGCTATCCTAGGTGTCAAGCATGCTGTCAAATACTACACTGACCGTAAGACGCCGGTGTACGCCTGCTTCCTTGATCTCTCCAAGGCTTTCGAGCTCGTTTCCTATGATATGCTTTGGAGTAAAGTGAGGAGTAGGGGTATACCGGTAGGACTGCTCAGTGTATTGCAGTTTTGGTATCGTAGCCAGACGAATCGTGTTAGGTGGTCTAATGCGCTCTCGGAGTCATATGGGTTGGAGTGCGGGGTGAGGCAGGGTGGTTTGTCGTCTCCCCGGCTCTTCAATCTATATGTAAACGACCTCATTGCCGAGCTCAGCAGCATGCGTGTCGGATGCAGGGTAAATGGTGTAAGTTGTAACAACATCAGTTATGCGGACGACATGGTGCTGCTGGGACCGTCGCCGGGAGCAATCGTGGAGTTGCTCAAAGTATGTGAGACCTACGCTGCTGCACATGGAATGGTCTATAATGCCAAAAAATGTGAATACATGGTCTTTGGGGTCGCGGGTAAGCGCAGGGAGCATGTCCTCGATCTTTTCATAAACGGTACGCCAATACGTAGAGTCACAAAGTTTAAATATCTTGGGCATTTTCTTACCGAAGACCTCAGGGACCATTGTGACATTGAGAGGGAGCGCAGGGCTCTAGCGGTCAGGGGTAATATGTTGGCACGAAGATTTGCTCGGTGTACAGACCAAGTTAAGATAACGCTTTTTAAAGCTTATTGTCAGAATCTGTACACCGGGAGTCTTTGGGTCAACTACTCGAAAAGATCGCTGGATGTCCTGCGGGTCCAATATAATAATGTTTTTAGGATGCTGTTGCGACTGCCTCGTTTTTGCAGTGCCTCAGAGATGTTTGCGGTAAATCATACCGATGGATTCCATGCCATCATCCGCAAAAAAACAGCCTCACTCCTGAGCAGAATAAGAGGCAGTCGCAATAGTATTCTGATGGCTGTGGCGACAGACATTTCCTCCGCCGTAATAAGGCAATTTGTGCGAAGGCTTATTCCATAGTCTCTGGGGGTGTAGTTGTTGGGTGGTCTTCGCATGAATTCGTCTTTAGTTAAGTCACTAACAATAGTATTTTAAGTGTATAACTGTTACTAACAATCTATGGACCATATAGTTGCCCGAAATAAAAAGATTTATTATTATTATTATTATTAATATGGAATGCGCTTTTTTATCGAAAAAATCTTAACTTTAACTAACACACACCACCCCTCCTCTTGCACCCTACGTACACATATTTGCATCGGGACATTAATTTTAAATAAATATGCATCTGAATAGTTATGCAATCCATGAAATCAGGGGTTTTTTTAAATTTATTTTTTCGAAGTCCCTTCCGTACTTATACGCCCGACTAGTTTTGCATTACCGCTGTCCCTGGCAACCCGGGTTTAAAATAAATAAAAAAAAAAATTAAAAAGCCGCTTCCATACTTTAAGAGCTAAACAATCACTTTAGGTAAATATGCATTCGAATATCTGGTCTCTGATCTTAGAGCAACAAAATATACCTAAAAAGGCTTATGGCTAAAATGTTGTCAAGGGAATACTTCATACAAGCAAAGATAGATATTATCCTCGACTCCCGAAGTGTAGTCTTAACAAAACAGTTTTCCTATACTTTAGTTTAAGTATAAAACTACAACGCTGTACATCGTACATTAAGTAGAAGCACAGCTCAAAGAAAGGGGTGATCCATACGAGGGGCTTTCAATGTATTCTCGGTATCGGCATGAAAAAAAGTAAATTCAATTAAAATTATTTTTATTTTTCAATTTAATCCCCTATTACCTCAATGCCAAAAGATTTAAAAGAACGGGGAGGCCTTGACAGATGAACGAGTGGTTCAAGAATTCGCTGAATATTTTTATTAAGTATATAATGTAGAGAAACCTAGATTGGATGTGAATGCGGCGATAGTGGAAGCAGGCAGTCAGAACGGAGCAGGGCAGGTTCATCTTGACAGATTGGAGTTGGATGACGTAGTACGCACCCTGCAGCAACTTATGCTGAAAAAATCGTCACGGCCTGATGGTATTCCACCGTACGTTTTTAGGGACTTTCGAATATTTGCCTTAAATCAGCTGTATTTCCTGAGACGTAGAAGATTTGGCGCAGCCGCTACGCACACTTTCCTGCTGATTTCTCACAACGCATTTTACACTTTTTATTTGTATTGTTATTTTGTTTTTTATTTGTATATGATGTGTTGTGGGCTTTGTGGTCTTCTTTACCCGCGTCATACCGGTACCGAAGGGAGGTTCGAGAACTAAAGAATATAGACCGATTGCTCTATTGTCAACAAAGGCTAAAGTATTACAAGTAATTACAAGTAGTTAGTACAGCAAGTTAACTCGCAACTCACAGACGCGTAGCATGTATTTCGGCCGACCAGAAATACTATGAGCAATTTGGTGCCGATAGTGGATGGTGGGGGGCAAGCCGATGCTGCATACTTCGAATTTAGAAAAGCGTTTGATTTAGTCGATAATGACTAGAGTATTACTGAAAAAGTTAGCAGGGGTCGTTTCACCCCGCATTTACTTAAGTTTTTTTCTGGTTATATGAGTAACAGGCAACAGCATGTTGACTATGCAGTAAACCCATCGACGTCATACTATACTGGATCTGGTGTAAGCCAGGGAAGTAATTTGGGGCCCCTTGGGTTTCTCTTAATGATAAATGACCTACCAAGTGTTATACAGAATTCTAAGAGCTTACTATTTGCCGACGACCTCAAACTTTCTCTCCCCATAACAAACATGGATAATTGTGGAAGACTGCAGAGAGATATAGACAGAGTAATAACTTGGAGCAAGAGTAATCTCCTGCAGTTTAACACATCGAAGTGTGTGTCCTCGCACTCACGCACGCCCATTAGACATAGTTATACGGTGGACGGGGTATCGATGGCTAGGCTCACTGAAGTGAGGGATTTGGGTGTCCGTTTCACCACTGGACTAACGTTTCATGATCATATAGTTACGGTATGCAAAAAAGCATATAGAAGCCTAGGATTTGTCCTGAGAATGGTTAAAGGCTTCACAAATATGAATGCTATAACGACATTGTATAATGCTTTAATGAGGTGCTAATTAAAATGTAATGCAGTTATCTGGGCTCCGCATGAAACTAAATATAGTCTAATGTTGGAGCGCGTACAAAATAAATTTATTAGATATCAATATATGAGGGAATTCGGGGTGTATCCATTTTATCCGTTAATGTATCCAACACTATTTATCTTAGGTATGGTCGGATATAATGAACTGTGGGTCATGAGGCAACTCACGGTTCTTACTTAAGTCTTTAAGATAATTAAAGGAAAGATACATAATGCGAATATATTGCGAGGGGTGGAACTAGTCGTGCCAGACGGGTATGTGGGTCGTCGTCGTCATTCGTGGTTGCTGGTGGTACAGCGCGCGTGAACTAACTTGCTGCGTGAGACGCCGCTGACGAGCGCGCTCCGTACTCTCAACCTCATTGCTGATGACGTCGACATATTCTGTTGCGCTTTGGGTGAATTTGAAAGAACAGCTACTTATAGAATTTGTTATGGTACAAGCAGGGGAACTATTTAATTTAAGTGTACTACAATATCGCATTGGTTCTAGCCTGTAAGGATATTTGTATGTTTGGAGTGAATAAATAAATAAATTTATTACATCATGAAATAAACTTTTCAATACCCTGTAAAAAATAACTTTCCTCTTCCTCTGAAAAATGCGCTTTTATTGCCGCCTTGAACTCTTTATCTTTGGGTCATCGTATTCCACGAAGGTCTTTTTTCAAATTAGGGAACAAATAATAATTAATCACTTGGGGCTAGGTCCGGGCTATAGGGTGGGTGGTTAATTTCTTCGAAACCCCAATCTCGCACGCCTTGGAAACACGTGCCGTTGGACCGGGGCGTCGTCGGGAAGAAGCAACACACTGCTGGTCAGCTTAACCCATCTTTTTTCTTTAATTACTTTCCATAAACTTCGCCAAGTGAATGCGTAAGATGCTGCGTTTATGGTTTCGCCTTTTTTTGTGTACACAATCAGCAAAATTTCCTTCTTCTTGTGCTACTGCATGGACTCCTGTTTACTTTCAGGGTCATATTAATGAACTTACGTTTCATTTATTTATTTATGTACACACAGTAAAATAGATACACAATCGGCATATTAGTATTAAGTACAAAGGTACTGCTTATTTCTTAAGAAATTTCTTCCAGCAGACCTGCGAAAGGAGAAATTAAAAAGAAATGTAGACAATAGTGTGTGAGAACAAGAAGAGAATAATTTGATTTGTGACGTCCTAAACTAGAATATTAAATATACATACATACACATAATACAAAAATAAATAACATATACTTAAATAAATACATAATTCGAAAACAAAGCGAATGCATAAGTTTTGAAAGCGTTCAAGCTTGTTTAATAACTACTCAGTAGCATCCAAGTAGCAGGCGTTGGCATAATCTATAATCGGCTGAATAAGTATCTGTGCCAAAGAAACTTTAGTCTTCAAGGGCAGGAGACTTTGAAAGCATCTCAGCGAATGAAACGAGAAATGTACCTTTCCACTGACCTAATTGACCTGAACATGCCACGAAAGATTGGAGTCGATAATTAAACCCAAATCTTTGGCTGTTTCGGTATAGTCAATCAGAACACCACTGAGATATAAAGGCATCAAAGATGCAACATCAGCCGCATTGCGAACGAATCTGCTGGCTATGATCATCGCCTGGGATTTAGTAGGGTTAACTTGCAAACCAAAAGACTACGCCCAAGCGCTAATACAAGCCAGGTCATGATTCATTGCAGCAATTGCAGAACCCGCATCAGCTACAGTAAAATGTCGATATAGCTGCAAGTCATCTGTGTAGAGATGGAAACTAGAAGAGATAACTCTGGTAACAAAGTTTATGAAAATTGAAAAGAGGAGAGGAGAGAGAACGCAGCCCTGAGGAACGCTCTCCGTGAGGCTACACCAATCAGAGAAAGACTCCTCAAAGCGAACACACTGAGAGCAGCCCCGAAGATAAGAACTGAACCAGGCTAGGGCGGAAGAAGAGAAATTGATAGATGTGAGGATACCGAGTAAAATGTCGAAATCCACGGAGTTAAAGGCGCTACAAAAGTCAAGCAATACAAGTACAGTAAGGGACTTATTCTCCATTGCCCAGGATGTCGTTAGTTACTTTCAAAAGCGCGGATACAGTACTGTGACCTGGGCGAAAACTGGATTGAAAACGGGATATTATCGAGTTTGACGTCAAGAAAAATGATAAATGTCTTTGAACTATGTGCTTAAAAACTTTAGAGAGAAATGGGAGACTAGAAATAGGTTTAAAGTGGGTTACTAAAGAAGTATCGTTAGTTTTAGGTACAGGTATAATGGGAGCCTGTTTCAAAATGACGGAAAGGAGCAAGAGGAAAATGAGTGATTGAAGATGTGAGTGAGAACAGGAAGTAAAGAGGGAAGGATAAGAGTTATCAGTTCTTGAACACAACTTATTATTACCAACTGCTGAAGAAGTAATAGTAAATAATTATATAGTAAATAATTTCTTGACGTCATCCTCAGTAACATCACTAAGCTTAAAGTTAGAACATTGCGGTAACGGCCAACTAGCAAGACTCTGCAGTGTCGCAGCTTTGACAGATGGATCAAGAGAAAAGGGAAGGATAGAGAAATGCTTATTGAGATCATTGAGGTTCACATCCTTACACTGGTTAGAAGGTGATTTGCCTATGCCTACAGATTTGAGAAATTTCCATATATCGGAAAAACTGCGATTATTGAGTTGATCGTGGAAATAGCGTCTCTTAGTATCTTGACACAGATGACTGCAGCGATTACGTAAGGATTTGTAGAAAGACAGATTCAGCTCTGAAGGTCTGCACTTATACCTGCTCTTAGCTTTATCCTTGCGAGCCATAAGCTTTTTAATTTTTAGAGTTATCCATGGTGCAGGGTTATGTCTTACTTTGACACGTCGGATAGGGGCATGCTGATCATACAAGTCGAGAAAGGTTGAGTTAAAGTAATCCACCTTACAGTCGATGTCATCGTCCTCGACCAGAGGGGTCCAGTCAATATCACCGGCATCACGTTGCAAAGCCTCTAGATTTATGCCTTTGTAGTTACGGAGATATAAGAGCTGGAACTTACGCTTGGGAAAGCGGGTGAGAGATAAATGAGATCGTGATAAGAAAAGGTAGCCGTAAGTTGACCATGGTAAGAAACATTATTAGGAGACGAAACAATCATCAGATCTAGAAAAGAGGGTGAACAATTAGGAAAATAGTGAGTTGCAGAAAGAGGCAAAACTTGAAGATTGAAACAAGACAAGAGTGAAAGGAGTTAAGAGAGCGAGAGTCATTTTTAATCAAGCAAGTATTAAAGTCACCCATTAAAATAACGTGCTCATACATGAGGCAAAGATCACTGAGAGTGGAGTCAAGGGAATTGAAGTAGTCTATATGAAGATTAGGACTGTAGAGCACTGCAAGAAAAACATTTGTGTGATGCACTGTAATCTCCAGAAACAAGTATTCAGCCGACTCCGAATACCACGAAGGAGATGAACTGACCACCCTGTACGGTAAATCAGCACGCAGGTACACAGCAACACCTCCCCCACGTTTGCCAGTCCTATCGTTGCGCATCAAGACGAAGTCGGGGAGTGAGTATTGAGTAGAGCGGAGAGACGGCTTCAGAAAACATTCTGATATAAATGGAGCAACTAGATACTGCTAAAGGATGCCAGAAGGTTAAAATAGTGACCAGGAACACTCTGAGTGTTTATGTGTGCTATATGCAGATTCTTAGGGTCATTGGAAAAAAGAGAAGAGATTTTATCATGTAAGTGGTATGGAAGAGTCACTGTCCGCACTAACAAAACTAGCAGAAGAAGAGCACGAGAAGAAGCTGTCATTAAGATCAGCTACATCATATATGAATGTACCTAAATTATAATATAAATATAAAAATAATATAAATATCTAAATACAAGTGTAAAAATAATTTAAAATACCGTTAAATACTAAAAACACTAATATAGATTTTCCTTTGACCAGAAAAACCTCCCCCACTCGCTGGTATATTGCCAGAATTATTACAAAAAAAAAAAAAAAAACTTAAAGAGTAACACAAATTAGTAAACAATAATAAATAATGGGTAATGTAAGAGAAATAGATACAGCATATGTCTATCTTTTAAGGTTGGCTCACTATAATCTTTTTTATGCTAACCAAATTTGTTCTAAAATAATGCATTATTTGCGAAGGCTTTTTTATAAACATGATATTAATACTTATCCAAGTAAATACATTAGTCATCACAAGTATTTAATTTAAAACAAAATTGCCCTCTTCTTCTTCTTCTTTAGGGTTATGGTTTCCGCACTTAGTCCTTCATGTGGACCATTGTGCGTGAAAAGTGCCCTTTACATCATTTGATTTCAATTAATATCTTAGGAGATATCGCAGTTTTAAAATAACATCGCAGCAAAATAATGATCATCAACTGCGCGAATTTTCATATGAAATATTCTCAAAAATTCTTAGGTGGCACAAATTTCCAAAGTTTGACGTTTGATATGAAATTGATGATTATAATTCAATAAATATATCGTCCCCACAGTCGAGAATCGAATTTTGATCAATATACGACGTAAAACAGAGCTGCAATTTGGAAAAACTAAAAAAAAAAAAAAATTGGCGGGCTACGTCTGAGGATTCACCTTAATATTTAGCGATCGGTAGTTTGCGACAGCGTCGCTTTCTATGTTGAGGCCGGCCCAGCAGGCTTAGAAAGAAAAGAATGAAAAATAGGTTTATTTGTCACAGAAACACGTGCACCGCACCGCTTAGAACGAACACCGTTTTGTCGACGGAAGAATAGACAAAAATGACGTTCCGTGAAGACAGTACGGAGCGGACGGCAGCAAATTAGAAAAAGTCAACTGAACTTTTTACAAAATTCAGTAGTTTATTCACGTATTTCTTTTATTTTGCTTATATCTCGAAAATGGTGTGTCCTATAGCAAAAATGTAGCTCAACATGTAGGTAAGTAATAATTTTTCACATTTTCCTTACAAAAAGTGAAAAATTCCATTTTACATTCCATTTTTATACTTGGTGGCCGTCGAGTAAAAAGTTTTCTACTGTCTTTAGCATGGCGATTACAAAATCAAATTGTCTTTACTACCTTAGTCAACTGTCAGTTGTCAGTGTGACTTTGACAGTTTGGGATAGAAAACTTTCTTCTGAAATAGTCTACATAAAAAAGGACTTAGACAACGATCGGTAGAAAAGAAAGACAAAAAAAATACAGATTGCAGAAGGATTTTTACGGTGTGATGTCAATAATGGAGAAACGAAATGTCATTTTGTATACAAATAGCTGTTGGGGTTAAATGCATGTGGAGTGAAATTTGTTTATCGTTAAAGTACGAATATTAGGTTACCCCGTAAATTTTCTTGGGTTTGCGCATAAGGTCCCGCGTTACTGCAGAGCCCCAGTAAAAATTCATAAACTCCCCAGGAATATTTCAAGAAATCTTTTTCCGTGTACTGATAAAAGCGTGATGTATGTACCTAAAACAGCTCCTTAACGTACGTATTATTTAAAAATATTTTCACCTTCTACGTAAATGAAGTCGCGGGTTAAAGTTAGCGTTAGAACGAAATAAAGAAAAATGCGTTTATTGGCATTGCAGCAACAAAAATACATCTTAAATAAAAAAAACAGAAATATAAGATTATAATGCCAAAGGAGCCTTAGCTCAGCACAATGTCAGATGACAATACAAGGTGTACCACCTGGCACTGATTTTCAGCTGCAACCTACAACTGTTAGCCCAAAATAACTATTCCACGCGGACGAAGTCGCGGGCAGAAGCTATTAAAATATAAATAAAAAATACACATCTTATAGCTCGTTACTTCATCTTGATCGTCTCATTCTCTCTCTGTCTGAAATGTAGACCTTACTCCTGTTTTATGTTTTTTTTATATAGCTACAGATCATAGAGATTTATTAACAATAGATAAAGCTGCATTTAGACATGCTACTTTATTAAAATTCCCAAAGCTCGGCCATTCTGCTTTCAGTCTGTCCTCAGACTGATTCTAGGTTCACAAACTTAATTTAATCTATGAAATCATTTAAATCATATGACTGAATACAATGCAAGATCTTATCCAAAACCTCCAGGCCTGCTTCCATTCACACAGGACATCATTCTTACGACTAATAAAGAAACACAGTACTGCTACAGTAGCAAGTGTTTAACCCACAACTTCAAATAATTATTTTATACAACACTATTAAAACAAATAAATTATAATAATATAATATATAGAAGATAGATATCTTCTATATATTATATTATATATATAAGAAATAATTATATATTTATATATATAAAAATGAATCCCTATTTCCCTTGGTCACGCCATCACACGTGAACGGCTGGACCGATTTCCCTTTTTTTGTTGTTGTGTTCGTTATTGTCAGGAGAAGGATCTTATGAAAGAAAAAAAATTAAAAAATGCGCGGAAAATTAGAAAATTTAAGAATATTTAACCACCATATAATATTATTTCTAATCTAGCCTTAGCGCTTTGGACAATATAAACTTTTTTAATGTAACCTTATAACGTTTTACGAGTATATTATGCTGCAAATATCATCAAAGAGGATGTAAAAAACTGAATTTATTAGTGTACATCACGGTTAGTTCAGAGCCATTACGCCTAATATTAATAGTTTAATTTAATATGGAGTTTTGGTAAGTTTGCATAGACTAACATGAACGTTACTAACATAACAAGTGATATACTTGGTTATAAAGAAGAATACAATAGTTTTCTTTAATTTACAGTTGAATTTTCGTTTTTGAAAATACTAGCAATTAGACGTACAAACTTAAGTCACAGAACTCGCAGTGCTGCGAGTCAAAGATATACAAGAGCAAGTCAAACTGACGAGCAACGCGAAGCGCGGAATGAAGTTGAACGGAATCGATGGAATCGAAATCAACAACATAGAAATGTTACGTTTAACCCCTATCGAGCTGCATTCAATTATAACGTAGAAATCGAGTACAGCAAATCGTCGTGTGGTCTCGAACCTCTAAAAAAAAAACACTCACAAACCAAAAATACGTAAAATTTATTGATATATTAAAAACAATCTGAAAATATATAATAAAAGAAAATAGGCAAAAACAAAATGATATTCAGTCGTTGGGATTTTAAGGTTAAATTACTAACAAAAAAATAATCACAACTCGATTTAGAGAGAAAAATCTTAAGAGAATGTTACCGAATATATAGGTATTTAAAATGTGATCTGGCGAATTTAAATTCGATTGCAATCGTATGTAATTCGTGTCACTCTATAAGGTATTTTACACAAATAAGCAGAAGATTAAGCTTTTGAAAAAGATAACAAGTTCTGATGAATATGAATTTAGGAAATTACTTAAAAGATAAGATCCGTTGATTAAGATCTAAAGAATGTCTCTCGTCGATCTCGTCTATAATCGTCGTCTAGGTCGTCTATAATGATGCTGGTGCGTTATAGTGCCTAACAAAAAAAAAACATCTGATCTCCAAGCACCTGGACCTGTGTCGTTGACCCTGCTCATGCAACAGTCCCGTGACTCTCAGCAGCTCGGACTTCAGCAGCCGGCAGACGATGGAAGAAGTAGGCGAACAATAAATGGCTGGGTAAGCCAAAGACCAAAAAAAGGAGGCCATTCAATCAAAAGTAAAAGAAACGATAAATTCCAGGGAACGTACAGTCGATCAATATATACGCTGAATACTCACATAACGTGGTTAAACATTTATCATTTTAAAATCACATTCGAAGAATGTTTTAATATTAATAAGCAGAAATTAGATTATTTTCATTGAAATTCTGGCGACAGAAAAAAAGCATTCCATTATTTTCTCGACAAGATTGTTTAGAACAATTGTCAACTTTTGAAAAAAAAAGAAAAAGAAAATTATAAAGCAAACCGATTGACGCGTAAAAAGAATTTAATCAATTTTTGAACAAAAAGCATGCAGCTTAACTTAATCTACCTGAAAGAGCTGTAATGTGGGCACCCCATTACAATTTTAAATCTAAAGTAAGTCCTAGAAATACAGTTTCCGTAATAACATCTAGTTTCTTGCCCTCAAGTTTTAAATTTAGACTTACTTGGGATACATTTGGTTTTGTTCGCATTAGGTAAAAGATTATTAGCTGCGAACCATTTCGAAAGAATCGCCAGACTATCGTTCACATGTAAGACATCCGTATCTTTTCTATATATTTTAAAAATAAGAGAAGTGTCATCAGCGAATAAAATTATATCCGATAAGTTAGCCAATGAAGATGATAAATCCAGTTACAGGTTCCGAAACTAACAAAAAAGTTAGTTCAATGAATTATTATTCATACAGACTGATGGTTCGGGAAAATGAGGGCAATCATATCTTAAAATGTCGGCGTCTCTTCCACCAATATAATTTTGTGGATATGTACGTGAATGTTGAAACTGAGCGATTGACATTTATCAGGTTGAACCAGGCAAAACTGCGTTCTGAAGAATACATTCATCTACGGGATGCCATCAATGCTGATTGAAATGCACAGAATGTAGGTAGAACAACTATTCTCCCAGCAACATAAGCCGGAAGCCCGCGACACATGCATGAATACGCTCAGGATGTACGTCATTATGGCACACTAGATATGGTTATAACGTTCACATGTAATCCACAGTGGACAGAAATTCGACACAAATTATTTCTTGGCCAATCACCCATTGATCGCCACGACATTACCGCAAGAGTGTTCAAAAGAAAGTTAAAATTACTCATGGACTTCATTGTTAAGCATCGTGTATTCGGCGAGACGCGCTGTTGGATGTATTCAGTCGAGTGGCAAAAACGCGGATTGCCACATGCACACATTCTCATTTGGTTGGTAGAGAGGATACAACCGAATGAAATCGACGATGTGATATCTGCGGAAATTCCCGATAATGGTGAAGTACCATTGTTACAAAAAAAAAAACAAATATAAAAAAACCCCAACGCAAAAAAGAAAAGTGAACATTTAAAAAGTAAAAAATAATGCCTATCGTTGAGCCATCAAATTCGAATGAGTAACACCATATAATTATTTAAATTAGGTATAGAAATTAGAGCATGACACGTTAAGGTTTGCTCGTTGAAATGGCGCTATAATGTCGCAGCGGAGTACCGCCGCTTATGTAAGTCAGACCCTTCATTTGATTGACTATCTATTAATTTTCTAGCATTTCCAACCAACTTGCTTAGAAACGATATTTTTTTTTGTACAATATCTAGTTGGGTGTTAAATTGTTAAGTCTCGGAGCGCTAAGAGTAATGAGTATGCAATCTCCTAATTTAGTTATTTTTATTGCTTTAAGCTAAGCGGTACCCCGCCGTGACATTATAGCGCCATTTCAACGAGCAAACCTTATCGTGCCATCCATCACTGATGACAACGGAAGGTCAACAATAGTCAAAGTGAATCAGCTGGAAATTGAAGTTGATAATCATTGGGTTGTTCCGTTTTCTCCGTTACTCTCCAAAATATTCAAAGCACACATAAATGTTGAATATTGCCATTCCGTAAAATCGATAAAATATGTCTGCAAGTACGTGAACAAAGGTAGTGACATGGCTGTGTTCGGAGTTGCTGCTAAAAATTCAAACGATGAGATCACTCATTTTCAAATGGGACGCTATGTCAGTAGTAACGAGGCGATGTGGCATATTTTTTCGTTTCCAATACATGAAAGACACCCCACTGTAGTTCACTTGGCCGTAGATCTGGAAAATGGTCAAAGGGTGTACTTTAAAACGGAAAACGTATTACAACGAGTTGAGAGGCCGCTATCCACGACATTGACCAGCTTCTTTGAAATGTGCCAGAGTGATGACTTTGCTAGAACACTGCTGTATTCCAAAATGGAATCAATCGTTAAAGAAATTTCAACCACGCAAACAAGGACAACCAGTTCCAAGTTACCCTCAAGTATTTTCCACCGATGCACTAGGACGTCTTTACACAGTCCATCCCAGCCAAGACGATTGTTTTTATTTGCGTTTACTGTTAGTCAATGTTCGAGGCCCAACATCATTCCAACATCTGCGAACTATTGATGGTGTATTGTGCGGCACATACAGAGAAGCCTGTCAACGTTTTGGGATTGCTAGAGAATGACAGTCATTGGGACCACACTCTCGAAGATACTGTAATTTCGTCAAATGCTAAACAAATACGAACATTGTTTTCCATAATTTTATCTACATGCTTCCCATCAACACCGATTGATTTATGGAACAAATATAAAAATCACATGGCCGAAGATATATTATCCTACCCACGACCTACCTCCTACCTACGGGCCAGGGGACTGGCCCGTGAGGAGTCGCTGGGGACTCTGAACAGGGACCCGTGGGGACGCCCATACAAAATGGTGCGGGAGAAACTTTGCCCATGGGCTCCCCCCCTGACGCAGAGTCTCCGGCCTCAGCTTGTAGAGGGCGTGGTGAGTGCTCTGTTCCCTTCGCGAGGGGAGCATACTCCTCCGCCCATGGCTCCGCCTCCTGCGGTGCCAACTGTGGACCACGTAACCGACGACGACGACGATGCTCCTGAGGTGACCGAGGTAGAGTTGAGAGTGGCGGTACGTAGGCTGAGTGCCAAAAATACCGCCCCAGGACCCGACGGGCTACCTGGAAAAGCCTGGGTCCTGGCCTTGGAGGCTCTCGGGCCTCGACTAAGAGGGCTCCTAACTAAGCGCATGCATGGAGAGGGGCCAGTTTCCAATTCGTTGGAAGACGGGGAAACTGGTCCTCATTAAGAAGACGGGGCGCCCTGCGGACTCTCCGTCCACTTACCGGCCCATCGTGCTGCTCGACGAGGTGGGCAAGCTCTTTGAAAGAGTCATTGCAGACCGCCTCGTCGGGCGGCTGGTGCGGGTGGGGCCAGATCTGGCGGACAGCCAGTTTGGTTTCCGCAGGGGGCGCTCTACGGTGGACGCCATCATGCGCGTGCGAGCCCTCACGACGGGGGATGCTGTGGCCCGGGGTGGGGTCGTCTTGGCGGTGTCTCTAGACATCGCCAATGCCTTCAATACCCTGCCCTGGAGTTGCATCAGGGAGGCACTCTGGTATCACCGGATGCCGACCTACCTCTGTCGCATAGTCGAGGCCTATCTGACGGACAGGGCCGTCATCTACCCCGGTCACCAGGGAGAATGGAACCAGCGAGAGATGTCGTGCGGTGTCCCACAGGGATCGGTCCTGGGACCGCATCTGTGGGACATCGGGTACGACTGGGTGCTGCGCGCCGACCTCCCTAGCGGCGTCAGCGTCGTTTGTTACGCTGACGACACGCTGGTCCTGGCGCAGGGGAGGTTGCACCAGGCGGCGGCCGAATTAATGACACGCGGGGTTGCGACAGTCATTGAGAGGATCCGACAATTGGGACTCGAGGTGGCCCTGCACAAGTCCGAGGCCATGTGTTTTCATGGCCCTCGGAACGCGCCACTGTCGGGTTCCCAAATAATGGTGGGAGGGGTTCACATCGGCGTCGAGTCGACGATGAGGTACCTGGGACTCGTCCTCGACAGCCGGTGGAACTTCGTTGAGAATTTCCGACGTTTGGCTCCCAGACTGGACCGGGCCGGGGCTGCCTTGAAGCGGCTCCTGCCCAATCTAGGGGGTCCAAACGCCTCCTGCCGGAGGCTCTACGCGGGGGTCGTGCGGTCCATGGCCCTTTACGGGGCACCGGTGTGGGCGCGTTCATTGAGGCTCCGACCAGCACGCCGGTTGAACGCGTCCCAAAGGGTCATGGCCATCTGGCTGGTCCGAGGATACCGCACGGTCTCCTGCGAGGCGGCGAGCCTCCTTGCCGGATTGCCGCCATGGGATTTGGAGGCAAAAGTCCTCGCGCACATTTGGGAGTGGCGCGAGGAGGCGAAACGCCGGGGCGTTACTTCGCAGCCGCGAGAAATCGCGGCACAGTGGACAGAGCTCCGGCGGGATCTCATGGCGGCATGGAGAGTGCGACTGTCGCAACCCAGCGCTGGGCACGCCACAATTGCGGCGGTAAGTCCCCTCTTTTAGGAGTGGCTTGAGAGGCGCCACGGCGTCCTCACCTTCCGCCTGACGCAGGTCCTCACCGGACATGGCTGTTTCGGGAGGTTCCTGTTTCGGATAAGGCGGGAGGAAACGCCCGGGTGTTGGCATTGTGTGGATCGACCGGAGGACACGGTGGAGCATACGGTGGAGGTCTGCCCAGCTTGGGTGGAGCACCGCCGTGTCCTCGTGGCGGTGATCGGCGGCGGCGATCTCCCGCGTCCGGCCCTGGTACAGGCCATGGTACGGAGCGAGAGGGAATGGGAAGCCGTCACCTCCTTCTGTGAAGCAGTAATGCTCGCGAAGGAGGAGGCGGAGCGCGTGAGGGTGCGGCAATCGTTGCGCCCTCACGCCCCTAGTCGCCGCAGGAGGAGACACCCTGGGCGTCGGGAGTCGATAGCCGACTCCCGGCCACCGTAGGCGCGGGCCTGCGGACGGCGAGCAATGGGCAGCTCGCCGTCCGGCAAGGACCAGGCCCGGGTCGACGGCGCGTTGTGTTCCACGCGCGCCTCAAAAAGATGTCAGCATAATTGACGGGGTCCGACAGGGCCGATGCCTGCCGGGGTCGCGGATTGTTCGAAAGAGTTACCGTGGCCCTGGCGCACAGGCAACTGAAGGAACACGGGTGGGGTTTAGTCAGTAAGAGTCTGACACGCCCTTCCGCTCCACCCAGAGCGGGAGAGGTCAATTGATGATTTCCCACCCAAAAAAAAGGACCATCCTTAAAAGAAGTCTTAGCAACGGAAAAAGGTGATATAAGTAAACTAAATAAAAACGACTTTGTAAATTGTGTTAGGGGGTAAAAATGAAAAAAAAACGGAAGAAATTCAACTGTGTCTTAATAACTTTTTAAGTAATACCAGAAATATTAATGTTATGATATCTGAAGAACTATCTAATACTTATTTAAACGGGGGCAATTCTGTTGAAATTATTAAAGCATTCCGAGCTCAAAAAAAATGTATATGACAAATAACTAAAGCCCAACCACTAGAAAGCTGTGTCCCACTCTTTAAAAAATTAAAAATATTACCACTCCCATCACTATATATCTTTGAACTCTGTATCTTTGTACATAAAAACATAGCCTTATTTCAAGTACACAATGATGTTGTAATAAGAAAAAGTAGAGATATCCACAGATTATGTGTACCCCAACAAAGAATTAAACTATTTTCCAATAATGCTTACTGTATGGCAATTCGTGTATATAATAAATTACCTAATGTTTTCAAAACCCTCACCTCCTTCATGACATTTAAAAATAAATTATTTACCTTTCTATTGCGTAAGTGTTACTACTCAACAAATGAGTTTTTAAATGAAAAATTTAATTCAAAATTTAAATTAGACGACGACTTGCCTTTAAGTTCCTAATGATTGAATGAAATTTAATATCTATGACATTGTATTGACTAATTCTATAAATTGCATTTAATCATTCTTGACAGTATATTTAATCATTCTTAACATTATATTTAATAATCCTTGACATTGTATTTGATAATAGTTAACAGTTTCCTTATCCTTGACATTGTATTGTGTAGTTTTGATTTATTGTTCTAAAGCATTTGATTTTAATTCCTTGAGATATTTGTACGCCGGAAACAGCAGAATATTATGGACGTCTTATTATGTGTAACACCTTGTAACAACAATATTCTATCAAATAAATTTATTTGATTTGATTTGATTGATTTGAATGAAAAAAAAAATAATTATGAAATAAAATTTATCTGTTCTCACTACAATCATACAATGTACGTGGACATGGATTTCTCATCATAAGATGAGAAATCTGAAGAAAGATGAAAGATACTTTGGCACATAAGTGCCAAAGTATCGCTTTATATCATTACATACATCACAATTAATATAAAAAAAAATCTTAGGCAAGGTATATAAAGAAAATAATTATGACAGATATGTTAGGGAAAAGTCTGACGCTACCACTATTACTTCTACCTTCGTTGACAAATGTACTCAGACAGAAATGAATGATCTGGAAAAGAAACACTCTCTAACCAGCAATAGCTTTTTTCGTGTTTAAGAATTTAACCATTCTTCATCAAAACATTAACGGTTTAATAACTAAATCAGATGAACTTACTGCACATTTACACTCATTAGGAGCAATTATTGATAGCAATCCAATTGACATTATATGTATTACAGAACATAACATGACTATTGAAGACACCAAACTACTCAAACTGCCCAATTTCATATTAGGTGATAATTTTTCACGCAATAATCGACATGGGGGATCGTGTATATTGTTAAAATCTAGACATAAATTTAAAATTGTAACAAAAGCTTAAAGCCTTAGTGTCGATAACATTTTTGAATGTGGTGGCATAGAACTTACTGATCACAGAATTATAATATTATGCGTTTATCGACCACCTAAAAGTAGCCTAGACAAACTTGTCTTATTTTTTGCTAGGCTAGCAGAATTATTAACGAAAATAGGTTATTCTAACAAAAAAGTTATAGTGTGTGGTGACTTCAACATAGACACGAAAAAAAGTAACAAAGTATCTCAACAATTCGAACAGTTATTTGCTAGTTATAATTTAAAATTAAGTATTCATCAACCGCCAAGGTTAAATAGCATGAAATGCATTGACAACATAGCGTTACAACATAACATTACAACATAACATTAGAGGAGCCAAATCTACTGTTCTTGAACTTTCGTTGTCTGATCATTCAGCACAATTGTTAAGATGCCCCGTAAATAAAACCTACAACATTGAATACTGGTATAAATGTAAACGAGATTATTGTGAAGAAAATACTAAATTATTTATCAAATGCATCAAGAGTCTTAGTTTTACAGACTGCTACTCAAGTAATGATCTAGAAATAGCTTACAATACTTTTTACGACCTATTTAAATTGTTTTACGATTTGTGTTTTCCGATAATACGAATAAAAATTGCAATTTCAAAGAAGCCGAAATGGCTAAGCAAGGGAATAAGATTTAGTTCAAAAAGAAAACGTCAATTGCTGTGGGAGTATAGGCTAACGACAAGAACAAAATACGATTTAAAGAATATACAAAAAGACTACGAACTATAATAAGAAAAACGCAAAAATCACAAAACAATTACTACATTCATTCAGAAACCAACAAAGGTAAAGCAATGTGGAAAGTCATTAACAATAATAGGACAGTCACACCGAAAGAGAAAATAAACCATATAAAAGTAAATCATAGAATAGTAACAGAACCGACAGAAATAGCTCAGACATTTAACATTTTTTTTATTGACGATATAAAACCGACTCCTAGGGACAATGTAACAGCTCTATAAACACTAACATATAATAACTCCAGTTCAATTTTTGGTGTATAAGTTATTACGACATCGAAGGACCAGCGGAGTTGCGGTATTAGAAATATTGGACGACATACAGAAATTGAGCAAATGGGAATATGAGGTTATGAGTGAGAAAAATAGGGATGGATGGACTTACTTGAGAACCTTCTGAACGAAACACGTTGACTCATGGACAGCCTTTGCAGACGTCCCACGTGTTCACTGAATCTCCTCCCTTCACTGTCATGATTTTTCACTATCACTTGGTTTCTAAATGTTACACTTGTGTCGGCCAACACTTATAAATTAAAGAGTTTTTGATTTTCTATTAGCGGTATAGTTGCGGGTTTATAGCGGCGCGATGTGTACGATGCGTGATTCGCGGTGCGATGCGGGTGCGGTACGACGCGAGCGTCGGACTCGAAGCTCATTGTTGGAGTGAAGTTAGCAAACCATAGTGGATTTGATTGCGGTGGAAATGCGTAAGATGAGCATCCCTCTCGCTCTGTTGTATGAGAATTGGGAGGGAAGGAAAATAGCTCAATGCCGTGGTCGACAATATTACAATAACTTAATTACTAAAAACTGGCGCGAGCAATTTTCATGAAACCAACAAACCCGCTTGATGTCGAACAAATAATAAAAATGCAAAAAAATACTAATAGTACAGGGTACGATAATATTAACACGAAAATTGTAAAAAGTGTATCGCATCTCATTGCTCCGGTACTTAGCCACATTATAAATCTGTGCCTTGAACACGGATTGTTTCCATCGAAACTGAAATTAACAGTTATAAATCCCATTTTTAAAAAGATGATAAAGCAGAGATGAAATATTACAGACCAATTGCGTTAATACCGGTCTTCGCAAAAACATTTGAAAGAGTAATTTATAATAACTTATATAACTACTTTGAGGCTAATGACATATTTGCAGAAGAACAATTCGGATTTTGTAAAGACAGATCCACTAGCAGCGCTCTTTTTAACTTTTTACGGAATGTAATGACAGGACTGGATAACAAGCAACACATAACAGCCATTTTTATGGACATGTCAAAGGCCTTTGATCACGTGGATCATCAAATACTTTTGAACAAATTAAAAAAATATGGGGTAAGAGGAATTGCATTAAATCTTATAAAGTTGTATTTATCAAACAGATTTCAAGTAACACAAATAACAAAAATAAGAAATGATAAAAAATTGGAACAAACATATAGGTCAGATCCTAGACCTATTGTCTATGGAGTGCCACAAGGAAGTATTCTTGGACCTCTTTTGTTTATCATCTACATAAACGACCTACCAAAAATTATAAAACACGAAATGGTACTATTTGCTGATGATAGCACAGCTATTTTTACGAACCAAGATAAAGAGAATTATGAAACCAACATTAACAAATCACTTGAAGATATTATAAAATGGTTAAATGTAAACAATCTAAAAATAAATATTGACAAAATAAATTATATGACTTTCACAAATAAAAATACAAAATCAAACAAACTACATATACATTATAAAGGCGAACAAATAAAAGAAGTGAACAACACTAAGTTTCTTGGAGTTCATATTGACTCTGAACTAAACTTCAAAAGGCAGGTGGATCATGTTTGTAAAAAATGAAACCAGTTTTCATATGTCCTCTAAATGCTAAGAAAAGTTTTTAACGAGAGAAAATTACTGACTGCTTACCATGCATACGTAGGTTCTACAATAAAATATGGTATTCTTTTTTGGGGAAATTCAACTAACAGAGATTGTGCTTTTAGGGTGCAAAAAAGGGTATTCGAAGTATATGTGGGCTCAAACAGTCTGATTCATGTAGAACAGAGTTTACAAGATTACATATTTTGACTTTACCTTCACAATACATTTATGAAGCAGTAGTAATGGTAAAACGCGATTTAAATAATTTTGGTACATTGAGAAGTGCACGGTATAAAAATGTATTAAGCGGAATTAAGTGTACAATAGTTAAGTTTAAAACGAGTATATTTGGGATAGGAGTAAAAATTTATAACAAACTACCAAAATATATAAAAAGCAGTGTAACCTTACATAGTTTCAAAAAAGAAACTAAAGGAATTCTTGATAAGTAAAGCCTACTATTCAATTAATGATTTTTTTAATGATAATTATACTGGTGACAACACCAAGAAATAAGAGCTATGATAATGTCTCAATGAGTAATTCAATTTTGTATGACATCAATAACATATTTAATGAAATCAACGAATATTTAATTTATTATGGAATCAATGAGTAATTTAATTTTAAACAAATCAATGAATAATTTAACTGGTATGAAATCAATGCCTACTACTTCATTCTTATAACCGACTTTGTGAATGAACAACTATATTAATGCATGACTAATGATGGGCGTTGACTTAGGACGATCAATGATTTTAATGTTAAATAAGTATGGGACCAGCATTAAATATTGTACACCTTATAGGTATGTTACAGCGATCCTTTATAATAATTATGAGAACTGATATTTCACCTGTAACAAACAATAAATGAATTTGAATTTGATTCCGTTACTAACCAAGATGATGTTGTCAACTATCCAACGGAGTTTTTAAATTCGCTGAAATTGCCTGGATTACCACCACATACCGGTAAAACGGGGTGAATAGGAACGCAGGGGTGAATCGTAACGAAACTTTAAAAGGAATTTTAACATTTAAATAATATAATTTGTTGCCATCAGGGGCACGTAATCGGTTAACTATAATACAGTATACACATTAAGAGTCCTTTTTGGCGACAGACTATAATATTTCAATGTTAAAATCGCTTTTAAAGTTTCGTTACGATTCACCCCTGCGTTCCTATTCACCCCGTTTTACGGTACATAATCTGCAATTAAAAATCGGATCAGTAATCATTAACCAGCCACGTCTTTGTAATGGCACCCGACTTGCGGTGAAGAAATTAATGAACAACGTCATCAAAGCCACAATTTTGAAAGGGAAGTACAAATGCGAAGATGTTTTGATTCCACGGATTCCTTTGATTTCGAACGACATGCTATTTGATTTTAAACGGTTGCAATTTCCAGTGCGGCTAGCATTTGCAATGTCGACAAATACATCTCAAGGGCAGTCGCTGAGTGTTTGTGGCATCAATCTTGAAAATCCATGTTTTTCACATGACCAGTTATATGTCGCCTGTTCCCGTGTCGGAATACCAACAAAACTATTTATATACGTGCTAGAAAAAATCATAAAGCATTAGAATAATAAACACTTCTTTTTTTTCTTTGCCGGGCTTTATCGGCTGTCGCCGCATCCGTTCGTATCCTTTCCGATCAGATGCGATGCGAGGCGTTTTGTGGAAATCATCCTTAACTATGTGACCGTTGACTCGAATGCAGTCACGTTCAACGCTGAGACTCTGGACTTCCATAATCTGCTGACATGGCACTTAACGTGGAATCGTGCTTCAATAACTTTACATTCTACTGACAGGAGCCACACGATCACTTCAATTGATTTTACATTTGAAACTTTGTGTCTATTTGGCGAATGTTTGATTTGAGGTTGAATGTTCAATTGTATGCGGGTTCGGACTTTAGCGTCTACATAATATTACTATCTGCACATTCTTCAGAAGGAATTTCTGTATTAAATTTCAAAAATCCAAAAAGTTGTCAATTTGGATGAAATATCATCAGTTGTATTAGTATGAAAAGCAAAAACAATCTACTATTTTTATCATTTACAAGCTGTTCGTGCTCGGCATCGCTCGAGGTGAATTTCATACAAAAATAGCATCCAAATTTCCGACTTTCCCGGTAGACTTTCAAAAAAAATCTTTCATGCAAGTACAGAGAATTAGCCAAATAGGTGCAGTCGCTTTAAACAAACATACGAAAAAAACGAAAATCATTTATTTGCATAAATAAGGTGCAGAAGGTTGGTAAAACTACGTTGGTGGTTGGTTGCTTTGATGTGATGCACGGACAATATTTTTTGGCAATTGATTTTTATTTATAAAGATGGATTATTTCAAATATGAAAACATAATGACGGGCTAGCTTTTCTACCAGACTCAGCCATAAGAAAGCAAACAAGACAATGGTGCCGATTCTCTTGTCACAAAATTCTCTAAACTAGACTAAAAATAAAAAAATAAAAACCTGTCAAACAACGATTTCCCATTCTGAAATAGACTAAAATGACACAACTTTACTATATTTTAGTTGACAGCACTAAGATATCACTGAGTTATTTATTTAGTGAAAATGGCAATTTTGCTATTCTGAGTTTGACGTTTTTAACCTAAAATTTTGTTTGTCTAACTAGATCTGGCTATTTTTAATCGCAATTAAAAAGGTGTGAAATAAAATTAGTTGTCATGAACTAAAATTCACCACAACACCTTGATTTCAGGTGCAAAAAAGTACTGTATCTTTTTTATTTTTTGCTTATGTCTCGTAAATGGTGTGTCCTATCGCAAACATAATGAAAATTTGGACTCCGTTAATAAACTCTTAAACCCATAAAACTCTACATGTAGGTAATAATTTTTCATATTTTCCATACAAAAAGTGAAAAGTTCCATATAAAACACGTCGAGGCTGCCCCCCATGCGAGCCTAGGGCTCTAAAAAAAAATCACGGAGTAAGGCAAACAGGTACCACGTGGACTCGCGATTGTCAAATTAAATTTTAGTAGCATAAAAATTATTTTTAAATATATAGATATTTTTTTGCAGAATAGCTTTAAGATTCTCATAGTCAAAAGGAGGGTTTAGTTAGTTTAATTCGGTGTACAAGAGAATCGGCACCATTGTTCATTGAATTACAACAAAGATTAATAAAGTATGTTCCAATTAGTCGAAGCAACTGTTTTGACCCTGATGTCGATGTACCTATGCACACCATAATTTTACATGGAGCGGTGCTCCTTACCAAACCATGTCCCATAGATTGGAGTGTCCAATGTGTAGGTGCACCAACTGCACTTTTGAGGACATAAGAAACGCCACTGACGCTGCGATTAGCGTGGCCACCTACAGGGCCCAAGTCATTTAACGTAAAACATTTATTTACCATCGACTCGAAGAGAAAAAGAAGACATGAAGCGACTGTTGTCATGTCCCATTCAAGCAAATCGTTTCCAACCAACCAAAGGGTTTCTCTCATTTTAATCTCATCGCTGCCGAAACTCGACACTTCAAAGCCAACCCTCTCCTATTCAGTTTTCAAAGATTTAAGCGAGGTGTTACGTCGGAAATTCCATTAAATTCGGATCCAGTAGTTTTTGCGAAGCACGTACGAAGGGACGTGCTCTCAAAATGAAAGTAAATTTTCACCTAGCATTTACATGGTACGTTGAACTCGTACCAAGATTACTGATCCTACGTTATGAAACGCATCGTCTCTCCGCCTTTCTGCCTGTTATGCTGTTCCGTGTCGCTGCCAGTACGACAAAAAATGTACTATATAATATTATATATGTATATACACGTTTTTTTTTAAACCAGTGCGCTGACTTTAGCCATGAATTCAGCATTTATTATTTATTATTTATACATTTATATTACCCCCTAGCGTAGAAATTCTTCGTCGGTTATCAAAAAAAATCTGCTGTTTCATAGAAACGTGCAATACCTACGCGGTCAAATTGTATCGAACAGCAATTTATTTTTTACTTGATACGAAAAACAGCGCAACGGATTATGATACGGTTTTCAAAATCATTTAAAGAATAAATTCCGGAAGGATTATGTGTATTCTATTAATGTTAAACTTACACATAATAGAGACATCTTGAGGTTTTGTCAAGTCGCAAAACCGTGCGAAAATAAACAGGGGCAGGCCGCGAGCTGCTAGTTATAATATAAGAAAGAGTCTAAACATGACCGTGATGTAATTTAATGTCACATCCTGCATGCCATGTGTGTACTCATCTTTTGGACAAATTAATTATCTTATCTTATTAACTGCAATCAACACGCTTTCTGGAATGGATAATTTTGGTTTAAAATTTTACTTGGAATTTTTCATAATTTTTTTAGACTATGATACCTAATTGTTGAACACATTTTTTTTTGTAGCTGTACCAATTTTTTTATACTAATGCAGATCTTAATTATAATATCACGAATCTGTTCCTCGATGGGTCGGTAAAAGTGAACAGTAGGCACGTGCATCAGTGGTAACAAACCAGTAAGGTGGCTCCGCTTTCTAATAAAACTCCGTGCTACGCTAGGCCACCTCAAAATGCACCTCGCATGCCAATCACCCACATCTCGCCGATTATGTCATAATTCTCTCATAATAACAAATCTTCTTGTTAGCAAAAAATGCCGTAAGCAAATAAAACAACAAGCTCGAACCGTGACAACAAAGAAAAGCAACCACATAAAGAAAATATAGAAAAATCCTAATACAAAACCTAATTAGAATAAAATAATCGTTCAACCAACCGACTGATTGCGTTGAATCTAATTCAATTAAAATTAAATTCTATAAATTTTCCAATAGATTTTATGGGGCTGAATAAATCTTCCATTTATCGGAGCGCGTTGCAGTTTTTCTGAGAAAACCGGCAGCGGACGACACGCTGCACGCTGCTGGGAAAAAATCGACGATATCAATTTGGCTCAGGTTTTCGACGGCATCTATTTAAGTGAATAGTTAGAGATGAGTCTACGGACACCAAGTGATAGGAAATTGGAAGACAATTCTTAGTTTTTTATTAATCACTTTTATTTTATGACAGTTTTATACATAGTGTTTTCAATTAAAATGGTATTCTTAACTCATGGCTCTCAAACTAAAAAGTGACAAATCGTTTATGTATGGGGCCACAAGTCCCTTTCTCCTAAAATTTCCTAAATTCTACCTAAAACTAATAGTCTTCTTCCTCATTGCATAGAGTACCTAGTGCACGTTACTATTCTGTGTTCTACAAACTTTGTTTCTTTGCAGCAGGCAAGGATCGTTCATAAATAATATCATAACGTCACGTATTAAAAATTCAGAATTCTATGCGACTGCAGTTTTTGCAGTGTTTGACCCATTTCTCGGTCACCATTCGCGCATATTATACGGTAAGTTGCCTCGAACTTCGAGTGTTAAGAACAAAAGTTAGAAGTTTGTCCAAGAAATGGCGTAGGATTCAAGCAATTATAGCCTCTATTGTATGCAAATGTGAGGTAATTTCACGGTTTAGTAGATAGGGTAAAGCACTAGTATTGTAAGATTTGTGTTTATAAGAAGGAGATAAATTTTTATATTGTTGATTATTTCATGACTTCTTTGCCATCCGTGGATTTCGTACAAATACAGGGAAAGCGTCAAGATAAAATATTAGTTATGAAATTTTAATGCTGTTTAAACCAAACTGGCATCGTGGCAATCTTCTGAATACTTTATTTTCGGAATTATGTTTAAACCTAAATAATAATCAGGTTAGTCCTTCAATTCTAGACGTTCCAAAAAGAGGTAAAGCGAACTGAAGAGTAGGCCCCACAAACTTTTTTTATTTTTTATTTTAGATGGGTTTGCTCTTGACTCTAGTCTAGGTCAGAGATGACAGAGACAAAGTCTACGATGGAGTGAGCTTAACCAGAAGAAGCCTGTTCACTCTCACTTTGAAGAGATTTGGGTTGTATGCGCTCGGAAATACAGGCGCAGGTAGAGAATTCCACTCTTTTGCTGTGCGCATTATAAAAGATGTTTGGAAGCGCTTAGTGCGAATTGGTGGAATAGCAACTAGGTAGGGATGGTAACTTGCAGTGCGCCTAGATGTCCGATGGTAGAAAGGGGCCGGTGGAATGAGGTCGTGGAGTTCTTGGGCACACTCACCGAAGTACAATCTGTAGAAGACCGACAAACAGGCAACCTTACGGCGATGAGCCAAGCTGTGAAGCTTGGCATCCACCAGTTTTATGTCGGCAATGAGTCTCTTAGCTCTGCGTTCCACCGAGTCAAGCGCGGCAAGTTGGTATTTCGCTGAGCCATCCCAAAGGTGGCTGCAATACTCCATGCAGGATCGGACTTGCGCTTTGTACAGGGTTAAAAGCTGTCCAGGCGTAAAGTATCGCTTCACCTTATTTAGGATGCCCAGCTTCTTAGCCGCAGTTTGGGCTTTATACTCGATGGTGGCATCGAAGTTGAGACCAGATGTGAACTCCATGCCTAAGAGCTCGAGCCGATCAGTTACAGGAACAGATGTACCCCGAAAAGTAGGAGATTGGTTGATTTGACTCCTTTTAGCGGTAAAAAGACACGCCTGTGTTTTGGTGGCGTTAAAAGAGACCAGATTGTCATCACCCCACTGGGAGACAAGGTTTAAGGTCAAATCTGTCCGCTCTACCATGGCCTCTCTCAAGGAACAAACTTCGGCCCCGCTGGTTTTTGCGCTGGACAAGTATCTCTCTGAAACAGTACTGTCATCTGCGTACCCAACAATACCAGGTTGAAGTAGGTCATTGATGTGCAGCAGGAAAAGAGTTGTAGAGAGAACAGACCCTTGAGGAACTCCGGCATCAATAGCCATAAGGTCGGAGGAGCAGCCGTCTACGACTACTCTGAACGACCGTTCGCTAAGGAAGTCTGATATCCAGCTACAAAAATCAGCCGGGATGCCATAAGCAGGAAGCTTGCTGAGTAAACCAGCGTGCCAGACCTTGTCAAAGGCCTTCGAGATATCAAGCGATACAGCAAGTGCCTCGCCGTGTCTCTCGATGGCTTCGTCCCAGCAGTGCGTGACATACACAAGAAGATCGCCAGTTGACCGTCCCCGGCGAAAGCCATATTGACGGTCACTGAGGAGATCATTGTCTTCAAGGTAGGTCAGCAACTTACTGTTCAGTACCCTTTCCATAACCTTGCACAGAATGGAGGTAATGGCGATTGGACGGTAATGGGCAGGGTTTGCACGGTCGCCCTTTTTGGGCACTGGTTGTACATTCGCAAGCCTCCAGGAGTTTGGCACCGTTCTCTTTTTAAGAGAGAGGCGGAACAAGCGTGTCAACACAGGAGACAGTTCAGGCGTACACTGCCTCAACACTCTCGCTGGAATGCCGTCAGGCCCGCTGGCCTTGTTCACATCTAGACTGCGCAATACTCTTCGGACCTCTTTAATGTGAACTGCGATCTCCGACATCGTGGAGTCACATTGAGGTACAGTAGGTGGTTGCTTGGAGCCAGCGTCCAGAAGTGAATTGCTTGCAAAGAAAGATGCAAAAAGATTTGCTTTCTCAGTTGCAGAGTGAGCTAGCGAGCCATCAGGTTTATTCATTGGAGGTAAAGTGGGACGACAGAAATTCGTTTCAACCGCTTTAGACAGGGACCAGAACTGTTTACTACCCGGAGGGTGCGCTGCTAGCTTGGCCCCAATACGTCCAACATGGTCAAAACGTGCCCCACGCAGAACCCGTTTGCAGAGCTTGGCGGCAGAATTAAAGGCTCTTTTTTTCGCGCGAACCCTACGCACTCTAACTTTGCGGTCGCGGGCCTTGACCCAGGCTTGGTAGGCAGACTCCTTTCGGGCCTCAGAGTGGGCGAATTCTGCATTATACCAAGGCCGGGATTTGTGTCCGAGCGGGATGTCGGAGAATGGAATAAAATACTCCATCCCCTGCCGAATCACGTCCGCAACCACGTCAGCACAGCACGAGGGGTCACCCGAGGAGAAGCACACTTGCCTAACTAAGAAAAAGATACAGTTTTAAAATGCATCATGTCACACCTTCGCATCCCGGTACAAAAACTAATCACACTCGACTTTAAAGACTGTATTATACTTCTATCTTCCCAAGTTATGGAAATTCATGTCTTAAGGGGAATGCGTCAAGGTAGCCCGCGAAATCCAAATTTTCTTACGTTTTTGCAATTTGCAGGGCAGTATCAGGTTGTATGTTGATCTAAATAAGATTCGCGGCCGTATCAAACATTTATTTATACAATTATAATCATAAAAATCATGAATACATCTCTATAAGTTCATATTACCCTATTTCATGAAATCATGACATTTGAGGGCAATTCTATATTAAGGACTTGTATTGCTGATTCTAATGATTATACATAATTCTGTAAAGCCATATTTGATACGGCCGCGAATTATATTTAGATCACCATACAACCTGATACTGACCTGCAAATTGCAAAAACCGTAAGAAAATTTGAATTTCACGGGCTACCTTGGCGTATCCTAGGATGGAAACCCTAGACCTGACATTGACGGGTAGCAGCGGACTCAACTAGGTATTTGTCTAGTCACCGATTGGAATTTCCGCCAATTTCTCTTTTCAAAGTCGGTGCAAAAAAATGTATTGCAATATAAATTACGGGAGAGTGATTTTAAAAAGGTATTTTAGTTTTAGTGCAATTTTCACTTTATTTTTGTTTAAAACTTAAAAAAGCATTTTCTGTGATAGTGATTGTGAAAAATTTTGTGATTTTCATTAAACATATAAACCTACATATGTAGTATTATGTTTTATTTTTAAATGTTTAGCAGAAACAATAGTAGTATCTATCTCTCTTTTCCTTATATTTTCGAGTCGTTTGGGGTTGAAACCCTCGAGCCGTGGAATTCAAGTGCTCATGGTCTGTTCAATGAAATCTCCAAACGGCTGATTGACACTTCCCATGACCCAAGGGCTGGCTTCTACCTTGGCCAGAGCGTTGCCATGCAACGTGGAAATGCCACCAGTCTCTTGGGTACATTACCAGTCGACAGTGATGCGGCGGAATTTTTGGCGCCATATTTTAGTTTGTTAATAGTTTTACTCGTAGGTAAGTTAGGATATTATGTTTTATTTAAATAAATATTTAGGTATCAGTTGTTATTTATGTAAATTTCATTTTAAGTCTTTATAGATTGAAGATACAAAAAAGCGTTATTTTAGAGACAACGTTTTGATGGATTTGAGAGAGAATGAGATCGATACAACTAAACACTTGTTTAAAGCTTTCCAATTCCCGATAGAAAATAAATGACTTATGATAGTTTGTTATACCCAGTTTATAGCTTTCTTATTAGTAGACAGGAATAGGTACGTTGTTACCGCTAGTAATGTGTCAGCAATTATTTATTTAAATATAACTTCACGATAACTATCCATACAGCCGCAGCCGTCAATTTTATTCCTTCATAAATCGTTTTATTAATATGCGTCGTACATTACATAAAAGTTTTTTATGCAGAGAAATCGAAATTTAAAAGAAAGTTTTTACGTGAAACTTCAGATTCCCTGAGCTTCTCGTAAAACTTTATGAATGGACGAACTGAACAGTTTGCGTTTTGAACATGTTTCGAATCGGAACGTAAAATTGTTTTTTTGTTGGAAAGTTTTCTTGTCTGTCACTGCATTCATAATAGTATCGTGATATGTCATGTTAAGATCTTAGATAAGATGGGAGGGGAGTATAATATTTATATTATTATTTTTATGATATTATTATTATGAAAAGAAACGATACTGTTTATTCAGTAAACAGGATTTAGGAATCACTTACACGCTATATTAAAAAAAATACTAAATCGAGTCGACATTTTTTATCTGACATTCTCTGAGAATACCTACAAGGCAAAACAAATTCAGGGGTGGTATAGCTGTCTATAAAGAATGACCGAAGATGTCGACCATTATTATCGGTTCTTCTTTTTATTATCTTTTCTATATTAAGTTGATACTGCTTCGATATTGACACTTTCATTAATTAGCGCCTATCTTTCTCAAACCAAAATGTGTAAGTACCAAAAACCTTTGGATGAAGTAAAAAAGACAAAAACCATGAAAAACGAAATTCAAAGATAAAATTTAATAATAGTGTCATGCACTAATACCAAAACCATAATTTCAATCATGCTCGTTTTATCTTCGACACTCTCAAAATTTACATTTCAGTCATTTAAATTTCGTCCCAGAACTGTTCACACATTATCAGTTCTTGTAAACATTAATTAATACGTGCAAATTGTCAGCGAACGCTAAGTGTATTGCCAATTACCTACATTACTTTGCTATAGGAAGGCAAACTATACGATGCTTTGAGAAAATTTAACGCGATAATTATGTTTTACATTAATTCTATCTCTTTATTTTTCGTTATTAACAAGAACAAGCTACATAACGATTATAAGTGTGATTATTTATTGAGTACGATTGTAAGTAATAAATATTCTTATTTTTCTTTGTAAACATGAAATGCAACGGTTTTTATTGTTAGTTAAGGGGACTACATAACCTAAACGCAAATTTATAATGCCTAAAAATATATGATCCACTGCAGTAACCAAAATCAGAAAAATATAAAATATTCTTCTGGATATATGCTAGTTAGATAGTGTGTTGAAAACATAATACAATTAACTGGATATGATAGAAAAAAATCACGAAGATACCTCTAAAAAAGTCTTATAACGATTAAAAACCATACTACTCGTAATATACATGCAAACATTCAGATTTTTTGTCAGATTATTCTACATGTAATATACTAACGTAATAGTGTTTTATTTTTTTAGTCCAATGAATAGTTTTTTTTGTAAATCCATAATTGCTTCATAATTTGCAATAAATTACCAGCGTTGTGCCATCGCGCGTCTCTTTCTTTTCTATGCAATCCGACAGTGACCGCGCTTTAGCTCTTGTAAGCCTCTTAAATCTGCTATTGGAAGATAAAACAGGAAAACCTCATGAGATTTGCCTTGTTATACCATCAGTGTTTTTTGTCGAAGACCATTAAATAAATAAAAATATACTGTAAAAGGTATACGGGGTGGCAATGACATCGATGTGCAAACTGCAACCATGAATTTAGCGCATGATTCTAGACACCCTTTTTTATTTTATGTGGGAAATCATCAAATAACTTCTCCCGCTCTAAGCAGAGCAGGAGGGACTTTTATTGACTAATACCCACCCGTGTTCCTTCAGTTGCCTATACTCCAGGGCCACGGTAACTCTTTCGAACAATCCACGACCCTGGCAGGCATCGGCCCTATTGGACCCTGTCAATTAGTGGTGACATCTCTTTGAGGTGCGCGTGGAACTCAACGCGCAGTCGACCCGATTCTAGACACCCTAGCGTAGAAATTATCGAAGATTTAAAAAATAACTGATTTTTCGTGGAAAAGTGCAATACCTACGCGTTCAAAATGTATGGAACAGGTTTTTTTTTTTTTAAATAACTGTCTTAAAATTTCAACGCAGTGAGGTCCAGAATCATGTACTTAATCCATGGTAACCGGTTGTGCGTCGATGTATAGAGGTCTTTAATATATACTACTTTATTTATTCCCGACAGACCCAATGTAAAACAATACCAACATTCTAGATAACAGTGCCTAAGACAGGAAGAGGTAATAATCTTCTTGCAACCAATAGTTCAACAACAACGTTATCTAATTTTACAGAATATGCAAGTATAAAGAAATTACTTACATAATTAACATAATATCATGATTGTAATCCACGAAGTGTTAGCCAGAGATGGACCTAAAGTACACCCACATTTCGCCAGTTATGTTTAAGTCCCAAAAAATAGGGGATGCCTAATTATAATATAGATTATAATCCAAAAAGCATCTAATTTGGTTCAAACCGTAATTAAAAACCATGACATCAACCAGCAATTACAGATACTCAATGGAAAATCCCCATTCAACGCACGTACCGAACATGCCAAACTTTTAATCCAATAATCCTCTTCAGAATTAAAAAATGGAAAGTAACACAGGAACGATTAAAACTTAAAGTTTAATTTGCACGTTCGGTTAATTTTTCTGGCGGCCATTTTCAATTGTTCTCACAGTTAATTTAATTTTGGTTGAAACTTTTTTATGTCGCGACGGAGTTGCGTTTTATTTGCATAGACGTTCTCAGTTTTTTTGGTCTCTTTTGTAATTTTGAGATAGGCGTTTGTAAAAGGAAATTCCTTTTTTTGAAGGGATGGTGAAGTTTTGTTCCTTTGCTTTTTGAAAATTAATTAATAGAGCTACTTGAGTTTCAAAGTCGTCGTCGGTTTGGACTGTTTTTTTTATCATAGATCTGTCGCGAACCGTTGCAGCTGTATTTTTTTCTCAATAACGTAATATTTAGTACGTATTCCTTGATTCTGTGTTTGTTATAAAGAAGTAGGAAATATACACATACCATACATAAATACCATATTTGCACAACCGATTAATACAAAATGTAAATGTTTGTATACTGGCTTTCAAAATGAACAGTGTGAAACTTATCAAAACAAAACAATCCTGCAATATTTCGAAACATTTCCTAAGTTTCTTTTCCCAATGACAACGTCACAAATAGTTACTCAAACAGGATACCGTTGCAACCGAACACCCGAAAACTTTTCTTTCTCCACGTTTACATTAAACACACAACTAACTACAATATTTACAAGGCAACGTCTTTACTAAAAGCCTTGAGAGTGCTCCTTTACGCACGCCCAACAATTAGCGAGCCCTCTATGCAATGACCTACATCTAAATTTAGATTTTCTCTAAGCCCATATTTTATCTCAACCAAAACCCAATCTTAAAATCTCTACATAGAACTGAAATTCGCAAACGCAACATTAAAATTACGTGAGTTTCACGCTGATATCACATTTTCAAAATAAATTGATTCTTATTTCGTATAAATCTAAAGTATATATTGCATTGCGGATGTATGTCCACTATGACTTGTCGATTTAGCACCGTTCCAATCTGCATTGAAAAACGAACCTTAAGTGAAACTTGACACAGTGCATTTTCATGGGTTGTGTTCTTGAATATTTGTGACCAGAATATTACGTATAAGTGATGACGAGTGCAGAGGTCAGAGGCGGCTCGAACGCGGGATAGAAAGGGGTCCGCAACACATGGCGATAATATACTGTGTATAAAGCTCCTAAGAAAATAGTGTCATGAATATATTTTGATGACTTACATTTGGGCAGTTAGCGTTTATGGGTTCCTGTGGGATAGTTATTAAAGTTGGGTTTTGGGTATGAACCTTTTAGGTCGTAAGTCATAAGTATTAGTTTTATGTCTAAAGTTTTAATTTTACTATCTTTTGAATAGAGCGAAGTTTGTTATTTTATGAATTCGCAATTAATTATGTAATATGCTCGTAACATATGTGTTTTACCATTAATGTTATTTTACCGAATTAAATGAATATTAAAACAGTATTACAAGTAGCATTCATCTTCGTCGAAGACTTACGTACGAATATACACGCATTCTTTTTATTCCATTTGCATATCATTTTCCTTAAGTTAAAGAAAAAATCTTCTTTCCTTGCTTCCTCCTTGCAGTAAAAACATGTCGCGTGCTATTTAAATATATTTCATAAAATTAATATCAAAACGAGCATATAATATATATATCGTGTGCATACTTTAATATAATTATGTACACAAAACTTACGTACCTATGGCCTGTTCCAAATGCATCTCATGAAAATGTAAACAAATAAATCAGAAAACGCACCTGTGGATGCCACTTTGTAGTGATTTAACTTTTTATTTTCATCGATGATTTTTGAATTACAGTTTAATAATGTTATTCAAATAATAAGGTAGAAAAGGTTGGTGAAATATAAAGTTAAAACCTTCGAAATACAGATGATTGTGTTACTGGTTGTCTGTAAAAGATCGCTTTTAGCGATTGTGTCACCCTATATAAAATTTCTATATTTATATCTGTAATTTTTATAGTGTATATAATAAAGGGTTTTCTATTCTATTCTGATTTCCTCTAGCGAATGATTGCGTAAGAATTTTACCCGAACAGGGTTTGTTTACAATTTCTTCACATACTTTTGAAACAGAACTAAAAATATACTAAAAAGTTACTAAGTATCGTTGATTTAGAAAGTCTTTCAAATAAAATTCAAGACCAGTCATTGTTACTTATCGCCCTTCATTAAAGTGAAATCGGACGGGGATTTCAACGTACGAATACTAACAAAGGAAAATACCCGAAATGTCCACAAGCCCTCGACCTTTTTGAGAGCATGAGTGAACAGTAATTCGTTCTAGAGAACCCTTACAGACGATACTTTTTGGTGGATCGGTTATAATTGCTGTTGTATTGGATACTTAGGTATTGTTGTGTATGTCAATGGGTTGATGGCCTTACGATTTGTGTGATCATGTTTTATTTATGGTGGTAAAAGCTTAGGAGGCTATGTTTGGTATATCGATAATTTTTTAAACCCCGACGCATTAAGAGTGTTAGTTAGCCCCCGTCGCAAATTGAAGTGTTGTCGCAAAAAGAGGGGTGTAAGTTTGATGTGTATGTATGTGTGTCTGTCTGTGGCACCGTAGCTCTTAAACGGGTGAACCGATTTGGATGCGACTTTGTTTTTATTTGAAACCAGGTTTTCTAGCGGTGGTTCTTAAACATGTTTTATCAAAATCGGTTCAGACTTTATTTTATTATTATCAGAAAGAAAGAAAGAAAATAAATTTATTTAACCCAGGTTTAAGGCACACAATATTCACACAAAAACCAAAAATTATAAAAAAAATCTTAAAAATAGTAAAAAAAAGCATCAGCTCTTTTTGTGTCGGGGTTTTTTAATTTTACCTATTATTTGTACCGCTCTCTGGTAGTAAATTCTGGGAAATTCATTGGTTAGCAAATTGGCTACCAACCTAAATTGTCCGTGTATTCAAATCAAAACTGATATACTTTGACAGTTGTATGAAATAGCTCTAACACGTGAAATTGACATAGAGTATACGGTCACCAAATGAGATAAGTAACCATGGTCGTCGGATATAGTGGAACTTTTGTAAGAAACCAATGGATATTTTCGAATAAAATTGAACTTAATTTATAGAATATAAACAGTTAATTTATCAAATAAAATTTCATTTGAAAACATCCATCGGTTTATTACTAAACTTCAGCTATACCGACGACCGTGGTTACTTATCCTTTTGGTGCCTAAACATTTGCTTAACAATTAATTTCCCTGACTGGACATAATGTAGAACTGCATCTACTATCGATAACTTATCATAGAGCCCCATAGTTTTGCATGTTTCTATGTGTGTATATGCGTAAGGTTGCTAAAGCTATACAAGGTGACAGGGACATCGATGCACAACCGGTTACCATGGATGCAGTACATGATTCTGGACTCCCTTTTTTTTTTAAATGACCTCTCCCGCTCTGGGCGGAGCGAAAGGGCGTGTCAGACTCTTACTGACTAAAACCCACCCGTGTTCCTTCAGTTGCCTGTGCGCAAGGGCCATGGTAACTCTTTTGAACAATCCGCGACCCCAGCAGGCAACGGCCCTATCGGACCCCAACAGTTATGCTGACATCTCTATGAGGCGCACGTGGAACACAACGCGCCGTCGACCCGGGGCTGGTCCTTACCGCACGGCGAGCTGCCCATTGCTCGCCGACCGCGGATTCTGGACCCCTGCGTTGAAATTTTTAGTCGCTTATTAAAAAAAAAACAGCTGTTCTGTACACTTTGACCGCACAGTTTTGTAGGAAACAGCAGTTTTTTTTTAAATAACCGATTAAATATTTCTAATCTAGACCTAGAATCATGTGCTGAATACTTGGTTTCAGTTTGCCCCTCAATGCCACCCTGTGTTATAGACACTACGATCTCCGATGAAACAGCATGCCGACGATCTTAGCAAGCTGGGGGACATCATCAATAAGTTATTAGTCGGGCACACAACGACGAGATGTTTTTCTATCAATAAAAAATAAATAAATACCTGACATTTATCTGAGAGTATTCAATTCCTATCAAGCCATAAATCGGAAACTTTTAAACGAACTCCAGTGACAATGAAATTCTATTTACTCAGCAAACCGGTCCAAGATAAACAGCCAACGATCCATTCGGTTCTTAACAAAACAAATTCCCTTTAAAACCTAGAATGCACCAAGCTTCAACTGGAGGAAACGTTGCAAAGCCAAGTTGTTTGTCCAATGCGGAGTTTCTTCGAGTCGATATTTCAAGTTGCTATTTAACTCGGCAAGCTAATCTAAATTACGTCACGGTCAAGCACTGTAAATCCCAAAACCCAATTTATCTTTGACACGCCCGTTTTATACTTCTTCGGGGAGCAACGCCTCAGGCTGCTTGGTGAAACCGAGAAGTGGGAAGAATTGGAGAAGGTATTGTATAGTTTTGGCATAAATAAGAGAAGAATCTAGCTTTAAAGTTCCCTATATTTTCCAAAGCAAAAAAGGGTATTTTGGGTCATGCTATTACTCTTACCAAATTCAAAATGATGTACATTGACAGTACTGGAGCAGATGATGCTCCCAAAGTTGATGTTAGCCCGTCTCATCTCTTAAGCGAATTTTCGCATTGCTTTCAGGAAAAAAATCAGAAACCTTGTGTGTCTGTAACTTCACCAGTATCTTCTTCAAACCAAAAAATATATACTTTGATGTCGGGAAGAAATACTTGTTCACAAATATATCACCGAAAACCACAATAAACTATCTCCAGAGGCACTTGATTGGATATTTTGAAAGCTAAGAAACTACGATCATTATGTACTAAGTACGTATGTCTACATCGAGTACGACATAAGCTAGCACAAATATCCGACCACAAATGAAATTAGCGAACGCAGAAAACAGGAAATTTCCGGCGATCTGAATTCGGAATCGGGTATTCGACGAAGCTAAATCCTACTAATCAGGTACGGTGAGCAAATTCCGCTGACGCAACAGATATGTGAAATCGTATGATTCAATTCACGTCAGAATTTGATAGTTACGTACTAGGTAGGTAATTTCGGTCGGTTCCAGGAAATTGGGATTGTTAAGTACTTTATTTGAGTTATACTGTTACCTACTTGGAAACGAGTGAAGTTGTAATAAGGTCGCCTTTGTTAAATAATGAATAATATGGACGTTATTCATGAGATGACTTTATGAGAATGTTCATTAGTAAAGGAGTCGATTCATATTTTAGGAGCTGGAAATGAATAAAAGTGGCTCGTACATTAGATACATTGCAGTGTTTGACCGATGCGGTGAACTCCTGGAAAGTGGCTGGTCCGGATACGGTTCAGTCCAAAAACCCGTCTTCTCGGAGACAGTGGGATGAGCCGCTCTGCAGGTTGGTACGGAATAACCTCGTTAATACGTCCACCAATACTGCTGAGCGTGCCCGCCTGCTGGGCGTGGGAGGATGGTAGTCAGGCCTCTAGCTTCAGGTGCTACCGTCACCAAACATAGGCACTATGCTGGGTCACACCTCTTTCTGGCTTGCTACAAGTCTGGGCGCTCCTTGCGGTGTCAGTGCACATCGCTATTAATGCAGTGAAGCAGTCGACTGCCTCGGATACCATGGCCTATGTTGCAATAAAAGCGCTAGTCGGTTGGCACGGCACTCCTGCATTAATGACAACATCCGGCAGACTCTCATTACCGTTGGGGCGTCAGCTGTTTTAGAACCCAATGGCTTGGCACGTGACAATGGGAAGAGGCCAGACGGAATGACCAAAATGCCTTAGAAGTTGGGTGAGTCTTTGAAGTGAGATGCAACGTGTGTATACACCCTCGCGCCATCCTATCTTCATAGCACGGGAGTTTATGCTGGAGCGGCTGCTGCATGAGCAGAAAACCTCAAACGGCGCAAATATAACAACCTTATTGGGATCTATATATTTGAACTGTTTTGAGTTGAAACACTAGGTCCTAGTGCTCATCGATTATTTCGGGAAATTGTCAAGCGTTTGGTCGACTCTTTGCGTCACCAGTTGGCTGGCCTATTTAAAGGCCAAGAAATCAGCATTGCCATACATCGTGGCAATGCTGCCAGACTTTTGGGCACTTTTTACACTGACAGCGATATAGATAGATCTTCTGATGCCCAATGGGCTCGTCCTTTATTTTTGTGTATATTATAATAAATATTTTAGTGTTAGATTGTATATTAGAAAAAACTCAAATATCACATTATTCATATTATATATCGTATCATACAAGTTACAATATTTCAACAACGTTTCATTAAACTGTAAAACGGCAAACTAATTAAAAACCTGTTTTTTCGTTCTCACTATTACCACATCTACTCCAAAACTCTTCCTTTTAAAACATCGAATGTGCCGCAAAGCAATCACTGTAATTACAAGTTTAATTCGCTCTGGGGCTGGTCGGGCTCCGTTTTATATTTATGATTTTTGCCAAAGGGAACCTTTGAGTTGTCTTGACTATTTTAATTATGTAGTTTATAGAGGATCGAGGATTCCGCTCTATACAGACTGTCTAATGATGGAGTTAAATGTGCTTTTGAGAAATGGCTGGAAGATGTGAATTTAATCAGTTTAATAACTTAATTTTCTTTGATGAGAATTAACATGAAAATAAATGTTAGTTGCTTTTTGGAATTAACTATCAGAAGAGTGCAAAAGTTACTATTTTAATCGTTTTTAACTGAATAATGTTAAAATATTTAAGCCATAGTATGTTATGCACCGTATTTGCCTAGCACACTATCAATCACAATCAGAATAATTTTGAAGCCTATTGCTAATCCATAGCTTCATATGTTCGAAAAATTGGTCTGCTCAGCAACGTAAACTACGCAATGAACCTGATGCTGATGTTGAACGTCGCGTTACGCAATTACCACGATAATCAGCGATTGAATAGCTTTTTAACCACATACAATACGTAAATCAACTGAAACCCTTAGGGTTCCTGTTTTGGAAAAACCTCGTTGTTATAGATCCTTAATTTTATTATTCTAGCATTCAGATTTAAATCAACCTCCATGACTCAGTCTACTTGAAATAAATGTATTTGTCTCAAACATGCTTGGAAATTCGAGCATTTTTTTAAAAATCTTCTTCGTGTGTCATGTGGGTCAGTGTTGCTTTTTTTTTTCCCCCTCTCAGGTAGTTTTAATCTTAGTCTGGCAGTTTGAGTAATTTTTGTGGCCTACCCAAATGTCCTTTCTTTGGTATTGTTCGTCGAATCGTTGTGCCCTTTAAGTTCTGAGTTGAGCTGCACGATTACTGACAAATGCGTGCACTGACTGGACAGGTTCACTCAATCTGTGTGGTTTTTCCTCAAAAGACCATTTCAGACAAATCTACATGGTCTTCACATGGTCTGACCAAGATTATGTCTGGACTTCAAAAGAGACGTGACCTCTGAGTTTGTTTCGGCCTTTCTTCTCAGAGTAGTCAGATAGGAAACGCCGACCTCATCTAGTTTTAAAATATGATTGAAGTGTAAAAGTGTTTTTACAAACCTATTTACAGAAATAAAATCATTTATCATTTATTTTATCGACATAAATTGAAAATGCTGTGCTGGTCAAATACATGCAAGCACCGGCTGGCAATGTTAGTATGAAAATCCATTTCTGTCGTGTTTAGCGGCCGAATAAATTACTATGAAAAGTCATATTTGTCGAGTAATTTAAAAATAGAACGAACTTTTTACTTCGATTTATGGCAACCAAGTCTCTCATCAAAGTTTTTATTTAAATTCCGAACTGGCTTAGCAAATAGAGCTGTTTAAATACAAAAATAATCAATTAATGAACATAGTGGCGCGCGAAAAGTTATCGTTTTTCATCATTGATTCTGGAATTTATAATTAATTTACTATTTGAGAAAAGTACTATACAAGCCTTGGTCGCAACCAGGCATTGATGGAATCACGTATGTGTGCCTCGGCTTAGCCTCGGCCTAAATTTTCACGTTCGTCCATCAATACCACTGTTGTCGGCCGCTGCAGTAATGTATACTATTTCTTTACAGCATTCTACTCTATCACTTCTTTCGGTAACAATTACCAGTCAGAGAAGAAAGAGTATATAGTTCATCAACTGTAAAAACTTAAGAAACATAATTGAGTGGTATACTTATTAGTAGTTTTTTTTTAATAAGTTTCTGTGTTTTTAACACCATGCACCAAACGCCGTTTTCATCAATATCGACAACTACGTCTCGGATAGTATTTCACGTATATTCGTATTGCATCGGATGGTAGTCACGTCGGCACTTAAAGTGCCAGCTAGGCTTCTCTGACAGCCTGATACCGATCTTATTGCAAGCTGCCAAATGTTTGGCACTGTTTATATTTACGGAGTTAGAAGTTTGTGTAGTGTTTCTTTAAAATAAATTTAAGCTGTTAAAGGACTATGTGGTGGTCTAGAACTCTAGATGTTAACGGTTGTTTTTCTAGATCGAAAATGTGGGTGGGGAAAAACCGTTAGAAAAATTGCACTTATAATCAGCCTGAAATAGTGAACAAATATGTTCAAAGCAAAGTCAATTTTTGTTTTTTTCAAAATGAAAAATTGCAGTTATCCAGCTTTAAAACAGCGGCTGTAATCCACAGAAAAGGTACTACTGCAAATATATTAAAGCTAGAACATGGCATAAAACGATATATTCATTTTATATTTTTCCGAAGGAGTTCCTCATCTCATCACCTACCTACTTTATGAATATAAAAATAAAAGTCAAAATTACGGCAACACCAATTTCTCATTCGAGGATTTATTCATTCCTAACGTGTCCAAGATAAAACAATAGTAAAACCTTCATTGCAAGATTTCATGTGAAACCGAACGCAAATAAAACTCAGAAACAAAGAGACACATAAAACCAAACTGCCGCTGGAGACGTCATGTTCTCTTTTTAAAAGTGCATCACTGTCAAAGGCGAATTCGCTTTATGACGTCACAAATCAAATAACGTGTATATCCAAACAGTCGGTATGGCAAATATGGGACAAACACAACACTGGATACGTTCCTTCTGTAATTCAAACCAACACGAGCTTAACATTTCGTCTTGCAACCTCTTACCCCCACTTTCATAATGTTTATCCGCTACAAACTAGCGCTAGTGCAAATTCCACTTTATCGTCAACTTCACAGAGTTCAAATTCAAGTTTCTAAGTCCAACAGCACGTAGCACTGAGCTTTTTTATTTATTTTATACTCTGTTGCTTAAAAAATAAGGTCCGTTTTCATTCGTCGCAATTTTTGTACAGCCAAAACGCTAATTGGTGCTTTTGCATTAAGTTGTGATCCGTAGACCATTAACCCCCCATTTTGTATTTGCTCACACGCGCTCCCGTTTCGCACTTCAACGGTAATGGATAAATTTTGTCTGAAAGTACTTTTGGCCTATCTTTTTTATATTCACTCCGTCACTTATTTTTTTTTTGTAAAGGAGAGTTGATTTTAAAATGCGTTGGCATAAATTAAAGCCTGATGAAGCAGGGTCAGGAAAAGTATTTTCACTAAAATGTTGTTATGTGACTTTTCAATGTTTTTAACACTCATAGCAGGTGGATTAACAATTATGGTTCTTTGGGCACCACAATCAGCCTATTTTATTCACTAATAAATTCATGTTTTATCTGTAGACCGTGTTCTAAACTGGTATATTTCAAACATTAGGAGTAACAACATAATATCACGCCTATATTCCCCGAACGGTTGGGCAGAGGTGTAACAATAGTCTTAAACATAACTGGCGAAACGTGGGTCATTTCGCCAGTTAAAAAAAAACACATTACGCATGTCAGAAAACGCTGACTGCATGGCTAAAGACCCTGACTTATGAAGAAACTGAGGAACTTCTGAATCTTGCTACGTAATATTAAATAATAATATTAAAAAAATTATAACGTGGACTAAATAATATACAATTGTGCATACTTTACACTGATAATATGCTTTTGGTGTATTTTCTCTCTTACTCGCTCACACACCCATATACACCCTCAGATACACACACATAGACACTTAAAGTACTTTTTTTTCTCTAGTTCTAGTTTTGTTATTGTACCTACTTTGTTAAGATTCTGTTGTTTGTATGATGTACACATAGATTAGGAAGACGGCGGTATCTCCCTAATTAAAAGAAGGCCTCTACAACTTATTTGTTAAAACCTGTTGATTATGAAACTACACTTATTATTAAACTGTATATGTAACAGGGGGCAAGTCTATCACTATCAAGCGGACACAAATCCAGACTCCGGGCCGCAACTGAGAAATTCCAGATGGAAAAATTCAATAACACTTTCCCCGACCCGGGAATCGAACCCAGGAACTTATGCTCCGCAGGAGCGTCTGAGACCACTAGACCAACGAGGCAGTCCAAAACATAGATAATCATTTTTAACAACTCACCACTATTATCCTAGACAACGTAAAAATAGTAACAGCTACCTAGTTTCCATGCACTGAATTGTAGATTCAGCCAGCGCACCGATCACTCCCGATATCACCTATTAAAAGCTCGGCAATAACTTCAACAATAAACTGGGGTGCCAAAAAAGTGGTCGCCCATAAAAATCGAATGAGTTTTGGCTGTAATTACCCATTGACTGCAGACGTTGGGTCGTATTTCTTGTGGATTCACGTTTTACGATAAAAACAATTCGTTTCCAATTTATTTGGTAACCATTTCGCTGAACTTGTAATAATTAGCAATATTTTATCGGTTTTCGATGTCGATAAGGACATATTATATTGGAGTTTGACATATATTTGACATTGGATAAATTGTGAAATTAATTATTTACTTCTGTGGCAATATTAATTTTTAAAATACATTAGAAAAAATACTATTTCTTTTTTTTACAACAAAAAAGAAAAAACTGACTTCAAAAAAATCACTACGTAGTAAAATATAACTTTCATTAAAGAAGTCGGTGTCTTTGGTTCTGTATTTTAGTTTTTTGCTACCGACTTCCGAAACAAAAGTTATTTTTTACTTTGTAGTGTTTTTTTTTTGTATCTATTTTCACTTTCAACAGTGACACGAAGTTTTATAACATCATCAACACTAAGTGAAATAAATACTTATTATTGAAGGTAACTCAAAAACTACCCCAGCAAAGTTAATCAAATTTATAAGGAACTTCGGCACGAGTTTCCTTTACCAAGTGGGAATTTTCAAAATCGATCCGCAATTGATGAAAATATCGATGACATAGTACATACAAAAAAAGAAAACATGACAATTCCTCCTTTTTTGAAGTCCGTCAAAAATAAAATAATACCTTTCTATTTTCATACAAAAAAAAACATGACAATTCCTCCTTTTTTGAAGTCCGTCAAAAATAAAATAAAACCTTTCTATTTTCATACAAAAAAAAAACATGACAATTCCTCCTTTTTTGAAGTCCGTCAAAAATAAAATAAAACCTTTCTATTTTCATACAAAAAAAAACATGACAATTCCTCCTTTTTTGAAGTCCGTCAAAAATAAAATAAAACCTTTCTATTTTCAGAGCGTGAGCCTCTATCGAAAGAATTCTGCTTTATTTTGCGAAAAGTTCCTAGGACACATTTCCTACATTCAAATAAAATCCGAAGCCAAACACTTCGCGTGTTTCCAACTAACACTCAGCTTCAGACACGAGATGTAGGCTCCGCTAAAATATTCTAAATCTGTTGAAATTTCAACATGGAAATATGTTAGACTGTCACTTTTATTTCAACAAAGATATTTCCGTCTTAGAGTCATTCCATCTGTTCACACTTCACCTCTGTCAGGAGAATATTTCAGGGCGCAAAGTTAGTTCAAGCAGTTAAATGAGACCTTATTCGTATGACGGCAAGGAGTTTTCGTAAATATGGTAAGTGCAAAACTTAAAATAGTTTTGGTGGTGGTACATGTCGTGAACGAGTGGCGGGTTGGAGGTCTTTGAACCCTATGGTATACATTGAATGTTAAAAACAAAATGCGAAAATCCCTTATTAGAGAAATCTCATAAATTCGTTTAGACACAACGACCAGTTATTCATCAAATTTATATAGTAAGTATATTATGATTGAAAGTCAACTGTAGTAATTTTAGGTAGAATGAAAAAGAATCAACAACTTACCTTTTTTAGGCTTCCGTACAGTAAAGGGTGCCAACGAAACCCTAGTACTAAACCTTCACTGTCCGTCCATCCATCTGTCTGTCCACCCGTCCATCCGTCCATCCGTCTGTCTGTCAGAGGGCTGTAGGAACCGTAATAGGTAGACAGTTTAAATTTTCACAGAGTATGTATTTCTATCGCCGCAATAACAACAAAACATAAAAAAAATAAAGTAAAAATCTGAAGGTAAAAGAGAAGTGTTTACAAAAAAGTACTGATAAATATTCTACGGTAGTACGGAACTCTTCGTGTTCGAGTCGGAGTCGCACTTGGCTGGTTTTTTGTCATCAATACAGAGATTACCACAAATATTTTCCTTTCATTTACGTGTGTTATGGCTTACTGAAATGTAAAGAAAAGTCTACCTGCGTACACTTCACTGGAGTCTTAAAAACTAACTACTACTAACTAGGTATAGTGTATTTGACGACGAGCAATGGGTAGCTCGCCGTCCGGTAAGGACCAGGCCCGGCTCGACGGCGCGTTGTGTTCCACGCGCGCCTCATAGAGATGTCAGCATAATTGACGGGGTGCGATAGGGCTGCCGGGTTCGCGGATTGTTCGAAAGAGTTACCGTGGCCCTGGCGCACAGGAAGACTGAAAGACACGAAACAACTGAAGGAACACGGGTAGGTTTTAGTCAGTAAAAGCCTGACATGTCCTCCCGCTCCGCTCGGAGCGGGAGAAGTCATTAGATGATTTCTCACAAAAAAAAAGAAAAAAAAAAGTAAGTATAGTGTATTTTATTTTTATATTTTTGTATGCTGCACTGGTTGACGTCATCACGTCAACGCTGACTGTCGCTGAAAACCAGTGCTAAGGCTCTGTCTCGCAGAGGGCTGTAGCACTACGCTGAGCGATTGCTCTCGTTCTTTTTCGTATTTGTGTGTTTTTCTCTGCGACATATTCACCGCAAATATCTGTATTTTCTTTCTTTTCTTTCAAACTTACTTACATCACATCCGCTTACTCTCCCAGCTTAAACCAAAACATAAGGTTTTGTTCAGGATCCCGGTCTAGGAGGCTTTTGTCCCAATGGAAGACTTTCTATCTAATTGTTGAACTTTGATTTACGTCGCTGAAAACTTGGTGAGCTCCAGATTATTGGGTAGATCTTACAGAGTGCACTGGGTGTATCTTGGTTACCTCTGAGTTTGTTGAAAGTGATATTATTAATGAACCAGCTGTTGCCCGCGACTTGATCTGCGATCCAGGATGAAAAATAACCTATGGCCTTATCCAGACCGAGGTCTATCTGTGTGCCAAATTTCATCTACATCCGTTCAGACGTTCTAGCGTGAAAGCATAAAAAACAAACAAACTTACTTTCGAATTTTATAAGATTACTTAGTATGGGATAATAGCTGACTTTTGTGTTTGTATGACTAAAACTAACTAATTTGAATATTTTAACTAAGTTTTCAGTTTTGAAATAATGAACTCAACATTCCACAAAAAATATCTAAGTTCACGGTATAAAACGGCAAAGGCACAGTGATTTACAATCTGTTGAATAACTGTTGAACGGTACATACTTAAATACCTATGTACAAATAACTATACATTAATGTTGAACGTTTATTTATAAACGGAAGTAAACAATTTACAAGAGAGATATAAACCATTGAAACATAGAAGCATAAGGGCTAGTGCAAATTAGGGCGACCCGCACCGCAACGCAACATATTGCAAAAATCTTCCGTCATCATTTTAGTAATTTTCTATGAACCAACGCAAAGTACAGGTGGGCCGCCCCGTACTTTTTTTGCATAAAAATGTATTGCACTGCGACCCGTTGCGGCTGTAATGTGCGCTTGGCTTAATATGTCACGGCAGAAAACGCCAATGCACGTTTTTTTCACTTTGGAGCCAAAAGGTTATAATACAGCATTATCAATACCGAAAAATATAAAATGCGAATTCTACAGAAAATAATAAAACACAAAACCGAATGGTTGAAAACGAACTCTCTCGCTAACTTGTTGAGATATATTGGTTTCTTTAACGCGCGACGCCATCTTGAATTTATAAAACCGATAAAATTGTTGAAAACTTCGCTATTGTACACGTGGGGTTTTTATTCATTATAACACGCATAACATCACACCTGTATTCTACGAAGGGTCAGGCAGAAGTGCACCTATATAATAGTGCACGCACATTTCGCTAGTTATGTTTAAGTTCAATGTAATTGGAAGCGAGCCTATTGCCATCAACAGGGAACGAATCCAGACTCCGGGCTGCTACTGAAAAAATCCTAATGGACAAAACCTAATGACACTGCCCGACCTGGGAATCGAAACCAGGACCTCATACTCAGGAGTAGCGCTTGTGACCACTAGATCAGCGAGGTTTGATAAAAAGTTTGATGAAAATACAATTTGAGATAGTCACTGGAAGTGAATTTATTGGTAGGAGTTTTGTTAAACAGTGTATTTTAAGGTACAGTAAAAGACTTAAATTACAATACATTGTTTGTATTGCATTGCATTTATTTGCCCTAGATGCTCTGCGTATGCAATATGATATTAGCTTCAGAGTGCTGTTGAGGTTGCCCCGGTTCTGCAGCGCGTCTAGCATGTTTGCTGTAGCACGAACTGACGACTTTTGTGCCATTATGAGGGAAAAGACCGCATCCTTAATAAGCAGAATGAGGGCTAGCAGCAACAGTATTTTGAAAACCCTGGCTGAACAACATGATGCACCAATATTAAGACACTCTGTCCAGTTGCTCGTGCAGCAGAGATGAATATTAATGATGTGTAATTAATAAATACTAACCCTTAGTTGATAAGTTGTTTACAAACCAGTGGACCAATTTTGTCAAATTAAATAATTATATTATTATTGCGTGTTTAAGAATTAAACATTTAGGCCAACAATATACATAGGAACTGCGAATATATATTCCTACAAGGTTATTGTGGCGCATGGCCAAAATCGGAACTTATGTCGTCATTTATATTGTCAATACAATTTCTGTGACACAATTTTACAAAATGTTTACCTACAACGCCCCCTTATCAATGTCATCCAAAATATTCTTGTAACAATTTACGCAGGCAACGCATTGTAGAACTCCTGGCCGTTTTATCTGTGGTCGACTGATTGCCATACTATCACAAAAAAAATAGTATTTTAATTATTGTTAATTTAAAAGTTTAACTATTATAGGAGTTAACAAAAATAATAGAAAATAAATTTATTATAAAACGAAACAAGATTTCACCAAACACGGAAAGAATTCAAAAACTACCGTTACTCACAAAGACATTTATAAAAAAACAATAAATTCCACATGCACCCACATTACTTGGCAACTAAATAATAAAACGTTTGATTCAAGCACTTTTTGTTAGAACCAAAAACCCTAAAAATATTAAGGTAACCCAAAAACCTTAGAAAAAAGGGAAAAGAAAGGAATAAAAAGGAACGTGGATATTTAATGCGGCAGAACCCGTATATATTTCTTGTAAACAAATAAAAACGATACTAAATCGTGTCCATAGCGCAAAAAATATCCCACTCTTACGGAATTCTAATGTTAGGCGTTGCGGTTTATAAGACTTTAGCGTTTAGAGGTAATCCCCTTTTAATATCATAATATTAACTTTAAAAAAAATAGGAATATCTACACCAGAAATAATACCATAAAATAAATAATACTTAATTATAAAACCTGAACACAAAACCTTTTTTTGTTGTGACTGTACTGTATCCTACTGATAGGCAAAGGCCTCCTGCAAGTGCTTCTAGAAAAAAAAACCAATTGAATTGGCGATACTTAACTAAAAATAACAATGTAGGTAAGTTATAATAACAAAACGTACCAACTTCAAAAACTTTAAACCAACCTACGTCTATATAACAAGAATATACAAATCCTTAACATTCCAACATTTCCAACATCGCTTCATATCGACAAAATGTAAACAACCATCAGACAAACACCGCGTAGATCTTTCGTAGCGCACTCGTAGACCCTCTACGCGGTTGCTACGCCGTAGTAGCCTCGTAACTACCATTGCTACGACTTGGAGTGTACTACGTGAACTGCGCTACAATAGCACTAAGCCGTAACTCTCTGTGGTCTCGGCTAAGAATAAATCATTTCATAATTTCCCTTGTGTGTCGTAAGATGATATTTACTAAGGGATTGTTTTAGTTATGATTAGGTCTTCATACTTTGTTTCCTACGTAATTCGACTGTTATGAAGCAATTAAAAATGTACATGTAATGGTCGGTGTTTCTGGCAGTTTTTTTTTATGTACTACAATTATAAATAATATGAAACAGGGCCAATAGCAGCCATACGTCTATATTAATTTCAATCAATCAATGAACTCAAAATATTGCTGGACTCTGTCTGAAGTTACCTAAAAACACTTGCTCTTAAATTAATTATATCATCAGAACACAAATTTATTTAGTTCAGACCTTATGGATGATATTTTTGTCGTATAAAAAGACTTGATAAAATCTAACAGTTCTTATCCAGTTACCGAAAGAACTAAACTTGACATTAAAGTTCAAACAGAACTCGCTACAAAAAAAACGGTTTTCTCAAAAGCCTATGAATTGGTCCTAACGCCATCACTAAACACTGAAATGGTCCTTTCATCCGCAGATCAGCTTATGTTTTGCACCAGCCATAAAATGGCAATAATATCAGCGGTCCTAAGAGGGATATATTTCGAGAAAATATCCAGTAATGTTAGTTTATATCGTTCATTTTATTTTTTTAGGCCCGCCCCGAGTTACATTTAAATCTTATTTAGCACAGAAAAATCAAATAAAGGATCCGTTTCTCTATCTTCCGAGATTATTTAGCATAATATTTACATTTCGGTTCGTATTGTTTCGTTTTATTTCCTTGTACAACAATGGACTCAAGGAGAAAAAAGTTAATTAGTAAATGACTAATTAATCATTCTTTTTAAAATATTCAAAAAAAAATATGCATTATTAATATTTTTATAAATTCATGTTTAACTTGAAGTTTGTCATGAGCTCTCTAAAATCCTCACATGAAACTCTTATTTTTATTACACGGACTAATTAACTCTTCGTTAACCTATGGACATTACTTACTTAGAAATAATAGTCACCTTGGCATATTGCGTTAAAACAGTAAAGCAATTAAGTTAAGCAATTTGGTGAATACGGCATCACAGTTAAACAAAAGCCAACCCCTATCTAAGTTACTTCCGCGCGCATCAAATGATAAACCATAATTAATCGCGAAGAATATTTCATTAAACTTCAAACGTAATAAATATTCACGTAACTTTATTTCAACGCCATCTCATATCAGCGTCGCGAACTAACACAATAGGTTGCACGCAAACTGTTCCCCACCGGCACCTTCACGCACAGATCTGGGGAAAATTAGGTTCATATTTGGTGATATTGTCAGTCGCCGCGCGACCAGGCCCACGTGCTGACGTCTTCTGGCGCGACGATTGATTCTAAAATCCAACACCGTGTTTGTTTTAAAACAATATTATAAAGACAAAGTTCCTTATTGTTGTAAATTTTGTTCTGTGACTTAAAATAAGTAGTTTTTAGATAGTGTTAGTTACAGTGAAGTTAGGTTTAGAGAGTGTTTTCGCCTTTTCATAGATATGAAGATATGTCTCGTGTGAGATGATCGCAATTGAATGGATGTGTGAGACCCCGACATGGTTTTAGAAAGGTATGTATTGTCTGAAACCTTCAGGTGCATATCAAATGTCTTTTCATAAACGTGTCGTGTTATTTTAAAAGATTTCTCAAAGGGTTTTTGTTGGATAAATAATATTTCGGCGTGTAAACGTAACTGGTTTACAGTATTGAATGAATGGTGAATATTTTTTGTGAAAATGTTTCTTGCATTTTTATTTACTCTTGAAGAATTGACGACATATTGCTTTATATAATTAACGAGAATTATGCTTGTCGGTACATCATTGACATTAAAAGGAGAATTTCCTCAATTATGGTTCTTGAGTTTTGAACATGAAAAAGTTTATCATGTTACAAAATATACGTTTTGGATTAGTGAAAAATTGCGTGAAAAAATTATTTTCACTCTTATAAATTTACGACCCTTTAAATAAAAATACGAATAAATTACCATTATTTTATGAATGAAATGTGCGAGAAAACAAAATTTATGCGAGACTTCTCCTCAACAATATCCTATTTGGGTCAACAGTGTATGGGATACTTTGCAACGAAACGAAGCTTGTGAGATTCTTGAGTGGTCTGTTAATAGAAATGAATTTTTCTTACTAATTATTATGTATTACGATTAATTTAGTTACGTTTGAGTTAAATAGATAATTTTGTATTAAAAAACTCTATTTTATTGATCAGGACTCGAGACTTTTTCACTTTATTAATTATTTTATTTGACAGCTGCCATAGTTGTTTTTTGAATGATTTGGGAAATGTAGGTATTAGATATCTTCAACGTTTTCTACTTATTTATCATCTCTCTTTTAAAGAGCTAGGACAAATTATTATGTTACTGAAGTTTAGTACCTAAAAAAACCCATGAACTTCTTCTACTTTGCAATTAGCATAGCATTTAGTATTATTGGGTTTACTAATAAAAATTGCTTTAAGTTAAAAGACGTTTAAACGTAAAAAATATGTTTATGGTGACCCTAATGATTACTTAATTTTAAGCAACGTTTATAAATATGGGGGAATATGTCTATGCTTGCATATGTTTCGAAATACTCAGTAAGTTTCGTGCATCGCGTCAAATATGCAGGCTGTATGCAGCTGGCTTCATTAGCAAATCGTCATCATTTAGTTTCTCGTAAAGTGATCCGTTTCCAACACCATGTTTCGAATAATTCTTGATATTATTTGCAATTTATTTTGTACAAATAGAAGGGGGATTTAATAGGTGCTGCTATTGTACCCACGAAACTGTTGTATTTGGAACAGGCCATAGAAAAAATATGTTCACACTTAGAGGATTTCGACAACGGTTTTCTCCTTAAGTATTGATTGGAATTTTGACGTGTGGTGCGTAGTGTCTTTGAAATAATACATAGAGAGAGAGTAAAACATGGATTTACCTTATATTTGAATTAAAAAAAAAACCAATGGCGAATTAAAGTCAAAGCAGTTTACTCAAGTCACAAGAAAAAGTGTGTTGCCACACTTAAAAATATTGTTAAGGCACATTGATATTGCACACATAAAAAACAAAAAAAAAACTATTGATTCTTAATCATTATAAATCAGTACAATTAATAACATTATTTTAGAATAACAAAATAATGTTCACATTGCATTGAACAGTGTGTATATAGCTTATTTGCGGACATAGTTTTTTGTATCACATTATTCAACAATTGCACAGATCACTCTTTAGATAAAGTCTCCTTTCAGTGTAGTCTATGTATCTACATATTTTTGCTTTCGACTGACCATGTAAGAATGAAAGGAGAATATTGTGGACAATCCCGAACAATTTTACAGCCATTTAAAGCCATTCCACACTTTTACACCGGCTCTACTGTCGATTGCTTTGAAGCATTTTTTCGGAACGAAGGACCATTTTTTGTGACAATAGAGAGTGCTCATAGCGTTTTAGAAGGGCATTGTGGAATCAAATAAAATATAAAAGATCATTTTATTATTGACTGTGATTCAGCGCTCTCTATTGTATCACTTCTCAGGTTAAGCAATATTTTGTAGAAAAGTTTGTCACAAACTTGTTAATATGAAAATAAAGCAAGAGTAAACATCTACCTCTTCTATAATAAATAATACGTACAAAACCCACGCTTTTTTCCATGAAGTTAAAAAAATTACAGCTCGCCACCTGCTACGATTCTTTCATAATCGTTTTGCCTTGTCCATGTTAGTACATCTGAAGGCTAATTCTCGTACTGAAAAACGGTAAAATTCAAGTCACGATCTCATCTCGGTGACAATCAATATCAAAAACTTGTCAAAAATGTAAGTTTTTCTGGCAAATTTAGACTAAGATAAGAATGCGAAGGTTTTCAAAAATACGGGAATCGGGCCTGTGGTTATACGTTCGTGCTTTTTTACACTACCTTTTAAATCATATTAAAACAATCATTAACTACCATCACTATAGTCACCAGAACCCCAAATCTAATTCAGCCTAACAAAAAACAAAACTAAAGTAATTCACATGACCATCCCATTGACCCCAGTCCCCATAAAAAGCTCTTTAAATTATGTCATGTTCAAACCCCTTTTTCCATAAAACAGTTTTTGTGGAATCCTTTGATGTTATGAGGTGAATGCGTTTGGAAATTCTCATTAAATGTGTGTTTTCAAACATGTTTTGTATCAGGTTATTATGATAGAAAATGCTTTTGAAGATGCCTTTAACTTTTTGGCTAGACCTGGTTGCGGTGATTTGGGAGTTTAGTATTTATACATACATACATACATATATAAACTCACGACTTCATCCCACAGGGGTAGGCAAAAACTAGAGAACGCCACCTGCTTGATCCTTAGATACTCCTTATGCTTCGTTCATATTCATAAATCTGGTCATACACGCACGGCGGTTGCGAATAGTATGCACCTGACCTTTCTGAAAAACATTACCAATGAAATCAATAATTATGTCGAATTTGTATTTTGTAATAATTTAATGTACAATAATAATTGATGTAAAAAAAATATGTGATCCCGATTTGTTAAGAACAAGGTTTAAGACTTAAAAACCTTGACATTATACCAATGCGGCTGTAGTAAAGTTTTATGAATGTTGTTTGGAGTTTCATCACTAACGCAAGGGGAATAGAAAATATTACAAGGAAACCTGTTATGGTCTGAATCGTCAACACGCGGTGAGCAAGCGTAGCGATAAATCTCGATTTCACTGTTTAAGAAGAGGTTGAGAGGTTGGTTGGAGGTTGTTCTAGAAATAGAGGCTTAGTGAATTCAGAGTGCATACTTATAATACATTGCAGATTTAGACGGCTGACTTTCTAGAATGGGTCCCGACTGCTAAAATTTTTAAGTTAAGTGCAATCGGGTATGACGACTTTCTTGTTTTAGGGTTTTTACATTTCCAAATTACACAGAAACGCAGTCGGGTTTTTTAGTTTTTTAAGATACTGTTTTATATTTTTATATACCCAGTGTCACTCTCACAGTAAATACGAATCTAACGACACCACTCAAGCCAAAATCCATCAAGCTTTTCAGGCTGCAGGGCGTGCCAAACAATTATACATACATACATACATACTCGTACTCTCGAAAAAAAACAACCCTTCTTCTGGCGCAGTCGGGTAAATAAGGGGCTTTTACAATGTTTCAAATTACAGTGATGATAGGTATGGGAGGACAGTGTAGGCCTGTCAACATGTAACGGGTACTCAACAAAATAGAAAAAGATCTACAAATCTACAGTCTACAAGTTGGGCCCAGACCGTCACGGCACTTTTGTTGCGTAGCAAAAGTGTCACGATACTCTCATTTATTAGTGTGCAAAACCGAAAAGAACTTCGTTCCAACCGGGTGTCCCACGACACCTCTAGTTTTCTTCTGTATTATACTGGATTATTTCACAAAAACTAAACAAACACATTATAAATCCTTTCTTTATTCAAAACATGTTTCTAAAATATTTGAAACCGCGTCTGAGCACTTAAGAAGTCTGACTTGAAACCTCCAAGCTCCCACAAAATTCCAAGGTACATACCTAATAAATTAAATTTACGCCTACCGTCGAAGTGAATATCTCAATCTCCACCCACTCTTTCAGCAAGTATCGACTTGTAAAACATTAGAGGGTTCAAACACATAGAACTTGCTGTTTTCTGCGCACGTAATTTATTTATTCCGCAAGGGAAAAGAATAAAAGTGTGTGCGTAACACGCATACGAAATATAGCTACAAAAGATTTGCTTCCCTCTATTTTAGTTGGAATTGTGTGCTATATAATGTGGTGACACAAATGTTTTATTGTTAGAATACAACACAAGAATACCGAAAATATTAATATTATTGTGTTCAATACAATTTGCCGGCAATTATCAGTACTGAATATAGGCTTCCTCATATTATATAATAATATGGCGTTTGCTATGAACAACATTATCCTAAGTAAATAATTATTAATTATTGTTTGTTTTGATGTCCAATTTTGCAAAACAGACTAGCGCACAGCATGAAAAATGGTCTAATCAGTAACCGCTATACTTGATTTATTGCCGTGATTGTCTACGTAGTTTAACAGAGTTTGATAAAGTAACGATAAGAATATTTCATAACCTATGTGCTACGAAGCCACAAATACTGTATTTTTTTTTTTCAAAATTATTACTTTTATGACGAGAAAGAATCATCCTCGAGTCCATATTTGATGCTGTTAAATACATGACTACACTGCTTAACTAACAAATACTGTAGTAATAAAATTATCTTTGCAACTCATTGCCTCATAACTACCATACAAAATACACGCCTTATTTCAAAGGCACCATAGCTGCACCTCTGCTTAACCCTTCGGAAAATACAGGCGTGATGTTATGTTATTTCAAGCAAAGATTCTGTTAACATGGAAGACAAAGCAGCAGGACTCTCTGTTCTATTCCCGCTTGAACCACAAGCAATGAATGCTCCGGAGCCGCACCATTCAATATGTACACCTAGAGCCAAGTTCACAGCAAAATCCTGCTCTGAGGGTTCCGTACACTTAATCACATTGTGTCTGCACGCGTGCTTCTCATTTCCTTCTTAATTAGAAGCTTCACCGTTTCGCTAGTCTATCCTATTGAGAATAGGTAACGTTGTTTGTTGTTTAGACGCTTTCACACGTTTTAACGGTATGTTTTTGATGTTTATGAATGGCAATGGGTGCACTATCCCGTTTTTTTATGCTTCATCATCATCATCCAAACTCAAACTTAAAGCATTTATTTCAGTTAAACCATTGACAGGCACTTTTGAATTTTCAAAGAGTCCCATTGCCATGCCCATTCCAAAGTGTAGGCCTCATTTTTCTTTTTCTATCTCTTCATGATTAGTAAGCTCAATTTGGCCAGTGACTTTTATTGTAACCTTTTCACGCTGCGATGTTTGAAGCCTAAATAAAGATGCCTCTATTAATAAACTTTGGTGAAAATATTCCCTTAAGAGCTGACCACTTTATTGGAGACCCCGCCCCTTTTACTCTTTTCCAATCCGAATTACTAAGAGACAGTCCGTATATAAATATATCATGTACAATGCACATAAATCTTCGTCACAATCCAGTAAAACAAAAGAGACGTTGTTAAATTCCACGACGAACGAAATTCAAAGCATCATTTGGGAGTATTGTTAACAACGCAAATAAAAAGAAAAGAAGCACCAAAAATCCGGCTCGAAGGACTGAATCACTCTGAATTAAGCAACGAAAATACTGCGACATTCGAAACAAAATTCTGAACACAATTGTCAATTGAGTGCATAAATCTCACTGTCAAGTAATTAGGGAGTCGGGTCTCGCAAAACGTACTTGGCACCGATTCTTTGCTAAATGCGAGTGTACTGAGAACTTTAACATTAATTTTCCTAGTAGTATTCATTGATTGGAACTATTCGAGTCGGGTCACGGCCTCAATTTGTTTGAGATTTATCCTAGATGGAATAGGTTTTCTGTTTGTGTATTGGCAAGGCAATATGGGAACGAATTAAGAGATTGAACTAGACCTATTTTCCTAGGTCGACTTTCCTTTTTATTTCTTATAGATCGAAGTGAAAGGACCAAAGCCTATGTTCCTTTCACTTTTAAATTGATCAATGATTATTCTGGTAATAAATTCTAAGGTTCACCCTTGTTTGGTATAACAACGTTTTGTCGAAAATCGCTCCGACTAATTTTAGTTACAATAAAGTAATTTCGTATAATTATTCATTTGACCGAATAATTAATTGGTAGATTTTTATTTAGCATATTTATTTATTTGAAATAATGTCATTTGACTGAATTTTCAAATGCACTAATTTTATTTAAACTAATGTTATGTATAAAACTTACTTGGTCTAATATGATGAAAACGCCTACTTAAAAACCACCACCTGCGCTAAGATAGGTCGACGGAGCCCCGCTTGACGGGGCTCCTATTTCTGGGTGGTTTAAAAAAAAATAACCACGAAGGCTAAGGCGGGAGCTCTGCTCCGCTTCGCTCCCGCCTTAGCCTTCTAACCTAACCTATCCGAGTCGGGGTACTCTGAGTCGGGGTGTTAACCATAATGACGTTTTTTATATCGCACCCGTAATTATTGGCATAGTACGTTGTGTTCAACTCCCAACAGAAGAATACACACCGATTGAATATTCGATAAAACACATGTTATACCACCTGAACACTACATCAAATGAACATTATACCTTTTGATCAATAGCGCAAATGTTGTTATCGCAAATAAATATTCGATGAAATGAAAATTATGTTAATCGATATTATACAAATTGATTATTTTCTTAAACGTTGTTCGAATTAGCAACATTACATCAAAAGTTGTTATACCAAACAAGGGTGAACCAAATTCTAAATATACTGTTGCTGCAAATTGCTGCCAGTTTTATAGCGATCACATGAGTTTAATATTGATTCGCAATTTTTTTTTGTCTAACAATAAATATTACAACAACAAACTCGTATTTAAACTAATCACAACTTCGAGCCTCCTATAAATAGTCCCTTCGAAACTGTTGGCCGCTGATTGACCGACATCAAGCTATACATAATCTGTCATGTTCTTCCAGTGACATCATCAATATTAATAAGATCTGGTCTCTTTATTAATATTCCGGCGGCGGACACACTCTGTAGTCTGCTCGTTTGCAAGCCGCGGCCCAAATCCTTCATATTTTTAAGGATTTAGACGACATCCGTTATGCACAGTGTTTTGTTTTCAAAGTGGATGAGGGACTATGGGATAAGTAAAGTTGTATGATGGAAAATTTTCACTGTTATGGTGGTATAAGACGGGAATAAAGCTGTTTTTTGGTTAATGTAAGATTTTCGAAACTGGTAGAGAAAGCACATCTTCATAGCATTGATGTGTATGTATGTAAATAATTTTGGGCTATATTCGAAAATAGAACTACAGTTTTTTTGTTATAAATTATTGGTACATCATGTTAAATGTTTTATCTTGCCAAGAATAAATAGAACTCAAACCTTTTTGGTATATATCCAAAACTAAATAGAAACTAGCCACTAATTACTAGAAAATAATATTAATAACACGTACAGTATTCTTATCTCATGAAGCGACGCGCGCTTTACTTGTGATAAACAGTGTACAAACATGCTGTTATTGTGTGCGTAAAGACGAGTAGCGTCAGCACCTAACACACACACACACATCCAACTTCGCTATTGTCCCGGACGACACCATCAGCTCCTGCGGAAACACATTCACAGCGTATATGTACACTTGGTAACCACAAGTAAAGCGCGCGTCGCTTCATGAGATAAAAATACTATATGCCTACGCTTGGCTGGCTTTCACTCTATAAACATTAATTCACAATACAAAAGAGGTCAAATGGAACTCTGAATTTTATTAAAACGGTGATCAAAATTTAAAATTCGATACGTACAATTAAAAAATTCGTTTAATTCGGATTCGCACTCTGAACTGCATCGGCTTAGATCGTAAATGCAAATGGCAGAGAAAACATACAAAATGGTTTTAGGAAAGGTCATTCAGAGTTCTCTTGTTTTCAACTCGGTTCCAGCTTTAAACAAATAATCAGTTTTTACGTACCGTAAAGTGGGGCTATTTGGTATGTTTTTTAACCGACGAAAAAAAAAAGAGGAGGTTCTCAAGTCGACACATATTTTTATAATAAACAGTCGTGTACACAAAAACTATGGTTATGAGCATAGACAATTTTTTTTGACGACTTACCTCATCAATATCTTCCAGAGAAATGCAGTAGTATATATATATATATATTGAACCTAGATACAGAGATATATTTTTCTTAAAGTTCTATTCCAAATATCTTCGGTTTCGGGCTTTTAAACATCGACATAATCTTAACTTCGTTTGTCACCTCCATTTGGAGCTGTATCAATTTTAACAGGTCTTGCGATATTTGGACCAATAGAAGGGTATATGGCCTTACATTATAACATATGTTTTTAGTTTAATTTGAAATAAAAAGCCAATTATTTAGTTAGGTACCGAATACGGTTTTAAATTGAAGATTGATATGATCTCCTACAAATTAAGATTTTTCGGTTAAATCCTTATAATTACTCGTAGATGACTTTTTATTTTGCCGGAATGTTTTTTCGTTTTTTTTGCTGTACTTACGTTATTCTTTTACGGTACGTTATTCTTCGAATTGATTATGTGCTTGTCTTTAGTTTTGTTTAATGCATTTAACAAGCACGTGATTTCTTCGTATAATATAATAAGATATCATTGCGTATGATAAAAGGCTGAACATTATATTTAAGTATTTTTTTTGCCCTTGATCTTTCCTCGATCATTGATGAATCCAATGTTAGGTACAAGAGATTAACAGTATTCCTACTTCATAAGCAATAGCGTTAACATTTTCTTTACAAAATTCTTAACTTTATCAACATCACTGTCCATACTAATGTCCCATTTCTCCACTCCCCACTTTACAAAAAAAAAAAAAACTTTCATCCGAGTAACATCTCTATCATCAGTAACGAAACTACACAATTCATTCCGTACTCCTCGCACGTTCGCAACAATTTATTTGACCCGAAAAATCTAGCTGTATACAAGAGACATAAACTTTTACATTTTATTATCTCCGACAAATCTCTACTAAAGAATCGTAAAACATGTTAGTTTTTAATAAAATCCCGTAATATATTCAAGGGAATGGTTTATTGCACTTGTTTTATTAGTTCTCTATAGAGATGGTTGTGGGGTTTACTAACATTTGTTCTATAAATTCTGTAGTTTATAGTTCTCTTCATTGAAAGTATACGGAATGTGATCGGAATAGGATTGGACTGTGGTGTTTCGTTTGTGTTTCAAGCATAAAATTATGCATAAACAGCGTATAATGTGCCTGCCGGGGCACAGGCCTCCTCTCTGTGAGAGGAAGTGGGACATAATCCACCACGCTGGCCCAGTGCGGCTTGGTGGATATCACATGTATTCGAATTTTTGGTTCTAGAAAATGTCGGTCATCATCGTTTTGAGAGCATTGGTGATGAAATAATTTACAAAAAAGTAAAGTGCCTGCCTGGGTGCGAACCTAAGTAAGCCACTGCCGCTTCCACTGGGCCCTCACTGCTATCAAGATTTGTGATTGTGATTTTTTTCAAGATTTTCCTTATTTGTTATTTATGATGTTTTGTTTCTTTGATGGTGGATAGTAGTATCATGGTTGACACGACGGAAATATGGTCAGTGTATGTGTATGTATAATGTGTGCTCTTATCAATGTGTTAGGGGAAAATCTCTACGTTTGGAACTTTCAGCTGTTTATTTACTCGTACTTATGTTTTCCTCGTATTTGTGTTTCAGCAAGGAAAAATAAAACGTATTCAGAAATTATTCATCCCCAAGGGAATAGACTTACCTATAATTACTTGTCTTACGTCGAATTCTAAAATGCTGATAAAAAAACACAAGTTGTGAAGCATGTGCTTCAAATGGTAAGCCACGCATGTGATACGTGCATCAAAATAATATTTACGGCGAATGCGTCGCAGTTTCTGGACGCAATTTTTCACTCTGCCAAATCTCAGTCAATAACTGGCACTTTTAACCGAAAAAATAGCCAATCAAATCAATTGAAGTTGTATCAATTGGACAACAAGTTAATTTTACAATTTTACGTGAATCTTTACAAATATGTTACGAGAAAAGTTACGACAACTTGCGAAAATGCCGGCTGTTATAATAAACAAAATAAATATCAAACCGTGTCTGACATGAGCTGAAAAACATGGCGCATACACTGCTGGAAAAGTCAGAAAATCCACAAACATAAATAAAACTGGGCTTACATGCATGCGGGTGGGGCCGCGGGGTCGTGAAAGCTACTACCGAACAAAATAAATAAATCACCATGTATGTATTTCCGCTGGCTTTTGCTAAAACTAAATTCTAGAGCTTAAAATATTAACGTTGTCGGTATATCCTATAGTGTGAAAAATGTAATTTCGGCTTGAATTCGTTCAGTATTTTTTAAAGGGGAGTATATAAACGCACTTTAAAAAGAATGTTTCACACTATAAAATATTTAGCTTTAAAATTAATTGAATGAACTATACAAATAATGGTTTCCACTATAAATATACTTAGCTTTAAAATTAATTGAATGAACTATGAAAATAATGGTTTCCACTATAAATATGCTTAGCTTTAAAATTAATTGAATGAACTATGAAAATAATGATTTCCACTATATGGGAGTGGGAAGCGAGCTCGGGACCTGGGGCACCCCGACTCGGACAGGTTAGATTAGAAAGGGATCCCCTTCGTGGTTATTTTCGGATCGGGGCTCCGTCTACTATGCCTTATTATTATTAGACACAGTTAAAGTGCAAATAATTATTTTTGTAGGTATTTTAATTATGTTGTTTATGAAATTATTTCTTTATAGTGTATATTTATTTTGTAAATTTGGTTCATGTTTATTAACGTGATAATTTTAAATTATAGATGTATTATTATTTTAAAGTGCTGATATACAATTTTATAGCTTTTTTCATCAAAAAAGTGCTATTATATACATCCCTTTTTTAAAGTGTGAACGTTTGAAGTTAATTGTTTTATTATCTCTTTAAAATCTTTGTTTTACGTTTAGATATATTAATGAAAGTGCCTTTGTGCGTAGCAGGGTAACTGATTGTAATAGTACTTAAGTAACAATGCATATATATATAAGTACAATTTGTTTTTAAAGCCTAGACCCTATGTGATCCCTCCTTGTTAATAATTATGTTTTTTTAGAAGAACTTGAACTGATTATGTATATATATATCAGCTGTTCCGTTTATATCTTACAGAAACAAAATAAGCTGTTATTTATATAAACAAAAAATAAAATAGGCAATTCTTTTAGCAGCAGCAGCGGCTGTGTTGTGTAACGTTTACTGAAGTTTTGGAAATAAATAATAATTATTAATTCTGTTGCACATTCTCATAAATCAAAGTTTATACGGAAACTACTTTTACTAAACCGTTATACTCCCATTATTTCACAGTATCACTCTCCAGTTCCACTAAAAGCTCATTTTGAACATCTTCACAAGTCGTGAGCAATGGACGCCACCGAGTGGGTTTCCTTGTTCCGGTGATATTCGCAGAAATTCAAATTTATTTGTAAATGTTCTGTCTTTATTTTGAGAGTCTGTGGAGGGGTGTTTCTGTATATTCTTCAATGTTTATTATTAAAAACTAGCTACTGCCAGTGGCTTCGCCCGCGTGGATGTCGGAAAATATCTAACGGGAACGTACTACCGGGATTAAAAGTACTCTACGTGTTAATCCAGGTTATATACTACCTGTGTGCCAAATATTATCCAAAGCCGCTCAGCCGTTTATGCAACAAACGGGCAAAAAATTTCGTTACTCTTTCATTATATGTGTATAGAGCAGCATCCAGCATGATTTTTTACGACTTAACAAAACATAGAGATTATTTTATTATAAGTAAATTTAATTTCAAAAGCCCAAACTCAAGGTTTGCCAACGTGCAATGGAGTGCAGTATTCTAGGAGTCAAATCGACAGACCATATTATTCGCAACACCACACTGCGCTCCAAAACACAAACAACGTTACACTGACGTTACTCAAAAAGCTGCTAAGCTGAAGTGGGACTGGGCTGGCCACGTCTGCCCAATGAGCTGTGAGCTAAAATAACCACAACTTGGAGCTCTGACACAGCTAAAGAATCCAAACGACCAGTGGTCCACTTTAGCCCTGGATCGAAAGAGCTGGAAGTTATGAGGAGAGGCCTTTGTCTAGCAGTGAGATGATGCAGACTAATAGTAACAGTATTAATTAAGTATTTTTATTAGTTACATTATTAACAAAATATTATGTAATGCATAAATAAGTTATTCAATCAAAAACTAATTATTATACGATAAAGGGCGATTTTACCAAAGTTAGATTTATTTTATACGTGGAATAAAATTGACGTCTGACAATAGAAAAACTGTCAAAAATTCAAAGTTTATTCTCAGGATAAGACTTATTCTAGGTATAAAAGTTTGGTGAAATTCGCCCTAAATGTCAATTGTTGTGATTGGTTGACCGACTCTTCCAATCACAACAGTTATAACTACATTAAAATTTTAAAATAAACTACATTACTATTCAGTCTTTCAGAATCGGCTGTCTGCTTATAAGCCTTCCGTCCTTATGTCTATGTGTGTCTCAAGTTTATGTTCGAGTCTAGTTTTATCATTGTGTTTGCTTCACTGAGTTGCAGGAAGCTTTGACTTGTGTTTCCTCAGTTTGAGCTCTGATTAACAGTTGATTCGTGTATTCAAAGTTGCCTTCTTGTTATTCGCTTTTAATACTCGTATTCCTCATAATATTATGTATTGAAGAAAGTTTTGATGCAGTGTGGTAAGCCACACTGCATCAAAACTAGATGAGGTCGGAACAGCAAGCTGTTCTAAAAGTAAATTATAGATTTGATTCCTGAGGGGCAATTGGCATTGTTGAGGACAGCGGACTAGCTAGTGGCAATGAAACACAATATCAACACTAGTGGTACTGTTAATACTCGTATTGTAATACGTGGTTAAAAAATTACTAGACTAGTGAGCACTCTTACCTATGAAAGCAAACTGAGTAACGACAAACTTGAAAGTGGGCGGAAAGACTTACGTTTACATCAACTTCCGGCGTCCAAAAAGTACGAGAATATTCCAGATTGTTTTACAGTGCTTTCTCTAGTGTCAAGAAGAATAGAATAGAATAGAATACTCTTTATTATGTCCACCATAAAAATTACACATAAATGTAGAAATTTTACATAGGGTGACACAATGGGCGGTCTTATCGCTAAAAGCGATCTTTTACAGACAACCTTTGGATGGATTTAAGGTAGAAGGAGAGACAATAATGCAAGTAGTCAGTGGTGTACCATTTACGTATACAACAAATACATACATACATAAAACATATATATATATATATTATATTATTGTATATATTATATTATGTAGATAGGTATATGTTTTATGTATGTATGTATTTGTTGTATATGTAAATGGTACACCACTGACTACCTGCATTATTGTCTCTCCTTCTACCTTGAATCCATCCAAAGGTTGTCTGTAAAAGATCGCTTTTAGCGATAAGACCGCCCATTGTGTCACCCTATGTAAAATTTCTACTTTTATATCTGTAATTTTTATGGTGTACATAATAAAGAGTATTCTATTCTATTCTATTCTATATATAATATATACAATAATAAACATGAAACAAGAGCAAGGAAACTAATTGTAATGATAATGTTTAAGGAGAGAGGAAGTGTTTTTTAACCAGAATTTTAAAAGTGGGCAAAGATTGAGCACGCCTTATCGAAACGAGCAAGACATTTCATAACCGTACTGCTTGAACTGTAATAGACTTGTCATAAAAACTGGTGGAATGCATGCATCTCTAGTCTTAAGTTTTCCGATGACCTCAGATCTTCTCGACCTCAGATTCTCTATGTGTCATGAAGAAACTTGAATCTTTCTTTAAGATAAGAGGGGGTTTTAGGGTTGAACAGAATATTGTAGAGCTGAAACAAGATATGAGAATTCCGGCGAAGACGGATGGGGAGCCATTTGAGCTTTGTACAAAATTCAGGAATGTGGTCATATTTGCGCAGGCCAAATATAAATCTTATGCAAAAGTTTTGAAGTCGCTCAAGTTTATCTAGTTGCGCCTCAGTGAGATCGAGATAACTGACATCAGCGTAGGCAAGGATGGGAAGTAAAAGGGATTGTGCAAGCGCAGTTTTAGTGGCAGTTGGAAGAAAGTTCTGCAATCGTCTCAGGGACTTACCAGATACAAAAATTTTGCGACTTACGTCCTGTAACTGAGGACCCCAAGAAAGATGTTTGTCGATCCAAACCCCAAGATTCTTAACCTTTTCGCTGACTGGAACAGCAGTTCCGTTAAATTGTACTTGGGGAAGCTTCGACGAGTTTACCTTGGGGATTATCCTTGAGCTGCCAACAACAATGACCTGAGTCTTCGATGGATTAACCTGCAACCCATGTGCCTCACTCAACTCGCAAATTGAACCCAAATCTTTGTTTACTATATTAATTGCATCAGCCAAATCCGAAAGGGAAGCTTGTTTATATATTTGTAAATCATCTGCATAAAGGTGGAGGAAAGAATGAAGCTTTTTGGAAATAGAGTTTCTAAAAATAGCGAAGAGTAAAGGAGATAAAACGCCACCCTGAGGTACACCGGCAGCAGTATAACACCAAGAAGAGCAAAACTCTTTGATGAATATACGCTGCCGGCGGCCATACAGGTAACTATGAAACCAGTCAATCGCCGTTGGAAGCGACCACTACAACGTTAATTCATAAAAACACATCAGCTCATTCATAAGCGTCCCCCTGATATCAAGAGGCGCAAGCAGTTATCCAATATTCCATTCATACTACGAGTAAATCATTCATAAATACTGACGCCATCTAGCCGCGAGTGACACAAACAGAGGGATACACACTTACATTGCTTCCGCTGCTGAACGCCGGAAGGCACTACTATGTATATCAGTCACAGCTATATTTTAAGAATGTTCGCATCTAATCTCAGTCACAATCTGTCATAAAAAACTCTTATTTACCTACATTTTTGACAAAATATATTTATTTAAGTTATGTTACGAGAATTTTATTAGCTTCTGCAGAATTGTAATATTCATATGACTGATTTTTGTCATGATATGTGACATCCACCAACCCACAGTGGCCCCGTGTAGTGGATTACGGCCCACTCCCTTTCACTGAGAGTAGGCCTGTGTCCCAGCAGTGGGAACATTATAGTCTGATTATGCTTATTCTATTTGTATCGCACGTCTATGACATAATATTGGCAGTGAACTAGACTTCATTTAAAGTGAGGTATTTAAAAGATAATGCAAAAGAAAATCTTAATAAAATTAAGTAATAAAAAAATAAGACAATCAATTAAGTTATTTTGTTAGAACCTACTTCATCATTTCAGACACAAATCTACATGGTCTTCACATGATCTGACCAAGATTATGTCTGGACTTACAGATTTTTTTTAACAGAAATTACCTTGTTACAGAAATAAAATCATTAATCATTTATCATAATTTGAATAGTGGTTAGCATTGAACTCGTATTCAGTACGATTAATTATTTACTCTCAACAGATACTTCTATGTCTCCTTGGTATACATTCGCAACGTTTTACCAAGATCAGTTAGAACTTGTGGCACATACAGAGTGTCCTTTACAAGTTGTAAGCAATGGTTTACACGGAGTGGAGAGTCTTGTTCATGGAATATATATGTGCCTCTAATGCTCTTACCATGTTGGGCCATTTAGTTGACCATTCCCACTGTTTTAGTGAACAACAAGGAAAAGAGATATTTTATTTTATTTTATCTTAGACAAGCTGACCCGACAGACGTTGTTCTGTCTTGACTATGAATGTCATATGTCGTTTAGTTTTAGTTTTGACTATTGACTAAAACTAAAACTATCGACTCATTTATCAACCGATCCATCTGTGTTAAACGATATTTGCAGCGCGCATTCTGTCAATCGCTGACAGTTATTTCAAACAACTGACAGTTATGTAAAATTATTATTGGTGTTAAGATTTCTTAAATTTTGTAACGTTCCGATCAACTTCCTTATTTTTTATTTCATAAGAACCTTCTCCTGACAACAACGAACACAAAAAAAAAAAAGTGAAATCGGTCCAGCCGTTCACGCGTGATGGCGTGACCAAGGGAAATAGGGATTCATTTTTATATATATAGATTATACAACGTGTAACAGAATAAGAATAAACGCCAAGAACTCAGATACCCAAAATAGAATATTAATTAATTATAAAACTAAAATAATACCTGTAATTTAATGTATTTTTTTGTAAAATAGTTATCCTGACAAATCGGTAAAAAAACGTAAATTCGGTCGTGCATTTATGTACACTTTATTGCTCTGAGATAAGGCTATAATAGACTTCTTTAAATGATTTTTTTTATGAACTAATTGTTATGACGTGGTAGTTCTAATTTAAATTGGGTGTTTAATTATTACTTTTGGGGAAAAAATTATAATGATGGAAATCAATTCTGAACAAACTAAACTAAAGACTCTTTGAAGTCTTACTTCAGCCTATACACATAATCTCTCTTTATTATTATTATTATTATTTCAAAAGCTAATTCTTTAAGGCACCAACTCTGTTAATCTTTATGAAATCATTAAAAAAACCCATTTAAATAGTTTAGATTTTCAGCTTTACCACGATTTTTTTTTCAAAGACCTAATTGACAATACCCGTTAACCTCAAAGATTTTTTTGTTAAATGTTTGTTGTTTAGTTACTCAGTGCCCAAAAACAAAGTCAGGGTCATTTACCGAATTCTGTATGAATAGGTATATCTTTTCCATTATCTATACAATACTATCAAATGACAAGTTCCCGATACTTCCGAAACTATCTTCCCTCCTTTGAAACTAATAAACAAACGTTTTCCTGTTGATGTTAGCGATATCGTACCCGATAAAAGCTGAGTCAACACTGTCGACATAATAAAAACTAGCTATGATCGAAATTTTACCTTCAGGAAACGTGAAGACGTATCCTTCATCAGGTATCACGTTTTTTTATCCGATCATCAACCTAACTGGATGAACAGTTTACTCATTATCAATCAAATCAGCCTATCGCAGAGGCCTCTCCCAAGTTGCGCCTCAACACCTGACCTCCGCCTTCCGCATCCAGTCTGTCCTAGCCACATTTTGCCGATACCCGGTATCCACTCCAGGACTCAGATTTACTCATTAGAAAATGACAAAAAAAAAACAACCGACTACCAAAAAAAAAACACTGAAAAGTGGAAAGTAACTTTAATTTCTAAAGTCGGTGTCTGGTTTTGTATTTTCGTTTTATGCCACCGACTTCCGAAATTAAAGTTATTTTTCACTTTTTTTGGTTTTGTTTTTTTGTTTTTTGTTTTTAAGTTTTGATCTTTCACTTTTTAGTTGGCGTACCTACCCCACACAAATTCGTATACCACTACTTGATAATGAAAAATAGCAGTGACAGAAAGTTATTAAAGCATAATCTATATTTATGCTTGGTGGAAAAAATACGCATTATTAAAGATAACTCAAAAACTGCTGGTCACATATTGATCAAATTTATATGGGACTACATGAGAAGCACCAGCTTTCTAATAAAAAGAGAATCAGCATAACCGGTTCACCTAGGAAAAAGTTCTGAGCTAAACCACATAAAAATAAACAGTCGAATTGAGAACCTCCTCCCTTATTGAAGACGTTTAAAAAAGACAGACTAATTTATAATTTACAATAATATCTTAATGATATTTAATAGTAGTATATTCGATGAGCGAGCAATTTTACCACCTGTTTGTTATATATTAGTCATATATTGTTTTATCAAGGTACAGCACCCGATCGTAAAAGCAAAAATCGAAGTTAGAATGAGTTTGGATTTGTAGAGCGAAATCTATGTCACTCATACCTGTGTGACAGTACAGATTTGGATGTTCCATTTTTACGCCCGAGTACACATGCATTAACCGGGCGTAACTATGATAGACGCCATATATCAAGGGACCCGGGAAACATAACACATGACATAAATTCACGCCTATTTTCTCCGAAGGTTTAGGGTACTAAAGGGTACGTTTCTCCAGTTAAGTTTAAGTCCCATAGACTAGGGGCGCAATAACTATTCGGCAAATAATATTAAAGTGGCAATGTGTACAGCAATTAAATAATTTTCCGCTGTTGTGACTGTATTAAATGTTCGTTATGACCTAAACAATCGTTGGCAGGACACTTTGGACCAACCCTCACCAATAAGAGACAAAATAACCGCGGTCAAGTATAGAGACCCTTTGACTTTGTCGTTTGACATCAGTTCCGTCATTTCTTCCGGCATCGTTCCGGAGCAGGCCGCTTCATTGTTCCATTTGACTTATATTTTTTAGTTACACCTTATTAATAGGTAGTCAAGATCTCATTATATCAATATTCATTTCAATTTACGAGTAATTTATACGACGGTGTTCCTAGCTTTAATTTTGAAAATTTACGTCGGCTTAGTGTACATGGCTTGAAAAGATACTATGTTCCATGTATGTATGTATCTACTACTACTATTGCAAACTATGCTTAATATCTTAGCGTTAGTAACTCTTAACATTTTGATACAGTGCGAAAAAGCATGATATATGTTCAAAACTTTAACCACTCACGTGACACTCAAGTGCCACGCGTCTTGTGACAGTGACTATGGAAAAAAACAAATGAAATACGTTGTTTAGAGCCTGCCACGAGTCACTGCGACGCGACTTGCGGAGCGACAGACGGAACTGAGTGAGGTACGCGCGTGTCGTTTGACGCAAGTCGCTTCGCTCGAGGCCGTGAACGGGGCTGGGCCTAAAAACGAGACCCGAGAATTAAATTGCAAAATAAATAGAACATCTTTGTCCACCCTCGTACTTCTACATTTGACATGGACGCCACCATTCCACCAATACGTCCCGACTAGCGACCTCACATACCCACAACGACCGTCACGTACGTTACACGTGCTAACATCTCATTGGTCAGACCTTCCAATGGCTCACACATTTTTCTGAGTACTTTTGTAAGCATGTGCCGATGTAAAATGTGTTTCGTATGCCCTTTTTTAGGAAGGTGAAAAAAGATTTGATCTAACATGGTTACTGCACACAAGTCGCGCTTTATGCCCTCGGTGCCTGATTTAATGACCATTCGGTCATTAAATCAGGCACCGAGGGAAAACACTCAAGTGTGAGTCAGTGTCCACAAGGAACTGCAGTTTTGTAGTCCGGTCGGTTATGAATAAATGGCCTGTTCAGGTAGAGTAGTTCTTTGCCGATACTTGCGACCGTCTTTTGAGTTATCTGACGTAAATTTGCAGGGTTGCTTACATTTGTTCGCTTGGTCCCCGTAGGTGTCCTAGTCGTAGCAATGCGGGTGATTCGGTTGTGGCTGTTGTGGTCTAGAGCTATTAAAGCGTCCACGTTCATACCTTTTTTGGTTACGCCGAGATTGTGACCGTGAGCGAGAACTTCCTCTCCAGTTATTGTTTATCTGCGATGTCAGCAGTGCCACTTGCTTTGTGAGCTCGCTTACTTGCTTGAGCAAGTCTGGTGAAGTGCTGGTAGAGGCAGAGGCAGCAGGAACTTGTGGTGTGCATGGTACAATTTCGCACACACTGTCAGCAATCTCGGCTAGTGGTTCTACCTATATTTCCGCAATCTGAGAATGAATAACAGTCTGTATATTCTGTGGCAAGCGGTTAGCCCAGAGACTTTTCACAAAATCCGAAGCTTCAGCGGGTCCAGCTAGGTTTTGCAGGTGCCGAAGAAACTGAGATGGCCTGCGATCGCCTAGCTCCTCATGAATTCAAAGTTGCTGTATCCGCTTTTCCTGTGAGGCAGACAAGCGATTAATTAGTTCACATTTTAATCTGTCGTACTTGTCTATCTCCGGTGGTTTTGTAGTTTCCAGCTGTGTAGTCACGAAATAGAATTTTGCCGTGTCGGTGGAATTCCATGACAGGATAAATTGTCCCTCAAATTGGCTGAGCCATAAAGCTTCTGGACAAAAAAGTGGACAGCGAAATCATGGCAGTCCCACTTGCAACACTCCTTCAGAGACAGCAGTTACTGCTTCTTTAGCGTCAGCATCGGCAATTCTCACTATCGGACAACCTTAAAAATATATATATATATATATAATATATAGCTCCGATGTAAACTAACTATCATCAGTTCAATCACTACTCTTCTTGCTTCACTGAAACTGCTTGCTTCGTGTTATAGACGAGTCTTCACTTTATTATACTTCGTGGTAGTCGAGGGTCTCCAATGTAGAAAATCGGTTTGGTCATCAGTTCCTACTCGATCGGGAATCAAACCCGTACTGATATTATATTAACTTCAAAGCGTAAAGCGTAGCATAGTGGAAGGATTAAAGAATAATGCGAGTACAGATGAAGAAATTAAGAATATTATTAAAAACAATTTGAATATTATTTGAATAAATTAAACGGGCATTCAAATAAGCAAAATAAACAATAATGAAATACTAAGCGCGGCGCGATTCGAATGGTTCGGCAGGCGTTTGAATGAAGACTGGCTCCGCAGCCCGGATCACGGGCCCGTGGAAGTGCGTGCACGCAGTCTCCCGCAGCCCAAGGTCGCTATCGCCGTCGCCGGTACAAAAATCACGCACACATTGTGTCCGCGTGGCGCGTGAAAGCGCGCGGTCACTCGGTGCAAACGATTGGTCGATCTCTATGTTTGGCCCAAGATTCATAAGCGGAGCGTTTCCTTTCTAGAATATAAGGTGGTAATCCAATAGATTATTGCACTGCCACAATGCAAACATTTCGCACTTTGCAAGAGTGTGGGTTATCGCAATAATAATATGTGGGCTTGCAGTTGACAATAATTCAACACCACATATATGATGTTGATGTCTTTAAATATCACCATCTTTCGACGTGTAGATAAAGTCTCCTATTATCGTATTTCGTAGGAAATATCGCCATCTTTACGACGTCGAAAGGTGGTGGATATTTTCTGGCCTTCCTACTGATAAGGGCCTTCTCGCGGTTTCTAGAAAAGTACCTCTTAATAAAATCACTTATTGCAGTTTTGGGTGACACGGATTTTGAACTAATACCAATCCGAAACAACCATTTCAATGCAACCTGCGAACCGTTGAACAAATAAAATTCAAAATGAAAACCCACACATATAATCCGTTTTATTGGAAATCTAATCTCTTGCAATATCCTCTATAATGAATATCCGACTGAATTTGTGTATTTTTTATTTGAATCCGGTATACGCGGAATCATATCAAGCTATACACCCAGTATTACCTGACCTCGCATTTAATAGGGTGTCAATGTAAACGTTGCCCAGTGGTAACGGCCGCAACTTACGAGTTTTAGGTTGTAGGTTTGAGCCCAGACAGGCGCTTTACTTTGTGTAAACTATTTCATCACCACTGCTCTCAAAACGGTGAAAGAAAACATTTTGAGAAAACCGGCATGTCGTAGAACCAAAAATATGAAGACAAGTGACATCGACCAACCCGAACTGGACCCGCGAGAAGGATTACAATCCACTCCCTCTCACCGAGGAGGCAGCTGTGTCGCAGCATTGGGAACATTATAGGCTGATTATGCTATCGTATGCAGTAAATGAGAGGTCAGCTTATATTGGACAACGTATAGCATAATAATATTATATCGTTGTGTGCCAAATGTGATACAAAAGGGAGGATATAAGTTTATGATGCTCGTTTGCATATTTCATCATTTAATTGCACAAATAAATGATTTTAGCATCGGATAATGGTCATGGGAATGGCCGTCCATAAACAATTTTAGTGTTATAAAGATTTTTGTTTGTGTTTATGTTGGGGACCGGTTATTGGTAGTGGGTTATATAAATGTTTTGAAAAACACTCTCGTTTTTGTAACGAATTTACCTGATATTTTCGTAATGAAAAAACCCAATAACACTTTGATTCCATCCCATAGTTAAAAATGCTTATCAATAAAGACCGGTAGAGATTTAATAAACCTGAGATATAATAAACTAATCGACCGGTATCGTGGGACACCCGGTCGGAACGAAGTTCCTTTTGCTGTATATTATATATTAAATAAAAGGCACAGTGAAGTCAGTAACCCAAAAAATTTGGGAACGGTATTTTTTATTTTTTGTTATAAAAATATTTAATCAGTACATTCAAACTCAAACTCAACGCATTTATTTCAAATAAACCAATTACAGGCACTTTTGAATTTTCAAGGGGTCAGTCAGTCAGAAAAATGAAGCTAGTTGGCCATTTCAAAGCGTAGTAGGTACCTATGGAGAAGAACGGGCAAGAAACTCCATGGACTGTCCATGGAGTTTCCTGCCCGTTCTTCGCCATTTTAATCAAAATATATGTAGTTACAAAAAAAAAATGGTTACATCATTTAAGTTGAAATTAAATTCAATTTTAGTAACATACGCTTGTATACAAACATAAATACTATACCATTAGTGTCGTAACAATCAAAATGTTTATTCTCTTTTCGATCCATCTGTCATTCGCCAAGTATACTGCGTACAATGAGCGAAAATGAACTTCGTTCCAAAAAAAATCGGTAAAGATTTTTATTTGGTCAAACCCATGTGATATTTGTAGAGGTCAAATAAGTCAGGTAACTTCAATAACTTCGCAGACAATACATAAATAGAACAACCAATTCTCTAAAGTTGAACGAACTATTTCAAAGTTCAGATTAGGCCCAAGTATCAATTTACGCGGACTTCAATCACAGACAAAAGACATTCAAAGTTACATTTGATAGACTGATAAACGGATTATGTAGGTAGGTACTCCTATCGCTAATAACTTGTTCAAACTTGTCGCCATAGGGCTCCCGCAAACAAGTGCGACGCGTCTCTAGTAGAAAAATTTGTATGAAAACTTCATGGAAAATGTTCTAGAAGAGTCGCGCCGTGGCGGTCTGCGAAAGCCTTTATGCATTGTGGAAATTAGCTGGAATAAAAACTCGTGTTAAATGGTGTAGATGAGGTTATTCTAATGATTGGGACGACTTTACTGAGCTATAGTACAGGTGGCAGTGATCTCGACACGCAAACTGAAACCATGAATATAGCACATGATTCTAGACCACTTAGCGTAGTCATTTTTCGTAGGTTATCAAAAAAAATAACAGAGTGCAATACCTCCGCGGTCAAAATGTATGGAACATTTTTTTTTTTTATAAAACTGCCGTGAAATTTCAATGCATGGGGGTTCAGAATCATGTATTGAATCCCTGGAAACCGGTTGCGCGTCGAGTTGCGAAGGTGATGTTAAGTCAGGGAAATTATTTTTTAAGCAAAGTGACTACTAACTTAAATTATCCGTAGAGTGCTAAAAGGTTCTTTTAGCTCCTGAATAACATTGACAGGGTTGTTGGTATACATTTGTGAAATTGTATTAACAAAACAAGATGTCAGCGTTAGTTCCAATTTTAGCCACGAGCCTAAAGAACCTTGTAGCGTTGTGTAATCAAATCTGAACTGTCATTCTTTGACAGCTGTTCTTTGACAGCTTTGATAGCATCTGCCTGCCTTTTCCCAACCATATTGGGATCGGTGGGATCGATGAATACCAGTATTTTACATGGAGCAACTACCTATCCTGACCTCCGCAACTCAGTTACTGAGTAATACGGTACCCCTTGGTAAGACTAGTTGTCAGACTTTCGGGCTTCTGAGAGCAGTGGTGGCCCAGTGGTATCGGCCCCGACTTACGAGTTGTAGGTCGTGGGTTCGAATCCAGGCAGGCGCTTTACTTTGTGTAAATAATTTCATCACCACTGCTCTCAAAACGGTGAAGGAAAACATCGTGAGGAAACCGGCATGTCCTAGAACCACTAATTCGAAGTATTATTATTGTATAATTATTGTAGATTCTTGAAACTTGAGTGAGTCCTGAGTAAATCGTTTTCATAACTTAAGATCAGGGAAAGGTGTACAGGGTGACAGGGATGTCGACGTGCAAACTGAAACTAATCATCAATCAATTAATCCCCCTTTTAAGGTATAAGCCTTAGCTCAGGATTTAAGCCGATTTCAGGGATTTTATTTCTAAAGATACCTTAATAAGAGAGTACGCCAACTTCAAAGTACATATTACGTAAAATGCCTTCGTTTCTAAATCTCAGAATCAATTTGCTGAAACTTACAAAAGCAATCACGATTTATCTATCGCGATAATTGTAAAACTCTAATTTCCAATCCCGCTGAGACCCAATTATGAGGAAACAATTGGCCGATTGGAACGGTCCGGTGGCGCTGTTCGATTGGATGGAAACAATCGATCTGATTGGTTGACGGTCGCGCTATTGTTTAGGGGAATTATTATGATAGGTTTAATTTCAATGGTTTCGACCTTTTCATTTGATAACTGCATAGTTAAGAACAACGTCTGGGGTTTTTGAGCTGTTTTCTTCTTTGCATCGTCCTGAAAGGACAATCATTTTGATATAAACAACAATTGTCCATTCAGGACGACCTATGATTTACTTTCTTCTGATTCGACCAGGAGGAGAAATCTAACTTATTTCTTCTACCCATGTGAACATTTTTTTTGGGTACAAAAAAAAATGTATTTTGTTGTTATCAGTAGCATATCCCGATCTCTTCAGGATTGCCCCCATATAAACAGCGGTATTTACTTACCATTAATTTGAGTGGACTATTCACCAGTCTGCTCGCTATAACATGTGATATTATTTACATTTTTCGCATTATTGGTACCAATAATAATGGAAATCAATTCTTTTACCCCCATTATTTAGGTTTTTACCTTCACTATACGCCTCTTAAAGATACCTAACACCAACATCATGCCTTTATTCCTCGAAGGCTTATGCAGAGGTGTACCTATAGTCATTTTAATAGGTAGAAATCTCGGACGAGTATCAAATGTATGGTAGGGGTAGTACTAAAGCAACACAATCGGGTTCAGTCATACGATATGTTTGCAGAATCTTAGCTTACTGTCAGGTGCAGTGAACGACTTAGAAACTGACGTTGAATAGGAATTGTATACACATTTTCTTTTCTTTATCTGATTATGAAATGTAATTGCAAAATATAATTATGAAAGAATATTTCACAACCATCTTTATCAAAACATTACTTCTATCAAGCAAAGCCGATAAAACATTAAAATAATATTAAAAAAACAACCTTTCCATATATTTCAGTCCTTAGACAGGTCATTAACCTCTCGCGAACGTAGAACGCAACGACCTAATTCCTTCAGTCATACACGACAAGCAGTATACAGCGTGTATCTCTTTAATATCTAGAACATCAGAATAATAATGAGGAAGATTTAAATAACGATTAGTAGTTCCAAGCTTGGAAAATAACATGATCATTTTGTAGAAACGTTGTTTTGCTTGTAGCATTGGCATGACTTAAACAATGCTCGTGACTTGGTAAGAAGACTAACCAATTAGCTAAATAATGATAATTGCAAAAGTCACATTTGTAGACTTATACACTCATGTTTTCTCCTGTTAGTGCTAGATAGAAACTAAAGAATGCCACGTCATTTGATCTTTCAAACATACTTCTTATGTTTCAAATTATAAAAAACATTCAAACATTTCATCCCAAATTTACTTAATAATAAACGTAGCTGAATCCGGTCACTTTGAACTACCTACCTAAATCAAAATTCTGACATCAGTAACTTTCATAAAATAATTTTCAGCGTTTTCGAGTAACAATAACTTTAATCCAATTACCGTTAGTCATTTTATAGTGTCCTTCTCTGAATCAGCGTTGTCCTATTTTTCAGCTTTGATGTTAATCCAATTAGTCACAAAGGGTATTAAAATGTAAATGTTGTAAAGAAATTTAACAATCTTAAAGTTTGCTGTTTTAATTTGAATAGTAACAGAATTGTTTTTTTATTGTAAAATACTAGTAGAAAAGAAAACAAAATAAAAAGAAAGATTTTTATTTATTTTCACAAATAAAATAAAGCACTCTTTGTATTAAAAAGTCGCCAAAAGGCGAATTCGTTAATTTTTATTCGACGAATGAAAATAATAAAAACAAAAAGAGAAATTTCTGAATTTTCAGGATATAGGCAAGCAACGACTATCGTGTAAATGGGGCTTTATTTTAATCGTGAGGTATCCACAATCACAATTGCTATCTCACTTTGCGGGAAATTGCAAAATGCGAACAGACATTTTTTATCTAGAGTCTCGGTTATATTTCAGATGAACATTTAAGATTCTCACACATGATTCTCCCCCTATTCCCGATGCTATCACACCTTATTTACATGTCGGCAAAAAAGTATTGCATCTTGCTCATACTAACATACCTAATGGTCATGAATAGATCCCATGGAAGTGATATATGGCCCAAAACCAGTATATAATAAAGAATTTAAGGGTAATTTGGATGCAAACGGCATAGAAGCGCGAGATTATGCGAGGTTATAGGAATCTGTTCCTTTGGGGCATCGGCTGATATAATATGGATTTGAATGGACGGGTATTATGAAACATATTTTTCGTAAATGTTTATTGACTACATTAAAGACCCTTTCTTTAGTAGACCTATGAGAACTGCATCGTTACAAATAAGTAGACTTCTTTTGTTATTTGGGTTGTAAACAAGTAATCATAATAATCCTCAAGACCGAATTCACCAGTGTGTGCTCAGACACAGGTGTACCTTCCTTCCCTCGCTCACATAGTCCGATGGGACAACAAACCGACACGACCGAAGAGAGATCAGGTGCGGGACTAACGGCTTTACGTGCTTTAGGCACGGGGGTATCACACCGCCAACTTCCAAACTCCGGGCTGCTACTTAGAAATTCCTAATGGAAAAACCTACGCTTGGCTCAACGCTGGTCCTGCTCCACAAGGGCGCATAAAATAATTGATTAGCATTTGAAACTACTGTTGGAGCTGCTGAAGATTTTAAAAACTTATCTTTGCATTGTATAAATTCAATGTTTTAGTATTGTATAATTGCATAGCACAGGTGTGAGTACTATGCACCTACTATAAAGCTACCATTTAATAGGTTTTTCTTTCATTGACTTGAATGTGCCCTGGCGGCTGAGAGTTTGTCATGCTCACTCTAATGTCTCGCTGGTGGTGGCGTGTGTGTTGGATCATTAAGTTCCCTTCAAAATGGTTGAGCTGAATGGTGCTGATCTATGCGTCATGTTCGTGACCGGGCGCCGTCAGTGGGGACTGGTCATTTCTTGGCTGCCACGGCTTATTTTAATTTAATTTAATATTTGAATTGCTTTTGTCTTTTTATTACGGACGCTTTTAACGTTCTGCATCGTTCTCACATGCATAATTTCAACATGAACGATGTAATCAATATTTTGTAACCATTTTTTGATTTAAAAGAGTGTCCATGGAGTTTCTTGCCCGTTCTTCTCCAGAGGTACCTACTACGCTTTGGAATGGGTAACTAGCTTCATCTTTCTGATTGACCGACCCCTTGACAATTCAAAAGTGCCTGTAATTGGTTTATTTGAAATAAATGCTTTGAGTTTGAGTTGAGTTGAGTTTGAGTTTAATAATACTTTTTGCTCGGCCCGGGAGTCCGACCGAGGACCCCACATTCAGCAGTCGCGCTTGCGACCACGATAACAACGGGGCAACTACGGGGCAAATAAGTACAGTCCAACAGCAACCTTATTGAAACAGCAACAAAGATCACTGTGATTTTGACTGACTTGTCACTGGCTGCAACCCAACAACAACCTTATTCTAATAAGAGTAAAGATCACTATGATTTGGCAGTTGCACAGTATATATAACTGTGAAAGGACTGTAGGCAACTTTGATCGACGAACAAACGAACCTCAAAGTTAACGTCCTGGAGTTATTTGTGCAAACTTTGGTGTGCGCAAACTTGCTGCGTAGACGTCATAATTCGGTGTGTGCAGACGGCATTTTAGTGGACCGCTTATAGACACTTGCAATACCAATGGCATCACAGGAGTTTCCATCCTAAAGACAATAAGCTGTTATGACTCATGTAGAGTCATTTGCAAAAATACCTTAAACTTCCGCTGAATTTAAAAACGCTTTTTTCCTAAAGTATTCAAATCAAATCAAAATATTTTATTTTACATACACCTACATGGGCACTTATGAAACGTCAGAAGCTAGGTGCACGGTTCCAATTGGTTGTTTCCTATGGAGAAGAGCCGGCAAGAAACTCCACGGTTACTCTTTTAAAAATAAGGGGCTTTTACAATATTTTCAAATTACAGTGTTAATAGGTGTGGGAGGATAGTGTAGGCCTGTCAACAAGTCACAGGTACTCAACAAAATAGAAAAAAGTCTACAAATCTACAGTCTACAAGTTAAGCCTACAACGTTCTCACATTCACAAAATATACAAGAATCTAAAAGATAAATAAAATAAAAGCCTATTTAAACCAAATAACACGATTGCCATTACAACTGTAATAAATCGGAATTAATAGATAAGTTATGGTGTTATGCCTACCCTACCCAAATTTTCTTTCTTTGGTATTGTTCGTCGAATCGCTGAGCTCCTTAAGTTCCGAGTTGAGCTGTACGATTACTGACAAATGCATGCACTGACTGGACAGGTCCACTAGAACTGTGTGGTAGTTTCCTCAATAGACCATTTTCAGACACCAATCTACATAGTCTTTACATGATCTGACCAAGATAATTTCTGGACTTTAAAGGAGACTGTGACCTCTGAGTTCGTTTCGGCCTTTCTTCTTTGGATAGTCAGATAGGAAACGCCGACCTCATCTAGTTTTTTAAATATGTAAAAGTGTTTGTACAAACGTACGAAAAAAAACATTTACGAAAATAGTATTATCGAATCTATGCCATTATGAAATAGGTCTTTTTTTCAAAGTTGTTATTAATATTTCACGTGAAAAACGCATGTGTATTTTGTGTAACTGTAAGGTATTTATGCTCGTGACTGATTACGTACATATATAATTTATTTTATTTTGGTCCTTCTTTCCGTATAGTATAAGCTAAGGATACTCTTCTTCTTCAGCTAAGGATACTCTTCTTCATCGTGTCGCTGGCACGACTTTTCTCAGATCCTGTCGGCCCAAAGCTTTGCCACTTCCACAGCGTCGTTGGTGGCAGCGCAGATATCACTTTGACTGCATGTTTTGGGACACAGAGGGCAGGATAGGAGGCGGAGAATAGTTTGCGAAATAGCTCCACATCCCAACCTGCTGTCATTCCGTCGAGGTAGCCCCACTTTACCAGGTTGGAGTTAAATCTTCTCACTTGTGTCTGGTCCGCTTTGTCATATTTTTTTAGTTCGGGCCCCATACTAATGTTGTGTCCGAAAGAGATAAAGAGTAGCAAACATCCGTAACTTCAGCCGAAACTACGGAATTCGTGCAAAGGCAGTAGGCCCCCTGATCCAATCCTCGTGACCTTCTAATTTTAAATCTTGTTATTATGTCTTACTGATGACTATTATTACTTACCAAAATAAATCAATGCCACGTGGAGATATGATATGCTTTGATGCTTTTCAATAGATTCAATGTTGTGAAGGTGTAATTTGAGTAGGAAGGCCTTCATGGGAAATTGTTCCCAATAATCTGTTTGGATGTAGCGTATTCACGTAATGAATACGTAATAGATGAATTGTTAGACATAAATGGAACTCATTAAACTTATTACATTGTTATTACATTCACGTGTTGCTTTCAAATTGGATGCACTAATTTTAGACGCATTCCTATTTATATTTTAGGCTTCCTTATGTCTTAGCCTTGATTTGTAACTTAATTATAGGCATTTTGTGAAAAGCTATTTATATCGATGGCCATTTCCCGTAATTACTCAGTTCAAAATCTCATCTCAACGACAATTCATGTCAAAAACCTATCAAAAATGTGGATAAATCAGAGGTTTGACGGGTTACGACTGAGATTAGAATGCAAAAGTTCTTAAAAATTCGAGAATTGCCCCTCAGATAGCTAGATTTTCATGTGTTTATTATTAATAATATTTTTGGCGCCATGTCTGCCTAATAGCTTGTAATGGTCAGATTTGGTGGTGGGTACGAAACATAAAAAGAAGCTAATTACTTTCTGTCATTTATTAACTGTAGGTTTATCCGTGGCAGCAGAGCGGGTCCTATCAGAATAATAGCATTGCCATATTTTGTTTTAAATATCGCAGCATTATGCGGAGATAGGAGGCGTTATGGCCTCTTTATTTTGTTAGTTTTAAATGATCCTATTTCCAATCCCAAATTCAATATTTTTGTTTCTTTTTTTATCCAATATATATTGGGATAACGGCTGCAAAAAATCAGTATTCTGTCAATCTAAAATCAATACAAAAGAAAGCGTACCTTCAGAAATTGTAATACCAAGAAAATATGCTAGCACAATTCCGATGTATACAAATATCTACTCAAGCAGAACTAGGGACGGTATATTTACCATTCGCTGAAGCTCAAGGTCGGGTATGTTAGTTTAGAAGCTTATTACTAAAACTTGGGTAAGTTTGAGGACCCTATTCCTCGTGTAAGCCAATCGTATATTTAAAGTTTGTGTTTTTTTTTTGGTTAGGAGTAAATTTTGACAGAATATAATAATGTCCTGGGTTCGATTCCCGGGTCGGGCAAAGTGTTATCGGGTTTTTCCATCTGGAATTTCTCGGTAGCAGCCCGGAGTCTGGATTTGTGCCCGGTTGATGGCAATAGGCTCGCCCCCTATTACATGAGACTTAAACATAACTGGCGATATGTGGGTGTGCTATAAGTACACCTCTGCCTAACCCTTCGGGGAATATAGGCGTCATGTTATGTATGTAATGTGTATAATAATGTAGTTGTATTTATCTATGAAGTCAAGCTGCAATACACACTTAGTTCTGTAGAAAATAATACTTTCCCGATTTATTATGTCACGCAGGAGAACGTCATTACGTCATTCGAGAGGTGTTTGCTGAAAATCAGCGCTGTTGACGATAGGTTCGTCCGAAGTCACAGCATTTTGCTGAGCAACGGCCTGTTCTTGCACACATGCGACGCACGGCTTAATTGTTCATAATATTGTTGTTTTTTTGTTACAAAAGTAGTAATTTTTCCACTCTGCTATCGGCATTTTGTTTTTGTTTTCATCGTTTGTTTGTTGTCATTTGCGAGTGTCGTAACACAGAGCAAATTATCTAAGTTCCTTGCAGAGCAATGTGTATTGTCTTTGGTCCCTGGCCCTAACCTCAAGCAATGGACAATATTGAAAAACTTTTAACTTTTGGTTACGAGGCTTTTGGCTACTTTGTATGTCTGTAATTTTTAATATCATTTATTTGTAATGTGCGTTTTGTTTGTGCAGAATAAACTATTTTTCTTTCTTTCTTTTCTTTTTTTCTTTCAATAGCCTTTTCTCATACAGCGAAGGAATAATAATTCAAACTCCTTATGCTTTATCACTCCGTGTTATCAGTTTTTAGGCTCACTTGCACTATGAATCATTTGCTGCATTCAAGGTATTGATGATTTTAATGATAATTATTGTGTAAATACATAATATTATTTTTTACGGTCGCGAATCATATTTTAATCAACATACAACCTAATAATGCAAATTAGTGCTTTTGAATTTATGCTATTCATTCTGTCTCTACTATTTTCAAATGATTGTCAGAAAGAGAACAATGTTCCAAAGTTTAGCGCTAAATGCGTTTAGTGAAATGTGGTGCAAGGGGGTCTTAGACTATAATGACTATGTTTTCTCACTTTGTTTTGTCCATATAAGACAGTGATGTAGGTATTCAAATTTTCATCGTGTATTGTGTTTGGTCCTCATTCGATTTTTTTTCAAATTTGATTGACTTTTCACGTTTGACGCTCATTAATAGTACGAGTATTCAACAGGAATGCTAGTAAAGTGCTCTTTCTATTTAAGCCTAATACGTGCTAGGAATAGGTTCACGGTTCATATCCACAGTGCAGCGGTCGAGGTTCAAACAGCACGACCTCTCCCTCACCAGTCTATTCTTAAGCCATTAGGCAATAACCTTATACATATTTATATTTATTCAGAACAATAATCTTACATACATCTTGAGTATAAAACAAAATCGCTTTTCGAGGTTATTTGTGTGTATGTGTGTGTCCTTAATTATTCAAAACCACCCAATGGATTTAAACGCGGTTTTCACAATCATTTAGAAAATTTATTCGGAAGGTTTATGTGTATAATACAAAATTATATTATTATTATTTATTATATTAAACATAAATAGAATGGATAAAATATTTTGTGAGGTTGTAAAAATAAAAACCGTGCGAAGCACGCGCTTTGCTAGTAATACTATAATCATTATTTTCCAACAACATTTCGCTTCAATTTCCATTCTCTAAACATTAATAAGAAGACTAAGTCTTGCTAGTACAGTTCCTAATGAATACACAACCGCAGCACTTCCCGAGGGCGTTGTAAGAAGGCTTCTAATGGACTTTAATGTTACGAAGTAGCACAGCGTGTACTTACTTATGTAGCTAGATGTGGAAGTACTTAGACGGAATATGAGTGTACAAAGCGAAGGTACAGTTAGAAGCAAAAACTTTTAACAACAATAAACTAAAAAGCAAAACATAAACCTTTTAGTCTAACTAAGGTCCTAAATTAATGTTAATTACTAATTTTGAGTCGGCGCCAAGTAAAATGACCGGCAGCTTGATTGATCTTTGTTAATTGATGCGTGTTGATTATTTGTTTGGCGCCGACTTAAAATTAGTAATTTACATTAGTTTAGGAGCTCAGTTAGACTAAAAGGTTTATTTTTTGCTTTTCAATTTATTTTTTCGTCATTTTAAGTTTTCGTTAATCAGTTTTATTTTTTTATTTTTCGCTTTAGAGTTTCCTTTTCAAACACAAACTTATTTTATTTTTTAGTTAGGTTTAGCAATAATTGCTTACACTACTTAAATATTAAAAAAAAACATGCAGATAAAACTTAATATAGTACATCAATTACTTACATGTAAACACCACAATGACCAAAATTAAAATTAAGTGAATTGACAGCTTGGGTACAATGTCTTTACAAACAAACTTAATACTATATATTATATAGTAGTATGCCCTAGATATAAAGCTCCTAAAGGCTTCACAGTAAATCAGAAAAACAGTTAAGAATTTTAGATTTCTGCTTAGTTAAGGAATCAAAGTGTAAATCGATTAGATCGCTATAATTATTGAAAACCTTGCAAAACCTAGCTTATGGAGAGTTAGATTCCAATACTGTTCTTCTCTATGGGGGACAAAGTGGAGTGATAGCTCTACGCGGAATTCTTGAGTCAAAGAGAGTAGGTTAATCCTTTAAAAAAAAACACATACAAACATTGCGTCGCTTAGAAATCATCGTTCTTCTAAAGTGGGTCTGTTGAAAAAGTTTTTTTTTTTTTTTTGTATGAAGGTTGTTGTTTTGTTTGTTTTTTTATATAACATACAAATATTGCGTCGTTTAAACATCATCGTTCTTCTAAAGTGTGTATGTTGCCGAATTTCACTTTATTTTTGTTTTTTTGTTTCGTTTTTGTTTAAATGCCAAATGAAGCGTTTTCGAACGCGTTCTAGATGCAAACTATTCGTAGCATAGTGTGGCCGCCACACAATACTACAGTATTCTAATATGCTACGTACCAAACTATATAATTATATACAATATATTTTTGTTTTACTTAAGAAAATCATTACACTGACTTATTACAATCTTGAACGCTTTTTAGTTATGCGGTCTAAGTATAATAATAATAATATATTTATTGTTCTCTCATAATCATACAGTACAAAGTCAAGATAACACATATTAGAGACTGGTGTCTGTTGTAGGTAAAACCTGTATTACAGATCACCAGGCTCACCCTCCATAGGACAACTCACTATAGACCTATAACTGTTTTAAATGAACATACAGGTTGTACATAATAAAATACTATTATAAATTAATAATAAAAAAAGGGAAAAAATGGAAGGGAATATTAAAAACTAAAGTAAAACAATTCAGATGGCAAAGGTGGCTTGATATTGATTTGGGAGTGAGTATAAGTGGGTGTGTGTCGATGAGAGCGAGTGTGTGTATGTGTGTGTAAGGGTATGAGTGTGTGTGTGGGTGTGTATGTGTGTGGGTGTGTATGTGTGTGGGTATAAGGGTGTGTGTGTGTGTCTGTGTTTGGTGTGATGGGTACGTGTGTGTTAATTGTATATTGTTCTATGCTAGTAAACGTCACCTTAAGGGTTTTAATAAACGTTCTGTTGCATTTGCACACAGACTTTTTTCTTGAAATCTGCCTTAGAAAGAGGATAGACTAATAGCTGCTTGTTCATATTATTATATAAATATGGACCCAGGAAACCGTAAAAAATATGTGCCAGACTGAATTTGTATCTATTTGTCGTGGTGTTTCTTCTCTTACCGGAGTTTGCTTTGGGGTCGTAAGAAAGTTCCAAATGCTTCTTAATAACTGTCAGTAGAATAAAAAGTTGTATTACGGTCAGTATCCTACAGCGCTGATATAAGTCGAATGTAGGATATCGTATCGGAAGGAAAGAACTTACTTTTAATAAGGCTCTTTGGGCTCTCTCCAGTTTCAGTAGGTGAGTTTTAGCGGCTCTATCCCAAGAAGTTATACAATAAGACAGTAAGGATTGGCACATTGTGAAATAAACAGATTTAATTATGGAAGTGTCAGCAATATGACGAAGCGATTTAAATATATAAATAAGTTTCCGAATTCTAGGAACCAAAGCCTCAATCATGTAATACACTGTCTTTATAAGTTTTTTTTCGTATACTCAACGTAGTAACATTTCTTTGAGTTCAAATACATTTCATTGTTTTGCACCATAAATCAGATTATTTAGATCCATCTGTGAGAGCAAGGAGTCTCTGACAGACTTAATTGTTCTGAGAAACTTTAAGTCATCCGCATACATACAAATTTCAGAGTGCCGAAAACAGCTGGAAATGTCATTAATTAAATTGTTAAATAAAATTACCCCCAGATCGGCCTTGTGTGATTCCAGAGGAGATATTACTCGTATAGACGATAGATTGATAAACATTTACCACGGCAAAGAAAGATCTATCTGCTAAATATTAAATCACCCATTCACGCAAGATGCCAATCATACCATAAGCACGCAACTTAAAAGAAAGGATTTTGTGGGAAACTTTATCAAAAGCCTTGCTGAAGTCAGTATAAATGACGTCAGGCTGATGACCAGCATCAACAGCCCCAATTAAAAATTCTGCAAATGGAACCATTTAAGTACCTACTTGTTGATCGTGATCAAACAAATCCGTGCTGATGATTGCTAATTAATAGATTTAAATGGTTTTAGAAATGTGGGCAGAGTAGTGACTTAATTATGTTATCCGATTAATGTATGGATATGCACCATCTTTGCCATTTTCCATTTTTAAAGCAATATGTCAGAAATTAAGGACTTGCTGTATATGAGCAGAAGTGGACACACTAACTCTGCCGCGCAAGCTGTAGGTAATAAATATTGGCGGCACGCTGTCAGGCTCCGCACTTTTGTTAATATCTAAACTTATTAATTTTTTGAGTATAATCGCTCAGCTAGTTGTTGAAAATTCCCTCGACGGCCTTCCGAATCCATCATTAGATCAACTCCAGGTCTCTATTTTGTTGAATCGTCATCTGAACTACATTTTGAACACAATCGGCTCACAATCGAAAATTCAGTAGGTAGCAAATCAATCAACCCCTATTTTTTCTACACTTAGGGCCCGTTGTTTGATACATAGTTAAAATGACCAATAGTCAATTTAACAATTAGTCACTTGACAATAGTTAAAGTTTAACTACTCTGTCTACGCATGGTTAACTTTCATAGCAAATTGTTTTTTTTTTAACTATAGTTAGCTTAACCATTTGTCAAACAACATACATATGTCATTTTTAACAAATTGTTAGTTTAACTAACGAATTTTAACTATTAGTATGTTTGACTACTGATCTAACAACGGGTCCTTAGGGGTGGATTATGTTTTTTAATTTTAAATGCGACCAAGCTCGAAGTATTATATTCTTTCCAAAAAATTTTTTTTTATCAAAATCGGACTACTCTGTAAAAAGGTATGCGTAGAAATGAAAAAAAAAATACTCGTCGACTTGAGAACCTTATTTTTTTTTGTCGGTTGTAAATCAAAAGTGATTTTTGCGTAAAATACAAAATTATTCGATAATACCATGTTCGTAACATCATAACATAATTATCTACCAACGCTTTTAGTGAAAATCGCCTTTGAATCTTCCGTAAGTGTAAGGTATTTATGGTCATGACTGTACTGCTAAAATGTTTTGTATATCTGTTGTATTTTTATTGTATAAAGAATTTGATGATAATATCGGCATTGAATTTGCATTTTGGAGCAGTATCTAAAAGTCTTCACTTGTGTCTTATGTTTATTAAGTTCAGGAAATGTCCTTAGATCAAAGTCCTCCATAGCACAGCACTGATTTTCAGTAGTCACCGAAACATGGTTAAATAACGGTTCCTATATTATTTCTTTGACATTCCGGCCAGGGTTACTGAACTAAAAATGTTACAAACAAAAATAACACTGCCATAAGTTATTTTAACGTATACCATACCATATTCGGCCCCCATTCACCGGACACCATAAAAGCGTCCATTTTTACCCCATCACAGAATCACGCATGACTACCCCTAAAAACTTTGCTCCCAAAAAGAAATAATACTTACAAAAATGTCAAATACCATTTCGCGTTATAGCAAAGGGCGATCTAATAGGGGTTGGTTTCACTAAAAATATAAGGGAAACTGGAACTCCCTACCAGTGAAATATACCGGATTAAAGGCACGGGTCACATCTGGAACGTGGAAGGTTCCTGAGGAGGGCAAGGGAAATATATTCAACGTTTTAATAAATCCAGTGACAAAACGTCGTATGTCATGCCTCTTTATGTGAAGTTCGTGGTCTTTTGTTTATACGGGTTTTCTTTGAAGGAATAGATCAATAGCAACTATTTCTGGGTTGGATGCAAGTGTAACTGATGTTGCTTAATAATAATATTTTACACAGACTCTAGGCTTTGTGACATTTTAAGTCTGTAAAGCGTGATTTAAACGGTGGAATTTAATTGCCAGTGGCATGCAATAATTGCATTCGATTTGTTTTCAATCTTCGTAAGTATGACCATGTGTCTGCGCACAGACTGCTTTTAAAATGGTTACCCATTCGTCAGCGCAGAGAGTTGAGGGCTCTGGCCACGTTGTTCTCCATTCTCGACAAACCCACTTCTCCGTCTTAACTGACTTCCTAAATTCAATATTTATGCTCTGCTCATAGTAAAAATCTTCGTTCCACCAACAATCGTCTTCTACGATGTCCTTCTCACCATTCTGGCTTCATTCATTCTTCTTTCTTTGTCCAGGCGGTTTTTCTTTGAAATGCGCTCCCTCTGAACATCAAGATGGCAACCACTCGGCTATCTTTTAAAGAGAAGGCACGTGAGCATATCCGTCAGAAGTTGGCCGAATCATTTCAGCGTTGATTTGCTGGATTTGTTTTCTCCTCTACCGATCGTTATTTCTCCTGTCAAAGTTTATTTTGTTTATATGTATGTATTCGTATTTATTCTTGTATTTTATAGTTATTTCCAAGCTATCTATCCCGTATATTGCACCTGCCACGTTTAGTCTCTGCATCACCCTAAGGTTGACTGGTAGAAAATGCCTCAGGCATTAAGTCCGCCTTTGTACAGTATTTTTTTACTTGTGCATAAAGTTTTAATGAATAAATAAATAAATACGTTTAAGAAACAAAAAAATTGCACCGTCTAATTTAAAAACACAGTTTAGCATCATTTGTTTTCTATTATTTTTCTGCAATTCAATTTATTGTATAGTACATACAATAAAATTGCATCTTGAAATATGGTCTTTATGTCTCATTGCACGGCCATGATTATACAGGAAAAGAATAATGAGTAAAAAGGCCTTTATACGTTTGGTGAATTCAGGCGATTAAAATCAGGTTTTCCTCTTAATATTTTCATTACCGCCAATCAGTGGGCTCCGTGTAAAATCTGGTGTATTTTTAATACCAAGTTGTTAGTGTACCATTGTGGACTACACGTAAGTACTTACACTGGAGTTGAGCCTATCACTGGGTCCTTTCAGACTCGATCCTAAATTGATGCCTTAAGCCGTACATCATTTCAACTCACAACATTACGAACTCTGTGCCATCATTCTCTTTACGAAAACTTGACACAGCTATTTAGCTAATCAAAGTTAAATTAAAAATTAAAAAACCCCCCCAGCACAAAAAAAAAACTCTAAAGACGGCTGAACAGATTTCGTTCTTTAAAGCTTCTTTTTAGCTAAAAACCCTCTCGATCAAGTCACATTTCAAACAAAGCAAAAAAAAATTGGTTCAGCCGTTTGGGACCTACGATGCCGCAGACAGACACACAGATACACACGTTAAACTTATAACACGCCGCTTTTTTTCGTCGGAAGTTAAAAATATTCTTACATTCATAAACAAAGTGCTATGAATAACAACACCGATGAAACTAGATACTAACGGTTTCAAGGCGAGAACACTCCTCCGAAGGCTGCCTCGAAACGAGGCATTTAAGTACTTGAGCTGCCTCGCAATAAATTGTAGCAGACCGAGGCATGTCCGTTCATCATTTACTAAGGCGCCGAGCACGCTAAAGTGGCAGCTTTAAGTTTTGCAACCGAGTATAATAGTCTCTCAAAATTTTTGCAATGAATTTTAAAATTTCTCTGAAGAATGTAGGATGTAAAAAATATTTCGACAGGAATATTCTGTTATAGCAAATATGTTTGAGACAATACACGACTATACGAAATAATATTCGAGTTGGTCAAAGACCACTAACCTAGAATTCCGCACGCCAAATAGAGTAGTATTGTCACTTTGTCACTACACTGCGTCGTGCTACGGTGGCGTAGCTCAAAATGTGCTACGGCATAGCTCGAAATGTGCTACAGCGTAGCCTTCTGTTTCACAATATAATTATGATTAATCTTTTTTAAGGTACATTATTTGAGTTTTAAAATTAAGACCGTAATTTTTCTCAGTGCAATTATTTTATGGCATTTTTAGACCTTAATAGATCATTGCCCTAAATACGTCCAGTTGATCTGGAGACAAGGGTCTGTCATCAATACAAGGGTAAATAAATTACAATGACCTTATTTTCAGATTTCAATAAAAAAATACAGGTTTCACAGTATATTTGCGAATGGAACTAGCGATCATGTAAGGAAAAAATGGGGTTTACAAGATTATCTCTAGACATAAATAATCCTGTAAACACCATTTTTTGCTAGCGAAGGTTCCTTACTTCCGTACCTTTCCTAGCTAGTTAGAAAGATTTGAAAAAGTCTCACCATTCATTACTATCATTTACCCCGAACTTCTGATGGACATTTAATCCAACCCTAAGGTCCTCAATCCACGAGGACCCCTTAAATAAACCCACTCAAGAATCCCACACTCTCAAAACGAAAAAAAAACAAAAATCATTTGCACAGCCACAAAGACTTCTGTGGTTTCAGTAAAAACAAAAACGCGTTTGAATTCAGGTAAAGCTCTTATTGTTTGACTGAAACAATTCTGAAACACATTAATTGTGTTCAACTTATTGGTTCAGTCGCGTATCGGCGAGTGAAAAGGTTCAAAAGTATAGCAGTTTTATTATATGTGGTCCTTTTATTCTGTTGCTTCGCGTTTAATTTGGAATGATTTTTATTTATTTATTAAACAGATTGTGGTTTGGTTTACTATATTTAGCATTTGGTATCTGAAAAGGGCGCTTTAAGTCTCTGATCTGCAGTAAATTTATGTTTACTATTGTGATTGGTAGAACAGTAACAATGACAACAGATTAAAATGACTGGAACTTTTAAAAATCGGAGGTTTGTCATAATGACGAATTTCGTCATTGTAACCGCAATAAAACCTTATACCTAACTAAATTTATTATTGTCTTGAAAGTTGGTAACTATGGATAAAACTAAATTAACACTATCCTTCCTTCTATCCTTATAACGCAACGACGTAAAATCTGAAACTACTGGTTATTCACCACAGTTTGTTGTTGGAATCTGAACTTTTAATTAATGAAAACTCATTGAGATTTTGTTCATAGTTTCTGCTTGGGAGTTACGAGATCATAAAGTACACTGCAAATAGATTATTTCATGAAAAATACAAAAAAAAACATTACATTTTTTCTTAATTTATTTAGGTATACACATTTTGGTTAGTCTTGTCCATCCAAACATTATTTGCTAAAAATCACCATTAGCGAGAAGACTGTCATTTAACCTATTGTTATGAAGGCCAATTCATATTTTATATATTTATTTAAAGATTGCCAACTTTAAAACATATCCTTAAATACGATACAATAAACATGTACCTTTAAAGAAACGATGGATGAACTTTGTGACAGATGATATGGTTAGAAACGGTGACGACTGACTACCGAGATGATGACTAATAGAAATAAATAGATATTAAGACATGCTGTGTCGACCCCAAATAAATTTAGAAAAGGGCGCAGGAGAATGTTGACGAACATGTATTGGCAACTACACCTTACAATTTATCTATTTACGTTTAATAGACAGTATTGGTCACCTACAACATTCTACTGTGTTTCCCACGACTGGTTTATATATTGTCAGATATATCGTCCTACTATTACAAACAGTCTGATCCAATATTATTTCCAGTCTGCAAAGCAATTGGGTAACCAATCGTAAGTCGTGCTCGTGCCGACGCTCGTGTGTCGTAACTTTCCTAGACTTTCCAATTTACCGGCGACAAGATTAGTTACCTTCCTAGAAAAAAATCTATGTTATAAAATCTGGCGTTACCTTTCAGAGTAGTAGTGATCCAAAGGTTTATGGACCGTGTTTTCAAGTTCTTAAGTTTCATATTTCCAAAGTATGTCTTGTATTTACAAACCTTCAATTTATCTAGGATACCGCTAGCGTTTAGTACAAAAGAAATACCTTGAGATTTTGGGTCTTAAGATCTTCGGTACGGCAAGTAGACCATGCGCAGTGAACAACCATCGTTCATAAAGAAGAGACTTTTACCCAGCATTGTGACTTATCATCATAACTATAAATGCAACATGCTTACTACGCATCACACTGACGTCACGCGAAATCCTGCATCACGCAAGCAGAGTGTACGACATCAATCGTCAGGCAGTAGCCCACCGGACACAACACTCGTCTGGTCAGACGATCTTCCCTTTTCTATGGAGGATGAGTGAACTTTACACCCTGTTCCTGATGCCTCTATAGGCCTATCTTTGCTTGTGCTTACCCACTGCCTCTACACTGTGATTATTACATTCAAGTTTTATTTATCTCTTTAATAATATTACGTTTTACCTTCTACGAAACATCAAAAACAAGTATAATCTTCTGTGAGATATTTCAAGGAGCTTGCCAACTTGATAACGAGGTGTTAAGTCGCTCTTTGGCACCTATTCGCGAGTTAATATCACTTTACTAAAGCCAAATGAATGTACAGATATTGTATTTTGTGATAATGGTGCCTGGGCTAACGTTAATGAGACTAACGTAAATGTTAAGTGCACTGATATTTATACTGAGGTTATGGCTGATAAAGCGGTGTGTAAGACGTACCGTCAAACGGGTTAAATAGGAATGCAGTAGTGAATCGGAACGAAACTTATTATATATATATATATTATATACTGTATTATAATTAATAATTAAGTGCCCTTTTTGGCAACAAACTATATTATTTAAATGTTAACATCCCTTTTAAAGTTTCGTTCCGATTCTTCCCTTGCATTCCTATACACCCCGTTTGACGGTACTACAAAATAAATGAAGATAACGATAACAGACCCAATCGTGTTGGTCCAGTGGTTAAGGCCTCGCCTCTCATGCACGAGGTTGTGGGTTCAAATCCGAGCAAGTACCAATGTGAATGTTTCAATTCATATGTACTTTCTGAGTTTATGTTCTACATTAGTGACATCGGTGAACATCGTGAAGACAACATTAATAGATGTGGACTAAAAGCGATGTAGTTAGTCATTTTGCGACTTAGGTATTTCGAGATTTAAACATTTTGAGATTAGACCTAAGAGTGACGTGGTCAATTTGCGATCTAGTCATTCTGATACCAACCCATCTGTAGAACAGATTTGGATGAAATTTGGCACAAGAGTAGACCATGACCTGGATTTTGACATAGAATACTTTTTATCCCGATATTTTTACGGGATCGAGACTTATGTGGGTGAAACTGCGGGGTGCAGCTAGAAGGTTACATAAGTCTGAAATCGCCAACCTGTCTTGAGCAAGCGAGTTGATCAGTGCTCGTGCATACTCTGCATGAGAAGACACATTTGCCCAGCAATGGGTCAATATAGGCTGGTATTAATAAAGGGCAGAAGGATGATTAGAATAGTGACTAAATACAACGGTCGATGGCTAAATCATAGCCGCGTGAACTGGTAATATATGAGGTGACGCCCCATTTGGCTCGATCCTACCTGTGCGGGATGAGTATTCTCAAAACATCGGGACTCCTCTGTGACCAGTACCTTGGATGCATGCATTTTCGCCAATATAATGACAGTTTTTGTGAGTACCTATACAGTAGCAGTATATTATTCTGACAACTGGTTCAACTCAAAATCTGAAGCCTTTGAAACCCACCCGCGTTCTTTCAGTTGCCTGTGCGACAGGGCCACGGTAACTCTTTCAAACAATCCACGACCCCGGCAGGCTTCGACCCTATCGGACTCCGTCAATTATTGTTGATATCTCTTTGAGGCACGCGTGTAACACTACGTGCCGTTGACCCGTGCCTGGTCCAAAATTCTGAAGCCTTTAAAACCCACCCGTGTTCCTTCAGTTGCCTGTGCGCCAGGGCCACGATAACTCTTTCAAACAATCCGCGACCCCGGCAGGCATCGGCCCATCTGACCCCGTCAATTATTGCTGACATCTCTTAGAGGCACGCGTGGAACACAACGCGCCGTCGACCCGGGCCTGGTCCAAAACTCTGAAGCCTGAACTTTCAATTCACAGGTTAAAGAGTTTTTATGAGCAAGCGGTGCACCACTGTTGCCTACACCATAGCTTAACATCAGGTTAGTATAGTATACGAGTATTTTCCGATATTCGAACTGCTCCATGTAAAATAAGTCTTGTATTAGTATTCAGCCGCTACTCGTTATATTGAAAGCCGATCCCTTCCTTGTTAGGAAGGCCAGAGTGATGAGTATTAGTTTCATTACGTATTTATAGCCAGACTAACGAAGCTCGCTTCATTTTGATTTATAATTGTGAAGTAATTAATCCGTTAGTAGATTGCCGAGGTTACCGTACAATGATTCAATCTTCAGTCTTCGAATAAAGGAGTTTCTTTGAGAAATAATTAAAGAGAATTAATACAATTTGATTACATTACATTGAGACGTAAATAATGATCTCATTAGGAAAACAGAACGAAGCTTTTTAGGTTCCGCCCCAGGATGTCAAAATTAAAGGCAACAAAAACCTAGTACAAATGAGTGTTTCTATTTCTAATTAAGTTATATGATAAAACAATGTTTTTTATTATATTTTCAATCCTTAACAGTAGCTATAAAGCCTTGGAAATATTTAATGTTATAAAACGGCTCCCCAGCGACTCGTAGGTACAATTAATTCGATAACCCTGTAATTATATTTATCGTTAACGCAGCTTCGTTCTCGTTGTAATTTAATAAACGCAACAATACCCAAATATTTTCCTTGTAGGAACATTAAAATTCAATAAAAATACCCTTGGTTTTGGACCTCAAATCTGATCGTTTTTTCCCAGTTTCAATTGCGGTCTTTGTGAATTAGCGTAATAAAATATACCGGAACAAAAAAAAAATATAATATAGAAAATTTACTTTAAATACTTGTACTACAGCAAATTAGTATTGAAGTGAAATTTCTTGAGGATTTAAGGGAACAGAGCGTTGCATAAATCGTGGCAGCACCAGTCTTTCAGTCAGTTATTAAATTGGTTCTTGCATATTTTTTTCGACTAGGCAATAAGGAACAACAAACTAAACGAAAGAATAAAACTAAACAATAATTTGTTCTTATTAAGCTCATTTGTTCAGAGTCTACTGGAGTAATTACAACTGTAATGGGTTTTTATAAAAAATTGTATCCGAAACAAAATCTTTGTAGTAGTTTGCACTACTTTTAAACATAACATTCTGAGATAATTAAATTTTAGCAACTTGCAGCATTGGATTGGAAACTCTTGTTTCTTCGAGTAATCTAATTTAACTTCACTGTTACCTATTCTTGTCCTCCGTTATTATTAACGTTAAGCGTTAAGCGTCTCCGTTTCTGCTTCGGCAAAAATGCTTTCGTGTGTCTCGATGGCTGTTCTCCTCTACAGGTCGCATTTCTCAACCGATTCTCGTGAAATTTTGTGAGCAGGTTCGATAATTATATGGAATTTTTATGGCGATATTTTCAAAAAAAAACAAAATAGCGAAGTTATGGGGGTTGAAAACGAAAAATCATATTTCAGCCATTTCGCGCTCTTTGCGCGCGCTTTTTGTTTTAAGGTACGCTGTGAACATTTATTCAGTTTTATGCTATGCAAATACAGACTCGTGAGGTGTACAGCTCACAGAGCCACTAGTCTTTAAAATATATAATTTCAGATGGTACAAAATTTGACAAGACATAAATATAACATAACATCACGCCTTGCTATCCCAAAAGGTTAGGCCTTACCTTAGTATGTACACCCACATTTCGCCAGTTATGTTTAAGTCCCATGTAATAGGGGAAGAGCCTATTGCCATTAACCAGGCACTAATCCAGTCTCCAGGCTGCTACTGAGAAAATCCTCATAGCAAAACCCAATAACACTTTGCCCGACTTGGGAATCGAACCCAGGACCTCATGCTCAGCGGTAGTCCTAACTAACACATGACCAACGAGGCAGTCTTTCAAATATATTTGATAAAATATGTAATTGCAAATGGTACTGAATTCAAACAAGACATAAATAGAGTCATGATAAAAATAAAACCCAAAAATGTTTCAAGTTTAAAATTAATAAATGTTATGGCGATATGCTCTTAAAAAGTCCAAAGTTTAAAGGCCTAACAAAAAATCATAGCACCAAAAAACAAAAAAAAAATGTGACATAAAATAAAACCAATTTATTGTATCCAATCAGCACGCAACAGAATTAGTATCGTAAATAACTGCTACCAATTATAAAAACAACTACGCCGAAGGAAATTTTATAACAAAAGAAAAGTAAAATACGATCAGTCTAGCAGAATTCTTCAGCGTCATTTCTTATTATAATTTTAATTAACTTATTCGAAGGCAAACGACGGCGTATAATTTTCAATAGAAATTTAGACTCCATTGTAGGTGGCTTCTAGAATCTTCGTTTGAATGGTTCCTGGGAGGAATTGTTCGCGTCTGGAGCGATTTCGTCAGACCAGAAGGCTGGAGATCGAATTCAAGTGTTAATTTTTGATGTATTGTGTTAAAATTGGTCGGAGATTTATATCTTTGATAAAAAGGGATATCATTAACTTTTTTGGGGGATTGTAATTAAATAGTAATTTAAAGTCAATATTGTTTTTTAAGTAAACTACCAGATTTTTATGAAATAATTTGTCTGAAAAAAATTTCAACGCGCAGGCGAGGTACTATGTATTTTAAAACAAAACTAATTTGACATTTTTACCAAGGTGGAATTATCAAATCAAGGACAATAGCTCAACAATTTCGATTCGCAAACTACCATTACTACAGACTACCCTACCAACAATAGCAACCAAAAACATCATCACCCACCAATTACTTATTCAAACACAAACTTATCTAACAGATACTTGACCATAAATCACCTTGATGCCATCTGACAGCTTTGAAATGGGCCCATAATAGTTGTGCCCAGACATCTTGGGGCTTACTTAGAATAATTAATGCCAAGGTACCTCATACCGCCTCGCAGGTTCTACCTTGCCCTTAAAATTAATTGGGGTATATTTAACCCTACCTTGGGATGACTTAAAAGCCTTTCAAGATGTAGGATATCCGAATAAGTCCCGTTACTAGGCTTCCGGGACTGATTCAAAAAAAATTGGGTTGGCTGACCAAGGTGTCGGTTTTAATTTGTAGCAATATATAAGTAAAGGTGTTATTGGAAATTAATTGAGTTTTTTTATATAATTAATCAGATGACTGAACCAACGTTGGGTCTATAACTTCAATAGCATAATTATCAGAAGACAATCAGAATTGAATACTTAACTCTCTTACCAACGCGAAGTTCAACTCCAACATCAGCAGTATTTCCTCATCCTCAAACAATTTCCCGAAGCGCAATCTTTCCACAAAAAACAAAAGCCTACGTCATTACTTTTTATATTACTTGTTTAACAATTACCATTACAAAAAACCACAATGTCTAATATCAGAGCCCAAAGAACTCCCTACCCACACATTACTATCGCGCCAAATTAGCCTGAACGAAAAAAAACATCCACAGAATAAAATGTCAACATGAGTTCACACGTGTAAGCACATTTCAACCCTCGAATCTAACCTAAAAGGATTGAAACATATAACATTTCATATCCAAACAGGCTAACAGCTCTTCAAATATACACAGGCGTACCATCTGTGCCATATCTCATAATCGCCGGGCGACTCGTTACGGTGACAGTTTAAGAGGCTTGGCGAAGGATTACCCTCCATTTAATATATTTTTTTCTTCACAGGTGCGTTTGACGGTACTTTTCGCCTGTCACCTTCCCTTTCGTGACTTTCTTTTTAATTTTACCGAGAGTGGTTTAAGTATGATGGATTTGCGGGTAGATTGTCACGTGGTGAATTCTGGGAATTTTATACCAAAGGCTGAAGCAAATAAAAATGCTTGTGATTATTGCACGCTCAGGTATGCCTTTTGGAATCTGAATAGTCGGAACGATAAATAATTAATTTTGACTGACACAAAAGCCAGAATAATAAAACGGTTTTATTAAAATGGGCCTGACGTGACGAGTTTTATTAAATTGAAAAATGTATTTCTGACTGAAATTTAATATTAGAGACTAAGTGAATAAATTTTCTTCAGAAACATAACTGACTAGACTTATGAAGCTTACGAGGTGTAACATTTTACATTTTAATTAAAGTAAATAAAGTGTCAAACAGAATGACATCTAACAGTTTCGCAAAGTTTTTAGTGGCACCCAGCGTGGGGCTAAAATAATGTTGAAAATGAATGTGTTATAATAGGGTATCGTTAGTACTTTTTTTATTTAAAATTGAACCATCAATTATAATAACTGACTGTTCATATTTACAGAATAAATCTAAACAGCATTACAAATCATTAATGTGCTGAATTCATATTGGCGCCCAGACTGGGACCGCTTGCTCTTAGGATATTTAAGTAAATTCCTGAATGGAAGTAATAACAGAGTTTTCCATAAAATATTTAAGATATTTTGCGTCAACCCCATGACTTATATGACACGTTTTCATTGGACGAAATATTCACATTGGCAAGATTCTTGGTGCTCGTATCATGGGCCCACAAATCATTTCTGCATTATTGAATCAGGAGATAGCGGGTAGTCAGAACCCGGAAAATTCTTCATGCAATGCCTCAGTTGGTTATGTAATGATATTTTTGACGGGCTCAAAGCAAGCCCGTAAGGTTACATGTATGTTACTAAATCTTAATAAATATAAATCATACAATACTTGTCGTACTTGAAATAACTGTAAAATTGGGTACCTATCACTTTTGATTATGGCAACAATTTTTCTTTTAATAGTTTTAAATAAAATAGTAGAAAATAATCCTACCTTATATAAACGCGAAAGTGAGTTTGTTTGTTACACTTTCACGCCAAAACGGCTGAGTGGATTTGTATAAAATTTGGCACACAGCATGACCTGGATAAGGACATAGGCTACTTTTTATCCTGAATCGCAGCCAAGTCGCGGGTAGGAGTCGCTAGTACTTTCATAAAGTAACGATAAAATACTTGTATAAGACTGATATGGATGAAGATTTTGATTGTTTGTTGTTGTCATTTACCAGTGTCGCAACGCATTACGCAATGTCTATTATTGTTTTTGGTTTTTGGACATCAAGAAATAGACAACATTGTCAAACTTTTAACGTTTTAAGTACGAGGCTTTTGGCTACTTAGAATAGAATAGAATAGAATACTCTTTATTATGTACACCATAAAAATTACAGATATTAAAGTAGAAATTTTACATAGGGTGACACAATTTTTTTTTCCTAATTGGCAGCTCGTAGTTGTGACCACTAAGGTCCTGGCTACTTAACCGGGCAAACCTGTGGGTGCCTTAAGCTACTAACTTAAAGCCTCCAGCCAGGGGCGAAAAATACTTAAAAATTAGGTGACCGCACGCTAAGGGCACCCCCTGTGGGGTACGAACCTCGGCTTAGGGCGTCACTGAGGGGAGGGCAGCAAGATGGGACAGGCTGGATCTAAATTATATTATTATTAACTGGGGAATTTAAAACTACAGGCTCAGCTACGGCGCGGGCTGGCGCGTCGTCGAGCAAGGGTCGGGGGGGGGGGGGGGTGACACAATGGGCGGTCTACCTTTTTATTAGTGTATGTATTTTGTCTACAATAGTTTTTCTTTTTGTACTGTGCGTCTTGTTTGTGCAGAATAAACAATTTTTCTTTCTTTCTTCTTTCTTTTTAGATGGTATAGATAACGTGTAAATAATAATTAAGCATCATAAAGCTGCAGCATTACAAAGTCAGTGTTATTAGCTCTTACTTTATTATACCACAACCATTTTGTAATAGAATAAACAAAGTGAAGAGTACTTAATATTAAGTACACACATAACATAACACACGCCTGTATTCCTCGAAGCCAGGCAGAAGTAAACCTAATAGTACAGCCACATTTTATAGGCAGGCAGAGATAAACCTAGTAGTATACCCACATTTTATAGGCAGGCAGAGGTAAACCTAATAGTACACCCACATTTTATGGGCAGGCAGAGATAAACCTAATAGTACACCCACATTTTATAGGCAGGCAGAGATAAACCTAATAGTACACCCACATTTTATGGGCAGGCAGTGATAAACCTAATAGTACAGCCACATTTTACTCGCAGGCAGAGATAAACCTAATAGTACACCCACATTTTATAGGCAGGTAGAGGTAAACTTAATAGTACACCCATGGTTATGTCCATGTATAATCCCATGTGATAGAGAGCGAACCTATTGCCATCAACCGGGCACAAATCTAGACTCCGGGTTGAGACAGAAAAAACCGAATATCACTTTGCCCGACCTGGGAATCGAACCCAGGACCACTTGCTCAGCGTTAGCACTTGCGGTTGCAATTATTAAATAATATTTCACATAAATTATCAGTTCTTTTTTTAAGTTTTCTGTTTTAACTATTTAGTTTCAAACATAATTTTATTCTTGTTGTGGATGCTACGAAGAAACATCCAATATAGTTTCAGTGTTAGAAGAACTATATTTACCCCACGAATATTTACAGACTGACATGTAAGAATCCCTGTTGACATCCAATCTGTTCAATAGAATCAATCACTTTGAGTCGTTTTCCTCAATTGCCAATACGATCACTCATCCATGCAGCTTTCGTTAGCTCCCAATTTCAAAGACTCCACCCCAACTATTCACATAATACTTTATATTTTACTTCCCATGTCCCAGACCTCAAAGTCGAACGACTTTATCCCTTCAGCAAGCAAAGCGAATGGGATTTGCATGGGACACGCCGTGGCAGGGAATTCGGAGGGCTCCCCTTTAAATATGGTCCCGAATGATAATAGAGTCGGAGGTATTAAGTATTGACAGTTCAATTGGTGCTTAAGTGAATAATTTGTTTGTTTTGTCTGAGTCGGGAAATTAACGTTTTGTGATGAGGGTGTATCGGATTGGAAAGGGAGGTAATGTAGTTGATTGGTTACGGAGTACGTTAGTTTGATTTATAGATAGTTTTTATTGTTTTCAAACTCTTCTTGTGATTGTTACCCCATATTATGTTCATTCATCTGTGTTTTTCAAATTGACGAAATTGACATAACGATTATTCAGAAAAAATATTTATGTGGCAACACCAAGCGGTAACGGTTGACAAATGTTTATGCAGGGCGCGATCCGACAATCGATTACAGTAAAGTAACAGAGTCGAGATTTAGAAATTAGCTAATTATTGTAGTATTTTAACAATATACTACAATAATTAGCTAAATAATTAAATAAAATAAAATAATAATGATTAAATAATTAAAATTAATTAATAATTTAATCATAACAAATCATATTGTTATCTAACCAAGGAGTTTTCTTACACCCATATCAAATCAATAGGAAACAGAAAATAAAGCTTTAATTGACAATATGTCAAACATAACGTACACGTTTTCTTGACGATGAAGATTTGATATATTGATTTCAATTTTAACGCTCTAAAACCAACAGCTGAAACGTTTCTATTTTATTTTGAAATCCAAAGAGAACTATGCCTCCCGGAAACATGAATTCATTTATTTGATATTCAATATTATTTTATTCGGAGTACTCGCTAAAACAAATATAACGTCAAATAATAATCCGAAAACAAAATGCTCGGCATACCGTAATCCTCAAAAATATATTCTCTAAATCAATATTGTAGTGCTGTATCCGGTCATCGAATATTTTATAAACGCTGTATGCAACCCGTCCGGTGAAGTGACGAGGTATTACATTGAGTTGCCAAAACGTCTAAAAAATAACGTGTTGGATTCAGATTTCAGTTTTTGTGAGAGGTGGATCTAAAATTGTAATAGCTGTTTTTTTTGTGGTTATGAAATCGCTTTGTTAAAAAAGATTGAGCATTGATGGGCGAGAATGTGTAACCTTTTTTTTTTGTATATTTGACACTTCAGACGCTAAGGTGACATGAGTTTTACGTATTTTATTCCGACCCTCTTCTCCAACTGAACACGCGCCTACCAAGATAATTTGGTTGAAAATGATATCGGTTTTATTAGTATCAACTGACTTAAATAACGAGCTTGTATCATATAAATGTAGAGTTCTGTCAATCTTATTTATCGTTCATCCGGTTCTAATTTATCGAATTTTGTTGATGTGAATGTTTGCTGAAAATATCCTTTTTAATCCTGTAAGACGTAATGTGATGACAAAATTTCGTAGGGTAGAGTGTGAACTCGAACATAATTATTTACTCAGCCCGTCAAAAATAATCTTACTTTATCTTTTTCTGAAATATCAGTTCAAAAAGGTAAGGAATAAAAACGCAAAAAATCAAATAAAAATCTGTCACATCCATGTCATCTTCGAATTTAACTTATAGCATAACATATTCGTAATATTCTTGCGAACATTTTGTATTAATATTATTATGTATCCATTTTTCTTCTGAAACCAATAGTTATATAGTACCAAATACTACTTTACCCATACTATTTGGGTAGACACTACAACTAGCCATTTTTTCTTTAAAATTATGGAGCCTTATTATGATTTGTGGGAACGATATCATTATATCATCAGAACACGCGATTCTCTCTTCATGGCATAAATCCATCACGTTCTTTTACTAATTAAACTAAAATTAGACCTCACACGGCTCTCCGCCCGCTTGTTAATACGTTGGTTCTCCGGGAACTGTTTCCATAAGTAGGTACCTACTGCACCCTAATTGAGTAACACACTTTCTATCACAATCTCATTTTGAAGCCTATTTATTGCTAATCTATTGCTTCATAATATTCGCCAAATTTGTTCGCTCAACAACGTAAATAACGCAATGAATGTTGCTGAACTGTCAAAATGAAAGCCATTCCTACTGTTAGTGTGTTACGCAATCACCCCGCTGGTCTTGGTTTCTAATATAGAAATCAAATTGAATTCTCATAAGTTTATACAATGACTTTGGGGTTCGCAAAATGTGCGAATAATTTATTCTCCCAAAAGTGAATAGACCCTTGTGGTTTGGGTTATTCAGTATACCCATACCTATATAATTTCTGACGTATTGGCTTTAAATAAAATATATGAGAAAGAAAAAGCTAAAAGCTTTCTAGGCTCAATAGCAGCCACTAACGAAATCAATTACAAAAACTCAGAAAACAAAAATCAAGTCAGAGTCCTTGGATTTTAGATTTACTTTCCGAAACATGTTTCAACTAAAGAAAACACATCGAAATAAACTCCGCTCAGCATAATAACAAACTTAAAGTCTCGTCTGCTAAGAAAATAAAGTTTACCGAGCGCATGGCAACAACAGCCGAGTTTTCATTGAATTTACACACGATATATTATTATTTTGTTGGTACGATTTTTTAAGATTTTCACTTTAAAAAATGTGAAGTACTGTCTATTAAATTTTCGCGTCCTATGACCGCATAATGTTGTATTTATTTGCCTTTTTACTCAAAACTCTAAAATAATATTCGATCTTCTGTAGGTACATGAATATTTTTTACTGAAAAAAGATTTTTACTGTAGGATTAACTTCAAATCACTTATTATTTCTGACGATAAATCTTACATACTTGCAATACTTATATTTTAGATGGAAGAGATAATTTTCAACGAGTATTATTTTGATAAATGCAAAATAGGAATGTATGTTTTTACTGTTTAGAATAGGTACTATGACATAATCTTACTAGCACATTTTCTACTATAAAATATATTTAAATAAAAATGCGTGAGTCTCGGTTGGAACGAAGTTCCTTTCGCAATATACTCGTATTTTTAGAATATCCATAGAACAAATTTGATTACCATAAAAACGGTTATATTGAGTCAAACTTAAGAGATAGACATATGCTTTTGCGTACTGTTTTTAAGAACTTTTAAAGGTGAACAATTCCGTCGTACATAATTTTTGCGTAACTTTAACCGTTTACGCAGCGCACGCAACGGAAGCTCTAAAAAGGAATATTTATTTTTCCGTTTTTGAAATATTTTCCATTTATGCTCCGCTCCTTTTGGGTATAGTGTGATAGCCTTCCTCGATAAATTAACTATTCACCACAAAAAGATTTTTCAATTCCAACTAATAGTTCCTGAGATTAGCGCGTTCAATCAAACAAACAGACAAAGAAAGGGTCGTGACGGAAACTCGTGCTGGAAAATTCGTACACTTTTTTTCACCTAGCCCTCATCCGCCAAGTCCGTACCGTGCGATAATGAACTATGTTCCAAAACTTGTACAATCCAAAAAACACATAACCGTTTAAGCAGTTTTCACAGTACACGTAAGGTAGAATGTACAATCACGGACTTTAATTGATGAGCCACTGGCCACTGTTTGTATTTTAGCCGTGTATAGCAAATCGGGTTTAGTCGGTTATACTCGTACATACTCGTAGTACAGAGTGACTAACCAAAATCAACCAATTGCAGGTCTAGCAACCGTAACCTAGCAACAATTGTTTTAGCGTAGCGATAGTAACGTTAGAGTACGGAAAAATTATGATTGGTCATTTCGCCATCGGAAAAACTCGGATCCACGATTTTATCCGAACGCGTAGCGTCCAAGATAACGTTCATGACAATTATGATAACTCTTGCACATAAATCTAAATAACACCTAACTGCCGCCTTCTTGGAAGAATTTATTATGAATTTTATTTACTTATTTCTGTTTTAGCTATTATAAATGTCATAAAATGTGCTTAGCTAAAAAAATTGTCAACCTTTGAAAAATAGTTTTATTTCGTTTATCAATCAATCAGTCACTGTCTTCGGATAGGTTTTCAGAAATAACGAGTATATAATGAGCTCTAATTCAAAGAAGGTCAGTATCATATCGATTGGATAAACGTATACAACATTTTATTGATTTATCTCGGACAACTTATTAGTCAACCTCTATGGTTAAGACTATTTCCGATTATTAGTAATTTGTCATCTTATCTTGCCAACGAGCATGTGCTTTGAGTTCGTGTTTAATCGTGTAATCTCGTGAATGTATTAATCTGCAAAATTAAAAAGTTTGAAAGTGGCTCATCAATTAAATTCGGTGACTGTACATGGAATTCTTACAGACTATAACAACTGATTTTCATACCTACATTCTTTGCAAATAAATATAATTATCTATTCTATTCGCTTCACTGTCAAATTAGCCTTTATACCGACACGTACCTACGACAACAAGTCATTGAAAAGCGAGTGAATATCTTTATAAATGGTGAACGAATCAGTAATATCCAAACAAACGTTATAAAAACGGATCACTTTTTAGTCCGTAAGTCTGGGTTTTTATTTCGTATATTAAAAATAATACGACACATGAAATGAAGCTATAATAAAACCAGTGTCATGTTTATAGTTAACACTGCAAAATAAACTTGAAATAGTGTCAAGGATAAAAATATTAACATGCACACACAAAATGTGTTTGTTACTAGAATTTATAATAATAATATTACCTACCCACATCGCGTGCTATCCAGCAATCGAAACCCTTCCACCTTTCTATACACCGCACGCAAATGCACAAGAACAGATCATTAGCACGAATAATGTACTTACGTTATGTTTTGTACACTATAAATTATGGTAAGTTATACAACAAAAAATATAAAAAGAACTGTTGAAAAATGATTCTTTTTTAACCTAATAACAACGTATCACTACCGAGACAAAAACTTTTTTACAAAAGAACAACCGACTTCCAAAAAAAACACAAAAATCGTGAAAAATAACTTTAATTTCGGAAGTCCGTGTCTTTGGTTTTGTATTATCGTTTATGGCCTCCGACTTCCGAAATTAAATTTATTTTTCACGTTTTTTAGTGATTTTTTTGGAAGTCGGTTGGTTTTTGGTAAAAAAAGTTTTTATTTTTCACTTTTTAGTTGCGGTACCTACCCCGCACAAATTTGTATACCACTACTTGATATGTAAATAACAGTGACAGGAAATTATTAAAACATCATCAATATAAACTAAATGGAAAAAATATGCAGTATTAAGGATAACTCAAAAACTACTTGTCAGAACTTGATCAAATTTAAATAGGACCACAAGTGAAGCGCCAGCTATCAAATAAAAAAAGAATCATCCAAATCGGTTCACCCAGAAAAAAGTTCTGAGCTAACACACATAAAAAACATAAAAACATACAGTCGAATTCAGAACCTCCTCCTTTTTTTGAAGTCGGTTAAAAAATACATTTGGTTTACTATTTTGGAATAACTGTTACTCTATCTGTCTTTCCATTTACTTTGATGTTTACTCGTTTACTTGAGTAATATTGTAGGTACGTATCACCAAAATGTTTGTGCCTATAGCCCGTTTCAAATACAAGTTCGAATTCAAATTTCGCTGCGTGATAAGCTGATGAATAAGTCTCCTTTCGAAACCAAATCGTTATGGTCAAAGCGGAAATAATACATTACTGCAGCGGCCGACAACAGCGGCATTGAAGGACGAACGTGAAAATGTGGGCCGAGGCGAAGTCGAGGCACACATACGTGACCTCATCAGTGCCTAGTTGCGGCCAAGGCTTGTATAGTTCTTTTCTCAAATAATGCGCGGAAATTCAAACTAAGTAAATTAATTATAAATTTCAGAATCAATGACGAACAACGATAACTTTTCTTGCGCCAATATGTTCATTTGTTTAAACAGCTATATTTGATAAGACAGTTCGAGATTTAAATAAAATCTTTGATAAGTTACCTCCTTGTCTGCCAGGGGCCGAACCATTTCCATTTTTTAATTGCACGACAGATATGAGTTTTCATAGTAATTTTTTCGGCCGCAAACACGACAGATATGGATTTTCATACTAACATTGCCGGCCGCTGCTCACATGTATTTGACCAGTACAGCATTTTCGATTCATCTCGAAGAAGGTTGTCAAAATGATGCTCGAATTTCCAAGCATGTTTGAGAAAACAAAATTAGCATAAAGTTCCTCACGAAAGTCATAATAAAGAACAGTAAAAAAACATCTTTATAAAAAAAATACCCATCAACGTTTTCAAAGCTGTCTTTAAAAAGCGTCCAAGATCGCGTCAGACTTGCGCACGAAAGGTACAGTGCGAACCATCGTACAGTGTTTACTATTAGTTACATATTTATACAAAAGGTACAGTGCGTACCACCGTACAGTGTTTACTATTAGTTACATATTTATACAAAAGGTACAGTGCGTACCACCGTACAGTGTTTACTATTAGTTACATATTTATACAAAAGGTACAGTGCGGACCACCGTACAGTGTCTACTATTAGTTACATATTTATACAAAATGTACAGTGCGTACCACCGTACAGTGTTTACTATTAGTTACATTTTTATACAAAAGCTACAGTGCGTACCCCCGTAGAGTGTTTACTATTGGTAACATATTTATACAAAAGGTACAGTGCGTACCACCGTACAGTGTTTACTATTAGTTACATATTTATACAAAAGGTACAATGCGTACCACCGTACAGTGTCTACTATTAGTTACATATTTATACAAAAGGTACAGTGCGTACCACCGTACAGTGTTTACTATTAGTTACATTTTTATACAAAAGCTACAGTGCGTACCCCCGTAGAGTGTTTACTATTAGTTACATATTTATACAAAAGGTACAGTGCGTACCACCGTACAGTGTTTACCATTAGTTACATATTTATACAAAGGTACAGTGCGTACCACCGTACAGTTTTTAGTATTAGTTACATATTTATACAAAAAACGTTGTTAAAAAAACACTTTATTTTTAACTTTTTTATATATATTATTTTTTATTTGTTAACATAGGTGTTTATAAAATACAGATCTTAGCTTAGATGAAATAGAGCGCTATGTTATGCCATGAGGCGTATAAATATGGTGTTCAAATTTAAATTAGTACAAATTAATTATAAACCTAATTCAATGAAATAAATTAAAAATGTTATAGCGGCTATAGTATGTACATACTCTGTGAAAATTTCAAGTATCTACTTATTACGGTTCAATAGATACAGCTCGGTGACAGACGGACGGACGGTCAATGGAGCTTTAGTAATAGGGTCCCGTTGGCACTCTTGAGATACGGAACCCTAAAAACATTGCTATTTTTATAAAAACATATCCATCAACGTTTTCAAAGCTTTCTTTAATAAAATAATAAAAACAAGAGTATACCGGCGATGTTTTCCTTGCTGCTCACGTTTGTGACCAGTCACCCGTAAAAATAATACATCGAAGGAATTCCATAGCGATATCGTCATCGTTTGTAAGAGATAGATATCGGATTTGTGACAGACAAACGATTCCTGTTTTATTTCATAAGTTTTTTGTCTCATGAATTATTTTGTCACTATCTGTTCTGACGCTTATGCTTACTCAGCTCAATTTTGTTCGGATCGGGAGTCAAGGCTGTTCGATTTCTGAATTTTTTCCGCTATTTATATCCGATTATTTGTTAAAAAACAACTTGTATTTAAGCAACTTATAAGATTTAATTTCAGTGCTGAAACGTCTGATCATTGATTATTATGAATTTCATTTCAGTTTTATATAAAAAGTGTTGGACTATTAAGGCATTGGAAAAAGGACATTATCTGTCTAGATTTCAAAATAAATAAAGTTATAAATCCAAAAGAAAATCTTGGTACTTTCTTATAACCTTAATTTGTTACAACTCTTTTCTTATATTCCTTTTCGTTTGACTTTTAACCGAACCATTTTTTTCATCTTGGTCTTTGTGCCCAACAACGTTTAAAGATACAAAATTATATTTTCGGAATCGGCGAAATTACAAATTCGAATTTGGTCGAAACAGATTTGAATTACGCGCCTCGTTGGCTTCTGAAGGTCAGTAACTAGCAAAATGATCGTTTAAAGAGATTTCTCGTCGAAACAAAAGGAACGATGACAAAGTAGATTTCTTGGCACTGAATAGAGAAACAGTGAAATAAATGCTTTTTAAAATAAGTAAATGCTTGGCGTGAAACGTTGTAGATATTTTACCATCTTGATAAAATCTGACGGCTTGATAAAGCTACAATGATATACGTATATGTTGATTAGACACTAAAATAAAAGCTCTGTTCGTGGCTTGACACGTTTAAATATTACCTAAGTTGTATTTAGTCATTTAAATAGAATATAGAAACTGCTGCTGCTGTGCTATAGGTACACCTCTGCCTAACCCTTCGGGGAATACAGGCGTGATGTTATGTGTGTGTGTGTAGAAACTGATATAAGTTAATACGATATTCATGATCGTATTACTAAGGGCCCGTTGTTTGATACATAGTTAAACATGACCATTAGTCAATTTAACAATTAGACAATAGCTGTCAAAGTTTAACTACTCTATCTGCGCATGGTTAATTTTTCCTAACCTCTCTCTTTTTCTTTTTTTCTTGCCTAACCTATCGGGGATTACAGGCGTGATGTTATGTGTATGTGTGTGGTTAATTTTTATAGCAAATCATTCATGTATTTTTTTAAAACTATATTTAGCTTAACCATTTGTCAAACAACATACTTCTGTCATTTTTAACAAAGTGTTATATTAACTAACGCATTTAACTATTAGTATGTTTGACTACTGATCAAACAATGGGCCCTTACTCGTTATAAATAAAAGGTTAATGTGATATATTTGCATACAATTTTTTAACGGTGGAATGTAATTGGGGCCATGATAGTCTTAAGATTTTCCTTTGTACCTAGATTGTAGCAAAAAAATATATTTGAATTTCACATGAATAATAATGATACAGGTGCTTAATGCAGATATGAACAATATCTATTGTCAATAATTTTCTTTTAGACCAGACCCAATAACAATACGACGTAAAAGCATCAATACAACAGAAATAAATTAAATTCAAACCCGCCGCTCCACAAACTGATAAACAACAACCTGGCACCATCCTCCCAGCTCGGAGCCAACATTCAGATAAAATATCTTAAACGTGACGAGATAAATGGAGGGTAACAGATACAAAGCGATGAAACTGAAACGGATGTGAAGCAGACTGACGTATCTAATCTAGACGAGCAAAAGTATTGATAAAAATATTTATGTTGGAATTAATGAATGTAAAGCTGGCTGGGAGAATAATCTATTACAATATTATTAGATATCTGTATATTTTATTTATAAGCAATAGCTTTTGTTCTTTTAGTTTTTTGTTCTTAAATTCTGCTTAGCGGGCTGCGGTATTTATGATCGCTAATTATAGTTTTTAGAGTTTATAAAAATAAAAAAACTACTTAAAGTAGAAACGTTTACTAACTGCTTACTGGGGCAGATTGATAAAAATGGTTATATAATCTACCCTAATTGATTATTATTACAGTTGAGCTACGCGAGTGCCAACAAACGTAATTGATGTATTTACGCATTCGTTTCTCACACCAATGCGCTTGGCCACATCATTTTTGTCCAACGTAATATACATCAGAACCGAAATATGAAGTTCAACATCATACATGTCGGTCACACTATTACAACACCAGCTCAATCCATAACAAGGAAAGAAAACACAACACAGATTAAGGGAGCCCAGATGTAGCGAAATGGGTCAACAACACATTTTGGCTAATGCGTCTCCAAGGACCACGTTGCAAATTGCCGTCAATCTCGCTTTCCGTCCTGAAGGGATTCACTTTTGATTGCCAACTGAACCCTAATTACCGCTTTTTCTGGTCCTTTCACTTCTTATTATGGAACGCCATTTTTTCTCTCGTTTTCGCTACATTAATTTCTATGTGGTGTTTTTGTATTGCCATTTTGATGACCTCTGCTAAAATGCCAATTACGGTTATTTGTGTTTTCTTCCTTGTCGTTATGATGCTCATCATAGCAGATAATAAGTGTCTGTCGTTTGGCTTATTATCGCTGATTTTTATTTGGAGCTCTTTGCTAGAATGAGCGTTAAAGTGAATTATATGGCAATTACTTGGTTATCTGTATCATCAACAATATTAGAAACATGTAGACTACGCAAAACGAGTATGTAAGGATGCCGCAGGTGCCGTCCAGTAATTTCTGTTAAAATAAGAAGGCGTGAGATTATGTATGTGTATGTATTGCAATGTGACCTCTGCGGTTAAAACCTATATCATGTGACTGGCCATCAATTTTTATTCTGAATTATTCAAAATTTTGACGTAAAGGGGCCTTCCTTTTGATTATTAGAAAAAAACTTTAGTTGCGGAAAATTAGAAACGGTTTTAGGTCGATTTTTATAAATTTCCGTCTTACCAATCCTATTTGAGTCAAGCAGTTTTTTTCGTGTCTAATACCTAATCTTATTGCCGCCATTGTTTCATAGTCAACCAAGTTTTTTATCTTTACACAATTGATGTAATATTTCTTTGAACCTGTTATATAATTTTCCTTATTTTCTCTCTTAACGGAAGTTTTAGCCTTTTCTCTGGTGTAATACCCTATTTTATTTCTTGCGTAGCTGTAGAACCAGTTAAAAAGGGCTGCTTTCGGCCCTTTTTCCGGGTACCGGTCTATCCACGAGGCTTGCGAGCTGTTTGGTCGCTGTTACCAGCCGCATAGAATCCTTGGAGTTCGAGCCTGGCAAGTCCTTTCTGGCCCGCGACTCTTGATCGTCGTGTCACCTGCGATTCCGTCAAGGCGTGCAGTTCTTCGAGGCTACGGTTCCTCAGAATCCAGGAAACCACCCCCTTTATATTAATCCTTCATATTTGTAGGTTTTACATTCGAATGACAGTTGATCTTTAACCATGACTGTTTTTCTATCGGGATAACTTAGGTAATCTTTATAAGATAATATTAATTTGAAAATTTACGTTATTTAGCGGCCACGAACCTAAAAGCCGATTACAATCGATTCCCTAGTTTGGAAACCAAATTCATTACAAAGATTTACCATCCTATATACCTCATTCTGTGTGGTTTTTCCTCAAAAGACCATTTCAGACACAAATCTATATGGTCTTCACAAGATCTGACCAAGATTATGTGTGGACTTTAAAAGAGACTGTGACCTCTGAGTTTGTTTCGGCTTTTCTTCTCAGAGTAGTCAGATAGGAAACGCCGACCGCACGTAGTTTTTAAAATATGATTGACGTGTAAAAGTGTTTGTACAAACCTACCTAGAGAAATAAAATCATTTATCATTTAAGTTTTCTCGTACTTTTTTTTCGTTTAAGCCAATTTACGTATTCTGAAAGTGTTTTAATACCTGATATTTAATTTCAACATTTTGTATTTTATTTTGATTCGATTTTTTATACTAATAAATTATACGTGTTGAAATAGTGAATTTCCTTCTTTTTTTTTCGCAGTAGTTGCACACTAACAAATTTTGTTATTGATTCTCTTCCATTCTTTCTACATTAAGTAGGGTAGTATAATGATGAAAATACGACTAAAAGCTTTGCGTTATTTTGAAATCTACTTAAGATGTTGAAAGCCTTGAACGGAAACGAACTAACGCGCCACTTCACGGAGGACATCCCGGATGTCGACCTGTGCGAGATTAGGGCGGCTCTCGAGCAGCTAAAGAACAACAAGGCACCAGGTGATAACGGAATAACAACAGAGCTCCTTAAAGCGGGCGGGGCTCCAGTCCTCAGAGAGCTAGCGATTCTCTTCAATTCCAACATCCAAGAGGGTACAACGCCCGAGGCGTGGAGCAGAGGTGCGGTGGTTCTATTCTTCAAAAAAGGCAACAAAACCTTGCTGAAGAACTATAGACCCATCTCACTACTGAGCCACGTATACAAGCTGTTTTCGAGGGTCGTCACGAACCGTCTCGCCAGGAGACTTGACGAGTTCCAGCCACCAGAACAAGCCGGGTTTTCGAAAAGGCTCCAGTACCGTAGATCACATCCATACTGTTCGGCCAATTGTGCAGAAGACCAAAGAGTACAACCAGCCGCTGTGTATGGCATTTGTGGACTACGAGAAAGCCTTCGACTCCATCGAAATATGGGCAGTTCTGGCCTCTCTGCAACGATGTTGAATTGATTGGCGATACGTCGAAGTGTTGAGGTGTTTGTATGACGCTGCCACGATGACTGTCCAGATCCAGGATACGAAAACCACCCCCATCCAACTGCTCAGGGGCGTGAGACAGGGGGATGTGATATCCCCGAAACTGTTCTCCAATGCATTGGAGGACGTTTTTAAGACGCTGGACTGGACTGGACAGGGTATAAACGTGAATGGCGAGTACATCTCACACCTTCGCTTTGCCGATGACATCGTCATAATGGCAGAGACGCTGGAACAATTAGACCAGATGCTGCATAGCCCAAATGGAGCCTCTCGGCGGGTTGGCCTCGGCATGAATTTGGACAAGACGAAAATCATGTACAATTCGCACGTCTTGCCGAGTCCAATCCACATCGAAGGGTCGCTTCTCGAAGTTGTGAAGGAGTATGTCTACCTAGGGCAAGTCATTCAGCTCGGTAGACACAACTTTGAGAAAGAAGCCGACAGAAGGATCCGGTTAGGTTGGGCAGCGTTTGGAAAACTTCGTCAAGTTTTCTCGTCGCCAATCCCGCAATGTTTGAAAACTAAGGTCTTCAACCAGTGCGTCCTGCCCGTTATGACATACGGTGCCGAAACGTGGATACTGACAGTCGGGCTGGTTCACAAATTTAAGGTCGCTCAGCGCGCTATGGAGCGGGCTATGCTCGGGGTTTCTTTGAAGGATAAAATCAGAAACGAAGTTATCCGGAAAAGAACCGGAGTTACCGACATAGCTTGCAGAGTAAGCAAGCTGAAGTGGCAGTGGGCTGGCCATGTTTGTCGGAGGACAGATGGCCGGTGGAGCAGACGAGTCCTGGAGTGGCGACCGCGTATCGGCAAGCGTAGTGTGGGACGCACCCCAGCTAGATGGACCGACGACCTCAAAAAAGTGGCTGGGACAGACTGTATGCGGAAGGCGGAGGACAGGGTGTTGTGGCGCAGCATGGGAGAGGCCTATGTCCAGCAGTGGACTGCGATACGCTGAGTTGATTGATTGATTGAACGGAAACACGAATATACTAGGGAATAAAACAATGTATTATATTTCAATCTTCATCACTAGTTCATTTCGTACGGGATTTATCTCTCTGAATAGATTTTGATGAATGAAGTGTCAAACTATTTGTCATATCCTATCCTGTAGATAGCATTTCGTTTCAACAAAAACTGTTGGGGCTTTTATTGTATGTGTTAGATGTTTTATCGTGCGGAAAAAATGTTTACACAATTTTACCTTAGAAGCTTTTTAATTTAGTGGATAGCATACTAGTATTCTAAATACGGTCCGGGTTTTAGAATATTCCGATGAATAGTGGGAGAGTGTTTTTACTTACAATTAACCTTTTAGTAAGGCAGTAATATCATGTCGTTACGAAGATTTTATAAAAATAAAAACTGGTGTACAAATATGTAACGATAAAATCATTAAACGAGTATGTATATAAATAAGTACCTAATAAAAGTAAAACAATAATGTAATGTAATGTCTGTTACCATTGAAATAGTTTTATGAATGTTATAAATCAGGAATATTTTGTGGAATTGTTTTTTATCATGGATCTGGGGTATATAGCTAACCTTATTTAACTATTCATATACCAGCTACTAACTAAAACTTTTTTTGTTTAAAATTAAAGCTACAAAAACAATCATCGTCTTTCATTTTAAAATTACTTTAGAAATTATTTTCCCTTCAATTCATTTTAACAACTTGGAGGGGAGTTACTTTCGCCCAATTGATTTTTACGACGAATTTGAACTAACAATATTGTATTCCTGTCCTTTGCAATCCAAATACAAAAAAAACTATCGAAGTTAAAATAGTTAACTCACACAAACATTTACAATAACACCTATTTTATTTATTTACGACCTAAAAAAATCTGTTGAATGAAAAACATAAAATTCCACACGCTTTAACTTTTGCAAAGCGTAACTTCGACACTGTAGTAACACGAAACTATTGTATATTTCAGCATATACGACCACTGTTTTGTCTGTATTACCCTCTTAGCATACAGATGTATATCTAACCCTCGAGAATCGGATCGTATTTCGAATTGAAGAGCTAGGTTTGGCTAGAAGTGAATATGTGTGAATAGTGGAGCGCTGTGCAAAGGTCATGTCGTGCAGATAAGACAGATGTTGGCAACGATTCCCTCACACTTTTGTTATACCCACGCGACTGGGGAATACTTTTTAACCTTTTATATGGAAAGAAAAATGCTGGGATCTTGAAATAAATTCAAAGAAGGTAGCATATAATTACGTGCTTATATTGCTTTACCAGTCCTGAGAACAGTTTTCTTTGATACTATAAAACGAGATACCAAAGTAATTTGCATATGTTTTGTTGAGCACAGAAAAAACGTCACTTACAGTTGAAGAAGTTGTAATTGTAAATCAGTTTCATAAAGATTTGGATTTCGTTATGACTCAATCGAATTCAACATAATTAAGACAAGGATTATGTTTATTTTTCGAGAACAAATCTAATGAAATACCAATGCATAATTACGATGAATCAAACAAAAATCTTCTCTCATTTGGGTTTGAGAACAAAGATAAGGTAATTACTATGCGTCCCTCATTTGACTTGGACAAAAATTAGCTTTAATCTAAATTGCTGATATCTTCTATTATTTTTGCATTCGGAGTTCGCAATGGCAACCGTAGCTTAAGAATAAAAAAAGCTACTCGTGCTGATAAATATTCATTATGCCATTCATTCCATCTAATGCAACGGTTCGATGAATTCACGGAGTTGCTTCGAGGGTCCACTACTCAACTGAATGGATAATCAGTTTTAACTTTGATGAAAAACATAGATTTGATTATGTAAAAACTTCGATTAGTTCCTTTGAAGGTTCTGAATTAATCGTTTTGTTTATTGAATGTTTAAAAACAAAACAAAGTTTATTCATAATATTCATGTTTCTCAAGTTTAGAGTGGCTTCTCAAATGTTACTAAATCATTTATCAGGCTTTTAATATTTGTTGATGTAAAATATTATGTCGTTTTTTGACTGTTTTGTAAAAGGTTGGTCAACTTTTGCAAACTGTGGTGTGTCTTGTCACTAAACTGATGTGTTCAAACTTCTCTTTTGTGTCCCCTTTTCAAATCTTTAAGTAACATTGTGTTCAAGAAACAAGACTTTACTACTAGAACTAGTAATACTATTGCAGTGCCAAGCACTAGTTACACTAAAGGAACTTTCTCGAGTTATCTCTTCCAAGTTTCGTCACGTAAGAAGTAAACAACAGATTTACTAACTCGTAGGTGAACTTTACACAAACAATCCGGTCAAATTACCGTCAATATGATAAAAATATTGGAATATTCTGCGTCAATTAAGACACGATATCTATCTTGTCTTAGCAAAGTTTGAAAACTTTGCTGAGAATAAAATAGCTTTTGATTTTGAAAGATCCACAACATTTTTACAAAATCTAACACACGTTAACATCGTCATCTTCAATCTTGAAACTTCAGATTTCAAAAATCTCGTCTAAAATCTTTGCAAAATATCATCTACTAAAATCCTCTACGTAGTTATACGCTTTGTCTAATACTAAAAGAGATTTTCTACTCCAAAGATTTCCGTATCAAACGGTTCTTACAGTTCGGATAAGGCTCCAGTTTCACTTACAAATCCTTCGCCGTAGAGATCTTGATTATCCTCTATTGTAACTGCATTTGCTTCAACGTTTGGTTTTACTACTTCAACGTCATGGGGACTAACATTTTCATTACAAAACTTTTCCTTTCTGTATTTTTTTGCTATTTCCAGGACGATATTAGTTTTAGTCATATTAACTGCATAGAGAACCAGCAAGGCAATCTTTATCAAGAACTCAGTCAATGTAATATTCAAAGAATTTCTTTATTATACTATGTCTTCAGGCGATTAGCTTTTCTCAGTATGACTATTTGTGAGGAGAACCTGAATAAACTCTTACCAATGTCTATATATCGACTTGAAGTAATTGATAACGATTTCTGGCTACAGCCAAATATGATCTCAAGGCCTTTGCCCGCTCATCAATATGTTTGACAGATTTCCGTGAACTGATGCGTTCACAGACCCCATAGAATCTAATTCCTCCAACAAAGTAAATAACCTAATTCCCTCTAATGAAACTTTCCTATATTTTCTCATCTCCGTCTTAACACATCCCATTAAGTTTTAATTCCACGTTTTGTTCAATGGCTTGTACCGCCATTTTCTTTGCGACACCAATCTAAGTGCTGACGATGAATAAATTTTCCTTTTTCTTCACTTTCCCTTGTTTTTCCTTTTTTCTTGTTTAGCGGTTTCGGAGGTTTTGTTCTTCGGCCTTTGTTACGAAATTTTAATTTGAAATTAAGTAAAGCGATGGAAAAAATGGTTGGGTTGAAACAAGTTTGCTAATTAAGCCTTAGAATAAGATGAGCCTCCGTAACATTATTGCTTTCGTTAAATTTGATGGGTTGCAAATTAGAAAGTTGGTAGGTGTGCTAATGGTCCGAAATTTGAAAGTTGGTAGGTGTGCTAATGGTCCAAAATTTGAATTTAGAAGCTAATTATGAGTCTTACATTTTTTTTATTACCAAAAGCAGCGTTACTCTCTTTCCTTTTGTATAATATGCTAATATTTTCATAAGAAAGTTATCGTAAATAGGTATTCCTTTTATAATAGCTTCGAAAGCAACGTCACTTTTATTTCTAATAATTACCTATATTTCCAGGCTATCCTTAAAATATAATTATTACTAACAAGTTTATCAATTATTTTTTTATGATTTATCTTTTCGCAATAATAACGTATTATTTTCTTGAAAACATTATGTTTTCTCATGTTACATCCAAAATAAATGTAATATTCATTCTACCGACAGTTTTGGAATTCAAAAAATAAAAATAAATGTTTTCGCAGAACTTCTAACAAAACACCGTAACACAATCGATTATTATCTATCATTCGATTAATCACGTCCCATCCAAATAATCTACCTCATCGATCACGTAGATATATAAGTTCGATATTTATTTAATGTACCTTAACATGGTAGCCATTTGTCTGGCGCCATCCGTCTTTATTAATATGTCATCACCGATTCGTGCAGTATCTTTTTTTTTTGAAAATAGGAAAGCAGCTCGTTTAGTTGTCGTTTATGAAACAATCAATGGGAAAAATAGATGGAATCTATCGAAAAATAATTCGAATTACTACCGTAACGGAAATCATTATCCTCTTGCTCTAATCCTGATTTATTTGGGGCCGGCGCAGCATCCCTTTTTATATCATTAGTTATTTCTTTCAGGCGTTGTCTTAATATTTCTTCACTTCATTTTTAGCCGTATCATCCTTCACATAAACTCTAAATAATATTTACAAATTGCTACTCTTTACCATCACATTCTCTACGTTTTTCGTCGTACTAAGAAAAAGCTCTTAATTTAGCAAATAGTGGCATTTTTATCGTTACTAGCTTTTGCCGCCGGCTTTACCCACGTGGAGGTCGAAAATTATAGTTTTAATAGGTTGGGGAAAAAGTTTCTTGGCATTTAAAAAAAAATTCAAAACATTTTTTAATATAGTTTATTTTACATTTAACTAAAGTATGTAAGTACCATTTTGTTCGATAACTTTTTGCCATCTTGTAGGTAGGGACATGATCCCATTGCTATAGAAATTGTGGGACTTCTGATCAAAATACCGCGACAAGTGGTTTTGGCAGTCCTCTCGTGATCTTAACCTGACACTGCCTAAAGAATCCTGAAGAGACCGAAACAGGTGGAAATCTGAAGGTGCAAGGTCAGAACTATACGGCGGATGCATTAACACCTCCCAGCCAAACTCTCTTAATTTTTGCTGAGTGGCTAAAGATGTGTGAGGTCTAGCGTTATCATGATGAAAAACCACACCCCTTCTGTTGATTAATTCCGGCCGCTTTCTCTCAACTTCTTGCTTTAATCTCATCAGTTGTTCGCAGTAGAGTTCAAAATCGATGGTCCTGCCTGGTGGTAACAGCTCATAATGAATAATGCCCTTCCAATCCCACCACACACACAGCATCACCTTGTTGCGAGTTAACCCGAGTTTCGCCACAGTCTGTAAAGCCTGACCGGCCTTTGACCACGACCTTTTTCGCACGTTCTTGTCGTACGTGATCCACTTTTTATCACCAGTTATCAGCTTCTTCAAAAATGGTTCGGTTTCATTACGTCGTAATAAAGAATCACTAATGAGTACACGGTTCATTAGGTTTCTTTCAGTGAGCTCGTGAGGTACCCAAATATCGAGCTTTTTTGTGTACCCAGTTTTTTCAAATGTGCCAAAACTATTTTGTGGTCAATTCCCAGTTCTTCAGCTACGTCGTAACTACTGATATCAAAAATGGCATCCATTTTATCCGTAATAGGGCGACCAGAGCGACGTGCATCTTTGACATCAAAATTTCCGTATTGAAAACGCTTAAACCAAATTTATGCTACTCTCACAGACACTGCACTAGGTCCATAAACATCGCAATTTTTTTTCGCGGCTTGCTTTACTTTTTTACCTTTTTTGTAGTAAAATTTTAAAATGTATCGAATTTCTTCATTAGATTCACTCATCTTGACAGTACGAAAAACAAATGAAAATCACACATTTTCCTAATTTGAATTATGTTCTTAAAAATTTAAACTTTCAATGATACCAAAACCAGCCAGATACAAATAGTATAGCCAAAGAGATTTTATTACAAGTTCATACATACTATAATGCGAAAAGACTTTTTCCCCAACCTAATATTTATTTCATCATTGATAAAAAAGTCATGTCCTAACCCAGGTCTACCCATGTGCCAAATTTCATCCAAATTCATTCAGACGGTTTAGCGAGAAAGCGTAACAAACAAACTAACTTCAGTTAGTAAGGAATTTACGATGATGATAAACTGTTTTACATCACATATCAATTGCAAAACTATCGTGACCATACCAAAAGGCAATCTTGTCACCATTCAAACGACAATTCGAAACATCGATTAAACCTTTCAAACCGTCAATCAAGTTCTCAATCAGAAGCCCAAATGATAATCACCCCAACCCACTGTCTATCACCCCTTTCATTGCAACTTTATCGTTCCATACAGGAACTAAGTTTCTGTCGACACATCTTGTATCGGCGTCAAACGGTACAGACATGTCGATCACAAACAAAGACCCCATTTTGGAAACCCGCGTTTCGGAAACCTCCGTTTCGGAAACCCCTGATATCATACAACCCGTACAACTTACATAACGGCAAGCGGATTGGTGAACTAACCAAAGATTAAAGCAGCAGATGACTGTAAACGATGGTTTTGTAAACAAATACAAAGGATTTAGACACACAAACGCTTCCGTATGACATTCCAGTGGAAGTACAAACCTGGTGAGATTGGGACAAATATTTGACGAGAACGGCTGCTGTTGTATTTGTATTGAAGCTTTTGTGCGGACAAATGTTTGATCCAATATCTGAAATGGTAACAGTAGGTCCATGTAGTATGGATGAAGCAGATTAATATTAAAGAAATATATAAGAATGAAATAAGTTTTATTATTATTGAAGCTTTTGGCTTTTTTACGTAGGAACGATTTGCAGCTTCAATAAATGATGTTGTTTAACAATTTTATTAATTTAAATGCAAAGGTTTTTTTTTTTCATTCTCAATGTTTCCTGAAGTATTTTAATAGAGAGAAATTCTAAATAATGGTACTCAAAAAAATTGTCATCATGATTCGAAGTACTTACGTAACTAATAACTATAATGAGGAAAACTACTGAAATACCTTTTAACATTTTCACACGCTACACAAACACAAATATAAAACCACAACAGTCCATAAAGTTAACTAACATACAGAAGATATTTTGAAAACAATAAGGTGTTGTTTACCAACACTTGAGGCTAACACAAAACAATTTGCCGGCCATCCGTCCGTACACTGAGGTATTCGCCCAATTGGAAGCCAGCACCAGACTAACAATAGACTATCAATGGACCGGCCATCCAAGACTGTTTACACACTGTTAAGGTGATCGGATAGTTTACGAACATATGGAGCGAATACGTCCGTTGTATCATTGTCTTTGGAATTGGCTTTATTTGTGGTGAAAAGGTGCAATTTTGTTGTATTGTTTTCGGTTTTTATAAGTTGACAGCAATTACCAACTGGAAGTGTTTAAGATAGGAATTTAGTGTGTTACGTATTTGGAAAAGTAATTATAGTTTAATATACATTATTGTCGTGAGAAAAAACAACCACAATTATCAAAATTTATTGTGCTGAGAGCTATTTAGAGCGTTTCTAATTTTAAATAAGCTATATTTTTAAAACTTTAAAGTGTAAAAAAATTGCACTGAAAGTAAAAAAATAACAAGTAACAAAAATTGTGGAAAAGTTCAATCTAAAAATACAAACGCCAGCTGACCTTTTAATGTTAAAACAAACGCAAAACGCTCTACTGGTACTATTAGCCACAATAAAAATGAATAGTTTTAAACAAGCAATTCATATTTTTATTTCGCTATCCCAGCTAATATTTGCAGAAGTACGTTCGGCACTAACGAGATTATCGGCTTTGCTGCGCGACAGTACGGCTAGAAATACTTGCTTTACAGTTTATAGTTTTAACTAGATAACTTTAGACGGAACTTTAAAGAACAACGATTTGGCAACCGGAAAAAAATTTAGATAGTCATAAATATTATTGGTAGAAAACTCTTTTTTTTATCTTTGAATTAATAAGTCTTCAAATAGACTTTGTAAAACAATATAATACCTAGTCTTACAGCATTTTTTTATTTTTCGCGGTAAATTATGGTGGTAAGCCATATTCCCTTTACCTTTTAACGAGAATCGACCTACTACTTGATGGTATAGTTTGATCTGCGTGATCACTTGGGTCTAATATTTTACACATCGATCCCCAACGACCATTCTCAACCATCCCGGTCCTGGTCGCCAATACTAATACGTATGTCATTGTAGTCGGGAGCTTAAAGCCTGACAACCGGTCCCGACAACCTTTATGATATCGATATTTCCCAGTAATTGGGGTATCGAGGTTAATTTGCAAGGCCTTTGTATAAAAATCCAAAATTCGAACGAATTTTGTTAGGCTGGAAATCGAAACCATACCACAGTACAGAAAAAATCAGGTGAGAGCTAACTTTGAATGCTCTACAATATGTGATATTCAATAGACGTGTAAAACTTCTTGAAGTGTGATATTTACAAATTGTAAGTCGTGAGTTTCACATTAATCAAAGTATTACGTAGGGCACTCTGCAAGCCCGTTTCCCTCGACGAAATTCTTAAAATTTTCTAGAAACTTCCAACATTTATTAAAGTAAGCGCCGTTAGCACTATTTGGAGGCATGTGGTGCTGTAATGTGGCTTTGAAATTGCGACTGTGCTCAATTATTACATTTGTACAGCGTTCTTTGTTTTCTCTTGGTTATATAATTTAATTAGTAATGTTATTATGAAGTTTGCTGTTGTTAATATGCAGGCGTTTGGACGGTGGAATGCTATTCAGAGCGTTACTAAGTTTGAAATCTTTCCTTATACGTATTTAACCATGCAAAAGAAATGACAACATCTACAGTCTTATTAATTAAAAGCTGTTGGGTTTGTTGCGATGTACCTGGCTAACTAATTATACAAAAAACCTGCTACGCATTCCTTGTTGGCACACCACAGTTAAACTGAAGACCCTGTTGGAGAAAATGTTGCTCTACTGCATTGCTTTAAGTGCTTATTTCCAACAAAAAAGTACCATTAAAAACCGGTTTAAAACAAACATCAACAGAACTTACTTACGTCACTGCTAAAACAGTTTGCAGCAACGTAACCGAATCAGAAACGTTCGCCTGTAGCAAGACTTTCGAAGCACCAGCAGCGGTGCCTCTAGAAATTACATTTATTTATTCCAACATGAATGTTTTCTGCGCGATATTGATTTATGTTCCCTCAAGTATTCAGAGCAACTCATCGAGATGGTATAAGAGGTAAAATTTTGAGTGGGAAAAGGAAATCTGAGGATTACGTTTTCACCGGATTTGTTTAGTCAAACGTTGATGTGAAAGGACTTTTAGAACTGCAATTTGATTCTAAAGATGTGGTTTTGATCGGGGTAGGTATGTGAAGTATTTCAGTGAATTGAATTTGGAAATACGAACTCTCGAAATGCTTGACCAATTTATTTTTAACAGACATTTAAACTGGAGCCTTTATGTTTAAAGCAATGTGAACCTTCAATACAGCTCGGGATGAAAATCCTAAATTCTAACTCTATATGGTTGAAACACCAAATTCCAATGCTGAACAAATAGCTAGAGAAACAATAATGACGGAAGCAATGATTGTAACACCGAATGCTGGCTACCATCCAATATAAAATTTTGGCAATCGACCAAACTTCATCCACAATTAATACATTTCGTATCGTGTTTTGTACTTAATTACGGATAACTGGGTACTTCCCATTGAGTTACAATTTGTAAAAGAGGAATTTAAATTATGAGGCTTGATATTTCGGAATCAAAGAAAAGCGTTTAAATATACTGCATTACAAATATTTACAAAAGGCTTCACCATCAACTGTGTCAATGGTAATTATGGGACGTTATTTTTCAATACTTAATTAATATATGGATAAAATTTTAACAGAGGTTAAATTTAATTAATGGTATAATTTTTCAACAGTAACTCTTCTTCTTTGTGAATAATAACATTGCTTTTTTTATGAATGATTTTGTTTACTTGTTATATTCACAGTTTTCCTGAATCATATTTGGGTTGACATACTTGTTCGTTCACTGGAAATTCAGGCATTTCTTGGTGTTTATGGCAACACAAAGTTAATATATTTTCTGTGTAAAAAGAAACATCAAAATCTCTGGTCAGGGGTATGAGAATATTACCTTACGTGGGTTGTGTGTGTATTTGAATCAGTGAATAACAAAAAGAGTTATTAATTAACAAATGATTTCAATGGAGCCACCAGCGATAATACAGTCCACCGAAAGAAATACAAGAAGTAAATACTTGGGAATTTTTTGATCTATATTAGTTTGTGTCCTTTTTTGTTGGGCGTGTGAGGGATTACGCAAATATTTTTATAAAAAATATTAGGATACACAGAAACAAAGGTTGCCCCTGTCTTTGTGATTTCTTGGAGTTATTCCTCGTTTGAGGCTTCTGTTGGTGTATTAACATACGTAACAAATCTCGAAGATACCATCATTCAATTTGGCTCTTCAATTTGATGAAAACAGTTAAACTTTTGACTACTAAATAGCATAAAATAGCCGTAATGGTTGTATACTTTACTAAATGTTGCAGGTGCAAAACCCGTTGAACTATAAACTAAGCATAAAACTTTCAAGAATCCAACAGGTTAGGTTAGGTCCCTAAACGCCGAAACCACCATTAGTTATTCAGCAGCGGGATTGCTATACGCGACCGGAATACCCGCCAAATTGCTCTGCTAAGCTGAAGATTTGTAAGAATGCATGCACAAGTTGATGGAGTGTATAATATCCGTATTAAGAAGGTAGGTGTTATAAGCATTTGCGTAATTTTCTTCATAATGTTTTCGATTTATCACACGCAAAATATTGGGGTCCTTCGAATCAAAATATACGGTTATAACAACAAAACACAGAATATATTATCAGCTACGAGTATAGACACCTTCATTAAGTACGGGTTAAGGAAAAACGTGGCGAAAAATAAACAAAATGAGGTATAAAAATAATCCGGCAAATGAACACCGAAATTAATGGTTTTGATTTCCACGATAATTTGGGGACCAAACAGAAAAGATTGAGTTCGTCTATAGCTTTTTTTACCGTACCGTAGTAATTACCCCAAGCTCTTGTAATCTGTATCATTTGCCTTTCTCAGTACCCTAATTTCAACCTAAGCACTCACTCTAGTAAATCAAGTTTCATAATTTTGTAAAGTCTGATGAAAAACCCTCAAGGGGATCATTCCGACATGCTCATCTTCAATTTCTGTACCTTTGACATCGTTTTAACATCTCCCTTTTCTGGACCCTGTAAAAGTATTCCATTTTGTTCCCTATTTGTGTTTCTTAGGGTTTGATTTGAATCGACGTTTTTGAAATGGAATTCGTCCCGCGTCGCAAAAGGTCGCCTCGCGTGACAAGAATGCTTTCTTTAGCATTTTGATCGTATCTGATTGGGATGTGTGAAGTACATTTTATATACTTTTATCCTATTTCTATGTTAAATGCTACTTCAGCTTTCCTGTACGTACAGTGATGTTATAAGGCATGTTTGTTCAAAAAATCACAATTATTCTACTGCCATAATTTAGCATTCAATATTATCTAAATAAGATCAAACGATCAGATACCGGTACATAAAAAAATAATATTTTAAATAATGTGGGTTATCATGAATGGCTATTTTCCTAATTATGTTGATCTAACTAAGCGACTACCCTAAACTCAGTTCTATACCAAAATAACAAAGTTCATCAAAATAATTTACTTCGATGACTTGCATATGAGCATGCAAAGCGTCATAAAAGTTCCAGTGATATTTCCGTCCCAACTTTACGTCTACAAAATTCTTCTAAAATAGACGTCGACGGAGGTCAGACACTAATTTGACATTACGCCCTCCTACCCGCTTGACACTAATGGAATGTTTTTATGAAGATGATAAAGTTCTACTTGTCCATAAATTGTGGCAATCTGAAGGCAACTTAATAAGCGAGTACAACAAAGGAGAGGAAGGCTTTTGTAAACGCTATGAGGATTTTTTATTTCAAAATTTAAGTGGTGACTTTTATTTAAGATTATTCTCTGTAGAGAATGAGGATTAAAAGTTATTCATGCTAGCAGCTAGAGTATTTAACTTTCTTTCTGTCTTAGGATAAATAGTTTCGGTCGTTAAATAAATTGTCACCGTTAGTACCCTACGTCCTCCAAGAGCGTGCTCGAAAAAGGATCGGATATTCATATTATTATAACATAGTATCCATTAACCTTTATCCATGATCCTAAAATATCCTTTTCACTTTCCCAAGATTATGGTCCTTGACATAAACCAACTGTGCACATACAACGAAACCCCGATAAAATACATAATTTCCTATATCCGGAAAATGGTCCTAATTGCTTTACCAAATATTATTACGGGTCCTTTGAGTCTGGCAAATGAGTTTATTGGGCAAATAGCCTAATACCGACCTAATCTCAGTTAATTTCGCTCAGCGTTACACGTAAACCTCATATGTTATTTGACGGTAGGTTGTTTGTTCAGTCTTAGATTAGATCTAGAACATACAACCAAACATTTGGTTTGTAGGCTTACACAGAATTTTTTGTCCTGTACTTTAATGGATGGTAGACACATGTCTGTGTAAACCGATTCCTGAGACTTTCAATATTAAATGAAAACAGCAGCCATGTTGTAATCATTTCATTGTTAAAATATTATAAACAATTTGTAATTAAACCAGTAGTAGGTAATAATACCCATTACATTTTTACTTATTTCACAAATGCTTTTACCCGAAAAGATAGTTAATATGAGAGGAAATGGTATTTCTTATCCTGAGATTATTTAGGTCAATTTCCCGGCAATGTTTTTTGCTCGGTAGAAATATATTGTAGTTTAGTTATTTTACCCTATGGAGTGTGAAGACCATAACCAAAATAATATTTTGCTTGTTGTTCATCGATCACAGCAATAGACCAAGTAATTGAATTGTTTTATATAGGTCAATGGTTTTTTCCCCCTGACTATAACGCCAAACAGAGCAGTAGCTAGATCACAGTAGGATCCACCTACTTAATCATGTACTTTCGTCCTCATAGCTTCCTAAAGACGTTCAGTATTTCCGCTACAATTACCAGAACTTCAGTTGTGGCAGGAGATCAGTATGTTTTGTGGCATCACTAAAATTCACCCCAATCCGTTTGTGATAGTAAATTAATATCAAAATCAGCAACAAATTGCAATCCACTGGAATTGGAGTAATCTAGTAACAGTCTGCTAGTTCGTTGACTATTTTGTTTATTACATACTGGTGTCGCAGCTACTATTTACTGTGGTAGTTACTCCGTCAATCTGAATGGTTATCCAGATTGATTGCAGCTTTTAATATGGTAATGTCTACAAATAAAACAGAGTAAGTCAATTCAAAACCTCCCAGAAAGTATACCCAAGTGAAACGCATCGCTTCTAACGAAATCATGGCTTACTGCGGGACCTACCATCGGACCCCTGCAATGGTCACATTTGTGAAACTAAGAGGACACAATCCGAATAAACGACGTCCATCGAACGTTTTCTTTTTCCCTTGATACGTCTTCTGTAAACAAAAGTAGCATTGTAATAGCCTGTTTTGGGAATAGATTCTTTGTATTGTTTTGTACCGTTCAATGGTAAGGGTAAATGGCAGGGAAGGATTTTCGTCGATTCTTTTTTTCGCGTCGGCATATATATTACTTTGAATTATTGCGCCCTATTCTAGGTTACCATTTTTGCGGGGAGAAATGGGAAATGACCGGTTGTTTCACGTAATAAACATGTTTTGAATTTTTTCTCTGGCAACATTAAAAGGGGTTGTTCGCGGGTTATTTTATAAATGCTAATAGAAGGGTGGCTGTTTGTTGCTTTTATACCAAAAAGTTTTTTTGAAAGAAGATATGATTTATGCTGGAGTTTTTGTAATTATAATGCCTATAGATTTTGTGGTTTCGAGATGAAAAAAATCACAATGGAACAATTCCCATTTTTCAGGAGAATTCTAAGATAACAAGTAAGGATGTGGAAGGCACTTAAGTTGGAAACAATATACTGCATTTTGGGAATAGGGTAATACAATTAATAAAGCGTGAAACTCACCTCCTAATTAACAAATCTTGACACCTGAAAACCATCGTACTAATAGTCTAAGCAAAACACTTGTACCCAGTGGCATCACTTAAAATGAATCAATCATAAACTTAAAATAACAAGTAGGTATTTAAAAAGCTTTCCGTCAAAAATAATTATGACAGATTGAGAACAACAACACACCAAACGCCACTCTTGCGTTTGGTGTGTTTTTTCCGACGAATCTCGCTTTGGTATGAGGCCTGATACTAGACGTACACGGTATTGGAGGACCCCTGGGGCTGCCAAGAACGTTTAAAATCATGCCAGGAAGTCCATGCATACAGTGGTGGAACAATCATGATAGTGGCGGGTATTTGGATCAGCAGAAGAACCGAACTGATTCAGATCAGGAGCAATCTCAGTGCTCTAATTTACGCTGAAACGATTGTATCAGATGTTGTCATTCCTTTGCAGACCCAATTTGGTTCTTCGTTTCTGCTTATGCAAGATAATGCACGTCCACACACTGCCAGATTCGTTACAAACTCACTTGCCGCACCTAATATCAACGTCCTACCATGGTCTGCTCAATTGCCAGACTTGCATCGTATTGAGCACGCATGGGATATGCTTCCAAGAAGGGCTCTATGCTCTAGCTATATGGATGCCGTACAGACACCAGAAAATCTTCATATCTTGTTACAGTCAACTGCTTGGAACTAATTAAAGGGACTGAGAGAGGTTCTTTAAAATTAATCAAACATTTTTAAGTAACCAGTTTAATTATTATCGCGTATTTCTACCTGGTTTGTGTCCGCGACTTCGTCCGCATAAAATTTCTTATATTAACGTGAAATATATCCTATGAAACTCGGCAATTTACCGTAGCTTCCCATTATTGTAAGAATTTTTGCAATCGGATCAGTAGTTTTGAACATTACCCGCTACATACAAACTGACACATTACACCTGTTTATAATATTTAGATTTTTTGTCAACAAAATTAAAATTTTCTCAATCTGTCATAATTATTTTTGACGGAAAGCTTTTTAAATACTTGATAATTTAAGTTTATGATTGATTCATTATAAGTGACGTCACTGGGTACAAGTGTTTTGATTAGACTATTAGCGCAATTTCTGTGTTCTCGAGCCCATTATAAACGGGCTCTCCAATTGCGGGGCTCAATAGGTGGTACACGTAGTGGCCTTCGGGAACGGAGCTTCATGCAAGCAATGGCTCATAATATGATCGCTTATTAATATCTCTGAAGAGCTATGAAGTCTCGTCACCAACATGACCAACATCATTGTACGAAGTGGTCGATCAGTAATTTGTATGTGACGATATTGTCTGCGTGTAGTGATGCAAGCTCGTCCTCCATGTCGCTCTGCCACGCTGCCAGTGATGCGATAATGTATCCAAAGCTGACTTAGAACACTCTGCGTAGTATCCAGAGCGATTACCATAGCACGTTGCCGAGACCCAGGTTCCAAAATTTCCACGGCTATGATCATTTCTTCTCGGCTCTCCATAATAAAGTTATTTTATATTGATTCCACTCAGAAGTATGATAGACATTTTACTGATTTCGCCTCAAACCCGTTGCAGGATTATATAAGTTCTGAGTTGAGCTGCAAACTGACAAATGTGTGCACTGACTGGACAGGTCCACTCAGTCTGTGTGTTTTTTCCTCAAAATACCATTTCAGATACAAATCTACATGGTCTTCACATAATCTGACCAAGATTATGTCTGGACTTTAAAAAAGACTGTGATCTCTGAGTTTGTTTCAGTCTTTCTTCTCAGAGTAGTCAGATAGGAAACGCCGACCTCATCTAATTTTTAAATAATGATTGACATGTAATAGTGTTTGTAAAAACCTACTTACAGAAATAAAATCATTTATCATATAAGAATAACTCAAGCTCAAACTCAAAGCATTTATTTCAATTAAACCATTTACAGGCACTTTTGAATTGTCAAAGAATCGGTCAGTTAGTCAAAAAGTTAAAGCTAGTTGCCCATTCCAAAACGTAGATCTCTATGGAGAAGACGGGCAAGAAACTCCAGGCACACTCTTTGTAAATCAAGATATTATAAAATCCTGGGTAAATTATTCTTGTTGCTTCTATTTGTGGGAACAATGTAAAAAAAATATCAAGCAACAATTCAAAATATAAGATTTAAAAAAAAAATAAGCCGTGGCAGTTAAGAGATAACCAGTCCGAACCGACGGCGCCCGTTCACGAACATGACGCGTGGTTCAGCACCATCCAGCTCAACCATTTTGTATGGAACCGAATGATCCAACACACGCGCCACGATCAGTGAGACATTTAAGTGAGCATGACACTCTCAACTGCCATGCTTTCAAGTTAACGTACATAATAATGACATAATAAACGAATCCATGGTACTCACATTTACAAAATTGAAAAATGCTTCTAAATTATACAAAACTATAGTTTGCTATGTATTAGAGATGAATAATATTTTACTAACTAAAAGAAAAGATAATCATTAATATATAATGGAGTTTTCAACAATAAAACATATTTTATAAAAAATAAACATTAAGTTCGCAATGGCAGTAAAAATAAAAGGGACGCATCTCCTCCAAACATTAAAATTTTAACTTGACTTGACAGAAGATTTTCATATTATAATACTCAAATATATTATTCCCTTTTCAAATGACGAAATTTACAAAAAAATATCCATGGGAGTTACAAAAAATAATATGTTTTGTAACTAGCATATACGTGCTTGATCCCTAGACACTTTTGATGTGTGTACTTCAATATCCGCCACATATGAACAAAAGCTATGCATAATGAAAATCATAACTATGCATGAGTTAGCCACGCAGCCACGTGTATCACAGAATCCTATTTACTTGACCCATTTGGTTAATGCTTCCAAGAACTGTTCTATATAATGTTGAGGAACTTTGTGGTTACAACAACAAAACAATAAGGGCCTGTAGGTAAGCCTCAAAGCGTCAATAGCGAAGTTATGAACTTATTACAAAACATGGTTTTGCTGGGGAGTTGGCAGACGCTTCTTAACGGCTTATACACTAGAAAGTGGTGAAGGGTGATGAGTGGGCTCAAGGGCCTATATTTTTAAACAACGTTTCAAGGTGTTTATTGCCTTTGAAAAGAGTTAACCAGGCATACAGCAAATGCAGGGGTTACTTGGAAACGGTTATCAGTGACTGGTTTTTCCCCAACTTTTTTCAATTTATTTGTCTGCTCATATGCAACTGTTTCTTTTTCTCGTTGCAGTTACTGTTAATTTCTACCCTGATTGATCAATCATTAATTTAATTTCATAGGCGTATGCTAAAACTTGTGGTATGGTAACTTTTTTGCTATAGAAAGAGATTCAGTTTGATCCATACGCTCACGTGAAAATGAGTTTTAGTCGTGGTCTCTTCATTTTTACAACCAAGAACTTTTTTAAGTTTTTGCGATGGTTTCATAGTGAGACAGATCGCTCTATTAAATTACCAACATTATACTTACACATAAGTAATAACACATTGCAACACTCGTAACAACAAAACTTATTAAAAGTTTCAATGAAAACACTCAAAATATTAACAGGCATCATGTACACCCACGAACAAAATAATAATTATGCAAACAGGGTGATAAAATGATACAGTGACAACTATAATATCCCACCGTCAATTCGTAAATAAAATAACACTATGTGACCAAATTAAGTCCCTCCTATATATATTATTACCACAATATTTCATCGGATTTTATAATTTTAAGTGCATATTAAAATCGCGAGGTCAATAATCAGAATTAATAATACATCACTAATGAAGGTAGGTAGAACAAAATTTATCGGATTTTGTAGAACCGTGAGCAGTGCGTCATTATTTTAGATTAAAATTATTCGTTGTAATGGAGTTTAATGCGCAATTACTAGTTCATTACTAATTACAGTAATGAAAGGCGTTTTTGTGAAAAAGTTGTTCGAAATTTGTTGGTTTGCCAACTAGTGCAATTCGAGGTTAAGTGGATAATTGAAGTTAGAAAATTGAATCTTTAACCCGATTATTATTATTATTTATTTATAAAAAAACAAAGTTTGTAAAAAAAATCTTAACTTTGAAACTATGCCCCGCAAAACCGTTTTCACGGTTTGTCTGTGGGAACGGAATAAACAGAATTACAAACAAGTATATTAGAGCTAATACTTAATTATCACTTATTGTACTTCATGTAACTAACGATAATAACTTAAATGTGATGATGTGTGTGTGTGTGTGTGTGTGTGTGTGTGATGTGTGTGGGTGTGTGTATGTGTGATTTGTGTGGGTTAGCTAAGCTGTATTAAGATAGGATAGGTGCATGCCATAGCATAATTATTATCATGAAACTTTTGACGTCATGTTCCAGTCTATTCAGAAATAAGTAGCTTTATAATGGCTATCATCAGCCCTAATTTGATGCGCCTCAGAGAGATGTCAGCACCATTGACGGGGTCCGATAGGGCCGATGCCTGCCGGGGTCGCGGATTGTTCGAAAGAGTTACCGTGGCCCTGGCGGACAGGCAACTGAATGAACACGGGTGGGTTTTATAGTCAGTAAGAGTCTGACACGCCCTGCCGCTCCGCCCAGAGCAGGAGAAGTCATTTGATGATTTCCCACCCAAAAAAAAAACGAATTTGATTGATTGACATTGTTTCGCATAAGGTCAATTATTTACCGATAAAATAAATCCCTATACGTACGTATACTAACTGAAGAAAATATAATAAAACATTTTCTTGCTAAAAGGCCCAGCTCAATTTAATGAATGGCTAGGCAATTCGGTCATGTACATTGTGGGCTTACAATGGGCCGGTGATCGCTCTAACCGCGGGGCTATCATTGAACGGGCGTATCATACGAAAATACCCGATCGCAACTTCGGATCTCAAATAAATTGATTTCGGTATCGAATTTGAATTAAATTGGACGAAACCACGACCAGCTCCAGCGCTTGAGCACGGCATCGTAAAAAATTTCTAGCTATTGATATTAAGTTGCGAGCAACAAAATAATTAGACTTATTAGGTTGGGGAAAAAGTCTTTTCGCATTATAGTATGTATGAACTTGTAATAAAATCTCTTTGGCTATACTATTTGTATCTGGCTGGTATTGGTATCATTGAAAGTTTAAATTTTAAAGAACATAATTCCAAATTCAAATTAGGAAAATGTGTGATTTTCATTTGTTTTGTGTACTGTCAAGATGAGTGAATCTAATGAAGGAATTCGATACATTTTAATATTTTACTACAAAAAAGGTAAAAAAGTAACGCAAGCCGCGAAAAAAAATTGCGATGTTTATGGACCTAGTGCAGTGTCTGTGAGAGTAGCACAAATTTGGTTTAAGCGTTTTCAATCCGGAAATTTTGATGTCAAAGATGCACGTCGCTCTGGTCGCCCTATTACGGATAAAATGGATGCCATTTTTTAAAAAGTGGAGCAAGGCAATATCAGTAGTTACGACGTAGCTGAAGAACTGGGAATTAACCACAAAATAGTTTTGGCACATTTGAAAAAACTGGGTACACAAAAAAGCTCGATATTTGGGTACCTCACAAGCTCACTGAAAGAAACCTAATGAACCGTGTACTCATTTGTGATTCTTTATTACGACGTAATGAAACCGAACCATTTTTGAAGAAGCTAATAACTGGGGATGAAAAGTGGATCACGTACGACAAAAACGTGCGAAAAAGGTCGTGGTCAAAGGCCGGTCAGGCTTCACAGACTGTGGCGAAACCCGGGTTAACTCGCAGCAAGGTGATGCTGTGTGTGTGGTGGGATTGGAAGGGCATTATTCATTATGAGCTGTTACCACCAGGCAGGACCATCGATTCTGAACTCTACTGCGAACGACTGATGAGATTAAAGCAAGAAGTTGAGAAAAAGCGGCCGGAATTAATCAACAGAAAGGGTGTGGTTTTTCATCATGATAATGCTAGACCTCACACATCTTTTGACCACTCAGCAAAAAATAAGAGAGTTTGGCTGGGAGGTGTTAATGCATCCGCCGTATAGTCCTGACCTTGCACCTTTAGATTTCCACCTGTTTCGGTCTCTTCAGAATTCTTTAGGCAGTATCAGGTTAACATCACGAGAGGACCGCCAAAACCACTTGTCGCGGTATTTTGATCAGAAGTCCCAAAATTTCTATAGCAATGGGATCATGTCCCTACCTACAAGATGGCAAAAAGTTATCGAACAAAATGGTACCTACATACTTTACTTAAATGTAAATAAACTATATTAAAAAATGTTTTGAATTTTCTTAAAAAATGCGAAGAAATTTTTCCCCCAACCTATTATATTAGTCTTTACCTATGAAATTGCCGTTCTGCAGTACTGGCAATTTCAAATCAAAATAATTTTTGTTTGGCTAAGAATTCTAATTTCAAATTAATTTTATTTTAAAAACATGGATTTTTTTTTCTAAAAGTAGTCATTTCTTTATTGATTAGTGTTACATTTTCATCGCATTTCAATCTTTTTCGTCATCATGGATACGTTAAAAATTCGAGTAATTATGGAATATGAGTACCGTCGTGGCAGCAACGCGGCACAAGCGGCACGCAACATCAACGACGTTTACGGAGCTAACACTACAAACCAACGCACCACCTGTTATTGGTTTGCTCGCTTCCGTTCTGGAAATTTCGACCTGAAAAATGAACCTCGCGGTCGTCCGAAGACTTTGGTCGACAATGACGAATTAAAGGCGATTGTGGAAGCTGATGATACACAATCTACGGCTGAATTAGCAGCAGCTTTCGACGTTAGCGTCAAAACAATATTGGTCCATTTGCGTCAAATTGGCAAGGTAAAAAAGCTTGACAAATGGGTGCCCCACGAACTCAATGATCGCCAGCGCGAAGTACGCGTCGAGACTTGCCTTGCACTGCTCAACAGACACACAAATGAAGGAATTTTGAACCGCATTGTTACCTGCGATGAAAAATGGATTCTGTTTGATAACCGTAAGCGCTCAGCAAGTTGGTTGGATCCTGGTTCAGCACCTAAACAATGCCCTAAACGAAAACTTACCCCTAGAAAAGTGATGGTCACTGTTTGGTGGTCTAGCGCCGGTGTGATTCATCACAGCTTCTTACCAAACGGGGTGAGCATTACTGCAGATGTGTACTGTGAAGAACTGAACACAATGATGGAGAAGCTGGCGCATCTCCAACCAGCATTGGTCAATCGCTCGTCTCCGCTGCTCCTGCACGACAACGCGCGACCTCATACTGCACAGCAGACGGTCTCCAAGTTGCAAGAACTGGGGTTGGAAGCTCTCCGTCATCCGCCCTACTCACCAGACCTTGCGCCTACAGACTACTACTTTTTCCAGAATTTGGATAACTTCTTGGCGGGAAAAAAATTTAATACCCGAGAGGCAGTACAAAATGCCTTTGAAGAATTTGTTGCCTCCCGTCCAGCTGATTTCTTTAAGAAGGGCATCAATAAACTGCCACTGCGATGGCAAAGATGCATTGATTGCATGGGTGATTACTTCGATTAATACAAATAAAAAATTCATGAAAAAAATTCGTTTAAATTTTTTCATACAAAACGGCAATTTCATAGGTAAAGACCTATTATTAACTAGGTATATGTCCAGGTTTCCTCGCGATGACAATCCGTCTTGAGCAACCGTTGTGATAGTGTCTTTTGTGTATGGGGAGAGACCTTTGCCCTGCAGTGGCAGTGCAGTGAACAAGAATGAAAAGAAAATGTAACTAATTAAATCGAACGTAGTGCTTTTGTGTGATTGTGACTGAAGCAAAAATAAATAATTATATGCAAAATTTAACTAATGGATTGGGGATTTTAGTGTCCAGTAGGTATTAAGTGTTTTTGATTGAATTCAGAGGATTTTGGTAACATCGATAATGTTTTAAAATGGTTTTTTGTGCGTATGATAAAACAATGAAACAAAATACATACAAGATTAATTATTGCACTTGAGGAAGTATTTAGCCTGAAAATGAACATAACTAAACTTTTAATCAAAAACGTTGAACATTTCTTGCCGTTTATTCACCTCCTTGATAATTTGGATCATTGAACGTTAGAAATCGCTTTCCAAGACAATCAGGGTCGTTTTACCACAAAAAGTCCAGCGAATTGTTGCTAGCTATTTCATTTAAGTGAATAGGGCAATAAGAGAACTCCATCAAATAAATTTTGCCCAAAAACTCGCTGCAATAAAATAAAACTTTACTACGTTCATAAAACGCTACAGTCGTTTGTGAAACTTTAAATATTATAATTAGCATTTTAGAATTGAAGTATAAAATAATATTGTTCTATTACCTAATGGTTTTTTTGCATTCACTCTTTGAACTGAGTTCAGTAAGACGAAGATGGTCTTCTCGTGTGTTTAAAACAATGTCTGTGGTGAATGACCACTGTGTCAACTACTTATTTATTCACACAATAGCTCAACAGAAATTTCACATTAATAGTCCCTTTCTTTTTGTTTCAGATGTCATAACATTAGTTGGAGTACGAAGACCAGTTGATCGTGACTTCAAACGCGCCACAATGATAACATGACGAAATATGTTAAGCAAACGCAGTAGCGCGCGGACTAAACACTGTGGTTCGAGCATGTCCAGCCATGTCCCGTTATGTGCAAACATCAGAAACCCCCAACAAGTAGTCTTCTTCAACATCTACTTCATTCTCGTCGTAACATGTCTCTCCGTAGATACAGTTAACTCCAACACCACAAACATGAATAGGCATTTTAACGAAAAAGGTGGAAAATACGTGAACACAAAACAGAACGATGCTCCCGATGAGAATTATGAAGATCACGACCCCTCACATGCAGATGTCAATTTAGATACAAACCCCTATTACAATAGTGAAAATTTTCTACATTTGAATACTAAATTTTACAATAACGAGAATAACGCTTACAGCAATTACGAAGACTATAAAAAGTTCTATCTGAATCCTTCTAATCCAGTCCCTAAATCTAATGTTAAGTTTAAGATAAGTAGTAGGATAGTGCAGACTAAGTATGGAAAATTACAGGGGATAGTTTTGGCTATGGACGAGCACAGATATTTGAGTCCGCTTGAGGTTTTTTTGGGCGTACCGTACGCTACACCGCCGGTCGGATCCAACAGGTGAGATATTTTTAGACCATTTAACGTGTTTATTTAATGCTCATTTTGCGAGAGGAGTGCTTTATTGAGTAAGCAATGGGCTGGGAACCTTTTACTGAATGGAGCTCCAAGATAATAATTGGAAGGTAAAAGGATTTGACTGCGCATGGTGTTATGGAAATCATTAGTAATTTTGTTCAAAGTTTCATTTCAGCGGGCCAATATTTTTTTGTTCCTACTAAACTAACGATAAAATCCAATATAAAAATATTCAGTTAACATATTATTTGAATAATCGCTTGTATATATGCATTTTAAACTGAGCCACGATTTATGTATACAGATTGATTTTTGTATTTGATAGTAAATGTAATGGGGACACAATTACTTGGGTGTACAATGTGAAAAAACAATGTTTACGTACATACATTTTCCGTTTTTTTTTTTTCTAACTATTAAAGCAGTACGTAGGTACCGTTTACAATATCAAATTAACCTCGAAAGAAATAAAAGCGATCAGAGGTAATACATTACCTTTGTAACGTTCTGAGATAAAAACGTTAAAGAAGTTACTTGTAATAACTTTTGTGATAGGTACAAATTGTTTCGTTAACTTTTGGTTGGGGCATAGATATTTGTATGTGAAAACTTGTTTGTAGCAAAAGTTGGAGAGTACATTGTATCTTATCTTACATGTTTGTTATAAGAAAAAAAGTGCTTACCTAAGTTTCTATCGTACTAGTACGCAAAGTAGCAATTCTAATATCCGCAGTTTGTAAGATTTCGGTGTAGGTTACTTAGTTATTTCGGGCATTTTCATTATAATCATAGCCTGCCTTGCTCCTCCCATTGCTAACTTAATCTCTCCTCATTTTCTGCAATGCGTCTCTGATCTGAGTTAGTGTCATCCAGATTCTACCAGCTGTCCTTTGTCGTTCGTTAATCTGACTTTTGAATTCAACACTACTTCTACATTCTCTTGGCAACCATTTATTAAGCCAAGTGTATAATCAGCCTTTAATGTTCCCACTGCTGGGACACAGGCCTCCTTTCAGTGAGAGGGAGATTAGTAAGACAAGGGCAATGTAATTATATTGCAATGGTGATACAGTGAAAACGGCCGCGACCTACGAGTTGAAGGTAGTAGATTCGAACCCAGACAAGCACACTTTACTTTGTGTAGATTATTTCATCACCGTCCATCATCACGATGTTTTCATTCACCGTTTTGAGAACAGTCTCATAACGAATTTACTCAAGGATACCAGCACGTTCTAGAACCAAACAAATTCAAAGACATATGACATCCACCAACCATGCGTGGTGGATTACATCCCACTCTCTGACATGCTCTGGGATACAGACAGGCCTGTGTCCCAACAGTGGGATTATTATAGGCGTATTATGCTACTGTAATTGTAATAATGATATCTATATATTCTTGTTATTGTTCTAGGTTCAGTCCAACACGTACTCCGTCGCCATGGGATGGAGTGCGCGTATCCGATAGACCAGGTCCTGCGTGCCCGCAGAAATTACCAGACATGAATGATGAAAGGACCATTTTAGAGAAAATGCCTAAAGGCAGACTAGAATATTTGAAAAGACTGATTCCCTATCTTAAGAATCAAAGTGAAGATTGTCTATATTTAAACATTTTCGCTCCATTGCAAAGTAAGTAATAATAATATTCTAGTTAATGTATCCAACGGCCTCTGCAAATTGTTTTCGGCTCTTCGTACGTCTTCCAAAGTTCCTAGACCTCGTGGTTCCTATATATGCGAAAAGCATAAACAAATGATTGTAATACACAAACATAACTCTCGCTTCCTTGTCATGGGGTTGGCAGAAACTACAGACTATTAATAATAACCTTTATTAATCAAAAAGAAACAGGAAGTATTTTGACACATTCTGTGAGCCACAAACTAAGCATTGCTTCTATCTTGTAGCTCAGAGGATGTAGAACGATAGGTCTAAATAATTTTACACAAATGTTCGGATAAAACTTTGTTAATTAATAATGTTTTTTCAACGTCATTTAATTCTTAATCAAAGTTCTAATAATGTGTCCCTATTTAACCACATAAATTACAAGTACGTTTAACTCAAAGACTAGGTATCTTAGTAGATAAATGTCTGCCGCAGAGACAATAATAAAATTTTGACGTCAATGCCTGTGGGAATTTACGCCTACAGGCTTAGGTATCTTGTCAAATAATATAATTATAAATAGTTTAAATAGCTTTGATTTCAGAAACATGTTGTATCAAAATATTTGTAGGCAGAAGGTTTTGTTAATCCTCCAATTAAATCTAATTTCACCTTTGAAATGTTCGCAAAAGGAAATACCTACAATATAGCTGTAGGGAACATTTCGCTTTTACGCTCAAGTTATTTTCTCAACTCGCGTCACAACGACATATTTAATAATGATACATTTTTTGTATGTATACGGTAAGCATTGTCTGCCGTATGGTAGAACTTGACAGAATTTATAATTAAAAAAAAGATGAAATTATAATTATTAATAATACATAGTTATTTCTATAGTCGCATTACCGAAATGTAAATTACAGTACATATTAAAAACTATTTGCAAGAATAGTTTTTAAATTATTTAAGTTTTAGAATTCGTTAAACACGAACATGCAATTCATCTAAATCCAAGAAACACAAAAATAGACAACTAAACAAACCCTTTACTATCCAATCATTAATATTAATAAACTAGCAAACTAAACCAACCAGCAACAATTCAAACTAGGGCAAACATAATATTATCATCATAAAAGTTTTACATTATCCCTTTCATAACCGCCACACAAAAGGTGACTACGTCACTACAGACTTCATTAAAACCTTCAGAAATATCTGTTACAACTACTATTTCTTTAGCTAAATGGAATTTATCTATCGAATAGAACCTCACCCTTTGTTTAAAGAATCAATATTTATTTCAGGCAATCAATTACTTACAAAGAGCCATGTTCTGGTATACATTTTATTCGTAGACTTTAGAAATTCTCTTTGTGATGCGATATACTACATTGTTATCGAATTGTGTCGTGGTTTGTTTTTATCGAGCATTGTTTTAATATCGTAATTGACTGAACTCTCTGGTGGTTCTAGTTTAGTATAAAACTTAAATTGGACGCCACTTAAATAAATCGATCTTATTAAAAGTCTGTGCAGTGTATAATTCACACAAAATACCTGCCTGTTTCAGCTTTGTTCATTTTTTCAATTCAATTACTTAAATTCTTCCTACCATCTTCAGCACTGTAAACCTGCACCGCGATTATATTACACACACACACACACATTGCACTCTTTCTATCACAACCCGAGGGATTTTGAAGGAAATTCATAATCCGTTTTTTTCATAATATATTTGAGAAATGTATCTAATCTACAACGTAAATAACACAAAGGCAACGGGCAGGCAAAGGGGGGGGGGGGTTTACTGTCAAAATGAATGACATTGGGATTGTATGCTACGCAATTAACTCGAAGGACTTTAATTATTTTCCAATTTTATTAATTTAATAAATCAGTATATTAATCACTTTTAATTTTTCTTAGTGGACGAAACGAAAGTCGCGTTACCAGTGATGGTGTACATCCATGGCGAGAGCTACTCTTCCAGTTCCAGTCACCCATATGATGGTGCAGTACTTGCTAGCTACACGGATCTCATCGTTGTCACCCTGAACTTCAGACTTGGTGTTCTTGGTAAGTAATATTTGCTTTTTTTATGAATTAAATATTTAATTCGTCATGTTAAGCCTTACGCGCACAGAGCGACCACGGTCATAGTTGCAGTGACCACAGTTTCACGTTATATTGGCTAAGCTATGGTTATTGTGACCATGACCACGGCCGTGGTCCCGCTATGCGTGCTGTCAATTGGGTGCAAATAATCTTAAATAATGACCTATTTTAGGGCAATCAATATCGACTGTTTAACACCAATCGTTTGTATCCAGTTGCATTTTTATGCAATACACATTATAACACAGTAATACCAAATCTTTATGTCTTTGATCAACAAACGCGTATTCGCTAAAGTTTTGCTTACATTATAAATTGTAAGTTGCTCTTTGTTTAAATGACCAAACTGGTGCTTCAGTTACACAATAGTGCCCATTTAGGGTATTGTACACGAAAATTAGGGTCTAAGAGGCTGCGTTGGGGAATTTATAATACTCTGAAATCTGAAGTTTCAAACCTTTTACGGGATTCTACGTAAGAAGGCGTGGTAGATATTAATTAGATTCAAAGTCTTCCACAGTTGATATAAGCACAGTTCCTTTTAAAAGCACTTCTAATTAATTTTTGCGGTATTTCATTCTGACTTATGAGTGAAGACAGCTCAGGTGGTTTATGGTTTACCAGTAGTTTTGTTCGAGTTTATTCAAATATAAATTCAAATAGAAATTATTCCACGTCATAGAGAATACTAAACTAACATCTTTTCATATGTTCAAAATAATAATAATGATAAATCACCTTTTATATAAAACTTTGATTTTGAAACATGCAAGTAAGTAACTGTAAACTCGTGATTAATAATGAAGATCGACTTAATTACTCATCTTGCCTTCCCAAAAATCATGTAAATTAAGACTCACGTAAAAGCCCAAGCGACACTCTTGCTCCTCCGTCAACAATATCAAAGAAAACAATCAAATTTTAAACCACTTAAACAAATCAAGTTTACACAATTTAAGAGTCCAACACAAAGTTTAGATTCATCTTCATTTGAATAAGTGAATTAAGTGAACGTCATAAAGTCGACGTCTTATTTCGCAAAATACTTGAAAGTTCAACGGCCCGAAGTTGGAAGAATTCTTGAAATATAATCCAGTTTTATTTCCATACTCATCTTTGTATAAAGTCCAATCTATTAGCTGTTTTGTAACCGCATAATTTATGAAACTTAATTGATGATAATGGGTTATTATTGACAATGCTTTAGGAGTTTTATAAACATCTACGTGGTCTAACATAATTATACTGTAAATATCTCAATAGTTGCAATGGTCCCAAGATGGTTCCTGCAGGTACTCCATTAATTAGTAATATGTCAGTGAGCGATTATGATAATGAATATACACATATTATTGGTACGCACGTCATGTTATGCATCTAGTCTTTTGGTTTAAAATAACTATCGTCAATTACTTGAGTGATGTAGAATTTAATTAAGTCTGGGAATTTAGTGAATTAGAATTGATAATTAGATGTTTCGATAGCCTAAGAAAGGTCACGACTATATTTGCTATTAAATGATAAATGATTTTATTTCTGTAAGTAGGTTTGTACAAACACACGTCAATCATATTTTTAAACTAGATGAGTTCGGCGTTTCCTATCAGACTAGTCTGAGAAGAAAAGCCGAAACAAATTCAGAAGTCACTTTTAAAGTGCAGACATAATCTTTGTCAGATTATATTACTGGAATTTATTGCTGATTATCTTTTGATATAAATATCTTATTTCTGAATAGATTTACTTAATTACTGACCGACTGAGAGCAGTGGTGGTCCAGTGGTATCGGCCCCGACTTACGAGTTGTAGGTGGCGGGTTCGAACCCAGGCAGGCGCTTTACTTTGTGTAAATAATTTCATCACCACTGCTCTCAAAACGGTGAAGGGAAACATCGTGAAGAAACCGGCATGTCCTAGAACCAAAAATTCGAAGACATGTGACATCTACCAACCCGCACTGGGCCCGCGTGGTAGATTACAGCCCATTCCCTCTCGAAGAGAGGAGGCCTGTGTCCCAGCAGTGGGAACACTATAGGTTGATTATGCTTACTTCATTACCGCGTCTGACAAAGTAATTAATCGATGCACTCCAATTCCCGTTCATTCCCTGATCGTAATCAACTTGGAAAGCATATCTGAAATCTTCGTACAAATTCAATTTGCAACTTTAAATATTTTGATTTACAGTTACAGTGATACAGTTACTGCTGTGTCAATTGGCAATCAACTTTCGACTGTGTAGAAACAAAGATTAATATTGCTGTATGTGGTTGATACTGTTTATTTATTATTATGCTGTGGTTATATTGCGGTGTATCTTAATTGATTTTACACAGGTCAGGTGCATAAGTTACGTTTTAAAATTACTTGTGTTCGAAATATTTGATGTATAACTAGCAGTCCGCCCGTACTTTGAAAGGGTGCAATCTACCAATGTGACGACATTTCAGAACATCGCTACTTTTGTGCTATGTAAGTTAAATACTAATGTATTATTCACATTAACCTTCCTGAGTAAATTCTCTAAACTATTGAGAAAAATGCATCAAAAGCCAATGTGAGAAGAACTAAGCGATCACTCAGGCAGACAGGAAAAACACTTTAGTTTTATACTATGTAATAGGTTGGGGAAAAAGTTTCTTCGCATTTTTTAAGAAAATTCAAAACAATTTTTAACATAGTTTATTTACATTTAACTAAAGTATGTAGGTACCATTTTGTTCGATAACTTTTTACCATCTTGTAGGTAGGGACATGATCCCATTGCTATAAAAAATTTGGGACTTCTGATCAAAATACCGCGACAAGTGGTTTTGGCAGTCCTCTCATGATGTTAACCTGACACTGCCTAAAGAATTCTGAATCGACCGAAACAGGTGGAAATCTGAAGGTGCAAGGTCAGGACTATACGGCGGATGCATTAACACCTCCCAGCCAAACTCTCTTAATTTTTGCTGAGTGGCTAACGATGTGTGAGGTCTAGCGTTATCATGATGAAAAACCACACCCCTTCTGTTGATTAATTCCGGCCGCTTTCTCTCAACTTCTTGCTTTAATCTCATCAGTTGTTCGCAGTAGAGTTCAGAACTGATGGTCCTGCCTGGTGGTAACAGCTCATAATGAATAATGCCCTTCCAATCCCACCACACACACAGCATCACCATGTTGCGAGTTAACCCGGGTTTCGCCACAGTCTGTGAAGCCTGACCGGCCTTCGACCACGACCTTTTTTGCACGTTGTTGTCGTACGTGATCCACTTTTCATCACCAGTTATCAGCTTCTTCAAAAATGGTTCGGTTTCATTACGTCGTAATAAAGAATCACAAATGAGTACACGGTTCATTAGGTTTCTTTCAGTGAGCTCATGAGGTACCCAAATATCGAGCTCTTTTGTGTACCCAGTTTTTTCAAATGTGCCAAAACTGTTTTGTGGTCAATTCTCAGTTCTTCAGCTACGTCATAACTACTGATATGCCAATCTTGCTCCACTTTTTCAAAAATAGCATCCATTTTATCCGTAATAGGGCGACCAGAGCGACGTGCATCTTTGACATCAAAATTTCCGAATTGAAAACGCTTAAACCAAATTTGTGCTACTCTCACAGACACTGCACTAGGTCCATAAACATCGCAAATTTTTTTCGCGGCTTGCGTTGCATTTTTACCTTTTTTGTAATAAAATTTTAAAATGTATCGAATTTCTTCATTAAATTCACTCATCTTGACAGTACGAAAAACAAATGAAAATCACACATTTTCCTAATTTGAATTTGGAATTATGTTCTTTAAAATTTTAACTTTCAATGATACCAAAACCAGCCAGATACAAATAGTATAGCCAAAGAGATTTTATTACAAGTTCATAAATACTATAATGCGAAAAGACTTTTTCCCCAACCTAATATTCAGAAATAGACAAAGTTAAATTTGAATATTAATATTTCAAAAAGTTGTAGTATTTTGTAGTTATGGCATAGGTATTAGCAACAATTTACGTTTAAACATTTGTATAAAGAAAAAAATTATTACATTTTTATCACCGCCTGCTGTTTTCGTTCGTACGAGATTTTTTTCCGATCCATTTCCCTATTTTTAAGAGCTACAAAAGGAAAACAACTATGGATTTAATCACAAACTTGCATACATAGAAAACACAGCCATGCTTTTGCTTTCCGGCGCCGCTCCGTAATCCAGTTCATCTCAGTTGATTAACAAATTGTGCAGAATCCAGCTGATACATTGCGCACTTTCCGTTCACTACTAAAGCAATGAAGCAAATTGAAAAGCCAAACAAACATGGGCTTCAAAACACAAAATAATATCAGTAATTTTTATTTTTATTGATTATTTCATTTTTAAACGAGGGATTTATGATTGAAACAAACATCAGCCTAAGGTTGACTGGTAGAAAACGCCTCAAGCATGTCCGCCTTTGTACAGTATTTTTTTACTTGTGCATAAAGTTTTAATAAATAAATAAAATAAAAATGTAACCTACTATCTTCACAAAATATCCAAGCAAAGTTTTTTAAAGCACATTCGTGCGTAGTGAACGTGATTTTATTTTGTTGTTTTTTCTGTGAAAATAGAATGCGGCGGCTGTATTTGAGCTATGTAGATGCAGACGTGTTTCGTTCCGTTTCAATTCATTTCAATGCTATCCGCTACTTGAAAATTAACCCGCCTCTTGAGGATAGTTTCAACATGAAATTATATTGGGAATACATTTTATTAGTAGGTATTTATTTGGCGTGTAATCGCTTCGTAAAAGCGTACCGCTGTAATCATCGTTTTGTAACGCTGTGATGGATTTTGTTTATTAAAAACGCTTGCAATTTTTGTTGTTTATTAATTGGATGTGCGTGCCTTCTATACAGTTATGGAATACGTGTAGTTTTTGACTATGAATAAAAAAAAGTTATTCGAATGGACATTAAAACGGAAAACGTTCCACAACTATGGAACTTGATATGACTACTTTTTTTTAAAGTTCTCGTTAAACGTTACCTTACAGCACCGCTAAATCCGCATAAGGATCTACTGAATACTATGTTAGAAAATACAGACAATGAAGTACAATCCAACATAGAATATACTAAAACAGTTTAACCTACTTTCAACTTTTGAGTAACACTGGTACATACAGCTTAAAACTTTAAGCATGCTGTAATTCCAGTTCCATTAGACTTCACACAGTTTGGTATAAAATACGTTTGTTACCATATGAGCTATTTTTATCCGGTCATTGCTCAATAGAATCTGCTTTACCGACTCAACATTACATATCGCGTCGTAATGTCAATACTGCAGAATGACATTCAGCTTGCATTCAGCCATCTTCTTTACACGTCAGACCGAATTCAAAATTTGACACTGGCAGAATCTGATAAATAAATAACTATCTCAAAAGATAACTAATTCATTAAATGGCTAGTCATTAAAAAGGTCTTAGGTTGATGTCAACTCGACATTGGTCAGAGGTGTATGCTATTTTGACCTTTGTTTTCAAGTAATTAAATATAGTTTTCCATGCAATAGTCTACTCAGCCTCGTAGATTCAAAAGGATTATTGTGCCCTAACGTGATAAGAGAAATAATTTGAACACTGACGAAGGTATAAAAGACTTGAATGTACCTTAATTTTACAGGTTTCCTCAACGCAAATCCGGCACCGCATCTAAAAGCTCGGGTAGCAAACTATGGCCTGATGGATCAGATAGCGGCCTTACATTGGGTACAGCAGAACATAGCCCTGTTTGGAGGCGATCCAACCAACATAACACTAATGGGCCACGGCTCTGGGGCCGCCTGCATCAATTTCCTTATGATATCACCTACTGTTATGCCCGGTGAGATTGGCTTTTGTTTTTAATTTGATTTTCGAAGTGTAAGATAACTTTTTAATGTTTTGTTACAGCAGATTTTTCCGAACGTTTAGATGGCAATTCCCGTTATTGAAAACGTTAAAATCTATTCTCAATCTCATCTCCGCTACAATCAATATAAAAACGTTACAATGTTTTTATTAAGCTAGAAGTATTTTCTACTGAAATTAGAAAGCGAATGTTCTTAAAAATACGGGAATTTTCGCTCTGTTATGTTTTATTCGTGTAATAAAATGGACGTTTGATAGTTTGTGTATGAAAACTCCCAAAATTTCAAAATAATTCGGCGATTAAATATATCTAGTGTTGAATAAATCAGGGTTCCCTATCCATTCATATAAAATTTTAAGACATAATATAACATTGGCATAACGAAATTCAGCATAATGATCATAACGCATAATATTTATTACGCATAAATATTTTGCCATAATGTTTATTGCCATAAATTAACCTAACCTAACCATTGCATTATGCCAAAGTATTTTATGCCAAAGTATAATTATTCTAATAAAAGTTATGCGAAATCTTTATGCAAAACAATATTATGCCTAAAAATTGTATGCCAAGAGGCAGGTTCCCATAAATCAGCCCTTAGTTTATAATAGTGTCTCATAGACTAGTAAGTAGACCAAGACGAAACATATTTTATTAGATAATAAATTAGTAAGCAACTAGGTCAAATAAAATCAGAGCAATGAGCTCATAAATGAAACATTTTATAAGATTATATAATTTTCAATGAATCTGAAAGGTGCAATGAAGCCATGAATATTCAGAATTTCCTATCACTCTAGAAACTTCACTGGCAGAATAATAGTCTATAAAAAATCATATTGGAACTAAGCGTATTTTTCTAGAGGAAACTGTGATATTGCCTGGATCGGTTCTTGGTTCTTATATAATAAAGATTTCTGAACATAATCATAAAACATCCAAATCGAGAACTTTTTTAATTACGTTATCAACTAGCTGTGCCCACGACTTAGTTCGCGTGCATGTCGGAAAACAAATTGGATTTCATGGGTTTTATTGTTTTGGGTGGAACCCTAATTATTTTTCTAAAATAATTGTAGCCTAAGTTACTCCGCATAACATCAGCTATCTGCCAGTGAAAGTCTCGTTAAAATAGGTCCCCTCGTTTCGGAGACTAGCTGGAAAAAAAAGACGGAAAAAAAATGAAAAAAAAAAGTTTTTTTTGTTATAAGTACCGTATAAATACATTCATATGCATTTAGTAAAAGCTGTTATTTTGACATTAAAAAGAGATACTTCAATTTTATTTATTAGTATAGTTTTGTGTGATTTGTTTTCCTTTGACTTCGATAAGTGTAAAGAACAAGTTTTTTTGTTCAAAACATTATTTCGATAATTGGTTACGCAAACCGCAAAAACGGCAAATCTTTAATTTGACCAGTCAAATTCACTAAAATAATTGAATATTATATTTTTGCTTTTAACCTTTTACAACTAGAGATTCTATTTTCGCAATTTTCTAAACAGAAGCTTAATCCCAATACAAAACACATCAGAAAAGTATTATAAGAACACTTGCTTAGAAAAAACGAGAAATAAATCCGATCAAGTAACAATAGTTTCTGTAGACGGTTTGATCCTTTCTCATAGGCAGACTGAAAGGGATCCGAGAGTTACAAATTCACAAAACTCTGAGGAGTCAAAAAAATGAACAATACCTTTTAGGCGCAAATCTTGAAAGGAATATAGTATTATCAAATACCTTTGGGAATAATACCTTTTGTATACCTTCTAACCGGAATTTCATTTTCAGGTTTATTCCACAGAGCAATACTTCTATCCGGGTCAGCACTAAGCTCTTGGGCTATTGTAGATGACCCTGTGTACTATTCACTGAAGCTAGCGAAGAATATGAATTGTAGTATACCGGATGACCTGTCGAAAGACCACGAGATCATAGTGGACTGCCTAAGAGAAGCATCTATAGAAGAATTACTCTCCGCAGACATATCTCCTCCCAACTTTTTAACAGCATTTGGGCCATCAGTTGATGGAGTAGTCATAAAGACAGATTTCGCCAAAGACTTTCTGACGATGTATTCGACTGGAGACTTCCCAAGTTTTGGACCCCTAAATAACATGAATATAAATTTGAACGTTCATAAGAAGAGAAGTGATAGTGGCAGAAGATTGTTTCAAAATAAATACGATTTGTTGTTCGGAGTTGTAACTAGTGAAGCGCTGTGGAAATTCTCGGCACATGATGTGCAAAATGGGATTGAACCAGATAAAAGGGATCGGATGTTAAGGTGGGTACTTTTATGAGTTTTTTATTGGTAGGTATATTAGTTCTTTGATCCTGTTTGCTATAGCACTCAAACTATTTTCTGAGAATAAAAAGAAATATGTTTAAAGAGTTGTTAGGTAAAATTCTTTATTGGGATATATTTTTATCCATAACTATGTAAGCTACACTATTCCCGAATGGTGTAAGATATATTCATTTACATCGGATTTAACGGTTTCCCGTCGGAATCTAATTGCAGGTGAAACCACGGGGCGCAGCTAGTTTTACTAAATTGCTAAAGTTATACAAGAATTTTCTACAGAAACTCACACACTCCGAATTTCTGTTATTCTGTAAAGTAATTTCAATTTCAAAGTTAAACTAACGTATAACTTTGAAATTAATTTATATTGGTTTAGTATAATAATCAAACCTAATTATTGGCACATAAACTGTCTACTCTTCCATATCAAAACGCTAACGGGCGTATTTTCTCAATAACACAATTTTGACGCGAGAAAATTTGGTAACAAAGTAATATAATTCTCCAACTAAAGTATTAAAGACGAGGGATAACTTGGTAATACCAAGAATATTGTGAAACTAATCGCCACGAAAACCGTTCTGTCAGAAATTCACACATGCCTCATTCAAAGACTGTCGCGATTTATCCAAACTGACCGAAATCGGCTGACTACGCCACAGACTGGTGCGCGGCACCGTCCAAATTCACCCGCGCGGCAAAATTGCGCCGCATTGCGCGATGTTACGCTATGACGTAATCGGCACGCACCTTAAAATCTAAGGGGACGTCATTCCGCTGTCAGCTCATTGGTCCGTGATTAATATTGTTTAATAACAGATTGCGAACTTTGCTTTGACGTATTATGGCGAATTACATTACACACGTGTGATTTGTAATGTATCTGCTCGGTACTGAAACACATAAATTAAGATTTGAAAGATGTCTTTAGCACTTTCAGTGACGTCACGGTCAGAAGCGTCTTTTTTGTGTTTGATGTGACGCTAGAAAGAAGAAAGAAAAGAAAGAAAAGAAATAAAAGAAAGAAAAGAAAGAAAATAAAGAAAAGAAATAAATAAAAGAAAGAAAGAAAATAAATTTATTTGACCCCGGTCTACGCTCACGCTCACAATCAGTTAATTTTACCAAGTCTAAACAGGCAAACCGCCTTTAGCCGTGTAAAGAATATCGGTCAAATATGACCTGACCAAAATATGTAATGACCATCAATGATGGATAAGCCAAAAAATAGTGACGTATGTTTAAATTAAATTATGTGATTCAGCTTATTTTATTGGAGCCGGTAAAATAATTTAGCTTCGCAATAAAAACGTTTTTTTTTTTTTTTTTTTTTTTTTCCTATTTGGCTGCTCGTAGTTGTGACCACTAAGGTCCTGGCTACTTAACCGGGCAAACCTGTGGGTGCCTTAAGCTACTAACTTAAAGCCTCCAGCCAGGGGCGAACAATACTTAAAATTTAGGTGACCGCACGCTAAGGGCACCCCCTGTGGAGTACGAACCTCGGCTTAGGGCGTCACTGAGGGGAGGGCAGCAAGATGGGACAGGCTGGATCTAAATTATAAAAACCTTATTTCCTTCCTACTTTTTATAGGTTTGGAACGCATCTAAACCCGTCCCGTTTTTATCTGTGGTAGTTACACGTTTCATCATAACACTATCACTATGCTTTTACTATATTCAACACTAGATTTTACTGTAGTTTTTTTTTTCATTAGCATAGTTTATAGATGTGGATATGGATTAATTATTCCGAAATGAGTTGCAAATGATAGGTTGACAGTGAATATAGAATGCACTAATGCGTAGAACGGAACGTATTGTCGTATTATGACATGAGAGCTGTTAAAGCGTTTACCGCGCAGTCCTTTGTTCGTTGCTCTTGCGTCGTTGCCTACTGTGCGATTTCTTGTGGTTTTAGTGTGTTATTTGTGCTACTATTATGGACTCCGATTGATCTTTCAACTGCTTACGACCCTCTGATATTGATCCCTGGACACTGATAACGCTTACACCTGACGTCTCGCTGCTTTATTTTTTTAACTGTCAATAGTTTGGCAATGATACACAATGAGAACTGGTTTCATCATAAAATCATACTCTGATTCATGTACATTGCGCTGCACCTGTGTCCTTATATAAGACACAGGTGTATATCATAACAGTTTAGGTTGTAGTCATGGCAGCAGACTTATTACATTAATAACCTCAAAAGTTACGAAATACTTATGTGTTAAGTTCTATGATCCTCGGCCTTTAAATAATATATTTTTAATTTAAGGTTGATGATTGAGACTAGGGGAACGAATTAATCCATACACTATTCATGTTCGCGACATTTTATGGTCAGGTCATAGCATATACGGGCCGTAGCCGATGTTCTTTGCGTACATTACTAAAAAACCATATGATCCAGTATTTAGAGTTATAGTTCTAGTGTCATAATACATGTATCTTGACTTATGTTTAAGGCAATCCGGCTATATACGTGTATTGTTTTGTATGAATTGTTTTAGTGTCGTTTTCTGAATGGCAAGTTCATCTCAGTTTCCGTGAAAGTATTCAAAACATATTTATTAATTAATCCTCCTACTGGAACGCGATACAGCAATTACACCAACGAAGATAAAAAATCTTCATAATTATGTTGCTTTCCAACTATCCTGTGCACGGTGGACATCGAACGGGTGGCGGTGGAACACGCATGCTCACACAGCGTCTAGACACTTCTCCATAGTTCAATTTTCATTTTGTTTATAAACGAATCGGTCCTGTTATTTTTTTTTGTGAAATGCTCCATAAAAAAAAGCGCCGCAATATATGTTATACTCACATAATTCATAATACTCTTTGTGACAAATAACCTGAGAGAACTTTACAAATGTCATGACATTTCAAAAGTTTAACCAGGTTATACATACAAGTGTCTATTATATTTACCAAAATGTTACATTCAAATCCAATACTAAAGCTATATTTGCTTTGCAGAACGTATGTGAGGAACTCCTACACTTACCACCTGAGCGAGATCTTCTACACAATTGTGAACGAATACACGGATTGGGAAAGAACGGTAGAGGTTTGTTTGTCTATAAACGTAGCAATATTGTTGTCACACTTCTTGAGACTTCAAGTGACTCCTTCAGACCTGTCTCCTCGTAATCTTGAAACATTTATTCGTAATCTCCAAGCATTCAGCATCTTCAACAGTAACTTTGAAGTTCAGAAATGCTTTGATATTAATTCTATTGACAACTTTCAAGTAATTACTTAGCCTTTGACATCTTGTAAGGAAGTCTTTGAACTGAACTGTAGGATAGAAGAATAGAATAGAAGAACGTTTATTGTCTTCAGTATATCAGCTAATAGTAATAAGTACATACATAAAACTATAATGCCCGAAGCAAAAGGTTTAAGCGCCAGCATCATGCTTAGGTGCTCTAGCTGGTTGCTAAGCGCTGGTTTTCAACTTAAAACCTTGGGAGCTGTTAACAAAAAAAGAAGTCTATTTAGCAACAACGTATTAGTATACAAAATGATAATTATATGATGATCATACATTATTGAATGAGGAAGGACGAGGAAGTCTTTGAAGTGAACTGTAATTTTACTTTCATTTGTAACGTTATTAATTTTTACCCGTCTAAATGATTCACTATTTAAATTTATTTCGAACTGTTTTTCACGATAGATCTTAATATTCCTCAATTGCCGGTAAATACTTTCGAAAGAGTCTTACATAAAATGTTGACAAGCAGCGACTCCTACCAAAGAAATCTAATTTGGCTGCCAAGTAAACAGTATGTCACAATCAAAATTTCAATGGAACTCTTAAATTTTAAGACGAAAACACAAAGAGGTTTTCTCAAAACTCATGCCAAAGAGCTCAATCATATTTCACTTAACAATATTAGTTGTCAGGTATATGAATTATACTTTGTAGATTTCAAATAACAATTCTAAACGAATAACTTAAAGCTAAATCTCAAACGGTTGAACCTCAATCTCTCTAAGATTTGATTTTGGATTACTTCTTCAAAATATTCCACGGGGCTTGCGAAATTAAATGACGTAACAGTGCTTGTGGAGATTCTGTTGCTATTTTGAATCATATAATACATGGAATATGGACCACAATTGTGTGTATTTGAGATCAAGGTCATATTCATAGATTTATCATAATCCCCTGACGTGTTTTGAAGCAGTGTGAGTCTTATTGACCGACTGATATTTCTGACGAAGAACACTAGATGTGTTAATTTTTTTGAGGCAACAGTAAAGACAGCAACACTTTGCCCCAGTCAGAAAATGATGAAACTTTAAAATATTTTTAATGCACATCCTATAAACACTTCAATTTCCCACAGAACCCTATCAATACAAGAGACGCCACGGTAGCAGCCTTATCAGATGCGCAATACGTTGCACCACTAGTTCAAAGTGGGGATCTTCTTAGTGGTGGGCCGAGACCAGCTCCTAATGATGAAGATGGACCGCGAAGACCTACCAAGACTTTCTTCTATGTGTTTGATTACCAGACTAAGGATGGATTTTATCCTCAGGTAAGTAAGTTTGAGTTACTATATACACCTTATCATTTCAGCCAGAAAAACTCCATGATGGGTGTAGACTGCCACTAAGAATTATCACAATTGCTGTAGTGTATTAAAAGCAGTTGAATATGAATGAAGTAGTGAGAGGTAATTTACTGTTCCAAGTCATAAAAATATTCTCGTCGTATATATTTTTATCTAAAAATGCCTACATTTTAATTAAGGCAAAATTGTGACGCAATTGCTGTGCTCCCGAGCATGTCTAAGCTACCATTTATGTCGGAGAATCAATTTTATTGAGATACTACTTATTATTACTAGGAACTTTTATTAAAGTAACATTTATTGCTTCTGTTCTCAGAATTGTGCTAGTATACATCAATGTGAAGCTATTGATGTATACTAGCACATACACACTGAAGTTATTCAAGGACTTCTTGACCGACGATTTTCGACGAATCATTAATGGAAATTAATGATCCATGTGTATATCCTTAAAATCGCTTTTGGAGTTACTGTGCCGATATTTATGTAGCAAACACATCATGATAATCTGTTACTTTAAAAGGGCTTATTGATTTTGTATTTTTTTTTCGTATGCTCTGTATTCAGGCCTTTCCACTTCCACTCTTTTTTAATGGCTATGTCTTTTTTAAAAGTATGTGTTGTGTGTTCAACCACCTCAACTGAATTGGTATTTTTGAATACTCGTAGGCATACCTATAAGATGGGATTCTTTATTTTTAGAATTGTCATATGAACTGTGTTCAGCTGTTACTACAGTTTCGGACTGTCATCCTTTTAATGTATTTTTAATTTACCTTTCTTCAAGTTTCTTGCTATCGTTTATTTAGTTTCCCAATGTAGATTTTCTTATCAGTTGAACAGCCATCACGTCGAAGACTTAAACGAGATTTACTCCTGGCTAGGATTTGCGAAATAATTAGGTTTTCTCATTCCACAATTAAATAAGACGAAAATAGATTGATGTAGGTACTGTGGTGTTGCTACGTGTATTTAATAATTAAAGCAGCACTCCTTAGAACGTAAATATATTTTATCAAGGAATTATACACTGGCGGGCCCTAGCTCTGCCTGTCTACCTATTAAACAATCTACCATCACTTTTCCTATAAATCTTATTTCAAACTCGCTTGACTGTTCGAGGCAAACCAACGATAATATATGTCCAGCCAGTCAACATAAGGTTGACACATGCAGACAACCTCTACATGAGCTACGCCCACCCTTAAATAAAAGGATCGACGCAGTCGTGTTTTCAAACAAGACTTTTATTTACCACCTCGAACAATCAGACACTTCCTGCCTATACCTATAAGAATAATTACCTAACGCCAGAAATATATTATACAATATGAAGTCCAACTCTTACAAGAGAAGGCTTAAGGACAGGACGAACGATTTGCGTATCTGACTAAGATATGTGTCAGGTAAGAAAAACATTACTATATGTTACCACATACATGAATAAATTAACATTCGCCATGCTTAAACCTCGTCGCGCCAAAACTGGCAAAAAGATGCGACGTGGCTTCCTAAAAACAAATAAATTGAAGTGACAAATTCACAACAACTCTGAAGGAGTTTAATGAAAAGAATGAAACTTAACATCGTAAACTTCGACCCCATCGGACGGTATGAGTCGGAGGGAGAAAAGGCTAAGAAGTTGGAGCTCATCAACAAACCTTTTTCAAGCACATACTCCAGAGGAAAAATCTCAAAAGCCTATTCGATCTCACCATTTCAAACTTCATTAACCATCAGCCAGTGCTGATTAAACTGTGGGTTCTCAACAACATTAAGTTTAACCATTGATGTTGACTCAACATCCTTTGCAAGAGCTACGCTCCTTTAGCAAAGTTGGTTACAACTCAGAGAGTATTCAATCCAAATTCGAACTGATGGTGTCAACACAACACCCTTTGCAAGAGCTATGCCCCGTAAGCAAAGTTGGTTCGAGTTTAGACTGAGTATCACCCCCCCCTCTAAAAAGAACCACAGTTTCCAAAAAAATAAAAAATATCTCTTGACTCGCATAACTATGATCTGGAGTATGGCTATGCTATCACAGCCTAGTGAAATCCAACTATTATTGAAGACGAAGATGTCTTCTCCCTCAGACTTCTTGGTGTGGTGAGGTGTGACACCTCACACGCACCCAGCTGCGTCCGAAGATTGCTCCCCATATATGAAAAACATAAATGAAAACGCATTAATACATTGCATCATATTATCCAAACTAAAATAATGAATTAATCTAAATGATGTTTACATCTAATTGACATTGACATGAACATAAAAGACAATAAAAATAATTACTATAACCTAATATGAAAAGGTTTTAATCTATTTACATGTACAATGTCTCTGAACCTCCTATTATTTAATTTTTTAAACTTATATTTTAAAAAGGAAAAAATGTTTATAAAATAATTATTCATTTCTCTAGACTTTCTTTTAAATTTATTCATTTTTGGAAAGAAGTCTTTTATTTTATTTTTTCTAACATGTGAGACCTTTTTCTTTACCAGAACTTTTCTTATTGTATTGTTAACAATACGCTGATGATATGATGGGACATTACGAAATCTTTTGCTGTGGTAAGAATGAATTATAAAATGACCACCTACAGATTTGACTATTTTACGAGTCAATGCATTTTTGACCAGATCAACCACTATTTTTATTTTATTATCATTATTTCCGACAATATGTGACACCGCGTCATCCTCGACTATCTCATTGTCACCATCTAACTCTGAACCAAACTTTAATTTACAAATTTGGTCTGGAGTCACAGATAACTGCATATTCTCATTTACTGTGGTTAACAACGACGTATTATCGATTTCCTTTATATTTGAAAGTAAAATAAAATTATCCTCGTTAGATTGATCAATACCGTCGTTATATTTGTGTGATTCTTCGACGTGATCAATATCTTCGTTTAATAAGGACACATTCTGCTGTTCTGAAACATGGCTATACAATTTAATATAAGGATTAGTCTGACCAGATTCATCAAATTCATCATCGTGTTCATTCTCGAACACTGCAACTGGTCGTTCCTCATCATTCGCAGGTCTGCACTCTTGGCAGCTGCGCTCGTCATCAACATCATGGTCATCACTGCCTGCTTGGCAGCTTTGCTCATCAAAAATTTGGTCATCCTGTTTTACGCTAGAAAATGTAATAGCATCATTATCTAAATTAAAACAACTTTCTTGCCCGTCTTCATTGGCCATATCATATGCAAATTCATCTTCTTGCACTCTATGCCCTATTTTAGAAATGCATCTGCATGGGAACTCAGCTTTAAGCTGGTCACAGATCGCTACAAAACTCATACCTTCCCGGTATATAAATTTGTGAAAAGCTAGGGCAGCACCCTGAAAATATGCGCTCACTATTAGCGGCCAATCGCTTTCTCTCCATCCGTAACTGGTGGCAAAATCCTCGAAAGCGTCTAAAAAAATCTCAATGCAATCGTGGCTTGAGCCCGTGAAAAAATCTTGAGCCATCTCGCTTTTTTAAATCATAAAATTGATAAAACCACTTAGCTTTGAATTCCGGCGACTTCACTTTTGTTTCACCTTTTTATATTATATGAACTTCGCACAATATTAAGCTTTGTGCACGCAACACGAGAAACGAATTTGTGCAATATTTATTATGGCTCTGCACACGCCTTAAAAATACAATGGGAGCTTGCGTACTTTTGCGCTTCGGCGCCTCCACCAATTGTGGTGTTGCTACGTGTATTTAATAATTAAAGCAGCACTCCTTAGAACGTAAATATATTTTATCAAGGAATTATACACTGGCGGGCCCTAGCTCTGCCTGTCTACCTATTAAACAATCTACCATCACTTTTCCTATAAATCTTATTTCAAACTCGCTTGACTGTTCGAGGCAAACCAACGATAATATATGTCCAGCCAGTCAACATAAGGTTGACACATGCAGACAACCTCTACAGTACCTAAGTTAATGACTTTGAAGGTAATTAAGGTTACGCTCTACTCAGCCTGGGCTTAAAATTCAGCCATAAAATCTGTATTACTCCTTTGATATGTGACTGTAATAGAAGAATTTATTAAGGCTGTTTATTTTAGCGCATAATTATATTTGCTCGATGATTCTGTAATTATTTCGTTAAATTTCTAGAAAGCTGATCACAAATCTTTTATTATTATGATTAGAGATACAAATAGTTATATAAAAAAGGCAAACTTGACACGTGCGTTTGATTGACTACGTGTGGACTGGAATTGTGACCTTCATAGGCTCACCGGCTTACGTAGGCACTAATACATCATATTGGTAACGCGTAAATCAGCCAATAATAGCACAGTGTAATAATGTCACTTTGTAACTGTCCCAACGTATGATAAAGTACTTATACCACAACATCACGCCTGTAAACCCCGAAGGGTTAGGCAGAGGTGCCTATATATATATATATAGTACACCCTCCACCAGTTACATTCATTATTTTCGGACAAAAATGATCCAGCGTGTTAGTAAACAATATTATAACTTATTACTAGTGTTAGTAGTTCAAATAGAATAGAGAAGAAGACATAATTAATAGTATTGTAAAAAGGAAATCCCCAAATGAATGTTTAGTGATTGTCCTTCTCTAAAAACTTTTAATAATCGGAGAGTCGATACTCTCCGCCATAGGCCACTCGCCCGCGACTTTGACAACAGCGATGCGGTTTTCTTGCCAATGATGGCGTGGAAACCGTTAGTTTGGTGTTGCGCAAACATATTAGAAGCGCTGCACCATCGTGGCAGTCCCAACAGCATCCTAAAAATATTATTATGTTGTACGCGTAGGTCATCCAGCGTTTTTTTGGTATATTTGACCCAAAGATTCCCCGTGTAAAACCATTGGCAATATGCTTTAAACAGTGTTACTTTTACTAGATTATGTTAAGTCCCATGTCATAGGGGGGCGATCGTATTGCCATCAACTGGGCACAAATCCAGACTCCGAGCTGCTATCGAGAAATTCCAGATGGAAAACATAATGACACTTTTGAACCCAGAACCTCATTCTCATCAGTAGCATTTACGACCACTAGATCAATGAGGCAGTCTATACCACAAGAGACACCTAAAATGACCTTAAAATCTGATTTCACTGCGACATATCTCATCACGTCTTCATCGTCAGGTCATGCAGGGTGCTGAAAATAACAATTTAACAACACATGCTAAGTTTTAAATCCGTAATCTAGTGGTAAAGAAACAGATTCAATTTTTTTTTAGAAATTTACCCAAAGGTAAACAATAAGGTACGAGTAATATTACTTTCCACCTATCTCGAAAGCCCTATCGTATACAAGCGTATTGATGGTATCTCCTGGTTATCCTCCTACGAAACTTTTTAAGGTCAATTGAGGAAAACGTTGTACGCAACCGATAGATTATCTTGTCACTACTTATATAACGTGGCTCGGAACAATCCCTACGTAATTCTCCCATGTAACATGTCTGATAATATCTAATGTTATACGTATTATCATTCTAAGGAAAGGCCGAAAGCTTGTTACGAAAATAAACCCTCGTTTCTTCTTATTAGCTGAAACCTTAGTGAAAATCTTTGGAAAGATTCTACAAGATTTGAGAAAGTTCAAAGCGTTGTGAATTCGTCTGAAAATATTTTTGCCTGAAAGATTGCTAAAGCTTACTCCGGTTGAAGATTAATCTATAATATAAATAAAATCTTGAAGAATCTTATTTTAATATCGAAAGTGAAAATTATCGTGTCGAAAGTAAATATTATTTCTATAACAAATTATTAAAAACAGATATTGAACTTTAAATAAAATCACATTCGAAACAATAAATTAATTTGAATTTGAAACTGGTGTCACTCTACTTAATTTTAAGCATACTTTCAATATTTCTCTACACATAAGCATATTAATACGAACTTAAATCGTAATATCAGCTAACTTAATTGCCTCGAAATAGACGATAGTGCTGTAACCTCATTATATCATAAACACGCAATTAACCATAACCACGTTCATGTCGAAGGTAATACACGACATATAGCTGCAGGCAATGTGATAGATACAACTAATAATTATTATATTATGGGTGTACTTGTATGTAATGGAATTATAATTAATGATGAGGGGACAAGTATTAATGAAGCGCGCTAATAGGATTAGGTTTGGTCAAGTCTTGAAAAGGGCTTAATGGATTTAAAGACATTGAGACGACTGGCCGTACCAATGTCTAAGATGGTAGATCGTATATTGGGCTACGTACTAAATCTGATTTTGTGACTTTTTTAAAGGGAATTGTTGAAATGATTGAAAAATCTCGCCCTAAGAGCTAAAGGCAATCGTCAGAAAACGTATATCTGATGATATATTTCAATACAAAAGATGCAATGCAATTTTTATTCCCCAGATAAAAGTTATCTGAAGATTGAAAAGTCAGCACTAAATAAAATTGGAAGTGTGGAGGAAATACTAGCATCCGTGAATTTTAGCACAGAGTTCTCAACTAGAGATAACCTACACAGATTATTGCACATTAAATATTTGGACTATCAACCGTAAATAAAATATATGTCCTATTAATAAAATTATATATATATATATAGAGCTAGGCCTAGAAGCATTTAAAAGAAAAGTTAAATCTTTTTTAGCTAGTAAAGCATATTATGATGTGTATGAATTTTTAATGGAATCATTTTAAATTGACATGCTCTTTTACAAGTTAATTTAATCTGAACTGTATGTAATGTAACAATGATTTTAATAATGTTTTTTGGACCTACGTTGACATTAGATTACATTTTTTTATGTTTAAATAATTGAATATTTGTCAATTTTGTATGTAACTCCTACTTATCTATTTCTATATGAATTAATTATGTAATCAATCAATTTTATTAATTTGTTTATGTCAGCATTGTCCAGTTTAATTAATGTAGTTATTATTATTTTTTAAATTCTAAACTTAAATTCATATTTGCACACCATGGCAGTATGGTAAACATGTTAGCATAACTCTATGTATTATAACACCTTGCATGCATTGTTTCATTATATTGTATGTACACACATGTTTTAGCAAATAAAGTAATCTGAATCTGAATCTGAATCTATATGTTTTGTTTCAGAGAATGGGAGCAGTCCACGGCGAGGAGTTACCGTACGTTCTAGGAGCACCGCTGGTCGATGGCTTCGGCCACTTTCCTCAGAACTACACCAAGTCTGAAGTGGCTTTGTCAGAGTCCATCATGCTGTTTCTAGCTAACTTCGTGAAGACTGGGTGAGTTTGACATCGAAATCTGGCTATCGATAAATTGGAAACCTACTCCAGTAAAGTGGGTTTTGTAAAAGACAATTATGAGATTAACTGTAGTGATTGAATAGCATCAGTGTGTTTAATTACTGATTCATTTGCTAAGTAGGTGTGTATAATAACAATCACATGACTTAGAGACTATTATCGATTATGTGATAATTGACCACTTAGTGGTTATTTGGATTAATCGAAGAGATTTCATCCGAAATGATTAATAAAGCTAGATAATCGTGAGTTGTGTGTAAGTGTATGGTTAATTGCTAACGTACGTTACTAACGATCAACACGTACCGAAAATATTATAATTAAGATCAAAAGGCGTGGTTTTGGTTACAATGCCGAGTAGTAAAAAGCTACCTTAAATACTCGTTAATGGCTTCTTGCAGACAAAGGGTCCTCATTCCAACATAATTCACATTCTTCTTAAGCTCGTAGCAAACCATGAATTTTAATTTAGTCATAACTCTAAAATGCAATTTAGAAAACAGGTCAAGTCAAGTTTTCTCGCTAACTCCAACTTCGCAATATCTTCACACCGAGGCAAAGGTGCACAAATCCACGTCACCTTTAATAACATCTAACAATTTGCGAAACATAAGTTCGCTCAAAGCATCACTAATGGCTTCAGTAACGTGAGCCTTATAAATAAGGGAATAAAGACCACTTGCTTCCCTAAATGTCTTGTTCTGAACTTCTATTTAATAGCTCCTCAAAGTTTTAGAAACTTACAAATAAGTATTAACTTTGTGCTTCAGATATTAAGGTTTAAATTACTTTGATGTTCATCTTTGCCTGTGCTATTGTACGTCCTTTTACAATAATCTCTCCCTTTAATTATTTGTTTTATATTCCTTTAATTTTTGGGAGTATTTAATAATTACTGTTATTTAGTGAGGGTTATAATCATTATGGAGGCACTAACTGTAGCAGTGAATTTTAGGAGTCCTGCCGGATTTAAGGTAACACCGGGAACGCCTTCAAAATTTTACCTGTTTTATTTGCTAAAACTGTTTTGTTATTTTCATGGCATTTAAATTGTGCAACGCTTTTAGCAGTAACGTAGATTAACTGGATTTAAGTAAAGCTTTGCATAGGAAACAATACGTAGGGTAGATTTTTACAAACATTTAAGGTACTTACTACAACTTAAAATTCTTTTGTACTCTCTTTTTATACCAGAGCAGAAATGAAACCCGTGATATATTTTAGTACAATTACATTTCGGTTGAGTCTACCAAATCATTATCATTTTGAACACTTTTTGGTGTTATAGGGATTTCTGTATTCATAAAAGAAACAGCTTAACAAAAACTGGCATTCATTTTGTCTGGAACATTTCTGATATCTACACGATGTAAAATAAAAACACGAAAAAGCAATCCTGAAAACTCAAAACAGCGAAGTGTAGGACCTTTACAAAAATATTTAGAAGCTCTCACAAATTCTTAACAAGGTTAAAGAATATTGTCGTTACAGAAATCCGAACGACAACGCGCGACAAGAGTCCCTGCTTCCCGCGTCGAGGGAGAGAAATAAATTCCGTGGTATAAATTGGGAAGAATACGACTCCACACACCAGAAGTATTTGGAAATAGGTAAGTTTTATTCTGGTTTTGAGAGTTATAGTATTACTAGCTGCGCCTCGTGGTTTCACCCGCATAGATCTCGATCCCGTAAGAATATCGAGATAAACAGTATCCTATATCATAATCTAAGTCATGGTCTACCCATGTGCCAAATTCCATCCAAATCCGTTCCGTCGTTTTAGCGTGAAAGCGTAACAAATAAGCATACAAAAAACCAAATCTTTTCTCGTTATGATACAGATACAGAGTCAGATTAAATTAACTAGCGAAACTCTGCAGGCGTGATGGGTATCGATATTAATACATGATAAAAAGAGCGTGTTAAAAAAAAAAAAAACGGTTTTTTTTAGGGGTCAACGACCGCTAGTAGCGTTGTTACTTGAAGTATGAGTTGAGAAAAAAATGTTTTATTGTATTCAGATATCAATACCAAACACGTGGAAGTTTACACAAAAATTAAACTGATTTTTTAAACTAATAATAGGTCTTTACCTATGAAATTGCCGTTTTGTATGAAAAAATTTAAACGATTTTTTTTCATGAATTTTTTATTTGTATTAATCGAAGTAATCACCCATGCAATCAATGCATCTTTGCCATCGCAGTGGCAGTTTATTGATGCCCTTCTTAAAGAAATCAGCTGGACGGGAGGCAACAAATTCTTCAAAGGCATTTTGTACTGCCTCTCGGGTATTAATTTTTTTTCCCGCCAAGAAGTTATCCAAATTCTGGAAAAAGTAGTAGTCTGTAGGCGCAAGGTCTGGTGAGTAGGGCGGATGACGGAGAGCTTCCAACCCCAGTTCTTGCAACTTGGAGACCGTCTGCTGTGCAGTATGAGGTCGCGCGTTGTCGTGCAGGAGCAGCGGAGACGAGCGATTGACCAATGCTGGTTGGAGATGCGCCAGCTTCTCCATCATTGTGTTCAGTTCTTCACAGTACACATCTGCAGTAATGCTCACCCCGTTTGGTAAGAAGCTGTGATGAATCACACCGGCGCTAGACCACCAAACAGTGACCATCACTTTTCTAGGGGTAAGTTTACGTTTAGGGCATTGTTTAGGTGCTGAACCAGGATCCAACCAACTTGCTGAGCGCTTACGGTTATCAAACAGAATCCATTTTTCATCGCAGGTAACAATGCGGTTCAAAATTCCTTCATTTGTGTGTCTGTTGAGCAGTGCAAGGCACGTCTCGACGCGTACTTCGCGCTGGCGATCATTGAGTTCGTGGGGCACCCATTTGTCAAGCTTTTTTACCTTGCCAATTTGACGCAAATGGACCAATATTGTTTTGACGCTAACGTCGAAAGCTGCTGCTAATTCAGCCGTAGATTGTGTATCATCAGCTTCCACAATCGCCTTTAATTCGTCATTGTCGACCAAAGTCTTCGGACGACCGCGAGGTTCATTTTTCAGGTCGAAATTTCCAGAACGGAAGCGAGCAAACCAATAACAGGTGGTGCGTTGGTTTGTAGTGTTAGCTCCGTAAACGTCGTTGATGTTGCGTGCCGCTTGTGCCGCGTTGCTGCCACGACGGTACTCATATTCCATAATTACTCGAATTTTTAACGTATCCATGATGACGAAAAAGATTGAAATGCGATGAAAATGTAACACTAATCAATAAAGAAATGACTACTTTTAGAAAAAAATATCCATGTTTTTAAAATAAAATTAATTTGAAATTAGAATTCTTAGCCAAACAAAAATTATTTTGATTTGAAATGGCCAGTACTGCAGAACGGCAATTTCATAGGTAAAGACCTAATATTTCTAGTTATGAAGTAATTGCGGTCGAAAATCCCCCACAAAAAAAAAACGTTTATCATGTTTATATATCAATACCCATTACGTCTGTGGAGTTTCGCTAGATAATTTAATATGGCCCTGTATAGTTTAGATGTAAGACGATGAAAGAAGATACCTGGTTATGTTGTGAAGCTGATAATAAAACGTGACATCGGTTTCAAGTTTTTAAAATAGCTAGTTGTAAATTAATAACCAGTACAAATTAGTAAAAATTTAAGAAGTACCCTTAAGATATTATTTCTTTTTTTACAGCTTTTCTGTAGAATAGAATAGAATAGAATAGAATACTCTTTATTATGTACACCATAAAAAATACATGTATAAATGTAGAAATTTTGCATAGGGTGACACAATGGGCGGTCTTATCGCTAAAAGCGATCTTTTACAGACAACCTTCGGATGGTGGTTTAGTTAGCGAGTAAGAAAAGCACGAATAAATCTGCACGAAAGTTATAATCATAAAAACAGCATTTATCGAGAATCCAAAATACAATTGCTTAGAGCCCACAAAAATTTTGCCGTAAAACAATGTACCTACTCTAAATTATACAATATGAAAGTAAATTATACAATATGAAAGTATAAAACTAAAATGTTAAGGCACATTCGCACAAATAATATTTTCATACGAATAAGTTCGAAATTGCTTTGATTTAAATCAATATCCCCTACTTTTTCTTTTTGTAATATTTTACCGCTAATAAACGTATTTTCTTTCTTTCTTCTATATTTTAAGTCAAACTATTTATGAAATTTGAAGTAAATCCAGAATTTATATTCATTAAAAACTTATGAAAATGTTTAAATCCTAATAAGAATCATTAATATTACATATAATAGATTGATATTCAATAATCATTCATAAAATAAAGATAGAACTTCTATATGGGGAATAATACAAGCATGACATAAATTATAGCCAATATGACAGGTTATAGACAATATCCAAGTCTAGGCAAACATTCGCCACAATTACTGACACACATACCCGTGAGGCAAATAACGTCCAATACTCGTACAACACTCCCAATATAATGTTGTCCTTGTCTACTTATTGTATTTCTTTGTACGGATATAAAACCTTTTTGTTTGTGTACAGGTATGAAACCTCGCCTCAAGAACCATTATCGAGCACACCAACTTTCCGTTTGGCTGCGCTTAGTTCCCGAACTCCATCGAGCAGGTATGGAGGACGTGGCTGCGCGCCACAACCTATTCAAAAACCACAACGAACAGGATCTCTACGAAGGCATCGTCAGGCCGGATCCATTGGCGAGAAACATCAACGATAATGACGCAATCAGACGTACAAATGGTTCAGTGTACACCGACACAGCCCTAACGACCGTTGATACGATACTGGCGACTTGCGCCACAATACTGCCAGGAAGAGATCTGCAAACATTGAACGCTACTGAAAACACTCTGGCTAATTTAGAAGCGGCCGGCTATGCCGCTTATTCGACGGCCTTAAGTGTAACAATAGCGATCGGGTGCTCCCTACTGATTTTGAATGTCCTAATTTTTGCTGGAGTTTATTATCAGAGAGATAAGTCAAGATCTCGGGGGAAGCAGCAGCGTTTTAACGAGAAACATTTTGAGACAATTTCCGGGAAGCATTCTCATTATCATATGGATCCGACGCATGCGCCGAGCTTGGTGGTGGATGTTGAAAGACAAAATAGGAAGAAGCACATGATGAGTACAGATCATCTGGCGAGTTTAAACTTCAAGGGACCTTTGGATGTTCCAAAGTCTCCGCCGAGTCCAACCCTGAGTATGGACAACATGATGCTTCCGAGCAAACTCGGTAATCGGAGCAACAGTTTCAGAATACCTAACGTGAGTTACCCGCAGATGGGTTACGCGACGATGCCAAAGAATTTGAGCCAGTTTAATAACTCACCGCCTTTGCAAGAGTTACGGCAACAGAAATTCCAGCCTCCGAACGGATCGACGGCTCAGACCTCCCCGGGGAGGGAGGCGGAGGCGCGGGGGGCGCACGCAACCCTGCGGAGAGGGAAGGCCTCCCTTCACTCGAACCTCCCGCAAGCCGCCATTGACGAAATGAGAGTGTGACAGTTAATCCCGTCTGACTCTGCATTACAGGATTAAAAGTGTGTATGTAATTGTATGGTTGTAAATACTATTGAACTAAGAAGGCGTCGAGATTTTTTTTTAGGAATGTTATCGATTTTCTCCTAAATTGGAATATGATTATCGAATAAAATCAATTGTATCATAGCTTTTGGTTTGTTTTAGTTAAATCCCTGAATACAAATGGATTTATTTTATAGAGATAATTTAATTTCAACACTATAAATAGACTGATTCAATAACTAACAAGAAATATTATGCCTAGTACTCTAATAAACTAAAGAAACAACGTTCAGTTTCCATCTCTAAACTGTATAAAGGGCTTGTTTATTGTCTTTGTTTATTTTATTGCTATCAAACAACTCGGTAAAACAATTCCTAGTGATCACTCCTTCACAAAATCTCGCCTGCACACAATAGTTTTGAGAACAGATAAATGAAAATGAAGCGCCAATTGACCAATGGCTGTCTCATATTGATTATTATCGACGAGTTCTCTGAGTTGTTCATTCAACTGGTTCACTGAATGCGTTTGAAGTAGATACTCCATTCATTCGACTGTTTACATTCATAGAAGCACATTTAAAAGCTTTTTAAGGTACATTTTTCTGTTAAGCGCAATAGAATTCTGCTTTTACGAAGTCGGTTGTGTCCGTAACTAGACATGTTTCTAGTGTATTTCTGCTAGATTTGATCTGGTAGGAACAGAAAACACTGACAAATACTCATCAATTTTTTTTTGTTTTTTTTAACTTACTATAGGAAATCATCACTTTATAAAATGTCAATATCTTCCTGCCAGTTGTAGTTTATTGATAAAGTAATAAAACAAATTAAATCATTTGTTCCTTTGAAAATATAGTTAAAGTAGGTATTTTACATATTTGTTCATTGTTTTCCATGTTCCGCCATCACATGGGCATGCAAAAGTCTCTTATATTTTTTCTGTATTCATTTTGCTTGTCTCGTCATATTTTTTGATTAGATTAATGTATGCTCGTGATAAATTATTCTTCAAAAGCGAAATTAGTCTGTTACTGGACACTGATTAATTAGCTTAATAGCGGCCAAGAAAAGCTAGCTAGTTTTGCCTAGAAATAATCTCTAAAATTAATTGAGCGCGTCTCAGACTTTTATACTTTTTGGTAATGGAACTTATAATATTAAGGCCGAACGACTTAGCCCTGCTCTTTTTCTCTTTTTGAAATCCAGTTTTGATTTTTGTCCAGTTTTGATCTTCTTCATTTTGAAATCCAGTTTTGATTTTTGTCAGTCACATTTTTGCTAATGATAGGTATGAATGCGAGTCAAAATCAAAATCCATTCGTAATATTTAAGTAAGTAAATCAGAAAACGATAAATGTAATGAAATGTTCTTTAATCATGGACCCCGTATAGTTGTATCGTTTTTACATGGCATTAGCGTTCATTGCCACTTCCCTAATATCTCTCCGTAGGAACCCAAACTTAATAGTTTTTCGTTATTGGAACATGTTGAAGATCACGATAGATATTGATTCCGGACATTAACTGACTAAATTTCAGTTTTTTAAATAAAGAATGCTAGAAAATGTCGATGGGTCAATGACCGCTAATGCCATGTTAAAACGCGACAGCTATACCAAAATCATCTTACATTTTTTTTTCATCTTTACTTGATTATTGCTTCATTTCAAAATGCCTTTCACTAAACTATCCCATTCTATAAACTTCACTACAACACCATAAGTAAATAATGAGATAACTAATCATAGATACTTGGAAGTTTTACTTAAACATTCCTCCGGGTTGGGTCGCCGATAAACAGGGCAATAAAGATCTTCGCGTCGCTCCGGGTCATACGTAAACATATATTCCGTTTGCGTCACGAAGAGACATACATGGAGTCGACATCGGAGTATGTTTGATAGCAATGTACCTTGCGTAAAATAGTTCAAGCTTCGGGCTTTAAACGGAAATGATCGTAAAATTAGATAGTAAATCTTGAAACCAGTAACTTAGTAAATAATAGTATCAAGCTTTATGCTTGAAACTCCGAGAGGGGAAAGTAGAGGTGTATGGAGTTACATATTAAACAAGACTCAAGGCTGTAACTGAGATTGTCCTATGACATTTTGCCCATCTAGCAGATCATGCCCATCTCACGCCAAGCAGTGGTGCTTGCGACTACAACTGGATCAACGATAAGAAAGGCAAATGTAAAGAAGAAAGGTAAGTGTAAAGAAGGTAAGTATGAAGTAAAAAGGTATTTTTTAAGGAGGAAAGTTTACGAAAAATAGTGTAACTCACTATTCTAGTAAAAAAAAAAACTCCTATATCTAAAAAGTACATAATAATAATTCCAGTTACCTACTGGTAACTGCATACTTCATAATAATGTTTGCCTGCATAATTAAATCTTAACACACACGGGGCCCGCGTGCTGGATTATGACCCAATCGCTCTCACATAGAGGAGGCCCTTGAATCCCAGCACGACAAACATTGTAGACTGATAATGTTATACGCAAGTTTTTGTATTTTTATTTCATGTTATTGGATGGCACTCAAGAATACAGCTGCAAGCCTAGCATGACTACCGTAGAAACGGAAGACAAAATTGCAGATTTATTGTGGAAAGATATTTACGCTAGTCAAAAATAAACAAAAGAACGCTCTCTTTGTATAGAAAGAGATGTCTATTCTTCGTAGAGTTAGAAATGGTTATGCTACACAGTCCCTTCAGTTATTTTACCTCTGATTTATATCACAGTCAAAAGCACAGTTATCTTTATTGTCGTTATAATAAGGTCGCTGTTGGGTTGCTCCACTGATAAGTCTGTCAAAATCACAGTAATCTTTAATCTCATTACAATGGGGTGACTGCTGGGTAGCTGCAGCTGGAAGTAAAATTACTGTAAAGGACTGTTCAATGTTACCGTTGGACATTGACTCAGCTCTCGGCCCGGCTCACGCGTGGCCCAGTTAAAATATTGATTTGAATGCATCTTACAGGCATAAGACGCAAAGATTTTATATAATAGTGTGTGTTAGAATTTTATATTCTTGTCTCATTACCTCTCACTGAGGCCAAGACACCTTTAGCCATCTCTGATCAGTCTCGTGAGTCTGCGTGACTGGCAGTGAGTGTACCCTTCCCGAACCTGGAAATCCTGTCTACTATCCGTCTATAGACAGATGTGTGCAGACATCCTGAACTTATGTATATATTTATTTATCACATACTAGGTATATGATAGGTTAGGGCTTAGGCTTATAGGGCTAAGAGTCGTAGGGACTGTTAGGCTTGTAGGTCTTAGTAGGTTCCTTTAACTTATCATATATTTTCATGTACTATCACACCCTTAACAGTATTGCGGTCTTACGTGACGTTTGTTAAGGGTGGATGTACAAGGACTACGCTTCCTGATACGAGTGATCATTGTCGACTATGGTCATCCGTAATACCAGAGGCATTGCAGATCCTTTGCCATGCTATGAGACAAGGCAATAATGTCACATTCTGACTGTACTCTGCCGTGCTTATGATAATAATTACAATAAGTCTCATTTTTGTCGATATTGAGTTATTTATGTCGGAGACTGTCATTAGTTTGGACACTAAGCGAAGCGCACCACGAGTTCCGGGAAGTGACAGCACCATCGCGATGACGTGCATACTCGACTAACTTCATGCTATGACAGAGCCTGGCTAATGGAGGAGCGCTGATGGGACGAGTGGATACTTACCATTCTGCCTTCGAGGAGATCAGTACCTCCATCCTAGGAACTGTCACGCGTTCCGTATAGTTGTGTCGAGTACCTATTGTATGTGATTCGCTGGTGTGAATAATTTGTTCGTGAATTGTAATTTAATTTGAACTGCAAACGGTTTTTCTATTGCGCAATAACCAACATTACCCAAAGTACACACCAAGCCCACAGTAGTTAAAATATGGCCGATGATAACGAGAGACACGTACCTTCTCCGTCATGTACATATTTGGAATGTAGAGATTGAGAACTACATTTAATTTCGTAAGCTTATTTGATTTTATATGCCACATTTTAAAATTTTAAACATACAGAAATGTAGATCTCAATCTCTACATCCCAAATATTTACGACAAAAATGTGACTTTCTATATATAATTATCATAACATGAGCACCAAAACAGAGCAACGCTAATTGGTGTTAGAAATAATTTTACTAAAATACAACACCAAAACACAACACAACGTAACAACAACATAATGTTACATCTCAGGACAAGAGACTTCACAAAGATCTCTGATACAGTTAGTAGTTTATTATATTCTATTTTCACTCTCTCTCCGCGAATTGTTTTTGGTCGCAATTATCTGTGGCCAAGTTAATTGTTAAGCCGACTGAAAGAAAAGGTCACTGTCATATTTGTAGATAAGGAAAGGACTCTTGACCTGTCATTAGAGATATAGGTGAGTTATTATTCGGGGTTATTTGATGAAAATATATCCGTGTCAAGTATTATTCATAATAGTTCTTCTATCATTGAAATATTACTAGTTATCTAACAATAAACTAAAATACATCGGAGGCAAATTGAAATATGGAATTAATCTAAAATTAAGTTAAGGAAATAATAGCAAGAGAAAAAGATAAAAAGAGAGTTTTTTTTTTTAAACAATAAGAGTAAAAATAATAATAAAGAGATAATTCTTTATTGAAAACAATAGTATCTACATATATATTTCAAAATCTTGAAATTAATAAATTAATGAACAAATTGTTGTCCCAAAAAGCCCAAACAGGTTAGGAAAAAATTTCGTAAAGTTTTCTGGACTAATATTATTTTTATCACCTTAATAATATTGAGTGACTACTTAATAACTACTAAATTAAATGCGTCACATTGAAAACAAACCAGTAATCTGACTGCTCTACATTCTACGATAACTATCGTCTAACATTTCACAAAAATAATACACAAGCATTCAAACGCACATAAAATATAAGAACAACGCCACAACATCTGAACAAGAAATATGTATAATAAATATCGATATTATCATTCCAAGGCGTATTTCTATCCCTCAAGCCGTAAAAATGTTCGCTGTCGGTGACTTTATTGGCGATTTGCAAAGATTAATAAAATAGTTCGGTAAATACGTAGGACAGAATATAGTACAGAAGGTAGGCTTTTTACAACGAACGAAAACAGTCACATGCACACATAGACGCATACGTATGGGGAACTTAGTCTTTTTGGTCGAATGCCATAGCCTACTCTCCAAGGCCGTCAACGAAGATACGAGCCGGACCGAATGTGGTGAGAAACTTTAGAGTGAGCCCTACACCCCATAAATATTTTTTTTAGGACGGGTGAAAACACATTGGGAGTAGGGACATGTCTGGCCCTAAACTAATCTTATGTCCGTAGGTGATACAAGTTAGGTATCACCCGTAACTTCGGCTGAAACTACGGATTTCGTGCTTCGGAGGTAGATCATCTGTATCGAATGCACTCGCACTCGCTGTACGTGAAGTGTGTTTGCCTATCTGCTTTGAAATAATTATGCATGTGCTTTTGGAAAATAACATTATAACTCACACATAAAATTCCAGTTTCCACTACAACTTCAATTTTTTTTTAATGACATTTTCAATTACACTAGTCATTCTGAAATCAACGTAATTGTCGTAATAATAAAGTTTATATTTGTTTAAGTGTATGTCCACGTCAATTGGAAACAAGGATTTGTATAAGGAATATTTTTTGTGCGTCTGTTTTCACTCGTCGATTGAAGCCGGCCTTCGGTACGAATGTATTTTGTGTACTTAGGTTGGAGAAGTTTGTCTGTAATATGCTTAGCGTGTGTATAACTGCTATGGAAACATTCGAACTGGCTGATATAGCCGTATGTTTAATCAAATAAATGGACTCAGAAGAAAATATAACATTATGTCAATCGTTGTGTTATTGGACTTACGGGTAATGGGTATTGGGTAAATTTCTTTTCTTAACTAACAAAAATTTAACTGTCTCTATTTAATTTAAATGTAAAGTGATGGCCTGAAACACAGGTTCGAATTAACCTAGATCGGGCGGGTTGCTACCTTACATTGTAATTCCAAATCATCATTACTTGCACCTGTAATAAAATATTAGTTCTAGTTTTTTTGGCACTATAATTACTGTATGGGAAATATTACTACCTACTGTTGGCTAAATGTGCACATTTTGTAAATGAAAAAAAAATATTATTAAAGTGAAACTTTTATTACATCGTTTCAAACTTTTTCGTCTGTGTGTTGCATGTCACGTGACGGTCGGCCACGGAGTAGGGATGAAGTGAAAGGCGCTCGTCAGAGCAGCCGAGGCCAATATGGTGGCGCCTATTAATAGTTCGCATCAGCTGATCGTGTAGTGTATAGACTAATACTCATTTGTGCCAGTGCTCCACGCTATTTCACTCGCCACAAACACCACCAAGGAAAAGGAAAAGGAGGGGGGAGGGGGGAGGTTTTTAGTTAAATGTCTATAATGTGAAAAAAAGTTTCACTTTTACCGTAAAAAAAAACCACACAATCCTTTTATATTATATTTGATAAAGTTTTAGAACTGATTGATGACTCACCTGGTAGCATACAGTTGTCTCCGCTGTTATTTTTCATTTTTTTAAATATTACTTGTTGAATAAAATAGATCGATGCTCCTTTGTGTATGGTGTACGCAGATTGTTGAAAATGAAAAGTCTTATTAAAATCAGTATTTATTTTAATGATGGTCGACAATCCTTGCGTGATCTATGTGTGGTAGTGGTATTACTACCAAAGAGATCATAATGTTGTTAAACTTTAAGCCTTTACAGAAACACTAGCTAATGAGCAAGAATGATGATTACTGAAATCACAACAAGAAATGTTCGCGATGACGTCACCAAATAGTTAATAGTGTGTACAAATATATAATAACTTAGAATCGTGTAATTATTGAATGCACCGGTTCCTTAACGCGCTCCTGCCACGTTGTCACTGAGTCGCTTACACTGCAAAAATTGTAAACATTCGGGGTCACCACTATTGTGCATGTTATGTTTAGGGTTCAAATAAATGATATGCGAATTTAGTTTATACTGAATATAATTAATTACTTACAATAACACACATACATAAACTCACGCCTCCTTTCCATGCCGGTAGGCAGAAACTACAGAACGCCACCTGCTACGATCCTTACATACTTCTTTTGTCTCGTTTACGTTCATACATCTGGTCATACACGCATGCCAGTTGTGAGTACTACGCACCTGCCCTTTCTGAAGAATAACTCGGTTACAATTATTACAGTAAGTTAGAACGTGGACGGGCGAAGGTATTTAAGCGACAAGCGTGGCCGGTGCTGGTGTTTCCGTTCCATATCAAAAATGAAATTCCGCAAGTCTATCGCCAGGGTCCCTACAAATGTAATTAGCTTCCAAATAGCATCTAAGTATTGTGAATCTCAGTAAGGTAGGCCATATAGCTAGAAATATATAGTTTTTTGTTGTGTCCAGGTACCCCAGACCGAGACCTAGCCCTGGACCTAACTTTCGTAAACTTAGTCCATAGAAAAAGCTTACTTATTTGAGATAACAAATTATGTTAATATTTGATTAAAATTGCTTTACCCAACGCACGTTCAGAGGCGCTTCACACGCCTTCGCCTGAAAAATTAGTCTGTAGTGTTTTTAATAGCTGAATTTCGTAGGAAGGTAGACCGGCCTGGAGGGCTATGAATCTAAATTTGTAATTACTTTTGTAACTTTACTACAATTTAGCTCGTAGGGCAGTTTTCTGTCATTTTCTTTAGCTTTTTAGCCATATAAATGCTAATATCTCATTTGGTAACTTGAATATAGTAAATGTTATAGTTTTAATAGATAGATAACATTGTAAACGACCGAAAAGTAGTTTAACATCGCATATAATAAAATAAAAAAAATAACTATTATATTTCGATGTATGTATTTAACTGCAATATATCGTGTACACATAATAAAAATAAATATTAATAAAAATTTGAAAAGTGGAAGCAAATCAGCGTCTTCGGCAAGGTAAAAGATTGGCAGTATTTAAGCGAGCAAGCAATTTTTACTACTCCTAGTCATCTGGAAGTCATCAACAAGGCTTAATATAGTATCTAGTATACCACTAGAAATCCTGGACAGACCAGTAAGTTCTTCCTTAAATAACTCTGTGTATTATAAGTTATTATGTTGTGTTATTATTCTTCAAACATACCCGTGCCCGTGTAGACTTCAGAATATAGTTACATTGACAAAATATCTGGAACCTGTCGATATAGGACGTCAGTGCCGCTAGGGCAGTGAGGAGCTCATCCTCATTCCGTAATAATCTGGATAGGTATACAACACACGTCGCGTCCAGCGATTACGCCCGTCTGGTACAAGAAACATGAATATATATCGAGCAACTTCAATAGATATATTCGTAATATATCATCATGTAGGATTGTACAAACATACCTTATAGTTCTAAGAACACGTGAGTAATATTATAATTTTCTTCCACCCCTTAACATCACAGACCCACCCATCCACGAATATTAATAAACATACTACAGCAAGCCCGATATCATACGTTCATGTCCTTTATTTATCTAACAATGTGGTTCTCAAACTTACGTACGCACACACCTAGCACACATTCTTGCTAGTCGTGGCGATGGCACGACAGTGTATTCAAATTTGTTGGTCCAAAAACTTCGCCATTTCCGAGGCGACAAGTTGGATAATATAAAAATAAACATATCTTCATTACCGTGACACTTGGGACAGGGGTCAATGGGGTACTAGCTAGCCAATGGCCTCAAGAACCCCCTCAAAAAACTGTGTCGCTTCTTCTACAAACCACACCGTATGTATATTTTTTACTGACACAGGACCTACATCTATTGTACGTTTCTTGAGCGAGAAAATATTCCACAAATTTTCGCTGAAGCTGAAGTAGTAATGGGCTGGCCATTAGCCGTATAAACGATAACCGTTGAGGTAGACGTGTAGACCGCGAATCGGCAAGCGTAAGGAAGGATGCCCTCAGGCTAATTGAAGCTTAGATCTTGGTATGGTAGCAGCTGGATGAGAGTTACCGAGAGTCGAGCTGAATGGCGTGCGATTGGAGAGGCCTATGTCGCTTCTTAGTCGGCAATTGGACAGTAAACCTTAATGTCACTCTAGCAAAAACACTATGATGGTACGCGAGTCATCCTTAAACGTAATCAAAGTCATGTGTGACCACATTAAAATTCATCTGTAATAAGCGATGAAAAACATTTGAGAGCCACTGATCAAATACATAGAGGGAAACGTATTTTATGCTTTATCAAAATACGAGGAACTACCGCGAATATTGCTAAGGGGCTTAATTGTATACGGAGGTATTATTTGCTGGCAAGTTAATATTCGTTGGAAGTAGATTAAATAATCATAATTATACTGGTAGGGTACAAATTTGTGATGCATGATAGTAATTGAAGGAAGGAAGAAGCTTTCATTTCGTGACGGATGACATGAATGCTAATACCCGGACCGTTACCACTGAGCCTTTTTATCCTCACACGGGTCTTATTCTCGGTAATTTTGTTAGTTTATGATGTTCTATTTTTATTGTTTGTTTTCCTGTTCGTGTTCCAAATAATAGTACATTACTGCCGCGGTCTGTAATGATTGCGTCACAGTCAGCAATGATCATGGCCGAGAGCCAACATAGTGAAAAAGAAAAAAAAAAGAAAAATTGTTTATTCTGCACAAACAACACGTACAACACAAAAAAACTATTATTTATAGACAAAATACATACACTAATAAACTTAAACTTGGTGACACTACATACACCGTAAATGTCTAAAATAAAAACCACCTGCAACAAAAAATATTATATGTAGGTATTTATTAGGACCTACCTACTGATTTTTTTAGAGGTTACTTTAACTACACTCAAGTTATAGACACTTGCTTCCACCGCCAAGTACTCAGAGCGGGAGCTTCATTTATAAACTTTTCCACATTTTGTCCGGTCAAGACTTTTGATTTTTAACGCTTACATCCGTCCGACTGTCTTTTCAGCATACCCGTCAGGTTGTGATAGTATTTATTGTTCAAATTGTCTTTCACCAAAACCGTGCACTTCAGCATGGTGTAGGTAAGTATTCCAGAGTGATGAGGGCTTTAGTTTATTTGAAAGGTCATTAAAATAAGCTAGAAAAACCTTTTCCGATAAAGACTTCTGTCGATTTTCCACTGCGCAAACTTTTCGTAGGCAATTTTCAATTTTTCCTTTGACTTCTGTGGCAATGAATTTTCAATCACTAATTTCGCTTCCATTTGAATTTCCAGCAGTGTTAAAAACATTGGATTGGAGGATTCGTCGCTGGAAGAGTTAATTTTTACAATTTTTATTTTAATATCACGAAAATTTATTAGAAACAATATGGCGAATTGCAAAATTTTTAATCGTGCCGCGCTTTTGTTTTTTTTTTAGTAGGCAATGATGATTATACGCGTGTACCTATACAGCCAAATTCTGAATAAAATCTTTTTGCACCCGACTATTTTTGAAACAAAACTCGACAATAATGGATTCTCAAAGAAAATTGCTGGTGGCTAAAACTCACCAGCAATAAAATTTCATTCAACTTTGCTGGCGACTATTCAAGTAGCGCGGAAAGATCGACTTTTCTCAAAGAAGGTTGTCAAAATAATGACCAATTTACAAGAATTTTTAGTAAAATATTTTTGTTTCTGATACATTTATTAGAGACATGTCCTGTTAAAGGAGAATTCAAATGGCCAGGTTAAAGGAAAAGAGCAAACAACCTCATTTTCTTATGTTATCAAATAAGATGTTATAAGAATGTCTTCAGTCGGATTCAAGTTTGTAGCTTGGTGGTTCGTATAGCTGGTTTAAAAACGCATTGAAAAGTAGCTGGCCGTTGCTAACTATAAAACCTGCTGCTGTAGTATCACTCAAAAATAACCAATGTTATCAATACCATACATACAAAACAGCCTATAGCAGACCTAACTACCTTTATAGTAATAACACAAAAGAACAAACCAACTCAGTAAATAGAGCCGACCAAAGTCCGCAGTCGTGTAAAAAGAATTTCACGTATCGGATGCTAACGGATACACAAAACAGATATGTATAGAAGGTCAGCTTCATACAACGAGAGTAAACGCACGCACACATAGATACACATCACGAGCAGCGAGTGCAAGAGCACTGGGTGACCGGCATTCGTTTGAAATCGCCGCACGTACACATATATGCATGCGTGCGCCTGTTTTCGCACGTTGTATGGAGCTGGTCTTCTGTACCTATCAATGTTGTGACGAATATCCGTGGGTAATAAAAAAACCTTGATACCTCGGCCTAGGCTTTATTTAAAGAGCTATTTGAATGACGTAAAAAATTTATGTTATTGGATGCTTTGAGTCGGTTTTGTTTACTTATTTATCGTTGCACTGGAACGCCACACAGCAATTACACCAAGCGAGTAACAACATACTTAATGTGCTGCTGTTCATCTATATAATAAAACAAGGTTTTAGTAATGGGGTTAGTCACTATTATTATCATGTTTTGTTATCCAAATTCATTAAATTTTCTAATTTTTTATATATTTCATCCAAAAACATGACATCAAAATAATGTACTATTTGACTGTAGACCGCATTTATCAAAGGAACGACATTTGTTTACACTGTACCAATCCATCAAACTATCTTGAGACAATACAGGAAAACAACGCAAAGGAACTCACTCCCTTATAACAAATTGAGCATAAAGGTACAACGATTTGAAAAATAGTAATGACAAGTTTTTTATAGACAACACTACACAATGTGGGGTGTTGTCTATATTTTTACACATTTGAGGTTACGCTAATTGCCGAAACTTTTTGAAGTGAAAACTTCTTTAGGCGCACTTTATTTATTTAATTCAGGAAAACATACAGTTACACAAACATATAGATAAACACAAACGGGTAGTGAGAAAAAAAAAGATTACATAAGTGTAGCTCATGACATTAGTCACATTTTAAATACTACATAATTGTTAAGGAACTATTTGCACACGAGTGAAACTTAAAAGGTAAAATCAAAAGTAATTTTTTTAAAGTAAAGAAAAAAGAACCTAATTTTTAAACCCCCGGGTGTGCATCCGGGGTAGTGAATTAATAAATATACATTCACAACGACAACCCTATAAAGCTGAGTAGTGTGAGTGAGAATCTTATAAATAGGCCTACATTTTATTAATATTTGTAAACATCACAAAATCCGATCGATTTTCACTTTAGCCTAGTTTTTTACAGTCCCTTAAATCCAAAACTTCTCCACAAAATGCTTGAACATGTTTAATCCAACGCGCCAAAAATTAAGTTTACTAAGCCATTACGTTCATATACTTAGCAAAGAATCCCTTTTTTGCAGAATTCTCCAGCTTTATTGGGCTATTCAAACACCCTTAGGAGTAACTCAAAAAGTTCGGTGAAGCAAAGAAAACTTACGAGTTACTTGAACGGTAAAACGTTCTATAATAATGTTTCATATTTTATTGGGTAAGTGCAGAAATATTGGGTGAAGGCAATTTTTTTTTTTGGATAGTTTATTTTATGTGTAGTAACATTTTAACTGGGCATGAAAGGGGAGTTTTTCTATAAAGCCTTTTTCTGTTAAATGAATAAATTCGCAAGAATAACTATAAAGTTTATGTGAGGTGCATTTAGGGACTAAGCCTTTTCCTAATAACAGTTACAATATTCGGGACCCTATCAAATATTATTAAGATTATTGGATAATAGGTAATTTATCAGGGGTCAGCACGGTTAGCTAGATCTATATTAATAACTATACATATTATAAATTAAAGTCTATTTTCTTGTCTGTCTATATGACCGCGTTGTTCATCTAAACTCCGCAACGGATTTAAATGAAGTTTTCACCATCATTAATAGAAAATTAAGAAGAATTGTTTAAAACATTAATGTTAAACTGACAGAAATCTAATAAAGAAATCTAGATATTTTGTCATGTCATTAAAACCGTGCGAAGCAGGGACGCACTAGTATAATATTAAATGTTGTCTGCGTATAGTGCCGGTAACTAATTAGTATCTACGTGATTTTGCATGCAGGTAATAATCACTTAAATGCACCTATATTATACCAGCACCTTAATTACGTAACACACTATCAATCCCAATTTGAATAATTTTGAAGCCTATTGCTAATCCATTGCTTCAGATGTTCGAAAAAATTGAATAGAATAGAGTAGAATGCATTTATTCGTCAGAATATTGTACAAAGTTGTTATGTTCATTATGTATTTCGATCATAATATTCTGCCGTTTCCGGCGTACAAATATGGTTTGTAAAATTATGGGTCATCATTACATGAAAATTAATTTAGAATTGGAGTTCAAAAAATAATTTATATAAATTGAACAATAGTTGTAAAAGAGATAAATAATATAAATCAAAATTCAGGTCAAGGAGATAAAATATGATTTATTGGCAATAATGTCAAATATTTAGGTAAATCGTCTGCTCAGCACTGTAAATAACGCAATGAATGTTGTTGAACTGTCAAAATGAAAGCCATTCCTACTGTTAGTGTGTTTCGCAATTACCCCTCAGGCTTGGCAGATTTATTGGAGATCTTCGTTTGTTATTATTAACAGAAACGATGCTGATCCACATTCTCGATAGAATCTCGGCATCCTCTAGCCTGTAATCCCCTTTCCGCATTAAACGACATGCACAGTTTGTAGCGGATTTTTGTTTTCCGGCATCCATGTGGCTGAGATTAAGGATAAACTACAAATACATTAAATTCCGGAACGTTACCTGTTTGAACCGTGCTCTCGCTTGGGTAACATCTGTCAATTTTGGTTCTGATTGAAATTTTTCTTGCTGTAAACAAAATCTTTGGGATAACCATGAACTTAGTTATTTAATTTTGTAGTAAGATTTTATTATGTAGGGATCATTGCAAATAAAAAGCACAAAACTAGTCCTTTAGCTTCTGTTTATATTTTTATAATTTTCTTCTACATACACCTTGCATCTTTCTTAAACTAACTGTCGTCCATCTTATCCATCTTCCCTCTATTTTGTAGTGTTACCATACCCATCTTCTAACATCCCTCATATCTTGTGTGTTGCCACTTTATTATTCATTCCCACAATTATTACCTACTACATTTTGTACTTACCCATATATTAGGTTCACAACGAGCTCTATTTATAATAAAATTTAATTTATCATTGCAATTTATCTTCTAATTTAGATTTCAGCGCGCTATTTAATTGGCTCTAGTGGCAGTCCATTATGTAAGGTTAATTTACGGTTTAAATTTAATTTTACCAAAATTAGAATATTAATTTGATTATAGTTTGAAAATTAACTGTGTAAATTATAATTGAACAACAATGTCAAACTTTGCATAGCCGAAAATTTAAATTAGATCGAGAATCAACAGTTGGGAGGGGGGGCAGGTCTTTTGCATTTATGACTTCCTGGCCGAGATCAAAATATCAAACACAAACGCAAAAACGTCCTTTCGCGACTTTCAAGTGTTTAAGGTGAAAAAAGTGGTGCATCTCACCGTATCTACCTACCTACTTTTTATGAAAAGAGTCAAATTCAAACTCAAAGCACCTATTTCAAATAAACCATTTACAGGCACTTTTGAATTGTCAAGGGATCAGTCAGTTAGAAAGATGAAGCTAGTTGCCCATTCCAAAGCGTAGTAGGTACCTATGGAGAAGAACGGACAAGAAACTCCACGGACACTCTTTTAGATTATATTGTTACAAAAATATTAGTAACACCAGTAAGGTTGAACTTATAATTATATATGAGAACGATGTAAAAATGACGTACACGTTAAAAGCGTCCAGAGTACAGCAAGAAAAAACAAAAATAAACAATAATAAACCGTGGCAGTTAGGAGATGACCAGTCCCAACTGACGGTGCCCGTTCACGAACATGGCGCATGGATCAGCACCATTCAGCTCAACCATTTTGAAGGGAGCTAAATGATCCAATACTCGTGCGGCCGTCAGCGAGACATTTGAGTGAGCATGACATACTATCAGCCGCCAGAGCACATTTAAGTCAATGAAGGCGAGCGATGAGGCATAGTGCTCAAATATGTGCTTGACCGCCCCAAGACTCGTAGAGTCCAAAAAAAAAGGCGCGTCTTGCCCCCAGACTCCTGGAGACTGCGTACTTAGGGTCGAATATAATGCAAAATTTTGCCAATATAAACTACACCTCTCCCGCTCTAACTTTCACAGGCAGCACAGAAAAGAACAGGAAAAGCATTTAACATCACATATTAAAGATCGAACAATAATTAGTGCTGGAATTTTTAATTCTTTGTAGTCTGTGGTGACGCTTTTATTCCGTTTTGGCATTCGGACTCGTAATGTGTTTTGTGTGTTTTCACTTAAAATTACGTAAAAGTGCAGGATTCAACCATGAGAAGGTAAGTATTAGTGAATTGTGTATTGGATAAAGATTTTGGACAGAATTGGTTATTTCATCAAACATATTTAGCAAAGTCGCGCGTCATGCTCGTACAAATCCACTTTTTAGGAGTAGAAAATACACTAGTGACAGCTAAATGTCGTTACAAACATGATTTAGACACGTTACTTCTTTTTTTTTTTTTTTCCTAATGGGCAGCTCGTAGTTTTGACCACTAAGGTCTTGGCTACTTAACCGGGCAAGCCTGTGGGTGCCTTAAGCTACTAACTTAAAGCCTCCAGCCAGGGGCGAAAATTCTTAAATACTAGGTGACCGCACGCTAAGGGCACCCCCTGTGGGGTACGAACCTCGGCTTAGGGCGTCACTGAGGGGAGGGCAGCAAGGTGGGACAGGCTGGATCGAACTTATATTATTATTATCAGGGGAATTTAAAGCTACAGGCTCAGCTACGGCGCGGGCTGGCGCGTCGTCGAGCAAGGGTCGGGGGGGGGGGGGGGACAATTACGTCGGGGGCGTCGCGTAGGACCTCGGCGGCGAGGTCGGAATGATGGCGGTCTGTTTTTGTGTAGTGTACTGGTGGCCCTACTGCTCTCCTGGAGGAGGGTTATGGGGTCATCGGGGTCGGACAGGGCATGCCTTGGACGGCGGGTATGACTAATGCGGGAGGGGGTATATCTGGCAGCCTCGACAACCAGAGGGTTGCAATGTGAGGCCGTGGAGTCGAAGAAACGTTTGGAAATGCGCTTCATGAACTGACGGATAGTGGAGATTTTAAGATCGAGATGGAGGATCTCGTTCCGAACGAACCAAGGGGAGCCGGTTGCCCTACGGAGGAACCGGTTTTGGAGGGTCTGCATCCTATGGATGTGGTGGAGTTTCGAGTGTGCGAAAACCACGCTCGCGTAGGTCATGATTGGTCGAATGCACGCTGTGTAAATGCGCAATTTGCACTTGAGTGACAATTTGCTACGTGCATTCAATAGGAAGTGGAGTCTACCGAGAGCGAAAGCGGCGCGCGAACGCGCCTGCCTTATGTGCTCACCGAAAGAGAGTTTATGGTCCAGAGTGACACCCAAGTATTTGGCTCGCTTCTCCCAAGGGATAGGCTTGCCGAACATGGTGATCGGACGGGGAGGGGTGAGGTTGAGTCCTGGTTTCGAAAATAGAACCGCTTGACTCTTATCGGGATTGACTTCGATTCTCCACTTCCTAAACCAGTCACCGAGTTGGTTGACTGTGGTTTGGAGAGTGCGAGATATCGCATCGGGGCTTACGCCGGTGTATTAAATGGCCGTATCGTCTGCGTACAGAGCCAACTGAGCCCTTTTACTTTTGGGGATATCGCTGGTGAATAGCGTGAAAATGAGAGGGGCGAGCACGGAGCCCTGAGGGACTCCGGCGCGAATGGAACGGGGGGAGGATAGCGCTCCTTCGATGTGGAATCGGAAGGTGCGGTTCGACAAAAAGTCTCGCAGGATGAGCACGAGACGATCTGGCACTTTAAGTTTGTATAGCTTATATAATAAGCCATTGTGCCAGACTTTATCGAACGCTTTCGCTATGTCGAAGAAAACAGCACCCGTCAACGAACCACGTTGGAAGCCAACGCTTATGTGTTCGACGATACGGTGGACCTGTTGGACGCACGAGTGTTGGGATCGGAAACCGAACTGCTCGTTGGGAATGAGACCTTTCGTCTCGGCATAGTCTCTGAGACGCTTATAAATAAGCCTCTCATAGATTTTGGCGATGACATTGAGGAGACTGATGGGGCACGTTACTTCATACGTACACATGGCTATATATCAAGCTATACATTTCCAATATAAGCTAATATCGCATTGTAGAGGATTTCCGTACAATGATAGGTCAGCTTATACTGGAAATGTAGCTGGGAATGATTGATATGTCGCCGTGCGTACTACGCATTGTATTAGTGAAATTTGAAAATATTTGGCGTAAATATTAAAATGAAAAGAAATGCAACCCAACGACAGACTTTTGAAGTTTATGACATCCTATCCGCCAAGTGTTTGTACAGTCCATTTTGATATTTATTACCGTTGCAATAAGTTTGCTGTTAGGTAGCTGCCATTGACAAGTCTGCCAAATTCACAATGATCTTTATAATCGTTACGATAAGGTTTCTATTGGGTTACGGCTGTCACAGGTAAAATAATTATTCTTAAAACAGTTCCCGTAGAGAATCGCGCCTGCGGAGGCCATATATTGCTCTGATGGCTCTTTTCTCTAGAATAAAAATAGACTCCATATGTGCAACACGTCCCCGAGTTTCTACAAACAAGTGTTTTCAAGATCCTGTATGAAGTCGCTAGTCTTAGTGACATTTTTTAAGTTTCCGCGTACCTACTTAGGTATGTGAAGAAGTTAGAATGTTATAGTGTCAAACAAAACAGAACTTTCTCCGTCTTATTACAAAACACAATCTTACTTTAGCCCGGGCCTAAACCTTCAAACCCGTTTTTGTATTTCAAACTTTATGGCAACTTTAGTAAAGCTCTTAATACAAAACTGACAACCTAAGACCGGACTTACCTGTCAGTTTTCTAAAAGGAACTGTATTTCCATTTCAGTTACGTTCTTATTTCAAAAACAGGCTCGATGGTTTTAACCATGTCTAAAGAAAATCCTTGTTTTTTAATATGACCGTATAGGTCCATCGAAGACAATAAGTCTGACCCGAAAAACAAACATGATGACACAAACAACCGAACTAGACAGGAACATTCTAGAATAGAGCTATCTGCGGTCTAATTCGTCGCGCTCGATTAGCCAGCAAATGTTCCCACATTACCCGGTGCTCCATCTATAAAACTGTCACCGCTTCAAACGGATTTTACTAAACCCACTGAGTAAACACCACTAATGTTTAACATAAATATTGGAGCACGGTAAATCTAGGTTACATACACAATAAAAGCCAGACTCTAGGGCGTCGTAAATTCACCCGTCAAAATTTTGCTGGCCTGCATAAGTGAAATTTTGAAGTAATGGATGAGGAAATCTTAGGAATGGAAGAAGATTCAAGTGTTGTGCATAATAAAAAGCTTCCAAGGTTTTACGGCACTTATGAAGCAGTAAAAGAAAAGGTATTTAATTGGCTGATTTGAGGAAAGGATGTTACTGAACTTGTAATATATGACTTCTTGGAAATATAGGTTTGAAATGAGAATCCCACATGTTCATAGTATTTCAGACTTTGTACATTTGGTGATGTCTGTGATTAGAATTCGTTTTTTGTAGCAGTATTCTAGTCAATTTTCTCAACATTACCATATTAAAATACACCCTCATTCGGACATCTCAAAATATAATCTGGAACTCAAACTCAAACTCAAAGTCTTTGTTTCAAACAAACCAATTACAGGCACTTTTGAATTGTCAAGGGGTCGGTCCGTCATAAATATGAAGCTAGTTGCCCATTCCAAAGCGTAGTGGGTACCTATGGAGAAGAACGGGCAAGAAACTCCATGGACACTCATAAATCAACATAACGTTACAAAAAAAAATTTGTTACATCACTCATGTTGAAATTATACATGTGAGAACGATGTAAAAAGACGTGCACGTTAAAAGCGTCCGTAATAAAACCGATAAAAACAAACAATTCAAATTAAAATAAGTCGTGGCAGCCAAGAGATGACCAGTCCCTACTGATGGCGCTCGTTCACAAACATAACGAATGGTCAGCACCATTCAGTTCAACCATTTTGAAGGGAACTTAATGATCCAACACACGCGCCACCACCAGCGAGACTTAATGGAAATTACATTCTTAAATTATTTTCTCAATTTCTTCGGGTTATCGAATATTACCGGGTGCTAACCGATTTTGTTTGGTATCAGATTTTCTATCATTCCTCCAGAAATCCAATTATTTTCTAATTACAATTTCAATGAGATGTTACCATCTTCAGAATATTTTATGTGGGACGTCGCCATCGCTTCGTTTTCCTAAACGCTTACAACAAATCGCAAATTATTGATAGACCTTTTCATATTTGCCGTCTCTATTCCTATTGATAACTTTGTATGTTTCCCTCCCTTTTTATTTCGGAAACAATTTTTTTAGAGGCCAGTATTACGTTGCTACTTTTACGACTCGGATGGTCCAAGTTATGCGATTAATTGCAGTAGTGTGGCACAAAATCATCAAAAATATAATGAAACCGCTTCTGTTTTCATCAAAATCGACCCCAGGACTACTTTGAATATTTTTCGCTATTTCTTAACTATTCAGGTTTTGCCATCCACGCACACAAGGAAAATTCACCCTGGATGTTGCCTTGTAACATTAATGTATTTTTTTAGATCTGACCGTAGTCACTAACTTATGAAACCTATTGAAAAACCCAACACGAACAACGAAAAACCTAAGACGTCTTATTTTGTAAAAATCGTATCACTTAATCCATTCGTTTGCCGAAATAACCCTCTCAGAATGTCTTACATACCTACGTGCTGTCATAAATTATTTCTAAAGGACAGGGACCGGGAGATTGTTGAAGCGTCAAGCCGGAATAATTCCTCAAGGAATACAGATGCGTGGGATTTTGAACTACTCAATGGATGAGCAATAAATGGGTAAATGGTGTAATCAGCCTACAATATTCCTACTGCTGGGACACAGGCCTCCTCTCTTCGAGAGGGAGTGGGTTGTAATCTACCACGCGAGCCCAGTGCGGGTTGGTAGATAGCACATGTCTTCGAATTTTTAGTTCTCGGACATGCCGGTTTCCTCATGATGTTTTCTTTCACCGTTTTGAGAGCAGTGGTGATGAAATTATTTCCTCTAAGTAAAGCGCCTGCCTGGGTTCGAACCCATGACCTACAACTCGTAAGTCGGGGCCGATACCACTGGGCCAAGTAGATTGACAAGTTCTCAACTTCAAATTCTCAATTTCGGTTTTTGAAACAAGAACCTAATAGAAATCGAAATCAGTTCCTTTTAAAAAACTGATAACTCAGAGCGGCCCTAGGTTCTCAATTTTATATTAAGAACTTTAGAATCGGCATAAAGTTCGAAATACCAAAGCTGCTCGGGCTATCAAGAAACCAAACGATATGTTAGCTAATAATACGATCTAAAAAAATTAACTAAAAGGATCAAGTCCAAGTCTTTGGGGACTGCCGATAGAAGTGAAAACTAAGTAACTTGTGAATTTTTATGTTAGCTAATAATACGATCTAAAAAAATTAACTAAAAGGATCAAGTCCAAGTCTTTGGGGACTGCCGATAGAAGTGAAAACTAAGTAACTTGTGAATTGTATCGTCGAAGCGTGCGGTGACGATAACGCGAGTTTCACGCTTTTTGCTCACCCAAAAAGTACACTTAAACACACAGTATAAATATAGCTCATGGAAAGCGTTCGGTGACGATGACGCGAGTTCGATGATTTTTGTTCACCCAAAAAGTGCTTAACGCGCTTAAAGAAGTTTTCACTTCAAAAATTACATTGTTAACAACATCCCCAAATAAATTCACATTTATGCAAATACAGCAAAATAGTACAACCACATGATCACAGAAAACAGAACAACAATAAAACATACATAAAACGGTACTACTGCAGAAACTGTGCCCGTAATAAATCGCATTATGTTCGTATAGTCTATATTGTCAAACATATGGCCGTGTATATTGTCTTATAAGATTATATCGGAGGCACGTGTCGAGTTAGTAGACTGCAATAGTGTGGGAATAGAATTATAGTAGAATGTGTGATGGTAATTTGTGTGATAGTATTTTAGTGTTACTTCGTAAGCCTGCCCCTACTTCGGACAGGTGTAATGGCGACATGATTGCTTGCAGAACAGATGGCCGATGGAACCGAAAGGTTCTGGAGAGTCGACCACGTGTTGGAAGACGTAGCGTTGGATGGCCTCCCACAAGGGGGACCAATGACCTTGTAAAGGCCGCAGGAATCCGCTGGATCCGAGAAGCACAGAACCCGTTGAAGTGGCGATGCTTGGGACTTCTTTTGACTGAAATGATGATGATGATGTATGGCGACATTACGTGGAAACATCGAATTTTCTGTGTTTTATAGAAATAAAATCTATAGCCTATATACAAACATGTTATAAATTAACGTCGCTTTTCGTCGGTCTGAGAGACACCGCGTTATTCTTCTAAACTCCTCAACGGTATTGAGGTGGTTTTCACCATCATTTAGAGAATTTATTCGGAAAGGTTTTTGTTTATACCTTAGGTACATAATTATTATAAAGAAATCTCAATTTTTTATCAAGATCGAACGTATTTTCTTTCAGTTCTTTTTCTTTCTAAGATGTAAAAACCATGCGAAGCAGGGATGGGTCACCAGTATTAATATTAAATTTACACATAACCCTTCTGGAATAAATGCTCTTTATGATGGTTGCAATCGCTTTAAAATCAATTGTGTAGTTTATGAGATGGTCATACAGACAGATATTAAAAGTGACATTGTTTTATAAAATGTATATTAAGTTATACGAAAACATAATGCTTTGGACAAACAGGTTGCTTATGAAAAGGTTGGTTGGTGTCGGCGAAGAATATAGCTGCTGGGATTAAAGCTAGTTTCCTAGTCTTTGTATTTCATCAGAACCTAGCCACGGGATGGCAAATGGACAAAGGTTTCGCGCAAATACTTCCACGTACAGACTCCTTTATTTGCTGTACAGTATAAATATAGTTAAAGGCAAGTTAATCATAGTCAGGCCAAAGTTTTTTTTTGAAATTCATTGCATTTTAAAACAACAAATACTTGTTCACGAAATTGTTTCATTCAATTGGGTTGTTATTGCTGAAAGAATACATATAAAACTGGCATACAAAAGAGAATACAAAAGTAAAAAAAAATAACAGTTTGGCATTGGATATACCAACAACAAATGTTACAAATATCACTCCGGTCACTAAACATTATTGCTTCAATAGCTGTCTTTGAATCCGTTTTGAATCTAAAACTTGCAAAAACAAAATGGCTGTCAATTTGCCACTTTTACAATCTGTATGAACTGCAAATCTTCTCTTCGATTACAATACCAGACATTTATTGTTCCAGCAGGCGCTTTACGTCGTGTAATTTATTTCATCACGACTGCTCTCAAAACTGTAAAGGAAAACATTGTGAGGAAACCGGCGTGTCCTAAAATCAAAAATTCCAAGACAATTGACATCCTCCAACCCGCAATGAACCCGCGTGGTGGATTACAGCCCACTCCCTCTCACAGAGAGGAGGCCTGTGTCCCAGCTGTGGGAGCATTATAGGCTGATTATGATTATGCTATACCTCTATAATACTGTCTCACTGCAGGGCAAAGCTGCTCGTACAAAGAAGGCATGAGCATTGATCACCACGCTTGCTCAAGGTGGATTGGCAATTTCAAACATATATTAATTACTAGCTGTACCCGGCCTGACTTCGCACAGGGAGCACTAAGTATCTAACACCTACCCTACCTACCCTTCCTACCTACCCTACCTACCTACCCTATCCTACCTACCTACCTACCCTACCTACCTACCCAACCCTACCTACCTATCTACCTACCTACCTGCCCTACCTATCTGCCTACCCTACCTACAAACCTTGTCCTGACAATAACGAACACAAAAAAAAGAATTATCCAATTTAGTGCAGTCGTTTGAAAGTTATGCGCGTACATACATTTCGGCGATTCATTTTTTATATATTATTAGTCCAGGTTTCCTCAAGATGTTTTCCTACACCGATTTTAGTGGCCTCCAAGATAAACTTAGAAAGCTACTACTCTTCGATTGATATTAGCATTATTTATACAATCCTCAGGGCCATTGCCGACCATTGTTGGCCATCGCCGTCTACTTGCGGGAAAGTACTGCAGAGTGGCTATTTTAAAGAATCTTTCCAGTTCAAAGTGCAAGTGGCCATAACGGACACGTCTCTTCGCTTCAGTGACCAAGCTTAGTTTTATGTGTGACTTCAACCCTTTTATCCCAGTTGTGTGAGAAAACTGAGATCTGATTCCGCACTTTTACATGATTTAATGAAAAATATGGACAAGATATTGGAAAGTAACTTTTTAAATAAATATAAACTTTTCCGAATGATCAATTGTGAGATTAAGTTGTTCTTGCCAAAGCAATATTGTAGATGGGTGACTATGAATGCCGTGGATTTTTGACGGTCTAGCTAAATAAGAAGAAAACAAAGAAAGAAAGAAAATACGTTTATGACGAAAAGACAAAACACACAAATACAAAAAAGAACAAGTTGGGTGAAAATATGCGTCACATACACCTAAAACGGCAACCGCTCAGCATAATGCTACGACCCTGTGCGAGACAGAGCCCCAGCGCTGGTTTTCAGCGATAGCCGGCAGCATACGAAAACTATAGATGTATCGGAATAGTCACGCAGACCATTTCCATTTCCATTGCCTTCAAAACCATGTTAAATAGTTGGTCCTGCACCCCAATTGCATAAAACATTTGCAATCCCGATCCGAAGGATTTTAGAGGAAATTCCTAACATAATAGGAATTTAATAATAATTTAGTAATTTCCAATACTAACAATGGCTTCAATATATATTTTTTTATTCGTCTGCTCGGCAACGTTAATAATGCAATGAATGTTGTTGAACTGTCAAAACGAATTGCAATGGCAACGCCATTCACGTTGTAAGTACCAAACTGTTGTCAAACATATTTGTATGTTATAGCTACCAAATCATTACCCATAAGGTCTTTGAGTGATATTTCATGCAAAGCATTTGTTAGTTAATCATATAAAATTGTTGATTTTTAGCCGCATTATATTCAGGGCGGACATACGGGTGTTCCAGAAAACCAACTAAATCATTAGTCTTCCGTGAACTACTAACACAATCTGAACAAATCCTCAAACAGCAACGGGACAATAATTCACTCAGATCGTTCCAGTTGACTTGCTTCCAGTAAAAGTACTGGCAAGCTAGTTGGAAATGAAATAGTACTAAGCAGTCAGGACGCCGTTCAGCATCATTGATCTCGCTTATTTTTCTGAGAATCTTATATAAATAGGAGCTGGAGTCACGATATTATTGAGAAGAGGTAGATATTAATGATGTCTGCTGCATTTCCTGATAATAAGTTTGGTTTATAATTCTAAACACATTCATATTGATGAATTTTATATATATGACGGAGGTCTGTCTCTCTCGTTATCGTCAGCCATATTTTAACTACTGTGAGCGTACTATGGGTAGTGTGAGTTATGCACAATAGAAAAACCGTTTGCAGTTCAAATCAAATAATAATTTACGATTAAATTAATCACACTAGCGAATCATACACTGTACGCCTAGGTACACGACACAACTATACGGAACGCGCGACAGTTTCTAAACGTGTTCACTGCTTAACGGCCAACAACAAACTATTTCTTTAACTCTGGTCAAGCGTTATGTTAATAGATTCTGTCAAGCGCCACCCAGTGGCGCTGGCGTCCCGATTATTCAAAGTCGAACGATTGATTTAACGTATTTCCGACACATACAATGACATGAACATTTACTTTGTAAGTAAAATTGTGAATATGAAGACTATGTAGGTCAATGTTTTTTTTTTCTCAGTTTTAATAATGGTCGGGCAGTTGTCAGACCCAAATGTCCTTTATTTGGTATTGTTCGCCGAATCGTTGAGGTCCTAAAGTTCTGAGTCGAGCTGCACGATTACTGACAAATGCGTGCACTTACTGGACAGGTCCACTCAATCTGTGTGATTCTTTCCTCAAAAGACCATTTCAGACACCAATCTACATGGTCTTCACATGATCTGACCAAAATTATGTCTATGATCATGTCAGGAAACACAGAGAAACTCAGAGGTCACAGTATCTTTGAAAGAGACTGTGAGCTCTGAGTTTGTTTCGGCCTTTCTTCTCAGAGTAGTCAGATAGGAAACGCCGACCTCATCTAGTTTCTAAAATATGATTGACGTGTAAAAGTGATTATACAGAACTAGGTAATTACAGGAATAAAATCATTTATATTTTAAAAAATATAACAAATAATAACTTTGTTCTTGTTTGTCTAAAATTCTGAAATATATATATATCCTTTGGCATTAGTTGATATGGGATAAGAATGAAGCTGCAGTTTATTTTATTTTTATCTTTGTAGAGTTTGTTCATTCCATTTCATATTCGACACCATTCTACTTTATTGTTCCAAATGACGTATTCGTTTCGTTCTTTTTTGTGTTTGTGTGTTTTTCTCTGCGTTATGTATATCGCAAATAAACGTATTTTCTTTATTTTTTTTCTTTTCAATCTATTAATAGGTAATACCTTGGACTGCTTCGTTGGTCTAGCGGTCGCAAGCGGAGCATGGTTTCGGGTTCGATTCCCAAGTTGGCCAAAGTGTTATTGGGTTTTCCATTAGGAATTTATCAGTAGCAGCCCGGTGTTGTGTTGTGGCAATGGGACTTTAAGTCGCGACATATGGGTATACTATAGGTACAGCTCTGCCTAACCCTTCGGGAAATACAGGCGTCATGTTTTGTGTTACCAATATACAATTACGAGTTCAACCTAAAATCACTACCAACCGACCTGAACATGCCTTTTCACTTACAGCCCTCACACAATAACAGTAAATTGACTGCACGCGTCTGTGGAAGCCCTTACTCGATTAAAACGGCCATACACCGCTCCATTAAGTTTCCACACACCCATTTACAGTCGAATTTCATTATTACCCGGTATATACAGTATTGTTTTAGCTACTATTTATGTTGAGGCGTGTTTGTATGGTCCCGTTTAAAATAAACATACATTACCTACACGCTTGGAATCATAGATACGTTTAGTTCTATTCCTGCAAATAAAACAAAACGCGACAAAAATAATTTTGAAACTATTTTGCAATTATCTTTCATCACACCCATACTTGATTTATAAATGTTATAGTAACTTTATCTGGCTGTTACAATTTCACCCCTAAACCACTGAACCGATCTTTATGAAATTTGATTAATATGTAGCCTGGGACCTGCAGAAAGACACAAACTTTTCATCCAGGATTGCAGACGAAGTAGTGGGCAACAACAAGTACAAAACACAAAAAATAAAGGATTTTTCTGATTTTCAGTATTCAAATATTTTAAAAAGTCTTTGCGCAACAGTGTCTGTGTAAGAAATGTGTCAAAGTTGTAAAATGATATGTAGCTATGGTTTCAGCACATACATTTCAAACCGCCCACATTAGTCTACCTCCAATGATACAACCTACGCTGCCCATTCTCTAAAGGCTTAATGAAATGGATCACCTAACAATCAACCTGTTTACTGGTTTACAGCTAGCTTATTTAGATAAGCAAATTACATAGTATCAATATCCCTGATTACAATCCATTAGACTAACTCCGCTCTGTAGTTAGTGGTAGATGAACATTATTAACGGTACAATTATTCCTGCCTGTTGTTTATTTATCTCTATTATCATCATTCTTTGTTTGTCAGGCCAATTTATTTTAGGTCAGTTCAATGTGTTTGTTTTTTTGTATCAGTTCTATAAGCCGTCTTCGAGATATTTCCTGCTATATTGTATATTGGTATATTGGTTTAATACAGTTCATCTGCAAATTAGTTTTTGTTTCGCCCGATGAACATGAACGTATTTTAGGTTTCTTTTCTGTCCACGGCGTCCTCACCTTGCGCTTGACGCAGGTCCTCAGCGGAAATGGCTGTTTCGGGAGGTTCCTGTTTTGGATAAGGCAGGAGGAAACGCCCATGGTACCATTGTGTAGATCGACCAGAGGACACGGTGGAGGCCTGCCCAGCTTGGGCGGAGCACCGCCGTGTCCTCGTGGCGACGATCGTCGGCGGCGATCTCTCGCGTCCGAACCTGGTCCAGGCCATGGTATGGAGTGAGAAGGAATGGGAAGCCGTCATCTCCTTCTGCGAAGCAGTAATGCTCGCGTGAGGAAGAGGCAATCGTTGCGCCCTCACGCCCCTAGTCGCTGCAGGAGGAGACACATCAAATGACCTCTCCCGCTCTGGGCGGAGCGGAAGGGCGAGTCAGACTTTTACTGACTAAAACCCACCCGTGTTTCTTCAGTTGCCTGTGCGCCAGGGCCACGGTAACTCTTTCGAACAATCCGCGACCCCGGCAGGAGGAGACACCCTGGGTGTCGGGAGTCGATCGCCAACTCCCGGCCACCGTAGGCGTGGGCTTCTTACGGAGAGAATGGGCAGCTCGCCGTCCGGTTAGGACCAGGCCCAGGTTGACGGCGCGTCGTGTTCCACACGCGCCTCAAAGAGATGTCAGCATCATTGACGGGGTCCGATAGGGCCAATGCCTGCCGGGGTCGCGGATTGTTTGAAAGAGTTACCGTGGCCCTGGCGCACAGGCGACAGAAGGAACATGGGTAGGTTTTAGACAGTAAGAGTCTGACACGACCTCCCGCTCCGTCCAGAGCAGAAGAAGTAATTTGATGATTTCCCAAACAAAACAAAAAAAAAGTTTATTTTCTGTACACTTCTGGCCATAGTAAGCAGTTTCATTAATTAATCTTAGCGGCCAAAGTTACTTCTTAGTACATAATTATACACATGCACATAAACTCACGCCTTCTTCCCATGGGGGTAGGCAGAAACTACAGAACACCACCTGCTACGATCCTTACATACTCCTTTTGCCTCGTTTACGTTCATACATCTGGTCATACAAGCACGCCGGTTGTGTTACATAATTATGTAATCTTGTAAGTGACATTAGCTTCAACCAAGGTCTGATCAGCCCACGGAACGAACTAGTATGTACTATAGGCCTGTTTCTCATGCACTTCGGCTTACAGGATCTTTTTTCTTTATGCAGAAATTGAAGGCCCTTATCACAGAAACATACTCACGACTCAAGCATTACTTAAAACCAGATTAGAGCCATGTCATTGGTTGAAACTAGTTTTAAGGAATGCTTGAAACCGTGAGTGATGTTCTGTAATATGGGCCTAAATCACTCTCAGTAATGAAGTTAAAAAAATCTCTTATTCACTATGCCGATATGTTTTGGAAGGTAAGTAGAAACTTCACTACCTATAAATTGTAAACAAACACTGAGTTTTTAATCACCGTAGGCGTAACGGGCAGAAAATATAAAAAGTGAAAAATTATTATACGAGTAGAGCTCGATTTTGTAAAATATCAAAACTGTATGAAAGCGAAAATCCGCTGTATATCATGGATTTATGAACAAGCTTGCTAATGAGCAAAAACAGTGCTGATACAGTGTTTTTTTATAAAAGTTAAGCCCTGTATTTTTTTTATAAAACACTGTACTGAATGTGTTGATAATTATGAAACTAGTAATTGCCACGAAGCTTCACAAGGAGAGGTAAAATTACAGCAAAATTTGCAATAAGATACCAAACCATTTCAAAATATATAGATAGATTAAATTTCATGAATGGTTAATCACTATAATCAAAACGAATACATGAATAAAAAATATATTTTTAATTTAATTTTTAATCCTAGCTGAACATGTTTGTGCCATTCTAATTATATTTATCACTATTGTTTATCATGTTTTATGCAATAAAATTATTTATTATTATAATTACCATATTATGTTAATAAAACAAGACATAAATCGCTGACGTCACTCAAAAAGCAGTCAGGCTCAAATGTAATTGAGCTGGATACGTTTTAACGCATGTTGAATGCATTGTGGGCTTTGATAATCACAACATAGGTAGGTTCTTGAAACCGTCCAACGGCATCGCGGCAGACCCAGGCGTAGACGAGACAAGCTTGACGCCTATATATATACGCCATGTTGGCTCAGGATCGAATTGAGTAGCAAAATGAAAGGGAGGCCCGCCCTGCAGTGGGTCTAAATAATAATTATAATAATGTCATGAAAAAAATCTAACCACTTAACCTTAACTCGCGGTGTGAAAAGGACCACACTTTGTAAGACAACACTTTCAATAAGAGTTATTAAGGGGATGCGCTAAGGTAGCCCACGAAATTCAATTTTTCTTACGTATTTTACAATTTGCAGGTCAGTGTCAGGTTGTATGTTGATTAAAATATGATCTACGACCGTAACAAATATAGCGTTACAGAATTATAATAACCAGAATCAGTAATACAACTCCAGTTAGAATTGGCCTCAAATGTCATGATTTCATAAAATAGTCATTCAATAGGGTAATATGAACTAAGAGAGTTGTATTGATGATTTTTATGGTTGTAATTATATAAATACATATTTAATACGGCCGCGAATCATATTTAGATCAACATACAACCTGATACTGACCTGCAAATTACAAAAAAAAACGTAAGAAAATTTGAATTTCGCGGGCTACCCTGGCGCTTTCGCCTTAAGAGGCTTACAAGAGCTAAAGCGCGGTCACTGTCGGATTGCATAGAAAAGAAAGAGACGCGCGATGACACAACGCCGGTAATTTATTGCAAAATATGAAGCAGTTGTGGATTTACAAAAAAACTATTCATTGGACTAAAAAATTAAAACACTATTACGATAGTATGTTACTTGTAGAATAATCTGACAAAAAATCTGAATATTTGCATGTATATTAGTATAGTTTTTAATCGTTAAAATATTTTTTTAGAGGTATCTTCGTGATTTTTTTCTATCATATCAAGTTAATTGTATTATGTTTTCAACACACTATCTAACTATCATATATCCTGCAGAATATCATATATTTTTCTGATTTTGGTTACTGCAGTGGATCATATATTTTTAGGCATTATAAATTTGCGTTTAGGTCATGTACGAGTAGTCCCCTTAATATCTTTAGCTTAGCTTTGTTGTTTATGTCATTAATTTCGTTGTTCTTTTCTTTATTTCTTTTCTTAGAGTATTCTATTGTATACTATTCTCTGTAAATTATATTGTTACACACACACAAATACTTCATACTACTACACCGATACATCAATCCTCAAGTAATTGCATAAACTAAACTAAAATACAATTATATACGCTATTCAGATCCCGTTAGAGAACAATAATAGAATCTAAACAACGGAGGACCACGCTTTGTATTGTATTTGTATACAACTGTTTTCTTTGCATTGTAGTAATACAACAAAGTGTTCTTAGATGTCTAGTCTAAGAGTAGGGACTTTTCTTACTTTGTGGGTGGTTGTAAGGGGCAATTCTGTTTGGTCAATAACCTTTGGGTTGTGAGGGTCTCACATTTATTATTTGTATTGTTGTAGCGGATCCCTTTTCCGGAGTTTTTCCTATCTATCAATATCAGTCTGTCACTCCTCATATAGACAAGAAAATAACCATTAATTACTTTAACAACTCTCAATGTTTACTTTTTGGTATCAATAATACTTATAATACAAATACATTAAACAACCAGTCACGGAATTTAGTCCCTTATAATAGAGATAACTACTAGAAAATTAAAGGATAGTTCCCAAATTTGAGACTGAGACACTTTCGTTAACCTGCCGGGTAGTAGCGTAAAGGCTCTTGCCGACAGGCATGACGCGACAGCGAGACGCGCCTTTAGCAGAACAATTTCTATGAAAACTTCATGGAATTTGTTCTACCAGTATCGCGTCGCACCGTCGCGTCGCGCCTGTCTGTGGGAGCTTTAACACACATAAAAGGCCAATTGATCACATCTTGATAGTTCAGCTACGTTCATTGCGTTATTTACCTTGTTGACTAGACGGATTTTTAACAGACTTAAAAAAAAGGAGGAGGTTCTCAATTCGACTGTATGTTTTTTTTTATGTGTGTTAGCTCAGAACTTTTTTCTGGGAGAACCGATTTGTATGATTCTTTTTTTCTTGCAAAGATGATATCTCAAGGGTGGTCTCATGATAAGGAAACCAGGATCTGATGATGGCATCCCAGAGAAATCGAGGGGAACCTTCGAAAATTGTAGGGGCGACTAGTGCGTTTGTTAATTTTTTCATTAAGTATTTTAAGACACTACAATTTAATGAAGGTCTGGAGTCGATCTGATGATGGAGCCGAAAGATAGTCGAAGGAATTCCTCAACGATTTACAGCAGTTACCTTGTGTTTGGGCTTGATTAATTTGTATTGATGAGAACTTTACACCTAGATGGGTTGTGACTGTCATTAGGGGTCTGATGATAAAGACGAAAGACAGTTAAGGGAACTCCTCAACGGTTAACAGTAGCTACCTTGTGTTTGGACTTAATTAATTTATATTGATGAAAACATTACACTCATATGGGTTATAAGTGCCTGTACAGGTCTTATAATGGATACCATAGACAGTCGAGGGAGTTCCTCAACGATTTACATCAGTTACCTTTTGTTGGGCTTACTTCATACGGTTCAATATGCCAAAATATTCAGTTCGTACAAAAATAATGCCTAATTAAGATTGAAGTTTTACATAGGACAACCACTACCTACTAGTCATGCTGATGCGTCAATTTGAGACTGAATTTAAATTGCGTAATCGCGTCACCTCTAGCAATGCTCTTTCGTTGGTTTCTAAGCAATTTATACTTGTCACAATGCATATGGTGAAATGGAGCTGATGGTGGCTTCACCATCAGCTCCAGTTCTTCTGGTTTTTACCAAGAGAGCTCCTCAACAATAAACTTCTCAATTCCTTGCATCGGGAAAAGAAATATTTTGTAAAAGGTGATGAGCAGTTGACATTAGGCTATTGTAACTTAGATAAATTATTATCTAACTAGACTTGACGAACTTATTATCTATCTAATTAGATAAACTATTACTATTTTTTTAACCTATAAAGCAATGGATTAGGAAATTAGGAATTTCTTTGAAACCCTCAACCTGTAGTTGGGGGGTTTTGAAAGAGTGTGATGTGCAATTTGGGTGCCAGAAATGAAACCAAGGAACCAAGGATATATCTTATTAAAGCTACAATACATAAAGATACAAAAATAATATATTCCAGTTGTGCTGTTTACTATTCAACACAAATGAACCGGAAATTCTATACTTAGCCCAGGCACGAAACGACTTTATCCCCAAACGAAAGTGTTTGTTAGCAAAAAACAAATACATTCTGTAACACAAAGGCCTATTTGGAATTACTCTTGCGTTACACACAAGAATAATAATTTATTTCGCCAAAAATCAACACAAGTTTGGTAACAAAAGCGCAAATGGCACAAACATTGGACGGCGTTGGAAAACATTTCATTGATAGCCGAAAGTATTTTTGGGGTGTGGTCGCGAAAATAGCATAGCTTGGGGCCTTGAAATCGGCGAGTTGTTTATTCGAGTGTCAATCAATAAGTTATCATTATTATTCTCATAATAAAAGGTGTTAATAAATTACATTGTGTGGTGAGGTTTCATGTTTTAATTCCATTTATTTTGCCCAAATTATATCTCCAAGTGTGGCTATTCTTGAGTTTTTCCGCAGTATCTAAAAGCAGGCAATTCCACTGCTAATTTGGATGACTGATTTACGTTTTCACCACGGTGTAAGCGGTTTACGAATAGCTTAATAAACGATAGCTAATCAGGCAGATTTCATTGTTTGTTATTGTAGATGTCAGTTTTGCTGAATCCTGCTGACGCATATAACGGCGCAGGATAGCCTTTACCAGATGTGGTCATCGTACTAGTGGTTCAGCAAACTCAGTCTCATCAGGATTATGCCGGGATATAGCAGTTTTTCGTAGACGTGGTACGACAGCGACTCCCTTAATATCATCTCTGTCATCAAAAGACAGCCACCACGCAATTATCGATGTGACGCTCTGCTAGAGAGAATAACATCAGACAATGTCACTCTTAACCGACCTTTTCAGTGATTCCAGTAACTTTGTAACAAACATAGACGGCGCCACTTGCTGCGCCGTCACATATTGTGATTATTAAATGCTTCTTAGATAAAAAAAAACACAATTAATCGCTTATTTTGAGGCTTCAGTTGCAAGAATGTCACAACCGATTTCACACCTCCTCGATTTTTAATAAGAGTTTATTGGTTTCTAATATTGTTTTGAAGTTTGCGTATTCGAGTTGACTGACTACTGTCTCGCTACTAGATGGGAAGTGAAAGATTTGGCATTTGGAAACGGAAAGGCTCTACCAAAATCTGTGTATTGAATTTTCTTTTAAGACTTGGATACCAGGAAAAGTAACAAAATTATAAATGATAAATGATAAATGATTTTATTTCTGTAAGTAGGTTTGTACAAACACTTTTACACGTCAATCATATTTTTAAACTAGATGAGGTCGGCGTTTCCTATCTGACTACTCTGAGAAGAAAGGCCGGTATGATTAGAAATGTCAAGCTGAACTGTCAAGATGTGATCAATTAGCATTTTATGTGTGTTAAAGCTCCCACAGACAGGCGCGACGCGACGGTGCGTCGCGATACTGGTAGAACAAATTCCTTGATATTTTCATGGAAATTGTTCTACTAAAGGCGCGTCTCGCTGTCGCGTCGTGCCTGTCGGCAAGAGCCTTTACGCTACTACCCGGCAGGTTAACGAAAGTGTCTCAGTTTTAAATTTGGGAACTATCCTTTAATTTTTTAGTAGTTATCTCTATTATAAGGGACTGAATTCCGTGACTGGTTGTTTAATGTACGAGTATTTGTAAGTATTATTAATACTAAACTGTAAACATTGAGTTGTTAAAGTAATTAATGGTTATTTTATTGTCACACTGTATTTTCAAGGCTACTAATACCAAAAACAGCGACTCAATACACACTGACTCAGACAGTGACTCAGTGACAGTGAGAGTGACTCATCGTTTCATAACTTACATTACCAAAGTTTTTTTTTTGTCATAATTATAGCAAAATTACATACTTACCTACTTGGAGATAACATACCTATGTTATCTCATTTTAGGATTTTATTTTGCTATAAGTCGAAAAAAACAATTTCAATTCAAAATAATAAAATAATAATCAAATAAATAATAATAATTATTTTTAATTTTAAAAAAATCTCTTTTGTTTTTTTCGAATAAAGTTTATCTTTAACTACATATTATACAAAATAAAAATATAATTTATCATTTTTCCAAAAAAAACTTTTATTTCACTTCAAAAAAAAACTTTCACTTGCATCAATTAACCAGTTCAAAACTCAAATTCTCTACAAAATCCTCGACGAAACTCACACAGCTAAAGTAAATTACATACCGTTCTTTAGTAAAACATTCTATGTAGACTACTCACAACAGTACAGACTTTTCGGAAACGAAATACGAGTACAGTTCTAACATTAGTTCACAAAGGTTCGTTTGTAACTGCATTTGACAAAGTGAATACACAGTATATCCGTGGATACCTGCCCTCACTCGCTCCATTGATTTTTCTGCAAGATAGTGTACAAGAATAAAAATAGTTTCGTTATTTTCAGACTGTTTCGTGAAATCGTAAACCTAATTGTGTAATGTGTGTTGTCGAATTCTGGAATTGAAATGTGTGATCAGAATGTCAAAAAGAAATGTTGTATATACAGGGATGGTCCAAATAGTGACGTTATAAAAAATCCTCATCGAATATCAAGCTTTCACATTCGAGTGATACAGAGTTGAAAAACCGGTTATGTTACGATAAGTTACCTGGGATCGGCGTTATCGATTTAAGACATTTGTAACTTTTTAATTTTATGAGTTTAATTTTATTACGATAATTTGATACAATATCTAACATTCCCCCTAATCCAATTCGATAATTTTTTTAAATCTAAATTAATGATAGGAAGATGATTATTTTATGTCTGACCGAGTATTCTACAATAATTACAATTGCAAAAAAAGTGAAAAAGCTGTGTTAAAATAAAGATAGAATTTTTTGAAAGAGGTTTCAAAAAAACGAAATAAATAAATGTAACTTGAAAGCTATCAAGACTTGCGGTAAATACATGGGGCATTTTCGGATACGCCTAGGCATGACGCATCAAATTATTTGACACAGAAACACGTGCACATAAAAAGATAAATATGATAATTGGATTAAAAAAACAAAACAGATCTATGATCACACAACAGAAATAGTGGGCAGCTGCACGCCGTAACTATGACAAGAAGGCTCCCATTCAGCGTGATGCTCTGCTATGGGGGAACCCACAGCCAAAGGGGAAACTAAATCAGGTTCAAAGATAGGGCAGATGGGTATGTTAAAGTTCGGGGATTAAAATTTAACCCACTGAACCAATTAAGTTTAAATAAGTCAAAGAAGTACCTCGATCCTTGAAGAAACTTTTACGCAAGCAGAGACCAGGACGCAGCTAGTTTCTTACAAATATCCAATGTTCCTACAGTTTATATATGTAACAGATGTATGTTGACAGTTTCGCCATCCGTTTTTAAATATCCGGTGCAGACTTTAAAAATCAATATCATTCTGTTCTCGTGACTGTAGTAAAGAGATTGCAGTTTTAATAAAAAATGTTTACATTTGTTGCTTTTTGTATTATTCACTAGCTTTATAAAAGGTGGCTGAAGTTACATTGTGCATTTTATTTTATTAATGGAAGTCGATGTTTTTTATTTCGACGCGATATGAAATATGTTATTGAAGTGAAATCTGCTTTAGGCGCGTTGAGCACTTTTTGGGTGAACAAAAAGCGTGAGACTCGCGTCATCGTCACCGCACGCTTCGACGATACAATTCATAAGTTACTTAGTTTTCACTTCTATCTACACTCCCCGAAGACCGCCCCGCATTTTTTGTTAATGAAATGTTACTACTGAGTCATACTTTTTGGTTTAATTATTCAGTATTTAAATTACTTTTAATTTTTTCAAGAGGCCATTGTACTCAGCATTATGCACACAATATACCGATTCTTTTTTTATGGATTCAACCCTGGAATCGCAAAAAAAACCATTCCTTTCATTTTGTCGAGTTTTGCGGAAATAAATGTATGGAGCAGCAGATTTTGTTTGTGTTGAATCCATAGGAAAATTTATTCATCATGAGGAGTACAATTAAACTTTTCAGGTTTTCAGTTATTTTCATTACACAGATGCAGCCCGGGCCTATTTTAAGGACCTGGTGTACCCAGGAAATTCAATTCCACTCCCTACCTAGCTGAAAAACTAAAAGTTATAAGTTATTAGAACTTATAACTTTTGCTGACAACAGCTCAGACACTGTTAGCAGCAATTAATATCTCTTCTTGACCTTCTTCCACTACCGATTGATAACCCCTTAATCCAAGGCTTTACTTTAATGGCTACGATAATAAAGCCAAATTGTTTACAAGCAACTCCTTAAGACAAATTTGTGCTTAATTGCCCCTCAGCAAGGATTACCACATCAAACTGTGCCAGCGAGCGCTCATATTAAACGGTTAACAACAGGCAACCCACAGGTTGCTCAGTGTATGTATACCTGGAAAACTAAAACTTACAGTCCATGAATTATTTATGAACGGCTGGGTAGTGCAAGTAATGGGGGACAGCGGACTTGTCAAGAATAAGGTAGGCTCTGATTGTTTGGAGCTGGATACTTAATTTTTCTGAATAATAATCTTTATTTAGAAGCACATGGCTTCAAGTAGTAGTGGCTGCATTAATATTCCCGTGGTGTGGTGTGTAATAACAATCGATTCTATTTTCGTGCAAAATTTGACGTTTAAAGTGCCTTTTATGTGCTTATTTGAAATAAATGCTTTGACATTATGTCAGCCACACAATCTATAACTGTAGGCTGAGTTAGAGTTTCTTAGATTTTTTTCAGGCGACTAGGAACTTTTGCCCCGGGCGTATTTATTTGATTCCTACGCTACTTCCTCGTAGATACTGTAAAGTCGAATTGGTTTCTGGTATTTGCTCCAAATTAAAATGCTTTACAAATTGTACTGGACATATTGACAACCGTAGCAAAAAGAAAGACCTACTGCCTCTCCTCTTTGGACATTTTCCTATACCTATCTAACCTACATTTCGTTTTACGTCACCTACATTTGTCTTCCCCTTCCAACGTCTTTCACCGCTTCATCCGCCATTTTAAGCCCCACAATAAGGAATGAGGGACTAATTTGCATGTTATTACGGCTTAATCCGTCGCCATCCTCGTATGCGAAGATTTCAACTAGTCTAAACAACCTTTTTGCGGTTTTCCTGACATATATGCTCGTCATGCTCTTTTGGCGATTAAGAGCATAAGATACAGATATGAATTTGGTTGCTGTAAATTGTATAGGGCGTGATTTGCGAAAACTGTATCTTTTGTGGGTAATTTTGGCAAACTGTTATATCATTTTCGGTTATCATTTCACTTTCGCATTTGACCACCGTCAGTTTTTCATTTAAGCAGTGCCAATTGACTTAAGCTGAAAATACACATGCCTTTAACATAAAGGAAAGAAAACAAACTAAATACTTTTATTTAGCACATACTAAAAGGTACACAACTGTGAATAAAAATCCTGGACTTCCTTGTTGGGCCAGTGGTCGCAAGTACTACAACTGAGCATGAGGTCTTGGTTTCGATTCCTGGGACGGGTATTATTGGGTTTTCCATCTGTAATGTCTCAGCAGCAGCCGGACTCTGGATTTTTGCCCGGTTAATGATAAATGGTAAATGATTTTATTTCTGTAAATATGTTTGTACAAACACTTTTACACGTCAATCATATTTTAAAAACTAGATGAGGTCGGCGTTTCCTATCTGACTACTCTGAGAAGAAAGGCCGAAACAAACTCAGAGGTCAAAGTCTCTTTTAAAGTCCAGACATAATCTTGGTCAGATCATGTGAAGACCATGTAGATGTGTGTCTGCAATGGTCTTTTGAGGAAAAACCACACAGATTGAGTGGACCTGTCCAGTCAGTGCACGCATTTGTCAGTAATGGTGCAGCTCAACTCAGAACTAAAGGAGCTCAACGATTCGACGAACAATATCAAAGAAAGGACATTTGGGTAGGCCACAAAAATCACTGAAACTGCCAGACTATGATTAAAACTAGCTGAGAGGAAAAAAAGAAAAAGAAAAAAATGTTGATGGCAATAGGCTCGCCCCCTATTACATGGGACTCAAACATAACTGGCGAAATGTGTATGTTTTATAGGTACACCTCTGCCTTACCCTTCCGGTAATACAGGCGTGATGTTATGTTATGTTTTTATTAGATTGCATACTAGCACAAATGTATGCAAGTACGAAGTTACATGTTATTGCGATACCAAATTCTGATTGCTGAGTGTCACAATGGCTTGCAAAGTACATGACAGTGTAATACGTGCTTTATTTACAGAAGAAAGTGAAATGAGAGAAGTTTTACAGTAACACAGTAAAATTTACCATCGACAATTACCAGCCTTTTGTTATTATACCAGCCTATAATTGTCTCACTGCAAGGTAAAGGGCTCTTCTCATACAGAGAAGGCACGAGCATTGATCGCCACGGTTGCTCAAGACGGCTTGGCGATTTCAGACTTATAATTTTTGTTATGTCCAGGTTTCCTCACGATGTTTTTCCGTTACCGATGTCAGTATTGTCACAGATAAACTAAGAAAGTACCTCAGCATTGAAAAGTCATTGTTAATAAAGAAAGAAGAATGTAAGAAAAATTGGTTCATTTTCAGAAACACGTGCATACCAAAAAGATAATTAGCGCTGGTAACAATGTAAAATAAAAACAAACAAAATAGATCTATAATCACGAGCACAAACCAGAAATAGTCGACAGCAGCACGTAATGACTGTGACAAAACGGCATCCTCTCAGCATAATGCTGTGCTATGAGGCAGCACGACACTTGCCTGGATTGGAGCCTAAAACCTCGTGTAGGCCCAACATCAATAGTATAATTATCTCTAACACTAAACAATAATAGCTCAAGCAACAGTAAACTAGATTCTAGACATATTGATGAACTATTGAAACTTACTTACTAATAAGACGACCTGGATCAAATGGTTGAAACCCAAACTTAGGCTCAAGTACTAAACTACTTTGTATTCTGTTTGTACGTTGTTATTTAGGCTTAAGATTCTAAGGTTTCACGTAAATATTTATCTTACTAAGACTAGTCATAATGAAGAAATCTTCTGCTACAGAATTAGGCCTTCTAAGTTACTTAACGGATAAATCCTCTGGGGTAGACAATTCAAAATACCTTCATCAGTAACAATGATTAGGTATTCAATAGCAGTCTCAGTAGTCAGTCCAGCTAGTAAAAACTACGGCTTGTATTATTCTCGGCGAATTCATGGGTGAATATGTAAGTCAAGAAATAATGACGTCACGTCAAATATACATGGATAGAAAAGATTCTGGGAAATGACAGCGCATTCAAGGCAATCAGCACCTCAATTGCATATCGCAATTTCTATCAAAATCCTTCTGATTTTTAAGGAAATTCATCATAGATTGCTTCAATTGTTTGAAAAATTTGTATGCTCGATAGCATAATTAACACAATGAATATTTTCCAACTGTCAGTAAGAATGACATTCGTATAGTAAGTATGCTATCAGCTTGCAGGTATTTTAACAAAGATTTGAGTTTTTTTTTCGTAACTAGATAGAGGTGGCGTAAGCACCTACTGTGTCTAGACAGCCTGAAATGTCGTACAAAATGCAGCGTTGGCAAAATATTTCAATTCTGATAAGATTAGTTCCTAACTCTAGTTACGTATAACATTTTGAGGTAAAAGTAATATCATATCTTGCCTAGATGGTACCTAACGAGATTTTTAGATCGGTAGGTAAGGTTCGATAATACGTTTACATTTTAACATACCAAGGTTTAGGGCGAATTACAACCATGACACTGAACGCGATCAGCACAATATCTAAACCACGTTCAGGAACTGTCAATGTCATCATTGTTTTGGAATATTGTCACTGACACCTCCTGAACGCGGTTTAGATGTGCTGTCGCGATTAGTGTCATTAGTGAAATTCGCCCTTACTTTTGTTTTGCGTTTACCGGTGGCTTTATTCTGTGGGGTAATTATGTAACACACTATCAGTAGCAATGGCTTTCATTTTGACAGTTCAACAACATTCACTGCGTAATTTACCTTGTTGAGCAGACAAATTTTTCGAATATAAAATGAAGCAATGGAATAGGCTTCAAAATTACTACCTTACCTAATGGTCTAGAGATGCACGCATCTTTTTCCGCCGCACAGCGTTGAACATTTGGAAGTAGTGATCGGAAACGAATCTAATCAAAATAGGCGAAATCCAACATTTCAATACTCAATCGTTTACTGCATTCAACAAAGTACTAACTGTAGTAACTTAGTAACTTGATTTTATGAGATCATTGTGGATCCTGCCGGGCATAGCAAAATAGTAGAAAAGAGGAATCTTTGAAAATTGGACTGATCTGTCTTCTGAATTAAATATAATGTTATTAATTTAGGGTTTTTTTTTTGTTTTATAACTCAGACTTACGTAATCTCTACATGTAACATCATCACAAGATTAGGGAATGCAATCTCGAGTCGAGATTGGCCAGTCGAGATCTCGTGTGCTAAGTCTGGGTCAAGATTGATCTCGAATCCGAGATTTTATGCTTTATGAGATCGAGATTTCGCCTATTTTTTAAACAATGTTTTGTTAAATAAAAAATGCTTAACCTTAATAAAAATGAAAACTACTTAGGATATTGGTGTAAAATTTTGTAAATTATAATAGTTTATGTATACGAGTGTCAGACGGGAGTGTCGGAAGTGTCTGTCAATCTGGCACGACAGTATCAGGAGAGTCAGACGAGGCTGACACGTCTACAAGATAGAAGTCACTGTTTCCCATATTCAAGTCTTTAGATTTAAAAAAAAAACAAAAAATCAAAATATTTTATTTCACATAAACCTACATGGGCACTTATGAAACCTCAGAAGCTGGGTGCACTGTCGTTTCGTATGGAGAAGAGCCGGCAAGGAACTCCACGGTTACTCGTGTAAAAATAAATGACTTTTACAATTTGATTTCTGGTAAGTTTTCTTACACCAAAACACCATGCTCGTATTTCTTATAGGGGTTGATAGAGCACTTCTTAAACTCAGTTTCAACGAAGTTCTATAACGTAAAAAGTAACGTTCATCTTTAAACCCTCCACCAACATAACCACTTTAAAGAAAAAGACGTCAGAACCATACCTTCACAATTTCACATAACAGAATCTGTGAACTTCTTTTATCAGTAAACGAAACCGCCAATAATTCTCTTATACGACTCTTAAAATCGTGGCCACAAACCGCTTTCCCGGGATATTCCATTACAATATTTTCCCATTGAAATACGGCCGTGAAATCGACCTTTCGATCGAATGGCGCTGGTTAGATGGGTTTGGGTATGCAGTGTTTAAAGGTTAGTTTCTTCACTTCAAATAGTTGGGGTGTTAAGATTGGTTGCTCCTTTCGAGGGAGTAGAGGGATAATGAAGGTAGTATTTTTTGTAAATTGTGGTTTAAGGCGGTACCCCGACCAAAACTTTGCCATAGTGCGTTACTCAGAGGCTATTAACTCATTCAGTATGGGTAATAAGCTAAATCTAAAAGCACATTATTAATGTTCGATATCCTATCATCACATTGCATGTTCTTATTTGTTTTTATGTGTTATAGTAAATACATTTAAAATCTCCTTGTAAAAAAGTGACTAAAATTATTGATTACGTGCATCATTTGCTAAAGGCGACGTTCTACTAATTTGAGGATCACACTAATGGATAGATAATTTTAAAAATCTAAATAATTCACGTTTTATTTTGTTTCAAAACATCGCTCGTCTTTTTTTATTAAAATAATTTCAAATTTTTGTGAATTCTATGATAAATGAGCACGCTCAGGGAGCGAGACAGACCGAGACTCAGCGACAGGACAGAAAAGGACCGAACGCGCAAGGTCGTTTGGTCGGGGAAGCGTCTTATTATTCAGACTAAGATGGTTTATGCACTTGCAAATTATCATCGAATGGTTGGGTTTTTTTACTCACAAATTGAAGTGAGATAGACATACAAAAGTATTATGGGAGTACTATTGAAAGAAAGAAAAATACGTTTAACTCAAACTCAAAGCATTTATTTCAAATAAACCAATTACAGGCACTTTTGAATTGTCAAAGGGTCAGTCAGTCAGAAAAATGAAGCTATTTGCCCATTCCAAAGTGTAGTAGGTCCCTATGGGGAAGAACGGGCAAGAAACTCCATGGACACTCTTTTAAATCAACATAACGTTACAAAAAAAAATGGTTACATCATTCATGTTGAAATTATACATGTGAGAACGACGTTAATTTGCGATAAACATGACGCAGAGAAAAACACACAAATACAAAAAAGAACGAGTTGGGGGAAAATATGCGTCACATCCACGCAAAACGACAATCGCTCAGCATAATGCTACGACCCTATGCGAGGAAGAGCCCCAACGCTGGTTTTCAGTGACAGCCGGGCGGCGTAGACGTGATGATGTCAACCAGTGCAGCATATGAAAATATAAAAACCTCTCTCTCTCTCTCTCTCTCTCTCTCTCGCTCTCTTTATTAGTGCACCTCTGCCAATCCCTTTGAGGAATACAGGCGTATTGTTATGTTGTGTTAAATACAAAAGTGAACCATTATGTTCAAGTTTCAAATTGTCTAAAGAAAACTGCTGTTTATTTTGAATACTTTAGATCTGCTCATAGGCATTTAGGGCTTATGACTAGAGATCGGATATTCGGATGCTTATTTACCTAAAGTTATTTTTTAGCTATGAAAGTATGGAAGCGGCATCTTATAATATTTTTTTTGTAAAAATAAAACGCGGGATGCCAGGAACATCGGAAATGCATAAAGGCTCGTACACACTGGCGCGACGCGACAGCGCGACGTGTCGCGTAGCGATTCTGCGAAATAATCGCGTCGCAACACCTTTCACACTGGCGCGACGCTACGCCGCGCCCGCTACGCGACGCGGCGCATAGCGGCTGGCTTGCGGCATCTTCAAAGAGGTATATCCTTTGACCGTGCCGCGCAAGAGAGGATAAATGGCGATGCAAACCATGCTGAGCTCAGTAGTAGACGATCTTCGTCAGAGGACGAAAGCAAAAGCATATCTGTACGTGTTTGCTGAGCGTGGGGTCTTAGCTTCGATTCCCCGGTCGGTCAACATAACCCTACCCAACCTAACCTACGTACGTAGTAGGTACCTAAGCTTGACCACACAAGCACGAACGACGAAACTGGCGATTTCGGCCGGGCTAACTGACTTAGGCACGGAGGGGTCTAGGTATGTTATGGATGGTCACCCATCCACGGACTGACCTCAGCAAACGTTGCTTAACCTTGAAGATCGACCTGTGCGGCTGTTAATATTTAGCCACGAGCCACTTTACGGTTATTTAATTCACGGTTATGTATAGGTACCTAATCTTTATGTAAATAACGTAAAATTTCTAGCGGTCTTTTTCTTTTTTTTTTAAAAATTGCTACGTATGATATTGATTATAGTTAAATATCTAGGTACATACATTCTACATGCAGACACTCGAAAAACATTACCCTCCTTTTTGAAAGGACGGGTAAAGAGTTGGAAACAAGATTGAACAGTTGCCAACAAAATACGTACCTACCAGGCTTTAGAGGGCCACGTACCTACCTAGTGGTAGATTCAAGGTCCTAAAAGCAACTTAGGCTTTGTGAACGGTTGGTACCTACTAGTAAATTGAGACTACTCCCCTAAGCCGCAGAATATGGGATAGATTTCTCAGTTTACGGTACCGATTTCAGACTTTGATAATAAATTGTTCATAATCTAAAGTAAGTAGGTAGGTAAGTACTTACTTGTTGATTGCAATTCCGTCGCAACTTGCCTCCATAGCCTGTCTTTTTAACCGACTTCCAAAAAGGAGGAGGTTATAATGTTCAATTGTGGACCGATTTTGAAAATTCTTTTTTTGTTTGAAAGGGTATGCTTTCGAGGTGGTCCCATTGTCACCAAGTCAGAATCTGATGAGGGGATCCCATGGAAATCGAGGGAAATCCTCAATTTTTATAGGCACACGTATAGCGATTTCGGTATTTTTTATAGTAACTCGTGCATTTGCTCTCGGAAAGCACCTTTCGGTGAAGTGGAACTGATGATGAAGACCAGAGGTGGCCACCGGAACTTCTGAATAATAAGTATTTTACGGGTTGCGATTCGATTTTAATATGGTTGCTAAGCAATTTATGCTCGTCACGATGCATATGGTGAAATGGAGCTGATGGTGGCTTCACCATCAGCTCCAGTGTTTTGGTTCTTAACAGGAGAACTCCTCTGTCCCTGGCGTCGGGAAAAGGAAAATTTTGTGATAGGTGATGAGAGGTGGTGATATTAGGCTATTGTAACTTAGATTTATTAATAACTGACCCACTAAAAAGTAAAAATAAAAACTTTTTCACAAAATACAGATACAAAGACACCGACTTCCGAAATTAAAGTTATTTTTCACCTTGTAGTTTTTTTTGAAGTCGGTTGTTTTTTTTTGTAAAAATGTTTTTTTAGTCTGTTGTCTTTGTAGGTAGCACACGTCACATCGTACAGGATACAGGACAGGCCTCGCCTGTACTAATCTAATTAACAATTCAAAGTTTATTTTCTCTTCTGTTTATTTTTTTGTTTGTCGATCGTAACGGCTCGCGCACAGACCACAGACCTTAGTTCAGCTCGAACGTCGGCTAGACTGAAGACTCGGCCGATCAACCGACGATCGAGTCCGAGCTTGTTTAGATTTCTCATCAAATTAAATCACAATATTTAAAATAAAAATACTATTTTTAAAATAGTTTCCATTTTTTAATACAGCAGGGATAAGTACCTATTTTTTTTTTGTTATCATTGACACCTGCCAAAAGCATAATATTGTAAAATAACGCAAAAAAAATAAAATATAACAATCCTTTCTAAGCAGTCGGGTAAAAAAGGCGCTGTATACGCGCGGCCGCCGGGCGCATCTCTTTCAAAGAGAAGCCGCCGCCCAGCCTCTGGCGCGCGGCGCCGCGCCTATTCGCATACCTCCCGTAACCCGCAAATAAATTTATTTTATTACGTTTATAAGCATTAATAATTGTTCGTAAAACACAGGCATAAAAAGTATTGGATTTTATAAAATAACACGTCTTAAGGTTCCCACAAATAGGCGCGACGTGACAGCTCAATACAAAGGCGCCGCTCGTCGCGCGACACGCGGTGCCTTTGTGACGCGCTGTCGCGTCGCGCAAGTGTGTACGAGCCTTTAGAAATATGAACATTATGCAATCTGAATTATCTCAAGTAATTGCTTTCATCAGCGTCATCTATCTCGAATTATAGTGGAACTACTACTTCATTAGGATCATGTAGGGCTGTGCAGTTGCACTGAAAACAATAGATAAGTAAATCGATCGATTCAGTATTGTGGCGGGCAGTAAACTGTTTGAGCATCAACTAAGTGGAAAAGGATTTTACAATCGAATTGAAACATAACATAACATCACGCCTGTATTCCCCGAAGGGTTAGGCAGAGGTGAACTTATAGTACACCACCACCTGTAGTATATTCGTTAAAATTTATTTGTAATGTGGATGTGTTATGTACTTACAAAACTATGATAAACATAGGATACCAAAATAACTAACATAGCAACGGGAAGAATATTATCAAACTATACTGCCTTTGCAACCTTTAACTATTTCGGTACGGTGGCAGAATCTGTCAGTTCGAATTTACTGACTCAATGCGTTATTCAGTCGATCGACTTAAATTACCTAAATCAATTCTTACAAGTCACTTAGCACGTCCGAATTTGCCAGTTTCGCGTCGTTCGTGCTTGTGTGGTCAAGCTTAGGTACCTACTACCTACTTAGGTTAGGTTGGGTTGGGTTACGTCGACCGACCGGGGAATCGAACCTAGGACCCCACGCTCAGCAAACACGTACAGATCTGCTTTCGTCCTTTGACGAAGATCGTCTACTACTTAGCTCAGCTTGGATTGCACCGCCATTTATACTCTCTTGTGTCGCGCCGCGCGACGTAGCGCTGCGGGCGCGGCGTAGTGTCGCGGGCGCGGCTTAGCGCCGCCGGCGCGGCGTTGCGTCGCGCTAGCTACGCGACGCGGCGCATAGTGGCTGGCTTGCGGCATCATCAAAAAGGTACATTCCTTTGAGCGTGCCGCGCGCCGACAAAACCATTAGTAAGTCATTGCAATGTAAATCTTATACCACTGCAATAAGGTACAAATTAGAATGTAGAATAATTGTTTGTTTAGAAGGTTTGAAGGTAATTTCATCAAACATCCTAATTTATACATTAAAACAATGAGATAAGAGTCACATTTCAATGACTTACTATTTCGCTTATGATTTTACTTTATTTTGGAATAAAACGTTAAATAAACCTTAGGTTACCTTAGGTCTGTCCGTGGATGGGTGACCATCCATAACATACCTAGACCCCTCCGTGCTTAAGTCACTTAGCACGGCCGAATTCGCCAGTTTAGTCGTTCGTGCTTGTGTGGTCAAGCTTAGGTACCTACTACCTACGTAGGTTAGGTTGGGTAGGGTTATGTCGACCGACCGGGAAATCGAAGCTAAGACCCCACGCTCAGCAAACACGTACAGATATGCTTTTGCTTTCGTCCTCTGACGAAGATCGTCTACTACTGCTGAGCTCAGCATGGATTGCACCGCCATTTATACTCTCTTGCGCGGCACGGTCAAAGGCTGTACCTCTTTGAAGATGCCGCAAGCCAGCCGCTATGCGCCGCGTCGCGTAGCGGCCGCGGCGTAGCGTCGCGCCAGTGTGAAAGGTGTGCCGCGATATCGCCGCGACACCATACAAAATGTACCTTTGGTGTCGCTCCGCGAAGCCGTCGCGGTGCGTCAGGTCGCTCCTGTGTGAACTGTCGCGCGCGTTTTCATAGAAATTGCTGTACGGATATAATATCGCAGAATCGCGACGCTACGTCGCGTCGCGCCGGTGTGCACAAGCCTTAACTAGTCGGGTGTATATTATGGAATAAACTTCAAAAAAAAATACTTATTTAAAAAAAGAAACCCGGGATTCTTGGATTGAATACTATTCAGATGCATATTTATTTGTTTAACCCCCGATGCAAATATGTGTATGTAGGGTGTAAGAGGAGGGGTGGTGTGTGGTAGTTTAAGTAACGATTATTTCGATACAAAAGCACATTCTATATTAGCCAACATCGCAAATTTAGGTGAATATGCATCCGAATATCCGATCTCTACTTATGACGGTAGATAGTTTAAAATACATAGAACGGTCTGCACTTCCTAGGCTATCACATGATCTGACCAAGATTATGTCTGGACTTTAAAAGAGACTGTGACCTCTGAGTTTGTTTTGGCCTTTCTTCTCAGAGTAGTCAGATAGATAACGCTGACCTTATCTAGTTGATTGACGTGTACAAGTGTTTGTACAAAACTACTTACAGAAATAAAATCGTTTATCATTTATCAATCGATACTTGTACCGTGACTACACCTAAGCGACTTATTTTCGTGTAGCCATCAAGAAAAAAAAAAAACCATTATGGTAAAAAAACATGTATTTATTTTATATAAAAACTCACGCCTTCTTCCCATGGGGGAAGGCAGAACCTACAGAACGCCACCTGCTACGATCCTTACATACTCCTTTTGCTCTGTTAAGGTACTACTCGTATCTATTTAATTTGACTTCTAATTATTCCCATTTTACGCTCCTGTGAATATAATTGAACCATAATTGAACACTGATGTATTGACTGCGCCTCTTTTTGTGAACCTCAAATAAATCCTACTTTTGCGGTCCTAAAAATCTTACATAGCCAAGTTACTGCGACCACCTGTGAGAAAAGGATAGAAAATTAAAAAAGAGCGAAAAAAAAAGTGTGCGTCATAAGAAGCGTAAAACGATTTAGAGGTTCATTAATATAAAAAAAGTGTCCATCATTAGAAGACCATTAGGTTTTTAAAGGATCATAAATTCATATTCATATTCGTTTATTTGCTTTTCACAAGGTAAAACAAGATGTTAACAAGAGGCTTAGAGCTAAGAGCCGTTTGTAGAACTTGTTAGGACACAGATCAGTTAAATATCTTCCTTTTTTTTTAATTCTCTTATGTATTCCCTTTATTCTCCAAAAGATACAACAATCATAACTTGCTGAATCTGCATACCAACTTAAAGTTTCTCACCAAAAAGTTTCACTATCGCCTCCGCGGTGTAATAATGCATTCCTTTATAGGGGAGGATCGTATCCTCACCCAAGTTTGTATTTGGGTAGTAGGCAGGGTCCTTGGGGACGGTTGTGCAAACAATAGGACCTGTCAACGGAGACAAGTGGTGGAGGGGGTGTCTAAGAGAACGGTGGGAGCGGGTTTTGATGGAAATAAGTGTGAATCTAAATATTTCTATATGAGCTTTTCTTTGAAAAACTATATCCTTTTCAGGGTTTCGTACCCGAAGGGTAACAACGGAACCCTATTACTAAGCCTCCGCTGTGCATCCGTCTGTCTGTCAGCGGGCTGTATCTCATGAACCATAATAGGTAGACAGTAGAAATTTTCACAAAATGTGTATTTCTATTGTCGCTATAACAACAAATAATAAAAATAAAATAAAGTTAAAAAAAATATTGGGGGCTCCATATAAGAAACGTATTTTTTTTTGGCGCTTTTTACCTTGTGGTACGGAACCTTTCGTGTGCTAGTCTGACTCGCATTTGGCCAGTTTTTCTCAGAAACCAAGAGCAATTGCATCTAGAATAAAAAAGCGTTAACACGCTTTTTTATTCTAGATGCAATTATAATTATTAATAATATGAAAGTAAATAAAATTGGAAAATCCAAAACTGCACGCCTCATAGTCTCTTTCAATTCTGTCAAAAATATACAACGAACGAAATGTCCAGTCGTACTTTGATATTACTAATTACAATAAACTACATTGAATTAGACCGTGATTTTCGAAATTACTTAGTTTTCGATAACACTGAAGCGTTTAAAAAGCAATGGACTCGATTAGTTTTTCGGGAGTTAACGCGACCACGCCAGGATCCATACATACAGACACACGGACGTCCACAGAATAATTTTTTAAACATTTTTTTCATTATTTTAAATAGCAAAATATCTTTTCAAAATAACATGAATGTTGAATCTAGATTTTTTTTCTTGACGTTTGTTTGTGAATATTATTCTACGAGTGCGATATGAAGTACCTAAATAGAGACATTTTGAACTCAAGGAATAACTTGTTCAAGGCGAGAGTAGAGCAATACCTCACGCGCTTCACTTAAGAGGCGTGCAATAGTTCCAATCTTGATATTCCCAAATATATTAAAATCTAAACGACTCGACTTTGATTAGGTACAATCACTACGCAATTAGGGCGCTGATTTAGCAAGAGCAACTTACGGAGCTGCTTAAAAAAAGGCAAAAGTACTGAAGAAAAGATCGTCTAATTTAAAACTGCTCCACTCTACAAAAAATTCTATACAAACATTTGAAATGTGTATGCAACAAGCAGTCGAGGGGCGTGCAATTTTTAAAACTGGACGATCTTTACCTAGCTAAGCCCACTAAGCTAGCTAAGTTAAGGTTTACACCCATATAATGTAGTTGCAATACTTGTTTTTAACATGTTTAGTTTTGTAAAATACTTGTCCAAAACATGTTATGTATATAACATGTATCATACATCTTTCGACGTTTTAACAGACATGTATTGTAAACTATTTCGTACACCTTCTTATCGAGTGTTTTGTGTACAACTAGTATTTACAACTTGGTGTACACGCGGGTTTATAAACTTTAGAATAATCATTCACATTTCAACATAAAATGAATCTTAACAAAACCAAATAATGACGATTACTGTACAACTGTGGTATGGTGGCAATTTAAAGGCTCCCCGCAAACTTCATGGAATTAGTTCTACAAGAGTCGCATCGTGCCTGTCTGCGGGAGGCTTAAACGTGTCTGGACTAGACATACGTATACATACATATAATATAATACCAAAGGGTAGGTAAACTATTTTGGTGATACTGAATCCCAGACTCATTAGCCGTAGGTTACAAAGTTACCCGTTCATTGCCCAGTCGAATAATCAGAAAAACTAAATGATTTTAATTTTTGTAATTCGTAGAAAATCTTCTTTTTATTTTAATTACACACTGATAACATTGATTTGCTGTTCAGGGAATGTTATTGAATACGAACAATGTAAATAAATCTAATTTATTTATTTATTTTATTAAAACTTTATGCACAAGTAAAAAAAAAACTGTTCAAAGGCGGACTTAATGCCTGAGGCATTTTCTACCAGTCAACCTTAGGGTGATGCAGAGACAAAACATGGCAGGTGCAACATTAAAGGATAGATAACCTGAAAAAAAAAATGAGAGGGTGTCAAAGGAAACCCGGATGGAACGAGGTTATATAAAATAAAAAATAATAACTGGCTTGCTTTATATGAGAGAGAGAGAGAGACAGACAGAGAGACACGCGCACGCCACACGGCTTTCAACTAGTGTCGTTACAAAAAAAGTGTCGTTACAAAAAGTGTCGTTACAACTTTTGGTCTTAATTTTTTCCGTCTAGCCCCCTTTCGCAACGCGCGATAAGGAACTTCGTTCTAATAATAAGTACTAATACATAGATACATACATTACATACAGCAAAAAAAAACTTAGTCAAGAGAAATAACGATAGGAAGAGGAGAAAACGAATCCAGCAAATCAGCGCTGGGATGATCCTGCCAACTTCTTAAGAATACGTTCATGTGTATTCACTTTAAAAGATGCCGCACTACTTGGTCTTATAGAGGTATAAGGAACAGGGTGTAAAGTTCACTCACACCTCGATAGAAAAAGGAGGATCCTCCGACCAAACGGGTGTTGTGTCTGGTGGGCAATTGCCCTACGTCGGTTGATGTCAGGATATTGTATATATGTATGCTAGTCGCGCGATAAACTCTACTTCCGCGATGCAGGATTTGTGTGACGTCAGTGTGACATGTAGCTCGCATGTGGCGGTATAGTTACCGCTACATCACTCCCCCCGGAGACCGGAGGGCGATAATGGGCTGAGTTTTGTATCTTGCGATGCTTGCCAGGGCCAGTTGAGGTTCCAGTGAGTCTGAACCGGGAGCCGCACAGTTCACGGTGATTCGGAACTATCTGCGGTGGTACCCAGTGAGTTGGGGTGGCGCTGCGTTATGCTCCAGTGCGTTGGATGTGTTAGAGCGCCGGGTTGAGGCTGACTGCTGGCGTGGATCAGGAGATGGTTTGAAGGGTCTGCGTGTGGACCGGCCGAGAGTGCAGTGTGCTGTTCCAAGGTTGCTGACGAGGCTGAGGGTGATGACCAAGTATGCGCGGTCACTGCATGCTGGTGGTCAGGATACTCGTTGAAGCCGTGAGTGCTGGCTGGCTGTGTGACTCGCCGCTCGAAGGCTTGAAGGAAGTGATGCTGATGTGATGATGATGTCACGCTGTAGTAGTTGCACGAAGGCTGCGCTGATGTTCATGTTCGGGGTCACCATTATAGAGGTATGAGGAACAGGGTGTAAAGTTCACTCACACCTCCGTAGAAAAGGGAGGATCCTCCGACCAGACGGGTGTTGTGTCTGGTGGGCAACTGCCCGACGACGGTTGATGTCGGGATAATGTATATATATATGCTAGTCTCTACTTACGCGATGCAAGATTTGCGTGACGTCAGTGTGACGTGTAGCTCGCATGTGGTGGTGTAGATACTGCTACAGTCTAATTAATCTCTTTACAATGAGAAAAAAAAGTTCGAAGATATTAATGTTATATTTCGAAGATATTAATATTATATTTCGAAGATATTACTATTTATTATTACAAAATATTTTTTGATTACATAATATATGTTAGACGTACCTACCTAATTAATAACTTTATATTAGGAATTTTATCATGATAACTAAATAACGCTAACGCTGTTGAAGTGGCCGAAATCTGTTTGAAGCTTATATAAAATTCAATAAAAGGGAATCGTCGATTCGACGAAGAAGAAAATCTTGATAATTTACAAATGACTGAATAAAATTATAACCTTTATAACGCCACGCCTGGTTTCCCTGAAAGATTAGACAGGGGTGTACCTATAGTACACCCACATTTCTGCTGCTACTGAGAAATTCCAGTTACACTTTTCCAAACCCAATTACACTTTGCCCAACTCGGGAATCGAACCCAGGACCCCATGGCACAGCAGTAGCGCTTGCGACCACTAGCCAGACCAATGAGGCAGTCTTGTATTAGTTTGTGAATTTTATGTAAACTTAATGTGCATCTTATTTGTGCAGATAAAACAATTTTTCTTTATTTCTTTCTTTCGAGTAGGTATTTCCTCCCGTCTAAGGAAGGTGGAGGGGTTGGTAAGATTCTTACAGGCCAAAAGCATACTGTCTTGCTGTCTAACCAGGCGCGGAATACAAGCATGATGTTATGTTATATGTTTATGTAAAAAAAGTAGCGAACATGAAGGTATCCTCAAAATAAGAAAAGTGTCTCAACACTAGTCTTCAGCGACAGCCAGCGTCAACACTATCTACAAATAAATACAAATATTTTATTTTTCTTTACAAGGTTTGTACAACATAGCTAGTGATAGAACCTACAACCTCTCGTCACTTGCACCACAATAACTCAAACTTCTTGCAAGCAGTACCGGTCAGACACTTGTTTAATTTAAACTGTCTTTAGCCACTTAAGTGTCTGGACGCCGCAAGTACCTTGTAGCAAGGAGCCATGGAAACCAGACGGGGTATTAGATTTTGATGCAACCAGACAACTAAATCCTAAATTCCTTCATGATATGAACAGGGTTTTGGTCTTGCATTGGGTTCTTATTATTATAATAATAATCATAAATAATAATAATTATGGTCAATATTATGGAGTTGCAATATAGTCTTGCAGTAAATGTCTCGCTTGTTGTGGCCTGTGTGTTGGGTGCGTCTCATAACGTATAAACTCATTTGGTCTAATTTCATTTTATTATCATTCATAAGATATAATCAACGTGAGATATACCAACTGTTGATATAATTTCTTTTCATATAACATTTAATTATTCTAAAACTTAATTAGTATAACGTTGTTTGATATAACGTTTATGTAATCGAAAATCATTTGTTCTAACGTTTATTAAGTATATTGTTTATTTAATCGAAAATCATTAGGTCTAACGTTTAATATATAAAAAACGTCATTATGATTAACACCCCGACTCAGAGTACCCCGACTCGGACAGGTTAGGTTAGAAGACTAAGGCGGGAGCGAAGCGGAGCGGAGCTCCCGCCTTAGCCTTCGTGGTTATTTTTTTTTAAACCACCCAGAAATAGGAGCCCCGCCGGGCGGGGCTCCGTCGACCTATGTTAGCGCAGGTGGTGTTCAGTTCCCGGCCCGCAGCAGGCGCACCGGGCGTCGGCGGAGGGCGGACAACGCCCTCTTCCAGCCCCCCTAAATGGGTCCAGGGACGACGGACTTGGGGACGTCCGTCGCCCCCCATACATCAGGACCCGAGGCGGCGGCGCGTAGTGTTCCACGCGCGCCCCTCTTAGATGTCGCGGGGGGAGTCAAACACCTCATTCCCCCCGCTCGACCGGACGGGGCCCGCAAAGGCGGGCCGGCACCAGTCGGGGGTTGCGGAAGATTAGTACGTTCCCGCGACCCCCGGCGCAGGTGTGAGATGGAACACCGGGGTGGTTTTTAGTCAGTAAGAGTCTGACAGACCCCTCCGCCCCCCCAGGGCGTGGGACATCCATGAGGATTTTCCACATCGGATCAAAAAAAAAAAAAAGGTGGTAATCAGTTACTAGTTATGTTTAATATCTACTTATTACCTATAACTACGATAGAACTTACCCGTAAACTAACCCGTGTCTATGCAATTTTGCTTTGTGTTTTTAAGTAGGCGTTTTCATCATATTAGACCAAATAAGTTTTATATCTTTTGAGTGGTATGTCAAACGATTTTTTATTTAATGTATGTTATGTCAAACGATGTTATATTTAATGTATGTTATGCTTATAAAAATTAGTTATTTCAAAATTATATCAATCGTTCATTATATTAACTAATCGCTATATTAAATAAAATTATAGGTTCCGTTGCTATATGAGTATGTTGTTAATATTAGAGATTTTGTTGTTATATCATCTATTACTTACCCCTGTGTGTTGGATTCCCTTCAAAATGGTTGAGCTGAATTGTGCGAATCCTTGCGTCATGTTCGTGTACGGGCACCGTCAGTAGGGACAGGTCATCTCTTGGCTGCAACGGCTTATTTTAATTTTTGAATTGTTTTTTTTTTGTTGTTGTTATCTTTTTTATTACAGTCGCTTTTAACGTGCTCGTCTTTCTACATTGTTCTCCCAATATGTATAATTTCAACATGAATGATGTAACCAATGCTTTTTTGTAACTATAAGTTAATTTAAAAGAGTGTTCATGGAGTTTCTTGCCCGTTTTCCTCCACAGGTACGTACTACGCTTTAAAATGGGCAACTAGGTTCATTTTTCTGACTGACCGACCACTTGACAATTCAAAAGTGCCTGTAATTGGTTTATTTGAAATAAATGCTTTGAATTTGAGTTTGAGTTGAGTTAGTGCAGCCTAAACTATAATAGTCCTAACTAATATTTTGATTATAAATGCGAACGTAAAATTTGTTTGTTATGCTTTCACGCTAAAGCGGCAGAACGGATTTGGATGACCTTTGGCACATTGGGTAGACCATGATCTGACTTCTGACATAAGCTACTTTTCATCCTGGATCGCAGATGAAGTCGGGGGCAACAGCTAGTCGTAGATATGTGTAGTTCTGTATAATGTAGTGTGTTATAATGTGATGATGTATAATGTCTGCTAATTTGCAGACAGTTACTGTTACTGTTAGCCTGCATAATCCCGCTGCTGGGCAAAAGTCTCTACCCGTCACTTAATGCAGTGCCTTATCTAATATAATCTATTTATTGGAATGACGCAAACTTTTCTTATGGTATTTTAAGTAACGCACATATCATTTCAAAATAGTAACAACACCACACAAATCTGCCACAAAACATTCGAATCAAGCAACTTTTATAAAACTCTCCACGTCTTTTGAACATACCACAGATTATCTAAGACTTACTAAATATTTGTGGCCATCAACCATTATAATTTAATTATAGAACTTATCCCATAGAACATAAAGTCATATAACAGAAGCTGACGGCCACTAATACCCACTAGCCACGTTTATGAAACGGCTAATAACAGCGAAACATTATGACCCCTTTGACCTTATCTTCGGGTCAATGGGTCAATTAACAGCTATGCCGCGTTGCGAAAAAGCACCCCGCGGCTGGGAAATAAACTGAAGACTGCAGGCAGTTATTTTTTGTTTTTGTTAATGACTGAAGTGATAGAAACAACTGCTCTTAGATTTATATAGTTTCGAGAAATTTTATTATTAATTATTTTAAGTATATGAGATTATAAAAATGATACATCACAAAATCCAAACATAAACCGATGAACCTACTCAAACGCATGATAATTTGCAGCTCACAAGACACTATTAATAAAAAACCGGCCAAGTGCGGGTCGGGCTCGCACACGAAGGATGTCCGTACCACCGCACAATACTATTTAACACATTTGTTTTTAAACTTGTTTCTTTTACGGGGACCCCCTTTAATGTTTTTTCTTTATTTCATTTTTATTATTTGTTGTTATACCGGCAAAGAAATACAACTCCGAAAATTTCAACTGTCTACCTATTACGGTTCATGGAATAGAGTCCGTTGACAGACAGACGGATGAACGGACGGACAGCGGAGGCTTAGAATGGAACCCTAAAAAAACAATGAAAACTTTAATAATATGATTTACAAAAAGTTGAAGTTCGGAACACTTGATTAGGCATAGAAATTGTACCATAATTCCTACTTACTTTAAAATAGGCTAAAAAGCAATAATACGAGTGGTCCGATGTTAATATGAAAACCTGCCTTCACCACTATGCTATATAGTTGGACCGCAAATCAAACACTTAATATTGAAAAACCTCCTTTAATATGACCCACGTTTAATCATTCACACTGTGTGAGAATACAAAGGTGTCAAACTCAAAGTCAAATCATTTATTTCAAATAGGCACATAAAAGGCACTTTTGAACTTCAAAATTTACAAGAAAATAGTAATTGATTCTAGTATATAGTATAGTATAGAGAAGAATGGGCAAGAAACTCCACTGTTACTCTTTTAAAATGTTTTACAATATTATGTATACATTAATTATAATATGTGAGTAGTGTATAATTGGGGGTTCTGGATCACTTGCTCTCGCTTCGCTCGAACGCGTGATCCAGAACTCCCCAATCATACATTACTATCGTGATCTGCTATATACTTCATAATATTGATTGAATATTGTGTTTCATTCACAGTGGAGCGCTTGATACAGGATCTCCAATTGTTTTTACCGGTCCGAGCGGTTGTCGTGCGTATTCATAAACTGGCATGGTATCGAACTGTTATAGCGAAGCAAAATTATCGCGTGAACTTAAAAATAATAAACAACGATATCATGTTCGATCGCCGCGCTGCGCTGCATTGAAACGATGTGGTGCATATTTTTTTGTATTGATGGATACAAAAACCATATTGAGAGGTCAGCTATTACTGGAAATTATAACTTAATGTGTAGCCGTGTGTAAAGTAACTGTATTATGGAGATAGAGTAATTGATTATAATATAAAAGAACGTAAAAAAAAAAAAAACATAAAAACCAAAACCAAACCGGAACAAATACTCATTTGTTCCGTGCGGGAATCGAACCCGCAACACTTTGGCACATTAATTGAAACATCTATTTTAAACCTACTATTTACATTGTGATGTAGCGAGTCGAGCTCTTAACGAATGCGCCAAACGTGTCGTCAGTGATGAGATAAAATATGTATTCATTATTAAAGTACACAGGTACATTCATGATATCGACTTGTTTCGACTTGATTCTGCCGCCAAGCACATAGTTGTAATATTATGAAGGAAATTAAACCTTATAGACATGAATTTATATACCTTATATAAGAGAATCTGTTTTGTATCTAGATCGTAGAGAGCCTTTGACTGCGACACAGTAAATACAAGTTTTTTGTTTTTGGTTGTTTTCATTGTCCTGAGATTCAATCACAATGTCGGTAAGTAATAGTTTTAACATATTAAATTATTATTATTGTTTTTTATTAATTATTATAATGCAGGCATTGTATGTAATCATATTTATAACACAATTTATTTCTGTTTTCAGGACAACGAGGATCTTTTTAATTTTATCCCAAACAAGCAGCTCAAAGAATCTGTTACATCACGACTCAATTTGAAGAGAAAAAATGACGCGGCTGGTCCTCCACAGAAACGTGAACGACAGCAAAACTACTCGTACATCAAAACCAGGGCGCCAAATACATCTTCAAGGACATGCATGATCAAAATTGAGATATACGAGAGTGATAATTTACCAGAAAAATCTTGCGAGTGCAGTGCAAATAAGTGTGTGCAATTTATAACTGAAAATGTTGTCACAAGTGATATATACTTAGATTTAGAAAACATTATTAGTAAAATTCGTGAGAATATATAATTGAAATTATTTTATATATTTATTAAGTATAGAGAGAGAGATATTCAATGTAATCATTATGTTAGTACCAACGTTTGTGTTTGTTTTTTATAATTAGCATAATAAAATAGCATTTAATAATATACTTAAATAGTACAACTAATATTGTTGATTGTATCGCATAAAAACAAAAAACAAAAAAAAACTTATTATTTCATACACATTGATGTTAGATTAGGTAAGGAATCTGTTATTTCTTAGAAGATTAATTAGGTACTCTTTTAATGAATATATTTAAAAATAAAAATTCTGTTTGTTTTCATTTTCCAATATCAATTTTCATTTCAATAAAAAATAAAAATAAAACAACTCGTAATAAGGTATTACAGAATTAGGTCGGGTGAATAATGAATGTTGGCAAATGAAACAAACAGAATATTAATTTTAAAACATATTCATTAAAAGAGTAATTAATCTTTTAAGAAATATCAGGTTCCTTACCAAATAGTAAGGAAAAAAGGTGCTTATTATAATTATACACATTGATGTTAGATTAGGTAAAGAATCTGTTATTTATTAGAAGATTAATTACTCCTTTTATGAATATATTTAAAAATTAAAATTCTGTTTGTTTCATTTCCCAACATTCAATCACCCAGCCTAATTCTGTAATATCTTATTACGAGTTCTATAACAAAAACACACTTAGAAATCCATTGCCACCTCTTTCCATTTACATTAAAATAAGCAGGATAGCTATAGCTAACACAGCCTTTACGACTTGAGAGTTTAAAGAATAAGGCGACATTTCTGTGTACATGACAAATAACTACCAGAGATCTCATTTTATTGGTTTCTTATAAGTTTGTATGTATTCCGACAGAGTTAATTGACACCTCATTCCTTTCACGATTGTCGTCTCCAGTCGCCTCCAAAAACTCTAATAAGGATAAAGTGCTGTGAAAACACTTTCCATAACTAGAGTATTCGGAAGCATTCACATTGCGACTTCAGTACGAGAAATGAATAAAATAAAATCTACTCTAGGTTCTCAAGTGATAGAGATGAAATTCTAATAACAAATATTATTTTAATTAATTTTTCGGAGTAATTATTGTTAGAAACTAACATATGACTAAGGCTTTAGGATTTAGGTCTATAAAAAGCATGTGAGAGAATTCCTTTACATTTTGTCATTGTTGTGCTGAAGTGCATTTCACTGAACAGTGAGTTTAAATTTGTTTGTGGTTGTTCACAAGTGTTGCAGAAACAGAGTATGTGAGTATTATATTTTATTTAATAAATATTTTTTCTTCGATCCTAGGACTGTAATAGTTAATTGTTTTACCACTGAAATTACTCAATTAAGTTTAGATCATATAATAGTTATTTCAAAACTATTGTACTTGTACTGCATTTGTAGTTTCATATTAATATTAATATTTTTACAAACGTTTAATAATTATTAACGTTTTATTTTTACAAACGTTTAATAATTATTAACGTTTTATTTTTACAAACGTTTATTTAATAATAATTCTTGCTTCGTTGTTCTAGCATGCAATAAAAATAAGGCCTAGGTTTGATTCTTAGGTCATTTAAAGTTTTTTTTTTCCTGATAAGTACTGTAAATATATTATTCCCTATTCGATGAGATTTCAAAATGTAAGAACGTAAAAACGTAAAAAGTAAGGGGGAGGGACTAACAGCACACCTCTGCCTAACCCTTTGATGAATACGGGTGCTGTTGTTTCATGTTACTAATGTTGGTAATAAAAATATTTATTGCATTTTAATAATGTTTTCAGGGCTCAGTCGATGAATAATCCTTTTTGGGTTGAAGAAGAGGACTCCACACCTTCAACGTCTGGACCAACAAAAGAAAAAAACAAGCGGCAGATCAAAAAAAAAACAGCTGTGAAGAGAGATAAGAAAGTGTCTCAGAAGAAGAAGGCTTTGCTTTCTAAAATCCTTTCGCTTCAGAACCAGAGTCTGATAGCGACGGGCCGGCAGTTGTTACAACACCAGCTCCAAAAAGAAAACGGAATACCAACGCTTCAGACTGTGAGGTAAGACATTTTTTTTCAAACATGTTAAATTCCCATTTCATTTAAAACCATTCCAGTGTTTTACAGCGTGTGATTTTCTCCATCAAAATTATACTTATTTGTGGACACAAGTGTTTAAATAGACCTTTTCTAATAGATAATAGATTATAGTTATGGTAACGGTAGATTCAAGAATGTGGAAGTCTGGAGTTTATCTATTATATTTTTTTTACATATCTATTTTTTTTTTACTTATCAATTTTTTAATTACTCGCCCTCACGCATTATTATTTTTAATTAAAACTAGTCATCTTATGTATTTCAGGATGAATCGTCTCGACCGCTGATCCGTGCTACCACTCTGAAGAACTGCTTCACTCAGCGGGGAGGCTGATGGTTATACCTTCCAATCAAACCCGGACAGGGTTGGAAAGTATTATTTTGAATTAAAAGTTTATAACACGGGTGAAGTGGAAAAACTTACTCCAAATGAACGTTGGAAACAGTCTCTTGTAGCATTAAAATTATCAATAGAATAGAGAATATTTATTTGATTTATAATAATTATTTTACATGTACTTTTTCAGAGTTTCGATGTAAAATCGAAATTGAAACTTGAGATATTAAAAAACCCGAATTAAGAAATTCTGAAATTAAGAACAGAGAAATAAAAAACGGAGAAATTAAGAACTGAGAAATTAAAAACTGAGAAATTATGAACTGAGAAATTAAAAACTTAGAAATTTTAAATATGAGAATTTACCAACTTTTAAATAAAAATTGGATGACTGAGATAAAAAAAAACATTTAGTAAAAATAGCTTTTTATAAAATTTAAAATAAGTGTAATGAACATGTTTTTTTTTTTGTAAATACTGTAATTATTATGTTTCAAAATTATCAGCACACAGTAGAACAAATATTCATATATCTAATCGATTGCTCTGCTCAGAATGATGTAAAATCGAAATTGAAACTTGAGAAATTAAAAAAACCGAAATAAGAAATTCTGAAATTAAGAACTGAGAAATAAAAAACTGAGAAATTAAGAACTGAGAAATTAAAAACTGAGAAATTAAGAACTGAGAAATTATGAACTGAGAAATTAAAAACTTAGAAATTTTAAATATGAGAATTTACCAACTTTTAAATAAAAAATGGATTACTGAGATAAAAAAAAACATTTAGTAAAAATAGCTTTTTATAAAATTTAAAATAAGTATAATGAACATGTTTTTTTTTTTGTAAATACTGTAATTATTATGTTTCAAAATTATCAGCACACAGTAGAACAAATATTCATATATCTAATCGATTGCTCTGCTCCGAATTCGAAAATATTCAAATTATTGCTATTGCTTTTAGAAATAGAATCATAAGTATAAAGTGAATCCACTTAAATCTAGTGAAGTAACAATAACTCCAGAAACGTTTTTATTTCAAATTTCAAAGTCAGTATGTGATATTATCAATCTTATGATTCAAAAACATAAAGCAATTAAAGTCAATTTTGAATTATTTGTGTCATACATTTTGCCAAAAAATAATGAAAGCTCTATGAAATCTTTCAACACCAAATATGAGATAGCAGTTCCGAATACAAATGTTTATAACATGTATTTTAAATGCTCTGAAAAATTATTATTTAGAGTTTGAACTTGCCGAATCTGGTTGGGCTATTAATTCTATAAACCATTTGGAAATAAACATAAACAAGTGCAATCCTTTAAGAGCTGGGACATACTTAGAATTGCCTACGGTTATAAAAAACACAAAGTCATGTTTGAATATACACAACAATGCCAATCATTGTTTTTTGTGGTGTATTATTGCCCAGATGTTTCCAAAAAGATTGAATGCTAATAGAACGCAATCGTACCCACACTATACGTTGCTTTTAAAAATAAATGATATGTCTTTTCCGCCATGTTTCGATGATATTAAAATATTTTAGAAAAATAATCCTTGTATAAGTGTGAATGTTTATGGTCTTGAAGCTAATAATCATGTAACTGGTCCTCTATTTTTTGACACGTGAACGAAAGCTTATACATGTCAATTTGTTGTACATAACTAAAGATGATAAAGTCCATTTTTGTTTAATGTTATAAGATCTAAAAATCATCAAGTTTTTACACAAAAATTGAATAAACTCATACTTAATAGTGATGACGATAAAAGGCAGAGAACTGAAGGTTGTTTCAACACTTTGCCTTGGGGGGCATTATAGTTCAATACTTTAATACTTGTCGGATTACTGTATTCGTTCTACTGTGCTAAAACTATAGTTTAAGTTAAAAAAGCTAATTACAAATGATTTAAATGTGTAAAAAGTATGTAATCGAATAAAAAAATGTAATAAATGAATGTTACTATAATCAATAAATGAATAATCGATATTTATTTTCTTTTCTTTTCCTTTTCCGAAAGATTTTCCCTCTTATAAACACTGTGTATAGATTATGTCATGGTTAATGTTAATATTTTTTTTTTATGTCTATTAGCTTGTCATAACTATATGCAGTGTTTATTATTAAGAGGTATCATACAGGATCAAATTAAATTAGCTAGAGAAACTCCTCAGATGTGATGGGTATCGATACCTAAACATGATAAAACAAAAGAAAACAGATTTTCTCAACTCATACTTCAAGTACCAGCACAACCAGCGGTCGAGGACCCCAAACAAAAAATAAAAAAATATCTTCTTTTTTTTGTTTTTATATCGATGTGTTTAGATATCGATACCCATCACGTCTGTGGAGTTTCTCGTTCGTTAGCTAATTTAATTTGACCCCTGTATACTAACTTATTAGGTGAATAATAAAAAAAACATTATGTAGAATCAATTTTAATTTTATTGTTTCGCCTTCAATTAAATAAACTCGACCAATAATAATAACTAATAAACAATAACTTATAAACTGCATTTAAGGTCTGCATGTGGGTGAACTTAATTTTTTAACTATTTTACCGACGAGATATTCTGCTTCATCCATAATTTCATCGTAATTGTCCTTGACTAAATACTGAACATTCACACAAGCACAATCACTATCACTGCGATCAACACGATTTATTAAATTATTGTCATTTAAATCACAAATAGATATTTTTATTAAATGGTGTGCTTTTCCTGGATCCTTGCGAATTACGTAAGATGTAGACGGTGTATCCAATAGCTTGGGCAGGGTAATTTTAGAAGTTAATTTCAACTTCTTGTTTTTTCTTTTTATTGGACTTTCTTGAGTATCCTTGACTTTATCCTGCTGATTTTCCTGGAACTCAGTTTGTTCAACATTGTCCCCAGTAAATTCTTGAGTAAAATAGAATGACTTAATAACATCATCAACAATATCAAGGCCTTCCATTTTCTTAAAAAAAAAAAAAAAAAGATAAAATTAATTTCCATTTTCTTTTATATTTAATTAACATTATTTTTATTATTAGACTTGACAAATTTATTAGTTACTTACAATCTTAAATAGATGAATGGACGATTAAAGATAATTTAATAATAATTTTAAAAAAACTCGTCCACTACGAACACTGTGACGGACACTGTCGCTGTGTAACTCAGTCGAGGACACGACTCTTAATAACGACCCAGGTCCAAACCCGTTGCTAGAATACTGTGCTCGCAAGTCACATATTCATATATAAAGGATAGTAAGTAATGAAAATAAATAATAGGCAAGATGAAGTTGATCAAACAACCCATATCCTTGAACGTGAATAATATCAATTTCAATGACTCAGCTCGTCAGATTAGACATAGTGCTTTATTGCCTAATACAATTCGCTGCATAATATGTGGACCCTCGAACTGTGGTAAAACAAACGTTATGATCAGTTTACTGCTGCATGAAAATGGGCTTAAATTTAAAAATCTTTATCTTTACTCGAAAACTACTTTCCAGCCAAAATATCGGTTTTTAAGTGAAGTATTAAGAAGAGTACCTCAGATACAGTTCAATGAGTTCAATGACGACAAAGATTTTATAGCTCCGAATGAAGCTTTAACAAATTCTGTATTTATTTTTGATGATGTTATGTGTGAAAAGCAAATAAACATTCGTAATTATTTCTCTATGGGAAGACATAAGCAAATTGACTGCTTTTATTTATCACAAACCTACTCAAAAATTCCGAAACAGTTGCTACGTGATAATGCTAATTTTCTTATAATATTTAAACAAGATGATGTGAACTTAAAGCATATCTATGAAGAACATGTAAATTCTGATCTGCTGTGGAATCAGTTTAAAGAAGTTTGTAAAACTGTTTGGAGTAACCCTTATAATTTTCTACTTATTAATAAAGAGTCGGCATTAAATAATGGGAGGTACAGACAGAATTTTGATATTTTTTTAAACTTTGAATGAAGGTACATACTTATAAATGAATTACATACATAAATGCTGTTAGTATTATTCCTTGTTTAGCTGAATACAGTTGTTATTTATTGTAAGATGGACAAAAATATTAAAATGGAATTAGTGAAGTCTGTCGACTCCATAAAGAATAAAATAAAACAAATGAAAAATCAGGAACATACAATGAACTTGTCGCTTGATAAAATGCTAAAACCTGTCACAAATCCTCTAAAAACTCTTGTTGAATCTAATAGATGTGCAGAAAAAATAAAAATAAATGAAAATCCAACTTTAAATAATTCTGAAGGAATCGAATTCGATGAAAAGAATACTAGCTCATCTACAAAGCTCAATGACTGTTACGATCCAAAACTAAATTCTACCCAATTCGTCAAACAAAATGCTAAAAAGGAATCGATAGATAATTTAGAAATGTCATTAGAGGATGATGATATCTTTGGTATTTATGACGGTGTTAGTATACCGTTTGGAATTAGAAGTGAAAATAAAACTCTATTGATGGGTAATTCAGCAGTATCATTTTCTAAAATTGATAGTTTGAATAACGATACAATCATTTTAATTAAAATCGGTGACAAAGCTTACAATTTAACAGTTGGTCTAAAAGAACTTTTACTCCGAAGAAAACCCGATTTAAAGTTAATATCGAGCGAAGATAAACTTGTCTATAAGGATATGTTACACTATACAAATGCACATAAAAGAGATTTTAATCCTAAAGGTCAAATAAGAGGTGACAAAGGTACAAAATATTGTAAAATAATAAAACCTCTATTTTCCGAATTGTCAAACGATGTTATACATGCTCACACTAAACTTGGAGGAAAATTACCAACGTTAAAAAAATACAAAAACAACACCGACTTGGTATATTGGGATGATCCTAACGAATTAGTCGAGAGATTGAAACTATTAGTAGCTTCAAGAGATGCTGGCAATACAAACCATGATAATGAAATTTTATCGATAATTGAAGAATTAAAAGAAGCTGACATAATTAAAGAATAAATAGTCGTAATAATATGCTTTACATTCAGTATTGTACATGGATTCAAGACAAATGTACTGAATTCTGACCATGAGCAAAGCCGATGTGGTAAACGAAATTCATAAAAATGCAAGGGTAAACTTTCCCCGAAGACATGTTATTATGAAAGATATAGACGACCTGTGGCAAGCAGATTTAATTGATATGCAATCAATTTCAAAAGAAAATAAAAATTACAGATTTATTCTTACCGTTATCGATACATTTTCGAAATATGCTTGGGCCTTTCCTCTGAGAAGTAAAACCAAAGATGATGTATGTAACTCATTCAAAGTTTTGTTGGCTACAGGGCGTGTTTCAAAAAACCTCCAAACAGATAATGGAACAGAATTTTATAATAATAAATTTCAAAAGCTTATGAAATCTAATCATATTAACCACTATTCAACCTTTTCAACAAAAAAGGCTTCAATAGTTGAAAGATTTATCAGAACTTTGAAATCTAAACTGTATAAGGAATTCAGTTTAAAAGGCAGCTATAATTGGGTAGATAGTACCCTTAATGATGTTATATATAAATACAATCACACTTACCATCGGACAATTCATGAAATTCCTGCTAATGTAGATAACATGAATAAAAAACGTATATTAGAAAGGTATTTAAGGTCGGTAAAAAATGAAAGAATAAAAAGCAAGTATAAAGTGGGTGATTATGTACGTATCAGTAAATACAAAGGAACATTTGAAAAAGGATATACCCCCAACTGGTCGACAGAAATATTTAAAATTCGAAAAATACAAAATACAACTCCTATTACCTACTTAATTGAAGATACAATCAGAGGTCAACCTATTTTAGGAGCATTTTACTTACAAGAGCTTCAAAAGACAAAATATCCTAATGTATATCTAGTCGAGAAAGTTCTTAGAAGAAAAGGAAACAGGGTTTTAGTAAAATGGTTAGGTTTATCTTCTGCTGAAAACAGTTGGATTGATAAATCGAATGTAGTAATATAAATAAAAATAACTTTACTAACCGTATAAGTATTTATTAAAGTGTTCAATCCAGATTCATTAGTCTTATGATGTGTATTGGAGAGAGTAGTCTTCTCAATTGGCTTATAAACAATTTACCATTTGAATTACACTTACCAGGATACAATTATTGTGGTCCTGGTACAAAATTAATTAAAAGGCTTACACGTGGAGACGAAGGTATTAATAAATTAGACGAACATTGCAAAGAACACGACATTGCCTATCTCAAATCATCAAACTTAAAGAATCGTCACAGAGCTGATTTAATTTTGTTGAAAATGGCAAAAGAGCGAGCAGTTGCCTCGGATGCAAGTGTAAGCGAGAAAATCGCAGCACGCTTAGTAAGCAAGACAATGTCTACAAAAATTAAAACTGGTTCCGGCCTAAAAAAAAATAGAAAAAAGTGCTTTCAAAAACTTACACCTGGAAAAGGGTTAAAAAACAAATTTAAAAATGTTATCACTAAAACGAAAAGACACATGAAAAAACTAAAACCAAAATGCAAAAAAGTGGCAATAGAATTAGCTATGGCCGCAGCCAGAGAATTAGCTGATGATTCATCCATAAAACTTCCTCGTGTTATTCCTATACCAAAAACTGGTGGTGTATTACCTTTGATTCCTATTTTTGCTGGATTATCAGCAGTGGGAGCAATAGCAGGCGGTGCAGCAGGTATTACCAAAACCATAAATGAATTCAAGATGGCTAAAAAGCTGTTGGTTGAATCGAAGAGACACAATGAAAAAATGGAAGCTCTCTGCATTGGGAAAGGACTACACCTTAAACCACATAAAAACGGGCTTGGAATTTATGTATCGAATGAAAAAAACTAAGATATCGGCTACCCAAACGAGCCCTAACTAACTTCGACATTTTGAAGTATGGAACTAATATTCCATATTTTAGAGGAGTCTTTATGAGAGATGAACTTCCTAAATACCCGTTTAAAAAAGAATGTGGAGTTATTAATTTAGATAGTTCAAAAGATCCTGGCTCTCATTGGGTAGCCTATGCAAAATACAATGATTATATTGAGTACTTTGACAGTTACGGAAATCTTAAGCCTCCAAAAGAATTTATAAAATACGGAGGTACTAAAGTCCACTATAATTATGAAAATATACAACGCGATCATCCTTTCAATTGCGGACATCTCTGTTTAATTTTTCTAAGGAATTTTTGGAGTAGTCTAGGGATAAAATAAACAGGATCTTCTGAAACAGTCCAGTATGCAAGCATGTCTACCACAGTTACCATCTCTGGAAATAAATCTGATTTGGTGTCATACTTTCAACCTCCACTGCATTTATCCGATCAATACGAGTGCGGTTTGTTATACTTTTCAGTGTTAAATTCAAGATCAAATGTGTCCATCAATAGCAGCAGTCTATCTGTAATCAGAATTGAATGTGATCTTGTATACAGTTCGTACTGCAACGGACTACCAACTCATTTTATTCATGAATTTGTATTTGATACTGCTCCGGGTCATCAGTGCATAGAAATACCACGAAACGTTATTTACTTTCCAGTGAACAAAAATATAATTTCATCTATATCTGTTAGAATTGTTGATCAATTTGGTTATTGTATTAACTTTGGTGACGAATTCAATATTCAACTACGTCTTCATTTAAGAAAAACAAAATGATACTATATTATAAAAACACTCCTGTGAAAATAAAACGTATTATTCCTTCAACGACCACTAAGGTCAATAGACGTAAGAAAAAAGTTAAGAAATTGACTGAAGCAAATAAAGGTTTTCTTAGAGCCCTAGGTTTTAAAGTATGAATATACTCCAGATTACTGAATTACCGCACTTCGATAGTTCGATCGAAAGTTATGAAATCCATTCATATAATCCCTACAATAACAGCTTTAGAGAAAACGATGAAATCAGAATCCCCATACATCAGCAAGACATATACGTGCTACCATCAGCCAGTTCAATTTACATCGAAGGCCAAGCAAAGCTGTTCGGTAAAGATGGGAATCCGATCAAGAAAACTGTTACGTTCACTAATAACCCTGTTATGTCTTTGTTTCAAGACATCAGGTACGAAATGAATGGTATTGAAATAGATCGTATAAAAAATTCTGGAATAACGTCAACAATAAAATCATACATCTCATTAAATGAAGCTGAAAATAAAGTTGCTGCGTTATGGGGTTGGAATTTAAACGGATTCCAAAGTGATGGGCATTTTAGTTTAGTGATACCGCTAAATAAGATTTTAGGGTTTGCAGAGGATTACAATAAAATCGTTATAAATTGTAAACATGAACTTATATTGAATAGAAGTAACTCTAACTTAAACAGCGTTATTCTTACTGATGATGTTGCTCATTTTCAAATAGATATGCAGAGTTCAATGGAGGGTGCCACACATAAAAGTGTCAGATCGAGAACGATTAACACTTTTAAAGCATTTAGAAAGAGATAAACCCATTCAGATGGCTTTTAGAAATTGGGATTTATATGAATATCCTTTATTACCTAAAACCACAAAACATTCTTGGTCAGTTAAGACTGCTTCACAATTGGAAAAGCCTAGATATGTAATTTTTTGCTTACAAACTAACAGAAAAAATAATAAAACTAAAGACATATCTCTATTCGATCATTGCGAGGTGACAAACATTACGCTCTTCTTAAATTCTCAATATTATCCTTATGAGCCTTTGGGTTTAAAGTTTTCTGACAACAAATACAGTATATTATATGAAATGTATGTGAAATTTCGTCAGTCGTATTACAACTGTCCAGTAGACCCGTTGCTCGATCTAAAGGACTTCAAAGAAAAAGCTCCCCTGTTTATCTTAGACTGCTCAAGGCAAAACGATAGTCTAAAATCAGGTCCAGTAGACGTACGCATAGAAATTGAATGTTCAACGCCAATACCAGATAAGACTACTGCATATTGTTTGATTATAAACGATCGACTTGTGGAATACAAACCTCTCAGCAACATTGTGCGCAGGTTATCATGATTGCTATTGTGGATATTCAAGGCTTTAAAACAGAAACAAATGAATTTATAATAAAAGAAATCGCTATATTATATAATAAAACATTACAAGTGTTTTTATTTAAGCCACCATTTCCATTTGAAAAATTAACGAAACAAGAAAAAAAACAAGTTAGTTGGATTGAACGTAACAGAAAGATATATTGGTGTGAAGGATTTATTCCATATTCCAATTACCAGAATTTTATTGCTGATATTTTAAGAGATAAATGTGTCTATGTTAAAGGTTCAGAAAAAGTCTTGTGGTTAAAAAATATATTAGAAAACAGTAATAGTAACATATTTAATTTAGAAGATAAAGGTTGTTCTAGTTTGTTAAGTCTGCACCATCAATATAAATATTCTCAAGATTTGTATAGTTGTATTTATCATGACTCTGTATGTGCTTTAAAAAATGTATTGTGTTTAAATAAATGGTGCTATGATAATAAAATTATAAAATAAACTTTTTTTTGTTTAATTTCTTTATTTTTGGTAAAGCGTTTCCTATCCCTCCCAATCTCTTCAACGTCGTCAAATCGTTATAAGCTGCTGACTGTAACTAGACGATGTCATTATGCAGTTATCTGTAAAACGGAGAAGCATGTCTCATAATAAATACAAACCTCGATATGACATGTATAATACTTATAAAATGCGTCAATTTTCATTTAACTATTACTGGGCAACGGCTGATTCAAAGAAAATATTAGTGATGGAAATGGCTGACGCTGGATTCTTTTACTGTGGCAATAGTATAAATGATAAAGCAGCATGTTTTTCATGTGGAGGTGTTATAGAAGATTGGGAGATTTATGACGATCCTTGGATGCAACATGCTATAAATTTTCCTCAATGTTTTTATTTGAACGCTGTGAAAGGAAGAGAGTATATATTTAATACGCGTATCTGCATCGCAGCATTAGACTCCTAGCATTGCAGTGTAATAGATAGATCTTAAGTATATAACTAAGTACGAGTAATAAATAACACAAATATTTACTGCACCACGAGAGATACAATTATTGATATTACCTATCTACATCATGTTTCACTCAGAGAAATTTGATTTGGAAGGCACTTCTAAACTTATTTTCAAGAATACTAGGGGTGAGATAATATATATTCAAGATATGCACCCTAGAAAAAAGAAATCGAACTCAGGTGAATTAAAACATCAGGATAGTGATATAACCCGAAAAGAAGATTTATTTTACCAGAAGTTGGAAGATTCAGAGAAATCTAACTTGAAAAATACTCACTACCTTATACTAAAAAGCGAACCTGGTGAGGATCTTCGCAAATTCGTTAAAGTTAGCAACAAACATACTGATCATGAAAAATCGATTGTTAGTTCGTCAAAGACCAGTGGGAGTAAGTAGTATATCGACAGCAACTGCAGATCCATTCCATCAGGAGAGTGATACAGCACATGAGTTAGTTTTACACAAATTATAAACGGAACTCAGATTCATAAAAACCTCAGGTCAGCGATTCAAGAAAGAAGATTTCATTACTTATTACTTTAAGTACACATCGCACCGCTGATTGGGGTGTTCTGCATAACGCGCTCGAGCGAAGCGTGAGCAACTCAATCAATATTATGAACTATATCGCAGATCACGATATTAGTGTATGATTGGGGAGTTCTGGATCATGCGCTCGAGCGAAGCGAGGGCAAGTGATCCAGAACCCCCAATTATACACTACTTATGTGAAGGCGATGCACTTAGAATAAAATTACGATAGCATAATAATTAAATACGAGCAATGTCAGGTAAATTAATTTTATTATGTGATAGATACATGGTACTCACATATTTACAAATATTGAAAAGTAGATGATTTTTCTAAAATTTTAACAAGTAATAATTTAGTGTGTGAGTTATAGTAGTTACAGAATGTAAAATCAATGTCATAAAAATTATAAATTATACAATTAAATTAGCAACCAGTTTGATTTTGTATCACTGCATTAATCAGATACCTAAACGATGTTTAAGTATTTTGAATATTCATTGATATGTTTACTAAACATATCAATGAATATTCATTTGCACTCTCCAGGTCTCCCGAAGTTTACTAGATCATCCTAAACTTTACTGAGAGCCGATAGTACCCTAATATGAAGTTAGGATACAAAGCTACTCGCTTAGTTCATTCAACTTGATCGAACGGATAGCTTAGTTTGTATTAACTAGAAGCTGTTGATAAAAGCTGTACTGGAATTAATGTTTACGGAGCTGTTTCTAAACCGGGTTCTTGATTAGAAACCTAGCATGGTATCTACACGTATCTGCAAGATGCAACACACAGATTGCAACCATAACAAGTTTCAACTAAACAGAGCCATTTGAAAATCTGAATCCGTAGTTTCAAATGAACAGTGGGGTAATTGTGTACACTAAGAGTAGGAATAGGTTTCATTTTGACAGTTTAACAACATTCATTGCGTTATTTACGCGTGTTTTTGCGTTGTTTGTGTTGTTTACGTTGTTGTTGTTGTCTTTTTGTTATCTGAATCAGAATCTGAATGGATTAGCAATATCCTTCAAAATGATTCTGATTCTGTTTGGTAATGTATTACGCAATTAGGGTACAGTTCTGTATTCGACCGACTAATTACAATGCATTTCATTCGGAGTATTCTCTCCACGGATATACATAGTATAGAGCTCATCAGTGCTCATACTGCTCATAATATGTCCGCAGGCATCGCAAAGAGCATTATCATTATCCATTCAATTTCAAACGTTTTCCATGTTTGTGCACCGTTGTGGTTAATTATCTCAAAATAGGCTGTGGGAAGTGGTACTTGAGGTAGAAACAATATTAATTATGCGCATTGAAATGCGCCACAATGCAAGCACATAGGTACGCTGTCACATTGCTACATACAACAAGTCCTGGAGTTAACGCACACCACCAAACACCCCAATTAGAATATTATGTTATAATCATAATACATACCTACACTGATTTTTTGCTATTATGTATAAAATATTGTTTATTTATTAAATTTGTCATACTGATTGTGGGAGAAAATTGTGGTTACATTAAAAATCTACGCACGCACTCAGGCGCACACGTATAAGAGTATAGCGAAGTAGGTATTTCGTCCATTTTGGTAAGTTTTGACGGGACAGCCCAAGTGTGATTGTAATTTACGTAATTTTAATTATTATTGAGATAAAAAATTACCTGTATTATAAATGACAGAAATCGATTCAGTACAAACTACTTTCATAAAATGTATTATTTAAGTTACACATTGTATACAACGTATATACCTAAATGTACACTGTACATTCAAGAAACGAAAATGATACACATTTTACAAAATCACATTCCTGTCCCACAGAGGATTATGGCTCCTTTTCGAACTGTCATTTTCAACAAAGATTTGGCAATACATACTATACTTAACCGAAAAAATTATGAAATGCAAGTAAAAATAAACCTTATGGTGCTAAACATTTTTATTCCTTGACATTTTCATTCCTATCATTCATACCTGTCTTTAAAAAATCCACTGCAGTTTTTGTGCCGAATTCAACACGTTTCTCTTTGAGCACTGTTAACAGTTACCACTTTGACTTAACTTGCAAATTAGAAACGGTTTCCCCCAATTCCTTAATCTTTGAAATGTGGTCTACTTTAGTACTTATACAATCTACTAATGGCATGAATCTTTGAGATGTGGCTCACCAATATTAGCTGTGAAATACAGAATACGCTTTTAGTCACTAACAACTCCAATATAGGTACATTTAATATTTAATGTTCAAAATATTACCATCAACGTTATTAATATTAATATACACACAGTGAAGATTACCGAGAATTTCAGCTAGCGTAGGTACATTTCTCAAAATTGTTGGATTGTTCGACAAAGCATTGGACAATATTATACAAAATTCTTATATAATAATAAATTATAAGTTACAAAGACTGCTAAAAGGCTAATTAATTACATTTATAAGTATTTGCATTCGATTCCTTTTCAATCTTCGTAAGTACGATCATGTGTTCGCGCACAGGTTCCTTATAAAATGGTTATCTATTCGTCAGCGCAGAGAGTTGAGGGCTCTGTCTTTTCTTTTTCTTTACTCGACTAAGCAACTTCACTTTCTTTCCTGACCTTCCATGTTCAATACATAAGCTCAGCGCATAGTAAAAATCTTCGTTCCACCAACAATAAATAGTCTTCTACGATGTCCTTCTCACTGCTCTGATTTCATTCCCTCTTCTTTCTTTGTCCAGGTGGTCTTTCTTTGGAATGCGCTCCCTCAGAACATCAGGATGGCAACCAGTCGGTTATCTTTTAAAGTGAAGGCACTTGAACATATTCGTAAGAAGTTAGCAGAATCATCCCAGCGCTGACTTGCTGGATTCGTTTTCTACCCTACCTATCGTTATTTCTCTTGACAATGTTTATTTCCGTTATATGTATGTATGTATTAGTATTTAATCTTTTTCGAGTTATATATATCCCTTATGTTGCACCTGCCAAGTTTATCTCTGCATCACCCTAAAGTTCTAAGGTTTTTTTTTTACTTGTGCCTAAAGTTTTAATAAGTAGATAAATAAATATTATGTTAAATTATTTAACAAATTCACATTACCACAAATAATACCACTTCCGGTGCAAAAACAATCTAAATATCCTAATTGTCTATCTCAGTTTTCAAACACAATTGAGTTTAATACCCAGCGGGGGAAAAATATAAATACCGCCATTTTTCGCTCAGAGAAAAAAGTAGAAAGGTTGGATAACAACACTCAATTTGGAGGAATGACTAGAATTTTCTTAGAAATATATTAAATGTTGCTTCTCCGCGTTGGTCGTAATATTGACACCAACGCCAACGTAGTCAAAATAATGTCAAGATGAGTCAATTTGCACATTCATAATGTATTAAGTCGTTCCCCTTCGTCTGTATACATACGATAAATAAACATTGAAGGGGCTAAAGAGGAAGCGTTAACCGAATCTCTTTGACTCGAAACTCGTTAAGCTTACTCAAAAATATATAACACACCTAAAGAGCAATGTTGGCGAGGCGAGCCAATGCCAACTTTTATGGAAACACTTTTAGTTGACACAATATTTGCAGCCAATTTGGCTTGGGCGTCGACCCGGCCTGTTCAAGGAATTCTTTGTAATTCGAGATAGAAACTTAATTGTATGAAAACCTTAAACAATTGTTATACAGGCAGCCTTTGAGGGATTCTTAATTTTATGCTGATGAAATCTATTCATTCGTGGAAAGCTTTTGCTTGAATTAGTTCTGCTAATGTTGGTAGACTTGTATCTAATATATTCTTATTCGTGTAACTTGCGAATGGAATCTATTTAATTAAGTAAATCGAAGATCATCATCCGTGATCTCAGACGTGGAGAATATAAAAGTTATTTCTAATATCCCAGTCATTATGAGGGTTTCACATCAAATATGTGTGCCGATTACTTTGAGACAGTTTTTTTTAAATTAGGGTTTTCTAGCGCCATGTACGAAATTGTATGGCGTTACTGGCCCAAGTCCTCTATCAGTGTACCCCGGGCTAGCTGCCTGCCTGGCCTCTCGCCAAACCCAGCGACCTCATAATATTAGCCGCGACGTATTGAATGCCCCACACGTAACGTAATTGTTCCATTTTTTTTTTATAACTAGCCTCCGGTAACGGATAAATTTATAGCACTATCTTGACCTTTTCAATTTGTGCTAAGATGTCTGAAAACGTGAATTGAAGGGAATTTTATTCTTTTAGCTGAGTATGTTTTAAGTTATTTATAAAACCTTTTTGCAATGTCAAAGTGACAAGTAAAAACACAATCGTGTCTTTGTAAGAAACACTCTGTCTTCGAAGTTTTAGACTAGCCCTAGGAATCCTACCTTTTTATTTATACAACCATATACACATGTATTATATCATTGTAAATTATTATTTAACTTCAACTTAGATATTTCTTGTTCCAATAAGTTTGTAATACTATTTCTAGGAAAAACAACTTGGTTAAAGCCAAAAATTTAGCAAACATAAGTCATTTTTGTGCGCATCACTAATAAATTCTGACTTGAAGGCAGCTAAATAGGTACATACTAATGTATTTGCGTTTACCATACACGCCAATCCTCCCATAAACATATTAACCAACTTTCAACCTTATCCCATTGTCATAAAGTGCTTATGTACATATGCATATCTAATGTGTTCCGAAACAAAAGTTGTACCGCAAACTTGGCAATCAGTGAATGATGTTGAGTGTTTGTGCCAAATGCCCACTTTATATTCAAGGTTCAGGGGCTCATTACCTATGAAGGTTCGCCATTTTTTATTCAAAAGGTCAAGGGCGGAAAGGTGGACACATTTTACAAATGGGTACATCACTATTGTGATGTTTGTTCTGAAAGAGTAGCTTTAAACAGGGTTTGCATAGGTAAGTGAAAGTGGGGCTGAAAGAGGAGCCCCATTTTCTGTAGCTAAGTAATAACAGCCGTACGGGTCGATCGACCAAGTTAAGTTACCGTGGATAGATGACCATCGTTACATACCAAGACCCACCGTGCCTCGGAAAGCACGTTAAGCTGTCGGTCCCGGCTGTCATTCGTGGATCTTTGACAGTCGTTACGGGTCGTCAGAAGCCCGAAAGTCTGACTACCAATCTTAACAAGGGGTTTCATATTAACCAGTAACTGGGTTGTGGAGGTCAGATAGGCAGTCGCTCCATGTAAAATACTGGTACTCAGCTACATCCGGTTAGACTGGAAACCGACCCCGACATACTTGGGAAAATACAGGCAGATTAGTATGCTTATGTTAGTCAACTCCGCCAAGTGAGTGGATTTTTCTTGTATTTATTGCACAATTTTTGTACCCGTGTTAACTGAAAATTTTCTAAAATGTAAGGAAATCTCTTATCCAGAGATTCTATTACAGAAATATTACTGACAGTTTTGTCAAAAACTTGTGTACGTATTGTATGCAGTTCGTGTAACGTTACATATAATTCCTAACTTTTTCGATGACTTGATATTAAGAGGGCGCGCACGGGTCCACTAGCGCCACTCCTTTAAAATAATGTTATCACGTGACTGAGAAGGAATTTTGAATAACGGCTCAATAAACACCCTCGATAAATGTGTCTAGAATTTTCTAATAACTTTTATAAACTGTCATATTGATTTGATTTGATTTGATCTACAGAAAAGCGGCCACATTCCTCTAGATCATATTTGTTGCTTCGTGTCTCAATATGAAACTATAGGAAAGGTATTAAAAAATTCTAGACACACTAACCGAGGGTGCTTATTGAGCCGTTATTCAAAATTCCTTCTCAGTCACGAGATAATATTTATAAAGGATTGGCGCCAGTTGGCCGATGTGCGCCCTCTTAAGGCTCCCACTACGCGACTCTAGTAGAACAATTCCTATGAAAACTTCATAGAAATTGTTCTACAAAAGCTAAATAAGAAGTCTGCATGATGCTAAGAAAATTCACCTACAAATGCTTAACCTTTTTATTCCTCAACGTTACCTCTGTACAATAAAATTGAAGTTCCATCTGGCCTCAAAGAAAGTACTCTGAAATAATACTACCGTTACTTACATACCCCAGATAACGGTTCTTGGCAAGAAGGGAAAACTAAAGAAAGAAGCAACAACATAGTTGTTGGTATTAATGAGGGGTATACATCTCCAATTACCTGACTAACGGATTCACATTCAGAATAGACAACTGTTTTGGAAGGCTTATGCTGTTCAGTACGATTGCTACTGGTTGTGTTTTAGTTATAGTTCCATTCATTCATTAGTTATTGTTTATTATTTAGTTACAGTTGCATTCTACAAGCAACAACCCAATAAAAAATGACGGCGTCGTAATTTACGTCAAAGACACAATTAACTGTACCACACATGAACCCTTATTTTCGGATGCCAACTGTCTAATAACATGCTATAATAACACAGCTATAATAGCAATTTATCGTTCTCCATCTTATTTGAACCTAACTAACTTCTTGTCTAGTTTAAATGATACAATAACATCCGTTAAATCTCAAAACAACATCCTGCTCATCGGTGATATCAAACCCGGAAACAATGATCATCATTCAGACGATTATTTAACGTTAGCAGCAATGCACGGGTTATTGCCTGCCCACAGTCACCCGACAAGGATAAACAACTGCCTGGATCATGTCATGATGAAGACTAAATCGCCTGCAAGGGTTCATGTGCTGAACACCCACGTTACTGATCACCTTCCCGTAGCTGTTTTCCTAGGGACTAATAAAGCAACTACACCTCCACCAAAAAAAACCTCTCTCCGATATGACTATGATGAAATAAAAAAGGAAATTAGTAATCATGATTTTACTCCTATTCTCAGCACCACCGACCCAGACCAAGCAACAAATATTTTAATTACCGATATTCAAGCTGTTATAATAAAACACACTAAGATTGTTCAGACTCCCAATAGAAAAACTATTAAAAAACCCTGGATGACTGCTGGCTTAGTACGATGCCTCCGAAATCGCGAAAAAATGCACCGACGGGTCAGTAAGTCTCCCAACAATCTAATATTAAAAACGATTTACACACGGTACCGCAACTTTTGTAAGTCTCTACTTAAAAAACTAAAACGTGCCTATGAAAAAGCAGAACTTAAAAAGGCAAATAACAACCCAAGAGCTACGTGGAAAATAATCAAATCAATCACGCACAGTAATCAACAAAGGCACTCTCCTAATGCCCTTCTACAATCTTCCGTCGCGCCTACCGTATCTGTTAATAATGCGAATAATTTTTTTGTTAACGTTGGAACAAACCTTGCATCAAAATTTTCTACTGTCACACCCTCAGTTTATTCATCTTTTTCCTCATCTCCAGTTAACTCTTTGATTATTCCACTGGTTGACGAGGCTCTTGTAATAAGCACTATTCATGGACTACGTAGTGACTGTGCAGTGGGGTGGGACAGCATCCCAGCAAGTGTAATAAAACCATCTAGCTGCATTTTGGCTCTTCCCGTTGCCCATATTTGCAACTGTGCCATCAATTCAGGTGTTTTCCCAAAGGCTTTCAAGCGTGCTAATGTTCATCCAGTGTACAAAGGTAAAGCTAGGGACGACATTTCCAATTATCGGCCAATTTCAGTCCTTAGCTCCTTATCTAAAATACTTGAACGGATTCTCAACACAAATCTGACAAAATTTCTTTGTAAAAATAAATTAATTGCTCAAAATCAATACGGATTTCGGTCAGGAATTTCCACAGAAGATGCTGTCTCTGATTTCACCAAAACCCTGATTGATAGATTGGATAGTCGCTTTAAATGCTATGGTATCTTCTTAGATCTGACTAAAGCCTTTGATACGGTGTCTATTCCCAGACTGGTGGCCAAAATGGAGCGTATGGGAATACGTGGTGTGGCTCTAGATATTTACAAAGATTATCTCAGAGGGCGTAGCCAATGTGTTAAAATTGATTCTTTTCTTAGTGACGAAGAATTCATCAACTATGGTATACCTCAAGGCAGTATCTTGGGTCCCACGCTCTTTCAAATATTCATAAATGACCTCTGTCAACTCTCCCTTTCCCAATGTGATATTTTTACTTACGCCGACGACACAGCACTATTGATATCCGACGTGACCTGGGACAGGTCTAAACAAATCACTGAACTTACCTTGCGAACAATTATGGACTGGATTTCCACTAATCTTCTGACAGTTAATATCTCAAAGACCAAAGTAATTCAGTTTAAACCTCCACATTCACCTAAACCGTCAATGAACTCGGATAAAATAATAGCACATATTTGTCACGACACATATTTGTCTCCTTGCAATTGCAAGTGCCTTGATATGGTCCCAAGTATCAAATATCCAGGCGTTTATATCGACGAGAGACTGGATTGGCGCACCCATACTGATACTCTATGCTCTCGGCTTCGTAAACTAATTTATTTATTTAAAGAGCTCAGACATGCGGCCGACATTGAAACAGCATCACTGGTGTACCGTTCTCTATGCGAGTCCATAATTAATTACTGCATCCCGGTATGGGGCGGCACCTTCAAAACAGTGATGCTTAGGGTGGAACGAGCTCAACGGGCTGTTCTCAAAGTAATTTATTTCCGCAAAAGGGACTACCCCACAGCTCAGTTGTACTCCGAAGCCCAAGTACTAACGGTGAGAAAATTATACGTTCTTCGCTCTATTTTACGCCGACATTCCACGATGCCACTAGATAGCAAGCTATGTAATCGGCGGGATGGCTTTCCTATCTGTGAGTCTGTCCAATGTCGTACTGCACTTGCGCGGCGACACTATCGTGCCCAAAGCGCAGTAATGTATAACAAAATAAACAAAAATCTTTCAATTTATAAACTAACCCTACATAAAGTCAAGCAGACTCTTAAGCCATGGCTACTGTCGCTGAACTATGACGAGACAGAGAAAATCATCATATCTATTTCGTAACATTAAAACCCCTCCTGATCAATTCGTTGACACACACAAACACACACGCTTACATATATACATACACACACACAAACATACACACAAACACTCGCAAATTCAATGCAGGCTTCTTTTAACCGTTTTTAGTTTAGTTTAATTAACTTTTTTGTTGTTAACATATTCTTTTTATTTTTTGTTAATCTTTTTGCATAAGATTCTGTAAGAGAGCACTGGCTCTTGTAACACAGGTATATCACCTAGCACAGGAGTCAGGGACTTCACACTATTTTGTAACCAATTTCTTGTGTAATAAAGATTATTATTATTCACTTATAGCATAAGGATACTGGGAAGTCCTGGTTATGTTAACACATAGAAAAATATTTACAGCTGTATGGTTTTGCCAACTCATATTTATTATTTTATTAATAAAAAAACTATTAATAAACAATGAACAGTGAGCTGTGAAAAAGCCTTGCCACATGATTGTAGATTTTGAAGCAGATGTAAAAGGAATTTTTATATAAAATCACGAAACATAAATAATAAATTACGAATAACTGCATTGTACGTGTTTCCGTTGTAACTCGATGACAGTCAGTCTAGTCGATGGTCAGCATAATGTTGTCTGCTTCCGTTATCAATTTGAGGAGATTCGGATCAAACCACAAAATAATCCACTTTTAGCAATTTCGTTTTTTTTTTTCACGATTTCTTACTAATAGCAGTAACTCTTTAGTTCAAAACAGCTTATTCTCCTTAGTCAAATGATATATAATATTAACGTTTAGTTCAAAACCTGAACAAATCCTGGTTAAAAACAATTCTTTAGAAAAAAAAATGTTCTCACTATTTCTTAAGTTTTTTCGATATCTGCCTTATTGAAAAAGTGGATATGTAGTGGTTTTGATGCTAACCACAACAATTATTAAATTTAAAAAAATCGTTACATTTTTTTTATAAATGTTGAAGATTATTTGTAAAGAATTTTTGTCTATACAAATAATCTATACATTTATAAATAAATGTACTTAACGAAGATTTTCTGTCCGTTTATCTGGATATATGTTCCAGATTGGTTCGAAAACGGCTGAACGGTTTTGGATGACTTTTACACACAGATACTTTATAACCCTTTTTTTTTTGGGTGGGAAATCATCAAATGACCTCTCCCGCTCTGGGCGGAGCGGAAGGGCGTGTCAGACTCTTACTGACTAAAACCCACTTTTAGATACTTTATAACCTGGATTAACACATAGGATTATTAAAGAAAAGAACCACGATTAGGAATACAGTTTTATTATTCAAAGAAGCACACACTTTCTTTTTCTTATGAGGGTACGTAAAACAGTTACTAAAATCAATCATGTAACTAATGATAATAATAATAATAATCATATAAATTACAAGTTATTAAATGCAAGACAAATAAAACACTAAGTAATTAATCCATTTCATATTTACATTTAAATAACACACAAGCTGAACAATTACTAATTATATTAGTTTTATGAAGCGGAACGGGGCAGCAATAGTTTTATTTTGAGAGTGTGCACGCGATGATGGTCAGAAGCGAAAGAGGCCGAGAGCGCGTCCGAAATCCACCATCTTGACGGCGGTCGTTGGAGAGGGAAACGAGGTCATTCGCGCTTCATCGGGAAGTGACGTCACTCTGACGCGCCGTTGACAGCTCTAGCGATAACAGGATACTTTTAATCCCGGCAGTACCGTGGGATATTTTCTGACATCCACGTGGGCGAAGTCGCGGGCAAAGCTAGCACTAAATGAAGCTGTGTTCTCACTTGCTGGTATCAGAACATAAATAGGTTCTGAACAGTAAGTCTACAACAGTTTGCGCGCGCAACGTTTTGCTTGCTCTAACCGTTTTCATTTACCTTCGAAACGAATATTTGCTCGCCCAGAACACAAAGTGTAAACGCCGCTTAACAAGGAATCTGCTTGTTCTCATAATTTCAGTGGGTTTCCTTTTAGATAACAGTCTAATATAATAGGACCTCTTCATCTGTACTGCCTTTTCAGTCTAACCGGATTCAGATAACAACCCAGTAACTGGGTAATATCTCTCACCTTTACCTAATAGTACACACGGCTACATATCAAGTTATACGTTTCCAGTATAAGCTGATCTCGCATTTTATAGGATTTCCATACAATGAGAGGTCAGATTATACTGGAAAAGTATAGCTTGGCATGTAGTCGTTCGTACCTACCTGGGCGTTCTGACACATTCAGCTGTAGAGGAGTTACAGTTCTGAATGACGGAGACGACACACTACCTACACAGCTGGACTTTGTCTTAATTTTTTTTATTTATTTAGGTTAGCCAACAATTGTTTACACAATACATTTACAATAATTTGATTTTCAATTTACATTTAAAAGTACAAAATCACTTACAGGCTAACACAACATGCACCATTTATGGTTTTACATAATAATACAAAGCCAAAAAGAATATTTACAATTAAAGTTATTCAATAATTTTGGTGATTCGCGCGTAACAATAATAATAACAAAAAATTCATTCCAAATAATATAACAGAAATATTAAAACATTAACATTTAACAATAAAAAATGATAAAAATCTAAAAAAAAAAATAACTTTCGCTAAGGAGATTGTTGGAATAAATAGTACTCAATAATTATTTTATAAAAAAATCCTATACTGTCATGATGTACGAGTATATCAGTGAGATCACTGCATCTGTTTATATTTTCTATGACTGTGCCATATTTGCATATTAGCTCAAAAGTGAACGTACACGTCCACTACGTTACGTTAACGTTTGGTTGTACACAACCTGATTATGTCATATGGAAAGCCACGATGAATGTAAAATGAAACAGTCTCAATATACTTTAATGCCTTTCAGCGATGTTTTTAAAGCTGTACTTTTTTTCTCCGTTCGCTTGATATAGCGATAGTATCGTTTGGCTTTCTATTATGATATTAAAGCCATACTAATATCATAAATTCGAAAGTAACTCTGTCTGTATGTTACCTTTTCACACCTAAACCACTGAACGGATTTCGATTAAGTTTGGCAAGGAGGTAGCTGGCATCCTGGGGAAGGATATAGTGTGGGGGTACCCAAATAAAACTCCCTTTTCACACTTACTTCTCACTTTTAATCAACTTACTTGTAACACGGTTAGCAACAGACTGTCGCTAAGAGCTGACGCCGGCAACCAACAAGAGTGGGGACCGGATGTTGCGCGCCATCTCGTTTTGTAAAACAGTTTTATTAATTTCTATTTTGAATACAATCTGAAACAATTCTACAATTCTTTCAAACATTATATTTAACATTACGTAACATACAGGAATCAATTGATGCGTAACTTTAAATTTAAATCAATGTTTAGCAAAAACGGATATTAAACACAACACAAGTATCGCCGTCTAGTAGTATAAGATGACAGTCATATCCAACGTAAAAATGACTGTCATCACACCAATACAACAACCATTAATAGATTAATAGACTTCTAAAATCAATAGCCTATCTTATTATTAAGTAAATTCTAACAATAGGCTACTTTCTATCCCGGTAGCACGTTCCCGTTGGATAATTTCAGACATCCACGCCGGCGAAGTCGCGGGCTGAAGCTAATACTTTATATATTTATTAGCTTTCGCTCGCGGCTTCGCTTGCGTTAACTTAGACTTTGACAATCAATTCGGGTTATAATTTAATCATGATTCGAAAGACACGTGGCGCCATCTATTATCATAAGAACGTTATTGCTGTTTTCCTGGGAAACAGAACTTTTTTTCGGGATGAAAATGACTTTATGTCCGTTTCTGTATACCTGACAACGTATATGCAAAATTTCAGGATGATCGGTTCAGTGGTTTAGGCGTGAAAAGGTAACAAACAAACAAACTTACTTTTGCATTTATAATATTAGTTAGGATTGCTTCCACAATGTGAACTTAGATTGTTGGTTTAACAAAGACATGATTATTGTGGACTCCGTGGGGCACAGCCAAGTAGGAGAGAGGAAGAGATCTTTTATTTGACTACTTAGTTGTTATACTACATATTATTTAATGGGTTCGATGAAGAAGAATAATGAAGTATTCTTAGTGAAACCACGCTAAAACAGAATTTTTATTTCAGTTCGATCTACATACATGGTATGATTAATGTTATTTTTTTTACATATATGCTGGAACATAAACGATAAGAGTTGAATTTAATGATTGATTGTTGTTGATTGTTTGATGTTTGTTTGATGTTTGTTTGTTGTTTTTTTTGTGGTTTTAATGATTTTTTAACGAAACTTTAGTTTATTTAATGATAATAATGTTATTGTTCCAAAAACAGTGTTATAGATTATTTTTCCAGCAGTTATTGGTAAGCAAAAACCATGCAATACAATACAGTACCTAATTAACTTTGGTGGAATAGATCATCCTGTACTAGTTAGAAAAACTGTACTATCACAAGAGGCAAGGCAATTTGATTGTAATTTGCTTCACAAATCCGCTACTTAATTATCGGGGAAAAAAAAAGTAAAATTGTTAAGCACACAAATATACAATTTAATTCGGTATTATTTCATAAAAAATACAGTGCATTTTCTTGTGAGCCAATGTATATTAGTTGACTTGCCTCTACCTCACTGATTTCGGTTCAGCGAAAACAGAACCCTTCTCTTTTGTCATTGATAATGTAACAAAGCGATACATGATTGATTTCTGTACCATTAAAAACAATAAAAATTAAAATGATAATCTATATATATATATAAATGAATCCCTATTTCCCTTGGTCACGCCATCACGCGTGAACGGCTGGACCGATTTCAATTTTTTTTTTTTTTGTTGTCTTCGTTATTGTCAGGAGAAGGATCTTATGAAATAAAAAAATAAGGAAGTTGATCGGAACGTTACAAAATTTAAAAAAACTTAACGCCAATATTAATTTTACATAACTGTCAGTTGTTTGAAATAACTGTCAGCGATTGACAGAATGCGCGCTGCAAATATCGTTTAACACAGATGGATCGGTTGATAAATGAGTCGATAGTTTTAGTTTTACTCAATAGTCAAAACTAAAACTAAACGACATATGACATTCATGGTTAAGCCAGGACAACGTCTGTCGGGTCAGATTGTATATAATAATTAACATATAATTTACCATTTCTTTGCCTTCAAGCCAAATAACATAAATGATTCAGAATTTTCGATCTAAGCAAGAATTTTTCATTTAAAACTAGAATTAAAACCATACTATACTTATAAAAAACCAGTATCATCCCAAATATACCCCTAAATTCACCAACGTAAGGAAAACACACTCATATAATTACAGGAGCAACCGCCTTCTGAGTTACATGATAACACACTAGAGACAAGCCTATAAATGTAATTGCCGACATAAGAAAGTAGTAAATGAGAGGTGAAATTGTAGGGAAACGTATTGCGTGTTGTAGCTCATGTGGGTACCAATAAACTAGGATAAGAATTATAACTGTGGACGAGAATTATTATTTTTTAATCTTTTTTTTTTTTGTTCGTTCTTATTTTTTTTTTCTTTTGGATTTATTTTTTATTTTTTTATTATTATTTTGGTGATTCATAAATTAAAAATATTGCGTCACTGTTTAATAGGTATTATTAGATACTGTACACATTCTTCAACCGTGTTTTCATTTACCTAAATTAAATTATAGCCCATTTAATAATAGTAAGAGCGGTGGTGGCCAAGTGGAAACGACCGCGACTTAGGAGTTGCAGGTCGTAGGCTCGGACCCAGGCAGGCACTTTTATTTGTGTAAAATATTTACTGCTCACAAAACGGTAAAGGAAAACATCTTTATGAAACTGGCATGTCCTAGAACCAAAAAATCGAAGACATGTGACATCCACCAACCCGCACTGGGCCCGCGTAGTGGATTACACGAAACGGATGACGGGAAACATTTTGTAATGTAACTTATAATATTTGCATGCTATGTTAAGCAAAACATGTCATGCTCTATATATAATGTATATTTTTAAAAGAACTTTATGTACCATTTTGTATGAAAATAAATATTATTTCTATTTTTATAGCCCTCTCACAGAGTGGAGGCCTGTGTCCCAGCAGTGGGAACATTATAGGCTGATTATGCTAAATTATGATCCAAAGACCAGAGAAACGCAAAACCATTTTTTGTCTCATAAAGAGATGGAACGAGCATACATCATCAAATTTGCTCAATAGACTAGCGGTTACTGTGCCCAGGTTCTTAGATATTTTCCTTTTTCTGTAGTCAAATGATTAACTTTAACAAAATTATTGATAAAGTCACATGGTCACTTACCAGATTTGGAACTTATTTTTTTTATGAAAAGTATATCCTTTGCCTTGCGAGCCATAACTGTACACTGATAGCTTGTTATAACTTAAATGCTGTAATTTTAGACCCATAATCAATAAAAAACATTAAGCACTTAACGGGGATGCGCTCAGGTAGCCCGCGATAAAAAAATATACCTATGTTTTTTGCAATTTGCAAGTCACTGTGAGGTTGTATGTAGATTAAAATATGATTCGCGGTCGCAACAAATATGCCTTTACAGAATTATAATCATTAGAATCAGCAATACAACTCCCTAAGTTAGAATTGCCCTCAAATGTCATGATTTCATGACATAGTCACTCAATAGGGTAATATGAACTTAGAGAGATGTATTGATGATTTTTATGATAATAATTCTATAAATAAATATTTGATACGGCCGTGATTCATATTTAGATCAACATATAACCTGATACTGACCTGCAAATTGCAAAAACGTAAGAAATTTTGAGTATCGCGGGCTACCATGGTGCATTCCTCTTAAGCAGACATTTAAAACTTTTCCTTATACTTGTTTTGATTCATCCTAAGTGCAACCCTTTTACCTTCAACGTGAAAACGATCGTGAAGATACAAAGAGTATGCGGAAACAATGTCTAATTTCCATGGGGCATACGTGTGCGGAAGTTTGTTCATTAGAAACTTTTCACTCCCTTTTCAGGGGAGAAGTTATCTCGCGTCGAGCCCTTCGAGGTAAACTTAAAGCGACATCGACGTCGGTAGCAGGTGTAGGTGTATGCTTGTTTACACGTTAATGTTGTGTAATCGATTGGGGAATAATAATTACAACAGGAATACGTTTTTGTAGGGACAAAAACACAAATATGGGCTAACAATAGAACTAGTTTCTACCGATTTTTTCCGCGTCATAATTTCGCATATAGCCAATTTTTTTATCAACATCTAAATTATATAAATAAGGTATCAATCAAAGACACAATTTTTGCATAAAAAATAGGTAAAGTTTCATAATTTTTCCCGAATTAATTAATTATCATTCTGATATAAGAACATCCCACCACAACATATTCAACATATTAACAACATATTATCACTTATTTGCTCAAACATGATTACATTAAATACAAAACAAATTGCCACGAGAATCGTCTATTCCAACAGCCATCGACAAACATGGCCAGCCCAGTGCTAATTCACGTTTCTTACTCTGCAAGCCATGACGGTAACTCCGGTTCTTTTCCGGATAATTTCATTTCTTTTAAATTAACATAACATTAATCAATGGTTATGTCAATAAAAAGAAAAGAACGTAATCCATTTCGATATTTTCAGAAAAAGTAAAATTGTAATACACATTTTTAAGACCAAAAAAATCCTATAAATTCGGGGCGTCTGAATATTCGTATCCACATTTCCATAATCCAATACTGGATGGGTGTAATTTCGTGCTTCGCAAATACAGCATGGAATTGAGTGGGACGGTTAAATAAAGTACAATTGTACGTTTTGATTACTCGTGATATTCTGGTATGTCCCATTTTGTGGTACATGGAAACGTGTGTTATTTTTAGATAATGAGTCGGTATTTCCTGGAAAGCAGGAAATAATTGCGGTTTAAGGAGATATTGTATGTCGTAATGAGACAATTTCTACGAATTCATAGCAAAGAATTTACCTTACTTTCACAAACCCAGGCCGTGTTTGATGTAAGACTGACATAAGACACTTGGGAAAAATATAGACTCTAACTTCTAATGTCAGTTATACGTCAAAATCCAATCATAAAAGTCATGTCCAACAGTTGTTTGACCTGCAAGCTAATAAACACGATTTTGTATCAGTTAGGTACTAAGCTTAGTTTTTATATGAAAACAACTGTGTATCGAGTCCTACTGCTTGCTCACACAAGACAAGTTCTTCATCTTTTTCTTTCGATGGTACATCTATTTTTTTTATACTGTTTGGGCCCAGTGGGTGTCCATTTTTATTGCGGCATCAGAGGCTTTGTTAAGATCGTCAAGAGTGTAGGTCAACGGACATTTGGGAAACTCTCAGATGGGGCATAGTATATTCAGGAGCACCGCACAAGACAAGTGTCAACGCTCGGTTGAAATGAAAACGCCAGCGGAATGTTCTGGCAAGCCAACAATGTAATAGACAGGTGACCGTTCGACACTTTACGTAAGCACATACATGAAAAGCATTTCTCCGTTTCGGCACAGACTTCGGGGATTTGAAGACTTCGATTTTGTCTAACTGCACTCATGTTTTTGTCAAGGATGGAGAGAGGTAGACATATTTTTTTCCGTTTTCCTTCTTTTACCTTAATTTCCTGTTGGTCTCCTTTACCAGAATGCCATTTTGTTTATGAAAATGGCCTGCTAACAGCGTCTTATTAATTTTTATAATGGAAACGTAAAATAACAGTGTCAATATGAATGCCTATCATCATCAGCCTACAGCAGTCCACTGCTTGACATAATGCCTCTCCAATTGCACGCTATTCAGCTCAATTCTCGGCAAGTCTCATCCAGCTGCTACCAGCCACCCTGCGAAGATCGTCACCCTATCTAGCCTGAGCGTGTCCTACCTTACGTGTGCCAATTGACGGTCCTCACTCAAGAACACGTCTTCCCCAACAGTCATCTGTTCTTCAGCTAATGTGGCTGGCCTATTGCCACTTCAGCATGCTTATTCTGTAAGCTATCTCGACCACTTTGGTTCTCTGCCGGATCACCTTATTCTGGATTTGATCCCTCAGAGAGACTCCAAGCATAGCCCGTTCCATAGCTCACTGAGCACCCTTGAATGTATGGACCAGCCGTAGCGTGAATGTCCACTTTTCAGCTCCGTACGTCATAACAGGTAGGACGCACTGATTGAAGATCTTAGTCTTTAAGCACTGTGGAATACTAATGCCTATAAGGACACAACAACATTATATGCAGATGTATGCCAGCCTGGATGCACACTACAGTTAGCAGAAATTCGTCACGGTAACTTTTCTGATGTAATTTCTTAGAGAGTTTTCGTTGAATCAAGAGATAAATTCTTCGAAAGCGAAATCACGTGCAGAAGAAGGCAATATAACATTTATGAACGTAATATTTATTCAGGTAAAATAATGATTTCCAAAAGGTGAATGGGTATAGAATATAAATGATTAAGGGAATCCGCTCTTACCTTATAATGTATGACCCTTTGTATTTATTCGTGAAAGAAATATTATTCTTAGAACATGTTGAATCAAATCTAATTTTAAGAGTGATGTGAATAATTTAAAGATCATTGAATCAATGTCGAAAAAGGAAACCATTTTTTCATCAATCCATAAAAGACAGATATATCCCTACCGATCTTATGAGTCGGATTATAGGTAGATAAGGATCACAGATTCTTTAGCCTATGTTAGATACCATTTTCCTTTACAAGTTACGTTTTTTAGGATTCCGTACCCAAAGGGAAAAACGGGACCCTATTACTAAGACTCCGCTGTCCGTCCGTCTGTCACCAGGCTGTATCTCATGAACCGTGATAGTTAGACAGTTGAAATTTTCACAGATGATGTATTTCTGTTACCGCTTTAATACAATATACAAAAAAAACAGAATAAAATAAATATTTAAGGGGGCTCACATACAAATAACGTGATTTTTTTGCCGTTTTTATAGATAATGGTACAGATCACTTCGTGCGCAAGTCCGACTCGCACTTAGCAGTTTTTTTTTAATCTGTTGATTAGTTGTAGGTACTGGTGCTTTGTCGTAAGTATTCAAATGTATTGAAAGAAAAAGTATATTAGTAGTTAATTTAATGTTTGAATGAGCTATACAGTCATTATCACATGGAATGGACAGAGTGACGGTGTTTTAAAACCAAACACAAAATTACCTTCAGTAAAATTTTAATGTATAAATTCTTATTTAACAAAACAGAAAACACGAATTTTATTCAAAAATCTTGACATGATGTAATTACAGTTTCACAGTAATGAGACTCACAAGAGCACTTAACTTTCAATTTAATTAAAAATTCAAATATATCTTGACATTGGCGGATCAACTTAATTAGGCACCCATCCCTTACTATGAGGATGAACCAATAAGATTATCATGAGGCACTTTAAGTTACTCAAGTCGGTCATCCTCTCGTGTCCACTCAACCTATATGATATGTTGTGATCCTTGAATTTTCTTCAAAGATACGATAATTCTCGACCAATAATTCGAAATGTTGTATTTCAGACGAAAGATCTCATTACTATTTGGGTGTTAACGCTTTGATCTTGGGTAATCGATTTTCAAATGAGTTTTTGTGGTTAGGTCTTCGTTTATAAGGTTTCAAGAGTATTGGATTTTTAATTTGTTTTTATTTTATACTGGGTTTTTTATAATTGTACTAACTATATTTTATTTTAAAAAGGCAAAATATTAACGTTTGGAGTTTGCAGTAACGCTTTGCTTCTTTTATGCTAATGGATTTTTTCTTATTTACGGTTCCATTTGCTCTGATTGCAGACTTTACAACTTTAGTACTGTTTTTGTAATAATACATTTTAGTTTACTTTTGTAATTAGCTTTAACTACGTTTTCTCTTATTCGAAAGCCGCAAACCCCTTTCATGTGAACTTGGTACTTTTCACGACTATGAATTACTTTAATTCCCTAACATCAAAATCACACAGCACAACTTCGAAATCCCTAAATACAATATAATTTCAATTGTTGGCGGAAGCTTCAACAATTGTGGCAACATTCTGCGAGCAATGCTTTACGTGATCAGAAACTGTTAACTTATTTAGCAAATAGCCATTGGTGGCACAATTAAACCAATTCTACCTGTCTGCAAAGGCGTGACTATCGGTCGCCTTCAATAATTAAGATTGTTGCAGGAAATTCTGAACGGAATACCGTTATGGCTTTGAAGGGTAATTAAACTTGTTGGTCTAGTATAATTATAGTGCCTTTTGTGCAGTTAGAGGCAATTCTATCACATAATTCCGATAGTTCGCGGGATACCTATAATTAATCTTATCTTTGATACACAGAGAATTAAGATGGTTAAGGAAAGTGTATGGAAATGACTAAAATTACACTTTTAAACGAAAGCAATGATAACACGTTTAATAGTTTATGATGCCAAGTTTCATATGACTAGAGATAAAAGTCGGATGTAAGAAATACTCTATCCGAACTTTGTCTTTAACCCGCAAAACAATCCTCTTCACCAAACACAAAATTCAATACGTCCTACGAAGGAAGAAAACTTGAAAACTCATCAATAGAACAAAACGCTATTCCGAAAGTAATCTTGAGTTACCGCAAACGACATGAAAGCCCGCAAGGTCGGGACAAATTACCACGAAGTCAATAAATAAAATCAAAGTTGAACAACTCATTCAGAAATTCTGATGGACGAAGCTGGAAAGTATAATTGATGACTTAACCGTGTAATGGACATAGTAATAGCCATAATGACGTCAGGGGAATTGTCTGAAATGAGTTACTGAATTGCTAGTAAAATAAATTACGCACACAGAGAAAATTTCAGACATATCCCAGAAATTGCGTACGTATTTCAATGTGTGAGTGGTGATTCAAATAGAGAGGTAGAACGCAAAGTTCCGTATAATGTTAACGTTACATAATTAGGTCAGGAATCTGTCAAAATCCACTCCAATGACTTGGCAATAAATACTGCTAATACAGACACCCTTACACGAGTCGAAGAAGTAAATTTTGCTAGAACAGTTAATCGTTAAGTTGGGGATACAATGGTCTTGCGGTAACACTGACTAATTGAGGGGCCCTAACATTAGTCTTCCGACGTTAATGAAATGAAAGGGTTAGTGTGTCGTTTACTACAGTCGATTTTGAAGTCAACTGTTTTGAAGGCACATTAGTTTTGGCGCTTCTGGTTTAAAGGGAAATTCTTTCTCTTTTTGTTTATTACTTGATGTTTCATCATAACAAACTGAAATATCATTAAAAAATAACTATATTACAAACTTATACAATTTTCAGTAGATGAATTGATTCCCAGAAATTGGGTCAATTATTGGAAATTGGGTATTAACGACATGGGAATTGAGTCTTACATTGAGCCGCATGGAAATCGTCCTGTGTTTAACGTGAATCGGCTATTGGTCCTCTTTTCAGCTTCGATCGACCATCACAATCTCCGTTCGCCTCTGACCCGTGATTGCAAATTCCTTTTGACGTAAGCGCAAACCTCCGATCAATACTGATTATTTGTATGGTCTACATGGAACAGGCGAAATATCAGTGCTCAAGCGTTGTGGCAGAATTTACGCATTGGAGCCAAGTAAAGAGAATGCTGAAGAAAATTAGCTTCTGTATTGAACTAGCCATGGAACTTTCGTGTCAAAAATCACCAGAAAGTGTACAAAAACATAACCCTGTCTTTGCTTTTGCGCATTCGGGTTATTTAAGATTATTTTTAGGAATCATTATGTACCTATAAAGCTTTATTTAGCAAGTTTATTTTGCTCTAACATTATCGTTAAAGTAAATGAAGCACTAGAAATTGTGAGTCGAAGACAAAGTGTACTATCAAATCACATGCTTAACTAAGACAAATAAAGAAGCAACATCAAGTTGTCTTGCGTTCCTATCCGAATTCAAAATTACTATTCCACTCGCGCACTACTCTAGATAAATTAAGCGAGCTAATCCAATCTAGTGTATCAATAGCATTACTTTCAACGTGGCCCCTAAACGCAATAATTTATTGAGGTAATTTCGACACACTTTGATAATTTCCCATTTTTATGGATGGAACCCCTATAAAATTTATGCCGTCGTAATACTGGGTATTCTAGCGTCACGATCCTATAATTGATACGTTGCCGTTTAGGCACATCCCACTCGGCAATAAAGAGAAGTGAAACGTAAAGTTTTTTCGGCAACACCAGCCAGTGGGTTGCCTAATTGTTTACTTCTTATCGCACGAGTTTTCCAGTCAATAAGTTGGGTCGTATAAACACATAAAATATAGACATCGTAAAGATACATAAAGGACGATTATCTAAGAAAAGATGTAGGTTGAGTATTTTTTCTTTATTCTGAATTTTCTATAGAGAAAAGAATATTATTGGAAGTCAGAAATTATTATTGTAACTTTTCCGTTTGTAACGGTAAAGGGGATCGTGAGAGGTGGGTAGAAAATATTGTATACCTTGGTAATTTTCCAACTTATTATGACTCTGTCGGTGTGACAGTGGTCTCGAATTTATTCTTTGTGGTTGTTGATTTGAAAAAGTTTGATTTGGCTAGTTAGCTACTAAGTTTACTAAGAAATATAATTTTCAAATAGAAGTAAAGTATTAAACGTTAAAATAATTTTATCGATTTTAGTCAAGCTTTTCATCAGTATCCAGTAAAAAATTGCAACTCGTTAATTACAATTAAGACCTCTATTTTTCGAATACAAAACTTAAACTTTATAGCATACGAATAACGAAATAATCATAATTTATTATAGTAATCAAAATTATCATCCAGACATGAATTAGTTTACCTAGATGACTTCATAATTCCACAAACAGTACTAGCAAGTTTCATACTAAACAGCTACTGCAAGATATAGTAGCTAGCTAGTTGAATTGTTACTCAGTCGTGCGTTAGCTTAGCTTATCTGATTACACCGCCACTGTTTGTGAATGTTCGTCAATATTCCTTGTTTATTACTGAATTGTTCCGACGAATTTACCTCAATATTATTGAGGAAGACGAGTTGTTTGGGTTTTGTTATAGTTAATGGTTTGTTCTTTATTACTGCTAAGGACAGGTCTATTACATTTTGTAATTGTTACGTAGGTGTCTTTCTAATGGCTCGTTTGGAGTATGGAGGAAAGAGGAAGTTGAAATCTTCAATAGCTTCTATCGGTAAACGTTTCCAGGTTCATAAAGTTTTAATTATAATTCATTCATTAATTTTTATTTTACCATAAACCAACCGACTTCAAAAAAAAAAAAAAAGTGAAAAATATCTTTAATTTCGGAAGTCGGTGTCTTTGGTTTTATATTTTCATTTTTTTGCCACCGACTTCCGCAGTTATTTTTCACTCTTTATTCTTTTTTTTTGGAAGGCAGTAATTTTTTAGTAAAAAAAAAAAAAACAGTTTTTGGTTGTGGTACCTACCCCACACAAATTCGTATACTACTACTTGATAAGTAAATAACAGTGACAGGAAATTATTAAAACATCATCATTAGAAACTAAGTGGAAAAAATACGCATTATTAAGGATAACTCAAAAACTACTGGTCAAAACTTGATCAAATATATAATTATGAAACCACATGAGAAGTACCAGCTTTCAAATAAAAAAAGAAAAATCCAAATTGATTTACCTAGAAAAATTCTGAGCTAACACACAAAAAAAACCTACATTCGAATTGAGAACCTACTCCTTTTTTTTGAAGTCGGTTAATAAAAGGAGAAAAATTAAATAATAGGCTGCTTCTGGGGTAGGTAGTCAGGTTAAATCTTATCAACACTGAAACACAAGCACGACAATTGAAACACGTTCTTCAACAATAAATCGTACCTCAAGTAAATAAAAAAGACCATCCTAAACATTACTTACCCGAGACAACAGTCACTAATAAAAACCCAAACGTAGCACGAACTGCAAAATAAATCTCAATTCAGTTAATTCGCATCGTCCCATGTAAAAGGCGAGTCACGTACAGCAATTGATAAGAGGTGCAGAGCACAATTCCGCGTCAGACTGACACTGAGGCCTCTTCTAGAGTAGATGTACGGTGACTAGAGCGGTAGCGAGCGCGGTGGCGGGCGCGATAAGGTGGCTACAACGCATCATGAGTTGTTATAGTGGATAGTAAACGTTTTCCCGCAGGGTAAAACAATAGACGATTGCTTGTTAGCTAGGTCGCTCAGTCACGTTGCTCTACGCGCTTGTCATAGACTACGTGGTAACCAATGCGATCGTCGAGTACGCAATTGTCGCGGTCATTTAGTTCGGCTATCCCCGCGTCCGCTGAATATCGCTTATAATAGGACACAGGATTTTCATTACACTATGGACACAATAAACGGCGTTTTATTACTTCGCATCCGCTTCAGCAACTGCGAAAGCTCTTAACCCTGGACGGAGTCTGACACTGAAACATTCGACATGAGCCCCTCTTGCATGAAAGACAATTGTCTGAGTGAGTGGCTTGTGTATAAATAGATGGAGATGGAAATATAGTCAGAGATATTGTTGAAAGTTTTTTGTTGTTAGTAGAGAAAGAATTTAATATTGGTGATAAGGCGTTTACATATTTTTGAGGTATTGGATGTTAATACTAAAGACGCACATAACGTGGAGGTTATTGCAACTGATATTTAAGTGGAAAAACCTTTGGGTGTTGGATGACAACCATCAGAACTCCCTTTAAGTTCAGTGAGAGAGAGATAGAAAGAAAGAAAGAGAGAATTTTATGTACGTGATACTGGATATAATTATAAACGGAGAAGATACGGTCGGACTTCAACATAACTTGCGAAATGTGGGTGTACTACAGGTACACCTCTGCTCAACCCTTCGGAAAAACAAAGCGTTATGTTATGTTATGAGGATAAAAATATACATACAGTAGCGACGATTCATAAACGCATAAAACAATTCAAAACGTCCTTGATACAACCTCAAAGATTTCAATACTCAAATAAATAGGAATACATTAAAATAAATTCAAACAATACATATTGAACGAAACAAAAATATGAAATTGACTCCCACAAGAATCGCATGTAATCCAATACAAATAACGTAGCGAAATTGTATTAGGATTGTGTTGTTTTGTTTATTTTCCAGCCAAGTTCAGAAGCAAGCAAGCAAGTGTGTGTATATATTGTTTTTTTGTATAATTGTTTTTTTTTTAGAGTAAAATGTTTTGCATTCCCATATTTAAATCTATCATCATGACCTGCCTAGCCTATTCCCAACTATATTCAGATCAGCTTCCAGCCTGATCAGATGCAGCTGGATAACAGATTTTTTTATAGAGCATCTGCTTATCTGACTTCCTTGTCGGGGTAACAAGATACCGGTAACATCTTCTGACAGCAAAGATAAAAGATGGGTCATAATTTTTTTCTTTTTATACAAGGCTTTGTAAACCACAGGCTTACTAGTATTACAATCATAATGATACACTAACAATGTCCTGAGCTTGGCACTAAGCAAGGAATAAATTAACCTCCGAGGCACCAGCTACTATGTTATAAATTCTGAACATCCGTTCCTGTATAGCAGAAATAGAACTTTTTAATGGTTGTTCATATATTTTCTCTTTAACAAGCAATGGAACTAGGCGTGTTTCTTGATTTTGAATATTAACCTTATCTTTGTCATAATAGGGTTGGATTTCAATTGTGTTTAAAGGAGTATCTTTTTAAAAGTGGTAATTAACTGCATTAGTGCATCCATATACCGGTACGACATTTATTGAAACTAGTTGTTTGGGTTGTAGCGCAATTACAGTTGTTTTGCTTGCGAAGACAATTTTATTGGTTAGTACAGTCTTTTATGGGTTCCAGTATTTACTGAAGCACAATGTGTGTTTATTTGTTTTTCGTTTACTGAGTAGTCTTCGAAAATAAAATTTACCTACTCATTTGAGGGGCTCGTGGCTAAGTAATTACGGCCGCACGGATCGACCGATCAGGTGTACGCTTGCCGCAGTCGGTCCGCGGATGGGTGACCATCTTAACATACCGAGATCCTTCCATGCCTCGCAAAGCACGTTAAGCTGTTAGTCCCAGCTGTCATTCATGGATCTTTGGCATTCGTAACGGATCGTCAGAAGCCAGAAAGTCTGAAAACCAGTCTTACCAAGGGGTATCGTGTTACCCAGTTACTGGGTTGGGGTTGTGAAGGTCAGATAGGCAGTCGCTACATGTAAAATACTGGTATACAGCTACATCCGGTTAGACCCCAAAAATAGTGATGATGATGATTTGCGAAAATTATTGCAATTTGTAAACTGCTACAATGAGATAGCTTTTCTTGACGATAAAGAGCTTTTTATCATATTTTTGAAATTATTTACAAACACTATTTTAATAGTACGGTCAGCCAAATCACGTTCACTGCTGGAAAATGCCGGCCCCAAGCATTACCACACCGACTGGTCCTGCGCTGCCTACTTTTAACAATTCATGCAAAAATAAAATCAGAATAGAATAGAATGCTCATCCTAATTTTAAAACCAGCAAAAACAGAAACGTTCTTTTCTCTAAACGATTAAAATAGTCATGCTAAACGCACGTAAAAGTCGCACTCCATTATAATGTAAGTAACACTGGGAGATCTTTTGATGCAGAGTGAATTACACTGTCGTGTTGCACCGAACTCGAGTGAAATGTTCCGACTAATGTTTTATACACTGTTGGACGTTTTGAGAACGTTTTGATTAGCGACTATTGTAAAGAAATGTTAATGTTGGCTTTTTGAACGATTAGAAATTTTAGTAAAATTGCTAATCGTTCAAAATGTATTTATTGGTACCCACACAAACATTTTATCGGTAACAAAACTTTTCTAAGTGTAAAACTCAAAGTCAAACCATGTAAAATGTGCTCTTCCCTAAAGTGTTCTAAAAATAATGATAATAAACAACGAACTGTTTGCATCCAAATCGACACAAACCAGAACGGAATCAAGATTTTTGTTTTCTGACATTTTCTGAATATCTTTGGAGGACGAAACTATCCTTTGGAATCTAGAATTTCTAATCATCTAGAATCAATTCTATTGTAGCGGTATCTACGCTGCCATATGCGTGCGAGCTACACGTCACACTGACGTCACGCAAATCCTGCATCGCGCAAGCAGAGTTTACCGCGCGACTAGCATATATACAACGTCCCGACATTAACCGTCGGGCAGTTGCCCACCAGACACAACACCCGTCTGGTCGGAGGATCCTCCCTTTTCTAAGGAGGTGTGAGTGAACTTTACACCCTGCTCCTCATACCTCTATACTATTTTCTTTGAAGCTCAAAAGTGCCTTTTAATGGCCTACTAAATGGCCTACTAATAAATTATAAAATTTTGTCTGAACTGAATGACTAAGTTTTTCAGGAGTACATGTGGTATAATAATAGGTGGAATAAAACCAATGCATAAATTAGACCAATTTTATAATAAACACAGTAATTATTTGCACAACAAAATACTGTTCAAAATAATATTATAACATCAAAACAATTTAGCATAACTATTAATAATAATAATCACCAGCATGAAGCAACATAATATATATTTATAAAGAGCAAATAAAATAAAACATACCTGACCGTTCAGAATTGTCTTGCCGAGTCCGTAGTTGAATAAAGTCTGACCGGTCGAGCTCGACTTCTTCTCTGCGCCCCCGGCTTTTTGGTCCCTTACCCGAGGCTTCGGTCTCTCGGTCGCCAAACTTGAGGACCCATCTCTGGATTTCCCTCCCCCTCCCGCAGGAAGGAGTGGGAGTGCTTTATTGCACACCTAGTCACTGAGGGGTATACCTTCGCTCAGCGGTCTGTAGTGTGTTTCTGGAGGTGTAACTGTGGGAGCGCCCGAAGTGCTTCACAACGCCCGTGCGACCAGGCCCCTGCCGGGTGAGATCCCTAGTTCCCTAGGGAAGGCCCAGCAAGAGCCGATCAAGGAACGAGGGCGTCGGTTTTGGTTGGCGCTCATCCACACGCTGTGACCGATCGAGGCACTTGCGCGCTCTTTTAAACTATGGCTTGCTTGTCAGTGGGTGGGGGGCGAGTAGCCAACCGAACAAATGATTCTACCGGAAGTTACTCGAAAAATTACATGAATATTATTAAAGTAATCAAAATGCAATGTTTCGCCCACCTACATAATATACTCTGTCCGTCATATACTAAGATACATATTATAATAATTAATCATGTAATTAATTTCAGAGAGTTCCAAAGTTCCATTGCATCCCCGTGAGCTATTATTGTCGCATTTCACACGAGTTCTGGGAAACGACAATTAATTAAAATAAAGCTTCACCTCTTGGTACCTTCAACGTGTACGTTTGTTTCAAACAAATTAGGGTGGAGCTAAACGAGCGTCGCCTAGCGTAATAATTACTCTAGAAAATATCGAGTCCAAGAATTGACTTTCAACTAACTGGTGAACTGACTTTTTGTAACAACAGCACAGCACAGGTGAGTAACTTCGACTGACGTAAATTGACATTTACGGGTTTTCAGAAGCTCGAAAGTCTGATAACTACACGATACCCTTGGCAAGACTACCAAGTGCTATCGTGTTACCCAGTAACTGGGTTGTGGAGGTCAGAATCAATTCAATTTTTTGGAAATTTTGACGTTCAAAAGTGCCTTTATTTGTAATAAATGATTTGACTTTGACTTTGACTTTGACTTTCAGATAGGCAGTCGCTCCATATAAAATACTGGTATTCAGCTACATCCGGTTAGGCTGGAAGGCGACCCGAATATAGTTGGAAAAAGGTTAGGTCAAGGGTAGGATTATGACTTCGAGTGACGAGAATAACGCACATCTGGCCCCATCCTTATTTTAGAGGCAACGTAAGTTTATCATGTTTTTTGAAGATCTCAAGATTACGTCATGCGTTTTCTAATATGCTAAGTTTTCTCATTCATGATAGTGTTCATGCAAGTTTGATTCTGTTGGAAATATGTCCTACAGTAATATTTATACTATTATGCTTGTAAAGTGCTTTTTTATTTCACTGTGTTCTTTGAGCCAATGCAATGGGCATTTAAAAACTCAGTCTTGAAAAAAAACCGGACAAGTGCGAGTTGAACTTGCATGGCGAGGGTTCCGTACGATGAATATGTTATCTACCACGTTTTTAGGTCAAACGTCTTTAAAATCACACCTAAACATACCAGGACAGAAAGATGAACCATAACGAAAAAGTCTTTATCATCTTGCCATAATATCTGCCAATCTTAAAGACGTAAGTTAAGTGTTATTATTTAAATTATATAGTCAACTCGCTGATACGAACTTGACTTTGCATACGGTGCTGGTGGTTGGCGAGGAAGAGGCACCGCGCGGATTGGCCAAAACTTGCGGTCTCGGTCCTTTCCTTTCAGTGTAGCTCATGACCCATGTGTGATAGCGCTGATAGATTGATTTAAGCACAAAAACTTTTTTACAAAAAAACAGTCGGTTGGTTTTTGTAAAAAAGTTTTTATTTTTCACTTTTTGGTTGTGGTACCTACCCCACACAAACTCGTATACCACTACTTGGTATGTAAATAATAGTGATACGAAAGTATGAACACATCATCAATATAAACTAAGTGGAAAAAATATGCAGTATTAAGGATAACTCAAAAACTACTGGTCAGACCTTGAAATTTAAATGGGACCACGTGTAAAGCACCAGCTATCAAATAAAAAAAGAATCATCCAAATCGGTTTACCCAGAAAAAAGTTCTGAGCTAACACACATGACGAATTGAGAACCTCCTCCTTTTTTAAAGTCGGTTAAAAAAAAAAAAAAAAACATACAGACGAATTGAGAACCTCCTCCTTTTTGTGAAGTCGGTTAATAAGTATAGGTAATTATTTTGTAATATTATAATGTCGGTTTTGTATTATATTTTTTCTTTACACGAAATGTGACTCGCAGACAGACGTTTTACACTAGACTAACGACCGTGTGCCCCGACACAGCCCCATTTATTTTATCCCAAGAACAAAGTTAACATTGTTGTTGAAAAACATGTTCCCGTACATTCCAATTTCAAATTTAAGTTTGTACGGACAATATTATGACATTTACCATGTTTTTTTAATAACCATAGACTTCTTATGGGCTGCCCTCTAATGTACAAGTAAAGAAACAATCTCTGTTTTTTTTTTTAATTTTAGGCTTATTAGTTTCGGAGCTAAGAATGGTCAATTTTCATAAATTTTCTTAAATAACTTTAAAATTTTAATAAATATAAGTATATATTGTAGACCCACACAACACAACTAGCCCGTTCATTTAATATGTTACATGGTACTGATTGCGAAACTTTATTTCTAATTTTCCTCTTTGCCCCCCAAAAGTGACTCTATTGTTATATAAATAAAAGGTTATGTTTTATCGAACTGTAGTTTTAATAAGTAAAAAGACACTTCAATCACAAGAACAATATATCGCATTATCGCCATTAGGATCATGAGATGATCGGTCGGAAGTGTTGCCAACATACATTTATTACATTGTATATTTTACTTTATTGCCAACAGACTCCCATATTCAAAAATAATTTATTTACATTACACGACCGTGTTTGGCTCAAAGAAATTCATTTTAAATTCATTTTACTCTTAGTAAATTGGCTGTAAAAGACGGACAGACAAACACACGAGTGACTCTAAAATGCTTCCATTTTTTTATTCGAACGTACGGAACCCTAAAATTGAAGATAGTTAAAGCCATGATGAGAAAAAATGCCACCAAAGTTAGTACAAGGCAAAGTATTCCTTGTATGTACGTACATTGGTGACTTTTTTAAAAGACTTGCTTTATGATTTTGATAAATTGTCAGTTCATACTTACGTTCTTAATTTATTTAAGATATTCGACACTAATTAAACTTACTTTTTTCTAAATAACAAACACTCGGATTCTCCAAAATATAAACACACTCATTCTTTGTCCTCTTACATAAACACAAAGTGATACCTAACAATAAAATTGTGTTAGCCTACTGTCAGAAAGCTCTCTCGTTGACATGTAAGAGTGAATAACATTGTTCTCCTCTAGTGCACTAGGTACAGCTCTAGTATTTTATGTACAAAGTCTATATAGCTAACTTGTTTGTGGTTTTTAGGCCCTGTTCACGGCCTCGAGCGATGCGACTTGCGATTGCGATCCGACTTGCGTCAAGCGACACGTGCGTGCGTCGCCTGGGGGTGTACTCATTAAGTCAGTCAAAGAAAATACGGGCCCGTCTGAAAGTAGTTGATCTATCAAAGAAGTGTAAATTCAATTTTCCAGACGGGCAAAAACATGTTATGCGTGCGCACAACTGTCAAATCGTTTTGTCATTCATTCTTAGTTCGGAAACCGAACTAATCTAATGTTCTTATATCATACGGCGTTAGAAACGACCGTAACTTCGGCCGAAACTACTGACGTCTTGATTAGGGAGAAGACCCCTGTTTCCGACCGTCCCCGTCGCTTCGCAAGTCGCATCGCGGTGAATCGTGGCATGCTCTTAATAACTTCTTTCATTTGTTTTCTCCGCAGTCGATGTCGCAAGGTGTGTGTCGTTTGAGCGTGAAGCTCGTGGTCACGGGGTATGAATCTAAGCGACCGCGACGCGACGTGTAATGTAACAAACAGATGTTTTAGAACAGCAAAGGTGGTTAGAAAACGGTTCAGGTTTAATTCTCGTCTTTATTACGTAACGAGGTTTAATGAAAGTCGTAGTTTTAGTTTACTGGTTGGGGTTTCTTTAACAATAGGCTTTAATCTGAGATTTTCGTGGAACTTAAACTACATTTTATGGTAGAGTCATCTGTGTCTACCATTGTAGTTGGATAGTTTAATTGCGCAATGAGTGAATGATTGGCTTCGAAACTACGGATCATAGGTCCAATTTATTTTAATTGGAAACTATATTTTTCATGGCTGTAATGTGCCAGTTTATAAAAATATGATTGAATAAAAATAAAAAAAGTAGACTTCTATTCTTATAAATCCTTTTTACTAGTCCTCAAAATCGCTTGCAATTTACTTTTAGTTCGTAATATACATTTCCTACGCTACAACTTGGACGTGTTGGTAGGCAACATTGTAGCCACCCATAATGCTTAGCCGTATTCGTTCTTAGTGCTTATTTATAAGGCAGGTGGTAGCTACAACTTAGTGACGATATAAAGGTAATAAAGTGTTCATGATGAGACAAGCATAAAAAGTGTTAATAAAAACCTTGTAAAGTTGCACTCTTTACTTAGGTACAGGTCACAATGTTGTGTGAGTACAAACTATGTTCTTCTGACACTGTTGGATTGTGTGTTAAAGAAACATATTGCTGTCTTTTATCTAAAGCTATGACTAGAAAGAGACAGATAGAGAAAAAAAGTGTTTGTGTTTGTCTCGTGGTCGCTTAGTTCTTCAAACTACACATTGGATTTTGATGTGGTTATTACCATATAGGGTGGCAGGGACATCGACGTGCAAGCTAATACCATGGATTTATTACATGATTCGGAAACCCAGGCATTAAATCAATCAATGAATTATACTAAGAGATCGCTGGATGTCCTGCGCGTCCAATATAACAATGCTTTCAGGATGTTGTTGAGGCTGCCTCGTTACTGTAGCGCGTCAGGAATGTTTGTCCAAGCCCGCACCGACGGCTTCTATGCAATTATACGCAAAAAATACTGCGTCGCTACTGAGGAGAGTGAGGGCAGTCGGAACAGCATCCTGAAGACTGTAGCCGAGAGCTTTGGTTCTCCAATTGTACAGCAGTTTGTGCGGAGGTTGATCTTTACTAAGTTATTTTTTGTATGTTACTAACACTATATGGATTTTTGTCCGAAATAAAGCGATTATTATTATTATTAAATAATTATAAAGGTTATTTACAAAAAAATATGCTGTTTCATACATTTTGAGCTAGTAGGTATTGCACTCTTCTATGAAAAACAGTTTTTTTTTTAAACAGACGCTAAATTTCTACGGTAGGAGTCTATAAACTACCAGGTTACCGTGGTCCTGGCGCACAGGCAACTGAAGGACCACGGCTGGGTTTTAGTCAGTAAAAGTCTGACACGCCCTCCCGCTCCGCCCAGAGCGGGAGAAATTAATTAATGACTTCCCACTCAAAAAAAAGGGGTCTATGATCAAGTGCTGAATTCATGGTTTCAGTCTGCGCGTCGATATCCCTGGCACCCTGTACTTTAGATAATTTATACCGGAAGGACGGTTTATGAGTATAATACATTCATATTTAACTTAGATAAACATATCACAGAAATCGATATATTTTGATACGTCGTCTTATCAGCAGATTGCACCCGTGCAAAGTTTGGACGGGCCGCTAGCAATGCAACATCAGCTGCATTGCGAACGAATCTGCTGCCTCTGGCCTGCCTGATCATGGCCTGGGATTTAGTTGGGTTTAGGCGCTTCCCCGACCAAACGACCTTGAGCGTTCGGTCCTTCTCTGTCCCGTCGCTGAGTCTCGCTCTGTCTAGCTCCTTACGCACGCTCATTTATCATTATAGAGGTATGAGGAACAGGGTGTAAAGCTCACTCGTACTCTATGGAAAAGGGAGGATCCTCCGACCAGACGTGATGTTGTGTCTGGTGGGCAACTGCCCGACGGTTGATGTCGGGACGTTGTATATATACTAGTCGTGCGGTAAACTCTGCTTGCGCGATGCAGGATTTGCGTGACGTCAGTATGACGTGTAGCTCGCATGTGGCGATGTTAATACCGCTACATCATAAAATTCAAAAAAATACTGAAATTATTTTAATAAAAAAAGACAAGCGATGTTTTGAAATAAAATAAAACGTGAATTATTTAGATTTTTAAATTATCTATCCATTAGTGTAATCCTCAAATTAATAGAACGTCACCTTTAGCAAAAGATGCATGCAATCAATAATTTTGGTCACTTTTTTACAAGGAGATTTTAAATGTATTTATAACACATAAAAACAAATAAGAACGTGCAATGTGATGATAGGTTATCGAACATTCATAATGTGCTTTTAGATGTAGTTTATTACCCATAGTGAATGAGTTAATAGCCTCTGAATAACGCACTATGGCAAGGTTTTGGTCAGGGTACCGCCTTAACTTGTAAATCAAAAACTGCGCCCGAGCGCTGATACAAGCCAAGCTTATATACATACTCTTCGCGCCTTGCCATGGGGGTATAAGCTAGGCAGAAACTACAGAACAAGAGTGCACCTGTTACGATCATTACGTACGGATCCTTTTGCTACGTCCACGTTCATACATCTAGTCATACACGCGCGTTGAGTATACAACGCTTGTTTCGCCATATAGAACTTAGTTAACAAGTTATTGTCATCGGGTTCAATGTGTCCATTTTACTAATTTGACCACGAACACGTCAATTCAAACACAAGTGCTGTGTTTGAATTACTGATTATCTCATTCCTGTGACGGGAATTCTATTGGGATTTGCATCGAAACAAATGCATCAGAATTAGGTATTTATGCTAACGAGCTTCAACAATGTAGTTCAAAATGTTAGTTTAATTCGGTGGTGGACAGAATTATAATGGTTAAAGTTTTGTGTTAATACTACATTAAAGGAAATAGTTATTAAAGTGTGTTACATCTCATAATCAGCCTATAATGTTCCCACTGCTGGGACACAGTCCTCCTCTCGGTGAGAGGGAGTGGGCGGGCCCAGTGCGGGTCGGTGTGTTGCTTGTAGTACCTATTTAAATACTTCTGTTTATATTTTTTTACTAGTTTTTGCCCACGGATTTACCCGCGTGAATGTCGGAATGGGATAAAATCTTATGAGTTAATCCAGGTTATTAACTGTCTGTGTGCCAAATTCTATCTCAATCCGTTCAGCCGTTTTTGCGTGGTTTAGTTACAAACATCCAAACACAAACTTTCACTATTATATTTTTTATTTTTTATTATTATTTTAGATTGGTTTGCTATTGACTCTAGTCTAGGTCAGAGATGACAGAGACAAAGTCGACGATGGAGCGAGCTTACCCAGAAGAAGCCTGAATTCCACTCTTTTGCTGTGCGCATTATAATAATAATTATTATATTCTTTTATAAGCCAGTATTTTTTGTGGTTAATCTTGTTAGGTATTAATCTATTATTCTTTTGTTTTTTCTTGTTATCGAATAGTATTTAATAATCTGTTCTAAATAGTTTCCTGTGATCAAAACGAAGTCTTCAAAGTGTTTACGATAAAAAAAGAAAAAAAGAAGAGAAACAGTAAAAACAATGTACGACAAAGAAAATATCATGTTGTTTTTCTAGTTCTAGTCTACTAATGTTTTTCAGCCTTAAATCTTCCACGTGGATCTTTTTTGTTTAGGAAAAAAGAATTCACCTTCACCATTCAGGTGAAGCCCACTTACCTATTGAATAAATAACAAATAATCTATGTGAATTTTTCCCCCCAGAAATTATAATACATAAACTAGCTTTTGCGTGCTTCTTCGTGTCATGGTCTAGCTAGATAGAATAGTCTTTATTATGTACACCATAAAAAAATTGTAAAAAGAAAAACTTAAAAATACGATTAAATCACACACTAAAAATTATAAAATAACTAAATTGAGTTAAATTAATATTAATATAAGTAGTTAAGATATAAGTACTTAAGTACCTACTTATATTAAAGACCAAAGAAGTGACGAGCTGCATAGGTACTTATATTATAACTAATACAAGTCAATTTAATTTTATAATTTTTAGTGCGTGATAAAAGCGTGTTTTTTTTTAAGTAAGTACATATTTTTATTTTTTATTTTTATGTCTAGTATATTCCTCATTTAGTATATGAGTCTTAATTCAACAAAGCTATGACTTTAGTGGTTTAACTAGGAGCCACTAAAGAGTTCAACTATCTGCCTGCTGGCTCCATCATCAGACCCTCGTTACCAAACCCAATCTATTGGACTCGTTAAAACGAATCATATGACCCCAAACTCGAGGGGTTTACTAGAAGCCACTGAAGAGTTCTACGATCCACTTCCAAGCAGCAGCAGCAGATCAGCTCCAAGATACCAAATTATTGTATTGTCATTAATCCTTGATACGTGTGCAAATTTTCAAGTTAATCGGACGCCTTGAAGTTGGCGAAAATTATGTTGAAAGATTCCATTACAAAGATAAATAAAATATAAAAGTGTGGTAATTACAGATTATTAATGAAGAAATTTCACGAGGGGTCGTCTATCCATGTGCTTCATCCAAATCCATTCAGCTGTTAAAGCGTGAAAAGGTAACAAACAGACTGACTGATAGAAAGACAGACAGAGTTACTTTTGAATATATAATACTAGCTTTTGCCCAGGGCTTCGCCCGCGTGGATCTTGGAAATTATCTCACGGGAACGTACTACCGGGATAGAAAGTATATACTTCCATCTATCCATCCATCCATCCTCACAAACTTTCACATTTATAATATTAAGTAGGATAAGTAGGATTAAAATGGATGAATTTTGCGGCGCTTATCCGCAAATCTATAACACCAAAAACAAAACAGCAAACCGAAAATACAACAAGAGAAATAACATCACTACAGCAACAGGACGTAACTTTAATAGCATGAACGTCGGTCCACACGGACTTACTGCAGGCGAATTGTAATGTCTCTGGATTCTAGGTACTCAGACTAGCAGGAAAGAGAATCGCATTAACGCCATTCTTCTACGCGAATATGTAGAAGATTATCGCTGGAAAACTGTACAGTTTTAGATGGGACATGAATTAATAGCCATGAGGTTAAGAGTCAGAAATATAATTCGCAGTGACGATAATACACATACATAAACTCACGCCTTCTTTTCATGGGGGTATGCAGAAACTAAAGAACAGCACCTGCTACGATCCTTTCATACTGTTTTTGTTTTGTTTACGTTCACATTCGGTTTCGGTTACATTTGGTCATACAAGGACGCCGGTTGCGAGTGCTACGTACCTGACCTCTTTGAAAAACATCCCCAATAAGGGTCACCACTATATGTCCTCCTAGGGTGTCCCCTCCTGGCGTTTCCATATCTGCCTCGTAAATACCCTTTGACGTCAATATAAGAGCAATAATTATGTAAAATCTTCTATGAAGTACTTTTAGTATAGATTTGGTAGACGCTGCATACTAAACCAACCATTTTTTAGATTATAGTACATACATTTTTTATAGGGTACTGTTTTAAATGTTACAACAAAATACCTTGTGATATATTGCAATTAAATGAAAGAAAATTTAAAACTCATATTAAAAGTACACTTTCTAAACAAGCATATTACAAATTAGAGGATTATATCCCTGATAAGAATGCTTGTAAACATGCTGGTCCTGCTCCATAGGACAATGTAGAGTCTAGACAAAATCAAAGTAGTTGCTAATTTAATTGTATAATTTATATTTTTTATGATATTGATTTTTACATTATGTAACTACTTTAACTCACACACTAAATTATTACTTGTAAAATCTTGTAAAAATCATTTACTTTTTAATATTTGTTAATATGTGAGCACCATGTATCTATCTCATACATGGTGCTCTCATATCTCATAATTAATTTATCTGTCATTGCGTTATATTTAATTAATTTTACCTATTGTGGTATAGTAATTTTATTCTAGGTGCGTCGTCTTCACATATAATTATATAATTAATGTATACATCATATTGTAAAACATTTTTAAAACAGTAACGGTGGAGTTTCTTGCCCATTCTTCTCCATACGAAACTACCTTTTGGAAGGGGCAACTAGAATCAATTCTATTTTTTTGTAAATTTTGACGTTCAAAAGTGCCTTTTAAGTGTCTATTTGAAATAAATGATTTGACTTAAAGGCACCACTTCATTTACTGTAAAAGGCATGCTAATAGGGAGATGTCTTAAGTAGTTAATCTTAAAACTTTACTTTCATGATGATATCTAATAGTTTATATCAACACTACTTTCTGCCCGCGACTTCGTCCGCTTATTTCTTGTTCCCCCGACCCACCCCGTCGCATCGCGTCACCAGCATGCGCTATCACTTCGTTTTCGCTTAGCGTTCTTTCTGACATTTTTCTTTTTTCTCGTCTCCGGTGGCGCGATGTTAAATGGCATATTAAGACTTCCTCAAGAATCGGGCTATCAAATGCAAAAAGTTTTTTTCAAATCCGACCGGTAGTTCCAGAGATTAATTACCCTCTACGTACAAACTTACAAACAAATTTTACCTCTTTATAATACAAGTATTATAAAGATTTCCCCGCGTTGAATCAGAAAACTAGTGTGTCTGTTAACTTTTATCATTTAGAAAACATTAACCCATAATAGTATGTGTGTTTGAAATAAAGATTTTTATTAATATTATTAAATAAATATTTTTCTGTAAATCGAACCACATGAAAATATGAATCATTTTCCCTGTTGCTAATCCTGCTGGTAATAATTATCTCTTCTGTATTTCTTTTTTCATAATAATTAATTTCAATTACGTGCTTAACGCTTACTTAAAACTTTTTACGTTTGAGTTTCATCTTGTTAATTCTTTTAGAAATAAATTATTAGAATAATGTTTCCCTGTATTTGTTTTTTTTTTACGAAAATAAACATCATTGTGTTGATGCCATACTAGCGACTGTTTTTTTCCTTATATCATCAGATATTTCTACAAAGCAAATAATAATAAAGCCTTTTATTCTGGACTACTGAGTTAATTACAAATACTGAGTGTGTTTTGGTTTCACTATAAAGTGTCCTGTAGTTCAGCATACCTCTTGGCATAGTTCTCTTCTGACATTTCATTTCACATTCCACTAGATTCTGTTTCGAGCTACCCTTCACCAGTGGTGTCCATCCGTGAATTCTAAATCATCATCCCATATATTTTTTTAGCGTCCTCTGTTGCGTTTGTCATCTCTGGAGTACCAGTCAAAAATAATTTTGCTCCATTTTTCTTGAGGTTCCCGAATCATGTCAAAGTCAAAGTCAAAGTCAAAGATTTATTTGCAGATAAATACGGTTACAAATGTTCTTACAGTGGTAGTATAATAGTAGCTTAACATATTTAATCATAACATAATGACATGCAAATTTTGGTACTTATACAATTAGATTATTTTAATTTAATGTGACCGGTCCATCTCCACCTCTGGTCTATTCGAGCAAGTCCTTATCAATATATATATCAATATCAGTTCCTTAGCTTTTTTTCTCTTATTTTGCTACCTCAAAAAAAAAAAAACATTAGCCAATCAACAAAGTTGGTAGCACAGCTGATTGCCTAGGAGTGTGCCAGACGTATTTTAAGTATCATTGCCCGTGAAATTATCTACAAGTCTTCCAGGTGTAAATGAAATATCTGAAAACCTCTTAAGGGGTCATTGTATTCATCATTTTGAACTACTTTTACTATAGGATCAACCATGAAATCACGAAAAAAACGAGCCGTTTCCTCAATTTCGTTGTCGAGATAAGCAAAAATATGTAAATGTATGGAACAGCTGATTTTTATCGGGATTTCAGAGTTGCTCGCAGAGTTTTCATTTATTTAACCCTTTTTCAGGTCAGACATCATTTTTGTTACAACTTGTGTAATAGACAGTGATAAACTCATTCTATCAAGATTTTCGTCCACATATTAGCAATCTATCATAGCTATAAACGACATTTTACTCTTATCTAAGTATATTTTTATGTAGCTACCTTTCCTAGGTGCTCCGAATTTCCCGAACTGACCACGTCACCAAAAACAAGGGTATATTATCAAGCCGAAGATGTGAATTTATCATTTTACACATGACTGCCCATAACCTATCTGTCGGTCACAATATGAGCCAAATTACAGTTTTATTACTTGTTTACGACTACATTTTATGGCACCGTAAATATGTATTGATATGTTCACACATATAATATGGCGACGAAGAAGTAGGTATGTATAGGTAGGGGAGGCAACCAGAGGACCTGGCATGAACGCGCGAAGTATACGTTACAAGCGATTTCTGAATCGAATCATGCTCTCTCAAATATCTCGCTGGTGGTGGCGTGTGTGTTGAATCATTAAGTTCCCTTCAAAATGATTGAGCTCAATGGTGCTGATCCATACGTTATATCCGTGAGCGGGAGCCGTAAGTAGCGACTGGTCATCTCTTAGCTGCCACGGCTTATTTAAATTTCTGAATTGTTTTTTTTTATGTTTTTTATTACGGACGCTTTTAACGTGCACGTCTTTTTACATCGTTCTCACATTTATAATTTCAACATGAATGATGTCACTAATTTTTTGGTAACTATATTATGTTGATTTAAAAGAGTTTCCATGGAGTTTCATGCCCGTTCTTCTCCATAGGTACCTTTTCCGCTTTGGAATGGGCAACTATTTAGCTTCATTTTATGACCGACCGACCCCTTGACAATTCAAAAGTGCCTGTAATTGGTTTATTTGAAATAAATGCTTTGAGTTGAGTTGAGTTTGAGTTAACCATTTTGATTTAAATTCATGCGGCAAGTACAATTCGCATCACCCATAGTTAAGAAGTCTTGAAACTAAGTAAAATTATGCTCGAAACAAGTATTTTCACTTTTAATGTCGTTCGAATTACGTTAAATTTACTCCGCGCTTTCGTGCTAGGCCCACAGTAATCCTACTGCAAGTTATGCACGTTTATTGCTGTCAATATCCATAACTCGGCTAGTTATCTTCTAGTTATAATCGTTTATTAATATAAGCTGATTCACGTTGACAGTTTGATTTAGACGCTTCATAGGTATTGTAAAGTATGAGGTACTTCCCTAGTACACTACTGACAGTGACAATTGTATTGCTATTAGTGACTTTTGCAGCAGATTAAAGGATGCGGACAGATGCGAGAAGTCGTTGCGACGCGATTCTGGTAGAGCAATTTCCATGAAGTTTTTCATGAAGAGCGTTGATGCGATAGGTTCACGAATAAATTCGTAAAAGTGAGAATGTGTTCAAAAATACATACAACCACCATAATAATAATTACCTACTAGCTTTTGCCCACAGCTTCGCTCACGTGGAGGTCGGAAGTTATACCACGGAAACGTACTATTACCGGGATAAATGTATCCTACGTCCTAAGCCAGTTCATGGTTTGCCAAATCTGTTCAGCCGTTTTTGCGTGATTTTGGTGATTTCACCTTTATAATATTAGTAGGATTCTTCAAAGTCAAATCATTTATTTCAAATAGACACTTAAAAGGCACTTTTGAACGTCAAAATTTACGAGAAAATAGAATTGATTCTAGTTGCCCCTTCCAAAATGTAGTTTCGTATGGAGAAGATTGGGCAAGAAACTCCATCGTTAATCTTTAAAAATGTTTTACAATAGTATGTATACAATAATTATATAATTATATGTGAAGGCGATGCAACTAGAATAAAATTACTATACCGCAATAGGTAAAAATAATTAAATACAACGCAATATATACTTCGGTTAAGTAGCACAATATCTATTCGCTCCTAAACCATGATCTAGCAGGACATGACTGAGTCAAATCGAGTTCTAAACTAGCAATTCCTCTTAAACGTGCTTTACTAAATTAACAAATATTTCCCACGCACAATATTGTCATCCAACATTAGCTGGTAGAACTAAGAATTTACTCGCAAATACTCGTGTAATTACTCAACTAGATCCCCGTTAATCTTAATTACTCGAGTGTTTCACGTAAAGAAAGTGTAACATACCTATCAACGGTTACGGGGATAGTAACACGTTCACTCTGAATATATTGTGCTGTCACTCGAGTGTCGTGTTTGACTAAGTGTGTTACAAGGGATGAGTGAGGAGCGGGGATTTGAGAATTTAATTTATCTAATGGGATTGTAGAATACTCGCTGTTGCCCGCGAATAGGCCTGCGTGTATTTTGTTTTGCATAATTTTTATTCAGGCCAAAAAGTAGCCCATGTCTTTCTCTAGGTGCCATGTCTGTCAAATTTCAGTTAAGGCATGAAAAGGTAACAGAATGTGAGTACCCGCTCTGACTATGTCCTAAATTGTATTGTTAAATTATTCAATATTGAATGAACTGAATCTAATAAGAATAGCCGGCAATGCACAGTGTAACACAATGTTATGCAAGTAGGTTGCATGCCGTTGTCATTTCCACTAATCGTGAGTTGTCATGACACACTGGCGAGCATACGGGTAAGTATATTTCCGACTTTATTTTCAAAGTAAACTAATCTTCCTTTATTATGAAAATGTGCTTTTTTAAAGCGAATTTCTATCCAAAATCTAATGATTTATGAAGTTTGATTAAGCATTCCTGGATAAAATAATTTATATCACTGCGGTGGCATCGACATTGTCACGTACGAATTACCCAGGACTCTGACGTCACGAAATACTGCATCGCGCAAGCAGGATTTACCGCGCAACAAGCATATATACAACGCCCCGACATCCATCGTTGGGCAGTTGCCCACCAAACACAACACCTGTCTGGTCGGAGGATCTTTCCTTTTCTATGGAGGATTAATGAACTTTATATACACCCTGTTTCTTATACCTCTATACTGGTGACCCCGAACATGGACATTGACGCAGACTTCAGCGTGACGTCGTCGTCAGCACTGTCTCAAGCATTCGATTGGCGCGTCACATAGCCCGTCAACACCCACGGTTATAATGAGTATCCTGACCACCTGCATGCATCAGACCCGCATGCCTGGTCAGCACCATCAGCCTAATTAGCAACCTTGGCATAGCACTAGCCCTATCGGCCGGTCAATAAGAAAAGCTGTTTATACCCCGCCTGATCGACGCTAGCATTCGGCATCAACACGCCGCTGTACCACATCCAACCGCATAGAATAACGCAGCGCCACGCCGACTCACTCAGGAATGTTAGCACACAGTTCCGACCCGTCGTGAACTATGCGGCACCCAGTCCAAACTCACTGGAACCTCAACTGGCTCTAGTAAGCATCGCAAGACACACGACTCAGCCCACTACAGACCCCTGGTCTCCGGAATGGAGTGATGTGGCGGCGTCGACGTCGCCACATGCGAACTACGCAGTGCACTGATGTCACGTAAAATCCTACATCGCGCAAGCAGAATTTACCGCGCAACTAGCATATAGACAAGGAGACACAACATCCGTCTGATCGGGGGCTTCTCCCATTTTTATGGAGTATGAGTGAAACCCTGTTCCTCATACCTATATTTATCACCATTGCGGGTAAGAGCAACAAGCAAAGTAGGTTTGATGATGAATTTGAACCGTACATCTTAATGACATAACGTAACGTTATAAAGCTGGGAGTCTCTTCTGCTATAAAAGTTTTGATTTATGTTATACAATAAAATTATTAAGTGACATTCAATGTTCATTTTACCATTTCATTAAACTCGAATGAGTGCTCGGTGAATAAAATTTTCATATTTTTATGAATGTTTGCGTCGATTCTTTTTTATTATATAAGGAAATAAAAGTATTGCTTGCTTTAAATTGTAGGTTATCCGTAGGAAGTGCTGATTTGTCATAATTTTTTTACAAACTAAAAACGCCAGCTCTTGCAAGTCAGTCCACAAACCGACTCACGAAAACAAACAAATTTTAACGTTATGATTATTGTGATAGAACTTTCTAGGCTGTTATGTGCGTATGAGCACAGAACTCTGTCATTCCCTTTGTGGCATTGAGTATTTATTATGATGTTAATGAGAGGTCAAAGCTTAGTTAAAGAGGTCGCGACTGCGGTTGATCATGGTGCGTGTCTTCTAAATTTGAATGTTACTAACTAGAACAAATCGCCACCTACACTTCTGCTAGACCTAAAGATAAACAAGGCGAGAAAATATATTTTTTTATCACATCCGACTGAAGTAAACAAAATTAATTATACTCATATTAGTAGAAAAAAAAGAAGGTTATTGTGTCCTAAACACACCACAATCCAGGTCAGTCCTAACAAACTTAACCCAACGGTCATTTAATCAAGCCGAAAATTTATCCAACAACGAACCATCGATCAAAACCGAAATTAATTATAGTATAACAGCCTGAACGACGGACGTTCAATTAAGCTAAAACGTTCAGATTGACCGCAACAACAAAGAGGCTTGAATAGAACTCACTGGTTGGTCTGTTCGTCGGCAACTATTGTTTGTCAGCAATGACGTCACATCAAAATGATGAGATTGGGACCAAATAATGGGAAAGCTGATATTCCGTCGTGATGTATTCGTAATTGTACTGTAGTTGTTTGATGTTCAATATAATGGGGAATAGATTACATTACTGATTCTCGATCACTGTATTATGTTGGTCGGTAGTATTATTGTTCCATGGTACACTGACGGAATCAGGCTTGAATGTAATATATTTTGTATCTACAATCAGGGAAATTAATTATTTATCAAATTGACAAACTACGTCAATTTGCCGCGTCACTGCCACAGTCTGACAGAGTTGTGATTTTAATATACTGAAAATTTAAGTTGATAGTCAATTTGCTGAACCATCAATTTACCTAAATTATTTCATACTACGAATAATAATGAAAATTTAAAAGCATTCGTAGAAAATAGTGGTGAAATTAATCTCCAAGGGAGCAAGCATTGATGATCACTGTGCTTGCTCATCGTGGTTCTCCGATTCCAGACCGTTATAAGTCCAGGTTAAAAGGAAAAAGAAAACGTAAAAAGAGCACGAGAAGTGGCTCTGAATGGGGATGTGCAGGACATTTTGCTAGACGTGGTGATGGCAGGTGGAGTAGAGCTTTTACTGAATAGCTGCCGAGAGACGGCAGAAGAAATATTGTCCGTCCAACAACCAGATGGTTGGATGACATTTAGAAGATCGGGGATAAGACCTGGCTGAGACATGCACAGACCAGGGAAACATGGCACAAAATGGAGGCTACTCAGCAGTTGGTGCAAGAAGGTTTTCAATGATAATGGTGAAAAAGAGAAACAAAAAACTGAACAGGCCTTGGTCCTCAACTCTCTGACACTAAGCAGAAAATTTTGACTAAGCTAATTATGATGAAGATGGTTAGCCAAAGAGCTTTAAAACAAAAGTAACTGCTGCGTCGGTTAACTAAATATTTCACAGTTATAGTTTGTTGGGAAATTATTTCAAAAAGGTTTTGCATGCCGACCCTTGTTCGGAGAAAGCAATTTTGTTAAAAGGGTCACCGCTTTAGTGCCTAACATTTTTTAGATTAAAAATGCGTGTCCTTAGGGAAAATATATTAAAGGTAGTTTTTCTCGCTTCGTTTATCTAAAGATCTGGCAATAGTGTAGGTAGTCGTGAGTTTAAGTTTAATTTATTCCTAACTGGCGACCCTCCTTCCCAAGGGTGTTACATCGAAATTTCTGCGGTATATCTAAGATTAAAATGATTGTATTATACACATAAAACTTTCAGAATAAAAACTCTAAACGATGGTGCAAACTGGATCGAAATGCATTGTGAATTTTAGAAGATCCTAGCGGTCATACGGAAAGACACGAAACACAATTTTATGTTAGATTCTGAAAGTATAGATTAACATCATCAAGTGATGCTCATTCCAATTTCTGAAGCATTTGCTTTCTAATCTCAACATCACCTTCCTGCCCTTATTCCAATTTATTTCAGTCTGTAACCCGTCTGCTGTTTTTAATAATTATCAAATTATTGGTTGCAGAGATTTGTTCAGGTCTTCAGAAACTGCGGGCAACCTTGACATAAAGAAATAAAAGACTACCAACTGAGCATTCCAAAAGTCCAATAAAATAAAAGTAAAGAAAACCAATCAACGGCGCGCACTCGGGGCTCAAATAGGCGATTTATTGCCAAATTGAGGCCACAATAGGCCGGAAGAAAGGCCGGGATGAAAGGATAGTTTATCAGCCAGTCCATTATTGTTGGACATCTATTGTTAGATGGACGCTCAGCTTGTTTTGTTACTTAATTTAATTTGCTGCGAAAGGGTACTTCGAATAAAAGTAGGTTTTTTTTCTATCGGTGTAATGTATTGATGCTTTTAATATTATTGAATGGGTTAGCTGTACCTAGTCTGTTTAGATTGTTTATTTTCTTTGGTAAAAGGATTTTACGTTTGGATTCCTGTTTGTTTGCTTTGCAAAAGTCAATAAATTAATTGATTTGAAGTAAATAATTTAGCAAAAGGTGTTCCCACATCCTGTTGCAAGTTTTGTAATGTGTAATTAGAAACACTAAAGTTTTATAACTGGTCTGTGAATAAAATGATTAGGTTGTTATTCCGTGTTAAGTCGTATCAGGTAAAATTAGAAGCCAACTTCAACGCGGCGGTGCTAATTGTTATATCTTAGGGCCCGTTGTGTGATCAGTAGTCAAACATACTAATAGTTAAAATGCGTTGGTTAAACTAAGAATTTGTTAAAAATGACATAAGTATGTTGTTTGATAATTGGTTAAGCTAACTATAGTTAAAAAATTGACAAGTGCTCTCTGGTCCTCCGAGCTGTGTGTGAACGCGCATTGTCATGCATAAGCGTGAAATCTAAGCAAAAACTTTGTGCAAATGGTGAACATAAAGCCCGAGGACATCTTCAACGTAACTTTCAGCGTTCATTGCCATCTACAATAACGAGCTCAGTTCGTCTGTTCTTCATAATATCCGCCCATACCATTACTGTGGAGCGACTGTAAGGGTGCACTTCCTGGACGCATCTCAGCCGTTCAGCATTTCCGGGACGACGGTAGACTCTTACCCTTCTTGTATCAGGTCTAAATCCAAACCGGGACACATCGCTAAATAAATTTTTAGCCCAATTCTCCTGGTTCCATGTCAATTGTTCCCGACACCATTCGTTTCGACGGGCGTGTTTCCCGTGACGTATAGGTGGGCAACTAATTGGGCATCGTGCGCCTAGGCCGTATTCATGCAGCCTATTTCTCACGGTTTGGTGGCTAACAACAACACCGCTTGAGAATTATAGCTTTAAACCTACCTCCCGGGCGGTTAACATTGGCTGACGTCTCGCATTCAGTTGTATGTATCGGTCCTGTCGAGCAGTTGTATTCCTTCTATGTCCTGGGTGCTGCGCGGCAGGATCCCCCGTATTAATGTAACGCTGCCAAAGACAACAAATCACGTTCCTATTGACACCTAAATGCCGAGATACCTGGGACTGATTTCTTCCCGCTTGTAGCATTCCTTCAGCTCTCTGCATTTCATCAGCAGTCAAATGGCGTCGCTCCATGACATAAAAAATGACTCACCACAAAATTTTTCCAAAACTCAAAATGATAAAAGTGAGATAAATAACAAATTTATCAAGCAACGAAAACACATAAAATTGGGAAAAAATAATTAGCTTTTATTTTAATGAAAACAAAACACGATCGAAAAGTTCATGTTTTTAAAATCAGCCAGTTTATTTTTCCGAGAACAAAAAGATTATATAGGTACCAATCTACTTTGTTAAGAAAAAAATAAAGTATCAATTAATAAAACATGCAGTTTCTGTAAAAGATTCGTGTTGCTTAGACTTTTTTGATGTGTGTATTTTATTTGTAAATACTGTTTTTTTTATTTTTATTATCCGATGAAACTTTTTTACTCTAGGGGTCTAGAATCATGTGCTTAATTCATGGGTATAGTTTGCGCGTCGATCTCCCGGCTACCCGATATTGATATAAGTGTTTATTGTACGTACTCGTTATTTGAACCTTAATTTAAACTCACGACTTCTCGATTGCCTGTCAAGACAGGGGTAAAAGATGGGTCACTGTCGCTAAGAAATAAATGTTTACATGTACGAAAAAAATGCTTACAGTTCGAATTGAATAATAGCGTCCAATAAGGGTTTGAAATTGGGTAAAAAGGGCATGCTGCGAGGGTCGAGCTACTTGACAGCTTTCGGCAGAAGAAATATATTGAAACAGATATCTTTCGACACAAAAATGATGGTTTTGTTCCATATTTTTTCGTTAGAAAATTGATGACTGGCGTTCTTTTATAAAAATCGGATAATTATCGTTGGATATTAAAAATGTGTTTTGTTTCTAGTTAAAAACATAAATCAGTGTTTCAGGAAACAGGATCATCTTTCAGGAAGTAAGTATGAAATAAATTCAATGTTTGCAATTTTTGTATTTTTTTCAAAAAATCACAAAATATTCGCGTACTCAATTATGCAACCATAATATAGTACATTAAACAGTTCTAAATTAAAAACAATGATTCATTTTCTAAAAAATCATGTTAATATTATCATTTTCTTTAAGCCGCAATGGAATGCATGCAGAAATCATACAACAAGCATTCTTAACCCAAAATATGACCCAATTTACATGCCAAACTTCCACAAAATAATTATCAGCCAAGTACACACCGAACACAAACAGACTGATCCAGCTGAACCACTTAACCACCCAATTAATAGGACAATCCACCAAATTGCTTGAATTTTTCAGGCCATAGGCCACATCGCATCGCAGAGCATTCACCCACTGATTTATGCGACGATCCACTGCTTGATAAACTGCTGTCTGATGTTCGTGAAATATGGTCGTATGTGCACATACAACCGGGTTTAAAGGGGAATTTGGTGGTGTTTTTAGGGCTTGTGGGGATGTGGCTGTCAGGTATAGTAACGTAAGTTATAGGAGGATGAACGGGGATCGCGTGTCAGTTATCGTTCGAAGTAGCCTAGTGCGACAGTAGCGTTTTTTGGCGAGGCATTTTAGGGGCCCAGATGTGAATGATAAAATACAGAAGCAGTGCAGGAGTCAGGGTATCTATTTCTACTAATTTTATGGCAATAAAATATTGTTTACCTGTGTACCTTTAGAACTTATTTTTTGCCAAAAACTACGCTGCTCAACTTTATACAAGATGAGCAATCTAGTTGAGCAGTGGGGAAGAAGGGATGCAAATATGTTAAGCTAGTAGGAACACACTTATGAAATTTAACGTTTAACTTCCATAAAGAATTACGATATTAATAAACTTTATAAATTACAAGCTGTGCGCCCGATGAGGTTTTCCATCGACAAAATAAAAAGACTAAAGAATTTCTAAAGGTATTTAAGTATTTTCAGAAACTCCTTCCTTAGTTCTTACCTTCGTCATAGTCTATGCTATGGTTCAAGACCACTGGCAGCGAATGAATGAATTGACAATTTCTATTAGGTAGAAAAGATTGACTTGGTTCTTTAACATCACCCCCGTAAACAAGGAATTTATTCATCTAAATAATGGAAATACACCAGAAATACTGAAAGGATGTATTATGAATTCTGTTATTATGTGTGCACACATAATGTTGCACGATAAACCTGTCATGCAGAAGGATGGCTGATACGTCAACAAACAAGCATGCCACACGTTTGGAAATCAAAAGGACGTTATTTAGGTTCTATAAACAGTAATAATACGGCGTTTGGATAGTAAAGAGCAAGTTTTTTTTTTACAAATTATGGTAAGAGGTAAGAATTTTATTTATTGTTGTAATAAATTGAAGTAAACGCAGAAAAAGAAGTATGTAAGGATCATAGCAGATAGCGTTCTGTAGTTTTTGCCTACTCCCATAGGAATAAGGCGTGAGTTTATGTATGTATGTAAAAATAGAGAATCATGATGTTTGATAGATTTTTTTATTTGAATGTTCTTAGGCATAATTAATTATAAAACAGATAATATATCATTACGTCTGTAATCCCCGAAAGGTATGGCAGAGCTGGACCCTATTGTACAACCACGTTTCGCCAAATATGTTTCAGTCCCATGTAAAAGAGGGCCTATTGTATTTTTTTTTTATATTTTATCTTTTTCTTTAAATACCACTATCCCAAATTGCCAAGTACGTACCTATTTGTATCATTGCATTAATAAATTTTGACCAGCAAACAGTTTGAATTTTTTGAATAGTTATGAAATTATGCCCTTGTAATTAAGTAATTACGAGTATGTATCATTAGCAAAGGGATAATTTTAAAAAATAATATTTTAAAAATACCTATTTCATAAAAAAATATGCTAATTATTAACCCTGATAAAGCCACAGAATTCCGACTACTAACAAACCCGTTGCGCTTATAAATTATATTAAATCTGTACAAGCATAACAAAATAAACCAAACCACACTGTGGTTAACAAATATGAATGTATTGGTAATATTAATGGATTGATTCAGGATAGCTATGAAGTATAAAAGTTGGCCTACCTCAACAGATACTTTTATCATTATTCGACAACTGAAAATTCATTGATTCAAACGAATTCAGTTTTGACAACATCAAGACTTAACTGTTTCGATTCAAATTATAATTTTATCTTTATCATCTCTTACCATTGATTAATCGAAGTGACATAAAATGTTCTGATATTTTTTCAACTTTCTACTTCAATGTTCCAACCAAATCCAAACGGTTCAATCCACCAATACGGGTGCCATTTGCAACTACTAACTACAGACAAAATTGGTACATTGTGCGTGTAAGTAGTTTATTTCAATTAGGTGTGCAAACAGTTCGTCTTTGATCTTTTTAAAACAAGTGTGACTTCGGCAAAAAGTGTTTAGCAATGAATTTCTTTAAAGCTTAAATTATTTAAACTTTGTTTTATTTTTATTCTTTATATTGAATCCTCAACATGTTGGTTCGCAATTATATTAGTTTTTTAGGAGATGATCAACCTGCAAATTTTTATTTTTATATTTTTTTTCTTGTTTTTTTTGGCAATATTTGGCAGTGTGTATATTTTGTTCCACAGTACTTTTATACCAGACATGCTCTTCACGTGAAGACCTGTGTGAGCTGTAAGTCTTTAAATAAATAAATAAAATAAAAATAAATAATCGGAAAGATGAAGAAGCGCCTAAACGTGTAGCCGTCTACGTAGCAGCGTCTACGACGTAGTTGCGTAGCTACACCTCGTAGCACTTGACGAAGTAGCTGTTTATCAACACAGAACAGGAAATGTACTCGTCAAAAAGTATTATTATGTGGTAGACGTATTAAAAATTAAAAGATTCTGGGGTTGGTTTTTGAAACAAATGGCAGCAGTCACTTTATTATTTAGTTATATAAACTTTATTGTACACGAGAAAATACATAACAAAAAATACATTTAACATTACAAAATATACACTGAGCGGCCTCATCGCTTTCTACGATATCTTCCAGGCAACCTTGGAATGGACAGTGATTGCGTGGACATAAAAATGGGGTTATCATTGGTGCAAAATAATAAGTACCTTTATAGATACAATACACGATAATAGATATATAGATATACATATTTAAATGCCGTATTATAGATACATAAATACATACATACTGATAAAGGTAACGATTGAGAGCATTTTATTTGAACTGGCAATGCATTCCATAAACGAGCGGCCTGGACAGAAAAGGATTTGTCGAAGAAAGTTGTGGAATGCATTGGCATTTTAAGCTTCAAGTTATGATGGCCTCAAAAATTTTGCTTGAGAGTCGAAAATATACTCGAAACGTTTCTTGAGATAGAGAGGGATTGGGAGGCGAAAATAGCACACTATACAAAATGGAAAGAATATGAGCAGACTGGCGTTGAACTGGTAACCACTTGAGCTTCACACGAAATTCAGAAATATGGTCATATTTGCGCAAACCGAATATGAACCTTATAAAAACATTTTGAAGCCGATCAAGCTTATAGAGTTGGTCTTTAGTAATATTAAAATAGCTGTCATCAGCATAATCAAGGATGGGTAGAAGAAGTGATTGTATAAGCGCAATCTTGGTGGCAGTCCGTAGAAAATTACGCAGTCTCTTCAAAGATGCAGCGGATTCAAATAGCTTGCGGCTAACTTCCTGTAGCTGGGCATTCCAAGAGAAGTTCTTGTTAATGAATATTCTTAAGTTTTTAATTTTTCACTGAAGGGAATAACAAGGTTATTAAAAGAAACTTGGGGAAGAGTCGTCCAGTCAATCCTTGAGCCCGTCCTAAAACTACCAACTACAACAACCTGCGCTATATGGGGTTGACCATAAGTCCATACCTCTTGTTCCAGTGGCATATAGAGGCCAGATAACGATTTATTGCTAAGATAGCTTCGGGCAGATTTCCAAGAAGAGCTCGCCAGTCATCCGCATAAAGATGGTAGGAAGAAATTAGTTCATCGGAGATAGTTAATACAAACTGCGAAAAGTAAAGAGGATAGTACGTCACCCTGTGGTACACCGGCTGAAGTATTAATCCAGGAAGACAAGTTCTCTCTGATGAAAATAAGTTGCCAGCGACCAAACAGGTAATTACGAAACCAGTCAATTGCCGATGGAAATATATTAAGAGAGCATAGAATGGTAAGCAAGACATCGAAATCAACAGTTTTAAAAGCATTACTGAAATCTAGCTAAGCTAAACGGTAATCTAACGGACGTACCGTTAGATTACCGTTTTTCATGGCTGACCTTATATCATCCATAACATTCAAAAGCGCTGTGGTTGTGCTATGACCAGGACGGAAGCCAGACTGGAAAGAGTTGAGGAGATTATTTTTGGAGAGGAAAGTACTTATTTAATACTACATTACGGCTGATACAGTCACTTTCAGGCATTGGAAGTAATCGATAGTATGCTCTTCTTAACATCACATGCGGAGAACTGACCAAAAAAATGCAGAATAACTGGGAGTCGGAAGTGAAGAAAGAGAAAAATCTTTTGTTTTTCGGGTTTTACCGACCCCCAATGACCTAAGAAATTTTCAAACTTTAGATGCGTCCCCACTTTGAACAGAAGTATGCAATGGTTTTTTTTGCAGAAGACAAGTATTAAAGTCACCCATGATTATACTATGACTGTAAGAAGGGATAAGCATTTCCTATAGATTGATTTCAAGAAAAAGATGTTCACCAGCATTTGATGGCGGAAGCTGCGCTGATACATAGACAATAGTGAAAGGAATATGCGCGCGAAGATATATGACAACACCACCAGCACCAATCGGACGTTTCTTATTAACTAGTTGAGGGGAGACAAGGTTATTTTATTATTTCACTTCAGATAAATAAGGCATCTATTTACCTGAGCCACAAGATACAAGCTATGCTTAATTTGTGACTCACCGAACATGCACATATTGTATTCTTACTTTTTGATAAATAAACGTTATTATTATTATTTATGGTATAAGAAGACCATCTACAATGATGAGCTCAAATACATTTAATTTAGCTTTTTAAACACTACGTATCCTCTTAAGCAGACTGTCTTTTATGCATAATTTCAAAAGCAAAACTTAGCTTATAAGACCTTAACTTTAAAATTGCATATGAGGGTATTTCGAAACTTTACCAAAGCTTAGCAGCGACAGCATCCCAGTCAGCAAGATAATATTTTACGCTACGTTTGTGCTTAGTACGTGACAATGTAAGCCCGGAACTGGAGAGAATATTTCATAAAACGAGCTTACTCCGTTACATGAGTTTCAAGTTTCATTATATACCTTTGAAAAAATAAAGTTGAACTGTGTGTGGGAGATTTTATGTTAAGTTTAAAAAAGCGGAAGGTTATGTTTTCTTTTAATTTTTTTCTGTAATGTAACTTCGAGGTAAAACATTACGAGTAAATAAAATGCTTGTATTACCGAAAGGGATAGGCAGAGTTTGCATTACCTTACCCCAAGTTATAGTCCTATTTGATTAACCGGGCAAAAATCTAGACTCTAGGCAAGTTTAATTAAAAGTTTTTGTACAGTAATATAACAATATTAGGGGAACGCTTTTGTCCAGCAGTGGGATAACAAATGCTAACTATTAGAAAAAAATGCAACCACATAATTATCACGTTTACCAGTGATAACCTGCCATTAAAATAGTGTAGGTTTAATTTAAATTATGATATATTTCGAAATACAACGTGGCAGCCTTATAAGCAATGTTCCTATTGACAGCGATGCGGACGAAATTTTTGATGCCCTATGATCCTTTTCCTTCTTTTTAACAGACTTCAAAAAGGAGGAGGTTATCAGTTCGGATGTTTGTATTTTTTTTTTATGTATGTTCGAGCATAACTCCGTCATATATTGACGGATTTGCAAAATTCCTTTTTTGTTTAAAAGGGTATACTCTCGAGGTGGTCCCTTAGTCACCAAGTCAGAATCTGATGAAAGAATCTCATGAAAATTAAGGGGAAATCCTCAAATTTTATGGGCACACCTATAGCGATTTGAGTATTTTTTATAGTAACTCGTGCATTTGCTCTCGGAAAGCACCATTCGGTGAAGTGGAACTGATGATGAAGACCAGAGGTGGCCACCGGAACTAAATTCAAATTTAAGGCCACCGGAACTACTCATTAATAAGTATTTCCCGGGTTGCGATTCGATTACTTTATTACGGTTGCTAAGCAATTTATGCTCGTCACAATGCATATGGTGCAGTTCTTTTGGTTCTTACCAGGAAAGCTCCTCAACAATTAACGTCCGTTAACGATAAAAGGTGATGAGCAGTTGACATTTTTAGGCTATTGTAACTATTTTAAGAAATAAATGTATAAGTGACTGGCTACAAAGTGAAAAATAAAAATCTTTTTTACCAAAAAAAAATAACAGACTTCAAAAAAAAACACTACATAGTGAAAAATAACTTTAATTGTGCAAGTCGGTGGCAAAAAACTAAAATACAGATCCAAAGACACCGACTTCCGAAATGAAAGTTATTTTTCACTTTATAGTATTTTTGTTTTGAAGTCGGTTGTTTGTTTTTGTAATTATTTATTTATTCGAAAACAATTATTGGTTTCTAAATAAACTTCAACTATATCCGGCAACCCGGATGCTTATCTCATTTGCTGACTGTACATACTATTAATATCATTTTAAGTCGTTTACATTAATATACTATCCAAATATATAATTATTTTATGCGTCAAAATTTGTCACATTAATTTGCCCCGTTTTTTCAAACATTGAGCTCAACATACCTATGATTAAGGTAATAATGGACTAAAAAACATTCCCAAAATGACCATACTAAAAAACAGCTACTTTTTCTGCTATCAAAACTCTTCAATTTTCAGTTACGTTTCCTTTCCAACTTAAAAAGATTATGTATGCGAATAAATTTATTCTTGTGGCTTCAGGTGGAATGGGAAGGGATTTGAAAGTCTGATTCTCAAATGGTCACACGTTTGCTTATTCGTCGGGAATATGCTAATATTTTAAGATTTTGTTAGCGAAAATTGTGTAGGTTTGTTGAAAATTGTCTTCGTTTTTGTTCACGGAAGTATGGATCGAATTTCGAGTAGAAAAAATGTAAATTAGATACTGTAATAAAAACGAAGCTGTTCTTATTACACTTTAAGACAAAGTACTCTTCTTATACGGAGAAGGCAATGACATTTTTATTTTCAAACATGCTTATTATATTCTGTTAATTAAAAACTGTCCGTCCTAGCATCCTCGCATATAGTGTTCTTCATGGTTTTCGACACAGTATAATAAAAAAATCTTTATTACATAACAAAAAAAAAGGTGTTACAAATTGTGTGAAGTCCCTGACTCTTGTCCTAGGTGGTTGCCTGTGTTACAAGAGACAGTGCCCTCTTCCAGGAGGAAATACTATTCACTATAGCTTCATTCACCCCAGTAGTAGAATCAATATGACTACAGCCCCGTATTCAAATCAAAATCAAATCATTTTTATTTCCGGTATACATACACCCATATTGAAATTAAACCAGAATACATTATATTATTATACAATATATTTATTATTAAATTAAATATTACATTACCTTACAACAGAGCAATAGATAAGACAGTATTGTTTTAGCTGCAATATTAATTTCTATATACGAAGAAATAGTGCGCCTCGTTTATGCACTCAATATTCCATTGTCAGATATATGAATCCGGTTCATGAAGGAGGCCTGCAACTTTCTAATGACTGTGTAAAAGTCATTTACCCTGCTTTCGGCAAACATGTATTCACAGGAAAAAAACTATATATTTTGTCAACAGGAATGCACAGAAACATATTGCTACATCAATGTGGCTCAAAACTTTGTTTACCATGAATGGACACATGGAGTCATAGTTTACGTTTTTCCACATTTTCGAACTGACTTGCAAACTGTTGTTGCCATAATTATTCCCAATAGGAAGCGTATGGCGTTTACTTCAGTGTCACTTCTTGTCAAATTCGTTCACAGAACATGACATGAGGTTACTCTGTATGTATTGAGCGCACAGTGCACTATTAAACCCGCGTTGTGACATGCATAAATAATATTCTACAAAAAAAATCGTTTTACTATGTCTCCATGTAATAGAAAATATGGAACACAACGAAATCTCTATAAGTAAATGCTATGATTTATTTTGATGAAGTTTGTGTTTATTTGCAATTATTTCGATTTTATTTCAATTTTATTTGGCACCTACATTCAACACGGTCATTTAACATAGTTGCATTTATTTAGAAGGTCGTTTTCTTACAGTGTTGTTTTGCTCTAGATAAACCACTTTCTTTTAAATTTCTCGACTCACACGCACTAATTAAAGTTATTTTATTTCTTAAATAATAACTCTTAAAAAATCCAAACCAGCCAGGATCATAACACATTTAATTATACCTAAAGAAAATCAGTCTCGTATACTACAAAGTGGCCCCAGCATAAGGTGTTGGACCTATCAAGAGGTCGTGAATTCCATCCACACCGGTTTCATACAAGATATTCACACCAATGAATGCTTTAATTCCTGAAGTGTAGATAGAACCATTAGACCGTTACAAATACATTCCATTGAGATTCTGTGCAGAACATGTCCATTATCGCTACGTTCTCTACCTACTCTTATATTCATGGTAAAAATAAAATCCTTGATGGTAGAACAAGGAGAGGATTACTGTTATCGAAACTGCTTTGAAAGTAATTGTGTTTCCTGAATTTACTGAAAGAAGAATCCTCGCCTCGTTAGTCTAGTGGTCGCAAGCGCTACTGCTGAGCATGAGGTCCTGGGTTCGATTCCCGCGTCGGGCAAAGCGTTATTGGGTTTTTCCATCTGGAAATTCTCGGTAGCAGCCCGGAGTCTGGATTTGTGCCCGGTTGATGGCAATAGGCTCGCCCCCTATTACATGGGACTTAAACATAACTGGTGAAATGTGGGTGTGCTATAGGTACACCTCTGCCTAACCCTTCGGGGAAAACAGGCGTGATGTTATGTGTTATGAATAAAGAGTTATGTTTATCTTCTTTTTATGTTTTTAAAACGTTGTCCCACACTAGGAATTTCTCCTGTATTGTGGGTGCATTTACAAAGATTCAAAATCACATACACAAACAGCCAGATCCGGAACAACTACTTCTAGGTCATACAATCATCGAGAATCGAACCCGCGACACGCAACGCAGCAGTCAATCGCTTTACCACTGCGCCAACCGTGCCGCCACCGTACCGTACCTTATTATAAGAAAACGAATACATAAGTATGTATATTTAGCAGTATACTGTCTGTATGACTGATTGACTGAGATATAACGCGCAGCCATAGCAAAATCATCTAAGAAAATACAACTTTGTGAAATTTACTACGCGAAGATCTTAAAAAACTCTAAATTGGATATAAATAGGTACAAAATAAGTATGAAAACCAAGTCAAAGGCAATATTTAATTAAAAATCACACACACCATATGCTAAATTAATGAAAGTTTTAGCCGGTTCCGGTAAACAACAGCTCTTTCTCTTCGTTCTTCTCTTAACCATTTTACATACAACCTTTACATACTACAAACAAGTATTCACACCTCTGCACATACAATAAAGACATCTACAACAACTCACACACACTCACTTCCATTCAAACACACCCACACTTTTCTAACTGTTACTACATACACAACACACACACATAAATGCACAACATATCAGATAGCCCGCCACGACGCGGCGTGTTCACGCGAATCGAGAGCACGTGACATACCGGGGCCGTGCCATCGTATACGGAATTTTATATCAACCTTCACGTTTTGAACGAAACTTAGATTATTATGGGATTGGAGGTAGTTTAGAACGGCGATGAATTGGTTTTAAATTAATGAATGAAAATCAAGCACAGGACCGGTAGATATGGCGTTAATTGGGAGATGCCTTTGTCCAACAATGAACATCGTTCGGATGCCTTTCTTTTTAATAAAAAAAAATAAGTGGTTAAGAGAACTGTGGAGTTTGTTCCTCATTCTTTCAATAACGACTTATCTACTGAATTCTCTCATATGTTTTTACTTTCCAAAGTGTTTGTCTTACGTAACACGTTTCTACAGATCCTACTACTGAGTACTCAGACCTCCATCTTGTGAGAGGGAGTGGCTCGTAGTTGCCACCGCATCTGTAGGTTAGTTGGCTCTTAAATTGTTTAGTTCTATCACAGACCAGTTTCTTCATAATTTTTTCCTCAACCATATTAAATAGATAGACTCACGACGATTATGATGATGATGGTAGTTCCATAGGTACTTTGCAAGGATATCTACTGCATTCTCTAAAGTATAATCGAACTCAAACTCAAAGCATTTATTTCAAATAAACCAATTTGAATTGTCAAGGGGTCGGTCAGTCAGAAAGATGAAGGTAATTGCCCATTCCAAAGCGTAGTAGATACCTATGGAGAAGAACAGGCAAGAAACTCCACGAACACTCTTTTATATAAAAATATTGTTACAAAGAGTTGGTTACATCAATCATGTTGAAATTATACATGTGAGAACAATGTAGAAAGACTTGTACCTAAAAGCGTCCGTAATAAAAAAAATACAATTCAGAAACGAAAATAAGCCGTGGCAGCTAACAGATGACCTGTCCCTACTGACGGCGCCCGTTCACGAAAATAACGTATAGATCAGCACCATTCAGCTCAACAATTTTGAAGGGAATTTAATGATCCAACACACACGCCATCACCAGCGAGATATTTGAGTGAGCATGATATACTCTCATTCAAGTCAATGAAAGGCAAACCCAGTAAATGGTAGCTTTTTATTAGGTACATAGCGCTCACACATGTGCGATGCAATTATACAATGCAAATATAGTTTTTACAATCTTCTGCAGCTCCAACAAAATTTTATAATGCTAATCAATTAGTTTATGCGCCCTGGAGCAGGACAAGCGTTGAGCCAAGCATTTTTGTCAGCGATGTGATTCCCCCCAACTTATGGCTTCATAGTGGCTGCATAGTGTGCGTTTTATACAAGATTTAAATTTCGTTTTATTCAATTGGAGTATGTGGCGAGGTATTTTATTGTAACATTTTAAACAGTACCCCATGAAGGCCGAGTCTACTTTAGCCGGTCTCAAACCTGGTTGAACTTATTGGTCCCTATTTCTAGTCCTTTTGTCTTGCAGCTCTTTAACTGAAAATATTTTTGTTTTACTTCACGTGATTCTTTTATAGATATATTGACAAGGTACCGTCATAATGTTAACATCATTAAACAATTCCCTTAGAGAATCACGGCTGCGGAGGCCATATATTGCTCTGTTGGCTCTTTTCTGCAGAATAAAAATAGACTCAATTTCTGCAGCCCGTCCCCATAGTAAAATACCGTAAGACAATGATACTATAAAAAGAACCAAAATAGACTAGCGTCGCGGTATCTACATTAGTAAATTGACGGATTCTTCGTACAGCATATATCTAACTACTTAACTTAGCCACCCTGCAAGAGATGTTAAATGAGGACCCCATTGCAGCCTTGAGTCGAGCGTGATCCTGGGGATCACGCTCGACTCAAGGCTGCAACACAAATAAAACAGAAAACAGATGTATCGATGAATTCTAGTTTATCTTTATTAAATACTATGTCACGATAACTACTTTTAACATTCGGTAAAGCAAATCTTACACATTTACAGCCTTACTAATAAAAATATTTAACACACTCGCTTAACAACTGTATAGTTATACATTGTCTAAGCTATGGATGAGAGTTACACACTCCCTTTACCAATAATGGGTGTGTAAGCAATGTATAGTTATAAATTCGTTATAACAAAAGTAAGGCAACATTCTTCGGAAACGTTTTTAAACTAAATTACCAAATTGTAGAGACATTTAGAAAACCTTCTAAACAGCATAAAAAAATGATTATTTTTAATAAATAATACAAATTGTGCCCAAAATGTTGTTCCAAAATGTTTTTAAAAATAATTGCATGTTTTTTACGGTAAAAAGAAAGAAATAATGAAACATACATTTTAAGTTCGTCATTTAAGAACGCACCTTTCTAATGTCAAACTAGTGTCCCAATTTTAATATGTGTGCAATCGATTATGTGTGTGTGTGTATTGTGTGTGTTTTTTATAGCACCAATCACATTTCTGAAGCCACAAATGTTTCTAAATCCAGAAGCTACTTGTTCTTGCTTCAAGAGTCCCAGGCATGCGTATACATTGTGCCGCTTTATTTGCCAAACCGAGAGCCATTCTTCGGAATACATTCGTAATGGACTGATAGCTAAGTCCATGAATGTCTGCTGCGTCATCTTGAACTTCTTGCCTAGCCCACGTCCTGAGAGCAGCACAAACTTGAAGTTCTAAAGCCAGCCCTCCACCACGAGCTTGCAGTTCGATATCACTTCTAACTAACTTAACTATGTATTTTCCGTCCATACATATATTTTAATGAATCTATATTTCATACGAAAGTTTGTGTCTCGTAAAGTAAAAGGATCGAAACGATTTTTGTCCTAAAAGTTAGTAAAATTGCGCCAGATGTCCGGTTACTACGGTTACACGCTCACTAAACAAGGGTTGAGGATTGAATATCAGTTGTGTAATTTCTCATACAATAAAAACTCCCGCTATACCAGATGTATACAATTGAACTGTCAAATATATTTTATTGGTAAAGTTAGCGTTATAACTCCGGTATACGAAGTGTGTAAATCTTTATTAGTAAGGCTGTTAGTTTTTCCCATTTAATACTTAATTATTAGCAGTGAACCAATTTTGCAACTCATTAAAAGTAAGAATAGGTTCTCTTATTTGGTTCTGAGAACCCACATATTTAATGTAAAGGGAACTAAGTCTGCCCTCAAGTATATCTTGGTCAAAGTGTATGGCTTGGCTGTTCCATTGAAAAATGCATGATACAACATTAAAGACCAGTGACCTAATTTCTTACCTTAAGTCCATAGGAGTGTCTATGTGACGGCCGCAAAATGGCCAAGACGTACATTTGACCAATATGTAAGGTTTGTAGAATTAAACCTTGTAGAGTTAGGAGCTTGACTCTACATTATATCTGATAACTTTTTAACAGTAAAAGCGTTATGTAAGTCTTGGTATCCTATTTTACTTGAAATGATTGTGGCCGGTAACATATTCATCGTACGGAACCCTCTCCGTGCTAGTTCAAATCGCGCTTGTCCCATTTTACATTTTCTTATGACTTCCTTTACTTACAAAAATGCAACCAAGAACGCTAATATTACGTAACCCGAGGTGCACCATCAGGAAATAGATGAAAGTAGATATACGAGGTACGAGGTACATAGATACTTGTAAAAGCCCACAACGGCGGCGTGTTCACGCGAATCGAGATTACTTCGAACGTGACAAACCAAACTGTGCAGTTGAACATAGATATTTTGTAGTACACACGACGACACGTAAAGGTGAACATTCGACTATATATGCTGACCTCGCATCGTATAGGCTTTCTGTATAATGAGAGGTCTGCGTACACTGGATAGTTCAGCTTGATATTGTGTTGTGTGTTGTGTATTAAAAATAAAGTGGAATATTTAATCAGTAATCTGTTCTTAGTATATGGCAAATAAAGTGTGGTAAGTTTTCCCAGAAAATCTTTTCAATAACCGAGGGCGTTGACGATAAGACTTTTTTCTTAATAATTAAACTTGTCTGTAGTTTAATCACTGTAGGATAGCAGAAAATACTTAAATTATGCTTCTTATTTTTGATCGCTTCGTGGAGCAGAAAAATAAAATAAAATCGAGAACACGGAATAGAAAAAAAAGAAAGGACTCCACGTCACGCCTATCGAAAGTGAAGCACCGTACCGATCTATGTGTTTGTGTGTCAATAAGTGTCTTACTCGTGATGTTATTCCTTGACACTTTTTCTGGGATGTAGAATTATTTTTACACCATTTCACAACACAAGAAGGCATTATTTTATTTTAAACTCAAACTCAAACTCAAAGCATTTATTTCAAATAAACCAATTACAGGCACTTGAATTGTCAAGGGGTCGGTCAGTCAAAAAGATGAAGCTAGTTACCCATTCCAAAGCGTAATAGGTACCTATGGAGAAGAACGGGCAAGAAACTCCATGGACACTCTTTTAAATTAAAAATATGGTTACAAAATATTGGTTACATCGTTCATTTTGAAATTATGCATGTGAGAACGATGCAGAACGTTAAAAGCGTCCGTAATAAAAATACAAAAGCAATTCAAATATTGAATTAAATTAAAATAAGCCGTGGCAGCTAAGAAATGACCACTGACGGCGCGGCGCCCGTTCACGAACATGACGCATGGACGGATGGATGGATTTATATAAGTGACCGGCATAATTTCAACACTAGAAATAGGAACAAATTAGATCAACCACGTTTAAGGTTGTCTAAAGTACATACTTCTTTTATGGGGTACTGTGTAAAATGTTATAATAAAATGCCACTCGATATTCTTCAACTAAATGAGAAGAAATTTGAAACATGCATTAAACGCACACTGTGTAGACAAGCATATTATAAGTTCAATGATTATATCGTAGATAAAAATGCTTGGCTTAATGCTGGTCCTGCTCCACAGCCACTTGGGCGCACTAGTTAGTTTTATTGTTTGGAAGAGATACTTCTTTTTTATTTTACTTTTTTTATTTTTCTGACATTGCAAACTTAATGTTTGTTTTTATTTTTTTTATAAAATATTGTTTTAATATTGAATACTCCACTAGATATTTAATGATGGTATTTATTGGAGGTCGTATATGTATATACACTGGCCTGTATGAATAATCATATTTACACCTGTCTGTCACCGATTTTAAATTAGCATAGTTACGGTTCTGTTTATGTCTGTACATTGTGACTTGTGTGAAAAATATAAGACCACGAATATATATAATAACTATAAGACCACTTCTGCTGTTATTATTGCTGCTATTTTCCAATAGTATTTTCTTTTGGTAGTAAAATTTTATTCATCACTCAAATACATAGCAAAGTATAGTTTTGTATAATTTAGAAGCATTTTTTCAATTTTGTAAATGTGAGTACCATGGATTCGTTTATTATATCATTATTATGTATGTTGACTTGAAAGCATGGCAGTTGAGACTATGTCATGCTCACTGAAATATCTCACTGTTGGTGGCGCGTGTGTTGGATCATTCGGTTCCCTACAAAATGGTTGAGCTGGATGGTGCTGATCCACGCGTCATGTTCGTGAACGGGCGCCGTCAGTTGAGACTGGTCATCTCTTAACTGCCACGGCTTATTTTTTATTATTCTTATATTTTGATTTCTTTTTTAATATACGTTTTATTTTTATTTTATTTACATTGTTCTCACATATAGAAGCAACAAGAATAATGTACCTACGATTTTGTTATATCGTGATTTAAAAAGAGTGTCCTTGGAGTTTCTTGCCCGTTCTTCTCCATAGAGCTCTACGTTTTGGAATGGGCAACTAGCTTCAACTTTCTGACTAACTGACCGACTCTTTGACAATTCAAAAGTGCCTGTAAATGGTTTAATTGAAATAAATGCTTTGAGTTTGAGTTTATTACTTGACTTAAATAGTACCTACAATGAAGCCGTAGTGCCACGTGATGCCGTTTTGAGTGGATGTGACGCATATTTTCCCCCAACTCGTTTTATTATATTGTATTTGTGTTTTTTCTTCGAGTCATGTTTACCGCAAATAAACGTATTTTCTTTCTTTTTCTATCTTTCTTTCTAATGGCACTTTCTGGTGTAAATGTGTGCATGAGGCATGTTTGTATGAACGGTCTTATAGTGCTTCACTCGATACTTATAGTGCTTCACTTTCGATACGCGTGGCACGCAGTCCTTCTTTTTTTTCTAGTCCGTGTTCGAGAACAAATGGATTTTCTTGTGATAAAGTTCCAAGTATTGCACGACCTACACCATAATCTTACATAAGCCTCTTTCAGCCAAAAGGAAGGCAGACCATTATATGTCCGCGTTTTCTGATGAGGTTTTCCTTCACCGAAATTCATTGATATTATCTAAAAAATAACCGGCCATGTGCGTGTCGGGGCAACGCACAATGAAGGGTCGGAACCCTTCGGAAATTCATACCAATTACGGATAGTTGAAATGAATTTATTCCAAGAACAAACTTAACATAACATACACACACATAACATCACGCCTGTATTCCCCGAAGGGTTAGGCAGAGGTGTACTTATAGCTCTCAAAACGGTGAAGGGAAACATCGTGAGGAAACCGGCATGTCCTAGAGCCAAAAATTCGAAGACATGTGACATCTACCAACCCGCACTGGGCCCGCGTGGTAGATTACAGCCCATTCCCTCTCAAAGAGAGGAGGCCTGTGTCCCAGCAGTGGGAACACTATAGGCTGATTATGATGTACTTATAGCACACCCACATTTCGCCAGTTATGTTTTAAGTCCCATGTAATGGGGGGGGGGGGCATTGCAGTTAAAAAACATGTTCTCCCATACATTCCAACTGCAAATGTAAGTTTGTAAACACAATATTGAGAGATTTGCTATGTTATTTCAAGACCATAGACTTGTTATAGAGTTTCTTCTAATCTATTAGTATAGAACTATTTTTTATTCATATTTTTAAATTTTAGGATTTTTAGTTTCAGAGATAATAATAATATAATAATAATATTTATTGAATAAAAACGTTTACAAAAGGTGTAAATTTAGCCAATAGTAGTATAAATATCCTATACAATTATAGTGCGTACTAATAAACTAAAGCTAAAATATTTTTAATTACAGGTGCAAGTAATGATGATTCGGAATTAGAATGCTTAGCGTCCCGCCCGAACTAGGTTTATTCAAACCTGTGTTTCAGACCATCACTTTACATTTTAATTACATTGGGACAAAGTAAAAGTAATATAAAAATAATCTATTAAAAATAATGACTGTATTGATTCATTGAATAAAACTAAGTCTATCCTATGTAAAAATAATTATAATACAAAAGTACTACTAGTTACATACGAGGGAATAAATTAAATCATGACAAAATTTCTAGAAGTTTTTCTGTGTCTGTGTAATTGAGTATCGCTAAATATTCTGATAAGATTGTTCTACATTTTTTATAGCTAACACTATAGAGGCTTAGTACCTTGTTCAGCCTATTATACAGAAAAGGTCCTAAGAATACATAAAATCGATTAGCAAACGCATGTTTAATTTGAGGCTTGATGCAAACCAAGTCCTTCCTTCTCTTGTCGGAGGGTACTGGGTCAAAAGGAAGTGCAGTGTGCTGGTGTAGAACTATGCTGAGAATGAATAATTGCCGTACTGTTAGCACATTACATGCTATGTATAGCTGGTGCGTAGGAAATCTAAAAGGGCGAAAGGTAGCAACCTTTAGAACTGCTCTTTGAGCGCGCTCTAGGGGGAGTAAAATTGTTTTTGCAGCACCACCCCAAGAAGTTATGCAATATGTAAGAATGGATTGACACAAAGCTAAATAAACCTGTTTAATTAATTTATAATCAGCTATATTCCGTAAATTCTTAAAAACATATATTAATTTGCGCACTCTAGTACATAGTAAATCGATATGTTTGCGGAAATTTAGGTTGGAGTCAATAGTGACACCTAGATATTTCAGATGGTCAGCGTTAGCTAAAGTGGGACACGAACATGCAGTGTCAGCGCTCGTGCAACAATTATGTGCGTAAATTTTTAGATTAGTAAGCGGTATGTTAGTATTTCTCATTGTAAATAAAATGTGTTTTGTTTTATCTGCATTTAATGTTAGGATATTATCATGGAGCCAATCAGACACAATGTTAAAGCCTTTCTGAGCATGTTCATATACCTCAACTCTAGATTTAGCTGAGAACAATAGAGCGGTATCATCCGCATAAGACATTATGATACCATTTTGGAGTGGCAGACTGCACAGTTCATTTATATAGATTAAAAATAACGTGGGGCCCAAAATGCTACCTTGTGGAATACCAAAACAATTATTTTTAAGTTCAGAACTTGTATACTGACCTATTTTGACACATTGATGCCGATCGCTGAGATAATCAGAAAATAGTAGAAGTTGTGCTCCTCTTATCCCAAGTGTTTCAAGCTTGTGCAAAAGTAAAGTACAAGAAATAGTGTCGAAGGCCTTGGCAAGGTCTAGAAAAATCCCAATTGTGTGCATACCATTATCCAGATTCGTAGAAACATAATTAGTTAATTTGTGTACTGCTTGGCTAGTTGATCTTAAGGGCCTAAAACCAAATTGACTATCTGAAAGTAGCCCATTATCTTCCAAATATTTTATCAGTCTATTGTTAATGATTTTTTCTAAAATTTTTGAGAGGCCTGTTAACACTGAAATAGGTCTGTAGTTATTCACACAGTTTTTGTCTCCAGACTTGAATACAGGTGTGACCACAGCTTTTTTAAGCAATTTAGGGAATATACCTTTAGATAAACATAGCTGAAAAATGTGGGTTAGCGGCGGGGCTAGTAGGTATTTAAATCTTATAAGTATATTATTAGGTATGTCATCCCACCCAGTAGCACAAACATCTTTTAACCCGTTTATTACTCTTACTACTTCGTTAACGTCGGTATCTAATAAAACAAAAGAATTTATTTTAGAGGATGTCGTAGTCAGGTTTTGATGGGACGAATTACTAGAATTTAAAGACTTTTCAGCCAAGTTTTTACCAACGTTAGCAAAAAAATTGTTTACTTTATTCATCGCATCGTCTGGGTTTGTCTCTGTTGATAGTAAATCTAGCGGAGGTTCGGGATTTTTAGATCTAAAAGTATTAGTTTTTATAAATTTCCAGACCAGTTTACTATTTTTTCCCGCCTTCTGTAATTCATGTTTATCATACTGATTTTTAAGTTTTTTCAAAAGATTATTACAGAAGTTTCGATACCTTTTATATGAAACAGAAAGTATTTCGTTATCAGGTGCAAGTTTCAATTTAAGGTGAAGTTTGTAGAGAATGAGATATTGGGGGGAAAGGTCAATTTTCATCAATTTTCTTATATAACATTGAAATTATTTAATTTAAAAAAAAAAAAAATAGATGCGTCTTTGGGTCACAGAAATTCATATTACTACTAACTAATTTAATCGGTCCGTTAGATTCGGAGCAAATTGGCTGTGACAGACGGACAGACAGACAGACAGACAGACAGATACACGAGTGATCCTATAAGGGTTCTGTTTTTTCATTCGGACGTACGGAACCCTAAATAGAACAACATTACATCACGCCTGTTTTCTCGAAGGGTTAAAAGAGAGAGAAAAAAAACACATTTAATATCTACTAACCAGGTTAAACCCAGCAACCTCTGTGAGATACCTTCCAACTTCAAACTCGAGCCATGACAAATCATGTTACAATTTTTAATAAAAAGCCAGACAGTTTGAAACTGAAACAATAAACCACTGCAAAACTTATTTAATTTAATTCTAATAAAATAGTTCCATTAGATCTCTCTTGAAAGCCGCGACTAATTAAAATGTAAACAGCTGAGGCTCATTCGGTACGCAATGGATTAAACGCGGAAGGATTTGATTACTCTATCAGTTAGTAATAGCTGTACTATAGAACCTTTATGTAGTTTTGATTGGGAAAATTCTTTAGACTAAACTAATTTTCTTTAATTCTTTCTTTTCTTTACTTTCTATTAATGTGAGGCAAACTGTACACACTTTTCTTCTTGGAATTATCACCAACCACTGCTCTCAAAACGATGAAAAAATCATCGTGAGGGAACCACCATGTCCTAGAGTCAAAAAAAATATGGCAACCTGCAGCTCTGAGCCCGCGTGGTGGCTAGCAGCCCACTCCCTTTTACAGAGAGGAGGCCTGTGTCTCAGGAACGGGGACCCTCAGGCCGATTTTACTTATGGTTAACCTCGACTTTTTGCCTCGCCGACCAGATTTGTGCCAGCCTGATGATTAACGCTCGTTCCTTTCTGTTTCAGCAAGCTTTGCCCTGCAATATTATATCAGCCCTTACAGTCCCATTGCTAAGTCAAGGCCTCTTTTGGCACAGCAGTGTGGGACAGTACAGTTTTCTGCGGCGTTTTGTTTTTAGCAACAATTTTTTTTGATCATCTGCCATTCCACATAAATGGCCTGACAATTTCAGTTTAGCGGCCTTTATACCCCATAATTTGCGTCAAGGAATGCAGTACCTATTGTGTTTCATATGCGGTTAGATAAGTAAAGTCAAGTATAAATAAACTGCACATTCCTCTAGCTAGAATCGTTAAAAAGAATTCGATTACTCTATCCAACCATAAAACTTTTGTAAGTTTAATTGGATAAATGCCTGTAGCACTCTGTTTTGATTTGCGTTAGGAATGCAGGGTATTTCATTTGAACCGTTAATAACAAGAACTAAATACTAAGTAGGTATAGTTTTATTTAACACTTCCCTACATTGGCATTGGTAGGATATTCAGTGATATTTTTGAACAATCTAACTATGCTATAAGTAGGTAATTTTTCCACTGCTGGGACACAGGACTTCTCGATGTGAGAGCAAGTGGGCTTTGATCCAGCACGTCGGTACAGTGTGGGTTTTTGGAAATGAGGTCCCGACAATGCCTAGCTGTTAATTCCCGAGAATGAGGGCTGCTGACAAAAAAATAACTAACTATTTACTATTCTTTATTTATTTATTCAGTAGTACACATATATTTTATATATTTAAATTGGTGCCAACATAAACTCATCAGAGTTTTATCGTGCACCAAAAACATCGACTACATAATTCAGAGCATTAAAACCACATAAGAAGGTACTTAGCAAAAAAGAAATAAAAAATAACATTATAACGGGTATTTAAGCAAAATATTATCTAATACAAACGAACGAACATCGGTGACCAATCTGACCGTCCGTCCTTACAACAAAAGTGGTGGAGGAATGTTTTCGAATTAATACAGGTTGTTCCTAAAAGTATGTTTTTAGTATTACATTTGGTAAAAAAAAAAATAGTACAAAAGATTAGCAAAGAGGCCAGATATCGCTGTCATCATGTAACTTACCCAGAAAACTGCCAGTATTTCCTCAAAGAATGGCACAGTTAATTCTGTAGTCAAAGAACAACACTGAAGCACTTTAAAGATATTACACCGTCTTAAAAATTCACCCCAGCAGAAACCAATTACAAAACACGGAAACCATGAACATTTTTCATGTTAACATAAAACGTCTCATATTTATTGCATAAGAATACCATAAGCATAATCAGCCTATAATGTTCACACTGCTGGGACACAGGCCTCCCCTCTGCAAGAGGGGGCCGTAATCCACCACGCGGGCCCAGTGCGGGTTAGTAGCTGTCACATGTCTTATAATTTTTAGTTCTAGGATATGCCGGTTTCCTCGCGATGATTTTCTTTAGTAGTGGTTATAAAATAATTTACATAAAGTAAAGTACCTGCCTGGGTACGGATCTACTACATACAAATCGTAAGTCGTGGTCGTTTCTACTGGGCCACCACTGCTCCCAAAAATCGCATCTTTATTGCACCAACATAATAACATCAACCGAATAATTGAAATATCGGTGTTTGGCCACTTCAATATGAGCGTCTCGGAATGAATCCTTCTTATTTGCTCGGTTTCTTACACACAATGCCTTTAGATAGGAAATGAAAAATGAGTTTTGCGATTCAACATTCAACATACTTTTCAAGTTATTATTTGTGTGCGATGTGAGTTTAATTTTGTCGCTCGATGCTCGAGTCTGTTTGGCTAAGGGTTTTATTAAGACTGCGTATGTTTAAGGGGATACCAGTTATTTAATGCCTGCATAGTTTTTTTTTGTGTAGAGCTTTTCAAAAGTAAGTTCAGAAAAAAAAAGGTTTTCGAAATAGTTCATAATACCAGCCTATCACTGTTCCACTGCAGGGCACAGGCATCTTCTGCATTGCGAGCGTTGATCACTATAGTTTCACAAGACGGGTTGGCGATTTCAGACTTATAATTATTAGGTACCTATAAGTTCAGGTTTCCTTCACTGATATTAGTAATGTCCAAAATAAACTCTGAAAGTACATATGAATTGAATAAGTCACATTGGTAGTAGCCAGGATTTGAACCCACAACCTAATAGAACACTCTTTTTAACACCAAAAAATATATATATATATATGTCGGAAATACGTTAAATCAACCGTTTGACTTTACTAATCGGGACGCCGGTGCCACCAGGTGGCGCTGGACAGCGTCTATAACGCTAACGCTTGACCAGAGCAAAGCAGAGTTTGTTGTTGACGGGTAAGCAGTGAAGACGTTTAGAAACTGTCGCGCGTTCCGTAGAGTTGTGTCGTGTACCTACACTGTGTGATTCGCAAGACAAGTGTGATTAATTTGATCGTCAATTATAATGTGATTTGAACTGCAAACGGTTTTTCTATAACCAACATTACCCATAGTACGCCCACAGTAGTTAAAATATGGCTGATAATATCGAGAGACACGTACCTTCTCCGTCATATACACATATATAGTTTTCACAATTTATTCAGTGATAAGTGTTTAAAATTCTCTAGATCTTGCGACGTTTATCATTGACTCTGCATCTCACACTGTATCGTAATCTTAATAACAATAATGAATCCACCGCCGTATCTCTACGTTGACGTCGTGGTAGAGCTTGCGCGCTCCGAACTCTAGGTCTGTGCCGGTAGAGATTTTACTTTTCCAGAAAGGTCTAGGGTGAGGAGCCAGTATAAAATAAATAATATGAGAATATACTTACATACATACAAATATACTTCTGAAATAAAAATATCACTAGAATATTAATAATTATATTGTAATTAATATAATAAATACATACGCAACTATGACGAAGTGGAAAGATAGTGTTCTTTAACTATTTTTTTTTTAAGTGTAACAGTTTGGCAGTCCCTAATGTCAGACGGAAGTATATTCCATAACCACACCGCGTGCACAGTGAAGGAGTAGGAGTAGAAGTCAATGGAGTGGGGAGGGGGCTTCTAAGATGTGACCTGTAAGGCGCATCTGAAGGATGGGCGTAGGAAAAGCGCTCCCGCAGATAGGATGGCGTTTTAGGATTGTGAAGGCGGTTGAATAGCAGACACAATAATATTCGACAGTTCCTGCGAAGTCGAATGGGGAGCCACTTGAGTATCTTGCGAAAGTTGGAAACGTGATCATACTTTTTAAAGTTAAAAACAGTTGAAGTTTACACAGATAATTCTTGCTAGATCTGGGGGCACGGGAGTGCCCCCGCCAAGATGAGCCAAGTGAAGCGCAAGGGCACTACCTACCTTTTCTCGAAGTGTTTCGTCGTTTTTTTGAACCCTCATAGAGTTGGTTTCCGATGTACCAGATAGTTCATATTCTCAGGATATGATGTCAATAATAGACTAATTAAACATACAAAGTCTCAATTGAATAGCTCTAATACTTTAGATTTGATTGATATCTAAAATACACCGATTTCGTCACTGACACACTCACTGATACACTGACACACTGATGATCATCAAAATGTTTGGCTACTTCCTGAAGTGCTAGAAAGCTGAAATTTGGTATGTAATCTAAGTTTAGTATACAACCAACAAAAAAAATCATAAACTTATAACTTTCGCCCCCATCCCCTAAATGGGGGGGGGTGGAAGTTTGTATTAGACTTCAAAATGTTAGGGTACTTGCTGAAGTGCTAGAACGCAGAAATTTGGTATGTAAACAAAGTTCAGTATACAAAAAAACACTACTGTGCCCTCAGACAAACTTAAAAAAAGAAGAAAAAAATAAACACTGAAAAGACTGCCTAGCAACTTACAAAAAGAACTGGAATCCCACCAAAACCATTTCATATAAAATGTTGCCAAGACGACCACATAAGGTTTGCCCTGTGAAAAAAATATCAGATCTCATGCAGAGCCAAGCTTCTGAATCTACACGGCCTAACTCTACCGACCCTAACTTCACAAATTCTACATATCAGTAAAAATGTATGGCTTGGCTGTTTCGTTACTTACTTCAGAAACTAAATATTCGCATCACCTCCACGATGGTAGAAAAAAATGAAAAATATGATACATTAAAATCTCCAAAAAAAATATTATGAGAGAAATTCTACCTGACATAATAATAATTATTATGATGTAAATTTTTCATTAAAGTCTAAAATATCATGTAATGAAAGTGATGAAATTCGTTTCGTTCTATAACGTTTTTTTGTGATGAAATGCTCGTCGTTCACGGTATGGTAAACAAGGGATCAATGGGTATTTTTAATAATATAAGGGTTAAGAATGTATTAATAAAAGATCAGAGTGACTGTGTCCCCAAACTTAATAAGTATTTAATATTGAAACATGTTACATACAAATCTACAAGTAAGTGACTATGCCTGTCGTACTGCATGGTTCAGAATGCTGGGCCGTGAAGAATATGGTTAAAAAAAGATTGCATGCAGCGGAGATTTGAATGTTGAGATGGATCTGAGGAGTGACGAAAATGGATAAAGTAAGATATACATGCTGACAGGATCTGGACCCGCCATAGCAAATTCGCATATAGAGGAGGTCATTTACTAATTATTGAACCATAGTTTCCCTAGCTAAAGTTTTATAGTTTGGTTTGGGAGATATGTCAATTGTTATACTTTACTGAGATTTTTTCCAAAATTTGACCTTCAAGCATTCATTTTTTTTTTGCATTATTTTAGTAGTTTATTTTATTATTTGTTGGTAGACATAAACATCCGTGATTAAAATACCTCGGCACTTACCTCAAATTAGGGTTAAAAATAAGATAGTACGCTTAAATAAAAAAAACTACAGAAAAAAGCTTGTGAAAGTAAGGTCTAATAATAATTAGCAAATGACCTCTTCTATATGCGAATTTGCTATGTTTGGGTCCAGATCCAGTCACCCTGTATAATGGTAAGATAAGGGGAAGTTTAAAAGTGAAGCCTGTGACAAAAAAGTTAAAAGGAAATCGTTGAGCTTGGCATGGGCATGTGATGAGGAGGGAGGAAACGTAGGTGACTCAAATAGTGACGATTATAAATGTTGATAGATGAAGAGGGAGACCAAAGAAAAGATGGCTGGACTGTGTGAGGAATGATATGAAAGAGAAGGGAGTGAATGATAGCGTGACGGTTGACAGGGGAGAATGGAAGGAGAACATGTGTTGCGTCGACGCAAGTAGCATGGAACAAGGGCAGGAAGATGATAATGTTCGAAAATATTGAAACGTTCTTATATTGACATAATTTATGCATTTAAAGTATTTTGTCCACATACTCATACTCGTATACACACACAAACACACATACTCATACTCACACACACACTCACACTCTCACACTCATTGTTATAGTATTTATCGTAGTTTATGTATGTATGTGTAAGTATTTGTCAACAAATCAAAAAGATTTGGTTTGATTTCAGTACGTTCAGTGTGATGGATTTAAGGATTTAGTGCGTTTGTCTACCACAGCCGTCACCTGGACGTCACCAAGAACGAGATGACGAAGCTGAAGTAACGATTTACTATGGTCACGTGTTCACCGTTCGTCCGTCACCAGAGCACCGTCATTCCGGTCGCCAAAATTTCGAGTAGTTCGGCGCAACCGCTAAAACTCGGCTTGAGGTTGTGATTGGACGATGCAATGTTCCAGCAATACAAATCATGTTTGATCTTATCCACACACCGCCGTCGCCCCCGGCGACATTCGACCGGCTTTTGTTTTGTCTATCATAACATTCATAACATACTGAGTCGCTGAGTTCGGTCGCGGCAGCCAAACAATCGCTTCACCTGGACGTGAAGTTCGGTTCGAATAATCTCATTTCTCGGTGTGTCCCGGTGACGACTGCGGTGGACAAACGCCCTTTGACCTAAGTTCTCACAGTTTAGTCCACAGCTGGACATGGGATCTATGAAATAGGTCAGTATTCCCGAACAACGATACCTATTTACTGCCGTGTAATTTTAAAAACAAAATAATAAGCACTACTCTATAGTAATTAGTTGAAACTTCTATCAACCCTTTCCGGAGGTACAAACTAAAAATGGGATTTCAAACAATTTGCAATGTTTAAAAGCGCGTCGGTAAAAATCCGGCTTAAAACTTAATTAAGCTTGGCTTACGTTAGTTAAGTCAACTAAAATCATTAACGCGGACGAAGTTGTGGCCTAAAGTTAGTACTTCGATAACGTGAAAACTATTTTTAAGCCTAACTCTCTTAGAAAAAGGCTGGGGATGACGCCTTTTTCCGTCAAAGTAAATTAGTTTTATATACAAGTTTTTATTCTTATGGTGAGTTTAAAAACTGTCTAGAATCTATCCATCCATATTTAATAAGTATTTATTATAAATGTGAAAGCAACTCTGTCTGTGGCCTCAATATGCATTAACGGCTGAACGGATATCGATGTTTAGCTCACAGGTAGAACATGACCTGAGTTAGGACATATAATGCTTTTTATCCCGGTACCAAATTCCCGAGGGATGTATTCCCGACTTCCATGCGGGCAAAGCCACGGACAAAAATCAGTGAAAATAATAGGTCGGGGAAAAATATTTTTCGTATTTTATAGGTATAAAGTTTTAGTAAAATCTCTTTGGCTGTAGTGTTTGTATCTGGCTGGTTTGAATACCATTAAATAGATGACACGTCATATAAAAAATAAAGGATTTCTCGCCACTTTTTAAGTGTTTTTCTGTTTGCCAAAATGAGTAAACCTTACGAAGAAATTCAATACATTTTGATGTTTTATAAAAAAAGGGAGAAATATGACACAAGCCGTAAAATAATGTGACGTTTATGGACTTAACGCAGTGTCAGTAAGAGTAGCACCAAGTTGGTTCAAGCATTTTCAGTCCGGGAATTTTGATGTCAACGATGCAGCACACTCTGGTCGCCTGTTACAGATAAAGTCGATGCCATTTTTGAAAAAGTGGTACAAGGTCGGCATATATAATATATATATATATATATATATAATAGTTACGACATAGCTGAATAGTTAGAGGATGGCCACAAAATAATTTTGACCCATTTGAAAAAGTCTGGGTATGCAAAAAAGCTCTGTATTTAGGTGCCACCTCTTAGTTTTGAATTTATTTGTATATGAAATATGAAAGAACTTTTTCACCGACCTAATATGTTATTAGCTCTGCTGCTGAGTCCTAACTTCGATACTCAAAGTTGATTAATTTGCCTGAGTTTGTGCCCGGTTGATGGCTATGGAAATAGATACAGGCTTGAAATACTATGTTAGTAACTTCGACTTTTTTAAGCATAGTATTTGGAAATGGTTTATTGTCTGTACTAATCCAGCCTCATAAAATACGTCTTACTTCACAACAGCTAACTGCAAGCCATATCAGTGACATTTACAGCATTAGCTGTTAGCCAAATTATGGTAATGCCCGCTAATTTGCGGGCAGACTGACGGGAACGCACGGCCGCGCTAAATAATGGCGCGAATGGTGTCAATTTTGTGATGTGCTAGCGTCGACCTCCATTGTACGAATGATTTGAGTGATTGAGGGTTAGGCATGAGAAGAATTGTAGTATCGACACATGTTATAGCATCGGAATAAAGGTATCGAAGCAGCATAAAGGTGCGAACAGTCAAGGAATGAAAATGCTTAAGTGTAATTTTATTTGCACATTTTTTTTTTTCCGACAACTTACTGCGATTTTCTACTAGAATTTGTTTTATAATTGAATATGAAAGAAAAAGGAAGAAATGTTTGTTTATTTGTCAAGAATTTATAAAAAAAAACAGCTCTATAATCAGGAGCATATAACAGAAATTGTCGGCCGCTGCACGTCGTGACTATGATAAGAAATTGCTTAACATTTACGTTCATTGACTCGTTAAAAATATTGTAAGACAGCTGTGCTCATAGCTCCGTGTGTCCCTGCACTAAAATCTTGTTAAAAAATTCTCATTTTATATTCGAATTACAATTATTGTGTTATAAATACACTCACGGCAGGCAGACAAGCCGGAAGACTCTCATTTATGTATAAACAGAATAAGATGTTTTATACCTAAAGAAAAGGGAATGTAAGGAAACATGTTTAGATCTATTTTGTTTAAATGTTTTTTTTAATTCGAATTAATTACATTTTGTATGCACGTGTTTCTGTGACACAAAAACCAATTTTTCTTTCTTTCAGATGTTGATTGATTTTTTGAACATTTAATGTAGATATATCACTCTTCCTCTTCTGCCTCGTTGGTCTAGTGGTCGCAAGCGCTACTGCTGAGCACGAGGTCTCGGGTCCGATTCCCGGGTCGGGCAAAGGGTTTTTCCATCTGGAATTTCTCAGTAGCAGCCCGGAGTCTGGATTTGTGCCCAGTTGTTGGCAATAGGCTCGCCCCCTATTACATGGGACTTAAACATTACTGGCGAAATGTGGGTGTACTATAGGTACACCTCTGCCCTACCCTTCGGGGAATACAGGCGTGATGTTATGTTAGGTTATATCACTCTTGTATGTTTTTTTATTACACCCCTCATAAACAGCTTAATTCCCGTATTATCCTTTTGCACAAAGCCAGCATTAAGGCCGTTAGGTAATTCTCAAAAACAGCCACCGGCGTTCCCAATTACCTGAATTCCAAAGGAATATTAATACAATCAGAATCAATTTATCTTGCACAGGAGAATGAATGAGGGTGTATACATTATTCATGATCAATTACAAGAAACCGCGGACGCCTGTAAAATTTATGATATTGTAATGTTGAGACAATATTATATTCCCCCGTGATTTTGGAGGTTTCGTCTTAAGCGAATTTTGATGTATTTGTAGATATAAAATAAAGGTTTAAAATAATAATGTACAGAATGAAGATCTCTTGCGGTAGGCCCAGAGACATGCAATAGTGAGCAATAAGCCATAGTTGACGATGATTGATTTAAAACAGAAAAAACGAGCAGCAGGTGATTATTCTACCTTTAAAAAATGCAAAAAATATTAAATAAGCACCTCAAACCACAAATAACAAAAAAAAGCGTTTATTTTGTGGAGAAATGCTGTTTTACAAATAAAATTTACTTCTGCCAAACGGCAAAGCAGTTTGTTGGCAGATATAGCTCCCATATAAAAAAAAATATATTATATTATTAATTTGGAATTAGGAATATTAACAAAATATTTTCAGATATAACGTAAACTATCATTTCAACGCTGGATCAGCTCTAGTTGACAGTTACAGATAATATAAAAAAAATATTTGACATAAACAATTTCTTAGGGCTGTTTTACAAATAAAATTTACTTCTGCCAAACTGCAAAGCAGTTTGTTGGCAGATATAGCTCCCATATAAAAAAATATATATTATATTATTAATTTGGAATTAGGAATATTAAGAATATATTTTCAGATATAACTTAAACTATAATTCCAACGCTGGCTCAGCTCTAGTTGACAGTTACAGATAATATTAAAAAAAAACTATTTGACGTAAACAATCTCTTAGGCCCTGAACGAAATCTAAAAAAATCCATGCATAATTATATTATCTTAAAAACACTTTCCATACGAACTTTATATTTACCTGCACCTTCAGAAAACTACGCAGCACACTAGCACCTCCCAATAAAAATAAACGACAATCACCAAAGAAATAATGTAAGCACTTTGATAAAATTCACACGTAAAAGAGAAACCGTCGCAAAGAATAAAAATGTCTAGAACCGAGTAAATGCCTACAGTGAGGTTTGGTGTTAATCTTGATCCGATCCAGCCTGTCCCTTACTGACCCCTGACCCCTGCTGTACCCCACAGAGGTGGTACTTAGCGTATATTCAGCGTATATAGCGTATATTTAGCTAATAAGTTTTAAAGCATCCACAGGTTAGCCCGGTTAAGCAGCCAACAACCTCCTAGGTTTATCTGCGAAACCCCATTCACAAAAAAAAATGTCTGGATTGCATAAACGAGGGCCTTATAACAGTTGGTGGTAAAGAGCAGTAGGTGATGGTAGGTGACGATTACCTAAAGGAACGTACAGTCTTGGAAATGTATTATTTAGCAGATTGACACACTACGCAAATTAGTTTTGTTACTAAAGTAGTTGTACTGTATGTACATAAAAAATGTATTACGTATTGTAATCTTTAATATGATATTAATAATTATAGAGTACAGACATTTTAGGTTGCTAATCAGTTCCCTAATTGTACAATATAAGTGTCACATCTACACGGTTTTATTATTCTATGCCGTCGCCGACGATATGTAATCGAACTGGAGCACTTTATCAAGTAAACAAAAAACGGCTTACGACAGTTCTCATAAAATTTTATTCTAACTGAATGTCGGCTTTTGGGGTCCTTGAGTTTAAAGTGAAATGCGAAATATGTACTGAACAGTTCTTAAAAAAATGCTATAAAAATAGAACTAGGTGTTAACAAGGACTTGAATGATCGGAAAAAAACGTTGTTTATAGAAAAAGAAAATAATGTTGCATGAATATTAACTTGAACAGTGTCCATAATAACTTCTTTATTATATCTGTTTGATGTAACAAGCCTAGGAGTAAAAAGCGCCCGAGGCCACAAAATGTGTTATAAAATAATACTGTTTTCTAACTCCACCAGAAATAATAGACAGAAATTAGAAACTAAATCAATTCCAATATACGCCACCTACCAGTCGACAAGGATTCACTATCGCCCAAACCAAGTATTTTCCCCAAACCCGGTTTAATCCCTCAGTCACCTGCAACAACATCCGTGGCCGGAAAAGAGGTCCTCCCTAGAACCAGATGGAAACGAAACAATTTTGCATAATCCGGACCGGGCAAGGGGAGCCGTATGCAAAAATATAAGGATGCCTTTAAATTGTAGTTCACAGAGAGAATAAAATGACATTTTGTTTTTGCATTCTGTTTATTAAAGTGTCCATTGTAAAGTGCTAGTTTGGTATTCTGGATGTCCGTTTTGGTTTAGGATATACCTATACATATTATGTCAATTTTTGTGGTTAGAGTAAGGTCAAAAGATTTTCATGTTGTTTGGTACGTTACTTCTAGACAAGGGAGCACAACAACTACAACAACCACAACCCGTTGACTGGTTGGTTGTTAAGTTGGTTGGTGTGATCCACTTCATAAATATTATGTTTTTAAACATTTAGAACTAGTTACAGTGTATTTATTTTATTTCTTATTTTTTGTTTATTTTTAGTTTTCGTATGCTGCACTGTTTTTGACGTTCATCACGTCAACGCCGGTTATCACTGAAAACCAGCACTGGGGCTCTGTCTCGCATAGGGTCGTAGCATTATGCTGAGCGATTGTCGTTTTGCGTGGATGCGACGCATATTTTCCCCAACTCGTTTTTTTTTTTTTTGTATTTCTGTGTTTTTTCTTTGCGTCGTGTTTACCGCAAATAGACGTATTTTCTTTCTTTTTCTTTATCAAAAACTTCTTCATGTTGATTTGGTACGTTACTTCTAGACAAGGGTGCACAACAACTACAACCACAACCAGTTGGCCGGTTGGTTATTAGGTTGGTTGGTGTGATTAAATCCAGTAAGATGTTATGGCAGCTTATCCAATATTAAAAAATATTTACGACTCCTCGCTTGAGTTTTACGGATCGCTAGTACCTACCTATGCACATGGTTTTTTATCTCATAATAAAGGTGATTTTTATCCGTGGCATAAGCCCTACAATTAAAATTATAATTTTATCCACACACACACACACGCACAGGCACTCATTAAACATATATGAAAGACCACAGTAAAAAAAACTTAGATATTTTACATAGTAAAGTAAATAAACTCATAAAAATTGTACGGAACCCCCAAAACAGCTACCGACTTTCACTCAATTTTTCCTTCAAAAGACGTTACCAATTCAATAGAGAAAAATGTAAACGAAATAGAGTCGAAGAGTTATGCCTCGCCCGTCAAAAGATAAAGAAAGGTTTGTTCAAAAAGATAATGTTTTATACCCAGTCAAGCCTTTCGCATAGTGTGTTATAGATTTGGAATATTTTATCAATATCCATTGGGAGGATTTTTAAGAGATATGAGGGTATATCGCACTGAAAATATATTATGGTGGGTGGAGCGAAGAATTGGCGATATTATTCACGATTTTTTCAAGAAATATTGTAAGTGGTTTAGAATTTTAAATGATGAAGATGTTTTTGCAAGTTACATTCCATTTGAATTGGTCATTTATCGTATCATCATCATCATGAGCCTACACCAGTCCACTGCTGGACATAGGCCTCTCCAATTGCTCGCCATTTAGCTCGATTCTCGGCAACTCTCATCCAGCTGCTACCAGCCACCCTGCGAAGATCGTCGCTCCACCTAGCCTGAGGGCGTCCTACCTTACGTTTGCCGATTCACGATCTTCACTCTAGAACACGTCTATCCGATCGATCATTGGTTCTACGGCTAATATAGCCGGTACATTACCACTTCAGCTTGCTTATACTGTAAGCTACTTATTGTGTAGGGTAGTGCTAACTGGGAAAAATATATCATCACTAGCAGCAAACCAAAAATGAAAAGCAATTTTTAATTCTAACGGTACATAATTTTCATAAAACTGTCTTAATTAACAGTCTGTCTTAAAACTCCCTCCCCGAGTTATAAATAGCCAACAGCGAAAATAAACCAATTATTAAAATTAACCCTTCACCCAGGAACTGTCCAAAACCAATTAAAACAATTTTAGCCATTTTTTGTCTGATGTCGGTCATTAAATTATATCACTCCAATTATTTTTGAGGTCCACAATCAAAGAGATAATGATGTCGTTAAAATAAGTCAATTATATCAGTTAAAAGATAATGAATTACATCTGGACTTGGGAATAATAGCCGGTAAAGAATTCGTAAAGGGAAAAAATAAGTAAATATGACAAAATATTACACCATTCAACGTCGCGTCGTATGTAATTGGTGTTAAACTGATGGTCACCTACCTAATATTAAAGACGTGTTTATGCCATATATAATCGTTTTGAAATGAATTCGAGTATACTTAGACAAATCAATCACATTAGCCGATTTTGAACCTTACGTTTACAGCTACACACAACAGCTATGTATTTACCTATTTTTATAAAAGTAATGTACAAAAACAAAATGAGAAAACAATCAAAGAGCCACCTGGCCTCTCAACATGATAAATATTATAATATTTACTAGGAGGTCAAACTAAGCAAGTTGAATAACACGCAACGTTAATAATTATAAACTGCCAGCTGTCAATACCATTAGCGTTTTACAGCTTGGCCATCGTCCTTTGGGGATCTATCAACCCAAAATATTGTGAAGTCCCCAATCAAAGCAAACGATGTTACCATTAAAAGGGACTTAATTAAATCAGTAAAAAGCAAATTATAAAGTGACATCCAAAATCTACTGAATAACGTTCGTTATTAATATTGGAAAACAAGTCGGTTTAATCATGACTATATCTTAAATAGTACTTTGAATAACTTGGATAAGTAATTTAATAATATAGAATGTTAAAGTCAAAGTCAAAGTCAAATCATTTATTTCAAATAGGCACATAAAAGGCACTTTTAAACGTCAAAATTTACAAAAAAATAGAATTGATTCTAGTTGCTCCTTCCAAAAGGTAGTTTCGTATGGAGAAGAATGGGCAAGAAACTCCACCGTTACTCTTTTAAAAATGTTTTACAATATTATGTATACATGAATTATATAATTATATGTGAAGACGATGCACCTACAATAAAATTACTATACCACAATAGGTAAAAAGAATTAAATATAACGCAATGACAGGTAAATTAATTATGAGATAGATACATGGTGCTCACATATTTACAAATATTGAAAAGCTAATAATTTTTCCAAAATTTCACAAGTAATACTTTAGTGTGTGAGTTAAAGTAGTTATATAATGTAAAAAACAATGTCATAAAAATTATAAATTATACAATTAAATTAACAACCAGTTTGATTTTGTCTAGATTCTATAGTAAATGTAATCTGTACATAAGAGAAAAAAAAGAAACTAGTGGCTCTGTGAGCTACAGACCTCGCGAGTCTGTCTATGCATAGCATAAAACTGAATAAATGTTCACCACGCACGTTAAAACAAAAAGCGCTCGCAATGAGCGCGAAATGGCAGAAATATGTTTTTGACGTGAAACAACTATAGCCGCGGGTAAAACCGATTATTGTCGTGGCGACGCATGCCGTGGCGACGCGACGCCACGCTATATTTTCTATACAAAATAGTTTCGATGTGTCACATCTGCCAGGCGTCTCGCGATGGCTCATTTTTTTTACGTTTTCAACCCCCATATCACCGCCATCTTGTTTTTTTTTAAATCTGAATCGATAAAAATTCTATATAATTATCGAAACGGCTCACAAAATTTCACGAGAATCGGTTGAGAAATGCGGCCTGTAGAGGAGAACAGCTGGACATCCGGACATACCTACGAAAGCATTTTTGCCCAAGCTGAAACGGATACGCATTGCTCCCTCTTCGCGCTCCCTTGGTCAAAAAATATCCTATTATTTTTACCTAGCGTCATTTCCACCGAGACGTCCACTGCTTGACATAGGCCTCCCCCAAGCATCGCCACTTCGACCGGTTCTGTGCTTCTCGTATCCAGTGGATTCTTGATGTCTTCACCAGGTCATCGGTCCGGTTAAATTCAATTAAAATATTGGTATAAATACCGAATTGGAAGTGGTAGTATTGGAAGGCCTCCCTGACACGTCGGGGAGGCCTTCCAACACAGCCTCTTCCGGTACGGTATTTTTACCAATATTTCAACTGAATTTAAATGAATTAAAGCGGTCATTACCAATAGGTTCACACAAAGCTTTGACGAAAAATAATAATTTAGAATTGGCAATTAAGTGGTACGAGTTTTAAATACTTAGTACCAACCATAGAAAAGCAAAAACCAGGTAGCATTACTTTAGCATGGATAAAATTTACTACTATTTTAACAATAAAACCCGAACTAAACAAAATAGAAGTAGAAAAAACATGCTACAATATTGTTTCTTGCATGTAGAACAGTTGTCTCTCAGACTGGGTAAGTACTCGAAAACTGTGTTGTTTACCAGTTTTATCACGTAGGACTAATACCTACTGTTTTGGGAAAAGTTAGGCAGGTAATATTTAAGAGAAATTGGTATTATTAAATAGAAATTTCAAAATCACCATCATCCTCTTGCCAACCCAATGTTTTGTGGTCGACGCAGCATATTTTTTTCTGTCATACATCTTATTCTGCCTTTATATAATATTTTTATTTTGATATACACATTTTTATGTTGAGTACATTTTTTTTATTTAATCCCAAGGTTAGTAATTAGGTTTTTAATAAACTGGTCCAATGATGATTCCTAATCAATTTAATCCTAAACGTTATTCACTATTACAAAATCCTAAAAAGAACAAACTTTTTCGAAGATCCATTCAAATTCCGATACAATTTAAAATTCCGTATCTGGATATCGGTAGCAGACAGGGCCCCTCAGAGGCTGCAGTCGATGGTCGAGACGCAAGGAAATGCTAAACAATTTCACTTTGACTGCGCTCGGCTTTGGGTATAGCTCTGGAAGTGATTTGTGAACACTTATTACTATACGTTTTTGGGTTTGTTGCTGGGAAAGAAGCGTAAGTTTTGTTTTGTTTAAGACGGCAACATTATATTATATAGGTATGGCAGACTTTTTTTTTTTATTCAGTATTTGGAGGCTTGTAGCTATGTAATAACAACCACACGGGTCGATAGATCAGGTTTAGCTACGCTTGCCACGGTTGGCCCGTAGATGGGTCACCATCTTTACATACCAAGACGCCTCCGTGCCTCGGAAAGCACATTAAGCCGTTGGTCTCGGCTGCCATTCTAGGATCTTTGACAGTCGTTACGGGTCGTCGGATCGCCGAAAGTCTGACAGCCAGTCTTACCAAGCGATAGATATCGTATTACCCAGTAACTGGGTTGTGGAGGTCAGATAGGCAGTCGCTTCATGTCAAATATTGATGTTCGGTTAGACTAGAAGCTGAGCCCAACATAGGGAAAGGCTAGGCAGATGTTGATGACGGCAGTATTACTTGATTGTAATCTTATTTAATCTAACCAGGCTGTATTTTTCCACTGCAAGGCATAAGTGACCGTCTCCTTTTTCCACACAATTCCGCTTTCTGTTAATGCGAGTGAGTGCATTCTTATTCTTTATATTTTTTATTTTAGATGGGTTTGCTCTTGACTCTAGTCTAGGTCAGAGATGACAGAGACAAAGTTGACGATGGAGTGAGCTTACCCGGAAGAAGTCTGTTCACTCTCCCTTTGAAGAGATTTGGGTTGTATGCGTTCGGAAACACAGACGCAGGTAGAGAGCTCCACACTTTTGCTGTGTGCACTACAAAATATAATTGGAAACGCTTAGAATTTCTTGAATAAATTTCAAATATTGCAGTGGTGTTGGCCGATGATGGATTTTTTACAATTTTACATTATTATATAGTCCTCCAGACCGTATTTCGGCCATGGCGGCCAATCTCAACGGAAACTAGCCTTCGGCGCGGGAGATGTTATAGTGCACAAGTGTGTGCGCAGGCACAGACATTACACGTACACACAACACGTTACATTATTACGTAGTAACTATAACACAGGTTTTTTTGTTTACAACTTCTTGGTAAAATATTATCTGTAAGGATCTATGTATTTATGACAGAGGTTGTTTATTTTACATAGTATCCGTCGAATATTTTCAGCATTATAGTAACCATTTCATTACATACATCTCCACTGACGTTTGATTAAACAAAATTTGCACACTTGATGGAATTTCTGTAGCTAAGCTAACGTAACTCGGAATATGTACGCGAGAAATTCAGAAGCTTGAAATTGTTACTAACCCAGCTTAAAACATGTCGGAGCATTCATAGAATAATATTCTCAAGTAGCATTTTGCACCAGACCACATAATGTTTTTTCATTTTCAAAATTGTCGTCTGTCTAAAGAAATAATTTCTGCTTTTGTATATACAATTTGCAATGTTGCACTCCTCTGTGCATTTGTATATTGTATTTTTTTTATAGATTTACATATTTTACTCCGTCGCTTTAACTCCTGGGAAAACTGCAGATATAGTCAAGACAAATCGTTTGGAGCCTTAAATTTAAAAATTCAATTCTGTGAAAATATTATTTGACAATCCATTTGTGTTACAGAAAAATAAAGAGTTTGAAACAACAATACTGAAAGAAGTGTTTATTTAAAATGAGTACTTACACAGACAGCATACATTACAAATTTTGAAATAAATATTGATAAATTTAGTCGTAGCACCTAAATTACAAATAGATTATATCACAAATATTTTTAAATTCGTACGTAGTATAAAGTGTCTCGGGTTATTTACGGAACTGTCAGAACTTACAATGGCGAAGGGTCTTCAAAGCTTTTGTAAAGACCAAGTATTTTGCGAGAATTTCTAACAAGGCACAACGTCGCATGTTTATTTATTTTCATGGGATTGTCCACAAAATGAACGTTAGTTCTTGTCATCAAGTTATTATTTAGCGTATGCATTAATCATCATCATAATATAATAAGTCATCGACCGCAGATATTGTATTCGTTTAAAATATCAGCTAAAAAATCTGTTGTTTTATTATTTAAACTTCACAGACGTGAGAAAACATATTTTTAACTGACTTCAAAAAAAGGAGGAGGTACTCAATACGACATTTTTTTTATTTTGTTATCTCTGAACTTTTTTCTAGGTGAACCGATTTTTATGATTCTTTTTTATTTGAAAGCTGGTGCTTCACATGTGGTCCGCTATAAATTTGATTAAATTTTGACCAGCAGTTTTTGAGTTATCCTTAATAATGCGTTTTTTTTTCATTTAGTTTGTATTGATGATGTGTTAATAATTTCCTGTCAATGTTATTTACATAATAATATCAAGTAGTGGTGTACTAGCTTGTGTGGGGTAGGTACCAAAACTAACTTCTAAAAACTGTAATTCTTATTTATTAAACGATTATGTCTAATGTGAAATTTCCTTCTTGAAAACTTACTCAATTTTGGGCACCTTATATTAATTAGCAACACTGAATCGACGGTGCCGTCCTCTTTCAGTTCACAGATAAGTTGGTAGGACTGTATATATTTTTTTAAGTATCAAAGTCTAATACATGTCAAAGATACAAAGCGTAGAGGTAACTTTGATATAATTTTAGTTAAAAAAATGAATACGTTCTGCATGGAGTTAAATGAAAAGCAACGATTTTTAGGGTTCCGAAAAAAACCGTGTACCCTTATAGGATCACTTCGTTGTCCGTCTGTCTGTCTGTCATTTTGTCTAGATCCTTTTCCTCAGGAACACGTGGAGGTATCAGGTTGAAATTAATATTAAATACGTTGGTCCCTTGGAGCTTTAAAAAGCGACCTTCAAAGTCAACTCAATAAAAAATACGGTAATTTATATGCGACATGTTTCGATACCTACTCGCAAATAAATTCAAACCTATAGGATAGATACTTCCCGTTGATCTAGAATCATGAAATTTCGCATGAAACAAGGTATTACAGCACAAGTAAAGGAAAAGTCCGAAAATCTTTTATTTATAGTTTTATCACATAAAAAGAAATTATTTAACGATTACAAACATCATTTTGCAGTAGGAGAATTGACCGTGACGTATATCGATGTATGGGAGAACATGTTTTTTGACTATAATGTTAAGTTTGTTTTATTTATTTATTTCTTTATTTGGGATCACCAACAAAGGATAAACAAATACAATATAGATCACAATGATAAAATAGGTTATTTTACGTGTGCTCCTTCAATTACAGGAGACCACAGCTTGCACATAATAAAACTAGGAGTAAACACGAAAAAATTCAAATTAAAATTGAGAAAATAAATGATGAATAATGTAAGAAAAAAAAATAACATGTCAAGAGTGAGCATTCAAATTACAATGGTATAAAAATAAAAATAAAATAGAGAAAACAAATGATTAAATTTGAGGGAAGAATATAAAAAAGTTACATGTCAAAAGTGAGAAAAAAAGTCATCTCAACTACTACTAAGTACTCTAGTTTAATTTGATCCCAATGTTAATTATGAGACTGATTTAAGTACCAATAAAAGTACCGTTGATACAAACGTTTTATGTTAAATGATTACTAAATAAAGATGACAATTTGATATTAAAAAACCAGCTAAATGCGTGTCGAACCACCCAAAATAAAGAGTTCCATAGTTGGCGTGAATTTATCTTGAAAACAAACTTAACAATGTAGTTGAAAAACATGTTCTCCCATACATCGACTGCCTGGGAGAACATATTTTTCACGCCATACATTTATAAGCAGGATTGGTCAAGCCTTTAATACACATGCCGCAGACCCAGTTTTGGCAAGTGACGCAGCATTTTCAGTCTGCATTAAGGCACTAGAAACGGAAGTCACATCTACAGATGTAACAAAAGTCGTTTTCTCTTCTTGCCTTTCTTTATTCGCTTCATGCGGATCAAATCATTTAGAGGGATATCTTTATTGGAAGAAGTCTGGTCTTTTGCAGGTGGTAGATACGTACTACAGACGTTTCAATTAAAACCCAATGTTAATTAATGTTCTAACTTGTTTAATTACTGCCGTTTGTTTTTCAAGAGTTGCCTTATGGGCTTCAAAGCTTACCCCATTTGTTTTCGTTGGTGTCGTAAGCTTATTAAGGAGTTTGTCCGAAAGATAAGTAGCAACATGAATTTACGTTTGAATTTCATTTTGTTTAACATTGGTACTGAAGTTTGTTAAACTCGATTATTAATAGGGTTATATTGGCAGCGTCTGGTAAATTGGCTTACCGAGTTCGACATATGGGAAATAATTTATTACCGTACCTTACAATATATAGCTCATCTATGGCGAATTTTACTTACGACTCTGATCAAGAGCAGCAAATCAGCTAAAACGCGTTCAAGAGTCAGTGTCAGTATTCCACAACAATGATGACACTGTCCGCTCTTGAACGTGGTTTAGATTTCGTTCAATTTCATTGATTAAATTCACCTTTAAATATCACCTTGCCCAGAGTATGTTTGTTATATTAATATCTCTACAACTAGGTACGGTATAAACTCAAATGAAGAATCGAATTCAGCACACAACGCAATACAATTTCCATGTCCGTCAGGCACATATACCTAAGTGATACCATACCACATATAGCTAAGACAAGTAAGGTCTTATAACCACTTAAAACTGCCTTCTGGCTTCTGGACCTAAAAGGACCACACAATGAAACCTCTGCTATAACAGTCAGTTCGCTAAGTATTGCTTTAACAACAAAAACTTTGACCAAAGCGCTACATAAGACGGATTACACAGTAAGCAGGGTGATTAGCGGGCTGTCTGCGGGCCATAGGACTAAAAGTATATTAGCAAACGTAACAATTTTCCTTTTAAGAACGGAAGTGAGATAAAGTCACCATGCTTGGAAAACTAAATTGTGATCAAAGCCCAAATATTGTCGTTTTAGGCAGCTAAAAAAAAGGTTAGCGACATGGTTTACTGGTTCAATTAAAATTCGGAACCATGAACCTGTGTAAGTATAACATTTTGTTCTTTTATTGGTAAACAAAGAGAAAAAAAAAATGTCCTTTCAAATTAAAAACGATATTTACCTTGATGAATTTTGTTTTACTTAATATAAAATAAAATACCTAGAAAATATTCGTCTAATAAATATACTTCAGAGATATTAATATAAAAATCATATTTCTTCGCCGACCGAAAAAAAGTAAAATGATCTTATAAAGTCCCATTTTAGGTCAATCCAAGATATCCAGCATACACTTGTTTTTTTAACGTACCTAAAAATACCCAGTAACCCTTCTAAAAATACCGCCTTTTCTGTGACGCTCGCCTTACCAACTCCACGTACCTATGTAGGTCTGTAGGCACCTATGACTTACACTTTCGCACTGTTTTTCTAAAACATTGCGGTTGACAGAGTTGATGGGGGTCGGTTCCGTAAAAAAGTGGTGGAGGGTACCTACGACACAGATGTTCCATTATACAGTGAGGAGAGGGTTGACTCTTGTCTTTTGTGGCCACGAGTTTTTGGGTGTTCGTGCTAATGTAAATTTAATTTGGGTAGAAAGTCGTTTTCGAATGGAATTTCAAAGCAGTATGGGGCGGTGTTTATATTTGTACGTCGGTATTTTTATCGTCAAATAAGTCGTATAGAAATAATCGTTTTGATGCTGGAATTAATATGAATTTCTCTTGAAAGTTAGTTTTGATAACGCATTTCTTGTATAGGTATTCAAATGTATATTTAATTCCCTTTGGCGCTTCCACCATTGCATATATATTTTTTCGTTATTCATTGATGCGATACTTTCTCAAATGCTCACCCATTAAATCTTAAGGCTACGTTTTTATTTATACTGTCTTACCATACATGCACTGCCGATACATAGATGGCCATCAACCGCCATTTCTAATTTGAAAACAAGTTCCTATACATCATTTAATACAGCAACGATGCTTGGTAATAAGCAAGTTTCGCCTTTTACAATAAACTCTACCACTTCTGTTTCTACAGTAATCTTTGCCAAACACCAATTACCGCGTATCCTAGAAATCCTTTAATACTTCGACACAGTACTTACATTCATCTAACAAATCCCGCATACGCGCATCGCTCAAAGCCCAAACTTTACTCAAATACCTCAACGCTTAACTCCCACAAGGCCATTAGTATTCTACGCCATTCTTTTAACAGCACTAAAAACAGTAAGTAAAGCAATTTCGTTGCAAAGTATTTACCACGTGAGAGCACAATAAGGGTGCTTACCGACTTAGCGTTTATTTATGTACGTTTAACATGGACGCGTATTTTGTGAACTAGATTCCAGTCCAACCAAATAAATTTGGTAATTGTTAAAATTAATTCAACATAAATATTATAAACTTAATTTTGTATCAAATTCATACTCAATCTGGAATATTTTGTCATTTTAGTAAGTATAATTGTAATCGATTACTAAGTCATTTATTAGGTTCAACATTGTGAACAAGCTTGACCTTTTCTGATGCTTAGCGAATTGTATTTCTCTCTGCTTTCATTCCTCCAACTGGCAAGTCCATTTCTTTTTCCACTTTAGTAATTTTATAATAGTATTAAATTTAACCTATTTTCCACTCGTGAGTTTTATTATACAGTAATTATTGTGCACTAAATATTACATGGGACTTAAACATAACTGGCGAAATGTGGGTGTACTATATGTACACCTCTGCCTAACTCTTAGGGGAATACAGGCGTGATGTTATGTTAAATAGTAAGGTACCATTCAATCTCTGGAACCGTAAGCAGCTCCCTAGAAATAACCTATACGATCAAAATAGATTGGTCATCGGAATTTCGGATTTTTCGTTTATTAACATCGTTATGTACCGTCTTATCTTAAATGTCACAACTACAAATATCAGACAACAAAGGACATGGATGTTTTAAGTATCTACGTAAGTCTGCAGTTAAGTGGTAAGGGTGCTTTTTTACATGCCTCTAAAAAGTAGCAATCATCACTAATCGCTATACCTGAGTACTTCTAGCGCACCCCATAAATGTTAAAAATTATTAATTTAAATTAGGTTGAGAATCAACACTTTTTGATCGTCAAAATTACAGAAAGTTCACAACCCCCCCCCCCCCCCCCTTCACCACTTCCTAGTGCTTTAGCTGGCAAGAGGTGACCCAATAAACTGTCCAGCAGCACAGCTGTCTGTTAAGTTAGAAGAACTTGATACTTAATAGTATGCAAAGTAATTAACATTAAAAAACAAGGAAACATGTGCACAGTGCAGTCCCAAAATGCAGATAGACCACGTTTTGGGTAACCACATTAGCTTTGAAGTGTAATACAGGGTAGCAGGGACATCTACTTACAACCTGTTACTATTGATTCAGTACATGATTCTGAACAAAATGAATGAAAAAAAAATGCTGTTCCATACATTTGGACCGCGTAGGTATTGCACTTTTATAGGAAACAGCAGTTTTTTTTTAATAACCTACGAAAAATTTCAGCGCGTGGGTTTCCAGAATCATGTACTAAATCCATGGTAATAGGTTGTGCGTCGGTCACCCTGTATAATTATGTAATATTCTCAGTAGACGCACTCAACATCCCCTCAGTCAGTAAAGTCCCTAAAACATGAACACATTAGGTAAGAACTCTCTAAGACTTGCCCACGAGGGGCTTATAGTTAATCTGATGACTCTTATAGATCATATATGGCTGTCATTGACTGCGCTCATTTAATCTTTATACCTATGACGATATTAGCTTGTGTCGGACAAAATTAATGGGCACTTCTTTTAAGTGTATAAGATTTATCCAAGTCGTTAACAGACTAGATGTGTTTAATGCTGGATCTCACTGATTCAATTAAGGATTGCAAGGATCATCTGGACTGGTTATCTCAAGTTTTTATAATGTGTGATTTCAGCAAACTATTCTTCTAAATTGAGTAAAATGAAACAATTGAAGAATTGTTTTTTGATTTTATGTATTTTTTTGTTCTCTTCTACTCTCTTCTACACACGGTGTATATATATATCTCTTTGTATCCTCTGTCCTATTGCAGGTATGCTGGAAGAGATTTCTTTAGAAATAAGTATCACCTCTTTAAGTATTTTTCTGGTCCTTTCTTCTTGTCTATTTATCAATGGTTAAATAAATCCAAGAGCCTAAATGTAGGAAAGGGGTATTTTTCTACCGGATACGAGCCAACGAGGCTTAAAAAACCTCGATAAATTGTAAACTTGATCTACAATTAATCAAGTTTTTTTAAGCCTAATTAAAATAGAAACTGGAAATACTTCTCATGAAAAACACCAAAACAAAAGTAAGTTCCGCCATTTTAGAATCCTTGAGATACTTCTCACAGATGTGAATTTCTAGAGTTCTTACATGAAAACAATGTAACACAACATTATTACCTTCTTAATTATTATGGTACCGCTAACTAAAACCGTACGTAATTAACTTCTCAATGAAATATTTTTATTAGCACAGGAAATTCAGCTGCTCTTAAAGTGGGTCATTTATTTTGCACGCCATTGTACTAAACACCGAGGCACTTAGCCTTGCACATAATCTTCTTAGCGTTCGCTACATACTTATATATATTATTAATATTCGGAATAGTACTGAAATTCTGATGTGATGGCTGTAATAGTAATTATAGTATGAAAATGGATATGGATGAAAATATACCTACGCTTTTATGGATTCGAAATGTTTCATTTGGACGAGCAATTTCATCTCTTATGCTCGATCTAGAGCAACGTTAGACTTTTTTATTTGCCTATTTTATATGTTTTCAATGAATATCTCCATGACATAAAAGGGTACTGAACACGGGTATTCACCTTAACTAGAATATATTTATATAAAAATCAATTGCTTAAAATGTTTGTCTGCGCATCACTCCAAAGCGGCTGCACCTATTTGACTAATTCTTTATTTGTTGTGTTTGTAATTGTCAGTACAAAGTTTGTATGAAAGATTTTTTTTGGAAAATCTAACTGGAAAGTGCCGTAGGATGCTATTTTTGTACGAAAGTCACTCCGGCCGACGCCGGGCACGAACAGCTTGTATTCTTTATATTTTATAAGAACATTTATCTACAACGTATGTAAGTGCGTAGATGAGATTAATACTTGTTGTATAATATGAAAGGGAGTTGCAAAGCCTCTTTCATCATCCTGTCTACACGGCATGAAATATACGAATGGTGAAAAAACTTGGTGGTCAGTAAGATTGCTAGTGAAGCTGGATACCCAGTCCTTTAGAACCTTGGGCACGCCACAATTGCGGCGGTAAGTCCCCTCTTTGAGGAGTGGCTTGAGAGGCGCCACGCCGTCCTCACCTTCCATCTGACATAGGTCTTCACCGGACATGGCTGTTTTGGGAGGTTCCTGTTTCGGATAAGGCTGGAGGAAACGCCCGGGTGTTATCATTGTGTAGATCGACCGGAGGACACGGTGGAGCATACGGTGGAGGTCTGCCCAGCTTGGGCAGCGCACCGCCGTGTCCTCGTGGCGGCGATTGGCGGCGGCAATCTCTCGCGTCCGGCCCTGGTCCAGGCCATGGTACTGAGCGAGAGGGAATGGGAAACCGTCACCTCCTTCTGCGAAGCAGTAATACTCGCGAAGGAGGAGGCGGAGCGCGTGAGGGTGAGGCAATCGTTGCGCCCTCACGCCCCTAGCGGCCGCAGGGCCAGACACCCTGGGCGTCGGGAGTCGATTGCCGACTCCCGGCCGCCGTAGGCGCGGGCTTGCGGACGGCGAGCAATGGGCAGCTTGCCATCCGGTAAGGACCAGGCCCGGGTCGACGGCGCGTCGTGTTCCACGCGCGCCTCAAAGAGATGTCAGCATCATTGACGGGGTCCGATAGGGCCGATGCCTGCCGGGGTCGCGGATTGTTCGAAAGAGTTACCGTGGCCCTGGTGCACAGGCAACTGAAGGAACACGGGTGGGTTTTAGTCAGTAAGAGTCTGACACGCCCTTCCGCTCCGCCCAGAGCGGGAGAGGTCATTTGATGATTACCCACCCAAAAAATAATAGAAAAAAAGTCCTTTAGAACCTTACAATAGCATAATTTTATCAGACCATACATTGTATTTGGAATCGGGGACTGACTGCGCTGAACATAGGTAATTAAGTTACTTAAATTCGTCTCTCAAAGTGGCTCTTTAAACTAGGGGTTTGAATTTGGCATCAGTATCTACATAAATTATTGATTGAATTGTCTTAGATTTACAATTTATTTATTTATTTATACTTCTCGCACATAATAAGGTACAACATACACGTACATAAACTCACGCCTTCTTCTCATGGGGGTAGGCAGAAACTACAGAACGCCACCTGCTACAATCCTTACATACTCCTTTTGCCTCGTCTGCGTTCATAAATCAGGTCATACACACACGCCGGTCACGAGTACTACGCACGTGACCTTTCTGAAGAACATCACCAATAAGGTCACTATATGTCTTCCTAGGGCATCCCGTCCAGGCGTTTCCACTCACACAAGGTACAAAGGCGGACTTAATGCCTTAGGCATTCTCTACCAGTCATTAAAGGGTGGTGTAGAGATAAGATGGCAGGTGCTCTGGTTAACACCACCACAACCACCACCACTCTCATCACTAAAGGCTCTGTGCGTTTGAATATCTCTCCAGTATTATCAAAGTATTGATGGATATCTCCTGAGGTCCCTAACGAGTATCGAGCCATTATTCTGTCTCCAATTTTGCCATATCTAAGTAAAACCGGTAACATACTCAATGCTAGAATAACAATAGTCCAGGGCTTGCTTCGTTAATGACTGGTACACTCGTTCTCCATACAGTACTGTTGCATCTAGTCGCATATCTCGAAGTTAGACCACCACTTGAGACGGGGTGGCCGGACACCAAACAATGGAGGACGCTATGGAAGCTATTGCAGAAAGTCTAGATGTTTTAGTAGGTACATCTGGTAATGGTAAAAAATGTTTAAGTGTGATTAATTCGCGAGTAACCAAATTGCCAAAATGACACATAAAAAAAGCTAAGTGCGAGTTACACTCGCGTACTAAGGGTTCTGTAGACTATCTTACCGTTCCAGATTTTTTTATGCAAAAAAAAAAACTTATTATTCTGAAATTGTTAGACCGATAACAAATTAAAAATGCAATAATTGGGATAAAATTATACGATTTTAAAATCCAATCAATATATATCTGCCTTTAGCAAACTGAAGCTATACTCGTACTACCTGCTTTTCAGTGACTATTTTCAAGTGACTTCCCATTTTATGCACCTTGTAACGACTGAGCCTTCTCCTTTCCAGATGTATCGTCACACAGAAAGTCTGCCCGGAGATGTATATCGCAGGTCGGGAGATACATTAACAGTGAGAAATGTTTATGTGCACTACGATTTTCATTGAAATAAATAAACTTTCACACTCATGGCTCTTAGATTGTATGTATGGTGCTGTGTAGATCGGTTTGCGGCTTTATAGGGTGTCCGGTAAAAGAATAGATAACCTTGAAATTTAATATAATATACATTACGGCCGTTCTAAAAAAAATACAAAAAGAATATATATCCCAAGTATTACCCAAGATATTTTTTTTTAGAAAAAAAATATTGTGCAATTTGTTGACACACTATTTACTGCCCCTCTGTAGGCATAGTCGACGTAAAATACTATAACAATAAATAATGGAAGGAATTCATTCATTTGTAGTCGTGATGAAGAAGAATGTAAAAAAAAAAAGTAAAAAATCTTAGGATCTTGGGAAATATATATTATATATTTTTAGAACGGTCATAAGGTATATTATATGATATTTCAAGGTTATCCCTTCTTTACCGGACACTGTATATTGGGATGAATTATGTGAGGTTCATGACTTACCTACACCTCACGCGGCTGACTGCAAAACTTTACTACTTTATAAAAATCTTCATCTTCATCATTATTGACTGCCTTGTTCCCCCCACTGCTTAGTTTCGGTCCCTCTCACTTTTGAGCCAGGCTTCCCTGATCTGAGCAAGTCCAACTGTGTTTAAAAATAAATTAAATATTCTAAATCTTCCTTGGTCTACATCTATTACGAGTAATACTTTCGATTCGATTTCTCTACCACTAATTACACCACGTTATTAAGAAGTTGTTCCACCGAGTGTCTCTCAATGTGGCCGCTTCTGCATGAAATTTTATGCAAAAATATTAACCCGCAGGGAGGCAGGCGGCCAGTTGTGTCCTCTATTCACACGGCGTAATACTTATCTCATGCATATTCAAGCTGTAGGTTTTTGTGATGTTGAACTAAAGTTGATTCTCATTTAGTTATTTTTTTTTGTTTTTTAACTTTTTTTTGGTTTTCTCGGGGTTACTTAAGTCAGAAAAGTCAAACTGCGAGGTTAAGCCATCTTTCTTTAATCGGATGGATGACCATGTTGGACACACTTAGACCTCATCGTGCCTTGTAAATCACGTAAAGTTAGCAGTTCCATTCCACATTCAAGTATCTATGACTGAAGTTTTTAGTAGTCAGAACCTCAAAAGTCTGGTCTAACATTTCAGTGTAGGTTTAGCAAAGTAATTAGACTATGGAGTTCAGAAGACAGTAACTCTTTGAAAATGCATAAGTTGAAGAGGTGAATCACAATTTTTTCATTTTATATCCATTAATTAGGTGACTCCAAATGAAAAGTTATTTTACGTAGAATAGGCGAAAACACTCCCGTATTTTTGAGTAAAATATTTTAAAATTTCGACAACTTCACTCAGATATTATAACCTACAAATTCTCTTAGGCTATTCTGCCTTAGCGTTACTTAGTGCTGGTTTCAAGCTATAAGTAAAAACCAACAAGAAATACTTAAAAGACACCGTACATAGAAGCCGTACCGGTACTTAGAAGACCGTGTCTAATAATAATAATAAATAATAATAATAAAATTTCTTTATTCGGGCAACAAAGATCCATAATGTTAGTAATACCTAAAAGCTAGTGTTAGTAGTAATATTCTTATTATTAATTGAGTTTGAGATTCAAGCATTTTGCACTGAAGATGACCAAGTAAGGTACAAGTTTCTCACTTGGCCATCCTCGCCCAAAAAATGCCTCACAATGGGAGAATAGACACTATCTAAACACGGACTGATACCGCTAAGAAAGTATTTTAAAATTGAACATGGAGTCTTTGTATAATTATTTTTTCCTTTTTTCTTTAAGGTGAGTTGATGGAACGAAGGATAAAAGTGTCCTACAAAGGGACTTTTATCCTGCCATAGACCAGACCAGAAATAAATATTATTATGTAAATTATTTTCATAATATTTAAAGGTGTGTTCGGAGGAACGGAGGATATAAGTTCCCTGCAATGACAACTCTGTCCAGCCAAATATTATAACTATCTAAACAATTTTATGCTATTTATTGCCTATTATTAAAGGCGCAAAACATAAAGGAACGTTGCGTTCGAACGCAAAACAAGTTGCTGCGTTGCACCGCAGCATACAACGATCAAAGATCTCAACTGCATTGGACAACGCACTGCGTTTACCTTGTTACTTTATAATATATTGCGGTTTGCAGCAAGACACACTTTTTTGACACATAACCGCATCCCAAAGTATTTTCCGGGTAAAACAAAAACTTCACACGCTCTCACCTTTTTGGGACAAGGACAGAGAAAGGTTATTGACCTTACAACACAAATCTAATTTCCCTGAAGCCAACAAAGGGTAAACGACAATTATTTTATCTCAAACCTTTGTACAGGCCATTTATTTTGCTATTAGGTTATTGCCAATTTTAAATAGAAAACTGTCCTCTAACTTAATTGGTAGCAAATTAAAAATTATTTCGAAGACGCTCAAACTGTAATTGGATTCTTAATTAAACTTAGCAACATAATTTGTACTTAGACATTCATTTAACTTTGCCTTCATGCTTCATTATTAATTTAACAACTCTAATATAATTATCCGCCTTTATGCAGTCTGCAAATCTTTCAAATAATTTATTTAGAATTCTCAACTCACAAAAGAAAAATCATTTTCAAAATTAAATACACTCTTTCATTGAAATCACATACTTTTAAGCACATTCAATTTTGAACTTTGAAGGCAACACAAACACAAAACACCACCTTTTGTTTCGCAAACAAACCAAATTGCATGAAAAAACACAATAAAAACAGATTACGTTCAAAGTCCCTGATACAATGACGTCCCAATTCCAATAAATCTTGACTCAATTTGGTACCAACTGACACACTTCAAAACTGACGGAAGACCGTTTTCCTGTTCACTGCGGGATCCTAAAATGTTAAGGTATGGTTTTGATGTTGCGACGGGCTTTATGGCAGTCGCCATTATTGGCTTGTTATCGTTTAATAAAGATTTCATGCGTAGTTCGGATATTTGGAATAAATTTCTGCTTAGATGCTTTTGCCTCTGAAAATGGATGAAAGAAACGTCGTAAGGATACCTGCAAATAATTATTTTATACACAGCCTAAGGATTGGAGTTCCAAGACGGGTATAAAAATAAATACTATGTGATTAATATTATCAAGATACTATAGTGATGTGTAAGACCCAAATGTCCTTGTATGCGGCCTACCCAAATGTCGTTTCTTTGGTATTGTTCGTCGAATCGTTGAGCTCCTTAAGTCCTGACTTCCTGAGTTGAGCTGCACGATTACTGACCAATTCGTGCACTGACTGGACAGGTCCACTCAATCTGTGTGGTTCTTTCCTCAAAAGACCATTTCAAATACCAATCTACATGGCCTTCATATGATCTGACCAAGATTATGTCTGGACTTTAAAAGAAACTGTGACCTCTGAGTTTGTTTCGGCCTTTCTTCTCAGAGTAGTCAGATACGAAACGCCGACCTCATCTAGTTTAAAAATATGATTGACGTGTAAAAGTGTTTGTACAAACCTACTTACAGAAATAAAAATCATTTATCATCATCATTTATTTATTTAAATAACATGAGAGACTTACAGCTAAACCAAACAGATCAAGCACAGTACATTACTCTGAAAGCCAATTACAGGTCTCCACTTACAAAATACAGAGAAAAAATAAGTTAATTCTAAAGACATTCACACTAAGTTACTATAAACTACAGCATAATTACTATGTTGCTCGCACTGCATAACAACCATCATAACAAAATGAGCTCCATGAAAAATTTACGGCTGAAGCACTTCCTGGCTGACGACACACTAGTTAGGAATGGATCTATATCGCACTGTTTACAAAGCTTGTTCAAATTCCAGCTTGCATGCACAATAAACGAATTCTGCCTATAATTGGTTGCAGCAAATGGCACGCGCAAAGGTGGTATTTACCCAAAACAAGAAAACTGTTCGCTCTTTTTTGCATGATATTCATTTCAATAACCCGAAATCCATTTGCACTGACTTCAATATCAAACAAATCACCTTTCAAGTAAAACACGACTGCAATAAAACATTTCCGACTTCCTATCGACTTTGCTTTCACCCGAACTGAACTCCTATAGGAAGCAATTATTCTGTAGTGTCGCAATCGTGGAATCTAAGAGGAAAAGACAGTTTTTTAATAATAGGAACAATAAAAGGCTTGAGTGGTCATTAATGTGAGGATTTTTCCGCTACATCGAGTCGAGGGTCGTAAAAAATATTAACAGTAGTAAAAGAAGGGTGGATTGTGAAAGTTTTATGGTTATGTCAGGAGTTGTAGTGGCATTTCTTCTTGCATTGATTTTAGTAGTATTGACTACTTCATGGTTCTCTAAAACAAACGACTGTCTAGACACACCCAGCCGCTAAGTTGTTGTATCGGTTATCACACTGTGGCCGATGAGTATTACTAACCAATCATAGTGATTGAGCCTAAAATATATAATATTTAGAAGCTAATAATAAGTTAATATTTACCATCCTATGTAAAATTTCTAGATTTATATCTGTATTTTTTATGGTGTACATAATAAAGAGTATTCTACTATATTCTAATAAAAAATCAAAAACAACGAAAAATATATATCAACCAATAATATATCTGACAAAATATTAAAAAAAATCCAAGCTTGATTGATAAAATAAAATTATTACGCGGGCGCTGCTAATGATGTGGAGTCATACCGTGGTAATATAATTTATCAAGATCACATACTGAAACGTCAAATGCATACATAGAGAACAGCTCTATAAGTATACAGAGGTACTAATTAGCGCATGCTATGTTAATTTAAGCAAAGCAAATTTAATTACTTCAGCAAACTAAAGTACCAACCAAACTCACAAGTAGGTTACAAGTACACGAACATTACAAGTTGCAAACCTACTCATTCCTTAAGGAAATAATATTTAAAGAGTAAATAAAATGCTGTAACGCTCCCTCGGGCCCAGTTTGTCCAAGAACTCCAAACTAGTGCATAAACAGAGTCAAGAATATTGCTGTATGAATAAAAAACTCGCAACAAAATATGGGCAAAGTTGCCAAAATGTACTGAAAACCCGTTATAACAGAAGGCAAAATTCTTCTGTCAATAAGAAAAAACTGTTTCGTTTCCAGTGATTGCACTGTCTTAGGTCATAGACACAGACCTAGACCCTCAGTTGTTCTGAGCCTAGACCATCCTGTGCTATAGTCACAATGTACAGTCGCCAGCACATCAAGTACCACAAACTGTCAGATTTTCTCAACCGATTTTGAACTTAATCATTAACATTATAAGGTTTGAAATCGTTTGGAGAAATTTGACAGTTTCGTGTAGCTTGACCTGCTGGCGACTGTACTCGAAAATAGAATTTTTACAGCAATAGATAAAACTGTTTATACTAAGTCTGTCCATAGCCTTATACCAACTCGAAAACATACTACCTACAAGTACGAAATTAACAAAACTATCAATCTTAGATAGCGTCATTCAATAAAGCCATTGTCAGGAGTGTCACAGTTTGAAAAATGTGGGAATCCACCTAGGGCTGTCCCTCGGTAGACGTAATCAATCAATGAGAGAAATTGAGACCGCTTGGAAATGCGCAGCCCTAAATTATAAGAGATAAATGTCTATTTATCATGGTTTTGGAAAGGTTCAGTGATTTTGGGGGAAGAGGCACTTATCGTTTAGTGAAAAATGTAATGTTTTCATTGGGTTTCCTACGTAATTAAAATCTGGTCACTTGGAAAGACGGTATCTTACTTTGGGGAAGATATTTTTGTGAGACTAGTTTGTACTGCAATTGAGAGATCCTGGACTTATTCAAAGTATCATCACTCACTTCTGATGCACCCTCAGGATTTTTTCCTCTTTTTTAAATGTATGTTGTATCTGTCAAAACGATAGAGATACGCAGATAGCATAAGTACATAATTATAGTGATTAAAACGTGTTATTTTACATGGATATAATTAACTACCAATATTCGACCTAATACACTTCAAACGAAGTGAACGAAGCAAATTAAAGGAAATACATCTTGTAAATAACTACGTAATTACATTTATTCTGAAGACTTACTTAAGATTGACGTAAGTAAACATGTACTATTTATTATAAGTACATAACTGGATAATTAATGGTTAGATCAAAACAAATATTCTACAGCAGTTTTCCTGACGTGTCATATTATGTTGTAAACAATCTAGTTCTGCCTTACTTTATACAACGATAGCTGTTGCCCGCGACTTCGTTTATTTCAACTCCTTATTTATGGCTTTTGTGGATAGGATTTTGATTCCGATTTGTTACAGTAGTAATGGCAATCATGTCATTTAGTTTATATAGGCTTTTATTTTTATATAGTGTAGAAACAACCAGAATTGAAACAACAGGATCGTTAAATAACGTTTTAATTAGGACTGACAATTATTTGAAGTTACAGTACAACCTTAACTTTTAATATAAATGCTTATTTCTAGAAATATCTAGCAAATAATTACGTGTCGGCCTTTTAGGAGTGACTGCTTGTCATGAGCTCCAGAATAACTATGACATCTTGCAAAGGAATCGTTTCTGCCTGGGCGTAGACTAATCCCCACTACCAAGCCACTACCCCACTAAACCAACGGAACTTCTGACTCAGTGTTACCAGTAAAATAGTTAAGTGTGTATCAAGTCTGTTATAGCCTCAAAAGTTTATAATAGATTCTTTTATATTTTGTGAATGTGAGAACGTTGTAGACCTAACTTGTAGACTAGATTTGTGGACCTTTTTAACCGACTTCCAATAAGGAGGAGGTTATATGTTCGACAGTATGTATGTTTTTTTTTTTTTATTTATGTTCACTGATTTCTCCGTCAATTGTGGACCGATTTTGAAGATTCTTTTTTTGTTTGGAAGGGTATGCTCTCGAGGTGGTCAGCGAGTCAGAATCTGATGAGGGGATCCCATGGAAATCGAGGGAAATCCTCAAATTTTATAGGCACACGTGTAGCGATTTGGGTATTTTTTATAGTAACTCGTGCATTTGCTCTTGGAAAGCACCAATCGGTGAACTGGAACTGATGATGAAGACCAGAGGTGGCCACCGGAACTTCTCAATAATAAGTATTTCACGGGTTGCGATTGGATTTTAATATGGTTACTAAACAATTTATGCTCGTCACAATGCATATGGTAAAATGGAGCTGATAGTGGCTTCACCATCAGCTCCCGTGGTTTTGGTTCTTGACAGGAGAACTCCTCAACAATTAACGTCTCTGCGTCGGGAAAAGGAATATTTTGTAAAAGGTGATGAGCAGTTGACATTAGGCTATTGTAACTTAGATTTATTAATAGCTGACTTACTAAAAAGTGATAAATAAAACCTTTTTTACAAAAAAAACAACCGACTTCAAAAAAAAGCTACAAAGTGAAAAATAACTTTAATTTCGGAAGTCGGTGGCAAAAAACAGAATACAGAATACAGACACAAAAACACCGACTTTAAAGTTATTTTTCACTTTGTAGTGTTTTTTTGAAGTCGGTTGTTTTTTTTTGTAAAAAAGATTTTTTATATTTTGTTGAGTACATGTTACTTGTTGACAGGCCTACACTATCCTCCCATATCTATCAACACTGTAATTGGAAGCATTGTAAAAGCCCCTTATTTTTAAAAGAGTAACCGTGGAGTTTCTTGCGGGCTCTTCTCCATAGGAAACAACCAATTGGAACCGTGCACCTAGCTTCTGACGTTTCATAAGTGCCCATGTTGGTTTATGTGAAATAAAATATTTTGATTTTGATTGTGATTTCGTCTGCTATCCAGCATGAAAAGTAGCCTATGTTCTTACCCAGGTCATGGTCTATCTGTGCGCCAAATTTCATCCAAATCCGTTCAGTAGTTTTTGCGTGAAAGAGTAACAAACATCCATCCATCCATCCTCACAAACTTTCACATTTATAATATTAGTAGGATTGTACGAAACACTTATGGTATGTGTAACATCAAAGCATGGTTCCTAAGAACCATTTAAAACACTTTTTTTTTAACTCTATTTTATTACGCCGATTTTTTTATAAAATAAGACTATTAAAAAAGAACACACTTTACTTTATATTCTGCTCCAAGAATCCTTACGTTTATGATAACTTGTTACATTTTCTTATCTTCTGAAATATGTACAGACAACGTGAACTCTCTCATTATTTTATCAAAACAACCTACTTCTGGTAACATGGAGAAATCTCTATTCAATCATAATCAGATTTATGTAATCCATCTTGTTTTTCACGCAAGGCCACGTCCTTCATTTAACATAGCAATGACCTTGAAGCTTTGATATTTGAATACGAAAATGTTGGGCCCCTGTTACATGAGAATTAAAACATAATTAGCGAAACGTGGGTGTAAAATACATCTTTGCTTACCCCTTAGTGGAAATACAGGCGTTATTTTAAGTTTCTGTTTTAACGATGTACGACGTGCTGCCGTATGCTTGCTACATGTCACAAGTTCGATTTATGTTTTTTTTCATCTGGCCATGACTGTCCCACCGAAGGTCTCCCCCAAATTCATCCATTAGCTTTTTTCTGAGCCACCTCAATTCAGACCTTGCAGTATGCGACTAAGTTGTCAATTCAATTAAGCTTTAGCTTGCAAAAATCCATTGTCATTATTGATTATGTTTAGGGTTCCGTATGTCTGAAGGAAAAAAAACGAAACCCTTATAGGATCACTTGTGGTTCTGTCTGTCCGTCTGTGACAGCTAATTTGCTCCGAATCTACTCAACTGATTAAGATAAAATTTGGTACACATGTATATGAATTTATTTACGTTACGAGTCCGTAATAAACGTCGTAATAAATACATTTTGAATATGGGGTTACTTTTAGAGGCCACAAGTAAAAAATTAAAAACCAAAAGTTCACAAACTGTATCGTGTGACATATTAAATGAAAGGGCTTGTAGTGAGGGTCTCAAATATTTTTTTTTGTATAAAGTTTAAAATAAACAGTTTCGAAGTTCTTTAAGAAAATTTATGAAAATTTACCACCATCTCCGAAACTACTGAGCCATACATTTTGAAAAAAATACAGAAATTAGTTCTCTGCTTAGAGATTACAGAAAAATCTATAAGAAGTCTATGGTCTTAAAATAACATGGTAAATCTTTCAATATTGTGCGTACAAACTTACAATTGCAGTTGGAATGTATGTGAGAACATGTTTTTCAATTACAATGTCAAGTTTGTTCTTAGGATCTGGGGTCATGGTAGTACAGCCACAGACACTCACAAGTATGGGCTTATAGTAAGAAATTAAATCATTGGTCTTTAACGTTGTGTCATGCAATAGTGCCATGGAACAGCCAAGCCATGTTGACCAAGATGTAAGGTTTGTAGAATTAAGCTTTGTAGAGTTAGGGGCTGGTTCTACATTAGATCTGATAACTTTTTAACAGTGAAAGCGTTGTAGGTTAAGTCTTGCAAACCGATTTTACATAAAATGTTTTTGGCGGGTAACATATTCAACGTATGGAACCTTCTCCACGCGAGTTCAATTCGCACTTGTCCGGTTTTTATTTTAACTGCACACTGTTTTATTCATGTTTTTATTTCGGGTTTGCCCTGCTAGTTTTAATATTTGGTTACATACATAACATCACGCCTGTATTCCCGAAGGGTTAGGCAGAGGTGTACCTATAGTACACCCACATTTCGCCAGTTATGTTTAAGTCCCATGTAATAGGGGGCGAGCCTATTGCCATCAACCGGGCACAAATCCAGACTCCGGGCTGCTACTGAGAAATTCCAGATGGAAAAACCCAATAACACCTTGCCCGACCCGGGAATCGAACCCGAGACCTCATGCTCAGCAGTAGCGCTTGCGACCACTAGACCAACGAGGCAGTCATATTTGGTCACCTTTCTTCTTAAAAGCTATTCAACTGCTCATCACTTGTAACTTATAGTCAATATCGATACCCATCAAACACGTGTTTCCGCTCGATAGTCAGCCATTAACACGGCAAATATTTTCCCTTTTTAATTTATTGGAAAAACATACAGCTATTTATTGGGCCGGAAAAATACCATTTATTTTGGCGACAACGTATAAATAGAATGTGGGTCACACAAGCTTTGTGATAGGTACGTGATAAGAATTATGATCAATATTCTGCTGAATTGTAAGCCGACGTATGCACGGATGTAAAAAATCGTAACGGAATAAAAACGCGTGCCGTGCTATTAATGGAACAAATAGAAATCGGTATATCTGTTTACACGGCCGCGATTTTTCGTCGCCGCGATTTTTTATCGGTGTTTCATTTTGTGTTTCATTTTCAACGCTCGTTGACCATTGAATGAATACGACATACGAAGTTTTGTACTTGTGTTCCCACTGACGCATGACGTGAAAAAATACGCATGTTTGTCAGTACAGTGCGCTGGATCGTAGAGGGCGGACGTGCCGTATGATCAAGCCCGTGGCGTACGGCGATGCCAAGCCGAAGAACACGTAGGTAAATAAAAGATTAGAATTATTCAAATGTTTTATTTACGGAATAATCAGTCGTTAATTAAGGCGGTACCCCGACCAAAACCTTGTCAAAGTGCGTTATTCAGAGGCTATTAACTCATTCACTATGGGTAATAAACTACATCTAAAAGCACATTATTAATGTTCGATATCCTATCATCACATTGCACGTTCTTATTTGTTTTTATGTGTTATAAATTTATCTGAAATCTCCTTCTAAAAAAGTGACTAAAATTATTGATTGCATGCATCTCTTGCTAAAGGTGACGTTCTATTCATTTGAGGATTACACTAATGGATAGATAATTTAAAAATCTAAATAATACACGTTTTATTTTATTTTAAAACTTCACTTGTCTTTTTTAATTCAAGTAATTTCATTATTTTTGTGAATTTTATGATAAATGAGCGTGCGGAGGGAGCGAGACAGAGCGAGACTCAGCGACGGGACAGAGAAGGACCGAACGCTCAAGGTCGTTTGGTCAGGGAAGCGCCTTAAAGTAATTTATTTGAAGTTAGTTATCGGATGTCATTGGACGATGCGACGGCGTAGTACGCAGTACGCACTCACTTTCTTTTAATAATTTTCGAGAAGATATAATTATTTATTTTATCTACTTACATCTACCATTACAGGATAACCCAATGCGCCTATCCTTTATCTTCTTAATCGATACTAACTAATGCCTTCCAAGAAGCCTGAGTTTTTAAGTTAATGTAAACATACCTACCTATTTTATGCGTAGGGAATCGAATACGAAACAAAATAATAAAATATAAGTTCTAAAATCTTAGTTTTATTTACTTACTTATAATAATATTGCATATTTGCCCGTTGTTTTGTTTTAGAACTACATCATTGTACAGCGTCAAAAATTGGCGTTTTCAATACATTTAATTATTCAAAGGATGCATGTAACAGTTTATTTGCTTCTTTTGTGATCTCCTGGCCTTACAAATGGCTTCCGTTAATAATTTTGCAGAACCCGCCCCGGTACGTGCGCACTGCCCGACGAATCAGTTCGTAGTGATTTTTTAATGCTCGTTCATACACTGTTAAAGGCGGGAAAAAGTCGTGCTGCGCGTTTTAAGTCCGCCGCGGTTTTAATACGTCCGTAGCACGTGGGCTTGCTGTCCCAATATAGGGCAAAAGCCTTTATCCTACCCTACCCTTTAATTTGTCAGTATGGTAAAATTCCCATACTGACAACTGGAAACCCGAAAAGAGTTCATTATTATGAACAACGTTTACCATGGTAACAATCCTAAAATTGTAAAAAAAACAACTGCTCTATACATTTTGTCGAGTTATAGCTGCGCTATGCGGCTTTTTTCCCCATACAAATGTTGTGGGTTGATTTACTCCACGATTATAGTATACAGGAAAAAATAAATGTAGGTTTATTTGGCACAGAAACTCGTGCATTACGAAAAGATATGACATCGATATATCGATTTGCCTTGTGGTTATCGATGCCTTTATGTAAGCAGATTGTTTTTTAACTATATCAATTGCACCGTACTGAGCCCAGGTTTCCGTACCTGCGATGTTTTCCATGTCGAAAATTCGCACTCAAAAAAATAAATCTCATTTATCATTTATATAAATGATTTGTAATTGACTTTCAGAGTAATAGAGCAAGAGCCCACGACTGCCAGACCTTCGTTATTTTATAAAAGCTGAAAGTTTTTCTGTGCATGTCCCTTATACAGGTAAGCCGGTAAGCAGGTACCAGCGACTATAGAGTTTGGGTTGTGGTTACTTGGGCAGGTTACAGGTAGTAAAGGTGTATAAAATAGTACCTTAAATTCGTTAAAGTATAAAGCTCAATTTTTTTATATTTTCTTCGGGATAACTTAAGTAATCTCGTCGTCCATTGCCGGACACTTATGACAGTTGCTACCCCCTGCCAGACACCTCTAAACTTTAATAAATTATACTTTCGTTATAGTATAAAAGCAAAATTTTGTATATGTTACATGGGGACCTATAAAAAAATGTTACCTCAATAGCCGGACAGTTTTAATGGTTTTTACATTTTGCCGGCTATTGAGGTAACATTTTTTTATAGGTCCCCAAGTAACAGATATAAAATTTAGCTTTTATACTATAAAGAAAGTATAATTATAATTTATTAAAGTTTAGGGGTGTCTGGCAGGGGGTAGCAACTGTCATAAGTGTCTGGCCATGGACGACGAGATTTCTAAAGCTATCCCGACGAAAATATAAAATATTTGAGCTATATACTTTAACGAATTTAAGGTACTATTTTATACACCTTTACTACCTGTTACCTGCCCAAGTAACCACAACCCAAACTCTATAGTCGCTGGTCGTTCTTACCTGTATAGGGGACATGCACAGAAAAACTTTCAGCTTTTATAAAATAACGAAGGTCTGGTCGTCGTGGGCTCTTGGGCTACAATGTACTGTCCTTGATCTGTTTGGTTTAGCTGTAAGTCTCCCATGTTATTTAAATAAATAAATGATAAATGATGATGATAAATGATTTTTATTTCTGTAAGTAGGTTTGTACAAACTTTTTTACACGTCAATTATATTTTTTAACTGGATGAGGTCGGAGTTTCCTATCTGACTACTCCGAGAAGAAAGGCCGAAACAAACTCAGAGGCCACAGTAATTTTTAAAATTCAGACATAATCTTGGTCAGATCATGTGAAGGCCATGTAGATTAGTGTCTGAAATGGTTTTTTTCGGAAAGAATCACACAGACTGAGTGGACCTATGTAATCTGTGCACGCATTTTTTAGTAATCGTGCAGCTCAACTCGGAACTTAAGGAGCTCAGCGATTCGACGAACTACACCAAAGAAAGGACATTTAGTTAGGCCGTATAAATTACTCATTAGCACATGTCTCTAAAATTCTTAACATCTGAGCAATCAGGTGCGCAAGATTATCAGCAGCACAAATTATATGTCCCGTATTTCCTGATTGATACGAGTACATGACATATTCTCAAACGAATAGCATATCGTTAGATTACGCAAAGTATGTATTAATAGCGTAAGTTGTTTGTTCTCAATGGAAATTAATGCAAATCTCCGTATTGGATCTGAAGATGCAGGATTAGCCTAGTTTAGTTCGGGACTAATAGCATTCAGAATATCATTATGGTTCCGATCCAGGACAGTATTTATTTTTGGAGGAAAAAACAGAATACATCTTTTGAATTACACTTGGTCTAATGTCATTTTGACATCATCATGATCTCGGTTGAAAAACGTCCACTGCTGGACAGAAGCCTCTTCCATTTAGAAATAATGAAAATACATTTATTTAACACAGACTAAAATGCACACAATATATAAAGCAGATTAACAAAAATAAGATAAGATTTATTTGCTTAGACATGTGTCATACATACAAGAAAAGACATGCATATAGGGTGGTAACAATATTACTAGGTACAGACATGTTTGCCACATGATGTGACGTGATATAAAAATAAAAATCAAATAAAAGTGAAAGTGCGAATTAAGAAATTAGCAAGGAAGTGTGCCTCATGGCTGCACCAAAAAGGCCCAGTTCAGCAAAAATGCCAGACAACTAGTGCCTGACGCTGTTTGTCAACTGGACCTGTAGTGTGACGCGACGGATGCGATTCAATTTTATACTGCAACGTGACGTGTGCACCCATACTTAATAAAATAAATGTGTGTCAGATAAAAGTAGTTACGAATATGTAGGTACATAAATAGTTTGATATTGAATAAAGTTGCAAAACGAAAAAACAACTGATAAATAAATGAGACTAACGCAGGATATACCTCCGTTAATATGTAAATAAAGAAATGCTTCAAAACGAGACAGAACAAAAACCTGTTTAAATGTTGCCAGACTTCCACGTTCCATCACATTGTCATAATTTATTAATCCGTGCACTAGATCGCACAATACGCAGTTATAAGCTCTGTGCAAGCAGCCGAGCGCGACGGACTATTTACGGAAAGTTTGTAACTTTGTTTTATTTTAAACTTGTCTTAGCTATGATTTTCATTGCGATTGACCCCCCATACGATGGTTATAACGTACATAAATAAGTCAGCTAAACATTGTTGATGAAAGTGGAAATGGAAGTAAAAACATGCGTAGATAAACGAAGAAAATTGGTGAAAGGTAAGCGCTAGTCAATAACAGTATTATTTGCAGAAAAAAGTCGTCATGAATTCTTTATAATGTGAAAGGTACCTACCCATAGAAACCCATAGAAATCTACCCATTCTTAATTATTCGCTTCCATTCTACAGACTTATGCTTCTCTATGGGGATGACAAATCACAAACAGCACAGCGGTTCGCCCACTGCCAGTTCTTGGTGAAGGATGGGTGAAATGGCGCCATTCTGACATCGTACATCTGAGTCGCATGTAAGTAGGCCAAGCACATAGGGTGACGTTGAAAAGCAAAGATGGTTCATCAATGCATAAGTTGGAGATAAACGTTTATTTTAATGTTTTGTCTTGTATTCTACAGGTCTCACATCTGCGAATGGGACGCAGCAATGCCGCGGATATCGCAACAGCAACCTATGGGCCGAGAATACAGGGGACATGAACAGCGAGCCAAGCCGAGTGTGAGCATGAGCATGAGAAAAGTCTAAATTAAAGCTTTCCGCGCACACATTTTTAAGAGGCTGGAATTTTACCAAGTATGGTTTGAACTTGTCACGCTTAATATGAAATTCACCAACTACAATAGAATGGCCGTTGATTGAACCGAGAGGTTCTACCGCTTTATTTCATGCTCTCAGGTCAATATTGTATAGGAGATCTGTTAAGTGGGTAGGAATTATGAACATCTGTGGAAGACTGAGGCAATTCAAAAACTCATTAATATTTTTATTTTTTATCCCGTTCGTGTCTAGCAAATTAACATTGACATCGCCAAGTAATATGTAGTGGTCGCAATTTCCCAGTAAACTAATGGAATCTAGGAAAAGGACCAGGTCATGCCAGGGTAGTCGGTAGACTGTACCTGCTGCAAATAAAAGCCAACGCCCCCACCACAAGTCGAGCGCACACTCGCCGGCCGCAGCGTGTGGCGCAGACGGTAGCCCGGCACCACCGGATGGCGCACCTCCTCGCCCGGTCGCAACCAAGCTTCGTTAATGGCCATAACGTCACAAAAATCACGCACGCAGTGCACGAATCAAGTTATCATGACTTGTACCCAATGAACCAGCATTAAGAAAACCAACTTTAAGAAACTCTTCTTAGCGATCGGTCCTGTGCTTTCAGCAATTAGCAGATTCCCACTACCATCACCAGTTCGTCGCCCCACCTTGCAGAGAACCTACTCAACCTACCCATAACCAGTGAGCCATAATATATTTCAGCCCCATATCAACTGTAATTTTAGAAATACGGCTTTATTTTCCAGTATTTTACGACACGACAGACTGTTACCTAAAGTTTTAAACCTAAAACTAATTGAATATCCAACAATACGTTACAGTTAAACGGACGTCCTTTCGAGCCATTTAGTACTAAAAGTTTACACATGACACGTCTAGTCTGGTTTTAGTTTGTATTTAAATTCTAAATAAACAAGTTGCCGCCGAGCTGCGTGGTTGTGTGCCTGTTTGAAGGGTACATCACGCCTGTTTTTCCAGAAGGGTTAGGCAGATCAAAGTCAAATAATTTATTTCAAATAGGTACATAAAAGGCACTTTTGAAGGTCAAAATTTACAAGAAAATAGAATTGATTCTAGTTGCCCGTTCCAAAAGGTAGTTTCGTATGGAGAAGAATGGGCAAGAAACTTCACCGTTACTCTTTTAAAATGTTTTACTTACAATTTATGTATACATTAATTATATAATTATATGTGAAGACGATGCACCTGAAATAAAATTACAAATTATAAAGCATTGACAGGTAAAAGACATGGCCAAAAATTGTATGGGCTTATACCCCAGAATGTACAGATATAAAATCTATGTCATTTAATAATGCTGATCTTCTATAAACAAAGTTAAAAAGGTGCATATTGATCAGCAGTAGTGGACAAAACTTCTGAGGGTATTAAAAAAAAATTGCACCACTGCCAAGGTATTTTATGTAGTGTGATGTGTATATATTTGTAAGGCATTTAATATAAACTATATTTTAGTTAAAGTTATCTTTCCCTTGAATTGGTTGCAAGGCATCTTGTCATATTGTCATAGCAGTCACCACCGACACAGCTAATAAGTGATAACTGTGAAGGTAAAATAAGAACCTATTAGTCTCATGATTTGACCATAACGTGAGAATATGGGTAAATAATAACACTCTTAAATATTTTAGTAAGAGGTACTTATTGGAACTAGAAGTTACCTTAAAAGCTAACCCCTCCGATAAAAGGACAGTCACATCAGGGGGTAATGATGATAATACATGCCGCCTGATGCGTTCTCTAATTGTGACAGTTAACACACGCTTGTAAAAGATCCATTTTCCTTAAGTATGTATTACACACTTTACAATAATTATTAGTGGAGCACTTGCGTGGCGCTACGACACTATAACATATAAACGTATAAGCGAAAACAAACACAATTCGAATCGAACGAACACCGAAAGAAATCCCGGCGCAAACGTCAAAGAGGTGAGAAAAGCTAACTAGTCTGTGGGAGAGAATATGGTATTGACAATAGACATTAGTCGGCGGTGTTGACAGTAATAAAGTGAAATAATCCTACCGCACTAATATCTATAAATTCAATCATAGATGGTTCAATTTATAGATAAGGAAACATAGAAAAATGTTTTTTTATTAGATTTAGTTTACGAATAATTTACAAGTATATTTTAGGCCCGCTATGCGATTTCTTAATGCGTTTAAATATTGCTTTTCCCTGTTTTTATCTTTGTTAATATTATATGGCAACATTAAAAGGTGGCTTAGTAAAAATCAAACAGAAAAACTTTTAATTATTATTATTTCTTCACTTCTGCTATAAGGCATACAAAGTTATTCAAAATTCTTTATTTTTTTAAATACAAATTAACTGTCATTTTGTCCATCTCCTTTATTATGTGATAGATATACGGTGCTCAAATATTTAAAAATATTGAAAAATAGATCACGATGTTTCTAAAATTTTAACAAGTAATAATTTAGTGTGTGAGTTAAAGTAGTTACAGAATGTAAAATCAATGTCATAAAAAATATAAATAAATATATAGTTAAATTAGCAACCAGTTTGATTTTGTCTAGATGTCTGTGATCAATAGTATACTCACATTTTGACCGATAAGTTTTAGTTCCAAATAATAGGGAGTGAGCCTTGTGCCATTAGCTGGGCACAAATCAAGACTTCGGGCTGCTACTGAGAAATCCCTGACGGGAAAACCCAATAACACTTTGCCCGACCTGGGAATTGAACCCAGGACCTCATGATAAATGGATAAATGATTTTATTTCTGTATCTAGGTTTTTACAAACACTTTTACACGTCAATCATATTTTAAAAACCAGATGAGGTCGGCGTTTCCTATCTGACTACTCTGAGAAGAAAGGCCGAAACAAACTCAGAGGTCCAGACCAAGCAGATTTGTGTCTGAAATGGTCTTTTGAGGAAAAACCTTTCCAGTCAGTGCACGCATTTGTTTGTAATCGTGCAGCTCAACTCAACTAAATGAGCTCATGCTCACGAGTATTGCCTGTGACCACTAGATCAACCAGGAGATATCGTAACAAAAACAACAATCAAAACGAACTGTGTAAACATAGAACTCTCAACAAAATACCATTCGATTACAACATTTTAATTAGCAGCTTAATTTTATCAAAATTAAATCACTTCAACAAAATAATTGAATAATACTTTGTCTCGATCAATGACTTTGAATTTGAATTTGATTCTTAGACGCTAATTGAATGAATTCCCTTCAAATTATAATGAACGAACTTTTTCGAAGGACACTGCGGATGAAATCGTCAATCAAGTTAATATTTCCATTTAATGAATTGCTTATTGAATGACCTTCGGGACGTTTTAATTAAAAAATGTTGTTGAAACAGATGTTGCAGATTATTTATTTTGTTTACAACTTCGATTCTGAATAAAATTGAATTCTCTGCTTTGTGTAGAAAGCTTTTGGGGGGTTTGATTTGAAATTGTTTTGGGACCCACTACAAATGTTTCAGTCTTTAAACTTGTGTTTGGTATGGCACCGGCTATTTTTAACCACATTCCTAATTCCATAAAAGTGGAAACAGTAACAACTTTAAAAAAAAAAACGAACTGTACTTCTATTAAATAATTGTTACTACTCCGTATCGGATTTTCCAGTTGATTTTAGTTGTCCATCAATGTTTGTATGTTTGATGATGTACTGCATCAATGTTTGTACAATGATTTTTGAATATTATTAAAACCTTATTGTAAATAAATATTAGAGAAAATAAATATTCTATCTCTATTTTATTATTTTGAATGAGCCTTTTTAAAATTTTCGAAGTTGGTAAAAAAACACTCGAACGCCCCATATCTTTTGCTTCAATAACTCCCACTCCACCCCATAACATTTTATAGATATTACAAGCACTTCCATAAATACAGGTCACGTTCAACAAAATCAATTGGATATTCAAACAAAAAGGGAGGAAAAAACCGTTAGGGGTTAAAAATATATAGCTTTTTCTATAGCAGACCATTTGTCAGGCGATTTGATGGTGTCGCGTGGAATCATTTCAATTCATCATGGGGGCAAGCGGTTGGAAACAAGTACCACTTATTAGAATGAAAAATGATTACTTTTTTTCTTTTTTTTTGTCGTGTAGCTATCATTGCCATGTGTGGCGAGACTTTGGATAATATATGGCATTTTGGTTTGGTTTATTGGGTGCGTGCTTGACTGGCAAATTTCTGGAGTAGGTCATTCTGGCTAAACTTGAGAACATCGGCGTTTTCCAATCTACATTGTAAATTAAAGTCGCCTTTCGTGTCTGTCAATGTGACCACGTTTTTGTTCTTAACTACGCAATGGATTTTAATGCGGTTTTTATTAACATTTAGATAAATTATTCCGGATCAGTCACTCTCGGTCAGAAAGAAAGAAAAATGCGTTTATTGGCAAGTCGTACAAACTGTGAGAAGCAGGGGCGGGTGGCTAGTGTTCGATAAATTAGAGAAAACTAGTCTCCTACGTATTAAAGAAAAGAATTAGGAATACAGTTTTATTATTCAAAGAACCACACACTTTCTTTTTCTTATGAGGGTACGTAAAACAGTTACTAAAATCAATCATGTAACTAATGATAATAATAATAATAATCATATAATAATAGCAACACCACCGTGTCAACAAAACGTCTCATTTTCAATATTTTTATTTAAAACAAGGAATGTGATTCTGACCCATTTTTACCATAGTTTTTCTTTATAAATCAAAACCTTATCATCTACATCATCGATACACCAAAGAAGAGACCATAATAATCAAAAATGAAATAAAATAAATCAAAAACTACCGATTTGGAGGTGACATGACAGTTGTCACCTCCAAATAACAATGAAAAAAATATTAAGAAAATGAAATGATGTTGACAAGATCTGCTAAAAGACGAGCACACCCACCACCTCCGGACTCTTCGCTCAGCTCCGCCTCGCCGCCGCACTATGGAAAATGGTAGAACAAGCGCATATCAAAAATGCTTTTTACGAATATCATAATTTGGCTAATATGGCTATTCTTTTAGGTTTTCTAATAGTCAAATTATAATATTCATTACGATTTTTTTTCTTAATACGCGAAATTTTTTTTTTTTCTTAGATAGAAATACATAGAAAACAGAAGCGCCAAACTCAAGTCTTTGCGTATACATGTTTCAATACCATATTGTGAAAAAAATACTTGGTACAGATATGCAGTATTATACATTTTTAGAAAGGTTATTTTATGTTTTTTGCGATACAGCTTAATGATTTTAAAAGTAAAGAAAAATATTTCAGTAATTACTTAAAAAGTGACATACCTTTTTTTTCACTTGTATGTTTTTTCGTCGAAGGTTTTCAGTATTACCCACGTTTGCCCAAGCGCTACTTTTTGCGTCGACTAGTAGTCTAACTATTCATAAATAGAATGCAAAAAAAATCAGCTGCGGATATTTGCGGTTTTAGAAGATATGAGAAAAAAACTGATAAAAGTCAGAACCCGAAAATTAGTATCTTTTGCGGTTTACCACTGACACCATTCACATGAACAATATAGAACTTTTTGGATATTTTCTTCATTATTTCGTGATAACAAAGGGACCTTATCAAATTTGCACTCGGTTTGCGTGGGAAATTACAAGATAATAATGATGTAGGTACCAATTCGATATTGTAAAATGAGTATTTAAAGGGAAGCAAAAACTATTCGAACCATCTACATCAGTGTAACTTCAAGTGAAGCAAATCTCATCTACGCCTATTATTTCTGCAGATTGTGAAGTGTTAAAATGTCTTCCTTCAGCTGTACCAAACGAGACTTCATAATCCCCTATATAGAGGGCGGCAAGACCATGGAATCATTATCCAAAGTTTTAGTGGAAAAGCTGAATGTTTCTGAAAACAACTTGTGTTTTATAATTAGTGACATACAAAGGCACATTCTTCCTATTTTCAACAAACGCTGGGCCCTGGCATCTCGGAAAAAAGAAACATTTTTACAGAAGTATTGTACTTGGTTGGACTCAAGGTATTCGTTAAATTTACCGGATTCTGAACAATATTCTACGCCATCAACATCTGGCCAACGAGGACGAGCATGCGTGGCTTATGGAGACTCCTCAGAATCTACCAAGAAGAGGAAAAACACTCTTCTACTCCAAGACTATGGCTTCGAGCATATAAAAAACGCCTATCTGCAGGGACTACGGGCTTTACGTGAGTACACAGAAGCTCATCTTGTCGAAGAATTAAGAACCGCTGACACTCAAAAGAAATTAGATATCTCAAGTAAGTGGAACGACTCAGACCAGATGAAGATTCTTTCCGATACGGAAGCATTGAGTGCTTTTATAGATTTAGATCTAACAAAAGCACAATATATGTACCTGAAAAACTTAACCAACGAACGAAAGTGTTGTATATTCCCGCCTTACTACAAAATACAAGAAATAAAAAGATCCTGTTATCCACCATCTTCTACAATCGAAATCACGAATACTTATGCTAAAGTGATTAATATACAAGATTTATTGGATCATACTGCTGCTAGAATTTTAAAAATCGATTCTGTTTTCCAAAAACAACATAGAACATTGATCCTTTATTCTAAATGGGGATGTGATGGTTCATCTGGTCAAAGCCAATACAAGCAAATACTTGCAGAAGAGTCAGAAACAATTTCAGATGCCAATTTGTTCATCACTTCATTAGTCCCCATCAGATTAGTTGATGTGCAATCGGGATCCGTTGTTTGGCAAAATCCGGTACCTTCATCTGTCCGTTTTTGCAGACCCATTTCTATTGAGTTTTGTAAGGAAACTCCAGAAAAAACCAAGGCAGTTGTTGATGATATTAAAAAACAAATTAGGGCTGCACAAGCATCACTTATAAACAAAGATGGTGTTGTAGTAAATGTGAAGCATGAACTATTTCTAACGATGATCGATGGAAAGGTGGCTCAGGTCCTTACAGATACTCCATCTGGTTCCACATGCACGATATGTGGGGCTACTCCACGGCTAATGAATGACCTATCGAAAGTAACTGCCAGACCCGAAAACGAAAACGCCTACCAATACGGATTGTCCACCTTACACGCCTGGATTCGCTGCATGGAAATGATATTGCATATTTCCTATAATCTTTCGTTTAAGACTTGGTCTGCTTCAACTGAGGAAAATAAGAGATTAAAAAAAGAAAAGAAAGAAGTTGTTCAAAAACGTTTCAGGGAGGAGTTGGGATTAATCGTCGACAAACCTCGGCAAGTTAGCGGGAATACGAACGATGGCAATACCGCACGAAGATTCTTCTATAGTAGCACTTGCTCATCGGAAATAACAGGTGTAGATGAGGCATTGATTAAACGCCTATACATTATCTTGCAAGTTCTTTCTTCTGGAATGATGATCGACCCTGAAAAATTTGGGGAATATGCAATAGAAACTGCAAGAATCTATGTAAGTAATTACGATTGGTATTATATGCCATCCTCCGTTCATAAAATACTCATACACGGGCAAAACGTTATCAAACATTTTGCGGTGCTTCCTATTGGACAGCTATCGGAAGACGCACAAGAGTCTCGCAACAAAGACTACAGAAACATACGACTTCATCATGCCAGAAAATGTTCCCGATCTGCTACAAATGAAGATGTCTTTAAAACGCTTTTATACACGTCAGATCCATATATAACAAGTTTGAGAAAACCGTACGTAAGAAATGTGAAAGAACTTGAAGAAGAGGCACTAAGTCTTTTAAACGTGGCACCTGAAAGTGAACCCACATTTACTGACCCTGATCCTGAAGTGGTATAAGTTAAAAATAATATTTATATTTAGTTATTACTTATATTTGTACCTAGCTACATCATTTCCTGAAGCCAGAGTATAGGATGTACCTATTAGTAATATGATTTTAATTTAGTATTTTTTTTTCATATATATATATTTTGTTTACTTTGCTTGTTGTAATTAACCATGGTTTAATCTTTTTAGTCATTATAAACTTGTATTCCACTTGAAATAAATTTTTAACTATTTTTTTCGTGATTTTTTCCCATTTTTTTCATTCTATGCAAAAAAACATACATAGATATACAAGAAAACCCTATAAACTACACATCGTTCGAATCTCCGAACCTTGCTGCATATTTGTGCCAAATTTCATCACGATACAACAAAAATTCATGAAGTTACAGATTTTTGATCCGATACCGACCTATATTTTCCATAGTGCGCCGCCGGTATCCAGCCCCACTGTGAGCGCTGTGACGACACCGGCCGCGGTAGTTGCGTCGAGCTCGAGCGACGAGTATTTCTCCCCGCCCACGACGCCACCACCTGTTCGTCGACGTGGAGGACACCGGCCGCCGGACGGTTTAGGACCTCGATGCCCACCGGCCTCTGATAGGGTCCCAGCTCCCGGCGGAAGTGTGCAGCGCATGAGATGGACGCGATCCATCAACGAAAACGTCATGCGCTCATACTATGGGGCTACAGAGGGGGGAAACAATCTGACCGCGTACCGTGTTCGGATGCTCTCTCTTTTTCAGGTGCTTGAGCCAGCTGTCAACGTGTCGGCACAACGACTGTCGGATCAGGTGCGGGTCATCCAACGTAATCATATGTTGGATGACACTGTACTTGATCGCCTGCGAAATGAAATGCAGAGTAGTCATGTCATCGCCCCCCCGTCGCAGACTATGGTAGTACTACCACAGTCTAACACAAGTCAAGCAGACGAGGAGAGTGATGATAGGGCTACAAACGTAAGTACCCAGTGCAATGATGAATTGAGGAGTGCTTTGGAGGATGCGATTCGAGAATATCGGTTCATATCGCCCGAACTTAGACCACGGTTACCTCGTTTACCCATGCATAACAAAAATAGGGTGCTGGTGGCGGCACTGGATGCGCAGTTGTCAAATTATTTTGATGACTGCGTAGACCTCACCGATACACATTCGATCCTGTACTGCGCGGCTGTAGCGGCATGTCGTGTAGCTCACATCAAATTTGCTAATGATTCTAGACCTACACGACCGAAACCAGCCGTACCAGCTTGGCAGTGCAGAATTGAGCGCCGTATTGGTGGGGCCAGAGCACTCATCGGCAAACTAATCTGCTTCAGGGAGGGCAATACTCGCCCTAGAGTGATGCGCTTTGTGAGACGCGCGTTCGCAGGGACTAATATCAGCCCTCAGGACTACATGTCCTGTGTCACAGAGCGCATCGACTTCCTGAAGCAGAAAGTGTATGCATGGGCGAACCGTATTCGTCGGTATAAGCGGCGAGTGGAGCGATACACTCAGAATCGCACCTTCCAGCGCGATGAAAGGTGGGTTTATAGGGGTTGGGAGTGACCGGATCAAGGTGTGGCTGACACGTGTCTGCCGGATGATGATGCCATGTGTTCTTTCTGGCGCAATATCTGGTCGGTGCCTGTCAGTCACACCGAAGGCGATTGGGGTCGGGAAGTCGAGCGAGCCTGCAATCCAATACCAGAAATGGGGGCTATTTCCATCTGTCCCCAAGATGTAACTCGTGCAGTCCGTCCGCTGCCTAATTGGAAGTCTCCAGGGCCGGACGGACTACAGAACTTCTGGATCAAATGGTTTGGTAGGTCGCACGCTCGCTTGGCGGCTCAGTACCAGGTTGCTATAGAATCTGGTTCGCTACCCCAGTTTCTAACAACAGGAGTTACCCACCTGCTCCATAAATCAGGTAGTACTGCGGAACCCAAAAATTATAGGCCGATCACGTGTTTACCGACGGTCTATAAAGTTCTTACATCCATTTTGAGAGCTAAAATTAACAAACATATAGACACCAACTCCATCATGTCTCCTTCTCAAAATGGATGTAGGAACGGGTCCCGTGGTACTAAGGAGCTACTCCTCATTGATATGGCCATTAGCCAACAGGTTCGTCGTTCCCGAAAGGATCTGTCGACATGTTGGATAGATTACAAGAAGGCGTATGACTCGGTGCCACATACATGGCTTGTGAGGGTGCTGGAGTTGTATAAAGTAGATGCAACTCTGCGCACCTTCCTGAAGTCATGTATGGGGCAATGGAGAACGATCCTTCACTATCCAGGATGTCGAAATATCCAGAGAGATAACGAACCGATAAGGATCGAGCGAGGCATATTTCAGGGTGATAGTTTGAGTCCGCTTTGGTTCTGCTTAGCCTTGAATCCTCTAAGCACACTGTTGGAGGATTCAGGTCTAGGCTATCGGCTGAGGAGAGGTGGTCAGGTTATATCTCACCTCCTCTACATGGATGACCTAAAACTCTTTGCCCCCAACAATTTGCAACTGATGGAGCTACTGAAAGTAACTGAAACTTTCAGTAGCGCCATCAGGATGGAATTTGGTGTCGACAAATGTGCGGTCATGCATGTAAAGCGAGGGGAGATTGTGGAATCCGTCGGAACCCAACTCTCGTATTCCATAAACCTTAGAGCCCTCTCCGCATCCGACACCTATAAGTATTTGGGTATGTCGGAAGCGTTGGGCATCAATGGTACTGACATGAAGCAGTCGTTAAAGGAGCGCTTCTTTGGCCGCCTGAAAAAAGTATTTAATAGTCTTTTATCAGGCGGAAACAAGGTGCGCGCCTTTAACGGTTGGGTCATGCCGGTTTTGATGTACTCTTTCGGCATACTCAAATGGACTCAGACCGAACTCGACGCCCTGGATAGGAAGGTCCGTACACTGCTGACTGCAAATCGAATGCATCACCCACGATCATCGGTAATGAGACTGTATATCCCGCGAAAGTGTGGAGGTCGAGGCTTTTTAAATGCTAAGACCCTCCACAATCGCGAGATATGCAGTCTTAGGGAATATTTCTTAGAAGCCGACGTGGGGATGCATACGGATGTGGTCAAAGTGGACAAGGGCCTCACCCCGCTCTCCTTAGCTAAAGAGAACTGGCGCAAACCAGTAGTGCTTGACACTAATGATCGCATGGAAGTATGGCAGAGTAAGGAGCTTCACGGACGCTTTTTTCGGGCCCTACATGAGCCCGATGTAGACCAACTAGCGTCCGTAGCCTGCCTGCGTTTCGGTGACCTCTTTGGAGAAACCGAAGGTTTTGTCTGTGCAATTATGGACGAAGTTATCTTAACGAATAACTACCGGAGACATATTATGAAGGACGGGACGGTTGACGTGTGTCGGGCATGCCATCGTCCGGGTGAGTCCATCAGACATATTATCTCCGGATGTTCTCGTCTATCTAACGAAGAGTACTTGCATAGACACAACCTTGTAGCCAGGATTATCCATCAGCAACTTGCTCTGAAATACAGCCTTGTAGAATCGGAAGTGCCGTACTACAGGTATGTGCCCGACCCAGTTCTCGAAAATGGACATATCACATTGTACTGGGATCGATCCATCATCACTGACAGGACTATTGTTGCCAATAAGCCTTATATAGTGGTGGTGGATCGATTAGAGCGGCGCGCAATGATTGTTGACATAACGGTCCCGCATAACGGGAACCTCGTGAAAGCCGAGAAAGATAAACAAATCAAGTATCTAGACTTGGCTCGCGAGGTTGTCGACATGTGGGATGTGGACTCAGCGATCATTGTGCCGATAGTCGTGACAGCCAATGGCTTAATAGCCAAGAGCCTCGACCAACACCTGAGGAGGCTCTCGTTGGGCAGCTGGATCAAGGGCTTGATTCAGAAAGCGGTACTTCTGGACACGGCTCGCATTGTTAGGAGGTTCCTCTCTCTGGAGCCCTGACCGCCGATAACTTGGACCCTGTTCCCGATACCGGTGGGCTACTATTTTTTTGTATTTTTAAATGTTTTTATAATTTTTTATATTCTAATATTTAAAAATATAATTTATATGTATATAGTGAAATAAAGGAAATAATAATCATATAAATTACAAGTTATTAAATGCAAGACAAATAAAACACTAAGTAATTAATCCATTTAATATTTACATTTAAATAACACACAAGCTGAACAATTACTAATTATATTAATTTTATGAAGCGGAACGGGGCAGCAATAGTTTTATTTTGAGAGTGTGCACGCGATGATGGTCAGAAGCGAAAAAGGCCGAGAGCGCGTCCGAAGTCCACCATCTTGACGGCGGTCGTTGGAGAGGGAAACGAGGTCATTCGCGCTTCATCGGGAAGTGACGTCACTCTGACGCGCCGTTGACAGCTCTAGCGATAACATACGTGAATTCAAATGTTTTTCCTATTCCTTCGTCCACTTTCATACATGAGGTCATACACGCACTGATTCCTCTGTTCGACGTCACGTGGCAGTATAAAACTTTTTTACATCCGTCACCTCACACTTCAGGTCCAGTTGTAAACCAGCGTCAGGTTAGTTGTCTGGCATTTTTGCTGAACTGGGCCTTTTTGGCGCAGCCGCGAGGCAACCTTTTCTTCTAATTTCTTACGTCGTACTTTATACTTTTTATTTTAATTTTATTTTCTACTATATTATTGTGTGCCTTTTAGTCTGGACTAAATAAATGTATTTTCTTTCTTTCTTTTCTTTTGATTCCAAGTGCTACGCAATTGGCCTTTGTGGAAGAGCCCCAATTAATATAATACGTTACAAGTTGTCGGTAAGAGGTCGCCTTGTGCGATAATCCGCCCATTGTACAAAATATATTATTTGTTCTTTTTGTTTTATGTGGTGTAGAATATTTAATAAATAAATAAATCTATAAAAGTCCTTTTAGATTTTCCAGAAATACAAAATCGGCTTAAAATACCTATTATGTTTATTCCTATAACTTTTCATTATAACAATGACAATAAATCACCACAGGCTTTTTATAAAACTTTTTACAACAGCAGCAATGTCTACGATTGTACAGTTTATGATCGAATTGTTGTTAGGCTCATTGGATATCTTCAAAATAACAGAATTGTAATTTAAGCTTTTAGTAAAATTGGGGAAACATTTCGTGTACTTTTTGTTTGTTATTCGGTTGGTTCGTTTTGATGATTGAAAAGTTTTGCGAAAAATGTTTTAAAAGTTCATCGTATCATTTATTTCTCGAAGGTGTAGCAAAGTTAGAACTCTGCCTACCTTGCAAAATACTGTCAAATCCTTACACTCAATAGACATAGGACATCCTCATTTTCGGTAGAATAGAATAGAATACTCTTTATTATGTACACCATAAATAACATAGATATAAATGTAGAAATTTTACATGGGGTGATACAATGGGCGGTCTTATCGCTAAACGCGATCCTTTACAGACAACCTTTAGATGGATCAAAGGAAGAAGGAGAGACAATAATGCAGGTAGTGGTGGTGTTTATGTGGTAGTTTTTTTTTAAACCGGCCAAGTGCGTTTCGGACCACGCTTAATGAAGGGTTCTGTAGTTGGAATGTACCCCAAAAACAAACTTAACATTGTAGTTTGAAAACATTTCATGTTCTCCCATACATCGATATACGTCACGGTCCATTCTCTAACTGCAAATGTGTAACGTAACGGGCAGTTTGTCCGTACACTGCGATGTCGAAGGTCTGTATGTAGATTTTTGGTGGGTACGAATCACACGGGATGTCTACGGGAAAAAACATCACTGTTTTGTGTCCGTTACTGATTGACCGATTTATTAGGAAAACCATTAAAATATATATTATGTCAGAAATACATTAAAATAAACAATCGTTTGCCTTTGACTAATGGGGAATGGGGAATCAGAGTTCAGTGAACACGTTTAGAAACTGTCGCGCGTTTCCGTATAGTTGTGTTGTGTACCTACAGTATACGAATTGCTACTGTGATTAGTTTGATCGTAAATTATAATTTAGTTTGTACTGCAAATGGTTTTTCTATTGCGCAATAACCTACACTTTCCATAGTTCGCCCATGGTAGTTACAATATGGCTGATGATAACGAGAGCCCTCCGAGAACTTCTCCGTCATAATATATTTATATACATAAAATAGGATATTTGTGGTGGGCCCGATAGCTTTTTCAGCGAATGTAAACAGGTAATCGGCGAATAAGCAAATGCTTCTGAAGATAAAAACTAGAGAGAGAGAGATGGTGGTGGTGTGTGGTGGTGGATGGTGGTGGTTGCTGATAATCAGTGCTGTTGACGATAGGTTCGTCCGAAGTCACAGCATTTTGCTGAGCAACGACCTGTTCTTGCACAGATGCGATGCACGGCTAAATTGTTCATAATATTGTTGTTTTTTTTGTTACAAAGTAGTCATTTTTTCACTCTGCTATCGGCATTTTGTTTTTGTTTTCATCGTTTGTTTGTTGTCATTTGCGAGTGTCGTAACACAGAGCAAATTATGTAACCTTGCAGAGCAAAATGTATTGTCTTTGGTCCCTGGCCATGGACAAAATTTTAAACCTTTTAATTTTTTGGTACGAGGCTTTTGGCTACATTCTATGTTTGTATTATTATTATTAATGTATTTTTTTTTGTAATGTGCGTTTTGTTTGTGCAGAATAAACTATTTTTCTTTCTTTTCTTTTTTCTTAAAATAATACATTTCATGTGGCGATCGAGCATCACCCGTCGCATCGCATCGTTCCTGAGAAAAGGGTCTTGATAGACTGACAGACAGATAGACGAACAACGAAGCTATACTATAAGGGTTCCGTACTTTCCTTTTGAGGTACGGAACCATAAAAACTGTGCGTTCGGGGGACCCCCGTCAGAATCCAAGTTCTTTACGCGATACTTGAACGCACACACCCATATTCGTATATAATAGAAAGAAAAAGTCGCATGAACGACATAACGCTTTTTCCTTACTTGACAATTTCTACCAGTGCACTCCTACCAAAAGACACGTTTAGGTACTCCGTTCCAAAAAAAACACTATAAATCTCATCACAATCGCACCACATACAAATAAATAGACAGTTTCATTTTTAGCTTAAATTGAAACAGGCAGTGCGCTTCACGAAACCCCAATAAAATATGTCCGTTAGTTTTAAATGGGCGTGCATGAAAACAATTTGTCACTATTTCAAACTGTAGCCATGTTACTGAATGTATTTGGTAGTACATGTTCACAATTGTTGTGTATATCTACAGGGGATTGTTAATTATTTTCGCAGAGGCACATTCGTTTAGAATAATAAATAAGAGGAATATAAATTAACATTATTGAAATAAGTCACTGCAATATTACACATGTTGCAATTGATACAGTTAGAATTTGTATTTTTTTTTCAATATTTTTATGTACTTTTTACCTATATTATAAGATACTAGTGACCCGCCCCTGTTTCACACGGTTATTACAACCTAAAACAACATTTTACTATGAATAATATATTTTTTTGTATGATGCACTTAAACGTTTCGGAATAAATTTTCTAAATTATGTTTAGAAGAACTAATCAGTCACACAGACCGACACAAAAAGCGAATTTATTTTATACAATTTATATACATACATACGTAATAAGGTACAACATACACGTACATAAACACCACCTGCTACGTCCTTACATACTCCTTTTGCCTCGATTATTTTCATACATCTGGTCATACACGCACGCCGCTTGCGAGTAGGTACTATGCACCTGACCTACTATTTATAAAAGAAATAACGCAAAATTGTAATGGTATATACCCAATGAAGGATTTCCGAGTATCATAACTTTCTAGCAAACGGTAGAAAATTAAGCTGTAACAAAGAAATACCCACGATGTTATCGTGCGTATTTCACCATAATCTATTCATTCATCAAAGTGGAGACGTTCTAATCTGTACGTCCCTTTCGGTAGCATAGGGGCGACATAATATATTTAAATTATTATAACGTTTGTGCCATTGTAGTAAACGTTTTTGTTCGGCATTCAAATAGGTTTTCAAAGGTAATCTATCGATAAATTATGGGATAACTAGACTAGACTTGGTTTTGTTACGGTTGAAAACTAATGTGTTCCATAATAATGTACACTTGAAAATACAATGTATTATTTTGTTTGTATTCTATTGTGAACGGAGTCGGTTTATTTTTGGGCTTTTACTAAATGAAAAATTTAAATGTTACAATACATCAATCAATCAACTCAGCCTATCGCAGTCCACTGCTGGACATAGGCCTCTCCCAGGCTGCGCCACAACACCCTGTTCTCCGCCTTCCGCATCCAGTCTATACCAGACACCTTTTTAAGGTCGTCGGTCTATCTAACTGGGGGGCGTCCTACACTACGCTTGCCGATACGCGGTCTCCAATACCACCCATCGGTCCTTCGACAAACATGGCCAGCCCACTGCCACTTCAATTTGCTTACTCTGCAAGTTATGTCGATAACTCCGGTTTTTTTCAGGGTAATTTCATTTCAAATTTTATCCTGCAAAGAAACTCGGAGCATAGCCTACTCTGTAGCGCGATAATCGACCAGCCCGACTGTCAGTGTCCACGTTTCGGCACCGTATGTCATAACGCGCACAACGCACAGGTTGAAGAACTTAGTCTTAAAAAAATACTTGCTTATATTCAGTTTCATTGTGTATTTTTATTTGTATATCAGATTAGGTAGGTACAGTGTGTGATAAACATTAACACAGTATCATAAAGTAAGCAGTATTACGTCTCGGCAGTGTCCTCGAAATAATTACATATGGCCTCTCGGTAGATAAACACGCACTAGGGTTGCCAACTGACTGTGTCTCTTGGGTTGTAAGTCGTAACTGTACTAATGATGGGAGAGATTATTTTTAAAACCTTGCGATTTGTAGGTGTGAAGGTAGTCTGTCCTATACATTAAAATGTTTTTCATAAATATGGTAACTTGTGGTATAAGGTTTGTTTACTAAATCATCTCAGCACATCAGCCAAAGCCATTCAGATAGTCTGATTTCTTTTTTTAGATATTATCCCTTTATTCGAGTTAAAACAAAATAATTTCTGACGTAAAAAGGCCTATAAAAATGTCTGCGATGACATATAATTATCTAAATGCTCAGGTTAATTCGCAAATTAATAAAATATGACGAAGTTGTATAAAATAAATAGGTATGTTAATTTGACAAAGGTAATTTAAGTAAATTTGCTTACCTTCAGGTAAATTTTATGTAGATGAAAATTGCATTTTACACCAAACCATTTGGATGAATTTGGGATGAATAGTTTAGATTTAATGAACGTGTTTTTGATCACGAGACGCAAGATAAAGACTTTCTGCGACAGACTGAAATCCACACGGGCGAAGCCGCGAGCAGAAGTTAGTTTAGGTTTATTTTGTTCTTCTGCTTCAATCTGGCATAGATTGCATGGAATAAGAGCTAATTACCTATCAAGGAACTTACGCTTGCTTCGCTTCAATAAATATAGAAAAACCTATAAAACATAAAAAAATAAAACCAAAAATAATGTTATTTCTATAGGCTTATCAAGCCGACTGAGTATGAGTATTGATGAAATCAAACATCCGTACACTGAACAATACAGTCGATATCTTCGTTCCATGTTTCTCGTAAATAAATGTTGCACCATCCGCGTCCGTGCTTACCTGCCGCGCTCTCGAGTCTGTTGCAGACTGGTATACACTGAGTATTCGAAGCGCGTAATTTCGGCCGTTTTGTATGAAGACGTATTACTGATAAATATACTGTGACAATACCTAATTCAAAAATAAGGACAGATTTTTGCATTCTAAGTATTTTAATATACTAGTTTATGACATCACAAAATCAAATTCTTCTCTTCTTGTTCTGACACACTATTGTCTACATTAATTTCTTTTTCATTTCTACTTTCGCAGATCTGCTGGAAGAAATTTCTTAAGAAATAAGCAGTGCCTTTGTACTCAATACTAATATCTGTATCTATTTTACTGTGTGTACATAAATAATAAAATAAATAAAGGTGTTACAAGTCGGTAGATGATACTTGTCGGAAATACGTTAAATCAATCGTTTGACTTTGACTAATCGGGACGCCAGCGCCACCAGGTGGCGTCCGACAGAGTTTATAACATAACGCCTGACCAGAGTAAAAGCAGAGTTTGTTGTTGGCGGTTAAGCAGCGAACAAGTTTAGAAACTGTCGCGCGTTCCGTATAGTTGTATCGTGTACCTACAGTATGTGATTCGCTAGTGTGATTAATTTGATCGTAAACAAACAGTTTTTCTATTGCGCAATAACCAACACTACCCATAGTACGCCCACAGTAGTTAAAATATGGCTGATAATAACGGGAGAGACGTACCTTCTCCGTCATACTCAATTAATAAGTGAAATAAAATACACAAGTACAACAAACAAGCTATTAACAGCGTTTAATTAGAAAATTAAGTACTTGCGGAGAACATTATCTCGCTATTACTACTGTACATAATGTTAATGAGTTTACGAGTATTCTACGTAATCATTACAGTGGAGGCATAATTGAAGTGAATAATATATGAGTTTATTACAAGTACAGTCAGTTAGAATAGTGCTAATTAAATTATCTGCTTATAAAAAAAGTTTTTCGGTAACATCATTCTTTGTTTGTGTTCAATACAAGTTGGGCTCATCTATCAGTTTGTTAGGCTAGATTATTATTTCAAATTCCATTTTTATTTTACTTGAACTTTTGCGTCTTTATAAGTGTATGTTGCTTGTAATTTTCGAAGGATTAGACAGAGGTGTACTTACTATAGTACAGTATACACCCACATATCACCAGTTAAATAAGTCCCATGTAAAGAGGGCGACCCAATTGCCATCAATCGGGCACAAATCCAGGTTTTTTAAGCGAAGTGCTTTTAAGTACATTATTAATCACAAATACACATTCAGGAAAACCTAAGGAGCAGTGGTGGCCCAGTGGTATCGGCCCCGACTTACGAGTTGTAGGTTGTGGGTTCGAACCCAGGCAGGCGCTTTACTTTGTATAAATAATTTCATCACCACTGCTCTCAAAACGGTGAAGGGAAACATCGTGAGGAAACCGGCATGTCCTAGAACCAAAAATTTGAAGACATGTGACATCTACCAACCCGCACTGGGTCCACGAAGTAGATTACAGCCCATTCCCGCTCAAAGATAGGAGACCTGTGTCCCAGCAGTGGGAACACTATAGGCTGATTATGAAAACCTAAGAAACATACTGGATGTTTTTTTTTTGTTTTTCCGTTATGGTTTCGACCACACGACACGCATTTCTGAAGCCAATTTGTTCAACCAGTGCAGCACAAACTGTGTTCACTAGAAAAGCTATCCCCGTCGAAGTGACAAAAAAGACGCTCAACAAATCTACCTACAGTACATAGCCAGCGGGTCTGCCCAAGGCTTGTTGGACGTACGCAAGCATCACCATTCATTTCTCTTTTGATGCATACCATACACGTTAAAGAGTGAATACACATTAACGCTTTTGTCTAAATGTGTACACGCCCGTATACTCTAACACGATACCCGGCAAAATTCACTTGAATTACGTGCGACAATTGAGTTCAAACCAAGCTTGTAGGTTTGGTATCTGCGTCGCGACAGGTGCATTGTATTAAGTAGGTGTCGTATGATACCTGTAGTACTATTATGTAAAGATTACTTTTAACCCCATTTTAAACGAATGAACTGGTAATTTTTATTGCTAAATACAGATAATTTAAATTTAAATAACTAAGTTATTTCTGCTAACAACCAAAATCAATAAGTCACAAAAAACACAAACAGATGCTGTTAAAAAAAAAAAAAAATTAGCAGGCAAAATAAATTGAAACGGTATAAATAAAACCTTCTGAATCGGAATTCCATTTACAAAAAACACTGAGTTTCAAAACAAAAACCAATTTGTTTTACGTTATCATATTGAACGCGACTGTACCCACATATCTTGGTGGCGCCCGTTTGAAATTATTACAAAACATTCCTGTGATTTACTGTGAAGATAAATCGTGCTGTAAAACTTATCTAGTAGACAAATACGGTGTGATTAATTGCTTGGGATAAGTATACAATGAGAGCATACATAACTGGCAGACTACTTGATTCAGGCCTGAAATTATGCAGGGCAGAGCCCTCTTTTCATACAGATAAGCTACGAGAAATAATCAGCAAGTTTGCTTAGTTCGGATTGGTATTTTAGACCAATTTGTCGGGACCTTGATGAAGCCTAGCACATCCACTAGGTCTGGTTGTTGAAGTGATGGTTAGGGGAAGACCTATGTCCGCCAGTGTACGTCTTTCGACTAAGATGATGCTTGATGATTTAAGCGAGAAGATAAAAAGAGAAGAGGAGAGAAGCGATACCTAAGATTGGCTTGGAAATGAGACATTGTTACGTGCTTGCTAATTTTGAAAAGCAGGTTCCAGAGAGCCTATTCTTTAAATCCGTCAATGAAGATATGGGCCCGTCCGAAAGTAGTTAGATTCTTAGAAGTGAACCCTACTCCCGATTAATTAACTTTTCAGCTGATCCACGTGCATCACAATTATCGCGGACAACAGCTGGTGGTAAATATGAACATGTCCGCCAAAAAGCCACAATATTTTGAACAGGTCGACTATCTGTCGATGCGACCCAGTGACAACGTTTCCTAAGAGGACACAGACTTACATAAAATAGTACAGTTGCCTCTGACACCTCAATTACTAGTGATGAATGATGAACGAGAACTAATAGTGCGTCGCTGACTATGACGAGTGATTGATTCGACGCCCGTCGTTCAAACCGTGAGCTCGTTCATTGAATTACGAAACCAATTTTCTTAGAACTTGTCTTCGAAGACATTGATTTGGTCGTGATAGAAAAATGAATGTAAATTAGCTTTATATAGTCTGTGATTATATTTATTTAGTTGCTGTTTAAATAATGTTCATTGTGAATAAACAATAATTGCTTTATTAGCATAACTTTACAAGTCGAATTAGATGATAAAAAACCTTGCTTAGAAATATCAATATAATTTGTAGAGGTAAATATTTCACTCTCTTCACTAAAGCAGGGTTCTCACGTACAAAACACCTTCAAACATTAATAATAGAACCTTACAGAAATCGCTCAAAGCAAGTCTTCAACAGAGACTTATCCAAAGTAAGTAGAATATAATTTGTTGCCGACATTCACTCCGTACGTGGGCGCAACTTTGAGTATGACATCAAAGAGATTATTAGACCGGCTGCCCATTGTCCACTTATGTGCTACTTGTACGTATATCTAAGTGATTTACATACATATTACTTGGAGGAGTTGGCTTAGTTAGGAGCTCGCCACATTATCTTGGGCAGTGCAATGTGGTTTGGTGGGGACTAAAAATGTGAATGTGGTGTAACTAAATAATTATTAGCTTGGAAAAATAACTATACCGACATTGAAAAGAGTATGCTAAGATAGTTTGACCATGTTGAAAGGACGGATGGAAAGCGACAAAAAATAAATAATAGTTTAAAAAAACTAAAAAACACGCTTTATATAGAAAACCCAACTAAAAAATAGTTTTTTTTTTAAATAATTTTGAATTAAGAATAGTGTAAAAAATTCTAATAAATATAAATGAATAATAGTGTAAATAAGAAAAAAAAATATTTCAAAAAAATCGTGGAGTGCATGGGTCAATAGTTATAAATATTTCATTGATAGATATGAGAAGAAGGATTATCATTTCGATAATATCTTAAAAAGCATCCCACGCTTTTTTTTTAATAAAAAATTGTGTGTTAAAATTAATTGAATTTTGTTTAAAATTAAAATTTTAAAATTCAAAACCATTTAAAAAAGTTGTGCTAAGCTGAGTGCCCGATCAGAGTGTCTCTGAAAATGCACGCATGCGTAGTTCGCGCACCAGCTCTATCTCTCTTACTCTCATGCAAAGGATCCGGAAAGAAATTGATGAATCCTGTCGAATCTAATCAGGATAATCGGATATTTTAATCGAATTATTGCATTGTCATCGGTCTTTGCCAGGTGTGCAAAATTTTAATTAAATCTGACTGTTTAAAGTGGGTCAAAATAGCGTTTAAAGGAGTCGGTTACAAACATACAAACATACAAACAAACATACAAGTGAAGCTAATATAAAGCGTGTAAAAATACTAAGGCGGATGTGAGTGCAAATGCTGGGAGGGACGCTCTAGAAGGACATTAGTGACCTTATTGGTGAAACTCCGGCGTTTGTGTATGACCAGATTTATGAACGTAAACGTAGCAAAAGAGTTATGTAAGGACCGTAGGTAGCAATAGGCGTTTTGTAGTTTCTGCCTAACCCCATTGGAAGAAGGCATGAGCTTATGTATATGTGCATGTATTTGCTTACATAATATGCATTTATATATATTTTTTTAACTGCCATGATTTTATAGAATATATAATATAAAATTATATAATAATGATTTTATATAAAATATAATACTTATAATATATAAAATTATTGTAGTTTTAATTTTTTCACCTCTCTTTCCCAGAAACAAAGCCGGCAAGACCTGGTGATAGCAGGTGACACAGAGGGGAATAGTTGCCGATGGACTCAAGAAGAATTCTTGGCAGATTACCAGCCAGATGTAGTGGTAGAAGGTCGCAGATAGAAGCAGAGTGGTCCTAACTGAATGGTTGCCAAGAGACTCGGAAAAAGTGTTAGCAGACCAACAGCGAGATGGGTGGATCTTCTCCAAAAGACCGCGATTAAGACCTAGATTATGACTCTCACAGACCACAGAAGCATGACATATAAGAGAGGAGGCGCATACCCAGCAGTGGGTGACGCAACGTTGTCAATGATGATGATGATGATGTTGTTACGGTACGGCTGGTCCATAAATTCAAAGTCGCTCGGCTATGGAACGAGCTATGCTCTGAGGGAACGAATCCGCAACGAGGTGATCCGGCAGAACACCAAAGTTGTCGACATGGCTCACAGAATAAGTAAACTGAAGCGGCCATATTAGCCGTAGAACCAATAACTGCTGGGGCAGACGTGTTTTTAAGTGGAGACCGCAAATCGGCAAACGTAATGTAAGCCCTCAGGCTAGATGGAGCGCCGAACTTCGCAGGGTAGCTGGATGTGATTTTCCGAAAACTGAGCTGAATAGCGTGCAATTGGAAAGACCTATGTCCAGCAGTGGACTGCTGTAGGCTAATGATGAATATTGTCGTATAGAAATAATAACGTATACAAAGGTATATTTGAGAATTCTGTTGTTCCCATGGTTTTTCTCTTATATGAACATTAGTGTGAAAGCTCTGCTAGTGGTTCATACAACGCAGTATATTCAAGCCTGATTCCGTTAGTTAGTTCTAAGTTCTTGCACCCATAGTTATAACTATGATCGTAGTTAAGGTTTCTGGCATTAAACTTGTTAGATTCTGCTAAAGTTTTGGTTTAGTTTGAGCTCTAGCTAAGATTTAGGTATTATTATTGTACCGCAGTTTTTAAGTTACAGTTGGAAATTAACGCAGTATTAACCCTGCTATAAAAGCTGTTTTTTCAAATTTCTGTATCTGTTTTTTACAATATAACTTGTGTCGATTAATCTTTTTTTACTCTCTTTAAAACCGTATAACCACAACGTATTCACGTTGGTACTAAAAGAAAATTAATCAGCCTTATCAGCACAGTGGTATAATTAGTAGTCTTTTCTTAAATCCGCTCCAAGCGCAGAATATTTGAAACTAGCCAGGTAAGGTTGGTGCAAAGATTATTAGCTGATTATCAATATGAATACTCCTGCCACTTCGAAATCCTTTAGAAATTTATAGGAAGTCCGTAAAATTCTGGGATTCAATGCATTCAACTTCTGATGCTCGAGACTTCAGCTTATCCCATCATTCGAAAGCCGTATCATAATTACGACTGATACCGTTAGCAAAATAATTTCCGCCATTCCAATATCGGGTAGCACAAAATCCCATAATAACCGGGCTCCGGCATTCCATTCGGGTTTAAAATGTACCTATCTGCAAACCGTACTGATGCGACGGAACGGATTAACAAGAACACACAATGTATCACATACAGCTATATAAGAATCGGTGGTTGGACTGTGTGAAAGATGATATGGCTAGAAAGGTGGTGAATACGGAAATGACGACTAATAGAGAAGTACCGTCAAACGGGGTGAATAGGGATGCGGGGGTGAATCGAGACGAAATTATAAAAAGGATTTTAACATTGAAATAAAACATATCCACAACATAACACAACAACACAACATATTGCATTTTCTTTTTGTTGAGAGGATGAATGAAGGGCGCCTAATAAAAGGTATTTACAAGGCAGATGTGTGTGGAAACGCCGGAAGGAGACGTCCTAGGAAGACATATAGTGACCTTATTGGTCATGTTCTTCAGAAAGGTCAGGGGCATTGTACTCGCAACTGGCGTGCGTTTATGACCAGATATACGTATGAACGTAAACGAGGCAAAAGGAGTATGTAAGGATCGTAGCAGGTGGCGTTCTGTAGTTTCTGCCTAGGCTTGAGTTTATGTATATGTCAATTATTTAATAATAATAAAAAATTAGAATGTTTTTTTCTCATACCCCCTAAAATAACTTATAAAATTTAAAAAAAACTTCTTATTTGGTCCAAATCATTTTGCAATATCTACAACGAATTTAAATGAAATAATGAATTGTTTACACCCAGCTTATTTTTCATTAGAAATGGCTATTACTTTTAATAAATGCAATCAGTTATTATTATACTATTTTAGAATCTGCAAAGTTTTAGAAGTATTGGGCTCCGACAGTGTAGTACATTTATTTTACATTCTGCAAATATTATTATTAATATTTATATTCATATTATTATTATTATTAAAAAAATGTACTACACTGGCATCCAAAGCCTGAGTAAAATATGAATAATCAGAAACATTCAGGTAGACTTGAAAACCATCTCAACTTAACGAAGTCATCGTATAATTACGATCATACTACTTTTATAAGTGGCTAAAATAACGCAATTAAATATGGCATGTTTCTAATCGAATATCAAGTAATTCCCATTTTGCGTCCCTTAAAATAAGAATGAACACTTTAATATAATGAATTTTTTGCGAACTTCAAATAATTCCTATTTTAGTGTCCTAAAAATGCTAGGTAAATAGCCAAGTAACTGCGACCAGCTTCGTTGTAGCGGTTGTTCACAGTTCTTACCTAACCTAATCCATTTGGTCGGGGTCCCATAGCTTATTTTCTGGGACCAACTCGACTCGCGCGTGGTTGGTCACAGTTCTAACCTAACGTAACTAGTTTGGTCGTGGGACCCTAACTAACAGAGTTACTAAGACCAACTGTGAGAAAAGGCCAGAAAGTTAAAAAGAAGTTCATTTGATGATGCAAACTTTAATAAAGTGGAGTGCGGTTTTAGCTCGCCTAAATGCGCAGCATGGTGATCATCACATGATGCTACTAATCAGATTTGTCCAGCTTGCGTTACCATCACACTGAAACGTGACTCGTCGTCGTCGTCGTCCTATATATTACTGCTACCAGGCGAAATGAGAGTATCAGATTTTAGATGGAAATTCTATTTCGGATTAAACGTAATATTACACCGAGTAATTGTCGATGTCCTTAATGGCTTCTTCAAACAGGCGTCAACACGCGACGCGAATCGCACGTGACACAAAAGCATCACGTGTCGCGCAACGAGCGGTGCCTTTATGTCGCGTTGCGTGTCGCGCCTGTTTGAACGAGCCTTTAAAGGTGAGTTGTTTAAAAATTGTAGACAGAACGCGTGTTGGACCACCAATCTATTGCGTTAAAAAGTTTTCATGAGATACTGTATTACTATCAAAATGAAACCCATACATTTTGATAATAAAACAGTAACCGTTGCGCCGTTTTAGAACGCGTGCTCACGAGAACCAACACAAGGTAGTGGATGTTTTAGACCTGTCAAAATGAAAGAAGGTGGGATAAGAAGTGTATGCAATAAGGTTACTGTTGTATGAACATGGACGAAGCAAAGACACATTGCAAGGATCGTACCACGTGGCGTTCCCCTTGGGAGAATGGCGCTAGTTTTTGTAAATATATTATACAGTCAGGAAAATGTGCCTATTACACACACTAGTGTGTTATGAAATTGCTATAACACTGCAAAGATAATATTTAAGATATTATTGTTACTTGAACATACGGACGATTTAAGTTGGTTTCCCTGACTGTACCCATACACGTCATGAATCAAAAAGGTTGGAACGTGCATCAAAGGATCCGGGCACACCTTTGAATAATATAACAAACGTGTTCTCAACATCTTTATACTTCCACCTCACGCAGCTTCGATTACAATCTAACGTTTCGCTCGCATTTACGTAATCGAATCAGTGATTTTGCAATTTTACTCGAGACTAATGTAACTTGGAAAATGCAAGCAACTGAACAACAGTGAGCGGTGTTCTATAATTGATCATGGAGCTCTAAGCTACTAGAGAATTAAACATGTATTTGATATTGATAAATTATTATTCTTATAAAGAATTAGGTACTTTTTTACAGCAAGGCGGGGGTTGTCAGCTAGCACTCCGAGCTGATTGTTTTTGTTCATATCCATTACCTTCTTAAATCCGTAGAGGTTACATGAGGAAGCCATTCCGGTTAAAACCTCTACAGTACTATTGACGCCTACATATTTTAGGTATGTTATTTGTGGGTACCGTTTGTTACTATGATTGAGTTTGGTGTTAGAATTATGACATAATACATTGGAGTTTTTAATTAGTGATTAAACGAACTTACCTGTAAGTGAAGTTCTATCATAGTTTATATGATAGACTCGTCCAATGAGACTTGTACAATTATAGTTACTTCTGTCTGCTGGTCTATTTTTCTTCAGAATACTTTCGATAAGGTAAGAATAATTTAATAGGTGAGAATGAGAATGAGATCTCATATGCATACCCTCATGCCAGGGATATACTACTATATCGGTAGTTATCCGTGACCAATCATTATAAATTGAGATGGTTTAATAGCATTAGCGTACTGGATTTAGCGGCGGCTCTTGAAGAGCGTCTACTACGACGCTGTTGACCAGTGCCACAGTGCTTCTGGGGGTTTATCGGCGCTGAATCTGTTCTCCCCGTTTTCGCTGGCGGCAAAGCACACAACGGCGCCGAGTTCAGGCTTGGGGGCAGACTAAACTAGGACTAGGATTTTCTAGCAAGGATTTAGATTGAGATGTCATTTTTAATTCTGTTCTAGATTGGAGAATGTTTTTGCATTGCTTAAGCATATTAGGTAATTCATCTTTAAACAAAAGTTTATTAATATTTGTTTACTGCAACTAAGTTTTTAGCTATTCTTAGGAACTGCCCGAATAAAGTTAGTTATCGAATGGTTCATCGAATCTTTTATTTGAATTTAAAACTTAGTTTTTAAAACATTATCTTGATAGCATCAAAATGATTGCCTCAATGAGTGAGGACATTACAGAAGCAGTAAGTTTATATTTATCGAAAAAACTCTCTAATCAGAATATCGGTCAGTGCGGCCAAATAATAAAAACAAATTACCTTAAATTTCAGGATTCAAAGCAGGCGCATCGATCAAAAAGGAACCACGTACCTACTACCAGAAGATCTTTCAGAAACTCGTACCCAACTAGACCAGTAGACAGAAGTATCTACAATTTTACAGTGCTAATCTCGAGGACGAAGCTAGAGTATAATGGTAACAATGTTTACTCAATCGATTCGATGATTTTGCATTTTTGTTCGTGAATAATGTAGTCGGAAAATGCAAACCACTAAACAACAGTGAGCGGTGGACTGTAGATGTTTACATATTATTGTATAAAGGTGTGTTGTTTGTAAGTGCTGTTTGTTGTTATGTTTGAATTTGGTGTCATAGTTATGGATGTTGTATTTAATCATAGCAAACAATCAATGTTTAGAGAATCATTAAGGATTAGGCTTCGCCTCTCACGCACGGGGTTGTGGGTTGTGGTATTTCGCTTCAGAGAAACCACATCCTTTAGTCTATTTATATATTTAGCATTGAAAGGGCTATTTGTGTTAAATAATTCTTTATATAATTCGGTACCTGAACCTGTTTTAAGATGTGAAATCGCAGGACACTAATTTACAGGGCATACTACAATTGCGGCGGTAAGACCTTCTTTGAGGAGTGGCTTGAGAGGCGCCACGGCGACCTCACCTTCCGCCTGACGCAGGTCCTCACCGGGCATGGCTGTTTCGGGAGCTTCCTGTTTCGGATAAGGCGGGAGGAAACGCCCGGTTGTTATCATTGTGTGGATCGACCTGAGGATACGGTGGAGGTCTGCCCCGCTTGGACGGAGCACCGCCGTGTCCTCATGGCGGCGATCGGCGGCGGCGGTCTCACGCGTCCGGTCCTGGTTCAGGCCATGGTACGGAGCGAGAGGGAATGGGAAGCAGTCACCTCCTTCTGCGAAACAGTAATGCTCGCAAAGGAGGAGGCGGAGCGCGTGAAAGAGCGGCAATCAATGCGCCCTCACGCCCCTAGCCCCCACAGGAAGCCCCCCACCCTGGGCGTCGGGAGTCGATAGCCGACTCCCGGCCATCGTAGGCGCGGGCTTGCGGACGGCGAGCAATGAGCAGCTCGCCGTCCGGTAAGGACCAGGCCCTGGTCGACGGCGCGTTGTTTTCCACGCGCGCCGTAAAGAGATGTCACCATTATTGACGAGGTCCGATAGCGCCGATGCCTGCTGGGGTCGCGGATTGTTTGAAAGAGTTACCGTGGCCCTGGCGCACAGGCAACTGAAGGAACACGGGTGGTTTTTAGTCAGTAAGAGTCTGACACGCCCTTTCGCTCCGCCCAAAGCGGGAGAGGTCATTTGATGAATTCCGAACAAAAAATAATAATGGACACTCATTTAACTCATACACTACTTACCGCTGAAAATCAAACCTTTAGTTACCTTTGACTGTTTTTACATCCAAATCTGTATTTCATATTATTAATTTCCTCTTTTTATATAATCTTAGAATATTTTTATACTTTATTTTTTTGTTATGTACTTTATTTTTTTAATATGAGTTACAATTAGCCTCCGGCTAAGGTTCAAATCCGGGCAAGTGCCAATGGGAATTTTTCAATTCACATTTTGTAGGTTCTAAGTTATCTTGGACGTTACTGACATCGGTGACGGAAAACATCGTGCGAAAACTTGGACTTATCTTCTTCTCCTGTAATTATACAGAGGCGAAATTTGTTTGTTTGCAAGTTTGTATGTAGGGTTATCTCTGGAACTACCAGTCAGATTTGAAAAGGTTTTTTTCGCATTTGATAGCCCAATTCTTGAGGAAGGCTATAGGCTTTTTAACATCACGCTATGACTCTTAGGAGACGAGAAAAATGAAAATGTCAGAAAGAACGCTATGTGAAAAAAAAGTAATAGCACGGGCAGGTGATGCGATGCGACGGGGAGGGTCGGAGGTTTAGGAAATTTCACACGAACGAAGTTGCGGGCAGAAGTTAGTAATTAATATAAGTCTGAAATTGACCCGTCTTGAGCATGCGTGGTGATCTAGGCCTTCTCTGTATGAGAGGGCCTTACAGTGGGACACTAATAGGCTGGTATTATTATTTTTATTATTTCCTTGAATATACCTTTTTCAAGCCACGCAAGTCATGAACGAGAAACCGCAACATTTTCTTTTAAATCATTAAAATCTATATTAACACACACACATAAACTCACGTCTTCTTCCCATGGGGGTAGGCAGAAACTACAGAACGCCACCTGCTACGATCCTTACATACTCCTTTTGCCTCGTTTACGTTCATACATCTAATATTCATCTAATGTTCATATATTCTGTTTATTTTTTGATGTTCGATTGTCTCTCAATCATGCTGAATGATTTTTGTTAGAGCAAAATGTAAATTGGTTTAAATATCTGCACATCGAAAACCGGTTACTTAACTTACTCAATTATTGATGCATTAAAAGCTGACGCCGATGATTTTGCTAAAAGCTTGTCTTGTACGTTTCATTTGCAATAACATAAAATAAACCAAAACTGTTCGAAGTACAAGCGACACGTGTCGGTATAATAAGATCATGTAACGCACGTGTACATGTGATCAGAAGTCACGACACAATTATTGTTCTTAATTGCAAAAACATTCCAAACGGAATTCGACACAATATCTCATTAATCAATTCATTGCTGAACTTGACAACAAATTTGTCGCTTGCGCGTGAAATGTACAATAAATTTAAAAACATTTATTCTCAATGGCACCGTTGTTAACGTTTTGTCGCATAAATGCACGTCACTTAACTGATTTGCGTAAATTTATTACGCAACGTAACGAAACGGAATTATGGCGCGCTATTTCGCTGCGATGCCGATGTAAACTTGCTGTGTTCAACGCTGTGTTTTAATCATATTCTCCGGTATCTTTATGGTTATACGAACATAAATTGTGGGAAATATTGAAGCTTCCTTGTAAGGCAAGTGGTGCGTAATTTATTTTCGTGAGGAAATATTGAGGTACCGAGATTCATGTCAAGTATACGAGTATTCTAGATTTTACTCACGATTTCTTTTGACTAAGCTATATAGCGCATTCTAAAGAAAAGCGTGAGTGATATCACTAACTGTGTATTTAATCTGAGCTACACAACTAATATTTTTACAATTTATTACTTTTCAGCTATATATATTTTTTATCATCATCATTTTCAGCCAAGAGACGTGAAAATGTGTATTCTTTAAATTGGATATTGGAATCACTTACACGTCACCGGCGTAGAAAAAATAAGCTTTAGGGCTTCGAAGTTTATTATCGGACTATTGCTGAGAAGAAATGGCGAAGCAAACTCAGGGATCAAAGTCTCTTTTAAAGACCAGACATAATGTTGGTCAGATCATGTGAGGACCGTGTAGATTAGTGTCTGAAAAGGTAATTTGAGGGAAGAACCACGCAGATTTCGGTAGATCAGTCCAGTCAGTGCAAGCATTTGTCAGTAATCGTATAGCTCAACATAGAACTTGAGGAAAACAATGACTTGACGAACAATACCAAAGAAAGGACATTTGGGTAGGCCGCATAAAGTACTCAAACTTCCAGGTTATCATTAAAACTAACTGACAAAATTACCCACATAGTCGTAACATTCACAATAATTAAAGTAATGTAATACTTTACAAAGTAAATATTCATGTATTTTCTTAAATAAAATTCATCAATGTGAATGTGTATATAAAAAGGTATATTAAAATGTCAAATTTTATGGTTTTATCACAAGGCTTAGCAGAGCGAGCAACTTAATCCCAACTTTTTTGTCTTCTAAATAATCATAAATTCTATAGTAGGTAACCATTTTGGTTTAAAATAGCTTTTAAATCGTTTAATGGGTAAGTTTCGAATGTCAATGGGAAGCCACAACAACCGGATCCTCTGGCCTTATCCAGCGGATTTCTGCAAACTTTAACAAGCCTACGGTCCACCCACGCTGAGCCTTCTGGACTTTTCCGCCTCACCCAGCTATCTGTTTTGCAAGTATAACGTTCCGCCTACGATCAAGTAAGTTAAGGAAATCTTATGGTTGGAATTTATCTCGCGGAATCGTACTACCAGGATAAAAAGAGTATTATTTTCTATTCTATTCTATCCTAATCCAGGTCGTGATCTACCCGGGTGCCAAATTTCGTCCACATCCGTGAAAATTTAACAGACAAACAGACTTACTTTCGTAAATAGAATACCTCAGGTTCTCCTGAGAATTTCCTAAAGTTAGTTCAACCAAGTCATTGACTACAAATTACTTATTCATTGAGTTTTAAAACGGAACAGCTTTTCAAGTAATTGTTTAACTAACTTATAACTTTATTTAATCGTGTTTACTTTCAAAGTATTAGCTGAGTAGTCTTGGTTGCCTTAAAGTTTACTTAGCCTAAAGATGAATTAAAATTAATTATAAATTAACGGAGTTTTGCCTCCGTTTGATTGGCTTAGTTTTCCGGGATAAAAACGGCTCAATGTTGAAAACCGGAATTTGTTTTAATACTAGAAGACTCAGCTTCATTATTTTGGGCTTTGGCACGACTGAAATATGACATGAAATAATGCAAACATAAACCTTCTACAAATATTTAATTGGTAAAAAACTGGTATTGAAAATCTGATAAACACGTTTTGTGATTGGATTTTAAGAATCCATCAAGAAGTTTAGAGTTAGAAGTACTATTTTTCACAGACATACACGAAGAAGCGTCTGTTTAATACCATCGAAGATATAGTTTCGTTCATCATTATTTATTCTATAAACATGTAACATCTAAACTTTGCCATTTATAGTTCCAAAAGGCTTTCCACTTGCTTTAATATTTCAAATAAAGCTTCCGTTAAAAATAATTATAAAAAAATAAAATAAGCTAGCCTTTTATTTCTTGCTGTGTGAATTACAAAAACAATATAAATACTGCATGCAATCATAATTTAACATTTCAATTCGTGCATGAAATAACATTAAAAAAAACTATTTGTAAAGATTAAGATTATTTATTCAACATTTCTATACTTTATTTTTATAATTGTTTTAACGTTTTTTTTTAATTTTTTATAGCAAGAACCTCTCTTATTAGAAGGTGAAGGCTTCTTCCAGAGATGACCAGCGGTCTTTATCTTTTGATGTGTGCATCCAGCACTTTCACGATGTCATCAACCCAGCGAGCTATGGGCCTGCCTCTCTTTCTTTATATTCTCTTGTTTGGAAACAAAGTTTGGACGTTGTATGTTCATATGTAAAAAATATTGATTTCTTTATTTTCAATAATTGTGCTAATTAAAGGGCTGCTTTTCTTCCCTGGAGGGTTTTGGTGTACAACTCCCGCGGGTACCCGCCGTATTGGGAGTGAAGAGCGGTGGGTAACTAGTTGCTACTTTGAATAGTTTTTGGAATGCCTGTTATCTTCGTTATTGGTACTTTGTATTATATTTGTATTTGTTTTTTTCGTTGGGCGAATTTTGGTTAAGGCAAAGTTAGTGCTTCTGTTATTTTCTGGGAATTCCAACATGATTATTTTTTTAAATATATTAATATAGCTCTTTTTGTTTTTAAGTACCTGAATTTTCTTTTCCGTTGTAGCAAATGTAATTAGGACAGGTCTAACAGTTTCACTCTTTTTACCTAATCATTTGGCCGTTTCGATCCTGTTACTGTCGCATGGGATCTTCAAATCTTTGTTGATTTTTTCGACGATGCTTGCGATTATATTTTTTTCACCTTCTATTTTATCTGGTATACCAAAGAAAACTTAGTTCCTCCTCCTTGTGTATCTTTTCTTTTCTTCAGTTTTCTCTTCCGAAATAGATTGTTTAATTTCGAAACTTTCCAATCTTTCATTCACCTTAATATTTACAGTGTTTGTTCTTTTTCACCCAGGTTTGACTTCTTGCAATAATAAACCACTTCACTCGTTGCGTCGCTTACATTTATGACTTATTCAAAATCAAAAATCAAAATCAAAATATTTTATTTCACATGAACCCACATGGGCACTTATGAAACGTAAGAAGCTAGGTGCACGGTTCCAATTGGTTTTTTCCTATGGAGAAAAGCCGGCAAGAAACTCCACGGTTACTCTTTTAAAAATAGATTGATAGATATGGGAGGACAGTGTAGGCCTGTCAACAAGTAACGGGTACTCAACAAAATATAAAAAGGTCTACAAATCTACAAGTTAGGCCTACAACGTTCCCACATTCACAAAACATAGAAGAATCTATATAAAAATAAAAGCCTATTTAAACCAAATGACATGATTGCCATTACAACTGTAACAAATCTGAATTAGAATCCTGTCTACAAAAGCCATAAGTAAAGAGTTGAAATAATAATTAGAGGTATATAATGTCAAATAATGAGAAGATCATGTCAAAGAAGAAAGTAATTTTTTTTTTTAGTAAACTTCGTAATTTGGGAGCAGTTCATAGACATTCAAACAGTGATGCCGCTAATGAGGTACCAGGGAAGGCACATATGCAAAAGGAAATATTGCCAAACTTCCTTGTCTTCAACATAGTCTTTAATGTTATAATATGCATTTTTGATAAGGATACGTTTGATGTGGGTTTTGAACTTTCCATCGCTAAGTTCTGTAACTGACTTTGACAACTTATTATAAAAGCGGATACTGTTTATAAGAAATGACTTGTTTGTTTTAGTTAATCTAAATTTGGGTATTACATTTTTTTAATTTTATTAGAAGATACACAATTACACTCTCTTAAAAAGACGTTTCAGATACTTTTTGTAAATTTATTTTAAGGAGCTATTTAAGCGAGGGCGTGTTGCCCTCTCTTCTGCTTCTGTTAGCTGTAATTAATAAATTTTCTCTACAGGCGCCTTCAACACACGTCGATCAAATTACATTTTCATTAGACACACCACCAATGAATATTAAACCTTACGTTTGTGGGAATAAACTTCAAAATTGAATGAGTAGCGATGTTGTTATTGCCATAAAATGTTCAGGTTTTTTTTTAAGTAAGTCTTTTATTTTGCAATATATAGTACCTATATTAAAATGAAACAACTTTTTTGCATGACAGAACTGAACGAACAAAAGTTTATTGGAAACGGATATAGATGCCACATATACTCAAAGTGTTGCCAAAACAATATTTTGATTTATTACTAACATATATAAGTCCGCAAACATAAACGTAAGTATACGCTGGTTGTGCTTTTTTCTTCACAGCCTTGGGCTATCAAGATGAGCTTTGCATGAACTATTTATGGATGAGCTACTGGCAAAAGGCTTAGTTGAATAATTAATGTTTTATCGGAAAATTCATGGGAAAAATTTCGTATTCTCGTTTAGTTGTGAAAATTGTAGAGTAAGTTTTAGTAAGCCAGTTGAAAACTTGAATCTAACCTTTGTATTTACAACATTTTGTATGTCGTGAATATGGATTTGTTTTTGGTTAATGCAAAGACAGTGGCTCTGTTATTTTCCGGGAATTCCAACTTGTTTTTTTTATAATTTTTTCGAGATTTCTTGTTTTTTGTTACTGTGTTATTTTCGAGACACAATACGAGAATTGCCGCCACTATGACAGTGAACAAACTTAAAACAAAACAGTTTTACAGAAAAGTGTTATCTACTTGTCAAAACCGGGTTTTCACTACTTACATTTTCACAACTTTTATTATTTATAGTTTTAGTAGTAGTGTGTAGTCTGTCTAATTAGGCAGTCTTGTCTTAACTCAGTTTCCCCACAGCCTTACAAATTCAGTTGTTATCCAAACAGCTTCCCAAATTTAACTTTTACCAACTGTCTAATTATTATCAATCAGGCTTACTCTTAGTCTTTAGAATAAACTTTTAAAGTTTCCTAACAATCCCACAATTTGGCACAAGTCACTTAGGTTCTGATAATAAAAATTACTTAAAATTTCACTCCGTTCACTGTTCCGACTGAAATTGCTTCTTCTGCTTAAGATTTCAATGAAAAACAAATGCTTTAATTACTGCATTATACCTATATAGCCCTCCAGACAATATCTCGGCCATGGCGGCCAATCTCAAAGTCAAGTCAAATCATTTATTTCAAATAGGCACATAAAAGGCACTTTTGAACGTCAACATTTACAAGAAAATAGAATTGATTCCAGTTGCCCTTTCCAAAAGGTATGGAGAAGAATTGGCAAGAAACTCCACCATTACTCTTTTAAAAATGTTTTACAATATGATGTATATATTAATTATATAATTATATGTGAAGACCGGGCTGTTACTAAGATATTTCTAATGGAAAAACCCAATAACACTTTGTCCGACCTGGGAATCGAACCCAAGACCCCACGCTTGCAACCACGAGACCAACGGGGCAAATAATTACTGTATTACTATGTCTACGAATGTTAAATAGAGAAAGCGCCAGCTGAAAGATGTTTAGTTTAATAATATATTTGTGTTTATACATACAAAAGGTTTCCAGGTAATTTAAAATCTTTGATGTATGTCTGTTGCCAGGCTCTTTTCTTATAAGGAGCTCTACTGCTAATATTGGTCTGGATACTGTTGTAAATATTTTTGCAACAATCGCCTCTGGTTTCACTATAGATATTATTTTTATTCTCAAATACTTTGTCCTATCAAGCCTTGACCAATGAGAGACGATTGATTATGATTTCTCGTGGCAGCGGAGTAACACCCCGGCGTTTCGCCTCCTCCCGCCACTGCCAAATGTGCGCGAGGACTTTTGCCTCCAGATCCCATGGCGGCAATCTGGCAAGGAGGCTCGCCGCCTCAACCGGGTACACCCTACTCCGGGTATACCTATCGTAACATTTTTTTTGTAAGCGTATATTGAGTCCTACTGCTGGGCAAAGGTCTCCGCTTTCTTCTTCCAAACCTCTCTTTTTTGTGCGATCTCTGGCCATGTTGGCCCCGCAAACATTATTAGATCATCACACCACCTTCGCCGCGGTCTAGCTCAGGATAAAAAAGTAAAGAAAGCCAAAGGAATTCTCTTATCTGACTGTCCCTTCCAATATTAGTTGTGGACGCCAAATAGATAATTATGCACACGTTTTCAAGACACAAACAATATTTTAATACCACATCATTAGAAAGCGTAACACCTAGCATCGATCCTCCTAGTTTGTTTAATAACATCTAAAGATTTAAAAAAATATACGATCATTCACTTCGTGGCTTCAACTCCGCATTCTGCCGACATGGCTTTCACAAGTAGGTAAAGCTTTCAAATAATCTTTCAAGCGTCCATAAACATTTGAAAAGAACTTTGCTTGTAGGAACTCTGAAATACCGAAATATTTTCCTATTTCCTGAGACGTATTGAAGCAAAATAGAATGAATTTGATAGCTTAGTGATGATTTTTTATAGACGAGACACGTTATGAAAGAACAATAACCAACCAACCAATCACCAACCAACCAACTAACCAACCACCAACCAACCACCAACCAACTCGTTCTTTTTTGTATTTGTGTTTGTCTTTGCGTCCTCTTTACCGCAAATAAACATTTTTTCTTTCGTTTTACACGTGTATAAAGTTTTCTACAAGAAAAAAATAAACTTTTAATTTTACCGTCTACGTATACACCTAAAAGATTTCAGACAAATTCTTGTACGGTTTCTACTTTTTAGGTAGTATCTATGCAGACACTGGAAAAAGGACGTATACTGACTTTCTGTACGTATTTGCTTCTTTTGTACCCACAATGACGTACCTTTTTTTTGGGTTGGAAACCATCACATAACTTCTCCCGCTTTAAGCGGAGCGGGAGGGCGTGACAGACTTTTACTGACTAAAACCCACCCGTGTTCCTTCAGTTGCCTGTGTGCCAGGGCCACGGTAACTCTTTCGCGTAACTAATTTGCCAATCTAAAAATCAGAGTAATCCTGTTGAAAAGTCTCACTTGCTAGAGATTCTACCGGCACCAATACCTTTCAAGCCAATACACATCACAGAAACACCGCGTTCAATATACTTAAAAATCCAAAGGTACTCGGCTGCAGCATTCATTATTCACAAGGTACTAGTCGTCACTACCCCTACTACTTGTAAACCCGTAGCTGAACTTTTCAACGGAGTTGCCACAACTTTCAGGTCATATTCTCTGTGGAATTTTGCCGCGGTTTTTCTTGCTAGCACAAACTACATAATTAAAGAAAGCTCCATACAACGCGCGTGAAAACAGGCGCACGCACACGTATAGTCTATTCCAAAATTATTTGATAAAAATATCAATAAAAGGATCTGAAAACGTACCTGCAGAGGCAAATTGAGTGAATTGGTATGATTATTTGAATACTTAAACCCGAAATTCTAGTTTTAAATAATCTTAAAGAGGTTTTTTTATTTAACAATTGAGGTCAATTTTAGAATCTCAACTTTCATCGATGATTTTTAAATTACACTTTAATAATGTTATTCAAAAAATTATTGTTCGTATATGTGGTTTATACAGTTGAAACCTTTTCAAAATAGATGAATGTGTTACTAATTACCTTTAATGAGTGATTGAGTAAGAATTTAACCAAAAAAAGCCTTCTTTACACTTTCATCAGCTACTTTTAGAACAGACTATAGACGCGTACGCGTACGTACAGCAACATCAAACTAAAATAAATGCGAGTCGCTAGCGCACTTGCACTCGCTGTGCGTGAAGCGTGTCTATGTGTGCGTGCGTTTTCGCTCGTTGTATTTAGCCGACCTTCTGTACTTTTCCATTTTATGTTAAAAGATAGGGCTTTTTGCACTCTGTTGAATATTTTAATTACATTACAACCGAACACTCCAACGTTTTAGTTATTAGGTTATGCAATTACGTTAGTACTTATGCGGTCTCGTACCGTTTACTTCTGGTGTTGTTTTATTAATTTGATGTGACTGTCGGTTCTGGGGTTTACCTAATGTTGTACGGGGGTTGTAACATTAATTTGCTTTTATATTTATTTGTTTAAAAAAAATCTACAAGTGCAATGTAAATTCTGTCACATAATAAATCTATATAATTATATTTTTCTTGAAAATCCAAATGGCAATAAGTATTATACGGTTTTTGTAAATGGATTTATTTTGATTGAAAAGAGCGGCAATGAAAGGTAGCGGACATTGAATGATTGTGCCATATAGAATAAACTATTTTGATTGACAAACAAAAAGAGTTCGTTGAGCAGCATTTACATATTTTTTAAAACATTGTCAACTTTTTGAAAAATATCGTATCGTTGTATGTTCGTGGTGGATTTTGAATTCACAACAGTGCCCTCGCCAGACTATAGTTTCACCCGTTGAGCTAAAGTCTAAATCTAAAGTGTCTTGAGATATTTTTATTTTTATCATTGGACATTTATCATGTAAAATCCAAATAATGTTCACATGAATCATTACACCTAAATCGATTTTTTTAATTGTTAGATAACATAATTTATAACCGTATACGACATTTAATTGATATCATCGTACCTTTGGCGGTATAAATGGGGCCAACATTAAAATTTTATCACGCCCGTAAACCTGGGGTGTAAGCAATTTTTCAAGGGTTAAGCCTAGGGTATATATCATCTGCTAATACCGGCAGGCCATTGCAGGAGTGATAAAATACGCTGTTATGTTTGAAGGGATTCCAGTTTTATGAAAATCGTTTTTTAAGGTAAACATTGAAAGGGATGAATATAAATGTGAATAAGACGAAGGTCATGGTGTTTGAAAGAGAAAAGGATGTATCGGTATGTGATGTGAAATTAAATGATAAGTGTGTGGAGCAAGTAAGTGAGTTCGTATATTTGGGGAGTCTATTTACAAGGGATGGAAAGATTGATGGAGATGTGGAAAGAAGGGTAAATGCGGGAAATAAAGTGAATGGTGCTACACATGCAATTGTAACCAACCAGTTGATGTCCAAAAAAGCACGACTGGCTGTTCACAATCGTGTGCTGGTGCCTACGCTTATGTATGGAAGTGAGTGTTGGGTGTGGCAAAAGAAGCATGAAAGTAGAATAAATGCTGTGGAAATGCGTTCCTTGCGAAGCATGTATGGTGTGACTATGAATGATAGACTGAAGAATGATATGATAAGGCAACGGTGCGGTTTAAAGGAAGATGTAGTGACAAAAATTGAAAAGAGTATGCTAAGATGGTTTGGCCATGTTGAGAGGATGAATGAAGGGCGATTAACAAAAGGTATTTACAAGGCAGATGTGAGTGGAAACGCCGGGAGGGGACGCCCTAGGAAGACATATAGTGACCTTATTGGTGATGTTCTTCAGAAAGGTCAGGTGCGTAGTACTCACAACCGGCGTGCGTGTATGACCAGATGTATGAACGTAAACGAGGCAAAGGGAGTATGTATGGATCGTAGCAGGTGGCGTTCTGTAGTTTCTGCCTACCCCCATGGGAAGAAGGCGTGAGTTTATGTATGTGTATGTATGAAATATTTTCTCTTACCTACTCTTTAGCAAAAAACGAACAATTGTACTGATACTCTACAGTGTTAGACTGTTAAATTCACCTTAAAACTCACTTATATTTAATTTCAAGCAAAATAACTTGTTTTTAAAGTAAATCATGGCGGATTTCATCTCCACACCCGTACGTTCAAAGTACACATACCTGCTACGACAATGTCGTAGGTGTTGTAGCCGCTACGTCAAATGAAGAGCTACGCCGTAGTAAAATTAGACGATTATCGGCTATTAAAATGTCATTGCATCATCATTTGCAAAACGTAAGCGCTCATATTTTATTTGAAATTGCGAATATGTAATTGACTGCCTCGTTGGTCTAGTGGGAGCAAGCGCTACTGGTGAGCATGAGGTCCTGGGTTCGATTCCCGGGTCGGGCAAATGTGTTATTGGGTTTTTCCATCTGGAATTTCTCATTAGCAGCCCGGAGTCTGGATTTGTGCCCGGTTGATGGCAATAGGCTCGCCCCCTATTACATGGGACTTAAACATAACTGGTGAAATGTGGGTGTACTATAATAGGTGCAGCTCTGCCTAACCCTTCGGGGAATACAGGCGTGATGTTATGTTATGTTATGTAATTGAACTATACGAAAATTAAATCGGAAGAACTAACACAATAAATGTGCATTCCATGAATAATAAAAAAACAATTGCAAGTATTGTAAAATGAACTCACATAAGCGATAAGTAGATTATGACATCTAAAATAAATCTAGTTTGTATCGAAATGCTGGCTCTTTAACCACCAACTAACTCAGTAACTAAGCTATATATCTATATGTATCTATATTTATAATACACATGACGCACGGTTTCGATACTCTCACAAGTGATTAAGCTCATTATCTAGAACTACGCCATGTTAGCTATACTACAGACTAGATACCAGTTATTTTCGCTTCATTACCTGACCTACAAAATTACTAGGCTAATATCCGCTTGATGTTCGAACAGCGAACTTGTGTGGTCTCTCTCAGTCATTTGAAAATGGATACGGCTGTCTCTTTCGGTTTTGAAATTGCTTTTAGCGGGTTGTTTTGAACAGGTTAGAATCATTAGCGAGTTAATGTAAAGTCGAATATCGGTTTCAAAATGACTGTTCCCAAATCACTGCAATTTGAAACGGATTACTTAGTGAGAATTAAATTTGTAGACGCTTCCGTCCATTCTCTTGACTTATTCCAAACCAGAGGCCTAGCAGGAACACGCGTGAATGATTTTAAATCAAAAATACAACTGTCCTATAGTACTTTGGTACGTGTACAATCTGTAGGTATCACCCAGAGATATGAAAAACTAAGTAAATATTATGTGCGAACGACAATTTTCAATTTTAAAATCGCTTGAATTTACGTTGAGTTTACTCGGCGTGTTCGTGTTAGGTCCACAGGAAAGTGTGATAACTAGAGATCAGATATTCGGATGCATATTCACCTAAAGTTGCGATGTTGGCTAATATGGAATGCGCTTTTGTATCGAAAAAGTCTTAACATTAGCTAGCAAATGATAAATGATAAATGATAAATGATAAATGATAAATGATAAATGATTTTATTTCTGTAAATAGGTTTGTACAAACACTTTTACACGTCAATGATATTTTAAAACTAGATGAGGTCGGCGTTTCCTATCCGACTACTCTGAGAAGAAAGGCCGAAACAAACTCAGAGGTCACAGTCTCTTTTAAAGTCCAGACATAATCTTGGTCAGATCATGTGAAGACCATGTAGATTTGTCTGAAATGGTATTTTGAAGAAAAACCACACAGATTGAGTGGACCTGTCCAGTCAGTGCACGCATTTGTCAGTAATCGTGCAGCTCAACTCAGAACTTAAGGAGCTCAACGATTCAACGAACAATACCAAAGAAAGGACATTTGGGTAGGCCACAAAAATTACTCAAACTGCCAGACTAAACTGCTACTAGACTGTCAATAAAAATGACATTATTAATTCCAAAACACATAATCACAGTATAAAATGGATTGTTGCTTGGGGGTACATTGAAGTAGCTTAATTAATCCCAAGCCTTTTTGTCATCCAAGTAATCTTTAACTTTATAGAAACCTTTTTGACAGAGTTTCTGTTTAATAAATGATTTAAATTTATTGAGGCTCAGTTCTTTAACAAGACTTGGGAGTTTGTTGTAAAAACGTATACTTTGGCACTTAAATGAATTACTAATTTTTTGGAGCCTAGTCGAGGGCACAATAAGTAAATCTTTGTATCTAGTATTTATGTTATGAATGTCGCTGTGTTTAGAATATAGATTAATATTCTTTTTTACATAAATAAGGTTTTCATATACATATTGAGATGCGACAGTCATTATGTTTATTTCCTTAAATTTATCCCTCAGTGAATGCCTACAACTAAGGTTATAAATTGCTCGAATGGCTCGTTTCTGCAGCACAAAAATAGCCTGAATGTCGGCTGCATTTCCCCACAGCAAAATGCCGTACGACATTACACTATGGAAATAACTAAAATATACTAATCGGGCTGTTTCGACATCAGTCAAATGACGGATTTTATAGACCGCGTAGGCTGCAGAGCTCAGCCGCTTCGACAATTTGGTTATATGTGGGCCCCACTGTAGCTTCGAGTCCAAAGTAACACCTAAGAACACAGTGGTGTCCACAAGATCCAATTCCCATTTACTAGTACATTGGTTTTCACCTGTTTAACGTTCGGTGTTAGAAATCTAATACATTTAGTCTTTTTCTCGTTTAAAAGTAAATTATTAACACTAAACCCATGCACTATTTTAGCGATAGCATTATTTACATCGTCAGTAACTGTCCGTTGTCGTTTAAGCTTAAATAAAAGTGATGTGTCATCTGCAAATAACACTATTTCATGACTGTTCTTTACAAGGTAAGGTAGGTCATTAATATATACGAGAAATAAAAATGGGCCAAGAATTGAGCCCTGCGGAACTCCCATACTGACAATAGATCCCGCGGATCGCTTGCCGTTAACGTCCACTCTTTGGATCCTATTATTCAAATAAGAAATAAGAAGATCCAAGGCAGTGTTTCTAACACCATAGTGATGTAATTTCCTGACCAATGTATCATGAGAAACACAATCGAAAGCCTTAGACAAGTCACAAAAAATACCTAGGGCATCATGCGACTTCTCCCAGGCCTCAAAAATATGTGCAAGAAGCTCAACGCCAGCATCGGTAGTAGAGCGACCCCTTGTGAAACCGAATTGTTTACTGTTTAATAATTTATGTTTATTAAAATGTTTTTGCAATTGATCTAGCATCAATTTTTCAAATATTTTACTGAAGGTGGGAAGCACAGAAATTGGCCTAAAGTTCGTGGGGTCTGATGTGCTTCCCGATTTAAACAAAGGTATTATTTTACTACTCTTCATTAAGTCAGGAATTACTCCATAGTCAATACATTTATTAAAAATAATTGCCAGTTCAGGCGCTACAGTGTTGATTATACATTTTGCAACCTCTACGGAATTTCCCCATAGATCAGCAGTTTTTTTAACATTAAGTGTATTGAAAGTTTTAATAATATCTCGAGCACTAACATAGTCGAAATTAAATACATGGTTACAAATATCAACATTTTCTTTCAATAGGGACTCGGCAACAGTGGGTGCCGAATTTAAAGTTTTTGTGGTTGAGACTGGAATATCGGCAAAGAAATTTTCAAAAACTGTGGCAACTTCTAAATCTTTTTTAATAACTTTATTGTTAATATTAAGGCTGTAGTCACTATTACGCTTTCTGTCTCTTCCAGTCTCATTGTTTATAATTTCCCAAGTGGTTTTTATTTTATTTTGGCTATTTTTAATCTTGGAGCTTAAATAGCGACACTTAGCTTCGCTACAAACTTGTTTGAATAATTTGGAATAGTTCTTAACATATTGATAAAATTCTTTACTTTTATTATAATTTCTTTCTTCGTAAAGTTCAAAAAGTTTGATTCTACTATTAAATATGCCTTTAGTTGCCCATTCACTGAAGGTTGGAGAGCCATTAACTGAGATCTGCTTGGGTATAAATGTTGAGTTAAATTCTGTACAATACATGGCAAAAAAAGAATTGTACAGTTCATTGGGATCATCACTGTAAGGCAAGTAGGGTAATTTACTACTAAGTTTATTTTTAAAGTTCTCCAAGCGACCTGCAGTTTTTGGCACTATAGTGATATCTTTCTTAGCCACTTTTTTATTTTGCATACTAAATGTAATCAGTTGTCCGCTGTGGTCAGAATCCAGTTGGCTTATAATTTTTGAATTAATAGGTAAAATGTCAGTAAATATATTGTCTAAACACGTAGCTGAGGTAGCAGTAATTCTAGTAGGCTCCAAAAATAAATAATTTAGGTTATATGACTGAAATAAATTTTTAATTTTTAGGCACATCGACGAGTCCTCTAATAAATTGACATTAAAATCACCACATACAATTATATTTTTTCCTAATTTACCAAGTTTTTGTAAAACATCATCCATGATGCTCTCAAAGCAATCATAAATCGATGACGGAGGCCGGTACACGCTCAATACAACAAGCCGCTCCAACTCCACACAGGCTATTTCTATAGTCCGCTCAACAGAAAGGTTTACAATATCCTTACGTTCTTTGAATTTAAGTTGTCTATTTAACAGTATCAATGAGCCACCATGTATTGCATTTAGCACACACCAGCGCTCCTCTTAGACCCTACATACACTTATTTGCATCGGGGGTTAAACATTAATTTTAAATTAATATGGATCTGAATAGTTATGCAATCCAAGAAAGCCGGGTTTTTTTCGAATAAGTTTTTTTTAGAAGTCTCTTTCATACTATACACCAGTTATGCATTTCCAGTGTGCCTGGCATACCGGGCTTTTTTTACAAAAAAAATATTTTAAGAAACCGCTTCCATACTTACATAGCTAAAAATTTACTTTAGGTAAATATGTATCCAAATATCCAATATTTGCTGACAACGTACGATCTACTACCATCAAACTGTTTCATTGGTCCAGTGGTTACAGGCGTGACTATTGAAGGTGGAGTTCTGAAAAGTTTTCCACGTCGGAATTTACCGTAGCAGCCTGGGTTCTGGATTGGTTCGGTTAATAAATATAGCTGACGAAAAGTGCAATACAAACCTATGGCAAGTCGTTTGGCTACTAGAGACAATTTTGTGACTAAAAATGCTGGCTACTAGAACAAATTATGTAAAAAAAAAATACAGGGAAATGAATTATTAAGCAACTTGAACAAAAACCACTTGCATATATAAATTTGCCGTCTTATGGGCATTTCACACAATTGTCAAAGAATGACAGTTGTGATTTAAATATTCGGACTATTTAACTTTGTAGTCTATTTGTTTTACAATTAATTTCCCTGACTTTACCTAGAATAATGATTTTCCATTTAAATACGAATATTCTCCAATATCATAACTTCTCCAATTCCACACCGCAGAACTTCCGGTCCTTTACCAAGTTGTAAGAAACTCTAAACAATACTGCTAGAGAGATGAAGTACAAAACGCAGACTGACACAGATCTCGTCAGTCGAAGTTCAGAAGTTCCGAAGTTCAAAAGTTTAGACCGACAGCCAACCTCCATTAGTGGGAGGTATTGAAAATTTGCATCGTGCATTATTTAGCAGTTGTGAGGAGTATTTTGCTATTTATATCTATGCAATCAATGTTGAATTTATAATTGCACAGAAATTTTGATGAGGATAATCTAAGACTGTATTGATGGAGGTTTCAACGATCTTCTTTTTACGTTTTTTTTTAATTTATATTCTTTATAATCTTAAGAATATCCCTAGAATGCTGATTGTAAAAGTTAAAAAAAAAATTAAAAAAAATTGGGCTCGTATTATAATTATTTGCAGGGCAGGTCAAGATGAAACTAATTATTATATAGTTACACCGCAAATAGTTCAAAATTGCTTGGCACTTCACACGATAATATTTTGTGTTCCAAAAAATTATCTGGTCTAATTACGAGATTATAAAGAAAAAAGAAAGGTTTTTCTTCTCTGCCTTATGTTAAAAATAATAACATGCTCACGTGACTTTTAATTCTCTACTAAGGGTCGACAGATCTCACGTTCACTAGTTAACACAAGTTTGCTCTGGTGGAGAGCGCGCATTAAGAGCGATGCAAACTTGCGCTAAGCACGTACCTGGACTACGACGCTGTGAAGTGGACGGCCCGCATAGTATGCGATTGTGTAACGAGGTGCTTTTTATGAAGGAAAGTATTGTTTATAATTGAGAGACTGTTGGGTCAGAATATTGAGGAAATCCATTATAAGTTTAGTCAGGAAGAAAAATATTGAGAAGGGGGTGAATACCGAGATGACAATAAATAGAGAATCATGGAAAGAATAAACATGTTGCGGCGACCCCAAATAAATTTGGATTAGGGTAGGAGAATGATTATGATGAATTTTAGATACGGCAAGCGTAGAGAGTGGAATTTTAGGCAAGCTGAATATACACAATGATCTAACTAAAAGGTGCTGATGGTTGACTTGCCAGCAGTGGGTCAAAATATTGAGAACTGTTTTGCAAGAAAATTTAGAGTTTGACAGAAGGGAACATAGCATGTAAACGCAAATCAAAAAAAAAAAAGTTTTGTAACCAAAAATAATCCGAATTCAAATCAAAATTACTGATTGCACACCAAAATACTGAACTGAAAATATAACTATTATTTATATAATAAGCAACAATTTATATTTGTGGCGCACCGCTTTCTACGAGTACTCTACTAGGCGAGGCCTCCTATTTCTGAATAGCAATAATAATAATAAGGCGTAGTCGACGGAGCCCTGCCCAGCGGGACTCCTTTTTCTGGGTGGTTTAAAATAAAATAACCACGAAGGGGATGGCATGGCCTTCCAGACCCCGCCATCCCCTTCCAACCAAACCTGTCCAAGTCGAGGTGACCCTAGTCCCGAGATCGCTTCGCTCTCTCATGCAACCTAAATTGTCCTAGTACAGTAATATTGCATTTTGTACCGATCCCGAGTGCAAGTATTGTGTATGAACACTCTGGTTAATTTGCTGCGCAGTCAGTATTTAAATGATGGAAATAAATTGATAGGTGATTATTTATTTGATTTGCAATTAATAATATCCCTTTTTGTTTTGGCTTCCGTGAAAAGCCAAATCAATCAATTAAACAAGTCTAAAACTCGCTGATTTATAGTCCAGGCTGATGGATTACTGACAAAATTTGTTGGTACCTTCTTACTTTTGCTCTCTTGCTTGCTATATTACCTCAGTTTAGATAATAATTAATTGTGTCTAATTAGTCTAAGTTTGATGAGTGCAGTGAACAAGAAACAGTCACATCAACAAGAATGTGTGTCCAATATTTTTTTATAAACTCAAGCATTTATTTTTATCCATATTAAACACTATCAAGAGACTTGAAAAAAGTTCATTAAAAAAAAAACAACCTTTATGTATTTTCAGTACAACTAAGCGTACATTTTTTGTGCTAATGAGAAATTTAATAAACGGTGCATTGACATGGAATGTGCAGTGTCGCAAAGGAATTTTAATGTTGTGAACATTATGAGGATTTTGTGAATATTGAAGCTCTCTACGTAAACAGCCGAAATTCAAAGTGGCGTTATTTGTTATAGGATTGGATAATACTGTAAAGGACCCGTAACGAATATAAAATGATTATGTTACTGGTCTCACCAATATACTCGTAGTTAAATCTTGTAATCGAGCGGTCATCGCCTTTCTGTAATCAGGTTTAGTTAGTATATATGAAAACAGATTTAATTTCTTTATTTTGAAGATTTATTTACCTTTCTATGTGTATCACTGTACATCATCCAGTATCCACATCAAGGTTTGGCCATTGGCTCCTCGAGACGGATTTCCTAATAAAATCGGCCGTGTAACGTTATGTTGATTTAAAAGAGTGTCCTTGGAGTTTCTTGCCCGTTCTTCTCCATAGGTACCTACTCCGCTTTAGAATGGGCAACTAGCTTCATTTTTCTGACTGACCGACTCCTTCCTTGACAATTCAAAAGTGCCTGTAATTGGTTTATTTGAAATAAATGCTTTGAGTTTTGAGTTTTTTTATAGAGTTTTGATGATTATTTCAGTGTGCCCGTCAAGACGCAAGACGCGGGAATAAATACGGCGGGGTAATTACGTCACACACTAACAGTAAAAATGGTTTTCATTTTGACAGTTCAACAAAATTCATTGCGTTATTTACGTTGTTGAGCAGACAAAATTTTCGAACATATGAAGCAATGGATTAGCAATAGGCTTCAAAAAGATTCAAATTGTTAGTGATAGTGTGTTACGTAATTAGAGTGCTGGTTCAATTGTAAATACTTCGTCAATAACGATAGAAAATTATTTCTTTTGTATTTTAATTTTGTCACAATATTTATTATAATAATAAACATGTTCAAAAAAAAAAAAACATTTTTCGTTCTTTCTTAACTTACTCGTACCTACATCTGAATCCACAAAGGTGGCTCCATAATTCTTCCTGCATTATTCAAACCATCTCCGTTTCAACATTCGTAACATAACATATCTGTATGCAATAAATCAAACGCAGTGGGGTAATACATTAGTATTTCCGACGCAAGTGCATCAGCTAAAGTGGTTCAAGAAATATTTTACAGTGACAAGGGAATTTGCAGTGAAGTTTGTCTAGGAATGTTATGTTTAACATGATTCCTTACTTGAAGATCTTGCAATGCTACCTTCTTCAAACTTAACTTATTTTTCTGTATAGCTTTTTCTATGGTCTGGGTTAGGTTAAGTAAAGCTTGTTAGGTTAGGTTAGACCCCTCCGTGTCATAAAGACCTAAAAGCAAATGGTCCTCATAGCAAAACGACCTGTAATCAAAACGACACTTTCGCAAAATGTTCTATTAGCAAATCGCCCTGGGCCGGCCGGCGGCAGTCTCGACTAGATAGTGACGCTGTCGCAAACTACCGATCGCTAAATATTATGGTGAATCCTCAGTTATAGCCCGCAAAATTCAAATTGTCTTTAGTTTCTTTGCAGATTGCAGCTCTGTTTTATGTCGTATGTTGATCAAACTGCGATTCTCGACAGTGGGAATTATATATTTATCGAATAATAATCATAAATTTCATATCAATCATCAAATTCAAAGACAAATTGAATTTGGCGGGCTACAACTGAGGTTTCACCTTAATATTTAGCGATCGGTAGTTTGCGACAGCGTCGCTTTGTAGTTGAGACTGCCGGCCCTGGGGTGAACTTCTGAGGTGGAATGTAATAAGTAGGTCGGTAAAGGAATTCACTATAACCGTATGCTATTTTATATGTGCAGAATAAACATTTTTTCTTTTTTTTACTTTTATATTTCTATGTAAACCTTTCTGCTGAAACATATTTATTTATTTATATTAAACAAAAAAAAAAAATGACATTATTATTTTAAGCTATTGACATTTGTAATTTAATTTCTTTAGATGTCGTCTGAAAGTTGATATTTAGACACTTTGTAATTTAATTATTTTTGTTTGACATTTGTAATTTGATATGTAGACAATTCTTGATTTATTACTTTTCTTTTTTGACATTGGAATTTAATTATTTTGTTTTAATTGCATAAATTAGAATCATTATTAATGTTACAAAATTTGCATGCCGAATTTAGTAGTCGCAATATGACGAACTGATGTTTTATAAAATCTGTATAATACCATATTTCAGGCAAATAAATTAATCGATCTATCTATATCTGAAGATTTCCAATATTCTTTTTTTTTCAATATCTTAGACAGACACATCCCAGGGACATCGATTCGCAAACCGAAATCATGAATTCAGCACATAATTCTAGACCCCCTAGCGTAGAATATTTTCGTCGGTTATAAAAAAAATAATCTGCTATTTCATAGAAAAGTGCAATATCTACGCAGTCAAAATGTATGAAACAGTTTTTTTTTTAATAACCCACGAAATAATTTCACCGCATGTGGGTTCAGAATCATGTAGGTACTGAATTCATGGTAACAGGTTTCGCGTCGATGTGGGATGCCACCCTGCATACTTTAGTTTCATCAACAACCACTAGCAGTCTACTCCTAGATGAAGTTCTCTACATTTTTACGACACTGAGCTTGATCTGTGATCTTTCCAATTCAGGACTGCTTGGTTTTAAATTCGTCACCTCAGACATCCTTCAATATTCCTTGACGTTCATAAAACACCTGTATACAGCTCTTTTATCACATACTCGTCCAATGCAAACGTTTCATAAAAAAATATGAGATTTTTACGATATCACAGTCGCTGCATAAAAATGCAAAGCGACGCATGTATTTTTAATTTGATGTCTAAAAAATGAGGGCGACAATTTCAGTAAAGTGCTTTGTTTTTTCTTTTTCTTTTCAGCACTGCCCTAAACGTGCAGGTCTGTTGTGATTTCGCGATAAGATTTTTAGTTGATTTGTATTTTTATTTGTAAATTTATTTTTGCAAAGCAGTAAGTTGTTTTGACACCATGTAAGTTTTTGTAATGTGAATTTTTTGGGGCATATTTCTAGAGCATCCTGTTTGGACCTAAAATGAAGTTAACTGTGACAGTGATCCGTCGCTGTAAGTTAGTGCACAATAAGGTAATAATATAATATAATTTATGACTTCGGCCCGAGATGAGCTCATGACGAAAAAGATCGAGTCCAAGTTCGAAACTAGTCGGGCCATCCCACAGCAAAACATGATTAAAACCATAAACAAAACATAATAATTATAGTAACGGACAATAATCGTAACATTTAATGAAATTGTCGATGGGCCGTTAAAGTATTAAGGGTGGGGCAAACCGGAGAAATTCACTGCCCAAATTGAAAAGCATAGTCGTTGTAAGAAATTTATAATGACTAATATTAACCTATTTTAATTCAGCTAAAGCACCAGTAAATTATATGGATGGCCTGTTTTTACTCTTAATTGTTTATTCTCTTGATTAAATGTACCATTGGGAAGAATATTGTAGCCAGAGTATCTTTATCGTTGGGGAAGCGCAAATCTGCATATTGTAGAAATAAATATATTAATCTTTTTTTTTTTTTTTGAACTTTGCCGAATAAAACCTAACCGAGTCGACAAGCGTAGCGTGGGACACCCGCCGGCTAGATGGACCGACAACCTTAAGGGGGAAGCGCCAAGGTAACCCGCGAAATTCAAATTTTCTTACGTTTTTAGCAATTTGCAGGTCAGTTTCAGGTTGTATGGTAATCTAAATATGATTCGTGACCGTATCAAATATGGCTTTACAGAATTATAATCATTAGAATCAGCAATACAACTCCTTAAGTTAGAATTGCCCTCAAATGTCATGGTTTCATGAAATAGTCATTCAATATGGTAATATGAACTTATAGAGATGTATTGCTGACTCTAATGATTATAATTCTGTAAAGCCATATTTGTTACGGTCGCGAATCATATTTTAATCAAAATACAACTTGACAGTGACCTGGAAATTGCAAAAAACGTAACTAAATTTGAATTTCGTGGGCTACCCTGAAGGCTCCGCCTTAAGGTGAATCCTCAGCAGGTGCTCACCAAATTCAAATTTTCTTTGGTTTTTTTGCAAATTGCAGCTATTTTATGTCGTATCTTGATCAAAATGCGATTCACGACTGAATGAATAATAATCATTAATTTCATATCAATCGTCAAACTTTGGAAATTTGTTCCACCTAAAAATATTTCATAATGAAAATTCTGAAACCAAAGAACATTTTAATTTGGCGGGCTAGAGCTGAGGATTCACCTTGAAAAAGTGGCTGGGACAGACCGGATGCGGAAGGCGGACGACAGGTTGTTGTGGCGTAGCCTGGGAGAGGCCTATGTGCAGCAGTGGACGGCAGTAGGCTGAGTTGATTGATTGGAAGTCGACCCGAAGCATTTCCCTACTACACATATTCGGCTTTCATTCGGCTCGAGCCGATCGGCAAAATCCGTTTGGCACCTACCCTCGCTGTATCATGTTCGGATCGGCTTGGCGCAATTCAAGCTGAGCCTAGCGGATTTCTCCCGAACATATCTTTAATTACATATATATAATTACATATTACATGCCTTCACGAAAATGTGTGTAGCGCATATAACAACAAATATTTTTTCGTATTTATTTGGTATCCTTGTAGTGGGAACATGATTTATTTATATCAAAGACGTACAGTCATCCGCCCAGCCATGATTACAGATTGACTTCGACAGCGCCTGCAAATAGTTGCAGTAAGGGTCGTAGTTTAAATACTACTGAACACTGCGCGGCTGCCCGATATCAAAACCAAGTAAGGCAAATAAAAAAAACATTTTTGATCTCACAAATTGTCTCTGTGTTAATGTACTAACATATTTTGACTGTAGTACTATGAGCTTGTTACTTGCATTATATGATTATTATTATTATTTTCATAGTAAGTCCCATCACATTGTAAAAACATCTGCGCTAAAATCTTAACAATAAAACCGCTAAACTTAGTAAGTGTACCACATACTATGTTAAAACAAATAAAAACTACAGTAAGTCACTTTGAAGATTTGAAAACGTAGCAAATGTGTGAAAGTTACTAGGGTTTTTAAAGGTTCGTTGTCTTGTTAATGAAATGCACATAAACAAGAAAAGTGACCATTAAAAAACCTAGTAAGCTCTTGTGGAAAATTTAGTTTCAAGTACTTGCTATGTAATGAAATTGAGCAGCCGTGTGGTTGATCTCTTTGTGTTGTTTCAAATTAATGTTTTGTAAATCTACCCATTCAAAAAGAATATTTAAGCGAAATAATCTATCTATATCTTAACATTATATTATATTATAATATATATATGTACTCTAAACTAATAATAAAGCTGAAGAGTTTGTTTATTTGCTTCAACGCGCTAATCTCAGGAACTACCAGTCGGACTTGAAAAAATATTTTTGCAATTGATAGCCTCTTTCTTGAGGAAGGCTACTTAACTAAGCTAGAACCCTTAGGAGCCGAGAAATAATAAAAAATGTCGGAAATAATGCTAAGCGAAAACGAAGTATACCGCTGGTAGGCGACGGGTGGGTCGTGAGAACAAGAAATTTCAAGCGGACGAAGTCGCGGGCAGATGTTAGTATTGGATATACCTGTTACTAGTATCACAGACAGAAATAACAATTAGCATCAAATTTTACTAGCCATTTACCATCTCATATTACTTAAGACTACGGATTATGATGCCTCATTATGACAGAACAGTTAATTAGTGTTTGTTATAATGTCTTCGTTTATGTCGCAGGCGGAACGGTGTACGGTGAAGGAAAACATCGCGAGGAAACCGGCATGTCCTAAAACCAAAATGTCGACGACTTGTGACATCCACCAACTCAACTGGGACCACTTGGTGGATTACGGCCCACTCCCTCTCACAGAGAAGAGGCTTGTGTCCTGACAGTGGAAAAATTATAGGCTGATTTTGCTAATTCTTATGCCACTCGCGTTATAACTAATTAAAAGATTATCTAATCTGTCTACGTTTAACTACAAGCCCCGAAACTTATCACTTAGGAATGGAACTCTTTATTGGAATCTGTATTTTTACGATGTATATTACCTGAGAGGCATCAAGTCATGAGTGAATGGGTTAGTTTCATCTGGGTAAACGTAGGTGCAGCATCGAGTTTTTCCTTAAGAAGTGGACAGAGATTATTTCAGGCAGGCTGCTACTGAGAAGATCCCAGCGAAAATACTCAATAACATCTTTTTACCCTGTAATTATACAGTCATCCCAAAAAAGATGTATACACGGACAAGGAACCATTTTATTGTCTACAACTGTCTGTTGTACCATAACATTGTATGCACCCAATCGATACAAAATATAGTATACAATTTGTTTTACCAAAACAAAGTAAACATTTGGTCCCAAAACATCTATACAGCCTGTGACAAAAACAATGTTTACAGTGATAGTTCCAGAACAAGGTAAACAAGACTTACAACGTCATACGACTTATATCGAATGACACGTTTTTGACTTCGTTTAATAGAAGAACAAGAAATGAAGAGGACAAAAATAAAATTATTTTTGTCCTCTTCATTTCATGCTTGACTTCACTGACCTGTCATTTGTTTTTAGTATTTTGAATTGAAATAGAAATAGGTAAATCATGAATGTTCATAACGAATGTTGCTTAGGCTTTTTAAGGTGGTCACTCACCGGCTAATCCCGTGTAATTAACATTCCATGATTTAATTTTGAGTATTGCTTTACGATACTGCGACAGCTCGACGCACTGACTAAGGAGCTTCGCTTTTGTAACCGCTCGAACTGTGATTATTCGTACATGTAAGATTGATACACGTGTAATGATCGGTTTTTTGCACTCTCTGCTGCAATTTTACGAATTATGTATCATTACAGGTACGCACTGTAATGCTCGCCTGAACGCATTCAATGATGAAATACTCGATTCTGAACTATTACATTACACGAAAATGCTCCAGGTGAGGGACTACCTATAGATGTGATCGTTATCATGACAATAAAAATATGTCAGTCTGACGCGTTAGAGTAAATGGCAATTGTTTATGACATCGCATTTTTAACTAAATAGTTATTTCTGACACCTCTCCTAGAAGTTAAACTTATGAATTGAATTAACTTTTAGAGTTGATGAACTCAAGTTATTGAATGATTACTGTATACATATTTGTGAGATTTATGTAGATTACCTGGTTTTGGTCATAAGATGTACTATAGATGCTTTGGGACAAATCATTTACTTTGTGTTGGTAAAGTAAATTGTATACTATGTATTGTACTTGTACGGTGGATACAATGTTATAGAACAATGGTTGTAGACACAAAAATGGTTCTTTGTCCGTGTATACATCTTTTTGGGGCTGACTGAACCTAAGGATCATGCTCAGGGGTTAACAAACGTATGTAGATCGTCGTGTACCACATCATCCCTTGGTAACAGTTAATATAGTGGTTAAATGCGAGCCCTTCTAATGCTATAAGTACGCTTTTACACTGCATCATAGAATTCGCAGTAATTATTATTTAATGCAACGTCGACGCCTCCCAATGGATTTGTTTATGGAATTATTTTGTGTATTTTGCATTACCTTCATTAACCCTATTATGAAACTTATTATTAACTAATAATGCTATTAGGAATGTAAACTAGTCTAGACTTTATTGTTTATTTGTTATTAGTGTAAATTAATTCTCTGTTGCCAAGCAATCAATCAATCAATTGGTTTTAAAAAAAAGAAAGAAAGAATTTCTATTTTGCATGATGTAAATAATTCCCTGATTTCATTATACAAATTATTTACATACAAATTATATTTTTAAATATTAGAATATAAAAACATAAAATATAAAAAATAGTAGCCCACCGGTATCGGGAACGGGGTTCAAGGTACCGGTGGTCAGGCCTCCAGAGAGAGGAACCTCCTAACAATGCGACCTGTGTCTAGAAAAACCACTCTCTGAATCAAGCTCTTGATCCAGCTGCCCAACGAGAGCCTCCTCAGGCAATGGTCGAGGCTCTTTGTTATTGTGCGATTGGCTAACACGACTATCGGCACAATGATCGCTGAGTCCACATCCCACATATCGACAACCTCGCGCGCCAAGTCAAGATACTTGATTTGTTTATCTTTCTCGCCTTTCATGAGGTTCCCGTCATGCGGGACCGTTATGTCAATAATCATTGCGAGCTGCCCTAATCGATCCACCTTCACTATATCGGGCAACAATAGTCCTGTCAGTAATAATGGATCGATCCCAGTACAATGTGATATTTCCATTTTCGGGAACTGGGTCGGGCACATACCTGTAGTACGGCACTTCCGATTCCACAATGCTGTATTTAAGAGCAAGTTGCTGATAGATAATCCTGGCTACAAGGTTGTGTCTATGCAAGTACTCTTCGTTAGCTAGACAAGAACATCCGGAGATAATGTGTCTGATTGATTCCCCCGGACGGTGGGATGCTCGACAGATGTCAACCGTACCGTCTTTCACAATAAATCTCCAGTAGTTGTTTGTCATCATAACTTCGTCAATAATTGCACAGACAAAGCCTTCAGTTTCTCCAAAAAGGTCACCATAACGCAGCCAGGCTACGGACGGTGGTTGAACTACATCAGGTCCTTGTAGGGCCCGGAAAAAGCGTCCGTGAAGCTCCTTATGTAATTAATTATTATTATTATTAATGTGATTAATTATTAATTACCTATCTAGTGGTACTCATTATCAGTATCGTATTTTCTTTTGTTAGTATACGGATAATGTAGTGGCCTGCAATATTGTTAATATTTTGTAATATATTTTCTTTGTTCCAACACATTATTGTAGCTGTTTATTGTCCCTTATTAAATAAAATAAAACAAAACCCATTCCGCACCTCTATGTATAGTAAGGAAAATAAATGGTTAATTAAATTGACACCCCATCAATTTGCCGTGTAGCCACTTTATACAACTGTCAAAGAATTGCGGTTGTGATTTGGATATACGGATAATTTATATTGGTAGTCAATTGGCTACCAAGCTGGTAGTAAATTGTACGTATATTCACAGTTAATTTCCCTAACTTTACTTATTATTTCTTGGTCCTCACATAAACTTTACCTAATAATACTCCTCTTTGAACAATATCCCAGCGACATTTAAACCTATAGGGTAGTTACTAACAGTGCCGTATAAAGTATCAAGTTATATTATACCCGTGTTGCACTTTACTCTTTTATAGGGCAGTTAAACGAGATCTTAAAATTTGAGGAGCCACATGAAACTGTTTTACTCGTAATAAAGTTAGTTTAAAGTAACAGCAGGTTTATAAATCGACGGTTTATTTTTGTTTTAGAAAGGGTATCATTTTTAGTAGATAATTTCTACATAATAACGACACCTGCAAGGAATAACATTGTAACTAATATTTAGTAACTTTACAGGAGAGCGCGTCTAAGATTTAAAAAGATCTCTCAGATTTTGGTTAAGTCTGATAGGATAGAAGTATGATAGGAAAATGTAGCTATTCCCTCGTTGACTCTTATTTTCAAGGTTGGTTGGCATAAAGACTTAACCGAAATCTGACTTAAATATTAGTTATAAGGTTATTCTTTGCAGGTGTCGATAATATCTATGTGTAATATCGAGGCTGACTGGACAATTTCCTCAATATTTGTTCAGCAAATTATGTAGGTACACTAGCTTTACTTTAGTGTACTTCTTTAATTTCAGTAAGCCACAGTATGCTTAAAATTATCGACAAAATTAACTTAAAAACTAAAATGTAAGCTCTATACTTTATCAGTAGATACTTAAGAAATTCTACTATCCTACTAATCCTACTATCCTACTAATCCTACTATCCTACTAATCCTACTATCCTACTAATCGTACTATCCAACTAATCTTACTAATATAAATAAATGTGAAAGTTTGGATGTTTGTTATTCAGTCACGCGAAAATGGCTGAACGGTATGGATGAAATTTGGCATACGGGTAAACCATGACCTGGATTAGATAGGTGGGCATAGGATACTTTATATCCTGGTAGTACGTTCCCGTGGGCGACGTTGCTGGCAAAAAAGCTAGTCATAAAATAGACAAATGTGATATATGAACAGTAATTTTAATTTCGGATGTCGGTGGCCAAAAACGAAAATACAAAATCAAAGACACCGACTTCTCAAATTAAAATTATTTTTCAAGGTATTTAGTGTTTTTTTTAGAAGTCGGTTGTTTTTTTGTAAAAAAGTTATTATTTTTCACTTTTTAGATGCAGTACCTACCCCACACAAATTCGTATACCACTACTTGGTATGTAAATAACAGTGACAGGAAATTTTCAACACATCATTTTTTTTTCAATACGACAAGCAACGCTGGTGCATTCTATACCCTAAAGACTAAGCTTTGTCTCAAGTGTCTGTAATAACCACCACCATTTCACCTTCAAATCAAAACACACTCAATACTGTTAATCAACAGAAAATTAATTAAACCCTAATCTCCATAGTCGATACACAACTACACGTCACAGGTCAGATGCAATACACCCCTAATACAATGTAAGCCTCGAACGGTGTCAGATTAACATTACGTTACGTATACCTCTAATAGATCTGTGTCCTGCATTCCAGGCGTGCTGTACTGGTCACCGAGTTTTGAGGTCAATGAACTATTATATATAGGTAGGTGACATCAGGCCATTCCTCGAAGGGATAGGCAGTAGTCTAGCTTGATATGTATGTGGTATAGTAATTTTATTGGGATCCCTTCTTTTCGCATATTTTTTTTATACATATCATATCATATTTTGACATATCCGTTTTCACATAACTTTTATTAGCATAATAATACTTTGGCATAATGCAATGATTAGGCTAGGTTAGGTTAATTTATGCCAATAAACATTATGGCAAAACATTTATGCGTAATCATAAAATGTACAGGTCACGATCATTATGCTGAATTTCGTTATGCCAATTATATTATGTCTTAAAATTTTATGCAAATGGATAGGCAACCAATTTTATTCTAGGTGCATCGTCTTTACATATAAATACCTATATAATAAATTAATGTATACAAAATATTGTAAAACATTTTAAAAGAGTAACGGTGGAGTTTCTTGCCCATTATTTTCCATACGAAACTACCTTTTGGTAGAGGTGACTAGAATCAATTATATTTGAATGTAAATGGTGACATTCAAAAGTGCCTTTTATGTGCCTATTTGAAATAAATGATTTGACTTTGACTTTATGTCAGTATTATAGGAGGTGAGTGTTGTGATATGAACTGGGCAGAAATCCATACTTGGGGCTACTGAGAATTTTCTAATGAAAATACTCCAAAAGCGTGTTACTGGAACCTCGCTTCTTCCTCGAGTAGACAGAAAATACAGAAAGCTCCTTTTGCTCGTTTACGTTCATACATCTGGTCATACACGCTCGCCGGTTGCGAGTATTACGCACCTGACCTTTCTGAAGAACATCACCAATGTCACTATATGTCTTCCTAGGGCGTCCCTTCTCGGCGTTTCCGCTCACATCTTCCTTGTAAATACCTTTTGTTAGTCGCCCTTCATTCATCCTCTCAACATGACCAAACCATCTAAGCATACTCCTTTCAATCCACCAAAGGATCTCGCTTACAAATTACTCTTGCAACTGCTAGAATAACAAGGCAGTCACGCTTATAAATAGGTGATTCAATCAGAAACGTGGAGCAATCCTGCAATTAATTTGTTCTACAGCGGTGTACTATTTAAAACGCTTATATTTTTTTAAACTTCAGAGTTATAAAATAAAACCACAGTCCGAATTCCAAATAATTAACAAAAAAGAAAACTTCTTACCAGTAACAACGCTTGAAAACAGAAATTCAAAAAACGAACTTTGCATGTCTCAAGTTTTCGACACGACGAACAATTTTATCCCAATTCAACGATGATTCAAAAATGTTCTCGAAAAAAAGTTACGAAAAAGTATGAAGTGCGTCATACCGTAAATGTAACGAATGGGAAAGCTACACGGGACAAAAACATGACAAAATTTTATCATCACGTTATCTCACGAAGAAACAAGACAGTAGTAATAGATCAATGAGTAAACATATTCACATCTCAGCTAGGCTCGAGATAATTTAACGAGAAATTTTGTCGAATTGCGCAGGTTATCCTGGCAGGGTAACCTTAATATTTTCCGTGTCAATAGTCCTTCTAATAGTACAGTGAAACATTTATGTGCAACATAAAGAATAACAGCACGTGTTAGGTTTTACGTCGTTTTTATACTTAATCGTAAAAGCTGTAACGTATTTACTATACATATGTACCTACCTGTAGTACTTGTGGCGTATTGAAAGCTGGTGATGTACCCAATAGGGATTTTGAGTGCACACTATCAAAAGTGTGTGCAAACAGGAACAAAGTTCCTTACGCAATGCTCGTATGCACACACACTCTGTAGCGCGACCACTGCGGTTACAACCTATTTTTTTTCTAATTCGTACACTGGTCATCATTTTATATTCTTAATATTTCAATTTTTTATTGGTATAATTATTGGAAAAAACTTTAGTTGCTGAAAAAATAGGTACTGATTCCAGTCGATTTCTATAAATTTTCGAATTATAATTTTAAATTGTGCCATGTAAATTAATACAAATATATAACCATGCAACATGCTTATTGTGTACGATATTCTTTTAATTTCGGATGTATTTTTTCTGATTTGCCCTGTCAGCGGAAGTCTTAGACTTTTCTTTTTACACCCTATTTTATTTGTTGTAGGTGTGGAACCAGTTAAAAAGGGCGGCTTTCGGCCATTTTTCCGGATACCGGACTATTCACCAGGCTTGTGAGCTCTTCGGGTCGCTTCTACCATAGCATAGAATCCTCGGAGCTCGAGACCACATAGGCCGTTCTGGCCCGCAACACATGATCGGCGTGTCGCCAGCGATTTCATTGAGGCGTGCTACGCTTTGAGTTTAAGGTTGCGGTTCATCAGGATCGACTCAACGTGTTACGCTTTGAGGCTGCTATTTATCAGGATCGACTTGTTACTTTCATCTAAACCATTGCATTGCGCTTAACTATTATAGTAGTATTAGTACCTCTAGGATTAACATTTTAATACTAGTTGCACTAGTTGGTGACATTTTAACCAGGACTGTTTCTATCGAGGTAACTTATGTTCATCTTTATAAGAAAATATTAATTTTAAAGTTTATGTAATTTTGTTATCATGAAACTTAAATCGATTGCAATCGATTCCCTAGTTCGGAAAGCAAATACGTAACACAGATTTAGCATCCGATGTACCTATCTTAAGTTTTCTCGTAATCTCTTTTCACTTAAGCCAAATTATGTATATCGCAACTGTCTTTAAGAATTTTATACTAGGATGCTTTATATTTTTAATGCATTAAAAGAAAAAATACATGTTAAAGTGGTAAATTCTCATTTTTATTTTGCTACAACTCGTATATAAGAGAAAAAGAAGAGAGACAGAGAGTGATGCAGTAGCATGGAGAGGGCGTAACGCTTTTTCCGCGTGACAATTTCTACCAGTCAATTCCTACCGCAAGCCGCGTTATGGAACTTCGTTCTAAACAATTTTCAGTAGTGGCCCAATGATATCGGCTCTGACTTACGAGTTTTAGGTCGAGAGTTCAAACCTAGGCATGCAATTATTTTGTGAACTTCATTTCATCACCACTGCTCTCAAACGGTGAAGGAAAACATTGTGAGGAAACTGGTATGTCCAAGAATTTTATTATTTAATATTACGAGTAGCACTTGAAACTACTGTTGGAGCTGCTGAAGTTTTTAAAAACTATCTTTGCATTGTATAAATTCAATGTTTTAGTATTGTATAATTGCATAGCACATGTATGAGTACCTACTATAAAGCTACCATTTAATAGGTTTTTCTTTCATTGACTTGAATGTGCCCTGGCGGCTGAGAGTATGTCATGCTCACTCTAATGTCTCGCTGGTGGTGGCGTCTGTGTTGGATCATAAAGTTCGCATCAAAATGATTGAGCTGAATGGTGCTGATCCATGCGTCATGTTCGTGAAGGGGCGCCGTCAGTGGGGACTGGTCATTTCTTAGCTGCCACGGCTTATTTTAATTTAATATAATATTTGAATTGCTTTTGTCTTTTTATTACGGACGCTTTTAACGTTCTGCATCATTGTTACATGCATAATTTCAACATGAACGATGTAACCAATATTTTGTAACCATATTTTGATTTAAAAGAGTGTACATGGAGTTTCTTGCCCGTTCTTCGTCATAGGTACCTACTACGCTTTGGAATGGGTAACTAGCTTCACCTTTCTGACTGACCGAACCCTTGACAATTCAAAAGTGCCTGTAATTGGTTTATTTGAAATAAATGCTTTGAGTTTGAGTTTGAGATTGAATCAAAAAAATCGAATACTTGTGACATCCACCAACCCGCACTGGGGCCGCGTGGTAGATCCTATCGAAGAGAGGAGACCTGTGTTCCAGCAGTGGGAACATTATGGGCTGTTTATGCTATGCTGCTATAATAATTTAATATTACATTTGATATTTAATAAATTTTAACAAAAGTTGCATTTAATTAAAATCTCTTTTCAATCAAAACAAAAAAAAATATCAATGAACACTTTACTAAGAATTTTCGTTTCCTCTAGTTTTCATTCCATCGCTCTTGGACTAGCACAAACTAAACGAAATGGAATCATATTTATTTCTCATCAACTGCGCGCGCTCGGACTTTCTTAGATAGTACGGAGAATTTAAACGGAAATATCTCGTTATTTTTGTATGAGCTTGGAATTTTAATTAGGTACTTGTGTGCACTTGCTGGTCCTGTAGCTAATAGATAGATAAATGTGGTACCTAAATATATTTTAAAATGTTGGTATTGTAAATAAGGAAAGAAAGTGATACTCTGAAAGATAATATACTTATCTCCTTACTAATAAACGTTGTATAGCGATTGTGTAGTTACACACCGATTTCTCTCTTTCGGTCGTCAGTAATATGACGTTCGAAAGAAGAAGACAAAGCGTTGTGTAAGTAAACAGACGCTATACAACGTTTATTAATAAGGAGGTTATAATATACTTCGAAATTCTTGGTGGGATTTTCTTTAAATAATTTTTGACCTTATAAACGAAACCACCATGTTAACATTCAAAATGTAGGTACGTATCATCTATTGACATAAAAAAACTGTCGAAAAAAAACGTTTTGCTATCTAGGGACACAGCCCCTATAAAAAAATCAATTAATTTAATAAAAATACCATAAATATTTATTCAGTTAGCAAATTTGAAAGACGACAGTCCAGAATGTGTCCTTGTAGCCATAATTAATAACACTATAATAAATTATATTTTATAACAAAATGAGGATACTCGTTGAATTAATAGTTACTTAAGATTATGAATGGCACTTGTATGCACGTTGCGCCGATGTCAGGCGCCGAACAAGACTAATAGAGCTATTAATCATTCACTGTGTTGGGGATAGTGTAAGGTTAACAAACAAGCACGAGTAACGGTATTCAAATACTAGGATTATTTATTTATTTATAGGAGAACCAACAGCTATAACAGATGGATAGTAATTGTATATAAGACAGAAAGTTCTCACGGGTAAAAACAGAAAAAAATAGTAAAAATTTTAGTATCACTAACAAGCACGATAGAAAAGAATATATATAAAGGTACAATAAGATCTAAGCACTTTTAAAAAAGTCAGCGTTCAGCCGAGTGCGTGCAGTATAGGTTTTGGTGGTAAATGAGAACTTTTTACAGAGAATATTAAAGTCCTTACTCGCTCGCATTATAGTACTCGTATATTAGTTTTGCCTGTAGTTAGAAGAGGAAAAAGCAATGGAGATAGGCGGATTAAATCAAAACTGATCTCTGGGGACATTGAAACGCAGTTTATGCAGGAGATCAGGACAGTCAACCTCGTTAAATATATTTTTTAATAGAAAAGTTCAGTCTGCTAGTCGACGACGGTTTAAGTGTCTGCAAGTGAAATTTCTTGCAAAGATTTATGTAGTTATCAAAATGGTATGGTATACGTAATCGAAAACATAGAAAACGTTTTCTTTTTTGTATTTATTTGTGACACATATTCAAGATGCCTTCTCACAAAAGAGTAATAAATAATCTTAAGGGTTTTGGCCTTCTTGAAACAAACGTACAAATAAACGTTTGAAATCATAAAAAAACGCCTAGGTTGCGTACACCGTCGCACCTCTGTAATAGCTGCCCTTTAAGTTTATAAGTTGTAGGGAGGGGAACTTGTTTTCTGCTAAAGGAGATTACTGAACATTTAACAGGGTTCAAATCTAGTTTGCTAATCAATCAATAACCATCCAATCGCGCCAGGTAAGATTGGAGAGCATCCATGTCACTGATTCATCATCTGATTGGGCACGCCACAATTGCGGCAGTAAGTCCTCTCTTTGAGGAGTGGCTTGAGAGGCGCCACGGCGTCCTCACCTTTTGCCTGACGCAGGTCCTCACCGGATATGGCTGTTTCGGGAGGTTCCTGTTTCGGATAAGGCGGGACGAAACGCCCGGGTGTTATCATTATGTGGATCGACCGGAGGACACGGTGGAACATACGGTAGAGGTGTGCCCGGCTTGGGCGGAGCACCGCCGTGTCCTCGTGGTGGCGATCGGCGGCGGCGATCTTTCGCGTCCGGCCCTGATCCAGGCCATGGTACGGAGTGAGAGGGAATGGGAAGCCGTAACCTTCTTCTGCGAAGCAGTAATGCTCGCGAAGGAAGAGGCGGAGCGCGTGAGGGTGAGACAATCGTCGCGCCCTCACGCCCTTAGTCGCCGCAGGAGTAGATACCCTGGGCGTCGGGAGTCGATAGCTGACTCCCGGCCACCGTAGGCGCGGGCTCGCACCAGCGAGCAATGGGCAGCTTGCCGTCCGGCAAGGACCAGGCCCGGGTCCACGGCGCGTTGTGTTCCACGCGCGCCTCAAAGAGATGTCAGTAAATTTGAGTTGTAGATACACGAATCAATGTCGCTCACATTAATGATAAAAAACAACGGACCCATCAAAGAACCTTGAGGAACACCACTAGGTCTGAAACCCAGCTTAACATGTAGTTACTGATAACGATAGCTTGAGATCAGTTTTCAAGGTAGGAAGTAAACCAACAAAGTAGATCTCCTCTGATACCATTATTAAAAATCTTTGTTTTAAAAATATTGTGGTCAACTCTATCAAAAGCCTTACTGTAATCCATGTAAACGACGTCAACCTGTGCCCCGTGTCCATTCTGTCCGTCAGAAAGTCATTGAGGAAAGCCAGGTTATAGTATACAGTTGAACGGCCTTTAAGAAATCCGTGCAGATGAGGGCTAAAAGACTGACTCAGCTGCGTAAACTTGATTATAGGCAACACTCTCAAAAACTTTAGCCAATATGCACAGTTTGGAAATAGGTCTGTAATTAACTTTTTCATGTTTGAGCCCGTTTTTAAGCACCGGAGTAATAAAGGAAGACTTCCAGACTTGGGGAACAGAAAGTAAGTAGGCATATTTTTTAAACAATAGAGATCCGTGCAAGGCAATGGTTTTAGCACACCCAATCAGCAATTTAGGTGATAAGTAGTCCGGACTACCAGATTTAAATGGATCAATTTTACTAATTAGCATAACTATAATATTTTGGTCCATTCTAATTGAGTGAATATCCGAGGATATATTGGAATTTAAAGCAGTTTAGGGATGACAATAATTAGTAGACACATCATTGGTAGGATCAAGAAAAGTAGAATAAAAGTAGGAAGAAAATACATTATAAATAGACTCAGGAGAATAAATCGTCGCATTACCATACTTGAGGAATCTGGGTAAGCATTGGACTTAGATTGCTGCTTCATAAAGCTCCAAAAGCGTTTAGGATTCTTTTCGATGGAGGCTTCTGCATCAACTAAGTAGCTGTTGTAACAATCCACTTCAAGTTTATTAACCCGCTCGTCTGAAAGTCTGCCATAGGTCTTAAAACGGAGATATTTAACCTTTTCTTTAATCAAGCGTTTAAGTGCCGGCGAGTACCAAATAGGCTATGAGCTGTGAAAAACTGGCTTGATAGAGGTATGAGGAACAGGGTGAAAAGCTCACTCATACTCTATGGAAAAGGGGAGGATCCTCCGACCAGACGGGTGTTGTATCTGGTGGGCAACTGCCCGATGTTTGATGTCGGGACGTTTGTATATATGCTAGGCGCGCGGTAAACTCTGCTCGCGCGATGTAGGATTTGCGTGACGTCAGTATGACGCGTAGCACGCATGTGGCGATGTTCATACCGCTACATCACTCCCCCCCGGAGACCGGAGGTCGATAGTGGGCTGAGTCTTGTATCTTGCGAAGCTTGCCAGGGCCAGTTGAGGTTCCAGTGAGTCGGAACCGGGTGTCGCATAGTTTGCGGTGAGTCGGAACTGTCTGCGAAGGTTTCTCCAGTGAGTTGGGGTGGCGCTGCGTTATGCTTCAGTGCGTCGGATGTGGTGCAGCGCCGGGTTGAGGCTGACTGCTGGCGTCGACCAGGAGAGGGTTTGAAGACTTTGCTTGTGGACCGGCTGAGAGTGCAGTGTGCTGTGCCAAGGTTGCTGATGAGGCTGAGGGTGATGACCACTATGCGCGGTCGCTGCATGCTGGTGGTCAGGATAACCGTTGAAGCCATGGGTGCTGGCCGTGTGACTCGCCGCTCTAAAGCTTGCGGAAGTGATGATGATGTGATGATGACGTCATGCTGAAGTAGTTGCACGAAGGCTGCGCTGACGTTCAAGTTTGGGGTCACCAGTATAGAGGTATGAGGAACAGGGTGTAAAGCTCACTCATACTCTATGGAAAAAGGAGGGATCTTCCGACCAGACGGGCGTTGCGTCTGGTGGGCAACTGCCCGACGGTTGATGTCGGGACGTTGTATATATGCTAGTCACGCGGTAAACTCTGCTTGCGCGATGCAGGATTTGCGTGACGTTAGTATGACGTGTAGCTCGCATGTGGCGATGTTGATACCGCTAAAGTAGAAACAAACATGTTTTGAATATCGCTATAGTAGCATAAAAGTAGTTTACGGCGACATTAAGGGACATGTCAAAAAATACGTTCGTCCTGTCTATAGCTGCTGTTTCCTTATTAATGGCCGCAAAGTCAGCTTTACCGTATTTTTCTTCATGTTTCTGCTTTGGAAGTCAAAGCATTGTTGGTAGAAACACTGAGAAAAAAAAATTGTCAACAAAGCGACAGTAAAAGCTTTTTCGGAAATTTCTTGTCGCGGCAACTAAATATGTTGCCACCATCACAGAAAGGATTTTTTTGCATTAGTAATTTTTTCTGTTCGAGGTCTATTGACCTACGAACAATTAATTTAACCTCTGACTCCACAAAAAAGGCTGAAATATTAATTTGGCTACGTTGACCGTGGAACGCTGTAGATGTATTTAAGTATAAATTGTTATTGTATTTAGGTGTAAATTGTTGTTGTCTTAACAAAACAACAAATTAAGTCCCGGGGGCATTGCCCAAGGTCTTTTTAAAAAGAAACAAGATGATTCTAGTTGCGAACACGTTTTATTGCAGACTAAAATAGCTTAAAAATAAATCGAATACAATGTTCTTAATGCTAGGTTCTTATCTCTACGGATACGTGTCGCCGCGCTGGGTGTTAGTCATAACACCCCGCGACTCTACCGCGATTGCTGTATCAGCGTGGGCCACCCAAGATGCGTACCAACTAGCACGATGTTATAGTATTAGGGATTGGTACTATGTATAACTAAGTATAGCTGTAGTGTTTAAATACCTTTTGTCTAATAAACAACGCAGTCAATGTTGCTTGGATGTGTTTTAAGTTCCATTTCAATTGTATGTAGGTGGCACGTTGCTTCCTTCCTGCTTTTGCGTCGGATGTAGGAACAGAACACAGAGTACATTATTTAAAAAAAAAAAAAAATTGAAAAACTGGAAAAACTACACGGAAAGCCAAAAACTGTGATTGATTTAGATTGATTGTGCGGTTGTGGTCTGTGGTCCCATAGAAACATTTATTATGTGGTCCTTTTGGTATTATTGCTTAGTTTTATGAAACACATACTCTTTAATTATTATCGCTAGACCATGTTTAAGCAACAAGAAATTGAGAGAGACCTTTGTTAGGGTAGCAAAAAGAGACTTTGTTAGAGCAACTAAAAATTAATGTATTCTGCCTTTGCTACCAGTACTAATACTGGTAGCAAAGGCAGAATACATTAATTTGCCAAAATAAAAGTTGTTTTATTAATAACATAATAATTTTACTATATTAAAGTAACAGTTACTGTCATTAGTTCCACTGAAAATATTGAGTTGTTGTAGTATCAAGCCATGCTGCCTTGATACTACAACAACTCAATATTTGTTAAAATCTTTCTACTCAATAGTTGTTAAAAATATTTTTGCACCTAAAAATTACTACGTGGCAATAAAATATTGCCTTACTGACTATTCTCTATGCTCGGCTCCCCCCGGTTAAAGTTTTGTTGTCGTCCCAACAATATGTTTTTCTAAGTGTAACCGTGAAATTCAGCGTTGTTTCCTGTACGCTGTACTGGTTTGTTGCTTTGTTATTAATAAATAAAACTCTTTTTACTATTAAAATAATTATTTTGTCACACGTCTGCCACTTTAACAATTTTAGTTTATTTTCAATTATTTATTTCAATTTAATTTTAATTTATTTCAGTTTAATTTCTTTCAATTTAATTTTAACTTATTTCAATTTATTTTCAATCATTTATTTCATTTTACGTTTAATAAATTTTCAATCATTTATTTCCAGTTCATAATGTTACCTACATACATTATTTGATCTCCTCATGACTAACATAGTTTAAAGATAATGTAATACTAACCAAATATGGGCATTTAAATAGTCTGAATTAAACGAATTTTATTTTATTTTATTTATAACTATATTTACAGAGAACGAGGAAAACTGTTCCACCATAATGCAGTTTATACTCTAGTATGGGGACCAGAGTGAATCAGTTACGTGATAATAACCATTAAATAATACGTACCGAAATATACCAAACAAAAGTTGTACCTACCTTTACTGCTTTATTGTAACTTACTTTAATTGTGCAAGGTTGCTATGTTGACTTGGCAAAGATGTTTTTATTTTAAAATGTAAAAATATTAAATTTTACATTACTATACCTATCCTTAGTACTTATTGGTATTTCGGTCCGAATTTGTAAAAAGTGCATCGATCGTCGATAGTAACTTTTTCGGTAATATAATAGACTATTCCTTAGGTTAGTACGTATACAAAATCTCGTATAAACGAATGTTGGTAATTGTACCAGAAGAATTATTATATATTAAGTGTGAGCTAAGTGTTATGATAATGACTCCCCAATTGATGGTCCTGAAAATAATCACATTTAACACGTCCTTAAAACATTATACCGAAACACCTTCAAAAGTATACCACTAACGTAACAAGAAAGCTACGCAGTATCAACACTGAAAATGGTTCAGAATTGTAAATCTAATGGCACGGTCCCGATAACGGTGACAGCCCGATGGGAGAGCTAACGGTGTGGCAAATGAAACGACATAAACCAATATATGGCCCACTTATCGCCATCCTGCTTCCATGAATTCCCACGTCATTTGTTCTCCGACACTCGTACCCGCTTGCGAAATATGTCACCGTATTTTTTTATATGTTCAATCAATTTTCAGGGTATTTAAATTTTGATTCGGGTTACGCAAAGAGCAGTGTAGGTCGTGGGTTCGAACCCAGGTAGGTAATAATTTCATCAACACTGCTCTCAAAACGGTGAAGGAAAACATTGTGAGGAAACCGGCATGTCCTAGAACTAACAATTCGAAGAAATGTGACATCTATCAACCCGCACTGAGCCCGCGTGGTATTTTATACAGCCCACACCCTCTCGAAAATAGAAGGCCTGTGTCCCAGCAGTGCTACTATTAACGTCAAAGCATTATTATTGTACTTAGGTAATGTCTGGTACGAATAATACAGATTAGTGACTATATTTTGTATTAATCGTACTTGGGATTTGGCAGATATTACAAAACCCTACATTCTTCGGTCCTTATTGCTTACTTCTTTTGCTTTGCCTATGTTCATACGTTTGATCATTAACGCGCGGCGGTTGGGAGTAAGCCCCAACGCACGATAGGACAGATGTATTGTATCATGTCAGCGCTGGGGCTGAGCGATGCCGTTTGGCGTGGATGTGACGCATTTTTTGCCCCAAACCGTATTATTTTTTTGTGTGTTTTTTCTTTGCGTCATGTTTACCGCAAATAAACGTATTTTCTTTCTTTCTTCTTCCATCTGTCGTGTATTTCAGGACAGTTGATACGATCAATTTTCAGTATCAAATTCAAATTATTTAATTTCACATAAATCTACATGGACACTTATTAAATGTCAGAAGCTAGGGGCACAATTCCAATTAGTCGTTTCCTTTGGAGAAGAGCCGGCAAAAAACTCCACAATATAAATACAAAAAGTGGAAATAGAACGTAAAATCAGTAAAATAGGAGAAACGATTATTTTATTACACACCGAAAATGCAAATTTAGACCAACCAGTCAATAAAGACTAGGCTAAGTGGTAAAATCTTGACTGCACCGGCTACAAGTACCTATCTAAAGTTACCCTTCACGTGAATGAACTTCTTTAAAGTAATACAATCCACTTAGTAATAAAACGAGAGCTGTTCCAAGGGTTAACAGACGGGTTTGATGTTCAGTTAATTCACTGCAAACGCTCAGACACTGAATATTCAGAGGCACTCCGTTACCATGGCAACGGAAGCTGGGACACACTTAATCTTCATACATGTCAAGAATGTCCTAGATGTGACGTGTCGCTTTTTAAATGTATTTAAATGGAGATGGTCGTGTAGAACTGTGACTGGCTAGGACAGTCATGGCATGAATTAAATGCAATGGACCAAAATCGTTTTGTAGTAAAATGTTTCAATAGGAGGTCATGAGATTTTTATTGGGTGCTAATTAAGGCAGCTTCTTTAAAATGTCATTCTCGTCTTCAAATATATTTAGTTGTCTAAATAATTAATAGGTAAGCGACAAACTTTTAGCGTCTAATAAATGGTTTTCAAGCGAATATATATTGTAAAACGAGCTACTGTTAATATGACGCAGCATGGTGATAATTCTTAAGCAACGTTATGGACCAAGTAATAAATAGGGGCATTATTCATAATGCCCGCGCATTATGAATAATGACAAGCGTAGTCGACGGAGCCCCGCTTTGCGGGGCTCCTACTTCTGGGTGGTTTAAAAAAAATAACCACGAAGGGGATGGCGGGGTATTTTAGACCCCGCCATTCCCTTCTAACCTAACCTGTCCGAGTCGGGGTGCCCTAAGTCCCGAGCTCGCTTAGTAGCTCACTTACAACATTAGTCACTTGAGTTCTCAATTCAGAAGTAAATATATTTATCGGTAGCTCGGAGTCATATTAATTTACGCTCGTAAATTGACGCTGGTTTTTTGATATTCTGTTGGAATAGTAAAGATGATGAATTAATATAATTGAAGCTGTTCTATTAACTCGTCGCCTACATATAAAAAAAGACGCTAGGTTGCAGGTGCTAAAGAAAACTTTTGTTGCGCACATATAATTTCCCATTTTTATTTGTAGTAAAAAAACAAGAAAGTGAATAGTGAAAAGTAATTAAAGCTAACAAATTAAATTGAACTTAAATCTTTACACTATTAACCTACTACTGAGTGGTCTTGGTAAGTTGACAAGAATCCTGTGTTTTTTAATTTTATTAAAGTCAGCATGTACCTTTTCTGTATGAGAAGAGGTATTTGCCCTGCAGTGGGATAGTAATAGGCTTCGTCCCAATTGATCCCTAGTCCCAACTCGGCCGATTTTCTATATGCCTCTTAGCTGCAAGGGTACAGTTTCCCGGAAAAGGGCTACGTTGTAGAAAATAAATACTAATCACGTATAAATTTTGCTTTTGTTCTTTTTCTATATATTTTTTAACAAAATAATTTACTTAGATTCCGTGTAAATAAGTAGGTAGTAATTATTTATTAAATCGCCGTTAAACAGCGAAAACCAATTATTGCGCAAAAATCAGTCATCAATTAAAATTTTAACGACATATATTTCTTACATGAACCATGATTATGTAAATAATTAAGGTTATATACGATTGTATAATTTATCGTTTAGTGACTATAATGTAAATAATTATAATTTACTTATTGGTTTAAACTAAAAACTATCTTAACGTTCATAGGGTACCCTATTTAATTGGTTTTCCCTGAATATGTGGAACTTTTATTTATTGTAATTTACCGAGAAACAACTTAGATAACACCATCGTAAATGTTATAAACAAATTGTATTATGGTTGTTTACAAAAGTACATTGAGTCTAAAGTCGTATTTGTCCATAGAATTAAAAATAAAACCAAAAATTCAAAAATGTACTTGGTTTTACCTGTACTGAAAACTGTTTTAATAATAATAATAATGTCTTTATTTCGGAATAAAATTCCATAATTACTTATACAAATTTGTTAGCACATGACTACTTAAAAACTATGTTAGCGTACAAATACAATACAAAGATGTTAGTAACATGAAAACTTAAAAACTATGTTAGTAGACATAACCAATATTTACAGGAGCATATAGTTGACTTAAGTACCGGATGAAAGGACAATCCAGTTTGTTGGCAATGACACTCATGTGACTGTTGGTACTGGCACGCACCCTGTGCAACAAGGAAGCTGCTCGCTTGCGCCTGATTGCAGCGAAGCTGTCAGTCTGGGCGTCCACGAACATCCCTGAGGCACTACCGAAGCGTGGCAGCCCCAACAGCATCCTGAATGCAAAAAAAATATAAAAAAAATAAAAAAAATGAATGAATTTATTCCCAATGAAATAACAAAAAGTAGTTTTTGTTACTACAAAAGTTGTTTAATCCTCATCTAAAGATGTAGCAGGATCTTAGTCTGATACAGAGCAATCAAGTAACATGTATTTGCATGCAACATTACTATTCAACCCTTGAAACCAACCATGGAGCTCTTCCGGAATAACCCCTGTGTCACACAGTTGTAACAAGTCTTTTTTTTGGCAGCACTGATCCTTAAAGTAGCTTTGTAAAGCTGCTGAAGTTCGTCAGGAAAATATTCTGTTGTACCGGTTTCAGGTGTTCTATACGAAATATTTTCGGGAGACTTTTTCTTTTTATTTCTTGTACCATAATCATGCTCTTTTTGTGTTTGCGGTTCTATTTAATAATTCATTCATATACATTTTACGATAAGCCTAATCCTGCACGTGTCCGAACAAAAGACTCACAACATTCAATAACCGCAGTGGCCAAAAGTCGTCAGAATTTCTGAGCTGACAAGGGCGTACGATGAAGGAACAATGTCAATCTATGAGTTTTTAAAATAACTCAGTGAATCAGCTCAGTAAATAAATTATAGCTTTAATTATTGCACAAACTATGGTTTAAACTATTTTATTTCAAGACTGTGATTTTTTAACAGATAGCTTTAATTATTGTAAAAAAGTCTGTGATTTGTGATGACTGAATAAAAATAAATATATTATTTATTTTGAAAGATTCTTACTATCAGTACTTTTGCGCCTTCTAGCTATACATGTAGGTAGATATATACGGATCGGGCGAGTTGGGACTAGGGATCAGTATTTACGAAGCCCGATAATAGGCTAGTATAATTATTATTAGGTATTAAACTCAGTGGCCAAAACTCTTACACCTACATAGCTTAGTGGTCAAAACTTTACGTTACATGGTGAGCAACAGACCCAAGTTTTTCATTTGTAGGTACCTATTCTATATTTTGTAGCTCTAGAAATAATTATTTCCATTAGGGAGACCAGATTTACTGCCACGGTTTTTAATATTTGACGCAGAATTGTAAAAAACACATTTTAATGTCACTCGCTATAAAATTGGCGGCAAATGACCTCCCGCCAGCATCGCCATGATTCGTTTGCTTCGTGAAGTAAAAAATACTATATAAAAGCTCTCGCAGACAGGCGCAACGCGACTTCGGTAGAATAATTTCCATGAAATTTTCTTATAATTGTTCCACCAGAATCGCGTTGCGCCTGTCTGAAGGATCTTTAACGCGGTGTTTTTATTCATAAATTGTTTATGAACGTTTTAAGATTTCTTATTCTGATTAGCTGTGATGGTAAATTATATTGCTGTTGGAATGTGGCACTTAAGTGTTAATGGTTTCTGTTTTTCTTTTTTCTTTATCGCTTTTAGAATGAAAAATGAGAGATTGGACTTCACCATAACTTTTAAAATAATATTCCCTTTGAAACTTATGCAAAATTATAACGGTTCCAAAGTTATTTCTCAGGAGCGAATATAACTTATTATAAACCCAACGGTTAGAAAAACTGCCTGTACAAATAATGGTAACAATATTTTTGGTACTGCGGTAGAACAATTTAGCGCATGAATATTTACTGATAGAAGAGGTGACGTAAAATCGTAAAGATTGACACAACTTGTTTGTGGAAGATTTCAACACCTGCCAAATCCAGAAAATTCAATATAAGCTATCTATTTTGCAACACGCACAAGTAAGTATGTTAATCTTTAGAGGGCGCAGTAAGACAAAAAAATCATGTTTCACCCGAAAATTCAAGCGCAGTACTCTCGTCTCAACAGAGCGACGGCGACTGATTTGTGAAACAAAAATATTGTTATTATTTATTTATCAAAAAACAAAGTTTGTAAAAAATCTTAACTTAGAAACTATGTCCCGCAAAACCGTTTTCACGGTTTGTCTTTGTTTCTTTGTGTACAAAGAAGTATATTAGAGCTGATACTTAATTATCACTTATTGTACTTAAAGTAACTAACGATAATAACTTAAATCTTAAACATATGGAAAGTTAATGATGGAAATACATGACTTCTAACTTATAAAACTACTTAAGCAATAACTTATTTTCTCTCCCTTAACCTCAAGGAGTCTGCAATTAACGCTCCTAAGAAAGTGGTTCGCACCTGAAGTTCCCGCAATGTGCGACGGAAGATAACTTCTTCCACGAACTAAAAGTGTCGTAATGTCGTATGTCGTGTCGTGTCGTGTCGGGTTTCGTGTCGTGTCGTGTGTGTGTGTGTCGTGTTCTTGTAGTTATAATAAAACAAAAAATAAAAGGAATTTCAAAAAATACCTCCACAATTTTTTCGCCTAAATTTTTATCCTATTAGTCATTAGCATAATAAGTACAAATCGAAAATACGTGAAAATTAGAGGTAACTTCGTGATGTTGTTTTATAGAGAAAAAAACAATATTTTGTGTTTCTGTTCCACAAAAATTTTAAAAGTATCATGTAGTTACTCAAATTATTTTTAATTTATCCCTAAGTCTTATCAATTTCATAAAAATCAAATTGAAGATAGGCAATTTTAGTTACTACCCACTCTTAAGCCTACCCACGACAAGATAACTTCCCTCTCTATTCCTTTATATACAAATAATTACAAATTAATTGACCGTCTACATCAGACGAAGTAATTTCCCAATACACCAGGGCCGTAATCAGGTGGGGTACTTAGTGGTCCAAAATGAATTGCGTCTCGGGGCCAAACCTGGACAAAAGGCGTACAGGCCGTAATAATACAACATTAAGTCCTTACAGGTACACATAATATCCCAAAGGGTGAATGCTGAAAAGGATGCGGCCAAGGGAATAGCTGGATGTGTTTGGTTAAATTTCAATTTATTTTCTTGTTTTGTATTGTATCGTAACACCCATGGCGGTGTGTTTTCGAGATAAGACCTATACTAGAAAGGATTAGGTAGTTAAACAAAGGTACACAAATCATAAAAGAGTTTTTTTTTATTGTTGACGCTTTCTTGTTTAAACATAAGTTTCAACAAAATTAAATTTATTTGCGATTTATACGATAGTTTCCTCTTTTATTAATGTATGTTTAACTTTATCATTTATTCGTAAACTACTCTTCGTAGATGTGATTGCTTGAGCACAACTTTTTTGTTAGTTTTATAAAATAAGATAATATTTTGTAATCATATTTTATTGTAGAGTCCAAAAAGACAGGTTCCCTAAACCATTTAGAAAATACAACGAATTAGATAACGTTGCTAAATTGAAAAGTACACCTGTGACGTTGTATAGCAACTGATAAATGATAAATGATTTTATTTCTGTAAGTAGGTTTGTACAAACACTTTTACACTTCAATTATATTTTTTTTAAACTAGATGAGGTCGGCGTTTCCTATCTGACTACTCTGAGAAGAAAGGTCGACTGAAGGTGGTATGGTTAACCAGACGCCTTCGAAAGCCCTCTTGACATTTGTGATGTCGCGAGCGCGTTTCGATTTTGCTGAATTTTGTTACTATAGCTTGTTTCTTTGTTTTCTTTTTGTTATTTAGTAATTATAAGTTTTTGTTATTTATCATTATTGGTTTTTAAATTCATATCGTTGAAAAATTAGTGAACCCGAGCCTGGTACTACCCAGGCCAACTCCGTACTCTCATTTCCATCACCGAAGAAAAAACGCTTCAAAACAGGACCTCTTTCATCCTCTGAGAAACACACATTGATAAATGTGTTTATGTATGTAGAAGAAACATGGTCCAAAGATTGTTATCCGTTGAAAACAGACATAGTTTCAGGAGATGACATTTCAAGACATGGGCTCAAATTAAGGGGTTTGTAGCTGAGAAAAATAAAACTTTTAAAATGGCTGACATAAAAAATCTTTTGCCAGAGGCTTTAGCTAATGTAACTGCTGAGAATTGAAAAAAATGCGAGGGTTATGTACTCGTATTATAAGAAGAACAGAAACTGTTTAAATTAGATAAAATAATTGATGATACCACTGAACGCTTTATTATTAATGTGACAGATAGTTTCTCAGATTCAGATTCACATAGAGCCTATTATTAAATGACTAAAAATAATATTATTATAACATTGGAAATAAAAGGTCAAATTTTGAGAAATACAGAAAACTAGTTGCGCCCCGCGGTTTCACGCGCATAAGTATTGATACCGTAAGAATATCGGAATAAAAGTATCCTATATCCAAATTCAGGTCAAGATCCACCCGTGCGTCAAATTTCATCTAAATCTGTTAAGCCGTTTTAGCGTGAAAGGGTAACAAACAAACATACAAAAAATCAAATCTTTTCTCTTTATAATATAAGTTTAGACTAGTTGTTGCCTACGACTTCGTCCGCGATCCATGATGAAAAGTAGCCTATGGCCTTCTCCAGGTTTCAGGTTACCTATCGGTGAAATTTTATATCGATTGGGTATAGGCGTGAAAAGGTAACAAACAGACATACAGACAATGTACGAATAGTTCTTTCAAATCTTTTCATCATTTAAAGTACTAGTAAGACGGGCTGATGTCCGTCAGTCCACATCCTAACACGTTTTCTGGAAACCAATTTAAAGCTATACGAGTATAATAATGCTGTGTATACTCTAGGCTGCTAATGGAAAATTCTTATTGGAAAAATCTAATAACACTTCGCTGGTCCTAGGGATTGAAGCCAGGATCAACATTATAATTGAAATAGCAAAGTCCCAAACTCATTATTATCTCAAAGGCTAACAACCCTTTTTCCTTTCATCTCCAACATAAAAAAAAACCATCATCCATGTAAATTAAAATCGCTTTGCAAAAAAAAGAGTAAATTAAAATGTACATTTTAATATGTTGAACGATAACGCGAACGTTTGCGTTTGTCCTAACCAAACTTTAATTTGTCCCCAACCACTCAGTTCTGCCTTTGTAATAAGGTACGAGTTGGGATGTTTTCAATGTGGATAAGGTTATTTGATGCGAAAAATTAATATCACTGGAGATACAATTTTTTATATATAAAAATGAATTGCTCTTCGTTAGTCTCACTAAAACTCAGAAACGGCTTAACCAATTTGTTTCTTTTTTGTTTTTTGTTTTATTTACCCCTTTACTAGCGTGGTTTATAAGAAAAAAAAATTGGAAAAAAGGAAAAATGTTGACAGGACAACGTCTGACGGGTCAGCTAGGTAGGTAGGTAGAGTAGGTAGGATAGGTAGGATAGGTAGGATAGGTAGGATAGGTAGGATAGGTAGGATAGGTAGGATAGGTAGGATAGGTAGGATAGGTAGGATAGGTAGGATAGGTAGGATAGGTAGGATAGGTGTTCGATACTTAGTGCTACCTGTGGGAAGCCGGGCCGGGTACACCTAAAATTTTATATTATTTTGAAAGTCACCAATCATCCATAAAAAAAAAATGATATGCCTGTGTGGGGACACCACTTATAAAGAGCTATTTTTCTAATTATATAACTATAGTATAATTATATATATATAATTATATATTTATTTTCTGGTAATATAGGTACACCTCTGCCTAACCCTTCGAGGAATACAGGCGTGATGTTATGTTATGTTATGTGTTTATTTTCTGGTAAATAGATAATGATAGTTTAAATAAAGCCTCGGGGAGTCATCTCCTAAAATACTCAACAGAAGTTGAGGTTAGAAAGGGGCTAATTAAATGAAGTAATTGCAACAAAGATTTAAGCAATTTTTCTCATAGCTGTTTTAGTAAGAGTTAATTAAAAAATCGCTAAAGGTATTCACAAGGAAATTATTTTTGTCGTATCCATAACCTATTGATCCTTGGATAGCAGGACCAGACATTCCATTTGCCCTAAGCTCTGTTGTTTAAAGCGAACAGGAGTTGTCATGTTAAGTTATTTACGCCCAACTCCATTGAAAGTATTGTTTTAATTTAAATGATATCTTTATTTTTGTACTTATACTAATTAAGTTGTGTTTGTTTGAGCTCCATTTCAACTGTGTGTTAATTCCGACAATATTATTAAAATAAACATAATCAGCCTTTAGTGTTTCCACTGCTGGGACACAGTAGGCTCAGTGCGGGTTGGTAGATGTCACATGTCTTCGAATTTTTGGTTCTAGGACATGCCGGTTACCTTACGATGTTTTCGGTCACCGTTTTGAGTCTGGTTTTAAATTTGGTTTTAAAAGTCTGGTTTAAAATTGGACTGATTTAATTGAATATTTAATGGATTTCTCTATCTCCCTCTGCAGCTCTGGTGCTAAACATATTAGTACAGCCATATTTCGCCAGAAATTATTAAGAGCCGTAAAATAGGGCTCAAGCCTATTGCCACTAACCGGGTATTATGGCAGCAGGCAGAGAATCAAGAGTGTCAAATTGGAGCCGAGTGTCATACTAGTGTCCACGTGACTTAAAAAAATGAATTTCGACAAACCGCAATACGACAAGATTTTATTTCGACATTATTTTAGTTCGAAATACCTTAAGTCCGACTCTACTGTACTCCGAAAAAGCCTTTCTTCGACATGACTTAACTAGGAAACGATATGACTTCGACAACAATGCTAGTCCGACATGAGTCAATTTCGACGTACTCTACTTCGGCATGCTGAACTTCGACAATATCTTAAATCGACGTCATACATCTAAAATACGATGCTACTTTGAAATTATTAGGTACATATAATCTGTATATATAAAAATGAATCTCTATTTTCCTTGGTCATCGCATCACGCGTGAACGGATGGAACAATTTGCTAATTCTTTTTTTGTTGTGTTACTTATTGTCAGGAGAAGGTTCTTATGAAAGAAAAAATTAAGGAAGTTCAACGGAACATTAGAAAATTTAAGAAAACTTAACGCTAATAATAATTTTATATAACTGTCAGTTGTTTGAAATAAATGTCAGCAATTGACAGAATGCGTGCTGCAAATATCGTTTAACACAGATGGATCGGTTGATAAATGAGTCGATAGTTTTAGTTTTAGTCAAAACTAAAATCAAACGACATATGACATTCATAGTTAAGACAGGACAACGTCTGTCGGGTTAGCTAGAATGGAATAAATAATAACTTGGCAAGAATGGAGCACTCGTAGATGGAGTACCGCAATTGCATCGTTGTATAACGCCTGTCGTGGCCAGTATGGCCGATTGCCGGTGCGTTCGCCGCCGGGCCTTCACCAGAGTGTCATTTGCGTAGCAGGTTACGTCGTCACCTAATTTAACCATAGGTTTAGTTTATGTATTTATTTTATGACCGCATTATAAAATAAATAAACTAAATACACACCTATGGTTAGATTAATCACTATCTACCTAACCTTAACCCATTATACCCACCTTATCCCATGCCGCCATTAGCGCCCATACAAGATGATATATTGCCCACTAATCCACATGTTGACCTCGTTCCTGTAATGACGTCACTTGTAGCGATATCGAGATCTTAAAGGTTACTAATACTTAAGTGAAAATGGATTCTTGCCTCCAACCTACTTAAGGCCATAAAGAATACTAGCTTCTGACCGCGACATCGTCCGCGTCAAATGTTAAAATAAAACATAACATCCTATGAAAGTCATCTTCGTGAACGGGCGCCGTCAGTAGGGACTGATCATCTCTTAGCTGCCACGGCTTATTTTAATTTAATTTTATATCTTAATTGTTTTTGTCTTTTTATTACAGACGCTTTTAACGTTTGGCATCGTTCTCTTATGCATAATTTCAACATCAATGATGTAACCATATTTTGATTTAAAAGAGTGTCCGTGGAGTTTCTTGCCCGTTCTTCTCCATAGGTACCTACTACGCTTTGGAATGGGCAACTAGCTTCATTTTTCTGTCTGACCGAGTCCTTGACAATTCAAAAGTGCCTGTAATTTGTTTATTTGAAATAAATGCTTTGAGTTTGAATTTGAGTTTATGGCGCTCGACAATGGCGTACCTTTTATCAGTGAAAGATTTTTTGTAATCGTATCAGTAGTTCCGAAGATCACCCCCTACATACAAATTCACAATCTTTACCTCTTTTATTAAATTAGCGCCTAATAAAGTTAGTCACACTGTTTAATTTAATTTGAGCGATGTACCTAACCGTTTCAATTTATTTCATTGTATAACATACAAAAAAAAAAAAAAACACTCAAAAAATAAAAAAAAACATAATCAATCACCATAATGTTCCCACTGCTGGGACACAGGCCTCCTCCAATGATATAAAATAATCAAAGGCAAAAAAATCAACACACATAATTATTTTCGTCTATCGTTCAATTAGCCACACTTTGTTTTTTTTTTTACCCTAACCTAATCTAACCTAATAGTAAGGTTAACGTGTACACTTTACCGGGGTTGCTCGTAGGGTTTTACATTCAAAACTCCGGTAGTAAAAGGATAACCCCAATGAAATTGAAACGATAAATAAACATCAATATCTGTCCATAATAAAATCGATAAATACGATATGAACCAGGAATTAGGGACACATCTAAAACAGAATAATAATCAACTTTAAATTATGTCATGGGCAAATGCCATTAACTGATTCTCCTGGGAACACTAACTTAACCCAAACCATTAACACGTAAGTGGTGTATTGAACGTGTTACGAGCCAATGATATTCACGCTCTGTTGCTCGATTGTTGGTGAGCAGTGATCTATTATATAGTTAAGACGCTACCCCGAGCAAAACCTTGCGATAGTGCGTTATTAAGTGGCTATTAACTCATTAATTAAGAGTAATAAACTACATCTAAAAGCACATTATTAATGTTCGTTATCCTATTATCACATTGCTCGTTCTTATTTGTTTTTATGTGTTGTAAATACATTTAAAATCTCCTTGAATAAAAAAGTGACTAAAATTATTTATTGCGTGCATCTTTTCTTAAAGGTGACGTTCTAATAATATAATTTAAGGATTACACTAATGGATAGATAGTTTAAAAATCTAAATAATTGTCGTTTTATTTTATTTCAAAAGCTCACTGTCTTTTTTTATTAAAATAATTCCACAATTTTTGAGAATTCTATAATAAATGGGCGTGCGCAGGGAGCGGGACAGAGCGAGACTCAGAGAAGGACCGAACGCTCAAGGTCGTTTGGTCAGGGAACCGCCTTAAGTTAAATAAAAATATACTGTGGCAATAATTCTGTTATAAATTAACTTAACGACAATAGAAGTATTGACGGAAACAAGGAGGACAGAAACAACAACGGAAACGGACGGGACGGTTTACAGAAAGGGAAACAGAGACGGTTTAATAAAAAACACGTTTTTTTTGCTCTTTCTAACTTCCAGATTCTGCGGTGTCTTAACCGAAGTTTATCTATTCAATAGTGCTATTGGTTCGATCATGTTTCAGAACCCTCAGTTAAGGATGAATTGCTAAAATGTATCGCTTTGTCGAATGAGTATCTATTGAGAGTTTCTCGAAGACCTCAGAAATCAGGTATAAGCCAAGTCATCGCTGGTATACATTGAAAGAAAACATCATATAATTATGGACTTATTCGTATAGTGATCTGGAATCGCCAACATGCAGTAAACAATCGTGGTATATAATGTTTGTTTCTTCTGTCTAGGACTTTTGCCTTGCATTGGGAGCGTTACATATTAGTGTTGCAACTATTTCTCATTATTTACTCCTATGTATCGCAAAAATACATCTCAGTCTTGCCCCTTAATTGCCAATATCCTGAAGAAACTCAATTAAGATGGCAGCCAAAATATTTCCGCAACGCAATCCTATCGGCGCCATCAGCTGAACTACTAACATTGTTTTTATGCTTATTAAATTCCGGAGATACATAGTTTGTGATATTGAGTTAATATTGTAACTAGAATTATATATTGTTTTTGTACGAAGATACGTTGTAGAAGAAAATTATTGGTGATTCTGGGGATTGAATATGAATAAGCTAGCTAGGCGTATGTTTTTCTGATCGGTATCTAATTTATTCCAAAATGATTACCAACTTTAGTCAATACTATCTTGCAATACGTAACTTAACATAGGAATTGATAAAATTGTCAGATATGTAGCGGAGGATATGGTGAATTTTATAAATACGCCAATGATTTAGAAGTGTTACTGGGGGACATCGGGAGTGTGGGGCATCTTCCAACTAGTAACTTCTATAAAAAGGTAAGAAAAATCTACATCCTTTGATTTTAACTATACCTACCTTTTGGGATAAAAAGCCAAACCAGAAAAATGCATAAAATACGTCCACGCAGCAGCAGCAGTTTTGGATGGCACTAGTGATCCAAACACTTAAATTCATAAATGCTTGAAAATACAAGCGTGTTCGAAAAGAGCGCTGCGAGTGATCGGTAGAACGTGCCGGAGAAGTGTCATCGCCGCCGCGCCACTCCATAGGTGCCAGTTTCACAGAATCAAATCCCGGATTTTTTTGGGGAACAAACAAACTACCGTGTGGAGCTCCAAGAGTGGCGGTTGGTTTTTTATTTGTAATATTTTGCGGGACACTAAATGCGCCCAGACGTAAAAACAATAAAACTTCTATTGTGTGTAAACGTCCGATTAATAACATAACATCACGCTTATATTTCCCGAAAGTTTAGGCAGAGGTGTACCGTACCTATTTTATAGTACACCAAAATTTCGCCAATTATGTTTCAAGTCCCATGTAACAGGGGGCGACCCTATTGCCATCAACCGGGCGTATGTTTAATACAAATGTTTTTACTAGCAAATAACAGCAGCGCAGCTTAGAATAAATGTTACTAATCACTAGTTTCATAAGTTTATATTGTTACTAACAAAATATATAAGTTATTCTGAAATAAATGTTGATTTATTTTATTTTATTTAATAAAATGATTGGAATTATTGGAGACTGCCTTGAAGGAGATAACGGTATAAAAGTACAGAAAAGAAGTTGAAGAAAATCAAGCTGATTGTGGCGACAGGGACGATGACGAATTTAAAAAATACGAATAAACCTACAACATTTTAACTTATAAACGAATGCTATAATAAACATATATTAGTGTTCTATTGATAGTATTGTAATCTCAAGCTTCAATACAGAAGACAATACTATTCCATATAAAAGTATCTATAAAGAAAAAGAAGTGTGTACTTATTTATTTGTAAATGCGCTTTGGGCATATGAGATTGGCTTTTAATACAAAGTCAGTCGTTTTGTGTATTCTAAGTAGATACGAGACTAAAATAATATGACGCAATCTCAGCGTAGGTACAGATAGAATAGCATTATTAATTTAATGCTTGAACAGTATTACGCATTAATTAATAATCAGCCTATAATGTTCCCACTGCTGGGACACAGGCCCCGCTCGTTGAGTGAGTGGGCCGTAATCCACCACGCGGGCCTAGTGCGGGTTGATAGATGCCACATGTCTTCGCACTTTGTATTCTAGAACATGCCGGTTTCCTCACGACGTTTTCCTTCACCGTTTTGAGAGCGGTGGTGATGAAATAATTTACACAAAGTTAAGTGCCTATGTGGGTTCGAACCTACGAGCTGCAACTCGTATGTCACGGCCGTTACCACTTGGCCACCACTGCTCTTTTTACGAATTAATATGCATAATAATTAAAATTAAAAAAGGAGTTCCCTTCAAAATGGTTGAGCTGAATGATGCTGATCCATACCTCATGTTCGTGACCGGTCATCTCTAATCTTATAATTTAATTTAATTTTTGAATTCCTTTTATTATGTTTTTATATCGAACGCTTTTAACGTTCTGCATCGTTCTCACATATATAATTTAAATTATGTAAGAAATATTTAGATTTAAAAGGGTGTCCGTGGAATTTCTTGCCTGTTCTTCTCCATAGGTACCTACTACTCTTTGTAATGGGCAATCAACTTTATCCTTCTGACTGACCGATCCCTTGACAATTCAAAATGAATTGATATATGAAAATTGATATATGAAATAAATGCTTTGAGTTTGAGTTTGGTGGCCAACAAGAAGTATATTTTTCCGCCATCAACGTTCAAAACCACGTTCTTCTTGGCCCTGTTTATGTCTTGGCATCACCTGCCGCGCTCGACACCTAGATACCTATCGCGCTAAAGAAGAACGTATTGTTTTTGCTTCGTATAGATTTCAGGATATTTTTTTTGGATTTTATTTCGCTGTCGATTGGATTGGTTCCGATTCTTTTGTTTGGTCTTTGTTGATTCATATTTTTTTCACCGTCTGCTGTATTGTGTACGTTCAATGGTAAATTGTTTTTCTTGACATTGTCCTATACTTTAGAACTTGCTGATAAATAGTTAAGTACGGTCAGGGAAATTAATTGTATATTTCAAATTGATACACTACGTGAATTTGATGTGTTTTAGCCATTTCATTTAACTGTCAAAGAATGACAGTTGTGATTTGATTACCTATACGGACAATTTAAGTTCCTATTCAATTTGATAATTTCCCTGAGTTACATAGTTTATGCTTTGTTAGTTTCAAATTCTATACCTATCTTAAATTGTGTGGAAGAACAAAATTGACAAATTGTTCTAAAAGGAGTTTAAATAGTACACAGATACGTTTCCATGTTCATTTTTCATAATTATGTGCTGAAAGCGACGTATGAATCATATATTATTAAGTCCGCCTTTGTACAGTACTTTTTTTACTTGTGCATAAAGTTTTAATAAATAAATAAATATTATATCATATTCATTTTTATGGATACCCTAATTAAATTAAAACATGGTGCCTACCTAGTGTGTTTTATTTCATTCAGAATACGACAGCTTTACTTTAAAGTACTTAGGTTTCACTCCAGAAGCCTACGTTACGGATTTTCTTTCAGCGACAGATAATTCGATTTCGGTAAGGCAAAAAGTGCCATAAATTAACGATAAAAGGTTTCAGATACCTTAAGGAAAAAGGGCCAGGAAACATTTTTAGAGTAGCATTAAGAAGGTACGCGAAAAAACACATTTCCAATTAAATTTAATGCATAATATTTATTTCAAAACATGATCTGTCGATGTTAATATTTATAATTTTAGTGATGAAGGATTTTCAAAATAAAAAGTATTGGTAATTCTTTCAATGAACTTGTAAACCGATGCAAATAATAAATGTATTACAAGCACTGATAAATAACCATAATTTAGGCTGTAACATTTTAGGAAACCATAACAGCACCAAAAATCCTCTACATTCCAAAACCACAGCAGAAAATCGATGGAAAGTAGTACCGAGAACAATACAGAAGGTCTACTCAGTTGTAACACTTTAGTGTTTATAATAATATAATAACCAAAGCCATTTATTCAAACCATTTTGAAACCTATACTACTACAATAAAATTATTAATAAGATATAGAGCTAAAAAGAGCAACAAAAGAGTCTTGGTGGGTGTACCCATTGGCAAAGGCCTCCTCCATTTCCTTTTCGTTGAAAAGCCTGATAATACATAAAATAAACCCGCATGGCAGCATGTGGCGAGCTGTTGGGCAGTAGCGACCCCACGGAACCTATCCCCTGGGAGAGGTCTTGTTCCTCACCTCTGGCTTGACTTTATTGGCCGGCTGGAGTGAACAATGACGAGGAACAGAGCTCCCACCTCTTTCTTGCCTTTATTGGCCGGCTTGAGTGGTGACTCGCAAGAGCAAACGTGCTCGGAGGAAGGAAGTGTTCCAGTAAGATGCTGGTAGGGATCTTGACTGTAGTTCCGGGATTGTCTTGATAGCCCTGGGATACCTCTCTACTCCTCATAAGCACTTCAGGACATGTTGCCCCCTTGCCGCTACGACACTATGTGAACGCTCTATGCCACTATGCCCGAACGTTTTCGGGGACCCATCATTGAGTGTGCATGTCACCGCCTGCCATTTTATCCGTGTATTTTATATATAAAACATTGGTCAGGCAGAGGCCATAGCCGTTCCATAGTTCTTGGTAACCAGTCCATCTTAGCCACTGAAACAATTCAATAATTATTTTTGTTTCCATATCCTGCAATAGTCCGACACCAACCGGGGGTTGACCTTGGGTGCACTTGCACAGCGCATACAGGGATAATCGTCGGTTGGTGCCTTATTCCATTTAAAATTGTCTAAGGGGCCTCTGCGAGTTGGCTTTGGCCACTCGTACGCCTTTCAAAGGACCGAGATCCCATGGTCCCGAGCTATGTTAACAAATAAAATAAATAATGTAAATAATAATGAGCATTCTATTCTATTCTATTCTTAAGTCTTTCTGTAGGTGAAATAAAAAATGATGCGAAGAAATAATAGCTATCTATGTGATGAAAATATTGATCCACCAAAGTATGGTACTGTAGGAGTCTACACTCCTACAGTACGCAAACTGTTAATGCCCTACGGCATTAAAAGTTTCCTGAGTAGGTTTTCATACCACCCTTGTGCGAGCCTGCTTGCCTTGCTTGGTCATTATTGTTCCAACCAATATAATTCAAAAACCTATAATTTATTCGTGGACAGATGGTGGTATTTATAATATTATACAAACCCAGACAACGAAGGCGAAGCAATGGTAAAAATCCTCAGCTGAGATCAGCACCCTAATTACATAACACACTATTTATCACAATCTGAATCAGTTTGAAGCCTATTGCTAATCCATTGCTTCATGTGTTCGCAATGAATGTTGTAGAACTGTCAAAATAAAACAAATTCCTACTGTTAGTGTGTTTCGTATGTAATTATGTAGCGGTATCTACACCGCCACATGCGAGCTACACGTCACACTCTGACGTCACGCAAGCCCTGCATCGCGCAAGCAGAGTTTACCTCACGCTTCTATAATTACCCCGCAGGCTTTCACAACCGGAAGTAGATAACTCTTAGTAGTTTATTTGGTTTGAACCTTCTCTGTTTCGACTTATCGTGGTACCCTATCGGCCGTCGAAAGCGCTTTACAGACCTAATGGGCGCTTTTTCCACTTTACCTGCGTTATTTAGCCCGTCCACCCGGAAAACAGATATAAATGAGACACTTTGCGAAATGTTCTAGCTCACAGGGTCCACAGATAACTTTCAGCAGTATTCTAGCTGACAGATGAAATTATGGGTTAGACATTAATTAATTTCGTAATATGTTAGGAGTAATAGTAGTGGCTATTTATAATAAATGTGACCAACATCTATACGCGTTTTAACAATGAAAACCGCTTAGATAATTGCATAACAGACTAAGGGCTAATTTCACCGATCGTCTCCAAAACTACGTTTAGTAAAACTGCGTTTACACTAATTGCGATTAATATCAAGATTTGATCTCGTTTGAGATCGATTGCATTTCACAGAGCAAAGCGCCACGATCGTTAAACGCGTTTACGAAAACCGAGTTACAGCATGTTAGAACGGCAACATCGCGTTGCCTTTTGTCCTTGCACCGAAACTTGACAAAAAACTATTGCAATATTTGTGAAAAACACATGTAGAAAAACATAATGCCTTCGGTTGTCAAGTCAATTGCCAACTTGGTAAAGCTAAAGTGAGTGAGGTTACTATTAGTATTATTCGTTTTGCGTGAATATTGTTCTCAGGTTAGCAGTGCACATTTTAATTTGTTGTTTTTTTTTATAAATTCGTGTTATCAGCATATCTGAAAGAAAAAGAGACCCAGCATTTCAATAGAGTGAAAAGGTGCTATTGGTAGAGTTGGTCGAAAAACATTATAACACAATAGAGTCAAAGAAAACTGAGTTCTAGTTTATCTTCAATAGCTTCCAATACAGAGAGAACTGTTGGTTTTGTAAGTCGAAATTTCGTCACTAAGTCATGTTCATCTAAGGGCTAATTTCACCGACCAAATAAAACGCGATTAACTGAACATAAACGGCGTTTTAGTTTTAATCTAAGTTTAATGTTTGGTTTCGCATTTCACCTACAATATTTAAACTAGTTTAGTGCTAATCGCATTTACTGTACTAAATGCCCTTGCCATTTATCATTTATCATTTATCATTCGGCCGAGAGAAACGAAAGGGATGCACATACGTGCGCGTAGGCAAGCGATTTGGCAACGTCGTCGCGCGCCCTTTTTTTCGTAGAAACGGTCAAAATTACGTAAAATGTCCGCTAACTCTACGCGTTGCCAACTTGCTCCATGATGTGAACCTTACGATGTATGGATTGCTCTTTGGGTGCGCGCTAAAATTGATACTTTAATTTTCTTGTTTGTTTGAATGTAGCCAAAAGCCTCGTACCCAAAAATTAAAAGGTTTAAAATTTTGTCCATGGCCAGGGACCAAAGACAATACATTTTCCTCTGCAAGGTTACATAATTTCCTCTGTGTTACGACACTCGCAAATGACAACAAACAAACGATGAAAACAAAAACAAAATGCCGATAGCAGAGTGAAAAAATGATTACTTTTGTAACAAAAAAACAACAATATTATGAACAATTTAGCCGTGCGTCGCATCTGTGCAAGAACAGGTCGTTGCTCAGCAAAATGCTGTGACTTCGGACGAACCTATCGTCAACAGCGCTGATTTTCAGCAACCACCTCTCGAATGACGTAATGACGTCCTCCTGCGTGACATATTAAATCTGGAAAGTATTATTTTCTACAGAACTAAGTGTGATTCTAGCTGAACATGGTTTGTATTTCTAGATAAATATATATATATGTTTAAATATCTGTATTATGTGTAACTTTTAATAAATACATAAAACATATCACAATAAAAAAAATAAAAAAAAATCTAAGCATGGGATCGACGGTATTTCGTATCTACTTGAAGGCAATAACTTAGTTTGCACTACCTAAGACAATAATTACACGTTTTTTTTCAAGTATTCAGATTTGGGAAATGATAATTTATAATGATTATGTAACAGTTACTGAACTTCTTATTTCGAGTTGGCGCAAGTTTTCAATTTCATCCTGTATAATCTCCGTTCATAACGAGATCCTAGTCCAAGTTCACCTTAAAAAAATACTGACGCATATCAAATTAAAAAGTCTTTTACCTTGTTCAAGTTACGCTCCAACTAGTCAAGTGCGGGATTACAGTACAACTTTACCTGTTTACTTTTTACACAATTCTTCCTTTTCAAGCACTTTCGAATCGTCAGAAGCCACGTAAGAATGTTGATTTTACTCGCTAGAACCAACAAGTAACTGAGACTTAGTATCAACTATGAGTAACTAAGTATTTACTGGGAGAAGAAAAGCAAGTTTAATGTTGGTATAGAGTTCTAGGTAAATAGTTTCAGTCGTCGGAATTAAAATGTCTTGAAATTTAAATTGTTATTTAAATACCTACATAATCTTTTTTTCGTCTTGATTATAATAATGCTCTTAAAACGGAGAATGTGTAAGTGTATGGCCCACTTCTGTGGCCTGTGACCCAGCAGTGGGTAAGTTACAGGCTTGATTATGTTATTTGTTATTTATTAAGAGCCTGTATTGAGCAAAAGCCTATCTACTCTCTATTCTCTTGATGTAAGGCGACTAAGAACCAGTTTTTGATGAAGCAGTCTAGCTCATCCCGCCATGAGTCCTTCTTAATAGCAAGCGACATCACGGCAAGCCCAGACGGAGATGGCGGGATTATCCTATGCATTATAATAATTCTGTCACTGCTGGACCAAACAATAGAAGATAATGATGAAGTCTCCTAAGCCTGTATTTTCACCTGCACTGTTCAAACCTTCGTAATTTTACAAGGATTATAATATGTCACCCATTTATGATGATAACCTCACTCATGTCAAGGACTTCATCAAAACTCTCAAAAACGTACCGTAGCACTTAAAACTTCACCCAATCCGCAAACTCCACGCTCACCCGACTTTAACAGTTAAGTAACAAAACTGACTTTTTGGTACGTACCGTGCTTAATCTGAACGAGGAGATATCCTCATACAGTGTATTAGGTTAAACGAGAGATACACTATAAAGGTAGTAAACATTTATGGGTCTTTGATTTGAAATAAATGATTTCACTTTAAACTGAACCTAAAAAAAACAAACAACTATTCGGTACAAAAGTGTAATAGGGACTAACACGACTAAAATCTATGGATCAGCCACGGACTAGAAAAAAAGAAGGACTCTGCGCCACGCATATCGAAAGTGACGCACCGTACTGATCTATGTGTGTGTGTGTAAATAAATGTCTTACTTGTGATATGTTATTCCCTAACACTTTTTCTGGTAGAATAATTTTTACACCATTTCACAACATAAGATGGCATTATTTTCTTATATTATGTGACGTAAACAGTACCTACAATGACGCCGTAGTGTCGTGTAATGGCGGCCGGTCGGCACCTTATGATGTAAATGTGTGCATGAGGCATGTTTGTACAAACGGCATACTTATAGTGCTTCACTTTCAATACGCGTGGCGCGGAGTAGTTCTTTTTTTCTAGTCCGTGGGATCAGCTAATCCTTTCACTTTTCAAAGTTGGTTACCTATATAGTTAAAAACTTGTTGAATCTCATGACTAATACACTCGTGCACTCGCTTAAATGTCTCGTTACACCTAACATACTGCATTTTGCGACAGATGTACCCGATCACAATTCTATTGTGCACAGAGCAAATCCCTTTTCGAATTTAATGGGAAGTTATATAATATTTTACTATGTAAACTTTGAACACAATTTCTGTCGCTCCAAAGCGCTTCGATTCAATCCGATGTGATTCGATCCGATGTGATTCGATTCGCGCCTACGCGTCTCGAATGGAACTGACTTATTGTAATTATTTATAATCTGAATTTTTGCTTGCGTTAAATCACGTAGGTACTCGTATACGTACGTACGTGATTTAATGCAAGTAAAAATTGTGGGCCCAATTTAGTAGGTATATAATAATAATATTTATATATGTAAATATTAATATGGGATGAAATATTAAACGTTTTCTTCGTATGAGAATTCAATTTGGAATGAATACGTGGATGCTCGTTTGTAAACGTAGATTGAAAACATGAATACTCATCTGAAGATTGAAGGATACATTTTTAATATTAAGTCGAATGGTCTCTTTTTGGTGAAAATAAAATTGAAAAAGCATCTAGTCATCAACACCAGCAACACCGAAATGGATCTTCTTCCTCTTTAGGGCGTCTTGGTTTCCGCACTTAGTCCTTTAAGTGGACCGTTGTGCGTAGGGCATGGCGGCCGTCAGTGTTAATTCCAACCAGCCCACCTCCGTCCAGAAGTTGATGATGTCTCCTGGCCTGTTCAGAGCATCTGCGTAAGATTTGGGTGCCCCGAAGGTTTGTGACCTAATCTGGGTGACGCCTGTGCATTTAAAGAGCACATGCGCAACGGTTTCCTCCGTTATGCCAATTGTGTGAAAGTGTTTGTTTAGCGAGCAGTGTCCCGTGATGGTCCCCGTCACCAGGCGCAGGCCGTTCCTGTCCAGACGTAATAGACGTTTGGCTAGCTTGCCATCTAAGGATGGCATGGTTTTCCTGGACTGCCTACAGCCCGGTGTTGAGGTCCACCAGCTCTCCGCTTGAGTGTGGGTGTACTCCTGTAATCATCTGCGTAGCTGGTTGAAGGAGATGGGCACGATGGGTTCGGGTCCATAGACTGACGCGCTGGATGCTCTTCTAGCCAGTTCGTCAGCTGCGTTGTTTCCCAGTGATCCACTGTGTCCTTTTATCCATTGTAGTGTCACTGTGTTGCGGTTAGATACCGCTACACGTTCTAGAGCATTGTGACATTCTAGTGTTGTACTCGAGGTAATAAAGTTCCTTCCCAAGGATTGGAGGACTGAGGTACTGTCGGAGAGTATAAGTATAAGGGTGTCCGTAACTCTCCTGATCTCTATGGCGTACACCGCTCGTATGATGCCCACACACTCTGCCTGGTAGACGGTGTTGAACCTTCCCAGTGGGCTGGATATATTTATGTTGAGGCACCGAAATGGATAAATGGTGTTATAAATATAAAAATCTTTTACAAATTTTCACCATGGCGCGTTAGATTTATTATTAAAGAAACGCGGTTGTTTAATTCTTGCAACAGCGTGGAAATTACCAAAAGCTCTTTTAAATAAATAATCAATAACTGAATATCCAAATTTCGTTTTACAAATAAATTTATCTTAACATTATTATAATACTTATATTATAGCTCTCTAGCTAGCTTACTATAAAGAACAAAGTATGGTTGCCACACAGTCATCACTTATAGACCTCAACCACCGTTTCCTCCTTAAAGTGAGTTTCTTATCTATGCCATACATATTCTATATTCCATACATAGATACAAATAAATAAAATTGAAATGTCTGTTTGTAATGTCAAAATAACAACTTTTTAACCGACTTCCAAAAAGGAGGAGTTATAATATGTTCGAGTGCATGTTTTTTTTTTTTTTTTTTTATGTTCACCGATTTCTCCTTCAAATGTGGATCGATTTTGAAAATTCTTTTTTTGTTTGAAAGGGTATGCTTTCGAGGTGGTCCCATTGTCACCAAGTCAGAATCTGATGAGGGGATCGCATGGAAATCGAGGGAAATCCTCAAATTTTATAGGCACGCGTATAACGATTCGGGTATTTTTTATAGTAACTCGTGCATTTGCTCTTGGAAAGCACCATTCGGTGAAGTGGAACTGATGATGAAGACCAGAGGTGGCCACCGGAACTTCTCAATAATAAGTATTTCACGGTTTGCGATTCGATTTTAATATAGTTGCTAAGCAATTTATGTTCGTCACAATGCATATGGGGGAATGGAGCTGATGGTGGCTTCACTATCAGCTCCAGTGGTTTTGGTTCTTAATAGGAGAACTCCTCAACAATTAACGTCCCTGCGTCGGGAAAAGGAATATTTTGTAAAAGGTGATGAGCAATTGACATTAGGCTATTGTAATTTAGATTTATTAATAACTGACTCACAAAAAAGGGAAAAATAAAAACTTTTTTACAAAAAAAAAAACAACCGACTTCAAAAGAAACACTACAAAGTAAAAAATAACTTTAATTTCGGAAGCCGGTGGCAAAAAACAAAATACAGATACAAAGACACCGACTTCCGAAATTAAAGTTATTTTTCACTTTGTAGTGTTTCTTTTGAAGTCAGTTGTTTTTTTTTTTGTTACTAAATGCGTATGAAAGTATAACAAAAAAACAATTTTTAAATGTTTGTCTGTCTGTCGGTCTGTCTGTTTGTTCCGGCAATATATAATAATCTCTGAAACTTTCTCTGGTAGATAGCTGATGTTATGAGGAGTAACTAAGGCTACTTTATTTTAGAAAAATAATTATGATTCTACGCAAAAAAAATAAAACCCATAAAATCCAATTTATTTTCCGACATGCACGCGAACGCAGTCGCGGGCACAGCTAGTTAGACATAAACTCGATCACTACTCACCATAAAGACCCTAAACCACTTCTCACGAAACCACACTTTTAGTGTCAGCCAGAAGTACGAAGCTGCCTCAGCAATTTCTCGAATGCAACTGACGTTTTGTGGTTCATATAGGTACTCCTACATAGAATCAGAATTCAATTTCCATCGACTGGTTACGACGGCCATATTATGGTGGACTGAAATATCCGTGATTCATCTGACGCTAGTGAAGCTAAGGGTTTTGGAAATGAGGGCAACTATTTGATCAATGATGTTTCTGGCGGTCGATTCTGTTGAATAAAAGTTTTAGGCCCATCGTATACAGGGTGGCAGCGACATCAACGCGCAAACTGAAACCATGAATTCAACATATGATTCTAGACCCCCTAGCATAGAAAATTTTCGTCGGTAATCAAAAAAATATCTGCTGTTTCATAGCAAAGTGCAACACCTACGCGATCAAAATGTGTGACAGAGCATTTTTGATGAACGCCGCTTGCACGCACGAAAAAGCATGACTCATTGTCACGTTCCGCCTGAACCGAGCGTGCAAGCGAGAGCACGGAATAAGCGATAGAGAGGCACGATCGGCCTAAGCGTACGGCTTGTGACGCATCTATCTCTCTTCCACTCCTTATCACGTAAAATGATCGTCCATAAACCGACTTTTTGTAATAACTGATGAAAAATTTTAACGCAGTGGCGTTCAGAATCATGTACTGAATCCATGGTGCCAGCGGGGTAATTACGTAACACACTATCAGTAGGAATGGGTTTAATTTTGATAGTTCAACAACATTCATTGCGTTATTTACGTTGTTGAGCAGACAAATTTTTCGAACACAAGAAGCAATGGATTAGCAATAAGCTTCAAAATGATTCAGATTGTGATAGATAGTGTATTACGTAATTATGGTGCTGGTTGTACGTAGATGTCCCTGCCACCTTGTATAAGCTAGCGTCACGGACGATGTGTCTCTAAAACGAACAAAACATAACACATTCCATAAAAACAATACGACAGAAAATGAAGAGTATGCTATATTTATTAACTAACATTAATTAATTACAGTACAAACAAAACAAATCGCAGTTTTATGTTTTTCATGTATTTTGGTTACTCTGCAAATCAAATCAAATCATTTATTATTGCAAACATGGGTAATTGGTACATAGATGTTTCTTACAAAATATAGTCCACCATATTCTACCGTCTCATGGGCAAGCAAATAACCTTTAATTCCAAAATTAAAGAGAAATTCCATTGATGCCGACTAAATCTATATGCCAAATCAATATAATTACAAAAATCAGACTAATAACAGTCATAAAATTTGTACAGTAATGTCAAAAAGAATAATGTATAGTAAGTCAACCAGAAAAAAATAGTGTATGAACATGTATGTCAATCATAATAATAGTTTATCAGTCAGTGCAGAGATTTATCATTAAGTAAGTCGTCGATTGTGTAATAGCTTTAGAGACAGAGAGTTTTTCCATACAGAGAAGGAACGATTAATATTTTTAATAATAGCCGCCAATCTCAGTGGCAAATTTCGAACATGGCGGCAAATCTCAGTGGAGACTACCCATCTACGCGGGAGATATTATATTGCACAAGTGTATGCGCAGACACAGGTGCACTCACTCTTCCCTCACTTTAATAGTTCGATGGGACGGCAATCCGACACGACTGGAGAGAGATTAGGCGCAGGACCAACGGCTTAACACCGGTGTGGTTGGCGGTGAGATACCCATGCCTCGGATTAATATTGTTACCACGCTAGCGAACTCTAAAAACTATAACGATCCTTTGATCATTCAAGCAAAACATTATACCTATATTGCATAAGCATAATCAGCCTACAATGTTCTCACTGCTGGGACACAGGCCTCCTCTCTGTGAGAGGGACTGGGCCATAATCCACCACGCGGACCCGGTGCGGGTTGGTGGATGTCACATGTCTTCGAATTTTTGGTTCCAGGACATGCCGGTTTCCTCACGAAGTTTTCCTTCACCGTTTTGAGAGCAGTGGTGATGAATTAAATACACAAAGTAAAGTGCCTGTCTGGGATCGAACCTATGACCTACAACTAGTGAGTCGCGGTCATTACCACTGGGCCACCACTGCTCTCAGCAAATCTTCAGACATTATATTGAATCCACAGAAAACTTTTATATTTACCGTACATTTAATTCAATCAACTTAAAAAGGACATCGCCTGAACGATATAGAATAAAAACAGCACAAATATACGCTTTCTACATATGTAAAAGAACGCTCTTGAATTTTCTTTGTGCGTCTGAAATTGTGGACTGAGACTGAAAATTGGATTTTCGAATATTTTATTCAGATACTCGTCTAGTTTTCAGCCAGATGATTGCTTTTGTTCACGTGTTTGAGTTCGGTCTAGGACTTAAATAAAGGGACATAAGCTGACCTAGGTAGGTGAGATAAAGGTCTATGATTGACCCCAAATCTATTAATAAATAGTCGCAAAAATATTTTGTAAGTACAGTAGGCCTCGCGTTTTATTGAAGCTCCGTACTACGCTAGGCCAGCTCAAGGTCACAGAGTTTCCACCGACCGCGACGTTAAGTTTACTGTACATTTAAAATCACAAATAATTAAGTAATATATCAAAAAAAATAACGGTAATGGTAAATGCATAGTGATATAGACACAATAATATAATCATAACATAATCAGCCTATAATGTTTCCACTGCTGGGACGCTTTTGGAAGGGAGTGGGCCGTAATCCACTACGTGGGACCAATGCGGGTTGGTAGATGTCACATCTTCGAACTTTTGGTTCTAGGACATTCTGGTTTCCTCACGATGTTTTCCTTCACCGTTTTGAGAGCAGTGGTGTTGAAATAAATTACACAAAGTAACGCGTCTGACTGGGTTCGAACCCACGACCTACAACTCGTAAGTCGGGGCCGATACCACTGGGCTACCACTGCTCCACAGACACATAATGCTCCCCAATAGAAAATTATACTCAAACTCAAAGCATTTATTTCAAATAAACCAATTACGGGCACTTTTAAATTGTCAAGGGGTCAGTCAGTCAGAAAAATGAAGCTAGTTGCCCATTCCAAAGCGAAGTAGATACCATCAATATATTATCAAAAACAAGAAGCTACCTAAATTAGATTCCTGAAATTGCATATTAAAAAGCTGTCAAACAAAATGTAAAGGAACGTTGCAAAGACTTAAAAAAAACTACTCTCACTCACCCTTTACGCTAGAAACTTTATAATAAAAAATCTTAATAATACCTCGACGACAGTAAAGTTCAGTTTATTTACTCGGCTCCTTCGTAATGAGAATTTAGCTGCAAAGGAACAGGAGACCAGCGGCCATTCTTCATGGTTAATGACGAAATATTGCCACGGCTTATTTTGTTGGTCTAGTTACGGTGCGCGACGTTGTCTGGAAAATGGACTAATTTTTTGGGTCATAAATTATTTATAGGGAATAATGGATTACGCTGCTGATACTTTAGGTGTTTTTACAAAAGATTTTTTTCTGTTTTTAAACTGGAAAACTGACTGAATTGCTTGGTAGGTTTTTAGAAGACCAATGTCGAAAATGAATGTACAAGAAATAAAAAAGAACCTTTACCAGTTAAAACGACAAAAATGCACTACCACGACGAGCATGATGCAAAACCCAAATCCAAATATCTAAATACAAAATAGTAATGACATTTTTTACAGTTGTATGAAACGTCAAACAATGGACTACCTCTTTAACTCACATATTTTTGCTTAAACTATCAATACCTAAGCGACAAAAAGTGTGTACACATGGCTACATATCAAGCTATATATTTCCAGTATAAACTGACCTCTCATTGTACGGAAATCCTATACAATGCTAGATACGCTTATACTGGAAATATAAAGCTTGATATGTAGCCGTGTTTACAAGGCAGATGTGAGTGGCAACGCTGGCGCCGGAAGGGACTAACCCTAAAAGGAAATATAATGACCCTGCGTACCTCTATGACAACGTATATGAACGTAAACGAAGCAATTGGGGTATGTAAGAATCGTAGTAGGTGGTGTTCTGTAGTTTCTGCCTACCCCCATGGGAACAAGGCGTGAGTTTATGTATATATGTTCTTGACAAATTCAAAAGTGCCTGTAAATGGTTTATCTATATATATAAAAATGAATCCATATTTCCCTTGGTCACGCCATCACGCGTGAACGGCTGGACCGATTTCACATTTTTTTTTTTGTTGTCTTCGTTATTGTCAGGAGAAGGATCTTATGAAATAAAAAAAATAAGGAAATTGATCGGAACGTTACAAAATTCAAGAAAACTTAATGCCAATATTAATTTTACACAGCTATCAGTTGTTTGAAATAACTGTCAGCGATTGACAGAATACGCGCTGCAAATATCGTTTAACACAGATGGATCGGTTGATAAATGAGTCGATAGTGTTAGTTTTAGTCAATAGTCAAAACTAAAACTAAACGACATATGACATTCATAGTTAAGACAGGACAACGTCTGTCGGGTCAGCTTGTTTGTAATAAATCTTTTGAGTTTTTTTAGTGTTCTTATTTTTAATCATCATAACTGCTTCACCAAGAAACAAAAAAAACGGTTAGTCCCGCTATGGTATGGTCCCGGTATGGCACCCTCTTAAAATACCTATCAAAAAGTCCCGCTATGGTACCCTTCAGTTTTTGGTACTGTTGTAAAGAAAAGTTATACAATGCGTTAAGAAAAAAATAGTATTAATAAAAAATATCTTTTCTTAACTAGTAAGCTATCACCAATTTAATTAGTTTTGTGTTTCTTAAATAATAGGGTTTGTCCTCAAAATAGTAGATCTGTCACCAAAATGTAGTCACCAAACAATGCAAAATCAGTTCCACAATAGCCGACGGAGTCCCGCTTCGCGGGACTCCTACTTCTGGGCGGTTTAAAAAAAAATAACCACGAAGGGGACGGCGGGGTCTTTCAGACCCCGCCGTCCCCTTCTAACCTAACCTGTCCGAGTCGGGGTGCCCCAAGTTGTACCAAATACCTGGGAACAATTTTTGTTTATCTGAGAACGAAAATATTTCGTGGCGATAGATGTATTGATACCCTAAATCAAGGTGGGATCATCCCAACGAGTAACAGTGTAACAGTAACTGTGACTCGTTGGGAATTATTATCCAAAACATTCCCAACGAGTCACACTGTTACCCGTTGAGGTGTGACTCGTTGGGAACAAGCTATTATTTTTTGTAGTTTATGTTTACAATTTGCGCCTTTTTCTCCATGTTGATTATTTGTAATTAATATTGTTGATTATTTTAAAAATTACATTGCAATTATTATTTCGTTTTACTGTTTGATATTTTTTTATAAATATTTTGAATTAATAAAAGACTGATTTAATATCGCAAACAGACGTTTTATTGATACACTCCTAAAAGTATTTATTCATAGATACACTTTTCTTTTCAGTTGTACCTTCTATTGTCTAACGTAGATCTAAAAGATGGGTACCATAGCGGGACTTTTTGATAGGTATTTTAAGAGGGTGCCATACCGGGACCATACCATAGCGGGACTAACCCAAAAAAAATACTAAAATCAATCAAACAAACACACAGTCACACTCAAGAACACACACACACCTCCGCCACGTCCCGTCACGTACATAATGCGCCCCCGTGACTGTACGCAGAATAAATTGCACGGAATAAAGTGATTCCACGATATCCAATACGTACATGATTACCATACGTGAATATTGTAATCGGAATGAATGAGATGTGTTATGAGTTGAGTAACGATTCTGAGCTTTCCAGTCACTAAGTGGAAGTAAGGTTAAGTTACGAATGACACTAAGTGGTGAGTGGTGTGGTGTTCACAGTACTTACAGAGTTCCTAAGATAATAAAAGAAAGTAAGAGATAAAAAAAAAAATAAGGTGCAAATATAGTTTTTTTTTTTGCTTTTTGACGCATAAAATTAAAAATAAAGTACTTACCAATAAAACGAATTGAAAATGCGTCACGTCTGCGCAAAACGGCCATCGCTCAAAGTACCTACCTAGATAAAACCTAGAAAAAACAAAGTAAAAAAATATAATAAATAAGTAAATGAAAAATAAAATTATCTGTACGAAATATAATATTTAAAATGACAACATTCCATTGTGCTGCCACCGACGCTAGCGCAGAGGGAGACCACACTAAAAAGGTTTTGATACTAAACTTATTTGTGACAATAGCTATCACAGAAAACAGACTACAAAATACGAAATGAATTTTAAGTACCTATGTGATATTGTACACACGGTTACATATCAAGTTATACATTTCCAGTATAAGTTGACCTCCCATTGTAAGGAAATCCTCTGATAGAACAATCCATTTCAATAGACCAGATATTACACTTATAAATAAGATAAACAAAACCGGATATTTAATAGAAAAATAAAGAAAAAGTATTTATTGAGACTCGCACAGGGTTATCAGAAACTAAACACACTCGTAAAAACAAAAAACAAAAAATATAAAAATAATAAAATAAAAACAAAAGTAAAATGAAAATAACAACAGAAAGTCCTATACGAGGCCAAAAGGCCCTATCTCAGCACAATGCTGCGGCATTTAAAAAAAATAATTGCCGCAGCGCTGGTATTCTGATAGGGCCCGCTGCTGTGGTGTCACGGACAGATACAGAAATAAATTATAAATACAAAAAACTAAATAAAGATAAAATAAAAATAGCTATAGAATAGATATTGCTGTAACAAATACTTACACATAACATACAGACAGCAATAGCAGAAAAACTGAGCAAATACTCTGAATTAAAAGATGAAGTAGCCCGACTTTGGCATGCAAAAGTTACAATAGTACCAATAGAATATAATACTCTTTATTATGTACACCATATAAATTACAGATATAAATGTTGAAATTTTACATAGGCTGACACAATGGGCGGTCTTATCGCTAAAAGCGATCTTTTACAGACAACCTTTGGATGGATTCAAGGGAGAAGGAGAAACAATAATGCAGGTAGTCAGTGGTGTACCATTTACATATACAACAAATACATACATACATAAAACATATACCTATTTACATAATATAATGTATACAATAATAAACATGAAACAAGAGTAAGGAAACTAAATGTAATGACAATTTTTAAGGAGAGAGGAAGTGTGTGTCAATAGTATTGACTATAACAGGAGTAATACTGAAACAACTTCACCAGTCCCGTATTTCCCTTAACTTACCTCCAAACACCTACAGATCTCCTGCAGAAGGCAGCGATACAAAACACATGCAGACTCGTGAGAAAGTTTTTGCAATGTGAATCAGAAAACCCACATCAAAACAAATACGCAACCATCTTCTGTGCAAACCTCTGCACGTGACCGCACTTAAGGCGACAATAAGTGCCAGCGACCTTGAGCAAGTGGGAGGAGCATGCGAAACTTTTAAGCGAATAAAATTGCACAGAGCGTTAGCGTCTACCCGGACATTGGTCAGCGATGCACTGCCGCCCGTCGCCCGCAAGAGCCCCCGCTTCAACGCGCATCAAGTTTATTCGCAAAAACAACCCACCTTGATTTATCAAACACAATACAAATAAAAGCTGTATATAAAAATTTGGTTAATTAAATTGTCTTTTAGATGGTGCAGATTTCATGAAAATACGCCCGATAGTTTTTGCGTGACTGTCGTTTTTGTGTTCGCGTTAGACATTACTTTACAAATTAATTACACCATGTTATAAAAATATAATTTCAAATATTCACATATCAAATTACGAAGAAAATAGAGGGAAATATTTTTTTTAAACAAATAAGCCTATTCGGTTAGACGAGATGTTCAATTGGAAATCATTAAAAGTCCTATATTTGCGCCTTAATCCTACTGATAAACACTTGGCTTAAACCCGTGTTTCAGCTCTTTCCGGCTAGCCGAGAAAATAAAATAAATTTCAAAATTAATAATAAACATTTATTACAGAATTAATTCCATATTTGTTAGTAACAATGTTTAACTTATGAAACTAGTGTTAGTAGTAATTATTCTAAGCTGCATGCTGCATGCATCCTGGGGAATGTCTAGTTGACTGCGTGCAGCCGTATCCACCGCCCCAAGATCGGAGAGACCCACCTATCAGCCAACGTTCTAAGAATGATGTCCTATACAATGCGAGATCAGTTTATACTGAAAATTTAGAACTTGATAAGTAGCTGCAAGTACAAATAATTTTGAGTTGATGTTGTGATCAGTATTAATGGGTGTTAGAAGTTGTAAAAGAGTAAAAAGCATGTTACGTGCCCTGCCTACACCAAATCAGCTGAATAGCGACATGATTAGCTGTTTAAGTCAATCGGATGTTTCCACATAAAACTGCAATATGCCATCTGCCGAATCATCGAAGCAACGCCTCGTGTCGCCGGGCGTTCACCTACTTCAAGAACTGCTGATGCCGCATCCACGTGTAGGAATCAGTAGAATTGCAATATTAATAAGCTAATCGTTTTTACTTTATTTCGGTACTAGCATCGTCCGAATCTAGACATAGAAATTAGCATAAGTTCCATTGTAATTTTTACCTTAATTAAAACCTTATTATAATAACTTTGGTTTTTTTAAGTCCTCCGGCTGTCGCCTTCGTAATTAGCATGTGAAGATGGTAAACTCAGAGATGTGTAGATCTTCAACAGGTCTAGATAATAGTGTCACTCAATGGGAATACTACTAAGTTAAGGACTAGTTGTAATATGTTTTAAAACATCGTAAGTTAGTTACAGTTCGCGCAAAACTTTATGAGCCCTCTGAATGTAGGCCCGAGACCGAAACCGCGCATGGTACAGTTGAGTAAGAGTAAGAAAGTTCCCTCGGAAACCTATATTATGCATACTGCGCAGCCACTCGCGTGCAACTTCCGAGAGCTCATAAAGTTTTGCGCGAACTATAAGTAGGTTTTTTTATATTTAAAATATTGGTTTACCTATACCTAGTAATTTGAAAATAATTTACGGGAATTTTTTAAAACAGTTTCTAAACTGTTTCTTGCATTACTAGGTAATTATGTATGTTCTTGATAAGCGTCCTTAATACTGCGTTTTGTCAAATTACTGAATGAACTAAGACTTTTTCATCACAACATTAACAGACTTTAATTTCGTCGTTAAGGGTCAAACTGACAGCTGAATGAAACCTAAAAAAGGGAACACGATTAAAAACAATTACGAGTACCGATTTCGAGCAAAAAAAGATAAAGTCAAAAAGTTCGCAATTAATTCTGTCAGACATTTCAGCGGGACAATTAACTTCGTTTAAAAATTTCACAGATTTTGGAGAAAACGAAAAGAATGCATCATTCGCTTCCTGATCTTAGCAAAGTTGTCAAACAATATTGAGGAAGGATAATAAGGCTTCTGAAAGAAGACTGCTTTGTAATATTCGAGACGTAAGTACCTACTTATTAAACTATTATGTAACGGTCATTACGAATTTCACAGTAGGTACTTACCATGGTCTAAAAAAACAAGGTCTGGCATTCCGGGAGTGACAATTGCTTACGTCACTATCCAGTTGCCACTTTATTGCAACAAAACAAGAATTATGGAAACATTTTCAGTCACCATTCTGTTAAAAAATATATATAAAGCATCTAAATTGTCGTTTCGTTTTTATAATCAAACGAAACAATTGAATTTAAACTTATACCAACTAAATTGTTAGTTAAAACATCATTGTTTTATCGGATTCGCACAGGTAACAAAGGCGGTTGGGGAGTTAATATTACACACAACTGGTAACAAAGCGGTGATGACGTAGGCTTGTGTCTCCTACGTGACCTCTGTGTCGTGGAATGCTATACCTAGCGAAGTATATTATTATACCATGGTACTTACTTAGCCCAGACTTTTGTTTAGTTGACAACAAACTCGGCCGCCTTATCACCACCGGCTTCCAGTTACTCCGGATGCAGCCGAATACCGGCATTTTACATGGATCGACTGCCTATCCGACCTCCAAAACCCAGTTAGTGGGTAGCACGATACCCCTTGGTAAGAGTGTTTGTCAGACTTTCGAGCTTCGGACGACCCGTAACGACTGTCAAAGATCCACGACTGATAGCTGGTACCAACAGCTTAACGTGCTTTCCGAGACACGGAAGAGTCTTGGTATATAAAGATGGTCCCCTGTCCACGGATGGACCTCGGCAAGCCTAGCTTAACCTGATCGATTGACTCGTGGAGCTGTTATTACTTAGCCGCAAGCCACCCCAATCACATAACTTAAATGTAACTGGCATGTAAGTTACAATCAAATTACAACTTTGCCTACAACAAAGTTGTAATTTTGATGTTAATTTATACTTTAATATTTGTTCTAGCTATATAAAAATATTCATGCTATGCCGTGCTCAAAATTAGAGGAACTTAATAACTAACGCCTTTATGTCGTCACTCTTTTAATGTTGCCATCATATCGTTTTTCTAACTCACATTGGTTCCTACTTTACGTACCTTCCGAATATCATTTTATTACTGCCAAAGTTAACTCTGGCGTCAGAGCAAAATACTGTTCCAAAGTTACTTACAATAGCATCAAGTTTCCCCCTACACTGTGGGAGAAATCAAGCGTAAAAACGTATATATCACTACCTAGCCCATAAAGGTAATGGCGTAACTATATATTTTCCAACCCCAATTCCCGAAAAAACAAGAGTTGAAAAGCTCCCAATTAATTTTATCCGACCACATTTTTCTAATCAAATGTCTGTCGTGTAGGAAAATTAAGTCCGTGTCCAATTTGATCGCCCTAGAGGGTTGTTACGTAAAATTTACCTACAAAAGTAGGTCGTAATCCGATTTAGGTACCGAATTAATTTGTATGCAAAACTGAATTAAACCTATGTCTGTTTTGGCTAGCTGTTGAAGTGTACATTATTGTATGAAGACTGGCAACTGACTTTTGTGATTATGACGGGAACTTTGTGTGTTATACCAACCTACAGCATTATGTTACCCTTTTAGTGTTAGAAGCTCGGTGAGCCAATTCGAGAGCGTTAAAAGAACCTTAAAACTAAAGCGCGAAAGTATAATATTGAGTGTAGTGCATTCATGTTCATAATATACATTTTGAAATAGGTACATTCATTAATTATTGATAGAAAAGCTCCTTAACTTTACGTAGATACATTTCGTGGATTCTCTTCCCGCATACATTTTTATAGCCACACAAAATCCCGGATAATCTTCAATAACAACAGCGGTAAAATCTCGAATAAAAGATCATTCGAAACACCAAATATTAACTCAGAACAGTTCAAATAAAAGTCAAATTAAAAGGGGAGCAGACGTATTCGTTTCATTGCGAACAAAATCACTCAAAACGCTGGCCAACATTTTGTAAACCCTCCCGTCCTTTGGGATGAATCGGTTTCTATGTTCCGATATATACATTTATCAGTTGGTTTACGACTTAGGAAAATATCGTGGAGTGGTGGTACTTCTCTGGGGAGTAATTCGGGGTATGTAAGTCATGATACTAAGTGATGTAGGCGTTTTTAGGAAAGGTTTTTAGGGTTGAGATTTCGTGTTTGTTTAAGTCTTCGGTAATAGAAGGGATCTTAGCAGCCATAATACAAACACCGATAAAGAAGATGGTCCTTATTTTCTTCTTAAAAAAAACACAAATGCAGAATGTTTTTTTTATTTTTATTTGTATTAACATTTGTATTGCCGCCGTAATCCACTGCTGGTTTATGCTTTAGCAGAATTTGAGCAACAACAGTCGGTTCTTCGCTTTCCATATCCAATCGCCCTTGGCGCTTTCCGAGGTCTTCTTTTTCAGCGAAATAATAATAAAAGGGAACGCCCTACATACATATTGTGACATGAATGATGATGTTCTTCAGAAAGGTCTGGTGCGTAGTACTCGCAACCGGTGTGCGTGTATGACCAGATGTATGAACGTAAATGAGGCAAAATGAGTATGTAAAAATTGTAGCAAATGTCGTTCTGTAGTTTCTGCCTACATATGGGGAGAGGGCGTGAGTTTAAGTATGCAGTAAGCAACGTGCAAGGTGCATGCCCTGAGGCCCATATTCTTAAACAATTAAATAATCGTTGAGCTCTTTAAGTTCTGAGTTGAACTGCACGATTACTGAGAAAGGTGTGCACTGACTGGACCAGTCCACTCAATTTCTGTGTTTCTTTCCTCAAAAGATCATTTCAGACCCCAATCTACATGATTACATGATCTGACCAAGATTATATCTGGACTTTATAAGAGATTGTCTCGGCCTTTCTTCTCAGAGTAGTCAGATAAGAACCGCCAACCTCATCTAGTTTAAAAAATATAATTGACGTGTAAAAGTGTTTGTGCAAACCTACCTACAGAAATGAAATCATTTATCATTTTATCAAAAACTTTGCAAGATTTCATCCTGATCTAGTTTTAAATTGAGATTCACGCTTGAACATCGTTCTATTAAACAGGCCTTTGACAAAAAACTACACCCGCGCAAGACATAATCGTTTTAAGGACACTCCACACACCCAGAATCAAAACGCCGTCACTCACACGAGACAATCGCCTCAAACAGTTCGGTCCCCCCCTTAATTCGAGGCTTTTGTCTGCCAAACAAAGGGGTTGACAATTAAACCATACGGAGGTGTGATAATGAGAGGTTTCCCGTTTATGCTGTAGTTACATTAATATATTATCGGTATGTTGCAGAATTATATATGCGGTACGGTGCGTAAGGAGTGTGAGAGTGCCTCTAAAGGCTCTAATAAAGCAGTAATGGGCTCTTAGAGAGCCCATTACTTTGGAATTGTCAGTGTACATAAATTACTTATGTAATTAAATGTGCATACGTTTATAGAGTAAATGTGTCCTCGGCTTAAGTTATTTCATTTAATAATAACAGTGTAGGTGACTACAGTTTTGAGCAGTTCGCACACTCGGGTCGAAACGCTCGGGGAGCGTTTCGACCCGAGTGTGCGTCTCCTTTCTATGGGAAATTCTCGTCGACTGGTCAACACTTCACGTGACCAGCGGGCTGGCTCATTCTTTGGGCACGTTTCCATATGACTGCGATGCGGGCGAGTACTTCGACTAGGGTAGCCAACCCTTCTATATTAGGGGACTAAATATTATTTTTAAAATAAAATATAGTACGCGAAATTTACGATGAAAACTAAAATAACATTATTTTATTGAAATAAGTGTAAAACGAAACGCAGCCGTAATAGGTATGTTTCTGTTTGTATTCAGAAATACCGGCTATTACTCTTTCTGACGAATAATGTGTTGCTAAATCTACTACAAAAAAATGGCAGTGTTGTTCAGTGATTCTGACTTTTCTTATATTTACAAAATAATAACATTAAAATTTCGTCTTTCTATACCAGCAATTTCTGCTTTTACTGAGCGCATATTTTCAGTGATGAATACAAAATGACGAGGAGAGCGCAATAGGGCTAGCATTAATCTCGTAAAAGGTGAAATAAAGGTAATTTGCAACTATCATTTATTTTTAGTTCAATAATAGTTATAAGACATTTAAAAAAGATCTATATTAGAAATATTAGAATATTTTTTTGTATTTGTTCGCCATCTACGATATTTTTACAGAAAACGGTTTCAAAAATACTATATTTGATTAAAAAAAGGTGGCAACCCTTTTTCGACGCCTAAGTGTCCTTTTGTTTTGTATTTATTTGTATATTTAGTTAGTTAGTCATTTAATTTATACAGTAACTGATGTAAATAGTTGTAATATTTGTATCTGTATAATCATTTTAATGTTTATGAAGCAAACTATATTTTTACAGGCAATGGTTTCAAAAACACTATATTTGATTTAAATAAGGTGGCAACCCTTTTTCGACGCCTAAGTGTCCTTTTGTTTTGTATTTATTTGTATACTTAGTTAGTTATTTAATTTATATAGTAACTAATGTAAATAGTTATAATTTTTTTATCTGTAGGTATAAACATTTTAATGTTTATGAAGCAATAACAGGATGTTACTTTCAGAACTAACGTTATAAAATTATAACTGTGGAAAAGGTATCTACGTATTTTTTTTTATATTTGCTTTTATATGCCCTCAGGCTAACTAAGGAGGAGCAATGATGCTGGGTGACTGGTTGCATCTGGATGTTTTGTGCTTCAAAAAATACTGATTCGCAACCTAATTTGAATAAATAACTTTTTATTTTGATTTGGGTTAGGGCTCGTAGCTAAATGATAACTGCCTCACGGGACGATCGAAGGTTAACCTTTCTTGCCGCGGTCACTTCGTGGGTGGGTGACCATCAATTATATATCGAGACCTCTCCGTGCCTCGGAAAGCACGTTAAGCCGTTGGTCCCGGCTGTCATTCGTAGATCTTTGACAGTCGTTACGGGTAGTCAGAAGCCCAAAAGTGACAACCAGTCTTACCAAAGCGTATCGTGTTACCCATTAATGGCCGATTCCTATAATTTACGGACCGTTATTGATTAAAATTAAGACTCTTGTATCATTACCAATAATGAATCAAAAACCTCACATCTTTTCATAGTAGACTCTCCCATATGGAAGCAGTCATCACGGGTATAATTAGCTTACGAATCTATTTATATGGTTTAGCAATAAAAATGCTACCAAATCAAATCAAATCAAATCAAAATATTTTATTTCACATACACCAACATGGGCACTTATGAAACGTCAGAAGCTAGGTGCACGGTTCCAATTCGTTGTTTCCTATGGAGCAGAGCCGGCAAGAAACTCCACGGTTACTCTTTTAAAAATAGGGGGCTTTTACAATGTTTCAAATTACAGTGTTGATAGATATGGGAGGACAGTGTTACCATTGGTAAGCAAAACGATTCGTTTTTGTTTATAGGAACCGAGCATAAATGGATTGTGGAGGTCAAATACGCAGTCACTCATATAAAATACTAGTATATTCAAGCTGTATCTGGTGAGACTGTAGGTATGAGGAACAGGGTATAGAGTCCACTCATCCTCTTTTGAAAAGGGAGGATCGTCTGGCCAGACAGGTATCGTGTCTGGTGGGCTACTGCCCGACGATTAATGTCGGGACGTAAACGGGCACGGTAAACTCTGCGTGCGCGATGCAGGATTTTGCGTGACATTAGTAGGATGCGTTGTTCGCATGTGGCGATTTAAATGCCGACACAAAACTGGAAGCCGACCCCAACATACTCGTAGTCAGAAAAAGCAGAGAACTTTTAATTTTGATCAGAGTAGCTGTATATCGAATTAATAGTATAGAGGTATGAGGAACAGGGTGTAAAGCTCACTCATACTCTATAGAAAAGGGAGGATCCTCCGACCAGACGGGTGTTGTGTCTGGTGGGCAACTGCCCGACGGTTGATGTCGGGACGTTGTATATATGCTAGTCGCGCGGTAAACTCTGCTTGCGCGATGCAGGATTTGCGTGACGTCAGTATGACGTGTAGCTCGCATGTGGCGATGTTGATACCGCTACAATAGCGTGAGTTTGGAGGTGCCTAAATCCCGCAATGGACTGCTAAACGGTAATAATTACTCATTATCCATATTAAAACCATATTTTTGCAACCAACATAAATGCCTACTATTTATCAATCAACCAAAATACCACCGTAAACAGTGTAATAATGCAAAAACCAAATACCTACTACCTATTAAATATTATCCATTTTATGATAGGGGATTTTCGCTTAATTAATAAACCATTAAAACGGTGACAACTTTGTGGTCTCGGGTATCGGAATAAAATTCAATACACGTTAATGTATACGCAATGATTACATGGGAATTAATTAAAATATTTTCATTTAACATTTGGATCATTATTGACTCTATAAAAACTGATCGTCAATGAAATGGTTTCACATTATTTAAGCCAAATTAATATTTACATTTTGTTTTGAACATTATTTAAAACCATAAATACAAAATATTTTCATAGCAATTTATTATTTTTTAGAGTTGTAAATGTGGCGATTTGTGGAATACTAGCTGTTGCCCGCGACTTTGCCTACTGCCCAGGATAAAAGTAGCCTATGTCCTTATCCAGGTCATGGGCTATCTAATTGCCAAATTTCATCCAAATCCACGCAGCCGTTTTGACGTGAAAGCGTCGAGAACAATGTAAAAAAAAAAAATGTGTATTAAAAAATAAAATCAAAACATAAGAATAATAAAAATAAGCCGTGGTAGTTAAGAGATGACCAGTCTCAACTGACGGCACGCGTTCACGAACATGACGACAAAATAGTCAGGATACTTAGGATAAATAAACCTAGAATATACTTTATTGTACAGTTAGGAAATTATTTTTTAAGCAAAGTGACACCCTATTTCAATTTGCCATGTTTTAGCCATTTCATGCAACTGTCAACGAACGGCACTTATGATTTGAATATACCGCCAATTAAAGTTTGTATTCCCATTTTTTTTTGTTTAAAGTTTTTATTTTTACTTTTTTGTGAGTCACTTATTAATTTATCTACCTATAAGTTACAATAGCCTAATGTCAACCACTCATCACCTTTTACAAAATATTCCTTTTCCCGATGCAGGGACGTTAATTGTTGAGGAGTTCTCCTGGTAAGAACCAAAAGAACTCCAGCTGATGGTGAAGCCACCATCAGCTCCATTCACCATAGGCATTGTGACGAGCATAAATTGCGTAGCAACCATATTAAAGTAATCGAATCGCAAGCCGTGGAATACTTATTATTAATCTGGTCTTCATCATCAGTTCCACTTCACCAAATGGTGCGTTCCGAGAGCAAATGCACGAGTTACTATAAAAAGTACCCAAATCGCTATAGGTGTGCCTATAAAATTTGATGATTTCTCTCGATTTCCATGGGATTCCTTCATCAGATTCTGACTTAGTGACAATGGGATCACCTCAAGACCTCACCCTTTCAAACAAAAAACCAATTTTGCAAATCCGTCTATATATGACGGAGTTAACCGCGAAGAAACATAAAAAAAACATCCGAATTGATAACCTCTTCCTTTTTGAAGTCGTTTAAAAAGCATTCCACTGCCATTTTAGTCAGGTGTACTCCGATAAGTCACAGTACGACTGTGGAGCCAGATCACTAACGATGGCTAACCTCTTGTCGAGCGTTCTGTGCAATAATACCTGCACTGGGGAAGACCTTGGCTAGGCTAACACAAAGGCTGTCGAAGTGGCCGAATTCTAGTCGAAGCTAATTAAACTAGTGGCTCTGTGGGCTATAGACCTCGCGTGTCTGCCTTTGCATAGCTTAAAATCATAGTCATATTCCGAAAGCTGATGAAATTCCCTTGAGATTTGATGTAACACAGGAATTTTGCGTTTACTTTTTCTTTATTTTCCACCCCTCACACCCCCGAGCCCTTGAAGTTTATGCGTCCTAATAAGGGTAACAAAAAAGTTTTGTGTAATTTTTAACGTTTTACGAAATGGCTGCAATATGTTTTTATTATTATTTTTTGTTTTCATCGTCATATCTCCGCCATTATGAGAAATTTCGAAAATCTGAGTCGAAAAAAAAATCTTAAAACTATCGAACCTACTCACAAAATTTCACAAGAATCGGTTGAGACATGCGACCTGTAGAGAACGGCCATCCGGACATACGAAAGCATTTTTGCCAAAGTTTAAACGGAGACGCTTCGCGCTCGCTCAGTCTAAAACATAGAAAAGAACTCATCGATACGACGAAGAAGACTGGCATTATGTCAAGTCGTTATTGGGGAGTCCGGCAGGTCCAATATATTTCACAGTTTTCAGACCCTACTTTATTTGAGAAATATAACTTTTTTGGACAGGCATTAATTAACACATTAGGAATAAGGACAACTGTTAAGTGGTGTTGTCATTCATTTTTAATTCGGGCCTCGAAATAGTAGGTCCGTTAATGATACGGAGTAGGAAACAACTTCGACCGAAACTACAGATTTCGTGCTTAGGGAGTAGACTCCCTGGTTAGACTAGAAGCTGACCTCAACGAAGTTGGAAGAAGGCTAGGCAGATGATGATGGTGATGAAGTTAGTGTGCAGCAATAAAAATACACTAACACGGCAAAAACAACGAAGTATGCTTATAACATCCAAAAACATTTGGATAATGTACACTACAGCCTGTTTCCTCTTTTTCACCTACTTTCGTCACGTGATTCTGAAAAGTTTCTCACATGCATACACCGTTATAGCACGGTGCCCTCAATAGTATCCCCTTTGATGATCCCATATGAACAATTTAGAACTCTATAAATTGAATGTTTAGGTTGATAATTGATTGCCTGAACAAGTGGTTTTCCAACTGTTATTGTACAATATGCAAGATATCAATGCTTCAGCAAAAGTTAGGACAAAGAGTTTATATGTTTTTGTTTGTGTGTTTAGAAACTGCTGTACTGCATTTTCCTGTGTCGGAGCTGATCAAGTTGCGGTATAGTTTTTTGGAGAGATATACATTTAAATAAATGTACGTGACCAGTACCTGTGTGTTCGTGTGGGTGTGTGTGTATGTATGTATGTATGTGTGTGTGTGTATGTATGTATGTATGTATGTATGTATGTGTGTAATGTGTGTGCGTGTCGTGTGTGTGTGTTCGTGTGCGTGTGTGTGTGTGTGTGTGTGTGTGTGTGTGTGTGTGTGTGTGTATGTAATGTACTTTTTTCAGTATGATACATTTATATTAGTAATATAAACGTATCATACTGAAAAAAAGTAGGTAAATTCTGTGCAAAGTAAGATAGCAAAGTTATTTTCAGATTGCAGTGCTTTGAAAAGAAAGTAGACATAATGAAGGACGCCAGCGAAGTGTCTAGAGATTGTACATCTGGAATAGAATTTTACTTTCTATCTTAGGACGAGGGCCCATTCTGTACGTGGACACAAAATGGCTTCTGGTATAGTCGCCAGCAGGTCAAGGTATACGAAACTGTTAAATTTCTCCAAACGATTTTAAACCTTAAAACGTTTTATGGTTAAGTTCAAAACTGAATGAGAAAATCTGACAGTTTGTAGTAACTTGATGTGCTAGCAACTATACATACCAACCAATTAACGATTATTATAATGCTATCATAACATGAATTGACAGATACGTGGATGCAGACATAACTGACTTACGCTACGTGTATTGCAACGAAATACAAGACCACTGTTTTTAAGACCCACAGTTTCTTTTTTCTTGTCGAACTGTCAGTGTATTGTCCGCCGCACGCTTTGTGAGTACATCATGCACGGATCAATCCAGCGTGAATCTAGGTAATCGCTAAGAACATGTTTTGCTTGAGATAGTTCCTGTTGTTTTTTGTTTTTTTTTTGTTTTGTATTATTTTTAACCGACGAAAAAAAAAGGAGGAGGTTCTCAAGTCGACCCGTATATATATATATATATATATTTTTTTTTCTTTATGTATGACCACGCATAACTTTTTACAGAGTAGTCCGATTTTGATGATTCTTTTTTTAATAGAAAGAGTATGCCCCAAAGTTGGTCCCATTTAAAATTGAAAAACGAAATCCACCCCTGAGGGTAGAAAAATAGGGGTTAAATGATTTCTCACCTACAGAATGTTCCCTTGTGAACCGATTCTGTTGAAACTTGGCACATATACGTAGTTCTAATGATGCTTCAACAAAAAAGAGACCTGAAGATCATCTGATGATGGAGACGGAAGACAGTCGAGAGGGCTCCTCGACAGCTGACAGCAGTTAGATCGTGTTTGGGCTTATTTCATTCATCTTGATGAGAACTTTAAGCCTAGCTGGAGTATGACTGTCATAGAGGGTGTGATGTTGGGTAATTCATTTTCTTTCTTTTTTTCTTTCTTTTCTTTTACGGAAGGCAGTCGAGGGAAGTTCTAAATATTAGCAGTGAGAGCATACTCAAAACATTCAAAAGCATATAAATTAATAAAGATAATATTTATTACAGCTATAAACAGCAAATCCTTAACTTCTGGCATATTCCCTATAAAATGGAAAGTGGGAAAGATGGTGACTATACATAAATGGGATAACAATTTCAACATAAAAACTATAGGCCCAACTCAATTTTGAGAGGGAAGCCGATAGTAGGATTTAGCTGGGATGGGCAGCATTTGGTAAACTTCATCAGTTCTTCTCGTCGTCTATACCGCAGTGCCTAAAGACGACAGTCTTCAACGCGTGTGTCCTACTGGTTACGACTTACGAAGTAGAAACGTCGACACTCACGGTGAGACTGGTCCATAAGTTTAAAGTCACTCAGCGAGCTATGAAGAGAGCTATGCTTGGAGTCTGTCTGAAGGATAAAATGCAAAACGACGTTATCCACCAGAGAACCAAGGTAATCAACATAGCTCAAAGACTAAGCAAGCTGAAGCTGCAATGGGCTGGTCACATCTCTCTGTTACATATAGCAACACAGTCTATCTATTGTCGTTGAGCGCATGACATTACGTCAGGTCGCCTCTCTCTTCTCTCCTGTGTGTCGACCTGTCAATATGTTATCCTGTACACGTTCTATTAAATAAATACAAAAACGAGAAGACGTTGTTTCCATGAAATGTTCACTACACTGAACTTTATAACATGGTGTCAGAAGAAACCAACTGAAGAATTCTACACGGCATATACGAGGTACGAGATTAGTCAAGATTTACATATAACATAGCCGAAGAAAAATCAACGCGACAAGATGGCGTACAAAAGAGCGCAATTACAGCGACTCAATCACCATTCGTTGGCGCAGGCTCTCTTAAACCTCTAGACCTACGAAATACCAACATGCCATTAACGTGGAAGAACTGGTACACTCAACTTAAAATCTACTTGAGAGCAAATAATTTGGAAAATGAAGACGATCGACGGAAGGTAGCAATTCCACTACACTTCATTGGTACAGATGCTTTAACCATTTTCTATTCCTTTAACATGGACATTGATACCATTCAATATAAAGAACTGACTGAAAGATTTACGAATCATTTCATACCACAAATTAATGTGACCATGGAACGTCATAAGCTTTTCAATAGACGACAAAGTCTCGAAGAATCCATAGATGAGTATGTTACGGATCTTATAAATATAGGAAGACAGTGCGGATTTGATAAATTGGAAGATAGTCTTGTCAGAGATATATTTAGCTGGAATCTCAATTCAAAAAACCAGTACATTAAAGAACGGATTCTTGTACAGAAACCGGAGTCACTAAATCAAACGGTGCAGTTAGCCAAGCAGATGGAAACAACAAGACAGCAAGCGAGGACCTTGGAGAAATCTTCATGCATTGGACATGTACAGTCGACCCCAAGTAACAATTATACTAACAATAGATCAAAGCAGCGTACAGTGACAGCACAAGGAATAAGCAGGAGCAGACAAACGTCGAAGTCCAGACCACAATCATGTCAGCGGGTATCCAGTCCAGTACAAAAAACATGCAGTAGGTGTTTACAAGTCCACCGTTTCAAATGCCCAGCTAAAGGAGTCAAATGTAATAATTGTGGTAAATATAATCATTATGCACATGCTTGTCATCATAAAAATATAAAATTAGTGCCGTCTGAACATAATGTCGATGTCCGGTCGGAGCCTGACTGATCCGGAGGTGTATGTAGAAGTTCAAGAGTGGAGAACGCGTTTAGGCAAACGTAGTGTGGAGCGCCCGCCGGCCAGGTGGACTGACAACTTGCGAAATGCGGCTGGCAGAGACTGGATGACGAGAGCCAAGGATCGGGCTCAATGGCGTTCACTAGGAGAGGCTTACGTCCAGTAGTGGACGAATATAGGCTGATGATGATGATGATGATGAATGGTGCAAAAATAAAGAAATGTATTTTAACTCAATGAAGTGTTACTACGTTAAATATACAGGAACAAATAATCTTATAATTAAAGGCAAAGTAATAATAATATTAAAACAGACTATACACATAGACACAATCAGGTAGCAAAACTCATCCATCAAAAACTAGCACTCAAATATAAACTCATACAAGATATGAACACTCCTTATTACAAGTACGTACCACAAACAGTTATACAAAATATCGCTCTAAGACTAAGTACCAAAGGTAAAATATGTTAACTTCAAATAAAATAAACCCTCTCTATACCGAGGTGCCTAAAGAACAACGCCTTAAGTTCCAAAATAATTATCATTACTCATCAGAATAATTGTACGTGTTGTATTTATATTCTTATTGCCTACCAAAATGGATAAATGCTCACCAAATCTAACCATAGAAGGTCGACATCAGGGGCACCCCGAGGTTCAGTTGGTTAGGTTCCTTTAAACCCTTTAGACAGAAATAGGAGCCCCGCGAAGCGGGGCTCCGTCGACCTGCTTATTAACCCTAACCCACGCCGACCGACGTCAGGGGCCACCCGAGGTTTGGTTGGTTACAGAAATGGGAGCCACGCTAAGCGGGGCTCCGTCGAGCTATCTTGGTAGGTAGTAAGAAATTAAAAGACGTTTATAAATCTTTATGGCATAGAATATAAAGGAAAATAGGTTCATTTCTACAATACTTTATGAAACACAATTTGGTGAGCATTTATCTATTCTGGCAGGTATTTCGAATTTGTTGGTAGTAAAATAGGCACTTTTCTGGTAGGCGTTTAAATACAAGCCCCAAAAAAGCGTCCAAGATGCTGGGTTTTTGTCATAAGACAGTGTACTTTACACTTTGTAGTTGATATGTAGCAGAATACTGTAATATGATGTGGCGGCCGCACTATGCTACGAATAGTTTGCGTATAGAACACGTTCAAAAACGCTTTGATTGGCATCTAGCTGTTTCTGTTGGCATAGCTAAAAAGACACCTTCTTATAATATAAAGTAGCTTGAATTTCTTCAACACTGTAGAAGAACGAAGATGTTTAAAGGACGCAATGTTTGTATGTAAATTTCTTAAAGGAATTATCGACTAACCTCCACTGCTCGCACTCAATATCTTGCGTGCTCCGTCCGTTATGAATTCCACGTAGACCTGTTACTACTCTTTGTCCTCCACAGAGAAAATTTGTATAGCTTAAAACTGTCTATATGCTAGGTTTTGCAAGGTTTTACTATGTAATAGCGATCTAATCGATTTACACTTTGATTCCCTAAGCTGAAATCTAAAATTCTTGACTGTTTGTCTGATTTGTTATGAAACCTTTATGATGACTTTTGAATCTAGCATATTTTCCCCGGTATTAAGATTGCTTGAAAACTTGTCATGTACCCAAGTTGTCAATTAACATAATTTAATTTGGGTAATGTGGTGTTTACCTTAAAGTACCTAATTAATCCACTGTACTAAGTTTTAATTTCATATTTTTTTAAAGATATCTGTTGTCTAAGCCATTGTTGGTAGTCCTAAATAAATAAATAAGTTCATTTATTTGAAAAGGAAACTGAAAAGCGAAAAATAAAAAACTTTTTTACAAAAAATTAAACCGACGAAAAAAGAAACTGAAAAGCAAAAAATAAATCTTTCAGTCTAAGTAAGGTCTTAAATTAATGTAAATTACAAATTTTGAGTCGGCGCCAAACATACAAGGCGCCATGAAAACTTATGGCAGCTTGATTGATCGTCGTTAATCGATCTGCGGTGATTGTTTGGCGCCGACTCAAAATTTTTAATTTACATTAATTTAAGAGCTTACTTAGACTGAAAGATTTATTTTTTGCTTTTCAGTTTCTTTTTTCGTCGGTTTAATTTTTTGTAAAAAAGTTTTTGTATATTTGATTACTAGTTCTACATAAATGACTCCAATGAGCTTCATATTTATTTTTCATAAAACTAAAACATGTCATAGTTAGTTATTTTCCTCTTTAAAAACCACAATGAGTTTCTGTCAAATAGTTTTTATATGTGCGTAACTGTACCGTCCAGCTTGCTTAAGACAAATCAGTTTCTTAACAAAAAGTTATTCTTTTCTTGAATTTTGACAGCGCGCCGTAAAAATCTTTATACAATATGTCATTTTGTCTTCCGTTTCTTCCGTATCTGTAATGGCCATGCAGTTGGAAAAGTGGTAATAAATACATATAAAAAATAAAAGTTTGACTCGAGCGAAGACTTGCATGGATGTTATAAAAGTTGGACTCCTGAGAAAGTTGGACTCTTGCGAATAGAGGATTCATTTATTTATAAGTATAATAATTATACATAATAATATCTACTGAACTGTTTCTACTCCCCGTCGCTTGTCCCTAAAGGTTCATTAGAAAACCAGCGTCAGACAGCATCATCAATTTTTTTCAATCTAGCATTAATGCCAGACAGATTCTGTCTGGCATTAATGCTAGAATGAAAAAAATTGGCGCAGACGTGAGGCTCACACTGTTGTTGGTATAACACTTTTTTTATTTTTTCAATTTTTTTTATTGTTCTTTGTGTTTCACGAACTGTGTCTAAAAGTCCAAATAAACTTTATTTTTTTCTTGAACTATTTACTTGAACGTACAGTGCAACAAGGATCTTGTGGCGTTAAATGATATTGACAGGGAGGCGTTGTTGGTAAACATTTTGTCAAATTATTTCGTTAAATTAAAAATAAACAAGATGGCGGGTTTATTTATCGCGAAAAAGAAAGTTGTTAAGTTTGACGGTCTGCATTACACTTTAAATATTAAAGTTAGTTATTTATTTATTTACTATTACCACTAACATTTACTTTTACAGGTGGGAACCCAATATAACAATGTAGTCACAATTACCATACGCAGTGACGTCATCCAAAAACCAATTAGTGATGGTGTTCCACCCCAAACAAAAATGAAACGTTTTTATACTGTCATATTTTGACTGACAGGGCCAATGTTATGACCATAACTTTCTGATACATGAAAGTGTATACAGAAAATAAAACCTCTTTAAAGGTTAATAATAATTGTTTCTTAGCGGCTTATGTTCCGCAATGGACATTTCTGGGCCCTTAAAGTATTGTGCTGATGATTATGAAAGATCTAAACATTTCAGCTGTAAATGGAGCCTCGAATGGTTCGTATTGCAAGAAACTGCTTATTGTTAAACGTTAGAAAATTATAATCGCAGCACAAACATATTAATTTTATATTTTCGATTACACTTATTGAATGAGGCCTAAAAAACAAAACCATCTGGTTATATAAAATCAAAAATTAAAATATTTTTATTTATATAAACGTACATGAAACGTAAGAAGCTAGGTGCACGGTTCCAATTGGTCGTTTCCTATGGAGAAAAGCCGGCCAGTAACTCCACGGTTACTGTTTAAAAATGGATTGGCTTTTACAATATACAATATTTCCAAACAAGAGTGGTAATAGGTATAGAAGAACAGCATAGGCCTGCACCACGTACTTAACAAAATAGAAAATGGTCACCAAATCTACAGTTTACAAGGCCTACAACGTTCTCACATTCACAAAAACTTTTTTATTAAAAAAACAACAGACTTCCAAGAAAAACACAAAAAACCGTGAAAAAAAAACTTTAATTTCGGAAGTCGCTGTCTTTGGTTTTGTATTTTTGTTTTTGGCCACCGACTTCCAAATTTAAAGTTATTTTTCACGATATTTTGTGTTTTTTTTGGAAATCGGTTGTTTTTTTGTAAAAAAGTTTTTTATTTTTCACTTTTTAGCTGCGGTACCTACCCCACACAAATGCGTATACCACTACTTGATATGTAAATAACAGTGACAGGAAAACTCAAACTCAACTCAAACTCAAAGCATTTATTTCAAATAAACCAAGTACAGGCACTTTTGAATTGTCAAGGGGTCGATCAGTCAGAAAGATGAAGCTAGTTACCCATTCCAAAGTGTATTAGGTACCTATGGAGAAGAACGGGCAAGAAACTCCATGAACACTCTTTTAAATCAAAATATGGTTACAAAAAATTGATTACATCGATCATGTTGAAATTATGCATGTGAGAACGATGCAGAACGTTAAAAGCGTCCGTAATAAAAAGACAAAAGCAATTCAAATATTAAATTAAATTAAAATAAGCCGTGGCAGCTAAGAAATGACCAGTCCCCACTGACACCACCACCACCACTGAAATTATTAAAACATCATCAATATAAATAAACTAAGTGGTAAAAATATGCAGTATTAAGAATAACTCAAAAACTACTGGTCAGAACTTGATCAAATTTCAATGGGACCACATGTGAAGCATCAGCTATCAAATAAAAAAATCATCCAAATCGGTTTACCCAGAAAAAAGTTCTGAGCTAACACAGAGGAGGTTTTCAATTCGACTATTTTTTATTTATTTATAAAAAATAGTCGAATTGAAAACCTCCTCCTCTTTTGAAGTCGGTTAAAAATAGAAAAGAATCTATATAAAAGATAAATAAAATAATAAAAAGCTATTTCAACCAAATGACACGGAACTTAAATAAGACACTCTATTCACTCATATTTATAACATTTAAAACCTTCTAAGTAAATCATCCAGGGCTTGTCAAAACATATCCCCATTCATTTTTCATAGTCAAGACGAGGAAGAATTTTTTTATTGACTCTAACGCATGTAGGGAGTCCCTGATACATCTATTAATTTCCCTTGAGGCGAACATGTCGTCCGTACAATGTTCTCGAATGGTGTTAAAAGAATTCCTTCGTATTTTTTTCTTCATAAAGGATGGATGACGCTTTTTGTTTTTTTTTACATGCTGGCGAGTGTTCTGACGTCACAGTGTTTTTCTTTTTTAAAGGTTCCGTAACAAAAGGGTGCCAACGGGAATCTATTAGGTTCCACTGTCCGTCCGTCCATCCGTCTGTCATAGGGCTATCTATATCTTTTGAACCGTAACAGGAAGACACTTGAAAATTTCACAGAGTGTGTATGTACTATTTAGCCGCGATAACAATAATTAACAAAAATAAAATAAAGTAAAAAATTCAAGAGCGCCCCCATACAAGAAACGTGTTAAAGAAGTATGTAGTGTTAAATATTTAACGGTGGTACGGAACCATTCATGTGCGAGTCCGACTCGCACTTGGCCGCTTTATTTTGGTATTCGACTTTGTACTATGATCGCTTTGAATATGGAATACCTATACAGCTGAAATGAAATTTATTTATTTGCGAGAATATAGGTACTTACATAATAACATGGTACTTGAAAATAATTTTAGACTCACTATATTCGACTTAACAGTAGTGCAAATATTTATAGTACATGCATAATAATATCATGAAATTATATGAATGTCATTACTTGATTAGTCATACAAATCTTAATCATAATAAAATTTACTCTTGGCTTCGTTAGTATTAATTATTAATTTGGCACATTAATATTATAACATATTTTAAATAGTTTATTAGATTATTTCTTACAGTCAAGACAGTTCAGCAATTTATTGATTCGATTTATAAATGTCAATAATTATAATTTAAAATAAGTGTTCGAAGATTTATACAGATATACATCATGTCTGTTTAAAATTTAAATAATCATCTATTGAATAAAAACATCTGTCACAAAGCCAATTTTTTAAAGTTCTATTAAATTCTAAGTGATTCATTTTCCTTATATTTTCCGGTAATTTATTATAAATTTTCACCGCCATGTTGTAGCAGTTTCTGTCACATAACTTTAATCTGCTTCGAGGTACTACCAGAGGTTTTTGTACCATTTTCCTTTTAAATTGGGCCTTATCATCATGCTCAAAAAGTGATAGGTGGTTTCTAACGAACTTACACATTTCAAAAACGTATAGGGATGGAAGTGTAAGTAAACGTTTATTAGTGAATATTGGTCGGCACGAATCAGTCCACTTGAGACTATAAATTGACCTTATGCATTTTTTCTGGGCTATAAAAGCTCTCTGGGCGTCTGTAGAGTTTCCCCATATGATTATCCCATACCTCAATACTGAACATACATGACTGTGGTATACCATTAATGCTGTTTCCTTATTAGTTATTTTTTTTATTTTACGAAGTGCGTATACGAATTTGTGATTTTTTTTACAAACAAGATCCACGTGAGATTTCCAGCTGTACAAGGATCTTTTGTGCATGGCCAAAATTGGAACTAACTCCGCCATCATGTTTTTTCAATGCATTTGGCAAAACAATTTCGCAAATGTTTAACAACAGCGCCACCCTATCTACGTCATACGAGCGCCAAAAGATTCTTGTAGCACGTTACGATATTCCATATCCAATGCTTCACGTGTTCTTAGCCTCATTCTGAACCTCTGGACATAACACATTTGATATTCATTCAATTAGATCTACAATTTGTGCGGCTTTGAATCGAATTTGACGTGTTGCTGCCGGAACTATGATTACCAACTTATCATAAGATCACGCGAGATTCCCCGAAGGTATAGGCAGTAGTGTAGTGTACCCAAATTTTGCTAGTTATGTTTAAGCCTCATGTAACAGGGGGCGAACCTATTTCTATCAACCGGACACAAATCCAGACTCCCGGCTGGTACTGAGAAATTTCTGATGGAAAAAAACTTTTTTGCAAAAAATCATCCGACTTACAAAAAAAAATTGTATTTTGTGGTTTTATATTTTCGTTTTTGGCCACTGACATCCGAAATTAATGTTATTTTTCACGTCTTTTAGTGTTTTTTTTGGAAGTCGGTCGATTTTTTGTAAAAAAGTTTTTATTTTTCACTTTTTAACCACTTTCCAACTTTCCACCCAAAAAACAGTTCTGGGTTAAACAAAAAAAAACATACAGTCGAATTGAGAACCTCCTCCTTTTTTTGAAGTCGCTTAAAAACCCAATAACACTTTTCCCAATCTAGAACCCTAGACCTCACGCTATGCAATTATAATTAAGTGCGAGCATTTTGATGAGTAGGTATGTGCAACACAAATATAATGGGTTCAGTTATTTGTTCTTTGTTTCTTTTTTCTTTGTCATCTAGTTCTAAGGCAGTCAGCTTCTCGCGATGTAAAGTGACTTAATTTTTTGTGGTATTGTAAAAGACGACAAACAAAAAAAAGACGTGTGGCACTCGGGGACTGCCGCGGTAAAGCTATTGCATAGCATTTTGTATAAGAATAAGAAATAAGAATTTAATTTTTTTAAATCTAAAATAAATTAAAATGGGGCGCTTTACCCTAACCTTATCGGGGCCAAAAGACAGGCCCTTTACTGCCGATTCCAAAGACCCCAAACTCGATACCTCTACGACCTCCGGTTCAAAAGTTAAGACCCGGGGGGGTGAAGTAGCCCTGGACGGGTGGAGGGGTTGGTCAAAAGGGGTGACGCGGGGGGGTCCCGGGATCATATATAAGTGGGATTGATTTAAATATAAATAAATATAATACAACTTAATATTGGGGTCGAAAAAGAGGGGGTCAAAAAAGGGGGGTCAAAGGGGCTTGTCTGTATGTATGTACTATTTGAGAGGAGGCTTATAGGGGGGGGGGGGGGGGAATTTGGTCAGAATTTTGATATTCCCAGCCGTTTCCGAGATATTGGGATATTGAGTTTTAAGATAGTGGTGATTATAATAAATGTATGGTGTCCGACTGGTAAATGATAAATGGTACGAAAGTAAATGGAAATAAATATTAATTCAAGTTACACTTTTTGATAAATGCCTATACACCTATATACTTTCTCATAAACAGCTGCTTATGTATTCGTCCGATTTCGGAGCAGCTCGTCTCGATTCGTGCGAGCTTCGTAGAGTCGTACAATACGTCTAGTTGCACGCACACCAACACCGTGTCGAAGACTGCCGAAAAGAAACGACGTTAGACAATGCACGGCCTTCAAGCCACACCTCCGTGCCCGTTGGAGTGGGAAGCGTGAGGTTTTTATTCGTTACGGAATTTCTGGCTCCGGTCCCCGCGCTCAAGGCCCGCGATAGAAGCTATGCAATAGCTTAAAAACGTAAGCACTACGAGTATTATGAAGACCTCGTTCCATTAAACATAGCCATATCCAGTCAATAAATCCCGGAGACTGTGAACGTAGTGCCGTGACCCGAACTTACAAACTAAAGTTAAGGAAACCGATACTGATGAAATAGTTCGTCAGGCCAAACTGAGTGACTACCGCCAAATAATTTATAGTTTAGTTAACTTTGTCTATTATTGTTCGAAAGGGGATACTGTTTGGTGTTTTTGAAGTTATTGATACTGAGGGCCTAGACAAATGGCATTCGCCTCGGAGCGATTCTATTTAAATAATCGCTATCGCTTTCGCTAATGTTTCCATCATACGAATCGAAAACTAGCGATAATGCTTATCAAAAAGTGCCACTTGGCTACGCGTCTCTATGGAAGTAATCGTTCGATTTGTTCGTTCGTTGATTCGTTTCATTGAATCGAATGATGTTGTCTAGCTGATTTCTATTCGTCGACCTGTGATCACGTGATATTTCGATAGCCTAGGTCAACCCATTTCATTTTTGTCTTTTCTACTAGCGTCATCGCTAATGGAATATTACTTTGTCTAGGCCCTTTAGACTTTTAGTGAATTTATAGTTGGTATCGGTACTTAATATTATAAATTCGAAAGAAACTTGTCTATATTTTACCTTTTCACGCCTAAATTACTGAACGGATTTCAATAAAATTTGGCAAAGAGATAGATCGAATCCTGGGGAAGGACATAAGCTACTTTTTGTCCCGATAGCATGTTCCCGTGGGATCATCCGACATCGACGCGGGCGATGCCGCGGGCAGATGCTATCACTGACAAAACACAATATTGTTGGAACGACAACAACACTTTAACAGGGAGGAGCCGAGCATAGAAAATAGTCCGTAAGACAATTTTTTATTTCCACGTAGTAAGTTGTCAGTGCAACAATATTTTTAACATCAGCCTGCCTTGACACTGCTACAATTTAAATGCTCACCAAAATAATTTTTAGACCCTAATACTAAGTACCAAGTAAACCATGTTAACTTTAAATAAAATAAACCCACTCTATACCGAGGTGCCTAAAGCTGCCTGTTCTTTTTGCCTACCAAAATGGATAAATGCTCACCAAATCTAACCCAAGACGGTCGACGTCAGGGGCATCCTGAGGTTTGGTTGGTTAGGTTCCTTTAAACCCTGTAGACAGAAATAGGAGCCCCGCTTCGCGGTGCTCCGTCGAGTTATCTTGGCAGGTGGTAAGAAATTTAAAGACATTTATAAATAATTATTGCATCGAATAAAAAAGAAATTAGGTTCATTTCTACAATACTTATTTACTATTTCGAATTTTTTGGTAGTAAAATAGGTACTTTTCTGGTAGACGTTTAAACAAAAGCCATTTAATAATGTCAGTGGAACTAATGACAGTAACTATTACTTTGTTGTAGTAACATTATTATGTTATAAATTAACAACTTTATTTTGCCAAATTAACTGTTCTGCCTTTGCTACCAGTAGTAAAGCTTTGGTTGCTCTATTAAAGTCTCTTTTTGCAACCCTAACAATGATAGTTTGTCTCTCTAATTTTTTATTGCTCAGGCATGGTGTAGCGTAATGGTAACATTTGAGTTTGAAATCATGAAGTGACTCGCAGTAAAAAAAAACATCGAGGGCTGTTTTCAAAAAAAAACTGGATTTCGGGTTCGTGGAGACTGAAGTTTGATTTTGGGTTTTGTGTGTTGAAAGTTGAATAAATAATATTCATAAATGAACCCTTGGAAATAAGTCTCCTTTTTGTCGGAAAGATCTTGATTATTGCTTTCAGAATACTGTTCTGTGCATTTCGCCAGCTTTATTTTTTCGCAACTCTTTCGTTAAATGGTGCTCCTCTTTTTAAAGTAAAACGCATCAATAATTTGATTTTTCCTTTCTTTGTTTCACGAATGCAATTTGAAACTATCGTAAAACAATAGTCCCACAATAAATCAGGGACCTACTGCACTGTTCAAAATTCAAAAAAAAACTCAGTTTATTTAAAGCAACGAACTTTTTTAAATTTATTCCGAGCTGGAGAAATAGTTTTAAGATTGCGAGCGGGGCGAGTTTAATCTTGGAATGATGTAATTTGTGAAATTCTTCCATGATCTAGGAAACTGGGAATTAAATGAGGCATCAGCTGTGAGTTCCGCAAAGTTTTTAACCACTTCACGCACCCACACTGCGGCCCTGTACTGTGAGTGCTAGCACACTGTCATATTGAAACGAAATAGGTAAATTTTAATAGAAATTTTATAGGTCTTTGAATAATTATTAACATTGCTTTTAAAAACAGGTCTGCTACGCTTTCGGTAACATTACCTTCCCACTTACCATCAGCTCATCTATCCTGAATATCTCAAAGAGAAATAAGATACATTACAAAATACGATTATGTTCCGATACCATAATCAGAAAATGATAAAGGATAAATTATATTGGATAAATGATTTCGGATTATAATCAAATATATTTAAATATTCTTCCTTATATGCATAATATGTTGACATGTTTACATTTTTGCCGCATGCTGGACAAACTGTGGACCCAAATAACACAATACTGGTGCCTTGAGACAGTGACATGGCAGGACGAGCTGGATAGTTTCTGTCAAAACTGGAAGGAGGACGCGTGGGCTCATGAACAATGGAAGGAGTGGAGGAAGACCTTTGCCCAGGAGTGGGACAGCGTAAGCTAATTATGCATATTATGGACTTTTTACTAATGAAATAGGACACTGATTGGCTGCCAAGTTCAGACTGATAATGACAGTTGCAACTTTATATCACTTTGACCTTTGTCTTATACAGGCTGGCAGGGACATCGCGCGCAATCCCTAATAAAATAGATGACTGATGATTTGTACATGATTCTGAACCCCGTTTTTTTAAAAGTTCTCGTCGGTAATCAAAAAAAATATCTGCTGTTTCATAGAAAAGTCCAATACCTACGCGGTCAAAATATACAGAACAGCATTTTTTTTTTAAACCTGCTGCAATTTTCGACGCAGGGGGTTCAGAATTCGCGTATTGTTCGGAAGAGTTACCGTGGCCCTGGCGCACAGGCAACTGAAGAAGCACGGGTGAGTTTTAGTCAGTAAAAGTCTGACACGCCCTCCCTCTCCTCTCAGAGCGGGAGAAATTTGATGATTTTCTTCCAAAAAAAGGAGTTCACAATCATGTACTGAATCCTTGGTAACAGGTTGTGAGTCGATGTGTCTGCCACCCTGTATAATAGAGTCGATAGCCGACTCCCGGCCACCGCAGGCGCGGGCTTGCGGACGGCGAGCAATGGGTAGTTCGCCGTCCGGTAAGGACCAGGTGCGGGTCGAAGGCGCGTTGTGTTCTACGCGCGCCTCAAAGAGATATCACCAGCATTGACGGGGTCTGATAGGGCCCATGCCTGCCGGGGTCACGAATTGTTCGAAAGAGTTCCCGTGGCCCTGGCGCACAGGCAACTGAAGGAACACGGGTGGATTTTAGTCAGTAAAAGTTTGACATGCCTACCCGCTCCGCCCAAAGCTGGAGAAGCTGTTAGAAGATTTCCGACCCAAAATAAAAAAAGGTCCAGCGATTATAATTAAAAAGCATGCAATTCAGGAAACTAAACAATTTTCTCTAAATGGAACCAAATCTGATATCGTGCAAACAAAGACCAGCTGTTGCATACAAATTGGCAGATATGTAGTCAGTTGGCCAGTCTTTTTGTATCAAATAACTGTTTTTTTCTTTCTGTATTTTAGATTTGGTTCGATATTTAATAAAATTTGTTTATTTTCATTATTCTACATGCTCCTTAGTTATCGCTAGACCATACTTAAACAACAAAAAATTGAGAGAGACCAACTATCTTTGTTAGGGTATCAAAACGAGAGTATAATAGTTAACAGGATCTATAGTGTAACGATGTAATTTATAATAAAAAAACAACAATAATATTTTTTAAGCATGTATTGGTACTCAATGAAAAATCAATTCTTGTCCTTCCATTCTTGTAAATATTACCTACGCACAAACGATAGGTAAGTATACATTATACAAAAATAACAGTTTTTTTCTCGCACCAGCAGTAACCAGCACCACAAAGCCACAAGAAAAATGACAACAATAATACCAAAGGGACCACTCCCAGTCCAATAACTGTTTTTATGGGACTACAGACCACAACCGCACAATCAATCTAAATCAATCACAGTATTTGGCTTTCCATAGTTTTTCCAGTTTTTAAATAATGTACTCTGTGTTCTGTTCGGACGTCCGACGCAAAAGGAGGAAGGAAGCAATGTGCTGCCAACACACAATGTCAATGGAACTTAAGGGGACTACATGACCTAAATGCAAATTTATAATGCCTAAAAATATATGATCCACTGCAGTAACCAAAATCAGAAAAATATATGATATTCTGCAGGATATATGCTAGTTAGATAGTATGTTAACAACATAATACAATTAACTTGATATGATAGAAAAAAATCACGAAGATACCTCTAAAAAAAAATTTGAACGATTAGAAACCATACTAATATACATGCAAACATTCAGATTTTTTGTCAGATTATTCTACAAGCAACATACTAACGTAATAGTGTTTTAATTTTTTAGTCTAATGAATAGATTTTTTGTAAATCCAAAATTGCTTCATATTTTGCAATAAATTACCAGCGTTGTGTCATCGCGCGTCTCTTTATTTTCTATGCAATCCGACAGTGACCGCGCTTTAGCTCTTGTAAGCCCCTTAAAACACATCCAAGCAACATTGACGCCGTGACAACTTTCTTTTTGTTATATAATTGCGTTGAAAATGGGTATTCAATGTTGGAGATTTCGGCAGAAACAAAACAGTTTTAAACGATTATAAAAGATTTAATCACTGAACAAAGTAGACGATGTCTTACAAGCATGAATCGGTAGAACGGAAGGGGACATAGCAAAACATCAATCACTATTGACAGCTGTCATGTCAAAACAGGTAGCGTTTAGTAACTATGAATACATTGTAACATTTAAACACTACAGCTATAGTTATTTTGTTTAGACAATAAATACAATAACAATTTATACTTAAATACATCTACAACGTTCCACGGTCACCGTAGCCAAATATTTAAACTTCTTTCTTGGAGACAAAGGTTAAATTGTTCGTAGGTCAATAAACGTCAAACAATAAAAAAGTTGCTTAAGACTCCTTCAAACGGGTGTGACACGCGACGCAAAGGCATCGCCTGTTTGAAGGAGCTATAATGCGTACAAGTTAATTTTGTGGTGGTGGTTAAATATTTATTTACTGCGACAAGAAATTTCCGATGAAGCTTCTATAAATTGTGGCTTAGTTGACAATTTTTTTTGTCAATATTGTCTAAACTAATATTATAGTTTTTATTGACACGAAGCACGTGAAGATAGTTCAAGCCGTAATCAAAATAAAACGTGGTATAGACCTACAGGGTTCTTTTGGCGCGTGGCAAAAATCGGAACTAACACCGCATTTTAGTTTTTCAATACAGTACACAAAACGATAAAGCAAATTTTCACCAACAGCGCCCCCCTTTTAACGTCATTCGAACGCCAAAAGACCTTTCTAGCAATGTAGCGTGAATTACTGTTTGCTGGACGTATATTTCTGTAGGGCTTTGTTATGACACCCTTTAGTGGTCATTATTGTCCTACTACCTACAAGTAAAAGCTTTTTGAAATTGTGTTTCACCTATTATCACCAAAACGATTATAATTATAAAAGAATAACGAATGTAAACTCAAAATCTATTTCCTCCAACGTAACTTTCGAAAGTATGGAGTCCTTTTGATATCTTAACAATAATGCAACCCAATGTAACGTCTTCCTGAAGCATCAACTAAAACTGCACTTTGTCGGCATCAAAATAAAGTTCGAATTAGATAATGTAAAAGTTCTTGAAATGTAGTATCGCCATGTCCTTTTCTGCGAAGAATTCAAACGTACAACATGAAGATTAAAACAATCTTTGATGTTTTTGCTCACTGTGTTTGTAAAAGGATAAACAATGGTTAAGGAGACGAACGGAAACGTGGACGGCGGGCAGTTGAGTGGAAACGCCGCCGGGAGGGACGCCGAAAAATGGTGGTCTTCAAACAGCGGCCCGCGGGCGGTATTTGTGCGGCCCGCGGGCGGTATTTGTGCGGCCCACGTCTATTGTCGTAAACAGCGCAGATAAATAGTAATATATATTTTAACTTTTATTCAGTATGAAAATATTATCTGTGCTGTGTGTGGTCGTCCATTGAATTGCATGGCGAGACTGGTTGAAATATCGAGCTATAATGTTTTATCTGCGCCGTGTGTGCGTGTAGTTGATGAACAAAACTGATGTGGGAACATAGAATAGAATAGAATACTCTTTATTATGAACATCAGCAGAGCAAGTGAGCGGGTGGCGGGACTGGCGCAGGAGGGGATCCCAGCGGGTATCGGTGTGTACCATGGTGTGTGCTGATCTCGGATATCTATGGTACTGCTTGATTGCTACTAACATAGTTTTAAGCAATATTTATTAACACTAGTTTTAGTTTTATTATGTATTAGTTTGTTATTTTGTAATTTGTGTATTTTATCTATGGGCCTCAGTTGCTTGACAATAAAATAATAATTATTATTATTATTAATGAAGAAAACATGGAATTTACCTAATTTGCTGCCCATTTACTGTTTACTGCATCAAGAAACTATGGCATGTCCAATTTCGTATAAAAATTCATATCAGTCATAAAAATTAGTAATTTTATTCGTGCTCGTGAACTTAATCATAGAACTAAATACTTTGGGAATTACAAGCTAATTATGGTGATTTTGCCATATCGCCAGTGGAAAAATAAAATGGCTAAAGCGCCAAATCCTAAAATCTCATGAATTAATTTTAAAGTAATGACTTTAAAATTTTAAGGTAAAGCAAAGGAAAAGTGGTAGATCAGTTTATTTTTAATTTTAAATTTGAAGTATTTCCATTCTTACAACTAAGTGATAAACAATATCCCCAACTTCAAAATGATAAATGGCACTGACGGCTTTTTGGCCGATATTATACGGAAGTTTAACAATCTTAATTTAGAGTTGCAAGAACCTAACAAGAGGCTAAACTGCAATTATAATTATATATAAGTGAGCTTGAAGCAAAAGACTTTTTCCAACTGTTGCTGCTCTGCAAACTGACGTATCCATTGGCGATAGTATCTTTCTATCAAGTTATGGTATCCTACTTAAAGGAATATTTGTCAGAAATTCAAAAATGATTTAACAACGTGAGAAGTAATAAGAACTATTTTTTCTCAAACATGCTTGGAAATTCGAGCATTTTTTAAACAACCTTCTTTGAGATATATCTAAAATACTTTACTGGTCAAATACATGCGAGCAACGGCCGGAAATGTTTGTATGAATATCCCATGGTCTAAAAAACAAGGTCTGGCATTCCGGGAGTGACACATGCTTACGTCACTATCCAGTTGCCACTTTATTGCAACAAAACACGAATTATGGAAACATTTTCAGTCACCGTTCTGTTAAAAAATACATATAAAGCATTTAAACTGTCGGTTATTTTTTATAATCAAACTAAACAATTCAATTTAAACATATACCAACGTAATTGTTAGTTAAACCTCTTTGTTTTATCGGATTCGCACAGGTAATATAGGCGGGTGGGGAGTTATTATTACACACTACTGGTAACACAGCGGTGATGACGTAGGCTTGTATTTCCCACTTGACCGGAATGCCCAATGCGGAATGGGATGCGGAATACGGAATGACCTGGCGAAGTATATTATTATACCATGGAATAACCATATCAGTCGTGTTTAGCGGCCGAATAAATTACTATGAAAACTAATATCTGTCGTTTAATTTAAAAATGGAACGAACTTTTAAACTCTTTGACAAACTATTTGTCTCAACCTTTTCTTGAATCCTCATCAATATAATTATGAAGAGATAAGTACAGAGGACTTACAAGGCATAGCAGAAAACTAAATAGTTTCTTTTGTCGGAGATTCAGTCCTCATTATAATCAATCATAATTCCTCGTCGTTAATCTCACGACGAGGTTGACTTATTGCAGTAATTACTATCGCTCCTATATCTACACATTATGATACTTTTCCATTAGTTTCTGTCACCTTGTTATTAGTCAATTGTCGTAGCTTCTATTCAGGTATACTATTTTCTTGTATTTGGGGCTGATTTTTCTTTTTAATCCGTAAAAGGACCGAAGCAATGAGCAACATTAATGAAATTATATTAGACACTTTTCTATGAAACAGCAGTTTTTTTTTTTAGATAACCGACGATAAACATTCTACGCTAGAGTCTCGAATCATGTTTTGGATTCATGGTTTCAGTTTGCGTCCCTGCAGCCCTGTATAAAAGCTAACAGACTTAAAAAAATAATTTATGTACGAGTACATGTACATAAAAAAGGAGGGCAAAGAATCATAGGGCATCCAAAAATTCGTCCGCATCAGTTTTAATAGACAATGGTGCCGATTCTCTTGCCACGAAATTCTCTAAACTATATTAAAAATCACCAAAATTTGGTTTATTCCTGTTAAACGCCGTTTCCCATTCTCAAATTGACTAAAGTGACACAATTTAACTATAATATAGTTTGACAATACTAATGCCATTTAGGTATTCAGTTTAGTGAAAATGCCAATTTTTCTATTCTGAATTTGCCGTTTTTCACCTAAAATGTTGAGTATTTTTTTGGGATGAAAGTCATTTTCTGTACCCATTTTTTTTTTGGGTAGGATGTCATTAAATCAACTCTCCCACTCTGGGCGGAGCGGAAGTCATCAAGACTCTTACTGATCAGAACCCACCCGTGTTCCTTCAGTTGCCTGTGCGCCAGGGCCACGGTAACTCTTTCGAACAATCCGCGACCCCGGCAGGCATCTGCCCTATCGGACCCCAACAATTATGCTGACGTCTCTTTGAGGCGCACGTGGAACACAACGCGCCCTCGACCTGGGCCTAGTCCTTACCGGACGGCAAGCTGTACCCCTAATAACGTATTTGCAAATTTTCATATTGATCGGTTCAGTAGTTTAGACGTAAACAGGTAACAAACAAACATACTTTCGCATTTATAATATTTGTTAGGATTAGAAAGTTAGGATTAGCTTTATTACGCTAAAATAAATAGCAAGATAATCATGCTACCTGAAGCAATTTTTAAAGGCTTGTGTTTGGCTTGGGTTTGTGGATTCTAATAAAATTAAAGGTTTTTTCTTATTGAAAACCGCACAAAATTTTACAGAAGGTACATTACGAATACGTTATCGAATACAAGTTATTGCATCTTAATTTATTAAAATACATACACGTACATAAACTCACGCCTTCTTCCCATGGGGGTACGCAGAAACTACAGAACGCCACCTGCTACGACCCTTACATACTCCTTTTGCCTCGTTTAAATTATAAACATTAATATAGTTTTACGCCGTCAATATACTCCCTGTATTTCATTTAAATAATTATTGATAAAGATAATTATTTGATTTTACTCAGGTTTTTTGCACTTTAGATCATTTCGTTCACTCGTTATTTTCCGACAAATCTTGGTCTATGGTCTACTCAACTTAGCGATTGTCAAACTCGATTTTAGTTGTGTCTAAATTGTTTTTAAGTTTAGAGAATCTTGTTTGCGAAAAGCTTTTAAGATTCACTTAACCAAAAATTATACATTTTTGTAATACACTCGAGAGCAATGAATCCGGGTCACTTAAAGAATCCTAAAAATCTCGGAAACTAAAAATGCTAGGTTAATGCAATAAATTGTATTTAATAGACAATTTAATACTCCTTAAATGAAGGTATTAAAACTTCTTAGTTATTGTAAAGTTATATCATAAAAAAATCAAATTTGAAAAAGGGCCACTTTCGAAGATGGAACTACGAAATTACAGCATTTGGTTTTGTTTTTGTTTGTAATCTGTCATTTATGTGGGTACATAAACCATGTTGATAGTGCTCTATATTCATTATTCAAGCTGAAATTATGTCGCTTACGCCTGAAGAATGCACCAGAATACTTACAATGCTGGAAACCGGCCGGAGTCAGCGCGATACAGCCAGGACTGTCGGTGTGTCGCTGTCAACAGTACAAAGAGTTCTCCGACGTTACGAAGAAACTGGTTCTAACCTACGCAGACCAGGAACGGGCAGAACCAGGTGTACCACAGCACGAGAAGACCGATACTTGGTGAACACCATGCTTCGAAATCGCTTTCTCACAGGAACTGAACTCACAAATCAGTTTCGACGCCTCGGAGGAAGTAACCCAAGTGCATGGACAGTAAGACGTCGGCTTGCTGAATCTAACTTAAAACCCCTTAGACCTGCAAACGGCCCTAAACTGGAGCGTGGGCATCGTATTTCAAGACTAAGATATGCCCAGAGCCACGTAAATTGGAGTATTGAAGATTGGTCAAAAGTTATGTTCTCCGACGAATCAAAATTTATGCTCTACAAGCACGATGGAAGACACAGAGTGTATCGAAGACCAGGGGAAAGATTCAAGCAAGCATGCATCGAAGAAAAAGTAGCCTACGGTGGTGGGTCTGTACTTGTGTGGGCCGGAATTTCTTCTGAAAGTCGCACAGAGCTGGTGATCATAGAAAACGGCTCTTTAACTAGCGTAAGATATGTGGAAGAAATCCTCAATGATCACGTTGGTCCATTTATGGTCAATTTAGGTGAGGATGCTATATTTATGCATGACAATGCCCGACCTCATACAGGTAGGATTGTGAATGACTACCTTCAAGAGATGAACATTACTCGTATGGAGTGGCCAGCGCGCAGCCCGGATATCAACCCGATCGAGCATGCTTGGGACGAGCTAGGCAGATGCGTAAAACAACGAAACCCTCCCCCAATCACGCTTCGTGAGCTCAAAATTGCTCTCACAGAGGAATGGGAGAATATTCCCCAAAATCGTATAAGGAACTTGGTGTACAGCATGCCAAACCGCGTAAACGCAGTAATGGAAGCACGAGGAGGCAATACGAAGTATTAAAATTCAAGAAAATCGTAATAAAGTTCAAAAATTTAATGTTTCCTATTTTTGTTTTAAGGAGAGATCAGCAGTTTTTTTCTTTATGTAATTTTGTGTTAATAAAATGTATGGTGACTCATATTTTTTTTACTTTCATTTAAGGAGTATTACATTGTCTATTAAATACAATTTATTGCATTAACCTATCATTTTTAGTTTCCGAGATTTTTAACATTCTTTAAGTGACCCGGATTCATTGCTCTCGAGTGTAGTTTAGTTTGGTTCGATGTATAAGAGAATCGGTATCGTCGTTGTGAAAAAGGTTTTCCAGTTTTAAATTTCTATAAGTTTGATGAAACTGTTTTGTTGCGTGTGTGTGCACTCATTGCTTTCATTGAGTCTGTCTTCTATAGACAATCATGTCTCAGATTGTTCACAATCTTATGCAGGCTCCAGAATGACACAAACCTTATTATCTCTTTTTGCGTTCTTCACGGTCGATGTTTATACATCCCTTTATACCTACGAGCCAGTTGTGGACATAAACTACACACATAGTTATAAGATTCACATATGCTATTTTTCTATTCAATGAAAATAAAGATATAAATGAAAAGCGAATAAAAACTTACTGCCATGTCCTATTTAAAAAGGACATGAGAATATTAACTTAAAGTGGAGACTAACAATTCCAACTCCAAGAAATCTATTTCTCTAGTAAAACTAATCTTCAATTACTTCCTGGATAAATGCATTTCAAGGGATCCGATCCAGACGTCAGTAACTAAGATAACTTCCATGCATTCGGAGCTGAGGATCCGGACACCAACGGCGTCTGGATACCGTTATCTAAGTCCAGCCACGGTTTAGGACTAAGTTCTAAATATCTTTCGAGTTTTGGTGTGGTCTAAGCGGTAGAATCCGGTAATTAGTTGATGCTATAATTTTGGTTGGAGTTTGAAATCATGAGTGTTGGGAACTGAGCTAGTTATTGAAAACTTACCAGGAAATTTTGAAGTTCAGAAGGAGTTGTGGTGATAATATTTTTATGTTCGTTCGTAAGTTTCTGTTTCATATTTTTTTTCTCACTTTATCTTATGTTATTGTTTTGCATATTATATCGTGGCCAGATCTGAGAATTGATATTTCATGACGTGTTCGACAATTTTATGACATGATTGTATTTCATTAAATGGAACATCGACCACCGCTGGTCACATCATGATCTGGTCTGGCCAGATCGTTGAATACTCAACGTTTGATGACATGAACAAAAAAAAACATTTAAACACACTACTTTTTGATGTGGCTAAACATTAGTGATCATATCGTAAAATAGTTAGATTATCCACCGGTAGAGGCGTTGATGTCGCTTATATAACACATCTCGACTTAGTAAAACGGCAATGTTATTAGGCGAACTTAGGCAATATTACGGGTATGCAAGAGCGAGCGAAGCGAGCTTGGGACTTGGGGCACCCGATTCGGACAGGTTAGGTTCGAAGGGGATGGCGGGGTCTAGTGAGCAAGCAAAGCGAGCAAACAAAGACCCCGCCATACCCACCGTGGCTTTTGTTTTTAACTATTTAGAAGTAGGAGCCCCGCGCAACGGGTCTCCGTCGACTACGCTCTATTATTATTGCTTGGAAGCAAATTTAGACCCAGTATGTGATCTTCCCCACCAACCCACCAGCCTCCACAACCACGCCCACTATCATACCAATCCCAAAAGAAACTTTGGCGATTTTTTTATCGAATTGATCATTTCTTGAAGTGGAACCATACCTACCATTATTAAACCCATTGAACCATACCTAATTTAATGGTAATATGACCAAACTTCGACTGACATAATAATTAAACATGTACATTTTCTGGTGGCAGTTTCATGAAATAACCGATCACGTCTTCTCGATCTGGCTACGACACATATACTATTCAGTTATGAAAGATTCTGGTACTCACGACATAGAGAATCTTAGTGTGAATCCTCACACTAAGATTCTGTATGTCGTGAGTACCACTATATGAATGTATATGGTGCAATTCTTGAACAATATTATGTTCTTTTTTTTCAATTTATGATCTTTAATGTTGTAAAGGAGGATGGCTATTTAAACTTATTAGGAAATTATGAAGTTCAGAAGATAGGTAAACATTTTTTTTTTTTTACAATTAATACTTAATTTGATACCATCATTGATCGACAGACTATCTAAAACATTTGAAACTATCTGCTTTCACAGTTTTTCATTTAGTATTAAATTCAACATTAACGTTTTATTGAGCAAATCTTGCTTGCATTAAAATTTCTCCATTGTAGAGTCCCAATGCATTTAATATCCACACAATTTCAAATAAAATTCCTTGTGCTCCACAAATAAAAGAGCTTAACGATGATGACTGCAATCTATCAAAGTTTTTGCTCCGTTCTGTCTAATTCCTATGAGTGTTCTAGTAATAACTCTAACGACATTTTTACTTTAGCTTTTATAATAATGAAAGAGTATTAATGTTGTAATAGAAACTTATACCTGAGAGGCATGTCATTAAAGTTTTAGGCAAATAATTCATTCAGTGGAATTTAAATGTTTTTTTTTTGTTATATTACTTTTTTTTGCATCGTTGGCAATTTTACAAACATTAAACTTATAAAAACCAATACTTACATATACTTATATTTTATAGGTATTCAGTGTGGCACTCAAGGCTTGAAGACATCTCGGCGATTGCTATATGGAAACACACCAAACATCAGTTAGTATTAGATTCAGTCTATCCAAATTCCGCTAATCTTTCGCAACTTCCACCACATTGCATCCGCCGTTATTATTATACGGTTCTATTTGGAGGACGTCGCTATCTCTGGTACTGGCTGTTATTCGACCAGGTAATTAATAGTAGGTATTGTTAGTAAAGTCTATCCGCTTATATAGTGGCGGTGTACCCAAACGGCGTGAAGGAATTTGATGCAAAATAAATAATTATATAATTAAGAAAGAAAAAGAGCAGCAACAGAGTGGAACTCTCTACCTGCGTCTGTGTTTCCGACCGCATACAACCCAAATCTCTTCAAAGTGAGAGTGAACAGGCTTCTTCTGGGTAATATCACTCCATCGTCGATTTTGTTTCTGTCATCTCTGACCTAGACTAGAGTCAAGAGAAAAATTTTCAAATAAAAAAAGGGAAAGATTAAAAAAGATAAGAAAATAAACAGACAGAAAAGCTTTTTATTTTGCACAAACAAGACACATTACAAAAAAAAAAAAATACTAATAAAAATTAGCCAAAAGTCTCGTATTCAAAACGTTAAAAGCCGCGTTCTAACGTTTGCCCACGGCCTCCCCTACGTGACGGTCGAAAATTATCGCACGGGAACGTACTACCTGAATAAAAAAGGAGCCTATGCCCAAACTCAGGTCATGGTCTATCTGTGTGCCGTTCAGCCGTTAAGTCATGAAAAGGTAAAGAGTTATTTTCGCTTGTTGGAATATTACTAGTACGGATTACAATAATATACGTTTCGCTTTATTCTTTATTTATCGGACAAAAATGATCCATCGTGTTAGTAAACAATAATAAAACTTATTACTAGTGTTAGTAGTTATAATACAATAGAGAAGAAGATATAATAGTTAATATTGTGAAAATGACACTTCCAATTAATGTTTTGTGATTGTCCTTCTCACAAAACTTTTAATAATCGGAGAGTCGATACTCTCTGCCATAGTTTTTAGAATGCTGTTGCCACTCGCCCGTAACCTTGAAAACAGCGACGCAGTTTTCTTGCGAATGACGGCGTGGAAGCCGTCAGTCTGTTTTGCACAAACATAGTAGATGCGCTGCACCATCGTGGCAGTCCCAACAGCACCGCTGTTTTCATGCACCGATATCATTTTAATCTATCATCCGAAATTTTCAGTATTCGTCAAGCCATAACCATACTGGACAACTCCTTCATCCGCAGTTTGCCAGAGACTAACAGAGCAGTCTGGAACCCCCATGAAAAACTGTATACACTGGTCATCGAAAAGGTTCAGAAGTCTTTTGTCCGCTACCTTTACTTAAAACTTTATGGTTATTACTCGTACATGTATCCAACACCATTTGTGCTGGGTATGGTGAGGTACCAAAGTTTAGAAGTAAGGAGGAATCTTAGTCTGGTAAAATATTTCATCCGCCTTATTCGTGGTACCCACTTCAATTCCTCTTTACTACAGTACATCTCCTTTAACATCCCACCACCTATTAGACACACACTTCGCCCACGCCAACGTCCTCTATTCTCAATACCTCAAACCAGTACCATAACACTTAAGACCAGTCCATTGTACCTAGCCCTCACCCATATTAACAACATTTTGCTGTATGATGAATCCTCAGATGTCTTCGCGAGTACTGAACTGAGATTCCTGAACACTACTACTCGATATCTGGAGTGCATTGTTACTCCCAGTATAATCTCCTTGGAGTAAATATGTTTGTAGCGGTAACAACATCGCCACATACGAGCTACACGTCATACTGACGTCACGCAAATCCTGCATCGCGCAAGCAGAGTTTACCGCGCGAATAGCATATATACAACGTCCCGACATCAACCGTCGGGCAGTTGCTCACCAGACACAACACCCGTCTGATCGGAGGATCCTCCCTTTTCTATAGAGTTGTTAGTGAACTTTACACCCTGTTCCTCATACCTCTATAGTTATTAATAATTTTATTCCAATTTTGTCACAATTCTATCACTTTATTTTCTCTAATTTTATCTAATATTATCCACTTAAATCTAATTTTTATTAAATTTTGTCTAATTTCATCTAATTTTGACTACTTTTATGTAATTTAACCTAATTTTATGATTGTTGTGTAATTTCTAGTATTGACTGATAACTTGTATGTATGGTGCAAACTTATTATAAGTTGGTCATAAATAATAAAAAAAAAACTTGAGAGGTGTCAAGGGACACCCGGATGGAACGAAGTTCCTTTCGATTAATTAGTGAAGGAATTGCAATAAAATTTTCAAAAAAAAAAAAAAAAAACTGGCTTGCTTTCTATAAGAGAGAGAGAGAGAGAGAGAGACAGACAGAGAAACATGCGACGCCGCACAGCTTACAATAGCTTACTATAGCAAAAAGTGTCGTGACAACTTTTCGTAAGAATTTTTTCCGTCTAGCCCCCTTTCACAACGCGCGATAAAGAACTTCGTTCCAATAATAATCATCATCATATCAGCCAAAAGACGTCTACTGCTGGATAGGGCTTCCGCGGGCGTCCGATGCATCGATATGAGATGACAATATTTCTTGTCAAAATGCGCGTTAATTTTAAAAAGATCTGCAAAATTTAACCAGATGGACATTAATGGTCGGTATTGTTAGTACGAAAACTGATGACGTAGTAGACACGTATTCCGAGACGCGAGGAGCGTAGCAAAATGTTAGGGAGAAGTTGGAATTGGTCGGGGATCTGTTTTAATTGTTTGGTGGTCAGGAATAGTGTGATTGGAGTCGTTTTTGTTAAATAGGTTAGGTGTATGAAAATGCTAATAGTCGTAATTATGAAGACTTAATATGAAGGGTCCCCGAAACGATAAATTGCAATTGTATTTTGTAGACAATAATATTGCGAATCAATGTACTATCAATCACGTAAAGAATGACCATTACTATTGATCGTTTCGGGTACCCGGGTAATTTTCAATCTAGTAAGATACTCGTAATGTGGTATCAACGCAGCGCCTAGTGTAGGTACACATGGCTACATAACAAGCTATACTTTTCCAGTATATAAGCTGATACCGCGTTGTATAGGATTTCCGTACAATGAGAGGTCAGCTTACACTGGAAAAGCTTGATATGTATCCGTGTGTACATGTCCCACCTACTCATGTAAACGTTCATGGATTTTATTCAAAGAGACTTTTTTTAAACATTACCCTACTTTTGGCCTCTGTCGCAGTAATGTAATAAATAGTGGAGTGCATTTTCAAAGTCAAAGTCAAATCATTTATTCCAAATAGGCACATAAAAGGCACTTTTGAACGTCAAAATTTGCAAAAAAAAAATAGAATTGATTCTAGGTGCCCCTTTCAAAAGGTAGTTTCGTATGGAGAAGAATGGGCAAAAAACTCCACCGTTACTCTTTTAAAAATGTTTTACAATATTATATATACAATAAAATAATTAGAATAAAATTACTATACCACAATAGGTAAAAATAATTAAATATAACGCAATGACAGGTTAATTAATTATGAGTTAGATACTATTTTGTAACTCTTGTCCAGTTTGTTTCTCTACGTAACAGTTTATAGGGACATCAATGAAATGTTCGAAAGCTGTGTCACATAAATAACATAATGAGGGAAGATCCGACAGAATGCTGGATCTATTGAACAAATATAGGACAAAAGTATGGCTAGGCACTGTAAAGATCTGAACCTGCTTGGTCTTTCTATGTAACCTTTTTGAGTAATTATGAGTTAATCGCATAATATTAAGAGATAAACACTATGACGAACCAAGAAGGCTGAAAACAATTAGGGGTCAGGTTGAAGAACTGACAATTGAATGGCATGTTATAAAATGTAAAATAATTTACATTGTTAATATTAGGTCTTTACCTATGAAATTGCCGTTCTGCAGTACTGGCCATTTCAAATCAAAATAATTTTTGTTTGGCTAAGAATTCTAATTTCAAATTAATTTTATTTTAAAAACATGTTTTTTTTTTTCTAAAAGTAGTCATTTCTTTATTGGTTAGTGTTACATTTTCATCGCATTTCAATCTTTTTCGTCATCATGGATACGTTAAAAATTCGAGTAATTATGGAATATGAGTACCGTCGTGGCAGCAACGCGGCACAAGCGGCACGCAACATCAACGACGTTTACGGAGCTAACACTACAAACCAACGCACCACCTGTTATTGGTTTGCTCGCTTCCGTTCTGGAAATTTCGACCTGAAAAATGAACCTCGCGGTCGTCCGAAGACTTTGGTCGACAATGACGAATTAAAGGCGATTGTGGAAGCTGATGATACACAATCTACGGCTGAATTAGCAGCAGCTTTCGACGTTAGCGTCAAAACAATATTGGTCCATTTGCGTCAAATTGGCAAGGTAAAAAAGCTTGACAAATAGGTGCCCCACGAACTCAATGATCGCCAGCGCGAAGTACGCGTCGAGACGTGCCTTGCACTGCTCAACAGACACACAAATGAAGGAATTTTGAACCGCATTGTTACCTGCGATGAAAAATGGATTCTGTTTGATAACCGTAAGCGCTCAGCAAGTTGGTTGGATCCTGGTTCAGCACCTAAACAATGCCCTAAACGAAAACTTACCCCTAGAAAAGTGATGGTCACTGTTTGGTGGTCTAGCGCCGGTGTGATTCATCACAGCTTCTTACCAAACGGGGTGAGCATTACTGCAGATGTGTACTGTGAAGAACTGAACACAATGATGGAGAAGCTGGCGCATCTCCAACCAGCATTGGTCAATCGCTCGTCTCCGCTGCTCCTGCACGACAACGCGCGACCTCATACTGCACAGCAGACGGTCTCCAAGTTGCAAGAACTGGGGTTGGAAGCTCTCCGTCATCCGCCCTACTCACCAGACCTTGCGCCTACAGACTACTACTTTTTCCAGAATTTGGATAACTTCTTGGTGGGAAAAAAATTTAATACCCGAGAGGCAGTACAAAATGCCTTTGAAGAATTTGTTGCCTCCCGTCCAGCTGATTTCTTTAAGAAGGGCATCAATAAACTGCCACTGCGATGGCAAAGATGCATTGATTGCATGGGTGATTATTTCGATTAATACAAATAAAAAATTCATGAAAAAAATTCGTTTAAATTTTTTCATACAAAACGGCAATTTCATAGGTAAAGACCTATTATATATGACGGAGAAGGTACGTGTCCCTCGTTATTATCAGCCATATTTTAACTACTGTGGGCGTACTATGGGAATTGTTGGTTATTGCGCAATAGAAAAACCGTTTGCAGTTCACATCAAATTATAATATTAGGTTGGGGAAAAAGTCTTTTCGCATTATAGTATGTATGAACTTGTAATAAAATCTCTTTGGCTATACTATTTGTATCTGGCTGGTTTTGGTATCATTGAAAGTTTAAATTTTATAGAACATAATTCCAAATTCAAATTAGGAAAATGTGTGATTTTCATTTGTTTTTCGTACTGTCAAGATGAGTGAATCTAATGAAGAAATTCGATACATTTTAAAATTTTACTACAAAAGAGGTTAAAACGCAAAGCAAGCCGCGAAAAAAAAATGCGATGGTTATGGACCTAGTGCAGTGTCTGTGAGAGTAGCACAAATTTGGTTTAAGCGTTTTCAATCCGGAAATTTTGATGTCAAATATGCACGTCGCTCTGGTCCGCCCTATTACGGATAAAATGGATGCCATTTTTGAAAAAGTGGAGCAAGATCGGCATATCAGTAGTTACAACGTAGCTGAAGAACTGGGAATTGACCACAAAACAGTTTTGGCACATTTGAAAAAAACTGGGTACACAACAAAGCTCGATATTTGGGTACCTCACGAGCTTACTGAAAGAAACCTAATGAACCGTGTACTCATTTGTGATTCTTTATTACGACGTAATGAAACCGAACCATTTTTGAAGAAGCTGATAACTGGTGATGAAAAGTGGATCACGTACGACAAGAACATGCGAAAAAAGTCGTGGTCAAAGGCCGGTCAGGCTTCACAGACTGTGGCGAAACCCGGGTTAACTCGCAACAAGGTGATGCTGTGTGTGTGGTGGGATTGGAAGGGCATTATTCATTATGAGCTGTTACCACCAGGCAGGACCATCGATTCTGAACTCTACTGCGAACAACTGATGAGATTAAAGCAAGAAGTTGAGAGAAAGCGGCCGGAATTAATCAACAGAAGGGGTGTGGTTTTTCATCATGATAACGCTAGACCTCACACATCTTTAGCCACTCAGCAAAAATTAAGAGAGTTTGGCTGGGAGGTGTTACTCGTAATGCATCCATCGTATAGTCCTGACCTTGCACCTTTAGATTTCCACCTGTTTCGGTCTCTTCAGAATTCTTTAGGCAGTGTCAGGTTAACATCACGAGAGGACTGCCAAAACCACTTGTCGCGGTATTTTGATCAGAAGTCCCAAAATTTCTATAGCAATGGGATCATGTCCCTACCTACAAGATGGCATAAAGTTATCGAACAAAATGGTACCTACATACTTTAGTTAAATGTAAATAAACTATATAATTTTTTTTTTTGTTTTTTTTTAAAAAATGCGAAGAAACTTTTTCCCCAACCTATTAATTTACGAACAGATTAATCACACTAGCGAACCATACACTGTAGGTACACGACACAACAATACAGAACGCGCAACAGTTTATAAATGTGTTAACTGCTTAACCGCCAACAACAAACTTTGCTTTTTCGCAGGTCAAGCGTTATGTTATAGACTCGGTCGAGCACCACCTGGTGGCGCTGGCTTCCCGATTAGTCAAAGTCAAACGATTTATTCAATACATTTCCGACTTATATAAATTGTTATATAAAGCGTATAATATAAGTTGAGTTGGATAGCGAATAGACGAGAATGTGGGAGAAGGCAATGTTCGCAGCAACTCTCGACCCAGTCGCTTAGTAGGTACAGCCGATTTTAGAGCTAGCTTCCGTCATGAGGTTTCCAAAGTGTGGAATAACCTGTCACCTGCACCTATTCGAGCAATTAATACGATCGACACATTTAGAAGACGCCTACAGCAGTACCTCATAGATGCGCATCAGAAGTTAGACATGATCAATTTGAATGTTTCATTGATACTACTAGCAACTAGCTTCATCTTTCTGACTGACCGACCCTTGACAATTAAATAGTGCCTGTAATTGGTTTATTTGAAATAAATGCTTTGAGTTTGAGTTGAGTTTGAGTTTGATATACATTTGTGATATGTCGTTATTTGTTCTTTATTGACGACAGTCCTTTGTTTCTTGTGCAACCATACCATTTTATTTCTTTTCATAAACACCACTATATTATTCTCTATGTTTAAACAAATATCTAATCGATTTAATTTTTATTTGTTACACATGTATATCTATTATTTATTTAAATATTTATATGCACTATAAAACTGATTTACATCCGTAAGACGTCGTAACAGGGTCCACTTGAAAACCAGCGTCAGGCACTAGTTGTGATTGCTGCACTGTCATTTATGCTGAACTGGGCCTTAATTTGGCGCTGCCGTTAGGCACACAATACTGTTTTTAAGTTTTTATTTTTTGTGTGAATCTTTTTGCCTTAACCTGGGTCAAATCAATTTATTTTATTTTTTGCTTTCTTCAATAGATTTAATAATTTTGATAATTACGCTATAAAAGTAAATAGTCTTTTATTCATTGAAGTACCTACTCCACTGTATAGTTAACCACACATTACTGTTTAACATTTTACATTGACAGCGTCTTTGTCGTAGCAATAAGTGCGGTTTTCGTAGAGCAATGTTACCACTTATGCGCGGTTGACTGTACGACGGGTGTCGACGTTACGCTTTGTGAGACACTTGATCCCGAGATCGCATTTTAATTAATTAACTGAGAGTGCTGTTATTGGAGTTTATATTGATTTTTCACGTTCGAAGTCTACCCAGTCGAGGAGTAATGGAGAATGCTGAAAACACGGTATATTTTATTAAAATTCTCAAATATATTGGATACTTACTTCTACCCGCGACTTCCTTGGTGTGGAAGACAAGTTTAACAAAAAACATTTAGACATTATTATCATGTCACTAAGCAAGAGGTATGCATATGATTTAAATAAGGGTCAAATAGGATATATTTTTTAATAAACTGTATCACTTTATAATATGCCTCCATCAATACTTTAAGTGCAATAAGACTGTGGCAAATTCAAATATTTGAAAGTGACGCCATTGGTCAGAGCAAATATGACGTAAAAGTCTATGACAACAATAGATGTCAATGTGTTTTATAAGAGTGTTTGCGATTCAGTACTTTGTCAATGTCAGAGACTATGACGTCAAACAATTCGCACCAAAATGGAGGGCGTTAAAGGTTCCCGTGTCGGTTGCTATTTTAAACTTTTTTTTAAGTACTTTTGATTGCCTTTTTTTGGCGTTGAATATTGTTTCAAAATAAACTATCGAATGATAATCGTATAAAAAAATGCATGCATAATATTCCCTGGTCGACAATAGTGTAGTTTTCTATCAATGTAAGATTTTTTTTAATCGGATCAGTGATCCAGAGATTACCTCTTACAAATAAACAATTTTACCTCTCCATGTTTATAAGTTTAGATAATGTTCGAGTTAAAAAGTGTGTTGCTATCGCTTACTCGTAAACAATTATGTATCTACCTATCTGTGGAGAAATTTTATTGGCAATCTATGTAGTTGTATAAGTTTAGTTAATGTTTGAGTTAAAAACTGTGCTATCACTTATACAATTATGTTATTATTTTTTAATGGTGTAAATAATAAAGAGTATTCTATTCTATGTATCTACCTATCTGTGGAGAATTTTAATGGGTGCTAATTAAGGCAGCTTCTTTAAAATGTCATTCTCGTCTTCAAATATATTTAGTTGTCTAAATAATTAATAGGTAAGCGACAAACTTTTAGCGTCTAATAAATGGTTTTCAAGCGAATATATATTGTAAAACGAGCTACTGTTAATATGACGCAGCATGGTGATAATTCTTAAGCAACGTTATGGACCAAGTAATAAATAGGGGCATTATTCATAATGCCCGCGCATTATGAATAATGACAAGCGTAGTCGACGAAGCCCCGCTTAGCGGGGCTCCTACTTCTGGGTGGTTTAAAAAAAATAACCACGAAGGAATGGCGGGGTCTTTTAGACCCCGCCATTCCCTTCTAACCTAATCTGTCCGAGTCGGGGTGCCCTAAGTCCCGAGCTTGCTTAGTAGCTCACTTACAACATTAGTCACTTGAGTTATCAATTCAGAAGTAAATATATTTATCGGTAGCTCGGAGTCATATTAATTTACGCTCGTAAATTGACGCTGGTTTTTTGATATTCTGTTGGAATAGTAAAGATGATGAATTAATATAATTGAAGCTGTTCTATTAACTCGTCGCCTACATATAAAAAAGACGCTAGGTTGCAGGTGCTAAAGAAAACTTTTGTTGCCGCACATATAATTTCCCAATTTTAATTGGCAATCTAGTTGTTAAGTCTCTAAGCCTACTTAAAATGTAAAAAAAAAAACTAATAAGAGATTTTCACTGTCGCCGATTTTAAATGTAGATCCTACACCTATCTACGTAACTAACAATAATTAATTTGAACTTTATTGTATAAAACCGATATTCCGCTTATTACAATACATGGTTAGGTGACAATTTTGAGTTAAAAAGTAGTTCGTTTGGTAAAAGATAGTTCAACGAAAACTACGTTTAATAACGTTTTATACTAAGAAAGAATATCCGGTGTTATCAAAGAAAAACCAGGAAAAGTACCTTCTACTACAGTTATATTCATATTAATATCTGTGTAAGAGCCAGGAAACAAACCTAGTTCTTTTGTATAAACTACGGAACATTGTGTTCTTTGTGCACCTCCCTACAAGATTACTTTGTTTGACCTAAGGACTTTCAAAGAGAGTTTTCTACATTGCTCTTTATACAGAGTCTTTTACATAGGATTACTATTTTTATTTCTAGTTTCCAAGACCAGCAGGATTCGATTTGCTCAAAAGAATTAATCAAGCACTCCTTGTAAGATAAAATAAAATTACATTAGTTTATAGCCAGTTGTTCATCTAATATGAGAGTCCCTGTTCTTGCAATCTCGAAGTCGGAGTAATTTTATTGTTTAATAAATTGCATAGCACATGTGTGAGCACTATGTACATACTAAAAAGCTACCATTAACAAAGTACTTCTTACATTGGCTTATAGAGGTATCAGGAACAGAGTGTAAAGGTCACTCATCCTCCCAAGAAAAGGGAGGATCCTCTGACTAGACGGATGACGTGTCTGGTGGGCAACTGCCCGACGTTTGATGTCGGGACGTTGTATTATAATGCTAGTTGCGCGGTAAACTCTGCTTGCGTGATGCAGGATTTTGCGTGACATCAGTATGACGCGTAGTTCACATGTGGCGTTGTAGATGCCGCCACATCACTCCCCTCCGGAGACTTGACCTGAGCCGAGTCTTGTACCTTGCGATGCTTGCCAGGGCCAGTTGAGGTTCCAATGAGTCGGAACCGGATGTCGCATAGCTCACGGTGAGTCGGAACTGTCTGCGACTTAAATGTGCCCTAGCGGCTGAGAGTATTTCATGCTCACTGTAATGTCTCGCTGATGGTGATGCATGAGAAAAATCGCTAAGCTGAATGGTGCTAATCCATGCGTCATGTTTGTGAACGGGTGCCGTCAGTAGAGACTGGTCATCTCTTAGCTACCACGGCTTATTTTAATTTAATTTAATATTTGAATTGTCTATTTTATCGTTTTATTACGGACGCTTTTAACTTCCTGTATTGTTCTCCCATGCATAATTTCAACTTGAATGATATAACCAATAGTTTGTAACCATATTTTGATTTAAAAGAGTGTTCGTGGAGTTTCTTGCCCGTTCTTCTCCATAGTTATCTACTACGCTTTAAAATTATAGCTGCAGTTTTCTGACTTATCGACCTCTTGATGATTCAAAAGTGCCTGTAATTGGTTTAATTGAAATAAATACTTTGAGTTTGAGTTTCAGGTCTGTAAAATACATAATCAGCCTATAATGTTCCCACTGCTGGGATACAGGCCTCTTCTCTTTGAGAGGGAATGGGCTGTAATCTACCACGCGGACCCAGTGCGCGTTGGTCTGTAAAATACTAATATTTATTTAACTCATAACATAACATCACGTCTGTAATCCCCGAAGGTTTAAGCAGAGGTGTACCTGTACACCCACATTTCGTCACTTATGTTTAAGTCCCATGTAATAGGGGGCGAGCTTATTGCCATCAACCGGGCACAAATCCAGAGTCCGGGCTGCTACTGAGAAATTCCTGAAAACCCAATCATACTTTGCCCGACCTGGGAATCGAACTCAGGACCCCAAGCTCAGCAGTAACGCTTGCGACGACTAGTCCAACGAGGCATGGAATATTTATCAAATTAAAAATATTTATCAAAATATTATTTTTTATCAAATTAAAAATATTTTTCAAAATCTATCTTAATCCGGTTATAAGTCTAGTAAGAACAATATTTAAGGCAGCTTGCGATAAAATATAAGGTTCAAAACACTCATACCTGACAATACTTCTCCCGTGCATCCGCAAAAATGTCTTAGATAAGCATTTTTTATACAGAAACCCTATATTACTAAAAATATCTACTGCATAACACTTTCAACCTCTGTATTTTATTTCAGCAAAAAGAAATATCGTATCGTAAGCAACCCTTGAAACACCTAGGTAATATATTATTTTCTTTTAAAAGCATTTTGCCACACAAAGTTACTCATTGTCGCTGTTATTGTTTATTTTTTTTAGTTCCCCACCACAAAGAGACCTTTATATCGCATGAGTCGGGTCACTGAATGGGGATATTGTTATGAAAAACATAAAAGCTAGTTGAGACATTAATATAATTTATTATTTTTCAGAATTATCATTGTGTTTAGCGGAAAACTTTGCAATTCAAAAATATTCCGCAACATTAACTTTTTATCTAAATATTCCCACGCTCGATCCCGTGGGAAGATTGGGATAAAAACTTAATGTTTTTAGTAAAAAGTTAATGTTTTAAAGTTTTTAGTTAACTTGTTCGAATGAAACCGCGGGGCGCTGCTAGTTCTTAATATTATAAAGATTGAGTTTGTATGAATAGGATAATCCGATTCCGATATTTTTCACTGATGTGAAGCTACGGTATTGACGAGTGTAATTGGTAATATTTTATGTTAATACAAGAAAGGAGATGTTCCATTTTTGGCTACCACTTGTACATTATATCAAAAAACGGGGAAAAATACACTGAATTTAGGAAAAATATTAATCCGTGAATTTGAGAATGTAATCTTTGTTGTACACACAAATTAAAGTTTGTCAAAATTTACTACCATTGTTGTCGTTATGGCCACACTATGGCGGCGTCCTGAAAACATGCATTCTGAAATCTGAACCGTACATACAAAAATATGAAATATTATATTATTATAAAAAGGTATCGCTGTATTATTAATTCATCTATTACACCTATTTCTAATGTGTTATTAATGGAAACATGCAATAATATCCCAGTTCAATTAACAACATCTACTTGGCCAGTGTACTTCCGATTTTCGAACGTTTTATTTTGACAAACACTGTCGGGAGTGTCGTTGTTAATCATAAAATATCCCCGGTTTATATTAATGAAATATAACATTAATGTCATTTTTATCTGTCAATATGTCCCCATTTTTATCAGAACAAATGTCAACCATTTTCAATTTTATTTTTGTACGTCTACAATACAAATTAATTCTATAAATCATTGTCTGTTTCATGTTTATAGATCCATTTCACAGATTTTCTGGAATGTACATGTCCTAGCCAAAGTTCCATACAAAAATGAAACGTCTCCTTTCACGCCGATGAAGTCGCAGGCAGAAGCTAGTAGAATGTACAGGCACGGCAGTTATGCATCGAGCACCAGATTCGCCTTCCCGATATCAACCAAACGCATCAGTTCTATTTTCAAATCTGTGCAAACTCAAAACTTTTCGACTACCTAACCTATCGGGTTTTCCAACAACCGCGATAGCCACAACCGTGCCAAACATAGCGAAGTTCCTCTCTGTTTGTTACAAACATTTGTTTCGGGCTTAGCAACTAAAACTTTGACTTTGAGGATACCTTCATATTTGGATCCTTGTTTTGGTAATAATGTTTAGGTGTGTTTGTTTGCTGACTCACCTGTATATACGATACTTAAGCTGTGGAACCGCTTCTCTCGGAATCTAAGGAAGCGGTTCCGTTAATGGCTGTCATGATAATGTGTCATTTGCATTTGACATCAAGCTGTCAAAAAACGCTCTGTATAGCCGTTATTGTGTGACCGTTCGCCGCTGTCTTAAGAAACTTAAGCTTTAGATCCTTCGTCAACGATGCTACACTAAAAAAAATATCACTTTGTGATTGGACGGAGTCGCGATACACCCGGTACGCGTAACGTCCGTTTATGGCCCTATTATATGGAACAGTCGCGTTACAGCCGTTCTACTTAAAGTACACTTAACGCTAGAAGTGCTTAGGATTACAACAAATTAAAATTTTGTGAAGCATTGTACTAGACGAGCAGGCATGTCAGGAGATACTTTTTTTTGTCAACATTATTGCGTGTGTGTGGGCGACAAAAAGTATCTCCTGATAAGTCTGCTCGCCTAGTACCATGCTTCACAAAATATTAATTTGATTATTTTTTAATCACAAGCACTTCTAGCGTATTAATCCGAACAAAATGCACCTTCAAGAATAGAATAGGGCCATAAAAGGACGTTACACGTACCGGACGTAACGCCACTCCCTCGGTGATTGGTTGCGTCGCGTACGGACCGCCATTGAATTACTAGTGCTGTGACATTCTAGCTACTCATTGGTGGTTTGAGTTTGTTTGTGGAAATTATCCTTTAGGCCGCTTGACATCACGTGGAAAGATTATCTGGGCAGATTTGTTGATTTGTGCCCGGTTGCCGGTTGCGGCTCGCCCCCTATTACATGGGACTTAAACATAACTGGCAAAATGTGGATTTTACTAGAGGTACACTTCTGCCAAACCCTTTGGGGTATACAAGCGTGATGTGTTATTGTGTAATTGATTGTGGCCCTTGAATACCAATTTACTTACTTTATGGCGTACGTTCCACTTGTATCATGAAACTGGAAAAGTGTAGGTCTTAAATGTTCAAAGATCTAACAAAATTAATAGAACATTACTGCAGCGGCCGACAACAGAGGCATTGATGGGCGAACGTGAACATGTGAGCTGAGGCGAAGTCAAGGCACACATACGTGAGTCGTCGTGAGTGTAACGTCTTTTCTCAAATAATGCGCGGATATTTGCTAAGTAAATTAATGTTATACATTTCAGAATCAATGACCAACAACCATAACTTTTCTCGCACCATTATGTTCATTTGTTTCTTTTTAACCGACTTCAAAAAGGAGGACGTTATCAATTCGGATATTTATATATTGTTTTATTTATGTTCGGGCATAACTTCGTCATATATGTATAGACGGATTTGCAAAATTCTTTTTTTGTTCGAAAGGGTATGTCACCAAGTCAGAATGTGATGAGGGGACCCCATGGAAATCGAGTGAAATCCTCAAATTTTATATGTACAACTATAGCGATTTGGGTATTTTTATAGTAAGGCAATTAACACACTGCCACGCACCACGCAGCGTAGCGCGTGAATGCGTGTTTTAACGTTGCTTGTAAGTATCTCCGTTTGTATAGAAAACACACACGGTCCGACACACAGAAAATGCATCCACACGCGTTCATTGTAGGTGCTTGACACGCAACATGCAGCGTGATGCGTGGCAGTGTGAAAGCACCATTCGGTGAAGTGGAACTGATGATGAAGACCAGAGTTGACCACCGGAACTACTCAATAATAAGTATTTTACAGGTTGCGATTCGATTACTTCAATCTGTGCTAAGCAATTTATGCTCATCACAATGCATATGGTGAAATGGAGCTGATAGTGGCTTCACCATCAGCTCCAGTTCTTTTGATTCTTACGAGGAGAAATCCTCAACCATTAATGTCCCTGAATCGAGAAAAGGAATATTTTGTAAAAGGTGATGAGCAGTTGAGAGTAGGCTATTGTAACTTATATAAATTAATAACTTACTCACTAAAAAGTGAAAAATAAAAAAAAACTTAAAAATAAAAACTGACTTCAAAAAAAAACACTACAAAGTGGAAAATAACTTTAATTTCAGAAGTCGGTGGCAAAGAACTGAAATACAGATCCAAAGACACCGAGTTCCGAAATTAAAGTTATTTTTCACTTTGTAGTGGTTTTGTTTTTGAAGGCGATTGTTTTTTCTTGGAAAAAAGTTTTTTTATTCACTTTAAATAGCTCTATTTGCTAAGCCAGTTCGATCGCTTTCAATGATGTCGACAAGGCCGAATGCCTAGCCGACAGTCTTGAGGCCCAATGTTCGCCCAGCTCTCAACCTGTAGACCAAGCTCACCTCTCTGAGATCGACGCCGAAGTCGAAAGGAGAGCCTCCCTCCCCCCCGTAGAAGACCCCGAGTGCCCTCGGCCTCCCGTCACCCCGACGAAGTGCACGAGCTCATAAAGGGCCTTAAGCCCCGTAAAGCCCCCGGTTCTGATGGAATAACCAATAAGGTATTCCAACTGTAGGAACGCTGACACATTCGTTTTGTATTCATTTGTATGTGCAGCGATCGGCGACGCTAGTTCGCCCGTAACCACCGCCCGCTATAGACGCAATTATCATATATCGTATAAGTATACTGTGTAATACGAAAGGTGATTAAAAGTAACATCCAAGGAAACCAAAGTTTAATTTCTCTCCGTACACACACACACAATATATAATACAATACACGCAAATACTAAATTGGTGACCCCGACGACTGATAAAACCCGACATTATATAAAAACAGTGTGTGTACGTGATCGAGAACGGGCAACTCAAAACAACCGCGTTCTATAGTGAGGAACTATCGTTTTTACGTTTATAAAAGGAAACGCAACAGTGGAAAATGGCAAATGAAGGAAAATTGTCTGCTGACGAGAAGATGTCAAGCGAAAGTTTCCTCTCACCTGTCTCCATAACCGACAAGATCGAAGATTTTTGGACGAGGGCACCGGAATTATGGTTCATAAAAGCAGAGGCGATAATAAATCCACAAAAGAAGTCCGACGATTCCAGGTATCGGATTATCCTTTCAAAATTAAACCTCGAGGTCACGGAACAAGTTGCGGATATCTTAATAGATCCGCCCAAAGAGAAGAAATATGAGACCTTGAAGCGAAGATTAATTTCGGTGTACAAAGAGTCAGCGGAACGACAAATCAAGAAGTTGATTGGAGAAATGGAGCTAGGCGATCAACAGCCATCGCACCTCCTTCGTAAAATGCGTGACCTGGCCAGAGGAAAAGTAACCGATGACACACTCAAGGTAATGTGGAAAAATCATTTACCACCATCAGTACGTGGAGTTTTGGCAGTGACTGATGAGGAAAGTTTGGAAAAATTGGCGTCGATTGCAGACAAGGTCGCTGAAACTATCACCCCAATACATAGCATCGCCGGTGTAAAAGAAGAAACAGGATCACAAGGCAAGGATGATTTGGTGATAGCGGAAATCAATAAATTAAGCGACAGATTACGCAACATTGAAAACAGTTCCAGAGGTCGCTCGCGAGATGGTAGACCCAGACGATTCCGAGCCAGATCAAGATCGGACTCCAGGCCTACAAGACATGCGAAGGCACTAGAAGATGACCCAAACTGGTTATGTTTTTACCACTTCAGATATCGCAACAAGGCGAATAAATGTGTTAAACCGTGCAACTGGAAGAAGAGAAACGCCAAGCCATCGGAAAACTAGAAGCGGTACAGTCAGCGACGGGAGGCTGCGACCGCCAGCACGGCAATCACCGTCTATGTGTCAAGGACAGGAATTCAGGTTTGAACTTTTTAGTGGATAGTGGTGCAAATGTGTCTGTTCTACCACGCAGTTTTGTTTTTAAGAAAAACAACGCACATAGTGTTTGTTATAAGTTGTACGCTGCGAACGGTACCGAGATTAATACGTACGGTACGCACATTTTAGAACTAGACTTAAATCTTAGACGAGCATTCCGTTGGTTATTTACGATAGCGGACGTACAGCAACAAATATTAGGTGCTGACTTCTTAGCTAATCATAAGTTGTTAATTGATTTGAACGGACGAAGGCTAGTCGATCAGGTTACTAACTTTAGTACGAGAGGAAACCTCTCTAGTTCGACAGAGCCCACGCTAAAAACCATTGTTGATAATTGCCACTATTATGAGTTGTTGAATAAGTTCCCAGAATTAACTAAGCCTGTTTCATATAAGGAGACACCTAGACATAGCGTTTGCCACCAAATAGAAACAACAGGTACTCCAGTGAATGCACGAGCGAGACAGCTACCACCGGACAGGTATGTAAAAGCCAAAAACGAATTTAGGGTTATGCAAGAGCTGGGGATTTGTAGGCCGAGTCATAGCGCTTGGGCAAGCCCCCTGCACGTGGTACCCAAGAAAGACGGTAATATTAGGCCATGTGGCGATTATAGGCGTTTAAATGCGATTACTAAACCAGATCGCTACCCTGTACCCCGTCTTCATGATTTCACGTATATTTTGGCTAATAAGAATTTTTTTACTAAGTTAGACGTTAATCGAGCATATAATTGTATACCAGTCGCGGAAAATGACATCGAAAAGACCGCTGTTATAACACCTTTTGGTTTATTTGAATTTATGCGCATGCCGTTTGGATTACGAAACGCCGCACAAACGTTCCAACGTTTCATGCATCATACTGTATTGCAAGGTTTAGATTTTTTATTTAACTACGTAGATGACGTAATAATCGCATCAGAAAACGAGATGCAGCATAAACAGCATCTAGAAAAAGTTTTTGAACGATTTAACGAATTCGGCATAACGATTAATTACTCTAAATGCAGTTTTGGTAAAGAAAAATTAGACTTTTTAGGGTATGAAGTATCTGTAGAGGGAATCAGACCTCTAGAAGATAAAGTTAAAGCCATTTTAAATTTTCCCAAACCGGAAACTATTGAGGAATTGAGAAGATTTTTGGGAATGATGAATTTTTATAGGGCAAGCATACCCCAATCAGCTGATCATCAGACAGAGTTAAATAAGTACCTAGGGAATTCGAAACGTAAAGATAAAACTAAAGTTAACTGGACAGAATTAGCCGAACGCAATTTTGAGCAATGTAAAGAGGACTTAAAGAATGCAGTTTTATTATCGTATCCAACGACAGATACCCCTTTAGCATTAATGACCGATGCGTCAGACACGTGTATAGGTGCAACATTACAACAATACGTGGATAGCAAGTGGAAACCTTTAGGATATTTTTCTAAAAAGTTGACAGAGGCACAAATTAAATATAGTACATATGATAGAGAACTATTAAGAATTTATTTGGCAATCATTCATTTTCGTAATATGGTAGAAGGTCAAGAGTTAATTATTTTTACAGATCACAAGCCCTTATCTTTTGCATTTAATAAAACAGGTACAAATAGGGAAACCTCACGAAGAGCTAGGCAAATTATGTTCATTAGCGAATTTAGTACAGACATAAGGCACATTAGTGGGTATGATAACGTTGTAGCAGACACTTTATCTAGAGTAGCAACAATATCGTGTCCCACGCCGCTCAATTACGCAGAACTTGCAGCTGCACAGGAAACGGACACCGAGCTAGCAAAATTGCAACGCGAGTCAAAGAACAATAACAACGTGGTGTTGAAACGTGTAACCTTATTTAATTCAGAGAAATACGTTGTTTGCGAAGTTTCAACCGACTCAGCACGTCCGTACTTGACAGTCGAATTTCGACGTTTAGCTTTCGATTCGATACATAATTTGAGTCATCCAGGCATTAAAGCAAGTAGGAAACTAATAAGTGATAGATATTTTTGGCCAAACATGAATTTGGATGTTGGAAAATGGGCAAAAACGTGCGTGAAATGTCAAAGAGCGAAAATACAAAAACATACTATTTCCGATTTAGGAACTTTCGAGAGTAGTAAGCGCTTCGAACATATACATATAGACATTGTAGGACCTTTACCAACTTCATCTGAGGGATTTAGGTATTGTTTAACAATCATAGATAGATTCACGCGTTGGCCAGAGGCATTTCCGATAAAAGAGATAACTGCAGAAGTAGTAGCTAAGACATTATATGAAGGTTGGATTTGTCGTTATGGGTGTCCAGTTAAACTTACAAGTGATCAGGGAAGACAGTTTGAAAGCAATTTGTTTAAAGAACTAATGTCGCTAATGGGAATTCAGAAAACGCGTACCACTCCTTACCATCCTCAATGTAATGGAACCGTAGAACGGTGGCATAGATCTTTGAAATCCGCGTTAAAAGCACGTTTAGATACCAAATGCTGGGTAGATGAGATAGCAACGGCAATGTTAGGGCTACGCACAACGATCAGGTCCGATACAGGCGTAACCGCAGCACAAATGTTGTATGGTAGCAACATTAGGCTACCAGGTGAATTTTACGACACTAGTAGTGTGAAGTCGTACGATGATAACAGTTTTGTAAACAAACTAAAAAATGTGATTGATGGATTTAAGCCATCCAGTAGAGGTGATAAGTCACCCCACAAGATTTTTGTACACAGAGATTTATATAATAGCAAATATGTATTTATTAGGAATGACGCAGTACGGAAACCATTACAACCTCCGTACGATGGACCATATCGCGTCATCACTAGAAACGAAAAAGTATATCGTGTACAGTTACCGGATAGACAAACTAACGTGTCTATAGATCGCTTAAAACCAGCATACATATTAAATGATAATGAATCGCCATCAGAAAAAATAGATAAACAGATCGTAGATAAAACTGATAGTAAAATAGTCACAAAAACTCAGAAGAAAGTAACTTTTCAAACAGGCGAACCAAGTAGCGATACATATACTACACGAACTGGTCGACTAAGCAAAAGACCATTGAAATATCGTTGAATTTGCAAACAAATATTAAGGTCAAATACATTGAACATAAGCGCGGAGCAACAATTTTTTTTACATTATAAAGATTATAATTGTCATGAAATAATACTACGTTACAAACATAAATTAAAATAAATAAGTAATATGGGTTCCAATCAGACAAAGGAAAATGTCATTGTTAACGAAAACTTGTCAAATGTGGCACAAGTGGACACAAAATTGAATATTATAGGCATAGTTATGATAGTAACCATAGTACTATTGGCCATGTTGTTGATCTATGCAGGGAAACGAAGGTGTATCAAAAGCATACGAAAATGGTTAAGGAAGGAAGTGGTGGCAAGTTCAATAGCCATACCGAGCATTAAGGTGGAAACTGTCCAGACACCACAACCATCAACTAATCCCAAAGTCATATATTAGTGATAACCTGCTCACAAACCATCGTCCATTCAAATCAAGTCGTGCCAAAATATGTGTAATTGTGAAAAGTGAATGCGAATTTTTTGAATGTGTTTTTACTGGCGTCATCATGACGAATACTGAGGACTCTGAGGGGTGAATTTTTAATATAGCAGAGTATGTCGACATGGTGACTACCCTTAACATTTTTTTTAAATTAATATTTTAACAATGTTAATAACATCAAGACGGTACCATTGCATCAAAGGTAACCGCACACTGTATAACGTAGGCGAGTTTATACTCGCATTGAATAAGTTGTTTAGCATTAAGATAATTTTATTGTACTCGTAATAAAGTCATGTTGGCATTTGGCTTTGAATAATAAAAAATTGTTTCAAGAGTTACACTGCTGATACCTTTTGTAATACCAGCGTGATAAGTGATAATACATAACATTGTTTAGCATGATCATGTAGGTGACGCAATCGCGCACCAGTATCTGGTTACGACAGTGTTTACTATAGCTAAGTTATGCTTATGCAAAATCATTGTAACTTGAAGTAACTAACCAGGAATGTATTTAGTCATGTTATTATTGGATTCTAGACTGATGAAATTATTTTGTAACCATATTTTTTTTTAAATAAAAAATAAAAAAGGGAGGAATAGTGTAGGAACGCTGACACATTCGTTTTGTATTCATTTGTATGTGCAGCGATCGGCGACGCTAGTTCGCCCGTAACCACCGCCCGCTATAGACGCAATTATCATATATCGTATAAGTATACTGTGTAATACGAAAGGTGATTAAAAGTAACATCCAAGGAAACCAAAGTTTAATTTCTCTCCGTACACACACACACAATATATAATACAATACACGCAAATACTAAAAAACTTTTCCCTGCCCACCTGATCATGCTAATGACCACCATCTTCAATGGTGCCATGAGCAATAACATCTCCCCCAAGCGTGGAAACAGGCCATTGTCATCGGTATTCCCAAGCCGGGCAAGCCTAAATCCGCTCCCTCCAGCTACCGCCCCATCAGTCTCCTCAATGTCATCGGCAAAATCTATGAGAGGCTTATTTATAAGCGTCTCAGAGACTATGCCGAGACGAAAGGTCTCATTCCCAACGAGCAATTCGGTTTCCGAACCCAACACTCGTGCGTCCAACAGGTCCACCGTATCGTCGAACACATAAGTGTTGGCTTCCAACGTGGTTCGTTGACGGGTGCTGTTTTCTTCGACATAGCAAAAGCGTTCGACAAAGTCTGGCACAATGGCTTATTATAAAAGCTATACAAACATAAAGTGCCAGATCGTCTCGTGCTCATCCTGCGAGACTATTTGTCGAACCGCACCTTCCGATTCCGCATCGAAGGAGCGCTATCCTCCCCCCGTCCCATTCGCGCCGGAGTCCCTCAGGGCTCCGTGCTCGCCCCTCCCATTTTCACGCTATTCACCAGCGATATCCCCAAAAGTAAAAGGGCTCAGTTGGCTCTGTTCGCAGACGATACGGCCATTTACTACACCGGCGTAAGCCCCGATGCGATATCTCGCACTCTCCAAACCACAGTCAACCAACTCGGTGACTGGTTTAGGAAGTGGAGAATCGAAGACAATCCCGATAAGAGTCAAGCGGTTCTATTTTCGAAACCGGGACTCAACCTCACCCTCCCCGTCCGATCACCATGTTCGGCAAGCCTATCCCTTGGGAGAAGCGAGCCAAATACTTGGGTGTCACTCTGGACCATAAACTCTCTTTCGGTGAGCACATAAGGCAGGCGCGTTCGCGCGCCGCTTTCGCTCTCGGTAGACTCCACTCCCTATTGAATGCACGCAGCAAATTGTCACTCGAGTGCAAATTGCGCATTTACACAGCGTGCATTCGGCCAATCATGACCTACGCGAGCGTGGTTTTCGCACACTCGAAACCCCACCACATTCATAGGATGCAGACCCTCCAAAACCGGTTCCTCCGTAGGGCAACCGGCTCCCCTTGGTTCGTTCGGAACGAGATCCTCCATCTCGATCTTAAAATCCCCACTATCCGTCAGTTCATGAAGCGCATTTCCAAGCGTTTCTTCGACTCCGCGGCCTCACATCGCAACCCTCTGGTTGTCGAGGCTGCCAGATATACCCCCTCCCGCATTACTCATACCCGCCGCCCAAGGCATGCCCTGTCCGACCCCGATGACCCCCTCCTCAAGGAGAGCAGTAGGGCCACCAGTACAATACACAAAAACAGACCGCCATCGTTCCGACCTCGCCGCCGAGGTCCTACGCGACGCCCCTGACGTAATTGTCCCCCCCCGACCCTTGCTCGACGACGCGCCAGCCCGCGCCATAGCTGAGCCTGTAGCTTTAAATTCCTCTGATAATAATAATATAATTTCGATCCAGCCTGTCCCACCTTGCTGCCCTCCCCTCAGTGACGCCCTAAGCCGAGGTTCGTACCCCACAGGGGGTGCCCTTAGCGTGCGGTCACCTAGTATTTAAGAATTTTCGCCCCTGGCTGGAGGCTTTAAGTTAGTAGCTTAAGGCACCCACAGGCTTGCCCGGTTAAGTAGCCAAGACCTTAGTGGTCAAAACTACGAGCTGCCCATTAGGAAAAGAAAAAAAAAAACCAGTTCGAGATGTAAATAAAATCTTTGATAAGTTACCTCCTTGGTTGCCATGGGTCGAAGTAAAGAGTTCATTTAATTTTTTAATTATACGATAGATAAATTATGAGTTTTCATAATAATCTATTCGGCCGCTAAACACGACAGATATGGATTTTTATACTAACATTGCCGGCCGCTGCTCGCATGTATTTGACCATTACAGCATTTTCGATTTATCATCTCGAAGAAGGTTGTCAAAATAATGCTCAGGTTTCCGAGCACGTTTGAGAAAAAAAAAATTACACACACATTGCATAATTAGCTTCTTAACTACTATTCATCTTTCTTTTCTTGACCTTAAGCACTCTGAACATAAGTTGACCTATATTTAGCAAATTATAACGAAAAAATGAACGTTGGCTTCTAGATTCTAAGAGGCTTATATTCGCCTGGTAGGTGGCACCTACTTTGGCATAACTCTCCCCCAGTCTTGAACTGTTCACATGATTTGATTTAAACTTGAATGTTCCTTAGCTTTCAGAACAAAGTTGCACAAAGGTAAGCAACTTAACCAGTGAATCTATCTCTAATCCATAGTACGACGAACTAGTAATATTGTTATGTAGTATTTCATTTATTCATTTATTCATCAAATATAAGCTAACAGTTTACACCAAATCGCTTATATCTATGCTAATTCTACAAATTTACACTTAGACTAAACAGCTCAACAATTATTTCTTCATATTTAAATAAATATACATATGTTTAACAAATTGTCCTTTGAGAGTCAAGATATAAATCAGCTTCAGGAATATATTTTAGAAAATCATTTATTAAATTAATTGCTCTAGCAGTGGGAGTGGTGTTGGTTCGGGGAGCACGCCATGTAGGCGGGTAGCAGAGGAGTCTATTTTGTCATCTTACAACGTCACGCATATAGGTACTGGTCCGGTACATAAAAAAATCTTGACTCTCTTAGAACGGGAGTATCCATCTTACCTACTAATATTAGACAATAATTAATTTTATGTGTGGAGTCTCGCCTGAATTTGAGTGTGTCTAAATCCACCATTCCTGACACGAACAAAGAAGGATCCATATTGACGTTTGTACAGGTACCTATAGAATTTACGTGTAAACATAGTAGTGTACAATGCCTCTTGAGGACTCCAAACTATTGTATTATATTCTAATTTACTAGGGACATAGGCATTGTATATTTGTTTTACAACTCGAGTGTTCTTAAACTGAGACGATAATCTAATGATGAAACCAAGACATTTATTAGCGTCTTTGCAAATTTTAAGAATATGCTCGTGAAAATTTAATTTGTTATCCATTATTACTCCCAAATCCTGGATCGAGAAAACACATTCCATTGACGCGCCAGCAAGATTAAAATCATTTCTAGTCGTGTTACGGGATCGGGAATAAGTTTTACACTTAGAATTATTATATGACAATTTATTTTTTACACTCCATTCAACCACAGCGTCAATATCATGTTGCAATGCCTCATAATCCTAAGCGTCGGTTAGAGAGAGGTACAATTTTAAATCAAACATAAGGCATTTTGCGTTAGAGATAACAGTAGGTAAATCATTGACCATTATTAAAAATTGTGTAGGACCAATGGTACCTTGACTTACCCCTCATCTAGTAAAATAGTCTTCCGATTTATATCCTTCTACTTTAACAAACTGTTTACGATCTTTTAAGTAGCGGGCCATGAATTTCAAGAGAGAAGTTGAGAATCCTAGTAATGCAAATTTATTTAAAAGCACATCATTATCATTATATACAAGATCGATGGTTTTCTTGAAATCAAAGTATGCGGCATCCACCCGATAACCAGACTTAACTCTACTTCCTATATAATCAACAAATTCTATATGATTAGTCACCGTGGAGCGCCCAGGACGAAAACCATGTTGATAATCACTCAATTGTCCTTTAATTTGTTTACAAATGGCGTTATTAAGAATAGATTCAAAATCTTCCCAAATACACACAATATAGCAATAGGTCTAAAGTTTGTTATATCTGTGGACGACCCACATTTCAGTATTGGAGTCATCCTGGACACTTTCCACTTGGCAGGGTATAAACACTGTCTAAGCGAAAGAGTATATATAATAGGTTGGGGAAAAAGTTTCTTCGCATTTTTTAAGAAAATTTAAAACATTTTTTAATATAGTTTATTTACATTTAACTAAAGTATGTAGGTACCATTTTGTTCGATAACTTTTTGCCATCTTGCAGGCAGGGACATGATCCCATTGCTATAGAAATTTAGGGACTTCTGATCAAAATACCGCGACAAGTGGTTTTGGCAGTCCTCTCGTGATGTTAACCTGACACTGCCTAAAGAATTCTGAAGAGACCGAAACAGGTGGAAATCTGAAGGTGCAAGGTCAGGACTATACGGCGGATGCATTAACACCTCCCAGCCAAACTCTCTTAATTTTCGCTGAGTGGCTAAAGATGTGTGAGGTCTAGCGTTATCATAATGAAAAACCACACCCCTTCTGTTGATTAATTCCGGCCGCTTTCTCTCAACTTCTTGCTTTGATCTCATCAGTTATTCGCAGTAGAGTTCAGAATCGATGGTCCTGCCTGGTGGTAACAGCTTATAATGAATAATGCCCTTACAATCCCACCACACACACAGCATCACCTTTTTGTGAGTTAACCCGGGTTTCGCCACAGTCTGTGAAGCCTGACCGGCCTTTGACCACGACCTTTTTCGCACGTTCTTGTCGTACGTGATTCACTTTTCATCACCGATTATCAGCTTCTTCAAAAATGGTTCGGTTTCATTACGCCGTATTAAAGAATCACAAATGAGTACACGGTTCATTTGCTTTCTTTCAGTGAGCTCGTGAGGTACCCAAATAACGAGCTTTTTTGTGTACCCAGTTTTTTTCAAATGTACCAAAACTGTTTTGTGGTCAATTCCCAGGTCTTCAGCTACGTCGTAACTACTGATATGCCGATCTTGCTCCACTTTTTAAAAAATGGCGTCCATTTTATCCGTAATAGGGCGACCAGAGCGACTTGCATCTTTGACATAAAACTTTCCGGATTGAAAACGCTTAAACCAAATTTGTGCTACTCTCACAGACACTGCACTAGGTCCATAAATTTCGCAAATTTGTTTCGCGGCTTGCGTTGCATTTCTACCTTTTTTGTAGTAAAATTTTAAAATATATCGAATTTCGTCATTAGATTCACTCATCTTGACAGTACGAAAAACAAATGAAAATCACACACTTTCCTATTTTGAATTTGGAATTATGTTTTATAAAATTTAAACTTTCAATGATACCAAAACCAGCCAGATACAAATAGTATAGCCAAAGAGATTTTATTACAAGTTCATACATACTATAATGTGAAAAGACTTTTTCATATAGTAAAGGCTCCTCTAAGGCCGACGAGCAATCCTTTATTAAGAAAAAGAAGAAAGTATGTGTAGTTGTTGTGTTGTTGTGTGTGTGTATTGTATGTGTGTTTGATGTGTGTGTGTGTGTAAGGGTATATGTGTGCCTGTGTGTTGTTGTGTATTGTTATCCCACTGTTTGTGATCTATGTAGAGTAACGACTTATTTGTTGAACTGAAATAAGCCTACGTCGGGTAACAACCTGACAACGAAGACCACAATAATATTGAAATTATCCAAACCAATTAGCCAAAGCATTAATTGGTAATTCATATTTTCTCTTCGTTTGTTCAACAAAGTAAAGGACGTTTGTCGAATCACAACAGCCGAATTATTAAGAACGTATTTTATGCAGACGTTTGGCATTAACGGAGTTTTTTGACATAAACTACCTGACTATTTTCTTTCCCTACCGCATAACCTACAGATCTACCAGAAAAAGTATACACTTCGGAAATCATCGTCTATCAGTTGGAAAAGGGTGTTGAATTATAGATGTTAAAAGATTAAATAATATAATTAGTTTTCAAGGAACACGTTTTGAACACATCATTTTGACATACCTACAACAACAGACAAGATAGAAAACAATCGAATCAACTTTACATTTCATCATAGACAAATATAACGAGGTTTCGTTCACCAAGTTCAACACTATCTTCGAAAAAACTTTTGAGTGACAGATGACGAGGTGCGGCTGTAGTAGGTAACCCGACACATCATCATCATCATCACCAGCCTACAGTAGTCTACTGCTGGACAAAAGCCTCTCCAATTGCTCGCCATTTAGCTCAATTCTCGGCAACTCTCATCCAGCTGCTACCAGCCACCCTGCGAAGATCGTCGGTCCACCTAGCCTAAGGGCGTCCGACCTTACGTTTGCCGATTCGCGGTCTCCACTCAAGAACACGTCTACCCCAATGGTCATCGATTCTACGACTAATATGGCCGGCTCATTGCCACTTCAGCATGCTTATTCTGAACCCAACACAGAAAACTTATACAAAAACGCGCAATGATAGGTACTCTACTACAAAGCGCGGTAATTATGTGGCGCGACGTTCGTGCTAATTCGGAAACACAAAGATTACCGAAGCGCATACATTTTCCGGTTTAGCTGTAAGTTAATGTCAATAACAAATCTATAAATATCCACCTGCAATGGCCTGCCTGTTTATGATTCGGTCCCGGAACTCCCAAAAACACGTCGTGAACAGATCTTGATAAAATGATGTGCAAGTTTGGCGTACTGCCAGCTTGGTTTGCGGACCATGTCCAGATTACGGACAGCAGCGCCTTGGCCAAAAAATAATCTGCTGGCATTATTGTGGGACTGTGGACAACTATGGTTATTTGCGATTATTTTTTGGCTTCGGCATCGTAAAAAAAAAAACAATATACTATGTGACTTGGAACAAATAGTTACATTAAATAAAACAATATACCTAGCATTTTTGTTAGAAAATTCCAAGCTGACAGGAACTGAACTTGTGGTAGCTAAATGAAAAAGGTCTGGATGTAATAGTTGCTTTTATTGAAAGCACAAACGATTGGCATATTGTTCAAATTCTGCAGTATGTTGATGATGATCAAAAAATCTCTGAAACAGATTAGACACGGGTATAGCCGCGAAGCTCGTGATATCCCAGAAAATATGCAAGAGTGTTAAACACTGAAGCAATTCAGTAGAATTCCATTCTGTCAATTTTAACGTTCGCAATCAAATTTTAACTCCGGCAGGTCAACAAAACAAAATTATTTTCCAGAAATTCATAACGGCTAGGCTTTTAACACTAATTAGCCCTAGAACTTTCTATTTTCGGCATCTGTGCTAACTAAATTTTGCCAGGCGAACACAAAGAAAAACAACAGCAAAGCAGTGTTGTTGAGAACGAGGCGGTGGCAGGGGCGGGAGCGGTGGCGGGAGCGGGCGCGGTGACTGGCAGTAGTAAGGTCTACCACGTTAAAAAAACAAAATCAAAAGCCTTTATTAAAACTAGGGTCAAAATCAGCACTTTTTGAACGTAAAAATGACATAAGACAAACCCCTAAAATGCTTGCCCTTCACCACTTCCTAGTGCTTCAGCTGGGAAGGCAAAGGCACAACAAACTCCCCAACAGCACTATTTGTTTGAGTAGCTCCATATAAGATAGTACATTAAAACTGTCTGCCACCACAGGGCACCTCGTGCAGAACAACGCTTAAACCTGAACGAAATCTAACGCGGGGCACACACAAAACTAATCCGTTGCTCTATTACGTTCGGGTCATAAGTCAATCAGCATTGCTATCAGCTGGCACAGTGCCAGGTCTGTCCCGTCACTATGATGTATGGCTTTAAAGGGTTCGATTGTGGAGTGCTTACTTTAAACTGGCTGAAATATGAGCTTGAAGAATATGGTTGCTTTATATCGGTTGTTTGTTTTGGAACGAAGACCACTTCTATAATATAACGTAAGATGTTAAGTACAAACTTCCATTCGTTCCATCTGCTGAAAATCTCCACCATGGACATGAGTTGCCTTGGCTAACCTGAAAGTCTTTAAATAGACTCTGGATCCAGGTTGGCTGATGCAAGAAAAACTTGCTCAAGTCGAGGTTCACAGATCATTCTGACGTCCAGTAAAAAATGTGGTGCTGTTCCACAAACGATGGGTCATTAAATTTTATTATCGTGTCCAGCGTGTCCTGTTGTTTGCACATGACAGTAACTGAAATACACTTCTAAAGATGCCAAACTCGGAGCCAAATTCTAGGTCGACTCAATTTAGATTGCCATCGACACGCTAAGAAGAAGTAGGTACAAACTCATTAATTTTCCCATTAATGAACACACTTTTCCATTAGCGACGCCACAGCTTTGAGTGCGAGGAGACTGATGGTTTACTATTTCAGTTAACTCAAACTGAGGTAGCAGTATCGAAATTAATAGTCCAAGAGAGGTGGACCCAATTTTTTCTTTTTTTGCTATCTTTTTGTGTCAGTATCAACTAATCCCCACAAGTTACCATACCAAATAAATAATAGATAAGTTGTTCGTATCCACGCTAACAACTTTACTGACTGTCCTATCTTTTTAAGACGACATGAGCTTTCCTCATAAAGTTTGTGCCGACTTGATAGAAGTAGAAAAAGAGAGACAACACTCTCTTACAAAATAAATTATTTGGTTGACTTTATGTTTAACAAAATATGAAACTAATTTGCGTCCAACTCATAATAGCACCGCTTTATATGAACATAAGTTTCAAAGTTCATCAATCGACTAAATAGGACAGTGGATAATTGATTTTGACACGATGTCAACGAGGTACTAATAAGTGTACATGATCAGCGGTAATTAACTCGTGTGTGTAATTCATGATTGTACTTTAATTTAGTTCAGAATGCTGTAGTTAATCATTTATTATCAAGTGATTTCGATTTAAAATGTAAATCGACCTAATTTTAATCAATTTAAATGTGGCTTGCTTTTGTTGGATTGAGGTTGTTTAAAGCTGACTGCTTTTTCAATCATTTTATTTGGTTGTACAGCTAATTTAATGTATTTTATAGCCTGCATTGCATAAATTCTCATTTGTTGCTGTAGGAAAAATAAATATAAAATATTGACACTACCTACCACGGTATTTAATATAGTATGGTTTTCCATTCATGTTTTAAAGTAGACTGGCAAACCATACCCACTTAGGCCCACTAGCGCGTTTAGTTGGGTTAAATGAATAAATGTGGACTTTGTAAACTCGGGGTTAAGTAATTAGCATTGTAACTCTTATTACGCGTTGCGCCACTAAAAAGTAACACTGGGTTAGTTAACCAGGCATTTGTGTTTTTAATTTAGGCACATTGGAGTTCAATCGAAGAAACATAAAATAAAATTTCAATGTCTGGGCCCTGATATGTAGCCCGACCAAAAATGAATGAACGAACAATGAACAGATATTGTATACCCATCTCTTTTACATTACACTACGATACTAAATTTCTTGTCTTTGAATTTTATAACATGACATTTCATTTCAATCGTATTGTTTGTGGTTTCCATGGATATTTAGTTTATTGATTGACGAAAATGTCTTATAAGGGAAAATATGTTTTCATCCCATCTATTCGAAAAGGACGACTTGATTCGCCTTTAATTGCACCCAAAGGTGGTGTTTTCTATAAGAAACTTTTAGCGGGCAGTAATGAGTTTTTAATCCTCTTTATAAGTGCGCCGCAATTATCTTTGCCGCGCACTTTTTGAATTTAGAACATCCTAGTGTTCAGCGCCAAAGAAATCGAACGTCAATATTGTTTGAATAAAGACTGGCTGGTACGACGGCCCATAGTCACGCCGCCGGCAGAATAAAAAAGAAAGAAATCAAATTAAAAACGCACGAATTACAACCCTCGTTTTCGTCAATTTTCAGGAATTGTTAGAAATTCATGGTTTTGTTTTGAAAAATGAGTTCTACAAGTGACAGTGAAAGTATTGAATTAACTCCTGAAAGTATTAGAACTGACATGATGGATAGTCTATTACCTGCAAAATCCCGGGAGAAATATATGAAAGCCTATGGTAATTTTATTGAATGAAGAAATGCAAGAGGCGCCAAGAATTTTTCAGAATCTGTGTTTTTGGCCTAAATTAAAACTAAACAACCTTTCACTCTTTGGAGTACCTACTCAATGCTAAAATCAACAGTCAGTTCTAATAACGACGTAAAACTGGACACATGGGTATTCGAAATTAATAGCGTATCTGAAGAGGATGTCTGATGGATTTAAACCTAAAAAATCCAAAGTGTTCTCAGTCAAAAACGTGGAGACTTTCCTTAATGAGGCACCCGACAAAGTGTTTCTTGCCGTAAAAGTAAGTAACTATGTATATGGTGGATTAGTAAAGTATAACCATAGTGTTTTAAAATGCGCATTTTATTGTAACCTGTACTGCGATAGATAGTTGTCATATTCACATTCGGTTTTGTTACAGGTGGCTTTAATTTTCGAAGTACATGGAGCTTGTCGTGGCAATGAACTTTTAAAAATAACTGTTGATGATGTCAAAAATCACTCGGATGATTTACTGTTAGTAAAGCTGACAGACACAAAAACAAAAATTGACCGACCTTTCATAATCCGAGGAGAATACAAGACTATTGTACAGAAATACCTGGACCTGCGTCCTGCTGATATGAAGACCAATCGGTTTTTCATCCGTTATCAAAATGGCAAGTGCTTCAAACAAGTTATGGGAAAAAATAAAATTTCTAACATGCCACAAGAAATCACTTATTATTTGAAGTTACCAGATATCACGCTGTATACAGGACATTGTTTTCGTCGTACTTCTGCTACTCTTTTGGCAGATTCTAGAGCGGACTTAACTGTTCTCAAGCAACATGGACGATGGAAATCAGTGCTTTAGCAGAGTGGTATATAGAAGATTCCATTGAGAACAAGGCAATAACTTGTGAACGTATCGTGGAAAACATTAAATAGCAACCTTCAGTTAATCCATCCATGCTACTGTCGCCGCGCCCATCTACATCCAAACAACGAGATTCACCGTCACATTTTCCTCAAAATGACCCAGATTCGGACATTATTTCAAACACGCAGAAAATAAAATCTACAACAATCTCTATTCCTAATAAAACTGTAACAATAAATTTTCATAATTGCGAAAATGTCTCAAATTGAAATATAAGTTTTTAGTTGTTTTATTATTAGATACTATTTCAATTTAGTTGTTCCTCTATGTTTTATTAAATAATAATATTACCGTAAAATATGAGGCGCCTTTTATTATCTCATAGTGGGTGATGAAAAGTAGAGTGTATCACTCGGGCGCAAAATATATTTTTGGCTCGGGCGACGTACTTTGAATCTCTCGCTACGTTCAGGATTCAAAAAAGCGCCCTCGGCGTAAAAATATTATTTTGCTCCCTTATGATACAATCTACTGTTTCATCCCATCTATTCGAAAAGTACGACTTGGTTCGCCTTTAAGTGCACCCAAAGGTGGTGTTTTCTTTAAGAAACTTTTAGCGGGCAGTAATGAGTTTGTAATCCTCTATAAAAGTGCGCCGCAATTATCTTTGCCGCGCACTTTTTGAATTTGGAACATCTTAGTGTTCAGCCTCAAAGAAATCGAACGCAAATATTGTTTGAATAAAGACTGGCTTGTACGACGGCCCATAGTCGCGCCGCCCCGGCTGAATAAAAAAAAAAGAAACCAAATCAAAGACGCGCGAACTGCAACCCGCGTTTTCGATAATTTTCACGGATTGTTAGAAATTCATGTTTTTATTTTTGAAAAATGAGTTCTTTAAGTGACAGTGAAATAATCCTAGAATCCCTCACTTCGCTCTGGATTCAAAAAGCGCCCTCGCCGTAAAAATATTATTCTGTTCCCTTATGATACAATCTACTGTTTAAGTATGTAAACATTTGTATTTATTTTTATATGAGTTCATGAATATATTGCCTGCTGATATAGTACCGAATTTTCACTTACTACAACGTTAAACAATATTAAATACAAGATAAGTTATTAGAAGTACCAGTAATGCATAACGTCAATTTATTTTGACATTACTAGCACTAACCCAGAGTTTAGCGACTTAACTCGCCCACATCGGTGTGTCTAATATTTATAAATTTAACCGTAGGTTTACCTCTAACTCTTGGTGGCGCAAGATGAATTATTTGATTAACCCTGAGTTAGCTGTTAAGTCCGTGTTATTTAGGATAGCTCATGAACGCGCAAGTGGGCCTCAGGTAGGTACTGACCTGCAAGCAAAATGAAAAGACAAAATATCTTCGAAACTTTGTCACATGAACAACATCAATAAAGATCAAGACCAAACGACTCCATCTCTGTCTCCTACCAATACTCCGAGACAGAATTTTCTAATACCACTAAGTTTCATCCATGACTTTGTATATCTCACAGCTATTTCACAACTTCCGAGAACTTGACAGTTAGACATCGAACCGAACATTTATTGGTTCAATTCCTGGTAGGCACACACGGGACAAGACTGTTCTACTTCGTAGATACACTGTAACTTTTGGTGCAAGAGAATTGAGCAAGTTTTGAAACTGAACGTAAAGTTTTTCTGGTTGATTAAGAAAATATAGAGTATATTAGGGTAAGTTCGGGGCCGGAATAAGAGCGTACGAATCAAATTCTCGGCTAATTTGGAAATATTTTTAATCCTGACAACGGTTTTATCTGTTCCGAACTTACCCCATTGTACCATACACGCTTTTAGAGGTACGTGTGAAAATAAAAAATAAAAAATTCATTCTTTATTAATGAATATGAGACAACCATACAGAGTAACTTAATAATAAGCCCAAAATAGACAAAAAAAAACGTTTAAAGTTATTTTGACAATAAAATTTAGGCAGATCAACAGTTGGAGAGTGTGAAAATGGTAGATTGTAAACATAAAATGGTTTGGTTGTCTTCGGACTAATTCACCCTATCCCCTCGTACTAGTATAAAACTGTATCACGAGCGGATAGTTTTCCTCAACAACAGATTCCCACAAGGTTCCAGTTACAAGTCACACAGTTAAGCAGATTGATAACATACTGTATAGGCACAGACAACTTAGCTCCGTAGACACCTCATTAAGAACATTTTGTTCGAATATACTATCGCCAAAAGTCAGGGGGGGCCGAAGTGCAAAGAGAGCTGTGATTGGCTATTTCAAGGTCACATGTCATAAGTCAAATGACTCATAGTACAGCTTAGGGTTGGTATGAGACTCGATATTTTTATCGTTAAGCAACATTTGTAAGTACTTAGATATATTTATCTATTGAAAAAGGTACACCGATCAAATACTGATCTCGCATTACAGCACAGAGAATAGAAGGGATAAGTATAGAAAGAGTCGTAGGGTGCATAAAGGAGTTTAGGTAAAATAAAAGTGGCGTTTATTGCAAAAAATACTATAATTACAATATTATGTGAAATGAAAATTGTTTTCAATGTAAAAAAAAAACAAGCATTTAGCTTAGTTTGGGTCAGCAGGAATCCTAGGAATGGTGTAACATTTTTATTTTTTTCTATTGGTTCTTAAAGTGTATTAGTTTTATGTACACACGTCGTACAGTATCTTTAGGATTCGATTTTCTTGTAAGATACGGCAGTCGTGTGTTAATATACTTTTACATCACTCTTTTCGCTAAATCTATAAGATGATTAGTGTTTTCGTAATCAAATTGGTGTAGCCATATATAACAACTTACCTAACAAAAAAAACAAATAACTAAAACAACAACTACAACAACAACAACTTTTAACAATAACTTTTTTTCGCATAGGTTTTGCAATGTTTTTGTTACGAAGTACATTGCACGGCGCTCAGGTTTTATTAGTTTATAGTTGTCATTACTGCGAATCACAAACTCACACGACAAATGGTAATTACCGTATCAGAAGGATACAGTAGTCCGCCTTTATCCCGTGTGCGTATAAGGGAATTCCTTTTTTCTTTCAATGACATTAATGCTTGTACACATTTATAACATTGGATTCTCGTTATTAAAAAGTGTACAACAAATCGAGTGATATATTCTACATTTTTTTTTCTTTTAAAGCGCTAATCGTTCCTTAAATACAAAAGTCACACATTTCAAAAAATATCAAAAATGTTTTTTTTGCATAAAATGCATCTTAAACGATGAAACTTTAATGTTTCGCTAAAACAGCCGTCGTTTTATGATCAAAAACACCCATACACGCACACACGTTAGTTTTGTTTTGTACCGTTTCTGTAACTGAGTTCCGCGCAAAAGTACCATATTGTCAGTTGTCAACAGTCATTTGGCACGAGTACACGCATTTTTTGTGAAAAACTACCACATTCCAAAAAACTGCTATAAAACAGGTGAAATTATATATTCAAAAGTGCCACATTCTAAAATATATTCGTATTGCAGATCACATTCACGTAAGTGTCTTATCATTTTTATGTGCAATAGTACAATATTTCGAAATAGGTTGGTTTTGCATTTATAAATTTAATATTTTGTCTTATTTTTATATGCAATACTACCATATTTTGAATTATGTTAGTTTTGCAAAAATTAATTAGAATTATTTTCTTATTTCTTTATGCTAAAGTACCATATTTCGAAATAGGTTAGTTTTGCATTTATTAATCTGATATTTTCTCTTATTATTGTTTGCAATACTACCATATTTTGAATTAAGTTAGTTTTACAAAAAATAATTAGAATTATTTTCTTATTTCTTTATGCTAAAGTTTGATTCTTTATGTAAAAAAACAAATTCATGCTGGCAATGTACCAATATGCGACTCAAGAATTACCGAACATCAATAGTATTATTCATAAGTTCTTAATAAAAGGACATACTCAAAACGAAGGAGACTGTGTTCATTCTGTCATCCAACTTTACATTACGAGAGCATTAAAATCATCTCCAATTTACGTTCCAGACCAATATATCACTCTAATTAAAACAGCAAAGAAAACTGGAAAGCCTTATACTCGTACTGTTGAAGAACTGACAAATAAGATTTTTTTTGACCTCAAACCTCTGTGTACAGGGAACTACAATATAGATGACGATGGCAATAAATTCAAATGGACAGATATAAAGATTCTGAAGGCGGATAAAGTAAGCAATGGCATATTTTTCTTTAAAACATCCTACGAAGAGGAAGAGTTCAGGTCGGTATCTACGTTGAGAAAACGCAGCACCAAGTCGAAGACAGTGTCTGATAATAATTTGACTCTAAACCAACTTTACACTGAAAAGCTTATAGTTCCTGAAGCAAAGAAGCAAGGCATTCTAAAGCTAATCCAAAAAAACTTCGTGCCAAGATTTTATGAATATTTTTATGCTAATCTCTAAATTGGTACATAAGTTACTGTTGGGAACTGTTTTTTATACTTTTACGAGCATTACGCTCAATGTAGTTTTAAGTAAACGTTTTATAATAATATTTTTGTAAGAATAATATTTTAATAATATAATATTTTTCTAAACACCACTTTTATGTGCTTTATACGGTTGTGATTAGTGTAGATCATAAAAATAGTTAATTTTGAAGGTGGCTCACTCCTTAAGTGCCTTATTTTATAAAACCATAACTGCTAATACTATTTTAAGATAAAGTTACCTCTGTTTCTGAAACCTAATGTTATGGACCAAGTTGATTAACTTAGCTTTAATATTCCATTTAAATTGTAGAAAAGGAGTAATGATCTTATCTTAACTCAGTGGCGAAACAAGGTTTTATTTAAATGCGAGACACTATTTAGATACGAGTCATTATAGTTTAGAAAGCTTAATATTAGGTATTTTTCATTATTGTACTGCATTCCACACACCTGTGATAAGTAAGCTAATACAGCTTTTAAGAGAAGATACTCAATGTTTATTGTGTTTATGTAGGGCGTGTCTACCCGGCACATTACAAAACATAGGTTTAAGTCCTGTAACGTATAAATTAGTCTAGTTTCGTTTTAGGTATGGTAAAACAATACAAAATAGTAAGTGTTATTCTGTTTAAAAAGTCTGATTTGATCGTGATTATCAATGATATTATAAGTAAAAAATGAGGTAGATAGGTTATACACGCTACGCAAGAGGAACGTCAAAATTTGACTAATTAGCCACATTTTCTTCGTCTTGTCTCTTTTTCGCTCCCGATAATTACGACATGCTATCCTACTTATACGTGTCATCTAATAGCGTGACATTGTGCCGTTTTTGAAGAACGAATGTACGGTAGGTAACCTATCTACGTCTTTTTACTTAAAATATCATTGGTGATTATGGCTTAAAAAAATTAATTATTAAAGTATAGTTATTTTTTAGTTATTGTTTATTTAATCATTCATTCAGTGAACGTTAGCTCAATGTCAGAATAATTATAAGTACCTATATTGTTGTAACTGAGAGCTGTTATCTTTTAGGGAGCCAGCTAAATACCTAGTTAGTGTATTTATTTTTACAATAATTCTCATGTTTGTTTTGTTAATTCTATGCAAAAGTTTTGTGCATCTTTGTTTTTATAGCTTAAAAGTTTTGTTTCGTTTTTAACTTAAATTTATTACTCTTACCTACTAATATAGGTAATATTAAATTTAGACTTAATTGATGATCTCATGATATGATTTAACTATTTGTTTTCCCTTAGCAAGTTTAGAATGTAGTAAGTTAGTATGTGCCATTTTTTTCTTAAATTAACGTTTTGTGCGGTTGACAACTGAAAATAAAACTCAAATTTTCCTAATAATGGTGGTTTAATTTTTAAAATTTTAATGTTCTCGAAGTCAAAGTCTATATGCAAAACTAACTTATTTGCATTTTTTCCAGAGTCCATTCGAGGTATGGTTAAGATTGCTTTATTGAAAAATAGGCTATTTAATTACGCATCTTTTGATACAAAAAAAGTCTACGTAATACACATAGTTTATACAAAAATCATAAAATAATCCAAAAAAAATTTTTAAATGCCGCTCCTGTATAATTTGCTTATTTTGACTTGTGGTGCTTTTGTATTTAAGGAGCGGCTTATCCAAATTTTCTTTAATTCTAGGCATTTTGGAAACCTTTAAAATAAAATAATGTTTATTTATTTATTTTATGTTTCTGGTAACATATCGATATTTTATTTGTAGATTTGTTATCGATTCATCATCACTAGTAAACTGTTACCGATGATAGATCGAGATAGTCATATATAAATTAAAACGTGAAAGAAAGAGATTTTTCAAAAGACATCAACGAGCGCTACTGCACCTTTGCACTTGATCGTTATCAAAAAATTCGTTAAATTAAATTTTATTATTTTTTGCTTTTAAATAACTTATCGGTGAAATGTAATGCCGTCTTTGTGTAAACTCGAAGTTTTGCTACATTTTCCGCACCATTTCACTGCACAATACGGCATTTCGAATATTCTTTTCGATTTTTAAAACCTCAGAACAATAACTAAAACACTTGATATTATTACGTCAACATTCAGTAACGGACTGACCGGCGCTTCCTAGACGAGTTGGGGGCGTGGCAATCACATATGAGGCTGTAGAGCTAAATGCTTGGTGAGCGCGGTTGCTCTCCTATGCGGTGTCTACGGGGCTAAGTTGTCTGTGTGTATAGGTAACAAATCAAAGTGGGTACAGTTATATTAACTAAGTTACATGATTGGAATTATCTGTATTGTTTTGTGTTTGGGTATGTGTAAAGGTATATGTATATGTGTTTTATGTATGTTTCTGTATGTATACAGTTATGTGTGCTTTAAAACTGGTTTAACGTTTTCTCTTTTACTACAAATATGGCCTATAAAATCGGTCAATCTATGCCAAAGAGATCAATCCGTGACCTTAATACGATTTATGCCAGATTGACTCAGTTATGTCTTGATTGATAAATTGGTTCGCGAAATATGCAAAATATGTTTGAATTGTGGCATCAATCTCTATCAGATTGACAACAGTTTGAACTGATGCCAGATTAACTAAATACCTTAGTAGGAATAATGTCAATATTTTGCCCTCCGCCATTTTCTCAGATATCCATTGATGCCAATTTGTACCTATACAAATACCAACTCGCACTAAGACTGCATGGTGGATTACGGCACACTTTCTCTTATAGAGAGAAGGCTTGTGTCCCAGCAGTAGGAACGTTAAGAACTGATTTTACATACCTACACAAATACATTCAAACTATATATAGCCATCCGTCTTAAGAGGTCTACAGGGCATAAACACAAGTGTTATAATGCCTAAACGTATGTTATGATCCACTGTAGTAAAGAAAATCAGAAAAATATATGATATTCTTCAGGATATAATATGCTAGCTATGTACAAAATACAAAATATTTTTTTTTTTTTTTATATAAACTTTGCCCCACACTAGGAATTTCTCCTGTATTGTGGGTGCGATTACAAACATTCAAACTCACATACACAAACAGCCAGACCCGGAACAACTACTTGTAGGTTATACAAATATTTGTTCGTTGTGTGTTTGTTGTTGTTAGTTTATTGTGACAAATAGAAAATTACATTACATTTAAACGTGTTTGGAGCCTCCTTTTAGGCAAACAATGGGCATTAGAAGGCTCCGCTCTTATTCATCGTTGTCATACACTTATACTAACTAGTGTTAATATAGTGTACCTTAAGGGTAAATATGCAATGCCAGCACATTTTTCTGTATTTAGCTTAAAAGTGTATTGAAAACATAATACAACTAATTTGATACGATGCAAATACATCACGGAAATATAAAAAAAATATCCTTAAACCATATTATTATACATGCAATCATTCTGATTTTCTCGTCAGAGTAATCTACAAGCAACATATTAACGAAAGAGTGTTTTACTATTTTAGTCCAATCAATAGATTTATTGTAAATAGATAATTGCTTCATATTTTGCAATAAATTACCAGCGTTGTGTCATCGCGCTTCTCTTATTTTTCTATGCAGTCCGACAGTGACCGCGTTTTAGCTGTTGTCAGCCTCTTAACATCATCCGGCAATAACATACAACAAAATAGTGAAGTATCAACGATACCCATTCCAACCAACGACACGTCACTAGAGCTCATTTTGATAGTGCGGGGACAGATGCAAGTAGCCATAAGCAATCAAAATTGATTATTATTTCCTCGGGTTATGGCTGAGCTGACCCCTTTACCCCACTTTCTATACTCTGTATGTATTTATAGTCATTGAACTATTATCATTTAAATTCAAAGCGATCTATGGGACTGTATGGTTATCGTAGTAAATTTTCTATTGTAATGTTGGGTCTTCATGTCATAGTCATATGTTAGATAATGTGAAGGTGAATAAGTCTATAGAGCGATGCTACGTATGCTGCATCGCTTTATGTCGAGTTCCATATGCTTTGTATGACTATAAACTTCAAAGTAGTAGAAAGAGAATTTTGGCACTATTTGAATAAAAATCTTTAACTCACTGACACAATGCACAACCTACACCGCTGGATTAGAATCATGAAATTTTGCTTAGTTAGGAGTTCCTTTTAAGGAGGACGCTTCCTCCTTAAGTTGCTCGCAAAATTCAATTTTTCTTACATTTTTTTCAATTTGCAGGTCTGTGTCAGGTTGTATGTTGAATAAAATATGATTCGCGACCGTAACAAGTATGTATAATGTAGACTTATAATCATTAAAATCATCAATACAATCTAAGTTCATTTATTCCTCCTATAGATTAATATTTCATGAAATAGTCATTCAATAGGAAACATTAAAATCATCAATACAACCCTCTAAGTTCATATAATCCTATTGATTTATAATTTTATGTAATATCAATCTATAGGATTATATGAACTTAGAGACTTATAATGATGATTTTGATGATTACAATACTGGAAACACATACTTGCTACGGTCGCGAATCATATTTTGTGCAACATACAACCTGACACCGAAATGCAAATTGCAAAAAAAAAACGGGGCAACCTGGCGGTTCCCATTAAATCGAAGGAAAGATTTTTGAAAATGAATTCCCTAAAAGGGTTAAATAGTAGTTGAACGTTAAATGATAAATAAATGATATATGATTTTATTTCTGTAAGTAGGTTTATACAAACACTTTTACACGTCAATCACATTTTTAAAACTAGATGAGGTCGGCGTTTCCTATCTGACTACTCTGAGAAGAAATGCCGAAACAAACTCAGAGGTCACAGTCTCTTTTAAAGTCCAGACATAATTTTGGTCAGATCATGTGAAGACCATGTAGATTTATGTCTGAAATGGTCTTTTGAGGAAAAACCACACAGAATGAGTGGAGCTGTCCAGCCAGTGCACGCATTTGTCACTAATCGTGGAGCTCAACTCAGAACTAAAGGAGCTCAACCACTCGACGAACAATACCAAAGAAAGGACATTTGGGTAGGCCGCATAAAGCACTCAAACTGCCAGATTATCATTGAAACTACCTGAGAAAGTGAAAAATTCAAATAAAAAATAAAAGTTACCTACATAGTCCTCACATTTACAATAAATAAATAATAATACTATACTTCACATAGTTAATTGTCATGAAATTGTATATATAATAATTATCAAAATGTCAAAATTTAAGTAAAATAAAAAACTAAAAAAATTAGTAAAATATAAAATAATCAAAAAAAAACAACATTCAGTATGCAAAAATTGGAGCAACTCAATCCCAAGCCTGTTTGTCCTCAATATAATCCTTAACGGTATAAAAAGCTTTCTGGCACAACTTACGTTTAATTAATGATTTGAATTTATTAAGGCTTAGATCTTGAACGTGGCTTGGAAGTTTATTATAAAAGCGAATGCATTGACACCTGTACGAGCCGCCTATTTTTTTGAGCCTTGTTGTAGGTACAAAAAATTTGTGTTTATTCCTAGTATTTATATTATGGATATCACTGTATTTTTTAAACAATTTTATATTTTTATGTGCATATACAAGATTTTCATAAATATATTGAGAAGGCACAGTCATTACATTAATCTCCTTAAATTTCTCTCTGAGAGATTGTCTCGGACTTAATTTATAAATTGATCGAACAGCTCTTTTCTGCAAAATAAAAATAGTCTGAATGTCGGCGGCATTTCCCCATAACAGAATACCGTACGACATAACACTATGAAAATAGCTAAAGTACACTAAACGGGCTGTCTCTGTGTCGGTTAAATTACGAATTTTTCTAACAGCGTATGCTGCTTAGCTTAGCTTTTTTTGTATGGAAGTTCGTCATTCTTGCTGATGGGAATACCTGTGAGTACACGGTTTATTTTGCTTGAAATAGGAAAATACGATGGGGTACGTCTAATAAATAATTATAATGTACGTTGATATTTTAAACAAGACTGTTCCTCCTCACAGAAATGACGTTGTCTAACGTAAAGACGTTCTGTTTCGCTTGTTTCATGACGTCACATGTTTCTAAGGATAACACAACATTGCTTGCCTAAAGACATACCTGGGAGTAACATTTTGACGTTCCTAGATAATATACCGTATCCGGTATATTATCAAAATGTAACATACATTAGAATATGGAGCAAACATGTAGCTATGCATGAGCTCATAATGGTTTAGAAAATGTAGACAAATACAATTTTGTGCAAGTTGGAAAAGGAAGATAAGCTAATAATACAATGTTTCACTATTGAACGGAATGATACAGAAGGGATCGTTGTGCTTCCAAAAAAAATACTTGAGTAATTTTTTTAAGAAGCTCTTTTATACTTTTATAATAATAATAATATGGCAACACCGCTGTGTCAACGAAACGTCTCGTTTCCAATATTTTTTCTATAATATCAACAAAGAAAACAATTTCAACTCATTTTTGCAATAGTTTAAAATTTTAAAGCAAACCAAAAACCAGAAAACCATTTTTAAACAATTAAAGAGACCATAAAACCAATATGTAAAAAATTTTGAACAAAAACTGCCGAATCGGAGGTGACATGACAGATGTCACCTCCGATAAAACAAACGAAATAGGAAACTTGGAACTGAAGAAATTTTGACAAGATCAGCCGCACGTCGAGCACGCCCACCACCTCCGGACTCGTCGCTCAGCTCCGCCTCGCTGCCGCCGGTATCCAGCCCCACTGTGAGCGCTGTGACGACACCGGCCGCGGTAGTTGCGTCGAGCTCGAGCGACGAGTATTTCTCCCCGCCCACGACGCCACCACCTGCTCGTCGACGTGGAGGACACCGGCCGCCGGACGGTTTAGGACCTCGAGGCCCACCGGCTTCTGATAGGGTCCCAGCTCCCGGCGGATGTGTGCAGCGCATGAGATGGACGCGATCCATCAACGAAAATGTCAAGCGCTCATACTATGGGGCTACAGAGGGGGGAAGCAATCTGACCGCGTACCGTGTTCGGATGCTCTCTCTTTTTCAGGTGCTTGAGCCAGCTGTCAACGTGTCGGCACAACGACTGTCGGATCAGGTGCGGGTCATCCAACGTAATCATATGTTGGATGACACTGTACTTGATCGCCTGCGAAATGAAATGCAGAGTAGTCATGTCATCGCCCCCCCGTCGCAGACTGTGGTAGTACTACCACAGTCTAACACAAGTCAAGCAGACGAGGAGAGTGATGATAGGGCTACAAACGTAAGTACCCAGTGCAATGATGATTTGAGGAGTGCTTTGGAGGATGCGATACGAGAATATCGGTTCATATCGCCCGAACTTAGACCACGTTTACCTCGTTTACCCATGCATAACAAAAATAGGGTGCTGGTGGCGGCACTGGATGCGCAGTTGTCAAATTATTTTGATGACTGCGTAGACCTCACCGATACCCATTCGGTTCTGTACTGCGCGGCTGTAGCGGCATGTCGTGTAGCTCACGTCAAATTTGCTAATGATCCTAGAGCTACACGACCGAAACCAGCCGTACCAGCTTGGCAGTGCAGAATTGAGCGCCGTATTGGTGGGGCCAGAGCACTCAACGGCAAACTAATCTGCTTCAGGGAGGGCAATACTCGCCCTAGAGTGATGCGCTTTGTGAGACGCGCGTTCGCAGGGACCAATATCAGCCCTCAGGACTACATGTCCTGTGTCACAGAGCGCATCGACTTCCTGAAGCAGAAAGTATATGCATGGGCGAACCGTATTCGTCGGTATAAGCGGCGAGTGGAGCGATACACTCAGAATCGCACTTTCCAGCGCGATGAAAGGAGGGTTTATAGGGGTTGGGAGCGACCGGATCAAGGTGTGGCTGACACGTGCCTGCCGGATGATGATGCCATGTGTTCTTTCTGGCGCAATATCTGGTCGGTGCCTGTCAGTCACACCGAAGGTGATTGGGCTCGGGAAGTCGAGCGAGCCTGCGATCCAATACCAGAAATGGGGGCTATTTCCATCTGTCCCCAAGATATAACTCGTGCAGTCTGTCCGCTGCCTAACTGAAGTCTCCAGGGCCGGATGGACTGCACAACTTCTGGATTAAATGGTTTGGTAGGTCGCACGCTCGCTTGGCGGCTCAGTACCAGGTTGCTTTAGAATCTGGTTCGCTACCCCAGTTCCTAACAACAGGAGTTACCCACCTGCTCCATAAATCAGGTAGTACTGCGGAACCCAAAAATTATAGGCCAATCACGTGTTTACCGACGGTCTATAAAGTTCTTACATCCATTTTGAGAGCTAAAATTAACAAACATATAGACACCAACTCCATCATGTCTCCTTCTCAAAATGGATGTAGGAACGGGTCCCGTGGTACTAAGGAGCTACTCCTCATTGATATGGCCATTAGCCAACAGGTTCGTCGTTCCCGAAAGGATCTGTCGACATGTTGGATAGATTACAAGAAGGCCTATGACTCGGTGCCACATACATGGCTTGTGAGGGTGCTGGAGTTGTATAAAGTAGATGCAACTCTGCGCACCTTCCTGAAGTCATGTATGAGGCAATGGAAAACGGTCCTTCACTATCCAGGATGTCGAAATATCCAGAGGGATAACGAACCGATAAGGATCGAGCGAGGCATATTTCAGGGTGATAGTTTGAGTCCGCTTTGGTTCTGCTTAGCCTTTAATCCTCTAAGCACACTGTTGGAGGATTCAGGTCTAGGCTATCGGCTGAGGAGAGGTGGTCAAGTTATATCTCACCTCCTCTACATGGATGACCTAAAACTCTTTGCCCCCAACAATTTTCAACTGATGGAGCTACTGAAAGTAACTGAAACTTTCAGTAGCGCCATCAGGATGGAATTTGGTGTGGACAAATGTGCGGTCATGCATGTAAAGCGAGGGAGGATTGTGGAATCCGTCGGAACCCAACTCTCGGATTCCATAAACCTTAGAGCCCTCTCCGCATCCAAAACCTATAAGTATTTGGGTATGTCGGAAGCGTTGGGCATCAATGGTACTGACATGAAGCAGTCGTTAAAGGAACGCTTCTTTGGCCGTCTGAAAAAAGTATTTAATAGTCTTTTATCAGGTGGAAACAAGGTGCGCGCCTTTAACGGTTGGGTCATGCCGGTTTTGATGTACTCTTTCGGCATACTCAAATGGACTCAGACCGAACTCGACGCCCTGGATAGGAAGGTCCGTACACTGCTGACTGCAAATCGAATGCATCACCCACGATCATCGGTAATGAGACTGTATATCCCGCGAAAGTGTGGAGGTCGAGGCTTTTTAAATGCTAAGACCCTCCACAATCGCGAGATATGCAGTCTCAGGGAATATTTCTTAGAAGCCGACGTGGGGATGCATCGAGATGTGGTCACAGTGGACAAGGGCCTCACCCCGCTCTCTTTAGCTAAAGAGAACTGGCGCAAACCAGTAGTGCTTGACACTAATGATCGCATGGAAGTATGGCAGAGTAAGGAGCTTCACGGACGCTTTTTTCGGGCTCTACATGGTCCCGATGTAGACCAACTAGTGTCCGTAGCCTGGCCGCGTTTCGCTCTTTGGAGAAACCGAAGGTTTTGTCTGTGCAATTATTGACGAAGTTATGATGACGAAGAATTACCGGAGACATATTATGAAGGACGGGACGGTTGACGTGTGTCGGGCATGCCATCGTCCGGGTGAGTCCATCAGACATATTATCTCCGGATGTTCTCGTCTAGCTAACGAAGAGTACTTGCATAGACACAACCTTTTAGCCAGGATTATCCATCAGCAACTTGCTCTGAAATACAGCCTTGTAGAATCGGAAGTGCCGTACTACAGGTATGTGCCCGACCCAGTTCTCGAAAATGGACATATCACATTGTACTGGGATCGATCCATCATCACTGACAGGACTATTGTTGCCAATAAGCCTGATATAGTGGTGGTGGATCGATTAGAGCAGCGCGCAATGATTGTTGACATAACGGTCCCGCATGATGGGAACCTCGTGAAAGCCGAGAAAGATAAACAAATCAAGTATCTTGACTTGGCTCGCGAAGTTGTCGACATGTGGGATGTGGACTCAGCGATCATTGTGCCGATAGTCGTAACAGCCAATGGCTTAATACCCAAGAGCCTCGACCAACACCTGAGGAGGCTCTCGTTAGGCAGCTGGATCAAGGGCTTGATTCAGAAAGCGGTACTTCTTGACACGGCTCTCTCGGCATTGTTAGGAGGTTCCTCTCTCTGGAGCCCTGACCGCCGGTAGCTTGGACCCTGTTCCCGATACCGGTGGGTTACTATTTTTTATATTTTTAAATGTTTTTAAATGTTTTTATATTCTAATATTTAAAAATGTGTATGTGTGTGTGTATGTGTGTGTGTGTTTTTTTTTTTTTTTTGTTGCGTGTATTTGTATGTACTAGCAAAAATTACAATAATTTATTTATATGTATATAATGGAATAAAGGTAATAATAATAATATCATTTATTTGCTAAAAACATGGTATAAAAGATGGTAATGTTAATAATGTGTACAGACATGTTTTGCTTTATAGATACGTGCAAATTTTACATGCATAACGATAAAATCAGTCATCATGGGATTTTATGTTCGAGGAACTCCTTAATACTGTAAAAACTATTAGCTGATAGCCATTTGTACAATTTAATTTTAATCAATCTTGTATTTAATGTTTTTAATTCATTTGGTATTCTATTATAAACCTGGACACACATAAACATGCAGCTTTTATTATATTTCGCAAGCCTTGGGAGGACATCTAACACGAGCCTGTAGGAGTCGCGCCTGCTGCGAGAATTTACATCGCTTGCTTTCGCAAACAATTCCCTATGCCTCCATAGAAATAAACAGATTTCATAAATATAAAGGGATGGCAGCGGTAACAAATCAAGTTTCTTAAATACTGGCCTGCAAGATTCGTCGGATTTAAGCCTACCTAATGCTCTAATGCATCTTTTTTGTGCGACAAATGCTCTATTTTGATCAGTGCTGTTACCCCATATAATTAAGCCATAGCGTAGTACTGATTCAACATATGCATGATAAGTTGTTAAAGACGTTTTAATGTTTGTTATGTTTCTAATCTGTTTCAATGCATAAACAAACTTATTAATTCGTTTGGATACAGTATCAACATGTGCTTTCCAGTTGATGTCTTGGTCCAAAGTTACGCCTAGAAATTTAGTTTGCGTTGCTTCGTGAATTCTATTTATATTCATTTTAATATTGGGTTTTGCATTATTTGATTTATTAAATTGTATGTATACGGACTTTTTTAGATTTATAGATAAGTTATTTTTATTTAAGTATTTTTTTTTTCTTTCAATCACATTATTAATTTCAGTCTCGTGGTCATTAATTGTACTGTTTTTTTTTATCAGATGACACAATAATAGAGATGTCATCAGCGAATAGTATAAATTTATGATTAGTTATAGTAGTGATAGAATTTATATACAATAGGAATAAAATAGGGCCTAGTACACTTCCTTGTGGGACGCCGTGTTTATTGGATTTTAATTCAGAATAGTGAGATGTCATATCGTTATTTCTATCAATTTTTGTAATATTAACGCATTGTTGTCTATTACTTAGATATGAGGATATCCATTGAAGTGTAATGCCTCTAATTCCAGTTACCTCCAATTTCTGCAGTAACAGGTCATGAGAAACTAGATCAAAGGCCTTAGATAGATCGAAGAACAGCCCTGTAGTAAGATCGTTATGGTTAATATTCGTTAATACTATTTTTATAAGACTGTAGATGGCTAACGTTGTGGATTTAGTTTTTTGGAAGCCAAACTGTTCTTTACTAATAATGTTAAATTTATTACAGAAGTCAATCAGTCTTTTATACATACATTTTTCAAATATTTTCGATATAATAGGTATCAAAGTTATTGGGCAATAGTTGTTAACATCTGATCTTTCACCGGTTTTATAAAAAGGCTTAACAATTGACAGCATTAGTGCTTCGGGAAAAATGCCAAGTGAGAATGATAAATTAATTAAATATGTCATAATTTCAATAAGTTCATTAGTACATGCTTTAACGATTTTCGTATTAATTTCGTCATAACCCTCGGAGATTGTGTTATTCAATGACATAATCTCTGCTCTAACTTCATTTTCGGACACAGGTTTAAGGAACATCGAATGGACTATTGAATATTCGTTACAGTTTATTTTTGCACCCTTACTCGAAGAATGAGCCATATTAATATAGTAGTTATTAAAGACTGTTGCTATTTCTACAGGATCTGAAAGTACTGTGTTATCGATTAGAATATTTTCTATGTTGTCCCTATGGTTATTGTTCCCGATTTCATCCTTTATTACTCTCCATGCAGCTTTACATTTGTTTTCGCTATTGTTTATGTACTTGATGTTTGCGTTCTTTTTTGATGTGTAAACACATTCTGTAAAATCTTTGAATATTGTAAATATTTAGTTTTATTTGTTACATTATTGTTCTTATAATATTGATAGCGCAAAGACCTTTTTGTTTTGCAACTTTGTTTTAGACCTTTGGTTATCCAGTTCTGTTTCTTTTTATTATTAGTATTTACTTTTACCTTTATTTTTGGAAAACATAAATTATAGAACAAGCCTAATAATTCGTGGAAAGAATTGAATGCTATATTTAAGTCGTTCTCTTCGTAGACCTCTGACCATGACACATTTCGTATGCATTCCTTAAATTTCTGGATATTATTTAAGCTATAATCTCTTTTGTAGAAAAAATATGTTGTCTGTTTTTGCATCTTATGTTTCAAGGGAAAACTCAACATTTGTGCTGTGTCATGATCGGATAGGTGAAGTGGCATTACAGTAGCATTAGCATTAGGAATGTTGCTGAGAATGTGATCGATACAGGAAGACTTACGAGTTGGACAATTAATATGTAATTTTAAGTTATAATTGTATGAAAGTTCTTGTAATTGAATAGTAATATTACTGTTTTGGAGAGTATTAATGTTAAAGTCACCTGCCAAGACCACGTTTGTTTTGGAATTATATTTTTTGAATATGCAGTCCAAAAGACTATTTAACTTAATCAAAAATTATGCAGACATTGATCAAGGATTGTCGTAAGCCTACGTCATCACCATGCAGTTTTGTAAATATTGAAGTGATTTAAATTATTTGGACATACGTTCGCCTGAGTTAACGTCACATATTTAAAAACAAAATAAAAATGTAGGTACATGAAGCCGAATAAAATCTTTAAAAATTAAATAACGTACAAACATATATACATAAACTCACGCCTTCTTCTCATGGGGGTAGGCAGAAACTACAGAACGCCACCTGCTACGATTCTTACATACTCCTTTTGCCTCATTTACGTTCATACGTCTAGTCATACACGCACGCCGATTGCGACTACTACGCACCTTTTTTTTTTTTTTTTTGGGTGGGAAATCATCAAATGACCTGTCCCGCTCTGGGCGGAGCGGAAGGGCGTGTCAGACTCTTACTGACTAAAACCCACCCGTGTTCCTTCATTTGCCTGTGCGCCAGGGCCACGGTAACTCTTTCGAACAATCCGCAACCCCGGCAGGCATTGGCCCTATCGGACCCCGTCAATGATGCTGACATCTCTTTGAGGCGCGCGTGGAACACGACGCGCCGTCGACCCGGGCCTGGTCCTTACCGGACGGCGAACTGCCCATCGCTCGCCGTCCGCAAGCCCGCGCCTACGGTGGCCGGGAGTCGGCAATCGACTCCCGACGCCCAGGGTTTCTCACCCTGCGGCAACTAGGGGCGTGAGGGCGCAACGATTGCCTCACCCTCACGCGCTCCGCCTCCTCCTTCGCGAGCATTACTGCTTCGCAGAAGGAGGTGACGGCTTCCCATTCCCTCTCGCTCCGTACCAAGGCCTGGACCAGGGCCGGTCGCGAGAGATTGCCGCCGCCGATCGCCGCCACGAGGACACGGCAGTGCGCCGCCCAAGCCGGGCAGACCTCCACCGTATGCTCCACCGTGTCCTCCTGTCGATCCACAAATTATAACATCCGGGCGTTTCCTCACGCCTTATCGGAAAAAGGAACCTCCTGAAACAGCCATGTCCGGTGAGGACTTGCATCAGGCGGAAGGTGAGGACGCCGTGGCGCCTCTTAAGCCTTTCCTCAAAGAGGGGACTTGCCGCCGCAATCGTGGCGTGCCCAAACATGCATATACTGGAGTTCGCCTTTTTACATAATAATTAACAGTGTGTTTCAGAAACATTATTGCACTTTCAGTTGACAACCCCTCCCTGAAACTGAACTGTGTATCCTGTAATGTTACAAAACGATCAAGTTTCCTATCTAATAACCCATCAAACACTTTGGCGATTATAGTAGCTACAGAAATCGGCATCGGAATTCATAAATGTTATTACTGAGTTAACTGAGTTCATGGAGGACACCACTGACATTTAGATTAAGACATTATTACATTTAGATTAGTATTATTTTGACATTGGTAATTGTGTGTTAGCACGTAAGGAATTGTGTGTTAGTATATTGTATATAATTGTTTTTTTTTCATTTTAAATGTGTGTCTGTTGTTTCGACACCACTAAATTTATTATTATTTGTATGCTCTCGAGTAAAATGTAGCGAACTGACCATCTTATTATAACATCCTATTGTATTGAAACCTACATTTACGAATAAATTTGATTTGATTTGATTTATAGTTACTTCTATCAGAGATATCAGCAGTGACATTTTTCACTATTGGCACAACCACTGCTCTCATAAGATTAGATGGTAAATATGAGTGCCGTATACAAAAAGTGTAAAACATGGCTAACATCATATACGGGTGTACTCCCCCATGCTGCAAGTACTCGACACTGAGTCCCTTATGACCTGGTGACTTCCCTCTTTTCATATTTTTAATAATGTCAGCCACATCCTTACTTGAAAATCCAATAGGCTGTTCTACTGGGCAATGTTCAGTATCAGACTCCGAGAGCAAGGAAGATCTCACATGAAAATGATCCTTAAATGAATTTGCAATCATTTTATCATCTCTGATGCCATCAACGCACACAGACAGACTAGCCTTACAATTTAAACGCTTAGTGCCCTTCCAGAATTTATTAAATTTCTTAGCAGAATGTTGTGAGGCAAGTATATCCATTTTTATCTCTTCCTGGTTGTTCTGACAGTACTTTAAGCGTAACTTGAAAACTCGTCGACTTTTACACATTTTATCAAACAAAGATCCTACTAGACTACGACTGTTTCCCGAAGCCTGACTTAATATATTAACAATATTGTTATATAAGTTGTCAATTATAGATTTGTGTTGTATGTTTTGACACATACCATCAGCCCATTCATGAAGTTCAACAGGAAACATAATTTTTCTGAAGATATTACTACAGATTTCATGATATTTCTCAATTTATTCTAATTCTCTTACCCCCCCCCCCCATACAATATTATTACGTAGATAATTATGAATTTCTACTTTCGCTTTAATTACTTCTAAATTACAATAAAGGGAAATGATCTGACCAATATACATCATTTAGAAGCATAATATTCACCACAGACTGCCATTCTGACTTGGTTACCACGAAGAAGTGGTCTAGTCATCGCTTACACGCATGTGCTTCACTTTGAAAAGTATAAGTTTCAGAGGACAGACTTAATTTGACTAGATCGGCACATATCTAGTAATTTTCCTCACATAAACCAAGAAGTTCACTACAAAACGGAGCATTACGATGTGCATTGAAATCCCCTAACATAAATACTACTTCGATACTATTGTCTTGTATAATTGCATTCAACTCACCCAAACACTGAGTAAATTCGGGTAAGTTCACAGTTTGGTCAGTCGGCATATACACGTACATGACTAGCATTTCACATCTAACTCCAGTCATTACTTTAATCGCAACAATACGCTCACTTATGTACTTCACAACCATAACATTGCGAAAGGCACTCCGCCACAGTATCGCAACCCCGCTGTGAGGTCTGCCTCGTAACACTCCAGCAGTCAAGCCCACCGCCGACTTTCCCGTGTAGCTGAAGTTGTCGTTAATATCAATATTTATTCTACGTTCATGCTTCTTTTTCCATCCAACACTCACTTCCATATATAAGGGTAAGCACCAGCACACCATTGTGGACAGCCAGTCGTGCCTTTTTGGACATCAACTGGTTAGTCACAATTGCATGAGTAGCACCATTTACTTAAAAATTAAATAATATCCGAGTCTATCTAATAATTCCAAGTACTTTATCATGAACAGTAATATTGTTTGAACTCATCAAAGCATCGTTCTATTTAGACCTACCCAAAATATATTATATTAATTGTAACATTCCATAGAAAATTATTGAAATCCCAACGTATTAATAGGCATTATTAAAATGATGATACAAGGCTTAACTTTGATCAAAATATCATTATCTTCGTGCAAACATTGTTGCTTTAGAAATTTTCCGACACCGTTGGTACAAGTATTAATGAATAACAAGGAGGGAAATTAAGTGGAAGATCGTATAACGTATAATTATCTATAAAAACACTACCCTGCTTCTGCGGCAGTCAGATAAAAAGTAAACCGAAAATCTGGCAAAATAAGTCACGTAAAAGGTAATTCGAAAACTCATATTTCGCCAGAATTTCGAATTTCAAATTTCTCATTAAATGTGGGTCGTGTACATACGTATGTAGTAAACCCATATTTCGTCGTATTTTAATATTATAAATTATAAGTCCCATTTAATAGGGAACGAGAGAATGTGATAAGAATTCTTTCCCAGTATTTTTCATGATTTCCGAGAACAGCTCCTTTTTATCTGTGAGTACAACTTAAGCCTGTAGGTTTTAAGTACATGTGAACAGAATAAAATACTTAATCAAAGTGAGTAATTGTGTTAAAAGTTGTACGAACAATTTTGTGTCAATTGTAATTCTTGTTCGATCTTGGATGGAATTATTGATGAATTATTTTGTCTAGCTAGCTACAGCTTAACGGCTCAATCGTGATATCTTGTAATAACTTTCCAATTAAGTTAATTTACGCATATACCCCCTTTCCTATAACCCATGATAACATTATCGTGGACGTTTACCGCATCACGATAATACAGGAAAGTAGAATGTATGGTTATATTAAGAAGATGATTTTAAATCTCCGTCCACGATAACCATATAACGAGCACGTATTTCTATACATTTTATAAACTTGAACGACGAAGATAATATCGTCACGTTAGAAATTATAAAAACGCACATTTTTTAGGTACAAAAAGAAACTTAATCGCAATCACTCTATAGGCAACATTTGACTAATTTCTCTGTTATAGAAGCTTTCACCAAGCAGCTTTCAATCCACCAGATAATGCTAGAACTACAATCAAAGTTTAATTACATTACCCGTTTTCAGTCCCCTACAAAACACACCCTTATCCGCTGTTTCTGCTTCGCAACTTTACATACGGTAAACTTGGCCAATAAATTAATTGTAAGGAGATAGGTACAGACGATAGTTATGGCATCTTGTATTAAAATTTTAAACCAATTACAGTACTGAATTGGGATACAAGTTTGTTTTCTGTGGTTATTTGTAGAAGAACTTAGTTTGAGATGCATGAATGCATTTTATGGCTAAAAGCGTTGAGACCAGGTATGCGCGATTTGGTAACGTTAACCGACTTAAAGTTTAATTTAAAAAAAGTTATGGATTTCAAATAATATCAGTACCGTAAGACCATTATTAAAAACAAAATCGAAATTCATTAAAACATGGCAATTTTTTAATGAAATTCGATTTTGTTTAGCCGGCTATGTCACCCTTAAAGATATCTACATACTCGTACAGTTCTACTATTTCTTTAATGTTCCTCGGGAAACATCGCATTTAATCAAAACAAAACAAAAATAAAGTACTTATTACTCACTATAAATCTTTGATAGACATGGAAATTAGCATTCGTTTGTATTCAGAAATACGATAATTCCCGAGGGGCATTAATAAAATAGTTATACTGTAGATGTAAGTGTGAAATGAATAAGTAAATAGTGTCCCGACCCGTTCATAGCCCATTTCTATTCTTATTTAGGCCTATTGTAATTCTTCCATAGACCTTTGAACACCCCTATAAGTAAATACACTCTCAAGATTGCATTCACATCTTCTTTACGATGTATCAACGTCGACCCGCCCGCGAACATTCTATAAGGAATTTCCCTATTTCACGCTAAACTGGATTCTTTTCTTTTGAAAATGTTTACCTCATAGGGATGGCAAATATTGTATGTAGTACGAGAAACGTTTTTGCTTTGATGCAAATATTTGTTATTGTTGACTTTCGGTAGGAGCGTGTGTCGATTTTGACGAAATAGTTTTATTTTTCTTTTGTGGAGGAAACAGTGACGCCCTTGTGTGAAAATGTTTTGCATTTTCGGGTAGCTACGAATTGTTGACGGCAATATCCACTTTCTTTTCAACTGCTTCGAGGGTTATAATCTATTATAGGTAAACCAAAGACTATGTACAAGAACTTAAATCATATTTTCTAAGTTTATCGTAGACATCACAGATGAAGGGCGATTGAAAACATAGTGAGGAAAAATCGAACTTATAATGATCTGAAATCGCCAACGTTGACAAAGAAGGCGTGGTTTAAAAAAAATGCCAAAAATTAGTTAGTAAACAGCTCGGTTTTATTTGAGAAGAGGTTTTTATACTGCAATGGGACTTTTATAGCAGTGATCAAGTGGTGATTTATAGCAGTTTTTTTATCTGTGTGGGAACAGCCTTAATTGTATATTAGTGGGAAAATTACAGCCTGGTTTAGTATCTACAAAAAGCTAAAGTATCACAAATTACATTTACGACTCTAGAATAAAGTTCTTAACCCACACATACTGTACATAATCCATTTTTTGCGAACATAAAACTTACAATAACATACAAAATGTTTGCAAGGAAACAAAGTATCTCTGCGGAGCTACGTTTTGTTAAACGTACAAAGTTTTAATATTGTTCACACATTCCTATAGTGGCGGGGTGTGTTCCCACTTACTGAGAAGTTATTTACAGTTTATTATCTTCTAGGGACCGCCCTTGTTTCGCACGGTTCTTACGACTTGACAAAAAAATTAGATTTCTTTATTTTATATGTAAGTTTAATTGACCGAGCGAGCTCGAAGCGCGAGCGAAACGTGTCCGTTTCAGGTTGGGCAAAAATGCTTTCGTATGTCCGGCTGTCCGGCTGTTCTCCTGTACTGGGCCGGCAGTCTCGACATAGATAGCGACGCTTTCGCAAACTACCGATAGCTAAATGTTAAGGTGAAACCTCAGATGTAGCCCGCCAAATACTAATTTTCTTTGAATTTGACAATTGATATGAAAATGATGATCATTATTCGATAAATATATAATTTCCACAGTCGAGAATCGCATTTTGATCAACATACGACGTAAAAGAGAGCTGCAATTTGCAAAAAACTAAAGAAAAATTGAATTTTGCGGGCTACAACTGAGGATTCACCTTAATATTTAGCGACCGATAGTTTGCGACAGTGTCGCTATCTAGTCGAGATTGCCGGCCCTGGTCGCATTTCTCAACCGATTCTCGTAAAATTTCGTGAGCAGGTTTGTTATCTATATGTTTTTTATTTTTATTAAATTTTTCTAAATTCTTCAAAATAGTGGAAATAAGGGGGTTGCAAACGTAAAAAAACATATTTCAGCCATATCGCGCTCTTTTCGCGCGTTTTTTGTTTTATATTTTTTTTTAATGTGCGAGGTGTACATTTATTCAGTTTAAAGCTATATAAAGACAGACTCGCGACGTATACAGCTCACAGAGCAACTATTATTAATGTACCCACATAGACCTTCCGGAATCAATTCTCTAAACGATGGTGAAAACCGTATCAAAATCCGTTGCGAAGTTTAGAAAAATAACACGTTCACACAGACACACGAAAAGCGTCTTATTTGTGTATATACTCGTATAATTGTGGTGATTCTGAAATATTAAAGATATTGCTTATTATTTTTGTGTTTTTCGCAAACGCCCACGAGGCCATGGGGTCGTTATCGCCCATGTTGAGGACCTACGTACGCTACAACAACAACAATAAACTATATTCATCTATCTTGCACTGGGACCCCACCAGAACTTGCAATAACAGTTTCCCAAAATTCCCACGTAGGATTTCATAAAGGAAGCAAAATGCCTTAGACACCGCTGCTCCGCACTCGAATGCGCCTTGCACTCTTCTGCCATATCAACTGTTTGGAAAACTTTGCGTAACTGAAAATAACTTGGATGCATTTTGTTCAAAATTTTGAAAGAAGGTATTGCTTTAAGTTTTGCGTTGGGTACATTTTTTAGATCTGTTCTTTGTAATGACGGTTTTCTGAAATGACGTTCACTAGGTGGCAGCTCTGAGACTAGCAGGCCCGGGCACCTGTCAAAAGTGTCAAAGTATTTTCTTTAGTCGTGACTGAATGTTGAACGAATGAATTTAACGAATCATGAACGTCGTCTTAAATTTTATATTCATTGTCGAAATGGAAGACCTCTTGGCAAAGTGGCTCCAACTGGTGGATTTGATGCAAATAATTTCATTTCAGTTTTATAAAGACGTTGCCTTATTACATTTTTTGTTTCAAACACACATCTAACTAACCATACATGGAACAACTATCTGAAGACTGTAGTTTTTTTTTCTAAACTTTGTTAAGGCGACCACTAGTATCAGGAACTGCTCCAAGCAACCGGAGCAGTAATAACGGTTCTAGAGAAAATAACCTCACAACCTGTTCCTTATCACGGAGAACTGCCTTCAGAATTAAGCCCTTGATCCAGCTGCCCAAAAAGAGCCTCATGAGATATTGTTTTGGGGCTCTTGGCCATCAGAACATTGACCTTTACGAAATAGGCAAAATGATCCACAATCCTCATGTCAACATTCTCGTATTATAGGTCGAGACGTCATTTGTTTCTGCTTTTCAGCTTTCGCGAGATTGGGTACTTCAGTAAAACAAATGAAGGAAAACAATTGAAGTTGTTCTCAGAAGCTCGCAAAGTAGGTACCTACAGTTTTCTTATCAAGTGAGAGATGTTACGCCCTGTTAGCTTGAAAACTAATATCACGTCATACTTTACATGTAAAATGATTACGGTACAGTTTTCACGAGTTGGCACCTCCTACTTAGCTCACACAAAGTTGAGGGATGCGTGAGACTTACAACTTTGCGCTATACTGAATTATATAGAACGCTTTGATTAGTTTTTACGATGATTAAATGTTGCGAGCATGTTAGGTGATGTGCTTGAATATTATTATTATATAGTACTTGGATAAAATGGCCGACTGTCCACCTGATCAAGTACTGCCCACCGCCCGTGATATCGGCAACACCAAGAGGTTTGCAATCTTTGCGTAGCCAGCTTTAGAGTTTTATTTCACAAACATGGTACACCTTTTGACAAAACAAAATAAACATACCTCAATCCCGACTCAAAATTCACTCAACCAGCACTTTAGTTATGTCCATAAAAATATAGAATAAATTATCAAATGACATTAGAGAAGTAAGCAAAACAAATATATTTATTAATAAATTGAAACAATTTCTGGAATCCAAGTCATACTACTCAGTAAAACAGTTTTTAGATGACAAAATCTATTGCAAAAAAATAATATTCTGTCTCTTATTCACCAAGTATTATGAAATTTATATAATATAATATGAAATATAGAAAACTAAATATAAATATGAAAATATGAATCCATAAATAATAGCATAACTTAATAATAATAAAAATATTTCTAAGAATTTCATAATAATTACCTACATTATTCTTATGCAATACTTAGGTACATAAAATAAAAATAACTAATATACTAAACCTATACACAACCCCAATAATATATTATCAGGAAACATCAACTGAGTGAAGCTAGTCGAACTGTCAAAATCAACTGACAGATCCAACAATCGGTCATCGTTCGGTGTCCGACTAAAACGTCAGATTACTTTTGCTCGGGACAGCTTCGTGGAAGGGTGCATCACTGCCGTATCGTAAATATTATTCTATTGTTACGTGTTATGACAGAAATCAATAACAGTTGTACTGTAGTTTTAGTTCCATCATTAAGTTTATTATTTATAAAGAAAAATTGTTTAAATTGCCTTTAATATATACATATATATATACATAATTGTGCACCCAATTACATCCATCTAATATTTTTTAATAATATTGATTTGCTGCTTAGCGCTCTTTCTCTCTCCTAATTTTTGTGTGCCACACAGGGTCCATATTGATCTTTTACTTTGTTAGACCATCTATGTAATGGAAAATATGGAATGCAATAAAGAATTGAGGATTGAGTATACCGAAAGAGCCTGAGCTACTAAATAAATTGGGATAAGGAAAGAAGAATGATGATGATGATACCAGTTGTCGATAGAACGAGAGCTACCAAATGAGCCAACAGATCCTGAAATATCATCTGATTCAAAATGGTGGTAAAACAATTAGCATAACCAGAAAATTCAATGTGTTAAAGGATCTAGCAGTCCCGCTGTATGACGTGTGTTAGCAAAACAATTCACGAAAAGCCGGTGGATGCAGACAGTGCAAGACCGATCCTTGTTACTATACGTTACAAAAGCCTATATCCATTTGTACACGTATTTACGATGATACGAACATGATGATAAATATTTCCTCACCTGCTTATGGAACCAACATGCTTTACAAAATCCTTTCCCGTATGTTTCCCTTAAATAGTTAGTACATGAGTTAGAAACTAGTTAGCAACAATGCAACAGCCCGTTACCCGGCCAACTTGCGGTGTCTTTAGTAACATTGGTCTTACTAACTTTTATAGTGTATGTGGCTTGAATATTTGGATGTAAAATGTTTATAATACTTAAGATTTGGAGAAGGATCCTGAGGACGACGGTTCGTGCATTTTGTTATAAAATTTGCATATACTCACTCTTCGCTGATCGTGTAGGCGGAGTATAGAACACCCACATTATTAAAACGTGCACTCTCGGATAACAACTGACTTTATTAACCACAGATAACTACTACAATATTTTGTTACTAAAATATAACACCCCTACTTAACAAAATATTTTAAGACATATTAAATATTTTTAATCTTAAATTTTAATTGGAGACAAGACCTATCATTTCTAAGAATTTATAATGTTTATTTGACAATAAGCCTTTTGTTAACAAATCAGCAGGCATGTCTTGGGTTGAGATACACACTCGAGAGCAATGAATCCGGGTCACTTAAAGAATGTTAAAAATCTCGGAAACTAAAAATGATAGGTTAATGCAATAAATTGTGTTTAATAGACAATGTAATACTCCTTAAATGAAAGTAAAAAAAATATGAGTCACGATACATTTTATTAACACAAAATTACATAAAGAAAAAAACTGCTGATCTCTCCTTAAAACAAAAATAGGAAACATGAAATTTTTGAACTTTATTACGATTTTCTTGAATTTTAATACTTCGTATTGCCTCCTCGTGCTTCCATTACTGCGTTTACGCGGTTTGGCATGCTGTACACCAAGTTCCTTATACGATTTTGGGGAATATTCTCCCATTCCTCTATGAGAGCAATTTTGAGCTCACGAAGCGTGATTGGGGGAGGGTTTCGTTGTTTTACGCATCTGCCTAGCTCGTCCCAAGCATGCTCGATCGGGTTGATATCCGGGCTGCGCGCTGGCCACTCCATACGAGTAATGTTCATCTCTTGAAGGTAGTCATTCACAATCCTACCTGTATGAGGTCGGGCATTGTCATGCATAAATATAGCATCCTCACCTAAATTGACCATAAATGGACCAACGTGATATTTGAGGATTTCTTCCACATATCTTACGCTAGTTAAAGAGCCGTTTTCTATGATCACCAGCTCTGTGCGACTTTCAGAAGAAATTCCGGCCCACACAAGTACAGACCCACCACCGTAGGCTACTTTTTCTTCGATGCATGCTTGCTTGAATCTTTCCCCTGGTCTTCGATACACTCTGTGTCTTCCATCGTGCTTGTAGAGCATAAATTTTGATTCGTCGGAGAACATAACTTTTGACCAATCTTCAATACTCCAATTTACGTGGCTCTGGGCATATCTTAGTCTTGAAATACGCTGCCCACGCTCCAGTTTAGGGCCGTTTGCAGGTCTAAGGGGTTTTAAGTTATATTCAGCAAGCCGACGTCTTACTGTCCATGCACTTGGGTTACTTCCTCCGAGGCGTCGAAACTGATTTGTGAGTTCAGTTCCTGTGAGAAAGCGATTTCGAAGCATGGTGTTCACCAAGTATCGGTCTTCTCGTGCTGTGGTACACCTGGTTCTGCCCGTTCCTGGTCTGCGTAGGTTAGAACCAGTTTCTTCGTAACGTCGGAGAACTCTTTGTACTGTTGACAGCGACACACCGACAGTCCTGGCTGTATCGCGCTGACTCCGGCCGGTTTCCAGCATTGTAAGTATTCTGGTGCATTCTTCAGGCGTAAGCGACATAATTTCAGCTTGAATAATGAATATAGAGCACTATCAACATGGTTTATGTACCCACATAAATGACAGATTACAAACAAAAGCAAAACCAAATGCTGTAATTTCGTAGTTCCATCTTCGAAAGTGGCCCTTTTTCAAATTTGATTTTTTTATGATATAACTTTACAATAACTAAGAAGTTTTAATACCTTCATTTAAGGAGTATTACATTGTCTATTAAATACAATTTATTGCATTAACCTAGCATTTTTAGGTTCCGAGATTTTTAGGATTCTTTAAGTGACCCGGATTCATTGCTCTCGAGTGTACATAACTTCAATTAAATTATTCTTTATAGCATCTTTGACATAATGATAACGTACATCAATATGTTTAGTTCCATTGAGTGATTGGTGACTTACTGCCAATTTCAAAGCACTTTGATTATCACAATGTAACATGACAGCACATGATTTACCTGTAATCTCATACATAAAATTTCTTAAATATATGGCTTCTCTAGTGGCTTCGGATAATGCTACATACTCAGCCTCAGTGCTTGACAAAGAAACTGTCTTCTGCTTCCTGCTCTGCCATGATATCACAGAACCACACATGGTAAAACAGAAACCAGTATAAGACTTTCTGTCTAGTGTGTCACTAGCCCAATCAGCATCAACAAAACCCTTTAACTCTACATTATTTTTACTATATTTTAAACAATAATGTTTGGTTTTTTGTAAATACTTCAATACTCTTTTAGCATGATTATAATGAGTTTCGTTATGACAATTTATTATTAAATTGACTTAGATAACTAATAGAATATGCAATGTCAGGTCGAGACATAACAGCCAAGTACATTAAACTTCCTTTATGTTTTTGATAAGGTATATCTGTTACACATTTTGCAGCCTTTTCAAGGTTCAATTTACATTCTATAGGAGTATCTATGGAACCACAATTAAACATTCCAAATCTAAATAACAATTGTTCTATGTACTGTTGTTGATCTATTGTTATAGTATTAGACCTTTTATCCACATTCACTCTCATACCTAAATAGCGTTTTACACAACCCAGATCCTTTATCTTAAATTCAGTACTTAATACAGTTTTCAAAATTTCTGTCTCATCTTTACATGTAGAAAATATTAAAAAATCATCAACATACACTGCTACTATTATTTTAACCTTTCCATACAATTTTGTAAATAAACACTGTTCATGAAAACTAATTTTAAAACCCAATTTACATAAACAATCTTTCACTCTTTCATACCACATTAAAGATGATTGTTTAAGCCCATAAATAGCTTTTTTAAGTTTTAAAATCTTCCCCTTATCTCTACATTCAAAACCATCAGGAATAGACATACAAATATTCTCTTTTAGGTGTCCATTTAAAAAAGCAGTAGTCACATCTAGGTGTGTTATGTCCATACACCATTGTACACTAAGAGCAAATAACATTCTCAAGGTTGAATGTTTTACAACTGGAGAAAAAGTGTCCACATAATCAATTCCTTTTTGTTGTGAAAAACCTTTAGCCACCAGCCTAGCACGATATCTCACTTTGTTGTTAACATCTAACTTTTTATTTTAAACCCACTTGCTCTGCACTATTGAAGTATCACTTGGTACATCAATGAGCTCCCATGCATCATTGTACTCAAATGCCTGCAACTCCTCACGCATGGCCAGCTTCCATTGTTCTGCTTCAGGTCCATTCAGCGCTTCAGAGAAGTCAATCTCCTCTGCTCCTGGCAAGTTATTTGAAATACACATGTTTGTATAACCAAAGCGAGTTGGGGGTCTTCGCACTCTCTTATTTTCAACTACTTCACCACTTCCTAGAGTTTGGAGTTCACTTGATGAAATATCTGTTGATATAATGGAGTCAATTGAAGTATCAGGACTAGTCTCACATGGATAAGCTGATGAATCAGAACTTGGACTAGCCAGAGATTCATTAATAGTAATTTCCCCCACTGAATCTCTGCTCTCTACACTAGACTCCTGTACATTGTGCGTGGTTTGAGTCTCCTCTCTCTGGACTAAATTCTTTTCTTCATTCTGAATCCATATTGCATTTTCTTCAGTACTTTCAATTCCTTGTTTTCCTTCCATCACTATTATATCTCTTTTCAGTGTAACAACATTTTTCTTTGGGTCATAAACACGATATCCCTTGACGTTGTCCGAATATCCAACAAATATGTACTGTTCTGCCTTTTTATCCCATTTTAACCTACGTTCTTTGGGTATGTGCACCATCACCGGGCTTCCAAACAGACGTAAGTGGCTCAAGTCTGGTTTCCTTTGATACCAAATTTCATATGGTGTTTTGTTTAACAAACTTGCAGTAACAGACCTATTTTTTAAGTAAACTGCTGTATTTGCTGCTTCTGCACAAAATCTTTTGTGTAGTTTTGCATCAAATAGTAGACATCTAGATTTTTCTATTACAGTTCTATTTGCGCGCTCACAAACACCGTTCTGTTCTGGTGCATATGGGGTTGTTTTTTGATGAATAATACCTTCTCTGGTTAAATAGCTTTCCATCACACCATTACAAAATTCACCACCATTATCAGTACGTAGAATCTTTATTTTCTTGTTTTGTTGGTTCTCAACCATAGCTTTTAAATCTTTAAATTTCTGGAAAACTTCATTTTTGTGTTGAAGAAAGTAAATGAATGTCATCCGACTGTAGTCGTCCACAAACAGGAGAAAATATTGTGAACCTCCAATGGACTTGATCTCCATAGGCCCACATACATCAGCATGAACTATTTGTAGTATCTCCGTGCTGGTATGTTCGCTATGTGTGAACGGTAGTCTCATTTGTTTTCCCTCACAACACGTTACACAGTTCTCTTTCTTTGTGTCACTAGGAGCAGAAAATGTCACTCCTTCTACGATGCCATTTCTCATTTTATCTAAATCACTACTATTAATGTGTGCCAGACGCCTGTGCCACAGCTCTGCACTTGCCAATGCTGGTGCTGCTAACATACAATCTGTTGTTTTTATATTCAACTTGTAAACACCGTTGGTTAAGTGTGCCGTCGCTACGAGCTCACCTCTCACATTTCTAATATAGCAATTATTGGTTTCAATCACAACTTTGTTTCCGTTTTTTATAAGTTCGCTCACCGATAACAGGTTTGTTGTCAACTTTGAAATACATAATACATTCTTGACTGTGATGTCATAGTTGCGATCTGTAGTAATTTTCACATCTCCAGAGCACTTTACAGGCACTTTTGTATTGTCTGCAACCATAATTTCTGATAAGCTTGGGCTTAGATTTGCGTTGTCTAACCAACCTTCATTTGACGTCATATGTGCGCTTGCACCGGAGTCTATGTACCACTCGCTTTTACTATATTGTCCATTTAAAAATACCACACTGAACGCATTAGATTGCTTAGTTTTCTGCAATAACGGACATTGATTTCTGAAATGCCCTGTTTCTTTACACCTTTAGCACGTAATTACTTTTTTAGGCGGCATTATTGACACTTGTGATTGAGACGTATTAGTGTTGCCATTTTGTTTTCTAGTGTTGTTACGTGTCTTATATGATTTATTCGCAGCGAATGCAGCGCCACTGGTATCCAAATTAGTATAATTTGAAGAAACCTCCATATCAATTAATTTTGATTTTATTGCATCTGTGGTAATCTGTATTCCTGAATGTTCTATCGCCATGATCATTGGAGAATACTTTTCTGGCAAACCGGCTAATAACAATGATCCTATCCATTCATCCGTAATTACAAATCCTGTTCCTTTCAATCTCTGTGCTGTCTCGACAATTTGCGTTACATAATTAGTCATTGAATCACAACTTTCTTGCTTTATTGAAATTAAATGTCGCAGCAAAGATATTTTTCTCGAAAAACCGGAATCGTCAAACATGTTTTTTAGCTTCGTCCACAACTCCATCGAGGTTTTTGTTTCTTTAATATGAACATACAATACGGAATCGATAGTCAAAATTAGCTTTGCCTTAGTTTTTGCATCTTCTGCAGACTTTGTTTCAGTGCCGGGCACTGGCTTGATGTAATGAACCATACCTTCGAGCACTAACAAGTTCTCAGCCGCAAAACTCCACTCATCATAATTTTCCCTTCCTTTCAGTTTGGGAACACTTTGTATATAGTTCACAGCCATTATTTACGTGAAAGTTCTGCACTTTTCTTAAACTGTAACCCAAAATTACTTAAGAAAACAAGATATTTGCCCATAACCTATTAAAACGTGCACTCTCGGATAACAACTGACTTTATTAACCACAGATAACTACTACAATATTTTGTTACTAAAATATAACACACATTTCCCTAGTTACGATTAAGTTACCATATAACAGGGATTGAGTCGGGTTAAAATAAAATCTTAAAATGATTGTACTTAGTTAAGTATGACATTTGAATAATATTTGTACACCAATATGTTGTGGAAGAATGTACAAAACTAATAAAATTATTAACATCATACTATGAAAACTACATTATTACAAATAAATAAATTCTGATTCTCAGTCTGTTGCCAATAAACGGGCATAGAATTGCAAATGGGTGATCATCAAAGCCACGTGAAAGCCTCAAATTAATACCGTTTAATTCGATATCGATTAACTAAACAAACTGTTATTTCGGTATATACAAAGCAACAATTTAGGCTTTAATAGTTACATTTTCGATACAATGACATAAGGGGTATTGGAAATCTTCAGGGACTATTTACGAAGTCGTACACATGTGGTCAAAATTGTGCAAAATGTTGGTGATGAGCTTCCGATCGAATATGGTGTACTACAAGGTAGAATTTTGGGACCTACCCTCTTCCTGATATACATCAATGAGCTGTGTTAGTTGCCGATCTATAACTGTAAAATTATTTCATACGCCGATGATACTACTCTGTTGGTTGATTGTAGAAACTGGGCTGAATGCTATCGTAACGCCGACATGGCACTTGCTTGTGTAATGGAATGGTTGTATAATAACTCTTTAACAGTGAACGTAAGTAAAACGCTCTGCATGCCATTCGCCATCAGATCAAATTTAAGTCCTCCAACATCTTTATCTCTTAAAATGCACACATGTTCCTCTTCCACCTCTTGTGACTGCCCTGAAATCATCAAGACACCTACTGTTAAGTGTTTAGGTGTACACATCGATTAACATCTGAATTGGCATAAACACCTGCACTTACTGGCGAGTAGAACTAGCAAACACATATACGTCTTTAAAAAATTACGCAACTCTGCCGATACGGACACCCTTACTGTCGTATATTACGCATTGTGCCAATCCATTTTAGCGTACTATATTCCAGGCTGGGGTGGAGCCAGTGGAAATCATTTTATATGACTAGAACGAGCTCAGAGAGCCGTACTGAAAGTCCTACTCTCTCGACCGTCCGTTGAGATACTCTACAGCACAGTTATATGCAGAATCCTAAGTGCTATCAGTCAGGCAACTGTATGTCCTCCAGTCCATTTTTTTTTTTTTTTTAACTTTTTTACTTTGTATATCATTGTGTCCTATCTAGGTATAAATTTTAAGGCTTATTATATCCATGCATAATTTTGAAGGTACACTGACTTCTAAGATACAGGTTTTTACCTAGTTTAGAGTTCAGGGTCTTTTTTACTGTGAATCACTTAGCTTAAGCCATTTTTCGTATGTTTCTTGTTCAATGAAATGTTCGTGCATCTCTGGGAGTAGTAATAATAAAAGAAAAAAAAGAAAGAGGGTGAACTAAAGGCTCCTGCAGACAGGTGCGACGCGATACTGATAAAGAAATTTCCACGAAGTTTCATAGAAATTGTTCTACAAGTGTCGCGTCGCGCCTCTCTGCGGGAGCCTTAATTCCCAAAAAATATTTATCCTGAATTGATTCGATACTGATTTAAATGATTGCTGCACTCAGAGATGTCATGTAATAATAATCTAATGAATCATCAACTTTAAATTGTATCTTAGCATACATACCTATATACACATACGAAAACTCACGCTTTTTTCCATGGGGATAGGCAGGAACTACAGAACGCCACCTGCTACGATCATCTATATATTAATATATAAAAATGAATCCCTATTTCCCTTGGTCACGCCATCACACGTGAACGGCTGGACCGATTTCACTATTTTTTTTTGTTGTGTTAGTTATTGTCAGGAGAAGGATCCTATGAAATAAAAAAATAAGGAAGTTGATCGGAACGTTACAATATTTAAGAAAACTTAACGCCAAAATTAATTTTACATAACTGTCAGTTGTTTGAAATAACTGTCAGCGATTGACCGAATGCGCGCTGCATATATCGTTTAACACAGATGGATCGGTTAATAAATGAGTCGATAGTTTTAGTTTTAGTCAATAGTCAGAACTAAAAGCAAACGACATATGACATTCATAGTTAAGACAGGACAACGTCTGTCGGGTCAGCTTGTTACATATATTTTGGCTTCGTTTACGCTCATACATCTGGTACCTGACCTTTCCTGTACCATACCTGACCTTTCTAAACAATATCATCAGTAAGGTCAGTATACCTATGTCCTTAGCATATGATAACAAAGTTTGTAGCGGTATCAACATCGCCCCATGCGCGCTACACGTCATACTGACGTCACGCAAATCCTGCATCGCGCAAGTAGAGTTTACCGCGCAACTAGCATATATACAACGTCCCGACATCAACCGTCGGGCAGTTGCCCACCAGACACAACACCCGTCTGGTCGGAGAATCCTCCCTTTTCTATAGAGTATGAGTGAGCTTTACACCCTGTTCCTCATACCTCTATAAGTTCAAAGTTCAAATGTTCTCAATCTGACATATTTTTGACTGACGGAGTTCAAATTATACTGGCCAGTTAAAGTTAGGATTCATGTTACTAACTGATGTCTTTGAGTGCCGAAGCAGGAACCTTATCTTATAAAACTGTTACTCAACTGAAGGAAAGAGGTGGTTGTATTGTATGGTGCTCAAATGCACGAGATAAGAAGTGAAAGGGACGTTTATTTATGTAAGAATTATGTGTCAAGTACCATCGCCCCTGGGTTCTGTTTTTATTTTTGGGGAAATTAAATATTTTTTGCTCATAACATCACGCTTGTATTCCCCGAAGGGTTAGGCAGAGGTGTACCTATAGCACACCCACATTTCGCCAGTTATGTTGAAGTCCCATGTAATAGGGGGCGAGCCTATTGCCATCAACCGGGCACAAATCCAGAGATTTAATAATATGTACTGTTTGTTTTATTATATTTTGTTACGTAGATGTAGTACCAATCATTACACCTGACTTGGTCTCCGTACGTCCTTTTTGGGTAACCACTGAAAACCAGCGCCGTGCTGTGGGTCCCCCATAGCACAGCATCATGCTGAGTGGAAGCCTTCTTGTCACAGTCATGACGTGCAGCTGTCGACTATTTCTGTTTTGTACTCGTGATTAAAGATCTATTTTGTTTGTTTCTTTTTATTTACATTGTCACCTGAACTAATTTTTTTTTTTGTATGCACGTGTTTCTGTGACAAATAAACCTATTTTTCTTTCTTTCTTTCTTTCTACTCCGGGCGGCTACCGAGAAATTCCAGATGGAAAAACCCAATAACACTTTGCCCGACCCGGGAATCGAACCCAGGACCTCATGCTCAGCAGTAGCGCTTGCTACCACTAGACCAACGAGGCAGTTCAATATTTTTTGCTGTTCTATATTATCATCATTTTTCATTTCAATGTCATAAAAATTATGTCATGTTGACAATATCTTCTTCCATTCATCCGCAAACACATCACAGTGAGGCATAGCGTCCAAGAGAGCGTTGAGCGCAGAGAGTGTGCGAGGGACAGGAGACTGGGCTCGAGCGACGGTTCGACTCCAAGGTACGGCGAACAATCTGTGCCTTCTGCCACGGTTATAGTTAATCGGAGCAAACAGATGGGACAGTTCGTCATGCAATTCAGGAGCATCTGTTTTTCCGTGAAGGATCTTACACATATTAATGATTTGGTCATTTTTTCTTCTAACCTCGAGAGAATTGTAACCTAAACAGCCTAAAAGAAAGTTCGAAGGGTACATAAACGGATAATATCCATTCAAGCGTTTATAAAGATACCTAAGATAAGCCTTTTGTACCTTTTCTAAAAGTAAAGTATACTTCTTTTCGTGCGGGTTCCAGACGCATGCACTGGACTCCAGTTTGCTACGAACAAGTACATTAAAAATAGATTAAATAGCGCTGATGTTGCTAAAATCTTTAGCATTGCGCAGAATGAAACCTAAAGTATAGTTTTTTTTTCATTTCTTTCTAAATATTTAGCAGTGCTCGCAAAAGCATAATATTACTGGCATTAATAACTGCGGGGACATAACCAAATTAAATGTAAGAACATCAATATCCCGATGTCACAAGCCTTTCCTGTTAATCAAACAACGCACAGAAAAACCGACGTTATATTAATTTTATTAGTAGAGGAAATACATTTGACACTATCTCCTGTATGATGGATTGCGTACGGAACTCTCTTGTGTAAGAGTAATCCGTGTATTTCTGAACATAATACTATACATATACATACTACATATACTATGGTGTACTACTTTGCTGTCAGCTTTTTGGGTTCCAAGGAGTTTTATTTTATGTTAGTATGTCATAGGCCTCAAGTGTTTGAAAAAGTGTAACAGCTTTCTGATTCAAAACTTTTCTAGTGTATTTGTTGAAGGCTAGATATTTAATTTTCTTATTGATCTGAACCCTAATTGCGAAGCACTATCAATCACAATCTGAATAGTTTTGAAGCTTATTGCTAAACCATTGCTTCATATGTTCGAAAAATTTGTCTGCTCAACAACGTAAATAATGCAATGAATGTTGTTGACCTGTCAAAATGAAAGACATGAAATGATGACCCCGCAGTTCCTACTGAGTAGGGTTTTGTTATTGGTTGATTAAATTAACGAGAAGTACTTTTACATGAGGTAATAATAATAATAATAATGATTTATTTCTCACCACTATATATAAGTACATTTTCCATATTAAGAACAAACGTAATTGTTTTAATTATACTGTGGGAGACTGGTGCCTAAGGTAGGCATAGGGCCTGTATTTCAGGACACTAGGTCTCCCTTTGGAAGCAGTCACATTAAAATTAGATTATGCGCTCGTACACAAATGCGGTAAGTTATATAAAATATTTGTTAAAAACCCTACCACAAATGGTGTTATTTGCTGACGATACTTCTTTAATTTTTAAAATTAATAAACGTGCATCAAATCTTGACGACGTAAATAACGCCCTACTGCAGATCCAAAATTGGTTCACTGCTAATAATTTAGTATTAAATGGGAATAAAACTAAGTGTATTAGATTTTCCTTACCAAATGTCAAAAGTACAAATTGTGAGATAGTATTAAATCAAGAGAAACTAGAATTCGTCGATAAAACTGTTTTCCTGGGCATCACGCTTGACTCAAGGCTTCAATGGGGTCCTCATTTAACATCCCTTGCAGGACGGCTAAGTTCAGCAGCATATGCTGTGAGAAAAATCCGTCAATTTACTGATGTAGGTACCGCGAGGCTAGTCTATTTTAGTTACTTTCATAGTATTATGTCGTACGTTATTTTACTATGGGGACGGGCTGCAGACGTCGAGTCTATTTTTATTCTGCAGAAAAGAGCCATCCGAGCCATATGTGGCCTCCGCAGGCGCGACTCTCTAAGGGAACGGTTTAAAGATATTAACATCATGACGGTACCTTGTCAATATATCTATGAAAACATCATGTACGTAAGGAAAAATCTACATCTTTTTGGTAAAAGAGGTGAAAGACACAATTATATCACTAGAAATATGGATCAGTTAGTTCAACCAGGTTTCAGGCTGGCTAAAGTAGACTCATCTTTCATGGGGTACTGTTTAAAATGTTACAATAAAATACCTCTCCATATTCTTCAACTGAATGAAACTAAATTCAAATCTTGTATAAAACGCACACTATGCAGCCAAGCATATTATAAGTTGGGGGATTACATCGCTGATAAAAATGCTTGGCTCAACGCTGGTCCTGCTCCACAAGGGCGCATAAAATAATTGATTAGCATTTGAAACTACTGTTGGAGCTGCTGAAGATTTTAAAAACTTATCTTTGCATTGTATAAATTCAATGTTTTAGTATTGTATAATTGCATAGCACAGGTGTGAGTACTATGTACCTACTATAAAGCTTCCATTTAATAGGTTTTTCTTTCATTGACTTGAATGTGCCCTGGCGGCTGAGAGTTTGTCATGCTCACTCTAATGTCTCGCTGGTGGTGGCGTGTGTGTTGGATCATTAAGTTCCCTTCAAAATGGTTGAGCTGAATGGTGCTGATCCATGCGTCATGTTCGTGAACGGGCGCCGTCAGTGGGGACTGGTCATTTCTTAGCTGCCACGGCTTATTTTTAATTTAATTTAATATTTGAATTGCTTTTGTCTTTTTATTACGGACGCTTTTAACGTTCTGCATCGTTCACACATGCATAATTTCAACATGAACAATGTAATCAATATTTTGTAACCATTTTTTGATTTAAAAGAGTGTCCATGGAGTTTCTTGCCCGTTCTTCTCCAGAGGTACCTACTACGCTTTGGAATGGGTAACTAGCTTCATCTTTCTGACTGACCGACCCCTTGACAATTCAAAAGTGCCTGTAATTGGTTTATTTGAAATAAATGCTTTGAGTTTGAGTTTGAAAAAAAAACCTGGTACATCCTTGTTGTCGGAAATCAAAACAAGATAGCGTTAAAAAATAAATTGGGCAATGTAATCGCATTACTGATAAAGCCTTTCAAATTACGAGAAAAAAATCTTATTAAAAGGCGGCGTAGGTACCAATGGTTATTGTTAATAAGAATTTACATAATTTGGTTATTATTAAATTGATTAATATTATAATGAAATTTGATTAATCTATCTATATATTATATAAAAATGAATCTCTATTTCCTTGGTCATCGCATCACGCGTGAACGGATGGAACAATTTCGCTAATTCTTTTTATGGTTTGTTTATTATTGTCAGGAGAAGGTTCATGAAAGAAAAAATTAAGGAAGTTGAATAGAACATTACAAAATTTAAGCGCCAATATTAGTTTTACATAACTGTCAGCAATTGACAGAATGCGCGCTGCACATATCGTTTAACACAAATGGCTCGGTTGATAAATGAGTCGATAGTTTTAGTTTTAGTGAATAGTCAAAACTAAAACCAAACGACATAATATGACATTCATAGTTAAGAGAGGATAACGTCTGTCGGGTCAGCTAGTAAAGGATAAAAAATGGTTGAAATGCCACCAAGCATTTATTCCGTTACAATAATTATAGTTGACATAAAAATAACATAGAAAACAAAAACAAAAGGGTCCATACAGGATCAAGAAAAAGTCACAAGTAAACGTTACGAGTTGTTAGTCTTAGATAAACTTAAAAGTTCTAATATTCTTTTTTTATTATTTTCATGATTTTGTTACATTTAATGTTCTTTTTTTATTGTTTGTATTCCTGTGCCTGTGCGTGTCCCAAATAAAATATTTTTTCTTTCTTTCTTAACAATAATTATTTTAAAATGTTCTACAGAAATATTTCTAAATACGCACTCTATTCAAAACCGCTGCAACTAAATTTTCATTGTTGTTCCAACAAAATCATCTCATAAATATTCCAGAGTAAGTATTATTTTTTTATAAATTATATTTATTTTATAAAATGGTGAGATTATTTTAATTCATATGAGACGGCTTAATTGCTATTCTCATCCTACTGAACAAAAGGCTGGCACCGAAAGCACAAAGTTGTAAGACAAAACCGTAGTAGTACACCGCGGGCCAATTTCACTGCTACACGCAAAATGAGAATTATTTTCTTCGCTTTGGATTCTTGTTCATGTTCAAGGCTTATTAAAAGAGGAAAGAGGATTTTGTAAAGATATATATTCTTGGTAAAGGCCTAATTATCTTTTAATGAGATGATATTTTTTGGTCATGGGTTTTCCTTACAGTGATCCAAATTATTTTTACGGTAAATGATTGGGATTTTGGAGACTTTATTTTTTTTTTATTCTGGCCTATACCAATAGGCCAGAATAAAACTGCTACTACACTTATCTTACTTATTTTTTAGAGCTGTACCTACTATCCTTTAATTATAGTTCATCCCATGATTGTTCTTATCTCCGTAGCGCACAACACAGCTAACATAGTGTGTTATTGCTGTTCACATAAAAATTATGGCTCTTCAACCTTAACCTCCCGACCCCCGACCACGGTCTACACTGTTTAAGTTCTTGTCAGTGTCAGTTATGTTCGTAATTACATGAAAATAGAAAATGAGGTACTGGTCGCATTTAAAATACATGATAATACTTCGTTACTAATTCTACCATTAACTGTAATGTAAAAATAAAAAAGCGCGGCTCTGTATCCCGAGCGCGCGTTATTGCTTCCTGCTAGAGTAGTTGTTATCGCTCGCTTACTTAGCTCTGTAGTAACTGTAGACGTTGCATATACACTGCAGGAACTTACTTTGTTTACAAAACATCCTTGTCGTATCATTTTGTTTTGAGGAGAATCTTTTTTTTGGGAACGAAGTTCCTTATCGCACGGTACGGACTTGGCGGATGGGGGCTAAGCGAAAAAAAATGCAACAATTTTCCATTGCGAGTTTCCGTCACGACCCTTTCTTTATTTGTTTGTTTGGTTGAACGCGCTAATCTCAGGAACACCTGGTTGGAATTGAAAAAATATTTTTGTGTTGGATAGTCCATTTATCGAGGCAGGCTTTAGGCAATATAACATCACGCTACGATCACAAGGAGCGGAGCATACATGAAAAAAGTTGCAAAAACGGGAAAAAAATATTCCTTTTGAGAGCTTGCGTTGCGTGCGGTGCGTAAACGATTAAAGTCACGCAAAAATCATGTATGACGTAATTGTTCTCCTTTCAAAGTTAAAAAAAAAGTATGCAACAGCATATGTCTACATTTTATGGTTGACTCAATATAACCCTTTTTATGGTACCGTCAAACGGGGTGAACAGGGATGCAGGGGTGAATCGGAACGAAACTATAAAAGGGATTGGGCATTGAAATAATATATTTGTTGCCAAAAAGGACTCTAATGTGTTTACTGTTTTATAATTAACGATGAAGTGCCCTTGTTGGCAACAAATTATATTATTTCAACGTTTAAATCCCTTTTAAAGTTCCGTTCTGATTCACCCCTGCATCCGTATTCATCCCGTTTGACGGTAATCAAAGTTCTATGGATGTTCTAAATATACTACGAAAGGAACTTGGTTCTGTAGCGGTATCAATATCGCCACATGCGAGCTACACGTCATACTGACGTCACGCAAAATCCTGCATCGCGCAAGCTGAGTTTACCGCGCGACTAGCATATATACAACGTCCCGACATCAACCGTCAGCCCCCCCCGACCCTTGCTCGACGACGCGCCAGCCCGCGCCGTAGCTGAGCCTGTAGTTTTAAATTCCCCAGTTAATAATAATATAATTTAGATCCAGCCTGTCCCATCTTGCTGCCCTCCCCTCAGTGACGCCCTAAGCCGAGGTTCGTACCCCACAGGGGGTGCCCTTAGCGTGCGGTCACCTAATTAAGTTACTAAAGTCACTAGTAATTAAATCACTAAAGTATTTTTCGCCCCTGGCTGGAGGCTTTAAGTTAGTAGCTTAAGGCACCCACAGGTTTGCTCGGTTAAGTAGCCAGGACCTTAGTGGTCACAACTACGAGCTGCCAATTAGGAAAAAAAAAAAAAAAACAACCGTCAGATTAGACACTCGGCACTGGTCGCGAACGGTTGTGTGCTCGCACTCTCCCGTCCGTGATTTTTGTCGTTGTTTAATATTTTCTCGCTGCTAATTTCGTAGCGCCCTCGCAGCCGCCCCGGCTGCATCCGATCATCGGTCGATTAATTAAATTTATTTTAATTAATTGATCGAATTTATTGATCAATCAAAAACTGCCTTTTTCAAGGCAAAGTGTTATTATTTCTGTAACTGCGCGATTGTGTGAGTAGCTACATTAGGCCCCTTCTGGGCAAAACCACAGTTTCGTGGTCCTCGGTGGATACCTAACGGTGCTAACGATCCGAGTGGGGTGTTGTCCCAACACACCCGCCGAACCCTTTCAGGGCGAGGCAATCAGTTGGACGGGTCCCAGAGCTAACCAGCCTTGGGGGATCTCCTAGTCGGCTCTGGTGACAGTTTTCCTTCCACAGCTACTCACCTAGTGTCTTTAGGGTGTGTCTACACCCTTCGCGCTAGACTGTCAGGGCCCCGTTCGCACAATAAGACTGGCGACGGGTTTACTAGCTAAAAGCTCACCATAGGTACTCACCTCCCTGTCTATACCCGACAGGGAGGGTAACTCATCCCCGGGAATACCCACCCGGGGAGTTAGGCATAGGGATTATTAGGCCGGAATCTTCCATTCCACCATCCCCCTCAAGCAATTAGCCCCCCGCACCCCCCAACTATGGGGGATGCCATTTTATTAACTTTTCTTAAGGAGGTCCTCCTAAAGGACCCCGAGTTTATCGCCAAGTATGGCGCCAAGTTCGCTGCTCTGCAGCCCCCCACCCCCTGTCCTTCCGACAACTCTGCCGCCATCGCTAACTTTAGCGATGCACTAGAGGCCCCCTCCCCGGTGCAAACCGCCCCTCTCCCCCCCGTACCGATGGAAACTGACCAACAGACTGCGATCAGATGCCCCGTCTCCCCGTACTCCTCCGGCTCAGAAGTCCTCACTAACTCCTCCTCCGAAGATGACGGTTTCCAGACCATCACCTCATCCTCCAAAAGGAAGAAGTCTTTCGCTTCCTCCCAGGCCAACAAACTCAGGGACCAATCGGTCACTCCCCCCCCCACCCTTGTGAATCCGACCCCCGTCGTCGCCATCACGACCGCCCCCCGCCCCCCCACGATAAGCCCCCTCCCGGTAGTCAAAGCTTTCCTAGAAAGCAACTCCAAAAAGACCCCCACCCCCCCCGTCTTCATTCAGGACAAGTTCAAATGGTGCGTCGATCTCAGGATCGACTTCACCAGTGCCCGGGCAACCGAGCAGGGCATTAAAGTCCAGGTCTCTAAGTCAAACGACTATAGAGAACTCACAAAGCTCCTTAGAGCACGAGGTGTGTCCTTCCACACATACTCCCTCCCCGAGGACCGCCAGACCCGCGTGGTCATTAATAGGATCCCCAAGGAGATCGCAACCTCCGACCTCAAAGACGACCTTGTGTCGCAAGGAATCCCTGTAGCCGAGGTGCACCGCATGCACCGCGCCCGAGGCGGCGAGCCATACAACATGGTCCTTGTTGTATGCCCCCCCGTCGAAGGACAGCACCCCATTTTCCAAATAAAGTCCCTCTGCCACCTCACTGGATTCGATATCCAGAAGCCCCGTAAGACTGGAATCGTCGGCCAGTGTCACCGCTGTCAGCTTTATAGCCATTCGCAAAAGAATTGCCATGCCACACCCAGGTAGGTGCGTCAAGTGCCTGGGTGGGCACGGCACTTCCGAGTGCTCCCGTCCCAAGGACCGAACCCTCTGCACGGAACCACCCAGCTGTGTGCTGTGTGGTGTGTGTATCTTTTACTTTTTTAGACCATCTATGTAATACATATGGAATGCAATAAAGAATTGAGTATTGAGTATTGAGTATTGGTCTCTCAGGGTATCCAGCCAATTACCGTGGCTGCCCCAAAGCCCCTAAGGAAACAAACCCGAAGCTGACGAAGCGTACGGACGCTCGTCAGGGAAGGGAAGCCCCCTCCTCCCAACTTCCCGAGCGCCTGAGTCCCCAGAGACCCAAAGCTTGGAACTACTCCCAGCACCAACAGGCCTTTCCGGCCCTGGAGCGTAACCAACCCCCCCCTCCTCCCCCCATCGCTAATCAGATGGACCCTCGTATTCGCACACACGCGCTCGCGGCCGCGCCCGCACTCGCGCTCGCGGCCGCGCCCGCACTCGCGCCCGCGCCCGTGCGCGCACCCGCGCCCCTCGCTAACAACCCCCCGGCTCCTAAAGCCACTACCCCCGCCCCAGTCGCGCCCGTTCCTTCCACACCCACACCCGTGGCTGTCGGTCCCAACCCCATGGATCCGTTCAACGTGATCTCAGGCACCTTCACTGCCTTCCTCACCCCTCGCACCTGTGAAATGGCTAATGAAATCGTTGCCGCCAGAAATGCCGGTAACCTTTACGCTATCCAATGCATTTACAATGCGTACCCGGATATTACGCACGCCCTCCAGTCCTTCGTCAACTCTCCCAATCCCACTAATGGATAACGGAATCCTCACGCGGTTAAAACCCCGATCCCTAAAGTTAGGTTACTTCAATGCCAATGGCATCCACGGTCAGCGCGACGAAATCTGTACCTTACTCCGCGACCATCAGATCGATGTCCTCCTCTTACAGGAGACTTTTAACCCCAACACTTAAAACCCCACAATCGAACGCCATCGATAGTGAACTATCGGGTTGTTCGAAACGACAGGACTCGGTGTCACAAGGGTGGCACCCTCATTTATTATAAAAAATCCCTTTACTGCATCCCCTTGGACCCGCCCCCCCTCTCGCGACTAGAAGTCTCCATTTGCCGGCTAGGCATGACAGGTCACCAACCGATCACCTTGGTATTGGTCTACGGTCCCCCCTACGAACCATTCAGAGAACTTCCAACTCTTGACTGACGACCTGACCATACTCCTCGGCCTGAGTGACTCCGTTATCATAGCGGGGGATCTCAACGCCAAACATCACGCCTGGAATAGTACCAGAATCTCTACCCGAGGGAGACACTTGTGCGACCTCTGTTCCCCTCTAAATTTCGATATCATCGCCCCGATGACTCCCACTCATTTCCCCCACGCGGTTGACCACACCCCTGACGTGCTCAATGTATCACTTATAAAGAATATCAACCTACGGTTGGATTCTATAGAGGTGATACACGAACTTTCATCTGACCACCGACCAGTTGTGCTAAAACTAGCCCCTCGCGTAGGTCTCCCCGACCCCGACCAACCCCCCTCCACAAAAGTGGTAACGGACTGGAGGAAAGTAAGCGAACGCCTGAAATCCAACACGTCCCCCCACCTAGACTCCATCCCCGACCTCTTCGACTCTATCGCTGACACGACGGCTGCGATCGACTCATTCACTGGACACGTACAGTCAGTCCTGAACGATTGTTCAAGGGAACTTCCAGCGTTTTCTACCCACCTAGCATTCTGGGAGCTTCAGAGGAAACTCAAATCCCGAGAAGTAGCCCCTATGCCCCCCTTGATCCGCCCAGACAATACCATCGCTTTCGATGATGTCGACAAGGCCAAGTGCCTAGCCGACAGTCTTGAGGCGCAATGTTCGCCCAGCTCTCAACCTGTAGACCAAGCTCACCTCTCTGAGGTCGAAGCCGAAGTCGAAAGGAGAACCTCCCTCCCCCCCGATGAAGACCCCGAGTGCCCTCTGCCTCCCGTCACCCCCGACGAAGTGCACTAGCACATAAAGGGCCTTAAGCCCCGTAAAGCCCCCGGTTCTGATGGAATGACCAATAAGGTGTTCCAACTTTTCCCTGCCCACCTGATCATGCTAATGACCACCATCTTCAATGGTGCCATGAGCAATAACATCTTCCCCCAAGCGTGAAAACAGGCCATTGTCATCGGTATTCCCAAGCCGGGCAAGCCTAAATCCGCTCCCTCCAGCTACCGCTCCATCAGTCTCCTCAATGTCCTCGGCAAAATCTATGAGAGGCTTATTTATAAGAGTCTCAGAGACTATGCCGAGACAAAAGGTCTGATTCCCAGCGAGCAGTTCGGTTTCTGAACCCAACACTTGTGCGTCCAACAGGTCCACCGTATCATCGAACACGTAAGCGTTGACTTCCAACGTGGTTCGTTGACGGGTGCTGTTTTCTTCGACATAGTGAAAGCGTTCGACAAAGTCTGGCACAATGGCTTATTATATAAGCTATACAAACTTAAAGTGCCAGATCGTCTCGTGCTCATCTTGCGAGACTACTTGTCGAACCGCACCATCCGATTCTGCATCGAAGGAGCGCTATCCTCCCCCCGTCCCATCCGCGCCGGAGTCCCTCAGGGCTCCGTGCTCGCCCCTCTCATTTTCACTCTATTCACCAGCGATATCCCGAAAAGTAAAAGGGCTCAGTTGGCTCTGCTGGCAGACGATACGGCCATTTACTATACCGGCGTAAGCCCCGATGCGATATCTCGAAATTTCCAAACCACAGTCAACCAACTCGGTGACTGATTTAGGAAGTGGAGAATCGGAGGTCAATCCCGATAAGAGTCAAGCGGTTCTTTTTTCGAAACCGGGACTCAGCCCCACCCCTCCCCGTCCGATCACCATGTTCGGCAAGCCTATCCCTTGGGAGAAGCGAGCCAAATACTTGGGTGTCATACTGGACCAAAAACTCTCTTTCGGTGAGCACATAAGGCAGGCGCGTTCGCGCGCCGCTTTCGCTCTTGGTAGACTCCACTCCCTATTGAATGCACGCAGCAAATTGCTGCCCGCCGTCCAAGGCATGCCCTGTCCGACCCCGATGACCCCATAACCCTCCTCCAGGAGAGCAGTAGGGCCACCAGTACAGTACACAAAAACAGACCGCCATCGTTCTGACCTCGCCGCCGAGGTCCTACGCGACGCCCCCGACGTAATTGTTCCCCCCCCCCCACGACCCTTGCTCGACGACGCGCCAGCCCGCGCCTTAGCTGAGCCTGTAGCTTTAAATTCCCCTTATAATAATAATATAATTTCGATCCAGCCTGTCCCAACTTGCTGCCCTCCCCTCAGTGACGCCATAAGCCGAGGTTCGTACCCCACAGGGGCTGCCCTTAGCGTGCGGTCACCTAGTACTTAAGAATTTCGCCCCTGGCTGGAGGCTTTAAGTTGGTAGCTTAAGGCACCCACAGGCTTGCCCGGTTAAGTAGCCAAGACTTCAGTGGTCAAAACTACGAGTTGCACAATAGGAAAAAATAAAAAAAACCGTCGGGCAGTTTCCCACCAGACACAACACCCGTCTGGTCGGAGAATCCTCCCGTTTCTATGGAGGTATGAGTGAGCTTTACACCTTGTTCCTCATACCTCTATAGTTCCAACCCAGTATTCCACGACACTCACGCATTATTTTTATTTGGCATGTGTGTTGTGTGTGTGAGTGTGTATTTTTTATGTGTGTGTGTGTGTGTGTTGTGTGTGTTTGGGCATGAGTTTTTTTAATCGCCCCCCAGCTAGATGGACCGACGACCTTAAAAAAGGTGTCTGGGACAGACTGGATGCGGAAGGTGGAGGACAGGGTGTTGTGTCGCAGCCTGGCAGAGGCCTATGTCCAGCAGTGGACTGCGATAGGCTGAGTTGATTAAATTATTGCTGTACCGTCACCAAATGTTATAAGTAACCAGGGTCGTCTGATAGTTGAAGGTTAGTAAGAAAGCGATGGATGTTTTCGAATGAAATTTTATTTGATAAATGAACTTTTTGTTTTCTATTAATTAAATTAAATTTTATTCGAAAACATTAATTGGTTACTTAACTAAACTTCAACTATATTGATGACCCTGGTTACTTATCTCTTTTGGTAACTGTACGTAGTCGATTTAAAAAAATGTAATCGATACGCTAATTTACTGACTTATTATCTTTCTATGATGTGCCCTACCCTAGCAGCTGCGACCAACTTAGATGTGGCCTCGCCGGCTGTTACCGCGGCAACACTCGCTTTGCTCGCTTGGCTCGCGCGTGGTTGATCACATAGCAATACATCACAAGGAACTCCAAGAAACCCGCTTTTTATGGATTAAGATCTTCTTAGCGTGTCGATAACAATCTAAATAGACTCGGCCCAGAAGTCGTCTACGTGTTTGACGCCATCACTAGCATCCATTAAATCCTGTAACGTGCAGCTGACAGGACACGTAGGACATGATAATATTAAGTGTCCCATCGTATGCGGAACAGCACCACATTTATACTCCAAGGTAGAGTTTTCTATGAATCTCCACCTGAATAGGTTTAAGAAGATAATGGGCAAGGTATGCCTTGCCCATTATTCTGGCCCATCCACTTGATGTCCTTGGAAGTTTTGTACGAACCTTTGGGTTGAGGTCTGACTGACTGAAGGAATTGCTTATAAATAGTTCGTTTTAAGATAGTTACTTCAGTTTTCTAAGACTAATGTCTAGGTTGTCATTACACTACGTATTTTCCATCCAGATTAGAAAGAAATAAAGAAAGAAAGAAAATAAAATTATTTAGCACAAACTACAGAGCACATAACAGGTAAAAAAGAAAAATAAAACAAATAAAAAGTGTAAAGTGCGTAGTGAGAGATTAGCAGGAAAGTGTGCCTCGCGGCTGCACTAAATAGATCCAGTTCAGCAAAAATGTCAGACAACTAGTGCCTGACGCCGGTTTTCAACTGAACCGGAAGTGTGAGGTGACGGATGTAAAATAGTTTGTAAACAATTTGTCTTTTTAGAAAAAAAACTATAAGAAAAAAAGGACTAATACCCACCATTTTATCAACATTTTTAGAGTTGGTCGAAGTACTACGATTTGTACTATAAGGGCTACAAAGTCCATGCGTCAAGTTCGTGACCGGGCGCCGTCAGTAGGGACTCGTCATCTCTTAGCTACCACGGCTTATTTTAATTTAATTTAATACTTGAATATTTTTTTTGTCTTTTATTACGGACGCTTTTAACGTTCTGCATCGTTCTCACATGCATAATTTCAACATAAATGATGTAACCAATATTTTGTAATCATATTTTTATTTAAAAGAGTGTCCGTGGAATTTCTTGCCCGTTCTTCTCCATAAGTACCTACTACGCTTTGGAATGGGTAACTAGCTTCATGTTTCTGACCGACCGACCCTTGACAATTCAAAAGTGCCTGTAATTGGTTAATTTGAAATAAATGCTTTAAGTTTTTTTTTAATGTTTATATCCTAATGGTTACAAGCGCTATAGTGTCCCTTTTAAATCTCAGACGCGTCACGTATCGTGTCGTGTCGCTAACTTGTCCTAACGACGTGAACGAGCCTCACGTTGTAGGCGCCATATTTTTTCTATTACGTTGGACATTTTCCGAGGTTGCACAGTTTCTTTTTCTCTATATTGGGCTAAAATTTGTTTCTTGAGAATGCTTGGATTTTCAATGAAGGAGAAAATATGAACTGAAAGGCATAAAGTATGATTGGACATCAAAACACAGTTTTTTTTTCCACAAATTATTACAGTTCCGTACCCAAACGGTGCAAACGAGACCCTATTTTTAAGCCCGCGTAGTTTGTGTCTGTCACAGAGCTGTATCTCTTTGACCGGATAACGGGTGTAAAAAAAATACTTAATGAAGCCGAGAGTTTTTTTTTTTTTGTACTGCTTATTTGGGAATCTTCTGGTTACAGCGATATAGAAGCCAAAATTCAACTTATTAAATGTTATAACTTAAGGCGGAACCTTCAGGGTAGCCCGCGTAATTCAAATTTTGTTACGTTTTTACAATTTGCAGGTCACTGTCAGGTTGTATTTTGAATAAAATACGATTCGCGACCGTAACAAATATAGCTTTATAGAATTATAATCATTAGAATCAGCAATACATCTCTATAAGTTCATATTACCCTATTGAATGACTATTTCATGAAATCATGACATTTGACGGCAATTCTAACTTAAGGAGTTGTATAGCTAATTTTAATGATTATAATTCTGTAAAGCCATATTTGATACGGTCGCGAATCATATTTAGATCATCATACAAGCTGATACTGACCTGCAAATTGCAAAAAACACAAGAAAATTTAAAATTTGCGGGCTACTTTGGCGCATCCGCTTTAACTTTAAATATCCCAAAACTCCTGTACCTTTGCTAACCCATAAGCACACAGTTCTGCGTGCGTTACATTGCGCGCTGCCGTAAACAGCGATTTTTCACACCAAAAATAAAAGTCATTCTCCAGTAATTTTGCTTAACGTTACTTAGTTTTCTGTACAGACTGTGTAGACAGCGGCTATGTGATTGATCTTTCTACACCGTATAGCTAAAGGTTACTTTACTAAAGTTTCCTGATGTAATCTATAAGCTACTAAACAACCTTAATTGTGTACCTAAATTATATCCCATTCCAATATTACAAATCCAAACAAAGTCTTAAACCAAACAAAATTCATTACGTAATTACACGATTTGTCCCAACATTCGAAAAGCTACAGTCACCGCTCCACTCGACCCGATACGACCGCTCTCCAACTGCACTTTTTTCCCAGCTAATGATTCCTATGAGAATCTACTTTGTATCCTTTTTCTACCACGATCTTCTGAAAAACACGTCTAATAAATGTTTGTGTTTTAAAGCATTTTTTTAATGTATAAAGTGTATGAAGTATAGGGAGGTCATTATGTTGCTGTACGGTCTCATATGTTTATTATAATTGCTTATACTCGAAAGGTTTAGGTAGTTAAATAAAGGTAAACAAATCGTAAAAAGGGTTTTTTATAGTTGACACTTTCTTGTTTAAAAATACGTTACAACAAAATTAAAGTTATTTGCGATTCAAACGATAGTTTCCTCTTTTATTAATGTATGTTAAACTTTATCATTTATTCGTAAACTATACTCTTCGTACATGTAATTGCTTCACAACATTTTTTTGTTAGATTTATAAAATAGTATAATATTTTGTTTTGTGTGTTTTTTTATTTGTCTATTGTAAAGAGCCCAAAAAGACAGGTTCGCTAAACCTTTTAGAAAATACAACGAATTAGATGACGTTGCTAAATTGAAGAGTACACCTGTGACGTAGTATGGCAACTGAAGTAGCAGGTATTACGTTTAGTCGGTTAACCAGATGCCTTTTATGTTGTGGATGAATTAGAAAAAAGTTAAATGGTGTCACTGTATTGCGGCTGCCACCATACCACTGTGCGCGCAATTCAATTGAGTTAATATGGGCTCAAGTTAAAGGGTTTGTAGCCGAGAAAAATTAAACTTTTAAAATGTCTTACCTAAACATTCTTTTGCCAGAGGCTTTAGCTAATGTGACTACTGAGAATTGGAAAAGTTGCGAGGGTCATGTACTAAAAGAAGAACAGAAAATGTTTAAATTAGACAAAATAATTGAAGATACCACTGAACGCTTTATTATTAATGTGACAGATAGTTCCTCAAATTTAGATAGAATAGAGCCTATTATTATGGGACTCAAAATAATATGATTTTAACATTTGAAATAAAAGGTTTAACATCTATGAGTCACGTGGTTTTTTTTGTTTACCTTTATTTAACTACCTAAACCTTTCGAGTATAGTTACTATTGCTTGAAGTATTGACACATTGCATCAGTACACAGTATACAGCAGTAGGTCCATTCTGTAAAAATCTCACCGTGAAAACTTAAGTCAAGCAAGCTTGAATTAAGCTGTCAATTTAGTGTCAATCCCCATTAGGTAAAATGACATAAATCGATCGGCTGTTGTCATTGATGATTCTTATGTTAAGTGGAAATTAAGTGCAGACTGCAATGGAAATTTGTAAAGAAATAAATAATGTGGTAACGGGTTAATTACGGGTGATTTTCATTCAACAGTCACAATGTAATGGTACTTTTGTAGACAGGATTTTAATTCAGAGTATTTACAGTTGTAACGGCAATCATGTCATTTGGTTTAAATAGGCTTATATTTTAATTATTTAATTTATCATTTTATATACATTCTTCTATATTTTGTGAATGTGAGAACGTTGTAGGCCCTTGTAGACTGTTGATTTTTAGACTTTTTTCTATTTTGTTCAGTACCTGTTACTTGCTGATAGGCCTACACTGTCCTCCCATACCTATTAACACTCTAATTTGAAAACATTGTAAAACCCACTTATTTTTAAAAGAGCAACCGTGGAGTTTCTTGCTAGCTCTTCTCCATAGGAAACGACCAATTAGACCCGTGCACCTAGCTTCAGACATTTCATAAGTGCCCATGTAGGTTTATGTGAAATAAAATATTTTGATTTTAAATTAATTTAAACTGCCATATCTTTACTCATTTTATTTTTCTTCTGAGCTGCGTCCGAACTCTGTTTTCAAACTTCCATGTTTAATTATTAAGTCTTAATCCAGAGCGTTTGAATTGATACTCAAATCAGTAGAATTTTTATTGCCATTCACCGTATTGAACCCCCTAATTGCTTTGCCACCTCTCATAAAAAGGTAACGACCCAAAAAAAACCTCGCGAGGCTGCACAATAAAATCTTCTCAATTTGAATCAATATTTCATTAGACTGTAAAACGCAAAACCTGCCGAGATTGAGTTTCATGTATTATGCAGATCACGACCTTGGAGTGCGACGGCAAATAAAACCGGGTTGGAACCAACTCTGTTTGTTCGGGACTGAGTGTTTAGGCACATTTACATGGACAAAGTACTGCAATAATGTGTTGGAAAAATTGACCCAGTTTAAAGTTACTTTGGCATGGTTAAAATAATGGTTTTTTTAATCGTGCACCCACGTATTTACTTCAAATCATTGGCGCAGTATCAAATATGTGATCAATTCAATTCAACTCTTATGTGATTTAAGGCTCCTATAAACAAGCGCGACACACGACGCGACACAAATGCACCGCCTGTCGCGCGACGTGCGGTGCCTTTGTGTCGCGCCTGTTCGAAGGAGCCTTTTCAAGATCTTAATAATATGTAGTTACAAAGTTTACATTGACCGAAATGGATTGATTTAAATAAATAAAAAATTGAATACTGAATAACCTATATATAAGACACACACTATAACACATGAATAAATAACCGAGCAGAATGAAAGCTTCATAGCAGAGCTCAAAATTCTTACCTACTTTCATAGGGCTGTCACTAGTTTATTGAAAAAAAAACCGGGCATGTGCGAGTCGGGATTCGGCAATGAGCACGGACGGACGGACGGACGGATGGACCGATGGACAGACGAACGGACGAATGGAAGGACAGGCACTGTGACTGAGGTGATCCCATAAGTTTTCCGTTTTCCAATTTTGGTACGGAACATTAAAAATGGTGTAGCTCTGAAAGACGAAATGGTTTATAATGTTAACAGTCTGGTGAAAAATAAGTAGATACAAAAACCAAAGTAAGTTAAGTAGGTACATTTAATTTTTTAGAAATAATATTTGAGATCAAAGTGGCCAGTTAGAAAAAACGTCAATTTTATATTATTATATAAAATTGGCGTTTTGTCTAACTGGCCACTTGGTTCAAATGGACCTTTAAAATTACTATGAATTACAGACGGACGGATAGACGGACATGGCGAAACTATAAGGTTTCCTTCCTTGTTTTCCTATTTCACGAACGTAAGTTAAGTATGTAAAAGAGAAAAAGGAAAGGTCAAACGGGATCTTGCTAAGACGGCCTACAAACACACTTTGATACATCTAGCCTACTAAAACAAAAGTAAGAAACAAATAAGGGAGACGAACAATAAATACAAGCGGTAGACAAACGATAAGAATAATAAATAATACTTTTTTTTTATGGGAAAACCTTACTTATCGCCATCTTATTACCTAACTCGTAATACTTCTGTAATAAGCATTAAAGGTGTGTAGTTATAGGTAGATATAGATAATTACTTGACAAGATCTTTAGGATATACAAAAAATAAATCTTATTGGTTTTCCTACCATAATTTGTACACACAGTACAACAGTTTGGCATATTTAAACACAGTTTAAAATTATTAAAAAAAACGTCCGCGTCGTATTGCTGCCGGCTTTGTCCGCTTGCTGAGCTAGCCCAAACCGGTTTGTACCCACCCGCGCGCCTTGTCGGTTACGTTCGTCCGTCCATCTATCCGTCTGTCCATCTGTCCATCCTTCCGCCAGTCCGTCCGTACTCATTGCCGAATCCCGACTCTACAGACTACTTTATACTGTTCGACTCGAACTAGCCCGGTATTTTTGTTTTTCAATAACCGGGTCCTTAAGAAAGTTGGTGAGAATTTTTAGCTGTGTTAAGAAGCTTCCATTCTGCTTGGTTATTTATTCATGTGCTATAACTGTGTAGTTAAATACCATTGACGTACAATTAATAAAGAGAATATCATCATAATAATAAAAATTAATCGTAATAATATCGTTTTAACATAAGGTTCTGAAGAATGTTAAAACAATTTAGTTCTGGACTGTGAGCCCCGCCACCACATAGCATATGCAGAGTATAGCATATGAGAAAAATGTCTTAAGGAATGTTTTGAGTATGAATGAGGATGGCTATAAGAGTACGGGAAAACCAGTGATACGATGGATGAACCGTGTGAAAGATGATATGGCTAGAAATAGGTTGACTACCAAGATGACGACTAATAGAGAAGTATGGAAAAGTAAGACATATTGCGCTAACCTCAAATAAATTGGGATAAGGGTATAGAGGTAAGAGGAACAGGGTGTAAAGTTCACTCATACCTCCATAGAAAAGGGAGGATCCTCGGGCACCCGTCAGGGTGTCGTGTCTGATGGGCCACTGTCTGTCCGGACGTTGTTTAAATGTTAGTTGCACGGTAAACTCTGCTTGCGCGATGTAGGACTTTACGTGACGTCAGTGTGACGCGTAGCTCGCGTGAAGCGTTGTAGAAACCGCTACAAGGGCAAGAGATTGATGAATGCTGATACAAGAGAACAATAATGTTACACAAGAAAGATACTGCAGCAACATAATTAATATCTCTTAGTTACAATTCATGATACTTATAAAGAAGCACTCAATCAATCAACTCAGCCTATCGCGGTCCACTGCTGGATAAAAGCCTCTCCCATGCTGCGCCACTACACTCTGCCGTCCGCCTTCCGCATCCAGGCTGTCACAGCCTCCTTTTTAAACTCGTCGGTCCTTCTAGTTGGGGGTGTCCCACACTACGCTTGGTGATAAGCGGAAAAAAACACTATACAATACTAAAGAAACAATGTCCAATTCTGTATCCAGAAAATCACTTTCACCCAAAAATAAAACACCAAAAAAATATCCTTTCCGCAAATTGTGCTAAAATTCGTACATACGATCCTGAGACCGTCTTGAGCTCCTTATATTTATGTAAGACACGGGAAAAGTTAAATAAAAACGCTGACATATCTCTTAGAAGGCCACGTGTTGTCGTAATTGAGTTTCTCGCTCATATTCGGCTAGGCTTTCGCTTGAACGGTTTTTTCTCACGTGTGTTTGTCGTACGTGGTCGTGTACGTATTTTCGCAGCTGCTTATGGTTTTTGTGCATGGGATTGTAATGGAATGAAATGTTTATTATTTGAAAATATAATAAAATTGTGTCAGCTTTACTTCGACCTATTTTCCTAAGTCATTTATGAATTTTTACTTTTTGTTAATTGTGGTTTTCCGTGCAGTAATTTTATCATTATAAATAACTAAGAAAGTAAATCCACATATACCTACAATTGTTTAATATAGACAGTTCAACAAACGCAGAGTATCTTTATAGTATTAATAAACGAGTCTCATGGTCATTTGACTTTGCAGAGTAACGTAATAATTATATCGAGTCTTGCAACTTCATCTGTATTGCAGTGGTATATTTCTAGTGAAGACTACTCAACAGAAAATTCAATTAGAGCAGAACATCCAGCAAGAAGCTAAGTAAGACACTAAACTAAACTAAGCACCTTTAAAAATTTATAACGCTGCAGTGAATAGTGAACCTTAGCGACAACTGAACCAATGTACAATTTCTGTGAAAACTGAGAACAAAAACAGAAACAATTTCATTTGTCTGTGATTGCGCCAGTCTGACGCAGGATAATTTTCATTGGCCCTGTGATAACAATGTAAGTATTTTCTTGGATAGCCCAAAATAGACACAACTACTACCATTCTTTTTTAGACGGCACCATGTAGCTAGGGAATGCTATTAGTACAGAGAGTCTAAAGAAGATCTAGAATGACTAATGTCATTCTAGATCAGGTAATCCTCTAGGATGATTTCATTCTAGAAGATCTAGAATAAAATCATCATAGAGGCAAGGTAGGATTAGAAATGTTGAGCAAAAGCCAAGTAAGGCTTGACTGTTTACTTCTTCCGGAAAAAATCCAACAGTGGACTATCTAAATAAAGTTTAGATAGTGACATAAAATTTAGGGAGCCTCGTCTTAAAACGATTCCAATATGCCTTCTGTTTCAATACGCTATGACAGCCTAAACCAACGTAACTGGTATTTTTGATGTGAAACATGAATGATGACGCATGAATGATAAATTTTACGTGTATTTGCGGTGAGTGTTTGATTTTTAGCCGCGGGTAAAACCGATTGTTGGTATGGCGACGCGTCGCTACGCTATACGATGGTATGTTTTACATTTGCCAGGCGTCCCGAGACGGCTCATTTTTTTATAATAATAATAATATATCTACAGCAGAATCTAATATAGAATATAATACTCTTTAGTATGTACAGTCAGCAAAAGAGATATGTATCCAGGGTCACCGGATATAGTTGAAGTTTAGTAAAAAACCGATGAATGTGTCGAATGAAATTTAATTTGATAAATGACCAGTTTGTTTTCTATTCATTTAGTTATTTAAATTTTATTCGATAAAAATCATCGGTTTATTACTATTGGCGGATGGATGGTTTATTCAATGGGCGGTCTTATACAAAAAAAAAGCGATCAAAGAAAAGCGATCTTTTACAGACAATCTATGGATGGATTCAAGGGAGAAGGAGCGACAATACTGCAGGTAGTCAGTGGTGTACCATTTATATATACAATAAATACATACTTACATAAAACATTTACTTATTTCTACATATATATACAATAATAAACATGAAACAATAGCAAGGAAACTAAATGTAATGATGATGTTTAAGGAGAGAGGAAGTGTTAATAAAGTGTGTGAATTTAACTTGTATTCGAGCAAAAAATTATGATTTTTTATAATAACAAGGAAGCACACAACACACAGCACACACTCACATACACAACACACAACTTAACACACAACAACAACACCAACAACTGCAACTTCTTATACACACAACATCTTAATAACACAACATTCCGTTACACTTCATTGTCACTTACGTAGGTTTAATTTCAAATATTGTAGGTAAATACAGTTATGCCCAGAACTGCACCTATTTCCACCAATTTGTATGTATGAAGCGCCACTTATTTCCTTTTAAAGGCAACGTGTGTATTGAATTTACAGTCCAAAGTCGTTTATAAATACCATTGAGTTCAACCATTACCTTTAATGTTTCGGTAGACTTATAAGTGCTGTATAATAAAAATAAGGTTCTTTAACATTTTCTTTTTAAGTTCAACTTTAAAAAATACCTTATATGGCCAGTAAATCTTATGTTATAGTTGTTTCAGAAAGAGGTGATATACAAATTGAACTAAAGTCAAATTCAAGTGAATCATTTATAATGGGAATTAGATCGGATAGTTATATATTGAAATAAGTCTAAATTGGAATAATAAGTAAATCAATAAACCAATAAATAATAATCACAACCATGTTGTGGTAGTTAGTTAAAAAATACTTTGTTCGAGGTTCATCCACAGGTTTTTCTTAAAATAAAAACAAAATCAAGCAACCTTTTAATGCAAATCTTGCTAGAAACGTTGCGGGTACTGCCTACAAGTAGAATTAGCACCACGCTGTCTTCGCTAAAACGCCCGTCGTTTAACTCAATTTATGTCTAAAAAGGGAAACTTAACTCGTTTTTTTTGTTTGTATTTTTTCCTGTACAGAATTCCTGTCTATTTTTCGAGTAAGTTGGCGCAATTCCAGTTGTATTCAAGTCCCGGGAATATAACTGTGATATTTTTTTTATATTTTTTGACGACACGCTTCGTTGAATCCTTTCGGTTTGGAACTATAATTTTGATTTTTAAAACTATATAGAGAAGGTTATCTTTTTGTTTTATATTTCAAAGTTTATTGAAACTTCACTTCCTTCTCTCGGCTGGTAAGGAATTTTGGATCCACCTTAGTAACTCCTTACTACTTGTCCGTCCGGCTTGATTTGTTTTTAACTTCTCCTGTAGCCATCTCTGCCCAAAATCAGATTTGTAGTTTAATGAGGCTGATATTAGATATTAGGCACCGAACTAAATGATGATGAAGATAGTGTTTTAAGATCCGAGTAAAACTGTTTGGAATCTGTCAACTAAAAGTTTTCTGTCAAGTAGAAAAAGTCGTTGTGAATTAAGTTATTTGTGGTGTGTTCCATCGAAATAGCCTCCAAATTTCAATAGGTTATGGGCCCAGCCCCAGGCTTCAATAACGCCTCTAAGCTAAAATATAATTAATACGAGTGTCAATGAACTTATAAAAATTCTCGACATGGCAGAAAAACATTCAAGATTAATTTGTGGAATCAAAAATTGAATGGTGCTGAAGACTTCGCCAATTGGAAATTTGTTGTGAGGAATTATTTACAGTCCAAAAACTGGATGAAAGTAATTGAAGTTACAGAGATAACAACTGAATTGAAAGGTATCTGTATCTTTCAACGACGTTATGTCTGCTGCTTGAGCCCGCATGTTTATAGGTAGTGCGAAGACATCACGTGAATTTTGGGTGACTCTCAACGAGGCTTACGAAAATAAGGACTGGGCCAGACGAATCAGATTACAACGAGAGTTATGGCAGTGCCGACTAGAAAATTGTAAAACCATGGAGAAATATATTTCCAAAATAATTTGTTTGGCGCAACAACTTTCAGACATTGATGCAGAAATCTCTGACAAGTGGTTAGCAATTTAACGTCACATTTATCGACCCGTTTATTATAACGATAGACAACGGTGGAAAAGAAATTAAACTGGAGCAATTAAAATCAAACTTGATGCAAGAAGCAAGCTGACAGATTGAAAATGGTCAGAATGGAGAGTAGCCCTAGTTACAACGGCGTAAAATAAAAATAATTTTGTCAATAAAAAGGCATTACTATTCAAGTGCTTTAATGCCATAAAGCATCTGAATGCAAAGACACGAAGAGAGTGAATCCATTCTTGAGTATGGCGAACTATAAAAACTCCGAAATATATCCAATTCAACACGCGCGAATGCAACGATTCAGAGATAACTGACAAATTCAAATAAAGAATTCACGTCACGAAACTTAAAACTGTCAAAGTCGGCAAACGTCATGTCAAACAACAATCATGGCTGCCCTAAAAATAGGGTTATCTTATTAAAAAAACTTCCCAAATGATCATTTTTGTACGACTGTACTCTTCTTTAAATTAATTTGTTTGTATTTTTATGAAAATCTCCTATTTTTTTTTCTATTTATCTATGTAGTGTACCTACGACGACATCAAGCAATACATTTCCAGTATAACCTGACTTCTCATTGTACGAAAAGCCTATACAATGCGAGATCAGCGAAAACTGGAAATGTATAGCTTGTAATGTCGCCGTGTATACATAGTGGTAGCCCAAAATCAACCATCTCCTTTCCTCGGTTTTAATTTAAAAACATATCTAAGTATATGCAAATTTCCAGATTTTATCCAACAAACGAAGTCTTATTTAGTCTATTTAAACTTAGGTTATCCATAAGAATTTTCAGAAATTCCTAAAGATCCACCATTTAATTCACTAACGAAGTAAACCGTTTCAAGATCTCAGAGCAATTAATTCTTGAGCCTTGTTTTTACAAAACTGCGAAGCAGCGGCAAAAGTCCTCGAAATTATTTTTCCGCCTTAAATTAGATTCGGTTTCTGTACAAAACCTTTCAAAACATGTTTGTTGTTTGCGCTCGATGGTGTACTAAGTAACTTAATTATAAAATGTTTTTACTGTATACAGATAAGTGTTTTGTTTCAAGCGTTGCTAGGATCTGTTTTTGTTGATGTTGTGTTAAAATTATATATTATACTAGCTTTTGCCCGCGGCTTTTCCCACGTGAAGGTCAGTCTAAAATTATCTTCGCATTATTGACTTTCTAATGAAACCGGTTTGGGGCACATCAGTTGGAAAGTTTCAAAGTCTATAATGGACATAGGTAGAAACACTGTTTGGAAAATGTTGGTTATTGCGTTATACAAAAACAGTTTGCAGTTCTAATCAAATTATAATTTTACGAACAAATTAACCACACTTGTGAATCACACACACGTACACGACACAACTATATGGAACGCGTGACAGTTTCTAAACGTATTCACTGCTTAACCGCCAATAACAAACTCTGCTTTTACTCCGGTCGAGCGTTAGAGTTATGTTGTAGACTCTGTCGTGCGCCGCCTGGTGGCGCTGGCGTCCCGATTAGTCAAAGACAAACGATAGATTTAACGTATTTCCGTCATGTATAAAACATTGTTTATTCATTAAATTAGATAGACAGTAGTGCTATTCTGTAAAATTTCACCGTGAATACTTAGGTGAGCGATCTCACTTCGAACACACTTCACTTATGCTTACTTATGGATACACCTAAGTTTGTATTTTTTTACAGAATACGGCTGATTGCTGGAGAGAAATTGTGGTCGCATTACAAAACTACGCACACACACAGTCACACACGTTTATGGGTCTAGCGTATTAGGTATTTCGTCCATTTTGGTTTGTTTTGACTGTACAGCTGAAGTGTGACTTGAAAACGTAGGTTTAGTGAGGTTTGGGATAAAAATTACCTGTACTAAAAATGACAGAAATCGATTCTGAACAAACTCCTTTCATGATGAGCATTAATTCAGTTACACATTGTATATCGATACGTGCACGTCTTTCTACATCGTTCTCACATGTATAATTTCAACATGAATGATGTAACCAAATTTTTTACCGACTTCACAAAAAGGACAATTCTTCTCAATTCGTTTGTATGGTTTTTTTTTATGTGTGTTAGGTCAGAACTTTTTTTTGGGTGAACCGATTTGGATGATTCTTTGATTATTCGATTTTATTTGATAGCTGGTGCTTCACATGTGGTCCCATTTAAATTTGATCAAGGTCTGACAAGTAGTTTTTGAGTTATCCTTAATACTGCATATTTTTTCCGCTTAGTTTATATGGATGATGTGTGAACAATTTCCTGTCACTGTTATTTACACACCAAGCAGTGGTATACGAATTTGTGTGGGGTAGGTACCGAAACTAAAAAGTGAAAAATAAAAGTCGGAAGTCAGTTGTTTTTTTGAAAAAAAGTTTTTTTGTAACAATATTTTGATATAAAAGAATTTCCGTGAGTTTCTTGCCCGTTCTTCTCCATAGGTACCTACTACGCTTTGGAATGGGCAACTAGCTTCATCTTTCTGAATGACCTACCCCTTGACAGTTAAAAAGTGCCTGTAAGTGGTTTATTTCAAATAAAGGCTTTGAGTTTATGTGTTACCATTTTTATTGGGGTAACAGTAACAGTAAAAACATAATCATAGTTCTAACTTATGATAATGGAAGCAAAACTTCCTTTACCAAAAACCATTTAATGTATCCACTCGGCCAGAATACATAAGAGATACAATAAAATCCAGGCGGCTCAAAAATACATCAATTTGAGCACAGCTCATTGTGCAAATTCACCCAACGAAATGGGTTCGGTGAATTGACCTTAAAATGGACAATGTGGAGCGGACTAATCGGAATATTGACAGGCGTAAGATGTAAGCTGAAGCGGAAATGAAGTGTCAATCCATAGAACGATTTACATAATGCGCCATGTTAAATAATTACATATTTACGTAATCAATATGTCAAAATGTCAAACCTATAGTTTTATTATTTATAAGTATTATTATGGCGTGGTTACTAAGACCTTTTAGCCAATCCTTAGTTTATTTAATTTCCTTCACTACATTTCTTCGGGATTTCTTTGGCGGGAATTTGAAGCCCTTTCAGCTCAAACTCCCGCCAAAGACCTACTCTTCACCTATAGTTTTATGAAAGCTGCGCGCACAGATTAAAATGCCGGCGCCGCATGATTCATTGGCCGGAATGTTACCACTTTATAAATATTATGTTTATATAAACATTTAGAACTAGATATAGTGTATTTATTTTATTTCATATTTTTTGGTTATTTTAAATTTTCATATGCTGCACTGGTTGACGTCATCGCGTCAACGCCGGCTGCCGCTGAAAACCAGCGCTGGGGCTCTGTCTCGCATAGGGTCGTAGCATTATGCTGAGCGATTACCGTTTTGCGTGGCGTGACGCAAATTTTCCCCCTACTCGTTCTTTTTTGTATGTGTGTGTTTTTCTCTGCGTCATGTTTGCCGCAAATAAACATATTTTCTTTCTTTCTTCTTTTCTTTCTATTACAAACTTATGTGCAGTATTTTTTACAAACTAACCACATTGATCCCAGTGGTCATGATTCACCAATTGGCCCCATCCATCTTTTACTTCAACCATGACTACTGGCCCTACGACCAGACTTGTAAAACTGATGATGGCCCTAACCATTCATCACCTACCTTCTATCAGCTAGTTGTAGTGGGGGGTGACTAGTGAGATGACGACTATATAGAAAAATACTTTATAGAAGTATCGAAAAAAAAGCATGTTGCGGCAACCCGAAACAAATTGGGATAAGGAGAATATAAAGTCTTTATAAGTAGACCATAGTGAATAAAAGAAAATATTGGCTCTTCTCTATTTAAATCATAAGGTAATAAAAAAATCTGTGCGGTCGGGGGCCCCGTCAGGAACGAAGTTCCTTACGCGATACTCGCACGCAAACACACACAGTCGTATATAATAGAAAGAGACAGAGAACGAGAGAGAGAGGATATAACGCTTTTTACTTACGTGACAATTTCTGCCAGTCAACTCCTACCTCAAGCCGCGTTAAGGAACTTCGTTCCATTAAATTGTTGTCTGAAGAAAGAAAGAAAGAAGAAAAGAAATGGTTTATTCTGCATAATGCACAAATTCATTTAGGAATGTCAGGTTTCACTCTGAATGGGCACGCCACAATTGCGGCGGTAAGTCCCTCTTTGAGGAGTGGCTTGAGAGGCGCCACGGCATCCTCACCTTCCGCCTGACGCAGGTCTTCACCGGACGTGGTTGTTTCGGGAGGTTCCTGTTTCGGATAAGGCGGGAGGAAACGCCCGGGTGATTATCATCGTGTGGATCGACGGGAGGACACGGTGGAGCATACGGTGGAGGTCTGCCCTGCTTGGGCGGAGCACCGCCATGTCCTCATGGCGGCGATCGGCAGCGGTGATCTCTCGCGTCCAGTCCTGGTCCAGGCCATGGTACGGAGCGAGAGGGAATGGGAAGCCGTCACTCGATTACTGCGAAGCAGTAATGCTCGCGAAGGAGGAGGTGGAGCACGTGAGGGTGAGGCAATCGTTGCGCCCTCACCTACTCGCCGCAGTAAGAGATACCCTGGGCGTCGGGAGTCGATAGGCGACTCTGATGGGGTCTGATAGGGCCGATGCCTGCCGGGGTCGCGGATTATTCGAAAGAGTTACCGGGGCCCTGGCGCACAGGAAACTGAAGGAACACGGGTGGGTTTTAGTCAGTAAGAGTTTGACACGCCCTTCCGCTCCGCCGAGAGCGGGAGAGATCACTTGATATCCCACCCAAAAAAAAAAAACTTTCACTCTGAAAGAAAGAAAAAGTTGGTTTCCTTTGTCTTAGTAACAACGAAGCAAAATGCAGCAGTAAAAATACATACATACATAAACTCACGCTTTCTTCCCACGGGGGAAGGCAGAAACAGAATGCCACCTGCTACGATCCTTACATTCTTCTTTTGCTTCGTTTACGTTCATACACCCGCACGAGGGTCGCGAATAGTAAAAATATAGCTACTAATACAAAATCAAATCGCTGTAGCGTATACTTTAGCCAGCTACTATTAAGAGCGAAGGGACAAATAGCATCAGGAAAGGTCGGTAAAACCACTGCCCTTACCTAACCCTATAAACGTACACGAACCGAAGGTGTTTTGCGCGAACGTACGTGTTAAGTATTTAATTTATTTTGTTATGGAACAGGTTTTGAAGTTCGTTTAAGGAATGAGTAAAATTTTCATTGTTTTGTATATTTTATGAGTATTCATAGTTTAAAAAGGTAGACTTTGTAGTTATGTATTAACTTTGTGGTAAGATTTGAGCATTTATTTGAAATTATAATATCGAATGGGTCGCAATTCGAAATATTAAATCACTTTTTAAGATCGTTTATTCCCAATTGGATTTCATTCGTCTGATGCTGTCTAATTTCAACTTTTTATTTGTGGTTTTTCAATGCGCGTATTTTGTGTACGGGTGGGAAAATAGATTATTCGATCCACCCCAGCTCCTCGAGGAAGGCCACCAACGCCTTGGTGTTGCTGACAATCTCACGTAGGGTACCTGAGTTACCGAAGTACTTTGCCCTGTACGTGGCGACCACCGGGCGGTTTAGAAGCACATGAGCTGCTGTTTCGTTGTCCACCATGCAGGCCCTGCACAGCGGGCTGTCTGTAACTCCTGTGACAAAGAAGTGTTTATTAAATGGCCCGTGGTCAGTTAAGGCTGCTGTAACTGTACGCAACTGTTGTTTAGTTAATGGGAGAACCTGTTTCGCGAGGCGGCCATCAATTCTAGGGAGTACTTCCCTAACACTCCCTTAACGTCACGTATTAACGTCAGGTACGTGACGTTAACACGTAACGTACACCGAATTTAAATTATAAGAACAGATACCGTACCCGGAAAGATTAAACACAATCCAACCACCTTCATTAACATCATTACAATCTTTAACTACCCCATTAACAGCGCAATAAACGACAGTACAATAGTTCTACTCACCTAACAGAAGTAAACACAGCATCAGATGTTCGGATAGAATGGAGACTATTCCAGTGACACAGTAGTCACAAAATAGTTAGAAACAGAAGGTCGGGTCAATACAACGAGCCAACACGCACGCACACATAGACACTCGTCTGCGTACAGCGAGTGCAAGCGCACTTGCGACAGTCACTTGTTTGAGATCGCCGTACATACGTGCCTATGTGTGCGTGCGCCAGTTTTCGCTCCTTGTATGAAAGCGGCCTGCTGTACCTAAATATTTTGTCAAGAGCACACTACTGGTGTCAGCTGCCTCGTTCACCGCACGTCGTTAAACTTGATTGAAGGGAAAAATGTCGTGAGTAAGTGTCACAGCTACCAATATGTCTCTGTCCTATACAGTATTAGATGTAGGTGATGTATTTTTGGAGCGTGACTATGAATATGGTGTTGTTGCGAGCGGTGTTTGCTATAGATACTTACAAATTGTAACAAAGAGGTGAAAAAAAGAAAACACGTCATATAGAACTGTGGTAGCGCGAAAAGGCGATTTTCCAAACAATTTTGGTTCAAAACATCAAATGAATTAAAATTGTAACTTCGCAACCACTCGGTACAACATTGTAGGAATCATAAACTGCCTACAGTTTAAAACCAAATAATTCCGTTACTTGCACAGAATCTCTATAAAATAGAACCATAATAATCGCAAATATCAATACCAGACTTTCTAAAATTGCAAGCTCAACTCCGTGATATTTTGACAGCAAAATAATAACTCTGAAACTCAACAACAATCAGGCAACACCGCACTCAAAATTAAGACCAGCCTTCAAATTTTAAGCGCAAAACGGGCTATAACAGACACGATACTTTTAGCATCGGCGACTGGCGATTTTGCGACTGCATCAAAGTTGCATCGCGTTTTAGCGATTCAATCTGCCATATCGACACTGATTTAATTTTATATTTAATCAACAAGTGACAATGAACTCAAATATGTTAGTAACAATATTTCTTAACAACTATGTTAGTAAACTTTACCTACCTAACACTGACATATATGTTAATGAGAACCCCTGCTACAAGCTCAAAACCGAAGTAGAAAGCTTGCAGCAGCGATTCACACCCAAGCAGTCCAGTCTCGCGATGCACCGCAGTATAATGTTTTAAATAGGTAAAGTTTGTAAGTTTGTATCTTCGGAAATACTGATCTAATTCCGAAAATTCTTTCATTAATGGGAAGCTAAAGTATTGACGAGTATCCTAAGATATTTTATATTATAATAAGAAAATGCACGCGGATGATGTCGTGGGCAGAATTAAGTTGCAATATAAGATCTAACTTTAGCTTTAAGCCAGTTTTTGTATTTCGAACTTTATTTGATTTATGTAAAAGTACTATATACAAAACAGACAACTTATGTACCGGACTGTATTTAGATTCTTGTTAGTTTCTTATTTCGGAAGCAGGCTGTTTAGACGTGCCTAAAGCAGAATCTTGTTTTGTAATAAAACTTTTGCGTTTAGTCACGGTAAAAAAATACTAGGTATTATAGAGCCGATTTCCGCAAGCCTGTATGTGTCAGGTTGCTGTGTTGAGCTGCAGAAAAATTATCTCTAAATCGCTAATCGCCGATGTTAAAAGTATCGTGTCTGCTGTAGCCTTAATATATCTCAATTATTTTCCGACATGGTGAAGTTGAAATGGCAGAAGCCGAAACCATCACGATAGAATGGCCGAAACAGTTTTGGAAACTTCTATAGAGCGAAACCGCGAGAAACGAAAATAAACGAACTGTTGCAATTAAACTTTACGAGCCGGAGAGTGGATCGGGAACTATTCGCTTTTTGGGATCCCTTGTTGAAGCTACAGTTCTGTTTTATGGTTTGCAGTTATGATCGGCTGCGTTTTTTAACTTGGAACGTTTGATATTTTTTTCTATAAATGGGAGTATATTTCGTCTAGTAATCTAGTTTGAAGAACTGAAAGAGTAAGGTCAATCTACCGCTACTTATGTGACTCTTATATTCCGTTGTTGCGGACTGAATACTAACTATTGGCAATACTTATTTTTATTTATTGAAATATTGCTAATTTTGAGATATACACCACTGTTTTTAACAATATCTGTTACGTCCCAATGTGCTGTACATTTAATTTATAAATTCAGCGGTTAATATCATACCGGTCACAACAAAACTTCAAAACCTTTATAAAAAAATTACGTCAACAATTAAAACCTCATTTTATAAAGCTCGTATTTTTTTTAAACCAGTGAAAATGAAATAAAAACCTCTCTTAGCTCAGAATTTACTGCTGGAATAATGCTGAACATTTGTGGTGAGTGACATCGCAAAAAATTAACACTGGCTGAGCAACAGGTGGGTTGGCAAAAACTATGTGTATGCTCGGACGTGGACTAAAGGCCGAGAGAGTATGTGATACTATTTCAGACACTAATCTACATAGTATTCACATGATCTGACCAAGATTATGTCTGGAGTTTAAAAGTGACTGTGACCTCTAAGTTTGTTTCGGCCTTTCTTCTCAGAGTAGTCAGATAGGAAATGCCGGGGATCCCTTCCTTTCGCATAATGTTCTTTGTCCTAATATACTTCGGCATAACGATATTGGCACAATTTGTTTTGGCATAATAATACTTCGGCATAATTTTTTCAGGCATACATTTTTTTGTCACCTTTGGCGTTGACACAGTCTACGAGTGATGATGGTTGTAGTGGTCGGGAAGTCAGCGTCCGGTTTACGGCCAAAGACGTACGGCGGGCCATTAAATCTATGTCACGGGGCAAGTCTCCGGGCCATGACGACCTGAGCATTGAACACCTAAGGTACGCGGGATATCATATGCCCAGAGTGCTGGCGATGTTCTACTCCTTGTGTGTAGGACATTCATACTTACCTGCGCCGATGATGAAGACTGTGGTGGTGCCAATTGTCAAAAACAAAACCGGTGATATTGGTGACAAATGTAATTATCGACCGATTTCCTTGGCCACTATAGTCGCAAAGGTGCCTGACAGTTTGCTGAACACTCGGCTTGATAAACATATACAGATACACGACAACCAATTTGGTTTCAAGTCAGGTCTCTCTACTGAAACGGCTATACTGTGTCTGAAGCAAACTGTCAAGTACTACACGGATAACAATACGCCCATTTTTGGGTGTTTTCTTGATTTATCGAAAGCGTTTGATCTGGTTTCCTACGATATTCTATGGCAAAAATTACACCAAACAACGATGCCCGAGGAACTAATCCGTACTTTTAAATATTGGTATGGGAACCAGATCAACGTTGTTCGGTGGTCAGGGGCGTATTCGGCGCCACACAGGTTGCAGTGCGGCGTGAGGCAGGGGGGGCTGACATCGCCGAAACTTTTTAACCTTTATGTGAACGCGCTTGTGGAGGAGCTCAGCGCCACACATGTCGGATGCCATATTGATGGAGTCTGCCTTAATAATATTAGTTACGCGGACGACATGGTGCTGCTGAGTGCTTCTGTAGGTGGACTGTCGCAGCTGCTTGACATTTGCGAAAAATATGCTGAACAACACGGGTTGGTGTACAACATAAATAAAAGTGAGTGGATGGTCTTTCAGGCTCGGGGAAGGTCCCTAAGTCAAACACCTAAAGTTAGACTGAATGGCTACCCCCTTAGTAGGGTAGAACAGTTTAAATACCTTGGGCACTTGCTAACCCCGGATCTGAAAGACGATAATGACATAGAAAGGGAGCGTAGAGCGTTGTCTGTTCGTGCGAATATGATAGCACGCAGATTTGCTCGTTGTTCAAGAGACGTCAAGATCACCCTGTTCAGGGCATTTTGCACGTCCTTCTACACGAGCAGTCTGTGGGTGAATTATACGCAAAAGCAGTACGGCGCTCTACGCGTCCAATACAATAATGCATTCAGGGTGCTGTTGGGGCTGCCTCGCTTCTGTAGCGCTTCGGGGATGTTCGCCGAAGCGCGCGTGGATTGTTTTTATACAACCATGCGCAGGCGGTGCACATCCCTGGTGCGCAGGGTGCGGGTCAGCCCGAACAGTACCCTGAGCGCCTTTACCCAGCGATTCGACTGCCAGTACATGTATCACTGTGACATGGTACATGTGCGGGCTAATGTGAAAATATTGTTTTGACTTGCAATTGTATTGTATTGTATTTTTGTTTTGAAATTTTATTTATTTATATTTGTATTTAATTGGTCCGTGTTGACTTTTAATTAATTAAATAATAATAATAATAATTTTATGTTGGCATAATCATCTTAAAGACTAATTTGTTTTGGCATAAATTTGATTCGCATAACGTTAGTAGGCCTAATGACTATTAGCATAACGTTAGTAGGCATCTGTTGGGAGTTGAACACAATGTACTATGCCAATAATTACGGGTGCGATATAAAAACGTCATTATGGTTAACACCCCGACTCAGAGTACCCCGACTCGGATAGGTTAGGTTAGAAGGCTAACGGCCGAAATTAATAACCAATCTAATCCAATATCTCTAGATTTAAGATGGAAAATTCAATCCAGATTTGTAGTAAAGTGTAGCTAAAAACGATCCGCGGATTCCAATTGCAATCTTTTCAACCAATCGATCTTTGAGAGGATGGATCATAGACTACAGATTGACCTCTGTTCGAAAATGACAGTTTGAGTGTGTCAATACCCTATCCGTTGAATTTGACGTTTGTTTTGATCGGTGTAAACAATCCAAATCTTAATCTTAGAATTTCCCTAGATAAAAGATTGACTTCACGGATTTTATTTGAAAAATGGCACTGTCAATGTTCTCCAGTGATAGTGACAGTGATAGTGATATGGAAATTCTGGCTCAATTATCGGATTGGGATAGTACTGATAGTGACGCTGGTGAAGAAATGAGACGTCAACGTGCTTCTGCGAGGAGAATTAAAAGGGTGAACTACATGCAAAGTCTGGATGATGCGGAGTTTACCTTTAGGTTTAGGCTATCAAAATTAGCAGTAAATTTATTGTTGACTGAAATTATGCCTCTCGTCCGTGTAACCTCATCAAGGTAAGTTGCAAAATAGTAAAAAAAACAGCTACCTAATAAATAAAGAACTTTGTTTTTTAAAGTAAGTATAATAATTATTTCAGAAATCATGGAGTGCCACCGCTTCATCAACTGCTGATGACTTTAAGATTTTATGCATTAGGCACTATGTTGATTTCTGTAGCTGATTTTGTGGGAGTATCAAAATCAACAGCAGGCAGAATAGTACAGGACATTTCATCAGCAATTGCCACATTGTATGATGAATACATTTTTATGAATCATGGAGGTGCAAATTTTTTTTATGAAATAGCTGGATTTCCTCGGGTTGTTGGAGCAATAGATTGCACACATATTCGTATACAATCTCCATGTAAATACATAATTTATATTTTTGCAATTTATGTAAATAGATACTTACTATACCTGACATAAAACTTCTTTCAGGTCTATTAATAGGTGAAGAATTTAGGAACAGAAAGGGTTACTTTTCCCTCAATGTCCAAGGTGTCTGTGATGCTGATTTAAGACTCATGAATGTGGTTGCTCGTTGGCCGGGTTCTACCCATGATGCAACAATTTTCAACAATTCCATCCTAAGAGGTTCCGTTTTTACGACGTGTTTTATAATTAAATATATAATTTAACTTTATAAATTATTAGATTAGATTTATGGAATATTAAATTTATATTTTTATAGCCCAATGTGATGCAGGACAGTTAAATGGTCGTTGGCTACTTGGAGACAGTGCCTATCCTAATAGAAGCTATTTACTGACACCTCTATTAAATCCAAGGACTGAAGCTGAACAAAGATACAATGAAGCACACATTCGGACTAGAAACACAATTGAAAGGTAATGCATCAATACGCAAGTTGTAAAGAGTGATTGCGACACAATTTATGCCAAATACAATTGTTTCATTATGTACTTGATTTATTTTTATTTGGACTAAATAAGTGTATGTTTTCAGAACATTTGGTGTTTGGAAACGAAGATTCCCTGTTGTGGCACTCACAATGCGTGTTTCATTGCCAGTTGTTCATGCAATAGTTATCGCTACTGCAGTACTACACAATATTTGTAGGAATAATAATATTGAGGAAGTTCCCCCCGAGGTTGACTTTGAATCGGAAATAACAAATATCAGTTATGATGGAAATACTCAAAATATGGAAGATCAAGATATCCAAACAAGAGCTGATCTCATTAATAATTACTTCATTTAAGAAATAAAACAGAATTATGCACTATTCAAATATTTATTTATAATAATTATGTTATTTCAAAATGAACAATTAAATTTAGACAATGAAAAACTATAAGTAAAGTTGTAAAGTAAACCTACCTGATACCTCATAAATCTCATCACAACTTTAATTTAATTTACTTTATTTTTTAAATGCTCTAACTCTGCCTTTAGTTTTTCATTTTCTAATTTTAATTTTTCATTTTGTAATAAAATATTTTGTAACTTTGCGTCTATGCAAAGTTTCTTGGCTGTATAATACTCAGCTAATGCAACATTTCTGGATGTTCTGCCATCATCTGCAGTTTTCAATTTCTTCTTACCTGGAAAACAAAGAAGTTTTTTTTTAACAATAATCACATTACATTCATAATTATATTCAGCTCACCACAAACCACTTGACTTCTTTGTTTGTTAGAGTTTTCAAAGAGGTACTATATTAAAATACAACAAACATGCTATTAGTAGATATGAGATTATAATTATGTCAATATTTCATAGACATGTAAGCAATCTTTTTAGGACCATGTATCAAAATGGGTTTTTAAAATAATCCTCAGTAAGTATTATAAAAAATAACACGAATGAAAATTGCAAATGTATCATTAGCAATTTTCATTTGTGTTATTTTTTGTGTTTGTGTTTCGTGTGTCAAATGAATGAGACACTGGATTGATATCAAAATTTTCCTATTTTTGTGTTCCTGTAAATGTGAGGAGGTCCACTCAACATTTACAGGAACACCAAAGAACAACTCAAAGAAAAAGATTGTCAACTGTTTTCATTAGGCAATGACTGTTACTATCACACAACAACCATTTACTGGGCATTGCTATTTATTTTTCTTGATTCTAAGATATATAGATATCACCTAATAAATCTAAAACCTAATAAAATCTGTTTTTCCATTAGTAAGAGTTGAGTGACAACATACACAATAATAATCTATATTCTATACATAAATATATAGGTATTTTACATAAAAAAAATACAAATCCATGATAATCAATATACAAGTACTCAAGAGTAACTCAAGCTGAAATTGTGAACTTACAATTTCACCATCTCCATTTCATGAACAAAAAAAAAAAAAAAAACATAAATACAATCATGTAAAAACAAATGTCACCTGTTCTAGGCGTATTTAATGTGAGCCTCTTGGGTGTGGTTGTAGTACCAGTTTGATTGGCTACACTTGGACCACTTGATGTCTCATACTCGGTCACATCAATGACCCCATTATCTATAGACAATGGTATAGTAATGATGCCTTCTACGCTGAGTCCAGTGTCTAGAGGTAACACTCCAGCTTGTCCCCCAATAGATGCATCACCACCCATATCACTGTCATCGACAGAAATCATTTTGACCACCTCTGGTTCCTTGTCACCACCAAATGGCACAATAAAACCACTGGCCGTACTCCCTAATACAGCTGCTACTCTGTCCAGTATGTCATCTGGGGGTATGTATTCTGGAACCCCACCCCCAGTCTGTAAAAATAATATTCATTATATTCATGAACAACTAAATTAATATGTAAAACAAATATTGCAACAAAAACTTACTTGGATGCGGTTCATCCTTAATTTTGTACTGTGTTTGCGAGCATTCTTTTTTAAATTTTCCCATTTTAAGCGTAGCTGCTGTGGTGTTCGACGACAAATTGCGCTAGTGGCATTAAATCTGTTTGTAATTCGAATCCATTCTTCGGTTTTCATTTTATTGTTGGTGGCGTTGGTTGTTTTTGATAGGATTATTTTATTACTTTCTACCAACCCCACCAAAAACTTCGTTTCATCCTTTGTCAAAGGTTTGCCTCTTACCTATAATAGGGAGAAATATTATTTCAAAATATTTACGAGTTATGAAAATCTTAGCAATCTTTAGTGCACATAAAAAGATTCAAAGGAGTTGCTACACCTCCAATTTTATAAAATCACTTACCACTTCAGACTCCATAGCTATTTCGGTATCACAAGTAATGAAGTTTCAAGTTATTTTTACAAAATTAAATGTTTCTTTGGTGACGAGCGCCGACTTTTCGCTTTTTGACAACAAAAAAATACCATGCCATAGATAATTTAAAACGCCTCCTGGTAGCCGTGTCGTTACATTCCTTTTTACCCAACACGTTTTGAATGTTGTTACAAATTTGTTCGTACTAATAGAATTATGACGTCTTCGGTAAATATGTGTATTAAAAATCCATAAAATAAAATTATAAATCCTGTTTATGCTTAGCTTTTTATTATTACAAATAAAGGAACCATGTCTATTTTTATAAATTTTGCTTACAACTGAATGACCAAGAGGGAAAGGATTTCAAGAAATCTGCGGATTGAGCGACAGCAGGATCGTCTTTTTTCGATATTGGGACGCGGGTTGAAGATCGATCCATAGATTGGTATATATCGGCGATCGATGTATGTCTTGGATCATGGATTCAGTATTAATTTCGGCCGTAAAGCGGGAGCGAAGCGGAGCGGAGCTCCCGCCTTAGCCTTCGTGGTTATTTTTTTTTTAAACCACCGAGAAATAAGAGCCCCGCTCAGCGGGGCTCCGTCGACCTATCTTAGCGCAGGTGGTGGTTTAATAAATTTATGCTTTAGAATATAATGCTTAATCATTATTATGGTTAGAGAAATTATGTTTAAAAAAATTATGCATAAATTATATTATGCGAAAATATAATTATTCCAAACAAAATTATGCTAAGTTATATTAGGTCTTAAAATTTTATGCAAATGGATAGGGAACCGAAATGCCGACCTCATCTAGTTTAAAAATATCAAAATTATGACGTGTACAAGTGTTTGTACAAACCTACTTACAGAAAAAAAAACATTTATAATTTACAATAATATGCCCAAAAACAGGTACATTAATAATAATAGGAACTGTATTAAGGAGTTGTTTTACCTATTGTGGTATAGTAATTTTATTCTAGGTGCATCCTCTTCACTTATAATTATATAATTAATTAACGTTCTTTCTTTTTCTTTCTTTCTAGACATAATATTGTAATACATTTTTAAAACAGTAACGGTAGAGCTTCTTGCACATTCTTCTCCATAAGAAACTACCTTTTGCAAGGGGCAACTAGAATCAATTCTATTTTCTTGTAAAATTTGACGTTCAAAAGTGCCTTTTATGTGCCTATTTGAAATAAATGATTTGACTTTGATTTTGACTTTGAGTTTAAAAGTATCTCATGTTTAAATATATGAAATAAGGAATCGTAACGCTCCGAATTTCAAATAGGTGGAGGAAATCGACGCATCTATTACAGCATAACTATATGAAAATACTTCTGCATTTCCAACGTTCTCTACTTTTGTTTGAGAAACCCTTTATCAACGATTATTGGACTTCTTCTTCTTCACGAGAAAACCCATTTTTAGTAGTAAATTATAAACATTCAAAGGTTATTTTGGCGATACCTTGTAACTTCGAACTGATAATTATATTATTTTCCCTATTATTTTCCCTCTTGTATGAAACTATGTCTATGTACCTATATATACGGAACTGCGGTACTACATGCAAAATGTTGAAAGGAATTAACATTTTCCGTTACATTTGCAGCGAGCGATTGATGGTTGGAGCGTGCTGCTGTTATTATAATGATCCTTCCTGCTCGTTCGTTTTTTTTTTGTAGCTTTTAATGTATAGCAAATAGTTTTGGAGTGCTTTTGAGTTACAGAATTATGATAGAGCATAATGTTTTATTTCCTGTGTTTTTGTAGAACACACAGGTAATCAAAAAATTACAGACTTCAATATTCATAACATTACCGCTATGTCTTGCCATCAACGACGCACAAATATTCTAATTATAATTTCTAATTAATTTCTAATAAAAACAAAAAATCATTCAGAATTAATAAATTAAATTAAATTATAACAAACTAATACATCAAATACATACGTTATTTATTAAATTCAATTATCATAGCAATATATTAAGCCAAGTTTATAACATTAAAAAAAAACATTTTAATTATTAACAAACTAAAATATACACATACATACATACATAATATCACGCCTATATTCCCCGAAGGGTTAGGCAGAGGTATACGTATAGCACACACACATTTCGCCAGTTATGTTTAAGTCCCATGTAATAGGGGGCGAGCCTATTGCTATCAACCGGGCACAAATCCAGACTCCGGGCTGCTACCAAGAAATTACAGATGGAAAGACCCGATAACACTTTGCCCGACCCGGGAATCGAACCCAGGACCTCATGCTCAGCAGTAGCGCTTGCGACCACTAGACCAACGAGGCAGTAAAAAAATAAATGTTCTAAGAATATAAAATGTCTTATCATATCTTATCTTTAAAAATAATAATAAACCGCTGTTTCTTCATTGCATGTACAATTTCACCAATACTTTTGCTTGTTTTCAGGGCAAGAATTAACATTGAATTAATAGTTTGTGAGTTATCAGTTATCACACGTACTAGAGAAGAGTATTTAAAATTTAGTCTGGTTTTTGTTTTACACCTTTCTTTTTGTGTAGCTGATTGAATCTTCACAAATTGTTAGCATAATCACTGCATAAAAATGTCACATGTATGTTGTTGTGTCCTTCCACTAATTGAGATGTTTTTTTCACTTTATTTTGACTATATTTTTTTTTAAATAATTTTAAGTACGGAGCTTATGTTTTGGTACGAACAATGTCGTCGCGTCCACCTACATCTCCTCTTATCATTAAGGAAATTTCTGTTTTGATCCATTAAGCCCAGATTATCTAAAAGTATATCCATTCTTTATTTGGGCTATGACTGTGATTACCGTTTTTTTGCATGTAACGTTGAAAATATATGAAGTGAGGAATTGGTGTGGTTTGCAATTTTTTGTCGCTTCATTGTCAAAAAAACTACTGTTTTCATTTGTACCATCAACAACATGATTATCATCTCCAAAAATATCAACTTCTTAAACAAACCTAGTACCTACAAAAAAAACACAACCTAAAACATTACAAAACATTCAAACAAAAACACAACGCTCTTTTATCAAAGGTTCTCGTTACAATCACCTAGCACAAAATAACAAAGCACCCTGTGAACCGACGCGCCTCGCCACGTGGATACAAAACAAACCTCGACGAGTCGCGCTATTCGATATTGCCTCGATAAAGGACTTGGTAAAGAATAGACCACACGTGTATATAAACAGAAACTTAGAGGAGTTCCTATACGTACCTATACAATTGTTACAGTAGGTACTTACATAAAACCGATACTTATCAAACGCTACACATTATGTTTGTTTTTGCTTTCCATTCGGCATCTTTCACTCGAAGTGAAATGTTTGAACACAAAATGAATCACAAGCGAAAAATGAATTTATTTAATGAATCGAACCAACGATGTTGGATTTTGGCTCGCGGCGTCTTTCACTCGCCTACCGAATGATCGAAAAATGAAATTAAAGGAGCAGATGAATCTTCATTCCTATATAATTTTGCCGGTGTCGTGTGAACGCGGAATGAAACAAAAATGAACCTTCACTCACCCTGACTGCGTTGCTTGCCTTGAGATACCAACTTGCTGACTGGCTAACCGTTTCACCACGGCATGATGAACACAATAGGAGAAGAAAAAGAAACTGTAGGAAATTATGGTCTTCGAAAACGTCGAAAACATCGTCCGTCCCTAGTTTATTATTTTATGAAAAGTTAATAACATTGACAACCGCATTGAAAATACTGCAGTATTATTAGCTTAAGTTCAGAGAACCCAAGAAAAACAAAGCTTAATACTGCCATCCACCGCGTGCAACAAAATGAACGATAGTACCACCACCCTATCGGATATTGCCTCGATATAAAATTACTTCGAAGCACGTGACCTGAGTTCTAATCGAGTCTGTAAGAAATCATGCTGTACAAAGTACTCTAAAAGAATAATACAGAAAAGTTCTTCTTTTCTGTCTAGCCAGTGTTTTATTAGTTGTTTTTAAAGTTGAAGTTAAATAATGTTGGGACAGTTTATTTTTAGAGCAAAAACTTTTTGATGCAAACTTTATGGGTGAAAATTGAAAGTGAGATGAAGAGGGTGTACTACATATTGTTATAAACCTCTGTTTCGTCCTTTGAGTAAATTTAGCATGATGTTTTTTTATAGTAAATATTTTTTTATTTTTTATTTATATAAGCCTATGTCCATAAGTTTTATTATTGAAAAGACAGATACGCAAATTGATATTTATGAAAATAACTCACTTATAGGAACTTATCACATTTGGATTCTCAAAATAAAACATAGAATTTATAGAAAAGCAATGTTTTACGGCAGTGTTAAATCATTTCAACTTTTTTGCAAATTAATTTACAATTTATTTATACAAGGAAAACTTTTAACCAAAGTCAAAGTGCTAGCTAACTTTCTTCTTTATGTTCATAATTTTTACTTTCTGGCTAGCCGCCATGACACTTACTGGGATAGTTATTAAACCGTCTAGTAGAAGCTTGTTGTTCGCATAGTTTTTACCCCCCTGCGCCAGAAGGAGGGTTATGTTTTTCGAGTGTATGTATGTATACATACATATATTTCTTTGGCACGCTCTGTAGTCTAAAGATCTTGATGGATTTTAGCTTGAGAGATTTCGCTCGATTCTTCTGAATAAGAGAGTGACACCGGACATACTAAAATTTCAAAAAAAAATGGCCGGTTTTTGGCGTCAATTGATGTCTTCAAAGTTATTATTTTCTTCTCCTATCGAGTGGGGTAACAAAATAAAGGGTTTTATAAATGGCTTACAAAATTTTATATAACTAATATGATTCGGAATGAGAAATTGCTAAATTAATAAATCTAAAAAGCTTGATATAAAGCAAATTATTAAAAAAAAAAAAAAAACCCGATTGCAAAAACACACTAGCTGAAAAGAGAAAAACAAGCATCATTAACTATTGAACTTTGTTTTGTGTAAGCTTATTGAAGGCGGGGATAAGCCAATAACCTGAAATATGTTTTTTTTTTGTCGCCGCCTGCGATAAACGTACACAAAACAAAGTTTTTGCAGTCGGGTTTTTTTATTTATAATTTTGACGTTGACTCGTTGATACTAAGTTTTGTAAGGGTTTTTAAATGAAAGTGCAAAATATGGTTAGTTTGGAGCTTTTACAGCGCAAAAAATATATTTATATAACCGTTTATGTATAAACAGACAAGAAGAAAGGAACAGAAAAATAGGTACAAAGGTGATGCTTATTTCTAAAGAAAAACAATTAAGATATGAGTTATTTAAAAGGTCTCTCATTTTAAAACGATACCGCGAACTTTGTATTTGTTTATGAATTAAAGTAGTGTATAGCTATATACTACGGGGAATTGACGGCTATGAGATGATTTATAAAGATGTTTTCGTTTACTGTCAGTTAGGTTTTTAGTTTTAAGTGATGACTCATTTGACTGCAGTCCTTTCACAAGTATTTCATCTCTGATTTTGCATCACAGTCAAAATCATATTGAACTTTATTTTCGTTGTTATAAGGTTGCTAGTGGATTGCTGCTTGGGTTACTGTCAGAGGTAAAATTACGAATTTGAAACTGGTTGGGTAAACTCAATACCTACAAAGACATGAGTAAAACCACAGATACTAATAAATGAGGGAGACCTAAACCAAATCTTTATATAGACCAAATCGAAGGCAATACTGCGAATATATTCCTCGATCCAATTGCTAAACGGATTGGTATTGCAACCCAACCCAACAATACAGTTTATTGCAAGCACATCGTGGCGACCACAAATCCTCTGAAAGTGGGGATAAAAGCGTTTATTTGTTCAGACTAATGCACATTTTATGCGGGACCCCCGCTCCTTATGACTTACGTGACGTAATGTTGTGGTACAAGTTAGAAGCTGAAGAGTTATAAGGGGTCAAATTAAATTAGTTAGCGAAACTCTGAAGACGTGATAGGCATCGATAAAACAAAAATACAATAATTTGATGGTATTTTTTTCGGGGGCAACGACCTCTGTTAGTTTAGTAAACTGAAGTAGGATTTGAAGAAATCAGTTTTTTGTTTTATCGTGTTTTAGACAACCATGCTGATATGTGATGTTCACACTAATAAAAAGTTTTTTTAAACTGATATTTCAAGTAATTAAAGGATTGTTAAAGGTCGTCAACCCCAAAAAATATATCACCAAAATATATTTTTCGTTATCATCACGTGTGCGGAGTTTCTCTACTAAATTTAATCTGACCCTGTTTATTAATACACTGAATAAGACCGGTCGATTTGGCGACTCTTGAGGGAGACCTGTCCATCTGTGAACGTCTTTCGGCTGAAATGATAATCATGACAAAATGGTAGCCTACGGCTGCCAACAACCAATGAATGATGAATGACTTGCAGCAGCTGGATGAGACTGGTCAAGGATTATGTTAAATATCTTGCAATTGGAGAGGTCATGTCCAATAGCGGACTAATATTTAAAGGCTGATGATGATAATTATGATCCGAGAATTTCAATGATTTGTAATGATGTCATAAAAACATATTTTTGGGCGCTTACATTGCTAACGCTGGTTACACCTTACGAGACAAATCAAAATAATATACTACGGAATGTCTACAGAAAAATCGGCGGTGGTATATGTCTATCACCTAAGGATAACCCACAGTAACCATTTTTATCTTTCACATATTAGTAAAAAGAGTATGGGTCATTAACATTATTTTAAACAATACAGCATTATTTCTTATCTAATTAAATACGTTAGATACGTTGTGCGTTTAATGTAGTTCAAAATCACTCTTTACAGCATTATTATATTAAAATGATTATTTTAGAAGATATCATAGATTTCAAAGTGTAACATCTAACATTTTGGGGTATCATTGATAGATAGATAATAAATTGAGCATTGTGTGGTAAAAGGTTTGTTTAACTGTTCATCATCAGCCTACAGCAGTCCACTGTTGGACATAGGCCTCTCTAAATGCAAGCCATTCAGCTCGATTCTTAGCAACTCTCATCTAGCTGCTACCAGCCACCATGCGAAGATTGTCGCTCCACTTAGCCATGCTTGCCATCGTATCCATTTAACTGTTACCGTGGATTATCATAGGCGGGAACGACTTCCATCAATAAAAAGGAAGTTATCAAATTTCCTCATGATTATGCCAAAAGAAAAAAATAACACTAAAAGTGTAGTTTTCAAACTCGCTGTAAGTTTTTCCTTTGCATCTCTCGCGAAATAGTCAGGACGCAAAGAATAGGCCTCCTCATAAAATTCGGCCCGTAAATATGAAAAGAAAAAATATTTCTGTGAATAATATAACATAATACCTACCTATGTAACGTGCTCTAGTCACAGATTATTGTCAGATTTACCATTGTTTCTTGTGGTAAAATATACTTAGGTTTTGTTATGATTTTTCACTCTTAAAAGTGTCTATTTTATGATGAGAACGTCTGATTGTATGTTCTACTACCCGTGGTTTCGCTCGCGTGGCGCGAGGCATTGACTGGGATAAAAAGTATCCTGTATTATGTTAATCCAGGTACCGACATAATAAACTAGCGCAGCGGCGCACGCCCGCAGAGTGGTCACTTACTTGCTGGCGCCTGAACGATGCGGACGTGTGACCTCTGCTGTTGAACGCACGCTTACATAACAAGCTATACATTCAGCACCTCATTATACGGAAATCCTATACAATGCGAGATCAGCTTATACTGGAAATGTATAGCTTCATGTGTAGCCGTGTGTAGGTACAGTAAATTGTTGTTTAATTTACCTACTCGAATACTTTCTATAACGTGGTGAACACCACACAGGTTATAAATTATCTGTGTGCCAAATTTCATCCAAATCTGTTTAGCCATTTTTGCGTAATTGAGTAACAAACATACAAACTTTTATAGGAGGATATCTAAACGAAATTTCAAGACGGACAATGTTCTATGGCAACCAGCCTGACTTATGATACAAAATGTCAGTCTAAATTATGCTCCGTAAAAACTTTTAAAAAGTATTTTTCTAATTAATTATTACAAGCTTTAAGTAATAGTAGGTACCTTCTGAAGAATGCCGAGTGTACGGAATTATCATTATAAAACAATATTTTATGTTCATTACCATGAGTAATGACTTTAATAGCTGTTTTTATTTTCTTCTGTTTATTATAGGTAGTTCTTAAAATATTCCGGTTATTTTCTGAGTTAAGGCTCCTGCAGACAGGTGACAGGAGCAACGCGACGGGCGACGCGGCTACGACGCGATTCTGGTAGGACAATATCATTGAAGTTATTATAGAATTCTTTCTATTAGATTCGCGTCGTCGGCGGAAGCCTTTACCGTCCGAAAATTGCTCGACTACATTAATTAATTTAAATATACCTACGCCTAATTCGAAGATAACCCTTACCTCAAAAGGTAAAAACAGAATCCTTACAGGATCACTTCGTTGGCTCTCCTTCCGTCTATCTGTCAGTCTGTCTAGAAACTTTATCTCGAGAACATGTAGAGGTATCAAGTTGAAAGTAATATCCAATACGTAGGTCTAAGGTCCCAGGGAGTACAAAACAAATCAAGCTCCTAAATCAACGCAATAAAAAATACAGCCATTTATGCGACACATTTTGATACTTGCAAATAAATCTAAACCAATATAGGATACTTCCCGTTGACCTAGAATCATGAAATGTGGAAAGAAGCAAGGTCTCACAGCACAAGTAAAGGAAAAAGTCCGAAAATCGTTTATTTGTAGTTTAATCAGATAAAAAAATAAAATTGCGATTAGAAACTTACGTATAACAATACATGGGTGAACATGTTTTTCAACTACAATGTTCTTGGGATAAATTCATCCCAACTACGACACGTGTTTTTTTTTTGTGCGTGGTCCGACACGTATTTGGCCAGTTATTTTTTTTATAATACCTTGTAGATAATTTGTTTGTGTCATATTACACAAACTATCAACAACACCTAGTTCCATAAAAAGGAAAACATTATAAATATTATAATAGAGCAACTACAATTAACCCTAAAATTAAGAGGCTTACAAGAGCTAAAGCGCGGTCGCTGTCGGATTGCATAGAAAAGAAAAGAGACGCGCGATGACACAACGCAGGTAATTTATTGCAAAATATGAAGCAATTATGGATTTACAAAAAATCTATTCATTGGACAAAAAAATTAAAATACTATTACGTTAGTATGTTACTTGTAGAATAAACTGACAAAAAATCTGAATGTTTGCATGTATATTAGTATGGTTTTTAACCGTTAAAAAAAAATTTAGGGGTATCTTCGTGATTTTTTTCTATCATATCAAGATAATTGTATTATTTTTTCAACACACTCTCTAACTAGCATATATCCAGAAGAATATCATATATTTTTCTGATTTTGGTTACTGCAGTGGATCATATATTTTTAGGCATTATAAATTTGCGTTTAGGTTATGTGTAGTTCCCTTAACCGGGAACAAAAATGCCACACCGATTACGCTTGACAAGGGGATTACTTAGCAGCCGCCGAATTAAATTAATTATTAATTATAGTCCGACCGATAATTACACTTAAGCCTCGCTGAAATCTGATTTAGTAGATAATTCTATTTGAATTTGTAGTGACTCTTGTTGCAAGTCTATCGTGCCTGAGTCTCTCATGCTTTAAGTTTTGTACCAGAACATTTTCTGCATTATTAATGGTATTTGCGTAACATTAATGTTAACTATCTGTTTTCCAAATTCCATACTAATCCGTTCAGTAGTTTTTGCGTGAAAGAGTAACAAACATCCATCCATCCATCGTCACAAACTTTAACATTTATAATATTATTAGGATTATTTTATGATATAATTATCACGCACACACACACACCACGTTAACACCACGTCACACATCCACGTTCCACGTTATAGATCACGTTTGTTTTTCCCGTAGGGTTTATGTTAGAACGGGGAGCTAAAAGAGTGAACTGTATCTTAGGCAATTGTTTATTGCTGAGCTTATTACAAATTATAAACTTTCCCAGACAAACAGTAAATAATTGAAAGGACTATCGTCCGTCGTAGTGGAGTCCGTTGACGCGAGTGGTCGTCGGCCTGAGCCGAACAATATCAAAGTCAAAGTCAAATCATTTATTTCAAATAGACACATAAAAGGCACTTTTGAACGTCAAAATTTCCGGAAACATAGAATTGATTCTAGTTGCCCCTTCCAAAAGGTAGTTTCGTATGGAGAAGAATGGGCAAGAAACTCCACCGTTACTCTTTTAAAAATGTTTTACATTATGATGTATACATTAATTACATAATTATGTGTGAAGACGATGCACATAGAATAAAATTACTAAACCACAATAGGTCGCCGCCGGCACCGCCGCGCTGCGCCTCAACGTGCCGTTGACGTGTCGATTACGGCGCCTGCGCGTGCAGACCGCGCGCAAGATGTATTGAGTTCGATTGCCAACAGTCATTTTTTTTTATTTTTTTATTTTTGGGTTAAGCAGAGGGCATAGGTATCTGTAACAACACCCACATTTCGCCAGTTATTTCAGTATCTTTGAAGATGTTATTAGCATATCTTGAATCTTTTTTGATTCCCTTTTAGGACATCTAAATAAATAGCAAAATAAAGTGACCCATTTTTGAGCATAGAGTTTATTATTTGCAAGTGAATAAAGAAGGAATTTAATCGAAGTGATGGCAGAAATACCTCAAAATTCAGAAATACCCATGCCTTATACATAACTTGATGGCAATTAAAATTTCATTATTCTTCACTTCTCATACCAATACACCAAATGTTAATGATTCCCATAGCGGTACAATATTAACAATATCGGCATCGCCAACCGAGTGCGGCGTAATTCAGAACTGTATATACATTTGCATGCAATTCATCTGACCCGCTGAGATGCCTCCAACCAACTGAAATTGCTTTACATGCATTATTCACAAGCCTATGTTTAACGGTATGGCGTTTTCAATTACCTTCTTGGGTTATTTTGGGTGGAATACTGAATATTAGATGGTAATGACATCATTGGGGTGGTTTATTTAGAGTAGACCGTTGTTAAAAATAGGTAATTTGAGAAAAAAATATTATAATTGCTGTATGCAAGCAGCTGAAATTTTTCAATAAAAAAAAACTACAGACAAAATTTCGGGACTTTGGCTATCTTCCAAGTGATATGATAAAGTTGCTTTTGAGTACTATTCCAGCAAACGAAGCCAAGTATGTTTTTTTTTTTTAGGAAAACTTATAGTTAAACACATACAACAAGTAATAGTTTTTAGTTTAAACAAAATATGGCCAGTTACATGAAGATAATTAAGAAATTAATGTTCTCATTCATTTCTTAATTATCTTCATGTAATTCATTAATTCTTCTGAATGAATGAATTTATAAGAAGATGTCAAAATACTTAATATACAGCATGATGTATCAGAAAGGTGTGATCATGCTGTATAAGCAATAAGGTGGTAACGACACAGAACAAAAATCAAGCAGAAAATTCACATATCTCTTTCTATTACTGCAAATACCGATTAAGTGGAAAAATCGCGTTTTGAAATAATGCCATTTGAAAGCTTGGATGTGCTTCCAAATTATCAATTATGTTACCTTAAACTGTGAGTTATTTTGGTAACAAAGGGTCGTAGCAAAAAAAATGGGTTTTATCAGTTTGTACAGCTTGAAAAATTAATTCCAAAGGTCTAAAAAAAAACATTTGCAGTAATAGGACGATATCAAGTAGGTATAACTTAAAGCCTTATTATATTACGCTATATTCAAGGACCCATTCTCAAAAGGGACACAAAGGCACCGCCTCCTGTCGGATTAGCGGTGCTTTTGTGTCGCGTGTCGCGCCTGTTTGAAGTAGCCTTAACACATTGAATGCCAAGATTTTGGAGGAGCCGTATTCAGTTCCCACCATACATTGTAAGCACATACGAGAAAATTCGTAGCTGGCGTCTTCATTAGTGAAGTTAACTAAAGCTGCCAATGTACGAGATATCTCGTATACGGGATGTCTCGTACTTTGGCACCAGCAATGTTATGCTTAGATTAGGTGCCATCTACGAGAGAACTCGTATGTGTCTTCCTTGTCTATCATGCGTATTTCTTGTGCAACAAAGCGATTTCAGATCAGTCACGCGGCAGGAGCCGCACTAGTTTGACGTGTGATTCCACGCTTTGGCGCCAAAATGTCGCGGCGACGAAATCAACGGCATACTTTCATTCAAAACGAGCAAGTTATTCAAGCGTTACAAGAATCGGAGAGTGAAGGCGACTTCTCAGCAGGTAGTTCAAATGAATACGTTCCTTCAGAACATAGCGATGAGAGCGAAACTTCTTCTCCAACATCCATTAGTTCCGAAGCCATTGAAGAAAATACTATACCAACTGTTCAAGATCAACCTTCCTGTGATCCTGAGAATCTGTGGTCATTCCAATCAGCAAGGCCTCAAAATTTTATCTTCACTGGTAACGCATCATTCAATATTCCAGAAGTTTCAACTCCAGGTGAATTTATTGATGTATTTTTCAGTGATAATTTCGTAGATCACATAGTCCAAATGACAAATGCTTATGCTAAAAGTACTCCTGGTCCTGTGCAAAAAAATGCTCGATCATTACAATGGAAGGAAACTAATCGGAAAGAAATGCGTCAGTTCATTGGAATTTTATTATACCTTGGCATTGTATCCGCACCTACAATTGCCCATTATTGGAGTAAAGATTTGTTATATAATTTCCCATTTATACGTAAAGTAATGAGTCGTAACCGTTTTCAAATATTGCTGCGATACCTTCATTTTTCTGAAAATGACGAAGAGGCAGGTACCGACCGGCTGCACAAAATAACACCGGTTTTGGATTGGTTCAATCATATCATGATGACTATTTATCAACCCCATCAGTCATTGAGCATTGACGAATCAATGGTATTGTGGCGTGGACGATTAGTTTTCCGCCAGTATATAAAAAATAAGAAACACAAATATGGAGTGAAATTATACCAACTCTGTGAGTCTTCAGGTTTAGTTTTGAAAATACGTATATACAGGGGTAAAGCAGATCGTCCAAGTTCTGGGTCTTTACACTCTACAGAAGTAGTCATGGATTTACTAAATGGCTATTTTGATAAGGGACATATTGTTTATACAGATAATTTTTATAATTCCGTAGACCTGGCCAGAAAGATGAGTGCTAAAAAAACATATATATGTGGCACTTTACGAGCTAATCGTAAAGGTAATCCTTCTGAAGTAGTAAAAGCAAAACTGAAAAAAGGAGAAATTGCTGCAATGAGTAGTGGAGATATAACGATTTGCAAATGGAAGGATAAAAGGGAAGTGATGGTTATTTCCAACAAGCATAAAATCAATTTGATACATGTACGAAACAGGAATGGTAAAATAGCCATCAAACCAAATATTATTGCTGACTATAATCTGGGTATGTCTGGCATTGACCGTGCCGATCAAATGACATCGTACTATTCCTGTTTGAGAAAAACCCTCAGATGGTATAAAAAAATTGCTATTCATTTTTTCGATATATACCTTCAAAACGCCCATAGACTGTACAGATTTCAACATCCCGAATCCAAAATGCGGTTGCTAAAATTCAGGGAAGAAATCATAAAGCATCTAATCGGTCCCCTCAATGATGTACCTCAATCCACAGCAAGGCCGACTACTCAAGAAATTCACTATTTAGATCTCATCCCTGCCACAGAGAAAAAGAATGCACCTACTAAACCTTGTCGTGTGTGTACACGGAATAAAAAGCGCAGGGAATCAAGGTATGTGTGCGGAGTTTGTCCTGAAAGACCCGCTTTATGTGTGACACCTTGTTTTCGTACATACCACGCCCAATAAAGTTTTTTTAATTATTTTATGATGATTATAACCTACGTTAAAATTAGTAGAATGTATGCGAAACTTTATAGTTCCTTTAAAAAATTGTAATTATAAGACTGCATTTGAATTACCAGAAAAATGAGACTGATTGTAATAATTTCTTTGATATTTTTTTCTAATAAATAATCTTACTTTGTATTCATATTTTGTTTTACTTAAGGTGCCAATGCACACATTCCTGCCGCCCGTGTGGTGCCAGAATAAACCCTTTACTTAGAAATGGCAATAGAAATCCTACGAAACATCTCGTACCCGGCACCTGAGAATAACTTAGGCTACGAGATATATCGTAGCTGGCATTCAATGTGTTAAATAGGGATGTCGTAACAAGAGAATGGGGGGAAGAGTCCCTATAAAAAAAAACACATCTCCTAAATATCGTGTATTGTAATGGAGGTTTTATTCACTTCTAGCTCGACAACCCGTAATCAAGCTACAAAAAATTCGATTAAAGCTACACCGACCAATATATTAAATTCGGAACCGACCGATGTAAACGCTCCATCAGGCCATTATTATTACGCTAAATTAAACTTCAACTATAATTCTACCAAAGAAATTCGGTTTGGTTCCTCGAAAAACTCGGGGGCCTATCAGGCCACTGCCTAACGATTCGTGAAACACAGAGTTATTGCAGGGTTAACATCCTAATTCCGTTCTATTTAGCGTAAGGTTACATGTGTGAACGTTCAATGGATGTTTGTTTGTTCGTAATAACGGGTTTGTGAATGTTAATAGGAATCTACTATTATGTTTGTAGGTAGGTGTAATAATAGTTACGCTTACGGTGTAAACACGCAATTATAACTAAGTGTTCGGTAATTGGTGTATATTGGGTTAGAATATAGAACCGTCAAACGGGGTGAATAATTATAGGGATGCAGGGGTGAATCGAGACGAAACTTTAAAAGGGAATTTAACATTGAAATACATAATATAGTTTTTTGCCAAAAAAGACTATAATTGTGTTGACTGTATTATAATTAACGATTAAGTACCCTTGTTGGAAACAAACTATATCATTTCAATGTTAAAATCCCTTTCAAAGTTTCGATCCGATTCGCCCCTGCATCCCTATTCACTCCGTTTGACAGTATAGCGTAAGCAGCCAATAATGTTTCCACTGCTGGGACACAGGCCGTCTCTTGGAGCCATTATCCATCATGCGGGCCCAGTACTGGTATGTGATGTAATGACTGATTCAAAATTATTTGATGGAAAACTCAAGTTATAGGGCTGTAAAAATAATGGCAGTTGATTGTCCTACTACAGGGCAAAGGGTTTCTCTTCTCATACAAAAAATGAACAAGCATTAGTAACTGCATTTGAACGGAATGGTGGCCGAAGCATACGGTTTATTTGGCAATATTCTGATAAATTATTATTATGTAAATTCAGGGAAATTTATTGTTTATCAAATTGACCGTCAAATTAAATTGTTCAAATCAAATATTTAAATCACAACAGCTGTCTTCAAATCAACGCCGGTTGTCGCTGAAAACCAGCGCTGGGGCACTGTCCCGCATAGGGTCGTAGCATTATGCTGAGTAATTGCCATTTTGCGTGGATGCGACGCATATTTTCCGCCAATTTGCTCTTTTTTGTATTTATAGGTTTTTTTTTGCGTCATGCTTACCGCAAATAAACGTATCTTCTTTCTTTATTTTCTTTTCTGTCGTTCTTTTACTGTAGATGAAATTGCTAGGACGCGGAAAATTATCGTAGTGTGTCAATTTGATTTAAAAAAAAACTCTTACTGTACATTCTATAAAATATTAGGTATATAGGTAGGCACGTCAATTCCTAAAAAGAATAATGAAATTAAACAACGTTTGTACAACGAGGTGACGTAAAATATGCAGCGGTAAACAGAATTCGATACGGGGTGCTGTCGTTACAGCAAATACAGCACAAAAAGAGGTACAGAACATTTTAAAATTCGTCTACTCATGCTCTTAGATTGAGTGAATGTGGAATAGAAACATCTTGGTTCAGGCATATTTTTTTGTATCATTATTATCTAACTAAACTAGATGTTTATCAAATGTTTTAGAAGAAAATGGTGAGGTGCAGTAAAATTATTTATTTATTTATTTAACCATTAGTGTACAAACATATAACAGACAAAAAGAAAGGAACAGAAAAATACGTACAAAGGTGATGCTTATTTCTTAAGCAGTCTCTTCCAGCATACCTGTGATAGGAGAGTATATTAAAAGAGATGTAGACAACGTGTGTAAGAGTAGAACGGAAAACAAAATACATAAAATCAAAAACAATTTTCCAATTTTAATATAAACATACAATATGATTATTACAAACCTTATGAAAACATAGGTACTGGTACTGGCCAAGTTGAAATCTTGAGTCTTGTGCCTGGAAAATTGAAAAATAAGGTATTTTTTTTTAAGCCAACGCGATATTGAAAATGGAAATTCACCAAATAATGAGAAGGATATTGAGAGACCGATTAAGGAGGATGACAACCATGAATAATTCATCATATTAAAGGTATTTTGACTTTGTACTTTATAGGTATGAAGGAACAGGGTGTGTAGTTCACTCATACCTTTATAGAAAAGGGAGGATCCTCCGACCACACGGATGTTGTGTCTGGTGGGCCACTGCCCCAACGAATGATGTGGAGACGTTATATATATATGCTAGTTGCGCGGTAAACTTTGCTTGCGCGATGCAGGATTTTGCGTGACGTCAGTGTGACGCGTAGCTCGCATGTGGCGTTGTAGATACCGCTACAGTACAATCACATTACTATACAAAACATAGCATAACATCATGCCTGTAATCTTCGAAAGGTTAGGCAGAAGTGTATCTATCTATAGTACATACACCCACATTTTGCAAGTTATGTTTTAAGTCCCATGTAATAGGGGGCGAGCCTATTGCCATAAACGGGCACAAACCCAGACTCCGGGCTGCTACTGAGAAATTCCAGACAAAAATACCCAATAGCACATCGCCCGACGCGGGAATTGAACCCAAGACCACAAGCTGCTATTTAATTACATAATATTATTACTGTCCCAAACCTTTACTAAACAGGCCTATCCAATCTCAACGACTCCAGGCCACAGTACGCAATATACATGCAAATACTAACCACACGTGTATTTGTCGTACGATTTACGTCCGTCATTTAGGCTGTTAAACGAACTGGGTACAACCGGGGCGGGGGAGCGGGGGGCACACAGGTAATTTTTGCCATGACCCGTGAGAAGAAATGACTGTAATAATCGTGTTATTTTCGGGTGAAATCATGAGTTTTTTTCTGTCTAATGTTTATGGTTTACTTCGGGTATTTATTTCGGGTCTGCCCGATTTGTTTTCTACTCGATGGTTTTATTTAGTTTTTTTTAGTCACGTCATGTGCGCATCACACAAAATCTTGAGTAGTGTATGTTATTTAGATTTAATCATTGGGTAATGAGTACTGCTGTGATATTTTTAAGACTTCATGAAATGGTCTTAGATTAACTGCCATGTTAATCTTAAATAACTTATGAATGTACGAGTCAGATTCCAAGTTGTAATTTCATTTAGAGAGCTACGAAAATGTATGGTTTCTCTTTTATCTGTCGATGGTTATAATTTCTGTCAACTGAAGATTCAGTCGATGATCAGCTATTAATTTTCTCCTGCCAATTTCAGATCAAAATTACCCATGAATAATGTATTTTCGATAGGATAAATTAATTGCCTTAAACTGATGACGTTGTAATTTTCGCTAAAACTTCACTAAATCAGAAATATTACTGTATTTTCTTCTTAAATCTGTTCTCATAATTCTGGCAGGCATTCGAGTCACAAAATCCAAACCGACGTCCCTAATTTCGACAAGACAAACGTCTCACATATTATTTCCTACCCCGAAACAAGCTTTAAAGCGAAATACGTCATCAGTAGTGTAAAAATATGAGACATTTGCGTTACAAAGACAAATTTGCAGCAGAAAACTGTCACAAAATCGATGGGTACAGAAGGTTAGCTCCATAGAACGAGCGAAAACGCACGCACAAATAGACAAACTTTACGTATAGCGAGTGCAAGCCTACTCACTACTGGCATTCGTTTCAGGTAGTTTGAGACCCTTGTACTCGTCTATGTATCAATACATAGAATGCGAAATCAGCTTATACTGGAAATGTATAGCTTGATATGTAGCCGTGTGTTTATGGATCTCAAAAACCTACCTCACCAGTGGCGTGCCTAGGGGCCAAGCCGAAATACCTATATAAAAAAAAAACAGGTATGTCATTATTCTTATCAATTCTTGCGACATGATTGAGTTAGTTAATTTACAAGTTTGCATGACGTGAAGTTTGTTTATGTTTTTTGTTGATAGGTTCACATTTAATTGAAAGCCAGGCTTTCCGGCTTGTATGGAAGGAAGGCCACTGTACCTCACTTGTTTTCGCTTTTTGTATGTAGCCGAACTTCGGTTTCTTGTCTACTCTGTGGCACAGCAGTGGTGACAAGTTCGCGGGTATTAACCGGGATTTATGTCTGGAATGCATTGTGAGACGTACGTGTAACGTGGTGCATTGCAAATGGGATGCCGTAACCTCGGGTTTTTCCAGCGGTTGACTCTCTATTTGAGCTCCTGATTAAGTTTGAACGCTGAATTTTAAGTTACAAAGTTTTGTATTAATTTTTGTGGGAATTGCAAATTAAAAGAAACGTGTTAATGCATTTTGTGATTTCAAAAACTAATGTTTGTCCAAAAAAATTGGAGTCCCACTATGTTGATTTACGATTGTGGACTTTATTCCCGTTTCCAAACGTTCCCGGTGAAAGCCCGAAACCAATTCTAACATTCAATTTCGCAAAAATATGCCCGTCTGTACCATTACCCACGGTTCTTTTCCTATCACAAATTCAACGGTTCGAGACCATAAAAATGACACATGTTACTTCAACTTTCTCTTAACCAGGCACCATATATCAGGCACAAACTGGATCCCTTCGGCTGTGCCCACTCGTGCATTTCAGATTTATGTCTACATCTGACGATTCTCAATGCTGTTATACGTATCTTCGTGGTTGATGTTTAATCTCCTTAGTTTGGATTTATGGCGGTAATTTTGGATTATTCTCTACCAAGAGCTAAAATGGCGGTCTGTGGTTGGATTTACGAATAGTGAAGGCGTTGTGTTTAAAAATGGAGGTAGTGTGTTTTTTATTTCATCAACATTTTCATCTTAAAAACTACATATCTAGCTTTGAACTTAGATATGTGAGTAAATAAACACGTGCTTAAGTTAAGTTGACAAGTTATATCAGAATTTACTCACTATTTATGTTCACTTTCTGATAACACTTTCGTCTTGCTTGCCTTCAGTATTACGAGTATTTAGGTATTGGATGACGACAGCGATTCGGACGAGTTTTTCAACGCTTATGTGTCCATTTTTTTGTATTTATTTATGGGTTATTTTATATTAGTTATATTAGTTAGTCATTCAATTCAGTACGTAGGTAGTGTAAATAGTCAGTTGTGTCATATTTTATATAACCCTTTTAATGTAGGTAAATGTTTTTTTTACATCTATTAGATAAATAGTTTGAAGTACTCTTCAGGCCACTATAAAATATAGAGTTATTTTTACTTTTAAAATAAAAGGCATCTTTAATCATATTTTTATAATACTACTGGGAATAACCAAACCAACCCGCCAGCCAAGCGTGGAGATATTTCGGTGGAAATGATGACAATAAATATGAAATAATTTAAATTATGATTGAAATGTTGAACACATACTTCCAGAATGTTGGACAGAGACTATAAAAAGCGGCCGCTAGTCCTGGTACTCTCATTCTTTAACCAAGTCTTTTAATTGAGTTCTTAGCTTAATTTCCGCTACAATTGTATTATCTGAACCGACTAAATACAGTCATTTACGAATGAAACTAGTTTCATTAATAAAATGAAAACAATAAATATTGTGTGTATGTGACCCATTTCCTCCAATGTTTGCGGCCCTCACGCCTGCTTCAGTGGCAGGTCTCTTCCTATTAGTGTAGCGTAGAACGCCGCACCCGACCATGCCTGAACGGGGAGATCTCCAACGTAAGGGCGCTTCTCCGGCGTGCTATAGGAGGGCGGGACAGCCCTTCTATCGAGCGTGAGGCGCTGCCTCTGACGTAGGTCACCACGGCCGATCACTCCTGAGAGGGGAGGTCTTCGATGCTGGGGCGCTCCTCCCACGTGCCGCAGGAGGCCCTAAAATAATTATTTACAAGTTCTCTTAAGAACTTTTCGACCTCTGACAGGGTTGATGACAACATGAGGTTGTTTCTGATACTGTTCGGCGTAAGACACCGCAGCCCCGTGCTCATCCAGCTCCACTACTTTCTGTCGATCCTACTACATCTTACTGAACCAGTGCCTGACTCCGAGTGTCCTGAGCTACGCGAAACTGAAGTCGTACTGAACCTCCTACACCCTCACACTTTTATATTCCTTGTATTACTTACTATTTCTTTTTTATTCATGTGACATACCATTAGCCTTTTGGTTAATTGTAATGTTACATGGTAACTGGAAATCAGGCGTTAGAAATTTTATTCAAATAAGACTAATCTTGAAATATTTTATAACATAGAAATAAACCAAGTAGATCATTTTACATGCCCCAAATAAAAACATTAACAAAATAATTCTACTCAAGAGCTACGACAAACATAAAGTGTATTTAAATTACTAACAAATGCGTGCACTGACGGGACAGGTCTACTCAATCTGAGTCGTTCTTCCCTCAAACGACCATTTCAGATACCAATCTACATGGTCTTCACATGATTTGACCAAGATTATGTCTGGACTTTAAAAGAGACTGTGACCTCTGAGTTTGTTTCGGCCTTTCTTCTCAGAGTAATCAGATAGGAAACGACGACCTCATCTAGTTTAAAAATATGATTGACGTGTAAAAGTGTTTGTACAAACCTACTTACAGAAATAAAATCATTTATCATAAATCTACATGATCCTCACATGATCTGACCAGGTTTATGTCTGGACTTTAAAAGAGACTGTGACCTCTGTGTTTGTTTCGGCCCTTCTTCTCAGAGTAGTCAGATAGGAAACACTGACCTCATCTTGTTTAAAAAAATATGATTGGCGTGTAAAAGTGTTTGTACAAACCTACTTGCAGAAATAAAATCATTTATCATTTATCAAAAACTTCCGACTAAAAACTCTTGAACTTTGTATGTGAACCGACCTAAAACTTCGTGCATTTTATAATAAATAATATGTATATATCTGAAATAAATGTTCGCATTTGCAGAATTCTTTCACATCGGGCGAAACGCGATCAAAGTTTGACACTTACATGAAACATGGGCCAAAGTTTTTGTTCATGTTTAAAAAGCAGATGAATAACGTCTAAAATATCACTGGCTTTAGCGATACTTTTGGCATTGGAAATGTATTTTGATAGCAAAAATCAACTGATGAAAAAATAAATAATAATGCGATTTTAGCTGCTTTTTCATAAGGTTTGGCCAAAGGGATAAGATGAAAGAGGGAAGGATAATAATAAAATAAAAGTCAAGAGGACACCCGGTTGGAACGTAGTTCCTTCCGCTGTATATTATGTATTAAATGACAGGCACAATTAAATAAATTAACAACGTTTGAGAGTAACTCAATAAGTTACTCTCAAATGTCAACTGTCGGAGGAAGAATAAACATGTTGCGCTTACCCCAAATAAATTGGCATAAGGGCAGGAATATGATTAAAGTCTTTATAAGTGGACCAAGGTGAATTAAAAATAAAAATCGGCTCATCTCTCTATTTAAATTGGAAGGTAATAAAAAAACGTGTACGGTCGGGGATTCCGCCAGAAATTAAATTCCTTATGCTATACTCGCACGCACTCACACACTCGTATATAATAGAAAGGGAGAGAGAGAGACAGAGAGAGAGAGAAAGTCGTATGGAGGGGGCATAACGCACTTCCTTTATGTGACTATTTCTACTAGTCAACTCTTCCGCAAGCCGCGATAAGGAACTTCGTTCCAACAATAATAACACTTATAAACTCCCACATGTCTAATACTACAGTAATATACATTCGCTTATAAACACACGTACGGAGTGTGTGACGGGCAAACTGTTTCAGTTCTTTAGGTCTAGCTCCCATTCGCCACGTGTCAGTTCAGACTATCGCAGTCCATTGCTGGACCTCCCATGCTACACCACAACAGCCTGTCCTCCACCTTCCGCGTCCAGTCTGTCTCAGCCACCTTTTTGAGGACCTCGGTCCATCTAGCTGGGATTCAGATTGCTTCGGCAAGCATAGAGTGGGACGCCCCCACCCTACGCTTGGCGAAGCAATCTGAAACTGGTTCTAAAGGTAAACTTAGATGAACAACTGTATTAGGTTAGAGTTAAAGACAAAGTAAAAAGTATTTCGTTCCAAATACGTTCGGTATATACAATGTTTTGACAATCAGCAATAATTAAAACAATTTTTTTCATAATATCTTAATATGCCAGAATTCTCTGGAAGGATGACCAGTTTTGTATGGTACATGTATATTTCAGCATTTGCAATGAAAGTTTAAGGGCGAATTTCACCAATGAAACTGGAACGCGATCAGCACACCTAAACTGCGTTCAAGAGTTAACCTTGGCCTAACCCAAGAACCATAGGATCGCTCAGGACGCTCAGTAGTCGACTTGGGACTACTAGACCAACGAGGTAATTAGTCAACTAAATGACGCATTGCTGACACTACCATTTCTTGCAGCGCTGTTATAAACCGCCAAGATATTATATGAGCCACACAACAGAACCTTTGTATAGTAAAATAATGCAAGACACGTTTATGTCACTTACAGTTGGCAAAGCTCCAAAAGCAGTAACGTAGTACCTTGGAAGCGGAATGTAAATATTTTTCAATTAAATTTTTGTACCTAGCTCAATTCCGTACAACTTGAGATCCACAACCATAGTGATTGTAAATAAAAAATAAAAAAGTTTAGTGCAAGAAGGGAGCCAAAAAAAATATTTATGAATGGAAATGACTTTAATGCTACAGAGGCAGGTTAGTTTTAGTTTTTGATTCGATAAAAAGAAAAGAAAGAACGATAAGTATTATTATTTTGCACGAATAAAATGCACATTAAAATAAATTACACCATAATAATAAAGCCCAGTATTTGAAAAAAATATATAAGATTTGAAATTAACCCTAAAGTGGGTGCGCTATTTCGTAAAACGTCAGTGGGCGCGTGGCGTGGGGAGTATTTTGCCGCTCGTATTCATTTTTCAAGTTTAAGTAGGAATACTGCAATTAAATTAAATTACTTTTTCAGGGTTTGATTAAAAGACAAATAATTCATAAGAAAACAACAAATAAAAAAAACACTTTAACTTACAATATTTTTTGGAAATAGTAACTTTTTTCTGGACTTGTTAAGATAAGATATGATAAGTTCGGATAATATTTATTTACTTAAACATGTGTCATACATACAAGAAAAGACATGCATATAGGATGTTTAACTTATTCAACATAATATGAATAAAAAATAGAAAAATATAACAAAATTATAATTTTCTACATCAGTTGGATATGTGTTAGCATAACAGTCTTCACAAAAATGCATGCAATGCTCTTTACACAGTAATTTTGAGCATCTCTGACACCTTTTTTGATTTAGTTTTCTTTGTTGGATATAAAATTGCATTTGCCCTCCTTCTTCAAAGGTACAAAGAGCAAACCCTTAAATGAAAAATATTGAAATAATATTGAAATTACACTTTACATCAATTTATGATGACGCCAAAACACCAATTTATTCGGAAATAGAGTAGCTAATTACTGTATCCATAGATTATATGTTACAACCTCTCTATAGTTCAAAATCAAACAAAAATACGTGTTTAGGTTCTACACTATCAAATAACGTTCTCACTTATTAACCGACTTCAAAAAAAGGAGGAGGTTCTCAATTCGACTGTACTTTTTTTTATTTTTGTTTGCTCAGAACTTTTTTCTGGGTAAACCGATTTGGATGATTCTCTTTTTATTTGATAGCTGGTGCTTCACATGTGGTCCCATGTCATAAATATCAAGTTCTGACTAAGAGTTTTTAAGTTATCCTGAATACTGCATATTTTTTCCACTTAGTTTATATTGATGATGTTTTAATAATTTCCTGTCACTGTTATTTATATGTTTTAATTTGTGTGGGGTAGGCACCGAAACTAAAAAGTGAAAAATAAAAACTTCTATACAAAAAAACAACCGCTTCCAAAAAAACACACTAAAAAACGTGATAAATAACTTTAATTTCGGAAGTCGGTGGCCAAAAACGAAAATACAAAACCAAAGACACCGACTTCCGAAATTAAAGTTATTTTTCACGTTTTTTAGTGTTTGTTCTTGGAAGTCGGTTGTCTTTTTATAAAAAAGTTTTTTTTTTTTAATCCAATATAAAACCATACATTTTACAGAATTTGTACTTACATCAGTGGGCGCGCCCTTAGCAAAATGGCGCCACACGATACCTGAGGGTGAAAACATTCTCCTCCTGCAGCCCTCCGTGCACTGATCTAGTTCAACCTTTCGGCACGGATCGACGGCGAAAATGGAGGCAACTACTAAAAAGCTCAAACTCAAGGCGCGAATATATTATAAAACATTGTAATTTTTTTGCTGGGCGGCGTAATGCTAATAGCGCACCCACTCTAGGGTTAAAAGTTATAAAATTATCTGTTGATAGGAATAATCTAATGGCTTTACTTTTTCACTCAGCAGAACTTCTGTAATAGGTAGGTTATGTTACCTTCAAGACTTACCCAGCACCGTAGCAACCAGACTTAAGTACCGGTCTCAAACAAACTTTCAAACTCTAACGAAAAAATACTTTTATAAATTCCCCTTTAATTTCCTGTTGATTACCTACAGCGCCAGGCTTCTTAACTCCATAGCGCAAGTCAGTAAGTTTTCCATCAAAATAGAAATCCTTATAAAAAATACTTAAGCTCCAACTTTTACTAGTCTTGTTCGTTGGAAACTTTATAATGAAAGCCTCTTTATATGAAACAAGGAGCAAGAAAGTTGCCGATGTACCACCGCCTACGATAGACCAATGAAAGTTGTACACAATAGGTAATTCCGAGACACGAAGGCCCATCGTCCACGACGCTACTCAAAAGTAACATGTTTAAAGAAAATAATGAAAAAAAATACGTTTATTTGTGGCAAACATACAAAAACACACATATACAAAAAATAACGAGTTGGGGGAAAATATGCGTCACATCCACGCAAAACGGCAATCGCTCAGCATAATGATACGACCCTATGCGAGACAGAGCCCCAGCGCTAGTTTTCAGCGACAGCCGGCGTTGACGTAATGACGTCAACAAGTGCATCATATGAAAATATAAAAAAAACAAAAACAAATAAACTATACCTAGTTCCAAATGTTTCCTAGTTTCAAACTCAAATCACCAATGTGTAGCTACAATGTCACAGCAATTGTATTTCAATGGTACACGACGACGCGCCGCGACTTAGTAATGCCTTATTAACTAGTCTGTGATTGGTAAATTCGTGTACGGAATAACCATTGAAATTTGATTTAATTAAATAAATAAATAAATACTAGTGCTGCAAAATTCTGGCTACTCATTGTTGGTTTGAATTTGTAACCAGTTGTTTTGAGTAGCGTAATGGGCGCCGGGCCTAACATTATTAGCGTTTGTTTTAAAGACAGCTGTACAAACGTTATTAGATTTAACGAATGAAACTTGTTTGGTTTCAGAACGACTCGTCGGGTTGATTTGAAGGAAAGACTGTGTTGGTAAATGAATTGGTCTCTTAAATAAAGGATACGTTTGTTTGTAAGTAACCAGTTTAAAAGAACATGGTCTCTGTCTTATATATTCTAGACACAAGACTCACTAAGTCTTATGTTTAGAATATATCTTTGCTACATTTATTATTTATTTTGGCAATAGGCTCGCCCCCTATTACATGGGACTTAAACATAACTGGGTGTGCTATAGGTACACCTCTGCCTAACCCTTCGGGGAATACAGGCGTGATGTTATGTTGTTATGTTATTATTTATTTATTTAAACTTCTCCCAAACAATAGCATACAAAGGCGGACTTAGGCATTCTCTACCTCTCAAAGAGATGTCAGCATAATTGACGGGGTCCGATGCCTGCCGGGGTCGCGCATTGTTCGAAAGAGTTACCGTGGCCCTGGCGCACAGACAACCGAAGGAACACTGGTGGGTTTTAGTCAGTAAGAGTCTGACACGCCCTTCCGCTCCGCCCAGAGCGGGAGAGGTCATTTGATGATTTACCACCGCAAAAAAAAAAAAAACATTCTCTACCAGTCAACCAAGAGTGGTGAAGAGATAAGATGGCAGGTGCTCGGTTTAACAGGCGTTAATAATAATACTACAAAATATCACATCATCCCTATCACATCGTATTTCTATTTAATGTGTATGTGTATTAATGATAATGAAATTTGTATATATGGATAAATATTTGATAAGATAAAAATAATTACTATGCTTAAATTCTTCTTTGTATTTATGGTAGAATAAAAGGCTGTTTTATTTATTTTATCTACATCGTATTTCTAATATTCTGGAGTTGTTTTCCGTTAAATGTGAGAGAACTATTGTTCTTTTAAATTATTATATGTACTGAAGTTTACATCGTGAAGTCCAGGCAGTGATGAAATCTTCTGAAATCTTCGACTCTTTCAAAACACAGACCGATTGCATTTTACTTGATTTTAGATTTATTTATAGGGTGAAAGTACATGTTTAATTAAGCATGTACCTTCAGCTCCAAACGAAAATCCAAGAACCCATTCACATTCGATGTCTTAATTTGGAGTAATCAACATCAAAAATGAGGACGTCCCCGCTTCGCTATCTAAGCATGATTGATGTGCTGTCACGAATTCACGATCTTTTGATATATTTCTTCAAGAGGGTGAATTTTCAAGTGAACGTATTTTGTTAAACTTAAAGCGTGTTTTGATGTCCTACTTCCCGTAATCGCGTCAAAAAGGCTTTTGTTGAAATACAGGGTAGTGTTTTTGCGCTTACCGAGAGTTGGGAGTCAAGGGGTGCCAAAATGAGATGCTGGCCATACATCAAGTTGAAATACGTTGGCTTTAACAGAATTTACGATTGGAAAGCAATGAATGAACGACTTAGGTTGAAGTATAGAAGAAATTAGATCCTGGTAAACAAATTATGGATTGCTAAGAGGAATAATATTAAGGACTTAGTTATGAAGCAATGCTTTCGTTGATAAAGTGACGATATTTATTTGGGAAAATTAGGTTGGAGAACATAGCTGGCATAGCAATTAACAATGGCTTTAGTTTTCATAATAATAAAAATAGAGGAAACGTAAACTAGGTATTCATTATTAATTACTGATTAGATTATTATAAACCAGTGACAAATTATGCATAAACTCACTAAAAATAAGGAAACACCTTTTTACCCTAATATTGAATAGGTAGATATATAGATCTGGGAACTTGAAAAACGTTGATCACAGGTTAAAATCTTTTTCGTTCATTCGAAATCAAAAAGAATGCGTTCAAAATGTAGATCGAACTTATTTACGTTATTTGAGTAAAAAGAGATTTGGGACAATTGTTAACCCAGAATAGGGTTACCCGATAGTCACAAGCTTACCTATGTAGTTATTTTTAGAAATTGTCCGAAACAAAACCTTTTTTTGTGGGTGTATGTTTAGGTTAAATTCGTCATTAGCAAAAAACAAATTAGTTTTGTCAACTGCTTATGACCAATACCAAAAAAGAACATTATACTTCAACATACCATTTTCAACGAAACCATTTTACAAAAAAAAAAACAAGAGACAAATATTGAAATCAAGACAAAACTATAAACACAAAAACTTTGTATCATCTAAAAACTTTGGAAATTTTACCCTGACCATTTTCTGAATGCTGTGAACCCTAGTCGCGACAAAATTTCAGCTTTCACCGAAGATCCCACTTTAGGCGCTTCCGGCATTTGGAAAACTTTTATTGGCCTTATCTGGCAGACACTAATGGGATTAGGAGAAGAAAGTAACTTTCCTAATTTATTGACAGCGTTACCTTCATTAACTTGAGATTGCTTTGACTTGAGCTGTTAGATAGGATCGGTCAAACTTCTAAATGTCACCTTTGAAGAATATTTATGGACTATGGAATATATCTTACACATTTAACTTTTTTTTTTTTTCATTTTATGGAGGAAAAGAAACTGAATTCACAAATACTGGATTGATCTTGGAGTTGGAGAGATTGTTTTTTTTTTAATCTTGGAAAACCATGATTAGAACAAAATAACAAAAGTTCTTTTCATTATCAAATCTTCATTGTATTCTAGAGTTTTACCAACCATGTTGAGATCAGCTTCCAGTCTGACTTGATGCAGCTGAATATCAGTATTTCACATGGAACGACTGCCTATTTCATCTCCACAACCCAGTTACTGGGTGATACGATATCCCTTGGTAAGACTGATTGTCAGACTTTCGGGCTTTTGACGACCTGTAACGACTGTCAAAGATCCCCGAATGACAGCCGGGACCAACGGCTTAACGAGGTTTCCGAGGTACGGAGGGGTCATGGTATGTAATAGTCCCCTACATCCACGGATCAACCACGGCAAGCGTAGCTAAACCTGATTGATCGACTAGTGCGGTTGTTATTAGCCACATTATTTAATCGATATAAATTATTATCAATTATGCTAATACTGTTCTTCCACCTAAAACATCATTAAAACAAGAATAATAATAATAATAATATTCTTTATTTCACCAAAAAACAGTCATCATATTAAAATTTGATTGAAAGACATAATTATAAGGCTTATAACTAGGTCACAATAATTTTAATACTCTGACTCCTAAACTAGGTGGCCTGTGTCTTAGGAGTCAGTGATTCTCCGTAACAAACAAAGCCATAATATACTGAATCAGGATGTTTCAACAATAAGCAAATGGTTTAAAGAAAACGGGATATAACTTATGAAAAAAGAAAACAAAATGAAAATCGTAACTGTGTGATAAGGTGAATAAATGTAGGGTTTGACTTTGTGTATAGTGAGTGAGTGTAGGATGTGTGTGTGTGCAGTGTGTAGGTGTAGGGTATGTGTAGGAGAAAGAATGGGATGTAACCAGTACACATTCGTTTATGGTTAGATTGAGATTTTTATAAGTAGTTCATTATCATTGTAAATTACCTAGCAGAAGATCCTGAGTGTTGTCATAACTTAGTGTTTGGAGATAATCTCTAAGTAAGTTTTCGCATTGATATTTAGGGCACGAATAAATTTTTATCTTTTTATTTAGGAAGTTGTACATTTTAATGCTATTAACGTAGAATTGGCGCTTGGTAAAGGCAGTCGGTTCCTTTGGAACAGAGCAGAGTAGGCGAGTGTTTGCGCAAGGTTGACAGGAGCACATAAAGTTGCCTGACTGTAAGTACCTTGCAATCGCAATAGAGCTGCATAGTGGGGTACCTACGCGGAAGAGAGAGCATTACCTTAAGGACAGCTCTCTGGGCTCTCTCAAGGCGGATAAATACATTTTGGGTGGCACCACCCCAAACAGGCAAGCAGTACGTTAGGACAGACCCGGCATAGGGCAAAATAAACTAATTTTAGCGTTTCGTAATCAGCAGAGTTTCGTAGCTTCTTGAAAACATAATCGGTTGGGGAAAAAGTTTCTTCGCATTTTTTAAGAAAATTCAAAACATTTTTTAATATAGTTTATTTACATATAACTAAAGTATTTAGGTACCATTTTGTTCGATAACTTTTTGCCATCTCGTAGGTAGGGACATAATCCCATTGCTATAGAAATTTAAGGACTTCTGATCAAAATACCGCGATAAGTGGTTTTGGCAGTCCTCTCGTGATGTTAACCTGACACTGCCTAAAGAATTCTGAAGAGACCGAAACAGGCGGAAATCTGAAGGTGCAAGTTCAGGACTATACGGCGGATGCATTAACACCTCCCAGCCAAACTCTCTTAATTTTTGCTGAGTGGCTAAAGATGTGTGAGGTCTAGCGTTATCGTGATGAAAAACCACACCCCTTCCGTTGATTAATTCCGGCTGCTTTCTCTCAACTTCTTGCTTTAATCTCATCAGTTGTTCGCAGTAGAGTTCAGAATCAATGGTCCTGCCTGGTGGTAACAGCTCATAATAATAATAATAATAAATTCTTTATTGAGAGTAACCATGAGACTCATACAGTGTTAGTAACAATAAAATAAACTTAACAACTATGTTAGAGATACAGTTACAACAACAATTACACAAACATACACAACAAAATAATCACTCCTTCAGCATTCCAGCTGAGATACTGGAGCATCGACTTAAAATACTGCAGTCCAACCTGTCAGCAATAACTCCCAGGATGCTGTTGGAACTGGCTCGCACCCTGCGCACCAAGGATGCGCATCTTTTACGCATTAATGCATAAAAGCAATCAACACGCGATTCTGCAAACATCCCTGATGCGCTACAGAAGCGAGGCAGCCCCATCAACACCCTGAAAGCATTATTATACTGCACGCGAAGGGCACTGTATGATCTCTGCGTAAAATGTACCCACAAACCACAGGAGTAAAAAGAGGAACAGAAGGCTCCAAAAAGTGTTTTTTTAACCTCCGTAGTAGCACGCTTAAACCTGTGGGCAATCATATTCGCTCTGACCGACAGCCGCCTCCGCTATCTCTCAATATCGTCATCGTCCTTAAGGCTAGTGGTCAAAACATGCCCAAGGTACTTGAAAGAGTGCACTCTCGATAACGGTACACCATTCATAAATACTGGAGGTACCGTTTCTGGACATTTTCCACCAGCCCCAAACACCATCACGACACTCTTCTTCACATTATACAACAGGCCATGAGCACTGGCGTACCTCTCACAAACACTCACCAGTTTCCTCAGGCCACAGACTAATAAATAATAATGCCCTATAATAAATAAATACTGGGATAATGAATAATGCCCTTCCAATCCCACAACACATACAGCATCACCTTGTTGCGAATTAATCCGGGTTTCGCCACAGTCTGTGAAGTCTGACCGGCCTTTGACCACGACCTTTTTCGCACGTTCTTGTCGTACGTGATCCACTTTTCATCACCAGTTATCAGCTTCTTTAAAAATGGTTCGGTTTCATTACGTCGTAATAAAGAATCACAAATGAGTACACGGTTCATTAGGTTTCTTTCACTGAGCTCGTGAGGTACCCAAATATCGAGCTTTTTTGTGTACTTCGTTTTTTTCAAATGTGCCAAAACTGTTTTGTGGTCAATTCCTAGTTCTTCAGCTACGTCGTAACTACTGATATGCAGATCTTGCTCCACTTTTTCAAAAATGGCATCTATTTTATCCGTAATAGGGCGACCAGAGCGACGTGCATCTTTGACATCAAAATTTCGGGATTGAAAACGCTTAAACCAAATTTGTGCTACTCTCACAGACACTGCACTAGGTCCATAAACATCGCAATTTTTTTTCGCGGCTTGCGTTGCATTTTTACCTTTTTTGTAGTAAAATTTTAAAATGTATCGAATTTCTTCATTAGATTCACTCATCTTGACAGTACGAAAAAGAAATGAAAATCACACATTTTCCTAATTTGAATTTGGAATTATGTGTATAAAATTTAAACTTTCAATGATATCAAAACCAGCCAGATACAAATAGTATAGCCAAAGAGATTTTATTACAGGTTAACTTTTTCCCCAACCTAATAAATTAGCTTACGTATGCGGGACGTGACCTTGACTATATGGGGGTGCCAGTTGAGATGTTGATCAATAAGTACTCCTAGATACCTTATACAAGTGGATTTGGCGAGAAAGAGGCAGCTACACTGCGTCAATGCACCGGAAACGTGTGCTTTTAAGGTAAGGCATTTGGGGGACACAGATTTGACCGAATAGCAAAGGGAACGTATACCGTTTTATCAACATTTAAAGTGAGCAAGTTATCGGCCAAACATTTAATTACTGAGGATAGCGCAGGCTCGGCGTTTTGGTATGTCTGGGGCCAGTCATAACCATCAACAACAAGGGCAATGTCATTCGCGTACATATATATCTTACAATTGACGAGAGGTAGTTTGCAGAGTTCATTAATATAAATGAGAAAGAGTGTAGGCCCCAGAATGCTGCCTTGCGGAACGCCGTATGTGATAGGGAGCTCATCACTTTCGTGTGGGCCGATTTCCACTATTTGGGTATGATCGCTGAGATAGTCTGCGAAGATTTTCAATGGGTGTCCACGTATTCCAATGCTTTCCATTTTACTCAATAGGGCTCGGGCAGAAACGGTGTCAAATGCCTTTGACAGATCAAGAAAAAATCCCAGGCACTTATGTTTTCTATCTAGCATCCTAGCCACGTGATTAGACAAATCCTTGACTGCGTCTTCGGTACTAAATCCATTTCTAAAACCATATTGGTTATTCGCTAAGATGTTGTTTGTGTCAAGAAAACTGATCAGGTTCCTATTCAGTATTCGTTCTAAGATCTTTGACATTGCTGTTAAAATCGAAATTGGACGGTAGTTATTGACATCATCTCTGCGTCCAGACTTGTGAATGGGGTGAACTACTGCTTTTCTAAACGCCGTTGGAAAGACACCTGCACTTATAAACAAATTACAGATATGTGTAATAACTGGAACTAATACGCATCTCGAGGCCTTTATTATTTTAGACGGTATGCAGTCCAAACCAGTAGCACAATCAGTCCTAAGACCCAAAATAATGGAGTCAACATCGTCTTCGGTTACCTGAAAGAGGGCTATTGAGTTACACGAATTTGAATTCAGCACAGAATTGGGCACCATTGGGGGTGATTTATATTTCGACGCCAAGCTACTGCCAACATTAGCAAAAAAGTTGTTGTCGTGATTAAGCGAGGATTTAGGGTTATCAAATAAATGCAACAGGTCAAAAGAGGGAAAAGATTGAGTTTGAAGATCTGAGACTTTCTTAATAACATTCCAAGTAGCCTTAACATTATTTTTTGCATTACGAAACTGTTCCTTTTCATACAAGCGTTTAAGTTTTCTCAGCAGAGAATTACAGAAATTGCGATAGCGAGTGTAGGTTATTTTTAGCATAAGGTTATCTTCCGACTTTTTGAGTTTGACATGCATGCGGTCGCGGTGTCGTATACAGCGGAGTAGCCCTGGCGTAATCCAGGGCTTCAAGATACGTTCTCTACTTGGAACAGCATGTTCCCGAGTGTGATTTATGACAATAGAGGAGAGATTACTTAATAACGCATCTGCAGCATCATTAGGATCCGAGATTGACAGCATTGGAGACCAGTCATGGGTTTTGATATTCTCTATAGCGGATTCGTAGTCAATTTTTGATCTAGTGCGGGTCATATCCGAGTTCGTACTCCTGGTCTGTAGAAACAATAGCAACGGTTCGTGATCCGTTATGGATGATTCTATAACGAAAGTGGTAGCAGGTTTATTTGTTTTGAGTAAAATGTGGTCTAAACAGTTTGTGAGCCGTGTCGGAAACAGATGAGCTGGGAGAAGTCCATTAGAGGCAGCACAGGTTAAGTACTCATCTGAGTGACTATCAATGTTGTCAATCTTAATATCAATGTTCATATCACCGATCAGGACGAGTGAAGGAGTTGTTAATTTGAGTACGTTATCGAGACTATCAATAAAGTTGTTAATGCTTTTAAAAGAAGGAGGGCGATAAATAGCCACTATTGTAACATCCTCTATGTGACAAATGAGACAGTTCGCGTCAACAAAATGTGGTTCCTTAACGTCAGCTTTAAGGGAAGACTTAAGTAGGTAGCACACCCGTCGTTTTGGTTGTATGTGTTTTTGGTGTAGTATGACGTGAAGCCATCCAAGGTTGGCAAGTGTGAATGTTTACTTAACCAACACTCGGTGAGAACGAGCACGTCACTCTGGAAGCCTAATAATCGCATAAGCACTGAGACTTCATCGATTTTTTTGAAATGCTTCGTATGTTTAAATGTACAATACCTGTCTATACAATTTGAAATTGATTAACGGTAATTATTGGTATCCACAATATTATTAAGTTCATCCTGATAATTGTAAAATACACAATTCAATTTCTATAATATGACCATTGAAACTAGTTCGGTGGATAACGTTAATACCAAAAAATAGATACAGAAGGTCGGCTTCAACGAGTGAAAACTTACACCTACTTAGAATACAGATTGGTGACACGTATCGTGAAATGTAACACACGTTGAATAAAATTTGCCTTGTGGTTGTATTACATTTCATAGATTTGGACGGCTCATTTGTGTTACATTTCATAGATTTGGACGGCTCATTTGTGTTAAATTTTATGTTACGTTCCACCAATCATGAGGTCAACTACGTAAGCACAAAATCCGTAGTTTCGGCCGAAATTACGGGGTTCCTGCTCCGTATTACTTACGCATATAAGAAGAGCTCGGGGCCCAAACTAAGAATCAATGACAACACGATTTGACAGCTGTCCCTGGTCCCTATGTTTTTACTCGTCCGATATTTTTTATTTGTATTTTTTTTGACGGATAAAGTACTTTCGGACGGGACTGTATCTTTGTTATCAGACATGGAGAGTAGACCCCCTGTACCCAGCAATAGACACGCGTCTACGTAGAGCGAGTGCACTCGCGACAGTTATTTGTTCGAAATCGCTTACATACGACGATCTCAAACAGTGCGTAGTGCATCTATTTTCGTTCGTTGTACGCAGCTCGGGCCTATTCTCCAAGTCCGTCAACGAAAATACGGCACCGTCAGAAAATAGTTGGATACTTCGGAATGAATTCTACTCCCGATTAATTAACTTTTTCGGACGGGCAAATACACATCGGGAGTAAGGACAGCTGTCAAATCGTGTAGTAATTTATTCTTAGTTCAGGCCCCGAACAAATCCTACTGTTAGAAGGTGATACGGAGTAGGAAACACTCGTAACTTTGGCCGAAACTATGGAAATCGTGTTACGGAAGTAGAGTCCCTGATCCTCTGTACCTATCGATTCCGTGTTAGTACTGTTAGATGCGGTGTGATATTCGTTCTCAACTGCATTATTGGATTATACACGTGGGCTATCAGTAGTGGGGGAATTATATTGTTTTAATTTAATGAGGTCTGTTGTGACGTGTTCTAAATTAAGTGAATAGAAATGCATAATGTCCTCTATATTACAGCTATGTTTGCCTGAAACATTATTTGTATCCGACTTTCACTTAAAGTACACACAAATGTTCATGCTGCTGCTCAGTGGCGTGCCTAGGGGTTAAAATTAGGGCAAGCCGATATACCTATATTAAAGAAAAAAACAGGTATGTCATTATTCTTATCAATTCTTGTGACATGATTGAGTTAGTTAATATACAAGTTTGCATGACGTGTAGTTTGTGTCTGTTTTTTGTTAGTAAGTTCACGTTTAATTGAAAGACGGGCTTTTCGGCTGTAAGGGAAGGAACGTCACTGCTGCTGCTACGGTGAAGATTAAAGTAAAAATTAGAGAACAGCACCATTAGGTTTTTTTGTAAATATTATTTATACATGCTAAGAAAAGCAACATTCAGGGCGCAGATTTAAAGTAAAGCGCATTACTTTAAAAGTTTAAACCAACCAATATATAGTAAAAAAAATACTTCCTAACCTTTTAGGTGTAAATCTTAATCAAATAAAAATTTTAGCTACTGAGCCATTTTTTTATTATTTAATGGAAATGTATATAAGATAACAGACTTAAAATAATATTAATAGTATGTACATGTACATAAAAAAATTATAAATAGGGCATCAAAAAATTCGTCCGCTTCGCTGTCGACAGGAAAAGTGCCCAAAAAGCTGGCAGCATTGCCACGTTGTATTGCGATGCTTATTCTTTGGCCAAAAATAAGCCAGCCCTCTGGTCACGTGAAGATAAACAAAAAAAAAACTTTGAATAATTCCAAAAAGAAACAGTTTTCTTCAAAACTTTATCATCCTTGCAATTCATTCTCCCATAATAATTCCCAAATGAATATAGTCCCAAAACTTCGACCTCCATGCTAAAACCATTAACTGTAACCATCCCTTGAATAAAACCAAAAGCCACGTAATCTTGTTATGGAAATTTTAACAATTATTGCTGTTGTTATCATAGTATCAAATTAATATTAGACCCTCAATACTGTTTGCGACACAGTCTAAAATAATTTGGTACATAGAATGGTCGCACTGAATAATCATCACAGATGGTGTGAAGAATCTTTTTACGCTGTGGTCAAATAAAGAGGGGAACCAATTCAGGCTATTCACAGAGTTTGTAAGTGGATCCTTTTTATGATAATAATGTCTGTTTAAAATGGCATAAAGTTTCTGCATCGCCTTATCTTTGGTCGCTTGTTTGATAATTTATTCAGTGATGGTAAGTGGGGTTAGAACTTTCTCTGGTTGGTTGGGAATTACTCAAGGTTTTTTCGTGTAAAATAATTGAACAAGCTATAATCATGAAAGTTCTGAGAATCTTTATAAGATTAGAGGGCCTTTTGTGTGTCCTATAAAGTGCCCGAAATTAGTTTTTTTATTTTGTACGAGGCGCTAAGTAAATATGGCTACTTCACAAGACAACACGCATACTATATCTTTTGTAAAATCACCTTTAATCCTATCTAAGAAAGAGCGGCGTCTTCTAACACAGGCAATATCTGCTTAAAAGGAGGCGCCATTCACCAACAAAATGTTAACAACTATGGTCAATAAATAAACATTTTTGTATTTTGTATGGCAATATCAATAACTCGGTAGGGGATACTATGCTTAGCCATAAATTAACAAACTCTAAAACTATTTCGTTCTTTGTATCCCGAGAACTTGGGTGAACCGTGTTCTTCTTCATCCTCTTTAGATACTGACTCCATTTTACTTTTAAGAGACAAACAACTCATTAAAAAACTATCAATTTCGTGATTAAGGATTTTCTCATCTTATCTATTAGTATTTTTTTATTTCTAACCTTACCAAACCTTAATTCATGATCAGATAATCAACATCATAGCTAAAAATATAAGTACTTATTTCTCCAAAACAAAACCAATTCACTAAAAACATTTCAACAAACGAAAACAGAAAAAGCCCTTTACCGTTTCTATCATCAACTGGCGGCCATCTTGTGGAACGAAATAGATTTAAAATGTCGCCCGGCCCATTTTACGCGGGAATCTGAAGATAACGCAGTTATCTTTCTGATATATACTATTGGAAGGGAAAGGACTCTGTTTTTTGCTTTCGATAAATTCCTCAGATTATAGACGAGATTTGTTTGGTTTGAATATTTATGTTTTCTTGAAGGGTGAAATAAAACATAGTAATTTATTTTGCAGGATGGCTGGATGAGAGTGGTCTAAAATCTAATTAAATGGCGGTTGATTGGAGACGCATTCAATAGACTGATTCTGAAGTCTATAATGAAATAAAATAGAATTAAAATAACGTGAACTAAGAGAAATTTTGGAATTCAACCAGCGATTTAAAAACCCTTCCATTTTCACGACACAGGAGATTTTGCTCGTAAAATTCGTGACATATTTACTAAATATATTCAAACTACACCTAGTTCCACAACTATCTAAAGCTTAATATTATTTAATGCTACATTAAGCAATAATCTCACGTGTTCCATATTCAGGGAGTTTCGTAATTAATTAAGGAACGCTGTTCCAGTCTGTTCGGAGTATAATATATTATTTTGCTCTTAAGTGTTCCACTGGTTTGCTTTTCTACAAAGTCTTGCGCTGCTGTTAGCTGTTTTTAATTATTTAAATTGGTCATGGATATTAAACATCTTCTTTTTTATAAGTTTTGTTTAAGATATTTTAACATTTACGCTGTAGTATTCTGAAACAGATAAACCTATCGAGCCTTACATGCATGTGGTACACATTGTTCAGTTAGATAATCATTCACGCCAATTTACAGTATTCATTAGCAGAACCTATAATTTAGACGCCTTTTCACACACGACAAAAAATAAAAATCTAAAGTTATTTGCCAGTTTTTTAGTATCGTTTTCATCGTAAGGCACTTAGCTTAACAAAGGTCGAAGAAACGGAACATTTTATGTAAAATTCATAGGTCTACGAGTTTTAAATAAAATGTTGTGGCCACAATACCAACAGTACATTATGCATAGTGTAGTGTAAATACATTCAAACTAAAAGCACATACCCTCACAAAATATCTATATAAAGAGTCCCTTATAAAAAATGCAAAATATACAAACAATGGAATCGATTGGATCCTCATAAAATGTAACGCTTACACGAATTGCGAATAAAATAACATTTCTATTTGGGTCTTAAGTCTAGTAAGGCTTCGTTTACACTAGGTCTGAGAATGTTGGGCTTTGTGATGGCCTACATCATCTACTTTGCGTTTTCGTGACTAATTGGGGTCGCCTTCGTTTCCAGTATTACCGAATACAGATGAATATCTCCACAACCCCGTGTGATTGCCTAAATAAGTTCAATAATGGATATCGCAGATAAGCCGATCCAAACGTTGAATGCGATTATTTTTATTGTACCTAAGTTACTTTGAAGAAAGAATTTGACATTCTTTATTTTTCTTAAAGTCACACATCGCATCGCGTTATCGGATACTTAATCTAAATTAATGTACATGTCGGAAATACGTTAAATCAATCGTTTGTCTTTGACTAATCGTGACGCCAGCGGCACCAGGCGGCGCTCGACAGAGTCTATAACATAACGCTCGACTAGAGTTAAAGCAGAGTTGGTCGGTGGCGGTCAAGTAGTGAACACGTTTGAAACTGTCGCGCGTTCTGTATAGTTGTTTCGTGTACCTACAGTGTGTGATTAATTTGTTCGTAAATTATAATTTGATTTGAACTGCAAACTATTTTCTATTGCGCAATAACCAACACTTCCCATTGTACGCCCACAGTAGTTAAAATATGGCTGATGATAAGGTACGTCTCTCTTGACATACCTTCTCCGTCATACACATAACTCTGTCATAATGAGTCAACCAATATAGTTTAAGGATATACCGTACCCGGTTAATTTTATAACTCAAAATTATCATTCAACTCAGTCTATCGCAGTCCACTGCTGGACATAGGCCTCTCCCAGGCTGCGCCACAACACCCTGTCCTCCACCTTCCGCATCCAGTCTGTCCCAGCCACCTGTTTATGGTCATCGGTACATCTAGCTGAGGGGGCGTCCCACAATTAAAATCGTCTCAAAATTATAATTCCGAACAATTGTAAAAAATCAATGAGCCCAGTTATTACAATCGACATGGTCCAACAACTTCATATTTCGCTCAACTTTAGTTGCCTTATGAATACAAGGCTTAACCCTCATATTTACATTACAATATTGGAAGCAAGAAGGGTTAATAGTGTGTTTTGTATTGTAAAGGTTTTTGACTTTTGGGGTTGACTGGGTTTTAAGAGATATTTACATAAACTATTTATTGAAGGTAATTCCTAAAAACTTGTAAAGTCATCGACTCGAAAATAAGGTCTACATAAAGCTGAAGTTAAAGTTGCACCCTTGCGTAATACACTTCAATCACAATGCGAGGGTTTTGAAGGAAGTTTCTAATCCATTGCTTTATAGGTTTGAAAAATTCGGCTGCTCAACAACGTAAATAACGCAATGAACGGGGCTGAACTGTCAAAATGAAAGACATTGCGGTCGATTGCCATGGTGTGTGTTACGCAATTACCCCGCTGGTTTCTAGAAAGTATTTCTAGAATAAATGTGTTTATGGTTTATGTAAATGGATGGAAACCACACCGACACCTGCAGAATTGTCTCTCCTTATCCCATTAATCCATCCAAAGGTTGTCTGTAAAACATCACTTTTAGCGATAAGACCTTCCATTGTGTCACCATGTAAAATTTCTACATTTATATCTGTAATTTTAATGGTGTACGTAATAAAGAGATTATATTCAATTATTTTCTAAATATATTTTTTTATGTTGTAGATTGTTGACAAAGTAATGCATGATTTATTAGCAGTTTGTGAAATGTCCCGTGGTGAGCATAGTTAATCCCACAAAGGGTTAGTGCAACAAAAGTTTGAGGGGCTTATCGCCATAATTAATGGAGGTATTAAAGAGTGCAAAATGGGCTTAATAATCATTGTGTAAAGAAATAGAATAGCACGGAATAAAAAAAGAGTTAGTTTTGGACTATAGACAAAATTATTTATTAAATTTTTTGAGAGAGAGAATTTTAATTGTGGTTTTCCAGGTAATAGGGATTTCAGGGTGCAAGAGTCAAAAGTATGGTTTAAAATAATCTACCAATGAAGAAAACATGATGAGAAACCAGTCATCCGCTTTTATGATCACAAGCACAATTTTTAGTTCGATTGAATACCACATGCAATTCAAGAAGTCGGGAATAACAATATTTGCGTAGATAAAATAGTTGTCAAGATAAACATAATAAACTAACTGACCCAACAGACGTTGTTTTGTCCAAACAAAAGTCCATACAAAAAAGCCATAAAATAAAGGACTTTCAGTACTTCCCATTTTATACTCTTTCAGTTTTTCATACCCTCAATACCTTTTGTTTTAAAACAAAAAAAACCAAATCGGTGCAGCCCTTATCAAGACAAGTAATGCGCTTACCTATACCTAACTCCATTGACTTCTTCAAGATGATTTTTCAAAGCGGTTGACCCCGCAAAATATTTGTTGCAATGATCACATATAATGCTGTGGACAGTGAAAACTAGTTATTAACAAAAAAGGGATACTAATAATAAATCAACAGCATTTACAGCGTAGGACTTACAAGTGCACAGAGATTTGATCAATGACCCCCATGCTAAGTGGAACCTGTGTTGAACAGCAATTCATATATATTTCTAGATATACGTTATACACGAATCACTGGAAGAGTCACAAAAACTTATACGGAGTAGGGTCGACACGTTATTTGCAAAGGTCTTAAAAAAACTCCAAATTTATTCCACGGATATAGAATGATATCACAAAAGTGAGGGAGGATTTGATGGGTGAGAAGAATAATTGGTTTCCGTGAAGATTGGGACTGACGGGAAAATGATGGGTCAATGTTATCGTGTTAATGCTGAAAATAACCTACCTTATTCTATCTCATGATTTCTTATGAAAATCCTATATTCATGACAGACAACTTGAATAAACGTAGTCAAAAGAAAAGGATCCAGCCCACACAGTTAGTTTTGAGATATTTAAGTTTTAAGTTCAGATCGTATTTCTTCTTTGATTCTCAGCTTTAACTTTCTGGGGGTTGGTTTTAACTGAAGGGTGAACACATAATGACATATTTTTCGAGATATTAACAATAATATGACGATGGATCCTTTTCGTTTAAATACGATTTCAAAAGCCTAGGGTCATACACATATTTAGCCATAAGGATCCAAGCTTTAATATAAATAGAACAAAAACACAAAATATTATAAGGAATCATGATAAACTTGTATGGTTTAGAAAAAAAATCTCTATCATAATTATTAGCTTAGTTAGTATATATAGATCTTAGTTAAATCAAAAACTAAAAACAACATTAATATTAAAAGGCATAAAATATACATAAAAATAATAAAACATTATACAATATCAAATAATTAGTCTTCATATTTAAGTATAGATTATATTTTTTACTTACACTGAATCATCATTCTCATCTGCAATGGAAAACTCAACATGATCCATAATATTTGCATTTCCTTTGAGCGATTTATAAAAAGGTAAGCAGTCTTTTGGTATTAAATCAAACAATGATATAAGGTCATTTAATTTAGCCTGCGGAATATCTTTACCTTTTGGCCGTAACAAAGTTAAATCTTCTACCAATTTTTTTAAAGACATTCCTTTTTTTTATAAATTTAGCTCATGAAATTGTTCAGTTTCTGTTGCTTTCATTTATAAAAGTATTTATATATAAGTATTTTGTTTTATTTTTAGGCAGTTTTCTGATTTTTTGGTTAAAAAAAATTCTACCTCCATTCTATTTTATTGGTGCTTAGAAAATCGTTTATTTCCATTTCATAAACTTGTAATGGTTTCTTTTTCATGCAGTTTTTAATAACATTTAAATACTCTTCAACAGTAACGGCGATAACGATCCATGTAAGATGGATCGATATCGATGTTTTAATTAGTTACTTTAAATAAAGAAATCGAATAAAACGAAAATAATCCATGTCACATGAATTATTTTCGTATTATTATATCCTTAGAATAATCGATTTAAACTACTTGGATAATCCTAGTTGGATTATCCAAGTAGTTTAAATAGTTTTAGTAATATGTGATTGAGTCATTTCCGTAAATATGATTTCCTCAATAATGATCTATGTACCTTAGAGCGACGTTAATAAAAAAAACTATTAATGACGCATCATTTATATGGCTTGGTATACTTATGTAGAGAACATTATGTTGCGTTGGAATTTTAATTGGATTGTGATCGTGGTATTAAACTTTTAACTACAAAGAGTGTGTTTGTATACATAATTCATTTTCGGCCATATTGTGGGTTGGATCCTTTTCGTTTAACCACGTCCATTAGGCCGATCGGCTATGATTCTACTTAAAAGTAACGTGCTGCAAACTCAAAAAAAAAAAAACCTTCAATGCACCAATGAGTCAGCAGACTATATCGTAGACGATCAGCTTTAGAGTTTAAAAACTGTTCATTCCACTGCCCTATGAAACATTTCACGAGTACCAAGACTCTACAGATTTTTTTTCAACTCAAATTAAAATGACCTCTTCCCACTCAACATGACAAAGACGCAAAAACTCCTAGTTGAACTTAAAATATAGCTCAGAGTGAAGAAAGATCTACCAAGTTCCTAGCCAAAAATAACTGCGGAAAATAAAACAGCCAGGGATCCTTTGTTGGGACCAAAATATGCAGGCACCAAACATAATTGTATGTACGGGTTCCGCCTCCAGAGATGTGATGTCACCGCTTCATAATTAATTATTTCATTATAAATTTCACCTAAATCATTAAAAATTCTCCCCACACCGTATCTTCTAATTACTACGGTCGTGTTTGGGCGTATCACTAGCGACGCTACTGCTATAAATATTAAAGAGAAGGCAAATAATAACTCAGAATTTTGAGAAAACCTTTTCAGGTGGAGGATTTTTAGACATCCACTGAATTGTTCGACCTTTATACTATTACCTACTAGCTTCTGCCCGCGGCTTCGCTCGCGTTAATTTGACTTTGACAATAAATTCGGGTTATTTCAATCATGATTCGAAAGACATGTGGCGCCATCTATTATCATAAGAACGTTATTGTTGTTTTTCCCGGGAACAGTACTTTTTTTCGGGATGAAAGGTACCTTACGTCTGTTTTTGTACACCTTACAACGTATATGCAAAATTTCAGGATGATCGGTTCCATGGTTTAGGCGTCAAAAGGTAACAAACAAACAAATATTATTAGTTAGGATGCAGTGCGCAAAATTATTGATTTGAAAATGGAATAGTTGTAACTTGGAAAAACAAATAAATATTATTGATTCATACCATCATTGTTATCATGGGCGAGTGTCTGTCTCAAGAGTGTCTTGTCTTCAGTATCAGCTTGTCTACGTCGTTTTGGTTCTGCGCACAAAATTATATAGCTCATAAAAAACTTAGTTGCCTGATCACCTAACTAACATCTTTCCAGGAAAGACAAAATTCTCATAATTTGTGTGTACTATGTGCCAAATAGCCAGAAGATTTCTCAAAATTAAGTGGCAGTGGGCAGGGTATTGCTCGCAGGGACATTGCTCGCAGAACAGATTGCCGATGGGGTCGAAAGGTTCTGGAGTGACGACCAAGACGACGAAGTACAAGAAGGTGTTACGTTGGAAGGCCTCCTACCAGGTGGACCGATAACCTTGTGAAGGTCGCAGGAATCCGCTGGATGCGGGAAGCACAGAACCAGTCGAAGTGGCGATGCTTGGGGGAGACCTATGTCCAGCTGTGGACGTCTTTGGCTGAAATGATAATGATGTACCAAATAAACATTATTTATATCTTTTAAAGTTAGCCTGCTTTAAATTATCGCAGTTGTTCATCAGTGCACTGGCCACCTAAAGCGCTGCTATTAAACACAGAGAAATTGTTGTATTATCATCTCTGGGGCCATTAATCTTCCACACGTTTCAAACGTTTCATTAAAATCTATTTGCTCTGAGCACGCACTTCCCCCGATATTTCTCGGCAGTTCATTATTTTATGCGCTCGCTTTAAAATAAATTGTAAAAATGAAATTTAGTTTTCTTCGCTTTTAGTTTTGTTTGGAATGATGTACATACAGTGAGAAAAAAATGCGCGAGCAGTACACGTGATAGAAGTGAAACTTCTTAAAAACTAAAAAATAAGAGAGATTTAGTGTGAGAGACAGAGAGTTACATCTTTCGTCTCTCTCATGTAACGAAATTTGCCTAAACGTGACGCGATCTTGAAATTTCACTCTCAATTCTCTTTCAATTATAAAATCGCCGCCTAAGAAATTTCACTTCAAAAACTTGCGTAGTTTCTCACATCAAAGCCTTAGCAAATGCCAGCATGATAAATCCAAATGTTATAGAATAATTTGAGAAAAAGCGTTTCTCATTTGTTGTCACAAAAAAGAAGAATTTAATGCAAACCATGACCCGCAAGTTACGAACTAATTATGACGTTCCTGAAAAGTTTTAAAGGTTCAAGAATAGAACTTTTAGTATGTAAAGATTTCGAGATCCTCTTTCCACCAACTTGCGAGTCAGAAACTTCTTTATCCTAGTTTATTTCTGTTTGGCTTATAAAACTTATCGTATGCTGAAGTGAATAAGCTGCAACTCTTAGGCCCACCTTCCACGATGCTACTCAAAAGTAACTCAAATCACCAATAAGTAACCAGAACGTCACAGCAATAGTATTGCAATTGTGGTCCGAAAGTGACTTACCAACACGTTATTAACCAGTTTGTGATTAACAAATATTAAATTATTGTATTTACAATTAAAATTAAAATATAATAACTTAACTGACAGACTGTGATTTGTAGAGTTGTGTATAGATCGCGATTGAATTATTAGTGCCGTGACATTCTGGTTACTTATTGGTGATTGACGTTCGTATCTGGTTATTTTTGAGTAGCGTCGTGGACAATCGGTCTAAGCAGCAACTCTATAGAAATCCGCTTTGCTTCTTATACTCAATAGCTGGCAAAACTTTGTTGCATCTGAGGCAGAATTACAAATCAGATGCTGTAAACTTTTTCTCAACACTGCAATCAAACAGGGAACCACTTCAAACAATCAGTAACTGTTCCAATTATATTCAGGAGTGTTCTCATTAAGTTTTAATGGGGGATCTTCAAGAAATCAGTTTGGACAGCTGGATCCTAGCACCGTTTGACCTCTAGCCGTAATTAAATGAGCCCGGATAATCTCTCCGCCGTCACTAGGGACCCGTGGTTGTAATGCAGTTATTTAGAAGACCCTACTAGTGGACCAGTGGTTTATAAAGATTTTTGTCATTAGTTAAAGCCTCTTAGGGGCGAATTAGGATTTGGGTTTATGAGGCAATGAGAAGCAATGAATGTGTTTGGATTTGGAGTAAGCTGCGTTGTGTTAAAATTAAGTCGGAATAGTGACCCCTAAAGCTTTTCAGACGAAGAGGGTGATTAAGTTATTTGGTACATTCTGAAATAAATAAATTCCTTCTAAGGAGTTTCTTGCCCATTCTTCTCCATAGGTACCTACTACGCTTTGGAATGGGCAACTAGCTTCATCTTTCTGACTGACCGACCCCTTGACAATTCAAAAGTGCCTGTAATTGATTTATTTGAAATAAATGCTTTGAGTTTGATTTTGAAGTAGGTACTTCTTAATTGGGAGTGGTGAACAAATTAAAATTTTACTCCGCAAGAAAAAAATTGTCTACCGAAATCCTTTGTCTCTAGAAGCTTGGAAAAGTCAGAATACAGTAGGTTAATAAATTGAAACTAGCAAAATACTTAATGTATTTTATGACGGTATACGAGAGATTGTTCACGGAACCCGCTTGTCAACACACTTCAACTATACAATATGTAACAAAAACCCTGTTGTTCCTTTTAGGGACGTATACATTTAACTACAAGCACAACATTGGTGAAATTATAATTTAAAAAAATTAAGAATTGGCTAGTCGAGAGGTCAAAAACAAATAAAATCGACACATTCAAAAAAATACTTGAGAGGTGTCAAGGGACACCCGGATGGAACGAAGTTCCTTTCGATTAATTAGTGAAGGAATTGTTGATGTTGTTGTTGTTGTTTGATTGTTGTTTGTTGTTGTTGGGATTGTTGTTGTTGTTGTTGATTGTTGTTGTTGTTGTTGTCAAAATATCTGGCTTGCTTTCTATAAGAGAGAGAGAGACAGACAGAGAAACGTGCGACGCCGCACAGCTTACAATAGCTTACTATAGCAAAAAGTGTCGTGACAACTTTTCGTAAGAATTTTTTCCGTCTAGCCGTTCCCCAACGCGCGATAAGGAACTTCGTTCCAAAAATGTTTAGAGTATCTGATTTTACAAGTACATCTTTATTTCGCTAAATAGCCCGTAGGCTATGGCTCGGCGGCGGCTTTCTTTGATGCGTCAGAAGATGCCGCCAATAACTACCGCGGCGTACGGGCCCCGCGTCTGTACCACGTGCCTACCTACCCCTTTACCCCGCCACCCGCCGCCCTGCGAATCACTTCCTTTAGTCTCTCGCGCAGATTACTTCCGAACGGATGTTATAATTGTTGACCTACGTAGTGAGTGACTTGTGTTTTATTTACGAAAACGTTAACCATGTCTTATTCTAACGTAGAATATTTTAATATGTTGATGTGTCTTGGGAAATGTGACTGCAATTATGCAGAAGCACGCAGACTCTACCCAGAACGTTTTGCGAGTCTACCAGTACCTTCGGCAATGGCATTCCAACATTTGCACATGCATAAGTACAATACCGGCAGTGTGCACGGACGAGACCAACATCGAGCTGACGCAGGCAGACCGATGACTCGAGACAGTGACATCGAGGAGCAACTTGTTTGAGCACGATCCAACGCGAAGTACGCGCTCAGTGGGACACGAACTCGGACTATACCATATGCGCGTTCGGAGAGTAGGTACTCAAAGAAGATTCTAGCACCCATTTCACTATCGTCGCGTCCAATCACTACTTCCCTTCGACTACGAGCCAAGAATAGAATACAGTAGATGGGTACTCGACAAGATCGAACAAGTGAGTGATTTCTGGAGATGGATCCGACGAGTGCTCATTTGTCAGAACAGGTGTATTTAATTCGCACAATGAGCACGTGTGGTCGTTCACAAACCCGCATGTTGTTAAACCAAGTCACTTTCAGCATCGTAAACCTACATTTTCAAAGATTCATTCGTTAAATGGATACAGATAAACAACAGCTGACAAGGTCATGAACTTGTGTAGGAAAATAGGTAGCTAGCGGTGGCGGTGGCGCGGCGCGGCGGCACCGATCATAGAGATTGGCGGGATCGTTGTACCTATTTTTGGTTTCGCGTCATCGATTCCTGATGAATTGCAGAGGTAATAAATCAGTTAAACATTACAAGTATTAATAATTAAATATTTTTTTAATTATTTTTGTTGAACAGTTTTTATAGATGACTTGATTTATTACGTATGTATACCGATTCTTAAAACGTGGATAGAAGGAACAACAGGGTTTTTGTTACATATTGTATAATCAATTATTTTTTCACAAAACAGTGGTGAAGACGTTGCATCGGACCGATTCGTTTAAATGATAAATGATTTTATTTCTGTAAATAGGTTTGTACAAATACTTTTACACGTCAATCATATTTTAAAAACTAGATGAGGTCGGCGTTTCCTATCTGACTACTCTGAGAAGAAAGGCCGAAACAAACTCAGAGGTCACAGTCTCTTTTAAAGTCCAGACATAATCTTGGTCAGATCATGTGAAGAACATGTAGATTTGTGTCTGAAATGGTTAGTAGATGGTTTAAAACTGAGCTTGGTAGGGGCAAGAACTCTAATCTATTTAATCGTGGTGCCGACTGCAACATCTTACCGTCGGCTAAGCTAAACAATTATAGAAGGTGAATGTACTATCTGCCAGTATGTACAAAGTCTTGAAGTTTGGATCTTTAACCAACGGGAACGATGGCTAATTCGTATAGATTGTGAGTCTAGAATTAGCTGTCTGTTTTCATTTGCCAGTCGATTTAGAACTCTTTGGTCTGCTACTGAGAATTGATGATTGAGATTGAGAAGTTCTAGGTCCGTTTAGAAATGGGTTTATGGGTTAATGGTTATGAAAATATAAATAAGTAAGTTCAGTCTTTCAGTACGATGAAATGCTTATTGCAATCAAAAATCATTCAATCTTCGAAATTTGTGTTTTGTTTTGTGATAAATAGTTTTTTCTAATCACGTGGTTTGTTTTTGACTGTAAATAATGAACGTTAAGTGCAATGTCAGATGGATGGTCGTAAATTGCAAATAGTTATTATGAATGATTTATTTTTTGGTTTTGACATACGTCCGCAGCAGTGGACAGTTGCGAGCTGGGCCCTAGCCTTGTTAATATAACAGACAATGCGATAATAATATTTGTCAAAATCTGACAAAATTATCACATTCTCACGACAGGTGCTGTTTAATAAGACAGCAAACCATGAAATAATGGTAGATTATTTACTAAGGGGATAGGCATTGTTTAAATGCTTTGAGTTATCTCCTGAGCGAAGCGATGGAGCTACTCGTAAGACTAGAATCATGAGTGCAGCGAGCGATTCAAGCTCGCCCAAGACGAAAGCATCCCTATCCCTGAGGAGAATATTCGACTTTTCGCACCTACTGTAATAAAACCCAATTCGATTATCGAATCAGTAATTTATGAATCTGTTAAATAACCGGGGAATACATAGTTAAGTGCAGTGTCATACACTATTTACCCGACTATGTGACTATGTGATAGAGCAGTGGTGGCCCAGTGGTATCGGCCCCAACTTACGAGTTGTAGGTTGTGGGTTCGAACCCAGGCAGGCGCTTTACTTTGTGTAAATAATTTCATCACCACTGCTCTCAAAACGGTGAAGGTAAACTTCGTGAGATAACCGGCATGTCCTAGAACCAAAAATTCATAGACATGTGACATCTACCAACCCGCACTGGACCTGCGTGGTGGATTACTGCCCAGTCCCTCTCAAAGAGAGGAGGCCTGTGTCCCAGCAGTGGGAACATTATAGGCTGATTGTGCTATGTGATAGCAAGGACAGGGTTATGTTTTTCATGCGTACGTATCTCTGCACGGACCTATTCATGTATCTTTGTATGTGAAATTCTGTATACTCTCGAAATATCCTAACGACTGGATGGATTTGAATACATGAGGCGTCTATCGACTCGTCTGGGTCGCGCGAAGGACTATGTTTTGTTTTAATAAAATCAAAATGGCGGATTTTAGATGTCAAAATTGTTGAAAAAAAAATTGTGCCATGACTATGTGGGGTATTAAAATAAAGGGCTTGAAGAGACTATTCCATAAATAAAACACATCAAAAGTATTAAAATAAAATAAAAATTACATATCAAAAAAGGATTGTGTGGTTTTATGAAACCACGGTAAAAGTGAAGCTTTTTTACACATTATAGATATTTAACTAAAAACCCCTTCCTTTCACTTTATCCTACTCCACGGCCGACCGTCACGCGACATGCAACACACAGACGAAAAAGTTTGAGACGATGTAATAAAAGTTTCACTTTAAAAACCCGACTGCAACTAAGATTCAAAAAAAGCTCACTTTCAAGTTGGCTAATACAGCTGGTGGCATCAAATCTTAGATTGAAATTAAATAACTTACTGTCTGTCTGGATATTGATTTTTTTTAATATAAACTCATGCAATTTCATCAAAAACACTATAAATAATAATGTCAATAGGGCGTCAGCCCAAATCCAACATTCGAACGCGGGGGTACGTGCTACAACAACCTATAATTTTGTTCGTCGATGGCAACTAAAACCTATGATGTAAGAACTCTTTGGTCGAGCTGTACATTAATACAAAAAAAAAAAGTTTCCATACTATTTTCTCAGTTGAGGTTCCAAATTCAAATCACATTAATGAGCAGTGGGTCATAATAAAATTCACTACAATATTAATGCCTGGCTAGAGCCTTAGGGCTTAAATGAATTGCTTTAGGTTAGGTTTGCAAGACACAATTTGACGTCAGCGAGCAGGTGGTGTGAAACCTAACAAAATTATCGAAATTGTCAAATCCTTGCCTGTGAAGTCAGTTTCATTATATAAACCCCTGATATTATGTTGATTATAGATAATTGAGTTATTGGGTAGAAAATTTCCTAACGTAAAACTCTCCATTTATTTTCTGTGACGTCACCAACGGGGTAGTAAACCACATATTATTTTGTATCAAATTATATCAACAATTTCGTGAATATCCGGTCCAGTGGTTGCCACGTTATCTATCAATCGGGCACGCTATTACATGTTGGTACGGTTGAGTTGAAAATAGATTTCATGTTTTTGGGGTAACTTGGAGAAAATTGAAAAAAAAAAACATCAGCGTGGAATATCTGGCAATACCTACACAAAACATAGAAATTCCGTCGGAAAACTCAAAGTCAAATCATTTATTTCAAAAAGACACTTTACAGTCAGTTTTTTATTTTTACTATATAGGAACAACAAACAGCTACACTAAGCAATATTACATACATTTTTTTTTTATAACTTTAGTAATAATGTAGCCCACAGCGCTGTTCACAGATTACTATGAATAAATAAAATCTTACAGTCACTAGGAGGTGAACTGTTTATGCATGACCGTAACACTAATATTATAAAAACAATAAAAAAAAAAAAACAGAAATAGTATTTAAAAAACAACAACGCATAGAAATATAAAAAAAAAAAAAATTGTTCAAGTGTCTCATACAAAAGGCTACGAAACCTTTTCAAAGAGCATGTAAATATATCGATGTGTTCGAATGCTTCATTGTAGGTAGCTGCCATTCGCCGAACTGGTGAACGTAGACCAGTGTTAGATCGGCAAGTACCTACTGCAAAGAGTTTGCCTGCACGCACCTGCCGTCTATGGACAGTTCTGGGGACTGCATAGCACAGTACATTATTTAAATCTATGCAGTCAAAATTACCATTAACAATATTATACAATGTCATTGCTTAAGGAAATTTAATTATTTTATATACCTAAGTTTAGATACCTACTTCATTTTTCTACGCCGTCAACGGCAAGACATAGTGTACTTATACATATTTTATTTACAACACCTGTTTTTTACATCCACCTATGTTTTACAAATAAAAACTTTGACTTTGACTTTGACTGAGCGCCAAAAGCTTGTACTTATTGAGCAACTGGTTATACTGTAGATACGTTTTGTGACACCAGTAGTGCATTGCACGAAGAAATTTACGTGAAACGTAAAACGTAACTTTTGAACGTGAAAATCATGGACGTCGTCCATGGTAAAAATTTATAAGAAAATATAATTGATTCCAGTTGCCACTTCCAAAAGTTAGTTTCGTAAGGAGAAGAATGAGCAAGTAACTCTTGCTCGTTACTCTTTAAAATGTTTTGTAATATTTTGTATTCATGAAAATTCAAGAATCATTATAACTTTTTATAATGTACGACTTGAACTTAAATGAACATAAGCAGGGTACGCAGGGTAGGGCATAATTGGCAGGGTTGAGAACGTTAAGTACCTGATTAGCTACATAATATAACATCACACCTGTATTCCCCGAAGGGTTAAGCAGAGGTGTACTTATACAGTACACCCAAAAGCTAAAGCTGAGCTCGACTCCCATTTGATGCAGCCTTGAGAAGCATACCGCAGCTTTTATATTCGTTATTTAATTTGAAGTATGTCATGGTGTCGCTATATTTCATTTTTTAACATGTTTTGCTTTTTTTTATTGGCACATTGTTTTTATATTTATATTTATGTAATTTGCTATCATTAAATTGTGCTTTTGTGTGCACTGAATAAATGATTTATCTATCTATGTATCTTATCTACCCACATTTCCTCGGTTATGTTTCAGTCCCATGGCGGCGAGCTTATTGTTACTGATTGACTGATTAGGTAGGTACAGTCAGCAAAAGAGATAAGAATCCAGGGTCGCCGGATATAGCTGAAGTTTAGTAAGAAACCGATGAATGTTTTCGAACAAAATTAAATTAAATTAATAGAAAACAAACTGGCAATAATACTGGCAAATTAAATTTCATTTGAAAATATTCATCGGTTTCTTACTAAACTTAAACTATATCCGGCGACCCTGGATAGGTATTTCCTTTGCTGACTGTACATAAATGGGAAGACATGGACGAGACTCGCATAGACTAGGGAAGCATAGCACAAAAGGGATGAGGCCTATACTTAGCAGTGGGTGGAACAAGGCTGCTAATAATGATGAAGCTAGGTGGAATTGAGTTGTGTCGTACTTTTGCATTATGATTTCTTCAATTTCAAAAACCATCTACGTTAGTTCACTAACGGTGGAAAATAATTTAGAGGGAATTTCTTTCACTATTCGAGAAGAGACCTTTAGAATAGAATAAAATAGAATACTCTTTACTCCCCTCTCCCTCCCTCCCTTTTCTTTCCCTTTACTCTGCAGTGAGAGTTACTCACTAACTCAGTACAAATAAAAAAATAAGACATAACGCTGTCAACAGTGACGTGAGGCTGGTTTCGTAAACTTGTGTGCACTTAGTGAGGTGTAGTTTGTTTGGTTGTAAATGTCTGCGTGCGATGATCGTGTATGCACAAAGCAAGGTGTAGTTTTGCGTGCTTCATTGTGCTATGTCTTGATATTTGATCTGGTCCGAGCTCGCTAAATACACTTAAACATAACAATTCTCTATCTAAACGTAAATTCATTTTATTACTCGTAATTGAGTACAGCCATATCTGGCACAACAGAATTGAATTATGCTATCAATAATTGTGTTCCAACAATCCGTAATGAACGCGCGTGAGTTACTATTTGTATAATCCGGTTATAGATTATACAGGTATGTTCTGTTAGCATTCTCTTGTGGCGGTAACGTGCTCTATTAAACGCGTAGGTAGATCTAACTTGGTTAATTACTCTATGGAATGATTTATTGCTAGTCATTGAGATAAATAAACATAGTAGTAGTACCTAATTGATTGATTGAGTTATAATATGTGCATGCTGTGGTCTCCTGTAATTGACGGAACACACGTAAAAGCCTATTTTATTCATAATTATGATTTATATTGTATAAATGTATTCTTTGTTGGTGACCCCGAATAAATAAATAAATAAAACTATTTATGAAGGTCGATTTAGATCAAACGAATATTGTAAGAGCATTCTTTTCACGATTTTCTTGATTGGTATGACAAATAGAATATCGAATGAATGCTTTATCTCGTATAGAAAAAGATAAATTGATTGAATAGGGATAAAATGAGCATGCAACAAATTAATAATGAAATGAAGATGATCGTGATATTCATTCCTGTAAGTAAATCTTTTAAGATACTTTTACACTTTCTTTTTTTGCCAATATTTTACAACTAGATAGCGCTGGCATGGATGCCATATTTATCCCCGAAAAGAAATGCCGAAACAAACTTAGTGGTTACTTAAACTAAACATGATCCCCTTTATTTATAAACGTTGCTTAAAGTTAGCGACGAGTGACGACGAGCGGCGACGAGCGGCGGCGCGTTAGTGAGTTGTTAGTTGTTAGGTAGCGACTGTTTAACCATACCTTTTTGATGTTTAAACACCTCTTAATTTTAAACAAAGTTTATGAATAAACCCCTATATTATTAAAATATTATGTGAGTCTAGCAATGCAGGGCCAAAATTCATGGTACAACACACATAGATTCATACATAAATTCAAAACATTTTTCACGGGCGTATTTCATAGCCGCTTAAACTAAAAAAAAACATATGCGTTGATCTTCAAATCCACTTTTGGTTCGTTTGTTTTCACACATCTGCACCCTTATTGCGTTACACACTATCACAATCTGAATCATTTTGAAGCCTATTGCTAATCCATTGCTTCATATGTTCGAAAAATATGTCTGCTCAACAACGTAAATAACGCAATGAATGTTGTTGATCTGTCAAGATGAAAGCTATTCCTACTGTTAGTGTGTTACGCAATGATCCCGCTGGTCGTACACTGTACTATACTCGAAAGGTTTAGGTAGTTAAATAAAGGTAAACAACAAAAACCACGTGACTCATCGATGCTAAACCTTTTATTTCAAATGTTAAAATCATATTATTTTTAGTCATTTATTAATATGTTCTATTCTGAATCTGAATCTGAGGAACTATCTGTCACATTAATAATAAAGCGTTCAGTGGTATCATCAGTTCTTATTTTATTACATGACCCTCGCAATTTTTCCAATTATCAGCAGTCACATTAGCTAAAGCCTCTGGCAAAAGAATTTTTAGGTCAGCCATTTTAAAAGTTTTATTTTTCTCGGCTAAATACCCCTTACTTGAGCCCATGTCTTGAAATTATGTCTGTTTTCCACGGATAACACTCTTTGGGCCATGTTTCTTCTACCTACTTATTTAAACACATTTATCAATGTGTGTTTCTCAGAGGATGAAAGAGGTCCTGTTTTGAAGCGTTTTTTCTTCGGTGATGGAAATGAGAGTAAGGAGTTGGTCTGGCTAGTGCCAGGCTCGGGTTCCCTAATTTTTCAACCATACGAATTTAAAAACCAATAACGATAAATAACAAAAACTTACAATAGGTAACTAAATAACAAAAACAAAATAAAGAAACAAGCTATATTAACAAAATCGAAACGCACACGCAACATTGCAAATGTCGAGAGTGCTATCAAAGGCGTCTGGTTAACCGACTAAACGTAACACCTGCTACTTCAGTTGCTATACTACGTCCCAGGTGTACTCTTCAATTTAGCAACGTTTTATTTTTTGAAAGGTTTACGGAACCTGTCTTTTTGGGCTCTTTACAATAGACAGATTACAAAATATTAGTAAATTTTATAAAACACAACAAAAAAATTGTGCTCAAGCAATTACATCTCCGAAGAGTAGTTTACGAATAAATGATAAAGTTTAACATACATTAATAAAAGAGGAAATTATCGTATAAATCGAAAATAAATTTAGTTTTGTTATAACGTATTTTTAAACAAGAAAGTGTCAACTATAAAAAACCCTTTTTACGATTTGTTTACCTTTATTTAACTACCTAAACCTTTCTAGTATAGTTGGTGACAGATATCACTACTTTACGGCATTATACGAAAATGTTAACAGCTTTCTTCTTTTAGGAAGAAAACTTTGTAGTTTATGCGTGGAAATATGTCTTTAAAAAAAAAAAAAACATTTCTAATGTAACTTTTTCTTTCTCTTTCATCTATACTTTAATATAATATATTTAATAGTATAAAGAGGTAAAATCTGTTTGTTTGTAAGTTGGCGACAATGGCGATATTAATTTAACACATGGGTAAGGCTAGTGGCCAGTAACAATTAAAAATATAATAAGATTTTTTTTGTATTAATTTAATCATTTATTTTTTAATCATTATTTTGTAATTTGGTTTAATTTTAATATGATTTGATTTGATATTTGATTTGATTAATGCTGTAATGAACCTTTTTGGTGCAGCCGTGCGGCAAATACTGTTGTTGTTAACATATTTTTTTTTGTTATTTAATTATAAGAATATTTTTTATTGTTACTGGCCACTAGCTCTACCCATGTGTTAAATTAATGTCGCCATTGTAGCGCCACGCAGGGGGTAATCTCTGGAACTACCAGTCGGATTTCAAAAAGTCTTTTTGCGTTTGATAGCCCAATTCTTGAGGAAGGCTGTAGGATATTTAGTGTCACGCTAGGACCCTTAGGAGCCGTGCATAAAGAAAAAAGTCAGAAAGAGCGCTAAGTGAAAATGAAATAACTGAGCGGGCAGGCGATGCGATGCGACGGGTGGGTCGAAGTCGCGGGCAGAAGCTATTTAAGCATAAAAGCGTTTTAGCGTTCATATACTGTAAGTTTATTTTGTATTTGAAATAAATTACTTAAACAAAATATACTCTGAAGTTGAACTCTTTAATCAAAACGGTTACAAGCATTCGTGGAAAAAGCCCCTAGGTCACAGAAGTAACTAGGACACGCAGTAACAAAATCTTTTGATCAGTCAACCGTGATTCGGCAGCTGAATAAAGGATGAATAACTTTTAGGGTTGGAACTTTTAATAGCTAGTTTTTTTTTGTCTTATAGCAAATGTGTATTATATAAAGTGTGTTGTATAAGGCAGGTGAAATTCAATTCAATTAGGTTGATGTACAATAAAAGTACCAATGATGTCTTTGACTTAAACTTAATTTTACCGGACTCCGCAACAGCAAAGACTCTCCATTCCATAATTCTCATTGCCCTATGTAAAATTTCTGCATTTATATCTGTAATTTTTATGGTGTACATTATTCTATTCTATTCTCCAGCATTGGACCGCTTCAGTAGATGAATATACTCGTAGTAACTATTGACAAAGAAATAAGAAATTGGAATAATGGAATTGATAAATCGCTTCAGATTACAAGTTTTAAAATCGAGGACAATAAATAGCTACATTTCTTTGAAATCCGAATATTCCATTCTCTACTGCAAGTAGACAACAAAGACATATCAACAGAATTGGATTTAAGAATTCTACAGAATTTCGCATGATTATTATTCTTCTCGATAACCCAGAGGTTGTCAACCCTCGGCAATAACGTGTCGCAGGTGTATCGGAGTAATTTTATACGTTTGCTCGCATTCAGCAATGATTACTGAAGTAGTGGCTTCATATTCAGGGAGGGTACTGACACTAAAATATAGAATTTCATTTATATAATAGGGGTTGATTATGGCAAAGGGGACATAGGGAATATGCCTGGCTGTAACCTGTTTCTATGTTGAAATTTCCAAAAACGAACACGACCCCACGATTCGGAATTACATCATAACTCATTGGTCTTTGTTTTAATTTAGTAATTTTAGACGCACGTTGTTTATACAGGCGTTAAACGTGGACTAAACTTACTTGAAAGGCTTGTAGTTATTTTAAAACTTTACTACCCAAGTATTTTTATCTTCATTGATTTTAGGTTTACTAAAATCACTTTTTTTTTTACTAACTATTTTACACAACGTGGAGGACCCACATTCATCCACGTTGTGTAAAATAGTTACACTCAAACTCAAACTATACTCAAACTTTATTTCAAATTAACCAATTCCAGGCACTTTTGCATTGTCACGGGGTAAGTCAGTCAGAAAGATGAAGCTAGTTGCTCATTCCAAAGCTTAGTAGGTACCTATGCAAAAGAACGGGCAAGAAACTAAACGGGCGCTCTTTTAAATCAATAATTGGTTACATCATTTATGTTGAAATTATACCTGTGAGAACAAATTAGAAAGACGAGCACGTTAAAAGCGTTTGTAATAAATAAATAAAAACATTTTTACAAAAAAACAACTGAATTCCAAAAAAATACCACACATATTCGTATACCACTACTTGATATGTAAATAACAGTGACAAGAAAATAATTAAAACATCATCAATATAAACTAAGTGGAAAAAATATGCAGTATTAAGGATAACTCTAAAACTGCAAATCAGAACTTGATCAAAATTAAATGGAACCACACGTAAAGCACCAGCTATCAAATAAAAAAAAATCAACCAAATCGGTTCACCCTGAAAAAAGTTCTGAGCTAACACATATAATAAAATAAAAAATAAAACATATAGTCGAATTAAGAACCTCCTCCTTGTTTTGAAGTCGGTCAAAAACACCTCTGCCTAACCCTGTGGGGCTGACTGACGTGATGTTAAGTTATTTTGTTAACACACAACAGACAAAGGAAACAAGAATAAAAGAAAGACATGCTAACACAGTCCCCATAACAATCCGATAGTGTAACAATATCTATTGCTCTTATTAGGAATACGAATTGTATCATTTTAAAACACATGAAATTAATGTATTTTTTATAATAATAACTTTATTTCAAATCATCCAATACAGACATACCGTCAAACGGAGTGAATAGGGATGCAAGGGTGAATTAGAAAGAAACTTTAAAAGGGATTTTAACATTGACATATTATTGTATGTCGCCAAAAAGGACTCTAATATGTTTACTGTATTATAATTAACGATTAAGTGCTCTTGTTGCCAACAAATTATATTTTTTCAATGTTAAAATCTCATTTAAAGTTTTGTTACGATTCACCCCGGCATCCCTATTCACCCCCTTTGACGGTACTTACGCACTAAGTTAGTAAGACCACAAACAAAAACTAAATCAAATAGACACGTAGAGTGCGATCCAGTGTCTAGGAAATGTACCGTCTAACCTGTCCGCTATTACTTTGAGAATGCTGTTTGAGCTTGCTCGGATATGGTGCAATAAGGAGGCTGCTCTCTTTCTCATGATGGTGTAGTGGTATCTACTTACATCGCCACATGCGAGCTACGCGTCACACTGATGTCACGCAAAATCCTGCATCGCGCAAGAGTATACCGCACAACTAGCTTAATTTATAAACAAACGTCCCGCCATCAAACGTCAGGCAGTTGCCCACCAGACACAACACCCATCCGGTTGGAGCATCCTCCCTTTTCCATAGAGTATGAGTGAGATTTACACCATGTTCCTCATACCTCTATAATGGCATGATAGCCATCTGTCCCAGCTTCCATTAACATTGCAAACACACTACAGTATCTCGGCAGACCCAACAACATCCTAAAAGCGTTATTAAAAATGTGTTTGAATTATGTATTCGGCAGACACGCCAGCATTCCCATCGCCACCAGCCACCCTTCAACACTACATCTATCTAAGTGTTAACACGTAATCTCCATATGTTTTCGCGCTCTAAGCACAGATTACGGGAATAGTGGTCTCATGTTCACGGCTGTAGTAAATCTGTTCCCGCAACCTTAGAATTTGGACTAGAATTTTGGGAATTTAAATTAGATTTGGAAGTTTAATTTAACGTAGTTGCACGAATAAGGTCTGTTACAAAGTAGAGTATTGTGGTTTTTGGGAGGAAATATCTAAAAGTGAGTCAGAATAGAAATTGTGAATATTGTTATGCAAACTTTTGCAATGACACCTATTGGGCTAGTATGACATTGGATTGGTGTCCAAAAAACACATTACCCTTTCTGTAACCGGACCGGAACTTATATTTTTTTCAAAATAATATGTAATATACGTAACACGCTTTCATTTACAATCCGAGAGTTTTGAAGGAAATTCACAATTAAAATTAAATTCAATTAAAATTCATTTATTTTGGGTAACTAGGCCCATAGAAGACAATTTACAAACATTCCATAACAGAAAAAATAAAATAATAAAAATCAAATTAAAATAAAATAAATTCATAATACATTCATCCATTGCTTCATAGGTTTGAAAAACTCCCCTGCTCACCAATGTAAATAACGCAATGAACGAGGCTGAACTGTCAAAATTAAAGGCAATGCGATGGATTGCCATTTTAAGTGTGTTACGCTATTATCCCGCAGAAAACAAAAGTGAACACATCATTTTTGACAGGGTTACCCAAAGGCAAAAGATCACGTCTTCTTAAGCCATAATTACCTACGGACTGCTATGTCAGACCTGTCCCTAAAGAAAAATATACCACCGCTTACATAAACGTTAATCTTTGCTATCATCTCCCAAATTCCTTAGAAGCAGATTTCCAAGGTGAAAGCTTTAGATGAGATTAGACTGTAAAACAATGTTAAGTCAGTACTAAGTCTGCTTTCATTAAGACCTAACTACTAAGCCCTAAATCCTGAGTACTGAGACCAAGTTCTGAAGGACTTAGTTACCTAGTTTCTATCTACACTAATAATACTGGAGGCGACGGAAAGTAAAATATTGCGAGCTTAGAGAAAATATGTGGTTGCGATTAATCTTTTAAATCTTTATACGAACTATTCGATTTTTGTATTAAACAGGGTTATTTTTATTTTTTTTGGGTGGGAAATCATCAAATAACTTCTCCCGCTCTGGGCGGAGCGGGAGAGCGTGTCAGACTTTTACTAACTAATAAAAACTTTTTTACAAAAAAACAACTGACTTCCAAAAAAAAACACTAAAAGACGTGAAAAATAACTTTAATTTCGGAATTCGGTGTCTTTGGTTTTGTATTTTCGTTTTAGGCCACCGACTTCCGAAATTAAAGTTATTTTTCACGTCTTTTAGTGTTTTTTTTTGGAAGTCGGTTGTTTTTTTGTAAAAAAGTTTTTATTTTTCGCTTTTTAGTTGCGGTACCTACCCCACACAAATTCGTATACTACTACTTGGTGTGTAAATAACAGTCACAGGAAATTATTAACACATCATCCATATAAACTAAGTGGAAAAAATATGCAGTATTAAGGATAACTCAAAAACTACTGGTCAGACCTTGATCAAATTTAAATGGGACCACATGTGAAGCACCACCTACATAATACAAAAAGAATCATCCAAATCGGTTCAACCAAAAAAAAGTTATGAGCTAACACACATAAAAAAAAAACATACAGACGAATTGAGAACCTCCTCCTTTTTGTGAAGTCGGTTAAAAAGTACCCGTGTTCCTTCAGTTGCCTGTGCTAGGGGCCACTCTTTCGAACAATCCGCGAATTCTTAACCCCCGGCGTTGAACATTTTCAAATTTTGTTTTAAAAAAAAATTGCTGTTCATTACATTTTGACCGTGTTGCACGTTTTTATGCAATAGCTGTAGCAGCAGCGTAACAGCTGTTTTTTTTTTGATAATCGACGAAAACTTTCAACGAAGGGGGTTCAGAATCTGTCAAAGGTCAAAGTGATATAAAGTTGTAATTGTCATTATCAGTTTGAAACTTGGCAGCCAAGCACTGTCCTATTTCATTAGTCAAACGTCCATAATATGCATAATTATTATGCATTTTTATTTTTTTACTATCCTTCGCTCTCCCGCTCCTGAGCAAAGGTCTTCCTCCACTCCTTTTATTGTTCATGAGCCCGCGCGTTCTCCTTCCAGTTTTGAAAGAAACTATCCAGCTCGTCCTGCCATATCGTACGTGGTATGCCGGGACCCCGCCTCACTGTCTCAAGGCACCAGTATTGTGTTATTTAGGTCCACAGTTTTTCCGGCATGCGGCAATCATGTAAACATGTCAACACATGCATTTAAGGAAGAATATTCAAATCTTTTTGATTATAATCCGATATCATTTATCCAATATAATTTATCGTTTATCATTTTCTGATTATAGTATCGGAACATAATGATATTTTGTAATGCATCTTAATTCTCTTTGAGATATTCAGAATAGATGAGCTGATGGTAAGTGGGAAGGTAATGTTACCGAAAGCGTAGCAGACCTGCTTTTAAAAGCAATGTTAATAATTATTCAAAGACCTACAAAGTTTATGTTAAACTTTACCTATTTCGTTTCAATATGGCAGTGTGCTAGCACTCACAGTACCTGGTCGTAGTGCGTGAAGTGGTTAAAAACTTTACGGAACTCGCAGCTGATGCCTCATTCAATTCCCAGTTTCCCAGATCAAGGAAGAACTTCACAAATTACATCATTCCAAGATTAAACTCCCCCCCGCTTGCAATCTTAAAACTATTTCTGCGGCACCGAATAAATTTAAAAAAGTTCGTTGCTTCGAAATTTTTCGCTACAAAGTCTGGTGTTTTACAATTCAAATATAATCCGAAACTTTAAATAAACTGAGTTTTTTTTGTGAAATTTAAACAGTACAGTAGGTCCCTTATTTATTGTGGGACTAGTGTTTTGCGATAGTTTCAAATTGCATTCGTTGTTGAACACGCTGAAACAAAGGAAAAAGTCAAATTATTGATGCGTTTAACTTTAAAAAGAGCAGGATCATTTATCGAAAAAGTTGGACCTTAAAGCTGGCGAAACGCCCAGAACAATATTCTGAAAGCAATTATAAAGATCTTTCCGATAAAAAGGAGACTTATTTCCAGAAACCAGGGGTTCATTTATGAATATTATTTATTCAACTTTCAACACACAAAAACCAAAATTAAACTTCCGTAACCCCGAAAGTTTCCGAAAACAGCCCTCAATGATTTTTTCACCGCGAGCCACTTCATGATTTCCAACTCAAATGTTTCCATTGTACTTTGTTGGTAAAAAATGCGGCCATTTCCCGTTGTGAGGAAAAAGTGATCCGCGACTTAGAACAACCGTTTTATTGGGGTGTGGAGAACATTTCACAACTTTATCAGAGATTAATATAGAAGGTCAGTTTCATAAAAAATAAATTGGGTGATAACAGGCGTACGCACAAAGACGCGTACGTATAGCGATCTCACGGCTCGCATACACCTAATCCGTCATCGAAGTAACTATGGTCGTACGTCGTCGGCCGAACTCAGCCGATCGGACCAACCTTATGTAAGAGAAAGTTACTGCGTCCAATAACTAGGTGTACGCACTCAGTTTCTTTAACATTAATATATTTGGGTCGATTGGCCGAGTTCGGCTGACGACGTGACGTACGAGCATAGTAATTCGGCCGATGGCGGATAAGATGTAAGTAAGACTCGCGTTAGTACTCTAGTCCGTGTCTATGTGTGCGTGCGTTTTTGCTCGTTGTATGGAGCCGACCTTCTGCCTATTTTGTGGCATTACGTACGATATATTATCGTGTCAGTTTGGGATCCCTCCTAATATATAGCGATGGCTGATTGTTTTGGGTTTTATTTGGGTATAGGCATGGCCTTGCAATAGATCCTTGAAGATTTTATAAATGAACTGTTTCCTAGCAGGAAATACATTTGGGTTGGGACCTCGTAATTGTTTTCGGTCCAAGTTGATGATAGCCCAACTTCAAAGCTTGCTATTATCATTGATTTTTTGGGGTTCCATAAGCCTTAATGAAAAAACGGAACCCTTATAGGATCATTCGTGTGTTCTGTATGTCCGTCTGTCACAGCCAATTTGCTCCGAATCTACTGGACTGATTAAGTTGAAATTTGGTACACATACGAATTTCTGTGACCCAAACACGGATGTGTAACGTAAATAAATGAATTTTGAAAATAGGGGTCACTTGGGGGCAAACTAGGAAATTAATAACAAAAGTTTTGCAAACTGTTAGTACCGTGTAACATATCAAATCAAAGGACTTGTTATATTTTTTGTATAGTTTTAAAATAAACAGTTTTGAAGTTATTAAAGAAAATATATGAAAATTGACCAGTCCCCCCTTATCTCCGAACCCAAAGAGCCTAAAATTTTGAAAAAAAAAAAAAACAGAAATTAGTTATTAGCTTACAGATTAGGTACAGGAAAAGTCATATCAAGTCTTGCTCTTAAAATAACATGGGAAATCTTTCAATATTGTGCTTACATACTTACAATTTATTGCAGTTGGATTGTATGGGAGAACATGTTTTACAATTAAAATGTCAATTTTTTTCTTGGGATCTGGGGGCACAGTAGTACCTCAACGAAGACGAGCCAAAAACAAAAAACAGGAGCACTATATCTACCTTTTCTAGAACCGTTTCGTCGTATTTTCATACTATCATAGCTTCGGCCTGGATAATGCTAGAAAGCTCAAATTCTCAGGATAAAATTTAATAAGCAGACTTATAAAACACACAAAGTTTCATTTGTCTAGCTTTTATACTTTGGATTTTATTAATACCTAAAATAGGTACATTTCGTCACTGACTGACTCTCACTTACTCATCAAAACCTCTAGGAGGCTAGGATTTGCACACAAACGGCAACAAACATGAGAAATCTGTAACTTTCACCCTCCGACCCCATTAAAGGGAGGTGCAAGTCTGTATTTCTTACGGATAATCGGTATACCTACTTCTATTTGTTATTAAAGCTAGTGCTAGTGTTTATTATTGAAGCTAGATTACCATGTTCGTAAACAACGAAGATGAATCTCTTTTTTATTGGGTATGAAGAAAGTAATTACTGGCGTGACAGAAATACCTTTTTTACCCAACTATGCTAGAAGTTAGGGATATGATTTTAACGTGTATGTGTAATAATAGTACAATATCACCGCTAAAATAAAAAGAAATAGAGCACCCTAGAAAAATAAATGAAGTCCCACCAAAAACATTTAATGTAAGCCAAGATGTTGAGGTGTTGGTTGCCAAGAGTTACATAACTCTTTTACTATTAAAATTTTATCAGTACCCTATTTGCCTAACACACTTTCAAACACAATCTGAATAATTTTGTAGGATATTGCTAATCATTGCTTCATGATGTTCGAAAAATTTGTTTCCTCAACAACCTGACATGCGTTTTTCTTAAACCCGTTCTCCGCCTATATTGGGTCGGTGTCTTTGGTTATATATTTTCGTTTTTTGCCACCGACTTCCGAAATTAAAGTTATTTTTCACTTTTTAGTTGTGGTACCTACTAATTCGTATACCACTACTTGATATTATGTAAATAACAGTGATAGAAAATTATTAAAACATCATTAATATAGACTAACTGAGAAGAGAATGAGAGAGAGAAGCACTAGCTATCAAATAAAAAAAAAAAAACATCCAAATCGGTCCACGTAGAAAAAAAATCAGAGCTAACAAACAAAAAAAATACAGTTGAATTGAGAACCTCCTTATTTTTTTGAAGGCGGTTAAAAAACAGAATAAGTACTTGGGTATAAAAAAAAAAAAGTTTGAGTCAACATGAACCTATCAGCGAAATAATGAACTTGTTTTTGGTAGTGTCCTAGTTTACCAGTTTTGAAGGAAAGCTATAATCACATCAAATTAAAATTCTAAGAATTTATTTCAATTATATCACTAGCCTCCTTTGAATTGCCACGAGGAAGTAAAGTTACCACGATCTGAAATTCTGCGTAATAGCTCGTAACCACTTTAGACAGGAAGTGACCTAAAAATAGACCCCTTTTAATAAGCCCCTTTTCAAATAAGCCCCTTTTAGTCCACTACAGTATCCGTAGTTACCTAATTAATATTTTACGTTCAATTCATTTAGCATTGTCAACGTTAGTAAGTAAATTATTCAACACAATATATTGGACCACAGCCTCGCGGCAGACATGTCCCGTTTTGCCGTATAGAGTTTTGGCTCATGTTTTACCAATGGTGACACAGGATATATCTGTTTTTGTTATAATAGGTCTTTACCTATGAAATTGCCGTTTTGTATGAAAAAATTTAAACGAATTTTTTTCATGAATTTTTTATTTGTATTAATCGAAGTAATCACCCATGCAATCAATGCATCTTTGCCATCGCAGTGGCAGTTTATTGATGCCCTTCTTAAAGAAATCAGCTGGACGGGAGGCAACAAATTCTTCAAAGGCATTTTGTACTGCCTCTCGGGTATTAAATTTTTTTCCCGCCAAGAAGTTATCCAAATTCTGGAAAAAGTAGTAGTCTGTAGGCGCAAGGTCTGGTGAGTAGGGCGGATGACGGAGAGCTTCCAACCCCAGTTCTTGCAACTTGGAGACCGTCTGCTGTGCAGTATGAGGTCGCGCGTTGTCGTGCAGGAGCAGCGGAGACGAGCGATTGACCAATGCTGGTTGGAGATGCGCCAGCTTCTCCATCATTGTGTTCAGTTCTTCACAGTACACATCTGCAGTAATGCTCACCCCGTTTGGTAAGAAGCTGTGATGAATCACACCGGCGCTAGACCACCAAACAGTGACCATCACTTTTCTAGGGGTAAGTTTTCGTTTAGGGCATTGTTTAGGTGCTGAACCAGGATCCAACCAACTTGCTGAGCGCTTACGGTTATCAAACAGAATCCATTTTTCATCGCAGGTAACAATGCGGTTCAAAATTCCTTCATTTTTGTGTCTGTTGAGCAGTGCAAGGCACGTCTCGACGCGTACTTCGCGCTGGCGATCATTGAGTTCGTGGGGCACCCATTTGTCAAGCTTTTTTACCTTGCCAATTTGACGCAAATGGACCAATATTGTTTTGACGCTAACGTCGAAAGCTGCTGCTAATTCAGCCGTAGATTGTGTATCATCAGCTTCCACAATCGCCTTTAATTCGTCATTGTCGACCAAAGTCTTCGGACGACCGCGAGGTTCATTTTTCAGGTCGAAATTTCCAGAACGGAAGCGAGCAAACCAATAACAGGTGGTGCGTTGGTTTGTAGTGTTAGCTCCGTAAACGTCGTTGATGTTGCGTGCCGCTTGTGCCGCGTTGCTGCCACGACGGTACTCATATTCCATAATTACTCGAATTTTTAACGTATCCATGATGACGAAAAAGATTGAAATGCGATGAAAATGTAACACTAATCAATAAAGAAATTACTACTTTTAGAAAAAAAAATCCATGTTTTTAAAATAAAATTAATTTGAAATTAGAATTCTTAGCCAAACAAAAATTATTTTGATTTGAAATGGCCAGTACTGCAGAACGGCAATTTCATAGGTAAAGACCTAATATTAATATCTAGTGGAAATTCAAGTACTTGCTGGTTACAACAATGGATATGTTGGCCGAAGACTGAAGCTTGTTACGAGTATTTATCCATTATGTCAACGAAAACATTTTGTGCTATTCGATAAAACAATTTCGTCCGTTGCGTTGGAAGGTAAAGATAGCAACTGCATGTCGGTGGTAATGCTGTGACCTTGAGCTAGCCTAGCTCATACTCAGACGGGGCCCGCAGACGCGGGCCGGCACCAGCCGGGGTTGCGGAAGAATCGTACGTTCCTGCGACCGCCGGCATAGGTGTGAGATGGAACACCGGGGTGGTTTTTAGTCAGTAAGAGTCTTACAGACCCCCCCCAAGGTGGAGGACATCGATGAGGACTTTCCACTTCGAAACAAAAAAAAAAAGCCAAGCTCATACTAATTTTGCTACCACGGACGTGTGGCCTACTGGACAAACATATTGGGGTAGGTATAATTCCACTTGGCAGCGTGTTAAAATGGATTCTTGTAAGCCAATTTTAAACACAAGTTTTTTTTTCTTGTTAGCAATTTTTTAACACAAGTTATGTTTTATACTTTATATATGTTAGTTTTTAAGGTCATTTTGCCTGAAATAAATGTTTTATTATTGTTATTATTATGTCTCTTGACATTTTTCGGGACCCTGAGATCCCGGACCTTTGGAAGGCATACGAGGGGCCGAAACCAACTCGCAGAGGCGCGTTAGACGTTTTTAATGAAACAACTTCTTCTACACGGTGGCAGGAACATTGACGAGCAACCTGTTACCATGGATTCAATAGAAATTCTGGACGCCCGCGTGAATAACCGACGGATCCAAAACTATGTACTGAATCCATGGTAACAGGTTGTGCGTCGCTGTCCCTGCCGCCCTGCATGATAAGAGATCTTTTTAAAGTGAAACTTTTATTACATCGTCTCAAACTTTTTCGTCTGTGTGTTGCATGTCCCGTGACGGTCGGCCGCGGAGTAGGGATAAAGTGAAAGGAAGGAGGTTTTCAGTTAAATGTCTATAATGTGAAAAAAAGTTTCACTTTTACCGTGGTTTCATAAAACCACACAATCCTTTTTTCTTTCTTATTCTTTAACTTCGTATTACCTGTGCCAAAGCTGTACTGTAATTTAATGCTGGCAACGTTTATTACTCTTTCCTCAAGGGTCAGCAAACATGACATTTTATTAAATACTTTAGTACGATATTTTGTCGTAGAGTCTTTTTATGCGGACTTTTGCTATCAAATCTAAATATTTTATTTCACATAAACCAACATGGGCACTTATGAAACGTCAGAAGCTAGGTGCACGGTTCCAATTGGTTGTTTCCTATGGAGAAGAGTCGGCAAGAAAATCCACGGTTACTGTTTTAAAAATAAGGGTGTTTTACAATGTTTCAAATTACAGTGTTGATAGGTATGGGAGGACAGTGTAGGCCTGTCAACAAGAAACAGGTACTCAACAAAATAGAAAAGGTCTACAAAACCACAGTCTACAAGTTAGGCCTACAACGTTCTCACATTCACAATGTATAGAAGAAGTCTCCTCGACAACGTAAATAACGCAACGAAAATTGTTGAACTGTCAAAATTACTGGTATTTCGATTGAGAGTGTGTTACGCGATTACCCGACGGCTTCCAGTTTTTTATTATTTATTAAACTATTCGTAATTATACTGTAAATAGAGAAATACGGAAGAAAAACACATGTTTCGTAGACCACAAATAAATTGGGATGATGACAAGTGAATGATGATAATGATTTGCAACTGTACTCTCTTATCATCAGAGATCGGATATTCGGATGCATATTCACCTAAAGTTGAGATGTTAGCTAAAATAGAATGCGCTTTTGTATTGATAAAATATTAACTTTAAGTAACACACACCACCCCTCTTCTTACACCCTAAATACGCATATTTTCATTGAGGGCTAAACATTTATTTTAAATAAATACTGCATCTGAATAGTTATGCAATCCAAGAATCCCGAGGTTTTTTTTATATTTTTTTTTAGAAGTTGCTTCCTTACTATACACCCGACTAATTTTGCATTTCCAGTGTTCCTGGCACCCCGGGTTTGTTTATACAAAAATAATATTTTAAGAAGCCGCTTCCGCACTTTCATAGCTAGAAATTTATTTTAGGTAAATATGCAACCAAATATCCGATCTCTGCTTATCATGGACTAAACAACTAAAGAATCACGACGAGCATTGCACGGTCAGCCACCAAAATCATTTCCGATAACAACAACTCTTTGATCGATCGATTCGTTACTAACCCACAAGTTCCACGTTTGCTTCTCCTCTGCTTTATCCCAAGTATTTAATCGACGTAAACAATTAACAAACACTTTTCTAGTGTCAGTAGCGTATGAACCAAGATTAATCGTTCGTCAAATCATCCGTCTTGTGACGTTATAACGCAGCGTGTCGTAGAAATGAGGATGGGTGCAGACGTGCGACTGCAAGAGAAGTTTGAAGGAGTTTATGTCTCAAAAAGTTTTAAATTAGTATTTTTTTTGTAGGATGGTACACATTTTCGAAACGTAGTGATTTTTAATTTATATCTACTGCAACAACTTTGCAGTTGTAATACTTAATTGAAGTTGAATGGTACTGAATTCCGCTGTGTAAAGTAATTGAAATTCATTGTTAAGGGGGATGCGCTAAGGTAGCCCGCGATATTCAAATTTTGTTAAGTTTTTTGCAATTTGCAGATCACTGTCAGGTTGTATTTTGATTAAAATATGATTCGCGAGCGTAATAAATATGGTTTTACAGAATTATAATCATTAGAATCAGCAATACAAATCTAAAGATACAAAACCCAAATCCTAAAATTAAAAAACAAATTACATAAATGATATTTAATTGGAATTTTATGATGAAGTCTATAAAAACAATTTTATTCGGAAATAGAGTAGCTTCTTTTTATCTCCATAGATTACATTTTACAAACATATAAACATCAATATAATATTAACATGCAAACAAAAATACGTGCTTAGGTTGTACAATATCAATTAAATACTTACATAATTATAAATCCAATACAAAAGACCATATTTCAACTTCGCAAAGAAAAAAGATTACAGAATTCGTACTTACTTGAGTAGGCGCGCGCTTATAAAATGCCGCTACGCAATATGTGGTGAAAACCTTCTTCTCCTGCAGCCCCTCGTACACTGATTGCGTTCAACCTATCGACACGGTTCGACGACGAAACTCGAGGCAGCTACTAAAAACTCTGAACTCAACGTGCAACTATCTTACAAAATAATCAAGTTCTTTTGCCAAGGGCGGAAAAATGCTAATAGCGTGCCCAGTCTAGGTAATCTTACTTCATGTTTATAAGTTATTTTCAGCTCTGTCAGTTCAATTTTGTAAGAACTTTGTGTCGAAAACATGCTAGTTTCGTATCCATCGACACTCATGTCGCTAGTCTGTTCCACTCTCTTGGTAAATAAACGATTTTATCAGTTCCGTTCACGTGATTTGCACATTTTATGACGCGTTCGTGACGTCATAGGGAAGCGGATGGTGTAACAGTAAATTTTACGATGTATTATATAACATATTTCTGCAGTAAACTCTTGGCTGTTCTAGGCGACGTTTACGTGTATTATGGTGTGTATATACTCGTAGTTGCTGTATACGTTCTACAATGTATTACTCTTCCTCCTTTAACTGATAAGCTTCTCCTAGTACCTATAATTTTGTTTCTTAAAGTTCTCTTTATGTATAACAAATGCTTTGGATAACGTATACTCCGTTACATTATGATCATTTTAGTCCTTAAAAGGGGTCATTATACTCATCATTATGAACAACTTTTACTATGGGACCAACCCTGAAAACGTGAAAAAAAAACAGCTGATCCATACATTTATGTTCGCATAACTCGACCTAATATATGGATCAGCAGATATTTTTTTCACGATCTTAAGTTTGGTCCCATAGTGAAAGTTGTTTATAATGATGAATACAAAGACCCCTTTTAAAGATTAAAACGATGACGGTGTATATAAGACAAATATAACGGTGTATATAAGGTATACAATATGCTACAAACTGTACGAGTATCTTTGTGTGATTTTCACGGATTGCGCCATTTCATTATAAAACAGGCACATTCATGGATGGATCATGCAGAGTTGTATCAAAGCATTTTAATTTTAGTCAGAATGTAGTAACTATGAAATATTACAATAAACATTTCGATAGTATAGATGGCCTTAGTGCACGTTTTTATACATATTTAATGTGAGGACTATGTGGGTCATTGCTTCCTTTTTCAGTAAATTTTAATCATGATCTGGCAGTTTGAGTAATATATGCGGCCTACCCAAATGTCCTTTTTTTGGTATTGTTCATCGAATCGTTGTGCTCGTTAAATACTGACTTCCTGAGTTTAGCTGCACGATTACTGACAAATGCGTGCACTGACTGGACAGGTCCACTCAATCTATGTGGTTCTTTCCTCGAAAGACCATTTCAGATACCAATCTACATGGTCTTCACATGATCTGACCAAGATTATGTCTGGATTTTAAAAGAGACCGTGGCCTCTGAGTTTGTTTCGGCCTTTCTTCTCAGAGTAGTCAGATAGGAAACGCCGACCTCATCTAGTTTAAAAAATATGATTGACGTTTATAAATGTTTGTACAAATCTACTTACATAAACTCACGCCTTCTTCCCATGGGGGTAGGCAGAAACTATAGAACGCCACCTGCTACGATCCATACATACTCCTTTTGCCTCGTTTACGTTCATACATCTGGTCATACACGCACGCCGGTTGTGAGTACTACGCACCTGACCTTTCTGAAGAACATCACCAATAAGGTCACTGTATGTCTTCCTAGGGCGTCCCCTCCCGGCGCTTCCACTCATATCTGCGTTGTAAATACCTTTTGTTAATCGCCATCATTCATCCTCTCAACATGACCAAACCATCTTAGCATACTCTTTTCAATTTTTGTCACTACATCTTCTTTTAAACCGCACCGTTGCCTTATCACATCATTCTTCAGTCTATCATTCATAGTCACACCACACATGAGAAATAAAAATTCATTTATCACTTATTCGATCGCGTTGACGTATACTTCAACTTGTACTAAAACTGAATAATTGCCATCAGGTGACAATGATGGGAACTAGAATCATTCCATAAAAAATGACGTACATAAGTGAACGTTAACGCGATCGAGTAAGTATAGAACGAAAAATAAAAAATAAGTGCTTATAGGGATAATTGGGGTGGTTGGTGCCTCTTATAGTATATTTGTTCATTTCCTCTAACACCATAGAAGAACACCGTTAATATTGCCAAAACTTTATTTCACCAATATCCATAAGATAGCGAGCTAATCCGAGACATTAACAATGATTTAATACCAACACATCCTCACCTTGAGTCTCCGCAGGTTTCCTTGTTCGGTCATCCAGAAAAGACACTTGAAGTACAAAAACCACCCTTATTGCTTCGACACAAAGGCAATATCACCTTGTTACCGTGGACGTGGGTTTGGTTGTGCGACACTTAATGGATAAATGTTCATGAAAAATGTTTAGCAGCTGTTACTTTTAATGTTGGGCTACTAGTTTGGTTGTATTACATTTGGACATTGTCCTAAATGGACATACGGTGACCTTATTTATGATGACCTATAAAAAAGTCAGGGACGTTACCGGCGCGTGAGTATGACCCGATGTGAACGTGGACAAAGCAAAAGTATGCCTACCTAAGGAAGAGTGCGTAGTACATGTCATAGTTTCTGTCTTTCTCGATCGCAATTTCAAATTTCTTTTAAGATCATGGCGTCATCCTTTGCCTAGCATTTTCCCAACTATGTTGAGGTCAGCTTCCAGTCTGAATGGATGCAGCTGAATACCAGTATTTCACATAAAGCAACTGCCTGTCTGACTTCCACAACCCAACCTACTGAGTAATACGATACTCCTTGGTAAGACTGGTTGTCAGACTTTCGGGCTTCTGACGACTCGTAACGACTGTCAAAGATCCACGAATGACAGCCGGGACCAACGGTATATAAAAATGATCACCTATCCACGGACCGACCGCGGCAAGCGTTGTTTAACCTGATCGATCGACCCATACGGCTGTAATTACTTAGCCACGAGTCCCTGAAGACCATGTCGTGTTAGAAGTCAATTAAGAAAGAACATTACTTAACTAGAAAATATATAGTAAAGGTCACTTTGGTTTGCCAGATTCGATCCCAAAACCTCATGCTGTAATAAAAGCTAATAATTTCCCCAATAAAATGGACAAGCAAACCACGTCATAATACAATGCTAACCATTATTAAGAGGGCGCACACCGGTCCCTTAGCGCCACTCCTTTAAAAAAATATCATCTCGTGACTGAGAAGGAATTTTGAATAACGGCTCAATCAGCACCCTCGGTAAATGTTTCTACAATTTTCTAATACCTTTTATAAACTTTCATATTGAGACACGAAGCAACAAAACACGATCTAGAGGAATGGGGCCGCTTTTCTTTACATCGAATTTTGTTGCTTCGTGTCTCATATGAAAGTTTATAAAAGGTAGTAGAAAATTCTGGACACACCGAGGGTGCTGATTGAGCCGTTAATCAAAATTCCTTCTCAGTCACGAGATATTTTTTTTTAAAGAAGTGGTGCTAGTTGACTGGTGTGCGCCCTCTTAAAAGGACACACTAACCTTCCCACTTGTCATCGGATTGGACGATTTGTCTAATGTCCATGAAAAACGTTTGCCATTTGTCATTCAGTTGTTATATTGTTCTATTTGCGAATGAGTGTGGAACGGCAATGTGTTACTGTGAATGTGCTATTAAGAGCCCGTTGTCTGATACATAGTTAAACATGACCAATAGTAAATTTAACAATTAGTCACTTGAAAATAGTTAAAGTTTAACTACTCTGTTACGCATGGTTAACTTTTATAGCAAATTGACATTTTTTTTAACCTATGGTTAAAAAACCTAAGGTTCACCTAAGGTTGACTGGTAGAAAATGCCCCAGGCATGAAGTCTGCCTTTTTTAACCGACTTCCAAAAAGGAGTAGGTTGTATGTTCGGCTGTATGTATGTTTTTTTTTTATGTATGTTCACCGATTTCTCCGTCAATTGTGAACCGATTTTGAAAATTATTTTCGTGTTTGAAAGGATATGCTCTCGAGGTGGTCCCATTGTCTCCAAGTCAGAATCTGATGAGGGGATCCCATGGAAAACGAGGGAAATCCTCAAATTTTATAGGCACACCTATAGCGATTTAGGTATTTTTTATAGTAACTCGTGCATTTGCTCTCGGGAAGCACCATTTGGTGAAGTGGAACTGATTATGAAGACCAGAGGTGGCCACCGGAACTACTCATTGTGGTTGCGACTTGATTACTTTGTTATGGTTGCTAAGCAAGTTAAGCTCATCACAATACATATGGTGAAATGGAGCTAATAGTGGCTTCACCATCAGCTCCAGTTCTTCTCGTTTTTATCAGGAGAACTCCTCAACAATTAATGTTCCTGCATCGGGAAAAGCAATATTTTGTAAAAGGCGATGAGCAGTTGAAATAAGACTATTTTAACTTAGATAAATTAATAACTGACCCACTAAAAAGTGAAAAATAAAAAACTTATTTACAAAAAAAGACAACCGACTTCTAAAAAAAAACACCACAAAGTGAAAAATAACTTTAATTTCGGAAGTCGGTGGCAAAAAACTAAATAGAAGTCGGTTGTCTTTTTACAGTATTTTTTTACTTGTGCATAAAGTTTTAATAAATAAATAAATACTTAAGTATGTAATTTTTAACAAATTGTTAGTTTAACTAACACATTTTAACTATTAGTATGTTTAACTACTGTTCAAACAACGGGCCCTTAGTGCCTGTCGAGGGAAAAAGGTTTAGGGGTAAGATTTTTTGTGGTTTCGAGTAAAAATGTCTACTGACTGTCATTGTCATTCGTATCTCTTCCACGTGAAGTAAAATACGTAAATGGAATAATCGTTTGCGTATGGTGACAACAGTTATTGTCTCTATTTCCGCCAAACTCCGCCGTATTCTTCCAAATGCTTCGTCATGAGTTTTACTCGAGCACGAAACCCTATCACCTTTACTTATAAAATTAATGGTAGCACTATTACTAGAACATCTGGAATGAAGGATCTTGGTGTCACATTTGACAACAAGCTTACGTTTCATGATCACATGGCAACGGTAGCAAAAGATTCATTTAGGCGATTAGGTTTCATTCTGCGCAATGCTAAAGATTTTAACAACATCAGCGCTATTAAATCTATTTTTAATGTACTTGTTCGTAGCAAACTGGAGTCCAGTGTATGCGTCTGGAACCCGCACGAAAAGAAGTATACTTTACTTTTAGAAAAGGTACAAAAGGCTTATCTTAGGTATCTTTATAAACGCTTGAATGGATATTATCCGTTTATGTACCCTTCGAACTTTCTTTTAGGCTGTTTAGGTTACAATTCTCTCGAGGTTAGAAGAAAAAATGACCAAATCATTAATATGTGTAAGATCCTTCACGGAAAAACAGATGCTCCTGAATTGCATGACGAACTGTCCCATCTGTTTGCTCCGATTAACTATAACCGTGGCAGAAGGCACAGATTGTTCGCCGTACCTTGGAGTCGAACCGTCGCTCGAGCCCAGTCTCCTGTCCCTCGCACACTCTCTGCGCTCAACGCTCTCTTGGACGCTATGCCTCACTGTGATGTGTTTGCGGATGTATGGAAAAAGATATTGTCAACATGTCTGGAGTATTGTGAGATGAGCGTATGACTGTCGAGTAGCTGTATACTTTTGCTTTCTTTTTTTTTTTTTTTTTTCTTTTTATACTTAAACGTGTTGTATCTTTAACTAATGTAATTGGCCTTTGGCCGTTTTATGTTAAAGTAAAAATAAATAAATAAATAAATAAATAATAATGTACCGTGTTTGGGCACAGATCAGCAATCACTTAGGTATACAGGGTCAAATTAAATTAGCTAGCCTAACTCCGCAGACTTGAAGGGTATCGATTTCTCAACACGATAAAAAAGAAAATAGATTTTCTCAACTCATACTTCAAGTAGGTAACACCACAACCAGCGGTTCAGCATAACAGCATAATCAGCCCATAATGTTCCCACTGCTGGGACACAGGCCTCCTCTCTTTGAGAGGGAATGGGCTGTAATCTACCACGCGGGCCCAGTGCGGGTTGGTAGATGTCACATGTCTTCGAATTTTTGGTTCTAGGACATGCCGGTTTCCTCACGATTTTTTCCTTCTCCGTTTTGAGAGCAGTGGTGATGAAATTATTTTACACAAAGTAAAGCGCCTACCTGGGTTCGAACCCACGACCTTCAATTCGTAAGTTGGGGCCGATACCACTGGGCCACCACCAGCGGTTGTTGAACCCAAAAAAAAACTATAATTTTTTTAATTATCATGTTTAGATATCGATACTCATCACGTCTGCAGAGTTTCGCTAGCTAATTTAATTTAACCCTGTAGAGTTATATCATAACATAACATATTCGATTACTTACGTTACTTTAAAATATATTTTTAAAGGCGAGACAGTTAATGATTAGTTTGATTTAAATAGTTTCATGGTTAATTTATGTCTCGTTAGAACCCTCTGTGTCTCAATAACTTCAACAATAATTTGAATAATTTTAAATACTTAGTTACTTACACTTCTTCTTCTTCTTTAGGGTTATGGTTTCCGCACTTAGTCCTTCATGTGGACCATTGTGCGTAGGCCATGGCGGCCGTCGGCGGTTACTCCAGCCAGCCCAACTCCCTCCAGAAGTCAATGATATCTCCTGGTCTGCTGAGAGCATCTGTGTAGCATCTGGGTGCCCCAAGGGTTTGTGACCTAATTTGGATGACGCCTGTGAATTCAAAGAGCACATACGCAACGGTTTCCTCAGCCTCCATGCAGGCCCTGCACAGAGGACTGTCCGTTATGCCTATTGTGTGAAAGTGTTTGTTTAGCGAGCAGTGACCCGTGATGATCTCCGTCACCAGGCGCAGACCGCTTCTGTCCAAACGTAATAAACGTTTGGTTAGCTTGCCATCTAAGGATGGCATGGCTTCCCAGGACTGCCTACAGCCAGGTGTCGAGGTCCACCAACTCTCCGCTTGTGTATGGGTGTACTCCTGTAACCATCTGCATAGCTGGTTAATGGGGATGGGCACGATGGGTTCGGGTCCACAGACTGACGCGCTGGATGCTCTTCTAGCCAGTTCGTCAGATGTATCGTTACCCAGTGATCCACTGTGTTGCTGTTAGATACCGCTATACGTTCTAGAGCATTGTGACATTCTAGTGTTATACTTGAGGTAATATACTTTCTTCCCAAGGATTGGAGGACTGAGGTACTGCCGGAGAGTATGCGTATATGTGTGTCCATAATACTCCTGGTATCTATGGCGTACACTGCTTGTATAATGCCAATACACTCTGCCTGGTAGACGGTATTGAACATTCCCAATGGGCTGGATATATTTATATTAAGGTCGTGCGAGAAGACTGACTCCGGTTCCGGCATCGGTCTTCAATCCGTTGGTATATACTCTCAGCTCTTTCGGGCCTGAGTAGTCACAACGTTCTACTGTAAGTTACTTACACTTACTTTAAAAGCATATCTGTAAATGAGTATAATGAAACTACACACGAAATACCTAACTTATAATTATTATTATTATAACTTTATTTTCCAGTTTAAAATATAATCACACTATTTTACAAAATATCCGGAGATGTTACTCACAGTATATCCAACGACCAACTGCGGAATACTCATTCCAAATTCCAATATTCGTGTGGCACGTGTCGCCTCACCATTGCTCCGGAAGTTCGCAACGGAACAATAAATGGCGCGACACGAGTGTTGCCAATCTTAATATTAATCAGATAATACTTTTAATTTTAAATAGGCAAACGTATTTAATTTTGAATAGCCCTAAATGCGTTATTAATTAAATATGTTTTTAACAAATAAATCAACTAATAATTAAATCATAAATCAAAATAACTTAACTTATATGTAAATATGTATGTCTGTCGTCGAAGTGACCACATAACTCAAAACCTAACACTAGGATTTACACCAATCCAGCATAAACAAGCTGTTGGGGCTCCAATGGACTTCAATGAAACTCCCGTATCGAGGTATGGTTATTTAATTTTGTATAAACTGTATTAAACAATAATAATGTGCGGAGCGTACATGTTCGCGACGATGATGAAATTTGGAATAATAAAAAATATATGTTGTGACGGTACAAGTAAAATAAATCTATATGGCGCCTGGCCCTTTAAAATAGCAAACTTGACAAACACAAACACTGAACGTCTACACAATTAACGTGCAGGCGTAGACATCCTCCCCCCGGTGGAACTCCAGAGTTTCAACCCTTCAATAACTCCTCTTCGGTTGGTAAGGGGCAAAGGCGAACCAAAGGACGCCGTATAATTCCTTTAACAGTGTTAATGTCAGCTACTCTTGAAACGCCATCTAGTCCTGGGAAGAGCCTTGTAATGCGTCCAAGCCTCCAACATAGGGGTGGGAGGCCATCCTCTTGGATTAGGACCATGTCCCCAATTTTGACTGCGTGAGTGTTGGTCTTCCATTTACTGCGAAGTTGCAACTCGCCGATATACTCGCATTGCCAGCGCCGCCAAAAATGTTGGTATATTTCCTGCAGTCTGGCATAGCGCTGCAAGCTGGTTGAGTGGCAATCTTCCAAAGCTGGTTCAGGCAGCGCGGTAAGAGCCCGACCAATGAGAAAATGCCCAGGAGTAAGGCAATGGAAATCTTCAGGAGAGGTGGATAAGGGACAGAGAGGTCTACTATTTAAAACCGATTCTACCTGAGCGAAAAGAGTTTGAAGTTCTTCAAAACTTAAATGAGAATTACCCATTACTCGCCTAACATGAAATTTTGCTGAACGAATACCGACCTCGAAAATACCGCCAAAATGAGGAGCGTAAACTGGTGAAAAGTAGAACTGAATGCCTTCTGAACATGCAAAATCAGATAGATCGTTTTGGTAAGTCTTGAAAAAATCATTAATTTCTTTAGCTCCTGCGACAAAGTTGCGTCCATTGTCGCAGAATACTTCAGCTGGCCTGCCTCTTCTTGACACAAACCTTCGAAATGTCATGACAAAAGCGTCCTTAGATAGATCACTCACGGCTTCGAGGTGAGAAATTTTATAGCGAAGGCATACAAAAAAACAAAGATAGCACTTGACCAGCGAAGCACCCCGTCCCTTTCTGTTTACAATTAGGAATGGGCCAGCGAAATCAATTCCCACTGTTCGAAATGGAAAGTTTGGCGTGACACGTTGCGAGGGCAAATGTCCCATTATTGGCGCAATAGTCTTGCCTTGCAAGCGTCTGCATCTCGAACAGTTATGAAAAATACGTCTAGCTAAATTTCTGCCGTTTATCGGCCAAACGTATTCCCTAACAACGGATAACAATAATTGTGGACCAGCATGCAATCCGCGTATATGTTCGTACTCGAAAATCAATTTAGTAAAATGATGCGACGCATGGAGGAGAACAGGGTGTTTTTTATTATAATTGTAATCAGATGAGCCCAGTCGGCCACCTACTCGGATAACCTTGTCGTCACTTAAAAATGGAGTTAATGATAAAATATTTGATTTAGAACTTAAAGCCTTATTGTTGCATAGCAAATTATATTCACAGAAGAATGATTCTTGCTGTGCGAGACGACACAAAAATAGAAAGGAATTATTTAATTCATTAACAGTCAGATTGCCGCGACTTTTATCTTGATTAGTTTTTAAATTATTAATAAATCTTAGCACGTAAGCGAAAGATCGTTTCATTTTAGCTAAGCTAGAAAAGCCTTTAAAATTAAAAATAGGTTCATTTTGAACAGCAACATGAGTGGCAATACAACTAGGTTTAGTTTCCGGTAAATCATTAGTATTAATTTTATTAGGGTTTAAGATAGGCCAATTACTTTCAGACTCCATAAGAAATGGAGGGCCTGACCACCACAACTTAGTACTGCCGAGCTTATCTGGACTAATTCCTCTAGATATTAGATCTGCAGGATTGACAGAAGTGGGCACATAGCGCCACGAGGAGGCTTCTGTTAGCTCACAGATCTCCGAAATCCTATTAGCTACAAATGTTTTCAGATTTATAAAACTGGTGTGAAGCCAGGCTAGCACTACTGACGAATCGCACCAGTGTACTAGATGCGGAACTTCATATCGCAGTGACTTCCTGACAGCCTTGCATAGCCTTGCTGCCAATAGGGCAGCACACAATTCTAGACGAGGGATAGTCGTACTTTTAATCGGAGCTACTTTGGACTTAGAACAAAGCAAATTGACTGTGACTTTGTTCGCAGCATTGACCGACCGTAAATAAATGCAAGCTCCGTATGCATGTTGGGATGAATCCCTGAATGAATGTAATTCTACCGATGCGGGTTCATTACAGAGCACACGCCGTGGAACTTCTAGAGCTAATAAAGAAGGTAAAGACTGCATAAAAATGTTCCAGTCTCTTTGAACTTCATGTGGGACAGGAGAATCCCAAGTTAAATTATGCAGCCACAGTTGTTGTAACAACATTTTCACTTTTATTACACATGGACTAATCAGTCCTAAGGGATCAAAGATCTTAAAAAGAGAAGACAAAAAAGACCTTTTAGTTAAATGATTGTTAGAGGAAAATGGACATTTGATAGGGAAATGTAACTTATCGGTTGATGGGTTCCATCCCATTCCTAGAGTACTAGTTGACTCGCTTACTAAAAGATTATCATCAGTTTGAGAATTTAAATCGAACAATGATGGTAAATTAGTCTTAAACTTACGAAGATTAAAGCATCCTTTCTTTAATTCTTCAGTTACAGATTGGTGAATATAACGTAGGGTATCCTCACTCTCAGAACCGGTGATCAGATCGTCTACAAAGAAATCATGTTGAATTATGTCCTTAACCATAGGATCAGAAGACTCTTCACCAATCTGCCATAGACACCGAGTGCTCAAGTAGCTGGAACTTGCCATTCCGTAAGTCACAGTACCGAGCTGAAGCGTTTTTATGGGCAAAGACTCATCTTCTCTCCATAACATAAGTTGAAGATTACGATCCTTCTTATGGACACGGATTTGACGGTACATTTTCTCAACGTCACCCGTGAGAAGAAACTTATACTGTCGAGCTCTTATTAAGATGGAGAATAGTGAGTCCTGCATATTAGGACCAACCATAAGGATGTCATTGACAGACTGACCTGATGAAGTAGGCGCCGAACCGTCGAATACGACTCTAATTTTCGTGGACTCACTACTATCTTTGAAAACAGCATGATGGCAGAGGAAGTAAGATGTCGAAGGTGTAGGTAAAGTGGATTCTGAAAGGTGACCTAAGGCTGCGTACTCACGCATAAATTGTATGTATTGTGATTTCACATGTGGTTGTTTGCGAAATCGCTTTTCTAAATTTAACAAACGTTTTTTAGCTAATGAATAAGATTCTCCAAGACAATCAGGTGTATCCTTTAAGGGTAGACTAACTGAGAATCTACCTGTTTCTAAACGAAGGGTGTGCGATAAAAAATGTGTTTCGCATGCCTTCTCGCTATGACTCATAAGTGGTTTAGTTTGAGGAACATTTTCCAAGTCCCAGAATTTTGTTAGTTCTTGATGTATTTTGTCAACTGATGACATATAAGAAATTACTGAATAATTAGAATCTCTATCATTATCAATTTCCTTTAACTTATTGTTTGTGGGCAATCCAAAATACATAGGACCTGAAACCAACCAACCGAAATGAGAACTTCTCAATACAGGTGAATTAAGACCGAGAGAGAGTTGATCGCGGCCAATAATATCCCAAAAAATATCGGCACCGATGACAACATCCACAGGTGCTGGTTTGTGGAAGTGCGGGTCCGCTAAAAAGTAATCACTAGGAATTATAGTTTTTTAACGTCAACGGGTATTCTAGGTATGTTACCGGTTAACACTGGCAACACCAGAAAAGAAGAAGTGGCGGTGAAATGCTTCATCAAAGATTTCAACTGAACCACGCAAGTTTCTGTAGCCTGAGTGGTTGTTTTATTGCCTATGCCAATTATATTGACTTGCAACGTAGTAGTCGGTTCTAAAAGTAATTTTGTTTTGAGAGATTGAGTAATAAATGATGACTGACTACCGCAATCCAAAAGAGCACGAACCTTCTGTGTTTGATTGGTCGTAGGATTAGCTACCTCAATATAAGCAGTAGACAGTAAAACTTGCTGGTTGTTTTGATTAGAAAAATTAACGATAGTGTCTTCAGTGATGTCGGGTGAAATGGTGACAACACTGGAAATATTTTGGTTACCAGACTGTTTATGCAAGAGTCTATTATGCCTTATATTGCACATGCGACACGGATGCATGCGACAATTGCGTGCAGAATGGCCAGACCTTAAGCAGTTGTGACAAAGCTTCAATCTGCTTACTTCACTAATACGGTCATCCACACTCTTAACCAAAAACGTGGGACAATCATAAAGGCGATGATGACCATTACAAACGCCACATGATATATCAGAAATATTATTGTCTTCACTATTAGACATGTATGACTGATGAGCCTTTATCCTAGTGTTAGAATCTATAGGCTTTGACGTTATCTGAGTCTTAGGTTTAGAATATGAATGACTACTATTTATTGACTCAAGTACATCCGCGCGATCGGTAAGAAACTTGAAAAAATGTTGCAAATTAGGTATGTTAATATCCAACGTGCCCCTGTACTCTTCCCACTTGGTTTTGGTGTGGCTATCAAGCTTGGGGCTCATTATGTGAATGAGTAAAATATCCCAGTCACGTGAACCAAGACCGAGACTAGTTAAAGCACGCAAGTTTTTATTAACATGATCCACAAGGAAACGTAATGATTTATCTGACTCGCATGTGATTGGTTTTATGTATAATAATGAATTTATATGATGAGTTATTAATTGTCGTGTATTATCATATCTGTCACATAATAATTTCCAAGCACACTCATAATTTGCGCTGGATACCTCTAAGTTAGCAATAATGCGCGCTGCATCGCCAGTCAAGTACGAAATAAGATAATGGAATTTATGAATGGGAGCGATGCGGTCGTTATTGTGTACTATAGATAAGAATGTGTCACGAAACTCAAGCCAACGAAAGCAAGACCCGTCGAACTTAGCAACTTGAATTTGAGGTAATTTAAAACCTATATCATGATGATCACAATTACACGGCCCTGCAGTTACCTGACTTAAATTTAAATCCTTGCAATTACTTTCATCATGACGGTTCGAGTTATGTTTTTGTGTAATACTTTGAGCAATTGCAATGTTGGATATAAATAGTTGTTCGATAGTATCACGTTCGTCAATCTCATTAGATAATTTGTCAGAGTTTAATACTTCTATCTGATTTTGCAAGTCATCAAAACGGCTATAGATAGATTCAAATTTGCTTAGTTTTAATGTTAACTCAGCTAACTCAATCTGAGTAAGCGCTTCTTTAGAGGTAACATTTGATAAAAAGTTTCTAAATTTAGTGATTTGACCTTTTATTGAACTACGTTTCACTAAAAGATCCTGTAGTTCTTGAGGATTGTTTGTGCTAGATTCACCTCCACAATCTTTACCCATTGTTAACTCAAACCTTGCCAATATTGTAAATGTGAAATCGGTTTGAATAAACAAATTGATTCCAAGTAGGTTTGATTATGGAAATATGCAGACACAAAACTAAGTGATGATAATGTAAAAAAACTAAAAACTTAGCTCACGCTCCTCGCCTAACGTCACCTGAGGCCGGCTCGGTGCAGCAGTGGGTAGGGCTCCGCTCCGGTCACGGTGACACGGCAGGCGGCCCGAAGTTGCGTTACACGGAGAGGTCGGCCTGGAATGTTCGGCGATATGGGTGAAATATATGCTTATAGTTACAGTTATGAGCCTGTTAGGAAACACGAATAATAAACTATGTTGATATTATAAGAATATAGCCTACTATTATATTCGTATTGACGGTAAAAACGTTTACCAATAGATAATGTGAATTTACTCTAATGAACTGCCGATGGTGTATTGATGTAATTATTTTAAGACACTACAATGACTTAAGACACCAATGCACTCATAGAAGCTATTTTAAATAGGTATTGGATAGATTTATTAAGGGTAAGGGTATAAAAGGTAAGGGTAAATAGGTAACAGGGAATTCACAAGGAAAATGGGCACTTAGCTGCATTGGCCGAGGCTGCGGTACGATGCTGAATGCTGATCAGAAACCGGCGGTGGCTGCAATGGCTGGTACACCTCCAGGGAACCCAGGTATGATGCTTGATTTAGGTGAAAAGTAGCCGCGGCGCAATGGCTGCACCGGCAGCGCGTGGTCGCAATGATCGAACTTGTTTTCCGCCAAAATTGCAGGTTTTGTCGTAGGTCGCCAGATGTTGGGGCTCCAATGGACTTCAATGAAACTCCCGTATCGAGGTATGGTTATTTAATTTTGTATAAACTGTATTAAACAATAATAATGTGCGGAGCGTACATGTTCGCGACGATGATGAAATTTGGAATAATAAAAAATATATGTTGTGACGGTACAAGTAAAATAAATCTATATGGCGCCTGGCCCTTTAAAATAGCAAACTTGACAAACACAAACACTGAACGTCTACACAATTAACGTGCAGGCGTAGACACAAGCCACCAACATAGATAATTTTGCAAAGGTTTTCCCCGCAGCTGAAACCGTTAGCAATGAAATAGCAGGCACTATGCGTCCCGAGGGCTCTCTGCCATTACGACCAGCATTCAAATTAGATTTATAAACGCCAGTGAAAACGACGTGTGAAACGCTGGCGAAATATGCGCTTTGATTGTGTGTAGGTGTTGGGTGTATGGAAATGGGTTAAAGAAAATTGTGAATTACTAGAATTTTGCTTTAACCTCTTAAACACTTATGAAGTGGCGAAAAAGTAAAAAGGGTCCGGGTATTTATTATTTTAAGGTTTCCGTACTTCAAAAGGAAATAACTGTTGTCCGTCCGTCTGTCTCTCTGTCGGTCTCTCAAGAACCTTTTTCTCAGGAACGCGCAGAGGTTCAAGTTGAAATTAATATCAAATACGTAGGTCTAGGGTGCCTTGGAGCTCTGAAAAAATCAAGCTTCTAAGTCAACACAATAAAAACAACACAACAAAAATAAATAAATAAATACGAAATAACTAAACTACATATGACTCGCGGCCGTATCAAATATTTATTTATAGAATTATAATCCTAAAAATCGTCAATACATCTCTCTAAGTTCTTATTACCGTATTGAATGACTATTTCATGAAATCATGACATTTGACGCCAATTCTAACTTAAGGAATTGTATTGCTAATTCTAATGATTATAATTCTGTAAAGCCGTATTTGTTACGGCCGCGAATCATATTTTAATCAACATACAACCTGACAGTGACCTGCAAATTGCAAAAAGCGTAAGAACATTTGAATTACGCGGGCTACCTTGGCGCATCCCCCTTAACATAAAATACTATTCAAATGCCAGTCGATATCAAACAGATAGATGGCGTTGGATTAGTAATAGTGTTCCCTTGGCACCCTTTAGATACGGAACCATATAACCGTTCGAGAATCGCAAACGAATGAATTCCCAGTTTGATCAACGATTTACACTATTTAAAGAGTTTTTTTTCTATTGTAAGACACACGAGACAGTTATTTAAGAATAAACGTAGTATTAAAAACATTGCAATACAACGTGGTAATGCGGCCAGCCTTATGGGCATTTTTCCTGTTCATGGCGATGTGGACAAATTGTTTGATGCCCTATGATTCTTTCCCTTTTTTTCATATATTTGTACATTTTATTATTTTAAAATATCATGTAAATATAATCTTGTCTGAAAGTAAAAACACATGAACGCCTAAACAATTGTAGAAGTATAATAAGGTCTTCTTATTTTAACTCTATACTAATGGATTTTGTAGACAGGATTGTAATTCAGATTTGTTACAGTTGTAATGGCAATCATGTCATTTGGTTTAAATAGGCTTTTAGTTTTATTATTTTATTTATCTTGTTTATAGATGCTTCTATATTTTGAGAATGTGAGAACGTTGTAGGCCTAACTTGTAGACTGGAGATTTGTAGGCCATTTTCGATTTTGTTAAGTACTTGTTGACTGGCTTACACTGTCCACCCATACCTATTAACCCTGTAATTTGAAAACATTGTATAAGGCAATTATTTTTAGAAGAGTAACCGTGGAGTTTAATTTGAAAACATTGTAAAAGCCACTTATTATTAGAAGAGTAACCGTGCAGTTTCTTGCCGGCTCTTCTCCATAGGAAACGACCAATTGGAACCGTGCACCTAGCTTCTGACGTTTCATAAGTGCCCACGTCGGTTTATGTGAAATAAAATATCATTATTTTGATTTTGAAAGTTTTGTATGCAAAACATAATTTTTAGATCTGGCATTATTGTATTTATAGCTACAATGCCTAGAATATAAAAGATTCCAAAAACATGAAGTGTCTTGATCACTTCTGGTCCTCAAGTTTCACAAGAACCAATTGAAGAGAAGCTTCAAATGGATTTTTGTGAGTACTGTTGATATCAAAGACGAGGCTCGATGGGATCCCGATTGTGTGAGTACTTCCAAAGAGATTCGGAGTTCAATATTGTGATTTGTTTCTCGTAAACCTACATATTATATGTATATTGTGTGTGTAGGATAAGTAAGTATATGTTTTATGTATGTTTGTATGTATATATTGTATATGTAAATGGTACACCACTGACTACCTGCAATATTGTCTCTCCTTCTCCCTTTAATCCATCCAAAGGTTGTCTGTAAAAGATCGCTTTTAGCGATAAGACCGCCCATTGTGTCACCCATGTAAAATTTCTACATATATAATATTTTATTTTTATGGTGTTCATAATATAGAGTATTTTGTTCTATTTTATTCGTTTTATTTAGGTCAACCATAGAACAGAATAGAATAAAATAGAACAAAATACTCTATAATATGAAAACCATAAAAATAAAATATTATATATCAAACAAATTTACCTCTTTATAATATTAGTATAATACTAATATTATAAAGAGGTAAATTTGTTTGTATGTAGGGGGTAATCTCTGCAACTGCCAGTCGGTTTAGTTTTTTTTTTTTTCATTTTATTGCCCAATTCTTGAGAAAGGTTATATTGTAGGCTATTTCACATCACGCTACGACCCTTAGGAGCCGAGCAAAAAGAAAAAAAAGACAGAAAGAACGCTAAGCGAAAACGAAGTAGGTAACAGCGCGGGCCGGCGATGCGATGCGAACGAAGACGTGGACAGACGCTATTTGATAATAATTTCCCAGGGTACTGCCGTCAACCAATATCTAGCCGAAAATATCATGCCTACAATAGAGTAGGTAGATCAGCAGATGTGCACTAAGTAGGTATCCCACTTTTTGCCACTTATGTTATGGTTGTATGCCACAGAGCACGACACCGCCACACCGCGGCATCGTTGCCGCGGCGTGGTGATTTCAGGGTCAAATTAAATTAGCTAGTGGAACTCTGCAGACGTAATGGGTATCAATATCTTAACACGATAAAAAAAAAAAAAGGTTTGTAGTTTTTTTTTTGGGTCAACGTCCGCTGGCAACGTAACCATTTTTTAGATTATCTAAAGTACATACATCTTTTATGGGGTACTGTGTTAAATGTTACAACAAAATACCTTGTAAAACTCATATTAAAAGTACAGTTTGTAAACAAGCATATTACAAATGAAAGGATTATATCCTAGATAAGAATGCTTGGAAACATGCTGGTCCTGCTCCATAGGACAATCTAGAGTCTAGACAAAATCAAACTGGTTGCTAATTTAATTGTATAATTTATTATTTTTATGACATTGTTCTTTACATTATGTAACTACTTTAACTCACACACTAAATTATTACTTGTGAAACTTTGGAAATATCATTTACTTTTCAATATTTGTAAATTTGTGAGCACCATGTATCTATCTCATAATTAATTTACCTGTCATGCGTTATATTTAATTATTTTTACCTATTGTGGTATAGTAATTTTATTCTAGGTGCATCGTCGTCACATATAATTAATGTATACATAATATTGTAAAACATTTTTAAAAGAGTAACGGTGGAGTTTCTTGTCCATTCTTCTCCATACGAAACTACCTTTTGGAAGGGGCAACTAGAATCAATTCAATTTTTTTGTAAATTTTGACGTTCAAAAGTGCCTTTTATGTGCCTATTTGAAATAAATGATTTGACTTTTTGCTGGTACTTTTGTTACTTGAAGTATGAGTTGAGAAAATCATGTTTTATCGTGTTTAGATATCGAATAAATGATGTTTTTAATTGATATTTCAAATGACTACTCTAACTGTGGTCGACGATTTCACAACAAATCATCATTTTTTTTTTCTTATTATCGTGTTTAGATAATCGATATCTATCACGTCTGTGATTTCGCTAGCTAATTTTTATTTGAACCAGTTTAAGAAATATCTTTCAACAAAAGTTTGGTAATCTTATCTATTAGCCCTAGAATAATTATGCTGAACTCACTATTTATACCAGCTCTTTGGTAGCTACTTATCAAGTTTATTACTCTACGAAACTGAGAAGAATATTCATTAAAATCTCCATTTTCTTTAATACTTCGAATATAAACACTACAATGGTGTACTTGATAGTTCTTTCAACGTTTAAGTACCGTCGTAAACCTCAGCTGACTCTTTATAGCGCGGCGAGGGTTGATAACTTTATTTACTTTCTTTCCCTTTTACTTTAAATTGAAACATTTACTGCGGAATACTAAAGAACATAGTTTGTAAGAAATATAACGTCGCATCACTGGTATTTTTACCTCAAACAAGGTCAATAACCGGAGGGGTAATTGCGTAACACACTAACAGTAGGAATGGCTTTCATTTTGACAGTTCAACAACATTCATTGCGTTATTTACGTTGTTGAGCAGACAAATTTTTCGAACATATTGTAATACACTATAAAGTTGCAAAGGAAGCAAAGTCTGTACAGCTTTACTACACTTCGTTAACACTATTTCAAAATACACAAAATACGTCTTCGCTCCACGAGTGTTCAAGCTTCACTGCCATGTTCCCAAGTGAGGCTGTACACGTAGGCTACCGTTTGACAGCTAGTTGCTGTCAACCGGCAAAAGTCAGTTTAACAATTAATAATCAAATGTAATTTCACTTGGGCACATGGTTACAACCTTACAAAATAAAATATTAAAACTGCCAATACATGATTATAAAAATAAATAATATTTAGAACACTACATAATTGAATAAAATAATAACAATAGCTAGCAATATGAAGCAATGTATTAGCTTTAGGCTTCAAAATTATTCAAATTGTGATTTATAGTGTTACACAATTAGGGTGCCGGTTACTTCTAGCTGGAACATTATTTTTAATGCTTTACACTTTCTCATACTTCATTTCGTTCGCTGTATTAAAATAAACCTTAAAGTCATTATATCAAACTTCATCACCTAACCTAACCTTTTTCCAACAATTTTGTAGGTAGGATCGGCTTCCTTCTAACTGAAGAGACCTTCCTTCCCTCTAAAGAGCGTTATGTGCATGGCTCCTCTTATTTATAATCAAATACCAAAAATTATTAAAGAGCAGCCTTTAAGAAGATTTAAAAAGTACCTTAAAAATTAATAATTCAAAAATGCTATTATTCTGTATCAGATTTTTTAAATGACAAGACTATTTAATTTACAATAATTAAAGAGCTTTAAGTAAATAGAATAATTTGTAGTATAAGTTATTTTTTTTTTGCATGCCATAAGGCAGAATGTATAAGGATTCAAAAATATTGTAACATGTAATTGTATTGATTACCTACATTCTATGCAAATAAATAAATCTATCTATTTTTATGGTGTACATAATAAAGAGTATTCTATTCTAAATCTATCAATCTGGATGCAACTGAATACCAGTGTTTTACATGGAGTGACTGCCTATCTGACCTTCATAACCCAGTTACTGGACAACACGATACCTATTGGTAGAATTAGTTGTCAGATTTTCTGGAAGGGTATGTAATGGATGGGCACTCATCCACGGACCGACCTCGGCAAGCGTTGTTTAACCTTGGAGATCGACCCGTGCAGCTGTTATAATTTAGCCACGAACTCTCTACCACAAAATCAAACTGCTCATCTAAATATGAACTCACTCAATATCCTGAATATATTACAGTCAATACACATATATATCAGATGCAACGTTAACAAAGTCCAGTAGTCTATATACATAATTTAACTAGAAACCAGGAGAACGCAGGCAGGCTATCATTAAATATAGTTATTGGGAGTCATATTGGTTAAGAGGAATAATATTGTATCAAATATTGCAAGCTGGGTTAAAATTTGTGTGTTTTCATTATGCAAGTATGGCAGTGTCTATACAATAATGATTGAGGATTGTAGATTTTTTTATGTTAATTACAGTGGATATTTATAAAATATTAGAAATTCAAGTGTAGAACTTATAGGTATTACCTACCTACCTACGTAAAGCTAAACAAGATTTAAGGACAAATTTTACAAAAAACTCTTAGTTACAGATTACAAATGGCAGCCGTCTAACATTTTGACTGTTGTGCATAGTGAGAAGGAAGCAAAGAAGAGAAGAGAGCAAAGTTGATTTTTGTTGCGAGTGTTGATTTTGAATCCCGAGTAAGCGAAGGATTCTATAATTGTATCACGAGTGTGGCGAGTGATTCTAATCCTGAGCGCAGCGAGGAATTCAAAGCCACGAGATGCAAATAACGTTGGTCTCGTGTAAAGGCTCCCACAAACAGGCGCGACGCGACAGCTCAACACACGCTGTCGCGTCGCGCCAGTGTGTACGAGTCTTAACAGATACAACTTTTCACCTCAGCGCGCAGCGGCGAGAACATAATATTTATTACCTAAAGGTGAAAAAATACAACATGATAAACACTAAACCACATGTATATTTGTAAAAAAAACACTATCAAAGAAAAAATTACATTTAAAAACTTAACAAATGATTTGCAATTTTACGGTTATTTATGTGTATCTGAATATTTGTTGTTTTTTTCTTTTTTGGGCCAACTGGGTGAGGAATTTGAAAACCGAACTTCGAATAGACTTGTTTCTATCTCTCGCTTTTTTGTATCGAAGTGAAAGTGACAGAACAAAGTGGATTTCAAATCTTTCGATTTTTTTAAGTAGATCCAGCACTGATCTCGACATTTAAAAATAATAATTAAAAAATTACTTTGTCTCACGCTTACAGCAAAACCTTATTTTGCTCACTGTCTTTAAGCAGCAAAACCTTATTTTGCTCACTGTCTTTAAGCAGCAAAACCTTATTTTGCTCACTGTCTTTAAGCAGCAAAACCTTATTTTGCTCACTGTCTTTAAGCAGCAAAACCTTATTTTGCTCACTGTCTTTAAGCAGCAAAACCTTATTTTGCTCACTGTCTTTAAGCAGCAAAACCTTATTTTGCTCACTGTCTTTAAGCAGCAAAACCTTATTTTGCTCACTGTCTTTAAGCAGCAAAACCTTATTTTTTGAAGTGCTGAGGTGTAAAATGCTTTACGGAACATTTAGATATTGTCAGAGTTTGGTGAAATTGACCCTAAGTCGGTCAAGCCTTGACTAATTGGACACTGTCTTGTTAATTATCTATTGTGGTACCACCCCGAGGGCCCAACGCACATTAATAAGTTAAGCCAAACCTCATTATTATCCATACGTATAAACGCAAAGGATAGAGAACTTCATCCCTTAATAAATGTGGGGATAAACACAAACTAAGAGTAATAACAGCACGAGATTAAGACGTAAAAAATGACGCTCAGAGACGAGACGCAATGTATCAGGCTTATTTGTGTGACATACGGATGAACAGTTTTAGGGATTTCGTCGCCAGTGAAAATGTTCGGTGTTTAAAATGTCACTAAAGTTGGTAAGTATACTGCTACAAGGATTTTTATTCTCTTGGCGCCTGAGTGACATAGACATAAAGGCAATATTGGTAAACATATGTAAAATTGTCAGAGAAATTGTATTGAAAAAACAAGATGGCGCCACGCGGCAATAGATCCTTGTTCCGTTGTCATCAGAGTGAAGTTTTAAAAATCTCGTGTCACAGTGTTTGTTATCGAACTCCTTCGAAGCGGCTTGACCGATTTTTATGAAATTTTTGTGTATATTTGGTAGGTCTGAGAATAGGTCATAAAGTATATTTAATAGCGCTGCGGGTGAAACCGCGGGGCGCAGCTAGTTATTTTTACAAGTTTCGAGAACGTTACGTAGATTAACCTGTTTTTCCTTAGGTTATAGGTATAAGCCTGTTCCGTCAGTTACGAACTTTCTGGTCTTTTAATAGTTTTTAGGGCTTTTTTAAATTCTGCGATGGTTTAATTAATACGATAAAAATATAAACTCCGAACAAACTTCTTATAAGTACTAACTTATAAGAAGTTTGTTCGGAGTTTAAAATTACCAAAATTACACTAGTAATTTTGGTATTTTTTAAAATACAATATAAAAAGTTGTACTTACTTTGCAATAGTACCTTTAGGACTGACGAAATAAAATATTTGGTGAAACCATGCTGGACATTTTCGCTAGCAGTGTCCCCATTTGCAAAGAGATTAACAAGAGAAAGAGAAACACTTTTCAAGGTACAATTTGTGCAGATATTAACACTTACAGTATAGGTATAGTGGATTAAAGTGAGGTTGTTTGTTAGAACTAAATTACTTTATGTACTTTATTATGTAGCTACTTGTATTAAATAGTTAAAACGTTTAAGTTTTCATTAGGATAATCCATGGTATAATAATATACTTCGCCAGGTATAGCATCCCGAGACAGTGGTCACGTAGGAGACACAAGCCTACGTCATCACCGCTGTTGTTACCTACTGGTAACAACAGCGGTGATGACGTAGGCTTGTGTGTAATAATAACTCCCCAACCGTCTTTATTACCTGTGCGGATCCGATAAAATTATTCTGTTGAATAATAAAAAATATTATCTGTTGAAATTATTAAAGCATTCCGAGCTCAAAAAAAATGTATTCGACAAATAACTAAAGCCCAACCACTAGAAAGCTGTGACCCACTCTTTAAAAAATTGAAAATATTACCACTCCCATCATTATATCTTTGAACTCTGTATCTACCGGCATGTCCTAGATCCAAAAATTCGAAGACATGTGACATCTACCAACCCGCACTGGGCCCGCGTGGTAGATTACAGCCCATTCCCTCTCAAAGAGAGGAGGCCTGTGTCCCAGCAGTGGGAACACTATAGGCTGATTATGCTACACCACTATAATAATGTATTGCTTACAAACCGTGAGCAGTGGTGGCCCAGTGGTATCGGCCCCGACTTACGAGTTGTAGGTCTTGAGTTCGAACCCAAGCAACTTTACTTTGTGTATTTAATTTCATCACCACTGCTCTCAAAATAGTGAAGGAACACATCGTGAGGAAACCGGCATGTCCTAGAAACAAAAATTCGAAGACATGTGACATCTACCAACCCGTACTGGGCCCGTGTTAGACTGGGACAGAGTACTCCCTCTCGAAGAGAGGAGGCCCGTGTCCCAACAGTGGGAATATTATAGGCTGAAAGAAAAGAAAGAAAGAAAGAAAAAGTATTTATTGAGACTCGCACAGGATTATTAGAAACTAAACACACTCATAAAAACAAAAAATATAAAAATAAAAAATAAAAACAAAAGTAAAATGAAAATAACAACAGAAAGTCCTGTACGAGGCCAAAAGGCCCCTATCTCAGCATGATGCTGCGACATTTAAAAAAAAAATAAGTGTCGCAGCGCTGGTATTCTGATAGGGCCCGCTGCTGTGGTGTCACGGACAGATACAGAAATAAATATAAATACAAAAAACAAAATAAAGATAAAATAAAAATAGCTATTTATGTGTAACACAATTATTATAAAATAAAATAAAAAATTCAAATAAAATGATTATATTCCGCGTGTCAGCACCCGACGTAACATCAATTACGTGTATATGGATTTAGTGTTTGTGGCACAATGGCATCGCTGTGACAAGTAAAGAGACGCAGGCGCCGGCACTCGGCAAATACAATTACAAAACTATACGGCGAGACGAGAAGATTATTAATTGATTACGGCTGCGTAATGCTCAATATTGCTGTGATTACTATAACAAAGAATACTCTGTGGTGTTCAATTAACGTTATTTGGAGATATAAGGATAAACTAATGTAATGACTATAATAACACAAGAATTTCAATTTACAAATGACAACAACGAGAAAAAAAAGAAAAACAATCAAAAGCGAAATAACTGCTGACACTGCTTGTTGTGCCTGCTCTGTTTAGCGAACAATCGCTGCCACTAGCTTGCCACCATTACAAGCTGCGTGCAGATCAAAGGTAAGTTCAAAGTGTGGTACATTTTTGAATGTGTAGTAAATGCTGTTTAAATTTGATTCTAAATGTACCAACTGTCTTTATAGCACGAAAAGGAGGAGGCAAGTCTGCATGTATGCTTACAAACCCTGCGCCCGAGGAGATGTCCCGTCTTCAAATATTATGAACTTTTACCTATAATCCTCTATTTAACACGTTAGGCAATGAATTTTCAAAAATCATTCGTTAGTGCTCACCTTCATAGTGTGTTCATGTGAAAAATTTCATGATTTTAGACCGAGGCGTTGTCCTTCAGTAAATGAATAAATGAACATATTTAAGATCTTTATTAAGTAGGTACTAGCTGCGTGCCGCGGTTTCACCTGCAGCGGTATTAAATATACTCTACGATTTATACTCAGACCTACCAAATATACACAAAAAACAAACATAAAAATCGGTCAAGTCGTTTCGGAGGAGTTCGATAACAAACACTGTGACACGAGATTTTTTATATATTATATGTATATTCATTTTTTACGCTAATAAAGTCGATGAACTGTTTTAATAAATTAATTTAAATAAAAGTTTAATTTGAAGGAAATCTTTAGAATAAACGGGTAATGAAGTCTGATAGCTTGATAGTTGATTTCCATTATAACTCGGACATAACCTTGCTCGTTCAGATAATAACAGCTCCTATATCTTAGTACATAACAGAGATAAATCAATCCTCATTCCAGTAAGTTAAGTTCATTTACTTTGTTTGGCGATTTACTTGTTTTTCTCGGGATGAATTAATATTAATTGTTCAGTTCAGTTATTTCTTAGTCCGTTACAAGTTTATAGTTTAGGAGACTAATAGGAAAATAATCCTTTGAGTATTCATGAATTGTTCGGCATTTATTATTCAAAATCTGGCGAAATGTGGGCGTTTAATATCACGCTATGGCCCTTAAGAGCCGAGCAAAATGAAAAAAAAACAGAAAGAACGCTAAGAGGGCGCAGCAAGACAGAAAAAAAACAAGTTTCACCCGCGCCTCTTTGCATACCCCTCTCACCAAACACGACGAAAACAAAACACAATCCCTTCCCGCCAACAGAAACTTTTCACCCGGCGTATATCTAGGCATTTGAATTTGAATCTTGTGTATCGTATGTAAACGCAAAATAATCAGATGAAACTGCTCTATTCAATGTACCATGATGTATGGTTGCTGTGTACCTACAAGTAGGTATATTATTCAATATTATTTTATGTCCCTGAATCTGTTACCGATGCTGGTGGGTTCTTAGATTGGAGAGTAGACCGACTTGAATGAATTAAAAGACTAAATGTTGATTCAAGATACGGCCTTTAAATTTTCGATTCCGAATTGGAAGACAAACTTAACGTTGTGGTTGAGAAAATATGGTGCCGTACATTATGTAATATAACTACAAATAAACGATTTCCAGATATTTTCCTGTACCTATTTGTACTGTGAGATCTTGCTTCTTACCACATTTCGTGATTCTAGGTCAACCGGATGTATCTTATGGGTTTTAATTTATTTGCGAGTGACAAAATATGCGAAATGAATGGCAATTTATGCCAAGATTCTAAGTAAACGTATTAGAAGCTCGATTTTTTTACAGCTCCAAAGTAAGGCAGTTCAATTTCAACTTGATACCCCCCGCGCATTCCTGAGATAAGGGGTCAGACAGATGGATTATAAAGTGATCCTATATATGTTTCGATTTTTCCTTTTGAGGCACGGAACGCTAAAAAGCAAGGCACTTCCATCAAGTATACGCATGATACTACCTACATGATGATGAAAACAAACTCGATAAACTTGCTTTTTTGACGATATGAAATCGAATAATTATAATCGCATCACTTACCTTCCGCTTTTTTACTTTGAGAAAATAAAATCAATTGAGCAAAAATAGCAATCATCTAAGGAAATTTGTTGGACCACTCGGATCAGCAACCCTATTCCTTGAATGGTTTTCAATTACAATATTTAAGCGAAATATGATCATTGTCCAGTCCCTTTATTTTCAATGAAATTCTTCAGTAGGAAAAACATCTGTTTATTTTGCCTATACTATACGCTAAGCTTGAATTCAGAATCATAGATTATAGTCATGTTTTAGAACTAGTAACTCAATGCTGACGTGACAAAGTTCAAATTCCAATGTAACCAAATTTTACTAAGGGTTTTCTACAAGTTGGACCTCGCGACGTCTTTGTGGAAAACAGTGCTAACCAAGTAAAAAAATATAATGGTATATCGTGGATATTGCTTTGCAGGATCGTCCAAAGTCAATTAGCAACCGTTTTACCAAGTAAAAAATAATATTGGTATGGTGAATTTTGCACTGTATTGTGCAAAGTCAAATGGCATGTGTCATGAAAACGATGAAAACCGTAAAAACCTATCCTGCGCTGAGCGCGAGTAGAACAAAGTCCTCGCCGAAAACATTTGTGAAAAATAGGCCAATTTCGGAACAAACAGTAAATTAGTCGGCTTTAACGACAAAATAATTGGCATAAACATAAATGCGTACCAAAGAAAGTCGAAAGTTTATTAGGTTCCTCTTTTGTAACTGTTGAACTTTAGATTTGAAAAGCAAGCCGACAATCCCAAACATTGTGATCCATCACAACCGTTACTCATCCCCACCATAAAAAGTCATGAGAACACTATCCGTATGAAAAATGTCATGTCTCGTGCACACTGTTTCGTACTTTTTCCCGCAATAAACCCATTACCTATTTTAGTTTTCCGGTTTATTTATTTTGTTAATTCCACTAATATTATTAGACCAATAACCTACCTATATGTTATATTTCGAGTTTCAACTTGATTCGGGGGTTGGTAGAAAGTCGGTCGAAATGGTTCGTCTAAGGTTACCCTTACACGGAGTTTGTCAACGAAAGTGGGAGTAAACGAATTTGGATCTTGAAATAATAGTAATAAAATCTAAAATCTCCAGCACGATCTCTATGTTGTAAATCTCCGCAAGAAAGTTGACCGAAATGCAGAATAATGGCGCTAGTTGTACTATACCAGTCAAAAATATGTCAAATAAATGTGTCATCTTGAGTTTTCAAATATCAACATTTAACTATTATAATATTTTAATTTTATAGTTTAGCCGCGGTATTTATTTAGTTTATAAATTCTTAGCGATTTTAATAATCGTTTCGGAAGTGGTTTTATTGGCTTTTTCATGTTTTCTATTTCACAGTCTCTTTCCTACAATGTTATAAATTACGAAAATATTATTTACCCAAATAAATTATATCCCAGAGCAGGCGAAAATTCAAGCGCAGTCCTCTCGTCTCAACAGAGCGACGGCGACTGATTTGTGAAACAAAAATTTGCTTGAAGTTCCCGCAACGTGCGACGGAAGATGACTTCTTCCACGAACTAAAAACGTCATAAGTGCATAATGCTTGTAGTCGTAATAAAACTAAAAATAAAAGGAATTTGAAAAATGCCTCCCCCTTTTGTTTTTGCCTTGTATTAATACAAATAATCATCTAGTTTTCATCATATTTGTCATTAGCATATTAAGTACAAATCGAAAAAACGTGAAAGTTAGAGGTAACTTCGTGATGTTGTTTTATCGACAAAATTTTAACATTTTGTGTTTCTGTTCCAGAAAAAGTTTGAAAATATCATGTAGTTACTCATATTATTTTTATTTTATACCTAAGTCTTATCAATTTAATGAAAAATCAAATTGAAGATAGGCAAATTTTGTCACTACCCGCATAGCGTGGGCAGTTGATGCAATGCGACGGAGTGGGTCGTTATACATAATTATTTATGTAAGTTTAATATTAGTAATAAACGCATAAACATTTCTCACTTCAATTCGGTCAAAAAGTAGCCTGTCCTTCCCCATTATGCCATCTATCGCCTTGCAAAATTTTATCTAAATTCGTTCAGTGGTTTAGGCGTGACAAGGTAACACAGACAGAGTTACTTTCGAATGTATAATATTAGCATGGATGTAGATTATGGTGTATTGTGACCAGCTTAGCCGTTTTTAATGCAATTGTGATATTATATTACTCGAATAAAAATGTGACATGCAAGATTTAAGACTAAACTCCTTTCAAATGACCTACAAACACTCTCTGATTATTTCTGTTGCCCTCGTCTTAAATAGTCCTATGCATGTGGTTTGTCTACACGAACCCGCAAATTTTACTTTCAATCCTCCATTCAGTATCCAGTCACACTTTTATCCCGACTTTCCATTTTTATTACTAACGCATTTCCGAATCCCGGACGCTTTGAAAGTCGGACGGACCCGGATGGTTAAATCCGGACAGATGGCGAGCTCGACTTTGGACTCCGGGGCGAATTTCGAGAGCACGTGTGATTTAGTTGCTGCGAATTTCGCTGTTGGATTTATGCTGGTGTTATTACAGTAATAGAGTATATAGATATGGTTTAGTTTACGCTGTTTTCTATGTAAATGAAGTGGGATTACTTTTATACATATTTTAAATCGCTTTATAACTAACCTAAAATTGAATTTCAGAACTATTTTAGGTAATAAAGTTAATTGTTTTTGCTATAATTGTATTTTTGTGCGGGATATAAACCGCAAGCCAAGACTAAACTATTCCGCCACAATTTCTTGTATTTTTGTTAAAAATTGCAGAAGTTTTGAATTAAGAACTGCTCAAACTGTGGCAAATCCCGCTCGTCACGACGATTTTATATGGCATGTACATCTCCGCCGCGAAACGATACCAGCGAAACCACAGTAGGTCCATCATGATTGTCCGTTGTACGACAAGCGAAACAGAAGCAAAACTGTCTGTTCTAATGCACAGATTTGATTATGATTCTATCTCTTTCCCGCGTGATTTTGCCGATCTGCTCGGAAGCCAGTTACACCGTGCACCGCCGCGCTCAGCCCGCTATTTTATTGCGGTGCCGCGCTTGTATCGCACGTATCTGTGGCAGTAGACATGTATATAAAGCGAAACTTATTTTTGTCTGTAAAATGAATCTTGATTTTATAGAAAAACTAATCTAAGAGGTCCTAGGTAGACCTATACTGTAGTTGATAAGTCAAAAACGACGACATTTAGCTCCGATTGCTACAATTCAACTGACTCTCATGATGTTCCAGTACCCGAATCGCGACATAATGTAGTAATGTTTCTTAGCGGAATTCTTTATGCAGTTTCCCATCATTATTTTTGCGGCGGAGGTGTTCTAAGGCCCTTAATGATTAGGAATAGGCACGTGACTGTTCGCGTCAGTTTGAACAGCTTCATACAAGTTAGTTGAAACAATAGGCACGAACGAATTTCATCCCGCGTCCCGCGCGGTATTTGTCTCGATTTTTCCAGAGCTTTATGCTTAATTATAAAAAACATCACCCATTAGGGTTTTTAAATATTTCAAATTCTATTACAAACTATAAATTAAAACTGTACATCACGTATTCAAACATGTAAAGCCGTAGTAGTAAGCCGATTTGCTAGCAGCTATGTGCATGCTAATTTGGGTAGTTGTGTGTTGCAAATGCATTCACAAATCAACTATTCTGGTATTTGAACATAATGCAGTTGCTATCTCAAATTGTGTTTCACAATTAGTGATATCTGCTTCATTAGGCTCTCATTTATGTGATCGTTTATCACGATTAATAGTCAAGACCAGTAGAAGCATATCAGCAAAGTTATTGAGTTCGCGGTGATTACTCTTGTAGAAACCAAATATAATATATATATTTTTTGTATTTTTTTTATTCAATTCCTCCATTTTCTACCGGCACAAACTCCACCTAATACTATTTGGCTCCATCAATCATGTCATTTCGTTCAAAATAAAGACTAAAATTAGATATATTTTTCTTAAAAAGTGGACCTTATTTACAAAAACAACCCGTCCTTTCTAACTCCATTGTAATTTCGTCTTCCACTACAAATTGTCTTTGCACCACAATTCTAAAACCAAAGACCGTTGGTAAACGCAGCTAATCCAGCGCTCAAGTGACCACATTACGTGGGACATAAACCGGGACTACTCCGACGGTATAAATCCAAAGCAGCCACCATGTTTTATGGCCACTTTCCTTTTGTGCAGTGCAAGTTATAAGCGGAAACTGCTAACGTGATTGTGTATAAACTTTATTGAAAGGATAAAGTCTTAAGTTTAGTGTGGAGTTGCAGTTTCCTAGATTGGCTATAGTTAGTTATCCTGATCATCTCTGCTAAATGGTAGAGAGCTGGGTACACTAATCACAGAACGTATGGCTCACGGGGCCGAAACATTTCACACCTCAGATTACCTTTTTTTGTTTTTTTTTGTTTTTGAGGGGAATCCTTCAAAAGGCATCCGACCTCTAGGGACGGAGGTCGGGGAGTGTGGGATTTTTACCTCACTAAAACCATCCCGGTGATCACCATCCGCACATAGGGGGTCCCGGTTCCTCTTAATAGACCAATTCCGGAACAACTCTGTGCAACGCCTGTATGACACATCCCTGGGGAGACTGTAAAAAGCCTCTCCTGAGCCTCGCTATGTACGGCAGCACGTGACCACTGTGCCACCGTTTCCCTGGGGTCACTCGGTGAGCGGACAGAGTCCCCACAACTCAGATTACCTGCTGTAGTACTCTCTCCTTCTCCCTTTAATGCATCTGAAGGTCGATCGATATTATCACCCATTGTGTCACCCTATGTAACATTTGTACATTTATATCTGTAACTTATATGATAAAAAGTATTCTATTCTAAACATGGTACGGTGGCGACAACGTACCGTAAGGCACAGCAAGGGTACTTCCCTCACAGGGAGGACCGATGACCTGGTTAAGGTCACGAGCATCCGGTAATATTTGCAGGAGGCTTATGTGCAGCTACGAACGTCTTTCAGTTAAATGATGATGGCATATGTCACTTTTCTGGATTTTGCAAAAAATGCAAAAAGATAATAAGCATTAAACTAAACTGTTTATTCTACCAATATTGTATTTGCACGTCTCTAGGAGTTTTTAAAATAATAATAAAATTATTTTGAGTTGTTTTAGTGAGCTTGTCAGAAAATATTTTTTTTTAAACGCAAAAAATGCAATGCCCGCTTTAGGCGTATAACTTGCGTCAACTTTCAATTACAACGTGTGGCGGTACGAAATGCATTACATATTTTATTTCAGTGTGTGACGCCCCTATAGATAAGCATTGTTGATAAAATACCGACGATTTGCTACGTTTTAGTAAATTGGAATGTCTGCATTTAAATGTAGGAATTTCTGCGCTCTGAAATGTTACATTCGTAAATGGTTTTTGCTGCATTTTTTTTGTTTCATTTATATTCCAAGCATTATTTAAGTAATGTGCCTTTATAGGATGTAGTGACAGTAGTCAAATTGTATACAGTGAGACTAGATGTATAAGTCTTGGCCTGTGCTTAACCTTTCTGACCTGCGGTCAACCCTGTCTGTTTTCTGTGTATGAATAAAAATACATATTTATGTATAACAGTAATAAAACAGGTTTGTTGTCATCCTTAAAGAAAAAAAGATAATAATGTTTATTTGATACATTTCACAAAATACATACAGTACATAAAAACAATGAATAAATTTAAACCTAAACAAAAATAGGATGTGCCAAATAGGCCCATTCCATCCTTTTGCGTAGAGCCCGTAGCTCTTCCGATGCTACGCTGTAGATTCCTCTGTGCTACGCCGTAGCCCAACCCGTGCTACGCCGTAGACATACGTTTCCGCGCTTCGTCGTTGAATGGAAAAAAATCAGAACTTGTTACTCTACCCGCTACAGCAAAAAAGGTTTAACATTTGAAAAAGTTTAATAAAAACTAATAATGGAAATTCTCTCATGCGTATTTTTCTGTCTGTTAAACAATGTTAAACTCTAAATTGTTTAAGCCCGCATTCATGATACACAACAAAATAATTCGACAAAAAAGTAAATGTAAACCAGGTATTAAAATTCTATATGAAACGAAATTAACAAATTACTTTATTTTTCTTACTGGGCTATTCTCGAACCAAAACACAATGTAGGTATACAGAATTCACTGTAATAAAATTGTACCAAAATTATTGTGTACATGAGTCAAGAGTTGGAGTGAAATTAAAAAGGACAATAAAACATTCGTGGCTTTTGGAAATTTCCCTTGAGAAATAAAACAGTACGTTAGAACAAATTGAATAAAATATACATAGAATTAGTTTCTATGTGAGTTCGCAAATTAAAGCAAGAAAACTTATTTGGCTCAAGGCACAAAAAATATGCAAACAAAACGAAGTAAAAAAAATTGCGATGAGAGATAGAATATTCTTTTTATTCACATCATAAAAATTACGGGAACCTGCCTCTTGGCATAAAATTTTAAGGCATAATATTGTTTGGCATAACGTTTTCGCATAACTTTTATTAGCATAATGATACTGTGATATAATAATACTTGACATAATGCAATGCTTAGGTTAAGTTAGGTTAATTTATGGCAATAAACAATATGGCAAAACATTTCTGCCTAATAATATTATGCGTAATGATCATTATGCTGAATTTAGTTATGCCAATATTGTATTATGTCTTCAAATTTTATGCAAATGGATTGGGAGCCAAAAATTACAGATATAAATGAAATGCATAAATTGTCCTATTTTTAAATCACAGACATGAAATATTAATAAGCAAACGGCAAAAACAATAAGTTTGTAGTTTTATTCAATCTGCCTAACCTTTTCCGAACTATGTTGGGGTCGGCTTCTGGTCTAACTCGGATACAGCTGAATACCAGTATTTTACATGGAGCGACTGCCTATCTGACATCCACAACCCAGTTACTGAGTAACACGGTACCCCTTGATAAGACTGGTTGTCAAACTTTTGGACTTCTGACTCCCCGTAACGACTGTCAAAGATCTACGAACGACAGCCGGGATCAACGGCTTAACGTGCTTCCCGAGGCACGGGTCGCGATATGTAATGGATGGTCACCCATCCACGAACCGACTGCGGCAAACGTAGCTTAGCTAATGCTAAGCTACGTTTGCGTTTCGATCTAATTATCGACCGGTGCGGCTGTTATCATTTAACCACGAGCCGCTCGAAACAAATTAGTAAAATGTTATTATTTTAAACAAATTAGTAAAATGTTATTTTCTTGACTGCCTCGTTCGCCTTGTGGTCGCAAAAGCTACTGCTGAGCATGAGGTCCTGGGATCGATTCCCTGGCCGGGTAAAATGTTATTGGTGTTTATTTTACCTAAGAATTTCTCATTAGCAGCCTGAAGTCAAGAATTGTGACCGGATGATGTCAATAGGCTCGCCCCCTATTACATGGGACTTAACCATAACTGGCGAAATTTGGGTGTACTTTATGTACGTCTGCCCAACCCTTCGGGATCATGTTATGTTGTGTTAAGTTCTATTAATCGTTTCAACTCAAAAGCTTAGTTAAATTTTAATGGTACACTAGAACTGGACTCTCCAATATGTCAATATATAACGATATTCGGGAGTTCAGAGCAATCTCCGGTTCGTAGTACACTCTCGAAGACGCATCTACTCCTATAATAGAGGTTGCCAGCTCACAGTCTATTGAACAAAGTTCAATAGATTCTGACATCAACGATTTCATCACTGGTCATCCCTTACCTATCACAGCTTATTTTTTTTTTTACCATGGACGCTTTTAATGTCTATATCTTTCTACATCGCTCTCACATGTATAATTTTAACTTAAATAATATATACTAATATTTTGATTTAAAAGAGTGTCCGTGGTGTTTCTTGCCAGATCTTCTTTTTAGGTATCTACTTACGCTTTGGAATGGGTAACTAGCTTCATCTTTCTGACTGACCGACCCCTTGGAAATTCAAAAGTGCCTGTAATTGGTTTAATTGAAATAAATACTTTTGAGTTTGAGTTTGGCGTATTGTGTGCCTAGCCTTTTTCAACTACGTCGGGGTTGACTTCCAGTGTAGCCAGATACAACTGAATACCAGTATTTTACATGGAGCGACTGCCTACCTGCTGTTTTCAGTACAAATTTCAATTTGGGTTCCAGATATTTAAAAACATTTTTTTTACGAATCGACGTAAAAAATAACTTTGCAAATAACCGAGTTCACTGAGCAATAAAAATCCAGCTGACTACAACGCCGTTCAATATCCAGTAAAATTCTTTACCTATCTATCTACATATTTTATTCAGGCAAAATTGTTTTCCCAAAAATTGCTTCAGTCCCTAAGATACGCAAATACCGTCCCTTTACGGAGGGACGTACGTGCTTCATCATCATTACCCTTATAGACATCTGAGCTGGACCATTACTCACAAAATGACGACCTAAGTACCCTAATTTGCAAAGTCTAAGTCAAGTCACCTTTGGCCTAACATCTAGTTTAAATGTGAACTCATTATTCTAGGAATTCACGGAGATAGCGATTCACAGGATATTTTGCCACTGATTTATTTAGTTAATTTAGGTCTAGAATAATCTGTTTCTCAGGTTGTGATTTGTATCAAGTCTGGATGGATTAAGCAGCGCTAGCTTTGAACAGGATATCCGTCTTAAACGTGGATCCCATTTCTCATTTTTTATTATTATTATATGTACGTTTATAATGAAAGTGTAGCAGTATCTACATCGCCACATGCGAGCTACACATCACTCTGACGTCACGTAAAATCCTGCATCGCGCACGCAGAGTTTACGGCGAAACTATCATATTATTATATACAACGTCTCGACATCAATCGTCGGGCAGTTTCCCACCAGACACAACACTCTTCTGGTCGGAGGACCCTCCCTTTTCTATGGAGGTATGAGTGAACTTTACACCCTGTTCCAATACCTCTATAAAAGTAATAGTTACGAAAGATAGTTCTTAACATCAATCATTCTTCACCGTTTAAGCTGGAGAGAAAGAGCAACGCATAAAAAAACCAACATGTTTCTGTCTGTTAGTTCTTCCTTTTGAATATTGGCAATCGTAATTCAGCATCGACTTTACTCTAGAAAGCTTGTTGTGTAGGGAAACAAGTTTTAGAGAAGGTGGAAGAAGATTAAAGTTAAGTGTTATACTATATTGCTGTCTGTTGTTTATGTATGACATCGGTTTGGCTTGTTGGTTCAAAACTAAGTAAAGTGTGTAATATAATACACTAACAAGTAAATACGATTTCGAATAATTTTGGTCACATGAACGAAATCCAAAGTAACGCTTACAAAATTGCACTACCGAACTTAATTATTCGTAATTGCCAAAACCCGGTTATCGATGCTCATTTCTTCCAGGCATGAAAGTAAACTTTTAACGTGACATTTTAAACACGTATGAACGTAAAAGAAGTATGTAAGATAAAGATAAAGATATTTTATTTTGCAAATATAGGAAAAGGAATAGTTCAACCATATTTTACCAGTAGATGAAAAAGTAAAAAAAAATACTATTCCAGTAAACTAATCTACTAAATTTTACTACTTTACTTTACCTTTTTTATTTTATTTTATTTCGTTTACAGAACAAAAAAAAAACAACACAAAAACTAAACATAGTAAAATTCTTATTTTAAACATTATTAACATTCAAAATATTTTTCACTCAAGAATGGACGAATAAGGATGGTAGCAGGTGGCGTTCTGTAGTTTCTGCCTAGCCCTTGTGAGTTTATGTATGTATTTCTAAACTCCCGAAAACAATGTCAAGGTCAATAATACACCACAAAATTCTTATCTCCAAGAAAACAAAACTAACAGTCATAAAGACATAACACCCGAAAAGCCTGGTTTTATGTACATAAGCGTGACCCAGACTATTGTTTACGAGCACGCACGAGTTATAAATAACGTCAATGAATCTAGAATGTCTTTCTCGATAGGTTGATGTAACGTGTTGTGTGTGAAAGTTTGTGTTGTAGACACGATATATTTTTAAGGGATTATTTAGGTCACAACTATTTATTTAATATAAATTAAAGTCACTTTTTGGGTCTGGCTATATGAACGCAGACGCAACGGATGTTGATGCGGGTTTCACCATCATTTAGAGAATTGATTCCGGATGTTTCATTTGCTTATAATTAGTTATTTAACCCACCTAAGTATACTAAAGAAATCTCGACGTTTTGTAATCTCGTAAGAACTGCGCGTAGCAGGGTTGTTTTTTAATAAAAGAATCGGTCAATGATCGCTTGTTTCGAGTTAGCCTTTCACGATTTTTTGTTGATTTTTCTGCTTTTATTTTGTACCTCTAATGTGGGGATTACTGAGGCTCACTTGTGCGTTCATGAGTTATCCTAAATAACTCGGAGTTAACAACTTACTCAAGGTTATACAAATAATGAATCTTGCGCCACCAAGAGCTAGAGGTAAACTTAGAGTTAAACTTTTAAATATTAAACGCACCGATGTGGGAGAGTTAAGTCGCTAAACTCTGGGTTAGTGTTAGTACTGTCAAAATAAATTGACGCTATGAGGTACCGCTGATAACTTATTTTGTGTTTTATATTATTCGACGTTGTAGTAAGTTAAAATTCGGTACTATATCAGCAGGCAATATATTCATGAACATATAAAAATAAATACCAATTTATAAAAAAAACTTAAAACATAATTTTCCTTATCTGGCGTTTTCGTCAATAAATAAACTAAATCTCCATGGAAACCACATACAACACGATTAAAATGAAATGTCATGTGATAAAATCCAAAGACAAGAAAGTATTACGTATCGTAATGTAGTGTAAAAAAGCTCGGTATACCATTTGCGTTCATTGTTTGTTCATTCATTTTTGGTCGGATTACATATCAGGACACAGACATTGCAATTCTATTTTATGTTTCGTCGACTGACAATGTTCCCAACTCAAAAAACACATATGTCTGGTTATCTAACCTGGTGTTACTTTTTAGTAGCGCAACGCGTAATAAGAGTTAAAAGTTTAATTACTTAACTCCGAATTTATAAACTCTAAATTTATTCATTTAACCCGACTAAACGCGCAAGGCCTTAGTGATTAATTGGTAACATTATTAGCACATTATCATTTGTTTCATCTAAGTCTTCTACCCTTTGAGTTAGATCAAAGAGATTGAAATATTTGAAACATGGGTACCAATTAGTCAAAGGTATTGTAGTATACACGACGACATATCAAGCTGTACGTTTCCAATTTTAGCTGATCTCGCATTATATACGCTTTTCGTATAACGAGAAGTCAGCTTATACTGGAAATGTATAGCATGATTATGTCGTCGTGCGTACAATGTATTGTTTTGTTCTGTATATTTGTAATAATTGATTAATTAGTACCATAATTCCTTGAATGGAGATCTGTTGTCATTTATTCATCTATGGCACTTAATAATGATTAGTAGATTGTACTCAATACTTAAATGCCAGACAATATAATAAGGTGGAGACAAAGTTGAGGCGAGCAACGATTACACTTGTGATTGGACAAAATTAATCGTGACCACGACCGCTCTCTGTCAAAACCAACGCGAAGACTGGTGCAACATAAACCACTGTATTTTTTTTTATTTTTTTATTTTACCAGTTTTGTGGTGTTTTTTAAGATCATGCTTAATCCAGATCTACCAAAAACAGACAATCCCATGATGAATAATGGTTAATCATGAAAATAGCGTTACTTTGCACATAATTATTATTTTTAACCAGCATCCTTACATAGTTCTGAATTTATGGTCAGTGTACAAAAAAGATCTTCCTCCACATTATACAAAGGGTGTTTATTATTGTGACTACGGTTTTTAGTCGCAGATAATGATCAGACAACCCCCATTAATTTATACATTTGACTTTGACTGTTTTTGGCACCATAGACGTCCTCCGATAAATTAGTATAGCTCTTTATCCCGTCGCCGACATGTATCACAGTATCGATTTATTAACGCTCATATTTGGCTGCTAGATCAAAGAGATTGTGTGACACGTCTGAACCATACCACTAGATAGTTAGTGCTGTTTTGTTTACTAGTATTAAGTGATAAATTGTTATTTGTTTCATCTTAGTCTTCTAACCTTTGCGTTTGATCTAAGAGATAGGCTGAAATGGTTGAAACATAGGTATTAAACAGTGTATTACCTATTTTTCACCGACTTCCCGATATTTCCGGCAAATTTTGGATCGATTTCGAAAATTCTTTGTTTAATAGATAGATTATGCCTCAGGGGTATAGGCCTTAGGGCCTTAGGGCCATATAAGTTTATTACTTGAGCTTGTGCAGTTTTTCAGTTCGGTTCAATAATACGTATTTTTTCCACTTAATGTATATTGATGATGTTATAATAACTTCCTGTCACTGTTATTTACATAGCAATTAGTGGTATACGAATTTGTATGGGGTAGGTACCACAACAAAAAAGTGGAAAATAAAAACGTTTTTAATAAAAACACAACCGCCTTCCAAAGAGAACACTACAAAGTGAAAAATTACTTTAATTTTGGTAATTGTCTTTGGTTTTATATTTTCGTTTTTTCGCCATTGATTTCTGAAATTAAAGTTATTTTTCACTTTGTAGTGTTTTTTTTTGGAAGTCGGCTGTGTTTTTATATATATATTTTTTTTAAATTTGTATTATGTGATCAATTCGTACCTTATTCGCTTAAAAATCTAATGACATTTATTCATTTATAACACAATATCTCAATTTCTATTTATTTTACAAAGTATAGGTAATCAGATTCATGAATAGTAGTTTACTGTATTAAGGAAACTTACCGTTGTTGACAAGAGTCCCCCAGTTTTTATTATTCACGTCATAATTGTCAAAACACAGGTTGAAAAATACCACAGGGATGCTGTTAAACAAACAAAGACAACGAATTCAAACGAACATTAATTAATTTCTTAAAACGAAAAGCTTGTAAAACAAACCAACATTTCGTTCAACTACTCCAAAACCAAAACTGCATTGGAACGTTTGTATTTCGCCGTAGAAATACGGATTTGTTGAAAAATTTCGACAACTTAAAACTAATTTCAGAGTTTTGGAGTAATTTCATGTGGAAATAAAATCTATCTGCTCCATATGTCGATTGCAGAACATAATATCCTAAGTAACTTTATGTAAGTTATTGTACTGAAAAGTTTTGGGTCTGTCATTTGTATTTGTACCTACATATCCGAAATCCCTCTTTGTATTTTTGAATGTTTTTCGTTTTCGTAGTTCATATTGAACACTCTGTTTAGGTTTAATACTGAGAGAAATGGTGTTGAAGATTGGACGTCAAAATTCTCAAATACTTACAATATTTCTTTGGAGACCCCTATTCATGAACATTACAAAATAAAAAGTTTAGAAAAGATTTTACAGTTTTAATAGAAGCCTTGACTCCTGAGCTACGTGGTACCTGTGTTACAGGAGTCAGTGTTAAATATATTAAAACTAGTGGCTTTGTGAGCTGTACACCTCGCGAGTCTGTCTTTGCATAGCTTAAAACTGAATAAATGTTCACCGTGCACCTTAAAACAAAATCCTTAAAACAAATAGCGCGAAATGACTGAAATATGTTTTTTTTTTTACGTTTTCAACCCGTCATATCTCCGTCATTTTGAAAAATTTTGGAATCCTGAATCGATAAGAAAATTCGATATAATTATCAAACTTGCTCACAAAAATTCACGAGAGTCGGTTGAGATGCGTCCTGTAGAGGAGAACAGCCATCCGGACATACGAAAGCATGCAAGCTTCGCGCTCGCTCGGTCAATAAAGTAAAATGAAGGCAGTTAACTGCATTCATGCTCTTGAGTGGTGTGTGTGAGTATGTGCATGTGGGTGTTTGTTGTGTTTTACGATTACGCAACCTGTGTGGTTTGAAAAATGTAATAACTATTAACGCAGGTTTTAACACTTTTTATTGTGTGGCTTTCATCGCCATAATTATAATACCCAAAGATTATACAGTAATAGGTACTAACGATAGATTTTGCTTGTTCATAGTTTCTCAATACCCAACGATATAACTACAATATTTAAACAGCTTAAGCTGCTTTCACTATAGGGAAAATAGCAAATTTTACAAGCTAAAATTATCCTTAAATACAATTTTAGAATACAAATACAGAAGTTATTTATTAGCTATTATGCTGAATTTATTCACAGCAACGGCAAGTAATGTTGCAACTAGCACGATTTAAATCTACGTTGCAAGCGAATTCGGTGCGCGGAAACAATAATTCATTTCGATTAACTACTGTTTTTACTACAATTTAATTCTTTGGAAAATATAAATAATATGTTTTTTAGTTACTTTTCTAAGAGAATAACTAGTTTATTGCACCTTATACACAGTGTATTCGCGATTGGCGACACAATGATTCTTGCTTATTTTGAAAGAGCTGTTTGTTGTCCGCGACTTCATCTGCGGTCTAGGATGAAAAGTAACCTTCTCCAGGTCCCAGGCTTCCTATTTGTAAAATTTCATAACGATCGGTTCAGTAGTTTAGGAGTAAAAATGTAACAGACAGAGGTACTTTCGCATTTATAGTTTTAAAGTACAGATTTCTGGAATCCCCGTATTTTTAAGAACGATCTGTCTCAATCCGTCAAAAATGCCTCATAGTTACATTGTTGACAAGTTTTTGACATTAATTATATTTGAGACGAGGTTTTAATTACGAGAATTTAGCCTTCAGATCAGTAAATCTGCTCTCAAACATTATTGGCTGTTGTGATTGGTTCGCCGAAGTAAGATAAGCCAATCAGGGCAGCTTCGACATTGTATTTGACAACATAATTACTTACTTTAATGATCTTTGGTAAGCCATGGAAGTATGTTACGTTTCCCTTTGACGTCAGTGTGACACGTAGTTCGTATGTGGTGTTGTACATAGATGCCGCTACAACAGTACCCCATGAAGGATGAGCCTACTTTAGCCAGTCTAAAACATGGACTCTAGACTTAGAAATGAAGGCTGTGCGTTGTCTGTCAGTGAGTTAATTTATGAATGTTATGAAGTACGAGAAGATTTATGATGTTTTAAGCTAGGCCTACAACACCAAAACTCGCTACCTAACTTCATTCATAATGAAATGCGATACCTAAACGCATTTTCAGTTTCATATGACCAACATTTCAGGCACTTAGTATCAAAGGATTCTATTATTGAACATGCCAAACTGAGTCGAGCGGTCATTCATGGGACATGCCAGACTCAGTGGCCTTTGTGTTGCTATTATGTCAAATAGTGGTATTAATGGAGTACATAGTTTGTGTGGTGTGGCGGAGATTTTTGAATTTTGTGGGCTTATTTTTAAGTGTGGATGATTTTTGGTTATATTTTAGTTACTTTAGGTTTGGATAGTAACGGATGGACATGCTAGTTTTGTTATTTGTAGACTAGAAATATATTGTTTTTTTTTTTTTTTTAATATTCTTCCATTTCTATGGCATTGCTATACTTTTTGGAATGTTTCGTTGACAAAATCTTCAAAATCTTTTTTTTTTTTTTTACATAAACCTACATGAGCACTTATGAAACGTCAGAAGCTAGGTGCACGGTTCCAACTGGTCGTTTCCTATGGAGAAGTACCGGCAAGAAACTCCACGGTTACTCTTCTAAAAATAAGTGGCTTTTACAATGTTTTAAAATTACAGTGTTAATAGCTATGGGAGGACAGTGTAGGCCTGTCAACAAGTAACAGGTACTCAACAAAATAGAAAAAGGTCTACAAATCTTTAGTCTACAACTTAGGCCTACAACGTTCTCACATCGAATACTTTAATCTCTTTATAATCTCTGCCTACCGTAGCAAAATGTTATACATAGGCCGACAGGCCCATACATGTATTGTTAAAGTTATTTATCTCATACTTGAACACTCATACAGCACAAAAACTACTATTTTTGTCCCAATTCATGCACATTTTTTTGAAAGTAAGAATAAAGCTCTGTTTTAACAGTTTGAAGCCAACTTAATCACCAAATAACAATAGAAGCTTAGCTAAACAAAGCTTATGTGAACTGTTAACGGCTAATAAACAGCATAGTTAAAGTCGGCAGTTAAATTTAACTGCAGTTAAAGTAACAACTCTAGTTTTCGTCATTAGTAGTCTACCCTGGAGACATTGGATTTGTGAATTTTGTATCGCATCACATTGTGCCTACATTAGGCTGGTGTATAGAGTATCTTGGTTTATTAGCTGTACGATAAACCTGTGTAATAGGGAAACTTGACAAAACTTATGCTTTTTTAAAGCTAGCCGATAAATAAAGCTTTTTAAGGCGCCACTCTCCAGCAGCCTACGGCGAAGCTACGTGCCTGTACATAGCTTCGCTTTGTATGAAAATGTTGGTGGAAACGTCCACTACAACCCACGGTCACGCTACGCACTGATGCGTTGCTGGCAAACAAATGAACCGCGCAGCTTTAAACCTCTTCATGTACCAGCCAGCACATCAAGTGACCACAAACTGTCAGATTTTCTTATTAGATTTTGGACTTAACCATTAACATTTCAAGGATTAAAATCGTTTGGAGAAATTTGACAGATTCGTGTAGCTTGACCTGGCGACTGTACCATCGCGGACACTGGTGGTGGACTTTTCAACCTTATTATTAAGAGCATAAGAGTGAAAAGTGGTCAACCGCCATTGTCCGCGACGATTTGTACAGACGGTTGACTTAATGTTCATGTATTGTAACTTTGCCACTAGCTGAAGCTCTAGGCGACTCTTGTCAAAACACATTAAACTTTCTACCCAGACATCAATTAAGGAGATTGTCTGTCAGACTAAATATGAACATTTAGATAAACAGTCTCTTCTTCATTTGTAAACTTGTTTCTTGAGTGTTTACTGGTAGTTAAATTAATTGGTGCTTATCCTTTATAGATGTGATATGGAGTTGGGTTAACTAACAACATCTAGCCTTATAGCAGACTTAGAGGTTGAAGAGAACATAGTAGCTCATGCTTATGATTGGAAATAGTCCACAGGGCGGTAGTAGCACTGCAAGTCTATTGAATGCCGAACGATCGCTTACTCGTAGTGATTCTTTATAATGGACTTCAAAAAAAGGAGAAGGTTCTTAATTCAACTGTTTTTTTTTTTTTTTGTAATGTGATGTGATTTGGATGATTATTTTTTGATTATTTGAAAGCTGCTGCTTCTCATGTGGTCCCATATAAATTTGATCAAATTATGACCAGTAGTTTTTGAGTTATTCTTCATGTTGTGTATTTTTTCCATATAATTTATATTGTTGATGTTTTAATAATTTCCTGTCACTGTTATTTACATATCAAATAGTGGTATATGAATTTGTGTGGGGTAGATACCATAACAAAAAGTGATAAATAAAAACTTTTTATTCCACTTCTTTCCTTTATCTAACGGTTGGTGAGTACAAAAAATCGGTATCAAGTACATTAATGTTTAACCGAAAGAAACCATTGGTTAACTTGGCTACTAAAACTACAAAAATATACTTACAAGGAAAATTTTATAGGAATTCTTGAAAAATTATTTGTGTGGTAGAACATAATTTATGATCTTTAAACCAAGACTTTATCTCGCAAACGTGCCTTCAAATAGTCAGTTACATAAAGTATTATATCGATGTCCCTTACTTTGGAACTCTGCCCATTTTGTAAAAGCTCATAATTTTGTATTACTTTGTTAAAATTCTGTAAGAGAACGTTTCAAATTACGGAAAAAAAAACTCAACGCTGTTTGGATTATCTATTAGCAGGCTTTTACATTCATTCGGATCTAAAATATCTTTAATAAAATAAACTATGCTCATTATCAAAGGCACAGATCAAAGCATACGGTAAGCATACATGTGTTAAATACATACAAGGAAAATTATCTTTAATAGAGCATAAAGGCTTTTCTACAAAAGTCATTTCTTTTTCAAGAAATCAGTATTATTGTAGATACTTACATGGAATAAACATTGAGTGGTTGAATTATTATTTTTCCATTGTGTCGCCATTTTCTTTCGTACTAGCACCTTGAGGATTACAAAATCTAGAATAACCCAATTAATACATTTTTCTTTTCTTGTTACTCCCAATTATTTTAGTTTCAATATCAAAACGGCATGAATTCTTAACGATCTCATTAATATTCGGATACTCGAAACTTTTGGTGATAAAGTATAATTGCTATTATAATAGTTCTTTCATTACTTTTAGAGAAAGTAGTTAAATGTTTTAATTAGTTTGGGACCCTTAGCGCAGTTAAAAATTAGTTTTGTATTATTTTAATCTTATAATTTCATACAAAGGAATTATTCTTTGTCTATCTTGTATAAGAAGAATGTCTTGTCAGTGTGACGTGGAACGTATAATATCCACCAATTCTGGTATAGGAAGAAAAATCGAAACATCGTATATGTCGGAGACGGTCATTAGTTTGGACGCTAAACGAAGTGCAGCACGAGTTCCGGGAGGTGGCAGCACGGTCGCGATGACGTGCATACTCGGCTAACTTCGTGCTATGACAGAGCCTGGCTGATGAAGGAGCGCTGATGAGACGAGTGGACACTTACTCTTCTGCGTTCAAGGAGATCAGTACCTCCACCCTAAGAACTGTCACCAGTTCCGTATAGTTGTGTCATGTACACCTACAGTGTGTGATACGCTAGTGTGATTAATTTGATCTTCTGCTGCCGAGATTGAGGCCAGTCATGCGACAAGTCGTGTAGTCGTGGCTGCTTAGTACGCGGGATCCCTAGATAGCCCAAGTGAAATAACAAGAACATGAGATGAATGAAATAAAGCTCAGTTTTTTAAATAAAAAATGTACCTACCTTTAATATCAAACACAAAATCATTCATAATATACACCACATTGAGGTACAAAGCACTTATTTCTTTGGAAAACACTACAGGGATTTAGATTTAAGTATGTAAGCTTTCTTGAGCGAATCGTGATTGACTAACAGACAAAAGTAATCTTCTACTCATTCTCAAGGGGCCTGTCTGTAACGTTGCGGTGAAATGGTAACGTACTCTTTTTATTTGACGTTGGTAACCTTGGGAACATAACTAACATACCATAAACCTGTACTCATTCGTTAAGGAGGTAAGCAGAGACGAATAGTTAACCAATGTCGTTAGTTAAGTTGGTCGGTCCCTTGTACGTTTTGTACGTGCAAGAGCTTGGCAAACAAGTACAGCAAATGAAAGACGCAACATCAGAAGACATACTGTCAGTTCATGCAACATACCACGATGCCCACCAATACGCTGTCATTTACCTATTAGCTGCCGCAGCAGCATTCGCGGGCGTAATATACACTTGCAATGGCCTACGCAAACATTGGGCAAGTCGACGAGCACCAGAAACTCCATCTGTTCCGAACCCGATGCTTCGAAGAAGGTCGACAGCGAGTATCGTGGACAACGCCTCATTTGACGTCACAGTAACGCAGCGCACTTATCGAGTGCACGCGCACTCAATAAAGCAACGTCGCCTATTGCGCGTTGTGAATTACCATAATTAATAACTTATGACTTTGTATTTAACTTTTTCATTGATCTGTACAGCCGGACGGCAAAATTGAATAATGTAGATAGTAATTGCTTCAAGGTCAAACAATACTGTGGAGGAGAGGTGGCTCAGTGGTAACGGCACCGACTTACCCGTCGTAAGTCGCGGGTTCGAACCCAGGCAGGCGCTTTACTTTGTGGAAATAATTTCATCACCACTGCTCTCAAAACCGTGAACGAAAGTATCGTGAGGAAAGCTTAAATCAACAAAATAAATTTGCTAAAATGCAATGACCAATCGGGGCGACCAATTTTTTTAGTATCTACAAGCACTAGTAATAATTTGCCTAGTTTTGAACTTGACGCTTAATAAAAAGGGGCAATAAGTAGGACTTTTTCTTGAAAATGTTCAAAGAAACTTTGAAACTCGGTAATAAATTACTTTTCACAAAAAGAGAACCTAGCCCAGCTTTTTCACTACTTGATTGCAGAATTTTCAGTGTAAAAAATTATATAAATTGCCGAGGTAAAATTTTATTAACCCCGATTACTCTTCACCAGAAAGGGTATAAACCCGAGCGAGCCTGTAATGAAATACAGCGTTGTGTACCCAAAAGAAGAATATGAAAGGTGAATAATATATTAAGTTTTTGATTAAAACTAAAATGTTTATTTACCTTCACTTGTTCAGGGGGTATTTGTTTAGGGTGAGTCAAGGATTTCTTTGCGTTTGACATTGTTAGGTGGACTTTCACAATTACTTTAATATTTTTTTTAGTCTATACTTATTGGATATATTATATTAATATTTTTTTAAACAATTTTAAGTCCATTTCTGCAGATGAGGGAATATTTCTTCAGACGTTCACAGTCACAGCCTTTATTATAATTTAAGACGTCACATGTTCTTAAAATAAAAGTAGATGCTTCTGCAGTAAGGCTCCCAAATTCTTTCTATGACGCACACCTGAATATAAAATTCAAACAGGATAATAACAAAACCAAAAAGATTTGGATTTATAATCACAACAACAAAATATTCATTTTAACATTATTGTTGTTGTTGTTGTTGTGTTTGTTGTTGACTGTGTTGTCATTGTTGTTGTTGTATATTTTACATTTCTCCGTGTAACCTACCTAAATATGTAATGGCGGCATCATCGCCTAATATCTCAAAAAAAAAACAATAAAAAATAAATCACAATTCAGTGCATCTGAATATTTGCAGGATAAACTATAGGATTTATTTTTATACTTTATTTTTAAACTAGTTTTATTGATCTCATTCTTAATTTTATTTTGTTTAGTTTTAATTCTTTTGTGTTTTATTTTTATGTACTTTGCATATACCGAAAGGTAAATTATGGTAACACCAAGAAGTAATACCAAGACTGTCATATACCAATATTACATGGATGTAAAACATCTGCATATAATAAGTGTTTTTTATTATTAATTTATCAGACTAAGAAAGTGCTACGGAATTATGTGAAAGTGCAAATTGACACTATTCTTAGATAAAACGTAAACTATCACGTAAAATAATTAGTTAAAGTTAAGTTGCTTATTAGTCTATTAGCCTAGATTGTTTTAATTTATTAAGAATGTAAAGTAGTTCTTATTAATAAAGGAAAAAAAATGCAAATAAATGAATTTGAATTTGAAGTTTTTCGACCTTAGCCATGAACTAATACACACATTCCTTTGAGTTCCATAGAAATACAAACGAGAAATAAATACCATAAGCCAGTGTAAAAACAGCAAGTTAATCATAATTCTACACAGCCACACAGCTAAGCATTCTACGAATTAGAAATGAAAATACGCGAGCATATTACGTAGCAACGTGCCCGCAACTGTAAGTGAATTTAATATGTTTCGCCGTTTATTCCGACAGGTAAATTTATGTGTTTACATAATTCATAACAGTAAATAGGCTTACTTTGTAAATATGGGAGTCTTTATAAACAGCTACGTCGAACGATCTCATTGATTATGAATGTTTAATTTTATTGGCTTTGTTACTTTGTGTTAGCTTTGGCTTGCAAATCAGAGTTATTGGCGGTTTATTAATAATGAATTCAAGGAGAATAAGCTGATATTATAAATGTGAAATAGACTTTGCCTGTATTTAGGTTTCATATATAGATGGTGTAGTATCAATAACTAATAACTACAAAAACTTTTTTACAAAAAAAACAACCGACTTCCAAAAAAAACACTAAAAGCTGTGATAAATAACTTTAATTTCGGAAGTCGGTGGCCAAATACGAAAATACTAAACCAAAGACACCGACTTCCGAAATTAAAGTTATTTATCACAGCTTTTAGTGTTTTTTTTGGAAGTCAGTTGTTTTTTTTGTAAAAAAGTTTAATTTTTCACTTTTTAGTTGCGGTACCTACCCCACACAAATTCGGAAACCACTACTTGGTATGTAAATAACAGTGACAGGAAATTAAGAACACATCATCAATATAAACTAAGTGGAAAAAATATGCAGTATTAAGGATAACTTAAAAAGTACTGGTCAGACCTTGATAAAATTTAAATGGGACCACAATATGTGAAGCACCAGATATCAAATAAAAAAAATAATCATCTAAATCGGTACACCCAGAAAAAAGATCTAAGCTAATACAGAGACGAATTGAGAACCTCCTCCTTTTTTTTGAAGTCGGTTAAAAACCATGATTTTACAGAAGGTGAAAAAAACGTTTTTGACATTTGAATCAAAAAGTTACTTACATTTAAAAGAAAAAACGCTAGTGATGGTGATAATGATTTCAGACCTTATGTTTTTGCAAATACGAGTTCTTTCATATTTTACTTACGAATATGCAATAAAGTGAAAGTCGCTAAAATGTTAGTTATTATATATTGATACTTCACCGTCGATATAATATCTAGTTATTTTCATTAGTGTAATAGATAAACTAAGAAATTGAGTTTAGTGTTTTTTGCTAGTCTCTTTGATTTTTGATAACTTGCAACGTTTCAAATCCACACCCTAGAGCTTGAGAACCAACCCTTAGGTTGCGTTCACATCAGAGCGTATAACTGTCAAAATGTTTCTGAAATTGTTTTTTCATACAAAATGTATGAAAAAACATTTTCAGCCGCTGACTGACCGTGCAGTAGTTAGTATTTCATTATTTTTTAGAGTCAGCAGCCGATAATAGTTTTGGTGTGAATAAGGCCTCAGGTCCAGTATCCACGAAAGTAAGAGATGTGTATTTGCCGCACTTAGGTTTAAAGCAATACCTGTAGCCTGTACCTGTGTGTGTGTGTGTTACTGTAGGACAGATTGAATTCCTCATTTCCACATTAGTGGTATATAAATGCCAACCGGTCTTTAACATCAAAACATTCTAGATGAATATAGAAAAGCATAGACTAACTTCACTGATAGACACTCCATCAGCTCATTCATCGTTCCCGCTCACAGTACCACGCCGTATATTTTCAAAACCCTGGCACACCCCAGGGTGTGTTACGTTTAACTAAAGTTTGACGGAGCGCAAAAAGAACTGCTGTATTGGGACTAGAATAACGCTTTGTTTTCGAACTGTGTAGACTTTGTAACAATGGTAGAGGTTTTTTGGGAATCGGGTTGTATTTAGTAAAACATACTTAAGATCATCAATACCCACACAACATTATCACCCGGTAAGGCTGAGTTTCCACCAGAGATGTGCGAAAATACGCAGCGAAGGATGTGTGTGAAATTAACCAATAACAGCGCTAGCTTAGCTTAAGCTATGACAATGAAGCTTTGTTATTGGATAGTTTCACACACATCCCTCTTTACGCATCCTCGCACATCTCTGGTGGAAACGCAGCCTTAAGCTAAGTGCACATTACAGCCGCTACGGGCCGTAGCGCATCATAATATGTTCATACAAAAAGTGCGGTGCGGCCTGTCTATAGTGTGCGATGGTTCATGTAAAATGTACGAAAGTGATGTGGGATAATTTTTGCAATGCTGTGCGACCCGCCCAAATCTGCGTCAGTCTGAACTGGGTTGTGGAGGTCATATATAGGTGTTCGCTCAATGTCAAATATTAGTATTTAGTTGCAGCTAGACTAGAAGTCGAAAGCTAGAAGCAGTGATCTAAGTGCTCATACACACGCGTCGACGGCAGCCGCCGACGAGTGTCCACGGCTGCAGTTGCCTCTGCCGTTGACGTGTGCCGCTCGTGTGTATCAACACAAATAGGAGCTATTTAGGAAAAAGCTAGGCATCATGATGATCATAACATCACGTCTGAATTGCCCACTGGGCTAGCTAGGTCTATTGAATGTCCACCATCAGCTTCGTCCACTGCTAGACAAAAGGCTAAACCAGAGTGACCGGTTCTGCACTGCTCGCGTCTCGCAGATTCCCACGACCTTAACTATGGCATACTCATCAGACACTTTGCCATCATCACACACCCTTATCTGCCTGGTCCTTTCCTAACTATATTTGGGTCAGCTTGTGGTCTAACCAACTACAGCTGAATACCAGTATTTTACATGGAACGACTGCCTAATGAGAAGGCCAAGTCAGGTAATTATAAAAACGTTCAAATTGAGCCAAAAGCTCATTTCAGCGACAGACAGTGCCAAAAATGTAGGTATTAAAGGTTTTTTTTTACAGATCTTGAATGAAAAAATAATACGAAAGTTCTTAAAAATACGGGAATTGCCACTCTAACCTCAACAACTGTTACTGGGTAACATGATACTGGACACTGGATACTGACAGTCGGACTGGTCCACAAATTTAAGGCCGCTCAGCGCGCTATGGAGCGCCATAGCGCGCTGAGCGACCTTAAATTTCGGCTATGCTCGGGTTTTCTTTGAAGGATAAAATCAGAAACGTAGTTGTCCGGAAAAGAAGCGAAGTTACCGACATAGCTTGCAAAGTAAGCAAGCTGAAGTGGCAGTGGGCTGGACATGTTTGTTGGAGGACTGTTGGCTGGTGGAGCAGACGAGTCCTGGAGTGACGACCGCGTATCGGCCATAAGATTTATATTTGGCCTGCGCAAGTATGATCACATTTCTGAATTTCGTACAAAGATCAAGTGGCTCCCCATACGTCTTCGCCGGAATTCTCATATCTTGTTTCAGCTCTACAGTATTCTGTTCAACCCGAAAACCCCCTCTTATCTTAAAGAACGTTTCAAGTTCCTTCATGACACACATAATAGATACCTGAGGTCATCGGAAAACTTAAGACTAGAGATGCCGAGGCATTCCACCAGTTTTTATGACAAGTCTTTTACAGTTCAAGCAGTACGGTTATGGAATGCCTTGCCCATGTCGATAAGGCGTGCTCAATCTTTGTCCACTTTTAAAATTCTGGTTAAAAAACACTTCCTCTCTCCTTAAACATTGTCATTACATTTAGTTTCCTTACTCTTGTTTCATGTTTATTATTGTATATATTATATTATGTAGATAGGTATATGTTTTATGTATGTATGTATGTATTTGTTGTATATGTAAATAGTACACCACTGACTGCCTGCATTATTGTCTCTCCTTCTACCTTGAATCCATCCAAAGGTTGTCTGTAAAAGATCGCTTTTAGCGATAAGACCGCCCATTGTGTCACCCTATGTAAAATTTCTACTTTTATATCTGTAATTTTTATGGTGTACATAATAAAGAGTATTCTATTCTATTCTATTCTATCGGCAAGCGTAGTGTGGGACGCCCCCCAGCTAAATGGACCGACGTCCTCATAAAGGTGGCTGGGACAGACAGAATGCGGAAGGCGGAGGACAAGGTGTTGTGGCGAAGTCTGGGAGAGGCCTATGTCCAGCAGTGGACTGCGATAGGCTGAGTTGATTGATTGGTGATACCGAGACAAGTTGTGAGACTTTCGAGCTTTTGACTACCCCGTATCGACCTCACCCACCACGTTTATGTACCTACAAAGTAATATTTCATTACGCAATAAGAACTTTTCCGTTCCCCTTCTGTTGTACCTACTCAATTCTTGATTATTATTAATCCGTCCATTAGATTCTGGACCACGAATGTTTTCGACGGACATCTTAAGTTAATTTATTATTTAAATGTTTCGGAACATTTTCATGAACTTGAGCGAAGTTTTTAGCGACAAAGAATCATTTAAGCCTCTGCTGAGTGTTTTTGTTAAGGGGAAGGCGTCAACGACCGAGAATAATAATGATATAGATACTATTTACTTACAAGGTTTATCTAATTGTATTAATTTTCTTATTTATTTTTCAGTTCTTTGTTAAGCTTACCTGTGTAACTATCCCATGTTTAGTTTTTTCCAACAAGAAAATGTCGACTTTCTGGCTTGAAGTAGGTACAGCTACTAAACTTAGTTTTGTAGAGCTGATGAAACTGTTAGTAATAAAATAGGTTGTTTAAACAAACACGCTTCCAATCTATTGGACTTGGCAAAACAAATCATATGAGCCCAAACTCGAAGGGTTTGCTCGTAGCTACTGAAGAGTTCCACTGTCTTCCTCCTGGCTCCATCATCAGATCAGCTCCCAGATACCAAATTTTAAGCTTTGTCATCCATATTATACGTATAAAGTTTTATTTCGATACCATAGTTAGAAGTAGATTAAAATTGACTTTTAAGATTTTATTACATTGTTTGTTATTTAGTTACGAGTGAAGTTATAATAAAAGCGTGTTAATAACTTAAGTTGCCCCCTAACCACTCACTGACAATCAGCAAGCATTAAAATTTCATTCATACCTCTTTAGCATAGCGTCATTACTACATCTGGCGTACCTACTGTCACCAGAACACCACGTCTTAAATCATAAACCCTTTGTCAAGTTAACTATTATTACTTCCTGATACCAGGCCCTAAGGTACGCTCACAGCAATTCACCCACCGGATTCCTACGTTCCACTACGCATACATCATCTTTACCACGTTCCGGTGGTACATTAGTGGGCTTCATACCTTCGAGCTCCGCCTTAAAGAACCATTTATTTACCGGCCTAAAACCGTTGACAATAGCATCGCATATTCATGATGCTATCCATTGTTGCTTTTATGAATAAGGAGGAAATTTATGCCTAAATAGTCAGGTTATTGGAAGGGATGGTTTGTAATGAAGTTGGGAAGTTATTTTAGAGTTTTAAAAGAATAATTGATGACAGCGGTAGTGAATGTGCCTGACTGGTATTTAAGCGCATATTAAAGCCTTTGGTAAATGACTTTTATTTTCGACGTGTTCCTTCTCTATAGACTTCAGTAATATAGTTACAGTAAGTTTGGATATTCATAATTTTCTTTTTCGAAGACACTAGGCACTGAGAATAACATCTTGAGAAAGACAGCGGGGTAATGGCGTAACGCACTTAAGATGGCTGGCATCATTTTCATTTTGACAATTCAACAACATTCATTGCGTCATTTACATTGTTGAGCTGACCATTTTTCAATCATATGCAGCAATAGGTTAGCAATTACCTTCAAATTCCTTTGGATTGTGATTTAAAGTGTGTTACGCATTTGGGGTGCATTACCTAACACACTAACACTAGGAATAGGTTTCATTTTAACAGTTCAACAACATTCATCACGTTATTTACGTTGGTGAGCAGACAAATTTTTCGAACTTAAGAAGCAATGGATTAGCAATAGGCTTCAAAATGATTCAGATTATGATATTGATTTTGTAAGTAGGGTGCTGGTCTCACTAATTCGGTGAGCAAATAGTGTGATGATCTTTCTAGAAGACGTAGTAATAGAACAAATTCAGGCCAATGACTACCTACTTAGTACCTAAGAATTAAATTATACCTTTTATTTTCCTTTACCATGTAATCATCGTCTGCAATATGAACAAAGTTAGAACTCAAATGGAACCTAAAACAAGAGAAAAAACTTCGACCTTTGCCCACAGAAATTCAAATTAAGTAACTTCTTGCTGCCGCAAAATCCACGGGTGTACGGTCTACCCCACAGTCGGGTTATTACTACAAAATAAATACGGTTCCCACCGTTCCCTAATTATGTTTACTGCAAAGCCAAAAGGTAGTCTGAGAACGGAGAATAAACTCATTAATTTATGTACGAACTGATTACTTTCGCGATAAAAATATTAGCGTTATGTTTTGTAAGTCATTAATGTCTGAGTGGATTGGATTGTTTGCCACAGTGCAATATTGAAAGTGATAATTGAGTAATGCATGTCGAAAAGTAATTACCGTTTTTGTAAAATATATGTCCGAAGGTTGTCTTTAAAAGATCGCTTTCAGCCCACTTTCTGTGCCCATTGTGTCACCTTATTTATGTAAATTGTCTCTATTTGTGCGTGTTTATTTTGTATTCAATCTATTTTGTTGTTTCTGACAACGATCAGGAAGTAATTCTTGAGTGCTGTTCTTTTTTTATACAAATTTTCATTAAAATCTCAAAATTCATTAAAAAACAATTACAATCTAAGTCACAATAAAGCTTCCAATATACGTTTATGACACGATTGCCTGATGCCTCATATTTTCTTCTCAAACAAACATTCAATCCAACCCCATAAAAAATATCATTACAATTTGCGCCTTTAGATATTTATGTTCGGAATAAAAACCAACCTTGAAAATTGATCCGGTTTACTCTGCCGAAATAAATCCACTGGATCGGGCACAGACTTAATGGATAGACAGTCAGATGGATTGGTGTTCAGCTTATCTCGGAGTTTTTATATCGTTTCCCTTTTAGTTTTAGTTATTCTAATTTGTAGTTGGTTTTTATGTAGATGTTGGATTTATTGGCTGGTTTCCTTGAAGGGGTTAAGATTTTTTGCTGATTCACTTAGTAAACCTTAGTGAAAAAACGCAGTTGAATATTGGCAATGGAAGACAAATAATACGTAATCCGTAAAGTAGTTCAAGACAAGAGTCTTGCCATTATTGCCTTGCATTTGCCTGTGAGCTGCAGACCTGGTGAGTCTGTCTTTGCATTGGTTAAAACTGAATGTTAAAAAAAAAAAAAAAAAACAATTCAATCCAGCCGTTTAAAAAAAGTGCACTTTAAAACAAAAAGCGCGCGCAAAGAGCGTGAAATGGCTGAAATATGGTTATTTTTACGTTTTCAACCTCTCCGCCATTTCCGAAAAACTGAATCGACAAAATAATCCATATAATTACTGAACCTGCTCAAAGAAATTCACGAGAATTGGTTGAGAAATGAAATTTTAAAAACTAAATTATTAAATCTCGCACAACTATACACAGCCGGCACCTGCATTCTAATTAAAAAAATCATCACAAACAGCAAACAATCCAATTTACAATTACACAAAAAAAACAATATCACACAACCTAAGAAATAAAAATAAATTACAACGAAGACAAGCTCGTACTAACTATGGTAAAAAAAACATACTGTTCGAAGGAGCACAGCTGTATAATGACCTGCCAAATGACGTAAAAGATTGTAACAACATTAACTCATTCAAAATGAAACTAAAATATCATATTCATAAAACGTAGTCATACCGCATACCTATCAATTAATGTTAGCAACTTCCTAACTAGCTAATATTTATTTGTATAACTTCACCAGCACGCACCTGTGGAAAATGAATTTCATTTAGATTTAAGCAATTAATTTGTATCTCATTGTAAGTGAACCTATATAATTATTGTTCTTATGAGAATAAATTCTTTAAACCTAAACCTAAATGTGAGCTGTAGAGGAGAACAGCCATTCGCCGGGCATCCGGATATACGAAAGCATTTTTGCCCACGCTGGAACGGAGACGCTTCGCTCACGCTTTGTGTTTGCTCGGTCAATAATAAAACAAAGACCTCATAGCTTTGCATACTAAACCCTCCCATAAGGAAGTAGCTATCACAGGTAAAATTAGCTAACGAATCTATATAAATGCCCAGTTTGGCAATAAAATATGCTACCATTGGTAAGCAAAACGATTCGTTTTTGTTTATAGGAACCAAGCACACAAGCACTGAGTTCATTATTCCTATTTAGGTACTTAAGTGTGAAAGGTTTTATGTAAATTATTGGGTAGGATTTTATTTATCGATCTAGGGATAAAACAAGAGGAATTTACGCGTTCTTGTGTGTATGTGAATACCTAGTGAAATATGGCCAATAGATAAAAGAATGGAGTTTTCCTTTTATTGTCTCTTTAAGAAAACCGTTCCGAAAAAAGAAATGTGTTCAGAAGACTAATGGGTATTCAACATTAATTTATTCTGGAAGTGTAGATATGTGATACAGTTCTTTGGTTGTTCATAATCAGCCTATAATGTTCCCACTGCTGGGACTCAGGCCTCCCCTCTTTGAGAGGGAATGGGCTGTAATCCACCACGCGGGCCCAGTGCGGATTGGTGTATGTCACATGTCTTCGAATTTTTTGTTCTAGGACATGCCGGTTTCCTCACGATGTTTTCCTTCACCGTTTTGAGAGCAGTGGTGATGAAATTATTTACACAAAGTAAAGCGCCTGCCTGGGTTCGAACCCACGACCTACATCTTGTAAGTCGGGGCCGATTCCACTGGGCCACCACTGTTCTTTGGTTGAGTGTGTGTATATAAACAAGTTGAGCAAGGAACTGTATCTCAACGCCAAAAACAGGCAAGAGTTTACCCTTACATATGTTTAATATTGTGGATGTCATTATGTTCCTTTACGAACATACATCTAACCACACACTAACAGTAGGAATAGCTTTCATTTTGTTATTTGCGTTGCTGAGCCGACAATTTTTTCGGGTCCTAGTCTAACTAAATACAACTGAATTTCAGTATTTTTAACCGACTTCAAAACAGGAAGAGGTTCTCAGATCCACGGTTTTTTTTATGTTTTCTCCGATTAATCGAAGACCGACGTGTTTTTTTTTTTAAGTTTTAAAGGGTATACTTTCTAGGCAGTCCCATTGTCATCCAGTCAGAATCTAGTGTTGAGATCCTTGAGAAATCGAGGGAACTCTTCAAATATCATAGGCACACCTATAGCGATTTGGGTTTTTTTTTCAACAAAAAAAGAAAAAGAAAAACTTTTTTATAAAAAAATATAATTGACTTCCAAAGAAACACTACAAAGTGAAAAATAACTTTAATTTCAGAAGTCGGTGGCAGAAACCGAAAATACAAAACCAAAGACACCGACTTCCGAAATTAAAGTTATTTTTCACGTCTTTTAGTGTTGTTCTTTTTTGTAAAAAAGTTTTTACATATAGCAACTGCCTATTTGACCTCCACAACTCAGTTACTGGGTGATACGATACCTTTTATTAAAAGTCGAAAAAATAATTCAAATAATTTTATTTCAAATAGGCACTTAAAAGACACTTTTGAACGTCAAAAATTAATAACGGTTATCACAGTTTCGGGCTTCTGACTACCCCTAACGTCTGTCAAAGATGTACGAATGACAGCAGGGACCAACGGCTTAACGTGCTTTCCGAGGCACGGAAGGGTCTCGATATGTAATGGATGGTCACCCACCTACGAACCAACCGCGGTAAGCGAAGCTTAAACTTCGATCGACCCTTGCGGCTGTTATCATTTAGCACATTTAACCAACGACAGGAAATAATTTAAACCTGTTTTCAGATTAAACATTGAACGATTAATAACGCGAGACTTTATTACAGTTTCAAAGTGAATTCTGCGTAACACTGTGCAATCGATTATAAACTTTTAATTGAAGCTCTGACGAAACAATAATAAATAATAACGGGAAATTTCCATTTAATATTAAAGCTTTCTGAAATTCACGCCAAAATCATGTATTACTCAATTTAATGCAATGTTACGACATTGTGAAACTTCTTGATGATTTATATTGCTGATGTGGTAATCCGTCAGTAGTACTTAATAGGTACTTCCAATTTTATTTCAAGACACCAAAAGCTTAAGTCAAAACGACAGAATTCCAATTCTTATTTTAAAAAAACTGTTCAAAATCTAGTCGTAATTACATCATGACTTAATTTCAGATACTCCTACGTTTCTCGCAACGCGCTTCGAAGCGAACAAAATGAGGATAGCTCAAACTGTAATAAAAATATTAGCCTCTCAGCATAGTGGAGCGATCATCATAATCAGCCCATAATGTTCCCACTGCTGGGGCACAGGCCTCCTGTCAGTGAGAGGAAGTGGGCCGTTATCCACCTCGCAGGCCCAGTGCGGCCTGGTAGTGTCACATGTCTTCGAAATTTTCCTTATGATGTTTTCCTTCACCGTTTTGGTGGAACAAAATTCAATATAAAATATATATCTATATAGGTGAAACAAATGTATTTTTAGTAGATTGAGACTATGATTAGAATACAGGAATGACCTCTGTGGTTTTCGGCATAAGTTACATTCATTTGTGACTATGATTTAAGATCGACTAAATTGAGGAGACGTACGAAACAAGATACCACATTATTTATTTATTTAGAATAAGCACACCAACAGCACATTCACTTACAGTTCAAATGAAATAACAACTAAAATTGGCATTTTGCCTCGTTGGTCTAGTGGTCGCAAGAGCTACTGCTGAGCATGAGGTCTCGGGTTCGATTCCCAGGTCGAGCAAAGTGTTATTGGGTTTTTCCAACTGGAATTTCTCAGTAGCAGCCCGGAGTCTGGATTTGTGCCCGGTTAATGGCAATAGGCTCGCCTGGCGAAATGTGGGTGTATAGGGACACCTCTGCCTAACCCTTCGGGGAATACAGGCGTGATGTTATGTTATGTTTATTGGCCTTTCAGTAACCATGCAAATAACAGATATGCATGACATTGACATTATGAATATTGGAGACATAGGAAACAAACATAAATTGTGTCTAGAAAACATAAAACTAAAACACTACAAAACTAACCAATTTGAGCTACATAGACGTGCACTGTTTGCACTGTTTAAATAGGGAACGTTTTTATGAAGTGAAACTCATGGAGAAAATATCAACAGAGTAATCTTTCAAGTTGGACCTATCATTATATTGCCTTGATTTTAATAATTCACGTACCACTCTGTATAATACTATATTACTTCATATCATAACCAATACCGAACCTTAAAATATCAAACTTCGAACAGGAAAAACAAAAGCACCAAACTATCTCTCACCATCTATCAGTAATCTAAACACAGCCTTCTATTCGAGTAACTTCGCCGATACGGAGAATTGTGTTATGATTTCACTAATAAGTACAGTGCTTACAAGTTCTGCGGTAATAACAACGGGCGTGCAGTCGATTAAAAAGTTTAAATTGAACGATGCGATGGGAGTAATTAAAAATAATAGCCCCAGTGCGAGTAGAGTGTGTGTTTTATTGATTCGCTTGTTTTTGCTTTTTGAGCTCAGTATTCGAGTAATAGTGAATAAAGTTTTTTTTTTATGTTTGTGTTTTAACCATTATGGCTGTTTTATTGTGAATTATTTTGATAGTATTTTGCTGCAGTAACTTCTATAATACGTCATACTTCTGGGTTTTGAAAAGCCACTTTTGTATCCTTGGTATGATACACATTTGGTACACTGTGTAATGAAAATATTACAGTTTATTTGCCCGTGCGAATATTTTGTTTATTGTTTTCTAGAAAATATTTTTATGATTATAATTTAAAGCATATTCCTTCCCAAATTAAATGGTTGATATGATTTGAATAACAAAAACAGACTAAAGGATACACCGGACATAATTATGTAACATTTCAGTCAGCGCCATCTGTTATCCATAAATGGAGTTAATAAATAGCGTTGCAATTTCAAGCGATTCATATTCGCGTGGCAATAAAGTGTACCCTACACTCTAACGACGTCTGTTTGCAAGTTTTATGGCCAATTATCAAAATATGTCGCTCGTTATTTGCTAGAAACTTAAGGTACAGTGAGGACCACAAACACTTATCTACATCTTGTTATCTTATCTACACATTGTTCCCAACCAGACAACCTTCAAAACGAGTCTGTAAATTATAAAAGTGGTTGTAAATAAAAATGTGTAGTGAAAACGGTTTCCGATTCGTCCCGTCCCTAGTCGGCTTCCGTTTTAACCGAACGTGACTCAACAGCATCATCCTACCACTATCCCAGTTTATTAAGGGTCGGCGCTGAATCTATTTTATCTCTCATCATCACAGTATTTCAGTCCCTTTCTAGCTATATAATCTTGCACAGAAAAGAGATAGAGAGTTTCTTTACTTCAGGTCAGGTGCATACTGAAGTAGGCACTCGCAACCGGCGCGGCCTGCGTATGACATGTATGGACGTAAATAAATCAAAAGGATTATGTAAGGATTGTAGGAGGTGGCAGTCTGCAGTTTCTGTCAACTACCATGGGATAAAAGGATAAAAGGCTTGAGTTCATGTTTGTATGTTTGAAATATTTCAATCTTTCAACAGTCTTTTAAAACTGGCGCATCCATCATCTAAACCAATAAAAACGTTCAACAGTCCTATCCGGTTCTTTAAATTTTCCATCAGGCAACCCTTATCACATTATGCATGACATAGTGTTATGAGTTAACTTCGGAGATGTAACAATTATTGTGTCAATTTGGTTTGAGTAATGGCGGCAAGATTGCGTGTTAGTACAAGTGATTTAGCATTCAAAAGCAATGTGGGTGTGTTTGTTACAAATGGAGTGAGGGTGTGTGTAATTGGGTCGAAGATGAAGTGTGTTAGTTAGTTTTATGTATACAGTACAGCATAATTACATTATTTTAAAAAAGAAGGTTGGGAATTTAGGACGATGATGAGAATCCCTTATATTAGGTCTTTACCTATGAAATTGCCGTTCTGCAGTACTGGCCATTTCAAATCAAAATAATTTTTGTTTGGCTAAGAATTCTAATTTCAAATTAATTTTATTTTAAAAACATGGTTTTTTTTTTCTAAAAGTAGTCATTTCTTTATTGATTAGTGTTACATTTTCATCGCATTTCAATCTTTTTCGTCATCGTATACGTATTCGTATACGTTAAAAATGCGAGTAATTATGGAATATGAGTACCGTCGTGGCAGCAACGCGGCACAAGCGGCACGCAACATCAACGACGTTTACGGAGCTAACACTACAAACCAACGCACCACCTGTTATTGGTTTGCTCGCTTCCGTTCTGGAAATTTCGACCTGAAAAATGAACCTCGCGGTCGTCCGAAGACTTTGGTCGACAATGACGAATTAAAGGCGATTGTGGAAGCTGATGATACACAATCTACGGCTGAATTAGCAGCAGCTTTCGACGTTAGCGTCAAAACAATATTGGTCCATTTGCGTCAAATTGGCAAGGTAAAAAAGCTTGACAAATGGGTGCCCCACGAACTCAATGATCGCCAGCGCGAAGTACGCGTCGAGACGTGCCTTGCACTGCTCAACAGACACACAAATGAAGGAATTTTGAACCGCATTGTTACCTGCGATGAAAAATGGATTCTGTTTGATAACCGTAAGCGCTCAGCAAGTTGGTTGGATCCTGGTTCAGCACCTAAACAATGCCCTAAACGAAAACTTACCCCTAGAAAAGTGATGGTCACTGTTTGGTGGTCTAGCGCCGGTGTGATTCATCACAGCTTCTTACCAAACGGGGTGAGCATTACTGCAGATGTGTACTGTGAAGAACTGAACACAATGATGGAGAAGCTGGCGCATCTCCAACCAGCATTGGTCAATCGCTCGTCTCCGCTGCTCCTGCACGACAACGCGCGACCTCATACTGCACAGCAGACGGTCTCCAAGTTGCAAGAACTGGGGTTGGAAGCTCTCCGTCATCCGCCCTACTCACCAGACCTTGCGCCTACAGACTACTACTTTTTCCAGAATTTGGATAACTTCTTGGCGGGAAAAAAATTTAATACCCGAGAGGCAGTACAAAATGCCTTTGAAGAATTTGTTGCCTCCCGTCCAGCTGATTTCTTTAAGAAGGGCATCAATAAACTGCCACTGCGATGGCAAAGATGCATTGATTGCATGGGTGATTACTTCGATTAATACAAATAAAAAATTCATGAAAAAAATTCGTTTAAATTTTTTCATACAAAACGGCAATTTCATAGGTAAAGACCTATTATAATTATGCACGTGCGGCGCCGAACAAGTGATAGAAAAGATACTTCCTAAAAAATAAAGAATAAAAGAAAATTAGTTTGAACGACAGAGTTATATCTTTCTTCTCTCTCATATGTCAAAATGTGCCTAAACGAGGTGCAACCTTGAAATTTCACTCTCAATTCTCGAATAATTATCGAATCGCCGCCTAAGAAGTTTCACTTATGTAACAGAAACAATTATATATCAGGCATAACAATATTTTCCTTAGATCTATCATAAGTCTACAAACACAAGCCAAAAAATGGTATAGGTACATGTAAATCGATAGCAATAGAAATCTAACTGAATCATCCATCAAAACACGTTACCTAACCAATTTGAAACGAGACTCACCAAAGTAACCAATGATCCGTAAAAATTTAAAACAAGGCCATTTGGGATTTTTTGGAACAATGCTAGAATACGGTCTAAAAAGCTAGGTTTCGAAAAGTCAGATATTTTTTTCTGTGTTTGAACACAAACTGCGTGATGTAACTGTTCCAATGGGGCGTGACTTTAGTATCCTGAAATGTATTTGCTGTGACTGAGATTTGTAAAAAACTATCTATGGTGGTATGCGCTGCTGAATGCGTCGCATACACCTTGGATGTTAGCTTGAAATGATAAGTCACGGATAGCCAAGGATGATTTAAAGACCATGTAACTAATGCTATATGAATGTTGTGTGCATGAGTACAGCTAGTATGAATGCTGATTGTGTACTGTTGCATTACAGTATAATTAGTGCAAGGTGACGACGGAAAAGTGCTGATCTATGCAATGCGCGTGTGAGAGTAGGTATTCATATTTATAGGCGAATAACTGATTGATTATTGATCACACATATTGATGTTGTCATGAGCTCTAATCTAGAATCACAATATGAACGTCAGCTGTCAGATGACAAAGACATTGACGTATGGAAACGTTCCATTTCAACTATATTTTATTAAACGTAAATTATTATTTTATAAATAGAAAGGTCTTAATTTAAAATATATGTTATTAGCATTTATTTAATTGATATTTCATAGACAGAAGTACTTAATGTAAATGGTATTTATTCTGACTTAAAAGGCCGCTTCACAAACAACGATTCTAGAGTTTTCAAACAAGTCATGTTTGGTGGTTTTACATAGTCAGAACAAATGTATATTATCTTAGTATTACATTAAATGATTAAATAATAATTAATATGATACTAGTAATATTTGTCATGATTTAATATTGCAATTTAAAAGTAACAAGTTGTTTTAGACGATTCTCAGATCTTAAAGATGATGGTAATGTAATATAAGATTTTACTTAAAGATTACAAATAAATACATACTAAATTGCTAAATAATCTTATGAAGTTTTAAAATAGTTTCACTATACTAGATTTGTTAATTAATACCTATATTAAAAGATATTTAGCAATTATGTACAACCATCTCTGATTGGTCTAAAATGGCGGCAGAATGGGCGGCAATGTTTGTGGTACTGACTGGTAATATGGAGGGATTTTAATGAGTTACAGCCAATTTTGAAGGGGATCTTGGTTCGAATGGTTGGACGAGATAGGACAGACTCACAGATCCTGAGTGGTGTCCATTGTCCATAATATTAACTTGTTAAAAGCCAATGTACCTAAGGAAATCACGCTGCATAGCGAAGTTCTTCCTATATTGTAAAATGGATTGAATTATGATCATCATATTATCACTTCTAGTGAAAGATCGACTGACTACAATGTTCATGTAAGTTATGTATAAAATTGATATTATAATTATAATATTGATTAGTATTGCTGATCTATGTTGTTATGTAATGTGTTATACATATAGCTAATATTGCTTATGTGTGTTAAATCGAAATAGGGAATATTCATATTCTTTCTTTACATTGACAAAGTTGCTAACTTTGAGAAACGGACCTTGTGTTCACAATAATAATATGATAATGTGAAAATGTGTTGACAAAAGACTAAAACAAGCTGCCATGGAGTTTCTTATCCTTCTTCTCCATGAAGACCTAGTTTTGGAACGGATAATAGCTTTCTCACTAACGTTACCTACATATATTTATTGACAAGCCTAATTGAAATAAATGCCTGGTCTTGTCTTTCTGTGCTTTTCTTCATAAAATCCCTTCCCAACACACCATAATCATAGATACTTTCTTACATATTATATAACTAGCCATTCTGACACTCAAAGCTTACTAATTAAGTGGATGCCAATACCTATACATGTAGTGTTTCATCCACTTTCTAACACGCGCGTGCCATGTACGACACGTGACTCGTACAATGACAGTCTGACAATTTTGAAAAATGTTTATAAAATTCACACATTAAAAGTGTGTAGGGATCAAATATTTAAAAAAATATATTTGTTGCCCTATTGTAATGAAATAAAAATGTCTATTTAAATTAATTTGTGAATCGTATCGTATAAAAAGAATCGTATGTGAAGATCGACGAAGTAGCTTTTGCATTAATAAAGACTTGTCCTGACATTAAAATTTGATAAAAATAAAAGTGTTTAAAGGTTTTTATTGCGTAACAAACAATAAGTGGTCTATATTTCCGCCGTTAACGCGTATAACACAATCGCAGCGATTCAGCATACTCAATATGAGTTCATCCAAATCACGTTGCGAAATGGCCGTCCACGTCCGTTGTAACAGGCGGAAAAGATCTTCTGGTGTCTGTACGGCATCCATATTTGGCAGAGCTGGTTTTTGAAACATATCCCACGCGTACAAAATGGGATTCAAGTCTGGCGATTGAGTAGGCCATGGTAGGACGTTGACATGAGCTGCGGCAAGTGTGTTTGCAATGACTCTGGCAGTATGTGGAAGTGCATTATCATGCATAAGCAGAAATGAAGCACCAAATTGGATCCGCAAAGGTATGACAACATCTGGAACAATCGTTTCAATGTAAATCTGTGCATTGAGATTGCCTCTAATCCAAATCAGTTCGGTTCTTCCGCCGATACAAATACCCGCCAGTATCATGATTGTTCCACCAATGTATGCATAGACTTCCTGGCATGATTTCAAACGTCCAGGCGTTCCTGGCGTCCAGGGGTCCTGTATACGTCTAGTATATGGCCTCATAACAAAGCGAAAATCGTCAGAAAAACACACAAAACGCCACTCTTCTTCTGCCCAATTTCTGTGTTCACGAGCCCATTGTTAACGGGTTCTGCGATTGCGGGGCTCAACAGATGGTATACGTAGCGGCCTTCGGAAACGAAGATTGACTTCATGCAAGCGATTTCGTATGGTTTGATCGCTTATTAACATACCTGAGGGCCTAGACAAATGGCATTCGCTTCGGAGCGATTCTATTTCTACAATCGCTATCGCTTTCGCTAATGATTCCAAAAACTAGCAATAACGCTCGTCAAAAAGTGTCCCTTGGCTATGCATCTCTGTGGAAGTACCTAATCTTTCGACGTTGTCGATTCATTTCATAATCGAATGTTGTTAACATTGTCTAGCTAATTTTTATTCGTTGACCTATGATCACATGACATTTCGATAGCTTATGTCAACCCCATACATTTTAGCTTTTCTACTAGCGTTATCGTTAATCGAATGTTACTTTGTCTAGGCCCTCTGAAGAGCTATGAAGCCTCGTAACCAACATCATCGGGTTTATTGTACGATTTCGTCGAGCAGTAATTTGTATGTAACGATCTTGTCTGCGTGTGAGCATGCATGTGAGCTCGTCCTTCATGTGGCTCTGCCACGCTGCCAGTGATGCGGTAACGTGTCTAAAGTCGACTTATAATACCTTGCGTAGTGCCCAGAGCGATTGCCACAGCACGTTGCCGAGAACCAGTTTCCAACATTCTCACGGTTCTGATAATTTCTTCTCGTGTCAAATGACGTCTTCTTTCCATAAAATAACGTTATTTTGTATTGATTCTACTCAGAAGTACGGCAGAAGTTTTATTAAACCCTGTGCAGGATTATAATTATAGGAATACGGCTTGACAGAAGATTTTGATCTTTTGTCTGAAATTCAAAAACTCTCTTGACGAATGACGAAAATTACTGAAAAGTATCGATAGGAGTTATAAAAAAACTTTTTTACAAAAAAACAACCGACTTCCAAAAAAAACACTAAAAGACGTGAAAAATAACTTTAATTTCGGAAGTCGGTGTCTTTGGTTTTGTATTTTCGTTTTTGGCCACTGACTTCCGAAATTAATGTTATTTTTCACGTCTTTTAGTGTTTTTTTTGGAAGTCGGTTGTTTTTTTGTAAAAACTTTTTTATGTTTCACTTTTTAGTGGCGGTACCTACCCCACACAAATTCGTATACCACTACTTGGTGTGTAAATAACAGCGACAGGAAATTATTAACACATCATCAATATCAACTAAGTGGAAGAAATATGCAGTATTAAGGATAACTCAAAAACTGCTGGTCAGACCTTGATCTCTGTCTCGATCAATTTTTATTGATTTTTTCGTAATGATGTAAATCCAAAAAGGTCTGTTTATAACCTCCAAAAAGAATTCGGCGAAAATCTGTCCGAAAAAGAATTAACCATGTTTTCCGCTGGCGATGTGCCAATTGACGCCAATTCATTTGTGGTTATATTTTACTCACGGCTCCCCCTTAAGGAACCTTGGCAACTTGAAGCAGATGCAATTGACAAGAAGGAAAAGTGTGATTTATTGTTTCTGATTAAGAGTAACGAGGGTTCAGTTTTAATTTCAGTAAAGTCTTGGAATTTGAAGCGTGCGAAAAACTTTGAGGAAAACAGTTAGTGGATTGCTGCAGAAAGGTAATTAAATAGGCATGTAAATATTTATTCGAACCTCTAATAATCCCCATTTAACGCTAAAAATTTTCAAAAATATTATTGAACACTCTAATGAAATGATTGTGCCTCTTTTTGTGAAACACAAATAATTCTTATTTTGGGGTCCTAAAAATATTAATACCCCAGTAATTGCGACCGGCTTGGGTGCAGAGCTCGCTCGGCTCGCGCGCTGTTGGTCAAAATTCTAACCTAACCTAACCCATTTGGTCGGGATACCCTACCTTAGTTACTGCGACCAATTCAGCTCGCACGTGGTTGGTCACAGTTCTAACTTAACCTAACCCATTTGGTCGGGATACCCTAGCATAGTTACTGCGCCGAACTGTGGGAAAAGGCCAAAAAATTCAAAAGTAATTCAATTAACAATTTTAAAAACGTGTGCCTCATTATAGCGCTAAAAGTTTTAAGAGGTTGTAGAAACTTGGTATGGTCACCAATATTTATTTAAACTTCAAAGTTTAAAGTGTAGCTTAGTGGAAGAATGAAATAATGATGCAAGGACAGATGACGAAATGAAGAATGTTTTTAAAACAGTTTGAAATTTTTATTTGAATAATTTACACGGACAATTAAATACGCACAATAAAAAAATTAAAAAAATTAAGCGCAGTGCGATCCGAATGGTTCGGTAGGCGGTCGCATGATGACTGTCCTCCGCAGCCCGGCTCACGGGCCGGTGGAAGTGCGTGCACGCAGACTCCCGTAGCCCAAGGATTTATTAATTTAAAAAGCGTCCGTCGAAGGTCAATAAGTTATTAGAGGCTGTGTTAAATTTTTACTAATTAAATATAGGCAAACATGCTTACATAAAACAACCGATTCATCACACTTACTATTACTTGCTACTTGCTGACTTGCTTATTTACATTGTTATGTACTGCAAGACGAAGGTCATGGTATTTAATTATTTTATTTTCATACACGATGTATCGGTGTATGATGTGAAAGTAAATGATAAGAGTGTAGACCAAATAAGTGAGTTCTTATATTTGGGGAGTATGTTTACCAGGGATGGAAAGATTGATGAAGATGTGGAAATGAGAGCAAAAGCGGGAAATAAACACATGCGATTGTGACCAACCAGTTGATGTCCAAAAAGGCTCGACTGGCTGTTCACAATGGTGTACTAGTGCCTACGCTTATCTATGGAAGTGAATGTTGGAAGAAGCATGAAAGTAGAATAAATGCTATGGAAATGCGTTCCTTGACCAGATGTATGAACGTAAACGAGGCAAAACGAGTATGTAAGGATCGTAGCAGGTGGCGTTCTGTAGTTTCTGCCTACCCCATGGGAAGAAGGCGTAAGTTTATGTATATACTGCAAGTTGTACTTTTACTGGATGAAACTGTTGTTTTGCATACAAAAATCAGTTTAAACATTAACGTCGACGTGGTAGTTTAATTAAAACTATCACATTAATGTTAACGAATTTTATTTTATACATTTTTAATGAGCCATTGGTGAAGTGTGTGGACCGAATTTTATGTGCAACAGTATAGTTTTTGTTAAGTTGCATTGATGAATAATACATATGAAATGAAATTAAATATCCAACGGTCCACTAGCGCCGCTCTTTAAAAAAAATACTATCTCGTGATTGAGAAGGAATTATGAAAAACGCTCAGTAAGTGTGTTAAGAATTTTCTAATACCTTTTATAAAGTTTCATATGGAGACACGAAGCAACAAAATACGACCCAGAGGCATGTGGCCGCTTTTATTTATATCGAATTTTGTTGCTTCGTGTCTCAATATGAAACTTTATAAAAGGTATTAGAAAATTCTTGACACACTTACCGACGTTCCCTACTGAACGTTTTTCATAGTTCCTTCTCAATCACGAGACATATATTTTATTAAAGAGTGGAGCTAGTGGACCGTTGGGTGCCCTCTTAAAACACTTTTACACGTCAATATTTTGTTGGTCAATATTTTAAAACTAGATGGCGCTGGCATTTCCTAGCTGACTGATCCCTGAGAATAAATGCCGAAACAAACTCAGGTCATAGTCTCTTTTAATATCCAAATATTATATTATTATTATTTTATGTGGGTCTAACAATGCATGGCCACATCTGAAAGGGCCTTTTGAAGAAAGAGCCATTGCAGCTTTGAGTTGCCCTGTCCCAACAGACGGCATGCATGCATCAGTCATCGTGTAGCTCAACCCTATTTTAGGAAAGTTGCCCTTTGTTGAAAGTTACCATAAAGGCCCTTGTTTAAATGACTGAATATTAAATGAACAAAACATTTAAATGTGAACGTCTTATCAGAAACTTCCATCAACATTTATCTCCCCATCTAATTACATTTTAATAGTATAACACTCGAACGCAACCCACATAAATTCGTCAAACTTTAAAATCAATTAGCAAGTAATTCGATTGTCATTCGCTTTCATGTCGAGTGTTTGAATCCAAATTAATTGAAATTTCGCTTGAAGTGCCTTCCGTCAGAAAGAAAATGAAACTAGAATTGTTCGTGATAATGGATAGGGAATTCTATATAAGAAACCGGCTTTCTGTTCAGAAGATGCTACAAGTAGAATGTATATAATTGAGAATATTTTTTTACCAGTTTCATCTGATGCTTGCCAAGAAAATGTTGCAGTAGACGCTAAATATTCTGTATCAAAATGATGGAGTGCTTACAAATGGCCCAAATAAGTTAATTTTGGCTTTGTTAATTAATGAAGTACCGGTTTTAGCTCCATTCTATGTATTGCAAAACATGGTCCGATCCGTTAATCAATTAGTTGCAGCGCAATTTGCTTGTGATGTTACAGAAATATATGGTTTAAGAAGTGTGGGGGAAAGTGATAATAGACACTGCGATGAACCTAAATTAGAAAAGGTCAGGAGAATATGATAAAATAGAAGAACACATTGTCTGAATATTATATCAAACAGAAAACAAAAATGCATTCAGAGTTTTACTTTAAGGACAAATTATGAAAATGTTTCACAGTAAGAAGTACAAAAATAAAAGCAAGTTTCTTAACAACACTATAATAACAAAAAAGTTTTTCCCGTCAAATTTTACCACAAGACCAGACACATCCAACATTCAATCCTATTCCATCAAAAGGAATACACAAAAGAATTGCCTCAACCGTATTCTCAATGCAAAAATCATTTTTACCCACATCAGAGACTGGACATGTAGATTACCATACAAAGGAGGTCCAAGTATGGTGCCTTGTGGAAGGGGTCTCAAAAGCCACTTAATCAGAAAGTCCCTTTATATTTTCAATTTCCTTCAACGGTATATCAACATGCTTCACTCTTTGATAAAGAACTGAGTCTATTATGTTTGAGTCAACTTTGTGATGAAATTGTATTTTTTTTTAGAATTGTGACGCTTGATGGCATTGTCTTAAGTAATGAAAAATGGGGGCGTTTATTTTATTTCTGCGATTCAATTTAACTTGCAAGAATGGTGAACTGCACTGAAGGAAAATGTTGTTTTACTGTGTTTATTATAATAGGTCTTTACCTATGAAATTGCCGTTTTGTATGAAAAAATTTAAACGAATTTTTTTCATGAATTTTTTATTTGTATTAATCGAAGTAATCACCCATGCAATCAATGCATCTTTGCCATCGCAGTGGCAGTTTATTGATGCCCTTCTTAAAGAAATCAGCTGGACGGGAGGCAACAAATTCTTCAAAGGCATTTTGTACTGCCTCTCGGGTATTAAATTTTTTTCCCGCCAAGAAGTTATCCAAATTCTGGAAAAAGTAGTAGTCTGTAGGCGCAAGGTCTGGTGAGTAGGGCGGATGACGGAGAGCTTCCAACCCCAGTTCTTGCAACTTGGAGACCGTCTGCTGTGCAGTATGAGGTCGCGCGTTGTCGTGCAGGAGCAGCGGAGACGAGCGATTGACCAATGCTGGTTGGAGATGCGCCAGCTTCTCCATCATTGTGTTCAGTTCTTCACAGTACACATCTGCAGTAATGCTCACCCCGTTTGGTAAGAAGCTGTGATGAATCACACCGGCGCTAGACCACCAAACAGTGACCATCACTTTTCTAGGGGTAAGTTTTCGTTTAGGGCATTGTTTAGGTGCTGAACCAGGATCCAACCAACTTGCTGAGCGCTTACGGTTATCAAACAGAATCCATTTTTCATCGCAGGTAACAATGCGGTTCAAAATTCCTTCATTTGTGTGTCTGTTGAGCAGTGCAAGGCACGTCTCGACGCGTACTTCGCGCTGGCGATCATTGAGTTCGTGGGGCACCCATTTGTCAAGCTTTTTTACCTTGCCAATTTGACGCAAATGGACCAATATTGTTTTGACGCTAACGTCGAAAGCTGCTGCTAATTCAGCCGTAGATTGTGTATCATCAGCTTCCACAATCGCCTTTAATTCGTCATTGTCGACCAAAGTCTTCGGACGACCGCGAGGTTCATTTTTCAGGTCGAAATTTCCAGAACGGAAGCGAGCAAACCAATAACAGGTGGTGCGTTGGTTTGTAGTGTTAGCTCCGTAAACGTCGTTGATGTTGCGTGCCGCTTGTGCCGCGTTGCTGCCACGACGGTACTCATATTCCATAATTACTCGAATTTTTAACGTATCCATGATGACGAAAAAGATTGAAATGCGATGAAAATGTAACACTAATCAATAAAGAAATGACTACTTTTAGAAAAAAAAATCCATGTTTTTAAAATAAAATTAATTTGAAATTAGAATTCTTAGCCAAACAAAAATTATTTTGATTTGAAATGGCCAGTACTGCAGAACGGCAATTTCATAGGTAAAGACCTAATATTGTGCTCTTATTCTCTAAGCGCTTCCAATTATTGGAATTGTTCACCTTTATTTGGTTTTAAAGAAAGAAAGAAAAGATATGTTCGCGACTATGTATCACCAAAACCATAAATAATGTTTAGAATTGTGTAAAAACATAGAATGATACGTAAGATAGTGATTTTATAAATAAATCGTAAGTACAACCGTTATAATCTCAATTAAGTGGACTATATAGCCACTTTTTAGTGAAGTCCAGGTACCCTAGACCAAGACCTAGCCCTGGACCGAACCTTTAGGTATCTAGTCAATGAGAAAAGCCTATTTGATTGACTTTATAAGTTGTAACACTAATAGTTCGTTAAGTTCGTAAATATGATTTATCCAACCTGCTTTCAGAGACGCGTCACGCCCTGAAAAACCAAGTTGTAATGGTGTAAGTTAAGTTATTATTACCCATTATCCATATTAGGTAACAGTATATCGCTATAAGTTTAACTGGAAAATAACCATGTGTACATAAAGTAGTTATACCAATATTTTAATTGCGGTTTTTCCGACGCTGTTAAACTACTTCCATGTTGTAAAGCAACAAGGGTTTTTTCCACTCTGAATCACTACGCAGTAGCACACCTGTGTTTGCACGATTGCACGAATTTAATCATTATGAAATTGTTTTTCCACACTCCAAATGTATAAAAGGACCGTCTCTTGACATATCCTTGTACCTTGCTCGATGAAGCGCCAGCCCGCGCCATAGCTGAGCCTGTACCTTTAAATTCCCCGTTTAGTAATAATATTATAAATTCGATTCAGCCTGTCCCACCTTGCTGCCCTCCCCTCAGTAACGCCCTAAGCCGAGGTTCGTACCCCACAGGGGTGCCCTTAGCGTGCGGTCACCTAGAAATTAAGAAATTTTCCCCTGGCTGGAGGCTTTAAGTTAGCTTAGGGCACCCACAGGACAGACCGGTTAAGTAGCCACGACCTCCGAGGTCACAACTACGAGCTGCCAAATAGGAAAAAAGAAAAAAACATATCTTTGTAGTAGTCACCTATCATCAAGTGAATCAACATCTCTACATCGTACACCCGTTACATGTTGGTCCACCGTAAAACAGTAGTCATCGATAATATACTCTATATCATCTAGTGCTTCAAAATAAAACCCCTGAAAAGTGAAGTTTCTGTGTTATTACTTCTTCAAAACATTTCCGTATCCACATAGACTTCAGGATATAGTGACACTCGGAAAATACCCGCCACCTGTCGGTACAGGACGTCAGCGCCGCTGAGACAGTGAGGGGCCTATCCGGATGCTGCATATTCTGAATAGGTTCTACGACCTCCTAAATACACGTCGAGTCCAGCGATCACGCCCGTCCGGTACAGGATAATATTTATTTGGCAACAGATTGTGAAACACAAACAACAATTATTAGGAAAAAAAACCTGTGCGGTTGGGGGCCCCCGCCAGGATCGAAGTTCCTTACGCGATAGTCGCACGCACACACAATTGTATATAATCGAAAGAGGTAGAGAGAGAGAAAGTTTGAATTTAATACGCGTTTTTAATACAGAGCCATTTAATATAAGATTCAGGTAAACTCTCATGAAGTTGTCGCCATCTTGGATTTTCATTTGACCTCTCTATTGGTTTCAGCACCCTCGAAAATCATGAGAATGACACCTATGCTGAAAAATTCGAAAATCCAAAATAGCGGCTGTGAAAGCCGCCATTTTGGATTTAATTTTGATCTCACTCATGACTTTAACTCCCTCAAAAACCATGCAAAACTCAAGTCGCATGGAGCATAGTGCTTTTTTGTTTCGTGACGATTTCTACCAGTTTACTACTACCACAAGCCGCGATAAAGAACTTCGTTCCAAAAAAATGTGAAATGTTTTAACAGCTACATTGTGTGTCTCTCCCTGAATGCATCCATGATCCTATTAATAACCATAACCTCCCTATTTGATTGTATGACTTCTAAAAATTTACAGACATTTTAAGTCGCCAGAAGTCTAATCTGTTATTTTGGTGCCGTTTAAATAAATTATAAAAATGTCAGATATGAAGATGTTTGTATAAATAAGATTAAATAAATGATCATTTTCATTCAATATTATTTCAAGAAATCCCAAAAATACTTTAACCGACTGGGTGAATGAACCCAATAAATAAAGAGAACGTAATAAATCCATCATTGGACATTTATTCCAACAAATTTATCGCTTAATCTACTTAATATGCCTTCATAAGTAATTCCCTATTTCGAAGTTGTTTAATCGAATCAGCAAAATCAGACTGAAAGTTTTGCGTCGAACTTGGTACAGATATCAATTGACTTGGAATACTTTGGATCCTGGAGCAATGAGCCGTTTGAGCTAACGTCTTAACTTGGCTAGTCTTCCAATTTAGGTGCAGTCTTGGCTTAAGAGTTGGTTGTGGTAAAGTGCTGCTGTGATTTTGAAGTTTGCAGTGATATTGTAAGGAGTGCTATGACGTTGCGATAGGACTTTAGAATCTCCAACGCGGATCCCTCCCGGCTGGGGATCGGCAACATCACGTGCCGCCGAACACTGGCCGGAGCTCGAATTTTCGAGTTTTCGGGGGAGCAGCGCGGCGCAAACGCGGACCTCTTCGCGGGAATGCTGCAGGAGGTCATCGCGGATGCGGCAACGGTCGTCAGGCCTGTAAAGACCGCAGCCTTGGAGGTGGCCGATCTGGACGATTCGGTCACCAAAGAGGACGTGGTGGCGGCCGTTGCTACGGCCGGAGGCTGCGACGCTGGCGCAGTGAAGGGTGGAGCTATCAGGCTCGGGCGCCGCGGCATGGGCACCATCCGCGTCGAGTGCCCAGTCGCGGCGGCCGGGGCCGTCCTTACTGCGACCAAAGGACGGCTGCTTGTGGGGCTAAGCTCGGCTGTGGTCCGGCCACTTGAAGACCAGCCTATGCGCTGCTTCAAGTGCTTCGCGTTCGGCCACACCCGAGCCACGTGTCCCTCCAAGTCCGACTGGGGAGAGTCTTGCTTCCGGTGCGGGCAGGAGGGACACAAGAGTGCCGCTTGCCGCGCTGCCACGCTACGCTGCGCGGCGTGTGCCGTCAGTGGCCGCCCCGCGGACCACAGGATGACGGGCAGGAGCTGCAAGCCGCCCGCGAGGAAGGGCATAGTGCCGGCGCAGGTTCGCCCTGCTGCTACCACCACCACCGCCGTCGTCGCCGCTGTAGCTCCAGCGGCGGTAGCCGAGGAGGGATGTGGGATGTTGGAATAATGGTTTCTAACTACCACATCCTCCAGGCGAACGCCAACCACTGCAGGGCAGCCCAGGACCTGGTGGTGCAGGTCATGGCCGAGTGGTTGGTGAACGTAGCGGCGGTCGCCGAGCCCTACTCAGTCCCCGGCAGCTGGCTGGGTGACGAGGACGGCTTGGTGGCACTAGCGGCGCGGTCTTCCACAGACTCCCCTCCCCTCTCGCTATTAGAGAAGGGACCGGGATACGTGGCTGCCGCGTGGGGAGAATTAGCCCTTGTGGGCGTCTATTTCTCCCCAAACCGCCCTCTTCAGGACTTCGAGAACTATCTCGGAGTCCTGGCCGCCGTGGTCGGCAGGGCGGCGCCGCGTCAGGTCTCCGTACTGGGAGACCTGAATGCCAAGTCGGTGAACTGGGGTAGCCCGGCCACCGACGCTCGCGGGCGGGCAGTGGAGATGTGGGCAGCCTCCTCTGGACTCTCCCTCTTGAATAGAGGAAGCGTCCAGACATGCGTGCGGCGGCAGGGTGGCTCAATAGTGGACGTCACTTTCGCCACCCCTGCGTTGGCCGCGCGCGTGTTGAACTGGCGGGTGGACCTGGTGGAGACTATGTCGGACCACCGCTACGTACGGTTCGATATCTCCACCGGTGGCCCCGGAGAGACACGGCCCCTCTCGGGGCGATCGCCGTTCCCGCGGTGGGCTCTCACCCGCCTGGACAGGGAGGCAGCAGGGGAGGCGGCGTTCATCCAGGATTGGTTTTCGCCGCCTTCCGCCGGCCTGGATGTGGATACCGTGGCGGGGCGCCTGAGGGGGTCTCTGACCGAGGTATGCAACTCTAGCATGCCTCGGTCTCGCCGACCACTACCCAGGCGCGCCGTGTACTGGTGGTCGGTGGAGCTGGCGGGGCTACGAGCAGCGTGTGTAGAGGCAAGAAGGGCCTACACGCGAAGCCGGCGGCGGCGTCGACGAGCTCACGCCAACGAGGACCACCTCTATGAGGTGTATGTGGAGGCAAAAATGGTCCTCGATAGGGCCATCGCCGCCGCCAGAGACTCGGCGAGAGTGGAGATGCTGGAGGGTCTCGACAGAGACCCCTACGGGAGACCTTATAAGTCGGCGCGCAACAAATTGCGCCCCTTTGGTCCCCCAGTGGCCGAGACCCTGGAGCCCTCATTCCTGGATGGGGTGGTTCAGTCCCTATTCCCGTGCGGGGACAACTTCACCCCACCAGTGATGGGCGCACCGCTAGGGATAGCTCCGCCAGCTGAGGAAGAAGAGGAGGCCCCCCCTGTCACGGAGTTGGAACTCCGCGCGGCGATTGTCCACATCCGCGCCAAGAAGACGGCTCCGGGCCCCGACGGTGTTCCGGCAAGAGTGGTGGCGATCGCTGCCACTCAAATGGAGGAGAGGTTTCGGGACCTCTTTAGCGCATGTCTTGCGTGTGGGAGGTTCCCGAAACCGTGGAAGGAGGGGCAGTTGTGCCTCCTTCGCAAGGAGGGCCGCCCGGCGGACTCCCCCTCGGCATTCCGGCCCATCGTTCTGCTCGATGAGGTCGGCAAAATGTTCGAGGGGATAATCGCTGGCCGCCTAAACAGCCACCTGCGGAGTATCGGGCCGGACTTGTCGGACGCTCAGTTCGGTTTTCGGGCTGAGCGCTCCACGGTGGACGCGCTGGCCCGCCTCAAGGGCCAGGTGAAGGGGGCGATGGAGGCGAGGGACGGATTGTTGGCTGTGTCATTCGATATAGCCAATGCCTTCAACTCCGTTCCCCACTCCACCATCCTAGAGGTACTCCGATTCCACGGAGTGCCCCTATACATGCGTCGTCTGCTGGCCAGCTACCTAGAGGATCGGACGATCGTCCTCGTTAATAGGGCTGGCCAAGTCCGGCGGTACGCCGTCAAAGCCGGCGTTCCGCAGGGGTCAGTCATAGGACCTGTCCTCTGGAACATCGCCTATGATTGGCTCTTGCGGGGAACTCTCCTTCGGGGCACGAGTGTCATCTGCTATGCGAATGACACTCTCCTCACCGCCCGGGGGGGGAGTTTTAGGGAGGCGGCCAATCTGGCCTCGGCGGGTGGATCCTTGGTCGCGGGGAGGATCCGCCGCCTAGGTTTAACGGTGGCGCTGCACAAGACCGAGGCCGTGTTCTTCCACGGGCCTCGGCGGCGCCCCCCACCTGATGCCCACATTTTCGTGGAGGGCATCAGAATTGAGGTGAAGGCCCAGATGAAATATCTGGGCCTTGTACTCGACAGCAGGTGGCGCTTCGGTCCGCATTTTAGCGGGCTGTTGTCGCGCCTGCTGAAGGCCGCAGGCGCGCTCTCGTGGCTGCTACCCAACTTGGGGAGGCCCAGCGCGCGATGCCGGCAACTTTACGCCGGCATCTTGAGGAGTATGGCCCTTTACGGGGCTCCTATCTGGGAGGACTCCCTCCAAAGGAGGGAGAACGCCGCCGCCTTGCGGGCGCCCCAAAGGGCCATAGCCCAGCGGGCGGCGCGGGCCTACCGCACAGTGGGCTTCGCGGCAGCATGTGCTCTGGCCGGCACCCCTCCTTGGGAACTCGAGGCGTGGGTGCTCGCCAGAGTATATGAATGGACGGCGGGGCGGAGAGCGGGAGGAGAACGCCCAGCCCCGGAAGAGCGGGAGGCCGTCCGGCGGGAGGCGAGGGATGCCATCGTCCTCCATTGGACGGGGGAGCTCGCCACCGCAGCTTTTGGCCGCCGAACCCTAGACGCGATTGGGCCAGTGTTGCGAGACTGGCTCGAGCGGTCGCATGGGTTCCTCTCGTTCCGTCTGGTGCAGGTGCTGTCCGGACACGGTTGCTTCGGATCGTACCTGCACCGGATAGGACGGGAGGAGACGCCGTCGTGCCACGACTGTGGCGCGGTGGACGACACGGCGCAGCACACCCTCGAGGTGTGCCCGTCGTGGTCCGAGACGCGCCGCAGTCTCATCGCGGTGATCGGACCGGACCTCTCACTTCCCGGCTTGGTTAATGCCATGTTGCAGGATGAGAGGTCCTGGGCGGCAGTCGCCTCCTTCTGCGAACATGTCATGTCCCAGAAGGAGGCGGCTGAGCGCGCGCGGGAGGACGATCCTCACGCGGCGTCGCTCCGAAGGCGGAGGAGGGGTCGAAGAAGACGTCAGTTTGATAGTCATCTCCGACTCCTCCCAGGTGGAGGCCAGCAGGCAGCGGGTGCGGGGGCGTCCTTGCCTGTATTGCACAGGCCTCCACCAGTATCGGACGGGAATGGCCAGGTGTTCCCGGCCATTCCCGTAGCCCCCCAAGCTGGGGGGAATGCGGGGCCCGCCAGCTAGGCGGGCACGCGCCGGGAGGGTTGTGGATGCAAAGGCTGAGCCGGATTCCCATGGCCTTCCCATCACGGCGATGTGGGAACACCGCTGAGTTTTAGTGGGTATACTGACATTCCGACAGGAGTCCCACATATCCCGTCTCGTCCCCCCACGAGCGGGAATGCATAAAGCATTTCTCAGCGAAAAAAAAAAAAAAAAAAAAAAAGGACTTTAGAATCTAAGGTATTCAATACGCCGCTACTGATAATATTAAATTCGTAGCTAAGTTTGAGAATTATACAATATTTAGATTCCCAAAAATAACACACCGGCTGCAATTCTATTGGGCACCTTTCACATTCTATTTTCGATTAGAGAGCGACCGTGTTTTGTTTTCTAGGGATGTGCAAAGCTGAACTGAATAAAGCCTGATTTACATGGTGCGATTTAATTTCCTGTGACATACCATTAGTTGAGCTACAATATAAGTTACACCGGCTAAAGAGTGATGTATGGCATTTATTGCTTCAATTTTATTGTATGCCACAGTCAAGAAACTTGCATCGTGTAAATGGAGCATAGCAACTCGTTTCAACATTACCTTATGTTGAAACCAGCCTGTATCAACTTCAAAATATCGAGCCCTAACCGCTGACTTATCGTAAGCAACATTATTACGAAAATGCAATTTTTATTGTAAAAAAAATTAAAACTAATAATAGTTCTTGATTAAAATCGCATTTTCGTAATAATGTCGCCTACGAAAAGTCGGCGGTTGGGGCTCGATATAATTATATACTTTTTTTTATGCAAAATTAGGACAAGATTAGGGAATACAAAAAAGGGACAGAATGACGTGCAGATTTTTTTTTGTATTTGTTGTATTTTTAAAATTTGGCATGTTTTCAAAGTTATCTATTGTTTATTCTCTCACATATATATTGTATAGACAATGTAAACTGGAAGCGCGGGACCACCTAATACAAGCAAAATATCAAAATATCTTTGCTTAAAAGGTGACTCCAAACTTAACAATGTAATTAACATAAGTTGATGAAATAAACATATTTTTTTTTGTTTTGAGATTTTTTCATTGTTATTATTTACGTATTTATATTTAGTAAAACTTCCGCCACGAGATTAGTATCAGTTTCTGTGTAGACATTCAATAATATTCCTCGAAGAAGTCCCTCTATTTAGCAAATCTTTGCTTAAAAGGTGACTCCAAACTTAACAATGTAATTTATATAAGTTGATGAAATAATTTTTTTTTATTATTTTTTATATTGAGATTTTTTAATTGTTATTATTTACGTATTTATATTTAGTAAAACTTCCGCCACGAGGTTAGTATCAGTTTCTGTGTAGACATTCAATAATATTCCTCGAAGAAGTCCCTCTATTTAGCAAATCTTTGCTTAAAAGGTGACTCCAAATTTAACAATGTAATTGACATAAGTTGATGAAATAAACATTTTTATATTGAGATTTTTTAATTGTTATTATTTACGAAATTATATTTAGTAAAACTTCCGCTACGAGGTTAGTATCAGTTTCTGTGTTGACATTCAATAATATTCCTCGAAGAAGTCCCTCTGTATAGCACTTTGTAACTCGTAAAGTCGTACTAACGTTTTTCCCTAGATAAATACGAATTCGTAGAAACACGCTTTAAATAATACGTATGATATATGTGCCGGCTGTAAATGGAAACGCTTGGAGATCGATAGGGTTCTTCATAGTGATGTGCTTCCCGGGAAAAATACTGGGATTCGGGAAATGGGACTCAAAAGTTGGAGAACCTGCTCAGTTCGATGAAAGGAAAATACGGCCGGATGCATCTCAAGAAAGAAAATAAAAGAGCGAGATATTCGAAGAAAATAATTATTACTGATCTTCTGAGAAGAGACCTCAGATAGATTGTAAGTGATATATTTACATACCTACTTTAGTTACGTTTTGTTATCGAAATGTTGACTCGTTTAATATAATTATATTTAAAATATTTATTCATTGAGTGGTTTTTGGCCTCAGTCGTCATTTTGCTTGGTTACTTTTACCTCCGTTTTCCCCTCCCTTTTTTATTCTGATTAAATTTTTCTTTCACAGAAAAAAAATTGCTCAAGGTACAACCAAAAACATGGCTCAAACTTCAAACAAAACACTCTTAATATTTGAATGCCTAAGTTCATTTCAAATGCATGGTTTTGTCGGACATACTATAAGTGCAAGTCTACTGTAAGCTCATTATAAATTAATAATAATAATCCCGGGACACTATTACTAATGCCAGCCCTATACGTCCAGTATCCGAGCGTTGATTGATTGCCTCGTATCGGTCCCGGCCCGAGGATTCCCACATTTGTCACAACTTGACGAATACGAACGCTGACGAAGAATTCCGTTTTATGGAACTTTTTGCTAACCACTAGTCCTTTGATGGACAGACCCATAGCAGTTCTTGCTTGAGTTTGGTTCGATAATATTGTCGCAGTAAAGGCTCTATTGATTGGATCACGTGCGGTTTTTGTTTTAAGAGATTTTGCTTAACGAGAAAAAACGTGGTTAGTTTATTTTATTTGTTAGATTCCTGTATTCATCTTGTTCTGCTTTTTGCACAACATATTGTCACAACGGGCCCTATAAGAATACCAGCGCTGCGGCAGTTCTTTTTAAATATCGCAGCATTATGCTGAGATAGGAGCCTTTTTGGCCTCGCACAGGTTTTTTAGTTCTATAATGTTGCGTCATGTTCGTGAACGGGCGCCGTCACTAGGGACTGCTCATTTCTTAGCGGCTTATTTTAATTTAATTTAATATTTGAATTCTTTTTGTCTTTTTATTACGGACGCTTTTATCGTTCTCACATGCTCAATTTTAACATGAATGATGTAACCAATATTATGTAACCATATTTTGATTTAAAAGAGTGTCCATGGAGTTTCTTGCCCGTTCTCCTCCATAGGTACCTACTTCGCTTTGGAATGGGCAACTAGCTTCATCTTTCTGGCTGACCGACCCCTTGTAAATTCAAAAGTGCCTGTAATTGGTTTATTTTAAATAAATCCTTTGAGTTTGAGTTTTTTTATTGTTAATTTTGTTAGTTTTAAATGCTCATTTTTTATTATTCCCTGTCCGACTTGATAAGATACTTTGCATATCCCTACATGAAAGTCTATCATAAGTTATTGAGTTCTAGGCTTCCAAAACTAGTATTTAATACCTATGGAAGGTAACTTCTTCGATAGCCAAACATTTTTTTTTTCACATTTCCTTATTTGACCAGTGCATGCTGGCTAGTGATGTCCTTTTAATTTTACTCACATCTTAATTAATTAAAATCCTTTAGTTTCCAGTAAAAAATCATGTAATTTTAACGACCAATATTCCCTCTTCAATCCCAATATTTTGCGACCGCGACCTGAACTAATTAGCAGTAAATAATTGTGAACTAAAGTAGCGATTCGTTAACAGCATTAAGTTAAACATGAACAATGCATTTTGTACGTCGACTTCACACGCTGTTTCGCGTTAAATCGACCGGTAATATTGTTACCTGCACGTTTATTTTAACTTGTGAAGCTGCTTTAATGATAACAGTATTAATTGGTAGGTAATTTTATGCAGGCTTTTTAGTTATTAAGTTCAACAATGAGGCCACAAGATATGTTATAGCGCCAATGAAGCAGTACCTACCGATGTATGCTCTCTTTGTTCATCAACTGAGAAATCAGCAACGAATTTGAATAAAAATACACACTTATTTATAAATAATGACTCAATAAACGTAAACGTAAAATAACAGGGCAACACACCCATCGCATAAGTAATTTAATTTTACTGAAAGATACGACATAAAAGTAAAAATTACCCATAATGTGGAGTGGGCGAAATAGGGTTTGGAGTAAGGTACAAGAGCTACCTAAGTATGACTTGAAATCAAAGATTTAAATCATTACATTCGCCCGACCGCATCAAATGATGGTCAATCATATCTATTGTTCCAAGCGGAATGCGTGCTAACTCTTCTCAGTGTAGACACTTTCGCGCAGCCAAAGGAGGATGAGGGCAAATCTAACGATATAAGTCTTTGCTTGAAATGCTCCATTTATCAGTTGTTAATTTTTTTTATAGTTTTGATGATGAAATCGGGTTCAAAGCCTTTATTTACCAAAAGAAAACCCAAATCCCAAACCAAACCTCCAAACCCAAACCAACCCAAAACCCAACCCAACCCAAATCAAAAAAACCCAAATCCCAAATCTCTTCAAAGTGAGAGTGAACAGGCTTCTTCTGGGTCACTCCATCGTCGACTTTGTCTCTGTCATCTCTGACCTAGACTAGCGTCAAGTGCAAACCTATCTAAAATAAAATTAAAAAAATATGTTCAACAAATGCGAAAGTCACAGTTCTTTTAGAGAGATTGCGGGCTTCTAAACCCAATTCCATAAATATTACAGTTTGAGTTAATATTGACAATACTTGTTTTCGTAGCCATTTTTGATCTCGCTACCTCCTATACCTTTGACAGAACATTTTACTAGAAAGTTAATGTCGCCAAATGTCATAATACCAACATCACAGTTATGTCCTACGTATTTCTGTTCGCGCCGTTTTATCGACATCATGTAGATCTCGCCTTTCAACTTAATGCTTACGAAGAAATACTGAAAGTTTATGATCGATGAAGAAACTGCCAGTTTTAGCTCCTAGTTAATAGCAAAAGTTTTATCGTGAGCTACAAAAAGAAAACTGGGTATGTTTTTCTCTAACTTTTCAAGTAAATTCAGTTGGATTTGCTGACTTGTCTTGGACTAACTCAATCAAAATTTATCCTTTCGTCATCTGGCTTTTTCCATCTATGTTGAGGTCGGCTACCAGTCTAACCAGTAGAAATTCATTTTTTATGAAGGGACTGCATATCTAAAAACAACTCAATTACTGGGTAACAAGATACCACTTGAAAATACTGGTTGTCAGACTTTTGGGCTTACAACTACACATAACGACTGTCAAAGACAATTTATCCTTTACCTATTCACTTTAAAACCTACTAAGATTTACCAAAACACCCGGTTCTTGGTCCGCCCTTTTTTTTCTGGTGGTGAAATCATCAAATGACTTCTCGCGCTCTGGGCGGAGCGGAAGGGCGTCTCAGACTGTTACTGACTAAAATCCACCCGTGTTCCTTCAGTTGCCTGTGCGCCAGGGCCACGGGAACTCTTTTGAACAATCCGCGACCCCGGCAGGCATCGGCCCTATCAGACCCCGTCAATGATGCTGACATCTCTTTAAGAGGCGCGTGGAACACAACGCGCCGTCGACGCTGCTCGGCCCAGACGTCATTAAGACAAACATTATAATTTTTTGGACCACATCAACGCTGCTGAACTACAGGTATACTTAAGACTTCAAGCTATTTACGAACAGCTGTCATGGGAGATGTCATGTTACATCACTCGTTAAACCTCAGTCTACATGACCTGTCTGTGCAACAAGTTGTATCAACTTGTCTGTAGACAGCTTTAACAGTCTCATTGTTTTTTTATTTAAAACTAGCTTTACCCGACCCAGCTTCGCACAGGTAGCACTAAGTATCTAACACCTACTCTATCTACCTAGCTGGCCCGTCAGACGTCCTGTCAAAAAAATTCCATTAGTTTTTTCCTATTTTTTTTTCTTTTAAACCATCCCAAGAAAGAGGTTAAAAAAAAAAATGGTCAAGCCATTTCTGAGTTTTAGCGAGACTAACGAGCAGCAGTTCATTTATAAAGTAGATTTATAGAACGTTTAATGGTTTTTATGTCCTTTATTTTTGTCTCTTGTTTTTTTTGTGGCCAAGTACTCGGCTTATCATTGTAATTACCATCATTGTCAATGTCAATATCAAAATTAAAATCAAAATATTTTATTTCTCATAAACCAACATGGGCACTTATGAAACGTCAGAAGCTAGGTGCATGGTTCGAATTGGTTGTTTCCTATGGAGAAGAGCCGGCAAGAAACTCCACGGTTACTCTTTTAAAAATAAGGGGCTTTTACAATGCTTCCAATTACAGTGTTGATAGATTTGTGAGGACAGTGTAGGCCTGTCAACAAGTAACAGGTACTCAACAAAATTATAAAAAGTCCACAAATCTAGTCTACAAGTTAGGCCTACAACGTCCTCACATTCACAAAACATAGAAGAATCTATATAAAAAACTTTTTTCCAAAAAGACAACCGACTTCAAATAAAACACTACAAAGTGAAAAATAACTTTAATTTCGGAAGTCGGTGGCAAACAACAAAATACAGATACAAAGAAGAAGAAGTCAGTTGTTTTTTTTGAAAAAAGTTTTTATTTTTCACTTGTTAGTGAGTCAGATATTAATAAATCTAAGTTACAGTAGCCTAATGTCAACTGCTCATCATCTTTTACAAAATATTCCTTTTCCCGACGCAGGGCCGTTAATTTTTGAGGAGTTCTCCTGTTAAGAACCAAAACCACTGGAGCTGATGGTGAAGCCACCATCAGCTTCATTTCACCATATGCATTATGATGAGCATAAATTGCTTGACAACCATATTAAAATCGAATCGCTACCCGTGAAATACTTATTATTGAGAAGTTCCGGTGGCCACCTCTGGTCTTCATCATTAGGTCCACTTTACCATATGGTGCTTTCGAAGACCGGATACTGTTTATAAAAAATGATTTGCTTGTTTTAGTTAATCTAAATTTGGGTATTACAATTTCATTTTTGCTACGTGTATTTATATTATGGAAATCGTTTCTTATTTTGAAAAGTCCTAAGTTTTTGCGAACATACAAAATATTTTCTAAGATATAAAGAGAAGGCGGAGTTAGTATATGAATTTCATTGAATTTGTTTATGAGACTCGCGAGGACCCATTATAAAGATCGCGCGGATTGCCCTCTTTTGTAAAATGAAAATTGAATCTACGTCAGCTGCCGATCCCCACAGCAGAACACCATAAGACATAATACTGTGGAAATAAGCAGAGTATACTAACCTAGCAGTGGCTATTATCAGTCAACTGCCTTATTTTTGTTACTGCATATGCAGCTGAACTTAATCAACCTGAAAGAGCACTTATGTGGGCACCCCATTGCAATTTTGAATCTAAAGTAATTCCTAGAAATACAGTTTCCGTAATAACATCTAGTTCCTTACTATCAAGTTTTAAATTTAGACCCACTTGGGGTACATTTGGTAATGAAAACTTAAGACATTTAGTTTTGTTCGTGTTAAGTAAAAGTTTATTAGCTGCGAACCATTTCGAAAGCACCGCCAGACTATCGTTCACATGTAAGACATCCGTATCTTTTCTATCTATTTTAAAAATAAGAGAAGTGTCATCAGCGAATAAATTAGCCATCATGTAATTAATATGAAATTAAATATATAGTTTTTCCGATGTAAATCTATTATGTTAACAAGTTACTTCACATCTCGGGAGGCCCCCAGTAGTTAATCCATTCTGGTTCGAAATTCGTCATAAAAACGGCTATGACAGTTTTGACATCCATTAAGAAGCCTGAAAACCTGCCAACCTGTTTTACCACAGGATATTGCTTATTTCAACGCAAGGTAGCTACAAAAACTCTAAATAAAATAATATATAGTTATTTCACTACTTCAGGGCTGAAAGCCGATCCCAGTAGACTGATAAGCTACAGTAAAAGTTTAAAACAAATGAATGAAGATCTCTTACTCTATTCGCTTAACAATTGTTTTGTTAGAAGCGATATCAATTAAGGACTGACGTCACATAAATTCGCTCACAACAGACGAAGTCGCGACATCGCACTACCTAGTACACTTCGCGCGCTGGCTTTGAGATAACGCGAGGGGCGTTTATAGGAGGCGACTAGTAAGATAATGTTTTTATATAGAAGAAAAGTTATCTATGCAAATATATTATTATATTTTAGTCATCAAAAAAGGTACACTACTTATTGCCCGGTTTCTAATATCTAGAGATAATGATTACATTTATTAATTCATAATTATTGATTTGAAAAAGATTTATTTACCTATTTTGGCACTGTTTTTTTTTCTCTTTTTTGGCTATTTATCTTGACATATTTGTCAAGATATCCAACCAATATTGAATACAGATAATGTATCTATATACAAAGTTACATATCGTATAGTCAAGAAGTTTCTCCTTTTATTTTGTTCTGTATACTATTTTTGCAAAAAGCAAACACTGTAAATTTCTTTTTAAACACAAGAATAAATAAAAACAACAAATATTTGTTAGTTTCGGCAGTAGAAACTACCAATATATTCCAGAATCGTGTCGCCCTCGTATCGTTTATTGCAAAGAATTTATGCTCAGTAGAAGTGAATTTTCCGGAGACATTAGACCAAATCGCACATCTCGGGGACGAACAGATAAAGCAGCATAAAATATAATGCCAGACCCGAATGATCCACTTATTTTAGATAAAACTCTGTACGTACTGAACTTTAAAGGAGACTGGAATAATGTCACATGACAATACCTACAATTGAAAAGTTAACATACATATTCTATTGGTCAATTTCTTTTCATCTTTTTCTTATACTGGCACTAACCTAGAATAGAAAGTAACTGATGTAGTTCCAAAAATAGTAGCCCATCAGCAATGAGCTCTTATGCCTGACTGTCCTAATGATAATTATCATATAATAATAATAATATAGTTCGAATAGTAGTTGGCATTTTATAATAATTCATATTATCGCTCATATGATTAGACTGTGTCTTTCACTTCTTTCTATCAATCTGGAATATCAGCCATGTCTATAATTCTTTGTCGTGCTATTATATTCGTCATCAGTTTCTTTATCTGTTTTAACCCTGAATCGAACTACTTTCCTATCTGCCATTCTTCATGATTCCGTGCATCCCTTTTATAGGTGTTCGCCAAAACTTTCGCCAGCTCAACGTACTGTTATACGTTCTGCGACAATAGGCTCGCCCCCTATTACATGGGACTTAAACATAACGGACAAAATGTGCCTGTTCTACGAGTATGCTTAACCCTCGGGGAATATATGCGTTATGTCATATTATGTTATCTTTAAAGATACTGCATTGAGTTTTTTAGATAAAAATTAAGACAGATCAAAGGAACCCAATTTTAACAGTTCATAACGCCTACAATACAAACAAAACCAGAGCAAAAAAAAAAACAAAAAACCAAAATGAATATTAACGGCAAAGAAATTTACGTTCAGATCACGTACAGCAACAACGTGTTAATCTTTTTAAAGGAAATGAGAAAACTTCGGAATGCGCCGTGTTTAAACGTGGCTAACGTTTTTGTTATATTTCTGGCCTTTTATTTTATTGTTATTTCTTTCTTTTTGTTTTGTTTAAGGCGGTGGTCGTTTGTCTTCATTATGTCTATTAGGTCGTTTATTGTTTAAGTAGTGTTATTTTATTAAGGGACATGTTGGTCAACGAAGAGTGTATGTACTGTTTTTTTTTTGGAAGTCGGTTGTTTTTTTTGTAAAAAAGTTTTTTTATATAATTTTTTATTATGTTAGCTGTTAGCTTTTAAATTATATAAATATTATCTAGGAAATGAAGTAATATCCTTGATATAATCTTCTTCTTCTTCGTGTCGCTGGCACGATTTGTAAGTTTTTCATAAAAAGTGGTAATGGATGTATAGCAATAGGTATTAAGCAACAGCGTCTTCCTGACTTTCCAGTACAAAAAAATTGCTATCACAAATTTACTGACACAGGTACTCAAGTACCTGCACTTGACAAAACATATCATAATTTCTTCAAATCATAAAGAAGGATTTATCATCATTATCAGCCTATAGCAAGCCACTGTTGGACATAGGCCTGTCCAATCGCACGCCATTCATCTCAATTCTCGGCAACTATTATCCAGCTGCTACCAACCAACATGAAAAGATCGTCGCTCCTCAGGGCTACCTTGAATTCCGCGGTCTGCACTCAAAAACACGTCTCCCCAACGGTCATCGATTAGGTCAGGGATAATAAGCAAATTAAGCTTCTTCAGTTACTTTTCTTCAGAAATCATGTTACACCCAACTGGATTTCCCCATCCAATTTCTCTCTGCCTTCCTTTATATCAACATCAACCAAGTAATTACGTGGGTTGATTCATCTCATCCATACACGCCGCAGAGTACCACAACAGGCGTCTATCTGCAAACAAAATGCTGCGTGTAAGCACTTATTAAAGGCGAATTTATCACTGTCTCAGCGCTGGCTCAATTAACTCTAAGGCCAATGGTTTAAAACAATGATTATAGTCGTAGATGGGACGGTGAAGTAAATGTTCTGGCCTATTTTAGTTTCGTAATTTAGTTTAGCCGCATATCAATTTCAACAATCAGAAAAGGGTTTCGAAACATTTATCACTATTTCTGCCACCAAATAGTATTGCTCTGTTCTAGTTCAAAGGGTATTGGCGCGCAGGCGCGCAGGCGCGGTGTAACACACACACACACATTTCAGCTTTCGCTCTGGTATGCCAACGGACACCACAAAAAGATATAAGTAACCAGGGTCGTAGAATATAGTTGAAGTTTAGTAAGAAACTGATAGATATTTTTGAATGAAATTTAATTTGATACCCGACCTGTTTGTTTTCTATTAACTAAATTACATTTTATTCGAAAACATTCATCGGTTTCTTACTAAACTTCAACTATATCGACGACCTGGTTACTTATCACTTTTGGTGACCATACCTACAATGCTTCTCGTATTGCAGATGTCATAAGAGGCCGTAACCAGAAGGCCGCATGATTTTTTGCTAACCACTAACATAAAAAAGATTGTGGATGTGTAATTGTTCTATCCCCAACTCCAACCATCGTTTCCTAACCCTCAATTCGCATTCACAGTCAAAACTTTTCCCTACGACTTGTCTCCCAATTACAGCCAAAGACCTGAATGTCAATGTACTTTTAAGACTTTTATTACCTGTACGATTTACCCTGTCGTTACTCCTCCATTTAGCAACTCTTTGGCATTACCATCTACAGGCATAAATCTAACTAAGTGTCAATTAAGAAGAAAATACGGGAGGCGCGAACACCTATAAATACGGCTGTTGTGACCTTTGGAAACTTTCAGCGATTTCGAGTGGGGAGTATCATTCGATATATGGCGCTTAATGAAGATCGAAGATCGGGATCGGATTGCTGAGATAGCAGACCTAAACGGGAGATCAAGGTTAGGTCCATCTTTAGTTTTTTTTTCTGGGACTTAGTAGAAGGTTTCTTTATCTTGCGACATTTATAATTAACTAGCGACTCAACCCTACTTCGTACGGTTTTTACAACTTGACAAAACATCAAGATTATATTATTATGTGTAAGATTCATATTAATGTAATGAACACGTAAAACTTTCGGAATCAATTCTCGAAATGACAGTGAAAGCCGCATCAAAATCTGTTGCGTAGTTTAGACGAACAACCTGGTCACACAGACAGATACAAAATGATATAGGAGGTCTATTATTTATGTTTATTTTTATTAACTGTTGTATTTTTTTCTTTTTTGTTTTAGTCATACTATTTAGCTTGTATAGTTATTTTCATCCATGAGTCCCAATAAATCGTTTTTTCCTTTATCTTTTTTTACCTATATAATATATATAAAACGAAGCCTGTGTGTATGCTTGGTGTTTTTCTAAAGTATTTCCATCATTGAGAATTTTAGAATTTTGAGGGAATATTTTAGTATTTACATTACATTTACCTATATTTTTACGTCTTTAGTATCAAACTACTGTTAAGTGATACCAATTTTGTCTAGGATACAATACAAATGTAGTCGAACTAGGACCAACTAATAATATTTTTTTCCTTTAAAGTATTAAAACCTAAGCTCGTTTTTAAAATAGGTACTTAATTCTACCAGCAATGTTTTTTTTTTTTTTTTATATAATTTTCCAACTAAGATGGTGTTAAAATTTTAAACGACATAAAATTAAAGATTACTTAGAGCAAATAGTCGTCAAAAGATAGTGTCTGTAAACGTCATGTTGCTTTGGTTCAAACATACGCGTTTGAACGGAGTACACTAACTTGCAGGAGGTAACAGATATTTACATATTTCATTGTAAATATTATGAAAAAGCCAATACGTCTTGAACAAGTGTGGTGATTAAAGCCATGCCTTCTCTGTATGAGAAGAGGCTTTTGTTCTTTTAAATAGATCGATTTAACTTAATTACTTACAGCAAATAAATAAATCAATAAAACGTACCGCTGTTGTTTTCTACAATTATTTTTACTCATTGCCTATTCTTTTCGTAGGTCAACGCTAGAATATTAAAAAAAAAATCGTTACCAATATTATAATTCTTTGTTCACAATCATTCTTGGTTATCATTCAAAACGAGTTTATGCAATATATTTCTAAAAGCCAGTCCCTTTTAATGTATTGTATGTGTGTGTGTTGTGTGTACCTTTGGCGTCAAGTGTATTTACTCTTATCGTATCCTCTTTATCATCATATCATAATATACTCTTATCGTATTCTACCTGCTTCTTAGAAATATTATCATATCTCCGTCTATAATGCTTGTCTTTATTTTCATGTTCTGTGTGTGTACTTTAAGGGCTTCGCGCCCTTAGTGACCAATCACACGTGCGACAACCACACCACGTGGACGGGCGCTAATTTGTATGAAAATGAATAGTCTATTCACATGGACAACATTTGCCCGTCAAAACCAACCGTGTGGGCGCTACCGACCACAACAAGGCGACGTCGCAGTCACAACGCAACAACAACGGTACACTGACACTGTGTGACACTATCACAGCCGTAGTCGATCTGTTTGCGAACACCAGCCACAACGTAACCATATCGCAACTGCAAGAAGTTTTTGCGACACTATTCACAAATAACCACTGCTTGCCTACATTTTGTCGTTGCGATGTGGTGTGGTCGTAGACTTGTAGTACGTGTGATCGGGCCCTTTTATTACCGGGTCGTAACAATTTATGGCGTATTTAGTATTATAGAGTAATTATTTCTGTAGTTCAATCTACATTATTTTACATCATGACACGCGCTCTGTCAGCTCTCCCAGCTGACCCTCCATCCTTTTCTTATCCTTTTAAAAATGAAATAATGTTTATTCAACCTATCAACCATCAACAACCATCAACCATCTTTGATAGTTATTAATCCGTAATATAAATACATATTTCTTATAAAAATATTCGTCGTAATTGTCGGTTATCCAAGGCAACCGGACAAAACCTCTATAGAATCTACCTTATAAAATGTGACGTTAATATTACCTACTTTATTTACATTACACACATCAAAAGTATCTAGGGACAAAGGTATTTTATTAAATATTTTATTACCCTGTTGAAATTAAATAAATATGTCCATTTAGATTGATTAAATAAAATGTTTTCGTATGTGTTGAACGACGAAGTACTCTCTGCTTTCGCATTAATAAAGACTTTTCACAATTTTTGCTTATGCTGGATTTTCACTTTAGTTAGTTCTGACATTAAAATGAGATAAAAGATGAAAATAAAAGTTTTTAAAGGTTTTTATTGCGTAAAATAAATAATAATTAGTAGTCTGTATTTCCGCCATTAACGTATATAACACAATCGCAGCGATGCGGCATGACTCAATATGACTTCACCCAAATCACGTTATGGAATGGCCGCCCACGTCCGTTGTAACAGGCGAAAAAGAGTATGTGGTGTGTGTACGGCATCCATATTTGGCAGATCTCTTCTTTGAAGCATATTACATGCGTACCCAATGGGATTCAAGTCTGGCCATTGACGTTGATATTAGCTGCGGAAAGTGCGTGTTTGCAACGACTCTGGTCGTGGACGTGCATATTATCATGTATAAGCAAAAATTAAACACCAAATTAGTTCCGCAAAGGAATGACAACAGCGAGATTCTTCAGAAAAACACACAAAACGCCACTCTTCTTCTGCCCAATTCCTGTGTTTTAACCCCACTGTAAACGTGCTCTGCAATTGCGGGGCTCAATAGGTGGTATACTTTATACGATACGCTTTTAGGAACTGAGATTGCCTTCTCATGCAAGCGATTTCTTATAGTTTGCTCGATTATTAACATCCCTGAAGAACTATGAAGCCTCGTAATCAACATCATCACGGTCATTGTACGATTTCGTCGAGCAGTAATTTGTATGAAACGATCTTGTCTGCGTGTGGTGATACGAGCTCGTCCTCCATGGCGCCAAGCTGGCAGTGATACGGTAACCTGCACAAAGTCGACTTATAACAATCTGCCTAATGCCCAGAGCGATTGCCATAGCACGTTGCCGAGAACCAGCTTGCAACAGCTCTGATCATTAATTTCTTTTCGGCTGAAATGACGTCTTCTCTCCATAATAACGTTATTTTGCATTGATACCACTCAGAAGTCTAGTATGGTAGAAATTTTACTAATTAGGCCTCAAACCCGTTGCAGGATTCTATAGGACTACGGCGTGACAGAAGATTTTCATCTTTCGACCGAAATTCAAAAACATTTTTTTTTTTTTTTTTTTTAAATCATCTACTTCCCAATATTTGTAAATATGTGAGCACCATGTATCTATCTAATAATTAATTTACCTGTCATGCGTTATATTTAATTATTTTTACCTATTGTGGTATAGTAATTTTATTCTAAGTGCATCGTCTTCACATATAATTATTATGTATACATAATTTTGTAAAACATTTTTAAAAGAGTAACGGTGGAGTTTCTTGCCCATTCTTCTCCATACGAAACTACCTTTTGGAAGGGGCAACTAGAATCAATTCTATTTTTTGTAAATTTTGACGTTCAAAAGTGCCTTTTTATGTGCCTATTTGAAATAAACGATTTGACTTTGACTTTGAATTTATTCCCTTTTTCAAATGACGAAATTTACTGAAAAGTATCCAAAGGAGTTACAAAAATATACTTCCAAAACCAGATTGTTTGTAACTACCATAAACGTGCTTGATCCCTAGATATTTTTGATGTGTGTACTTGCATGTAGGTGATGTAGGTTGAAAGGCCTCCCACAAGGGGGACCAATGACCTTGTAAAAGCTGCTGGAAGACACTGGATGCAAGAAGCACAGAACCAGTTTAAGTGGCGGTGCTTGGGGGAGGCCTACGTCCAGCAGTGGACGTCTTTCAGCTGAAATGATGATGATGATGATGTAGGTAGCTAAATTACTGAATAGATCGTTTATTTGACAAATAGGTGGCCTGGGACAACCACCCTAATTGCGTAATAGACTTGTAGCGGTATCAACATCGCCACATGCTAGCTACACGTCATACTGACGTCACGCAAATCCTGCATCGCGCAAGCAGAGTTTACCGCGCGACTAGCATATATACAACGTTCCGACATCAACCGTCGGGCAGTTGCCCAACAGACGCAACACCCGTCTGGTCGGAGGATCCTCCGTTTTCTATGGAGGTGTGAGTGAACTTTTCACCCTGTTCCTCATACCTCTATAGACTATCAATCAGAATCTGATTCATTTTGAAGCCTATTGCGAATCCATTCCTTCTTATGTTCGAAAAATGTGTCTACTCAACTACGTAAATAACGCAATGAACGATGTTGAACTGTCAAAATTAAAGCTATTCCTACTGTTAGTGTGTAATTACCCCGCTGGAGAAGAACATAGACTACCTAGCATCCTGGACCGAAGACGAAGTTGCAGGCAACATCTAGTGTAAAATATTTCTAAAAGCTTTTACCTTTAATGTGTTCCTCTACCTTCGGTGTCGAGTGTATGTATTTACTCTTATGCCTGCTTATGTCTTTATCTTCTTGTTAAGTGAGTTTAACTTATTATATGATATGTTATGTTAGCATTACCGTAGCTACTTGTTCGTAGGTAGATAGCACAAAAATAAAGTGCTGATCTCTTAAAAATTACCCTTCTAGTTCTGGGCATAAATAGTCCTGATTATTGTAACTACGTACCAATTTCTGTTTGTTATTTCGGATACCAAATAATAATAAAAAATGATTATTATTATTAAATTGGTTCGTCATTTTTGTCATAAAATGATACGAACAGACACTCACTTTCGCGGCGCATAATTTGGTGCGAACAATATTAAAACGATTCACTTCCTACCTAGGAATCAAAACACGATGACGTCATCAACATGGCGCGTAAACATGTTTTTGTCGGCATTAAATAAGATTTATAATATTGTACTTTTGTAACGCACAACTGTCAAACTTTGGACAGAAGAATGATGAAGTAAATGGTGAAGAAAACGGTTTGGTTAAGTTTCTATCCACAAAGTTTTACTCTATTATGGATTTTATGACTAGCAGCAGAAGAAGCCAAATCTTTTTGGCGTGTTTGGTTGTAATAGGCCCAGTGAAAGTTTGATCCTTAACCCCAACCACAGCAGGATTTTCTGATTGACATAAAAACAGTGGATGTTGTGAGAGGTTTTGTACAATCGTAAGTAGCTGTAGTTTATTAGTATTGAAACTGGCAGATGCACATCTAATGTTCCTAACCTAGTTTTGCTATTCTTGTTGGTCGCTTCACCATCAAATACATTCACAATTTCACTATAGAGATAGATCAAACCCTTTCTCATGGAAAATACTCCAATTTCCTTCAATATTGGAATCCATGCATCCATTTGAACACCGTTTGACACCAATACAGTATTGTACTCCAATGCACAACAAATTTATAGAACCGCTCCCGCAGTAACGTTGGAGAAAATTCTCGAATAAAATGGTGTTCTATTCGAAAAATTTCGTAAACGTATAAAGGGTCAAATCGTTTGTAAAATCGGCGAGCGGAGTCGCGGCGAAAATTTTATTTTGAAATAAACGTAGAGCTTTTTTAATGTACCAACGGAAATGCAATTGTTGGAAATGCGAATGGCGTTTTTTTATATTCTTTCGATGTCACGGTGTATGAAAATGTGGAAAGAAAAAAAGGGAAGAGTACAAGCGTGCTGAAAACGCTGAAATTATTCAAAAGATAAAAATGTTCATAAAGTTTTATGTATTTTAGATAACTTTTCGCTAAAGTTTTATATACTCTTTACCTCTCGAGTAAGCGACTCGAGTACATAGTTTATGATAACTATATAATTGTAGTCCATTGACAGAAATACTGACATCCTAGTTGAAATCATGTTCCTGAACGGGCGCCGTCAGTAGGCACTGGTCATCTCTTAGCTGCCACTGCTTAATTTATTTTAATATTAAATTAAATTTAAAACCTCAAAGGGCGAAACTATTCGAATCTTATTGGAAGTTATATGTTCGAGCCCTTTGGGGTTGAAAGACTAGGGCCATGGGGTCCGAGTCCCCACTCGGTTTTTGGAGACATCGCCAAACGGTTGGTTGACTCTTCACGTGACCAGAGGGCTAGCTCATTTTTTGGTCAAAGAATCAGCATCGCCATGAAACGTGGCAATGCTGCCAGCCTTTTGGGCACTTTTCCTGTCGACAGCGATGCGGATGATTTTTTTGATGCCCTATGATTCTTTTTGTTCAAGTAGACGACGAAACCACGGCGCGATCTAATTTAAATCATAAAAATGTTCAGAGTTGCCGACGTGCTCGATAGATGGCGTTGGCGTCGAATTAGATCGCGCTATGGTTTCGTTACCACCGATAGTATAAGTGAATTCGATTTTTTTTGTTTTTGGGATTCTTTGAGATTCTGTTACTTCTGTATAGAATATACGCCTTATCGAAAACGTAGTGAGTTTCATTAGGTGTTCTCGCCTTCGGACCTTGAAAACCTGTTCATGGTCCTTCGGAGTCGGATTGGCGTGAAGGTGTTTTTTGGGTAGTCATCGGTGGTGGTGGTGATTATCGCCCCACAACGTCAGTAGTACTGGGCAGTGGATTGCTGCTCAGAGCATCCCTACAGCGAGGCGTCAGCGGTGACGTCATCGAAGCAGAGGATCCGGCTGGGTGCCGGAGGAGTGACGTTGTGTGGAGGAGCCAGGCAGAGGAGTTCGCGGAGTGGCCACCAGAGGTCGCCACAAGTGCGGCGTGTGACGTCGAGTATCAGTGTCAGTGAGTGCATAGTGGACAAATCGTGAGTACATTTTCGACCTTATTACTAAGAAGAAATTAACTTCAACAATTCAAGAAAGTGCATTGAAATTTGAACCTTAAAATCACTAGCTAATTTACTTAGCCGTTGTTAATAGTAGTTTGGACTTGTACTAATTTTAAGCAAAAGTTGTTGAGACGGGGAACCTATGCCCGATTTTACTCAAAAATACAAGTCCAAAAAACTTGTAAAATTTTAAACATTATCTGGGACTTAGAAAAATTTCGAAGTGCTTCAAAGAAACTTTTATGGTGTTATTGAACGTGTTTAGTGGACAATAAGATAGTGTTAGTTTTATAGTGTTATAGGTATTTAGTAGTTGCTAGAAAATTGTGTATTTTATATTTGTGACCTAACCTACTTGTGTTTTTAATTAAAAAATGGAGTCGCTTAACGATATTCAAGAAGATATTAAAGCTAAAATGCTTAAGTCAAAATCTAACTTCAAAAAATCTCCAAAAGAGCGTCTAACTGTTTGTTATATAGAAACTAGAATTGAAAACTTAGAACAACAATGGCAACTATTCCACACAACACATGTAAAAATAATTAGTGAAGTTAAAAGGTCTGATTTAATTAGTTCAAATTATTTTAAGAATGGCTTGTATGATGAGGTCGAAGAGTTTTATATACAGTTTAAAAGCGAGCTGAAAGAACAATTAAATAATATGAAAATGTCTAATGAAACTTATAATGTCAGTCCAGGAGCTAGTTGTAGTGTAGGATTTAGAAACTTTAAGTTACCTGAGGTTAAGATACCTGGGTTCTCTGGAAATTATAGTGAGTGGCAGACATTTAGGGATTTATTTGGGGGGTTAATACACAATAATAATACTCTAGACGATGCTCAGAAATTATATTACCTTAAAGGGTACTTAACCGGAGATGCAGAGCTACTATTAAGGAACATTAATGTAACATCGGACAATTATAAGGCTAGTTGGGCAAAATTAGAGGCAATGTACAACAATAAACGATTTTTAGCAAGTGGAATTTTAAAACGTTTGTTTAATCAAAAGAGTTTAACAGTAGAATCAGCCGCTGAAATAAAAAGATTACTTAGCACCACCTCTGATTGCTTGGCTTCAATAAAAAATCTAGGAGTAGATGTTTCTTCTTGGGACATCCTTATAATACACATTGTTAGTGCCAAATTGGATAAGGACACCAGGAAGGCCTGGGAATTAAAGACAGCTTCAGATTCAACAGATGATTTGGCTACCTTTTCTCAACTTTCTGAGTTTTTAACTGGCCGATTTCGAGGTTTAGAAAACTTAGAAAATAAAGCTCAGGTTCAGAAGAGTTCGCAATCGTTCCATGTGGTAGGCAAAGAAAAAGCTGAGTTATCTTGCCCTTTTTGTTCTGCCGCTCATAAAGTAACTGCTTGTAAAGGTTTTTCTAAAGAAAGTAACGATACTCGACGTGATTTCGTACAAAAAAAGGGGCTATGTTTCATTTGTTTGGGTAGTAACCACTCTGCCAGATTTTGTAGAAACACCGTCAAATGCCATATATGTAAAAGACGCCACCATACTTTAGTCCACCCTAGCGGTGGTTCTGGGTCTGTTGGTGAGGTCACGGGCGTTGATCAGAAGGAAGCAGCGTCAGTTGCTGCTAGGAATAGTACCTCAATGGAGGAATCTCAAAAGGCCGCTGTACAAGCGGAGGGATCTACTAAGCCAATAGTTTCATGCCTTTCGACAGGAAATTGTAAGGATACGGTTTTAATACCTACGGCTTTAGTAAAGGCCATGTCGAAAGATGGAAACTATCGTGTGGTTCGGGCATTAGTAGATCAAGGATCCCAGGGATCTTTTATCACTGAGTCAATGGCTCAATATTTAGGGTTAAAGAAAACTTTAACAAAACACCGTGTAACAGGTGTAGGCGGTAATAAAACAGTGATGTCTAATTCTTCCGTAGTTGTTAATCTACGTTCTCGAGTGAATCCAGATTACAACGTTCAAGTAAATGCATACGTTTTGAAGTCCATCACGTCCCTTCTCCCAGTTGTAACAGCAACCAGGGTAGAATGGGTAAAGTTGAGTGAAACCGATTTGGCAGATCCCGAGTATCACAGGCCTAATAAAATTGACATTTTGTTGGGTGCTGAGATATTCAGCCAAATTATTCAAGATGGAATCAAAAAGAGCACTAGTGGATCACTTGTAGCACAACAAACAGAATTCGGCTGGATTCTTTCGGGTGTTGTCGGTACCGAAAATTTGGTGGATATCAATGCATATCCTTGTATAACTGTCATGCATTCCAATGTTCAGACTGATGACTTCTTACGTAAGTTCTGGGAGCTAGAAGCGGAGCCATCAGGAACTGAAAAAATACTGAGCAAAGAAGAAGCGGAATGTGAGAACATTTTTACAAATACCACAAAGCGAGATGAAACCGGACGTTATATTGTAAGATTGCCGTTCCGCGATAGTAACCAAGGTTGCAAGGATGGTGAATCTAGGTTCATAGCTGAAAAAAGGTTAAAGAGTTTAGAGTTCAAACTTTTAAAGAATGACAAATTAAGGGCGGATTACACAGCGGTGATGCAGGAGTATATAGAACTTAACCATATGGTAAAGGTATCTCCAGAAGAAAAGAATAAAGGGTTGTACTTACCTCATCACGCGGTAATCCGGGAAGATAAGCAGACGTCTAAGGTGCGCGTGGTATTTGACGCTTCCTGCAAGGGAATAAATGGGGTATCGCTAAACAATGATTTGATGGTTGGCCCGACATTGCAAGCAGAATTACGACATACGGTTATGCGTTGGAGAATACATCCAATTTGTATAGGTGCTGATATAATTAAAATGTATAGACAGGTTCTGGTCAATAGAGATGATACAATGTTTCAGAGGGATTCTTTGAGATTCTGTTACTTCTGTATAGAATATACGCCTTATCGAAAACGTAGTGAGTTTCATTAGGTGTTCTCGCCTTCGGACCTTGAAAACCTGTTCATGGTCCTTCGAGCCGGATTTGAACCTGATGTAAAGAACACACTGCTAGAAATGGCGCCGATGAAGTACCAAATGTAACCGTCACTAACTCAAATTCTTCAATTTCCTTTTCAGGACTGTCCCTCCAAAGAACCCTGTAACTAAAAGAAAAATTATATCGGATATATCAAGGCTTTTCGACCCGTTAGGTTGGTTGTCACCTAGTATCATTTTAGCTAAAATGTTGATACAGAAGCTATGGTTAGCAGGTATAGGTTGGGACGAAGAAGTGCCCAACAGTTTATTAAAAGAATGGATTACCTACCGTAAAGACTTATCTTCTTTAGTGAATGTTAAAATCCCACGTTGGCTCAACACTAAATCCAGCAATGTAAAGACGGAGCTACACGGTTTTTCGGATGCCTCAAAAATGGCCTACGCTGCAGTGGTATACGTCAGAGTTATAGATGCAGAGGGTAACATACATGTTGCGTTAGTTACCTCGAAAACTAAAGTGTCTCCCATCAAGCAGGTATCGATACCTAGGTTGGAACTATGTGGAGCCGTTCTATTAGCTAAGTTGATGGTGGACGTTGCTAAAACTCTGGAAGTAAATATATCAGATGTGCACGCTTGGACGGATTCCGAAGTTGTTCTCGCGTGGCTTAGTGGTCATCCAAGCCGTTGGAAAACGTTTGTGGCCAATCGCGTTGCAGAGATCTTAACCAAATTAGATACACAATATTGGTCACATGTTCCATCCAAACAAAATCCAGCGGATTGTGCCTCTCGCGGCGTGGCTCCAGGGGAACTCGGCAATACGGCAATATGGTTCAATGGACCAGAGTTCTTAAGGCAATCAGTGATAGAATATAAAAAACCTAAACACTTGAGTACTAAATTGGAGGAAGTGAAGGTCCATTCGGGTATCCTTGACATTTCTTTTTGGGAAAGATTTTCATCGCTTTCAAGGATGATCAGAGTAGTCGCCTACTGTAGGAAGTTCTTGCTCATTAATTGTGCTAACAAGGAGAGAAATAAACAGTTGACTACAACAGAACTCGGGGAGGCAATGGAAATATGCATTAGAAAGGCTCAAGAAGAAGAACTACAAGAAGAAATAGAAGAACTTAAGAAGACAGGATCGTTAGGGAAAAAGGGAAGAAAGTATAAATCATTAAATTTATTTTTAGATTTAAAGAAATTAATTAGAGTGGGCGGTCGATTAGAGATGTCTCAATTGACTTATGATCGCAAACATCCAATACTTATACCTAAAGATTCGTTCCTCACGAAGCTTCTCATAAGCGAGGCGCATCAAAAAACGATGCATGGAGGGCCTCAAGCTATGATCGCTTACTTAAGATCTCAGTATTGGGTTGTAGGAGTCAAACCTTTAGTAAAGGCTTTTTTTAGAAAATGCGTTACTTGCATTCGGTATTCAAATAAAACCAGAAGCCAACTAATGGGACAGCTACCATCTCCTCGTGTTACTCCAAATAAAGCTTTTCTGTACAGTGGCGTCGATTACGCTGGCCCGATAAACGTCAGAATGTCTAAAGGGCGTGGTAATAAGACTTACAAGGGATACATCGCTCTTTTCATCTGTCTCTCGACGCGGGCGATTCATATCGAAGCAGTCAGCGACATGACGTCCAAAGGTTTCTTGGCCGCTTTTAAGAGGTTCGTGGCCAGACGTGGACACTGTGCAGAACTACACAGTGACAACGGCACAAACTTTGTTGGCGCTGCGCGAGAGCTTCAGGAATTATTCAATGAAGAAAAATCGAAATTCATTCCTGAATTGGTTGAGTGCTTGGCGAATAATGGTACAAAGTGGAACTTTATTCCTCCTCACGCTCCAAATTTCGGCGGACTATGGGAGGCAGGAATAAAGTCTACTAAATACCATCTCCGAAGGGTCGTAGGGAACTCTACCTTAACGTTTGAGGAAATTACGACGGTGTTGGCGCAAATTGAGGCGTGCCTCAACTCGAGACCGCTTTCCTGTATGGATCAAACCGAGTTAACAGTGTTAACTCCGGGACATTTTTTGGTTGGGGAACCACTCGTCCTTGTACCTGATTCGAATTTTGAAAAGGCTAACATTTCTAGTCTCAGACGGTGGCAACTTACCCAAAGAATGTTACAGGACTATTGGCGGCAGTGGTCACAAGATTATTTAAATCAATTCTTACAACGCCATAAGTGGGCTCACCAAAATCCAGAACCAGCCGTAGGTGGCATAGTTCTGATAAAAGAGGATGATTTACCTCCTGGCAAGTGGTTGCTGGGAAAGATTGAGTTAAAACATCCTGGGCCCGACGGAATCACTCGAGTCGTTACCATCAGAACTAAAGGTTCTCTGATAAAGAGGCCTGTAACAAAATTGGCCATTCTTCCTGTAGCATCTTAAACTTTGGTTGTGAGGTATAATCTAAGAATAATATTTATTGTTCATTTAGTTTGTAAGTTTCTTTTGTTTTGTATACCTTCACAAATGTTAGAGTTATGTTATGGTTTTGTACTTGTGCACCCCGCACGGTGGGCGGTTTAGATTAAGAGAAGGACATTCTGCAACGTGTCCTTGGTGGGCGGTATGTTCAAGTAGACGACGAAACCACGGCGCGATCTAATTTAAATCATAAAAATGTTCAGAGTTGCCGACGTGCTCGATAGATGGCGTTGGCGTCGAATTAGATCGCGCTATGGTTTCGTTACCACCGATAGTATAAGTGAATTCGATTTTTTTTGTTTTTGGGATTCTTTGAGATTCTGTTACTTCTGTATAGAATATACGCCTTATCGAAAACGTAGTGAGTTTCATTAGGTGTTCTCGCCTTCGGACCTTGAAAACCTGTTCACTTTTCCTTCTTTCTTTTTATTTTATTTTTTATTTATTTTAATTTAGATGTACATACTATTAATAGTTAGTTATTCATTTAATTTAGTAAGTGTAAATACTATTTAATGTTAATAATAAAAAGAGCATTTAATATTTGAATTGTTTTTATCTTATTATTACGGACGCTTTAAACGTTCTGCATCATTCCCACATGCATAATTTCAACATGAATGATGTAACCAATATTTTGTAAACATATTTTGATTTAAAAGAGTGTCCGTAGAGTTTTTTGCGCGTTCTTCTCCATAGGTCCTACTATGCTTCGGAATGGGCGACTAGCTTCATCTTTCTGACCGACCGACACCTTAACAATTCCAAAGTGCATGTAATTGGTTTTGTAATTAGTTTGAGTTTGACATAAGATTTGACGACCGATTAACTTATTTACTGATTCGAGATATTTATGAAGTGTAATCTAAGAAATCACGAGAACATTTACTCGTACAATATTAATACTTACTGTATTTATTATAAAAATGAAATGAACATTTGAAGTATCGTAAGTTTCATGAATGAAGTAACCATTTATTGCAGTAATGTGTGTAGGTAACAGCCAGAAGCCATCGCGGTAGACCCCATAGAAGATGGCGGAACGAGCTAAAGAAGAAAAATTACTAGTGGTCTACATTAGCCTTGGATTGTAAAAGCTGATAGTCATGGGGAGAAGCCATTTCGAAGCAGTGGGATGATATAGGCCAATGATACCCAAGTGGTGTATATCGACTATAATTAGATGTTACGCTTTTAAATCTGTGATATCTTCTAGATAAGATAATTCATGGTATAAAGTTGTTACAGTCTGGTTTGATATAGTGTCCACATGTTTAGCTATACAGAATATTGTATCAATGGCATGCAAAATAATGAATACACGAGTTAAAGGTGAACTATACAATGTCGCAGATTAATTGGTAATACATTAATAGTCATTCAGATCATACAACATAAACATTTTAATTAATACCTGTATATATAAATTTTATATTTTTAAGTTAAAGAAATCATTAATGTCATAAAAGTTATGTCCATTCAGCCATTTATATAGTTTATTTAAGATAAGTAGATAGATTTCTATGATATTAATTTTAATGATATGCTGTAAAGGGCAATTTTGATCTAAATTAAATGCACAACATACCTAACGTATTTAATTGGGTAGTTATTAATACTGTATTGTTTTAATTAGCTTCATATATAACCCATATTTTTTTAGTAATATGTAAAAGATAAAAATGGTTACTGCGAGTTATACTTATTAGGAGATAGACATATCTATATCATTGTAGACTTTTCTGAAAACCTTTTAAAGATAATAGGTCTTTACCTATGAAATTGCCGTTTTGTTTGAAAAAATTTAAACGAATTTTTTTCATGAATTTTTTATTTGTATTAATCGAAGTAATCACCCATGCAATCAATGCATCTTTGCCATCGCAGTGGCAGTTTATTGATGCCCTTCTTAAAGAAATCAGCTGGACGGGAGGCAACAAATTCTTCAAAGGCATTTTGTACTGCCTCTCGGGTATTAAATTTTTTTCCCGCCAAGATGTTATCCAAATTCTGGAAAAAGTAGTAGTCTGTAGGCGCAAGGTCTGGTGAGTAGGGCGGATGACGAAGAGCTTCCAACCCCAGTTCTTGCAACTTGGAGACCGTCTGCTGTGCAGTATGAGGTCGCGCGTTGTCGTGCAGGAGCAGCGGAGACGAGCGATTGACCAATGCTGGTTGGAGATGCGCCAGCTTCTCCATCATTGTGTTCAGTTCTTCACAGTACACATCTGCAGTAATGCTCACCCCGTTTGGTAAGAAGCTGTGATGAATCACACCGGCGCTAGACCACCAAACAGTGACCATCACTTTTCTAGGGGTAAGTTTTCGTTTAGGGCATTGTTTAGGTGCTGAACCAGGATCCAACCAACTTGCTGAGCGCTTACGGTTATCAAACAGAATCCATTTTTCATCGCAGGTAACAATGCGGTTCAAAATTCCTTCATTTGTGTGTCTGTTGAGCAGTGCAAGGCACGTCTCGACGCGTACTTCGCGCTGGCGATCATTGAGTTCGTGGGGCACCCGTTTGTCAAGCTTTTTTACCTTGCCAATTTGACGCAAATGGACCAATATTGTTTTGACGCTAACGTCGAAAGCTGCTGCTAATTCAGCCGTAGATTGTGTATCATCAGCTTCCACAATCGCCTTTAATTCGTCATTGTCGACCAAAGTCTTCGGACGACCGCGAGGTTCATTTTTCAGGTCGAAATTTCCAGAACGGAAGCGAGCAAACCAATAACAGGTGGTGCGTTGGTTTGTAGTGTTAGCTCCGTAAACGTCGTTGATGTTGCGTGCCGCTTGTGCCGCGTTGCTGCCACGACGGTACTCATATTCCATAATTACTCGAATTTTTAACGTATCCATGATGACGAAAAAGATTGAAATGCGATGAAAATGTAACACTAATCAATAAAGAAATGACTACTTTTAGAAAAAAAAATCCATGTTTTTAAAATAAAATTAATTTGAAATTAGAATTCTTAGCCAAACAAAAATTATTTTGATTTGAAATGGCCAGTACTGCAGAACGGCAATTTCATAGGTAAAGACCTAATATACAATTCCGTAGTACATTATTTTGATCTATCTCGTAAGGTTTCAGCCAGCGTATTTTTTTTTTTTTGCATTAGCTATGTAAGCGCCTAAAAATATGTTTTTTATGACATTATTACAAATCTTTGGGTTAGACGGATATAGGCTAACAGTAACGTATGAATTCAACCTCGTACACTTTCTTTCCACCAATTATTTTCCTTTACTTAGGTTACAAATGAATGCCAAGTATATTTTATTTCCCCCGACACAAAATTGAATACTATTATTCAAGCAATTTAATATTAAATCTAGTCCAATTTAGGTGGGACTGACACTTAGGGAATACTTTTAAAACAACTTGAGTAATAAACTTGAAGTGAAAAAATATAAAAAAACTAATTTTCTTCAAAATATGAAACGAGAAATATTATCGTTATGAAGTTGCGCTTTCAGTTTCAATTTTTGTGACGGTCTGTTGGTCGTCTCTTGGGAAATCAGAGCTCGGGGTCTTAGCACTGGCTTCGGTAATACCAGCTTCTTCATTAACTAAGATAGGAACTGCGAACATATTTTTACTTTTATAGCAATTAATGTGATATTTGAAAAATTGAAAAGAGTATGCTTATATGGTTTGGTCATGTTGAGAGGATGAATGAAGGGCGACTAACAAAAGATATTTACAAGGCAAAGGTGAGTGGAAACGCCAAGAGTGTACGCCCTAGGAAGACATATAGTGACCTTATTGGTGATGTTCTTCAGAAAGGTCAGGTGCGTAGAACTGAACGAGGTAAAGGAGTATGAGTAGAACGAGTATGGACGTGAACGAGGCAAAAGAAGTACGTAAGGATCGTAGCAGGTGGCGTTCTGTAGTTTCTGCCTAGCCCCATGGGAACCAGGCGTGAGTTTGTGTATTTTATGTAATGTGTTTTTTTTTAATAATAATTTTGGCAAACTTTCATTGACATTTGTGCCAAAGATCTGTTTTATTTCTGTGTATAATGGATGCATCACAAGTAAAAGTTTAGTTTTCTTGTAGTAGGTATCCATTATCATTTTTCTCTTGGTAAGAATGATAGTTGACAATGACTGATCAAAAAATGTCAAACAATATTCAACTGCCTTGTAAAGCTCAAATGTTCTACTTAATTTTTTATTAGATAATGCTGTCCAATGGCCAACAAAGCTAAGTGATTTATTAATTAGTAGGGTTTAACGAACAATTACAGCAAAAGAGAAATAAATAGATAATGTCGCCAACCAAAAGCGCCCATCAATTATTAATGAACGAAAACTCGATTCGTACATCGTCACTCTTCATTAAAACTTTATGCGAAAATGTTCAGAACCGACCCTAATCAATTGGACGTGTGTAGTCGTAGGTCTTTAATTTTTAAATAGACGTAAACTGGCATTGATTTTGTTAGGAAACTAATACCTAAAAGATTTGTAAGAAAATAAATCACAGTTGTCAATTAATAAAGTGGATATTGAGTAAGTTAGCTAACTGGCTGGATTCAAGTATACTCACGCTCAACGTTAATACAATTAAATAAATTACATTAAGAAAAACGAATGCTACTAAACTGCTAGGATGGAGGGTAAAAATCTACAGATGTAAATCTTACGAGCTTGCTGGCAGCTCTATTTCCACGTGTTCGTGTAATGTGATCGAACGAGTTGATCACCTAAAATACTTCGGAGTGACATTAGATCAGCATCTTTCTTTCAAACAACACATTACACTTATGGCAAAACGAGTTCCTTAGTTGTTAAATGTTATGAAACTTCTACGTGAACGTGCTTCTACTGAAATTCGCAAATTAGTTTACCTTGCCCTCTGTCAGTCTCTACTCCAGTACTGTATAACAGTTTGGGGTGGTGTCGCCAAAACTCTTATGTTACAGCTAATAATAATAAATAATAAAAAATAAAATAATAAATAATAAAAAATAGTCATCATATTACAATTTGATTCAAAGACATATAAGGCTTATAACTAGGTCACAATAATTTTAATACTCTGACTCCTAAACTAGGTGTATGTACCTGTGTCTTAGGAATCAGCAGTTAGGAGTGAGCTGGAGAGAGCGCAACGCGCTATTTTGAAAGCCATGCTTCGTAAACCTTACCGTTATTCAACTGTGCTATATAGAGAGCCAGCACTTCTTGGTGTGCGGAATCTGTATATATTCACCGTTATTTCTAAAAGTCACTTATTTTTTTTAAAGAGAACTGGTATAAAAGCACGTCAAAGTAAAATAACATTCAGAATTCCGAACCCAGGAGTAAACTCTGCATATGCCCCAAGACTTCCATCATTCCTACATAGTGACATCTACAATAAGGTAAACTCTGTTATAAATACATAACTCCTCTTACACCCGAATGAAACACCCAGTTAAAATATGTCTCTTGGAACAATCATACACCTCTACTGAAATAATCCTAAGTGTAACCAAATAAAATCAACTCATACTGCACCAACACAAATACCCGTATACACACACACACACACACCCTCACACACACACACATCCTCGCACACAAACGCACCCTCACACTCGCACAATACAGAACAGCAGCACAAACGGAAATTATACAAAGTTCAATCTTTTATATTTAAATTTTATTCTATGGATTGATTGTAGTTAATTTGTTAGTATATTTAGTTTTGTAGTCTCGATGATGCTAACTATGTAGCTTAACAGTAGCCAATGATTTTTTTCTTTTTTCTTACTTTATGTAAAAATTACCAAAAAAAAAAGTTACAATTGTTGTACCTATTTATTGGTGCCCAAGTTACAGGCTGTGCCTAGTTTGGGTCCAACGATACCTCCATTTTGTAATTTTGTTTGTTGAAAGAAATGATTTTACTTTTTTTACTCTACTTTTAAAGTCAAAACAAAGTTTTAAAATATTTATTCTGGCTGATGACTAATTAGGACAATTTTCTTTAAAACAGTCTCTTCAGTGTCAATGTGTGTGTGTGTTAGGTAACCTGTGGTGGTGTTTAGTGTTACCCAGTAACTGGATTGTGGAAGGTCAGATAAGCAGTCACTCCATGTAAAATACTGGTATTCAGCTGTTCTATTCTATTGCTATTCAGCAAAATAGTTAAGAAAGGACTGGCAGATGGTGATGATATTATTACGGTGGGAGGAGATTATGCAGTCAGCAAGATAAAGGTAACAGTCCAAAGTGCTCCGAACCTAACGTACAGTAGGTATGTACTTTATAATTGTCATCCAAAGAGGCTAATGTACCTACAAAAGATTCATATTAGGCTTCTGATAGCACCTGTTATTTTCATAAAACTACTTGCTTAGTAACATCTAACACTTTCCCAGCACTACAGATACAGTACAACCATAACCACTTAGCGCCATTATGGCGTACTCCGCCATCTTTGTGGCGTGACGTCACTTGTTGTTACTCGTAATCGTGAAGTTTGTAATGTGCGTTAATGTTTATTCCGTTTGTTTAATCGTTGTTATTGTGAACTTTGGTAATTAAATAAGTGGGTCTACTGTACACACGTGTAACGGAAGGAGACATTTTGAGGAACAAATTATTTAAAACCGTTATGTATTTGGGATTATCAACGCATATGTTTCTCTATGCATTTTTATCAGCCATCTTCTCAGTATTCACTCAAAATTTACAGCTAACAGTCCACTGTCCATAGTCTTGGACTCAAAACCGTCAGCAGCGATACACATTCGGTCTCCGTCGCAACAGAATCTATCTTATGCTCACATTTCACGCCTGATCGAGCCAATAATTAAGCACGCATGTGAACGATGTGTGCGTCAGCTTGTCAATTAGTTGTGACTGATAATAACATGGTGTTGCGGTACGGGAATAAGCCACTCCTGGGTATTAATGAGTACAGTAATTTATATTGATTGGCTGGATGAAGTATCCACAACGATAATAATTAAATTCCGACAGGAGACGTAGTAGACCTACGTCTCATGTGTGAAAAATTAACAAAATTTGGCTAAATATTTTATTTATCAGGTAAATTTAGCTTCTTTTACAAATAGACAAATTTATTACTGATTCTTTACCTTATATAGCAGTTCTCATTGGAGATGTTTAACCTTTGCATTTTATTACGAGTTGGAATTAAAAGAAGATGGCCGAAAATGTATGAACTTAGTTTAATCAATCATCATTATCAAAGGTTAAGTATAACTAAAAGACTTCACTGAAGGAAACTCTTTACTAAAGTCATGGAAAAAAAAATCTGGAAGGAGGTATAAACTCCAAATAGTTTCCTTAATAGTTAAAGCTGAGCCATCGATAACCACAACACTACAACATACAATAAGTTACGGGCTTCAGCTAATTGCTATGTCTGGCGCAACTGTTTGGCACACGATTCTTGGATCAGTCGAGGATAGAGATGGGCAAATGCCCGGGCATTTTTGGCAAATTGGGAAAATTCCTAATAAGTGCCCATAAATTTCTGTCCTTGGGCATTTATCTGGGCATATAAATTTGTTTCAAAATTAATTTACGAAATTGATATTAGCTTTGTAATCTGGCTTAATTTGTTAAGCTTAGTTATGGTTAATTCTTTAAAGCTGTATTTTTATGAATTTGCCCATTCTATTTAAATTTATGTTATATAAAACTAGATTTACCACCATAAATGTTACTAATTACCCGGCGGCGGCGTAAAAATACTTGCATCGTGAGAAGGGCAAGGGATGCGTGCACTGTAATGGTTAGTTATTTTAAGTAGGTCATTTATGATTTTAAGAATGAAAATTCATTTTATTTAAAATATGTCTTAAAGAACCATATTAATGGTATAAATGTTACAAATTAAATTATCAATTACATTTCAACTTTTATTTCTTTAATAAGCACTATTTTACACGAAGAAATATATTAAATCACGTTTAACGATCCCGTATTTTTATGCCCTGCGATTGGGCATTTATGTGGCAGTTATAAATTTATGCCTAAAATTCCGGGTTTTTGCCAAATTTTCCTGCCGGGCAGAAACACATTGCCCATCTCTAGTCGAGGATGAAATCGGAACCCAAGCATCGGTGCGGAGAGTTGATTAAATTATCGGTTGCACAAGGGTACATACAATGCACTCAATGTGCAATTGGCAACTGACGTGATTAAACAATTTCATGTAGATGTAGTACATTAATATATTCATGCATCTTGCGTCAGCTACTGCGGAGAAAACAAATGAAAAAAGTTGTTTAGACCATGCCAAGATTCTCCGCGTCGCGACTTGCGGAGTGACGGACGGAAACAGGTAAAGCGCGCGCGTGTCGCTTGACGCAAGTCACATCGGTCGTTGCCGTAAAAGTGGCCTTGGACTTCACACATATTTGAGTTACCTTTTAATTTGATCACAGACTATTACTATCATCATCATCATCATTTGAGCTGTACGACGTCCACTGCCACCACACCACCACACACTACCACCACACCACACCGACCACCCACCACCACACACCACATCCACACACCGCCACATCGACCGATCCAATGCTTCTCGCATCCAGCTACAAAAATGAAACCATATAAATTTAGCTTCAAGGGAAAAGAAAAATGAAGTTATAATCTTTTTTGTGAGGCGAAGAACTCACGTTACTTAGCCTTGTTCAAAATGAGGCATCGTTAAAGATTCTCTGTAAGTAACTCTATCCTAGGAACTCCGTTTTATTAAAGAACGGCACAAATTACAAACTATTGCGATTAAAAAAAGCACTCCGTCTGCTAAAGGTGGGTTTAGACCAAACGCACAAGAGCAAGAGTATTATTCTCTTGCTGTTCTTGTCACAGTATGGATAGACCAGCGAAAGAATGCTGTGTCCTTGTAAACATAAAAAGAATTTGGTAGAAAGGGGATAGAATGAGTGTCTTGTTGGTTCTAAACCTACATTAAAGTAAAAGTTACAGTAACTCTTTGTAAATCAGCTCGTCCAGGGAAGAATCAACGCCAAGCGGAGCAGCTCTGATTCAGTTTGAAAGATGTGGGTGCCAGTATACTTACAGACACATGAGAAATCTCAGCTGTATCTCAAAGATGGCTTCGCAGATGTCTATAAGCGTCGGCGATCACTCATCATCAGGTGGGGCTGTCTGCTTGAAATTTTCCGTTTAAATAATGATTAACTTGTACTCTGAAAGTAACGACAGACGAAAGATTTCCACAAAAATATAGGTAGTGCTTCATTTTTTCCCATCACCGGAATAAACTCTAAATTCTTTTACATTGTTCCATTGCAGCTAAATACAAAAAGGGAATCCCGCTGTTCGCTCATAATTCATGTTTCTACACGTAAAGCTGGGCTGGGTAGATGCATATTCATGTTTTCAAGCTACAAATATTTTGTGTGCCGCCATCTTGCTGGCTTACAGATTTAGTAGCGGTTTTTTAGTTGCACTTTGTGATGTCAGTTCAATTTTGTTTTCCTAGAAAAAATAAATATTTGTATGTTCATTTGTTTTGCTTTTTACTTAGGCTAAGAAAAAAAGAGGGGTAAAGCCTATTACGGCTCTTAAGCAAAATTTATAGGTACACGAAACAATTAAATATCTAATTAATTCAAAGGTGTTGTGGTGTCTTGGTTTAGGTTAGTTTAGGTATGTACAATAAACATTGTTTCCAATATTACTGCGTTAAGACTCCTTCAAACAGGCACGACACGCGACGCGAATCGTGGGCCACATTAAGGCACCGCTCGTCGTGCGACACACGGTGCCTTTGTGTCGCGTATCACGCAAATCTGAACGAGGCCTTTAGGCGCGTTTTCGCTACGGCTGCTCGGACAAGAATGCGAGTGCGGTGCATTGACACGCACGCCCTCTACCACGCAACCCCCACCACAGCACGCATAACTTATTTATTAAACGTCACAGGTGTTATAACAAATTTTCAATCTAATGTATTCACTCACATACCTACATACACCGTAGAAAATGAAAACCCTTTGATTTTACTCGTAGTCCCATTTTAATCTTATTTGCCGCAAAAAGGCTAACTATAAATCTTACACTCATCGACACAAAAAAGTAAAAAACTAGCACAGATTTACCGCCATGCATTTTTAATTGCAATAATAAAACGGAATAATGTTTTTGACCGTGAATGAAATGATTACCTCGCTTTGAACTTCCGATTTACATAATTGTGATTAATTCCTTTTAAAGATGTTACATTCCACGAACGCGCGTCACACATTGCAATTTGTACCTTCTGACAATGACATAAGAACCACATGACGGGCGCTCGAGAATTGCAAGAATACTCAACCCTAACTTTTGTCCGACTCTTTAAAACTAATTAGTGATTTAACTACACTTTTATTAGATTTTTTCTCAGCTCTGTAAAGAATGTCAGTTCAAAAGAGCTTCAGGTTTTTGTAGGCCATTAAAGTGAATGAAGATTCTAGATTGACTTTTTATTTTTCAAGACTACGGCAATGAGGGGAAAGAGTTTTCATTTAAAAGGATATACATGACGGCGCGCGATCATTTAGTCGATTTATTGTAACACTTTAAAAAAGTTGTAATATATTATTTTTACTCTGTGGTTTAGAATTTATTTCTTTATTGGTACCTACCTATTTTTTATTTAGAGGCGGTAACACCGAATGGCGTTGGGAGTGTCATGGTGGCGGTGACGATCACTTTTTGATGCGACCGTCACACGATCCACACGCATGAATCCATTGCCTCTAAATGCAAGTTTAACAGTTATTTTGATTTGACTTAATCAGTGATAATCATTGTAATCATTAATTTTTATGATTAAGTTTTATTGCGATATTTGGCAGTAAATTAAGTGCGTTATTTTGCGAGTATTATTTTCTAAACACCTGCACGTACACGCCCATGATGGAGGACCAAAAAATGACGGATCAGCAGCAACACGTGGTGTCTCAGCCGCTCGAAAATCCATCATACATTATTACAAACTTTCTGTCATCATGATTCCAATAGCTTTAGTTAGTTAATCATCACCATCTTTGCACCTATATTAAACCGTTTTTACTCATTCGTCAAAGCTGTAGATTTTCAGCTCTGTAAACTGCAGAGTTCACATCTAAAACAGCACGAAAAATAGCATCTATTTATTATACTAATATAGATATGAGGCGTGCGTGGTTGAAAATGTGGAAATAAACGGGAATGAAAAATGCCAATCCAGCCTTGGTTGAAATTTGAACAGAGATAGGCATTTTTTTGGTGTTAAAAAAGGAAGACGAGAAAGGATTGAAAAATAAACTATTTTACAAAAAAATAACCGACTTCCAAAAAAAACACAAAAATTGTGAGAAATAACCTTAATTTCGGAATTCGGTGTCCTTGGTTTTGTATTTTCGTTTTTTGCCACCGACTTCCGAAATTAGAGTTATTTTTCATATTTTTAGTGTTTTTTTTTGGAAGTCGGTTGTTTTTATGTAAAAATATTTTTATTTTTCACTTTTTAGTTGTGGTACCTACCTCACACAAATTCGTATTCCACTACGTGATATGTAATTATAACAGTGACAAGAAATGATTAAAACATCATCAATATAAACTAAGTGGAAAAAATATACAATATTAAGGATAACTTAAAAACTACTAGTCAGAACTTGATCAAATTTTATGGGACCACATGAGAAGCACCAGCTTTCAAATAAAAAAAGAATCATCGTTCACCTAGAAAATAAATCTGCGCAACTCCTTAAAAAAAAATACAGTCGAATTGAGAACCTCCTCCTTTTTTTTGAAGTCGATTAAATATATTTAAACTAAGAAGGCATTATAAGTCATACCAGTTAAACTGTTAGATTATAAAATTATGCAAACTACCCCGTAACCGCTCCGTTGGTCTCGTGGTTGCAAAGGCGACTGCTGAGGTGGAGTTTGCTTCCCAGGTCGGGCAAAATGTTATTGAGTTTTTCCATTAGGCATTTTTTTGTTACAGCCGAGAGTTTGGAAGTTGCTGGTGTGATACCCCCGTGCAACGGAAAGCACGTTAAGCTGTTGGTTCTGCGCCTGATCTCTCTCCAGTCGTGTCGGATTGGGTACCGTCCCATCGGACTATGAGAATGATTCACCGCACCTGTGTCTGCGCACACACTTGTGCACTATAGTATCTCCCGCGCCGAAGGTTAGTCTAAGATTTTGAGATTGGACGAAATACGGTCTGGAAGACTATTTATTATTAATGCAAACTGAAACTCAAACTTAATCTATTTCAATTAAACCATTAATTATAGGCACTTTTGAATTGTCAAGAAGTCGGTCAGTCAGAAAAGTGAAGTTAGATGCCCATTTAAAAGCATAAGAGGTTCCTATGGAGAAGAACAGGCAAGAATGCCTGATTAGTAACAGAAATTTCTTCTTCCCTGGAAGGTGGTTAAACTATAATTTAACGATATTCCCAATTTAAGCTTCCACAATTTTTTTCGGCAACTCGCACTTCCCTAAATTTCTAGAAGGTTCGAAGTGTTAACGATAAATTCTATCAGAATTCATGCGTTCAATATCTGTTCGGGTAAAAATATGAGACAATAAGATTGGGTGACTGTCAAATCATGAATTTCACCAAAGCCTAGTAGCGATTTCAGAGCCATCTGGTCGGATTGAATTGGTGACTTACTTTGAAAGGACAGCGACCATCTTTGACCTTAACTAAAACTTAAGGATAATATATTTTAACTTATGGGTATAGCTTGAGCAATTAAATCGCCTGTTGTATGCAATAAATTGATTTTTAATACTAAAGTTGTACCACCAAGACAGTAATTAGACGGTACTATTTGTGTTATTATCTATCTTTGAAGGGCGTTTGTCTATCGCCTCCGTCACCGAGACGTCACCAAGAAACGAAATTAGTCAAACCGAACCTGACGTCCTGGTGACGGCGATGGTGTGTCCAATGCGACTGAACTCGGCATGATAGACAATATAAAACCGGGCGCACTGCGACGGTAGTGTGTGGTGAAGCCAAACGTGTTTTGTATTGCCGGCACATCGGCCCATCACAATCTTACTCGTAGACACGCGACCATTTTGAGAATATATAATATCGATACTTCGGCGCCGTCATCTCGTTAACGGTGACGTCCCGATGACGGCGGTGGTGGACAAACGCCCTGAGGATATCGAATTACGTTTAGAAACATTTTATCGAAAAAGTCACTCTTTGTCTTTTTTCATACACTCCCGAGTTTCATTCAATTCACATAGTGCTTTACAACATTTTGTTTGAAGAAAACATCGCGGAAGATAGCAATAAATATTGCACATTTATACTCGGAGAGCATTGAAAGGTTTTCTTTATTTTCCTGTTCAGATTGCAGAAGAATGAGTACTGACCGACGTGCTCGGTATTACAATCTCATGGAGCGAATAAAATAAAACTTTGTGGAACTAGTATCGCTATTATTTTGCGCACCTATTACATTAGACTAACGGCAAGGTGGGTGGATGACCTACATAAGATCGCGGAGAAGTACCTGGATGAGACTCGCACAGAACAGGGAGCATGGCACAAAAAGGCCGTACTCAACAGTGCTGCAGTGGGAGGAAGAAGGATGTCAATGATCATGATGGTTATTTTAGAGGCTGTTAGAGGTAGTGACGAAAATTATGTTATATACTCAGCGGCACGGAATGTCGCCCAAACATAAACAAACCGATAACAGGCGATTTTGACATCGCGTATGAGAACTTCGAGTGGCAGTTTGTCAGGACGTTTGTTTTTGTTAATATAAGAGGGTAAGCACAAAAAAATATATAATTTCTTTAATTTCTGTGACACTTAACGTTAGTTCATCACTGGAACGCACAAGACACGGGTGAGTTAAAACTCGATATTCAAATGGTCGTGCATTTAATTTATATTGTTTTATTTTTTAATTAATCTGTAATAATTTATGCTTCCAGAATTGTAACACAATGCCTTTAACTTCAGCTCAAGTTGCTCAGGCTGTGTTGCTTCGGAGTCAGGGGCGAACGCAGCGAGAGATTTCTGAAACTTTAAATGTACCGCGTTCGACTCTCAGGTACGCCTTAACAAGGTACGACCAGATCGGCCTTTACACAAGGAGACCAGGAAGTGGCGGTATTAGGTGTACATCTGCGCGAGATGACCGATTTATCGCTCTAGCAATTTTGAGAAATCGGTTCCTTACTGCGGTCGAAATACGGCAGCGGCTACAAACGGCAAGAGGGGTCAACGTAAGTGAGCGGATAATAAGAAGGAGAATGGAGGAACAGGATTTGCGTGCTCGAAGACCAGCTCGAGGTCCAGAACTGCTCTGGCACCATTGTGTAGCTCGACTTCGGTTCGCTCGCGAACACGCAAATTGGACTCACGAGCAGTGGAGTAAAGTCTTGTGGACTGACGAGTGCAGAGTGGCCTTAAGAGCTCCAGATGGCCGCGAAGGTGTGTGGAGAAGGCATGGGGAGAGGTTTCTGCCAATAACTACCAGGCAAACCGTCAGTTTTCATGGTGGATCAGTTATGGTTTGGGGAGGGATCTGTTCAGACGCACGCACAGAGTTGGCAGTAGTTGCAGGTCGTCTAACGGCAGTGCGTTACATTGAAGAGATCCTTCAGGAACACGTTTTACCATTCATGGGATTCATCGGTAGCGAAGATTTCATCTTAATGCAAGATAATGCTCGACCTCACACAGCACATTGCGTGGACCTGTCGGAGGTGAGAATTACCAAATTGGAGTGGCCGGCACGAAGCCCGGAGATGAATCCCATAGAACATGTCTGGGACATGCTTAAAAGACGCATCTGATCCAATCCCAACCCTCCAGAGACTATCAGTCAACTGAAAATCGCTCTGGTGGCCGCCTCGGAAAAATACCCGATGTGGACATTAAAAACATATTCCACAGCATGCCTGATCGCATGCAGGCGGTCATCAGGGCCAGAGGTGGAAATACCCGCTATTAATTTTAAGTACCATAGCTTTATTTTGTAAATTTCATTGTAAAACATTTTTTGAAACTTAGAGCTTAATGTCTTTTTTGTAATTTTGTAAAATTTTAATAAAGTTAACTCACTTTTTTGTTAATTAATCATTCTCATTTAAGATTCGAATAAACATTTAAGTTTTACAACAACAAAAAAACCCTATTTCGCGTTTAAAACACAGCGCGCTTGGGCCATATTCCGTGCCGCTGAGCCATCACTAAATTAAATCTTAGTAGGCACACGGAACTGAAAATGAAATAAAAGGATTGCGCGTAAATAAATAAATGAAAAATATCGATGACGTTAATTTAACAACAAGCTAAGTGCCATAAGTAATTAGATACCTATTCAAAGCGTTAGCTGAATTGAGGCTGCAGATAACGATAATAAAGTAAATCAAACAGAAAACAATTTTCAATATTTAAATAAAATAAAAACTCAACAAAATCCTAGAATAATGTTCGAAAAATCTTGCCAGATTTCCACCAATAATTCCAATAACTAAGCAAATCATCCGAAATACGTTTCAAATATTTACATGAAACAATTGGATTCCAATTTATTCCTCGCCACGCTCGAAGGTGTTGAAATGACAAAACTTTCCTCCATTCAGTATTCTTAGTGTCCGCACTTCATCAAATTCAATTTGTTCTGTTTTATCATTTTCTTTTACTTTACTTTTCGTTACTAGTTCTTTTTTGGTTCTCACAAAAAGCTTTTATCCATCGCGTTTTTATAGTAAATGGTTTGGTTTATTTTTTTTGGGATCGCGTCTTTGAGAAAGACTGAAGCATGAAGCGTCTTTCATTATTTTAGGTTTTTTTTTAAATGTATTATTAATTTTATTGTTACTATGACTAATTGTTTAGTTTGTAAAAAAAACAGTGTTTTTTTTTTAAATATCTTACAGGAAGTCACTTGTATTCGTTATTTTATGAGGAGTCCTATGATCAGTTGCAGATAAGAATTTTCTGAACCGCAAATAAATTAAATGATCTAAAGATTGTACTTCTTTAAGTGTGACATGTTCGCAGGCAAACGGAAAACGATGAGTCAGTACGTCTGGAGTTCTGTGAGACGAGTGTTTAAGTTTTGTTTTATCTTTTTAACTAATGTGCTTATACAATTGGCGGATAGCCATTTTATGTTAAAGTAAATAAGCAAATAATCCCACGTTCGCACGAACGTAATAATATCGCTGCGGGATTTTATCGCGCACTGGATTTTCAACTCTCCGTGTTGAGCCGAGTGTCGAAAATCTATTGTACAATAAAATCCCGTCCCAATATTTTAACGTCCCAATTCGATATCTTTGTTCTGCAGACTTCATAAATCCTAATTACCTTTTAGCTCTAAGTGTTAAAGTTTTCATAATTAATTCCAGTGTACTAATACCTTTATGTCAAAATACACTCCCCAACAAAATAATAATTTGGTCGACAGATGCATCAAAACATAAAGATACAGCTACATAACGCAGTGCCAACGTGTTGCGGTGAAAACACGAAACTGTCAAATTTCTCCAAACGATTTTGAACCCTATAAAATGTTAAAAGTAAAGTCCAAAATCTAATTAGAAAATCTGACAGTTTGTGGTAACTTGATGTGCGGGCGACTGTACATCAGTAACGAAACCCATGCATTATACTAATAATTAATTTCAATATGAATGGTGAGCAAATAAAATGAGATAGGGTCACCATTGACTGCATAAACCAACTTTCTTATCAAAAACACTCAGAAGCGTAAAGTGTAAACAAACACTTATGAGGGTACAATTTCTGTTAGAAGGTTGAAAAACGTTAAAAAAGCCCATAATGTTATATGAGAAAAGGGCAATCATTCAAATAACGGAACCACTTGTCGAAATACCCAAAAGTTTTTTTTTTAAAAGGCACCTTTTTTTGTGTTCCTCTAATTTTGCCGGTGTGTGTAGTTTAATTTTGGTATTCAGAAATCTAATTTTACACTCGGTCTATTCTTCAAATTATCGAAGGATGACAAGCGCTTAATGTAATGCGCTGATTTTTTACAATTCATCATGAATTACTTTTATAGCCGTTTTAATATTTTTGGGTAGCAAAAATTTTACCTTCTGTACGAAGGTAAACTTGAATTTTATAAGATTATTTTGGACTAAACATCTGTTGATTTTGTGACAATAGATGATATAATAAAGACACATATAATTCCTAGATATGTTGAGATGACCATAACTGCAACAAATTACCTACCATTATGAAGGCTGCAAGACACGAATTTGTACCAAAATAACAAAATAAGCGAACATTGATCACCAAAACAAATGACAAGCATCCAAATTTAAATTGACCTGACCTATTGACAAAGAGCCACTAAAACAGAATCCACTCAATAAAAACCAAAACAATATGTACAAAGACTTGAAACTTATGAACAAGTTGAAACAAGTTTCAAGTAGAACGTTTCAACTAGACAGGAACTCCGTTCCATTCATTGAAATTGTGTAGTTTCAAAGCAAGTGCACAAAATAAAAGGTCCAGAAGGCCAGCTCCATACAACTCGACGGGTGAAAACTGGCACACGCACACAAATAGACGCGTAGGTACGTACGCACGGTCGCGGATGCGCTTGCACTCCCTGTACGTGAAGTGTGTATGCCGTATAATAATAAAAACTCGAAAAGAAAAATTCATTGCTTTAGTTTTTAATAAAAAATAAAACAATGAATTTTTCTTACTTGTTCGGTAGAAAACCTCGCAATGCATTATTTAGAACACACTTGCTCTGCTCTAAGATGATTTTAACACCTTCTATCGATGTAAGAACCTCGGGGAACGTCAATGACGGCGGTTTATCACATATTTTTTTATCTTACTCACCGCGTAAAATAACTTTTATTGCAATCACGTGGTTTTTACTGCACTGCGACGATATCTGTTTGTGTGCGAGCATTATCGCTCGTTGTACCTTCTGTACCATTCATTCAGTGGCAAGCGCTTCATGTAGCAATCACTTATAGTACGGCCGTCGAGAGAATCCGTTCCTGACACCTGTCAGTGCGACAATGCTGGTAACTAATAAACATCAAATTCGCAAAACACGTATTCGTTTGTATGAAACTGACAGGTGTCAAGAGCGCATTCTCTCGTCGGTCGCACTGTAGCTCCGTGACAATGTGTTTGATTGATTGAACTAATTGGATTGCGGAAGTTCCTGATTTGTAATTATTAATAATCGAGTGTTTGGCGAGAATTGAAAGGTCATTGTCTAAAGTTTTTGGGGATGATGAACTACTACGAGAACTATTTTAAAATCAGAAGGCTACCATTGCCGTAGTAAAAAAGTTCAAAATCTAGCCGCAATCTCATCTCAGCGGCGATCGATGTCAAAAATTAGTCGAAAATGTAGGGAAATTAGAAGTTTTTTTTGACATATTGAGACTGCAATTAGTATGCGAACGTTCTTAAAAAAAACAGGAATTACCCCTCTGTTTTTACTTACCCCTGAGATGCCGCCTTACAAGTGCGTGTCCAAGAATTTATGATCTAACCCCAACACTAATTAAGTATAATTTGCCATCTACGGATGATCGCGTGTCGTGCTTTCCACTCAGCGTATAAATCAACCCCGCAGTGACACCTCATAATTCAAGGAGGAACCTCGTAAATAAGCCTAAAGCATTATCAACAATGGAACCACAGTAACCCTTGAAGATAATATAAGACGTGGATGTGAAGTAGGAAGAGATAATGGAAGAATATGTGGTATTAAAGAAGGATCTAAAAAGGATGACAGTGTGGCTTCGTTAAAAGGTATTGAAAATGTAATACTAGTCAGCCATTGTAAAAAATTGCTGGCGTTTCATGTGTTCGTATTGAGTCGATAATCCGTCGGTATTATGATAGTAGATATTTGGTTTTATATTTGACAAGAAACATGGTATTGTTAGATTTGTTTATTGTTAAAGTTTCATGCAATCTTTTAAAATAAATTGGAAAACATACGTTGCGTAAGCATATTTTTGTCGACAAAAATATGCTTACGCAACGTAATTCAAAAAATTTCGTAACGAAATTTTCATGTACCAGCCTGAAACTCAACTTAAACTACACCATTGTGAGAATTATTTCAATAAAACCCCGGAGTTACACAAACACTCATTCCCCGACCCATAAAAACTGCTCCAACAAAAAAATCCGACCCTTACGTGCATTACCCCTGCCTCCACAAAACATTTTAGTACAACTCTACCTGTTGTTGAACTATAAACTACCGCATCCATTCACCTGTACTCGACAATACCCTTTAGAAGCGAGTACAATGGCGAACAAAAGAGTTGTGCGTGACGAACTCCCAGAATGATTTAGTACAGTTGCGTGGAAGAGAACAATGTACGCACTTCATCTCCTCAGTGTACATTTTGATGTAGTGTATAATGGAGTCGGTGGTGCGGTCACACGACGCTGCTATTTACTGATATTTTGTTTGTAACAATAACAATATAAACCATGGCATAATAATATACTTCGCCAGGTATAGCATTCCAGTCACGGGGGTGACACAAGCATACGTCATCACCGCTGTGTTACCAGTAGTGTTTAATAATAACTCCCTAATCGCCTTTATTACCTGTGTAAATCCGATAAAACGGAGAGGTTTTAACTAACAATTACGTTGGTATTGTTTAAATTGAATTGTTTCGTATGATTAGAAAAATGAAACGACAATTTAAATGGTATATATATATATATTAACAGATCGCTGACTGAAAATGTTTCCATAATTCGTGTTCTGTTGCAATAAAGTAGTAACTGGATAGTGTCGTAAGCATGTGTCACTCCCAGAATGTCAGACCTTGTTTTTTAGACCATGATATAAACGAAGAAAAATGTGCGTGAAGTGAAGTGAAAAGATGTATAAGACGATTTAAATCTTTGGTTTAGGAAAGCAAAACCAAAGTTGGGTTGAAACGTTGAGGTAGATAATGATAATTTGAAACGAGACGCTATGATTTTGCGGCAGATAAGTATGCTAAAGATGAAACTATAAAATTTAAGTTGAGAATATGTCTCTACCTTTGATTTAGTGGTGTTGTCTACATTTATTTTTACAAAAGAAAATAAAAATTAAGTATCCTTTTCTGTGAGCAGTGGTGGCCCAGTGGTAACAGCCGCGACTTACGAGTTGTAGGTCGTAGCTTCGAATCAACAGGCGCTTACTTTGTGTTAATTATTTCACCACCACTACAAAAATACAACTTAAAAAAAAACATAGTAATATGTGTCAGGCGAACACTGGGAAAAAATCCTGTGAAGTCTTAAATCAGCATCCACTTTTAAACAAATGAGTTCCTCCACCAGAAATTGACTTTTACCTGTTCAGTTTAAAGTTCGCGGTAGAACTCAGCTTAAGCAACTGACAGGTAAGGATTTCCTACATGGAAACTTGGGAAACTTATTGCTTTCTGCACTACTACAATAATGTACAGGGAAGAACAGTCGTATTATTTTTGCCTTGTCTTCCGAGGATGTAGTGGTCTTTACAGGTACTTCGAAAGACTAGTCAGTTTACTTTATGTAGTGCCATCTCTCAACCTTAAAGATCATTGGATTGAGGAACACATTTATTTATTTATACAAGGTAACTTGTAATTTGGCGGCCTGGATGCATAACATTAGGTGGATTGCTCGGAGGTTAGAAAGTATATATAAGTATTGTATATAAACCAGTTAATTAATTCGATTATTACACAATTATAATTATATATCAACACTTTGAAAATTCGACCTTTGCCAGCATTATCGGCAGTTCCATCGACACTAAATATTTTTTTTAATCTTTTGAACCTCGTTAGATAGTTTATTAAATGTAGATGTATTCCCCGTAATTTTTACGCTTAATGCCATTGTAAAATTAGAGGATGTGATAACTGGGCCGGCAGTCTCGACTAGATAGCGACGCTGTCGCAAACTACCGATCGCTAAATATTAAGGTAAATCCTCAGTTGTAGCCCGCCAAATTCCAATTTTTCTTTAGTTTTTGCAAATGGCAGCTCTGTTTTACGTCGTATGTTGATCAAAATGCGATTTTCGACTGTGGGATTGTATATTTAACGAATTATAATCATCAATTTCATATCAATCGTCAAATTCAAAGAAAAATTTAATTTGGCGGGCTACAACTGAGGTTTCACCTTAATATTTAGCGATCGGTAGTTTGTGACACCGTCGCTGTCTATGTCGAGACTGCCGGCCCCTGGTGTTAAAGTTCATGTACGTAGATGATTTTTGAAAATGGTTAACAAACTACTAAGAGAACTAAAGCGAAGTAGGGCGAGTCACTAGTAGACTATAAAAAACAATAATAAATATTGATTTTCGCGCCTATCGTGTTGAACCCCCTCTGAACCTGGTTACCTAATTTAAAGCTACAAATTGCTTCGTCGTTAGTTCCACTTGAAATTGGGAAGTCCAAACTATTATTTTGATCAGTTTATAATATCCCCCAGTGTTTAAATGTAAATGTTATTTTGGGTCGGTCCAGGTGTAATAACTAGATTAAGATGAAGGCTCAATTGGGTTAAGAAAGGTATAGTTCGTAGAATGTTTTATTCTTCTATAGGCCATTTAGTATGGAAGCTGTATGTAGGTATGTTTTTAAGGGATCCGTACGTCCGAATGGAAAAACGAGTGATCCTAACCCTTGTTTCTGTCTGTCTGTCCGTGTGTCACAGTCAATTTGTGCTGATTAAGTTGAAATTTGGTACACATATAAATTTCTGTGACCCAAACACGGTCGTGTGACATTAATAAATAAATTTTGAATAATGGGTCAGTTTTTACGGAGAAATTCGAAAATAAAAATAAAAATGCAAATGTTACATATCAAATGAAAGGGCTTACAGTGAGGGTATCAAATATATTTTTTATAATATTAAAATAAACAAAGTTAAAGTTATAATTATAAGAAAAAAGATGAAAATTTACAACTTAACACCTTATCTCCGGTATATCTACGGTCTGAAAATAATGTGGTAAGCCTCTCAATATTCTGCGTAGTAACTGACAATTGCTGTTGGAATGTATGGGAGAACATGATTTTCAACTACAATGTTAAGTTTGTACTTCAATCCTAATTTGGAAACTTTTAGGCTGTATCACTTGAGTGTAGCCGCGGGCAGTTGGGCTCAGCTTTGTGACGGAACCCTCAGGGCGCGAGTCCTACTCACACTTGTCAGGTTTTTTCTGTAATATAATATCTTGACATCGATTATATAATTATCAATATATTTCTATGGTTGATTTACTGTATAAACAAAAAATAATAATCTATCGATTGATGTTTTCTCATTCATTGATTATGTTTTAAAAATCAACCCTCCACACGTTTTACAGAAACATATGTTTTTGTGTCTGAAAATATTTTTATTAGGTACTATAGTTTCTTATACATTCTGAGACCAACTTCGAAATATAAATGACTTTAAATTCAATCTATGTTATAAAAATACAAGCAAACACAAACACTAATATAAATCCTTACTGACACCAATGTTCATTCACTATAGCAAAACAACATGAGCCGCTAACCACCCGCCGATCCAAAATACAATGGCAAAGTTAATTAGTTTCCGATCCATATCCAGTTCATTGTAATTAAATCTTCAATGAACTGGTGCCGATCAATCAAAACTTCGATTACGTTTAAATATATCTAGCCACATGCTTATAATATCGAGGAAAAGTTGTCAAACTAATCTAGGAATATATTAACTGATCACCATGTGAAAGACGTTCTAGTCACTCACAGAGATGACATGCTCGGGAACCGGTTTTTAGTAAAGGAGTTGTGGAAATTCTACCTATATGGAGGAATGACTCAAGTTTAAAAAAAAAATCATTGAAAGAAGCTTTTTATTCATGTTTTTATAATTTTTAATTCGAGCGAAGACTCATACAGGGTTAGCAACATTGTCCTTAGAACTAAGTTTTAGTAAACATCACGATACGATGACAAATGTAACTGACAGCAGTGCAGTGTGTTTAAATCTCTTGTGTTTGTATTTCACATTTGTCCATTTATTTTTTCTTAAAGACTGATAAAGTACAATTTGCATTTATTTAAAATAAATTATAAATGTTTTTTTTTCTGTAAGTAGGTTTGTACAAATACATTTACACGACAATCATATTTTAAAACTAGTTGAGGTCGGCGTTTCCTATCTGACTACTCTGAGCAGAAAGGCCGACAAAAACTCTGAAGTCACAGTCTCTTTTAAAGTCCAGACATAAGCTTGGTCAGATCATATGAAGACTATGTAGAGGTGTGTGCATGTTGAGTCTGAAATGGTCTTTTGAGGAAAAACCACACAGAATGAGTAGACCTGTCCAGTCAGTGCACGCATTTGTCAGTAATCGTGCAACTCAACTCAAAACTTAAGGACTTCAAGGATTCGACTAACAATACCAAAGAAAGGACACTTGGGTAGGCCGCATAAACTACTTAAACTGCCAGACCATGATTAAACCTAATTGAGAAGAAAAAGAAACAATGACCCACACAGTCTTTACATTCACAGTAATTAAAATAATATAATATTTTACAGAGTAAATATTCATGTCATTGGTATTTATAAAATTCATCAATGTCAATGTGTAGGCATATAAAAATCCAGAAATAATCTTGGTCAGGTCATTTGAAGACCATGTTAGATTTGTGTCTGAAATGGTCTTTTGTGGAAAGAATCATACAGATTTGAGTGGACCTGTCCAGTCAGTGCACGCATTTGTCAGTAATCGTGAAGCTCAACTCAGAACTTAAGGAGCTCAACTACTCGATGAACAATACCAAAGAAACGACATTCGGGTAGGCCGCAGAAAGAGAAAAAAAAAGTGACGCACAATAGTCCTCACATTCACAATAATTAAATAATAATATTATACTTCACAAAGTAAATTGTCATGTCATTGTATATAGGTATAATAATTATCAAATGTATCAGTATATAAATGATATATAAAAGTATAAGTAAAATAAAATAATAAAAATATTAAAAAAAACATTCAGTATGCAAAAATTGGAGCAACTCAATCCCAAGCCTTTTTGTTCTCAATATAATCTTTAACGGTATAAAAGGCTTTTTGGCACAAGTTACGTTTAATGTACGAGTAATAATAATAATTTAATAATAATTTATTTATCAGAATATGGTACATTATTATGGTCTTAAGATTAGTCAGTGGTATCATCACATTCTGCCAAGTATGGCGTGCAAATATTAGGAACATACATTCAATATAGGACAGAGATTATTAGGTAAGTATTAATATTATTGATTGCCTATTACGAATTAAATTACAATTTGAGGCATGTCGGTTAAAAATAAGATCATATACACAAAAATTATTCAGGATGTCAAATTATCACAAAATGTAAGAGTATCAAAGAGTAAGATGTCAAAATATAAAAGATTACAGTTAGGATGTCAAGGTATCATTCAAATAGTCATTTAAATTATAATAACATTTATTACATAGCAAATCTTTAAGTTTATTTTTAAATCCATTTAAATTTAACTCTTTGATTGATTTTGGGATTTTGTTATAAACTTGCGGAGCTATGCAGAATATGTTTTTCCACATTAGGGCTGTTTTAGCTCTCCGTCCGCGTAACATATCATTCCGCCTGTTACGTTTAACAGTATCAGACAGGTGAGGAAACAAATGTGCATTTAACTTAACAAATAGGGCAGTTTCATAAATGTACAAAGCCGGTAGCGTCAGAATTTTATATTTTTTAAAATATGGTTTACAACTGTCTGTTACTTGTAGTCCAAACATGGCTCTGATGGATCGCTTTTGCGCTTTAAAAGCAGCTTCTCTGTTTGTCGAGTTGCCCCAAAATATAATACCGTATCTTAATACCGATGCCACAAGACCATGATAAGCTGTGAGTAGTGCATCTGTGTTAACTGTTGGAGCAAGTTTATACAGGGCATAGGATGAACTACTAATTTTCTTACATAGCGCTTCAATGTGATCCTTCCACTTGAGCTGCCTATCGATAACCAAGCCTAGAAATTTTGCACTATCTACGAGTACGTCGCAAATTTTGTTACCTTCGTATTGGACCTCCATTTTCGAACTGACTTTTTTATGGCCAAAGTGCATTATTTGGGTTTTTCCAAGATTAATTCTTAAATTATTGTTATTAAGCCAAGAGATTAATGAATTTACCGCGTTATTGACATCAGATTCATACAATTCAGGTTTATTGCATGGTATTGTTACCGTACTATCGTCAGCAAAGAGTGTTATGGGGAAGTCTATGGCAAAGGGCAGGTCATTAATATAAATCAAGAACAGTAAGGGACCCAATACACTGCCCTGTGGTACTCCAAAATAAACTGTGCGTTCTTTGGATAGGTATGTAATTTCTTCTTTAGTCTTTAAATTTAAGTCAGTTATAGCAGTAAATTGTTTTCTTTCTGAAAGGTAAGTGCATATTAAGTCAAGAATGTTACCTCTTATACCATAGGAGTCAAGTTTGTTTCTTAAAATATTGTGGTCAACACAGTCAAAAGCTTGCGTCATATCACAATACACAGCACAAACAGGTGTCTTATTATCAATATTAGTCATAATTTTATTTAGAAAGTCATAAATAGCCATATTAATTGTCATATTCTTTCGAAAACCTTTTTGCTCGTTACATAGAATCATTTGTTTTTCTAGGTATGCATATAGCTCATTATAAATATATTTCTCATAAATTTTAGAGAAAATTGGCAAAAGCGCAATAGGTCTATAGTTCTGCATTAGCAGCTTATTACCCTTTTTAAATATGGGTTTAATTATAGAGATCTTAAGACGGTCAGGAAAAATACCCTGACTGATACACAGGTTGAGAATATGACTTAAGTGTTTAGTAATTAAATCGGCAACATGTTTTATAATCTTAGTTGAAATTTCATCATACCCTACGCTATTAGTGTTTTTAAGACCTTTTATAATGTTAAAAATTTGTATCGGTTGACATGGAGCCATGAACATTGATTTTTGTTTATTTAATATATAAGCACTCGATCTCTTACCTGCTCCTGGTATTGGCATAATTTTTTCTACGAAATAATCGTTGAACTTGTCAGCAACTAATTGAGGTTTGTTAATTGTTTCATTGTCAATTTGAATTGTATTTATTGATTCATTAGGTAGATTTAATTTAGCGTTTTTTATTATATTCCATGTCATTTTGCTTTTATTGTCAGAAGTTTTAATACTGTAGTTATTTTGAGATCGTTTAGTCAATTTAATATTTTTTTTAAATAACTTAGAGTAATTTGAATATTTTGTTTTATTTATTTGAGTAGGTTTAAGTCTAGACGTCCATAACAATTGCCTTTTCTTGAAGCTGCATAATTTAAGTCCTCGTGATATCCATTTCGGTTTTTGGCTTGTTGGTATTTTAATACGTCTACGGGGGAAACATAGGTCATAAAATAATTTAAACTGTTCGAAAAATGTGTTGAATGAATCATTTGGATCGTCATTATCATATATTTCAGCAAATGTTATTTTCTCAAGGCAGGTTCTAAATTTATTCATATTCTCTGGGCTATAGTCCCGTTGAGATTTAAACCAATGTTTCAAAACACAGTCAATAGGTACGGGACACTTCAGCAATTGCGCAGTGTGATCCGATAGGGCAAATTGTATTACTTCCGACCTGCATTTTTTCTCGAAATTGTGGGCGAAATTATCAATGCAGGTTTGGCTTTGCATTCTGGTTGGTTTTTCTATAGCTAATGTCATGTTAAAACTTTTAAGGAGACATCTTAGTTCGAAAGTTATATTATTATTTTTCAATACGTCTATATTTATATCGCCTGCTATAATAATATTCCTAAAATTTCTTCTTGCCAGTAATGTCAATAATTTCTCTAATTTTCTAAAAAATACATTCAAAGAGTATGATTTGAATTTATCTTGAACGTGGCTTGGAAGTTTTTTATAAAAGCGTACCTATACATTGACATCTGAACGAGCCACCTATTTTCTTGAGCCTTGTTTTAGGTGAAACTTTGTGTTTGTTCCCAGTATTTATATTATGGATATGACTGTATTTTTAAAACAATTTTGTATTATATTTTTATGGGCATATAAAAGATTTTCAATTTATTTTTTGTGTACCTACGTACATCGTGTGTAGGAAACCTCAATAAATTAAAAAATAAAAATATTTTAGAAACACGTATATGTGCGTGCAGCTAAATATTTACAGAGTGAAACTCCTTGCCGGATATGTTTTGCAAAGGCTGAAATCTCAAATTTTCTGGTGTGAATATGTCACTTCGAAGGCAGCATGTCCTACTAGCGTCAACCAAGACGTGTTTTTAGACCATTCGACGATCTTTGCAGGTTGGTTCATAGCAGCTGAAAGTAGTAGGCATCCCTGGAAAGAGTCAAATGGTGAGAGATTGGAGAGTCCCATGATTGGCAGTGATGTAGGTTGATGATGATAAATTGGTTATTTGGCCATCTTATTTTGGAGTGACCTTCTGTCACTAGACAAAACCGGCCCTGTGCGTATTGGACCACGCACAATTAAGGGTTCTGTAGTTGGGTTGTATTTATCGCAAGAACAAACATAGTATTTGTTGATAAAAATGATCTCCATATGTTCCAACTGCAAATGTAAGTTAGTCGACTATTACTCGTTAACTTGTAAAGCCTACTAAGCTGTGATAGTTTTCCTTATAATTTCGTTATATAAGATACTACCATGAATTTTTTCACATATCCAAAATATCCATTTAGCTGGCAGGAACACTTGACTCTAACAAAAATTAGCACTTTAAAACTTAATATTTCACAAACGGATCCCTCAACCTAAAAATTGATTTTACAAACCAGCAATATTTTTGAAAGACCTATCCAACGACAACATGGGGTAGGCGATTAAAAATCAACCCCACTTTACGTGTAAAGGAGGCACAAAAAAAACATTTTTCAAGGTTTTATTTTACCACTTTATTGGCGCGATTAATATGTATAACCATGCCAAATTACAGCTTTCTAGTATTAAGGGTCTCTGAGCTAAGCTGCGTACAGACGGACAGAGGGACGGATGGACATGGCGAACCAATATATTATAAGCATTCCTTGGTTGACTACGGAACCCTAAAAATCCAACACAATCCAGTCTTATCTTACAAGGCCAAAGAATAAATCATTCTTCATTAGTTTCTTCCCAAAAAAGACAAAATGAAAACGCCGAAAACTGACAGCATTAAACAACTTTGCAATCCCAAAACTTTCAAACGAAAGGTCCTTGTCCTTTAAATTATGAATAACACTGTCAAAATACAGAAACAGTGATACTTTAGTGAAAGGTCGCCGACTAAAATTATTTTATTGTTTTAGTTAAGTTTGTTTTAGTTTCGGCAAAAATGTTTTGACTATCTACTGTTACTGTGAAGATAGTTTTCATCAGACGTAAAGTTGAGTGACTTAGTATTCAATTTGGCTTTTTTATTAGTTCGAATTTTAGTAATATCGGTAAAACTAGCTTGGATTTGTTTTGATGTTGAAAAATTCTCAATTTCAGTTCATGACATATGCTATGCTCCAGGGTTTCCTAATTGGCTGTCCTGGTAAACAGCGAACCACTTGGGTAGCGAGGCAGATCACAGAAATACCATCGACAAAAAATGTAAAAAAATATGTTATTTTCTGATCACTATCTAGTTAATATCTAACCTAAACATACTACTACTATAGGTCTAAATAGGCATTTGTTTTTATATAGATTCTTCTAAATTATTGAATGTGAGAACGTTGTAGGTCTAACTTGTAGGCTGTAGATTTGTGGATCTTTTTATATTTTGTTGAGTACCTCTTACTTGTTGACAGGTCTACACTATCCTCCCATACCTATCAACACTGTAATTGGAAACATTGTAAAAGCCCCTTATTTTTATAAGAGTAACCGTTTCTTGCCGGCTCTTCTCTATAGGAAACAACCAATTGGAACCGTGCACCTAGCTTCTGACGTTTCATATGTGCCCATGTAGGTTTATGGGAAATAAAATATTTTGATTTTGATAATCTAAATGGCTTAAAAAAAAAACTCAGTAAATTATTATTCCCATTCAATATACTGCATTAAAAAAAAGACAATTTCACGTTACATTATATCCACAATGCACCAAAATTTCCCGAATTCACTTACCACAGAGACAATGACTTTGAATTCTATGAGACCCAAAACAAAAGTGATCCACCCCATAACAACGTTACCATACATGAATAGAATTTACGCTGAGATTTTAACATCCGCGTTACAGCCTCCCATGTATAACACCTCTGGGAAATTTGCATGAAAATTCACATCCAGATTTCCATTTGAAACGAAGTCGGGCTTTGAAACGGTTCTTCTCGGTTTTTGGGACATATTGTTCGTTATATTTCGCTATATTTCTGCTGGAAACCCCCGATCGAGAGTCCGTCGTTAATTCCTTTGTAGTTTTTTTTTTTTGTGTAAATTATATTTTGGTTTTGTCTGTGGTGTCTTTTTTTGCTGTTTTGGTATTTTGTGTCTGTATTCCCCAAAAGGTTATGCAGATGTGCACCTATAGTACACCCATATTTCGCCAGCTATGTATGTTTAAGTCCCATGTAACAGGGAGCGAGCCTCATGCCATCAACCGGGCACAAATACTCGTACAGACTGTTTGTTCTTGTCGTTACATAATACCTAATGCTCTCGAAGAACGTGTGAAAGATACCGTCTGCGTTTTACTGTTCATTAAAAATAAACCAATTAGGTACTTATGAAAAATCAAAACAGAGCTGTATAGAAATAAAAATTCAAACTAGAAAATTTTGGGAATTTTTGAAAAAATAAATAGACTTCGGTCAAAGTAATAATTAAATACCTTTCATTATAACATAGTTCTTTGCTTCAGTTATCGCTCCAATCACGTTAAAAACTTTAGAAAGAATGTCAACTCGTCTCGATTTTCTCTTACAGCTATACTAAAGTCGAAGTGTTCAGAAGAAAACTTATATAAACTTGGCAATAATAATAGTTGGACGATAACATATTATTATGTTAGCTCAATAAAAAGGTCGACGATACGAGAAGTTTTTGTGTCAAACTTAGGAAAATGTTTAGTTGTATAAACGTTTTAGTTTTCTTTGTGTTTGAGCTAGCAAGCAGAGTTTCATGCAATGATGCATGAATACTACGAAAAAAAATTAGTTCAGTGGAACGTCCAAGCCTTGTAGAGTTAGGGGAATCGCTCTACATTAGATCTGATAACTTTTTAACAGTGAAAGTATGTTAGTCTTGGCAACCTACTTTACATGAGATATTTTTGTTAGGATATTGTTTCTTTTTATAGGGTTTTCTATTTATTATTATTTTAGTGGCGTTATTGTACTGACATTACACATACATGTTAAAATCATTTATTTATTTATTTTTTATTGGTTCACCAACGATTGTATACACTGGATACATCCTAAAGGTAACATGCAATATGTATATGCAACAGTGCAACAATCACTTACAGGTAAACTCCGCATGCATAAAGAAGTTATACATAAATTTATAACATTAATCTAGTTTTCAATTACTAACCTAAAGGTCTAAATAATTAATATTACAATATAAGCTACTTAAACACGTCTCCTTCCAAGCGAAGCAATGAAAGGCTGATGGATCTATTTAGGAAGGTAGGTACTTAAGAAACTTGGCTCTCAATTTGCCCAAGCTTTCAAAGTGCAAATCGATTTGATCACTGCAGCTATTTACAACCTTGCATAACCTCGCATAGGGGGAATTGGCGCCTAGAACTGTTCTTCTCTGCGGCGAGCAGAGTGGTGTTATTGCACTGCGAGGAATTCTTGAAGGGGATCATAACCCTTACTTCTAACATAGTCGGGTAAAAAAGGTATTTCTTGCACGCCAGCAGTTACTTTCATCATAGCTAATGAAAAGAGTTTCTACGTCGTAGTTTATGTAAATGCTAATTCAGCTTTCATAAATAATGGAAGTAGGTATACCTTTAATCCGTAAGAAATACAGACTTGCACCTCCCATTAAGAGGGTTGAAGGGTGAAATTTACAGATTTCTTAATTTTTTTGTTGTTTGTGTGCAAGTCATATCTTGCATACCAAATTTCATCTTTGAAGGACTTTGGGAAGTGCCCTTGAGGTTTTGATCAGTGAGTGAGTGAGTCAGCCATCGACGAAGTCGACATATGTTTTGTATTAATAAAATCCAAAGCATAAAAGCTTGACAAATGATTTGTTTGCTTTATAAATCTGCTAACTACATTTTATACTGAGAATGTAAGCTCTCTAACAATATCCAGGCCGAAGCAATGAAGGTATGAACATACGACGAAACGCTTCGAGAAAAGGTAGGTAGTTTTTAGTGTACAATTGTAAGTTTGTACGCACAATATTGAAACATTGACCATGTTATTGTAAGACCATAGACTTCTCATAAGTTTTCCAGTAATCTGTTAATAAAGAATAATGTTTTGTATTTTTTTTTTAGGTTCTGTAGTTTTGGGTATAAGGGGAGGGGGAAATGGTCAATTTCATATTATTATGTTTTCTTAAAAATTACTTCAAAACTGTTTATTTTAAAATTATACAAAAATAGGTTTGAGACCCTCATAACAATCCCTTTTATTTAATATGTCACACGGTACAGTTTGCATTTTTTTTTAAATTCTTTAATTTGTGCCCCAAAAGTGACCCCAATATTCAAAATTCATTTATTTACGTTATAGGTCCGTATTTGGGTCACAGAAATTCATATGTGTACCAAATTTTTATATAATCGGTCCAGTGTATTCGGAGAAAATTGGCTGTCACAGACGGACAGACAGACAGACACACGAGTGATCCTATAAGGGTTCCGTTTTTTCATTAGGACATACGGTACTCTAAAAAAACAACTTAAATGAATATGACTGACGATGAGGTTAATTTAATATCCTTTATGAAAATGTTATTTACTCTTTGATCTAGTTTACACAATTAATTACGAACCACGTGTATCCTCTCTGGTATGATACTAAAGATATTACGAAGCTTTTGTATGACATTGTAAGCTTGTGTGATTTTTGTAGTAAAATTATTTATATTAAGGTTATAGTAAAGTACACACACCTTGTTTATAACATTAAAGTATTGTACAGCAGTTTAACACGTTCTTTTTTGTTCATGAGTTGTCTTTACACCAAAATCTTGTATCAAAATTCTTGTCTTACTATACTGTACTTTCGTGCTAAACAAAAACTTTATGATATGTCAGTAAAAATATTTTATTACATTAACAGGCCTTTATACGGGCTACCAAAAACTTAAGACACAGCAACTGACCGGAAACCTACGTGACGGATTTTATGACCCTGTTTACGAGTTAGATCCGAACTTAGTTTGGGTCCGTTCCGTATTTAATAGTTTTGACCCATACGTCATACTATATCCGGGGATTTGTGATTAATGAAACTGGTATATTAAAATTTGATCGGTCGTAAAATATTAGAAGTAATTGTTGGTGTCCCATGCACGTTTGTTGATTTAAATCCGGGCAAGTATCAATGAAAATTTTTACATTCTGTACTTTCCAAGTTTATCTTTGACATCACTGACATTGGTGAAGGAAAACATCGTGAGGAAACCCGGAGTTATAATTAATATAAGTTTGAAATCACCTACCCGCTTTGAGCAAGCGTGGTGATCCATGCTCTGTGCCTTCTCTGTATGAAAAGAGGCCTTTACCCTGCGGTGGAACAAGGCTGGTGTTATTTTATAATTGTTGGTAAGAAATAGGCTCCGGAAAATATAGTTATGAGTCAAGATTTGATTATTGATCAGAGCATTATACTTACTTTCACTAACAAGTTCTCACTCTTCGCATCACATTGCGTTTTTGTTATGCCTAGTTTCCACACTGAACTCTGCTCCGACTGTGGTTTCCACGCACCGCCTTACCTGGGCTGGCACTCTCGACTAGATAGCGTCGCTGTCCCAAACTACCGATCGCTAAATATTAAGGTGAATCCTTAGTTGTAGCCCGTAAAATTCAAATTTTCTTTAGTTTTTTGCAACTTGCAGCTCTGTTTTACGTCGTATGTTGATCAAAATGTGATTCTCGACTGTAAGAATTATATGTTTATCGAATAATAATCATCAATTTCATATCAATCGTCAAATTCAAAGAAAATTTGAATTTGGCGGGATACTACTGAGGTTTCCCCATAATATTTAGCGATCGGTAGTTTGCGACAGCGTCGCTATCTATGTCGAGACTGCCGGCCCTGCGTCAAACTTAATGAAAACAACGCAGTGACTCTGCATCATAATGCTGCATGACTCGTCGTATGATATTTTAACCAACAGTTAGGAATTAGACAATTTTGACTGATTGTCATACCGGAATGCTCATTAATTTAATGTGAAACCAATGTCTGTATGGTAAATACTAGGACGGACTAACCGTTGTTTTTATACGCCTGGCGTTTTCCTTTCGTTCCTACTTTCAACAGATTATCACAAAGGAAGTTTATCATTAGTAAAACCGTCAGTAGTTAGTAAAACTGTTAAAGTATTTTCCCCCAATAATGAACAATCGATCGTAGCTCACTTTTCAAATGACAAGCCATTTCGGCAGACGAAACTCCGCAGTGTTTCAAGTTCTCAAAATACGGTTACCGCAAACGATTCGTTACAACAGATACCTTTCGTTTCCACATTAATTACTCGCGTGACTTGCTATACACGTAGGGTTGCCGGTTATTGGAAATACAGGGATTCGAGAATGTTCTTTAAAAAAGAGCAGATGCTACTATAATATAATATAATAAAATAATATCTATCACTTGAATTGTACCTACAAGAACTTTGAAAGCTTCATGGGGATGTTAAAACAGACATGCGGAATTCTTTCTAACACTTTCCTACTTTTGGTCTCATAAAAATCTCTTATGTATGAACCGCTCTTTAAGATCGTGACAATGATCAGTGGCATTTGACAGAATGCTGCTACATCTAACTAGAAATAGGCACAATTTACATTGGTATTTTGGCGAAGTAAATTCAGTCATCCACAATCAAATGGTAAGAGCAAGGCCGCTTCGAAATACCGTCCAAATTTCTATTAATACTTGCTGCAATATTTTATCAAGGAACAGCTGATAACCAATACTTCATCACAAGAGATATTAGTACACAACGTTTCAATTATTGATCTAAAAAAAAAAAAAACGAATTCTAATGAACGCCAATGACGCTGCTAATGACGTGGCTACCTACGGGTCACAACGAATCTAAAAAATACCATCGACTCAAAAAGAAAAAGATTTAAAGGCTAATTTGGCCATCCCTACACAAAACCGTATTCACCAAATAAAGACTACGAAAGAAACTCCAGCTAAATAAATAGGCCGAGTGGGAACCCTAAGAAAACAGGTCTGAACAGTTCGGAACTCGTCTGAAAGGTTCGCATTTTGAGCCAGAAACAATGGAACGGTTGTAATTAATTATGACAAGTATTACTTCTACTGAGTACAGCACGCTTTATATACGGAGCGAACTCATTGTTCTTGTAAATGATGTCCTTGTCACTTGCAATGCACTATTCATTAGCAGCAGATAATATAACAAACATACACATAATATAAAATCACGCCTGTTTTGCTCCGATGTCTCTACATAAAAACTTTTTTACAAAAAAATCCACTGACTTCCAAAAAAAAGTGAAAATAACTTTAATTTCGGTTGTCGGTGTCTTTGGTTTTGTAGTTTTAGTTGTGGTACCTACCCCACACAAATTCGTATACCACTACTTGATATGTAAATAACAATGATAGGAAATTATTAAAACATCATCAATATAAACGTGGAAAAAAATCGCAGTATTAAAGATAACTAAAAAACTACTGGTAAAATTGATAAAATTTATATGGAAAGTACTAGCTTTCAAATAAAAAAAGAATCATCCAAATCGGTTCACCTCGAAAACAGTTCTGAGGTTAACACAAACAAAAAAAAAAAAAAACAGTAGAATTGAGAACCTCCTCTTTTTTTTGAAGTCGCTTAAAAGGCAATATGGAGAGAAGAACGGAGTTTTCTAAAGCTTCTCCCAGTACGTAGTATATTGTGACTATTGATTCAATAGCTAGTTTATTATGGTATTGGTATCAATACATGGCAAAGGTAATTTTAAAATAGTTGATCGTCATAGAAATAATCACTAATTATAAAACTAAATCATCCCGCCGCGTCAGTCTGTCTGTCTGAACGAAATAAACTCAAAATACTTCCGAACCGATTTTCATACGGTTTTCGCCAATTGACAGAATGATTCATGAGGAAAGTTTAGGTGTATTTAATATTACTTATTAAGGTTTTGTGTAAATTGGCAAGAATATTACGATGATTTTTAAAGATGTCGGAAAAAAAATCATGACGACTGGGAACTTTACGTGCGCCGCATAAAAAATTGATGAAATTTGGCAAACACGTAGTTTATAACCTGAATTAACACATAGGGTACTTTTAATCCCGGTACGTTCCCGTGGGATATTTTCCGACATTCATGTGGGCCAAAGAGATTGAAGATACTATAGAGAGGCTATGCGAAGAAATGTCATAGAAAAACTGTGATCCAATGTCTCAGTGACGCTATCTAGCATAATATAGCAAAATTAGAGCGGCGTGTAGGCGTACCACGGTAGATTGAGCGACTTTTGCCCACTAGGACAAATGTATCGGATTATGATTTTGTTCACTTGTCCCGTCTATTGTTGAGTAAATAATTTAATGCGGGCGAAGTCGCGGGCAAAAGCTAGTATAATATGATTTCAAATTGTAGGTACAACCAAAAGTCATCAACACACCATAGTATCATATTCGATGGGAGACCTGTACTCAGCTGGGTTTATTCACGGACTTTATTACTACAGCCAATAATATAATAAGTCGGTACCAACGTTATTACGATACAACTTTAATCATTTTAACAAAAAACGTCTATAAAATACCATTTAATTACAAGCACCGTTGAGTGTTTTCATCTATAATCTGTAATAGAGGATTGTCATCTGTCAACGTCGGGGTCGATCGACGAGGGCTTATCCTGAGAAATTGCTCCGATGTTAGGGCTTTTGTAGATAAGAGATAATTTTAAAGTGATGATAAAAGTTGGGATTGAGTAGCTTACCTTTACTACAATCAATGAATGTCGCCATTTTATCAGAATCAGTCAGACGTCATGATTCTGATGAATTTATAATATTAGTTCTTCTTTCTTTGTGTATTTATTTAACCCTTTATGTACCTACGCACATATAACAGACAAGAAGAAAGAAACAGAAAAATATGTTCAAAAGGTGTTGCTTATTCCTAAAAAAAAAACTTTCAGCTTGGCTGCGATAGGAGAATATATAAAAAAGAGCTGTAGACCCTGTGTTTTTTTTTTCTTTTAAACAGACTCAATATGTTTTATTGGCACGCACAGCAAAATGCAACGTTACACAGACAAAAAGGTTTTTTTTTTTAAAGTGCCAGAATGGCTAATTCAGCATTTGAATATTCGTTACCCGACTGCCAAGAAGGGTTATCTTTTTATGTGTGTAACAAGTCGATAAATTAGGGTGTCAATTAAAAATAATATTTGTTTTATTTTCTAATTTAGCACTAAGCATCGATCTTGCTAATAACCCCCACTTTATACACGTTGCTTAAAATTAAGATATGATTAGCGTCTTACCACCATACAAGTATACATTATTTGTCATTTAAACGTATCTTGACTTCAGGCAACATGTATAAAGAGGGGGTTATTTATTAACCAGTTTTTTGAATGCTGAATGATGTTTCGGTGAAATAATTTAAACTAGGAACATTATTTGTTCTGACTTCGCTAGTATTTGTACACAAAAGTCCGTTACAGATATTACTTCCATTGCCAGAGTTTTTGGCGGTTTACAGAGTTTTGTTATGTACAAAATATTCATGTAATATCTATTTTATAAGCAGGTTAATATAGTGGTTACTGATTAACACTTACATTTCCATAGAAAATTGGCTAACAACCATTCTAAACCCATCAGATTTCGCTAATGTCCTACACTTGGAAAAAGGGTTATCAAATCTATGGGGTCGGTTCACGAACTTTCAATGTAAGGTCCCTTCCCATTACGTAAGGTCAGATTTGAACCCAAAATATTCCCATAGGGATTCCACGCCCTAATCATTAGGATATTACTTCAAGTCATGTCGTAGAATAACTGCCTACTTATCCTTTCGTAGGGTAATATTAGAAGTATACTATGATTCAACTTCTACTTCGTCTTTTTCTCGATTTCCTATGTAATCAGCAAGATCTGCGAGAAAAAGTGGACATAATTCTCCACGCGACCCCAGTGTTTGGTGTATGTCACATTGCCTTTGAATTTCTGGTTCTAGCACATGCAGATTTCCTCAAGATGTTTTCTTCACCGTTTAATGCAATAAATTGCACAGCATAAAGGTTCGAACCCACGACCTGCAAATTGCAAGTCAGGATCGGCACTACTGCGCCAAATCACTACTCTTCAGTTGTCTGTTCTGTTATCAATTAGCAACGGTACCTATAGTTTCTTTAAGCATACCTTCAGTAGGTACTGTTAATTGAACTGCTTCTTCACGTAATGCATTAGTGTCCTCAGAAGTTCATAACTTACCTTCTGTATACAGCCTTAGATCTTAAGATACGTTTCGATCACGCCAACAATTCCGTGCGGATATTCGATACGATAAATTGTCTTCGGTCTCGCTTACGTCAATACCGATAGAACAGGATCGAGATATATTTATTAAGAATATGAAAGAGACAGAATTGATAATGGTGTTGGTACGATAACCGATCCTGATGTAGGTGCAAGTGATACGAAAGAGTCGAATTATAAAGAAAAGTCAGCAATGGCAGAGTTTGAAATGATTAAATCCATTTAAAGTCAGCTAATGAGTAAGTATTATTTGAAGTCACTATGAACTGGACAACTGAACGATAAAAATCACTTAAGTTCGGCGCTGGGATAAAACCGTACGCCATTTTAATTTGACCCAACGCGCAACGGTTGGAGTAGAATAAAATGACGCAGAACACAATGTTGCCAACAATAAAAAATATGCCCAAATTAGCCGGGAATTTGATTCATACGGTTTTAACCCGGCTCTAAACTTACCCCAACATACTCTAAACCATCATTATATGGCTTAAATGAATAAAAACAAAACACAAAATTATCGCATTTTTACGTAACAAGAGAAGATGGCCAACACTGTAGATTTTGCACAATGCAACCTCATAATCTATACTTTCATTTAATCTAACCAAGAAAACTTATAATTATCGTCTTCGCTTTTGCCTTCTGTCTTACACCACCCAAAATACTAAATCGCGTGATACCGTATCGAAGACACAAAACTATAAAGTTGTATTAACCATGACGACACCGCATTATATTTCGACACATCCAAACTTTATCATCGTAGAATTAGAGTAAAACTGCTCATCATAAAAGCTCTGGTAAACACGAGAAATCGTATTCGATTTTTTTTATTAAAAGCATCGAAGATTTAGATAGGATATGTATTTAGATTCAAACTTGATACCTAGATATTATACAATGTTGGGACGACAATACGAAAACACTGGCAATACTAGTGCATACAGAATTATTTTGAAACCATCAAATACATAAATCCATAGAGGTAATTAAAAAAAAAAAAATCTTACGCGTAGTTGCGGCCAAGGCTTATATAGTACTTTTCTCAAATAATGCATGGAAATTCAAGCTAAGTAAATTATTTATAAATTCCAGAATAAATGACGAACATCGATAACTTTCTCGCGCCAATATGCTCATTTGTTTCTTTTTCACTTAAAACAGCTCTATTTGCTAAGCCAATTCGAGATTTAAATAAAATTTACCTCCTTGGTTACCATGGCTCGAAGTAAAACGTTCGTTTCATTTTTTTATTGCACGACAGATACGAGTTATCATAATAATTTATTCGGCCGATAAACACGACAGTTACGGATTTTCATATTAACATTGCTATTTTTAATTTATCTCAACGAAGGTTGTTAAAATAATGTTCGAATTTCCAAGCATGTTTGAGAAAATGGATATTTCTTTCGTTTCTAGTACAGATCAGTAAACTAAGCTGTTTGTGGTATTGAGCAAGTCGTGCTAGCAGTAAAGCAAGTAACTTAATGTGGTTTCGAGACAATGGGCTTTGTTTCTTGTTTTCGGTAAGCTTTGTATATCATTGTTACAAACGTAGTTTTGCACTAAGTGATTAATTCTAAGGTTGTTATCGTTTAAAAATATTTAGTCTAATAAATGTGTTCTAGTTTAGTTAGCTTGCACGTGGAAATGACAATAGCAAGGGCAAGTTTTTTTTATTTGATTAGTATCTCGTAGTTGACCTTGAGAGGTTCTTAACTACTTAACTGGACTATCCTGTGGCTGCCTTAAGCGAACTCTAAGCCTCCAGCCAGGGATTCATTTCTTATATTACGAAGCAACTATACGCTAAAGGCAACCCCCTGTTGGGTACGGACCACAGCTTAGGGCGTCGCTGGGGGGAGGACAGCAAGATGGGATAGGCTGGATCGAAATTTAACAAGGGCAGGAAGACGATGAGATACCTACTTGTATATGGATCATAACCAGCCTATAATGTTCCCACTGCTAGGACACAGGCCTCTTCTCTTTGAGAGGGAGTGGGCTGTAATCTACCACGCGGGTGCAGTGCGGGTTGGTAGATGTCACATGTCTTCGAATTTTTGGTTCTAGGACATGCCGGTTTCCTCACGATGTTTTCCTTCACCGTTTTGAGAGCAGTGGTGATGAAATTATTTACACAAAGTAAAGCGCCTGCCTGGGTTCGAACACACGATCTACAACTCGTAAGTCGGGGCCGATACCACTGGACCACCACTTCTCACACGAATACATATATATATGAATGCTATTTTAAAACTGTACAGTAAGTAAGTGTAACCAGTAACAAACTAACACAACTGTATTAGATATTGCTTGACAATTAGTTAGTTAGCTGATTTAAAAAACAAGTGATTGTAGTCCGCGGTTTCACTTGCATCCTGCAGAAACTCCTACGTGAACCAGAAAAACTATTATGTATTTTAATCCAGATCATAGCGTCTGCATGAAAATCCGTTCTCCCGTTAAAACTTGATTAAGTAACAAACCTCCAAACTTTAAAATTTATAATATTACTGGAAGAGCAGGATCAACTGCAAGAACTTCCGTAGGTTCAAAATAATCACTAACGTTTTCGTTAACTTCAACGTCTTCAAAAGAAGCTCGTAGATAGTTAAATTCTGCTGCTAGACTTGCTCGAGTATTTGGCTTATCTTTTCCGACTAACTTGAGGTAACTTGGGTCTTACTAAAAACTTGCTTCATTCAAATCCAAGATGGGTGGTCCATGGAGTTGATTAACGTATTATCAAACTCCGGATCCCCGCTGGCTAGAGACCAGTCTGTGGTTGACCATTATTCTCAAACTTTGTAAGTTTCTTGACTTCTCTTGGCTTTTGCTTCTTCGAATACTTTTAGATGGTACGATTTTGGTGGCAATTTTTTTTGTCATTATATCTTGTATGCAGGTCTTATTTTTTTACTTCTACTTGAGACAATTGAACAATTATTATGTAAGATGTTAAGTTATATTCTACAAAACGATGTTGGTTCTTAGTTCTTCTGATATTTATAAGATCTTTGCCTTTCTTCTTTTCTTAAATGTAGCGAGACGGCAAGCCAGAAACCTATGAACAGTCAGGGAAATATTTTGTAAAGAAATTTACTTCCTACGTCAATTTGCCGCGTCATAACCATTTCAAACAACTGTCAAGGAATGACGGTTGTTATTTGAATATACGGACAATTTAAGTTGGTATCAAATTTCCCTTTTTTATTTGTATTTGTTTTGGGTGGAAAATCATCAAATAACTTCTCCCGCTCTGGGCGGAGCGGGGGGGCGTGTCAGACTTTTACTGACTAAAACCCACCCGTATTCCTTCAGTTACCTGTGTGCCAGGGCCATGGTGACTCTTTCGAACAATCCGCGACCCTGGCAGGGGCCAATTTCCTGGCTTTATATATTTTTATTCTCCTTTTTCTTAAGAGCGTGACGACGGGTGAATTGTCCATACAAACGTAATTCCCATATCATTTACAATTTCAGCATATTTCCACCATATTATGCTGATATTCGGATTTAGACAGTATTTATCTAGGTTCCTACATCTTTTTAATTTTTTTAAACTTATCTAAAATGAAGTTTGGGTGAATTGCATTTCACATATTTTTAGTGTAGATGACATGTTTTCATATTGTTTTTTTCTGTATTATAACCAACAATATTTGTAATATTGTTTCTGCAGAAACATGGCTTACATTATCAAGTTACAAATTATCGACAAAAAAATCGTAAAACATTCAATTTTCATTCATCATTTTAGGAATTACGGAACACATTCAAATTCATCATAGTTTTGCGATAGCTAGTAGTGTCATCTCGCGTCAAGGAAATATCAATGTGTGCGTGATCGTATCGCTCACGCACGATAGCTTCCGTGTGTATCGCTGCACTCTTCTAGCGCAACGCGGGCACGCGAGGCGCGGGCGGGGTGTTTGTTGTCAGTCTCACGATTTACCATCTACAAGTTGGCCCATCATGCTCCATTATAAGCCACAGAATGTCTATATTACAACGATACGTTTACGCAAATGACGGTAGTTCAAATGTTCTGATAATAGTATACGTATACTGTGGCGTACATTGGCTTACGCTGCCACAGAACATAATTATATACTCTGTGCTATCAGCTGTGCTGTGCGTGCGTGCATAATTATTGTTGTTTGCAAATTGTATTGTTATATTTTTCTGACACTCCCTATTGACCTGTGCTATGAACTTGGATTTAGATTTCGCTTTTGAATAATTGGTATCGAGTAACCTATATTCTTACGACTATTGTTTTGTTTACGGACTTGGAAATTTATTTACGAATTGGTGGTTTGGTTGCTTTGCCGACATGGACTCCGAACGTTGGGATGTATCTCACAGTAAGTACAAGTATAAGTGTTTATCACGTTTCGATTCATATTTAAAAAAAATATGAATATATAAAAATCTATGAAGTAAGGACACAACTAAATAAATGTTTATTTAAAAAATCCTTGTTTTTTTATTATTATTCTTAGCTCAGAACGATATGAATTTACGGACAATAAAAAAGACAAATATTCCAGTTATGTATATTTACGTGATAAATATAAATGATTTGAATATTTGTCTTTTACTAATACCTATCGACTTTGCATAACACTTTTATTATTTGACTTTGTATTCATTATTCAGTAAGTAATAACAATATTTGAAGTTTCTTTTAAGGAATACAGAAATAACACAGAAGAAGCCTTACTTTTTTGATGTCGACACCATCCTAAAGGAAATAAATAAACATAATACACAGGCTTAGAATAAATAAAGACAATAATAATAAATATCCCAACAATTTTATAGGTAAGTATTTACGTGACGTGCGTCTGACAAGTGACAACTCTAGCGCCGTTCGTCAATTGATTTGCCCGCCAGGCCACGCGCGCACGCCACGCCACAATTGCGGCGGTAAGTCCCCTCTTTGAGGAGTGGCTTGAGAGGGGCCACGGCTTCCTCACCTTCCGCCTGACGCAGGTCCTCACCGGACATGGCTGTTTCGGGAGGTTCCTGTCTCGGATACTCGTAAGGCGGGAGGAAACGCCCGGGTGTTGGCATTGTGTGGATCGACCGGAGGACACGGTGGAGCATACGGTGGGGGTCTGCCCAGCTTGGGCGGAGCACCGCCGTGTCCTCGTGTTGGCGATCGGCGGCGGCGATCTCTCGCGTCCGGCCCTGGTACAGGCCATGGTACGGAGCGAGAGGGAATGGGAAGCCGTCACCTCCTTCTGCGAAACAGTAATGCTCGCGAAGGAGGAGGCGGAGCGCGTGAGGGTGCGGCAATCGTTGTGCCCTCACGCCCCTAGTCTCCGCAGGAGGAGACAACCTGGGCGTCGGGAGTCGATTGCCGACTCCCCCACCGTAGGCGCGGGCTTGTGGACGGCGAGCAATGGGTAGCTCGCCGTCCGGTAAGGACCAGGCTCGGATCGACGGCGCGTCATGTTCCACGCGCGCCTCAAAGATATGTCAGCATCATTGACGGGGTCCGATAGGGCCATTGCCTGCCGGGATCGCGGATTGTTCGAAAGAGTTACCGTGGCCCTGCCCCACAGGCAAGTGAAGGAACACGGGTGGGTTTTAGTCAGTAAGAGTCTGACACGCCCGTCCGCTCCGCCCAGACCGGGAGAGGTCACTTGACGATATCCCACCCAAAAAAAAAAAAAAGGCCACGCTCGATAACAATGTATAGGATTAGGTATCACGTATCTGATCTGCTAGATTTTCTCTACAAGGCCTAGATATCGAGAATTTATCCTAATATGAAGAGATATCGGCATAGTAAATAAATTTCAAAAAATGCATTACTACGAGTAGTCCGTATAATGTAGTGTAATTTATAGACTAGTAACGCATTTTTTGGAAATTTCTTCTAACGATTCTATAAAGTAGTCGACGAAAATAAAGGAAACCTTTACCCTTTTTTTTTTTTATATATTTGTTAGTGAACTTAGGTTTACTAATAAATATAAATATCTTCGACTCGAGACGTTATGAATAAATAGTAAGTACAGCTAATAAGAGCTATCACTCACACACACATGACTGCGCACCGCGTCTGTCCTCCGCTCGCCACACGCCTTCTTTTGTCAAACAGAGATAGCGACATTCAACGAATTTTGCACTTGTCTCGAATTGTGAGTTGCAAGCCATGTTCGTGGGACCCTTAATAGTAACTCATTGCTATTAATCGTAATAACCTAAGGCGTGTTCATACCACATAGAGGACATCATAATACCGTGATGTCCACTACATCAACGACAAATCGTGTCCTATAAATAGTTTCCACCGTTTAAATATTCAAATGAATCCTAACTTTGTTATAAATAAATAATGTAGAATAGTTTTGAACTTTCCACAGTTTTGTGGTAATCCAATGGAGCCGATTATTTGAAAATAATTTTGGACTTCATTATTAATGTATTAAGTGTTCATTATAATAATTCATTATGCAAAATTAGTAAATGTGTTGAATAGTGATTTAATACAATTTGCTGCATTTTTCATTTTCAACTTTTCTAACATGATTTTCACTATAGAGAAGCTCTACAGCACTACCAGTAGATCTTTCACAGTAATTAGAGATAAGCTTAAACATATTAAATATTACTTTCATTTTTCATAAAGTTTGGAAGAAATGACCAAACTTGATGCTAGTTGTAGTAAATCTACAACAATACAAACTTCATAACCATTATTATGCACTTCACCGTTATATGTTACAGCAAAGTCACATACGAGTAATTATAAACTACTTCATCTACTAAATATAGTTTCATATTTATTTAGGTATTAAGTGAATTTTCAAAAAAAAAAATACTCTTCGTTTTACCTCAACTTTCTTCTAAGACAAAATGCCTATTTTCTGTATTTTAGTCCAGCTTTAAAACAAGATAAAAAAGAAATATGTGTAGAAGACTAAGTGTGGTTTGGGTTCAGCTTGGCAGACCGTGAAGCCAATGGCTTGATCTAAGAGATGCTTTATATTCTAGACGCTTGCTAGAACACTTATGTTATTCTTTTTAAAGCTGTGTGTTAAATAGACTACACATTTTATATATTTTAAAACATTATCGTATTTGGAGGTCTGAAAAATTATGTATTATGTTTAGAGCAAATTACATTTAATTTGTTTTGGCAAAACTAATCGTATTTAAGTATAGGAAAGATTATACGAAACCAACTTACAAAAAGACTACTGAGCTTCGCCGTAGTCGAGTAGAACTAATACAAACTGTTTACCGATTTCTTAATTTTAGAGGTAGGTAATGTCGTAAATAGATAAAGATATAAGAGGTGAAAAAAAAATCCTTTCGGTAACCTAATAAAAAAGCCTATATAAACACCAACAACGTAAATATAATTATGAATCCGAAAACAGACGGAAAATTAAGGGCCGTTTTTTGACCGCGGTAAATAAAGACGAAATTCTGAATGTACAAAGAGAACCTATATACCTAAAGCAAATCCATGAGTTAATTTCAGAAAAAAGAAAACCGAATCTCACTTGAAAGAAAATTCTTTTCATTAGATGGTTGTACGAAAATGCAGATAAATAAAAGTAATAATAATAAAGTAAAGTAAAAATGGTAATACAAAAAAAAGTAAAGTAAAAGTAGTAATACAATTATATCTTATAGCTTTATCATTGTCAAACATCGAAAGTTGATTATTCAATAAAACCAATAGCGTACTTTAACGTATTGCTATGGACATAATAACTGTAAAACATGTGAATAAAAAAACACTGTGTATCACTCACAAAAAATTACATTGAAAAAAAAAATGGAGTATGTATAATTACTTTTTTTTAGGTTATTTCAAACGACACTTAGCCTCTCTTGCATCATTGATAACTTAATCATTCAGTTTTGATTGATCATTCATTCAGTGCTTAAAGTAATTATTTAAAACAGCTATAGAATAGAATAGAATAGAATAGAATATAGCGCGTACACTCGTGCAAGCGACGCGGTGGTGGGGGTCGGAGCGAGACAAAACGTAAAACTGGATATTCTTGTACCTATATACGACTATAAATATACTAATACGGGTGGGTACATTGCTTTAGATCGCACGGCGTGCCTATATAATTGTTAATGGATGTTTATGTTATTTAATAATATGTACTGTTTGTTTTATTATATTTTGTTACGTAGATGTAGTACCAATTATTACACCTGGCTTGGTCTCCGTACGTCCTTTTTGGGTAACTACTGAAAACCAGCGCCGTGCTGTGGGTCCCCTATAGCACAGCATCATGCTGAGTGGAAGCCTTCTTGTCACAGTCATGACGTGCAGCTGTCGACTATTTCTGTTTTGTGCTCGTGATTAAAGATCTAGTTTGTTTGTTTCTTTTTATTAAATTGTTACCTGAGCTAATTATATTTTTTTGTATGCACGTGTTTCTGTGACAAATAAACCTATTTTTCTTTCTTTCTTTCTTTCTTTTACTCTTTATTACGAGTATGTACACCATAAAAATTACACATATAAAAGTAGAAATTTTACATAGAGTGACACAATGGGCGGTCTTATCGCTAAAAGCGATCTTTTACAGACAACCTTTGGATGGATTCAAGGTAGAAGGAGAGACAATAATGCAGGTAGTTAGTGGTGTACCATTTACATATACAACAAATACATACATACATAAAACATATACCTATCTACATAATATAATATATACAACAATAAACATGAAACAAGAGTAAGGAAACTAAATGTAATGACAATGTTTAAGGAGAGAGGAAGTGTTAAGTGCTATATTTAAATGCATTTAGTGTTTTGTGGTCCAAGTTGGCTTTCATGTAACGTACACAATAGAGTAAACCGTATTTCAATTAGTGCATCAATTGAAACCAAGTTTGGCATCGACATCCATATGGTGATTAGAAGTTAATTAAATCGCACTGTGTAGCGGGTGACGTCACTTGCTATGCAAGCAGGACTTCGGGACCTTCAACTATTGAATTCAGTTAGGTTAGGAGAAGTCTGTTCAATTTAAATATATTAATATTGTCTTTGTAAATCTGTTTTTATTTTAATTATTTGAGCATCACAGTTATCACAAAAAAAACACATTCAGGTAGACAAAACAAGGTCTGGATGAAACATTGGCAAATGGACCAGAGTCATCAGTGCTACTAAGCTGTTTCACCTCGCAAAGGACAAGGAGAAATATTCTAAAATAATGGCCAACCTTCATAAATTGGAAAGGCACTAGAAGAAGTAGAATAATTTGGTAGGTTCCCAAAAAGCAGTTACCGTCAGCTCTGACACAGTCATTCACGTAATCAATTCCCTGTTCTTACCGTCGATGCTCCGTGCTCACAAGCACTCTAATTTTCCCCTCGACCCAAAAATCATCATGAAAATTTAACACACAAAATTAACTTCAATATTTTCTTGAGTTGCTCGTAGAACGTTTTCTCGCATTACTACCCTCGTCCAATCTCTGGGAAGTTAATCTCAAAGCATCGTGCACTTGCGAGCTATGTATTTAATTTAGCCAGTTCACGGCATGACACGTACCTCTTAATTAACTCGGAAGCGAGTTTATTACCTACAACGTTTATTTTATCTTTACGAAACGCGAAGAAAGTGCGCCTCGGGAGTGTTTACTAGGTTAGTAACGAAGAGGTCGTCTAGGTACGTGAAAGGGTAATGGCACGCGTTGTTGTGCTGTTTTCTTATATGAGATCGGTAATGGCAGGTAATTTCGTTGATTTAAAGGGATTATGTTTGGATTAAATGAGCTTGTCACCACTATTTCGGGTTTAATTTGAAAGTTGATAACGCTAATCCAATGGATTGAACCTGGTGGTTCCTCACATCCAAATATATTTACAAAAACAAACAAATAACAATTTTAATGGAAAATACATCAGTGTTGTATTTAAAAATAATATAATAAATAAAAATTACTTAGTGTAATGATAACGATCTCGAGGGAGAAATTCAGACACAAAAGGCTTGTACATGAGTTGCCATGTACAGGACGTCTTTTCTGTATCAGGTCCATGCCTCAGCAGGTAAAATTATATATTGGATGATTTGAGGGGTTACCCGAAAAACAGCAGTTGTAAAAAAGTTCGCCATTTATATCTCTAACCAGATTAAAACTCTTGTAAAATCGTCCTACCATCTGTTTTCGACGTAAAACCATAAATTTTTGAACCTTCCATAACTTTGTAGCCATTAAATTTCCAATACAAAGTGATCGCAACTATTAAGGGGGCGCGCTGGACAAATTTTCAAGTTTTCAGTCCCAGTAAGAACTTCTATTAGGTTTCACACGTGAAGAGCCGTTATCATTCCCATATTCAGTTAGCCGGACAAGCAAAAGTCAACCTTAGCTGTAAATGCATAAGGTTTCTGACCAATTTCTTTCAACAGCACATTCCAATTTTGTCAAATCTTTACTCAACAAATATGAGAGTGCTTTTCAAAAACTAGATTTTCACTCTTATGTGTTCGGAAATAAGGTTCAGTCATAGCTTATCATTTTAAGAGCTAGGTTCTGGTAGTCGATCGTTAATAAATTTTAGAAAACTTTTAATGGGTGCCGCTGCCGAGAAGTTTTAATTTTCGATGGGTGCAACTTTTTTCCCTTGACTTTGTACTTGGGACACATTTTGAGCGATGTTATAATTTCGTGTGGTAAGTACTGACGATTCGAGAAAAGTTTTTAATTTAAATTTCTGATAGTACAAGTTTTCGTGTTATTAGATTTTCACGTTATAATTTGGAGATGTCGATGCGAATTTGTACGCTGGGAACTTGTAATAAGCAGTTATATCTATAGAATTCTAGCTACATTTTAGCAGTCATCTATCTCCATTTTTTTATAACCACATTCATTACTCTTAATAGATAAATATGTTAAATTCCGCATACTCAGAAAGTGTTGCTACAATTGCAAGAGTAACTTCTTTTCAAAACAAAAGAAAATCCGAAAAGCTTCCAGCATTATAAATATATATTATACGAGTATGACCATAGGCCCATAACATAGATACAATAATCGAAAAATATGCGAGCGACGTCGCGGGCGATGCGAATGTATCATAAAGTTTTATTACGTCGCATGACTATGAAGATAGTGTTTGAAAGCTGCTTCGAAGAAAGTTTATATTTTATCGATAAAATGATTTAATACTTCTCGATATTATCCTGTCTTGTGTGTTTTGTATCGCGCGGCTTCGGATAAAGACTTATATTCTGCCATTTTTTCTTTGTATCACATAAAATATAGGTACGTTAAGCCTTTAAGAGGTTTGAATGCTTTGAAACTTGACAATAAAAATTCCTTGTGTAGGGATGGAATGTTATAAGATGCCATCGAAAAATCATTGTGTTGACTCGAGTATTGCAAGTATTCATAAAGTTGAGAAATAAAATTTTTCGGCACCAATTTAGTGGAGAGCATAACAATAAAATTAAAAAGAAAATGAAAGATTATAGAAAACGAGAACGTCTCTTTGAAGTAAAGTGCCCTAATAATAGTCATTATAAATGAAGTGACAATTACGAACAATGAGCAAACAAAACTCAATCATACGACATTTCCGTGTTTGGCTTCTACCGAGATCGGACGTGTATCATTCGCGCGCGGGTGCTCTACTTTAGAGTAATTCGCTGGCGCATCACAATAACACCGTCATTGCCGCGTTGCGATATCGGTTTATGAAGGTCGCCACGATGACCCAGTTATTAATTATAGTGTAAACAGTGCAACAAAATAATTGTTAAGGTGAAGTTTTTACTTACCTTACTATGTCTCCTACAAAGGTAAAAATTAAAACTGATCTGGAAAAGCTGTTGTATGACAGTTACATCCAAGAAAAATTGGAGAGAGAACAGCTGGAACTTCTGGTTAATGATCTGAAAATCCAAATAGAAGGCCTCCAGCGACAACTTCAAAGCCGCCAAGAAGAAAATCTCAACTCCAAGGGTCAAGGAAATAATGACCGTAAGGAGTCGGAAGCAACGAGCAACATACAATTTGCTCAATCTGGAAAAGAAAATATCGAGTACTGCACCGACGAGGAAGAACTCGCTAAAGAGACTGAGTGGATTAGGGCTAAAAGTAGGAAGAAAAGGAAGCTAAACATCTCCCTCTCTCCACCACAAAAACCCGGAATAAGCGCCCAACAACAACAAAAATGTGAGACAGAACAGACATTAGTCAAAAAAGTGCTTCCACCACCGCCAATCATAATAGATGGAGTTAAGAACTACCAAATGTTTTACGACTCACTAACTGAAACCCAACCAACTGAATCATTCACCGCAAAAATGATGAATGGAGATTGTGTGAAGATCAACGCTAAAACCGAGGACTCTTATAGAGCGATTGCTAGGCTTTTGTCAGAAAAAGAATATCTTTGGCATTCATACGAGAACAAACAGGCTCGACCAATAAGAGTTGTAGTGAAAAAAATACATTCTTCTTGCCAGCCAGATCGAATCAAAGACGATTTAATATCGCAAGGTCTAAAAATAGAAAAAGTTGACAACAAGTTGAGCTGGAAGACTAAAGAACCACTCAATATGTTCGTCTTATCATTTAATAATGACGAAGATGTCAAAAAAATCTATGGCATAAAGCACATTTTAGGATGTAAAATTGAAATTCACCCTCTCAAAAATCCGAAACTCATTCCTCAATGTAAGAGATGCCAGGCATATGGACATACTCATAAATACTGCAGAAAAGAGCCAAGGTGTGTAAAATGCACTGGCAAGCATCTTACAGCCACCTGTACTAAATCTACGCAAGAGAAACCAAAATGCGTCCACTGCGGCTTACCCCACCCTGCCAACTATAGAGGGTGTGAAGTAGCCAAGGAAATGCAAACTATGAAAAACAAAAACATAAAAAAGAAACTTGTTGTGCCAACTGCCCAACAGGGTCCATCCATAAACAATCCTAACAAACAGGCACGGAAAGACACTTTTCAGACAACTACAAATCCTATTCAAGCAAGTAGTTCCTATGCACAAGCTGCAAAACAAGGCACTCAACCTTCGAATCTGGAAGATAAGATAAATCAGATCTTGAAGTGTATTACTACATTTGACAAAAGATTAGAAAAGCTAGAATCCAGCACCAAAACAGCTGGTTTTAAGAACCAAAAATGAGTAACACACTAAAAATAATGGCGTGGAACTCTAATGGGCTCCTCAAACATCAGAATGAGTTACAGGCAGTCCTAGAGACAGAAAATATAGACGTGTGTTTAATCTCCGAAACGCACTTTACTAACCAATCTTTCATCAAATTTAGAGGATATAAGGTATATAATTCGCTCCACCCTGACAACTCCGCCAGAGGAGGTAGTGCGGTTATAATCAAAGAAAACATCAAGCATTACGAACAGAGTAAATTTGAAGAACCAGACATTCAAGCCGTGACAGTATCTGTTAAAACCAAATTTTGTCACGTTTCCATAGCAGCCGTATACTGTCCTCCAAGGCACATGATAAGCAAAGAGCGATACTTACAATTCTTTGAACTTCTAGGCCCGAGATTCATCCTAGGCGGTGATTTCAATGCCAAGCATTCGTACTGGGGATCAAGACTTACTACAACAAAGGGAAGGCAGCTCTTAAATGCAGTTAAAGACACACATTGTGAAGTTATGAGCACAGGCAAACCAACATACTGGCCTACTGACCACCAGAAAATACCGGATCTTATAGACTTTTTCATAATCAAAAATATATCCACCAATTACATTCATTTGGAGGAAGGTTTTCACATGAATTCGGACCACTCCCCGATTATCCTAAGACTAACTCAAAAAATCTTACTAAGAGAAAACCATTTAACCCTGGTTAATAAGTCTACAGATTGGGACAGTTTTGCTCTTGATCTGGATAGTATTATCGACCTAAAAACTCCGTTAAAAAATCAGAATCAGCTGGACTCAGAAGTAAACAAATATGTTGTTAATATCCAACAATGTGCGTGGAACAACACGCCCGAGTTAAAACGTAAATATAAGGGGCATATCTATCCCAAGGAAATTGTGAGTTTACTGTCTGAAAAAAGAAAGCAAAGAAAGCGGTGGCAGCAAACAAGATGCCCGCGGGATAAAACATTATTAAATAGCCTAACTAAACGATTAAAGAGGAAAATCATACAATTTGAGGATGACTGTCTGAATACTAACCTTTTGCAGCTAACCAACGACAAATCAACGGATTTCTCTCTTTGGAAAGCGACAAGAAAACTAAAAAGGCCGATTATGCAAATACCGCCTATCAGAAACAGCGACGGAAAATGGGCCATAAGCAATGAACAAAAAGCGTTTAGGTTTGCCCAATACTTAGAAAACACTTTTCAACCCAATGAGAGCTCCTTAGAAATACTTGAGAGTGAAAAGTTATCACAAAGTCAAAGAATTCAGCTTGTGACTCCTAAAGAAGTTCTGCGAGAAATTCAAAATAACATAAGTTCGAAGAAATCCCCGGGTTACGACCTCGTAACCGGCGAAGTTCTAAAACACCTCCCGCGCAAAGCCATAGTAAAGTTGACTAGACTTATTAATGCCGCATTTATGCTAAAACATGTGCCTGAGCCTTGGAAGGTTGCTGAAGTCATTATGATTGCGAAGCCTGGGAAACCACCCCATGAAGTATCATCATATAGGCCCATTTCCCTGTTGCCAATATTATCAAAACTATTTGAAAAACTGTTATTAAAACGTTTAAAACCTATAATAAAAGAAAAAGACCTAATACCAAACCATCAATTTGGCTTCAGGGAAAAACACTCTACAATAGACCAGATACACAGGATAACTAACATCATTGAAAAAACACTCGAAAACAAGCAAGTCTGCGCCACCGTATTCCTAGATGTCGCGCAAGCTTTTGATAAAGTTTGGCATGAGGGTCTGGTATATAAACTCAGACGCATGCTACCGCCAGAATTTGCAGACATTCTAGAATCATATTTAAGTAATAGAATGTTTAGAATAAGGCAAGAGGATGCATATTCCGAGCTAAAAACTATAAAAGCTGGGGTGCCACAAGGAAGTGTGTTAGGCCCATTCCTGTACTTGCTATACACATGTGATATCCCAGAGCTGGAAAACAACACCATTGCGACCTTTGCAGATGACACTGCCATTATGGCTACCGGATCATGCCACAAAGAAGCAGTAGAAAAAGTTCAACTAGCTGTAAACAAAGTTTATGACTGGACACAAAAGTGGAAGATCAAACTGAATGAGTCAAAATCAACTCATATTGACTTCACTAACAAACACTGTGATTACCACCCAATCTATATAAATGGCATGCAAGTGCCTTATGCTAATACAGCCAAATACCTTGGCATAACTCTTGACGCCAAACTGCGTTGGAAATCTCACGTCAAAAAGAAAAGACAGGAACTCGACATACGTTATAAAAGTATGTATTGGTTACTCGGAAGGAAATCCTGCCTATCAATACGTAATAAAATTATATTATACAAGCATATTCTTATGCCAATTTGGACGTATGGCATCCAACTTTGGGGCTGTACTAAACGAAGTAACGTCAAAATAATCCAACAATTCCAAAATAAAGTACTCAGGGATGCTGTAAATGCACCATGGTACATTAGAAATGACGACCTCCACCGTGACCTTAAAATGGAACTCGTCACCACCGTCATCCAAAAATTTGCTGAAGCCCACGAACACAGACTTCACCGACATGTGAATATCGAGGCAATTCAGCTGCTAGACAACACGGACATAGTGCGTAGGCTAAAGAGAACTAAACCATTTGAGTTAGTGTAGTGTATAAATTGTGACGAATAATGTGTAAACAATGTGTTTTTTTATTATTAATTTATCAGACTCTAAGAAAGTGCTGCGGAAGCGGAATTGTGTGAAAGTGCAATAGGACACTATTCTTAGTTATAACGTAAACTATCACGTAAAATAATAAGTTAAAGTTAAGTTGCTTATTAGTCTATTAGGCTAGATTGTAATAAATTACTAAGAACTTATGTTCTTATAAAACAAAAAAAAAAAAAAAAAAAAAAATACGACATAATCTAGAAGCTAATTCATAACCCCAAAATTGCATGTAATAACACAGAGTTAGAAAATCATGTACAAAATAATATGCAAGGAAAAGCATGGCTCTATTTACCATTTGTTAGCAGTAAATAGTGCTCTGGAGGACAGTCATAATACTTTATACCGCGGAACTAGTAAAATGCTGCTTTAGCATCGTACAACCACGTTTTTGGCTCCCGAGTAGAAAGAGGGTTTCCATGTTTAATGGAAATTTAGATATTTATAATTCGGTGACAACCCCGACTTTTGTTAAACTGCGATAATACGTTGAAGTTATGTAACAATTTGGGTTGTGCTCGGTAACAGATGCAGCTGAATATAAAATTAAAGGCACTCAAAATACAAATTGAACTACCAATCAATAATAATAAGATATATATATATACAGGCTACACAGGCCAGGTAAAAGCTTGTGAGGATGGATGGATGGGTGGATGGATAGCTGTTTCTTACTCTTTCACGCAAAAACTACCAAACGGATTTGGATGGGATTTGGAACACAGATAGTTTATAACGCGGATTAACACATAGGATACTTTTTATCCCGGTAGTACGTTCCCGTGGGATAATTCCTGACCTCCAACCGGGTGAAGCCGCGGGCAAAAGCTAGTAAAGTATAAAACAAACTTGTGTTAGTAAATTTCGAAGGATTTCGGAACACAAAATTAATCGATGCGGTCTAATACTCGTACGTATCCACATATTAAAATGGTAGATATTTCTTGAACAACGCCTACAATAGCTTTTATAACCATTTTTTGGACTCAGTTGAAAATCCTCAATAGCTCATCTGTCTAGCCTTTTCCAAAATAAATTGGGGTCAGCTTCCAGTCTGACCAGATGTATCTGAATACCAGGATTTTATATGGAGAGACTGCCTATCTGACCTCCACAACCCAATTACTGGGTAATACGATACCCCTTGGTAAGACTGGTAGTCAGATTTTCTGGCTTCTACCCGTAACGACTGTCAAAGATCTACAAATAACAACTGGGAATAACGGCTTGACGGGCTTTTCAAGATACGGAGGGGTCTCGATATGTACTGGATGGTCACCCATCCACGAACCGACCGCGGCAAGCGTAGCTTTACCTTCGATCGACCCTTGTGGGTGTTATTATTTAGTCACGAGCCTCTCAAAATCTTGTATAGCTAAAATACCTAAACTTAATTAATAAAAAATAAAAAATTGACACCTAAAAATACATGTTACAAGCCAGTCATAATAAAATAGCACACGAATGTATTGCCACAAATCTGATCCTAACCCCCAAACTAGGCCTGGACCTGTATTTTAAGGGTCAGCGTTCTTAAAAGTTCTTTAAACTTAAAGTAACTAAGTTTAGAAGACCATGTCCCGTCGTACCTTTCGATACAGTGCTCCTAGTCTATGACCCAGTTTTAGTTCCGCCACAAAACGATTAATGTTTACACTACCGTCGACGCTACTAACGTCTTTTTTTGTCCTAATTGTCGCTCGATACTGAAAGTCTGGCTTTAACAAGATTTAGCTACAAAATACGTTGACATTTACAAAACAAGGATATAATAAGATTTAGGTCCAATAGACCGAATAGAAAGAATTTTTAAATTGAATTTTATTATTCTTATCGTTTAAAACCAATGATGGAATCTGAATTAATTTCTGGAGTTAGTGCAGATAACAAGGATCTAACTGACGAATAAAATAAGTTGTGTTACAATCGAATAATTGTTATCATTAAATCACACCATTCTCCGAAAGTTTAAGGTGTAAGCACAACTACATTTCACTAGTTTTTAAGTTCCATGTATAGGGGATACGTGCCTATAATTACCATATATCGGGCCCAAAATCAAACTTTAGTTGCTTATAAGAATTGCTTAGCGGAATAACAAAGCAATAATTTTTTGCATGTTTAGGGGATCGAACAAAAAACGAGACCATACTTTACAGTCGAGCTTGCGTCCACAAGACCAACTTGTCAATTTAGTTTAATATTTAAATACTTATAGAAAAGGCTGTACGAGTAACAAAACTTCACAAGGGGAGGCCGGGGTTCAAAGTGCCGGGGGTAAGTTGTTCTGGCACGAATAACTTTTTTACGAAAAGAGCTAGCAGTAAATGTGAAATGCATCACTGAACGTTGTACCATCGCGCTGCTTCGGCAGCCATTTGAGAGACGCTGTCAAAACGTGTTAGTTTGGTTTTCGCTTGATATATCGCATATTTGTTACGTAAGTAAATTTTTCCATTCTTATTCTTTTTGGTTTACTTCAATCAATTTTACAGCTATGAGAGTTTCACTAAACTTATCAGTCGCAAAAACTATAGGGTATGTTTTTTAACGCATTATTAGTAATGTCTTGTATTTTATTTGCGTTTGATATAATTTAAAAAAATGGAATTTGAGCTGGTTTGGGGTCAGTTGTGTCGAGAAATATGTACTCAAAATGTAGCAGATTATAATAAAATTTTAAAAAATATATTAGAATGAGAACATAAAAAAAAGAAAATCCGAACGGAGCAAGAACTCAGTTGAGCTGCGGTAGCGCGTAGCTGATGCTGTCATCAAAGATGGGAGAAAGCTTAAATCGGTAGCTCGGGATCATGAAATATTATAAATGAGACATGAATACTTGATACTAGATAATTTTGCTTTAATTTATGTAAATCCATTTGCAGTTACTGCATCACTAATTTGCTACCGGAACATCTTACCTCAACGATGGCACAACCAATCCTATGACGGGGTGGGTTGTCCCTGGTCGCATTTTCGGAAAAAAGAACTGGGCAAGAAGATTTAATAAATATAACCGTTTCATTTAAAACTAGGATACATTCTGCCTCTACTTATTCGACAGTCTTGAGAAACAGACCTTGTTTTAACGGTTTTTGAAAATCGGCACTTTGATCGCATTAATTATTGACCAAAAAACATCGCGACACGGACTAAATTATCTTCATCACTCCATGTCATAAATTCTCTTCAGGAATAAACGTAAAGTGTTCGTATTTCATAACATAAAGAATGTTTACATTAAAAGTTTTATAATACCTCCCGTAATAGCCTCAAAGTTAACTATGGAGGCTTCATAAAACGATGCTTGGACAATGAAAATTCTTAAACGGGTTCCGCGTCGCGTTTATACAATATCTTAAAACTATACATTTTAACGAAAAATATGGAAACGATATTCTTGAAAGAAAGACGTTTAGGAATGAAGATTATTATTTGGAATAGGCTTTTAGAATTTAGACATTAATTTGTTAAAGTTATGACTGTGAAAGTACCAGGAATGAGCTGATCAGTGCAGATTGGACGAAGGAGAGAAGGCTGAATCAGCATACAATGATAAATGATCACATCGCAACTCGATATTTATAGCATTACATCGTCCGTTTGCTAACTATCTGCACGTTGCTATTCAAAGGTCCGTTCACTAAGCTGATTAATTGTGAATTCGAACATTCGACACGAAACATGTAACTGTTACGAAAACGTACCTATAATTCTCCCTCGTGGAGCAAAATCCTCATCCCCTAGACACTGAGTATTTTCAATATAGAATCATTAGGTATATGGACCAAACATACCGATAAGCTTTTTTCTTCGGAAAAATCAGTACCTAGTTTCCAAAATAAAGTATGAATGAAAATTGAAATTATGTCAAAGACACAATGTTACCTCGTAGGTTTTTACATTAAAAGTATCTGTATCCAGCGGGACATTCCCACATAACAATTCTCTGGTACTCATGCCACACAGAATGAACGCACAAAATACCATTCGTTTTTACTCCAATGACAACTCTGTTTCAGATATTCATTCCCCAATCCCTTCGTTCGAACATTGGTATGCAATAAAAATTAAAAACATAATCCTCACGCAGCCGCCTCATATCGCACGAAATACACTGTACACAAAAAAATATTGGCTGAATAATTTAACTTTTCGAACTTTAATTTCCTACCTTTGAATGGTTCTACATTCAAGGGTAGGGAATTAAAGTTCGAAAAGTTAAATTATTAAGTCAATATTTTTTTTTATACCTGTTTATTTTTTTAATGCAAAGACTCTTTTACGATCATAATAATATCATAGTTTCAAATGTGTGATCAATTATTTTTTTATAAAATGTTTAGTTCTGCTGGTCGTTTTTGAAAATAGTATAAATAAATAAGAACAATCAAAAACAAATACTTATTAAGAAACAATTTGACAATTTAATAATGCTATTAAAATACCTGTGACTGAAAGATGACTCAATCCCTTACAATCATTGTGAGTGTAGTCTTTCAAGTCCCTGATCACGGCCTCGGGCGATGCGACTTGCGTCGTGCGGCCATGCGTGCGTTGACACATGTCCGTCGCCTCGCCCCGCAAGTCGCATCTCGGTAGCATACTCTAAACAAATTCTTTCATTTTAGGCCAGTCACCGTAGACACAAAAATCGTATTAGATCTCAAAAAATTGCTCTGTACTGATTTTTTGATAGATAGGTACCATTAGTGTAAAATCAAGTTTCTAGCTTCGAAAGACCTGTGCTAGCTACATGGTGCTCGAAAAACCCCGAAATTTTCGGGCTTCTTTCAATTTTCTTCTAAAAAGTGCATCCTACGTATAAGTCATCTAGTACATTTTTAAAATAATCTTCTTTAGACATCGGCTAAAATACTCATTGCACGAGAAAAGTCATTCCTTTCCTCGTGCAATGAGTATTTTAGCCGATGTTCTGCTCGGAAGATAGCTAAAACTATAATTTTGAAATTTTTGGAAAAATTGCCCATGTTTGAAGGGTCTCGGGTTTTATTGAACCTACAGAGCTAAAGACGACCCTCTGACCAGATTCGTTAATTTTTTTGAAAAATATACCAGTTGACCTCTAAGTAATATACCATGTATCTTGTTGAAGTTATAAGTCAAAAACTGAAAGAAGTCTGAAAATTTCGAGGTTTTTCGAAGCGGAAAACTAGGTTTTACACTACTGGTTTCTAACAACATCACAAAAAACCGTGCAGTATAATTTTTGGGACCTACGATATCTTAAATGACTGGCCTATTTGTTTTTCCGCAGTCGCTGACGCAAAACGCATGTGACTTGATCCAGTAGCTCGCGGCCACAGGGTAAAAGAGGAAAAACTTTACACAAACCAAACATCAGCCTATTCATATGTATAAAGTCGTCAGGTATCTGGATCGTACCGTATAAACATCCGTATCGCACAAACCGCATGGGACTCATACCGTACGCCGCTGTTTTGGAAAAATATGATGCGATTAAAGTAAATTCTTTGCGAATGGTAAATGTTAAAACATTGGCGCTGTACATTGTTGTTGATGTTAAGTGTTAGTGGGAGGGTGGTGTGTTCTGGCTTTATTTTTTTAGGGGTAAACAACATTTTTACATAGTACGTGGTTGGATTAGAAGTTAGACTTAAACGATTTATTAATTCTATAGCACAAATGCTTCATTTTCATTATACCGTAGGAAAGATAATGCAAATATATTATAGGCCTAAGTTGACTAGCTTTGATGAAACAAATCAGCAGGCTTAAATTCTATCTAGCTTACCAGCTCCTTTAGTACAAGTTTAGAGGTAAGGGGTATTAGTTGTGCCGCAACATCGGAGGGTCATCGTAAGGTGATTGGAGGAAGTTGGACAGTTTTGTCAGCTATTTATATTATGAGTATAAGCAAGCTAAGAAAATCTTTTTCTGAACTGGTCGATGAGGGTTATTTCAAGTAATAAGTGGGAGCTTTTTCAGATCGGTCATGATAAAAACCGTCATGCCTTAATATGAGGAGTGTCTTGCGCCACTTCTTTTTCTCAGCTAAAGCACTACTTTGACATACAAAAAATGCAAATTCTAAGCCTTATTAGAGTAAATGTTTTTTTTTTTTTTGGGTGTTAATTCATCAAATGACCTCTCCCGCTCTGGGCGGAGCGGAAGGGCGTGTCAGACTCTTACTGACTAAAACCCACCCGTGTTCCTTCAGTTGCCTGTGCGCCAGGGCCACGGTAACTCTTTCGAACAATCCGCGACCCCGGCAGGCACAGACCCTATCGGACCACTTCACTTATGCTGATATCTCTTTGTAGCGCGCGTGGAACACAACGCGCCGTCGACCCGGGCCTGGTCCTTACCCGATGGTGAGCTGCCCATTGCTCGCCGTGCGCAAGCCCGCGCCTGCGGTGGCCGGGAGTTGGCCATCGACTCCCGAAGCCCAGGGTGTCTCCTCCTGCGACGGCTAGGGGCGTGAGGGTGCAATAATTGCCTCTCCCTCACGCGCTCCGCCTCCTCCTTTGCAAGCATTACTGCTTCGCAGAAGGAGGTGACTGCTTCGCATTCCCTCTCGCTCCGTACCATGGCCTGAACCAGGACCGGACGCGAGATCGCCGCCGCCGATCGCCGCCATGAGGACACGGCGGTGCTCCTCCCATGCCGGGCAGACCTCCACCGTATGCTCCACCGTGTGCTCCGGTCGATCCACACAATGATAACACTCGGGCGTTTCCTCCCGCCTTATCCGAAACAGGAACCTCCCGAAACAGCCATGTCCGGTGAGGACCTGCGTCAAGCGGAAGGTAAGGACCCTGTGGCGCCTCTCAAGCCACTCCTCAAAGAGGGGATTTACCGCCACAATTGTGGCGTGCCCAAGAGTAAATGACTTAAGTTTTTTATTTTGAAATAAAGCAAAGAACATAATGTAAGTTTACCAAACCGGTGGCGGTTTGGTTTTTCCGGTCACCAAGCAAATAACTACCTAAAACCACATAGTTACAAAACGAAGAAAATGCAGGTGCTCTATATTCACAAACACACCGGTCACATTAAAATATGGGCACGTTTTGCAGTGGAAACGTGAAACTGTATCAAGAATATGTTTCTTGACATTTTAAGGCCTCATCCAGGGTGAATGCGTGGTGACCAGGGCGGCTGTGGACGCGGTGGCGAGCGCGATTAGGTTGGCCACAGTGCATCGCGAGGTGTTGTAGTTGGCAGTAGAGGCTAGACGTGTTTCCACAGGGTAAAAAAAATGTCACTCTCTAGCTATACAATGTGTTAGGATGATTTGTTCCGCTTACGACACATTTCCCCTCAAATGTTCTGAAAAAAAATCCTGCGTTGACCCACTTAAAAATATTTTCAATTTCGGCCCACTACGAGGGATATACTTTACGGGAGTGTAATACTCGTGTAATACAATGAACAACTTTTTCTTAGGCTGATGCCCTAGAAAAAGATCTTAATTTTCATTTGTACTACACTCCCCTATCTATAATATGTCTTTCATTTAACCTAACACCCAGTCACTTAGACCCATCGCGCTAGGGTGCCTAGACTGGTTATTTATTTACTTCACTATGGACGCAAAGGGTGGATATATAATCTTTACTATTTTGCGCCCACTTTTTAAACCGCACATGTTCTTTACCCTGAACGAAGTCTAAAGTTTCGCCACAATTTCAGTAAGGAAACAGGGGAAACGAAAATGTTTGGCTTCTAAGGTAAAGTGACATTTTTGTGAGTATTACCTTTTGCAGGGTCCGCTTATTAGTGAAGTAATATCGTTATTGCTACATTAGTTAAAGTAAATGCTTCTGTGCAAGTAATACCAACATTGGTATAAAAATGGCTTGGGGTCTGATGGCTACCATTTGGTTTGCTCTACTAAATCATTCATATGTATTGATTAAAATGCACCTATTTCATTGCTGTGTCAATACTGGAGACGAGTGGAGAAAATAGCTTACTAGTGATACCAGATCTAAAGAAGTTTAAAATAGATATTTACTTATATTTACCTAGCAACCCAAAACGTGGTTAATTATAAATTGTAATAAACGCATGACAGCCATCAAAATTCTGAATGATTAATTTGAATTTAGCTTTTAATTGCCGCCATTCTCTGTTTATGAAATAACGTTGGATGAATTTTGAGATCAAGGTGGAAAATATTGTTTCCCTTTTAATTTTGGACATTTTGTCGAAAAGACAAAATACTTCTTGTTTGTTTGAAGTTCCGATATTGCGTAGCGATTGATCTTTCACAACCCTTGGTGATAATGGGTTAACTTATACGGCTAAACGATTATAAAACGATTCTTTAAAACAAAAGAGATCCTTTTTTTTTTTTTGAGACGTTTCTGACGTTCTGCATACTATTCTAACACTATCCGCTTTGTTTCAAACTAATAAAGAACTGATGACAGTTCTTTATACGAGCTTAATTTGCAGCCTATTAGAATTGTCACGTCACGTCGTTCAATAATACAAACCATCCGTATCAAAGCGATACATTTTAACAGTCAAACAAAATGTTTCCAATCCACATTCCCACAAAGCGTCAATGAATAACATACTCAACGCATTCCCATAGTCCTGCCACTACATACGAAATTACCTGTGAAAATAAACAGACCGCGGAAATAAAAGAGATAATCGCCATTTTGGTTTTACGCCGAGCACTTCCAATTTGTTGCGAATCACACGAGCGTTGTGGGTTGAACTTAGTGGCTAGCTCTCTTGTTTGAGGTTTGTGGATCAGTCGGTTATGGATAATGTGTTTTTTTCCTGTGTTATATTTTTTTGCTTATTGGTCTTTATGTATTAATTAATTACGGATCGGCTCTAGGAATATTATGTTTCTTTTATTTAGAATTTATGAAGTCTGTCAGCAGTATAATCCTTACTTCACTACCAAAAAAAGTTTGTTACGCTTTCAAGAAAGAACTACAAAAAGTTGAAACAAGACAAACCAACCAAATTCAAGAGCGGCTGTCATCCTAAGATTACAATTTATAATTGGCTAAGTTTTTGGAGTGGTTCGTAAGGATCAGGGGCTAATTGGCATGAGCAGTGATGACGGGGACCTTGAATGGCAGTCATGACTCAAGAATTACACTTACAAACTCGGTCCACGATAACGTTGCTGAATGTAAAGTTTGTAAGTGTTTGAGAGGGCTAAGTTAGGAGATGGGAGCGGTAAACGTGAAAATATTGAAAATTAAGGTAGCGGTAAAAGGTTCAACTTACCCAAAACTGTCTTAGATTTGAGAGTCAGAATCATAATTTTTTCACTCTCTTGCTCAAAACTTCCGTCATTGTAGTGTACCAGAGCGGGTATAAAATAGCATATTTTCATCTAGGGAAAAAGCCCCCCCCCCGACCCTTGCTCGACGACGCGACGCGCCCGCGCCGTAGCTGAACCTGTAGCTTTAATTTCCCCTTATAATAATAATAATATAATTTCGATCCAGCCTGTCCCACCTTGCTGCCCTCCCCTCAGTGACGCCCTAAGCCGTGGTTCGTACCCCACAGGGGGTGCCCTTAGCGTGCGGTCAGCTAGTATTTAAGAATTTTGCCCCTGGCTGGAGGCTTTAAGTTAGTAGCTTAAGGCACCCACAGGATTGACCGGTTAAGTAGCCACGACCTCAGTGGTCAAAACTACGAGTTGCCCATTAGGAAAAAAAAAATGGGAAAAAGTTTTTATTTTTTTATTTTTGTCTTTTACCAACGAGGCTACAAAAATGAAAAAGTCATTATTCATAAGTAGAATACTTAATCATGAATAAAGAGTAGACTTATTACTGTTTCATAAAAAAAGAAAACATTTTATTTTTGATAATGGAACTAAAAGCGGCGATCTCTGTGGCAGAATGCGTGCATTGCGTTGCGACGACAGAAGAAATTAAAAAAAGTATACTATTTAGTATTGTATTGGATTATTTTATTTTCTCGCAATAGTAGTGAAAAGTAGAATGTAACACACGGCGCTAAAAACCCATAATAACTCGGTTTCTATTTACTCTCTCGCTAAAGCTCGGGAGTAAAACTACCTCGTATAATAATGGGTCCTTTTAGCCCCTTGTATAAAAATCTACTATGTTCAATAATATTTATCATCTAGATCAGAAACTAGATTTCTGATGCACTTTATCTCCATCAACCTTCCCGAATAATTATTATCATGCAATTTATTTATCATTCTTAGTTAAGTAGACTGCTTTGCTAATCCTCCTATTTGTTTCTTCCGATATGCTTGTCTGCGATTTTTAAACATTATCTTGTCATACTCAAGTACTATTAATTTTATTATTCTACCACACAACATACACTATACTCATAATAATTCAAGGGTGTAAGAATCTCTTAAATTACACCACATTGAGGATCAAAGTATAATTCGGAACATTTGGGAAGTAACAACGTTTTCAAAAGACAATAAGAGATTTCGCGAAGCCGGAATATCGTTTGATACTTACTGCTGACTTTATTGTTAGGATTCACAAGAATGAGAAAGATTCGATTGTGTCCTCATAACATACTTCGAAATAATTATGTAGGTATCATTGTGTTGTGTTTATTACTTTATGCGATCTGGAATATTTACTACTACGGATTGTAACTTTCAGGAAGGTATGATCAAATTAATATATCCTGAAGTAAATGAATATACCAATAAACAAATAAAATAAAAGTTGAATTTTGTACAAAACTTATATTTTCTAAATGCATTTTTACATAAATGGTACTTTGGTTTACACTTTGGTCAGATATCTTAGTGGTACATAATGCATTCGTACACATTACTTACTCAAACAACTAAACATTACCGCTGTCAACCACTAACCCACTACGTAGGTACTAAGTATATTTCTTATCTTAAGCTATACATGTAATAGTAAATGTACGATACAGCATGAATAAAGTAGCACACATTATGGCATTTTTATGTGGCCATTATTATGGAAATTTATATTATTTTTATAAACGACATACCTGCTTATCTTTGGTTCACAATATTTTGAATTGACTATTTAATAAAAAAGTCCAATAAGGCAAGTTGATTTCAATTTATCCTTTGTACAAAATGTGCGGTCTCAATTTTCAAGACTAATAACGAATCATAACAGGGTTCACCCATTCCCAAAATATCCTGTTAAATCGTATCTATTTAGGCACTACTTTTTCATTTACTTTACTTGTATGTATTAAATCTACAGAGATCTTACTGTTGTACGTTCCTACAGTTTAATTTGCAAATCCATTAAATTATTTCTGGGATATTGAACATTAAGCTTAAAAACTATCTTTAAATTCTCAGTCTAACTTACAATCAACCTTTCTTAAATTCTACCTTTTTCACGGTCCCTGTGCTTGTTTCAGTGTCATTTGATGAACCAGAATTAGAATGTTCCAGTGTTATTGAATCACCTCTGCTTTTAACAGCACCCCTTTTTCCCTTAGAACTACGGTTCAAAATGGAAGGCGTTCTTATGCTGTTCCTTTGTTTTACTTTAACAGCTTTTTCTGGTGGTCTGTTAATACTATCTGTCCTATACTGCAGTTTATTTAAACCAAAATTTGGTTTTATTTGTGCAGTTTTTTCTAAATCACTTACATCTGGCAAAAATAAATCACTTACGCATACATAATCATCTTTCTTTTTAGGAACTACTATACCGGGATTAATCTTTACTGGCACAATTTCTAATTTTTTCTCAAAAATCGAGTCTGGGCCCTTAGAATCTAATACGTCGTCCATATTAGTTGGTGAATCAACGCCACCGACTAATTCTTGTATAAGTTTATCTTCAAATTCTTCATCGATATCAATGTCATCATCGTCATCTTCGTCAGAGCAAAACGATGAAAAAGATGTAACTGATCCAGCTTGGATGTGGAAATCAGCAGGAAGACGAACCCTTGGCGCATTTGTAGGTATTTCGACCTGGCTGGGTGATGGTGTGATTACTATTCTAGGTTCTTGTGATGAAGGAATGTCACTAGACGCTATAATCACTCGAGGAAACTCTCTGTCCTTTGCCAATATAAAAGTGGTTTCTGGTTTACTACTGTCAAATGATGCATTGCGCGAAGTAGCTGCAGAATAATATGGCGATAAACTATCAATATTTTCATAATTTTTAACCATAACATCTTCATTTATTTTCTTAACACTAGAAGCGTCAAACGAAGACAATGGTTTCGTGTTTTTATATGCGAGACGTCGCTCCAAAGTTGTGGTTCTTGGTGGGGGTTGCGGTGGGACCCTAGGGCGATCGTCCATAGATGAATATCCACGGAAACTTTGCAAAGATGTCGGTTGCAGTGATAATCGCTTTTGCGCTATTGGCAAATCAGGTAGTACTTTAGGGAAATTCCTCTTCTTGATAGTCAATAAGGCTTCTTCAGCTGTCATCGGGTTGGCTTGTGAACGTTCTTCACGAGAAGTCACATTAATATCGTTTCTAAATGTGACAGGTGGTAAGATATTTGCAAGATTAGCAGACTCCATCTTTTCTAGTAATTTATCATAATTTACATCCGTAACTGGATCAGATGAGGAATGCTTGTGAGATATGATTAAAGGTTTATCTTGAACTGATAAAGTTACAACATTTGTGAATGTTTTTTCATCTTTTTTTGGTTCAATATAACTCGGAGCCTTAAAATCAATCTCGGACGATTTTTCAACTTTAATGGAATGTATTTGGTCACCAGCATCGAATGATTTTGATATTTCGATCGGTTCCTGATTCAATATGGAGTGAGTTCGGGCGGCAGGTGTCGCATCGATCGCTACTGATACTTTTTTAGACTTAATACTTTCAGTAGCTTTGCTTTTTATGGAATCATTAGATTTACTTGTTTTTTTAGTACTGTTGAGTGATTGTTTATGACTTCCTATAGAAGAGTGTGAGCCAAGTGCTGAGGTGGATGTAGTTTTCTCAGATGTTCTAGTTTTACTGTACGATTTTGATGCAAACCTCTTAGAATTTACGCTGTCATTCATCTGCTGGCTATCCTTTTTATTTTTCTTTGTATCTGAAAGTAACTCTTCTGATCTCGTGAAAGGTTTTGCTACAGTCATAGGTTTTTCGTTTAAATCAGAGTTTGATTTTCTAAGTATGCCCGGAGAACATCGGTGCATCATTTCATTGGCAATCCAATCCCTTACTTTAGTATGAGCATCCAAAGTACTCGTCGATAAGTGCCTCCTTAACTTAAACCTCTCTCTAAACCCTCCCGAGTCATCAGATTTAGGCGTCTTACAGGGATCAGATTTCTTTTTATGTTTCTTGGGATTGTTTTTCATTTTATTAAAACTCATCGACTTGATGACGCTGCAGCCGTTTTTTAGAGTTTGCAAAGCGCTTTTGTCGTCCTTGGAGCTCTTTTGACCGATTACATCCACTTCGCCTATTTCAGCGCGCGGCTGATGAGAACTCTCGAGTGTTTGTTCCCGTACTCTGAGCTTACGTTTTTTGAAATACAATATAGAGCAAATTCCGATGTTGACAGCGAGAAAGAGAATAGCTAACGAGACTATCAATGTTATAGTTGCACTGGACGTTTTTACCGACATGTTGTTGTTGAGTTTAGGCTTGGGTGAAGTAGTGTATTGGAAGGATTTTTCGATTAAACCCGATGGAACGGGTCGCGATGGCTTCTCGATGGACATAATCTCCTTGTATATAACGTTGGTGTCCGGCCTGCGTACTGGCTGGGAATATGGATGCATTTTTCCGTATATTGATGAAGAATAGTGTGGAGTTTCTGCCACTTGTGGTGCCCATATTCTGCGAATTGGATCTGTGTAAAATAAAATTGTTGATGATATATTTATATATATATTTTTTTTTTTTTAAGTGTTCTGTCATCATTTTTATTATGATAGTCTATTGTTGTAGCTCATACAATACAACAATTTTCTTACCTGCCTTCCCTCCGCCGTTCCCTCCTGTATTCCCAGTATTTCTATGCGTAATTTTCGGTCTTGGTGAAGAAGAAGGTGAAGTATACTCATACAGTGGATCCACTACGTATTTGCTCATCTTGTTAGGTAATGTTTCCATCCAAAACTTGGTATAGTTAGACCGGTATGAGGTATCAACTTCCGGTGGGATGTCTGAAAACAACAATGATAGGTGCAATAAGAAAACCATTAATGAGCAAGTAGAGCAATGGGGAATTGAAAATATTTTGCTTTGATTCGATTTTGAATACATAAAAAGAAAATGAGGTGAAATACTGCAAATGAACAAGATTTCATGAATTAATTATGTCTTAATGTCTTATAAAATAAAAAATAATAAATAAATATAATTAAAAAATAATTGAAATAAAACTTAAAAAATACGTTTTTTTATTGAATTTATAATTATAATGTATACAAAATATTGTAAAACATTTTAAAAGAGTAACGGTGGAGTTTCTTGTTCATTCTTCTCCACACGAGGCTACTTTTTGGAAAGGGCATCTAAAATCAATGATATTTTTTTGTGGATTTTGACGTTTAAAAGTGCGTCTTATGTGCCTATTTGAAATAAATGATTTGATTTTAACTTATTAAAGACAAATTAGGTACAAACTTACCGAACTTCAAGTAAGACTGCCGAGTACCCTCATACTCAGGCCAGTCTAGGTCGTACAGACTCCATTGCTTTCTATCCAAATTATAGAATTTGACCGGAGCCTGTGAGTTTGGAGACCTAGAAAAAAAGCATAATATCCATGTCCTTTAAAACATTTGGGTATTTTTTTTCTAATAAGTTATTTATAATTTTATATTCCGCGACCATAACAAACCGAAACCATATCGAATTTAAGAGTACCGTTTTCAAATTCAATTTCTATAATCAAAGACAAATATATCTCATAGATTATTAGTTTATGTATATAGTTTAAAAAAAAAATTAAAATAATTATAAAATCTGCTTACTTCAATATTTTTGTAATTTAGATAAAGAGTTGCAATAAAAACTTGTGATTGATGATTTTGATGTCTCCCAACTAAGGAAAGCTCACCCGTATTTAACGAAATTGGTCCACATTCTCATGACGACTTCACTGAGTAGTTTCTCCTGTTGGGTGTAGTCAGGATCGAAGTGGGTGTTCGTAGCTCCAAGAGGAACTCCGAAGACATACGGCAGCTCTTGACCTTGTACGCTTTTGTTCAGCTGGAAAATGAATGATAGGGGTAAAAACAGAGTTCGAATAATATCAAGTTACTCTGAAATTTCGGTCTTAAGTATAAAAAGATAAATAGTAGGTACCCATTTGTATATTCGCACAGCAAGTGATGGTTTTCTCCATTCATTATTTTTTAACGACTTAAACAAAATGATAAGACTGTCCAGAAAAAAATCAGGAATTCTGTTCTGCTCCCGGAGTTTAGTAATGGCACCCAGACACAACAATTTATTTATTCACACAAAATATCGAACGTTTAAATGATATTTTATTTACATAATTTAAAAGCTAACCATCTTAAAATAATAATATTATGTACAAGTATATAAAAAGGACATAAAATAGGGCAACAAAAAATTCGTCCGCATCGTTGTCAACAGGAGAAGTTCCGAAAAGGCTGGCAGCATTGCCACGTTGTATTGAATAGTAATGAAACCAAGGTCTGGATCTGGTCTGATCTGGTCTGGAGGGTTGGTCTGGTCTGGTCTGGTCTGGGTGTGTGGTTGGGTTGGATCTGGCTAGTCTTTTTCCAACTATTTTTGGGGTCAGCTTCCAGCCTAACTGGATGCAGCTGAATTTTATGTGGAGCGACTGCCTATCTGACCTCCAAAACCTAGTTACTGCGTAATACCACCCCTTGGTAAGACTAGTTGTCAGACTTTCGGGCTTCTAAAGACCCGTAACGACTGTCAAAGTTCCACGAATGACAGCCGTGACCAACAGCTTAACGTGTTTTCCGAGGCACGGAGGCGTCTCGATATGTAAAGATGGTCACCCATCTACGGACCGACCGCAGTAAGCGAAGCTTAACCTATTCCACAGACCCGTGCGGCTGTTATTACTTAGCCACGAGCCCCTCCCCCTTCCTTTTTGGAAACGAAAGTAACCTACTTAAATTAAACTTAGTTGAAGAGAGCGAACTCAAACTTCTGATAAACCAGTAAGAGTGTCTAAGGATAGAGTTTACATTACATAGTTTTTGCATTACATGTTTATTAAACCAGCAGCTTATCTTTGATGTAACAGCTGATACCAGCACCTGGCCAGTAGTATCTTCACAGTAGTTTACGATATCATTATAGAAACTAATTTCATAACCCGAACTTGGAAACGTACGTATGATACTAAGATGTATATGTTAAGGCAGAACAACTAGGGTACCGCTCTTCAAGGCATAAGTTTGCACTGTAACGCTAGACTGTCAGCGAGTGCTTGTGCATGCATGATTTATGTATTTAAACGCACTTAAAGCTGAGCCACACTGAATACGATACACTGCTGGTGCAGTGCATTCGGTGTGGCATCTCACATTTTCATTCAATACAAGTCCTTCTGCATGATGCAACCGTTTTTTCTGGTTTCCAGCCTAACAATACATGGGTTAGTATTTCGAGACGTAATAACAATAAAAAAATCTCTGATAAGTGTCGTTGCGTATCCTTAATGCTTACTTACACTGTTTGTCCACCGCTACCGTCAACGGGACGTTAATGAGAATCGAGATTATTCGAACCGAACGTGACGTCCCAGCGCGGGCAGTGTTTTGCGGTGAACACGCAGCCATAGATAGATAGATTTATTTATTTTCATAGAATGTAGGTAATTAACACAATTAGTTGTTACAATATTTTTGAAACCTTATACATTCTGCCTCATGGCATGCAAATTTTTTATTAACTTATACTATAATTATTTTTTTTACTGAAAGCTATTTAATTATTGTAATTTAAATAGGCAATAGGGGTAAAAAAAGCTGATACAGAGTAATAGCATTTTTGAATTAGTCATTTTTAAGGTACTTTTTAAATATTCTTAAAGGTTGCTCTTTAATAATTTTTTGAACATGTTTATAAATAAAATGAAAGGCTCAATAGAAATTAACATCAAATTGAGAAGTCACCAAACGTAACCCGTTTAAAACGATTTTTCATCTACATTACTTTAGAACCTGTAACAATACGGTTCTTTGAAACTCTAAGAACATTAGACCTTTTGAACTCACCGTTCATTGTTCAAAGAATGAAACAAAAGGCATTCGCAATACTTACATTTCTTGCTACGTCTACTGTTTCGTGAAAGTCGATTTGACATCAGGAAATACATTTTCCTCTTGAAATCTTTACATTTGCATGTACTATTTACTTACATATTTCTCTCTTTGAGATTTCGTATTGAAGTAGTTTGTACGGATACTTTACCTAGCATAAAGGATGGTGAGCGCAGGGGAATCATATTTTCTTGGAAAAAAGTATTAGTAACGTTTCCAAATGAGTTTCATTTCCTGGTAAGAGAATAACGAATGTTCATAAAATCTGCAACTTACAGAAAACCTTCATCTGAGAACCACCTACATCAATGTATTTAGGATATTACTATCTTAGAGACTCTTGTACTACTTGTCTGAAAAGTTTTGGTAAAAATAAGTCCAACTTTACCTAAATGAAACGGAATTCAGAGTGAACAACTTTTTACTAAAAGGTCAGAGGTCAGAGTGATCAACTTTTTACTAAAATAAAGTACAATGATGGTCACTACCGTAAGTGTCGCGTAGGTCGCCTAGTGCACGAAAGGACTACTTATTAGTTTATAAGGATCTCGTAGTTACTTCTCTATAGCTACATAAAGTTTTAACAAAACCGTTTACCGTACCTTCTCAACAGATTGCCTGCAAATATAAGAAGTGTGGCAAACGAAGGTAAATTTGCCAAGTTAACCCTAAGAATTTATAATCTACAAGCTGCGCCCCGCGGTTTTACCCGCTAAAATTGTGATCCCGTAGGAATATCGGGATAAAAATTATCCTATGTCCTAATCTAGGTCATAGTCCACCCACGTGCCAAGTTTCAACCAAATCCGTTCAGCGGTTTGAGCTTGAAAGCGTAATAAACATACAAAAAGCTAATCTTTTCTCTTTATAATATGACTAGCTTCTGCCCGCAGCTTCACCCGCGTGGATGTCGGACATTATCCCACGGGAACGTGCTACCGGGATAAATAGTATCCTATCATCCAAATACATTCAGCCGTTAAAGAGTGAAAAGATAACAGACAGGCAGATAATAAAAGCAAATATTTATTTAAATTTTTGTAAAATATGTTTTTATTATTCTTAATATCTAAATTAAAAATAATAATCAACATTAATTTGAAATACTCTAGCGCCGCCATTGCTACAATTATGACATATTAGCTAAGTTATTATAAAACTTCAAATTGTAATAATATTTAAACGGGTGGATTTGAATGAATGAAATAAATAAATACCTCAAGATACGGGTTCTGACTATATTTCCAATTCCTTAAATCTCTTAAAAAGAGGTACACGGAAAAGTAAAGTTTTATTAATCATGACATGTGAATTTTAAATTCATCCCCTATTATACCCCCTTGGGAGATGATTTTACAATAACGCTGAAACAATTTTTTTTTTATTTCTTACCAAAAGCATACATTTAAATATTTCGTATCCCTAGTTAAAGAAATGCTAAGTTTCCCATACAAACTTTCATACCCTATATGCACCCCCTTTAAGGATAATTTTTGAAACAAAAAGTAGTCTATGTCCTTCCCAGGATGCAATTATCTCCTTGCCAAATTTTATCGAAATCCGTTTAGTAGTTTAGGCGTGAAAAGGCAACATACAGACAGACAGAGTTACTTTCGAATTTATAATATTATATTATATATTAGTATGGATGTTCCTACTAGACTTAACTAAAACACTGCTGAAAAATATTCTAAACAACTTGTGTACCTACCGCAGCATAATCCAAACTGATGGAGTTATGTCCGAAGACATAGAAGTAGGACTGCCTGTTGGCCTTCGACTGGTAGTTGGCGAAGCGGATGACGGGGGCCAGGGTCCGAGCGTCACTGAACATGTTCAGGATGACGTCACGGTTGGTCTCCACGTTCCAGCGCTGAGGATCCAGCTTTGATGGTGAATATCTGGAAAATATTTTCGTCGTTAGTTTTCTGATTTATATTTAGTCAAATACGGCTGACGAAGGAAAATGGAAGGCTATTACGTCCGTTTATACAATGATAGACAGACGACATAGACTTAAGTAATAGGCTGTGGTAAGCACCCTTTGTGTAAGGAAACCAAACAAAAATACCACGTCTGATGAGAGTCTTTTAAAAGAACCAGTAGGTCTTTATTCAATACTAGCTTCTGTCCGTGACTTCGTTCGCGTGGAAGTCGTAAGGTACCACAATTTACTAAAATAAGAGCCACATATTTAGACAACTGTTTTCTATACTACGTTTGTAGTTTTGGTGTCAGCAGCCAAAATATGAAGGGAGTCTGGACTGGTGACGTGTGCAAGCAACGTACAGTTGTCCGTCCGAGAAGCAGCTCGTCCTGATGTCAAGACCCAGGCTTCAGTAGTAATTTCCCATTGCTTGCGAAGTTTTTCGTTTTTAGTGAATAAATGAACGCCTCCGTTTCTGTATATACTACCTAATGGCACAGCACTGAGACTCTGACTGATGCTTTCTCAGATTATTCCTGATTAAAAGCTATCTAAAATAATATAACAGTAGATTGTAAACACGGGATTTCTCAATAACAGTCACCTAACCATAGATATTTATTTCATTATAACCAAAGATGACAGAAGAGGCCTCAATATTGTATTTTTGTGTACTTTTTACGAACTATCATAATAATATAATTGTATAACAAAATGTAAAAAAGAAAGCACAAAATTTTTCAATTGTTGGGAATCGAACATAGGTTTGCAAACCTTATTTCGAGCATATTGCACCTCATTTTTTACGTACAGCCCGTGTATAGATTACACTCAAAAATCGTACAGCACCCTTCGCATTCAATATAATATACGTTCCGGGTGTTGATGGGGCTGTTCCCCTTCTGTAACACATAAGGGATGTTTGCTGAAGCTCGTGTTGATTGCTTCTACGCTACGATGCGAAAAAGATGCGGCTCCCTGGTGCGCCCGGTGCTGGCCCACCCTAACAGGCTGGACTGCTTGTGTGTGAATCGCTGCTGCAAGCTTTCTACATCGGTGTTGAGCTTGTAGCAGAGTTGTCATTAACTATATGGCAGTGTTAGGTTAAAAGTTAGTTAACCAACGTAATTGTTAAGAAATATTGTTACTAACATATTTCAGTCCATTGTTACTTGTTAATAAAATAAAAATTAAATAAATAAAGCAGTCGTCGAACCGATAAGCTAGTTGCGTTGTTGAAAGTTGATTAAAATAGCCGCTCTTATATCATACCATGATTACTGCATAGCTCCTTAAAAGTATAGCGGGATGATAATAATATAAAAGATTAAATCTGTTACGATCTGGTATATTCATTCCTAATTCAACCCAGTGAAGTAATAGAATAATTCGACTGTTGTCGTACACTGGTACTCGAGTATATTGTGTTCTCTCTCATCACAGTTTCATTTCCTATCAAATTTATGGGTAGTTTTTTTTGCCATTTCTGACTTTCCTAGTACTCAAACCTCAGTTAGTCCTATAGAGTTTTTTGATCCTTATAAGAACCAGGATACATAGTCATCATTTTTTTTTTGTGAAATGTCTCCTTTTTTTGCTGGCTGTACCTTTTTTTCAAATCTGTGAATGCAGATGAAAATGTTTCAAAAAGTTAAGAACAGTCTCCTATTCTAGTAGCGACAACAATTAAGGTAAGTACCTTAATCGTAAGGCAAGCCAATAAGGGCAAGTGCCCTTATTGGCAATCTCAAAAATCCACCTTGTATTATGTCCATATTGACTACTTAGCTCCATAAAGGTATAGCATGAAGATACTCATTTAAAAGGTTAAATCTGTAACTATCTACAATATTTTGGTTCGTCTTTTTACATTTTGCGGTAAATTATAGAGGAATACGAACAAATTGTAAAATTGCTCATCGCGCAGAGCAAATAGCATGATAATTTATAGCCTATAGACTGACCAGACCTATAGGGAACATCAATGCAAAATTTGAACATTATCTATCCGGTAGTTTTTACGTGATGCTGGAACATACATTCAGACAAACAGATAAATAGACAAACACAAAAATTCTAAAAAATATATTTTTGATATTAGAATCGTTCCCAGACCGCACAAAAATTACTTTAAAAAAAATATCCCATGTACAGTTTTGACTTTGCTAAGATTTTATTATAAGTATAGATTTGCTTTGATTTGCTTCATTCAATCATATAAACAAAAATTATATAATAAGACCTTATTTCAAATCAACACTATATATATTGGCATTTTTAATACGAGTATACAAATAGCTACCCAAAACCATTCATTATACTTTTTCTCCAGATCATAAGGTAGAAAGAAAAAACCTATGAAAAGTAAGGAAAGTTTACCAAATACTCACTCTTTCAATATAGACTTCAGTGTTTCATCCTCGGCGCCTTCGAAGATGATCTTAGCATACTTCTTGATGAAATCATCTCTCTGGTTCTCTAGTACTCCGTGCTCTAACTCTATAACGCCAAAGTCGTGGTACCTCTCTATTTCTGTCACACCACTTAGAAGTTGATACCTGAAAAAATAAATAATGTAAGGAATATTACTTGTGGTAACGTTTATTACTAACCAAGAGGTCCAAAAAAAAAAAAAAACCTAATATGACTGGATAATAAATCGAAAGTTGAACCAAATAAACACGCATGATTTGATTACCTATGCACTAATATGCAATATAATGTAATTATCAAAAACTCCCCTTTGAGAAAAAATAATAGGTATACTTAGTACAGACGACTACATATTATCAAGCTATACATTCCAGTTTTAGCCGACCTCGCATTGTATAGAATTTTCATACATTAAGAAGTCAGTTTTACTGGAAATGTATAGCTCGATATGTCGTCGTGCGTACAGCGAAAATCAGTATGATTTTTAATTCGATATAGTGTTTTAAACCAAAAACCTGTTAAAACAGCACTGTTACTATATTTTCAGCTTTATAGTACAACCACTGACATCCATATTAGGCGACCTACATCCCACTTTATGAACTCCAAACAACACACTGTATTATCAACATCCGGGCAAACTTAGGGCACACAACTAACAATGACTATCAGAACTATGGCCATCAATATCTGCCCGAATATAATGCGTTCGGTGATAAATTCTTCAGATACGCGCCTCTTGGCTATGATACAATGTATTAATACCGAAACCTTAGACATGGCGCACACTATGCGAATACGACTGCGACAGCTCGGTGACTAGACTTAATGGCAGCCTGTGGCCGACTATTTTCATATATTTTGTTCAAAGCTCGGCACACATGATGTCGAGTTGCTGAGTCGCAACGAGAGGTCTTGCTACTTGTCACAGCGATTAGACACACTGTCCAAACGACAACACTGCGTGTTGCTGTGGCGACTAAACGCAGCGATAAGACGCACAGTTTGCGCTGGCACTTACTAAACACATATTCAACTTCTTAAATCGGTTGTTGGATGCACGCACACATACGTAACATTTGTCTACACGCGATTCTGAGTGAATTTTGTTTATGTTCCCGTGTTATCCCATTTTGTATCGTTCTTTAAGTGAGAACTGTGTATGTGTGTGCGTGTAGCAATTTTGTAATCGGACGCAGTTTGTGCAGCATGATAAAGTTGCTATGAAATAGTTTTGTTAGTACGTAGTATTGTCTATTATTGTATTGTAATATTCTATGGAAGGTTTGGACTATGTGAAGGTTGTTAAAAGACTCTATGTTTGAACTAAAAGTTTGATATTACAATGTCAAACAAAATATTAACACCTCTGATAGGGCCTTGTATGTGGACTGTTGTATTTGCAACCACCTCCATATTAACTTACGACATACAAGAGTAAAAACGCGACTTCTATAAGACGTGCTCATTATAAAAGTTATGATGTCGATTTTCATGCCATGCCAACTAGATTAAAAATCCCACAATGAAATGACTTGTGTGAGTCAAAACTCAAACTCAAAGCATTTATTTTAAAAAAAACAATTACAAGCACTTTTTAATTGTCAAGGGGTCGGTCAGTCAGAAAGATGAAGCTAGTTGCCCATTCCATAGCGTAGTAGGTACCTATGGAGAAGAACGGGCAAGAAACTCCATGGACACTCTTAAATCAAAATATGGTTACAAAATATTGGTTACATCATTCATGTTGAAATTATGCATGTGAGAACGATGCAGAACATTATAAACGTCCGTAATAAAAAGACAAAAACAATTCAAATGATTAGATTAAATTAAAATAAGCCGTGGCAGCTAAGAAATGACCAGTCCCTACTGACGGCGCCCGTTCAGTTGTCTTGTCACTAACTCTGCAAGAATTCCCTTCCAAATTAAATAACTTAATTTACTGGAGAGAAAAAAGAAGACAAACACTTCATTTTTCAAGAGGATTAAAGATCAATCTTGTGGAGGGATTTAAAATTGACAGATCAATTTATTTACGGCGTAAATAAAGCCTGGACTTTAATTTATTATTTTCTTATACTGATAGGATGACTAAAGACGTTATTAACGATTGAAAAAATAACTAAAAACGGTTTATTTTGGTCCGGTTATCGTGAACGAGAACTGAGCGTTTATTGCTTGATTTTCATCATGTGTTTATTCTAAATGTCCCGTTATGCTATTTGATGCATTGCCTCACTATGAAAAATAGTCCGTCAAAATGCTTAGCATGGCATTTAGTAACAGCAGAGTTTGTTGAAATTGGTGCTAAGCTACCCAATGTGAAATATCATAAACTATTAGATTAAACATTGAGTTTTGTAGCCATTTTTGACAAGCATACTGTGTATGTTATAATTCAACATATCATTAGGTATGTTGTTAAGGCATCCGAAGATCTATCGATTAAAAAGGGACCGCTGGTGTTTATAGTCACGTGTAAATATGCGAAACCCTTACCGTCCAAAACACTGCTGCAGGAGTAGATAATAAGAAGATATCTTACACCAACATCTTAAGATGAATCCTCAGCTGTAGCACCAAAGTATCAATCAACAAACTTTGGACATTTGTGTCACCTAAGATTTTTTTTGAATATTTCATACTAGCTTTTGCCCACGACTTAGCTCGCGTTAATTTACACTTTGGAAATCAATTCGGGTTATAATCGAATCATGATTCGAAAGACACGTGGCGCCATCTATTATCATAAGAATGTTATTGTTGTTTTCCTCGGGAACAGTACTTTTTTTCGGAATGAAAGGTACCCTATGTCCGTTTCTGTACACCTGACAACGTATATGCAAAATTTCAGGATGATGGGTTCTGTGGTTTAGGCGTGAAAAGGTAACAAACAAACAAACTTACTTTCGCATTTATAATATGGCTAATTATTTTGCAGACGACTAACAACTTAAAGGGCTACTAACTATTTGCTACTAGAAATCATAGGCGAGGTAGTATAAATAATGAAATGGCGACTAATATTAGGTCTTTACCTATGAAATTGCCGTTCTGCAGTACTGGCCATTTCAAATCAAAATAATTTTTGTTTGGCTAAGAATTCTAATTTCAAATTAATTTTATTTTAAAAACATGGATTTTTTTTTCTAAAAGTAGTCATTTCTTTATTGATTAGTGTTACATTTTCATCGCATTTCAATCTTTTTCGTCATCATGGATACGTTAAAAATTCGAGTAATTATGGAATATGAGTACCGTCGTGGCAGCAACGCGGCACAAGCGGCACGCAACATCAACGACGTTTACGGAGCTAACACTACAAACCAACGCACCACCTGTTATTGGTTTGCTCGCTTCCGTTCTGGAAATTTCGACCTGAAAAATGAACCTCGCGGTCGTCCGAAGACTTTGGTCGACAATGACGAATTAAAGGCGATTGTGGAAGCTGATGATACACAATCTACGGCTGAATTAGCAGCAGCTTTCGACGTTAGCGTCAAAACAATATTGGTCCATTTGCGTCAAATTGGCAAGGTAAAAAAGCTTGACAAATGGGTGCCCCACGAACTCAATGATCGCCAGCGCGAAGTACGCGTCGAGACGTGCCTTGCACTGCTCAACAGACACACAAATGAAGGAATTTTGAACCGCATTGTTACCTGCGATGAAAAATGGATTCTGTTTGATAACCGTAAGCGCTCAGCAAGTTGGTTGGATCCTGGTTCAGCACCTAAACAATGCCCTAAACGAAAACTTACCCCTAGAAAAGTGATGGTCACTGTTTGGTGGTCTAGCGCCGGTGTGATTCATCACAGCTTCTTACCAAACGGGGTGAGCATTACTGCAGATGTGTACTGTGAAGAACTGAACACAATGATGGAGAAGCTGGCGCATCTCCAACCAGCATTGGTCAATCGCTCGTCTCCGCTGCTCCTGCACGACAACGCGCGACCTCATACTGCACAGCAGACGGTCTCCAAGTTGCAAGAACTGGGGTTGGAAGCTCTCCGTCATCCGCCCTACTCACCAGACCTTGCGCCTACAGACTACTACTTTTTCCAGAATTTGGATAACTTCTTGGCGGGAAAAAAATTTAATACCCGAGAGGCAGTACAAAATGCCTTTGAAGAATTTGTTGCCTCCCGTCCAGCTGATTTCTTTAAGAAGGGCATCAATAAACTGCCACTGCGATGGCAAAGATGCATTGATTGCATGGGTGATTACTTCGATTAAAACAAATAAAAAATTCATGAAAAAAATTCGTTTAAATTTTTTCATACAAAACGGCAATTTCATAGGTAAAGACCTATTATTAACAGTAGGATAGGATGCAAGAGCGAGCGAAGCGAGCTCGGGACTTGGGGCACTCTGACTCGGACTGGTTAGGTTAGAAGGGGATGGCGGGGTCTGGAAGACCCCGCCGTCCCCTTCGTGGTTATTTTTTTTTAAACCGCCCAGAAGTAGGAGCCCCGCATAGCGGGGCTCCGTCGGCTACGCCTTATTATGCAAATCAGATAAAACCCAGGATAAACCAGGATTTATTTTTTGTTCAAAAATAAAAATTCAGAAATAGGAGGCCTCGCCAAAACAGAAACTCGATGCCAGTTTAAATTAAAACAAAGCTAACAACTGATTATTAAGCTGCTACTTTCTACTTAAAATTATTCTTCACTGTAGCTGCCAACCTACTATTTTTGCTACCGGCTTTAATTATTTTTTAATCCCAATTTCAGATTAATTTGTCGCCGCGTTAAATACATGCCTTATAATATTAGTTAGGATGAAAATTCTTAGGTGGAACAAATTTCCAAAGTTTGACAATTGATATTAAATTGATAATTATTACTCAGTAAATATATCATTCCTACAGTCGCGGTTCGCATTTTAATCAATATACGACGTAAAATAGATCTCCAATTTGCAAAAAAACCAAAGAAAATTTGAATTTGGCGGGTTACAGCTAAGGATTTACCTTAACTAATTTTATCATACTAACTTGCTCAACAGATTAGGGTATGATTCCATGGTCTTGGCAGGCTCATTCGGTATGAAGGACCCGGCGACAACGGGTCCTAGCGGTGTCTCGAACTCTCGAGCTAAGATCTGCACCTTCTTGATTTCTGATAGTCTGTAAAAGAAAAAGTATTTTAAGTATACAAGTAAATTACCTATATACACATTGGGATTATTGGTAAACTAAAGTGATACTTACGTACCTAGATAGTTATAGCAATATAGTGATAAGCAGGCACTTTCAAATAACTTTTATAGAAGTTTGACATACATAAATGTTTAAGTATAAACCAACTTTCTCCTGTTTATAATTTTGTTTCTTTCAAAGACAGTATACAATGCATAACTTATGAGAGCACAGTTAAAACTTGGATTCAAATGATTAGCCTTATGAACTTGGTAACAAATATGTCGTTCGAAACATATAACCAAAGAAAACAGGTTAAAAAAACTGAAAAACAACATTGATGATATGGATGTTAAAAACAAAAACAAAACAACGCCTAATTATCCAAAAACAAGACACATAAAGGTCAACCCAGTTTACAAAATAAATAATCCCTTTGTAACAATACGACAAGGTCGAAAATATTATTTGAAGGCTCGCCACACAAGAAAAAGAAGAAATACACCTGAAAGAATCGCAAAGCCATGAAGTCGCGTCACAGAAGAAATATACCTACTCACAACGGCAATTAGTGGGGATAATATTATTTTACTTGAGATTTTGTTACGAAAACAAATAATTGGCAAAAAAATATCGACTACCTTACTGTCTTGTCCTTACTGTATATTAGTTATGTTCCTAGGTAACTACTTTTTTTAATACAGGTATTCTTATTTTTTAACACAGCGAAATATATGGGCTGACAGGGACCTTGACGTGCAAACCGTAACCAGAAGACCCCCTAGCGTAGAAAATTTTCGTAAATTATATTTAAAAAAAAAACAGCTGTTTCATAGAAAAGTGCAATACCTACGCGGGCAAATTCTAAGGGATGGCATTTTTTTTTTTAATAACCTAAAAAATTGTTTACCGCCGTTCTTTAACATCAAAATTCCCAGACTGAAAATGCTTAAACCAACTTTGTGCTACTCTTACTGACACTGCGTTAAGTCCAAACGTCACATATGTTTTCGCCGCATGTAAAATGTATCGATTTTTTTCGTTAAATTCACTAATGTTGACGGATAGAAAAAACAATTGTTAAATGGCGGGAAATCATTTTTACTTTTTATTTTAAAATTTTCTTTTTAAAATGTCATGTATTTAATGGTATCAAAACCAGCCAAATACAAACAGTACAGCCAAAGAGATTTTACTACAACTTTATACCTATAAAATACGAAACATCTTTTTTTCTGACCCCCCCCCCCCCCCCCCCCCCCCGATTTACATAATTTAAAAGCTAACTTAAAGTCTTAAAACAAAAACAATAATGTTATGCAAATATAAATAAATAAAAAACGGCAGGGAGGGGGGAGAGAAATCACAGGACATCAAAAAATGCATCCGCATCTTAATTGGTCTGCTCGACAACGTAAATTACGCAATGAATGTTGTTGATTTGTCAAAATGAATGGCATTGGAACTGTGAGTGTATTACACAACTACCCCGCTATTTATTTTTTTGTTCAAAACGATTTCACGACATACAAGTACCAGTATTTTTTGGGTATCGTTAGACATACTGTTACTATTTCTAAGAATACATCATCCCACTACAAAGGCCTCTCCCCATGACTTCCAGCTTTATCGGTCCAAGGCTAACGTGGACCGCTATCTTCTACGGGGTTGCAGCGACACCTTCTGGCTGTGTCAGGGCTCCACATAGTGGTTATTTGGTCCACAACTTATTGGAAATACGGCAGATGTGGCCAGTACTTCCCACTTCAGCTCAGCAGCTTTTTGAGCAACGTCAATAATCTGTGTTTTGGAGCGCAGCGAGGTGGTATCGTTACACATATCTAGACCAAAAACGAGAAGAAGCCACTGAGCTAGCTTTGCCTTTGAATCATGATATTATAAGATTTTGATGGCGATAATAACCAAACAATCAATCAATTAACTCAGCTTATCGCAGTCCACTGCTGGACATAGGTCTCTCTGAGGCTACACCACAATACCCTGTCCTCCGCCTTCCGCATCCAGTCTGTCCCAGCCACATTCTTAAAGTCGTCGGTCCATCTAGCTGGGGGCATCCCACAATGCACTTGCCGATACGCGATAATTCCCACAATAAACAAAATACATTAGCAAAATAAATCTTATACAAACAGCGCAACCTATAAGCCCGATGCGTTGCTAATAAAATCTGTTCGCTTGAACATTAAAACCGGAATGGACTCTACATATTTTATAAGGCTTTTAAATTTCTATAAACGTTAAAAGCTTTTAACGCTTGAGATGAGGAATAGAAACTGCTCAATGGTGAATATTCCGTGGTTTATTGTTCGTTTAGGTTTAAAGACCGGCTTCAAAGTTATTCTGATAAGGAACAATGGAAATGGAAAGGGGTATAGTGTTAATGTTTTCTTATATTTTATACTGAAACTTTTAAATGGGACTTAAATGGCGGTGGATGTACAGTTTGATGACAAAGAAGGTAATCTTAATTAATTTTGATATGTTCATAAGTTATCGAAATAAGTGTTTTTGATTATTTTGGACATAGCATTATGTCATAAACAACCCTAAATTACAGCCTTCTCCACATAATGCAAATTAAAGACAACCACATAAAATGAAAATCCGATCATCAGCAGTGGGTAGCCCAAATAAGCGAATGCTTATTTGGGCTACCCACTGCTGATGATCGGATTCTCATCTGGATAGCTGAACAGCTAAGCAGAGTTTCTGCACTTATTTCCCAAAATCATTGTGCTGCTAAGGGAACTTACGGTTTCTTCTGCAAACAGGTCATCATGTTCTTAGAGCTCGGATTGCAGCCCAAACTCTGGGCCACTTGTAGTGTATACGGCGTCGGGTCTTTCGTCATAGCCCAGTCTGACAGCGCCGATCCTGACATCAGTATTGCGCGGTGGAATAACCCTGGAAAATGTAGGCAATAAACCATTAAACCATGAAAACGGTGAAGGAAAACATCGTGAGGCAATCGAAATGTCCTAGAATCAAAAATGCGAAGACATGTGACATCCACCAACCCGCACTGCGTCCGCGAGGTGGATTACAGCCCACTCCTTCTCACCGAGGGGAGGCGTGTGTCCCAGCAGTGGGAACATTATAGGCTAAACCACAAAAAAAAAAGACAAATTACATTTCGCACAAATGCTATATGTTTTGTAACAAATATATAGTAGATTTTTGAGATGAGACGCATTATGATGAAAATAACAAAGTTTTTTTTGGTTTTTGATGATGTTTGTTTTATACATTTTTGGTTTTGTTACAGACGAAATTTATCAAAGTCATGAGTATAATCAGAAACAAGATAGAAGTATAAGTGACAACATCAACATTTGAAGCATCATTCCAGAATCGCACTACGTTCTTGTATCGATATCAAAAGATTCTATCGCCCTAACGCTCGTTTAGCAAAGGCATTCAAGAGACGAAAGTACGTACACTAAAGACGTTTGAACGGTAGTGCGATATCGCCTTGAAACGATTAAGGGAAACATGTTGAGAAAACTCATACGTTCACAATAAAATATAGCTTGTGTAATGGCCCGAACACGATGATAGGTACCTAAGTCCCTAAAGAATGAAACATGAGGCGGTGTGAAAACGCCGAGTGTAAGGAATTAAAACTTGGAAAGCGACGCGGTTCTGTTTTTCTTTCACAAGTTTCGCAACAGCTGCATCGTAAACTATGAAGTTGAATGTGCAGCAGAATTTAACGTTCAGACAAGATATAAGATAAGATATATTTATTTGCTCAAATATGGGTACACATACAAAAATAAAATGCAGGTAGGATAACATAAAATAATAAAGCATAAGACATGTTTGCCACATAATAAGGCGTGCCAATATTATGAATAATAATAGATTTTTAATAATTACTTTTAAGTCAAAATCAAACTAACATTGAGAGCAAACAGTAATAAATAAAAAAGTCAATAGTAAAAAATATGCATAAAAACTATGTCAAAATAAATGCTTCTGTCAGAAATTCAATAATAGTATAGTAAGTTTTGTTAATTAGATATGAATTTGTTTCATCAAATGTACATAATTATTAAGCTCCCTTCAACTTTTGGGTAACTTATTATAAATAATGGGAGCCATGCAAAAAACACTTTTCGCATAAGTGCAGTCCTACTTCTATGCAGACAGAGCTGACAAATTTATCTGCCATTTGCGAAAATAAATTATAATTACTTACATACATACACTCACGCCTTCTTCCCATGGGGGTAGGCAAAAACTACAGAACTGCCACGATCCTTACATACTCCTTTTGCCTCGTTTACGTTCATACATCTGGTCATACACGCACGCTGGTTGAGAGTAGTACGCACTTGACCTTTCAGAAGAACATGACCAATAAGGTCACTGTATGTCTTCCTAGAGCGTCCCCTCCCGGCGTTTCCACTCACATCTACCTTGTAAATACCTTTTGTTAGTCGCCCTTCATTCATCCTCACATACTCGTAATTACTTCACACCCTTCATTATAATCACTTCTAACAAATGTTACTGTTTCCTGAATATTAAGGAATGCCAATGTCTAAATTTTATAGCGAATAAAATAGGGCTTACAACTTTCGGTGGTTTCCAACTTAAAAATGGCTCTGAAGCATCTATTTTAGGATTTAAATGCAACTTCTTTAGTAGTTGACTTACCCCAAAAGATAACACGGGATCTGAGTTAATAACGCATCTATGTAAACACTTTAACAGTGCGTGACAGACTGTACAAGGTGTATGCACTACTGCTAATCTTTTTAGTCAGGGCCTCTACATGCACCTTCCAATTTAAATTTCGATCTATTGTGAGTCCTAGAAACTTAGTTGTATTAATTGTGTCAATTGTAATGTCATTGTATGTTATGTCAAAATTGGAAAAAGACAACGCGCTCTGGCTAACATGCATAATTACAGTTTTATTTAAATTAATTTACAAATTATTACTGTCTAACATTGTCTAATCTTATTGTCACATGACATTGTCTAATGAGCTTGTTCCCAACGAGTCACACCTCAACTGGTAACAGTGTGACTCGTTGGGAATGTTTTGGATAATAATTCCCAACGAGTCACAGTTACTGTTACACTGTTACTATATCATCTATCGCCACGAAATATTTTCGTTCTCAGATAAACAAAAATTGTTCCCAGGTATTTGGTACAACTTGGGGCACCCCGACTCGGACAGGTTAGGTTAGAAGGGGACGGCGGGGTCTGAAAGACCCCGCCGTCCCCTTCGTGGTTATTTTTTTTTAAACCGCCCAGAAGTAGGAGTCCCGCGAAGCGGGACTCCGTCGGCTACGCCTCATTATTGTTGAAATACTTATTAGGACACACCTTGATACCCTAAATCAAGGTGGGATCATCCCAACGAGTAACAGTGTAACAGTAACTGTGACTCGTTGGGAATTATTATCCAAAACATTCCCAACGAGTCACACTGTTACCCGTTGAGGTGTGACTCGTTGGGAACAAGCGGTCTAATGTCTATTATTGTCTTATCATGTTGCGTAATATAAATATTGCGCCACCTTATTGTTGATGTTATATTATTATAATTGTAGATATCGGAAGGCTGCCTAAGAGCTCTGTAAGAGTTCGAAACAAGTCCAATAAATCCAAATAATTACGGACATCAGTCCTTAAAAAGACCTCGCGAGATTATAGGAGAAATCCAAGTACAAAAATTCGCTTACCATTTGATATTGGAGAGAGCATTAAGAAATTGACACAGGCAGCACCGGTGCCATGGCCCATCAGCGTCACAGATGATGGATCTCCGTTCAAATCCTCAATATTGTCTTTGATCCACTGGAGTGCCGCCAACTGGTCTAGTAACCCGTTGTTACCGTAAACATGCTCTGTTAGACTTGGCTTCATGAACCCTAAAATCATAAAAAGCATCATGATTACTGCACCGCTAAGGCAGAATGCACACCGGAATCAAAACAGTTGTTTTGTGACTACTATAAATTATGACACTGTTTTGTTGCCTTAGGTCTGCGCACAGCCTAAAAGTCTGATTCGGATTTGTCGATATGATAGGTACCGATCCACATATCCTGATAACAAGGTTGAGTGCATAACAGAAACTCCTTTTTTTTGTAAAAACAACATAATGCCTCACAACGGTAAGTATCTATAGAATGTCGCAAACATACACTGCTACAAGATCTATTGGCGTCTAAACGTAATTGACATAGGGGCATTGTTAGTAAACATGTGTAAAACTGTCACATAAATTATAATAACAAAAACAATATCCAAACGATCATTGAATTATTGTAAGCCTGTCCTTTAATTGTCAATCATACGTAAGGGGGATGCGCTAAGGCAGCCTGCGAAATTCAAATTTACTTAAGTTATTTGCAATTTTCAGCTCAGTTTTAGGTTGTATGTTGAGTAACATATGATTCGGCCGTAACAAATATGACTTTACAGAATTATAATCATTAAAATCAGCAATACAACTCCTTAACTTGGAATTGGCCTTAAATGTCATGATTTTATGATATTATTATAGTCATGCAATAGGGTACTAAGAAGTTATAGAGATATAATTCTGTAAAGCCATATTTGATACGGTCGCGAATCATATTTTAATCACAATACAACCTGACAGTGAACAAAATTTGAATTTCGCGGGCTACCCTGAAGGTTCCGCCTTAAGGAGCATCACTAGGGCCAAAAAATTATAAGACGAGCTGATTAAAAATATTTTGGCAAAGCCCAAACTATGTTACTGCTAGTCACATTATTTGTGTTAAATAGTATAAGAGAATGAATATGATCATGACAAAGATACACACCCAATATCCCCAGCCTGAAGTTGACAGTTATGACCATGACATTGCCATATGAGGCCAGCATCCTTCCATCGTACGGGTTGCCAGAACTCCACTCGAAGGAGTCGCCGTGAATGAAGACCAGTACAGGAAACTTCTTGGTTTTTTGTTCTGGGGAAAAAAGAGAAGATTTTAATAAAATATATTGTTTAAGTTAGGCAAAACAATCAGGCATGGGCGCAGGGTGGCAGAGACATCGATGCGCAAACGAATAAAAATAAAATCGTGATTAATAATTAAATTAAAATATTCAGCAACTCATTTAAAAAAAATGTCAAAAATTATAAAAATGTCAGAATCGTATAAATAATAAAATGTCAAATAAGTATAAAATTGTCAAATTGTAAAATGTTATAAAAATATTAAAAATAAAAATTATAAGTATAAATTGCAAACAAAATAATAACATCAATTACTATTTTATTTTATTTATTTATATTATTTTCGAATTCGATTGTAAATGTATCCTTGCATCCTGGTTTCAAGTTTTCTCTTACACTAACTAGGCTATTCATTAAAATATCGTAACTTCCTCACGTTTCACCAGCAAACTTTGGTCACCTTGCTATTTTACATCTATCAGTAAATTAGCCCTACCTACCGATAAATCCATCCTGTGATCATTAATTCCGTATGGAAATCGAGAAATATGGTCAAATATTCCCATGAAGCATGTAACAGCAGATAACTCCAGCTTGCCACACAAGAAATATGCACGCTTTGCAGATATTCCTGATTTAGTTTCAGCGTTTGACCGATCGACCGCTTCATATGCGTTGCAGTGAAACTGACCCATTTATTTTTTATGTTATTTACTAGACGAACGGAACTCGGAATCAAATATTGAGCTATTGCATAAAATTTTAGGCGGCAGGTATCTCAAATTTTGTAGTTCTCGTTTGATTTTTGGTTGGGTGTCCTTGCTTACAAAACAAAACATTGCATTGCCTGGCTTTTGCTTGACAAAAGCCCGTGACCACAGGTTCACACAACAGGATCAAACAGACAGGGTACATTTCATTTACCTAGAAGCATAAGCTGAAATAGATATTATTCCAAAAAACTAAATGTTCATTGTAATTTTCCCCTTAAAAAAGCTAATCTTTATTTATTTGATCATCTCTCTGAGTGGATGAAAAGGGAAAAAAGTCTAGTTAATTGTACCTACCTTAATTTGGCTTTGGGGATTTCAACCTTGTGTGTTTCTTTATAAGGTTTGTTATTGAGGAGTAGTTGGGTTTATTTTTTAGCGCTGCTAAATGTAATCGTTGCAAAGATCAAAGGACCCTCCACAAATCAATACTGTCTAACCTTTTCCCGTTTCTAACGTTGAGGTATTGTTGCCTTTCACAATACATTAATTAAGAAAAAATGTTTCCTTATAATATGTGTACGCACGACGACATAATTATCAAGCTATACATTTCCAGTATAAGCTGACTTCTTAATGTACGAAAAGCCTATACAATGCGAGGTCAGCTAAAATTGCCAAGTCATTGTTAAGTCGCCGTGTGTACGGTATAAGTTAATTACTGTTGTTAATTGGAATTTAAACTTGCACACAACAAGTGACAGTCAATTAATATAGTTGTATGCCAAAGGATTAATTTAAATGATAAACTACGATTCATTGAAAAATAAATCGACAAAATGGAACATAATTATCGGCCACGGACTAGAAAAAAGAAGGACTCCGCGCCACGCACATCGAAAGTGAAGCACCGTACCGAACTATGAGTGTGTATGTAAATAAGTGTCTTACTTGTGTTAAGGTAATAATTATGATAATCCTTGACACTTTTTCTGGGATATAGAATTATTTTTACATCACAACACAAGAAGTCCGTGTTATCGGCTAATACAATTTTTAATACTTACTTAATTATTTATTTAACTATGAATGTAGGTACACTCGTAATTATATATAGAAATGGACAAGAAGAAAGGAACTGGAAAATACGTACAAAGGTGCTTATTTCTAAAGAAATCTCTTCTAGCATACCTGCGATAGGAGAGTAGATAAAATGAGAAGTAGACAACTAGTGTGAAAATAAAAGGGAAAACAAAATAGGTACATTAGATCAAAAACAATTCCCTAATTTAAATCTAAACATATAATATGAGAATATACTTATGTACATACTTCTAAAATAAATATCACTTAGGGCAAAGTGGAAAGATAGTGTATTTATTTATGTTATACAATACTTTGTAATTGTATTCGTATTTCCGCAGAGGATTCAAAACTTTGATGACATTTCTCATTCTAAAACAAAACTTTTTAACGCAATCCAATGTCTTCGAATTCAAATTATGATACTTATACCGCCATCTAGTATGAGATTGGTGAACTACTATCGATAGCGAAAGGTACCAGCAGCTGAACGTTGTGTATTTATCGCGAATCAGGAACTCTAAGTAGCAGCTTAAGTAGTTCTACGTTTCGTTGATAGATGGCGGTGTTATCAAATCATGACTACACTTTTCAATCTGTTTGTAGGGGCTGCAAGAATTTTATTTTGAACGTAGTTGTAATATTATACCAAAATAAATTATACTAAGCATAGCACAAACAAATAAAGGGTTAGCTACCCATTATTTGTTATGAATAGGTACTTGAAGATAAACTAAAATACTTAAAAAAGAAATTCTGTTTTAAAATGTTTCATTATGTACCTACGTAATTAGGCAGCCATAAAAACTCGAGAAACAATAAATTATTATTATAAACCACTTTTATAGTACCTACCTACGTTTGCATATTATTGAACAAAGATAAAGATTTAAAAGTGGCCACTTGCTGGGCCCATACAAACTATGATTATCAAATGGGTTTGTAAAAAGAAAATAATCTATTATCTGGTACACAATCATTTAATATTGGTAGGTAATGAAGAAATAAAAATAAATCTACATAAAAAAGTGTACATAACACCCTCTAATCGACGCAGCATCTCAATCCCTTCTATTAGTTCGTAAATGTCACATCAAGTCATCACCCATTACTAAATTTATATTCAATTTAACCCTAAACCATAACTAAACGCGCTGTGACTTAAAAGTAATCGCTTTAAAAAAGGACATAACACTCGAGCATGAGTAACGTGAGCGGAAATGAGAGAATTCTAGCGTCGACGGCTTTTAGCACATTACTGTACCATTACTAAAGCCACGGTTTCTTTTACGCGAGTGTGACAAACAAAACACCTCGCGAATGTGCTTTTAAATAGGTACTCACAATCGCAATGATACTATTTTTGGTACAAGTTTAATACATATTTAGCATGTATCTGGTGCAGTGGGTTTATTTAAATTAGCATTAAAATATGTTTAAAATTAGAGGATGTTTGTTAAGGATTAATAAGAGAACAAAGGTATGGTGTGTGATCATAAAGCCGAGATGTTAACGTCATTATTTGCTTAAGTTAAATTATTATTGTATCCGCCGAGAGAAAACATGAAAGTGGAACATGTGTAGGTAGGTATATAAAATTATTTTCTCTGGCAATTTAAACGTTTAAGATTTAAAAAAAAACAAGTTTAGAACTACACTTGTTGATTAAGTTGTGGCCTGCTTTTATTTAGCAAGTGCTTCAATAATGACTGGCCATAACAGCTATTTCGACATATTCACACACGGCAAAAAGCAACTTAAGTCAGATATATGCACAACAGCATAAATTGTGATCGTTATTTTACTAGCATAAAAAATCTAAATGATCGCATAAATTAAACTCCTTCCTTACATTCCGTATAACCGGAATATCTCTATCCTTGTCTGACGTTTCAAAATAAACAAGGAAAGAGCATTTTTACGAACGCCGCGCGCCGCGTAAATTACTGGGCCTTTTGTTAAATCAAAGCGAGGTTTTCTTTGACGAGTCAGCATGAAACCTTTGGCGTTTAAGACTATTGAAGTTTTATGTACCTATTTACATCTTAGAGACTTTATGAGAGAGCAATTAGATGATGAAATGATTCAGGAGACAAAAACTAACGAATGAGAAGTAGCTCTGCTTGGAGTCTGCATGCATCTTAAAGTAGGTAAGTATGTAGGTACTATTCACATTATTTATTCCTGTTGACTTTATTTATGGGGCTAATTTAAAATAAGAATGATTTTGACGTTGACATGTCTGCGACAGACGACAGCAGCACTGCAGAAGCGTCACTGTAAAAATAATTGTCAGTAAATAATAATATTTAGTACCTATCTATAACTGTTGAGTGGCATCACAAAATATAACCAAGTACCTACCTAGAGGTTTCTAGATAAATAGTTTACTAATTAAGATGTAACTATTCACAGATTGCACTTTATATACTTAACTACTTACGTAAAGTAAGCGTTCCGTACGAATATGAACCCTATTCTTATGACGCGTGTAATATTCATAAAATTTGCGAATGTGAACAAAGTTTTCATTTGAATATGATCATTACCTAATGTCATTAAAATAGTGTTCAAATTAAAGGAACGTCAAGAAGGGTCTGTGAGTCTTGCCCTTATATTCTGTGGTCGCGTCGCCGACGCTAACCGCACTCGTAATCACACGCCGCGCGACGGCACGGGCCATGAGATACCAATTCAAAATGGCGGCGACATTCATAATCATGCCTTCTCACTCGCTCATTACTCGAGTCTGCAACGTGCGAGTGAGACGGTACTATTAGTCAGCGCAGCTGTCGCAGTGCGGTCGACGACACTGCCTTCCCCTCTCAGTACTGACGCGTGTCGCAAGTAAAATGGATGTGTTTACGCCAGAAGAAGACGAAAGATTTATACATTTAGTATCACAGTTTCCTATTTTATATGACACTAAACACGTAGATTTTAAAGAGCTACATTTAAAGGACAATATTTGGAAGGACATAAGTAAAGAGCTTAATAAAAGTGGTAAGTTTTTATGTTATCTATTTATTTCGTTACGAACATTTTAATCGCAACGCGTCTGTCGATTGATTTGGAGTGAATGTGTGTGTTTGTGAGCGCGCGCGAGTGTGCAAAAAAACACACACACATGTGTTATTTTACGACGCTTTGTAATACGATCCGAGATAATAATGGTAGGTAGGTAATATGTAATAAGTACTGTAATCTTATGTAAAAGTATAATATTATGCGAAATTGAAACGGCAATCGCGCAAAACATGGTGAATGTTTTGAATCGTTGTAAAGTGGCTTTATGATGTCAAATAGACGTAAAGTGTCAAAGAATATTTTTTTCTGACTGTAACTACTTAAATCAATACTAGGCAAGGAAATGATTTTAATAAGTAGGTTTATTAATTATTTTAATATCTTTTTATATTTTTTATTATTATTTTATGTTATAAATAACCTGGGTTAATTTAGGTTTTTCTTTAGTTATTGTCTTTTAACACAGTGTTTACGTCTCTAATCCTACTCTTCTGTAAACTAAACTAAAACAAAACTATAAAAACCGGCCATGTGCGAGTCGCACTCGCGCACGAAGGGTTCCGTACCATTATCTATAAAAACTGCAAAAAAATCATGTCTGTTGTATGGGTTAAATATTAATTTTATTCTGTTTTTAAGTATTTGTTGTTATAGCAGCAACAGAAATACTTCATCTGTGAAAATTTCAGCTGTCAAAATATCACGGTTCATAAGATACAGCCTGGTGACAAACGGACAGACGGACGGACAGCGGAGTCTTAGTAATAGGGTCCCGTTTTACCCTATGGGTACTACCTAACCCTAAAAAACAAAAACAATATATCTCTGCTTAAACACCATTTTATGTTATTTGCTCTTGTTCCACGATTATTTATTTATATGTAGATAAATATAATGTTTTATGTATTTATATATTATTATATAAATGCTATACACGACGTTATATCAAGCTATACATTTCCAGTTTTAGCCGACCTCGCATTGTATAGGCTTTTCGTACAGTGAGAAGTCAGCTTATACTGGAAATGTATTATACCTTGATATGTCGTCGTGCTTACAACACAGACTACCTGCACGACTGTCTCTCCTTCTACCTTAATCTATTCAAAGGTTGTTTTGAAGAGATCGCTTTTAACGATAAGACCGCCCATTGTGTCACCATAAGTCAAATTTCTACATTTCTTCATCTGTAATTTTTATGGTGTAAGTACTTATATAATAAAGAGTATTCTATTTTACATAAATAAATAGAGAATGTAATATTGAAATTACAGATTACATCAGATTGAAGAGACACTGGAGAAACATCAGAGATGGCTATGCACGGTTTAAAAGATGTAAAAGTGCAAAAACAGATAATAAACATCCTCGAAGCAAATGGCAATTTTACAAACTGTTAACTTTCTTGGACGGAGTAGCTCAAGAAAGGATGGAGACAAGTTATGTTGAAGAGTTGCCTAGAAGCAATGAAGGCGAGTCTGAGGATATGGCGTACAGTGTCGAGGCAGAATTCGTCAGTTTTGATTCTCTTCCAGCAAACAATACCCCGCCCGACGCTACGGAGAATATCACCACACCTTCAACTTCGGTCAACTACGTCAATGAACCTCCCAAAGATCGCCGAGTCTCATCAGAGACAACCAACTTCGACAGCTTGCTTAATTACTTCAAAGAGAGGGACGAAAGACGCCATTTGTCAGCCACAAGCCAGTCGCAAAACAATAATCCTGATAGTGACGTGGTATCTTTCTCGGCGCACGTTAAAGACGTTTTAAATAAACTTCCTCCTGTCCTACAAATAAAGGCAAAAAGGGACATTTTCGAAGTACTTTTTAAGTACGAATTAATGGGCGTGCAACAAGCAAAAACTACCAACGACAATTTGGCTAGTGGTTCAAGAAATTCTAATTCTAAATCTGATGAATATCCACTCAGCTATTTCTCTAAGGCTATTGACTGATCTGCTGATATACGTTGATAATACCTACACAAGGTAAATGCGATGAAAATTAAAACACATACCCCAATGTGAGAGAAACTTTTCAATTGCAGTAGACTTTCTTGTATAAGGTTTTGTTCTAAACTCTTTGTTGATTAAATATAGTACTTTATTTTAAATTGATTTTTATTTATATATCCCGAAAGCCGTCCTATTTAAAAACAAATGTATAATTTGTCCCATTCTCCCGCCACGTAAAGATTAAATCTAATGAATTTCGTCGATTAGCATACAGCAAATAAACCAAAAAGCTTTATCCAAACCCCTTTCAGTTATGTGATGATCACTATTCATTTTAAGTAAATGGCTTATTGATTAACCATTCTCCCGATGCGTAAGACCTAAGAATAAGCTAGAAATGGGTTATGATAGCACTTGTTTGTAATGAGCTATTAATTCGTTAGTGCCTATAAACATTTGTGATCTCTAAAACTAACACATTCACTGCTGTGTTTATGCTAATGAATGATTTTAGAAACACATGCTGTCTGGTTCCAGTTGAAGAAAAAAAAATCAGCCAAGTATGAGTCAAACTCGCACACGCAGGGTTACTTGGTGATACGGAACTGAACGAAACGTGTTAAAGAAATATGTAGTGTTAACTTTAACACGTTTCTTGAATGGGGACCGACCCTCTTTAATTTATAAATTTATTTTATTTTTATTATTTGTTTTTATATTATTTAGGTAGTACCGTCAGTGCTCTGCATAACCTGACCCCTCTTACAAAGAAGACGAGGGAAGAGGGTTTTTTTTTTTTTTTTTTTTGGGTGGGAAATCATCAAATGACCTCTCCCGCTCTGGGCGGAGCGGAAGGGCGTGTCAGACTCTTACTGACTAAAACCCACCCGTGTTCCTTCAGTTGCCTGTGCGCCAGGGCCACGGTAACTCTTTCGAACAATCCGCGACCCCGGCAGGCATCGGCCCTATCGGACCCCTTCAATGATGCTGACATCTCTTTGAGGCGCGCGTGGAACACGACGCGCCGTCGACCCGGGCCTGGTCCTTACCGGACGGCGAGCTGCCCATTGCTCGCCGTCCGCAAGCCCGCGCCTACGGTGGCCGGGAGTCGGCAATTGACTCCCGACGCTCAGGGTGTCTCCTCCTGCGGCGACTAGGGGCGTGAGGGCGCAACGATTGCCGCACCCTCACGCGCTCCGCCTCCTCCTTCGCGAGCATTACTGCTTCACAGAAGGAGGTGACGGCTTCCCATTCCCTCTCGCTCCGTACCATGGCCTGTACCAGGGCCGGACGCGAGAGATCGCCGCCGCCGATCGCCGCCACGAGGACACGGCGGTGCTCCACCCAAGCTGGGCAGACCTCCACCGTATGCTCCACCGTGTCCTCCGGTCGATCCACACAATGCCAACACCTGGGCGTTTCCTCCCGCCTTATCCGAAACAGGAACCTCCCGAAACAGCCATGTCCGGTGAGGACCTGCGTCAGGCGGAAGGTGAGGACGCCGTGGCGCCTCTCAAGCCACTCCTCAAAGAGGGGACTTACCGCCGCAATTGTGGCGTGCCCAGCGCTGGGTTGCGACAGTCGCACTCTCCATGCCGCCATGAGATCCCGCCGGAGCTCTGTCCGCTGTGCTGCGTTCCTCGCGGCAGCGGAGTAACGCCCCGGCGTTTCGCCTCCTCGCGCCACTCCCAAATGTGCGCGAGGACTTTTGCCTCCAGATCCCATGGTGGCAATCCGGCAAGGAGGCTCGCCGCCTCGCAGGAGACCGTGCGGTATCCTCGGACCAGCCGGATGGCCATGACCCTTTGGGACGCGTTCAACCGGCGTGCTGGTCGGAGCCTCAATGAACGCGCCCACAGGGAAGAGGGGTTGGGTTATGCAGATCAATGACTATACCTACACGCTCTGTGAAAATTTCAAGTGTGTATCTATTACGGTGCAATAGATACAGCCTTGTGACATACTGACAGATGGACGGACAGCGGAGCCTTAGTAATTGAATCCCGTTGGCATCCTTTGGGTACGGAACCCTAAAAACCTTACGTGTCTGGATTTGTGTTTGGTGGATGGCATTTAGCAGCGTTCCCATTGGCAGACAAATTTCTCCAACATTGTTTCATTATCATTTTTTTGTGTTGCGGGAGACATGTTGCCGGCAACATAACATGTTGAAGTGTTGCTGGCAACATGCTAATGGTAAACAAAAGAATATCTCTCAACACCAAATGTTGCTTCCAAAATTGTTGCCAATGAATTCCGAGAATATGCTAAGCCCCTTTTAAATGGGACTTAAAGCATTTATCGTGTTACTCATGTCTTAAAGCGGGTTTTTTTTTAATGTTTGTTTAAGAGGAGAGTCCTTACGAAACGCCTGAATAGGGGTTTACTGTTTTCAAGATATCTAAACATTCACCGCATCAAATAATACCAAAAAAATAAGTAGGAAAGTTAATAGACCTGTCATCAGTTCCATTGCGAGATATTTCCAAAATTATCCAAAAAATCCTGCTAAAAACAATGTTAAAATTTCATATTCACATCGAAATCGACACATTCTATTTACACATTTTATCTTATTTTAAGTCAATGTTTGAAAATATTTTTCGTTAAATCGTGACACAAATGTATGATTATGAAGTTCCCTGTTTTAATTTCTAATTAAATAAACCCATACGATAGTAATTTACGTCTAAACATTCTTTATTTTTTACGCAAATCATTTTCCATTTCCCATACATTTTAGTATGGAGCGTACTCTCTTCCGCAATTTGATTTATATTCGAGCACGCGCCGAAAACTATTCAGTGCCGCCCTAGAAACCAAGGTGAGAGCACGTCAATTTTTGATCTGCACCGAGCTCGAAAATAGTTTACGCACACTTAGACACAAGACCTAAGGGTGGGGTGCTAGTGTCACGGCGTAACCGATAATTTTCAAAAGACAACGCTTGACTGCATCTGGTTTTGGCAAAATTTGCAAAAGAGGCCTTATTAAATGCGGACCTCTCGTGAAAAGTTTGTTTCGTGGAGCAAACTTAGACCATGTAAAATCGCTACAGTACGGTAAAGATCACGAGCATATTGCGCTAGAACAATTGGCAGTTCTAAGAAGTGTTGATGGCTCTCCCTGCGTTATAAAAAGATGTGGCCTTATTGTTGACCCAGTGTTAGGATATTTAGGAGCAAGTCCAGATGGACTATTGGAAACTGATAAAATCGTAGAAATTAAGTGTCCATATTCTTGTGCAAAAATGACAATAGACGATGGCGTTAAAATGAAAAAGATTCATTTCTGGAAATTTAGCCAAACAGGAGACCTGATAATAAATAAGAATCATGACTGGTATTATCAGGTTCAAGGACAGCTTCACATTACACAAAAAAATGAATGCATTTTTATGGTTTGGACTAGTATAGACTCAAAGATTGAAATAATAAAAAGAGATGATGACTTCTGGCGAAATAATATGGAACATAAATTAAAAAAGTTTTATATTGATTGTATGCTCCCGGAAATAATAGATTCTAGATTAGACAGGAAAATGGACATAAGGGAGTCCAATTATTTGATAGAAGCAATTAAAAAAAGAGAAGCAGAAAGAGAAACAAAAAAACGGAAAAGCGAAACTGTTATTAATGATAGCAAACGCAAAAAAAATATTAAAAAAGCTGTAACTGCAAACTAAATTGTGGCAACTGATCTAGCCCATACAACCGTAGAATTAGATAGTCACCCAGACACATTTACAAATAATTTACATAAATCCGCACATACACAGAGAGATACATGCATATGCGCCCGCACACGTACGCACGTGCGCAGCCACACACACACAAACACACACATACATACTCACACACACATACGCACACTTACACACACATACGCACACTTACACACAAGTCCACATCTGCCTGGCTTATTAAGGTGAATCCTCAGCTGCAGCTCGCAAAATTCAAATTTACTCTGGTTATTGTAAATTGCAGCCTGCTTTACGTCGTATGTTGATCAATTGTACGATTCGCTACTGTAGGAATGATATAAATTTACTGAATAATAATCTTCAATTTCATATCAATCGTCAAACAATTTGTTCCACCTAAGAATTTTCATATGAAATATTCTTAAAAATTCTTAGATGGAACAAATTTCCAAATTTTGACGATTCTAATAGATAAGTTTAGATAACAAGTATCAAAACCTGAGCCTGTGTTGTTACCTGAGCAATTTTTTTTTTGTATGCACGTGTTTCTGTGACAAATAAACCTATTTTTCTTTCTTTCTTTTCAAAATGTTGTATAATGGCTAAATAAAGAATTTATATTTATTTATTAATTACCTACCTGCTTACTAATGTGATGTTAAATATATACTTATTATTAAACTTAATAAGTTATAGATAATTCATTTATCCATTAAATAATTTAAATAGTATGTACAATTACTTGTTTTTTTTTTTATTAGTCCTTTGCCTCTCTTACGTCTTTCACATACATACCTTAAAATATCTATGAACAATATTTAGTAGATATCAATTTATTCAAAAATAGTTAAAAGCAATCAATAATACAAAATTCTAAATAATAAAGTTACTGGTTAAATTAAACAACATAAATAAAGTTAATAAAATAATAACAACATAATTAATTTTATCAATCGACCTGATGAACACTGTAACCCCACCCTTTGGTGACGACTAATACGTAATACTGGAACGCAAGCCTCGCGATGCGGCGAGATAATTGCTAATACATTGCGTGTTTTCTGACACATACTTATAAATCCTTTAGGGGCGAACACGCATTGAAATTATAATATTTCCGTCGCGCCGTATGGTTTGTTATTTGTTTCTAGTTAGGTGTACACCATACGTAATTTATACTGCGCGTTGTTGCAGTGTAAGTGGAAAATATCAATGTGTGCGTTCTAAGAGAAGTTCTCACGCTCGCAAACTTCCCTCTTAAGGAGCTTGGTCAACAAGACTAAGTGGCTCCGTAAAGATTTCTTATAATATAATATATCATTTTATAAATATAAGACAGTGCTTATAGTTATGAATAACTATCTTCTACGAATACCAATCCGCACGAGTTTATACAATAGTTTTGCTGTTTTTGACAAGGGGAATGCTAAAATATTATTGCATCTTCCTACTTCTTTCACATCAACACCAAAGTTAATTAATAGCTCTGAGATCTTCGTTCCGGGCACACTCCACCATGATGTGAAGAACATCTTCCACTTTCCCACATTCTGTGCAGTTGGGGAAAGGAACTTTTTTTATTAAATAGGCGAATTTATTTAAAGGGATATGTCCAGACTAGTGTGTGATTGCCTCGTTGGTCTCTGGAATTTCTCTCTCGCTCGCCCCCTATTAAATAGATCTTAAACATAACTTGCGAATTGTGGGTGTACTATAGGTACACCTCTGCCTCTAACCCTTCGGGGAATACAGGCGTGATGTTATGTTTTTGTTATGTCCAGAATGAAGTCTGAGAGGTGTCACAATTTCTGTTCTACCTAAAAAACATGAATCAAACCATAGCGATTTCCATGGTTCTCTTTGTATTGTTTTATACCACGCCCCCGTCTCCACAGATCATGTTCTCGCCAGTTTAAAAAACAATGTTCGGGTATAGATCTCATGCAATCTGTATAAAAAGGCTGAATGTTCAATGGCATGCCATCACTTGAAGCTAATCTTGCTAGTTGATCTACCCTTTCGTTACCTACTAAGCCCACGTGGGAGGGAATCCACAGAATGATGACATTTTTTAGAATTGGCCCTCAATCTGATAAGAGAGTCTATAATTTTGTAAGCTATCGGTGTTACTCTGAAGCCAGAGGTACATCGAGCAAAATTTTGGATTGATCTTTTAGAGTCTGTTAAAATGATAATATCGGTGTGTTCAATAGATTCTATGTATGCCGTGCTTACCTAATTGCTAAAAGTTCTAAACACATGATCAAAATATTGCGATAAATATTAAATTCCATGGAGGTATCAGATTGAGGGTCAAAGAATGCTACTCCCATGAAATGATTGCCTTCTCTAGACAATGAAACAAAAAAACATGAGAAACATGCAACAAAACGTTAAACAGTCGTAATAAATATATTATTAAGTAAAGATAAAACAGTTTTATATTTTATAGTTCTTTATTGTTTCACCAAATAAATAAATAAAACAGTTTTTTTTATTTGAAGCTCTTTCTACTCATCTTAGTCTTTCGGAACGCAAAGATTTCCTACTCTTACAGTACCTGAAATACAACCGCCAGATAAAGCGGCTCTTCTATAAAAAGAAGGCCTGTGTGAAAGTTGATGAACTGGATAGCAAAAATGGTCTATTCCTTTCGCAGTACCGGGAGGACAATCGTCAGCCAAATCATATCTTCCTAAAAGAACCGAGCGCCTGTAAGGAATGTAGTCTTGCTGGTCATCCCCGTTGTAATCCTGGCAGTTCAAACCCCCCATGTTGACTAATACAACAAGAAGAACAAGTAACTTCAACATTCTCAGTTTCAGTTTCACTAACAGCGTTTTAATAGATCCTTGTTATTCTTAAAGATTACTGACGATTTGATTGTGGTGTTCCATATTTATATAATTCGAGTACCCATTTAAAATTAAATCAGTTCGTTACGGTTTATTTAGCAATTATTTTAAATTTATTTCAGTAATGTTTATTTCTATAATAATAATAATCATTATTATTATTCAAGCCAATAACACACTCGTTAGAACAGTTACCACGAATCAATTTATCATACTTTATTGTATGCAATTTTATGCTTAATCCATTTTCATTTTACGAACCATTGCAGAAAAATAATGTTACTTAGGTACTGAGAACAACATAAAAGGGGTTAAGAATATGTTAACTGATACTATCAGAGGCGCTAAACGCGAGACACACGAGAGACCTAGGAAGACTTTCTGTTTAAATTAAATAATAATACCTAAATAAATGGCTAAGGATGGTTCTAGGCAAATTAATTCAGTGCTTAAGAATTATGTTCAAGTTTTCGACTAGAATTATATAATACATCTAGAATTATATTTCCCTCTTTACGCGTAGCTAACAAACATGGAATGCAACTTGTAATATACTCTTCAATTTTCGTATCTAGGTTCTTGATAAAATAGTTTTAAATTATTAATTCAATCATCTTTCTTTTTGAAAAATGTCTATTTGCATGGGCCCTTTTTATGATTTCATTTTCCATAGACTTTGGGATCACTAAATGCTTTTCCATTCCTTTGTACAGCAATCCATTATCAATATAATAATCACCATAAGTTCTCTCCTGTAAAATCTCTAATATAGCTTTTAGACCATCATCCAACTGTTGTGCTCGTCTGATCTCATCATGCAGGGTTACTACTGCTACATATGGGTTTCGACTTAATGTATCAGTATGCTTCATCCTCGTTCCTGGCCGATGTTCCACCACAAAGTGAAACTCCTGCAGAAGCAATGCCCATCTTGCAACCCTCGTAATAAATCTTTTTTCTTAAGTGTCATCTGGAATGCTTGGCTATCAGTCACAATTTTAAATCTTATACCATACAAGTAGTGTCTAATTATTTTTATCCCTTCTATAATAACCAGACTTTCCAGTTCAAACTGGTGTACTTTTTTTCTGCACCATTCGTTGTGTAGGTATAAAAATAACACGTGAATCAAGTATCTTCCCCTTAAAATAAAGCGAATACCTAAGAAAGACGTCCACTACTGGACATTGGTTTCCCCCAAGCACCGCCGCTTCGACCAGTTCTGTGGTTTTCGCTTCCAACGGATTCCTTCGGCCTTCCCTAGGTCATCGGTTCACCTTGTGGGAGGCCTTCCATCGCTACGTGTTCCGGTACACGATCGCCACTCCAGAAACTCTCGGCCCCATCGGCCATCTATTCTGCAAGTAATGCGCCCTGTCCACTGCCACTAAAGTTTGGCTATTCTTCGGGCTATGTCGGTTACCTTGGTTCTCCTACGGATCTCTTCATTTCTAATTCGATGACGTAGGGAAATTCCAAGCTTAGCACTCTCCATTGCTCTTTGGCTGAATTTCAGTCTTCTAATGAGGCCCATTGTGAGCGACCACGTTTCTGTGCCATAGGTCATAACTGGCAACACACACTGGTCAAAGACTTTTGTCTTGAGTCTGCGGTATATGGGACGAGAAGATATTACGTAGCTTCTGCGTACTTATAGATAGTTATGTCAATAAAGTACTCGTATTACCAATTGTGATACATTATAAAACGAAAAAAAAAAAACATCATTGTCTAAAGATACGAATGCGATAAATCGCAGACGATTCCCCTCTATGAGTCTTGCATAGCCAATATTGAACATTCTCGCCTCTCAACAGTCGAAAAAATCTCCGCATGTAAACGAGGCTAACAATGGTATACCGTGCTGTAAACAGTCCCTTCATATATATTTTACCTATGGCAGCAGCTACCCAATAATAACCTTATCATATAAAAAAGCGGCCAAGTGCGAGTCGGACTCGCCCATGAAGGGTTCCGTAGGAGCATGTAACATAATATGCGGTTTACGATTTATGACGTATTAAAAAAAAACTACTTCCTAGATCTCGTTCAAACTAACTTTCGGTGGAAGTTTACATGCTAATGTACATTTTTTTTTTTTTTAGTTTTGTCATTCACTTATTTTAGAAGTTACAGGGACACACACACACATTTTACCACTTTGGAAGTGTCTCTCGCGCAAACTATTCAGTTTAGAAAAACATGATATTAGAAACCTTAATATAATTTTTGAAGACCTATCCATAGATACCTCACACGAATGGATTTGATGACAAAAAAAAATGAGTTTCAGTTCTAAGTATGGGGAACAACCCAAAAATTTTTTTTTAGTAGTTAATTTCAAAAGTATAGTTCTTATAGTTTCGGATAAAAATGGCAGTGACATACGGACGGACAGACAGACAGACAGGCATGACGAATCCATAAGGGTTCCGTTTTATGCCATTTGGCTACGGAACCCTAAAAACACTGTCATTTTGACAGAGTTGTCAGTGGCAGCAACCCAACAGCAACCTTATCATAACGAGAATAAAGATCACTGTGCTTTTGAGAGTGATACAAAATGTTCGGTACAATATTTGCAACCGCTTTTGTCTGCGTGCATTTCCATAAATGTATGTTTCGTAATTACCAGTTAATACGTGTTCGACTACCAATCGCGTTACTCAAACCATCTTAGTGCTAATTTAGCTTAGATTTACCATTTCATAATAATAATAAATTGTAGTATTCAATAATTGTAGTATTCAATCTAATAATATTTAATAACAAATCAATTTAATATGTAATTTTTTTATGTGGGTGTGCTATAGGTACACCTCTGCTTAACCCTTCGGGGAGTGCAGGCGTGATGTTATGTGTTATTTAATATCAACCAACTTAGAAGTTAGTGCTAAACCATGCAGGCACTAAATCAGAGATAGAATAACTGAATGGACTGTAGGTACATCACTGACTATCCCTTCGGGCAATACAAGCGTTATGCTATAGGTACTAATTACCTTTTAAAGGCAATAATAATGACATTATTATAGCTACTACAGAATTCTAAATATAAAACAGGAAATGTTTATTTTAACTAATTCAAAATGTTTATTTGTGAAACATTTATTTACTGACGAAATAGGTTAATTAGTACAGCTTGTAGGCAATTAGCCAAGAGCCGTCTCCGATGATATATCTCCACGGCTTTAGTTAGTACATAATGCCAATGTTGGCCATAGATGGATCATAGTGTGTTGAACTGAATCATTATATTTAAAACTGAATGTAACATAGTTTCGGCGGTTAATTTTGAGTGATGAAAATTAAAAGTAAAGTAGGTTTCATAGAAGGCCGGTGGCCGCCACATAGCGTGTGCAATTTACCGGCGAATGGCGTCACTGAATAATGTTATTTTTATGAAAGTAAGTTGATGTGTTTTCTTAGAAAGCGATTTTTGACAACGTGAAGTCAAACCTCGCTCTGCCGTCATTTTCATGACAGCCGTCACTGTGGTCGTCATGTGGTGGCCACCGCTCTAGTAAAGAAAGAATGAAAAGAAACAAAGAAAATATGAAAGAAAATCTCAAGAAAGAAAATTATTGTTTTTTTTTTTTTTATTGATTTTTTATAGTTTTTTTTTCTTTTTTATTCGGCAGAATTCAGACGCAAATTACGAACTAAACATGAAATTATACATAGTTGCGAAAAGCCTCATAATTACGCTCGTCCGTTGCCTTCCCTTAGTTCAATATTTACAACCGCACTTAAACACTTCGACACGTAAAGTACCTAAGGGTTTCATAAATATGAATGTGAACATTATTCTCATGCAAGTAATGTCCATATTCGTTGTAGCAAATGTGTGCAAGTAACGTTCACATTCGTGCTGACCAAGAAAATATATAAGTACGTGCGTCAAGACACACGTGTAGCCGAAAAACTGGGAATCAAAAAATTCTGTCCACGTACTCTTAATATTACGCGTGTGACATGCGCAAGGCGTCTCGAAGCGTCCAGTTTGCGCGCGTAAACGTATGCGTGTAAGCCTTGTTTGGACATACAACGCCACAAAGTTCTTTTGGCGCGTGGCCAAAATAAGAACTAAAGCCGCCATCTTGTATTTCCAAAACAATTTGTTTGACAATTTTATAAATGTTTACCAACAACGCCCCCCTGTCACTGTCATTCAGGCGCCAAAAGATCCTTACATAATCAGCCTATAATGTTCCCACTGCTGGGACTCAGGCCTCCTCTCTTTGAGAGGGAATGGGCTGTAATCTACCACGCGGGCCCAGTACGGATTGGTGGATGTCACATGTCTTCGAATTTTTTGTTCTAGGACATGCCGGTTTCCTCACGATGTTTTCCTTCACCGTTTTGAGAGCAGTGGTGATGAAATTATTTACACAAAGTAAAGCGCCCACCTGGGTTCGAACCCACGACCTACATCTTGTAAGTCGGGGCCGATTCCACTGGGCCACCACTGCTCTAAAAGATCCTTGCTGGACTCTAATATACCAACGTTTGATACTGTAGCAAACGGTCGTATAACCGTATTAGCTACGAATGTGAAAGGAAATGTCACAGATCAGGGAAACCACAGGGTTATAATAAATTGTGAATTAAGTTAATGTACTGAAGAACAGCCATATTTTATATGGAACAACGTGCGGGATGATTGCATGTTAAACTGTGAGTATAATATACTTACTTTATTTAATATAATAATATATTTTAGTACTTATTGTATGACCTAGATTTTTGAGGATCAGAATAATACTAGACTACTATCTTCTAAGGATCTAGCTTTCCCTCTGGACGTTGGTGCTTTTATATTATTATTTTAAGTTTAGAGGGCCTAGACACATTATATCAGATAGTAGATAAACAATTTATTTAATGCATACAAAAGAAATAGCATAATACACAAAAGCACTATTAAATTATAATAAGTTGCCAAAGTCAGTTACAGAACTTAGCGATGGAAAGTTCAAAACCCACATCAAACGTATTCTTATCATAAATGCATATTATAATTATAAGATTAAAGACTACGTTGAAGACAAGGAAGTTTGGCAATAATTCCTTCTGCACATGTGCCTTCCCTGGTACCTCATTAAAGGCATCACTATGTATATGTCTATTAACTGCTCCCAAATTGCGAAGCTTTTTTGTTTTATACTTTCTTCTTTGACATTATCTTCTCATTATTTGACATAAACCTCCAATTCTTATTTCAATTCTTTACTTATGGTTTTTGTAACCAGGATTTTAATTCAGATTTCTTACAGTTGTAATGGCAATCATGTCATTTGGTTTAAATAGGCTTTTATTTTTATATAGATTCTTCTATATTTTATGAATGTGAGAACGTTGTAGGCCTAACTTGCAGACTGTAGATTTGTAGACCTTTTTATATTTTGTTGAGTACCTGTTACTTATTGATAGGACTACACTGTCCTCCCATACTTATCAACACTATAATTTGAAACATTGTAAAAGCCCCGTAATTTTAAAAGAGTAACCGTGGAGTTTCTTGCCGGCTCTTCTCCATAGGAAACAACCAATTGGAACCATGCACCTAGCTTCTGACGTTTCATAAGTGCCCATGTAGGTTTATGTGAAATAAAATATTTTGATTTTGAACAAATTACTTGAATATAAAAAAAAAATGTATGCAGTTCACACGCATTAGAAGTGAAACTTTCAAAAATGTTATATAATGTATTGTATCTCATTCTCTCGCACTTTAATTCCTATAGATATATGTGATTGTCTCTTTTTAATGAAGCTTTTTCGTTTCATTGAGTTCAAACTCACAACGGGGCTAAAGAAGTTTTCACTTCAAAAATACAAGGATGACAGATACCAATGATAACGAATCTATGATGGAAAAGTCAAAAATGAATTGGAGTGACATACGAGTAAGCTATCAAAAGGCTTATATCAATCCAGTTGGAACACGTTGTAGAATCATGAAACGCTTTGAAAACGATTGTCACTTGTCTGGGCCGTTAGATTTTCTTTCGATGTTTTGTCAGTAGACTAAACTTGATTTTATCTAGAAAGTACATTTACTAGCCATGCGTTTTTGAAATTGCCAAAAGGAAGAAATTAAAACTTGGGTTTCCTAGGAAAGCGGTTCCGTCTTGAAAATCTGTCATTATCACCTGCGAGGTAATTGCGATACTGTTCTGTAGTATATTTATTATAATTTAAATGAATAAGTTTTAATTTGATATGGTAATTTTCTTTGAATAATGGACAAATATATAACGTACTTAATTTGATGTTTAATAAAATAAAAATAACCACCATTTTTATATTTGTACGCCGTTAAGGCAAAACATGACTATGCTATTATTTGATTGTAACATCTTGCATGCCATGTGTGTGTATACTTATGTTTTGGACAAATAAATGATCTATCTATCTAAAAACACTAACAGTAGGAATGGCTTTCATTTTGACAGTTCAACAACAATCATTACGTTATTTACGTTGTTGAATAGACGCATTTTTCGAACATAGAATAGAATAGAATAGAATAGAATACTCTTTATTATGTACACCATAAAAATTACAGATATAAAAGTAGAAATTTTACATAGGGTGACACAATGGGCGGTCTTATCGCTAAAAGCGATCTTTTACAGACAACCTTTGGATGGATTCAAGGTAGAAGGAGAGACAATAATGCAGGTAGTCAGTGGTGTACCATTTACATATACAACAAATACATACATACATAAAACATATACCTATCTACATAATATAATATATACAATAATAAACATGAAACAAGAGTAAGGAAACTAAATGTAATGACAATGTTTAAGGAGAGAGGAAGTGTTTTTTAACCAGAATTCTAAAAGTGGACAAAGATTGAGCACGCCTTATCGACATGGGCAAGGCATTCCATAACCGTACTGCTTGAACTGTAAAAGATTTGTCATAAAAACTGGTGGAATGCCTCGGCATCTCTAGTCTTAAGTTTTCCGATGACCTCAGGTATCTATTATGTGTGTCATGAAGGAACTTGAAACGTTCTTTAAGATAAGAGGGGGTTTTAGGGTTGAACAGAATACTGTAGAGCTGAAACAAGATATGAGAATTCCGGCGAAGACGTATGGGAAGCCACTTGAGCTTTGTACGAAATTCAGAAATGTGATCATACTTGCGCAGGCCAAATATAAATCTTATGCAAAAGTTTTGAAGTCGCACATATGAAGCAATGGTTTAGAAATAGGCTTCAAAATAATTCAGATTGTGATTGATAGTGTGTTACGCAATTAGGCTGTAGTACTTGACATTAAAGTGTCAAAAAACGACAGCTGTCATTGTGTGACCGTTCGCTACTTTCTTACTAAACCAAAGCTTTAACTAAGGGTATTATCTTTCGAACCATCAAGACTTCTTTAATAAGAAGTGCCAAAAGATTATACCCAGTTCCGATTTTTCTTAAAAGACAACCGACTTCCCAAATCTTATCCGACATATACACAGTACGGTTTTTTGGACATTATAAAAACGAGATTAAAACAATAGTGTCGTACCCTTGCAGTCAACACGTCTACTGCGCATTGTTCACCAGGTTTCTTTGTTCCTAACGGCCTTTTGTTTGTAGGAAAATTACGTGAAAAATTTACAGAGACATTGTGGAGGAAATGTGAGTAGTACAAGTTACAGTATAAGGAATTACAGAGATAAAACTTGCGAGATATTGTACAAGGCCATCATCTTCATCTATCTAGCCTTTCCCAACCATGTTAGGGTCGGCTTCACGTTCAACCGGATGCAGCTGTTACATTACAGTATTACATAGAGCGAGTGCCTATCTGACCTCCACAACCCAGTTACTGGGTAACACGATACCACTTGGCAAGACTGGTTGTCAGACTTTCGGGCTTCTCACTACCCGTAAAAACTGTCAAAACTTAGGACAAGCATAATCAGCATATGAAGTTCCCACTGCTGGGACACAGGCCTTTGCCCGGTGAGAGGTAGTGGGCCGTAATCCACTACGCGTGCCCAGTGCGTATTGGTAGATGTCACATGTCTTCGATTTTTTGTTTCTAGGACATGCCGGTTTCCTCACGATGTTTTCTTTAAAACTTAAATTTGGGAACGTTTCTTAAAAATACCAGAAGTGGAGTTAACATTTGGCAAGCGTAACGTCTTGTAAGTAATCTTATTTTCTTGACTGTTCCATATGTATTGGTTTAAGTTAAAGGAATAAATCCTGCAGAAACCTGGATTGGATTATCTGAAATTTCTGAAATCTTCAACTTTTACAGAGCAGTTGTTTAGTTTATTTAACTTTTTTGTTATTACCATATTGTTTTTATTCTTGTCAGTCTTTTTGCATAAGATTCTGTAATATCTCCTACTGGGAGAGGGCACTGGCTCTTGTAACACAGGTATATCACCTAGCACAGGAGTCAGGGACTTCACACTATTTTGTAACCACTTTCTTGTGTAATAAAGAAGATTATAAAGCAAGCTAGCGCATTTGTTATAGTGTGTTTTTCTTCTGTATATGAAAAGAAGCCTTAAAAGCCAGAGCATTAGGCCTTAGAGTCCTGAAACTAAGTACTGTCTTGTAGCTTAAACTAAATAACTTGATCGCGTATTATAAAATAAAAATAAAAGCTTGTACGGAATTATACTTCTTACAAGAATAGTATTTTCATTGGGTTACGTTTGCTAGGTTACGTCTGGAGTTGACGGGACGTTTCTCGTACCCACACGAATTTAAACCTTAACCACCACTCATCAGAGTCCAAAATAGAACACCGACCAAAATTAAGTAATCCTACTTTTTTCCATTTAAGATTTTATCGAGTTCCTTATAACAAAGGTTGTTGAAGGGTACTTGTAGTTCTAACGTTTGTGAAGTGAAGGCAATGTACTTTATCCTAGACTTAACTAGCGTGTCGTGATCTGTGAATGAAAGGTCTGATTTTGTACGTCGTTGTAATACGTGTTGGATAAGGTTTTAGTCCTGTCAGTGTGTAAAAAAAATTTTCATACTAACATCACTTAGGCCACTTGCACCACATTTCAGTAAATACGTATAACGCTAAACGAATTTAAAACATCGTTCTGTTTCTGACAATCGTTTGAAGATGACAGAGACAGAATGATGTTATAAATACCTTTAGCGTTAAAAGTATTAAGTGATTTGTGGTGCACGCGGACCGTATTGTTTACCAAGAAAAAAAAAGAAAAAAATAAGTTTATTTGTCACAGAAACACGTGCATACAAAAAATATAATCCTAATCCTTCCTTTCTTAATTTTAATCTAATTCTTTTACATGCCAATTAATGAGAATAGCGAATTCCATGTTTTTGAAAAATGAGTCAGTCAGAAAAGTAGCGGAGCTTGACGTACTCTGTCATTTGTGGTGGATATTTAGATTATTCCAATTACATCTACCATCATCATTATCCCCCACAGCCCCACATAACCCATTGCTAAGTATAGGCCTCTCTTTTCTTGAGTCAATCCTCACTCTCCTGCGCCAGCCTCATCCAGGTTCTACCCGCGATGGTAACTATGTCGTCTGCCTATCTCGCCGCCGGACGATCGACACTTCGTCTCGCAGTCTCTATACATGTATACAGGTTTATCGGTTATATGTTGGCAATCCATTAAGGGGATGTAGGAGAGGTCATTTGGAATAAAATGACCCCTGATGACCTCTATGCAAATGTCAACCATTTTCGAGTAATTTGACATTTTATATTTTTTTAGCGCTACACAACTTTGAAAACGTATTTAAAAAAAACAATGTTTTTTTTTTTTTGTTATTGTTATCTGCTTCTACTTCAATACATAATAATCAATCATAAAATGAAAATTATCTTTAACAGTTTTACAAATCGTTACAATTTTCTATCATTTTGAGCAGGTTTATTGACTAAAATAGTCGATTTCTGCAAAAAAAACATTTTTACTTTATCGGACGTATCAGACGTACTTTATCGGTAGACTATTCCAAAAACATGTACAACTTCTCAACTATCCAACGAGATACAAAGATACCAGATATCTACAAAAATATAAAATGTCAAATTACTCGAAAATGGTTGACATTTGCATAGAGGTCATCAGGGGTCATTTTGTTGCAAATGACCTCTCCTACATCCCCTTAATGGATTGCCGACATAAAACCAATAACCCTATTGTTAGCTGCATCCCCCACCTACACCCCTCCGGCCAGCCCGGAGCATGACGTGATCGAGTCCATATAAGGTGACGCACAGTGTGACCACGGATGCATTCTCTCGCACCCGGCGGCGCGTGTTTTACTTTAAATTCCCCATCTGTTCGCTTAATTAATAGATCCTTAATTTTGTAATTGTTTTTTTTAGCTATTTTTATTAAAAAGACTTCCTTTGTTATACTTAACTTCCTGATTATTATTTCATTAAATTCCTAAAACTATATATTATACATATTACGTTAAAGTCGCTTTTCGTGTCTGTCTGAGTGACCGCGTTGTTCTCTTAAACTACGGAATAGAATTTGATGCGGTTTTCACCATCATTTAGAGGATATAATATTCCGGGAGGTTTATGTTTATAATACAATAACACAGTTTTTTTTATCTTACGATGCGATGCGCGCTTTACTTGTGATACACATTCACGGCGTGTTCGTAAACTTGTTCAAATACTCTGTGAACGTGTGCGTGAAGACGAGTAGCGTCAGTATAGAACACACACACCGACTTCACCAGTTTCTCGGACGATACCGAGAGCTCCTGCCGTCCTGCACCTACACACACATTCACAGCTTGTTTGTACACTTGATAACCACAAGTATGAAATGAATATTTACAGTAACGTTTAGTGTAGGATCAACACTAGAGCTTGCTTGCACCACAAATCACTAAATTCGTAGAAAGAGCTGTTAATATTTCCGCTACTAACACTTTCACCGTCTGAAAGATTTCCAATAAATTCAGAGTCAACCTGTAGCAGCCGCATCACACACGCTCTACCCATAAAATCAGCCGCCATTTTAAATTCCGTGACGTCACGGCCTACCCCTATACAGCTATTATAAGCCACGTCAGCTGCGCACCAATTCCACGTCTAATTCCGTCACTTCCGTCGCTAACTATCTAAATTCTAAGGTATAAATAAACATTTGGAACTATTAGAAGTGGCGCGTGAAACCAAACGTTGTTGTGGAAATGTTTGTGTGCTAGTATTTTGAGATACTTGCGAACTTACGACATGAATGGTTTTGGAGATAATGATGTGAATGTGTGATGTTTGAATGTAGGTTAAAGTGGTGCTGTGGTTATGCAAAATATTAATAAGAGACTGAAATATCCCCACAATGGACTTTGTGGCACCTGTGTAAAATATAATGTATATGCTTTTTTTTTTGTACGTAATTTTTTTTGAGTCTTTGTTCCTGTAAGTGGATGGGCTGTTTATAAAGCAAGGAGTTGCCGATGGATAATCCTATGGAATGAATAATAAGTACCTACCATTCTCTGAGACAATGTTTGGATGGACTAGTTTAAATAGGCTTTTATTTTTATAATTTTATTTATCTTTTAGATAGATTCTTTTATATTTTGTGAATGTGAGAACGTTGTAGGCCTAACTTGTAGACTGTAGATTTTAGACCATTTTCTATTTGGTAAATACCGTGAAATATGCCAACTTTGCCAATCAAGGTATCTTTGCCCAAAAAGCAATTTATAAGCAAATCTAGCGGATTTGCTTACAAATTGCTTATAGGGCAAATATAAAGCAATATATAAGCAAGTCCTCTAGATTTGCTTATAAATTGCTTTTAGGGCAAAAATACCTTGATTGGCAAAGTTAGCATATTTTACGGTACCTGGAACCTGTTGACAGGCCTACACTGTCCTCCCATATCTATCAACACTGTAATTTGAAAGCATTTTAAAAGACAACTAATTTTAAAAGAGTAACCGTGGAGTTTCTTGCCGCTTGCCGGCTCTTCTCCATAGGAAACGACCAATTATATTGGAACCGTGCACCTAGCTTCTCACGTTTCATAAGTGCCCATATAGGTTTATGTGAAATAAAATATTTTGATTAAGGTTATTTTTGAATACCCAATGTGCCAGTATCAGAGAATTGCATGCATTGTATTGCATTTGTAAATGGTACACCATAGACTACCTGCAGTATCGTCTCTGCTCCTCTCTCCATACAAAGTTTGACTTTAAAAGACCGCTTTTATCGATAAGACCGCGCCTTGTGTTACCCTATGTAAAAAAATACTTTTTATGGTGGACACACGGCTATATAATCAAGCTATACATTTCCAGTATAAGCTGACTTGATGAGAAGTCAGCTAAAACTGGAAATGTATACCTTGATATGTAGCCGTGTGGCAATACCAAAGACCTACTAAAGATTAGAGGGCCCGTTGTTTGATCAGTAATCAAACACATTAATAGTTAAAATGCGTTAGTTAAACTAACAATTTGTTAAAAATGACATAAGTATGTTGTTTGACAAATGGTTAAACTAACTATAGTTAAAAAAAAAATCTATTTGCTATGAAAGTTAACCATGCGTAGACAGAGTAGTTAAACTTTAACTATTGTCAAGTGTCAAGTCCCTATGGAAGAGTATTCATTGCTGGTTGCTGTCAAAAATAGGTAGATTATGGTAGCATTGATTTTATATGGAGCTCAACCATTGTTCTTGGCCCTTTGCCCGTCTTTTCTACAGAAAACTTAAAGAAAAGTAAATAAATTGCCCTAATTCCTTCAAAAACTCTGTAAGCGAATGTCTACCCACTATTTCGGTATTTTCGACCGACATTTTGGCGTGATTGACATATATTTACTCTTACGAATCTACGAGATGGCGCCAAAGTTATTTTTAACTCCGGGAATCTGTATTAGATTTCTTTTGCTAATGTTTTTTTGAGATCTCGGGATGATTTGTCGTAAAATTGGCTTTTAATATATGAAGTTTGGAGATTTATTTATTCGAAGATTAGTAGGAATACGAATGTACGTACTAATAGATGTTACCTAAAGTAAAAAGTCAACTCTTTTAGTACCTAGCTCTCTAGTATCTGTTGCAAAGCATAATCGGCTTATAATGTTCTCAATGGTGGGACACAGGATTCTTCCCTGTGAGATCGTAATCCACCCCGTACTTAGGTCCAGTGCCAGGTGAGGGATCCCTGCAGTTAAGCAGAAATACAGGCTACTAGATACCTAGCTACCTTATAGTAAGGATGTGCCTTGAATGGCTAGAAGACCTTTAGAATACCAATGAATAAGCGAAAAACATAATTACGGTCCCCTTCACTAGGTTCATCAATATGTTTTAATCACTTGAGCACTCTGTTACTGAAAGTGTATTGTGTCCATATAGGCACGAAAATGAAAACAGGTTCAATTTATTAGGGTCACCAAGGTCTTCGGCTAAATGTTTGGCTTTGTAGAATGTTGACTAATCTCTTTGGTTTTTTTATTAAAACTCGTTGTGCCATAGTAGTACTGAACATTTGATTAACTATTTTTGTTTATTATAATATACAGCATTCGTTGGAAGGCCTCCCGCAAGGTGGCCCGATGATGTTGTGACGGCCGCAGGAACCTGTTGGATTCGAGAACACAGAACCGGTCGAAGTAGTGGTCCTTGGAGGAGGCCTATGTCCACAACTGTACGTCTTTTGAATGAAATTATGATGATGATAATATATAGCATGACAGAAAATAGAACAGGACGAAAAATAGAAAACTAAAACATAAAAGTACCGTATACAGGGAGAAATTTTAACCAGTGCGCAAACTGTTACCATTCATTCAGAATAATGATTGTAGACCCCCTAGCGTAGGAATTCTTCGTAGGTTATAAAAAAAAAAAGTTGTTCCTTATATTTTGAACGACTAGATATTGCATTTTTCTATGAAAAATTGATATGCTAGAGGATCTAGAATCATAATTATGCTGAATTCGTGGTTATAGTTTGTGTACTGATAATAATTAATAATAATGGAAAAACATTATCAAGGTCGGCACGGTTGACATCTGTCGGGCATGCCACCGTCCCGGTGAATCAATCCGACGTATAGATTCCGGTTGTTCTTGTCTTGCTTACGGTGAGTACTTGCACAGACACAATCTAGTGGCTAGGATTATCCACCAGTAACTTGCCCAGCAGTACAACCTTGTGGAGTCCGAAGTACCGTATTACAGGTAAGTGCGCGACCCAGTTCTCGAAAATGGTCGTACCTAATTGTACTGGGATCGATCTATCATCACTGACAGGACTATTGTAGCCAATAAACCTGATATTGTGGTGATAGATCGATGAGAGCGCCGTGCAATGATTGTTGATATCGCTGTCCCTCATGACGAGAATCTCGTGAAAGCTGAGAAAACAAAAAAAAACAAGTATCTTGACTTAGCACACGAGGTTGTCGACATGTGGGGCGTGGACTCTGCAATCATTGTACCGATAATTGTTTCAGTAAATGGTCTAATAGCGGAGAGCCTCGACCAACACCTCGGGGGGCTCTCATTGCCCAGCTGGGTCAAGGGCTTGATTCAGAGAGCAGTACTTCTGGATACGGCACGCATAGTGAGGAGGTTCCTCTCTCTAGAGCCCTGACCACCGGCAGCTTGGATCCTGTTTCTGATGCCGATGGGCCACTATTTTTTATATTTTTAAATGTTTGTATATGTTTTTTGTAAAAGTATTTAAAAATGTAATTAATATTCAATAATATGAATAAATGAAAATTAATAATAATAATTATTATAAAGAGGTAAAATTTGTTTGTTTATTTGTAAGTTTGTAGTTAGGTAGGGTACTCTCTGAAACTACCGGTCGGATTTGAAAAAATCATATTTCATTTGATAACCCAATTTTTGAGGAAGGCTATAAGCTATTTAGAATCACGCTAGGACCCTTAGGAACCGAGCAAAAAGAAAAAAAAATGGAAAGAACGTTAAGCGAACTCGAAGTATTAGCGCGGGCAGGCGATGCGATGCGAAGGGGTAGGTCGGGGGAGAAACAAATTTCACGCGGATGAAATCGTGGGCAGAAGCTAATGTCTAAAGAAATCTCTTCAAGCAGACCTGCGATAGGAGATTAAACGTTATCAAATGATTGGCATACCTAGCTAATTACTCTTCAAACGGCCTCCTTTACTCAGTTAGCTCATTTTGGATCTATTTCCTGCTTACAGCAACTGAAACACCAGTCAGTAACACATTCATACTGCGGTCAACAAACATGTAGAGTGCATGACGCTTGTCATAACTGCAAGATCAAAGACTTGTCCATATGTAATGAACTATTGCAATGCTATTAACTGTAGTGTTAGTAACGTGTGTGCGGCCACCGTGATTGGCGTATGTTTTGTGGTTGACCTGGTCCAGCGGAGTAATTGAGTAACACATAAAATTGCAATCGATCCCAATGCCTTTAATTTTAACAGTTCAGCATGTTGTATAACCCAATGAACGTCATTGCGTTATACAACATGTCCCGGAATTAACGCACACCACCAAACACCCCAATTAGAATATTATCTTATATAATCTTAATACACACATTGAAATTTTACTATTATGTTTAGAACATTGTTTATTTATTAAATTAGTTAGGTACACTAATTGTGGGAGAAAAGAGTGGTCACATTACAAATATACGCACGCACTCAGTTGCACACGTATAAGGGTCTAGCGTAGTAGGTACTCTGTCCATTTTGGTTTGTTTTGACTGTACAGCGGAACTGTGACTGTAATTTATTTAGTTTTAATTCATTTTAGGATAAAGAATACCTTTAATAAAAATGACAGAAATCGATTCAGTTAATGACTCTGAACAAACTACTTTCATAATGTGCATTAAATCAGTTACACATTGTCTAAGTTGTTGAGAAGACGAATATTTCAAGCCTATGAAGCAATAGATTATGAAGTTCCATCAAAACTCTTGGAACTATCCAAGGGTTTTGAAGGAACTTCCTAATCTTAACTTTCAATAATTATTAAATTAAAAGTGTGTTACGTAATTAAGGTGCAGTTTAGAATGATAAACACACTGATGGCAACAAGAAACTTAGGCAACTGTCAGTTGTGAAAAAATATCAAAGGGTTTGGGGCGATATTGTTTAGGGTAAGAAAGAAAATAAAGAAAGAAAACAAAAGAAAGAAAATTGGTTTATTGCCACAGAAACATTTGCATTTTTTGCCAATAAATAAGGAATAAATTTCATGGGGTTATTCTTTCTATACTAGATTCCAAATAGTCGAGTTAAAAGCAATGATGAACTTGTAAACTACATGAATGCAATAAATGATGATTATGATGCTTATAGGATTTCATCGATGATCACCATCACAAATTATGATAATGAGCAATATAAATTATCCAACAAAATAATCCAAACAGCAGAAAATAAAACTTACTTCACTGCTGATAACACAGTAACTGAAATTGTTAAACTACTTATTCATGGTCGAATTTAAATAACGTTAAACTATTAGTAAGTCATTGCAAAGTAACTCTTACCTCATCGCAATAAAGTATGAATTAGAATGATTGCCGTGAGTTACATAAAACTCTCAGCAATCATTATAATTTATACCTTACCTTACCGAGATTAGAGTTACATTGTAATAACTTACTAATGGTTTTACGTCGATCGTGATTATCCTAACTTAAAGAACATCGATGACGTTACTTTGAAATTCATTATCATGAAAAAAAAAGCATTAAAACCCCACTAAATATTATGATTTCATAATAACAAAAACCACAGAGGATTTTATCCACAGTGGGCTGTCCTTGAAACAAACTCAAAGTAAACGGTGATTATATTTCTTGACGAATGCGATACGATTAGGTGTACTTAAAACTTTTCCTCGCTCATTTCTGCGCAAAATAGGCAATCCAACTTTTTGATGAACACACCATCCATTTAGGCCTACTTTCTGTAGGGATGTAAATTTTTATAAGAGTAGGTACTTTAACTTGTTCTCAGGGACTAGTGAAAACATTTTAAAAGAGTAACTACGCAATTCCTTGCCTTTTTCTCTCCATACGAAACAAAATTTTATATACAGGGTGTAAGGGATTATAGCCCTTCGCAGGCTGATGGGGTGAATTCAGTTTATCATACTAACATGACCGGTACATGAAATAATTTCAAGAACGTTATGGGAATCCAATAAACCCGATTTGTTTTATTACCTCACACGCAATGTATCGTTACCGAGGCAAAACGCAGGTAGCGAACGGCCGGCAGCGCGCTCGCGCCACGTGGTTTATTTCAACATCCACTGCTGATTTTTTATTTCAGCTGTTTTATTTACATAAATATGGTGCTGCGTACAGATAATGTAATTTTACATTGAAATAAAGGAATAGTAACTGAAAAAACGATAAAAAAATATATTTTTCCTGAGACATTTTCCGGTGGAACATGATTCAAAATAAGGAGCTGATTGCACCCTGTTAGTTGGCTGTCCCTTACACTCTGTATACATATCTAATAAAATCACAATAAAATAGTACCTAACAAAGAAAGAAAAGAAAGAAAGAAAAAGAAAAAAAAAAGTGAAAGAAGTTTTGTCTGGAAGTATGTTCCGAATTAGCGCAAAAACGGCTGAACGATTAAAACTAGTACGTTTTAATCCCAGTAGTACGTTCCCGTGGGATATTTTCTGACATACACGCGAGCGAAGCTACTGACAAAAATTAGTTTTGTTATAAATTTAGAAGTTCAAAAGTGTCTTTTAATGACCTACTTGAATATGATTTGACTTTGACTTTGGATGAAGACTAAATTAGAGTTAGTTTCTGGAAGTTTGGATTAAATTGAGCCTAGTTATTAAGTATCTGCTGTAAATGTCTGAGCCCATTGTAAACTTTTCAACAGCGATTTGAAGGTTATTTTGTCTGAAAAATTGTACATCTTGTACATAAACCTTTGCAATTTAAAATCATTTTAGATGAATACTATCTATACATTATTATAAATTTAAGTCGAATTAAGACTCCTGCAGACAGGCGCTACACGACAGCGCGACGTGACTTTTTAAACGACTTCAAAAAAAGGAGGAGTCAGAACTTTTTTCTAGGTGAACCGATTTTGATAATTCTATTTTTATTTGAAAGCTGGTGCTTCTCATGTAGTACCATATAAATTTGATCAAGATCTGACCAGTAGTTTTTGTGTTATCCTTAATAATGCGTATTCGTTCCAGTTTGTATATTTAATGATGATGTTTTAATAACTTCCTGTCACTGTTATTTCATATCAAGTAGTGTTAAGCGAATTTGTGTAGAGTAGGTACCACAACTAAAAAGTAAAAAATGAAAATTATGTACTTTTTTTTGTAAAAAGTTTTATATAGAACAATTTCCATTAAATTTTCATAGGAATTGTTCTACAAGAGTCGCATCGCGCCTGTTTGCGGGGAGCCTTTATCGTGTGTGTGACCGAGTTGTTTTTCTAAACTACGCAACGGATTTTCGTGCGGTTTTCACAATCATTCAGAGAATTTATTCCGGAAGATTTATAAGAATAATACAATAATATTAGACTCACACTTAATTAAGAAATCTTGATGTTTCGTCAAGTCGTAGAAACCGTGCAAAGCAACGCCGGGTCGCTAGCTAGTGATAAAGAACGATAAATATAAATTAAATTAGCATTTATGATTATTTTTTGTCATTTCGATGTGACGTTCTCTTTATTAGCTCTAGAAAATATAATAATATATAATATTAAGCTCAGTATGTGTGAGATTATGTTGAAGATGCTGCTATGCTCGTAAATTATAATGAGGAACACATTTACCCCAGTGTGAATTTCGTAGTATTTGTAAATCAAAACTAAAAGACAAAGGTGACATTTTCAAATTGGATTTCAACATCATCTTATTGTAATTTATAAGTTTTTAGCACATGTTAGGCCGTTCAAATTCCTCGATGATTCATGCGAGGAATCTTAAGAATTTAGACGCAAGTGCCAATTTTGTTTATCATTACTTTCCGCAATGTATTAGGAGTCAGACAATTATGCACGTTTTCACTAACCTAGGCAGTAACAAAAGTATGCTGATGAATCTTCAACTCTCGATTTAGCGCCAAAAGTTAAAATTCCAACAGTACGTTTTTACTTAGGCATTCGTTTACGTGTGCTAGTAAAAACGGCGGGCATTAGAGCATCCATTTTAAAAAGTTATGTGTTTTTGGTACCATTCATTCTCTACGCAATAATTCAAGATATTTATTGTTACTCTAGTAAAGAACGATGACACATGTTTTTGTGCGATCCTATAGATATTTCCTAGTGACTTTAGCGCAGGATAATTTGAAGAACGGGATTGGGTTTTGCACAACCCTCCATAAAAATCTTAACAGGCGCGACGCGAATGTAGTAGAACAATTTCTATGAAAATTTCATGGAAATTGTCCTACAGGAGTCGCGTCGCGCCTGGCTGCAGGAGCCTTAACGTACCGTCATTCATGACGTGCCTTCTTCTTCCTTTTCGAATCCACGATACAATGTTTTAAGTATGAATGTGGATGGCTATAACAACGCGGCAAACACGGCCACTGTAACATGGCTTGAGTCACACATTTTATCACAGTTTGGGCGATAAAACCGTCCGTACTGTAACCGTATGTCTTGTCACAAACATCTTGGGTACGCCCATACTCGCCCCCCACTTGGAGACCCAAGACCAAAGAAACGATGGATGGACTGTGTGAAAGATAATATGGCTGGAAAGGGAGTAACTACTGAGATGACGACTAACACGGATCGGAATGTTACCACTTTATAAATATTATGTTTTTAAACATTTAAAACTAGGTATAGTGTATTTATTTTATTTCTTATTTTTTGTTTATTTTTAGTTTTCGTATGCAGTACTAATTTTGACGTCATCACGTCAACGCCGGCTATCGCTGACAAACCAGCGCTGGGGCTCTGTCTCGCATAGGGTCGTAGCATTATGCTGAGCGATTGCCGTTTTGCGTGGATGTGCCGCATATTTTCCCCCAACTCGTTTTTTTTTTTTTGTATTTGTGTGTTTTTTCTTTGCGTCATGTTTACCGCAAATAAACGTATTTTCTTTCTTTTATTTCTAATAGAGAAGTATGGAAGGAGGAGACTGGCTGCGCCGAACCCCCCCTTTTTTTGTAAATTTTGACGTTCAAAAGTGCCTTTTATGTGCCTACTTGAAATAAATGATTTGACTTTGACTTTGACTTTGACCCCAAATGAGCTGAGATAAGGGTACGAGAATGATAATGTTACCTACTTTGATTTCATGATGAAGTCCCAACATAAGGTCACAAAAAGTGATAAATAACCAGGGTCGTCGATATAGTTCAAGTTTAGTAAGAAACCGATGAATGTTTTCTAATAAAATTTAATGTAATTAATAGAAAACAGGTCAGTTATCAAATTAAATTTCATTCGAAATCATCCATCGGTGTCTTAGTAAACTTCAACTATATCCTACGACCCTGGTTACTTATCTCTTTTGGTGTCTGTACCGTATTAGTATAATTTCAAATTTACTTGTACTCAGAGTTTTGTTTTTTAAATCTCGCAGTCACGTAAAGAGTAGGTACCCTACATGTGCACTTAAGAAACGTCAGAAGCTAGGTGCACGGTTCCAATTGGTCGTTTCCTATGGAGAAGAGCCGGCAAGAAACCCCACGGTTACTCTTTTAAAAATAATTGGCTTTTACAATGTTTTCAAATTACAGTGTTGATAGATATGGGAGGACAGTGTAGGCCTGCCAACAAGAACCAGGTACTCAACAAATTAAAAAGTGGTCTACAAATCTACAGTCTACAAGTTAGGCCTACAACTACATCGACTTCAATCATGTAAACTAATAATATAAAGAGCATTTGGCACATGGGAAGACTATGACCTGGAGAAGGACATAATAGCTAGTATTATCTAAACTAATAATATAAAGAGAAAAGATTTGATTTTTTGTTTCTTTGTTTGGTACGGTTTCACGGTAAACTGGCTGAACAGATTTGAATGAAACGTCACTGGCACTGGCTCATTGGGTAGACCATGATCTGGATTAGGATATAGAATACTTTTTATCCCGATATTGCCACGAGATCAAGACTTATGCGGGTGGGACCGCGGAGCGCAGCTAGTATTAAATAATTAGAGTCAATGATGTTGATCTATCCGATACTGTCACTGCTGGATTGTTTGAGTTATGCATACAATTCTCACCCTTAAGGTGATCCGATAACGAACCAAAGTAGTTGACATAGCCTACAGAATAAGCAAGCTGAAGTGGCTATGAGCCGGCTTTATTAGCCGTAGAACCATGCACATTGAGGTAAATGTGTTCTTGAGTGGATACCGCAAATCGGCTAGCTTAGGGTAGGATAGGAAACCCTCATGTCTATGAATTACACACTCCAGCAATACGCGTCTTGCGACCGAAACTGCGGAGAAAACAAATGAAAAAGTTGTGAAGACCATGCTACGAATCCACGCGATACGACTCGTGGAGCGACGGACGGAAACAGTGCTTGACGCAAGTCACATCGGTTAAGGCTGTTAAAGCCTGCCTGCCCGGGCTTAGATGGAGCGACGAGTTTTGCAGGGTGGCTGGTAGCAGTTTGATGAGCGTAGCCGATGATAGAGTTAAATAGAGTGCAATTTAAGAGGCTTATGTCCAACAAATCTGTGTGGTTCTTCTCTGAAAAGACTATCTCAGACATTAATCTGCATGGTCTTATAGAGGTATGAGGAGCAGGTTGTAAAGTTCACTCATACCTCCCTAGAAAAGGGAGGGTCCTCTGACTAAACGGGTGTCGTGTTTGGGTGGAAAGTGTACGACGTTTGATGTCAAGACGTTGTATATATGCTATTTGTGCGGTAAACTCTGCTTGCGCGATGCAGGATTTTGCGTGACGTCAGTGTGACGCGTCGTACCTCGCATGTGGCGATGTAGGTACCGCTACAGTCCTCATAAGGCCTGACTAAGATTATGTCTGGACTTTATATCTCCTTCCTTTGTGACTTCTGAGTATTTTCGGTCTTTCTACTCAGTATTCTGAGAAGAAAGACCGAAAATACTCAGAAGCATAGATACACGAACTAACCTAGTTTTAAAATATAAGTTATTTTTGAGGCGTAAAACTATTTTTTGAACCAATTTACAGAAATAAATATAATTTATAATCTAACAGTGGACTGCTATAGGCCGATGATGACAAAAGAAAAAATAAAAAAATAAAAAATACCTTCGTTTATTTTTTCATTTGATCCCATTATTCATATGATTCATCGGAAGTATGTCAAAACTGTGGAACTCCTGCCAATTTATGTGATAGTACGAGCGTTGTGTACTATTGCCAATGATAGGCGCCGCGGGGATTCTAGTTCAATAGTTGACAGACATTTTTAGAGCTTTGTTGTGCAACCATCATCGACGATTTGCTATGAGTCCGTAACATGTCGATATAAAGATGGATGTAGAAAATGTATTGTCAACGGTTTTGACACATAGTTTTGGGACAACGGTGCTGCCGCTTAACTAACTTCTTCTTTCTGACTGCCCGATTCTTTGACTATTAAAAAATGCCTGTAAATGGTTTTAAGGATGATTGCCACCAAACGGCTCGCATCGTATCGAATCGGAAAAGATACGAACCGATGCGGTAACAGCCGATCGCGTTCGGCAGCATGTCGACACATACGATCGCCTCCGTACCGTCGCTTGCGAACGTATCCATTTCTATGCCTTGTCAAATAGTTTCATTCCTACTGTGTTGACATGTTCTAATTTTTGAAAATGGTTGAGTTTGACGTAGTATTGTTGGCTATTGCATTAAAAGAAGAAGAAAATAATCATAAAACACAGAAGAGGAAAAAAATATTGGCTTGATGATTTAAGGCCAAAACGGTGTAAGGTTGGCGCCCGGCCACGGCTTAGAGCGCACGTGATGACAGCCGAAAGTATCCTTTCGGATACGACGACAGGCGAACGGAGCCGATCGCGAGTCACAGCATACTTTCGGCTATGATCGCGTGTCGCGGAAGACGCCTACGGTCAAGCTGCTGTGCGCAGCTTGGTAGTATAGACTTTAAATACTGTGTACACGATTTAATATCGTTTAAAGATAGTCAAATCCGTTCCGATGCGATGCGACGCGAGCCGTTTGGAAATCATTCTGTATTAAAATTAATGTTTGGTAGCAGGGTGTGGCTGTGGCGCTCTGGCCCAGCTCTTATCCTGCCCACTGTACCCTAAAAGTGCAGCCATAGTGACCTTTGCGCAACCACCGAAGCAAAAAAAAAATTGGAATTGTATTGAAATCTCGGTGACTGTCGTGCCATTGACAGACAGAAGAAGAAGAATGCTTTCGAGTTTGAGTTTGAGCATACGTTGAAAATCCATTGTGCTGACAAGTGAAAGAAAGTAAAATTGTTGACTGCTTTGTTAGTGTTAAGCCGTTTGTCCACCGCCAAGTCAACGGGAAGTCAACGAGAACGAGATGACGGCGCCGGAGCAGCGCTACATGCATTTTACTATGGCCGCATGACTACCGCACGCCGTCACCGGGATGTCACGCTAGGTTCGATTATTCTCGTTTCTCGTTGACGTCCCGTTGACGGTGGCCAGTAGACAGACGGTGTAATAAAACGTGTGATAAAGATTTAAAAAAAAAAAATGCCTGTGTTACCCATTTTTAATAAAAATTACACTTTAAAGTTTAGAAAGTGGTGAAACTAGAAGAAAGTAATTTTTTTTTAAAACATCCATTGGAACAGGGCCAAATAAATTAGGGCTGAGTAAGTAGCAGATGACCCCACCTATCCACCATTTTCGTATGTTAACGTTCTGCCAAACACCCTGTATAAATATACGTAGTTTACATGAAATTGTGATACCAAAATTTAGATCAACTAAAACAAGCAAGTCATTTCTTATAAACAGTATCCGCTTTTATAACAAGGTGCCACAGTCAGTTATAGAACTTAGCGATGGAAAGTTAAAAACTCACATCAAACGGAACCTTATCAAAAAAACATTTATAAGATTAAAGACTACGTTGACAAGGAAGTTTGACAATAATTCCTTCAGCACAAGTGGCTTCCCTGGTACCTCATTAACGGCATCACTATGTAAATATATATTATCTGCTCCCGAACATACTTCTTTGACATAATCTTCTCATTATTTGACATTAAAACCTTCAATTCAAATTTCAACTCTTTTGTGATTAATGACTTTTGTAGACAGAATGTTAATTCAGATGTGTTACAGTTGTAATGGCAATCATGTCATTTAGTTTAAATAGGCTTTTATTTGTATTATTTTATTTATCTTCTTTAAAGATTATTTTATATTTTGTGAATGTGAGAACGTTGTAGGCCTAACTTGTAGACTGTAGATTTGTAGACCATTTTCTATTTTTTTAAGTACTTGGTACTTGTTGACAGGCCTACACTGTCCTCCCATACCTATCAACACTATAATTTGAAACATTGTTAAAGCCCCTTATTTTAAAAGAATAACCGTGGAGTTTCTAGCCAGCTCTTCTCCATAGGAAACAACCAATCGGAACCGTGCACCTAGCTTCTGACGTTTCATAAGTGCCCATGCCGGTTTAAGAGAAAAAAAAAATGATTTGATTTAAGTGCGATCCCAGAGTGTTAAGTCCACTTTGATTCCCGGGTCTCACAAATTGTTGTAATGGTTTTTCGTCAAATTTATTCTGTGTAGCAGCCGGGATTCATGTTTTGAGCCCCCTTAATATACAGAATTATGGAACACACTAGTTTTTGTTAATTTTAATTAAACATTTCTTTATCTACCATCGAAGCGAGCAGTGGCCACAGCGCTTCGTAAAAACCGATACGAAGAAATAGTTTGCCTACAGAACAGTTATGTTTCATAGCTAGAACTAATCGTAAAGTAAGGGAAATTAACTGTTTAGTAAATTTACGTACGACATGTAATCAAATCGCTACTGTCTTTTCTTTGACGGTCGTATGAAATGGCTAGAGGTAACAAGGCAAATTGGGGCAGGGTGTTAATTTTCTCAACAAAAAAAATTCCTGACTGTAGTTTCACATTCAGGTAAAATAATATTTTAAGCGCGGTTAACTCTCAGGAATTTACCTACAAAACATATTTTTAGAAACCACTGAATGTTGTGTGCGTTGTTATTTTCATTCACTGCAGTGCAATTTTATTACTCAATAAAATGTAATCAAATTGGCAGTATCGTGCATATATTTCTATTATGTTTTTAGGTGTCTAAAGTCTAGAATGAATATTCATTTACAAAATAAATATATAAATTACTACACACTCAACCTCACGGATGTTTTCCCCCAAGGTGGGAAAAAGTGTACCTAATAATAATAAATTTATTTGTTTATTTATTTTATTTTAAACTGCACCCTCATTGCGTAGCACTATCAATCGGAATCATTTTGAAATATATTGCTAATCTATTGCTTCATAAGTTCGAAAAATTTGTCTGCTCAACAATGTAAATAACGCAATGAATGTCGTTGAACTGTCTAAATGAAAGCCATTCGTTCTGTTAATGTTTTACGCAGTTACCCCGCTGAACTGACCCATGCATACAAAATATTTCAGTTTTAAATAATTTAGAAAATCAATTATTGACAGAACACCATCTTCATAAAATGTCGAAAGAATTCGACTCAAAATAGATGTGACATTACTTTGTCATCATAGTAAAATCAAGAATTTTTAAACCACTTTTTTACTATTTAAATAGGCTATATAGCATTGAACTAAAATACATACATAAACTCACGCCATCTTCGCATGGGGGTAGACAGAAACTACAGAGCGCCACATACTACGATCCTTACATACTCCTTTTGCTTTGATTACGTTCGTACATCTGGGGGCCAAGTCTACTAATTTACAAACGTCACAATTGTCTGTGCATTGTTAGTTTTTGACAGATTTTGTATGGAAAATATGTCAAAAACCCACAATGCAGAGGCCATTGTGACGTTTGTAAATTAGTAGACTTGGCCCCCTGATCATACACGCACGCCGGTTGCGAGCACTACGCACCTGACTTTTCTGAAGAACATCACCAATAAGGTCACTATATGTTTTACTAGGGCATCGTCCCATCGTTTCCACTCACATCTACCTTGTATACCTTTTGTTAGTCGCCTTTCATTCATTCTAAATAACTAAAATAATTCCAGTAAATCAAGTAGCCTGTTTGACTTTCATTAAATAATAATTATCTACAAAAAAATCCCAGTCTTAAGCTGCAGTTTCCTAGAAAAGCGGTGACATAGTGTCCGCAATTCTCAGTGAAACGTTCTTTATGAAATTAGTGTGTTTTCCTAGAGATCGTTTTTTAACCGACCTCATAAAGAGGAGCAGGAGAACCAAAAAAAAATACCAAGTATTTTTTTTGTGTGGTACCTCAGAACTTTTTCTAGGTGAACCGATTTATTTATTTGTAAGCTGATGTCCTATATAAATTTGATCAAGATCTGACCAGTAGTTTTTGAGTTATCCATAATAATGCGTATTATTTTCACTTAGTATAATATGAATGATGTTTTAATAATTCCCTGTCACTGTTACTTACTTATCAAGTAGTGATATATCTACGAATTTGTGTGGGGTAAGTACGACAGCTAAAAAGTGTTTTTCTTTTTTTTAACAAAAAAACTACCGACTTCCAAAAAAAGCACTAACAAAGTGAAAAATAACTTTAATTTCGGAAGTCGCTGGCAAAAATCGAAAATATAAAACCAAAGACACCGACTTCACTTTTTAGTGTATTTTTTGGAAGTCAGTTGTTTATTTTGTAAAAAATGTTTTGTTTGACACCGTAAATTCAAACCCCGCTGCCATCATTTTTATGACAGCCGTCACGGCGGCTATTGTGTGGCGGCCACTGCTCTACTAGGAAACCGTAGATTAAGCGACTTAATCAAATATTTTTCAGCTAAACCAACATGAAAGTTTGTCATACAATTATTTGTACCTACACAACATTGATATAAGAAAGAAAAAGAAAGAAAATACGTTTACTAGCGGTAAACATGACGCAAAGAAAAAACACACAAATACAAAAAATATAAAACGAGTTGGGGGAAAATATGCGTCACATCCACGCAAAACGGCAATCGCTCAGCATAATGCTACGACCCTATGCGAGACAGTGCCCCAGCGTTGGTTTTCAGCGATAGCCGGCGTTGACGTGATGACGTCAAAATCAGTGCATCATACGAAAACTAAAAATAAACAAAAAATAAGAAATAAAATAAATACACTATACCTAGTTCTAAATGTGTATATCTAGTATTTTTATTTTTAGTCGAATCTAGACGACCTTGTAACGCCATTTTGGCGCCACTTTGTGTCACTCGAACCACAACATAGAAAAGTACGGAAAACCTACTTTTAATCCAGATGAGAAAACATCGTAAAAATCTAAACACATTCCTACTCTTCATCTTTCGAATTTGACAGTTTTATTTTATACGTTTGTCAAACTATACCGACCCGATTTTTTAATATACCTGGCAAAGAATAGAATAGAATAGAATAGAATAGAATACTCTTTATTATGTACACCATAAAAATTACAGATATAAAGTAGAAATTTTACATAGGGTGACACAATGGGCGGTCTTATCGCTAAAAGCGATCTTTTACAGACAACCTTTGGATGGATTCAAGGTAGAAGGAGAGACAATAATGCAGGTAGTCAGTGGTGTACCATTTACATATACAACAAATACATACATACATAAAACATATACCTATCTACATAATATAATATATACAATAATAAACATGAAACAAGAGTAAGGAAACTAAATGCAATGACAATGTTTAAGGAGAGAGGAAGTGTTTTTTAACCAGAATTTTTAAAGTGGACAAAGATTGAGCACGCCTTATCGACATGGGCAAGGCATTCCATAACCGTACTGCTTGAACTGTAAAAGACTTGTCATAAAAACTGGTGGAATGCCTCGGCATCTCTAGTCTTAAGTTTTCCGATGACCTCAGGTATCTATTATGTGTGTCATGAAGGAACTTGAAACGTTCTTTAAGATAAGAGGGGGTTTTAGGGTTGAACAGAATACTGTAGAGCTGAAACAAGATATGAGAATTCCGGCGAAGACGTATGGGAAGCCACTTGAGCTTTGTACGAAATTCAGAAATGTGATCATACTTGCGCAGGCCAAATATAAATCTTATGCAAAAGTTTTGAAGTCGCTCAAGAATAATAATGGAATAATAAGAATAATGGTTTAAAAGTTAAGTGCTCCTCCGCAGTGTTTTAAGAAGCCCATTTTTTGGACATGGCATTAAGAAGCAACGATGGCGTCTCAAGCTGCATATTTGAGAATATATTAGAAAAAAAAAAAAGTTTACGATAAATATTTGTTTCTCCGGATCCGGATAAAAATTAGAAGATTAAAAAAAAAAAAAACTAAACATGCTAGCTAAATGGGGATACGAAATCTTGCATTTAAATGATTATACATATCCAATTTTTTTATAAAAATGTGATGTCCGAAAAATGAGCTTCTTAAAACACTGTGCTTCATTGGAAAGGGCATTACTTGAGAACGGCTGGACCAAATTGGCTATTTTTTGTTTTAAAACATTCATAATAGGAAGTCGGAATTCAGTTTCTATGGAATGAAAAATCGGATAAGTTGCCGAGAAAATTGGATAATTCTGGAAAAACTAAAAGAGCATACTCTATGAGAATTTTGAATGATAGGACTACGTCTGTCCGGCCAGGTGGTCTATTCAATAAAAAACGCCTATTCAAGGATTTTCCTTTTATCAAAATGTGTTGTTAGCTTTTGTTTTGTTTGAATAAACTATTTTTCTTTTCTTTTTACCTGTTGTTTTTTGAGGACCTACGTACTCTGTTACACCAACTGCAGAGCAGCAGTAACTTTACTCTTTGAAGCAAAGTTGACCTTTAAAGAACCTGGATTTTCAGCCTCTTATAACCGTAAATTGCATGCACTTTGGTCGTAATTTTTGTCCGAAGAACTATTATTATGGTCCTTTTGTTTGGCACTTTACTGTGTCTCTAAGAATTCATAGGAACTGTTTACAAGATTTCATTTTAACTAAAGTGACGTAAATGACTTGTTTATTTTTTATTTGTTGATTAATTTCTTTGTGCTGACTAAAAGTTTGTGTCTTAATCAAACATTTTTCTATTTTTATGATTAATGAATGAGACTTTATCATTTACTTTAAAATGTTCTACTGAATTTTCTGTAGAACTTCCAAATTCTAATATTTATAGATTTTTATTACGCTGCAACGTTATGATCATATTAAATACAATACACAAGCTAACTCTTATATATACAGTGTGATCCTGGATAAAGCACAAACATACGAAAATGGGTGAAACTAGACCGCTATTCATCGACAAATAATTGGAAAATATATTATAAATAAATCGTAATAATTATTATCGTTTTCTTAGCTTTATTTATTGCCTATTATAGACCCCCAGTATTTAAAACATGATATTTTTTTATTAATTGAGTGAATTTCGTTAAAATAATAACAATATGTTATGTGTATATGTAAATGGCTTCTATGTTATAATTGATGTTGCATGGCAAATCAAAAGAAACCCTTAAAAAACAGTTAAAAACACGTTTCTTTGAAGACATCTTGAAATTTTTGTCTGATCTTTTCAATAAATATTTGATTTTTACAAAACCTTTTTTGATTTTATTTTCATTTCTTGTTTTTTGTAGATGAATGATTGTTGTTGTTGTGTTGCTAATTGTTTGTTGTTGTTTTTGTTGTTCTATACTCTCAGCCTGTTTTTTACAAAATTATTTACACAAAAAAAACCGTCATAATAAATACTTTTTACGCACATTATTTCATATTATTTCACTTTAGACCAGCACCCTAATTGCGAAACACACTTTCAATCACAATCCAAGAGTTTTGAAGGATTGTTAATAATACATTGCTTCATAGATTTGAAAAAATCATCTGATCAACAACGTAAATAACACAATGCGGCTGAACTGTCAAAATGAAACCCACTGCGATCAATTGTCATTCTAAGTGTGTTACGCCATTACCCCGCAGGCGTGCCAATTGGATAAAAAATACATGAAGTGAGTTACTTGTAGCATTAAATCCTATAAAAATAGAAACGTTTTAAATTTAAAAACAATCCAAAACAGAACGTATTTACCCAAGTGTCACTTCTATATTGCGTCATATCGCCGCCATCTTTAAAAGTAAACAGTCGTTACTTATTTATATTGATATTTCTCTAAATTACAGAATATCTGTATATTTTTCAAAGATCAAAGGAAATATTAAAGAGGGACCGTTAGATTTCTCGAAGGAGATCAATTCTTGTGAAATGGATGGATATTGTAAATATTTCTTTTCATTCAGCGGTGTTTATTACAACATGCTTTGATTTACAGGAGCTGTTTGATCAACTATGTCTATGCATTTCAATACGTCTTAGTTTATTATAAATTCCTGATGAAGCAAAGATTGATAGGAATAATTTTGTTGTGGTAATAAAGTTAGAAAGACGACTTTTAGTGCCAATTCCACAAATGCAACTAAACACGATCAGCACAGTTTTTTTTTTTTTGGGTGGGAAATCATCAAATAACTTGTCCCGCTCTGCGCGCAGCGGAAGGGCGTGTCAGACTTTTACTGACTAAAACCCACCCGTGGTTACCTGTGTGCCAGGGCCACGGTAACTCTTTCGAACAATCCGCGACCCTACCAGGCATCGGCCCTAACGGACCCCGTCTTTACCGGATGGTGAGCTACCCATTGCGATCAGCACATCTAAACCGTGTTCAAGAGCTGATATTGTCAATATTCCACAACAATGATAACACAGACAGTTCTTGATGAAAACCGCCCTAACGACGACTGGCATACAATGTAGTCGAGTCTCTTTGAAAAATAAAGAGGTTGCATTATGGACCAAACACCTGTAGGACATGTCAGTCAAGTGTTAATTTATAGTGTTCTCCATTTACTATGAATTTCGGACTAAACCGGATGAACTGAAGTAAGTTGGATTTCTTCACAACTTCGAAATCAGTTGATTTTAAAAGTAGTAGGGCAGCGATTAATTAAATGCATGCAGATTAAGTCGAATATTTATTGCGTTGTCACCGGTTGTATGTCGAAGCCCTTTGTTATTTTTTTATTGAGTCAACACCTACGGAACTGAGCAGTAGCAGTAGTAGAATGGAGTACCATAAATTACGAGTAATAAGCATAGTCTCTAGGGGACACGGGCCTCCCGTCTATGTAAGGGAGTGGGCCGTAATCCACCACGCAGGTTTGGGGCGGGTATGGTAGATGTAACATGTTTTTGAATTTTCGGTTCTAGGACATGCCGATGCCGGATTCTTAAAATGTTTTCCTTCACCGTATTTACACGTTCGAACCTACGATCTACAACTCGTAGGTCGCGGCCGTAATTACGAGGATCAACTAATTCGTTGGCAACAACTTAATGGTAATATCATTGTTTTAATTGACTTACCTCTATAAGGAACATAAATATTCAAATACAGACAGTCTTCGGATTCATTGGTCAGGAACGCCTTCAGCTTGTTCATGTAATGCTGACGGCCTGATGATGGAGGGTTTCCCTTCTTGATGGGAGGTAGCGACTGAGGACAGACGGGGGCGAAGCGGGTCGCCATCTTGACTCCCGGCCAGGGAGGGGCGCTGACTGTAACAAGGAGTTTGGGTGTCAGATTGGTGTAGTAAAATAGTCTATTATAGCCCGCGACATTTAAATTTTCTTACGTTTTTTTGCAATGTGCAGGTCTGTGTCAGGTTGTACTTGTTCAAAATATAATTCGCGACCGCAACACATATGTATTTAGAGAACCACAATGTATTTACAACCTGCACCCTAATTGCATAAACACACTATCTATCACAATCTAAATCATTTTGAAGCCTATTGCTAATCCATTGCTTCATATGTTTGAAAAACTTATCTCCTCAACAACGTAAATAACGCAATGAATGTTGTTGAACTGTCAAAATGAAAGCCATTCCTACTGTTAGTGTGTTACGCAATTACCCCGCTGACACTGATCAGTGAATTGCAAAAACCGTAAAAGAAAATTTGAATTTCGCGGGCTATTGTGGCGCTTTCGCCTTAACGTGAACGTTACAAATGCTTGCATTTCCGAAGAGTTGGGCAGAGGTGATGAACGCATCACAATAATTCACTAGTTAAGTATGGGGGGTCAGACTATTGCCGTAAGGTACCCCAGTAAGTACATATCCAGACTCTAGGCTGTTACTGAGATATTCATATTGCAAAACCCTAATGGCACTTTATGTGACCTGGGAATTTAATCTATCCTCAGTAGTACGCTGACTACCACTTGGCTAACCATAGACACACTTAGAAAGAAAAACAAGAAAAAAAATATTCTGCACAAACATGACGCACATTAAAAAAAACTAGACAAAATACATACACTAATAAAAAGTAGCCAAAAGCTTCGTATTCAAAACGTTAAAAGTTTGACAATGTTGTCCATTGCTCAATGTCAGGGCAGATCAAAACCAAAGACAATTATTACATAGATTGAGTAATGCGTTGTGACACTGGTAAATGACAACAACAAACACAAACAATTAACAAAACATAAATTGATCTACTTTTGTAACAAACAAAAAATACAAGTCGTTGCTCAGCAAAATGCTGTGACTTCGGACGAACCTATCGTCAACAGCTCTGATTTTCAGCAACTACCTTTCGAGTGACATAATGACATCCATCCCTCTGTGTGCCATAATACATTGGGTAAGTACAAAGAGATTTAAGATAGATACAAATAATTTAATGTCTTTGGGTAAGTACAATCTTTCACAGAAATAACTTTTAATTCGAAATCTTAACTGAATATAGTATGTACTTAGACTTGTCACTTTTGCTTCCATCGTATTCCCTTCGCGAAATACAGTGGTGATTTTATGATTTTCATATTTTTCTATCCACAGCAGATTGACTGCGCTTTTTAAATGTTTTAAAGCTACGAGTAAGGTGTGTCAACACTTACGTAATTCAATTCATTGATCCGAAATCATCGCAAATAACGCTAAACTTCAAGATCGTTTACAAAACGACTAACTTTCCACCTTATAAAATAAAATGTCAATATTTTTATTTCACTAGGATGGAAATATCGAATCCTGGGAATCTCTAAAGCCCCGCTAAAGTGTTTTGCTTAAACGCCAGCGGATTTTCTCGGGAAACTGCTGCAGGTATTGGAGTCTTTCGTGTTAGCTACTTTTGCATTAGTGATAGTTTTAGAAGTCAACCGAGTGAATTAAATGTAAGCATGCTATGCGACACAATCATTTTGTGACGGTTCGTTTGACAGGATTATTTCATTTTAAATTTGGAATGATCTAGCGGAGACTTAGTATACTCGTATTCATACAATAGACCTCATTTATAGGGTTCCGTACCCAAAGGGTTCCAATGGGACCCTATTATTAACGCTCCTGCGTTGTCCGTCCGTCCGTCTTTCACAAGGCTGTATCTTTGAACCGTAATAGGTCGTTAGATAGGAATGCTTAATTTTAAGTTTGGAATGATCTAGCAGAGAATTAGTATATTCATACAATAGATCTCATTTATTGGGTTCCGTACCCGAAGGCTGCCAACGGAGCCCTATTATTAACGCTCCGCTATCTGTCCGTCAGTTCATTACAGGCCTGTATTTTTGAACCGTAATAGGTAGACACCTTGACATTTTCACTGAGTGTGTATTACACAAATCGTAAAAATAAAATAAAGTAAAAAAATTAAAGGTTGTCCTCATACAAGTAACGTGTATTTTTCAACAAAATTGTGTTGTGTTAAATACTGTATGGTGGCATGGAATCCTTCCTGGCCTGGCCGCTTCTTTATATTTAATGTTTAACAATGTCAAGATAATTATGTGATTCAAGTATTATTTTATGAACATGTCGAAAAAAATATTCTAAACATAATTCATAACGTTAGGTACTAATACAGCATCATTATTTTGGACTGTGTCAAAACCTTTATCCCAACTTTGCGCCAACGGAAATGTTTATATTTAACATTGAAGTCCTCACCGTTACAACTTTTCGAAATATCAAATCACAAAATCATCAGAACCATTCAGTTGGGCTTCAGTCTACCCCAAATTCGTCATCATCATCATCATCATCAGCCTACAGCAGTCCACTGCTGGATATAAGCCTCTTCAATTGCACGCCATTTTGCTCGATTTTCGGCAAGTCTTATCCAGCTACTACCAGCCACCCTGCGAAGATCGTCGCTCCACCTAGCCTGTGGGCGTCCTACCTTACGTTTGCCGATTTGCGGTCTCCACTCAAGAACACGCCAACCCCAAATTGCTCCTCAATATTCTGCTTACTCAACAATCGCTATAATATTGTCATTAACGTTTAGCATTCTACTGCGGATCATGGCAACAGATACTCCTGAACTAAACGACGAACTGTCCCATATTTTTGCTCCCACAAATAGCCGTTACAGGAGGCACAGATGGTTCGTCGTGTCTGGGAGTCGAACCGTCGCTCAACCCCAGTCTCCTGTCCCTCGCACTCTCTCCGCACTCAACGCTCTCTTGGACGCTAAGCCTGACTGTGATGAGTACGCGGATGAATGGAAGAAGATCTTATCACTATGTCTGGAGTATTGTGAGATGGGCGTATGACTGTCGAGTAAATGAGGTCCTTTACAATCATTTACGAGTACTATTATCTATACTAATATTATATGTGTATGTGAGGACTATGTGGGCCATTGCTTTTTTTTCTCAGTTAGTTTTCTTCATGATCTGTCAGTTTGAGTAATTTATGCGACCTACTCAAATGTCCTTACTTCGGTATTGTTCGCCGAATCCTTGAGACATCAATCTACATGGTTTACACATAAACTGACCAAGATTATGTCTGGAATTTAAAAGAGACTGTGACCTTTGAGTTTGTTTCGGCCTTTCTTTTCAGAGTATTCAGATAGGAAACGCCGACATCATCTAGTTTTAAAAATATGATTGGCGTGTAAAAGTGTTTGTACAAACCTACTTACAGAAATAAAATCATTTATCATATGAAAAGAGGTAAAATTTGTGACTTTGTATGTAGTGGTAATCTTCGGAAATACTGACCCAATTACGAAAATTATTTCACTGATAGGAAGTTTTACTATTGCCGAGTGCCATAGGATATGTTCTATATTAGAGGGTTTGGTTTCCGCACTTATTCTTTCAGGTGGACCATTGCGCGTGCGCCATGACGGCCTTCGGTGGTTATTCCAACCAGCCCACCTCCTTCCAGAAGTTCATTAAATCTCCTGGTCAGTTAAGTACATCTGTGTAAGATCCGGGTACGCCGAGAGTTTCTGGCCTAATCTGGGTGACGCTTGTGCATTCAAAAAGCATATGCACGACGGTTTCCCCAGCGTCTATGCACGCCCTGCAGTGAGGACTATCCGTTATGTCTATTGTGTGGAAGTGTTTGTTTAGCGAGCAGTGTCCCGTGATAGTCCCTGTCGCCAGGCTTAGGCCGTTATTGTCCAGGCTTAATAAACGTCTGGTTAGTCTGCCATCTAAGGATGGCATGGCTGGATTGCCTGCAGCCCGGTGTCGAGGTCCACCAGCTCTCCGCCCATGTGTGGGTAGCATTTGTTTTATGGTAAGTATAATTGACTTCAGTGCGGAGGAAATCGAGGGCAGAAGCTGGTTATTCAATAAAATAAAATAAGTTTCAGCGGGGTAATTGCGTAACACACTAACAGTAGAAATGGCTTTCATTTTGACAGTTCAACAACATTCATTGCGTTATTTACGTTGTTGAGCAGACAAATTCGAACTATGCAGCAATGGATTAGCAATATCCTTCAAAATGATTCAAATTGTGATAAAGTGTGTTACGCGATTAGGGTACTGGAGCCATGGTACAACATGATAAATGTAATTCCTATTTTTTTTGTGATTGGCTTATCGCAGGTCAACCTGGGTGGTTGTCAGCTGCTTAACCCCTCATACCTGTGGTTGCCCTAATAAATTAAGGCCCCCAGTCAGGGCTTAAAAGACTTACAAACTACGTGACAACATGCTAAAGGCACCCCCTGCGGGGTACGAGCCTCGGCTTAGGGCGTCGCTGGGAGAGGCAGCAAGGGACAGGCTGGATCGGAATTATTATTATTATTTGTATTTTGTGTTTCACGAATTGTGACCAAATAAACTTTATTCATTCTTTTTCTTTCTATTATTAGGTGACGAATTTAAAGCTACAGGCTCAGCGGCACAGGCTGGCTCGAGCAAGGGTCGGGGCGGACGTGGCTTGGGGCGACGCGGCGGGCCTCGGCGGCGAGGACGGAAGGACGTCGGTCTGTGTTTGTGTATCTTTAAGGTACTGGTGGCGTTACTACTCTCCTGGAGGAGGGTAGTGACGTCGTGAGGTCGACTAAGGTATGCCTCGGGCGGCGAATCTTACTAATGCGGGAGGGATTGTAGCAGGCGGCTGCTTCAATCAGGGGGTTGGGGTGTTTTATGCCGCAGCAGTCAAATAAACACTTTGAAAGGCGTTTCATGAACTGTTGGACGGTGGGCATGCGAATGTCTATGTGAAGATTCACATTTCGGACATAGAAGGGGGCTCCCGGTAACCTTTTTGAGGAAACGGTTTTGAAGGGTCTGCATCTTATGAAGATTGTGGGGTTTGGGACGGATGACTGCGGTGTAGATGCGCAATTTGCATTTGAGAGACAATTTACTGCGGGCGGTTAATAGGGAGTGAAGTCTACCGAGAGCGAAGGCGGCGCGCGAACGAGCCGTCCTTATGTGCTCACTGAAGGTAAGGTAGCGGTCGAGGATCACACCTAGGTATTTAGCTCGCTTCTCCCAGGGGATCCCCTGTCAGGCTTGTCATACATAGTGATCGGACTGGTGTAATTCCTAACACAATTTACCTTTATTTATTTTTAATTAGCCGAGTAAAAACACTTTTTTTACAAAAAAACAAGCGACTTCTTAAAAAAAACGCTAAAAAAGTGAAAAATAACTTTAATTTCGGAAGTCGGTGTTCTTGATTTTGTATTTTCGTTCTTTGCCACCGATTTCCGAAATTAAGGTTATTTTTCACTTTTTTTGTGTTTTTTTAAGAAGTCGGTTGTTTATATTTTCACTTTTTAGTTGTGGTACCTACCCCACACAAATTCGTATACTACTGCTTGATATATAAATAATAGTGACAGGAAGTTGTATTAAAACATCACCAATATAAACTAAGCAAAAAAAATACGCAGTATTAAAAATAACTCAAAAACTACTGATCAGAACTTGATAAAATTTATAGGGGACTATTATGAGAAGCACTTTCAAATAAAACAAGAATCATCCAAATTGGTTCACCTAAAAAAAAAACTGAGCTAACAAATATAATATGTCGAATTGAGAACCTCCTCCTTTTTTTGAAGTGTGTTAATAATAATAATAATTTTTAATAATAATAATAATTTATTTAATAAAAAAACGTTTACAAAAGGTGTAAATTTAGCCAATAGTAGTATAAATATCCTATACAATTATAGTGCGTACTAATAAACTAAAGCTAAAATATTTTTAATTACAGGTGCAAGTAATGATGATTCGGAATTAGAATGCTTAGCGTCCCGCCCGAACTAGGTTTATTCAAACCTGTGTTTCAGACCATCACTTTACATTTTAATTACATTGGGACAAAGTAAAAGTAATATAAAAATAATCTATTAAAAATAAAACTAAATCTATCCTATGTAAAATAATTATAATACAAAAGTACTACTAGTTACATACGAGGGAATAAATTAAATCATGACAAAATTTCTAGAAGTTTTTCTGTGTCTGTGTAATTGAGTATCGCTAAATATTCTGATAAGATTGTTCTACATTTTTTATAGCTAACACTATAGAGGCTTAGTACCTTGTTCAGCACATTATACAGAAAAGGTCCTAAGAATACATAAAATCGCTTAGCAAACGCATGTTTAATTTGAGGCTTGATGCAAACCAAGTCCTTCCTTCTCTTGTCGGAGGGTACTGGGTCAAAAGGAAGTGCAGTGTGCTGGTGTAGAACTATGCTGAGAATGAATAATTGCCGTACTGTTAGCACATTACATGCTATGTAAAGCTGGTGCGTAGGAAATCTAAAAGGGCGAAAGGTAGCAACCTTTAGAACTGCTCTTTGAGCGCGCTCTAGGGGGAGTAAAATTGTTTTTGCAGCACCACCCCAAGAAGTTATGCAATATGTAAGAATGGATTGACACAAAGCTAAATAAACCTGTTTAATTAATTTATAATCAGCTATATTCCGTAAATTCTTAAAAACATATATTAATTTGCGCACTCTAGTACATAGTAAATCGATATGTTTGCGGAAATTTAGGTTGGAGTCAATAGTGACACCTAGATATTTCAGATGGTCAGCGTTAGCTAAAGTGGGACACGAACATGCAGTGTCAGCGCTCGTGCAACAATTATGTGCGTAAATTTTTAGATTAGTAAGCGGTATGTTAGTATTTCTCATTGTAAATAAAATGTGTTTTGTTTTATCTGCATTTAATGTTAGGATATTATCATGGAGCCAATCAGACACAATGTTAAAGCCTTTCTGAGCATGTTCATATACCTCAACTCTAGATTTAGCTGAGAACAATAGAGCGGTATCATCCGCATAAGACATTATGATACCATTTTGGAGTGGCAGACTGCACAGTTCATTTATATAGATTAAAAATAACGTGGGGCCCAAAATGCTACCTTGTGGAATACCAAAACATTTTTTTTTTTTTTTTTTTTTTTTTTAAGTTTTGTTAAGGGGACTACATGACCTAAACGCAAATTTATAATGCCTAAAAATATATGATCCACTGCAGTAAACAAAATCAGAAAAATATATGATATTTTTCTGGATATATGCTAGTTAGATAGTGTGTTGAAAACATGATACAATTAACTTGATATGATAGAAAAAAATCACGAAGATACCGCTAAAAAAATATTTTAACGATTAAAAACCATACTAATATACATGTAAACATTCAGATTTTTTGTCAGATTATTTTACAAGTAACATACTAACGTAATAGTGTTTTAATTTTTTAGTCCAATGAATAGTTTTTTTGTAAATCCATAATTGCTTCATATTTTGCAATAAATTACCAGCGTTGTGTCATCGCGCGTCTCTTTCTTTTCTATGCAATCCGACAGTGACCGCGCTTTAGCTCTTGTACGCCTCTTAAAAAGTAAAAACTCGCAGGCAACAATACAATATTTCACTTAGCCCGCAATACTATGGTAAACAGTACCTTGATAAACACAATTTTGCATTCTAACGCTATGCAGTGGTATTCTCATTGTTTTTAATATTTATGTTGATCCTCGCTCCTCAGTTTTTATATTGAAGTGATAATTCAAGTTTATTTGATTCAATTTGCATCTGCTTCTGAAGTGTTTTGCGTGGTTTCACGATGTTTAATTTAGTGTCTGCAATTTTATTGGGAGTTGAATAAAGTATTTGGTCAAGCAAAAGAGACGAATTTTAAATTGATTGTTGTCTATTGAATCTGGTGATGATAAGAATTAACAATCACTAAATACTGACGAATAAGGAATATGAATAGGTACAAGTTATAAATGCCAAAATTGTAAATTTGAGTTGCGCTAGCCTTTTCCTGTTGTGGACTTTGATCACAGAACCTACAGGGTGACTAGTAATTTGACGTTATCCTTTCAGGACTTGGTAGTGTGACCCATTTGCAACAATTAAGCATCCATAAAGCCTAGGCGTAAATTCATGGGATTCTAGAAAACCCGATATTTATGTATTTTTGAATATTTCCCAGAATTCGTCACTAAATAGCACTTTTCTCTAAACTCTCAAATTTAATGGCCTCTATTGCTATTCCATTGATAGACCTGTCGATGTACAGTTAAAAGTTAAAGGACGAAGTTTATTTACCAGCTTCAAAAATCATCTACCTACATGAAGTTTGACACCAGCTATATATAAAACTTACTAAGGCATTAAGCATACAAATAACGAGGAAAAATTTTAAGCTTTTTAATCAGCTATCTGACGTGGAAAAAAAAGTAAAAAAAAGTATTTAGAGGTGCCGAGGAAACAGTCAATAATGTTGGCAAAGGTGGAATTCGCAAATTGTTGAAACGTAAAAAAAATGTGTGATAATCGACTTTATTAACTGGTTTATGTCATCCCATTACGTTCTAACCTCCTACCAATCCTCCTAGAATTTTTCAAAAATACATAAAAATTGATTTTTTTTCGAATCCCATGAATTTTTACCCAGGGTTTATACAAAATGGGTCACACTATCACTTCCTGGAAGGAATACGTCAAATTACAAGTCAACCTATATATTAGGTGTAAATATAATATCAACGTTATAATTTAAAAAAGCTGCACAATTTCTTTTACCTGTTTTGACAAATGACTCGTTTCCTGTTATATTATATTATAACTACCTATGCCCTACATAATAGAACTACATTCATATTTTTAGAAATACAGTTTTTCTCCGAAATAATCTTTAAAGCTCCGTAGCCTGATTGGCATGTTTAAAATAGCTATAACCGGTGGATTCTTTGCATTCCAAAGCATGCAATTCCACACAGTTCCACAAACTTTGTTCTAAATTATACGCACAAGAACAATCTAGTGTAAGGTTTTATGGTGCATAAATTGTTTGCTCCTAAACTAGGAACGGAAATGGAAAATGTATGAGAGTACAAAGTATTAGAATAATGACTGTAGGAAATTGCCAAACAAAATGCAGTGTAAGTGTATGTTCAGACTTACTTTATTATCATCTAGCTTTGGTCTGCGGGTTTGCCTTCGTGGAGGTCGGAAATTATCCCATGGGATCGTACTACCGGGATAAAAAGTATCCTATGTCCTATGCCAGGTCATGGTCTACCTGTACACCAAATTTCATCGAAATCCGTTAAGCCGTTGAGGCATGAAAAGGTAACAGATAGATAGACAGAGTTACTTTTGCATTTATAATATTAAAGTATGGATTTTGTACAATTTAATAATAAGTTTTTAATCGATTTCAAAAAGGAGGAGGTTCTCAATTCATCTGGATGTTTTTTGTTTTGTATGATGTTCTGCGATATCTCCCGCAATTGTGAGTCGATTTCGTTTTTTTTTTTCTCTTCTTTTAGATAGACCACAGGGGTGGTCCCATATAATTTTTATTAACTTTGCTTCCGTAGTTTTTCAGTTAGCCGCAATAATACGAATTTTTTCCACTTAGTGTATATTGATAATGTTATAATAACTTCCTGTCACTGTTATTTACATAACAAAAAGTGGTATACGAATTTGTATAATTGGTAAGTACCACAACTAAAATGTGTAAAATAATAACTTTTTTACAAAAAAAAAAGAACCGCCTTCCAAAAAAAAACAGTACAATGTGAAAAATAACTTTAATTTCGGAAGTCAGTATCTTTGGTTTTGTATTTTCGTTTTTTGCGGTTCCGGAAGGCGGTTGTTGTTTTTGTAAAAATGTTTTTAGGATCTTATTGCGAGTTTAATGTTTATCAGTATTTAAATGCATATTATGTTTTGCAAGCTGGGCTATTGTGTGTACATCCTTAAACTTCAATGTTCGTACAGTCATAACATAGCTATGTATAAATATTATAACATGTTTGCATAACAATAAACCCGTATGAGAATCGTATCGCTGGATCAGGCTTGACCTGGCACTGATCCCAGAACTGATCTTATCGTGTTATGTTTTGAATGAAACTGCCATAATAAAGTCCTAACTACCTAATCTTTGGACGATTCCAAAATTCTGAACTGTGAATTAAATAGTGGTACGATATTCTTACCTGGTGGCATAAACCTTAGGTGCCCCGTCGGAGAAGCAGCATACGGTATGCCAAGAAACATCTCCACATACTGAAAGTCATACTGCCGACTTGGCTTCACTATCAATCCTCTTAGAGCACCTTGTCTCAGGTGGTATTCCCTCGTCAACCGTTTTCCTCCGTCATCGTTTGGAAAACTTCGGCTGTCACCGTACACATTCGCGGCTCCTTCGTTCGCCATCGGCAATAAGAGCGAGACGAAAATACAAATAAACATATTGTGATTTATAAATGAAGTCGCGTGCCGGTTAGTGGCCATTTTGTTTATGAGCAACGGTTTGCTCGTTTTATGCTCAGAGTTCTCAAAATAGTTGCCGTTTTATTGTTTGTTTGCACTCAGCTTTTATTGTCCACTGTACTCTGTGAGTCTGCGATCTTAATCGCGATTTATTTTTAACTAGTGAACTATAATTTCCAATAATTCTGCACTACACTTAAAAATAAACTGGCCAAATATAATTTAAAAAAAAAACAAATTCGGAGTTTTAATTTTTATATCACAGTTTAAAAAAAAAACAAAACAGAAGAAAACGATTTTAAAAATATTGTGTTATCTAAATATTGTCACCGTCTATTTTTGTTTCGTGATTTTTTTGACGATCGATAAACGGCGTTTGCGCGTTCCCGGCGCGTGATTCCAACTGGATAGCGTCCAAAGTTGTCCCCGCGAGTCTCTAATACCGAAATACTACGGCATTCGAAGCAGAGGGGATGAGCATTGCGGAGATTGTTTCTAAAGACGCGAACATTCCATTCGGTAGATTTTCTTTTGTGTCAATCTGGATTTAGTCGTGGAAACAATTGCTTCAAGTGCTAGATACTATTTTATTTGGGACTTCTGAGAGCACTTTGATACGCCAAGCGAATACAATTTGTTGTTTTGTCAAACTGGGTCAAGTGGAATTTGAATGCTTTCTGTATTTGCTATAAGAGCCATCAATTTGGAAGTTTGATAAATAGAACGCTCATTTCCTTGGTGAAAATATATGCGTGTTAAATCGGGTATGTGCCTAAGTAAATAATTACATCATATTTAATAGTATGGCTTAATATTATATCGTACAATTCTGTTTATGATGCTTTTAACTGGTGTAATTTAATTTAGTAATTTATTTGAATGAAGCCATTCCGTTAATTTAATATAATATTGCATTAATTTTAAACTCAAGGCAATAATTCAAATTAAAGGTCTCTGTGAATAGTCAATTAGTTTAATTTCGCTTAGCTGGAAATAATATAATTGAATGAACCTTGAATGTAGCACGCGTTAAAATTTCTATAATTATATTAACTTGAAAATAGATTTTCAGTAATCCTTCAACTTTGCCTAAAAAAAGAGTATCTATAAGTAATTTTTAAAATTATGTTGAAAAAAAAAAACGCAAAAATGCATCAATAATATTTATCTCGTGATCCATCCTCATAACGTATCTCCTGTGCAGCCACATCTCTCATCGTCGCACGCGCATCATTATAACCGTTGGACTAACGCTCATCTATTTATGTCACAGCACGTGGCATTCCGGATAATGACCGGCCAGGAAGGAAACAATGCTTTGATCCGGATGTTTGGGGGTTTAAAAGGGTAAGCAGAGATGTGGGGAATGAGAAATGTTCTCGCCTGTTATGCTAAAAAGGTAGGTAGAGATGAACTTTTTTTTGATGGTTGGAGTTGGATTCCTGTGAGAGGAGATTCCTGGAGACAAGAAAGTGATCCGAAAGGTAAGGTTATAATGATGCATAGATTGAAGCTCGTATTCATGTTAAAAAAAGCTTTGCAGCATGATCGTTTTGTTACTGAATTTTTTTCAGACATCAACTAAACGCAATGTTGCCAGCAACATGTTTCTCGCGACACAAAAACATGTTGCTAACACAATGTTGGGCAACTTTTGTTTACTATGAAAACCGGGCTTTAACTGTCAGGAGAGCATCTTGACTTCTTGATATCTTATCTTTTCTACGTCATTCCATATGGAATGTCGATTTGCCAGTAGAATCAATGCTATGGCCCGGATTATAAATCTCTTAAAAATGTAAACAACCGGATTATAAAATTTATCTGTGCAAGCCAAGTTGCAGTATAACTTACAAATTGAGTGCTTCGACTTGATTATTTGAATACTTAAGCTCGAGATTCTAATTTTAAATCACCTTAAGGGACAGGACCTAAACGCAAGTTTTATAATGCCTAAAAGTAAATGATCCAAGTCAACAAAATTAGAAAAAATTATGATATTCTTCAGGATATATGCTAGTTATATAGTATGTTAAAACCAAAACTTTTTTACAAAAAAACAACTGACTTCCAAAAAAAACACTAAAAGATTTTAGTTGCGGTACCTACCCCACACAAATTCGTATACCACTACTTGGTGTAAAAACTCAAATAACAGTGACAGGAAATTATAAACACATCATCCATATAAACTAAGTGGAAAAATATGCAGTATTAAGGATAACTCAAAAACTACTGCTCAGACCTTGATCAAATTTAAATGGGACCACATGTAAAGCACCACCTATCAAATAAATAAAGAATCATCCAAATCGGTTCACCCAGAAAAAAGTTCTGAGCTAAAACACATAAAAAAAAAACATACAGACGAATTGAGAACCTCCTCCTTTTTGTGAACTCGGTTAAAAATACAACTAATTTGATACGATAGAAAAAAATCACGAAGATACCTCTAAGAAAACCATTTAAGGATTAAAAACCATACCGATATACATGCAATCATTTTGTTTTTTTTTGTAAACATATTAACGTAATAGTGTTATAATTTTTTATTCCAATCAATAGATTTTTGATTATAGATAATTGCTTCATATTTTGCAATAAATAACCAGCGTTGTGTCATCGCGCTTCTTTTCTATAAAGGGCGTCGAAATTTACATTATTTTTGCGTTAGGACACACCATTTCCGAGATATAAGCAAAATAAAAGAAAAACGTGAATAAATTACTGAATTTCGTAAAAAGTGCAGTTGACTCTTTCTGCTTTGCTGCCGTCGTACTGTCTTCACGAAACGTCATTTTTGTTTATTCTTCCGCCGACAAAACGGTGCTTGTGCTAAGACTGCTGAGAGCCACCTATTGGCTTTAGCTTATTGTAAAATCCAATTCAATATTCCCTTCTAGGTTCTTCAATGAACTTGACTATCAGAACTAATCTACATGGTCTTCACATGATCTGACCAAGATTATATCTGGACTTTAAAAAAGACTGTGACCTCTGAGTTTGTTACAGATTTTCTTCTCAGAGTATTCAGATAGGAAACGCTGACCATATCTAGTTTTAAAAATAGGATTGACATGTAAAAGTGTTTGTATATACAAATCTACTTACAGAAATAAAACCATTTATCATTTTATAGACTAACATGGGCCATTACCGTGAACACCAGCTATTCTACCTTGCGTTAGGAAGACAACACCTGGCACACCTCTCCTTTGTTCCCAGACCAAATATTTTGTACCTGTTTGGAATGCTAATCTATTTGCGTGGGAAGATTAAATGTCACTCTTTGATTTACTGATAGTGTTTAATTATTTTCTTTTATGTGCGAATATCTAGGCATTGGTATTTTCTGATTTTCCTTTGTGCTACACGGAATGTATTAAGACCGGTGGTGTGACGCTAGGAACAGGGCACATAATGTATGTATTGACATCAGTGTTTTAAAGGGTGACTGGCAATCGGTTCCTATTATCAAAACGGGTGGTTTGGTCCATCGTCCACGACCCTACTCGAAAGCAGTTACAAACTCAAATCAAACGACGCGACTTACTAAAGGCTCCTGCAAACAGGCGCGACGTGACAGAGCGACGCGACTCTAGTGGAACAATTTCTATGAAAACTTCATGGAAATTGCTCAATAAGAGTCTCGTCGCGCTGCCGCGTCGCTCCTGTGTGTGGGAGCCTTAACGCGTTATTGACTAGTTTGTGACTGATTGCGTCGTGTACGGACCATTACTGAAATACCATTGGTGATTTTTGACTTTGTAATTGCTTTTCGATGCGAAAGGCGGAGGACAAGGTGTTGTGGCACAGCTTGGGAGAGGCCTACGGTATGTCCAGCGATAGTCTGAGTTGACTGATTGATTGAACCGCTTACTTTTGCCTAGCGTTGTGGACGATCGGCCTTAGTTGACTCAAACTCGAAAGCATTTATTTCAAATAAACCAATTACAGGCACTTTCGAATTGTCAAGGGGTCGGTCAGTCAGAAAGATGAAGCTAGTTGCCCATTGCAAAGCGTAGTAGGTACCTATGGAGAAGAACGGGCAAGAAACTCCATAAACACTCTTTTAAATCAAAATATTGGTTAAGTACATCATTCATGTTGAAATTATGCATGTGAGAACGATTCAGAACGTTAAAAGCGTCCGTAATGAAAAGACAAAAACAATTGAAATATTAAATAAAAATTAAAATAAGCCGTGGCAGCTAAGAGATGACCAGTCCCTACTGACGGCGCCCGGTCACAAACATTCATTACACACGGACTACCCGTGCTGTCAGTAAGGTGACGTCAGACAATACAGACTCACGTGCTAACCACGTGCCTAATCCATGGGGAGGGTTTTCTCTAGTCATGACAAAATTGAAATACGTTGTTTTATAAATACTTAAAGAACAAACTCATGTAAGCAGAATCATGACCAAGTTTTAACAGTAATTCCGCTCTCGAAAGAAAGCAAAACTTGTTTTGAAAGAACACCTAACTTCAAATAAATTCTAAGAGCATTATATTTACTTATTTGTATGTAAACAGCTCCGTTATTTGCGTCGCTGAAAATAAATTGACATAGAGTAAGCCGTTTATTGAGTTTGCCTTATTATGTCAGCAACTACATATTAATCAATACTATTAACATTTTTCCACTATTCAATATTAATTGAGTCGGCAAACTCTTTTTTAGGTGATAAAATATCCTTGTCTACTTATAATATTTAAAATACACGCAAATATAAATATTACGATCGGGTATACATAAACAAATGTACTTTATTGAAGTATTGAAATACCGCTAGGCAATTAATTATTATAGGTATAAAACATCTGTTAGGTATAAAACATTTGATTTACCCGACAAGCCTTGATACTAGAATTCCCTTTTTCATCATACAAAATTTCTCCTACCCAGCATCAAAACTACTCGGCAACAGCAGACGTCCACCGCATTTTAAAGGTCTTAAAAACAGCGTGAACTTATTCAACTCATAAATATGTCACATCTGCATAATTTCGCACTTGATCATTGTCATGGGAGGGCACGCCGCCATCTTGGATGTACGAAACAGATTTCCAGGAAAGCCGAAGATGAATCGTCTAGTCGGTTCGCCAATTACGGAATTAATTTTTGTTTATTTTAAGTGCTGTGATTATTCATATGAAGAAGAAAGGAATGTAATTTGGTTTGTGGTTTTTCTAAGTCTTTCCGAGAATGTTTGTCTAGTTTAAAGTAGATGGCAATTAATCCGGAAATTAGAGCTATTCGATTTTATTATTTCTAACGTGGCGTTATTATATTTGATGTCCACGTCAACGTCACGGCCGACATGACAATAATACGGGGAAGTGTATGTAAATATATGAAGACGCTTATAAATTCCCGTCCACAATAACGTTATAACGTGCACCTATTTCCATAACTTTTATGGTTGTGGACGTGGACCCCCACGATAATAACGCCGAAAATAATAAAAGTACATAATGTGTATTTTCATCGTTTGTATATTGAAGTGTATAAATAAAATGAGATTCGGACAAAACTCGACTAGTCGAAATACCTAATATTAAGATTTTGTTAAAAATGTTTTTTGACCTCAGCATGCAGCACCGCAAATAAACAGGTTTTGTTGTTTAAAGACAGTGAGAAAAATTCGATTTTGCTGCGAGCGTGAGACAAAGTAACTTTATAACAATTTTTTTTTAAATGCCAAGAACTGTGCTCTGTCTACTTAAAAAATTCGAAAGATTTGAACTTCATTTTATTCTGTCACTTTCACTTCGATATGAAAAAAGCGGGAGATAGAAACAAGTAGATTCAAAGTTCGATTTTCAAATTCCATACCTAGTAAGCCCATATAAGAAACAAAAAATTAAACGTTCGGATATACATATAAACGTAAAATTTCAAATCATCTGTTAAGGTTTTAAATGTAATTAATTATTGATATTGTTTGTTTTACAAATATATAATTTTTACCATGTTGTATTATTTTACCTATAAGTAATTGTTCTCGCTGCTGAAGTGAAAAGTTATATGTGTTATACGAGACCAAAGTTATTTACATCTCGTGTCTTAAAATCCCTCGCTGCACCCAGAATTCTAACCTAGAATCACTTGCTACGCTCGTGATTCAATTATAGAATCCTCCGCTTACTCGGGATTCAAAATCAACACTCGCAGCAAAAACCAACTTTGCTCTCTTGTTGCACAACTAACTATTATTTATACCTATTTCTTACGGTGTAAATACAGTAACCCATCAACGTCGCCTGTTACTCCAAGTAGCGGTTATGATAAATAGACTCTACTGAGACATTAATCTTCTGCTCTTTATTCATAAACATACAACATAAAGATCGCAAAATAATATCAAATAGATTTTAGAGTGAAAGTGCGAAGTGCTTTTTAGTGAATACTTAATAAAACCACGTACATAAATGTACCTACATCAAGATCGCTAGTAGGTATGATAATAAGGGCTAAGTCGCTACTAATTTGGCCGAATTAAAGGCTATGGTTTTTTACCAGTTGTCTTCAAAACCTTATAACACTGGATAGTCGTGACAACTACTTTCGTTTGAGGATGTTATGGTCTCCGTAAATATTCTTCGGTCAACAATCTAACAGTATGAGAGAAAACAATGATCATAATCTGGTTATAACACTAGGCTTTAGGCCATTTATGTGACTGCAATCTCATTACAGTACCACTGATTGAACTCACACCTTCTTCCCATAGGCAGGGGTAGGTATAGGGGTAGGCAGAAACTACAGAACGCCACCTGCTACGATATTTACGTACTTCTGTTGCTACATTAATTTTCATACATGCACGCCGGTTGCGAGCATGCACTTGACCTATCTGAAGAAAGTCAAAGTCAAGTCATTTATTTCAAATAGGCACATAAAAGGCACTTTTGAACGTTGAAATTTACAACAAAATAGAATTGATTCTAGTTGCCTCTTCCAAAAAGTAGTTTCGTATGGAGAAGAATGGGCGAGAATCTCCACTGTTACTCTTCTAAAAATGTTTTACAATATTATGTATACATTAATTATATATTTATATGTGAAGACGATGCACCTAGAATAAAATTAATATACCACAATAGGTAAAAAGAATTAAATAAAACGCAATGACGGGTAAATTAATTATGTGATAGATACATGGTGCTCACATATTTACAAATAATGAATAGTAGATGATTTTTCCAAAATTTTAACTGGTAAGAAGAACATAACTAATAAGGTCACTATATTATGACCTTCTAGGTTCTTCGTGTCCCTCCCGACGTTTCCACTCACATCTGCCTTGTAAATAATCTTTGTTAGTTGCCTTTCATTCTTCCTCTCAACATGACCAAAGCATCCAAGCACACTCGTTTGAAACTTTGATTATAATTATAATACGCGGACATGTGTGACTATGATCGCGTCATAGTACTAAAGCACAATAATACTCGAAAAAAGTATGTCTTATTATCATTTTACAGGTTATAAACAATGACCGAATATAAAAAATAAGTTACGAATGTGGTGGTGGTTGAATAAAAAGTAAAAAATTTATTAAAATTATGTTATCACTTGGTTGAGGGGCTTATGCCTTAAAAATAACAGCGGCACAAGTCCATCAGAGCTTAAGTTATGCTTGCCGAAGTCGGTTCGTGGATGGGTGACCATCCATTACATATAGAGACCCCTCCGTGTCTCGGAAAGCACGTTAAACCGTTGGTCCGGTTGTCATTTGTAGATCTTTGTCAGTCGTTGTGGGTAGTCGAAAGCCTGAAACTCTGACAACCAGTCTTACCAAGGAGTATCGTATCACTCAGTATCTGAGTTATGGAGGTCAGATAGGCAGTCACTCCATGTAAAATACTGGTATTTAGTTGTATTCGGTTAGACTAGACGCTGACCCCAAAATAGTTGGGACAAGGCGGGCAGATAAAATAAGATAAGATATTTATTTCGCAATATGAGTACAAAACACGGTGACATAAAACATATAATGAGCACCAGAAGGCATGCAGAAGTACAAAAATACACGACGTACATAATAATAAAGATATACAATGTCAATATAAAGATTTATTAACTATAGAAGACAAGATTGATTGATTAGTTATCACTATGTTCTTTTACTTCGTGTAATTATATTTACAACTAACGTAAAAATAAAAAAACAAAAAAATACAACTAACTGACATTCGGAATTCGAATCACTGGAATAACGTCTGTGCATACGTTTCTCTAATCGGCGATTTTTTTCCACTAAAGCAAGTTCTCTTGGTATAGCCGCATTTTACAAAAAAAAAAGCTTTTGACAAGAATAAAAAAGAATAACCAAAAAACAAGTTACTAACAAAATATTAAATCAAGTCACTTAAGCAACTGACAAATTGCTTCAAAAATAAGCAGTAACAACTTTGCGAATGCCAGGTGCTTCATCTACGGAGACAGGAATAGCTTCGAGGGAAGTTACAGATATAGAAGTTTGCGCATATGGCTTTAATTGTTGTTTTTTCTAAGACAAACTATGATTCATACAGAGAGAATGATGGGAAATATATATTTGTAGTTATAAGAATCGAAATGATTCATATTTAATCAGTTGTTGATGTTATTGTACCACCTCTTATAGAAAACAATGTACTCGTAAATATTGTCGTGGATGACTTCAATCATACTTTTTTTCTATGGGAAAATAATTAATGAAACTGAATCTTGGGATGCTGTAAAAGAAACAATTAGGATAAAAATGAATATACTCGTTTTATGAATTTTAATAATTAACACGACCTTGCCGTAAAAAAATTAAGATGTTACAGAAGAAACTTGTTAAGCCATATCTAATTGAAAGAACTAGATATATAGGTTATGTTATGGTAAAGCCTTCATTAGCATCTGCAAAATTACTCACAAGCGAATATTTTGATTACGTCTTGAGATATTGTCAAATATAATAATACCAGCCTGTTCCTGTCCCTCTGCAGGGCAAAGGCCTCTTCTCATATAGATTGATCGCCACGGTAGCTCAAAACAGGTTGGCGATTTCAGACCTAAATTAACTACTAGCAACAGCCCTTGGCTTCGCCTGCGTGGACGTCGGAAATTATCCTACGGGGAAGTGCTACCGGGACAAAAAGCTTCGTTACTCCTTATAATATCAGCTATCTGCCAGTGACATTCTCATCAAAATTGGCCCAGCCGTTTCGGAGATTAGCCGGAACAAACAGACAGAAGGAGAAAAGTTAAAGATATTTTTTTTGTTATAACTACCGTATATACTTTCATAAGCATTTAGTAAAAATCTGTTATTTTGACATTACAAACAGACACTTCAATTTTATTTATTTATATAGGTGTATAGATAAGTCCAGGTTTCCTCACGACATTTTCTTTCACTGATGCCTGTGATATCCAAGATAAACTTAGAACGACTTCGTGCCAATACAAGAAAACAACGTCTTCTTCTCTTGGATTAGTTTTCGTATTCTTTTCTTTGATTTTCTTCGTCTAGAACATAATTAAACTTTCTCAAAACCCAAACCATTACAAACATCATCTTTTCCTCAACATTGATTAATGTTCCTTTCTAATATTCTTAACACAGTTCAAACCGACTAAGATCGCAACATCTCTGACGGCCAGTCACCTGCCAACCTGCTCTCACGCGTCGACAATGTAATAAGGTAGGACAGCGTTGGCACCCGATTTAGAAGTGTTTAAGCTCAAAATATCACGACGACATGATAATATAGGTAAGGTGAAGGAACTTGGTGGGTTATTATGGTTCATATCTATCAAGTGATGTTAGCTGGGGCCCAGTAGATTTGTACTGGTTTCTTATTGAATTTGAAGGCATAGAATTTATTTATAGCTATTTATTTGTCTGTTCAAAATGGTATGCTGGTGCCTACGCTTATGTATGGAAGTTAGTATTAAGTGTGGCAAAAGAAGCACAAAAGAAGAATAAATGCTGTGGAAATGCGTACCTTGCGAAGCATGTGGTGTGACTATGAATAATAGGCTGAGGAATGATTTGATAAGGCAACGGTGCGGTTTAAAAGAAGATGTAGTGACAAAAATTGAAAAGAATATGCTTAGATGGTTTGGTCATGTTGAGAGGATGAATGAAAGGCGACTAACAAAAGGTAAATGCCGAAAGGTAAGGAAATGCCGGGACGGGACGCCCTAGGAGAACACAATTATTATAGTGACCTTATTATTGATGTTCTTCAGAAAGTTCAGGTGCGTAGCACTTGCGACCGGCGTGCGTGTATGACCAGATGTATGAACGTAAACGAGGCAAAAGGAGTATGTAAGGATCGTAGCGGTGGCGTTCTGTAGTTTCTGCCTACCCCCATGGGAAGAAGGCGTGAGTTTATGTATGTATGTATGTATGTATTATTTGTCCTTATTACAATTTAATTTACAGATTATATTCGTAATAAAATGAATGAAAAAAAAACCTAATGAATAAAGTTGCAGGTAAATAAATGCATTTTTATTAAGTATTTAACTCTAATTTCATTACCTATTTGTTTAATTATAATTCAATTATTATTGTTTTCGTTAAGGACCTCTCTACTATTATAGGCCTCCTCCATCTTACTCAACATCTTTTTGTCTTTTGCCTTACCATCCTATCTTCTAAATCTTACTTCTTCAGTTACGGTAAGCTTAAGTTCCATGTAATAGCAGTAGAGGGAACAAAGTAAAGAAAAAAATCAACTTCTTAAAAAAGTGGTTTTGCAGACACAAACCAAAATTATTGATTACAGCAAGGCTGATATATTACCCATAACACCTGTCAATGAAAATGAGATGCGCTAAAAGGCAGACCACCCAAATCAATCAACTCACTCCGGAAGCGCCAAATTTGCTCCCACAAAATCTGCAACAGAACATCCTAGCTCGATAGCTTATCAAATGTTCGGACAGGCAAACGAAATAAAAAGCCCACCCCGTATGCATTCAGAATTTTAGAACGTCACTCGAGAAATCCGTTTCAAAATATCACGAGCTTGAAGGACACGAACAAAAAGTTGTGTCGCAGTCGCCACAGCTGCTCGCTTCCAGAGATATCGATTGCAAAAAGTACAGACAAACAGACAAGCTAACGGCTTGTACACAAAGGGGGATCGTGTTTCGCGTGATTTTCGTTTTTGGACTTTGCTGACCATCGTTTGCGTTTTGGCATTGTTCTGGCCAATTAGATGGTTGGATTAGAAGTATTTGTATTGGTTTTAATTGAATTCTACTATGTTCATTTTGTTGGGGATCCGTGCTTTGCAGGCAACAATGCGGAGCTTTATTGTTTATGATGTTTATTTAGGGTAATCAATTACCTACTTTGCCTTAAGTCGGATTAAATGAGTCTTCTGTTTGCATTGTTCAACAGTTCTCCTGTCTGCTTATTTCACTAACAAACCAATTTCTCTCAGTTCGTCTAACTGAATCGCAAGCTCTAGCAATGACGGTGACGTTATCCTACCGCTAAAGTATAAAGTCATTTTCAAACCGCTATGCCATTATCATGAAGTAACAACTCAAGTCCCTACTTGTAGTAATACTTAGTACTCTTAACAAACTGTCAAAAACAGGCCACTTAAGTACAAAAGTTGTTACTTATTTAACTTTGATTTACTAAGTAGACAAACATTTCTGAGAAGTTAATATTTTCTTGCATTATTAGTTCAGTATGGTAACAAATAAAGAACGGTTTACTACATAATATTTTTCTCCTTGTTTCGCCTCAATGGTCGCGACCTATTTAGATAGTAATCTCCTTCAGTATTTCGTTTTGGTTGTTTTATTTTTAGCTATCATTACGTTTATGATATTTTATTTTCGTTGGTCTTTTATTAGTTATTACTTATTACACAGGTATTTTTGTGGTGACAAAGTAATCAAAATATTACTGGAATAATGTAGTTATACTGTAATTTGCCTCTGTCTAACCTTATGGGGAATACAGGCATGTTTTTATGTAAATTAATATCACGAAGAATCGGAGGTCAATACTCACTTTTCGAAGCACCAAGCAATGTGATTTGCGTTCAGTTATAGTTTTTGGTGTCAATCTGAGACATTTTCGAGTTGTGGTAATCAAGCGTGGAAATCTGGTCTATTATAGTCTAACTAGCAATCCCTATATCTCCCTAAGGTTAAATGTCACATGCACGTAATATTTTTCACTCCATTTTTAATTGTTTTTACCTGCTGTGGTATAGCCATTTTATTCTAGGTACGTCGTCTTCACTTATAATTACATAATTAATGTATTTTTTTAATGTTTTACCAAGTATTGTAAAACATTTTAAAACAGTAAGTGTGGAGTTTCCTGCCCATTCTGCTCCATACGAAACTAACTTTTGGAAGGATCGATTAGAATCAATTCTATTTTCATGTTAATTTTGACGTTCAAACGTGCCTTTTATGTGCTTATTTGAAATATTTGACTTTGACTTTGATAAAAAGACAAGGTCTATTCGTTTATTAGATAAGTTCGAGCTTAGTAGCATAATCAGCCTATAATGTTCCCACTGCTGGGACACAGGGCTCCTCTCTTTGAAAAGTATTAGGCCGTAATCCACCACGTAGGCCAAGTGCGGGTTGGTAGATGAACTTTCAACCTTAGTGAATTTTCAATTAAGTGGGAAATGTTGTCAAAAGTGATAAAGCATTTACGAAGACTACTATACATTCTCTATTTGAAAAGTGGTCAATCAATCAGTTTATTCGTGAAACCTAGGTGTTTACATAAATAGGGGGTGCGCTATATTTTGTCCTAATTAAGACATACAAATTTATAAGTGACACATTAGGTTTCATTAGATTATGCGACTTAGACAAAATAATATTTTAAATTAATTAAATACATGAACAGAAAAGAGACTTTAAAAAAAAAAACATCAAATACAATAAGATCAATAAATAATCATAGTGTAGGGGGTTCGTGGAATTGAAAATGTCCGCACACTCGGTAATAAGAGTTTAATGTTAGTAAAACACACAGTACACACGTTTTTACAATATTTTAGAATTTAGGTAGCAGGAAGTTACTTATAATAATGGCGTCAGGACGCAGACGGGCGCGCGTGCGTATCCTTTGATTTCACCCGGGAAAGAGAGCGAGAGGGGTAGTTGAGGCGCGGGCGACAGGACGCTGTTATTAGGTTGGCGTCTTGGATGCGCGGTCGCTGCCAACTTAGCGGCGCTGTGATTAATTTAGGGTTTTGAGACGTTCGGAAACGGTGCGCGCTACATTCTCCTCCTCCAAGTCACGTCATCGGCCCGAGAGTGATTTGGCATAGAACTAAGAGCGCGCCTTCTTTTGGGCTTTAGGCGGCCGTCCTCGTAGACGACGAGGTTGGACCGGCTCTATAGTGTCAGTCTGGTTACTAATGAGAGAAATAAGGTCCGAAACATGAAAACGACCTAACAACTGACCCTGACTATCGATCAACTCGTAGGTCGTGGGGCTAATAGCCTTATTGACGGTGTACGGTCCATCTCTCTGAGGCATAAACTTTCGAGTTAAACCTTTTGACGCATTACTTAGAGAATGAGTGGTTAGCAATACTTGGTCACCAACCTGGAAAATTGGAGATTGGCGCCGGGAAGCGTCAGCATATTCCTTTCGATGGTCTTGGCGTCTTTCAACCCGGTCTCGAATTTCCTTCAAAGAGTCAATAAATTTGGACAAGTATGGCGTAGCCTGAGGTACATACGTTTCCTTATCCAGTATTGCGCGCATGTCGTGCTGTGCATCAAACGGTATCCGCATTTCGCGGCCATACGTCATGTATGCTGGTGTCAGTCCTGTGGTCGAACAAGTAGCGGTGTTGAGGGCGAACCGTACCTGTGATAAGAATTGGGGCCAAATACGATGCTCATTTCTGACCAGCATTGCCAGTTGGATCTTCAAGTCCCGATTCTTCCTTTCGGCCGGGTTGGCCTCAGGATGATAGAGTGGTATCAGGTTCTGCTTGACACCAAATAGAAACATGCATTGTTGCATTACTGCAGATATAAACTGCACACCATTGTCAGAGATGACACGCCTTTTTTATTTATTTTTTTGGGTGGGAAATCATCAAATGACCTCTCCCGCTCTGGGCGGAGCGGAAGGGCGTGTCAGACTCTTACTGACTAAAACCCACCCGTGTTCCTTCAGTTGCCTGTGCGCCAGGGCCACGGTAACTCTTTCGAACAATCCGCGACCCCGGCAGGCATCGGCCCTATTGGACCCCTTCAATGATGCTGACATCTCTTTGAGGCGCGCGTGGAACACGACGCGCCGTCGACCCGGGCCTGGTCCTTACCGGACGGCGAGCTGCCCATTGCTCGCCGTCCGCAAGCCCGCGCCTACGGTGGCCGGGAGTCGGCAATTGACTCCCGACGCCCAGGGTGTCTCCTCCTGCGGCGACTAGGGGCGTGAGGGCGCAACGATTGCCGCACCCTCACGCGCTCCGCCTCCTCCTTCGCGAGCATTACTGCTTCACAGAAGGAGGTGACGGCTTCCCATTCCCTCTCGCTCCGTACCATGGCCTGTACCAGGGCCGGACGCGAGAGATCGCCGCCGCCGATCGCCGCCACGAGGACACGGCGGTGCTCCGCCCAAGCCGGGCAGACCTCCACCGTATGCTCCACCGTGTCCTCCGGTCGATCCACACAATGCCAACACCCGGGCGTTTCCTCCCGCCTTATCCGAAACAGGAACCTCCCGAAACAGCCATGTCCGGTGAGGACCTGCGTCAGGCGGAAGGTGAGGACGCCGTGGCGCCTCTCAAGCCACTCCTCAAAGAGGGGACTTACCGCCGCAATTGTGGCGTGCCCAAGAGATGACACGCCTGGGAAAACCATATCGAAGGAAATACTCTTCTATCATTAATTTGGCACATACCTCAGCTGTAGCCTCCTTGAGGGCGTATAACTCCACCCATCGTGTGGCAGTATCCTCGACGAGAAATACCCACTTTTCTCCCGTTTCAGCTTCTGGTAAGGGGCCGAACAGATCAACAGCCAATACTTCACCCCTTTGATGTAGAATAGGTGTCTGCAAAAGACCGGTGGGCTTTTGATTGGAGAACTTATACCTTTGACAGTCGACGCAATTTTTTAAATAGTCTGTAACGTATTTACGCATACCTGTGAAGTAGTATCGCTGTCTGATGCGATCAATTGTACGATCCACACCTTGGTGACCAGCAGTAGGGGCGTTATGGAACTCATCCATAACGTCATTAAGCATGGATATGGGAATTACTAATTGCGGCTCCTCGGATTCCGAGTCAGGAGCGAGACGATAGAGGACACCCTGGTCCATAAGGTAACCGCGCTCTAACCAGCGAGTAGAAGGCAGAAGGTCAGTGGTGTTTTCTATATCTTTCATGATCTTACTCACCTCAGGATCTTCTAGCTGAGCAGATCGCAGATCAGCTGGACTCTTGCGAGGTAAATCTATGATCACCGAACAGACCCCGCAGCTCTCTTGAGAAGACTCATTGCAGTTAGGACGGCTAAGTGTGTCGGCAATGACATTTAACTTACCAGGAGTATACTCGTACTTTATATCAAAAACTTGTAATTTTAGGGCCCAGCGCATCAACCTGCCACTGGGAGACTTTAAGGTTAATAACCACCTCAGTGGTTGATGGTCACTACGTAAGATTACTGGGTGACCCTCAATGTATGGGCGATACTTCTCTACGGCCCAAACTACGGCGAGGGCTTCTCGCTCTGTAGTTGAGTACTTACGTTCAGCAGAAGTCAGCAAACGACTAGAGTATTCGATGGGGTGCACGTCGTTACCTTCACCTTGCAAGAGGACGGCACCCAGTGCGTAATTACTGGCATCGGTATGAATAATAAAAGGTTTACTGTGGTCTGCCTGTACGAGAACTGGTGCTGTAATGAGCCTCTTCTTCAACTCATTGAAGGCTCGCCTCTGGTCTTCAGTCCAAACCCATGGTTCAGTTTTCTTAGTAAGCTTGGTGAGCGGTTGAGCTATTTCGGAAAACCCTGGCACAAATTTCCTAAACCACGAACAGGTTTGCAGGAAGGATTTCAGGTGCTTGAGGTTGGTTGGCTCATTCATCTGCTGAATAGCCTGCACCTTGGACTCATCGGGCATTATACCCTTGGGAGTAATAAGATGGCCTAAGTACTTAACTTGGTTACAGGCAAAGTTGCACTTGTCCCTGTTAGCACGCAATCCAAAAACACGAAGGCGGTTAAACACAGCGTCCAGGTCTTCCAGGTGTTTCTGAAACGGCCCCTCCGACAGGACCAACAGGTCATCTAAATAGACTAATAACGTAACGTTCTTCAAAGCACTTCCAGATCGAAATCGGTCCATTAACCTCTGGAAAGTGGCGGGAGCGTTCTTAAGACCGAACGGCATGCGAATAAAACGATACGTACCAAAAGGCGACACGAACGCTGTCTTGTCCCGGTCTGCAGGTGATACAATCACTTGCCAGTAGCCTGACCGAAGATCTATGGTACTCATGTACCCTTCCCTTTTGGTAGCGTGAAGAAGGTCCTCGATGACCGGCAAAGGGTAAGTGTCACTTTTAGTAACGGCATTCAGTCGACGATAGTCGACACAGAACCTAGTCGAGCCATCCTTCTTAGGGACGAGGAGAGCGGGTGCGGCCCACGCTGATTCGCACTCCTCGATAACACCATCGTTCAGCATTTTGTTGATCTCGGCCTCCATTGCGGCCCTTTTTGCGGGCGTGAGGCGGTAAGGAGGCACCGCAATAGGCGCATGACCTTCCGTATCAATATGATGCTCGGCGAAACGCGTAGCCTCTCCTCCTAGACGGAAGGCATCTTCATGGTGCTGAAGTAAATCTGTGAGCTGCTGGCGTTGATTACAGGTAAGCAACAAACCTTCGTCAGGTCTTAACGACATAGAAGACACAGAGATTGGGTTGGGCTGTGCCATTGGTTCACCCTCATACTCGAGCGGGTAAGTCTGCGTGCACCCAGAGAAGTGCCAGGAGGAAGCAGAAAAATCAATAACCATACCTGCAGCATTGAGGAAGTCGATACCAAGAAGAGTATCGCTGTTATCAGCATCCGGAAAAATCACGAAGTCCACTCGAACACTTTTGTCCACAGAGATGATGACGTCGACGCTTGCCACCAGAACTTCACGTGAACGGACGACACCGTCAGCCAGCTTCACATTAACCTGCTTGGAACCAAAGGTAAGTCCCTTTTCCTTAAATATTTTATAAAGTATATGTCCCGCTATGGAGCACCTAGCGGCTGTGTCAATGAGAGCCATGCCCCGTAAACCAAGAACCTGGATACTGAGCACTGGCCTTTGCTGCTTTGAACGTGCGTTCGTTGGCAGAACGTGTGACGCAGAGAGAGAGACCGTAGAAGTCACACCACCCCAGGTAGTAGTCGCTGTAGTGTCAGCGCAAAATGCAGAAACTACTGAAGGCGTGTTAGACTGGTCGACGTTTGAGCAGCACAATCTACGAGTCGAGATGATAACAGGTGAGTTTACCCTAACAGGTGAGTGACTAAGATTATTATCGATCACAGGCACATCTACCCTATCAGGTGAATCACTATCATAATGAACGATAACAGGCACATTTACCCTATCAGGTGAATCACTATCACTATGAACGATAACAGGCACATCTACCCTATCAGGTGAATCACTATCACTATGAACGATAACAGGCACATCTACCCTATCAGGTGAGTCACTATCACAATAATCGAAAATAGGAACATCTACCCTATGAGATGAGTCGAAAAAAGTACCTGAGATCGATTCATTAGATAATACCGGAACTTTCAAACGTACATTATCACAAGAACACGGATAACATTCACCCGACTTATAAGTACTTATACGAGTTCGACAATCGCAACAGAAATTATTATTATTAATGCGTTCGCATGGTTGCGATTGTAAACGCGGCTGTTTATTTAGATAGATGCTATTACTACGACTACGGGCAATGTAATGACTTGGAGTGCTATCTGAGAATGTAGGAGGAATAATAACTTTGTGTTCACTTACCAAATCTGAATCTGAATAAGTTTCGATTGTAACAGATGAAAATGACAAGTTATTGTTACATTTAGCACATTGCGACCTCATTACTCCTTTCGCTCCGCAACCATAACAATTTAGGGACTTATCACTACTACTGCTCTTATTAATTAATTTAACACACTCGTCACGCACGTGTCCATATTGTTTACAATACACACATCTAGGTTTCGCTTGTTGATTCGACGCGTTATCGTTAGCACCCGTATTCGACGACGGTGCTATGCTGCCCGCGCTCGACGTTGCTGGCGCTGTGGATCGGCGCGGCTGAGGCGCGGGTGCCCGCGCTGTGCTGCGGTTGGCGGGGCCGGCGACGGCGCCCATCGACTTTGTGGAGCGGCCGCTGGATGGCGGGCCGGGCTGCGGCTGCGTCTGAGTACGCGTTTCAATATCAATGGAACGGGCGAGGCGGAGCATACCCGAGAAATTCGTAAAATCCTCCCTTCTCAGGTGTTTTCGTATCCGTGCGTCAATTAGGCCGTATACCATGTCGACTTGCGCTTTATCAGATATCTCATTGGCGGGAATTTTTGAAAGTAGTGCACGGCATTTAGCGACGAACACGTCCGTATTTTGATCGCCTTGTCTTTGTTCAAATAATTCAATATATATACGGTGAGGGGGTCTTTTATCACCGTAGGTGTTGATTAACAATTCTATGGCATCATTCCATGTATGAATCTCCTTCTTCACTCCCTGGTACCAAATTGCAGCGTTATTCGTGAGCACCATAGAAAGGCCCCTGAGGGCATTTTCCTCCGAGACATTAGCGCAGTCCTTGTAGCTCTGGATGGCGTCTATGAAGGCGTCCACGGACTCGTCGGCGTCACCGCCGAACCGGGCGGTGCAGTGCGTGAAGGTGCCGCTGCCGACGGCCGGTGATGCAGACGCAGAGTTTGGAACTGGGGATGGCGGTTGGCGACTGATAACTTTTTCCAACAGGCGCTCGAACGCTTCCGTTTGGGATTGCTGCATGGCGGCCATCATGGCGGCCACTTGCCCTGGTGAAAAACTTTCATTGTCGCCGTCGGTCTCGGCTTCGTCACCTGAGACCGCTGCCGCCCGATCTCCGCGCGTCCGCGGCATGGTGATGGCGAACACACGCGAATAACGCAGATTATTATTGAGTTCGAACGAGCACTTATTTATTACCACTCGCGGCACGTTGGGCAGCCACTTGTAGGGGGTTCGTGGAATTGAAAATGTCCGCACACTCGGTAATAAGAGTTTAATGTTAGTAAAACACACAGTACACACGTTTTTACAATATTTTAGAATTTAGGTAGCAGGAAGTTACTTATAATAATGGCGTCAGGACGCAGACGGGCGCGCGTGCGTATCCTTTGATTTCACCCGGGAAAGAGAGCGAGAGGGGTAGTTGAGGCGCGGGCGACAGGACGCTGTTATTAGGTTGGCGTCTTGGATGCGCGGTCGCTGCCAACTTAGCGGCACTGTGATTAATTTAGGGTTTTGAGACGTTCGGAAACGGTGCGCGCTACAATAGTAATTATTTTCAAAAGGTAAAAGGTGGTGCCAATGTGTTTCAAGTAAATCAATATCTTGAGACTGAGAACGAGTACCGGTTGTCAGCTACTATTGCACCCACAAGACTTATGAGGCGATCAATTGAGGAGAACTGTAATGTATAGCAAGCGCAGGAAGTATCCGTAAATCATTTTTATTACATACTGTTCTACTTCTACTTCACTTTAAAGGAAAATTATGTGCCTATGTGTTCAGTGCTAGGTACCTATAACTATTGATGATGGAGAATACATAGAAAAAGATATGATATAGTGAATAAAATTGCTGTTTTTTTTTGTAGCTTATCGGCGTAGCTACGTCCAGTTTCAATTCAATACGTAACTAGGTTTCATATTAAAGTTATAACATCATAATTATAAGAGAGTTGCTCGGACTTACAAGAAAAAGAATAATGTTAATCTCAGTTTATGTGTAAATTAATCATCTAAATAAAAACAAGCCACAAACAAAAATAAAAATTAAGCGAAGCCAAATCGTCCCCATACTAAGCCACAGATCCGCCGTAAACACAACACAATCGTATAAAGATATAATCATATTTCCCGACAATGCAATATCAGCTTAAGAACAAATCCTCGTCTGCCATCTAGGCCGGCTTGTACGCACCCTAATAGGATGGTATAATAAATATTTGCGCGCAGATTTCAGCAGATGCGTCGTGGGCGACCGCCTTTACTTGGCTTTGATATAAAACATGGCTGAAAAAATCTTGTTTCTGGAACAGATTATTTGGGTCCTTGACGAGGATTTATAATTTTTTGTTTTTTTGTTTTGTTGGTATAGGTTTCATTTGTAAAGCAACCAGGAAACCTATCCATCATGAGATGATGATGGTGGACGGGTTTCTTGGTTGTTGTATGGTGATCATTAACACTATTATTAATCTGGTATCAACGTGAGTTAAAGCGAAATTATCATCAAAATCTACCTGCGTATTAGCAGAGAAACAATACTCCTGTTGTTGACTTGTAATTGTCGTTTGTAGGGTTCCGTACCTCAGAAGGAAAAAACGGAACCCTTATAGTATCACTTCGTTGTCCGTTTTTCTGTCCGTCTGTCAAGACCCTTTTTCTCAGCAACGCGTGGAGATACCAAGTTGAAATTAAAAACAAATACTCAAGTCTGCAATCTCTTGGAGCTGTGAACAAATCGAAATTATAAGTTAACGTAATCAAAAGATACGGCTACTTATGCCACATATTTTGACAGTCGCAAGGGAATCTAAACCTATAGCGTACTTCCCGTTGACCTAGAATCATGAAATTTGGCAAGAAGCAAGGTCTCACAGCACAAGTAAAGGTAGAAGTCCGAAAATCGTTTTTTTTTTTAGTTTTCTCGCATAAATAAGATTTCTTTGCTATTACAAACATGTAGACATCTGATTTTTATGTTGATAGCATATAATATTAATGAGGTTATAAATAATATAACAATTTGTAGTATTAGTGACGAGTCTGTGTTGCCTATACTCGTAGTTATACTAACAACATAGTGATTTAATTATGAATCATCATTTTGTACGAAGGAGGATCCACCTATAATACTGTAGTATTGGGAAGTCAAACAAGTAAGTCGTTCGGTAGACATTTATTGACTAAAGCGCCGCGGGTGGTCAACAGTATTTATATAAGAACACAACTTAAGAATACCCTACATTACAAATACCAACATCCTTGGAGGCCACTACCACTCAGTTAAGGTATTCTCTTTCTGCTGGAATTCATACGGGTATTCTAGACTCTTCAGTTTAATTTGTGGAGGTCATTCCGGATAATTATTTAAACTAGTCAGTGAGATACCAGAAGTTACCCCTTCATATAAGCAATTATTATTTGAAAATAATAAAAAGGTACCTTCTGGCAATATAACTTTATAATAATAAAACACCACAGGGAGTGCAACATACTTTAAAATTATTTAGTCAAAATATCCAAAGTTGCGCTTCCAAATCACTGGAAAATACTAAGTTTGATGTCATTTGTTTAACAGAACATTGGTTTAAAGATCATCAAGTAATGTCAAATAATTATGAAAATGATTGTGTAGTTTGCCGTTTCAGCCGAAGACGTATGATACATAGCGGGTCAATAATATTAGTTAAAAAATACTTTTTTTTACAAAAAAGCAACAGTCTTCCAAAACTTTTTTTTGGATGTCGGTTGTTTTTTTGTAAAAAATATTTTTTTTGACTTTTTAGTTACGGTACCTACCCGACACAAATTCGTCTACCACTACTTGATATGTAAATAACAGACACAGGAAATTATTAAAACATCCTCAATATAAATTAAGTGGAAAACATTTGCTGGAATAAGGATAACTCAAAAACTACTGGTCAGAACTTAAATTTAAATGGGGCCACATGTGAAGCACCAAGTATCAAATAAAAAAGAATCATCCAAATCAATTTAACCAGAAAAAAGTTCTGAGCTAACAACCATAAAAAAAACATATAGTCGAATTGAGAACCTCCTCCTTTTTTGAAGTCGGTTAAAAATTTAATTAAATCGAAAGAACGAAAAGACATCATCGGACAGCATGTTATAGTATGCGTATACAGTTCCAAGTTACCAGATAAATGATAAATGATAAATGATTTTATTTCTGTAGGTAGGTTTATACTAACACTTTTACACGTCAATCATATTTTTAAAACTAGATGAGGTCGGCGTTTCCTATCTGACTACTCTGAGAAGAAAGGCCGAAACAAACTCAGAGGTCACAGTCTCTTTTAAAGTCCAGACATAATCTTGGTCAGATCATGTGAAGACCATGTAGGTTTGTGTCTGAAATGGTCTTTTGAGGAAAAACCACACAGAATGAGTGGACCTGTCCAGTCAGTGCACGCATTTGTCACTAATCGTGGAGCTCAACTCAGAACTTAAGCAGCTAAACCACTCGACGAACAATACCAAAGAAAGGACATTTGGGTAGGCCGCATAAAGCACTCCAACTGCCAGATTATCATTGAAACTACCTGAGAAAGTGAAAAAATAAAAAATAAAAGCTACCTACATAGTCCTCACATGCACAATAAATAAATAATAATACTATAGTTTACTATGAAATTGTATATATAATAATTATCAAAATGTCAAAATTTATTTAAATTAAAAACTAAAAAATATAGCAAAAAAAAAAAAAAAACAGTATGCAAAAATTGGAGCAACTCAATCCCAAGCCTTTTTGTCCTCAATATAATCCTTAACGGTATAAAAAGCTTTCTGGCATAACTTACGTTTAATTAATGATTTGAATTTATTAAGGCTTAGATCTTGAACGTGGCTTGGAAGTTTATTATAAAAGCGTATACATTGACACCTGAACGAGCCGCCTATTTTTTTGAGCCTTGTTGTAGGTACAACAAATTTGTGTTTATTCCTAGTATTTATATCACTGTATTTTTTAAACAATTTTATATTTTTATGTACATATAAAAGATTTTCATAAATATATTGAGAAGGCAAAATCATTACATTAATCTCTTTAAATTTCTCTCTGAGAGATTGTCTCGGACTTAATTTATAAATTAATCGAACAGCTCTTTTCTGCAAAATAAAAATAGTCTGAATGTCGGCGGCATTTCCCCATAACAGAATACCGTACGACATAACACTGAAAATAGCTAAAGTACACTAAACGGGCTGTCTCTGTGTCGGTCAAATTACGAATTTTTCTAACAGCGTATGCTGCGGAGCTTAGCTTTTTTGACAATTTGTCTATATATGGGCCCCACTGAAGCTTAGCATCCAAAGTGAAGCCCAAGAATACTGTGCTATCTTTAGGATTCAATTCTTCGCCCTTCATTAATACATTCGTTTTCACCTGTCTAACATGAGGTAGCGTAAACTTAATGCATTTGGTTTTTTTTTCATTAGGGAGTAAATTATTGACATTGAACCAGTAAACTACTTTTGAAATCGCGCTATTGACATCGTCAGTAACCAGCTGCTGACGTTTAAGTTTAAACAAAAGTGAAGTATTAGTTGGCCGAATCATTTCAGCGTTGATTTGCTGGATTTGTTTTCTCCTCTACCGATCGCTATTTCTCCTGACAAAGTTTATTTTGTTTATATGTATGTATGTATTCGTATTTATGTATTAATATTTATTCTTGTATTTTATAGTTATTTCCAAGCTATCTATCCTGCATATTGCACATGCCATGTTTAGTCTCTGCATCACCCTAAGGTTGACTGGTAGAAAATGCCTCAGGCATTAAGTCCGCCTTTGTACAGTATTTTTTTACTTGTGCATAAAGTTTTAATAAATAAATAAATAAATAAGTATCATCCGCAAACAACACTATATCATGATTATCCTTTATGAGGTACGGCAAGTCATTAATATAAATAAGAAACAAGAAAGGACCAAGAGTTGAGCCCTGCGGGACTCCCATTATCACTATAGATCCGGGAGATCTTTTTCCATTAACGTCAACGCTCTGAATCCTATTACTCAAGTATGAAGTAAGAAGATCCAGAGCGGTGTTCCGGATCCCGTAGTGGCGGAGTTTCCTGATTAACGTTTCATGAAAAACGCAATCGAATGCCTTGGACAAGTCACAAAAGATGCCCAAGGCATCGCATTTATGTTCCCATGCATTATAAATATGTCCTAAAAGTTCAACACCAGCATCAGTAGTTAACGACCCCTAGTAAAACCAAACTGTTTGCTATGTAATAATTTATGTTTATTAAAAAATCTTTGCAATTGGTCCAAAATTATTTTTAAAAAAAAATTACTATAAGTAGATAGTACTGAAATAGTTCTATAGTTTGTGGGGTCTGAAGTACTACCTGATTTAAACAAAGGTATAATTTTACTTTTTTTATAAGGTCAGGAAACTCCCCACAGTCAATACAATTATTAAAGATAAGAGCTGAAATAGGTGCTACAATGTCAATAATAGACTTAGCAACTTCTACAGAATTGCCCCACAGATCTGCAGTCTTTTTTACATTTAAAGTGTGAAAGGTCTTAATTATATCTCTACAGGTAATATGTTCGAAATGAAATTCCGAATCGCAAACATGAACATTTTCTTTAAGCAAAGACTCAGCAGCAGAAAGTGATGAGTTTAGGGATTTAGTAGTTGAAACAGGAATGTCCGAAAATAAATTTTCAAAGGCAGCGGCGACTTGTGAGTCTGATTTTATTATATTGTCATTAATAGACAGGCTGTAGTCAGAACTGCGGTTCGTAGACCTTCCCGTTTCCCTATTAATAATATTCCAAGTCGTTTTAATTACATTACTACTGTTTTTAATCTTCTAACTCAAATAACGCGACTTGGCCATACAACAAACTTTTTTAAATAATTTTGAATTATTTCTAACATATAAATTAAATTCAGTAGTGTTTACAGAAGTCCTTTCATTGTACAGCTCATAAAGCCGTGTTCTACTTTTATGAATACCAATGGTAGCCCAATCGCTGAAAGATGCGTTACTATTAACCGAGATAGTCTTGGGTATAAATGTAGAATCAAATTGTTTACAGTATAAATTAAAGAAATCATCATATAGATGATTAGGATCAGCATGAAAAGACAAAACTGATAATTGATTAATGATTTTTACTTTAAAAGCTTCCAAGCGACTTGCAGTTTTGGGGTTAACAGTAATATCCTTTTTAGCCACTTTGATGTTTTGGTTTTGGATAGTAATCCTTTGCCCGCAATGATCAGAATCTAGTAAATTTATAGTTTCTTTGTGGCTTGGTATAACATCTGTATAAATATTATTTAGGCATGTTGCACTAGTAGGGGTTATTCTTGTAGGCTCCAAAAATAGGTTTACAAGACTGTAGGACTGAAAGAGACTTAATATTTTACTACAAGAACCCGAGTTTTCTAATAAATTAACATTAAAATCACCGCAAGTGATAATGGACTTGTTCGAGTTACAAATTTTGTTTAACACTTCATCCATTACCTTTTCAAAGCAGTCATACACTCCTGAGGGGGGTCTGTACACACTTAATACAATAAACTGCTCCAATTCTATACAGGCTATCTCAACTATTCGCTCAACAGATAGGATCGCAATATCTCACGTTCTTTATATTTAAGCTGGTTACTTACTAAAATTAAAGAGCCACCATGTATAGCATTTACTCTGCTGAACGAACTATCAACTTGGTGATTATTAAAACTGAACAAGAACTGGTGGCTTTTTTTTAAACTCTTATTTGATTTTGATTTATTTCTACAATTCTGTACATTATTGTTAGAGGTTGCCTCTATTGTCTTAACTTCTAAATTAAATTATTATCAATGTCAATTTTTAATACCAAATTATTGGCTTAATTATTTAACAATTCATAGCTTTGCTCAATAGGAGCAATTTTTTTAGCCAACTTCTTTGCTGTAATAGAAAAGTAATATGATAGAGACACAGCTATCTGTCTTTTAAGATAGTTAGAAAGATAGTACATAAATATATTATATCTATCTTTTTTCAAATACAAATTATTAACAACATAATTGTTAGTATCAACTAATTGGAATAAATTATTATTAAATGTCAAATTATGCAAGGTCATATGAATTTCAAATCTTAAGTTATTTGCTTCCTGTGCAAACTGTTACTCTCTGGGAATTTAAACAAAACAATTTTTCTTAAACTAAGATTACACAATGTCCTATAATATTGGAGTAATTGTCTTTTATTCACATTTCCCCTATAACGCATAAAAATCAATAATGTAGTGTCCTGGTTGAAGTTACATTTAATAACTTCTCTCATAATGTCAAATAAGGAACCACCAGGCATACAGTAATTTATTATGGAGTGTCCCGGGTATTCATCCGTCAAAAAGTGGCCTAAATCCTTTCCAATCTAATCACAAAATAACACTAAATCATTATTTACAATTTCTTTACATTGTCTAATGGAACTAATAATAGAAGAACTTCTCAAATCAACATAAGGATGCAGTAAGATGGTATTGCATGTTGACAATGAAAGGTCTGGTGTAGGTACATTGGATGGTGTTTGACAATGCTCACAGCTGTTCTTTTGTGAGTTGACCAGCTCATTCATTGCTAACACATATTACCTCATTAGATTTTCAGATGTATTATATTTGTTAGTTATTGTGCTAAGTTTCTCTTGCAGATGATCAAGTTGAGATTGCAAGTCCTGTGTGTCATTGTTGTACCTCCTAGTACTTTGCTCCAAATCTATTTGTGTTTGATTCTGTAATGGAAGATGTGTTAAAGAAAGCGTAGTACTAGTAGTAAGCCAATAAACATTATGTGGAGATTTTAATATTAATTTATCAGAAAATAATTCGAAAACTGTCAGTTAATTAAGTATTTTTGGGTTATTTGATTTGTCAATTATTTTTATTGATCCAACCCGAGGGACAGCTTCTTCTGCCACTTGTAAAGATAATACTTTTTTTGTAATTGTGATTACTTACACAAAAAAAATGTAAATTAGTTGACATCTCATAACAGTGGACAAACAATAACATTTTGCTCCTACACAAAAAAATCAAATAAGGTTTAGGTCAATTTCATGCAAAAAATTAGAAAAGTTAAATGATTCTTTGGCCAGTACATTATGTGATCAAAGTTTTAATAATATAGGTGATCCAAATAAATTCTGCGTCGTATTCTTTTCACTATTACACGTAATTTAATAATACTTTTCCACTAAATCAGGCAAAATCTATTTAAACTTTGTAATATGTAATATGTCTAAAGCAACATATGAATAATACAAGCTTTCATCAGTATGTTGCAAAATATTCAAAAACTTGTGGGTGTAAATTATCTACAGCTATTTATATTAGCAATAACATAAAATCAGCTGATGATAAAATAAAAACTACCTGGCAAATAATAAATAATTAAACAGGTAAGAAAAACCAGCGTAACACTGCACATGGCCCCATCAACCCAGATATGAAACAAGAATTTGAAAACTTTTTTACTAATTCCCTTAAAACTACTGAAGCTTTAAATTCGTCACCCGCGCTTTCCGCTGCCTTACTTAAAAATAATGTAAAGGCATGCCCTTTGGAGTTTAGGTTTCAGCATACATACGAAACCACCTTCTGGAAGGGGCAACTACCTAGAATCTTTTTTTTTTTTTTGGAAATTTTGAGATTCGAACGTGCCTTATAAGTGGCTGTCATATAGATGATTTGGCTTTGACTTTGAAACTTACATTTGCAGTTGAAGAATTGACCGTGACGTTTATAGAGACGTGTATTTGAGAACATGGTTTTCCACTACAATGTTAAGTTTGTTTTTGGGATAAATTCATTCCAACTACGGAACCGTTCATTGTGCGAGGGCCGACATGCAATTGACCGGCTTTTGTCCAGCCACAATACCTATTTATATACAATATATAATAGAGCAGTGGTGGCCCAGTGGAATCGGCCGCGACTTACAAGATGTAGGTCGTGGGTTCGAACCAAGGCAGGCGCTTTACTTTGTGTAAATAATTTCATCACCACTGCTCTCAAAACGGTGATGGAAAACATTGTGAGGAAACCGGCATGTCCTAGAACAAAAAAAATCGAAGACATGTGACATCCACCAACCCGCACTGGGCCCGCGTGGTAGATTACAGCCCATTCCCTCTCAAAGAGAGGAGGCCTGAGTCCCAGCAGTGAGAACATTATAGGCTGATTATGTAATACCTATTTCCTTTTTTTACCGTGAATCGATTCCTTAATCGTCTTTCACGACACCCAAGAGTGCGAGACAAAGTTTTCCATCTAATTACCTATCTTCCATAAAACCGTGGAAATGGCGAGATAATTATACTCTTAGTCAATGATCACAAAGTTCAGTGCGTCATTTAATTTTAAAGGAAATAAGATTTTATTTAACATATTTTTATTTTATTCTCTCTGTAAGGAAGAAAGTTTTGAATACCGAAAATTATGAGGAAGTAATTTTCTACAAATGTTGTTAATTTTGTTGGAAATGAGTTTGGAGAAAAAGAAATAAGCCACTTCATTATCTTCCTACTATTATTTTTTCTGTTAAAATATGAATATTATCAAGAAAAATCAACGCCACAAAATTAGAAATGTGTGTGTGTGTGTGGGTGTGTGTGTGAGGGTGTGTATGCGAGTGTGTGTGTGTGTTACATACTTTACCGCGGCTACACCTCTTAATAGCGGGCAAATTACGTAACACACTAACAGTACGAATGGCTTTAATTTTAACAGTTCAACATCGTTATTTTCGTTGCTGAGCAGACAATTTTTTCAAATATATGAAGCAATGGATTAGCAATATCCTTCAAAATTATTCAGATTGTGATTAATAGTGTGATACGCAATTAGGGGGCTGGTTTTTATGAAAATTTGGTTCAGACATAGCTTGGCCTCTAAGAAGAACATTCGCACATTACTCTTTTTAAATATCCTATCCAATGGTTTATGTATATTTGTGTGCAAAATTCTTCGAGACAGAGTCGTGAAAAAAGCACTAGTCTAACAATAAAAAAAGAAGTAAAAGTTATCTCCACCTTTCTTTGCTCTATGGTCACTGAATATTAAACGTCACATCGCGAATCCCAATGGAATCACACAAAACTTTTTTGTCCACCAATAAGTGAAAATGTTCGCGAAAATTCTAGAATCGTTTGAATAAAAGCAAAAAACGAAAAGTTTGAATTAATTCCTCGACGTATTTGTTAATTAGGAGTTTTTATTATTAAAATTATGACAGAGTGGACAACAAAGGAGTCTTTTTATCTTTTATTTTGTTTCAGTTAGTTTCTTTCTTTGATTATTTTTTGTTTCGTTTTTAATTATTAAGCTGTTTAAAATAATAAATTAGGAGAATGTCTATAAGTACCTTTTTTTTTGTTTAGCAATTGGAACTTTGAATTGACAAATTAAAGAACGGGGGTGACGACTTTGAAATTAAAATTATGAATACAGATATACTACTATATTTTTCAGTCAATACTGTTTGGCAGGGATATCAATGCGCAAACTGTAACCATGAATTCAGCACTTGATATGCACATGATAATCAAAACGTGTGGACAAGCATTTTTCTTTTATAAATAACTGACGAATAATTTCAAATCAGGGTGGTTCAGAATCATGTACTGAATTACATTACTGGTTCCAGTTTGCACGTCGATGTCCCTTTCACCCTGAATATCTGTCGCATTGAGAGATTGTTCATTTGTCGGGATATTAATTTACAAACCAACATTAAGAGCGCATACACAGGTCTACTAGCACCACTCCTTTAAAAATAATATTATCGCGTGACTGAGAAGGAATTTTGAAAAACGGCTCAATAAGCGACCTCGGTAAGTGTGTTTAGAATTTTCTAATACCTTTTATAAACTTTCATATTGAGACACGAAGCAACAAAATTCGATCTAAACAAAAGCGGCCACATTCATTTAGATCGTATTGTTGGTTAGTGAACCCGTATATGCGCTCTTAAGAACTCGGAATTTTATTGTTTTAAAGCAATGCGATGGTTAGCTACCTGAATTCTTTCCCATTTTCATCGAAGCTAAAACTGAATTTAAAAGGACAACAATATCGAAATTTTATCGTTTTGACAGTTTCACACACTCGCCTTCCAAAAAAGATAAGCCACAAAAATTCAACGAGAACGTAACAAAGAAATATATATGCCACTGAACCGAGCAGTTGTGTTTGGTATTCAAATGGTATTCAACAAAAATGATAAGAGGAGAAACCAGTAGGTGTTAACTGTCCCTAAGATATTAAGCAGCCATTACCGATGGTGGCCACAGATAAAACAGGGACAGAATTTCAAATGTTCCATTAAAGAAACTGTATTTTTGTGCTCCCTATATTTATTCAAATTAATTGCTTTTTTATGGCGACCGCTGAAAATCTCCACGTTTTATTTTTTTCGGGATGAATTTTTTATTGTTGGCTCGCGTAAATTTGTGGCAGATGTATAAAAGATTGAGAGGGATTCTGTGTTTTGATCTTTGCTTTAACAATAATAACATTTCAAATGTAACTATGCCAAATATTCTAAAATCTGACGAATTTCCTACACATAGTAGGGTGTATTCATGTAGAACGCTGGCCACCGGCGTCGATATGCCAGCACTTGTTAGCGCCGACAAGCACTGGTTGTCAACGCTGGTCGGCGCCGGCAATTTCATACTTTTTGCCAAATCAGCGCGAACTAATGCGAACCGGCGCAGACTAATTCATATTCTAACTTGTCGATGCTTATTAGACTAGCGTTGACAACCAGTGCGTGTTGGCGCTGCAAAGCGCTGGCCTATCGGCGCCGGTTACCAGCTTTCGACTTGAAAACGCCCTTAGATTCACATATTATATATTGAGATACCTACATACAGTTGATGCATCGTATCTAATTTTTTTCAAATTATGGATATTCTTCAATTTTGTGGAAAGGTGAATCTAAAATACTTGCTACATTTTCAGACCAGAAATTTCAGCAAAAAGTAAAACAGATCTCAATTTGCAGTGAAATTCCATTTCGTTAAACAAAATGAAAAGTAAATAATTAATTAGAATCCTAGAATTTCTAAATGAGGCGTCCCTTTTTTGCTGACTGTTAACTACACAAATAAGTACTGTTTATTTTAATTAGTGCTTAAATTAACTGTAGTCTATGGCGTAAATAGTTTGAATTAATTTACTTTCAACTCTCTTATTTACAAGTGCTGCTATAATACTTTTCCTGATTAAAGTCTGTGTACTAGATGATACACATTGTTTTTTTTTCAATCAGTCGGTATGGTCGCGAAAAAAATATCAATTGTCGCGTAAAAATCTTCAACACCTACTCGACCCAATAAAAATCAATTGCTGTTCGTTAGTCTCGCGGAAACTCGAAAATGGCTCGACCGATTGCGATGAAACTTTGGTACTTGTGGTTGCGTGCGCGCTAGAGAAGGTTTTAAAAGGCATTGCAGGCATTAGCTAGTATCTTCTTCCTATATATAAAAATCAATTGATGTTCGTTAGTCTCGCTAAAACTAAAAAAAATGGCTAAACCGATTTGTGTTTTTTTTTGTTCTAATAAAGGGGCGGTTTGAAAAAAAAAAATTAAAAGCATTGCAACGCATTAGCTAGTTATCTATAAAACATGCCTGGCATCTAAAAAACAGCAAATTAAATATTTAAAAAACTAAGCTCAAAAAAAAAACAAATCAATATTCGTTGTTATCGACACAATGTAAGGTAAATTGACTTTGAACAACACTTTATCGGAAATCAGTAATTTCTAAAGAATGAGTGAATAATCTCGTTTCTGTATCGATTAAAAAAATGACGCATTTTGCACGTAGAATGATCTTTTTTGCCGTAAAGCTTAAACAGTTGGTAAATAAATATGTAACATAAAATTTTGATGAGCTGGCCTGAGATTTGAGATAAGAGCGATTTTATAATATAAGCTACTAAATCTGAGCGAAAATATTTCCGCTTCATGCATTTTTATCAACTTTCAGTGTTAAAAAAAAACAACCGACTTCAAAAAATAAACACTACAAAGTGAAAAATAACTTTAAATAACTTTAACTTTCAGACGTCACAGTCTCTTTTAAAGTCCAGACATAATCTTGGTCAGATCATGTTTGTGAAGACCATGTAGATTGGTATCTGAAATGGTCTTTTGAGGAAAGAACCACACAGATTGTGTGGACCTGTCCAGTCAGTGCACGCATTTGTCAGTAATCGTGCAGCTCAACTCAGGAAGTCAGGACTTGAGGAGCTCAACGATTCGATGAACAATACCTACGAAAGGACATTTGGGTAGGCCGCATAAATTACTCAAACTGCCAGATCACGATTAAAATTAACTGAAAAAAAAACAAAATTGCTTTAATTTCGGTGTCTTTGGATATTTTAGTTTTTTGCCACCGACTTCCGAAATTTAAGTTATTTTTCACTTTGTAGTGTTTTTTTTTTGAAGTCGGTTGTTTTTTTTTGTTAAAAAGTTTTCACTTTACGTTTTTCACTTTTTAGTGAGTCAGCTATTAATTTATCTAAGTTACAATAGCCTAATGTCAACTACTCATCACCTTTTACAAAATATTCCTTTTCCCGATTCAGAGACGTTAATTGTTAAGGAGTTCTCCTGTTAAGAACCAAAACCACTGGAGCCGATGGTGAAGCCACCATCAGCTCCCTTTCACCATATGCATTGTGACGAGCATAAATTGGTTAGCAACCATATTAAAATCGAATCGCAACCCGTGAAATACTTATAATTGAGTAGTTCCGGTGGCCACCTGTGGTCTTCATCATCAGTTCCACTTCACCAAATAGTGCTTTCCGAGAGCAAATGCACGAGTTACTATAAAAAATACCCAAATCGCTATAGGTGTGCCTGTAAAATTTGAGGATTTCCCTCGATTTCCATGGGATCCCTTCATCAGATTCTGACTTGGTGACAATGGGACAACTTCAAGAGTATACCCTTTCAAACAAAAAAAAAGAATTTTGCAAATCCGTCTATATATGACGGAGATGCCCGAACATACATTAAAAAAATATACCTATGTAAACATCCGAATTGATAACCTCCTTCCTTTTGAAGGCGGTTAAAAAAGGCATACCGGGGCGAAAAAAAACCGCATTCTAAGGTATGCGGTTTTTTTGTTGTTTTTATCTGCCACGCTGCCTCCTTATGAGCGAAAGTACAGCCACGAAATTCTGTCACTTTGTTTCGCTCGGATTTGTCCGTAGCCTTATATATTAACTTATTAATAATGTCAACACCGCAGCATGATGTTATCAGCGTTCAGAAAAAACTGACACTATTAAAAAAATAGTAACGTTGTAACCCGCTCTTCTGCTTAGCGTGTCGATGGCAATCTAAATGGACTCGGCCAAGAATTCGGCTACGTGTTTGGCGCCATCACTAGCGTTCATTAAATCCTGTAACGTGCAACTGACAGGACACGCAGGACATGATATTAAGTGTCCTATTGTTTGTGGAACAGCATCACATTTACACTCCAAAGCGGAGTCGTCTATGACTCTCCACCTGAATGGGTTTTCCTTGCTTTGGCCAACCTGTGTCCGGAGTCTGTTTAAAGACTTCCAGGCTACCCAAGGTAGAGTACGATTCAAACTTAATGGCGGCTTGGAACATGAGGCTAGTCGCTGCGCAGTAACCAATTCACGTGTCACCGGGAGTGAGGGCTGAGGTACTGCGCAGCGAATAGCGCACTTCACAGCCGCCGTTAAGTTTGAATCGTACTGTAATTCATGGCAACCCGCTAACTAGTTCTAACTTGTACCAAACCAAAAGTCTAACATTGTCGAATCTTCATTAAGTGAAGTTGTTTACTGAGGGCAGAGTAAACAGGGCGTGCAATTTGACTGTCCGCACACTTTCCTGGTTTTGTACTTGACGAGTATTAGCCGAGGTACAGTGAAGGTTAATTAGTGATAAGCTAAAATAACCTGACCTGGGATTGCGTAGATTGGTGAGCCAATAAAGAGAAACTGAACTTTCATCTAGTTCCGCCAAAAGAACTACAAAAGCTTTGGTGTATATTAAATTGTATGCCGAAAGACTCATCCCATACAGAGAAGAAACGACCGTAGCTCAGTGCAAGTTAGCCTTTTCTGACCAGTCTTAGTTCAGGTTTCTATAAAGTATGTTTCTTTACCATCATTCAAAGATGTCTAAGATTTGAGAATTACAAAAGTATCAAATTTTTTATTTAATAAAATACACGTGTCATACCTAATCAGGCGCCTGTGCTCGAAATATCCATTTCGAAACAATCAATCTGCGTAGGTTTTTCTCAACTATGTAGGGATCGGCTGCCAATCTAACGGATACAGCTGAATAACAGTATTTTACATAGAGTGACGGCCTATCTGACGTCCACATCACAGTTACTGGGTAACACGATACCCCTTGGTAAGACTAGACTTTTGAGCTTCTGACTACCCGTAAGGACTGTAAAAGATATAAAACAGACAGCCGGGACCAACGGCTTAAAGTCCCCCACAAACAGGCGCGACACAATTTCTATGAAATCTTCTTGGAAATTGTTCTACCAGAATCGCGTCGTACCGTCGCATCGCGCCTGTCTGCGAGAGCCGTTAACATGCATCTGAGGCACGTTAAGGGAGCCTCTAACATACGTTTGAGGCACAGAGGGGGTTTCGATATTTATTTATTTAAAAATAAATATGACTGATGATTGTTTTTTTTTTATTTGATTTTTGATATGTAATAGATGGACTGGACCTATCCACGAACCAACCGCGGAAAGCATTGCCTAACCTTTGATCGACCCGCGCGGCTGTTAAAATTTTGCCATGACCCCTCTGTGCATCTCTAAGCATCCGGGCCATCGACACTAATAACTTAATCAACATAAATTCACCAACGATAGCTACAACTTCTGCCCATCCCTTCCGAACTATCAGCGCAACAGCCACCCGCAGCTAACAAGAAAAAGCGTAATAACGTACAAACACACAAACAAACTGACCTATTTCTTATACTCATTCGCGATATTACAGAAACTGGATGGCAAACACATAAATCTATGTTATGTTGTTACTTTTAGTTCAGGAGATAGTGTAAGAAGTTGCAGAAATGAGTATTCTAGTTTTCATGGTAACTTAAAATGTTATGAAAATAATTAAAGAAAAATATGTGTAATTTTCTTTTCTCTGAAAAGTATTTGTCACAATCAGCATTTTAATATTCCCACTTCTGGGACATAGGCCTCCTCTCCGTGAGAGGGAGTGGGGTTTAATCCACCACGCGGGCCTAGTGCGGGTTGGTAGATGTCACATGTCTTCGATATTTTGGTTCTAGGACATGCCGGTTTCCTCACGATGATTTCCTTCACCCTTTTGAGAGCAGTGGTGATGAAATAATTTACACAGTGTAAAGCGCCTGTCAGTATTCGAACCTACGACATACAACTCGTATTTTCGTATAAGAAAAAGAAAACTTGGTTAGCGAAAGTAGTAGAAATATACATGGACTATTTATGATAATTTTGAATTTAATTTCTCCTACTCACCAAGATGACTCTAATAAAGAAAAGGTTTTTTTAAAACGAGAGACAGTTGGAAGCTTCTTTATCCTCAGCAACCAGCGATTTTCGAATATTTTGTGCCAAAGTTCGCAAAATGACGCACCATTATTATCATGATCTTTGACAATGATGGCCGTCTTCTTAGCACTTAATATTACATTGACAGTCTAATCTAGTTACTATAAAGAGTCATCATCTTCCTGCCCCTGCCCCATAATATTACTTGAGGTCGGTGCAACACGGTTTGTTCTTCCATTCTCTACTGTCATCCATCACGCTTTCATTCAATATTCAATTCAATATCTTTATTGTGGATCATAGGAAAGTACATAATACAGGTCTTAAATTGTTGAATTGTGATCAGCTACGTCCCGTCCTTAGGGCATACAATAGTTACATAAAAAATAAATTTACAATTATTGTTACATATTATTATTATGACACATAAAATATAAAAGATAAAAATAAAACGGTACGAATTAAGCCAGGTACACATCAAGTGGGCCACTGAACGCATCATAACTGAGGAGGACTAATATTGGAGCAGTGATTTTTCTGATTAGAAGTCTTTTATAGAGTAGTAGCACTTGTTTACTAATAGATCATGGAGATTCTTTTTAAAAAAAAACATTTCCGTAATTATTCTAATAGGCCCCGGAATATTATTAAACTTCACTTCAAACACAACTTCACTCTCTTTTCTTTTCTTTCTTTCCTCACACAATCTATCCATCTTTTCTTTGGCCTTCCTATGCCTCTCCAGCCATCAACATTTATAAAGCGACTCAATTCTCAATATTACGGCACTTAACTGTCGAAACTTCACAAACGTCAAACTATCACTAATACAATCTTCGAGATGCGGTAACTTACAGCTTGGCTGTCTCTCGATCTAGCCGTGTTTGGACGGCGAAGCTGCAAATCGACCGGATCGGTGAGTAATTATGTTAGATGTTTTGCATGCTGAGATAAACAGTTGCTAATATTGAGTGATCTGTTTAGTAGTGTTTAGTTACAGGTAAACATGAAGTGGAGTGTTTCTGTTAGCATCACAGAATTGGCTACCAGTGTTGCAAATTTGATATAAACGATTACATAAGGATAATTTCACGAATTTTAATATTTAAGCACAATGTACCCTTTTTTTAACCGCCTTCACAAAAAGGAGGAGGTTCTCAATTCGTCTGTATGTTTTTTAGCTCAGAACTTTTTTCTGGGTGAATCGATTTGGATGATTCTTTTTCTATTTGATATTTGGTGCTTCACATGTGGTCCCATTTAAATTTTATCAATGTCTGATCAGTAGTTTTTGAGTTATCCTTAATACTGCATATTTTTTCCACTTAGTTTATATGGATGATGTGTTAATAATTTCCTGTCACTGTTATTTACACACCAAGAAGTGGTATACGAATTTGTTTGGGGTAGGTACCGCAACTAAAAGGTGAAAAATATTTATTTTTTTACCAAAAAAAAACAACCGACTTCCAAAAAAGAACACTAAAAGACGTGAAAATTTACTTTAATTTTGGAAGTCGGTGGCCAAAAACGAAAATACAAAACCAAAGACACCGACTTCCGAAATTCAACATCATCATCATCATCATTCATCATTCATTCATTCATTCCTCTGTTTTAGAGAACAGATTTGTAAAGCAGGAGCTCTTGCTCCTGCTTTACAAATCTGTTCTCTTTACCACGTGAAGTGAAATATAACCAGATGTTTAGGCGCTTCATCAAGTGTTCAATTTCCGTATTATTCCATTTTCTTCCCTACTAAAACTCCCACTCAATTTCTTATTACGTCTCCTTTCTGTATTAAATACAACAAAAGAATCTTCTTATCCATAAAAACAAACTGGCAACACATATAATTCGGCTCACACAGACCCTGTGACGTGATTGAAGACCATTTTCCTTGAGAAGTCCGACAAAACTTTGTTTCTTGTTAACTCTCAAAGTGGGATTTGTCGCAAATAGAACCTCCAAACGACACGATAAGGACTGTCTTATCTACGTCTGATTTAATATTATTCTATGTCTACCCGAGGGTTAGATCGTCTCTGGTTTATCAGATAATATATTTCGGCATTTTTTTGCTTGACTGTTGAAGTAAATAAAGCCTTGAATTGTTGGTGTTGTAGTGGGTCTTATTTTGTGTGTAAGTGACATGTTGTTGATATATTAAAAGGTTTCATTAGTGTTAGTAAAAAAGCACGAACGTTTCTCAAACACCAGCGGGGTTATTGCCTACAACTTAGAATTTTAAACATGTCTGATGAATTGTGGGAGTGTTAAACACATCTACCTTCCATTTCGGCCAATATCAGCGTGATGTTATGTTACATCTCGACTAAACATGCGCTACTGCTGAGCATGAGGTCCTGGGTTCGATTCCCGGGTCGGGCAAAGTTTTTCGGGTTTTTCCATCTGGAATTTCTCGGTAGCAGCCCGGAGTCCGGATTTGTGGTCGGTTGATGGCAATGGGCTCGCCCCCTATTACATGGGACTTAAACATAACTGGCGAAATGTGGGTGTGCTATAGGTACACCTCTGCCTAACCCTTCGGGGAATACAGGCGTGATGTTATGTATGTATGTATGTAAACATGACGAGAAAACCGTTTTTCCACACCATCTACCCCAGTGCCCTCAAAATGAAACAATTCCATTCGTACCCGTCAACGGACCCAAACTTTCTAGAACAAAAACCGAAAAAACAAATTCTAACACTACATTGAAAAACGCACGAAACGTTCAAACACCCATGTTTCGTTGACAGTCGGGAAAAAAGAGCTTTGTGTTCGTCAGTCAGCAACATAAAGAGATGTTGATGAGGGTTCTCTGTGAGCACTGCTGAGTTTTTTTATTGATTTAGACTGTATATGACTTGTACTGTTGTCTTAATGCCTAGCGTTGAGTAGGTCTGGTGAAGATTCAGATGGGAAAGAATTGATAGAAAAGAAATATACCTAATCAAAAATTTCATCTGAATGTTAAGCTTATCATTTACAGGTTGGTATTAAGATATAGATAAAAACTTTATAGAACTTACTGCGAAGTAAATGTGTCACTCGAAAAAATCTTATCATCTCACAAAATGTGCGTATACAATACGGTAATAAGTACCTAGAAGAAAAAATAAAGAAAATACGTTTAGGACGCAAAGAAAAAACACATAAGAACTTGTTGGGGGAAAATATACGTCACGTCCACGCAAAACGGCCATTGCTCAGCTTAAAGCTGTGAGCTTATGCGAGACAGAGCCACAGCGATTGTTTTCAGGGACAGCCGGTGTTGACCTGATGACGTCGACCAGTGCAGCATAAGATGAAATACAAAAAGCAAACTATGAAATAAAAAATAAAAAAATGTACATTACAAGCTCTAAATCTTTACATAAATATAATATCTAAATGGCCTTGCTAGGCTTGTCTTATAAATTTCATAAGTCTTTTATCAAATCTGATAAAAAATAATTGTTTTAAATTATAGCGTAAATTTTACAAAAATGAGTATGTCAGCACCATTGATTGAGTTTCGCGGAAAGCGTCGGTTATCAATTTTGTATTTTTTTAAATAACCAAAAATTATCGGTTTTACTGACGTTTATTATGCTTTCAACTCCATGTGAGTGTAATTGTTTTTATTTATTATCACACCCGGCGTAATTTTGCGTAATTAATGGCGACAACGGATGGTACCCGATCGTGGTTTATTTTACCCGTTGTTGTTAAATACAAATAAATGTATAATAACTTTATTATTTATCTTCATCAATAGTTTTTCGGTAAATCCTTTTTATCTTTTATTTTTTATTTCCGAAGTGTACATATAGTACACTCACATTTCGCCAGTTATGAACTTCTTTTTTTATGAACCATTATTTCATTATTCATCATTAGTTAACAGCAGTTATACAATAATTAAACTATCTATCTTCATAGTTCAAAGTAATCAAAATGAAGAATCATAAAATGTCCAATATTTCACTGTCTAAAATACCCTATCTTTCTACTATAAAATTTTGAACCTTCTCCTAATTAAAATAAAGGTGATTTCGTTCGCAAGTCCTTTATAATTAATAGAGGGTCAAAACTTTGCCCACTTTGCGACATTTTCGTTAAGAATTGACGATTGTACTTGTCTCTTAAATTAATGTGACCTATAAAAGTAATATTCGTATGGAGTGAGGTGTGAGTTGGTAGCGATTTAGATACCTACCTAATAGTTTTGTAGACAGCAAATTGTGTATTGATAAGGTCATTAAAGTATTCATTGGGTGACTGATGAAGTTTACGTCATCTGTTTTCCTCGACAGACCTCGGCCAGAATACTTTAGTGAAGTATATATTCATTCAATTTATAGGGTTCTGTACCCATGGGTGCCACCAGGGCCCTATTACTAAGGCTCTGCTGTCCGTCCGTCTGTCACAAGGCTGTATCTTTGAACCGTTATAAGAAGAAAGAGTGTACTACTATGGCCGGTACAATAACAAATAATAAAAAATTTGGAAAATCCAAAAGTGCACGCCTCATAATCTCATTCAATTCTATAAAAAATAAAAATATAAATAGATGTACAGTCTTGTAGTTTTCGTTTTTTATTAATTGTAATTAAACGACACTGAATTAATTAGCCATTTGCATTCAGTGACCTACAATTGTCGATTAGAATTAAAAAAAAAAATAATAACTCAAATAATGGATTTTTTCACAAGTTACAGTGTTTCCGGGTTTCACACATGACGGACAGGATTTTTTTTTGACCTATTTTGGTGTTTTTTTCCAATTCTATTGCAGTAAATCAATTTTTAAAAAGTATGACATTAATCTCCATTAAATTATCTCGACAAATAGTATGCAAAATATCTTGATTCCGTGAACTAACAAGGCTATAATAATAAAAATAGCCGCCAAAATGAGGCGAAAAAAATTTTTCGATCGTAAAGCACTCTCTGATGCTTCGCATCATGAGTCGTGCAAAATACAATAAAGTAAAAATTAAAGGGGTTCCCCATACAAGAGACGTGATTTTTGGGCGTTTTTATTTTACTTAAGTATTGTTGTTAAATATGTAGTGTTCAAATTGTACGGTGGTACGGAACCCTTCGTGTATGAAGCCGACTCGCACTTGGCCGCTTATTTGTGTTGGATAGGCTAGGTCTTCGAACTCAACCTCAACTGATTATAAGTCAAAGTCTACGATAGTGCACATTTAGCACGGTCTACAGATTTTTTTGGGATATAAATTTGTTTCGAAATCGTGTTGCAACCTCTTCAACGTTAATTGTTTCATTCATAATCCTTTACATAATCTTTTGAGTCTATTTCTCTTACAGGTTTCTCGCTATTGTTTGTATCTTTTTCATAACTTGGACCATTCAAATTTCTAAGTCGCCATAGAACCCCAGAGTTTCGGCGGATTAAGATAATTAAAATACTTGATGGCAAAGTTACGCTACCGCTGCCGAGATTAAAGGAAACATGTATTTTTTATCATCTACCGTTAAAATTTGAGTGGATAATATTTTTGGGAATAGTAAAACTGCTTTTCTTAAAGAATATTGGCTTGTTAATGTTAGGAGATAAAAATAATGGCGTAAACAAATTAAAATTTTGAGGAGTTCAACGAGTGTTTCATAGTAAAGAGAGCTTTGCTGTTGTATAATAAAATTTTATATCAATAGTATAATAATTATAATGGTTATATTAGAAGTAATTCAATATAATTTTGATATTTCAATTAAAAACAAATCCAGATTCCTTTGGTTTGGCTTAGAAGCAGAAAAGATATTTCTAGTCAATCGAACTACAGATTGAGATGAGTCCATTGGGTGTAAAATTTAAATTACATCAGTAGCTCAACACACTATAAGTAGGTACCCTATTCCTTTTGACTTAGAAATAACTACACAACTCAGCGGATTGGAAACAACTGAAACGAGAAACAAATGCAGACGAAGCGAAAGGGTCGGGTCGAAGTTGGACACAAAGTGACGTAATGAATACGTCCCTTTTAAGTGTAGGTGACGAGACAACGGTCATGGAGGTGACCTTAACACATATTGATAATACAAGGCAAGGGTTTAAGTGTAAATGGGGACTGATATGCTAAACTTGTGTTTGACATTGAGTGACCTTTATACATTGCTTTGTTTTTGACTCGGTACCTTCATCGCTGTCACACCGGTGGCTCTTGTAAGGTATAACCATACATGGTACGTATGTTATATAGTAAGTTAGAGGTTTGGCTCTACATTAGATCTAATAACTGTTTAATAATGAAAACGTTATGTAAGACTTGGCAACCTACTATACATGAAATGTGTTTGGTGGGTAACATAAATTAATAGTACGCAACCCTCTCCACGGGGGTTCAATTCGCAGCTGTCCGATTTTTCTCAAATGAATTGTCTTTAAAAATGACATTAACATATTATGTAGTTAGTTAGTTTAGTATATTTCTACATTTATATATCAGAAATACGTTAAATCAATCATTTGACTTTGACTATTCGGGACGCCACACAGTGGTCTGAAAATCAAGCTCCATACTCATAGAAACTTAACGTCAGAAATTAATAAATAAAAATATGTTTTGTGTTTAGTATACCTCCCTTTGTTTTACTAATATAGTATGAAGAGTATGAGTAGCTCCATGCGTGAGTTTTTTTTTTTTTAATGGAATAAAACACTTAAAGTGCTTTTTTTCAAAACTGAATAGAACTGATGGGCTGGTACTCACATGAGCTATTGCACCATACACGGCGATCAAGATGACATACAATTCTTGTGCCTTTCAGTGCCGCTTTGCATGTAGCAAGCTTTGGAAATTTTGAATTTACAGTTGGTGATCTTTCAAATCTTTGACATAATTAAATGAAGTAACCAAGCACATAACTGATATTGTCGTTAGTTAATAACCTGCTAATGACTTTTATAATGAAAATATTAGAAAACGATGTAGATTATTTACATTTTACTACAAAATTCATTTCACGAAATAACTCATTTGTTAATCACCGTCATTATTGTTGAATTTTAATTTAATAAGCATTATGGGACAGGGAGCGTTAATGAGGGTAGTTATAATATAAATAGGACATTTAAACTAACTTCAGTCAGTAGGTCTTTGCACTTTTGCGCGCATACTATACTTATTACGTTCGATATGTTTTCGTTTTCTGATGGAAGGTTTTAGTACCAATTTGGATATTTTTATGTTTGTGGCTAACAATAGCTGTTTCTCACAGCCCAGTGTATTATATGAAGTTTTTGTCAATGCCGTTGATATGTCAGAAAACGATAATAAAGACTTGAAACAATTCTGTCAGACTCATGTGTGTTCGTTGAGGAACAAATGGATCTCGTGTAATCGCACGAGACATACTTTTATAAAAAAGTATGAGACATGACTGCAAGAAGACATAAAATGACCTGAGTTCATGAAGGACAAGATGACACCTTCTTTAGTGTTAGAAGAGCAGCAACCATGTTCCAGTTTTGACTTCGGTGTAAATGAGGGTGCATCAACATCATACAAACCGGAGACGTGCAGTGTTGGAACATCAATTGTTGTGAGTCCAAGAAAAGTGTTCTCGGAGCTAAGCCCGCTACAGAAGAGAAGAAGAGTGAAAGAGCTCCTCACGCATAGCACTGAAAGCCTTGCTTATGCAACTGGTTTAAGTGCAGATAACAAAAATGTAGCAGATATAATAAAATTGATCACAGAGCCTCCCGAAGAGGCTACAAAGATAAAGGAATTGTTGAAGTCCAAGAAAGCTATGCCCATATATTCCGCTGATAAAGCTTTAGGAATTCTGACTTTATTGAAGCTTTCGAAATGGCAGTATACAACATTAAATGCTTGTGCAAAAGAAGAAGGACTACTACTATATCCTTCATATACTACTATCTTAGAGGCGAAGAAGGACTGTTACCCATCAAAAGACATCATAGAAATCACCGAAAGAGGGGTAAAAGTAAAGCTTCAAGCGATTTTGGACAAAACTGTTGCTAGATTTGGGAAATTCCTACGTTTGGAATCTTCGCTAGATGGCAAAGAGCTAACATTGATATGCAAGTGGGGCTTTGATGGTGCTTCAGGGCAAAGTTTGTACAAACAAACTATGGCGGGTGAAGATGATTCAAGCAATTTTATGTGTTCTTTTGTGCCTCTGCGCTTAGTTTGTGGTGAAGAAAAGTTAAGGGAGTATCCAAAGCCATCTTCCATAATGTAAATGCAAACCAATTAAATATTAAGGAAGAACAGGCTTTGATTGAAGCTGAGATTGCAGCACTGGATTCGTCTATTATGGGAATTCATACTGTTAAGCACTCAATGCTTATGACCATGATAGATGGTAAAATCACTTCGCAACTGTCAAATACTTCAACGCAGACTTGTGACATCTGTAAAGCTACCCCTTCGGAAATTAATAAGTTAGAGAAGATCTCAGAGTAAGTTTTGAATAATTTGATATATTTCAGATTACCGTAATGCTGTGTATATTTTTATTAATTAATTCACTTTCTTTCCAGAAAACCTGTTTCAACAGATACGGGTATATATCAGTATGGTTTATCTAAACTTCATGCTTGGATTAGATGTATGGAGTGCCTACTCCATATTTCGTATAGACTAGACTTCAAAACATGGCAAGCCAGAGATGCACAAAAAGATATCAGATCTCATGTAGAGCCAAGCTTCTGAATCTATGTACACGGCTTAACTCTACCGACCCTAACTTCACAAATTCTACATATCAGTAAAAATGTATGGCTTGGCTGTTTCGTTACTTACTTCAGAAACTAAATATTCGCATCACCTCCACGACGGTAGCGAAACGGCGAAGCCATACATTTTTACTGATATGTAGAATTTGTGAAGTTAGGGTCGGTAGAGTTAGGCCGTGTAGATTCAGAAGCTTGGCTCGACATGAGATCTGATATCTTTTTCACAGGGCAAACCTTATGTGTTCGTCTTGGCAACATTTTACATGAAATGTTTTTGGTGAGATCTATCTATCTATCATCAACTGCCTATCCTTTTCCCAACTGTGTTGGGGCGGCTTCCAGTCTGACCAAATGCAGCTAAAGACTCTCGGGCTTCTGACTACCCGTAACGACTGTCAAAGATCTACGAATGACAGCCGGGACCAACGGCTTAACGTGCTTTCTGAGGCACGGAGGGTTCTCGGTGTGTAAAGATGGTCACCCATCCACGGACCAACCGCGGCAAACGTAGCTTCACCAGATCGATCGACCCATGCGGCTGTTATTAAGTAGCGATGAGCCCAGAAGGGCAGGAGAGGGTGGGTGAAGGGGGGAGGGGGTAGTGTATCAGAAAAATAATTAAATGGGTAGATAGACAGAGATCTATCTACACATTTGTATTACTTACTTAGTTAAAAAATTGAGAAAACATAGTTAAATATTCAATTGATATTTTAACTCTTAACGATAATTTATTGAATTGTAGAGCTATGCTTTTAATCTTATTGCATCATCTGGCGATCTATACTGTAAAAACAGTTTCATGACAGATATTTAAACAAAAAACAAAAACCCCCGACACAAAAAAGAGCTTATGACTTTGAAACGGCTGAACCGATTTTGATAAAACATGTCTAAGAACCATTGCTAGAAAACCTGATTTCAAATAAAAAAATCGCATCCAAATCGGTTTATCCGTTTAAGAGATACGGTGCCACAGACAGACACACACAAATAGCGGTCAAACTTATAACACCCCACTTTTTGCGTCGGGGGTTAAAAATCACACCATGAAAACCTAGAAGTAAACTTAAAGTGAGTTGTCAATAGTATCAATTCCTAACATCAAGTAGGATGACAGCTAACTTCATATAAGTTTTAACGGTAATCAGCTGTAGTTTAAACGAATGCATTTTTTTTCCGGTCCATTTACATATTGTGAGCTTTAAAAGTTGGTGTAGTATCTAGTATCTATCTATCAAATCCAATACATATTTTTCTCTATTTCAGTTAAGTTTGGTACTAAAGTTCAGATATTTTGCTGTCTAGCCTCAAGTTGTTTCTACCATACCTGTAACGATACAAAGAAACTGTTTATTTTCCAAAAATAAATGAAGAAAACAAACAAAACTCTGGAACGTTCATCCAGTAAGCAATTCCCATTAAACACTTGGGTGGCGAAATCGAATTTGTCAAAGTTTCTCATCGTGAAACGTTATCAATCAAAAACACTGAAACTAACTTGCGAAGAGGCAATTTTCTTTACGTTTCATAGGAAATTATTAATAAATCCTTCGAGTTGTGGCGGTAAATATTTATAAGGGAAATTGAAACTTGCAAACAGAATTGTGTAGCGAATGATTATCTGGTTATAAAATATACGGTACCTAAGTGCTACCGTATCGTTATCGATAAGAATGAATAATATAAAACTTAGTTAGATTCATAAAGCCACAAAACTTTTTAAATCAAATCATTTATTGACTTGCAATACTATACTACTACTATTACTAATTGTACTTAGTACATATAGATGTTTTATTTTATGAGTAGGCTCCACGTTCTACGGTCATATGTAACTCATATTATTATTTAATATACGCACATTTAAAGATATTATAATTTCAAATAACAATTAGGAAAATAAAATAATACAAAATAAAAATTTATTGAATTAGTTGTCTTTGATTAACTGCCTCGTTGGTTCAGTGGTCGCAAGCGCTAATGCTGAGCATGAGGGTTTGATTCCTGGGTCGGGCAAAGTGTTATTGGGTTTTTCCATCTGGAATTTCTCAGGAGCAGCACGGAGTTTTGATTTGTGCCCGGTTCATGGCAATAGGCTCGCCCCCTTTTACATGGGACTGTGTAGTCATGTACACCTCAACCCTTCGGGGAGAACAGGCGTAATGTTGTGTTGTATCGTTTGAATTACAGTAATGTCAAATGTCAAAAAAATATAATTCCTGTAGTATTCATTATTAGATAGGTAATATAGTTAGGCTTAGGCTTAGGGCCCGCTGTTTGATACATAGTTAAACATGACCAATAGTCAATTTAAAAATTAGTCACTTGACAATAGTCAATAGCTGTCAAAGTTTAACTACTCTGTCTGCGCATGGTTAACTTTTATAGAAAACTAGCTGTACCGGTTTGGCTTCGCACAGGCAGGACTAAGTATCTAACACCTACCCTACCTACCTGCCTATCCTACCTACCCTACCTACCTTACCTACCTACCTACCTACCTACCATACTCTGACTATCTACCTTACCTACCTACCTACCCTACCTACCCTGCCCTACCCTACCTACCCTACCCTACCCTACCTACCTACCTACCAACCTACCTACCCTACCTACCTACCCTACCTACCTACCTACCTACCAACCTACCTACCCTACCTACCTACCGACCTACCATACTCTGACTATATACCTTACCTACCTACCTACCCTACCTACCCGGCCCTACCCTACCTACCCTACCCTACCCTACCTACCTACCTACCAACCTACCTACCCTACCTACCTACCCTACCTACCTACCTATCTACCAACCTACCTACCCTGCCTACCTACCCTACCTACCTACCCAATCTACCCCACCTATCTACCTCTTCTGTCTCATTAACTGTAGATAGCTTAACCATTTGTCAAACAACATACTTATGTAATTTTTAACAAATTGTTAGTTTAACTAACGCATTTTAACTATTAGTATGTTTGACTACTGTTCAAACAACGGGCCCTTAGTCAATCAGCCATTTTTTTCATGTTTCATCGTTTTTTTGTCGCATTGCGCTGTATATCAGTTACGTACTATATAAAATTTTACGTTTCATATTATCATCATCATTTCAACCAAAAGACATCCACTGCTTGACATAGGCCTTCCCCAAGCACCGCCACTTCGACCGGTTCTGTGCTTCACGCATCCAGCGGATTTCTGCGACCTTCACCAAGTCATCGATGCATAGTGAGGCAGCTTTTTGTTTATCAGGTTATTATCAAACTGCATGTGTCTACTCATTATGATCCGGATAAATTAGGCAACAAACGTACTATTACTTATGTATGTGACTCCGTAAGACCTCGTACTGCATTAGCCTGACGTCAAAGAGGTTTTCTTTCTGTGCATATTTACAATAAAATTAATAAAATCTTAAACATTTACCTGCTCTCTTTTCATGAATGCAAGTATAAGGTTAAGAACTGTCTTCTTACTCTTAACTACGAAGAAACGGTAAATATTATATTCGGTAAAGTGAACACACCTTCACACACCCACACATACACCCACACTCCACATCCACACACCCACACATACACCCACACTCCACATCCACACACTACTTTCACACTACATTTTCAATACCCTAAAGTACTATTGTAATTTGCGCATGCTCAAAATTATCATGTTCATTAAAAATCTTAATTGGTATAAAAATATAATGTAATGAATTGGGAGAAGGCATTGAAATCTGACATACAGGTTTTTACCTAGATTGGATTTCAGAGGCTTCATAGGTTTTTGTAATTCATACCTTATTTCAATAAAGATTATTATTATTATTATCGATCCATCTAATGGGAACCCTTTACGTTTAAATATTGAAAATTCGTCTCAGTCATAATTCCCCTGAATTACGCTAATTTCCAAACTTTCAGTATAAACTTTAAACACAGCACTTCAAACTACTGCGGATCTTAGCTTCGAAATCAACATTAAAGCGTCAACTTCAAACTTGAACAGATAACGATAGTTCTGCCTGCCCCACTTAGTACAGTAAATAGGCCGAGATAAATGTTAGCGAACTTGCTTTCAGAACTTAAGATTTGTACTGGATATGCTTGATTTATAATTCAGGTATAATTCTGGCTTTTTGATTTTTGAGGTGTGTTTGTACGTCATTATTAATCAATGTGTGTTTATAACACCTAACACAAGCATCCTTTTGCTTAAAAGTTAATCTCCAACTCATCTCTGTAAAAGAATATTATGGAATTGCAATATGTATTTTTATTTATTATTTTATTTATTATAGTAATACTATTAACAATAGATAATGTGTATGTGTTGTATGTGTGTGTGTGTTGTGTGGAAATGTGTGTGTGTAATATGTGATAATGTGTGTTCGTCATGTGTGTGTGATGTGTGTTTCTGCCTACCCCCATGGGAAGAAGGCGTGAGTTTGTGTGTATATATGTATAGATAATGTAGTTTTCCATGTAATATTTATGCATATTTACGAAGATACCAGTACCGATACCGATAGATGTCAGTCAACCGCCAAAACAATGATAATGATTGAGGGGTTACAGTCTATAATCATTTCCGAAAAAAACGAACAGTATACCTCGTTGGTCCAGTGGTGGCTAACGTTACTGCTGAGCATAAGATCCTAGGTTCGACACCCAGGTCGGGCAAAGTGTTATTGGGTTTTTCTATCAGGAATTTCTCAGTAGCATTCCGGACTCTCGATTTGTGCCCAGTTGATGGCAATAGGCTCGCCCCCTATTACATGAGACTTAAACATAACTGACGAAATGTGGGAGTATATGATAAGGTACACCTCTGCCTTACCCTTTGTAAAATTACAAGCGTGATGTTATGTTATGAAATGAGAATTTTTCAGTACCTTTAATTTCATCAGACAAGACCAGATACTTACTAAGGGCTTCTTTAAATAAACATAGCCAGAAGTACCCACCGTTCAAGTTTTATAGCTCTTTGCATAACAACACAGAATAAATTAATTATTACCTGTTCGCTTGCATAATTTCATGGCTTGAAGTTTATTTAGGACTTAAGGGACGTTATTACTGTGTAAGGGACACAGCTCAACATTAAACATTTTGTAATTTGGTTTCGTATACTTTGTACGCTTTGATGATGAAGGTGGTTTAAAAAAAACTCGCCGTACTATATTATTCTAATGCTAAGGCTACATTGTCGCGATAACACGAACTTCGCGCGCTCTCTGCTGGCAGACAGACGTCGAGCGGTGTGTGAGAGAGAGCGTAATATCGCGACAATATATTCGTAATATATAAGATTATCACCCTTACGCCCTTTTTCCATAAAAAGACCCCTTCCCCCCTTCCCACTTCCCTTTTCTTTTTTTAGTGGTCGGCATAGGACGTCTTCTTGTTCCATGCACCTCACAAAGCCATCAACTTTTATACTCTAAACTTTTTTGAACCACACTCCTGTAGTTTTTATTTGCATCATAAACTTAATCTTTGAGCCAAAAACGGAATTTCTACGGAAACTGCTTCAGAAGCAGTGAATATGTGTAATCGCAATCAACCTAGGTTGATAGCCAATCATTGTTCACGAACAGAAAGGGAAGCTATTATTAGATTGACAGCTAATTCTATCACAGAATGGAAAGCTTATGGACCCCAGACCACAGAGCACGGAATTGTGGCGCCGGAAACAGTGGCTGCTGAGGCGACTCCGTACAATCTGTTATGAACTCTATTCTCGTACAGTGTACAAGGTATATGGTTAGTCAATAAATCATTTTATGATTGACTGACATCGATTTCTTTTACTTTGACGAATAATAATTAGCTTTGAGTTTTGACCTTACAAACGTCACCAATTCGGGCGAAATGCATTTTCATTACGACCAAAGTATACAACACAAATGGTCAATAAAAAAGGTTAAATGCTACACAGTATAAGTGTATACTGTGTATAGATTTATACTGTGTAGCATTTGACCTTTTTCTTCTTAATTCAAATCATTCCTCTCAGGTTGCCGAACCATTGGGCTAGAGACGTTCCACATACAATATCATTAATTGATATAAATCACAAAAGTTATGTCCAAAATCATTTGAAATGTGTAAAACTTTGCCAATATCCGTGTCTTGGGTGATGTAGGTGGCGAACTTTCACATAAAATGTTTCTATTCGCTAATAAACAAGCTCGGTTCAGTTCATTTGTCAGTGGTGCCACGGTATCAGTTTTGAGATGGTACGAGTTATAAGCTATAGCGATTCGAGATCTTGTCTTTTTGATCACTGCCCTTCTTCCATACCTATCAACACTGTAATTTAAAACATTGTAAAAAACCCTTTATTTTTAAAATAGTAACCGTGGAGTTTCTTGCCGGCTCTTCTCCTTAAGAAACAACCAATTAGAACCGTGGACTTAGCTTCGTTTCATAAGCGCCCATGTAGGTTTATGTGAAATGTGCAACTATTCAATATTTAGTCTTCTTGGAATATTATTTTCGACTATGAATTTATAATTTAGCAACCCGCCGCTGCTTCGCGCAGGTGCAGTATACTGATGTGACGATTGGTCAAAACATCGAGATTTGGGTGCTATTTCAAAGTTATTATTGTGCATAATATACATACTATAAACCAAAATGAGGGTGAAAACCGCATTAAAATTTGTTGCGTAAATGCGGTCACACAGACAGAAATGAAAAGCTAATTACTTTTATACTATGTATTGATTGATTTTGATTTTCACCGTATACAACAATTGCTCTTAAAATGTGAAAATACCGACATCTTTGATTTAATGTTAAATGTGTTCATTGTTCCTGCTCATTAAATGAGCCTTGTCTAATATTCAATTTTAATATTATTGCAAAGACAAGGCTCATTTGTACCTAAACTTATTTTTTTCAACAAATTCTTTGTATTATAATTATCTAATGTGATTAGTTTTGGACTACCACCGTTTGAACATTATGGTAAAGTTACCAAAACGGATAACAGTTTCAATCGTCATTAACATAGTCTGAAAGCTATTAAGTCCCGATCTTATCAGTTGAGCTATAATCTTGTAACTTGTACCATGAAATAAACACAACGGTGCGGTCTCGGTCGCGTATGTGCAAATTACACTCGAAAATTTATTAGAACATTTCGTTTCAAAATTATTGTAGCTGTTTTTGGTTTCAACGATAATGTACGTCAGAAATCAGATGCTAATTCTACAGCAGTAATTATTTAGTTCATTATCACGTCATTGTAAGTTTAATCGAGTAATTTTGGTATGAGGTTGGTGTGTAGTGGACTATAGTAGCATTAATGTGTAGTGAAGCTTTTGAAGCGTTAGTTAGTAATTTAAATGTGATTGATTAGTAATCACAGCGTTATACGCAAATTTAATTAGAGCTGTTTGTTGATTTACGCAAATTGTTATTGCTCACGTATACAAAGGGATATACATGTCGGACATAGATTTGAATTGTGCAATTCAGATCCGTGATTGGTGTTTAGAAAATTATAGGAGCAAATAGTGTTGAAATGACAGCCTTAGTCATGTTAATTTATAATTAAAATACTAACTACTCATCGTAATAATGGATATCATTGCTAATAACAGCATAATAAAATTATTGAGATTGTGACGTAGTTCCATCAATCAACAGGATAATTTTGTAACAAGAGTGCAAACTGTAACCATGAATTCAGCATACGATTATATACCAGAAAATATATTTTTTGTCAGTTATAATTATTTTTATTAGATATTCCATAATTTTTTACCGCATAGCTATTGCACTTGTCTATGAAAGATCAGATTTTTATTTTATCTTTTCACCAACATTAAGGGGCCCTTATTTGATCAGTAGTCAAACATACTAATAGTTAAAATGCGTTAGTTAAACTAACAATTTGTTAAAATGAAATAAGTATGTTGTTTATAGAGGTATGAGGAACAGGGTGTAAAACTCACTCATACCTACATAGAAAAGGGAGGATCCTCCGACCAGACGGGTGTTGTGTCTGGTGGGCAACTGCTTGCACGATGCAAGATTTGCGTGACGTCAGTATGACGTGTAGGTTGCATGTGGCGATGTTGATACCGCTACAGTTTGACAAATGGTTAAGCTAACTATAGTTAAAAAAAAATACAATTTGCTATGAAAGTTAACCATGCATAGACAGAGTAGTTAAACTTTAACTATTGTCAAGTGCCTAATTGTTAAATTGACTATTGGTCATTTTTAACTATGTATCAAACAACGGGCCCTTAGAGAATTTATTTCGAAAAGTTATGTCACCGTAATGAACATCGTTAGTTAATAATCTATCCCACGAGATTATAAACCTTGGGGTGGGCCTAGGTGCTCTGGCTTAGTTACTGCGACCAATTCAGCTACCGCCAAGACCGAAAAATCAGGGTTCACAATTTGATGGTTTGACATTGATAGATTATAACTATCGAAAATAATATGTAAGCTGTACGGTACAATTCACAATGTATCGAAAGTTTACAACCTCGCGAGACAGATTATAAACTAACAATGTTCACAATCATACAGTGCCAACGAAAACAAGTACACAAATTTTGACGTTTTCTTAAGTCGTAACCTAAACCGTGAGAGATACATAAAATGTTCTGCAGGATTGTACATTTTAAAAAGATCAACAGAAAAGTCCGCGATATCATATGTCTATCTGCTAAGTAGAATAGAATAGAATACTCTTTATTATGTACACCATAAAAATTACAGATATAAATGACCCACAGTAACCATGTTTATCTTTTAGAAATTGATAATAAATCATTCTTATTCCTGAATCCACTATAAAGAGCAGAGGCCAATTTTAGATAAATTAAAACAACATTTAAGTAATAGCTTTGTAATTCACGATATGGTTGTTTGTTAATATGATTCAAAATGTTTAATTTAACCACATATTGACGTCAAGTTACTATTTTAATCAATTCAATTCAATTTAACGTTTGTTACTAAGTATGCCTAGTCATTAAAAATTACAGAAACATGCGGTTCTTGTTCGGTCTTGAATCATACCTACTGAAGATATCACTAAAGGAAAACTAATTGTTGTCATACATGCCATTTTTACAGCTTATTTAATAATGAGTAATCAACCTACTACAGTATGGTATCCATTCCAGAAGGAAAACCACAATACATGGAAATACCTAACAAGGATCTCAAATCTCAAATCGTTTATTGCAATCCATAATGTACACTTACAGGTGGTAAATAGAATATAATAGAAACAATTATGGACCCTGTCGGGCACAGCAAATTTTTAAATAAGTTGAGAGAGGAATAGCGCCTTATTAATTTTCCTTGATATTATGTTTGAATTATTTAATATCCTATTAAGTATTATATCTTACTATTCATTTACTTATTCTTTTAATTTTATATATGCAAATCTATCTATTGATTTATTATTTATTTATTATACAATTTAAATAATGCTTATTTGTTTACTCCCTTTAAATTTGTTCATTGATTTTAGTGTAGTATTTATTATGTATTTAATATAGTTTATTTTTGTTATTATACTTATTATATATGTGTTATTAATAATTATGTATTATTATTGTATTTATCCGTTAAATATTCTTGTACCGTGTAATAGCTTTTTTTAATAAAGTATTGCTTTAATTTATTTAAAAATTTACTGGTTTTGTTTTGTTGTTTTATGTCTTCTGGTAATTTATTATATATTTTTATTGACATTGAATATGGACTAGATGAGTGTAACTTCAGGTGGGAGGGGGGCAAATTTAGTCTGTTTTTATGGCGCAACGGATAATTAGTTTGTATGTCTCCCCGTGTTTTGTAAGAATCTGGATATTTGCGGACTAGCTTACATAATTCCAAAATATAAATACTGACTTGACATTGCGAATGAATTCAATAAATATTTTATAGAGATTATAGAAAATAATTCAAAAACAAACCTTAATAATACCCCGTTAACAAATTCGTGTAGAAATGTTATTGAAAACTCAACTTCGCAGTCTCTATTTATGCTACCAGTTTCAGACACTGACATTATAAAAGTGATAAGTAGCTTAAAAAATACTAGTACAGTAGGATACGACGGTATTTCAACTAGAGTAATAAAAGATGTTAAGGAGGTCATAGCGACACCGTTATCGCACATAATTAATCTTTGCATTTCTGATGGTATATTCCCTACTAGTCTCAAGAAGGCAATTATTAAACCCATTTACAAAAATAATGACAAGACTGATATAAAAAATTACAGGCCTATTGCAAAAATACCAGTCATTGCAAAAGTTATTGAAAAAATAATATATAATTCCATTTACACGTATTTCGAGAAGTTTCAGTTATTTTGCAATGAACAAAAAGGATTTAGGAAAAATACTAATATTAATATGGCACTATTTGACCTGCTGTCAAGTATAATGACATCTGTGGATAAAAAAAATCCTGTGTGCTCGATCTTCACGGATATGTCAAAAGCTTTTGACTTCGTAGATCATCAGATCTTGCTACAAAAGTTACACGGGTACGGCATTCGGGGAAACATTCATAAACTCCTAGAATCATACCTAAGTGATAGGACACAGTGTACTGAGATTTCCAGAATTTGTCCTATAAGCAAATTAGAAAATACATATGTCTCTGAAGCGAGATCCGTGAGGTATGGCACACCATACCTCACGGATCTCGCTGGGCACTGTACTCGGGCCCCTACTTTTCTTGATATATATCAATGATCTCCCAAGAAATTTGAGAAACAAAATTGTACTTTTTGCAGATGACAGTACAGCTATCATAGAATGCACTGATCCAAACGAATATCGAAATGAGATCAATAACTTGCTAAATAACATCATTAATTGGCTAAATAATAATAATCTTGTGATCAATTTGAGTAAGACTAAAATTGTACAGTTTCATCAACGACGTGAGAATCCACCCCTTAATATTACCTACGATGAGTGTAAAATAGAAGAAGTTACGAGTGCAAAATTCTTAGGCATAACTGTAGACCATAAGTTGACTTGGAAACCTCACCTGGAAGTGGTTTGTAAACGACTGAGTAAATCTGCGTATCTATTGTTTCAATTATCTAAGAGAGTTAATTCTGAAACACTGTTAACAGCCTATCATGGACTTGTAGCCTCTAATCTCCGTTATGGTGTTGTTTTCTGGGGGCAATCAACTAATAGGGAACTGGTATTCAGGATGCAAAGAAGGTGTGTAAGATCCATGTGTAATTTAAAGTCAACAGATAGTTGCGTTCCCTACTTTAAGAAATTAAAAATATTAACATTACCAGCTATATATATATTAGAAACTGCATTATTTATAAAATCAAATCCACATTTATTTACAAAATTTTCAACAGTTAAGAAGACCCCCATTCGGAGTCAATATGAAAATCAACTATGTACGTTGAAATGCAATACTGCGTTAATGAAAAAGAGCTTCTTTGGTGTTGCACCAAAATTTTTTAATAAAATACCTGATGCTATAAAATGTATGCCATTAAAGAAATTCAAAAAGTGTCTTCACAAGTTATTAGTTGAGAAATGTTATTATACCCTCGATGACTATTTTAATGATAATACTATTTGATTAAATTCTGTAATTTTATAAATTTATATTATTAATGTTGACTTGGATGACTATTTTAATTTTGGATGACTATTTGATTAAATTCTGTAATTTTATTAATTCATATTATTAATGTAACGAACGAATAATTTAAAATTTTGTTAACTTTGACGAACCTGACTTTAATATTTGTATGTCAACAATGACAAAGCATAGTGCAACACTTATCTATTTAAGACCTTGACATGTATGATTAATGTATATATGTTCTTCACCTATGTTTAACAAATAAATAATTCTGATTCTGATTCTGATTCTGACTAAAGTGAGAATCTTGTGAATCTGGAAGTAAGGCTTGCAACTATCTGTTGGTTCTATATTAACAATTATTCGTATTAGCTTTTTTTGGAGGGTAAATAGAGAAGGAGCGTCTGTGCTATTTCCCCATAAGATGATGCCATAGTTAAACCAAGCGTGGGCATAAGCGAAGTATGTGACTAGTGCGGTTTGTAGGTTTGTAGTCTTTTTAATTTCCCGGAGAGCGTAGGAAAACTTTGAAATTTTTGATTTTACTGCCTGTATATGTGGTTTCCAGTTTATGTGTGTGTCTATTGTTAAACCTAGGAGAGTGAAATTGTTAACTGTTTCTAATTTTTGTTGATTAACGGTAAAATCTATATTTATTTGTTTTTTCTGCCGGGGGTGAAACGCTATTAATTTGGTTTTGGTAAAATTAATTTCGAGATTATGGTCTCTCACCCAGTTTATAGTTTTTTCAAGAATTGTCGTAAGTTTTTCATTTAAATTAGCATTTCTTTGGCATGTGGTCAGGATCGAGATATCATCCGCAAAAAGTACACATGGCTCGCCTATGGTTTTGGGGAGGTCGTTTATATATATGAGGAAAAGGAGGCAGCCTATAACACTTCCCTGGGGACTTGAAGCATGTATTGATTTAACATCCGATCTTATGAGCTGTGCTTCTTTTGTTTTTTGATTGTAATATTCAATCTCAACTAATTGCTCTCTATCTTTTAAATATGATGCGAACCAGTCATGTGCTTTTCCACGTATTCCTATTCCATACAGCTTATTTAATAATATTTTAAATTGCACTTTGTCGTAGGCCTTCGTCATATCGAGTAATATCCCTATTGCGTATTGTTTATTATTTGTAATATTTAAAGCTTCTTGGATGTATTTATACACAGCTAGCGTTGTAGATCTGTTTTTGCGAAATCCATTTTGGCGGTCATCGAATATCTTATATTTTTCACAAAAGGAATATACACGATCACACATTGCTCTTTCGAAGACTTTGGATGCTGTAGGAAGAAGGGAAATCTTATAAATAAGTGGTTAATTCACCCCATAGCAACATTGCCAGGGCCAGACCGAAAAATTATTAATTCCTACGTATATTTAATACGTACCTACCAGCCCAGTACCTACCTACTTATGTAACAAAGTAAACGAATTAAGAGAAACAATTCTAACTTAATTTATTTGTACTGAAAAAATTTTAGTTTGTAAATACAGTTTGTTACTGTAAATAATTCACTGAAGCCTCCAACGAAATACTAAGTTCTCTAAGCAAATGGAATCCAGCAAAATTATAATTCCAGCAGCTCTTAGAATGTTTTTTGCTGAATCTAAAGTTCAGAAGTGACTGTAGGTACAGGCTTAATCTAGAATTAATTACTAAGCGTTTGTGTTTAGTGCAAACGCAATTAAAGAGGCCGCATGCCCCGCATAATTGCGGAAGTAGGGATGTTCTCATAGGTCAGGAGCTTAGCCGATAGGTACTTCTAATCGATAGTTTCGAGTTTATTAGAGTTATAATAATACCTACTCTATTTATAGAATATAATAGAAAACTCTTTATTATGTAGGTACACCCTAAAAATTACTGATATGAATGTAGAAATTTTACCTAGGGTGACACGATGAGCGATTTTATCGCTTAAAGCGATCTTTTACAGACAACCTGGGGATGAATTAAAGAGAGAAGAAGAGACAATAATGCAGGTAGTCAGTGTCTATTTATAAAATAGTGTTTCTGAATATTGTTGTGTGATAAACTAACTGGTGATCAGTTTTATAAGTTCTGTAGAGATCTCATAAATAGTAACACCAAAAATGTATCAAACTCGTACAAAAAGTTTCGGCTCACTTCTATGTAGCTGTAAATGCAAGTAAGTAAGTAACTATGTTATGCAGATAATTTAATCACATATCTGGACATTTTCCTACCTACCTATATAGCAAGTTTAAATAAAAAGTCAGTATTCCCGTACGGATACGAATACCTTGCGGATACATTATACTTACTGCGGCACATCACTACGCGGAAGCAAATATCCGCCAGCTTCTGTTTGCCCGCAGAGTGTTTTATTTTTTAATTCAGTGCACCTTATATTTATGTTATAATGTGGTATATTATCTTAGCTTTTAATTTATTTATATTAATTGCGTTTGTGTTTACAGTGAAAAGCAATATTCAAGTTTGGAATTCTCTGAAATTGGTCGTGAGGCGTCCTGTATTTAAAATTTATTTTAAATTCATGCAAATTAAAAGTACACAGATATATTATGTCCGTATTTATTATTTTTCGCATAAATCATCATACATTATATCAAGCCTATATAACTCAGATGGGTATGCAGAGATACATGGTCTACCCACGGTTCGCAAACAGTATCACACGCACAGTAATGTTGCATTTCCATGTAGCAGTGGGCGAGCCTGTTTTCATAAATCAAAACTGCGGGCTGCAACTGAGAAATTCAATCAATAAATCAAAAACTCTTTTGCACAACCTGACGATCGAATCCAAGGTCTCACCTTCAGCAGTCGTGCAACCAAGACCTACGCGAGTTTCAAATCATCAAAAAATAAACCGCGTATGGCTCACAATATACAGGGTTTTTGGTTATATGTCAGTAATCCGTTAAGGGGATGTAGGAGAGGTTATTTGCAAACGAATGACCCCTGATGACCCCTATGCAAATTTCAACCATTTTCGAAGTCATTTTATATTTTTTTGAAGATAACTGGTATCTTATTGTATCTTGTTGGATAGCTGAGAAGTTTTATATTTTTTTGGAATGTTCTGCCGATAAAGTACTTCCATGTTTTTTTTGCAGAAATCGACTATTTTAGTCAAATAACCTGCTCAAAGTGATAGAAAATTGTAACAATTTGTAAAACTAATAAAGATAATTGTCATTTTATGGTTGATTATTATGTATTGAAGTAGAAGCAAATAATAATGTATAGCATACAGCTCTCGAATTCCCTTCATAACTTATAGATATGATGCAGGTTGCAGTAACAATGAGCATTTACCCATCGACATGGCTGCCACTCTGTGTCCCTCGAGAAATAAAACGAAGAGCAGTATGTACCACATTGTATTACTTCGACCGTGTTTGTTCTGTATTGGATATTTGAAAAGTTAGAGACCGGAAATTCTTAACTTTAAAATAACTACAACATCGCTGTCATATCTTGTGCTTTTACCGCGTTATGAAGCGATGAGATACACTTGGAGGTTTACCAGAATATTGCCCGATTTTTGAATTGGAAATTTGTACTTGAGACCATCTCTATCTCTACTTTAGCATTACTTAAGGTGATTCCTTAAATGTAGCCCGCGAAATTAAAAAAAAATCTTACGTTTTTTTGCAAAGAAATTATGAATTCACGGGTTTTTACATTTGATGCTAAAGTGGAGTTTGACATATCAATGTTTAATTCTTAAATGAGAAAACGAATGAAAACAATTGAATAATTGAGTGAGTAAACGACATATGACTTGTGACATCCACCAACTAGCACTGGGCCCGTGTGCTGGATGATGACTCACTCCCTCTCACAGTGAGGAGTCCCAAGTTCCAGCATTGACAACATTATAGACTGTATGTATGTACACCTACACCCTAATTGCATATCCCACTATTAATCACAATTTGAATAATTGTGAAAATATCGCAATGAAAGTCAATCCTACTGTTAGTTTGTTACGCAATTACCCCGCTGCATTTGCTTAGCTTTTAAATTATGGCCAACGTTCAAGTGCAAATAAATGATATTTAGCACAAGTGCAACTACCTTCATTGTATACATCCGTAGATACCAAAATTCGTCAACCATTGAAATAGGGTTAAGTTATTCAGATAATGTGATTCAGAGTAACGAACAAGGAAATAAACAATTTAAATCTTTAAATAATTTAAATTAAATTAATATAATCGACCTCAATAACTATTTCAGATAGAAAAACTAAATAAAAGCTTGTAAAAAAAAAAAAAAAAAAATCATAACTCGAATCCAATTTAATCTCAAAACATCAATTTTCTTGAACTATCACAGCCAAAACCAATACTTTATTAGCCAAAGTCCAGTTCCATATTTCACTGCCGAAGATAATCCAACACCACTTACATGTATTTCCTTTGGGTATCGATCGCTGCACCGCGTTACATGTGGAATATTTTCTATAAGTCATAAATTCCACGTTGATTTCTTGTTCAAAAATTTAATTTCAGATAGTGATCTTGGAACCTTCGAATATTCAATGTGAACGGACATAGTTGTACTAAAGTTCTGTAGAATACGGGATTGTCGTACTTATCTGCAAGTTTGTCAAGCATGCTTGAACTGTCATTAGGTTCTAAGTTATATGAGCTGCTTCAGCTGGAATGTTGGATGCTCATTTTGCACGAAAAGTGTGCAAGATCCGTTTGTGCAACCGTTATAATATTTTGACCATAATTAGTGTCGGTGCCTACTTTTAAAACCGACCCTCTCGTTTTTAGTAGTATTCGTAGTATCAATATATGTATTAAGTAACTTCAAAAATGCAAACATCAGATTTAGTCAATATATCCACATCAAAACAGCTCTAAAACCGTGTCGAATAACATCAAAAACCTTAGTCACGAAAACGAAGAAATTACTAAAGAAAGAACGACAAAAAACCTCATTTACTCAAAAAACTTGTTAAAATCTGCTTACCATTCATAGCAGCATAAAAATAATATGCAGCTCAAGCTTGATTGCGCCCAAATTAAGTTTAAACAAGCGAGCTTTACGACTCAGTCGAGCATATAATGAAAACGTGCAGTTGTAATGGGTGGACATAAGTATGAAAAAGTTTAACTGCTGAAATAACCTGTGACCCATGTGGAAATACGACTTAAAATGGGCCGTAGGAGAATCCCAATTATACTTTGCCGAGAACGAACCCAGTACCTCATGCTCTGGGCACGCTACAATTGCGGTGGTGGCTCTTCGAGGGGTGGATTGAGAGTCACCACGGCGTCCTCACCTTCCGCCTGACGCAGGTTCTCACCGGACATGGTTGTTTTGGGAGGTTCCAGTTTCGTATAAGGCGGGAGGAAACGCCCGGGTGGATTGCCCAGATGAAACGGTAGAGCATACGGTGGAGGTCTGCCCGTTTTGGGCAGGGCACCGCCGTGTCCTCGCGGGGCGATTGGCGTCGGCGATCTTTCGCGTCCGGCCCTGGTCCAGGCCATGGTACTGAGCGTCAATGGCAAGCTGTCACCTCCTTCTGCGAAGCAGTAATGCTCGTCAAGGAGGAGGCGGAGCGCGTGAAGTAGAGGCAAACGTTACGCCCTCATAGCCCTAGTCGCCGCAGGAGGAGACGCCCAGGGCATCGGGAATCGATAGCCAATTCCCGGCCACCGTAGGCGCGAGCTTCCGGACGGCGAGCAATAGGTACCTCGCCGGCCAGTAAGGATCAGGTCCGGGTCAATGGCACGTTGTGTTCTACGCGCGCCTCTTAGAGATGTCAGCACTAATTGGCGGGGTCCAATAGGTCTGATGCCTGCCGGGGTCGCGGATTGTTCGAAAGAGTTACCGTGGCCCTGGCGCACAGGCAACTGAAGGAACGCGGGTGGGTTTTAGTCAAAAAAAGTCTGAGACCCGCTCCGCCCAGAGCAGGAGAAGTTATTTGATGATTTTCCACCCAAAAAAAAATGTACTTCATGCTCCGAAGTAGCGCTTGCGATCACTAGATGAACGAGGTAGATAGTTTCAGTTGCACTTTTAATTGCCAGAGTATAAAGGAAATTAAACCAAGAGCATTCGTGATATACGACTTACCTTAACGTCCCGCCCGGGAAGCGATAAAGTGGTCTTCTCAACAAATTATACACGTTTGAAAACTTACCTTTAGTTCTCCCCAGACAAGCATTCCAGGAGCGTTAACATTATGCCATTCAACGTACAACAAGTGAAGTAAGTACGTGTGTTATGAACTAAGAAAGTTGATACATGTGCAGTTAACGGACTTGGGACTATCGCGGCCTCAGACTGTTTAGATACAAAGTATCATCGGTTCTCGAAAGATGAAAGCCCTCGGTTTTGGGTCAGATTAAAATCGTATCATGATGTTTTTTATCATAATATCATATCGTATCATGATGGCCCAGTAGTTGAGGTCTCGCCTCTCATGCACGAAGTTGTGGGTTCAAATTCGGGCAAGTATCAATGTGTCTTTTTCAATTCGTATGTCCTTTTTGAGTTAATCTTGGACATTACTTCCATCAAGGCCAACATCGTGAGGAAACCCAGACTAATACTCAATATAAGTCTGAAATTGCTAACCCGTCTTGAGCAAGCGCGGTGATCAATGCTCATGCCTTCTCTGTTTGAGAAGAGGCCTTTGCCCAGTAGCGGGAAAATAAAAGGCTGATATTATTATTAATATAATCGTATACTGCGTGAGTCGATTTTCTAGTGAAGGTCACGAAAAACAGGCGAATGCGGTCAGGGAAAATCGGTTATTGTCGTCTTCCTACCTTATGTTCAGTAGTAAGCTTCTTTGAACTGATAGGTATGTATATTATTATTCCGTATAGAAATACAAGTGAAGGTGTTGTGGATTTGGCTTACACTTAGCAATAGCCTTATGTATTATCACTTTTCAGATTATTAATCGGAAAGTAACCTGTATTTTTTTTGGTTTAGCTACAATTTTATTCAGAATTAAAATGATTTGCACATAAATAACAACTTACATCTAATTAATTAACTAACAAACTGTTAAAATAAAAATATAATAACCTAACTAAAACGATTAAAAAACTAAGATATGGCATCGAAAAATTCCTCCGCATCGCTGTCGACTGGTAACGTACCGAAGAGGCTAGCGGCATTACCACCTAATTTAAAGTTGATTAGTAACAATAAATAGTAGTTAAAAAAATCGTTAACATAACTTTTTTACCTCTTCTTTTTCGGGGGGAATCCTTTATCCGTCCGGGCTTTGGGGATAAGAACGGGGAACGACGGGTTTGTACCTCAGTAAAACCACCCCGGTGGTCACCACCTATACATCAAAGGGGTACCGGTAACTCTCAAAAGACTGATCCGAAACCCCCTCTGTGCAACGCCTGTTAAGGGACATCCCTGGGGACATGGTAAAGGGGTTTTCCCAAAACCTAACTGTGCAAGACAGCATGTGACCACTATGCGCCGGCCGTTTTCCCAGAGGTCTCTCAGTGGGCAGACGGATAACTGATTTACCTATTAGAACGCTTACAGATTTTTAAAACCCAATTAGACTCTCGACAAAATAACTCGATCTCGATCTCGATCCAAACTCACCCTTGCAAACCACAGTACGTCCCCCACATTGCAAGTTTCAATGTAAGCTTGTGAAAGGCGTCTCATGGTTAAAGTTGTAGATAAGAAGTTCGGACAAGCACGTGAAGAGAATTCTCCTGCAGCTCGACTTTTTGAGAAGCCACACGGGTAATTAATTTTGCCCTAATATTTGTTTGTGTTTATGTTCGGAGTTACGTGTCTGTGGGCTGTTTTGGTGTGTTATTATCGTTATGATGATACTTATTGAATCTTAAGTATGTATATGTGGACATAGACTGCTTCGTATGGCTAGGGATTCTAACTGCGAGGAGCGTGAGGTCTTGGTTTCGATCCTCATGTTAAACAGTGTTTTCTTGCATTTTGCCATTAGGATTTTCGCTGTAGCAGCCTGGAGAATGGAAGTTTCCACGTTCAATTTCCATAGGATCGCCAAGTCTTACCCTCTATAACTTGGGAATTGAAACAAAATTGGTAAAATCAAGTAAAATGTGGGGGTGCACCACACCTCTGCTTAATTTAATATGTTATGTGATTGCCCATCTTCCCTTGTTTGTTATTTCACCTAGCTCAGACATGATTTAAATTCAGATTTCTTACAGTTGTAATGGCAATCATGTCATTTGGTTTAAATGGGCTTATATTTTTATATAGAAGACTGTAGATTTGTAGACCTTTTTATATTTTGTTGACTACTTGTTATTTGTTAACAGGCCTACACTGTCCTCCCATATCTATCAACCCTGTAATTTGAAACATTGTAAAAGCCCCTTATTTTTAAAAGAGTAACCGTAGAGTTTCTTGCCGGCTCTTCTCCATAGGAAACAAACAATTATTTTGGAACCGTGCACCTAGCTTCTGACGTTTCATAAGTGCCCATGTTGGTTTAATTGAAATAAAATATTTTGGATTGATTTGATTGCAGCTAATTACAGTTGCTGTCATTATGACTATGATAGTTTTTCACTGTTTTTTTTTTTTAATCAAATCATTTATTTGCTTGAATACGGGTAATACATGACTGAGTACCATGTAGCCTATGTCCTTTCCCAGGGTGCCATCTATCTCCTTGCCAAATTTTATCGAAATTCATTTAGTGGTTTAGACGTGAAAGGGTAACATACAGAGTTACTTTCGAATGTATAATATTAAGTATGGATAGTATGGATAGTATCTACTGAAATACAAATCTAATTTCTAAGCTTAATAAATTAAATTCTCAGCTTTTAGAACTGCAAGTATTTCTGGAAACATCGACCGGGCGTGGTTGCAGTATATTCCCCGAACGAATTTGTTACCGTTCTACAATATTGTTTCAGAGGTTTACATGCACTGTTTTATTTATTACCCACAACATGTATCTAGGATATTTTCTAAACCAAATCGTATTTATGTAGATGTTCAACAAGAATATTCAATTGAATGGGTTACAAGAAACGCCGTGATATGTACGCTCTAGAAGGACAAACATTGATCTGATCGGTGATTTCCTTCAAAAAGGTCAGATATGTAGTAGGTACTCACAACCGGGTGCCTACTAAGACTAGACCAGAGGACCTAGACGTGTGGCAATCGTTTTCAAATCGTTTCGTGTTACTACAACGACTTTCAACAGCACCATAATCGCGCTTGATCTCTCTCCGGTCGTGTCGGACTGCCGTCCCATCAGACTGTGAAAGTAATGGGAAGAGAGAGTGCACCTGTATCTGCGCACACACTTATGCACTATAATATATCCCGCGCCGGAGGCTAGTTTCCGTTGAGATTGGCCGCCATGACCGAAATACTAATATAATTGCGTAACACACTATCAATCACAATCTGAATCATTTTGAAGGTTCGAATATGTTCGAAAAATTTGTCTGCTCAACAACGTAATTATATCGCAATGAATGTTGTTGAACTTTCAAAATGAAAGCCATTCCTAAGTTAGTATGTTACGCAATTACCCCGCTGAATTGGCATAATATATTCGGTAGTAATTTCAATCGTTTTCACCACCATTAGCGCTGATAGAACGTCACTGTTTCTTGGCCCTCTAATGTTTGAACGTGGACGAAGCAAACGGATGATGTTAGGATACAATTTTGGCTGCACGTAGCGTTCTGCAGTTTTCGCTTCTACAACGTGTATTAGAAATGTGTTGTGTTTAAGGGTGTGGTGCAGACCATCTAACAACTTTCTCCATCACATGAAGCCAACAACGTAATCAAGTAAAAATGATCAGCTGCCCCACACATGTGGATCAAGAAGGTATTGAAGACACATTTCTGCCACACACTGTATATTAATGCACGTATCGTGTGAATGTGTTAACTTTCTTGGTGTTTTAACACCAGCCCGTTATTCAACTCATAACACGTAACAATACACAAAACTAAAGGAAAACAATAACAAAAACACAAATAAAATTACCAGGATAACATTTCAGAACAGAACTACGGAAACTAAAGACCCACAAAACGGCTGGGGAATAAAAAAAATAAACAATATGCTTTGTTACCGCAGGAAAGTTTTGATTTCTCTAGAGACAGACAGTTGAAAAATATGTTGCTTAAATGTCTTGGAGACTTCTTTCTGTCTTTATTTCTGAAGGATATTTAATAGTAGATATGTGGAAAGGGTCACAATTATAATAATAAAACATTATTTTAGTTCAGACAACAATGGCTCATAAATGTTAAATGATTTTATTTCTGTAAGTAGGTTTGTACAAACACTTTTACACGTCAATCATATTTTTTAAACTAGATGAGGTCGGCGTTTCCTAACTGATTACTCTGAGAAGAAAGGCCGAAACAAACTCAAAGGTCACAGTCTCTTTTAAAGTCCAGACATAATCATGGTCAGATCATGTGAAGACCATGTAGATTAGTATCTGAAATAGTCTTTTGAGGAAAGAACCACATAGATTGAGTGGATCTGTCCAGTCAGTGCACGCATTTGTCAGTAATCGTGCAGCTCAACTCAGGAAGGGAACTCAACAACGATTCGACGAGCAATACCATAGAAAGGACATTTGGGTAGGACGCATAAATTACTCAAACTGCCAGATAATGATTTAAAAAAAAAGCAATGACCCACATAGTCCTCACATTCACAATAATTAAAATAACATAGACATATACCTTACAAACTAACATAAATAAAGTACAAAACAAAACCAATATTATGTGTTATTTTTTAACCGACTTCAAAAAGGAGGAGGTTATCAATTCGGATGTTTATATACTTTTTTTTATTTTTATTTATGTATAACTCCGTCATATATAGATGGATTTACGAAATATTTTTTTGTTTGAAAGAGTATACTCTCGAGGTGGTCCCATTGTCACCAAGTCATAATCTGATGAAGGGATCCCATGGAAATCGAAGGAAATCTTCAAATTTTATAGGCACACCTATAGCGATTTGGGTATATTTTATAGAAACTCGTGCATTTGCTTTCGGTAAACACTATTCGGTGATGTGGAACTGATGATGAAGACCAGAGGTGGCCACCGGAACTACTCAATAATAAACTAGTATTTCACGGGTTGCGATTCGATTACTTTAATATGGTTGCTAAACAATTTATGCTCGTCACAATACATAATTATGGTGAAATGGACCTGATGGTGGCTTCACCATCAGCTCCAGTTTTTTTTGGTTCTTACCAGGAGAACTAATCAACAACTAACGTTCCTGCATCGGGAAAAGCAATATTCTGTAAAAGGTGATGAGCAGTTGACATTAGGCTATTGTAACTTACATAAATTAATAACTGACTCACTAAAAAGTGAAAAAATACTCACTAAAAAGTGAAAAATAAAAAACTTTTTTTTACAAAAAATAAATAACCAACTTCAAAAAAAAAAAACACTATAAAGTGCAAAATAACTTTAATTTCGGAGGTTGGTGGCAAAAAACTAAAATAGAGATCCAAAGACACCGACTTCCAAAATTAAAGTTATTTTTCACTTTATAGTGTTTTTTTTTGAAGTCGGTTGATTTTCTTTTTGTAAAAATAGTTTTTTTGTTAAATAATAACGAATTATTTTCGAAAAATACCTTCTTATTTGAACGTTTCGCCACAAGACAGATAACAAAACGATAAAAGATTTTTAACGTCTAAATAAAAGTAAAATCTAAGCCATTAGCACTACCACCTTCCACTTAAATGTTTACCCACACTTTTAATAAACGAGCCGTGGTCTGTGATAAATATTATAACGCCTTTACAAAGAGCAAAGAGCACGGCTCGAGTTCCATCCATTAATCATGTTAGTTCGCGAACAAATGCCAGCTGGGGCGAAGTTGGCGTGACTATTCAATATTGGTACACATACCCTATATGCTCGACACAGCCTAAAAATGATCCAGACAAAGAATTGATCAACTGAAAATAAAACGAAAAAAGTTGCTGAATTCTTTTAGGCTGTGGTAACGACGCGTGTAGGGTAAACGCTCGTGTTATAGGCAGTGTGTAGAAGTTTTCTCGATCACAACCGCAAACATACCGTGTCGTGCAACTCCAGACATGATGGATTGCGACTGTTTTGTGTGGATTTATTTATTATTTCATTCATTCGTGTTTTTCTATGTCGGATACATCAAGTGTTTGCGTGACCCCCGTGTTATTTGATTAAAATTTCATTTTTATAGTAAAATTTATTAGCTATTTTTATTCAAGAATGAAGACACAGCGTTTTCAAAGTTTCAAGGCAAGGATTTATTACGACTGAATCTGTGTACGCGTGTATAATTTCCTTACGTGAGCGGAATTCTAAAGGGTTCAAGAACAAATTGCTTTGATATCGCTTGAGCCACGTACGGCAATAATATGCTATGTATGCATGGAGATAGTTCATATGGCATTCATAGGAGGCTCTATGGCAGCTATTAATATATTTTATTGAAAGGTTATGTCTAAGATTACGGTGGAGTGAGTACCTACTATCCGTTTATTCATGCAAATGAGTTAATTTCTACTAAGATTTTTTACCCATTATATAGTATATACACAACAGTAGGCATTTAGCTAGGTTTATTTATGTTCCATGTAGGAAAGATTCACAATTTATATCAAAACTGAAAAAAAATACTATCTTGTTAATTTATTTTTCACTCCCTCAGTTGAGAGTTACATTAATCGCCATGCAGCTGGCATAATGTAAAATCATGACATTCAATTAGGAAAATGTACTGTAAGTACCACCTTGGCCGGTTTTTTACCTTTGAAAAACCGGCCAAATGCGTGTCAGTCTCGCACACGAAACGTTTCGTACCACAAGGCAAAAAACTTGGAAAAAAAACAAATTTCTTGTATGGAGACCCCCCTTTTATTTTATTTTTATTATTGCACGACTCATGATGCGAAGCATCAGAGAGTGCTTTACGGTCGAAAAATTTTTTTCGCCTCGTTTTGGCGGCTATTTTTATTATTATGGCCTTGTTAGTTCACGGAATCAAGATATTTTGCATACTATTGTCGAGATAATTTAATGGAGATTAATTTCATACTTTTTAAAAATTGATTTACTGCAATAGAATTGGAAAAAACACCAAAATAGGTCAAAAAACAATCCTGTCCGTCATGTGTGAAACCCGGAAACACTGTAACTTGTGAAAAAATCCATTATTTGAGTTTTTTTTTTTTTTTTAAATTCTAATCGACGATTGTAGGTCACTGAATGCGAATGATTAATTAATTCAGTGTCGTTTAATTGCAATTAATAAAAAACGAAAACTACAAGACTGTATATCTATATATATCCATAGAAAATTAACATATGGATGGTGATATATCTATAGATATTATGTACATTTATTCCACCAGGGGCGCTTGTGCAGTACCTTCTTCCTACTACAGCTGTTTTTTCGGCAATTAATTTTGAACGACTTAAGTTTTTTTTTTTTTTATATTTCATAATTAAATGAGCATTATGAGTCGTGCACTTTTGGATTTTCCAAATTTTTGTTCTTATAGCGGTAATAGAAACAGGTTGCAAATTTCAACTGTCTCCCTATTACGATTCATGAGATACAGCCCGCTGACAGACAGACAGACGGACGGACGGACAGCGGAGGCTTAGTAATAGGGTTCTGTTGGCACTCTTTGGGTACAAACCCTAAAAACGGATATCTCACTGTAAATCGTTTTGAGTTAACTTAACTTAACTTAATCCTAGAAAAATCCAACCAATGCAGAAAGTACTTAATAAGCATAAGCATAATCAGCCTACAATGTTCCCACAGCTGGACACAGTCCTCATTTCTTCGAGAAGGAGTGGGCCGTAATCTACCACACGGGCCTAGTGGTAGATGTCACATGTCTTCGAATTTTTGGTTCTAGGACATACCGGTTTCCTCACGGTGTTTTCGTTCACGCTTTAGAGAGCAGTGGTGATGAAATTATTTACGCAAAGTAAAGCGGCTGCCTTTTTTATGTATGTGGAAAATCCTCAAATAACTTCTTCCGCTCTGGGCGGAGCTAGAGGGCGTGTCAGACTTTTACTGACTAAAACCCACCTGTGTTACTTCAGTTGCCTGTGTGCCAGGGTCACGGTAACTCTTTCGAACAATCCGCGACCCCGGTAGGACCCCCGTACTACAATTTATAGGTCGGGGCCGTAACCATTGGGCCACCACTGCTCCTCACAAAGTGCTTTGCTGAAACGAAACTCTCGTTGAAACCTCCAGCTAATCACATTCAATCTTCTATATTCACACCAATAGACAAGAAAAGCCATCGAAAGTAAAATCACGTACACACAAATAAGTTCCAATAAAAATCCAGCGCGCTGTATTTCACGACACATTTGCAATTCCCGCGAATTCACCGTATGAACTTACGTTGGAGTAAAACTTGTAAAAAGTCACGTATCAGCCGAGCCCGACAAAGCATTTTTATACGTTTTTAAAAACTGTAGAATAAAATTAGAAAGGGTAGACATCGCTGTTTCACAAAGTGTTGCAAATTTCGCGTGACATGTTCTCTTTTTGAATTTTATCTCGATTGAATTCTTTTAATTTTTGTTTTATGTTTATGTGTTTTTATCGTGTTGTTCGATGTATTTGTACATATTTCTCAGTTCCGTTGATAGGGAAAGGAAAGAGGAATAGTGGAATAGTGTAACATTCGTTCATCTTCCCACGCTAATTGAAGGATTTCATTGAGAAAAAAGGTTATTCTCATGTTCCTTTTAAGGAACGTGATACATATACATAATGCAGTGTTGGTCTTTTTTTCAAGCGTGCCCGGTGTACGGTGTCTTTTTAAGTATATGGGATAACGAGGTTATAACGTAACAGGTATTTCTATACCTCATTTCAAAAACGAGTTCTTTTTTCAGCGATTCAGTTTTCTTTTTTTGTTAGATTTCATTCCAATGTAAAAAAAAACAAACTAAGTAAAACATTTATTCTCAAACGTATTTTTAAGCGTATAATTTTTTAACCCTAGGTTTTTGTCTCACTGTCTGCCTCATGAATGCTAGAGAGTTTAGGCACTTGATAAGTTTGTTTAGAATCTTAAACTATAGTTTCAGCGGAAATAATTAAGAACTTAACAAAGTGAGAGAACCTACACTTTAAGTGTTCTACAAGTCATGTTCAGCACAGCCGGGCGGCAAAATCTAGCGGTGGGTATGATATGTTCGGGAAAAACCGCTCGGCATTGCTCGAATTGTACCGAACCGAAGCCGACCTGAGTGAGGGTAGATGTCAAACAAAGATTTTCGATCGGCACGAGCCGAAGAAAACCGAATAGTTATGTTTAGAAATTACTTTGGGTCGGCATTCTTGTTAAAAAAATACTGCCGATTCGAATATGCCGACCCGAACATATGTGTATATACTCTCACACATAAAATAAAAGTCAAAGTCAAATCATTTATTTCAAATAAGCACATAAAAGGCACTTTTGAACGTCAAAATTTACAAAAAAATAGAATTGATTCTAGTTGCCCCTTCCAAAAGGTAGTTTCGGATGGAGAAGAATGGGCAAGAAACTCAACCGTTACTCTTTTAAAAATATTTTACAATATGTAGACTCTGTACTCTTACAGAAAATCTAGTAGTAGTTTAGATATGAAAATTAAATGTTATTCAAGTTCATGACTTCTCGAAAATAAGGTTTTGGAAATAATAGACACTTGCTCATGTACTTACTTATTGTATTTCTCCAACACACAAAACCAAATATACTTTACAATCCACACTAGGTATCTTTAGAAATACAACTCGAGCTTTGGTACTCGTATCTTGACGTCTTATCCACGACTGAGCTCGCAGGACTGGCACGACAACCAAAGTGGCGTTTTCCCGCCATTCTCATTCCCACCATCGACCGGCAGTGCGCTGTGATTCGTTAGTCGTGCCACGTACGAACTCAGTCGGTACTACAATAGTCAAAACAATACTTTTAATATTAAAACAGATTTAATTTAACAGGGTTATTTCAATAAAAATGCGACATACTCGTAATTAACTATTGCTAACAGTCGGCCATCCAAGGTACATAATACGTCCTCGTGTAAAGAAAGTACAAACAAACATACCTTAAATATATCTAGCCTAACTGTTGTTATTGACAATAATGATTGAACAAATTTATACATTATAATAGTATGTTCTATCAGTAGTACATCATCATTGTGGTGTACCTATTTTATTAAGTATAAAGAATATAAATTTATAAATTTAATAAACATTTGTTATTTTACCAACATTGAATTATTATTTTAATCACTAATCATAATTTTGGGCATTGTTTCATGGCCCACTATGATTAATAACGAGCGTTATTTCATAGCTCGATGTACATATACGGGCATTATTTCATGGCCTACTAACATTAATAACGAGCGTTATTTCATGGCTCAATGTACATATACGGGCATTATTTCATGGCCCACTAACATTAATAACGAGCGTTATTTCATGGCTCGATGTACATATACGGGCATTATTTCATGGCCCACTAACATTCATAACGAGCGTTATTTCATGGCTTGATGTACATATACGGGCATTATTTCATGGCCCACTAACATTAATAACGAGCGTTATGTCATGGCTCGATGTACATATACGGGCATTATTTCATGGCCCACTAACATTAATAACGAGCGTTATGTCATGGCTCGATGTACATATACGGGCATTATTTCATGGCCCACTAACATTAATAACGAGCGTTATTTCATGGCTCGATGTACATATACGGGCATTATTTCATGGCCCACTAACATTAATAACGAGCGTTATTTCATGGCTCGATGTACATATACGGGCATTATTTCATGGCCCACTAACATTAATAACGAGCGTTATTTCATGGCTCGATGTACATATACGGGCATTATTTCATGGCCCACTAACATTAATAACGAGCGTTATTTCATGGCTCGATGTACATATACGGGCATTATTTCATGGCCCATTTTAATGGCATTATTTCATGGCCAGAGATGACCTCAGTAGACATTATTTCATGGTCTAAGGGTTTGTAAGGATTATGTACAGTATCGAGCATTTTTTCATGGCCCAGATACTGAAAAGGTAAACCTGTAGGTAAAATTGAAATAAGTAAGGTTTGTTAATCACGAATTAAATAATATTGACATTTGAAGCAAGAATACATAATTAGGTATTGTTCATGTCCCACTGAACATTAGGTACGTGCTCACCCCATTTATTATCAGGGGAACCAACACACTTTATAGTCAAAGCATCAACAAGTTATAGCGTTCTACCTGACCATTGGCTCTTGGGGTAGAAACAGCGTTCAACACATGTTTAATGTTCTTTTCGATCTTATTCTTTTTAAAGTTTTTGCTAGTAAACGAGGTTCCACGATCCGATATGAGCCTTTTTGGAACACCAATCAAACCAAAATACTCCCGGAAAACCTTTATATATTATATATTATTATATTATAGAAGTTGAAGTTTTCGTGTTCCTTACGGGTTTTAAATAAATATACCGAGTAAATGCATCAATCAGAACTAAAATGTACATGTTTCCTCTCTTGCTGCGTATAAAGGGGCCAACATGATCTGCATGTATAGTGTCAAAGGGAATATCAAACTTTGGTATAGGATTTAAAATACCAGGTTTCTTGCCTCCAGAGGCTTTTGAATAAGCGCATTCTAGACAAGAACCAACATATTTCTTTACAAAGTTACGCATTTTTACAAACCAATATGTCGCTTTGATACGTTCCAGAGTTTTGTCAAGTGCAAAGTGGCCTATATCGTCGTGATTTTGTTTAACAATCTGCCATCTTACCCCCTTCGGCACGACCCACCTATCGCCGTCACTAGTTATCCTAAAGAGCCTATCGTTCTTCAACTTAAAGTTTGATTTAATGTCATTTACGTCATCAAACTGAGGATTTTTAAGAATTCCAACGATCCTTTGAATCTCACTATTTGCACCTTGGACTGTAGCTAATCAATCGCAATCACTAACGACCATAACATTATGAGCCTGCTGCATAGGGTTCCGGCTAAGTGCATCTACATGAGCCATGCGATGACCAGCCCTATACTCAATGCAAAAAATATATTCCTGCATCTGTTCCCATCACCTAGCAACTCGTGGAATCATGTCTCTTTTCTGAAAGGTTGCACGGAGAGAGTTGCAGTCGGTAATAATTTTAAAAGGTATACCTACTAAATAAACGCGGAACTTCTGTAAGGAAGAAACTACGGCAAGCATCTCGCAAGTCGTATGACGAGTAGTTTTGTTCCTCGGGCGTCCCCAATGAAGCTGGGTATCTGCCTTCGGATTGTATAGGGCTAAAGTGGGACGTTGTAAGAGCTCTTTTTGTAAACAACGGAATGCGATTTCCTGCTCCGTACCCCATGACCAATTGGAGTCCTTTTTCAAGAGTTGTGTAAGAGGTTTTGAAATAACCGAAAAGTTTTTGACAAATCTGCGGAAGAAGCTAGACAGCTCAAGAAACTGGCGAACATTATGTTGGCTCTGAGGAGTTGGAAAGAGTTTTACAGCCTCTACTTTCCTCTCACCAGGACGAATGCCACTAGCAGAAATTTCAAAGCCCAAATATTCGACCGAGCTACAGAAAAAGAAGCACTTGGGGAGTTTTAATGTAAGGCCACCATTGCCGAACAAGCGCAGCACTGACTCTACTGACTAATCTAATAAGTCGTGTAGTATTTATTACCAGAAAGGACATCCAGCTGATCGTCAATCAGCGGCATGAGATAGTTTTCCCGGACGGTCTTTTTATTAAGAGCACGATAGTGACATGCATAAACGAAGTTCACCGGAATTCTTCATAACCACTGCAATAAAACTTGCGTAACATGACGTTGATGGTCTTACGATGTCATTCTCCAATAATTCCGAAACTAATTCTCTAAACTTTTCGCTGATCGACAAACGATAGGGTCTATAGACGTCGGGCTCGTTGTCTTGGAGATCTATAGTCATATGACCAGCTGTGGTGTTCCCTAATTCCGATAAGTTGAAAGCAAAACAGGATCGATATATAATCAGTAGATTGATCAGTTGGATCTTATGCTCGGGAGTAAGTCCGCCTTCCAGATTTAAATCAGCCTCAGTAATAGACTTAAAGTCATTGCCGAGAGTTGAGGAAATGTTCAAAACTTGCACACTGGACTCTTCTCGAGCCACACGACCACGAGCAATCACAGAATGATTTGAAAACACCAATGGTGTTGACGAAGAATTACTGATAACGATCTGTCCTGTTCCACATTGTCTCATCTGAAACAATCCAGCGGCTACTAAATAGCGAACACCCTTCTGAAATCGCAAACTTCTATCGACAAAGATATCGCCCTGATGTGGCGGATCTGTATACATGTCCACAACAGCATGACCCAAAACTTCAACGGAATCTTTACAGAACAAATTTATTTTGCTATGGACTACATATTGGTGCTCAAGTTCACAGATTTTCAAGGAATCACTAGTTTTATGAATAATTACGTGTGGCTGTTCCGTAAATGTTTGACCTATTAAAAGGGGCACATGCATTGCATCATCTGCGACTATCAACAATTTGAGATCAGCTTCCACCTGATCAATAATTATCTGAACTCGTTGTTTACCTATGCAAGGGACAGCCGAATTGCCGAATCCTCTTAGTACTGGGAGATTATTGACATTATAACTCGAACCTATATTTTGAAATGCTGACAACCTAATCATTGAGCATTCACTACCAAAATCTATGAACGCAGTTATGGAAAAACCGTTAACAATAGCAGTTTTGAAATACTTCTTGTTCGGTTCCGACACTGGAGTAGTTATTTTAGAAGAGTCAAACGCGCCTACGTCACCCCTTTCCTCTACTCGCATGACCTTTTTCTCTTCAGTCGTCGGCAGTTTGGCATAGCACTGTTCCACCTCATGACCTATTCTATTGCATCGATTACACTTTTTAATGGGTTGAGTGCAATGAGATGTAACAAGACCATCCTTCTTGCAATTAGAACAACGTGTAGGCCTAGAGTTAGAGCTATTTTGCTGTTTTTGTGGTTGACCTTTAGTTAATTTACGCTCGTTGTTGAATTTTATATTTCGAGCATTACGTAAATATGAAAGGAGTTTGTTAGGGTCATCAAACTAAGCTGCCTCAGCACCTAATCTAACCGACCGGTCGTCGATGCCATGCAAAATGCATTCGACTGCTCTTTTCCCACTTATACCACATCTATTGATTAGTGACAGTTTGTCATAATAATACTAAGGAATCCGTGAACATAGCCCGTTTGGCCAACATATCGCTTAGCATTTAGCCATAATTTTCTTCCAATGGGAAAGCAGCCAAAAGTTTCTCCTGCCATTCACCTCAAGTAAACAGGACCGATGGAAGGCCCTCGTACCATCTTTGGGCTATACCCCTTAGTTTTGGTAATGCAAAATGAATTACTTGCTTCTCCGACCACGCGTAAATGATTGCGCACTCATTGACTTTATGAAGCCACATAGTCACTGTCTGTTCCCGTTTACTTGGGTCAAACTCGGGCATCGTGTTGTTATGGGAACCTAAATTATCTGCACTATTATTGGACATAGATTCTAAAACATTGACAAGATCCGAAAGAGTAGAGAATACGGATAGAGAAGTTGACTCACCCGTGGTCGTATCTTGAATTGCGGCTTTCACGTCCCTCACCGCGTTAGCTCGCGGCTGCCTCACTGGGCTACGCGAACGGCAGCTTGCACTGCCAGGTGAGATACGCCCTGATGCTGGGCAGTCCGCGCGGCTCGATGCTCGGCGGTCTGCACTGCTTGATGCTCAGCGGTCTGCACGGCTCGATGCTCGGGGGTCCGCACGGCGCAATGCTCGTCGGCGGTCCGCACGGCTCGATGCTCGAGGGCCTTTTTTTTTTTTTTTTTTGGGTGGGAAATCATCAAATGACCTCTCCCGCTCTGGGCGGAGCGGAAGGGCGTGTCAGACTCTTACTGACTAAAACCCACCCGTGTTCCTTCAGTTGCCTGTGCGCCAGGGCCACGGTAACTCTTTCGAACAATCCGCGACCCCGGCAGGCATCGGCCCTATCGGACCCCGTCAATTATCGCCATCGACCCGGGCCTGGTCCTTACCGGACGGCGAGCTGCCCATTGCTCGCCGTCCGCAGGCCCGCGCCTACGGTGGCCGGGAGTCGGCTATCGACTCCCGACGCCCAGGGTGTCTCCTCCTGCGGCGACTAGGGGCGTGAGGGCGCAATGATTGCCTCTCCCTCACGCGCTCCGCCTCCTCCTTCGCGAGCATTACTGCTTCGCAGAAGGAGGTGACTACTTCCCATTCCCTCTCGCTCCGTACCATGGCATGAACCAGGGCCGGACGCGAGAGATCGCCGCCGCCAATCGCCGCCACGAGGACACGGCGGTGCTCCGCCCAAGCCGGGCAGACCTCCACCGTATGCTCCACCGTGTCCTCCGGTCGATCCACACAATGCCAACACCCGGGCGTTTCCTCCCGCCTTATCCGAAACAGGAACCTCCCGAAACAGCCATGTCCGGTGAGGACCTGCGTCAGGCGGAAGGTGAGGACGCCGTGGCGCCTCTCAAGCCACTCCTCAAAGAGGGGACTTACCGCCGCAATTGTGGCGTGCCCAATGCTCGACGGCCTGCGCGACTCGATGCTCGGCGGTCCACGCGGCTCGATGCTCGGCGGTCCACGCGACTCGATGCTCGGCGGTCCGGGCTGCGGCTCTTCTGTTCGCTACGCTGTCGGGCCTCTGGGCTGCGTGGTCGGTGACTCAGCCGGTTGCGTGAGCCTTCCCGCCTTCGAGGTTGAACCAGTTGATCTGGTGAGCAGCGACTCAGGCGCCCTCTTGATTGATGGCTCAGCCGGCTGCGTAACCGATTTAAGTCCCGACTGCAGGCTTGACGCCTTGCAGGACTGCGTGACCGTCGGTTAGCAGTGGGTGACCCTGTCGGATCTGTCGGGGTGTAGAGAACACTTTCTCGTTTGTCCCCTTCTATGAGATAACCCTGGAATGTTAAATATATCCCACAGAATTCGTTCTGTAAACAGATTCTAAAATAAAGAGAATTAACACAACATGAAACATAATATAAGCACATTATGTACGTAAGATTCACTAAAATATTTCATTGGATTTTATGAAGCTACAAAGTATGGATAAGCCATCTGTCAATCTTTAGATAACCAACATTGTGTACGATTAAAGCGTAAGTAACATAATAATCGTAATGAGTAAGTATATTGTAAATATAAGGTCGAACAAAATAAAGTCAATACTAAGACATCCACCTGTTAGTAAAACTCGTGGTTGCATAATATAAAACTAAGTAACAGTAGTTAAAAAAAAAAAATAACAGAAACCATTTCGTATTATAAGAAATCCAATTTCTATAGGTTTGTATGCATAATAATTGGTTCTTGAACACTGAACGAGAATAGAAATTTGATTGGCATTATGTCTGGGGCGTTTAGTGTCCCGCAACGTATTAAGCAAACTAATATCATAGCTAGGCAGCGTTTCATAACAACAATTAAAAAAAACCTATCATTTAAATTTCAATGACATTTAATAGTCAAGAACCAAAACATTTTTTTTTAATAGTAAGCGTACGGGTAAATAATAAAGGGTAAAAAAAAAAAAAAATTACACTGGCCAAAACAGGAATCTTTATCCCACTTCTGAGATGTAAACCTATTTTTCTTTCTTTTCTTTCTTTTATGTAGACTCTGTACTCTTACAGAAAATCTAGTAGTAGTTTAGATATGAAAATTAAATGTTATTCAGGTTCATGACTTCTCGAAAATAAGGTTTTGGAAATAATAGACACTTGCTCATGTACTTACTTATTGTATTTCTCCAACACACAAAACCAAATATACTTTACAATCCACACTAGGTATCTTTAGAAATACAACTCGAGCTTTGGTACTCGTATCTTGACGTCTTATCCACGACGGAGCTCGCAGGACTGGCATGACAACCAAAGTTGCGTTTTCCCGCCATTCTCATTCCCACCATCGACCGGCAGTGCGCTGTGATTCGTTAGTCGTGCCACGTACGAACTCAGTCGGTACTACAATAGTCAAAACAATACTTTTAATATTAAAACAGATTTAATTTGACATGGTTATTTCAATAAAAATGCGACATAATTAACTATTGCTAACAAATATTATGTATACATTAATAATGAATGTAAAATGAGGTTCACTAAAACCACTAGGTAATGCAATTGATAATAACTACCAACAATTAAGATTCTAATGTATTTTATTATAAATTATTTTTAACTTAGCCTAATATTGACATAGATATAAATATTGGACACCCCATATGTAACAGCGATACTATAACGCTTATTGTAAAAGCTGAATTCACCTGTGACAAACAATAAATAAATGAATATGAATATGAATATGAACAAAACGCACTCAAACTCAAACTCAAAGCATTTATTTCAAATAAACCAATTACAGGCACTTTTGAATTGTCAAGGGGTCGGTCAGTCAGAAAGATGAAGCTAGTTACCCATTCCAAAGCGTAGTAGGTACCTATGGAGTAGAACGGGCAAGAAAGTCCATGGACACACTTTTGAACTTTTGAACATTAATTATATGTGAAGACGATGCACCTAGAATAAAATTACTATACCTACCACACTATAGCCCTGACAGCTCTCTTTTGCAAAATGAAAATGAATTCAATGTCAGCAGCCCGACCCCACAGTAAAATGCCATATGACATAATGCTGTGGAAGTAGGTAAAATAGACCAAACGCGCGGTTTCTACATCTGTTAACTGTCTTAAGATAAGATAAGATAAGATAAGATTTCTTTATTTGTTTAAACACTGTGTAGGTAGATACAAAAGCATGCAAGATATTAAATAAATTGAGTCCAATCATGTTTAGCCGTAAGTATCGGCGTACAAATTTTTTCTTAACATTGAAAAGCATTAACAAAAAGAAAAACGAAAAATTAACTAGAATAGGCACACATTTTAAAATTGAGACTTTATAAATTAGAAAGTATTTTTATGTTTTAATGTTAAAATCATATAAATGTCATAATGTCAGGAAAAAGATAAAATTATTCAGTCAAAAATACTTTTTCGGCTAGAAATACGGAGACACTGTAATATGCTTTTCGAAACATTTTCAATTGTCGCTTGAATGCCTTACTATTTAGCTCCTTCCAACGTTTAGGCAATATATTAAATATAGTAGGCGCCATGCAGACGATACTCTTGCGCATGAGTGCCGTTTTTGCTGGATATACACGAAGAATGGTCATATCCCGTCTGTTACGCGGTACAACGTCCTGTAGACGTGGAAACAAATTGGGGTTTGTTTTAACAAAAATTGCGGATTCTAAAATATACATACAAGGAAGAGTTAATATACTGTACCTTTTAAAATATGGTTTACATGTATCTACCGTTTTTATCCGTCTTATCTTCCTAACAGCATAAGCGGCCGAGCATAACCGCCCCGCAAGAGATGTTATATGGGGTCCCCATTGTAATTTCCTGTCTACCGTGATTCCCAGGAAAACCATCTGATTAACAAATTCTAGTTTTTTTCCATTCAATATGATGTCACATTCGCAACTTCTAACATTTGGTAATTGAAATTTAATGCAATTGGATTTTTTTCATTTAGTACCAAATTATTTACCACAAACCAATCTTGGACCTGGAGAATAGAATTATTCACGTCGTCAAGATTTTGTGGCTGTCGGCCTACTTTAAAGATCAATGATGTGTCATCTGCAAATAACACCATCTTCGGTTGATTCTGCAGTAATTGAGGTAAATCATTAAAGTAAACTAAAAAGAGGAATGGACCCAATATCGAACCTTGAGAAACGCCCATTGTCATTTCAGACCCTAATGAGTTCATGCCGTTTACTTGAACTTTAACCTTTCTACCTTTCAGGTATGATCTTAGTAGATCAAGAGCTGTGTGCTGTGTGAACTATCTTCCAATATAAACTATGAAGTATCACTAGATACTGCACTCCATACATTAGTATGGGCGTGTGGCGCAATCACTGCTCTGATATATTGAGTAGGGAACGAAGCACGTGAGGAGACTATTTCAAATATACTGACTTGTACTCTGCGTGGCGACCGGATTTTGCAAACGCTTGTGGTAAATAAATATTTACATATCACAAGTAGGTATATGTATACAACATTTCCCGGAATTAACGCACACCACCAAACACCCCAATTAGAATATTATGTTATAATTATTACATACATTGAATTTTTACTATTATTTATATTAAACATTGTTTATTTATTAAATTAGTTATAGGTACTGATCGTGGGAGAAAATTACCCTGAAACAGCGCCCTGAAATAAATATAGGTCTTTTTCAGATGATATTTTGTACATAATATTAGAAAAAAATACTTAAAATAAGAATATAAACGAGAATCTGAAATGAAATGCACTATTATAGATAGAATAAATACTCTTTGTTATGTGCACCATAAAAATTACAGATTTAATTATAAACGAAGAAAGGGTTACACAATAGAGTTCTTTAAAGACAATATTAAAATAACTTGTAACCAAAATCTCTCAAAATGTTTCATCTCACATTCGAAAAGTTTGCCCGTACAAAATCCTCTCCCGTATATTTTGCGATCAGGTAAACACGCTCCGTCTGACGCCTCGCCAAATTTGAATTGACGCCCGTGGTGATAAAGATACCATAAATCATGGTGAAAAAGAATCTCCCTCTAATCCCGGTACTTGGATATTATTTCTACGAAGAATTTATTATCTGTACGAGTATGTAACTTGACGTCTAAGGTCCTTTCACAGTTATCTTTATTTTGTCACGTCAGTCATCGCTATTCTCATTTTAATAAGGTTGCTGTTAGGTTGCTGCTGTCAGAGGTAAAATAACTGTGAACGGACTGCTCGAATGACGATGACAGGGAGGCGCTGTTGGTAAACATTTCTGCATTATTATTTTTGTGAAATATATTGAAGAAACAAGATAGTGGCATTAGTTCCAATTTTGGCCACGCGCCAAAATATCCTTGTACAGCTATAAACCATTTATTTCAAAGAGGGCGCACACGGGTCCACTAGCGCCACTACTTTAAAATAATACTATTTCGTGACTGAGAAGGAATTTGCAAGAGAGATAAGCAACAAAATTCGATCTAAAGAAAAGCGGCCACATTCCTCTAGATTGTATTTTGTCACTTCGTGTCTCAATATGAAAGATTATAAAAGGTATTAGAAAATTATAAACACACTTACCGAGGGTGCTTATTGAGCCGTTATTCAAAATTCCTTCTCAGTCACGAGATAATATTATTTTAAAGAAGTGGCGCTAGTGGACCCGTGTGCGCCCTCTTAAGAACAAGTTTTTTTTTTTAATAAACGAAGTCACTCCAAAGCAGTAGTTCCATGAAAAGCTTCAAATTTTTCCGTTGAATAGTTTTTTTTGTTAGTGGGCTGATTGTTCAGGGTACGGGAAGCATACATTTTATATAAGTACAAGCATATCGGCGACATATTGAACTTCCATACAAACTTTCATCCCATATTTAACCCCTTTAGGGGACTATATTCAAAAATCCTTCCTGCTGTGCTCACCTGCGTTACAAAAGGAGTCATTTTGCAAAATTTCATGATTCTAGGCCAAATAGTTTAGACTGCGTTGTCTATTAATTAGTGTATGATTGAATTAAGATTTATGGTGATTAATTAAGCCCATGTATACCTGCCAGCGAAGGCAACTGGCACAATCATTATCTTTTCAACTCCTTTGAAATACAGATTGGCAGAAACATCGACGTGCAAACTGTAACCATGAATTCAGCACCATAATTTTAGACTAGTGTAGAAATATTCCGTCAGTAAAAAAAAAAAAATTGTCTGTTTCATAGAAAAGTGCAATACCTACGCGATCAAAATGTATGGAACAGCTAATTGTTGGTTCAGAATCAGGTACTGAATCCAGGGTAACAGGTTGCACATCGATGTATCTACCACCCTGTATAAAATTATGAAGGCATGATCATAATATCGACATAAGTAAAGTAAAATGTTAAAAACTGTTAAAACCCAAAAATAAGGCTACCTTTTTTACCTGGCCCGATCAGTATGCAAACTGAGCTTACGACTATATAGGTATTCCTTTTTATTTACTTACAACTTCGATGAATATTTACGGAGCTGAAAATTAGATTTAGACTTAACGAAGACTAAATAAAACATAGGGACTAGGTTTAATCAATTTAGTAATAAGATATTTTATTTAGATAAAAGATAATTTGGTTAGGACCACAATAATTTCATTTGGTTTTTGTTTTAGTTTTGTAACAGAAAACATTATTATTTCAGTTTGTTTGATGAAGTTATCTGAAGCAGTGATTGATTGGTTTTGGTAAATATTTTAATATAATATTGAGAATACAGAGATTTTAAACATTTGTGATTCAGTTCCATTTTGAGTTGTGTGGGCATAAGTCATTTTTCACGAGATAACCTTGTAGAAAGTTAATGTGTCCGCACAATTTAAACAGCTGCTGAAGTTCTGGCTCATAGACTCTGGAATGGCTCGTGGCTAAATAATAACAGCTGCACGAGTTGATGCAGCTTCTTGCCCATTCTTCTCCATACGAAACTACCTTTTGGAAGGGGCAACTAGAATCAATTCAATTCTCTTGTAAATTTTGACGTTCAAAAGCGTCTTTTACGGCCTATTTGAAATAAATAATTTGACTTTCACTTTGACTTTGACTTTGATTGAAGGTAAAACTATGCATCGTCGGGTCGGTTCGTGGATGAGTAACCATCCATTACATCTTGAGACCCCTCAATCGGAAAGCAAGTTAAGGCGTTGGTCCCGGCTGTCATTCGTAGATCTTTGACAGCCGTTACGGATAGTCAGAAGCCCAAAAGTCTGACAGTCTTACCAGGGGGTATCGTATTACCCAGTAACTGAGTTGTGGAGGTAAAAATGGTATGGTAATGGCTGGTATTCAGCTGCATCCGGTTGTAGCTGAAGCCGACCCTACGCTAGCTAACCCAACGTAGTTGTGAAAGTGCTTGGCACATTTTTTAAGTTCTGGCGACACTGAGAAGAGTCCCGCGCGGGACGCGGGACGCGACTGGGCGCGTCGGTTGTTTTAATGATGAATTATAAACGATTTTATTTCTGTAAGTAGCTTTGTAAAAACACCTTTACACGTCAATCATATTTTTAAAACTAAATGAGGTCGGCATTTTTTATCTGACTCTCCGAGAAGAAATGCCAAAACAAACTCAGAGGACACAGTCTCTTTTAAAGTTCAGACATAATCTTGGTCAGATCATGTGAAGACCATGTGGATTAGTGTTTGAAATGGTCTTTTGAGGAATGAACTACACAGATTGAGTGGACATGTCCAGTACGTGCACGCATTCGTGAGTAATCGTGCAGCTCTAATCAAAACTTAAGGAGCTCAACGATATAAATATAATACGTACACTGAATTTTTACTCTAGTGTATAAAACATTGGTTATTTATTAAATTGGTTATACTGATTGTGGGAGAAAATTGTGGTCGCATTACAAATCTATGCACGCACACAGTCACACACGTATAAGGGTCTAGCATAGTAGGTTCTCTGTCCATTTTGGTTTGTTTTGACTGTACAGCGGAACTGTGACTGTAATTTACGTACTTTTAATATATATTTTTTGGGATAAAAAATTAGGTACCTATATTAAAAATGTCAGAATTCGATTCTGTACAAACTACTTTCATAATGTACATTCATTCTGTTACACATTGTATACGAGTGTGTGTGCGTGCGGATATCTTGTAAGAAACTTCGTTCCAGACGGGTGTCCCCTGACCCCACACGTTTTTTTCTGAGTATGCGATAACTTAAATACTAAATTGATGAATTACAACTCCTATATAACTGTATTTTAAAAGTTCAGCGACCTGTATAATACAAAAAAAAACTATTTAGATAATCATTTATTTAATTTGCTAATAACATCCAAAACTGATCCTGTAACTTTCAATTTATACAAGTTATGTCTACAAGTTCCAATACTTCTCACATGTGCGAGTTTCTTCTACTTTTAAGAAGTAAGCTAACATTTTAGTCACAAAGTTAAAGTCTAAAATCAGGTCCCGACTTTTGCAACTTTTCAAAGTTTTGCGTTCGTTTCTCGTCAGTCGAGATACGATGTGACTAGATGACTGTTTGTTATGAACGACGGTCTTGTTAATACACTCGAGAGCAATGAATCCGGGTCACTTAAAGAATCCTAAAAATCTCGGAAACTAAAAATGCTAGGTTAATGCAATAAATTGTATTTAATAGACAATGTAATACTCCTTAAATGAAGGTATTAAAACTTCTTAGTTATTGTAAAGTTATATCATAAAAAAATCAAATTTGAAAAAGGGCCACTTTCGAAGATGGAACTACGAAATTACAGCATTTGGTTTTGCTTTTGTTTGTAATCTGTCATTTATGTGGGTACATAAACCATGTTGATAGTGCTCTATATTCATTATTCAAGCTGAAATTATGTCGCTTACGCCTGAAGAATGCACCAGAATACTTACAATGCTGGAAACCGGCCGGAGTCAGCGCGATACAGCCAGGACTGTCGGTGTGTCGCTGTCAACAGTACAAAGAGTTCTCCGACGTTACGAAGAAACTGGTTCTAACCTACGCAGACCAGGAACGGGCAGAACCAGGTGTACCACAGCACGAGAAGACCGATACTTGGTGAACACCATGCTTCGAAATCGCTTTCTCACAGGAACTGAACTCACAAATCAGTTTCGACGCCTCGGAGGAAGTAACCCAAGTGCATGGACAGTAAGACGTCGGCTTGCTGAATCTAACTTAAAACCCCTTAGACCTGCAAACGGCCCTAAACTGGAGCGTGGGCATCGTATTTCAAGACTAAGATATGCCCAGAGCCACGTAAATTGGAGTATTGAAGATTGGTCAAAAGTTATGTTCTCCGACGAATCAAAATTTATGCTCTACAAGCACGATGGAAGACACAGAGTGTATCGAAGACCAGGGGAAAGATTCAAGCAAGCATGCATCGAAGAAAAAGTAGCCTACGGTGGTGGGTCTGTACTTGTGTGGGCCGGAATTTCTTCTGAAAGTCGCACAGAGCTGGTGATCATAGAAAACGGCTCTTTAACTAGCGTAAGATATGTGGAAGAAATCCTCAATGATCACGTTGGTCCATTTATGGTCAATTTAGGTGAGGATGCTATATTTATGCATGACAATGCCCGACCTCATACAGGTAGGATTGTGAATGACTACCTTCAAGAGATGAACATTACTCGTATGGAGTGGCCAGCGCGCAGCCCGGATATCAACCCGATCGAGCATGCTTGGGACGAGCTAGGCAGATGCGTAAAACAACGAAACCCTCCCCCAATCACGCTTCGTGAGCTCAAAATTGCTCTCACAGAGGAATGGGAGAATATTCCCCAAAATCGTATAAGGAACTTGGTGTACAGCATGCCAAACCGCGTAAACGCAGTAATGGAAGCACGAGGAGGCAATACGAAGTATTAAAATTCAAGAAAATCGTAATAAAGTTCAAAAATTTCATGTTTCCTATTTTTGTTTTAAGGAGAGATCAGTAGTTTTTTTCTTTATGTAATTTTGTGTTAATAAAATTTATGGTGACTCATATTTTTTTTACTTTCATTTAAGGAGTATTACATTGTCTATTAAATACAATTTATTGCATTAACCTATCATTTTTAGTTTCCGAGATTTTTAACATTCTTTAAGTGACCCGGATTCATTGCTCTCGAGTGTATTTGGAAATACCATGGCATATTGTGTTTTTAAATACATGTGAATTTTGTGAAAGTTATGTACCTACCTACATTGTTTTGAATTTTCAGTTTATGAAACAATTAATTACGTTAATGACTACTGAAACAAATGTTTCAGAGACTATTTATATCGCCTTCAACATCATACCCGTAACAAATTATGTTTTTGAAACATAATTATGTTCTGACGTTAAAAATTAGATCAGCATATTGTTTTGGGGAAAAAGTTACGACTAAAATATCAAAAGAGCTCTTTTGTTACAAAAACGCGCAATTCGCAGATTATTCCGTATCCCGCAAAGAGTGAGTTGCCGTGAACATTTTATAAATCTGAATATACTTACATTGCCGAGTATTAACGTATTTGTACTTCTAAGTAACATGGCCAACTATATACATGAATATGAGACAGCAGAAGAATGTCAGATTAGAGAAACACGTAGACAAGACATTCAACGTTATAAGGTACAGCCTAATTTGAATATTGTGAAGCACAGTCCCAGATATCAATCGGTTATATTATTTAATAAGTTGCCTCTATATTTAAAAAATAAAAAATAAATAAAAAAACCCGACTGCGTAAAGTAAAAAGTGAACCAAACTACGTACATAATAAAAAAAACTGAAAAGATAAAAACAAGCACTTAGATGTCCGGTGGTCTAGAATTCTATAATATACTATTGAATGAATACTATTGAAGAAAATAAAATGTATTCTAATAATGGAACATAACAACTGAACAGTCAGGATCCATTATTCGACAGCTAATCTAATTTTTCAATGGATCCCGACTGTTCAGTTGTTATGTTCCATTAATAGAATATATTTTATTTTCTTCAATAGTATTCATTCCATAATATATTATAGAATTCTAGACCACCGGACATCTAAGTGCTTGTTTTTTTCTTTTGAGTTTTTTTTTATTATGTACGTATGTTGGTGTTTCATTAATTAAGTTATTTTATTTATTAATAAGTAGGTACCTACCTATATACAGGGTGGATTTGTGAGATGGGGCAGCAAGGGCAGCTACCTTAACGTTGTAGCTACAGGAAAACAGCCCTAGGAGACTTTCCTTAACTTTTTGAGAAATTTTGAATAGCATTCACAGATTTTGAAAAAAAATTACAGTCAGTAGGAAAATGGGCAATTTTCACAAAAACTTTTTTTTATGCCTATTGATCATGTTTCATATAAGGATCAAAAACCTCTATTATACCAACTGAGGTTTGAGTACAAGAAAAGTCAGAAAACGCAAAAAACTTTTCCCATGCATTTCGTAGGAAATAAGACTACAACTTATTTTTTTATTATGGGTTCACCAACCGCTATAATGAAGACTGGCCGAAAATAAACAAAAAAAAAGTAAACTTCGAATTTCGAACGAATACGCGTCATAACTTAATTTGCTTTGAAAACAGAATCGAGATAGTTTTTTGCCTGGTTGCTTATGATTTCCGAAATTCTGTGACAAAAATGACCTCTGAGGATGAAGATGGCGCTCCGCAACATAATAGCCACCGAACCCGTTCTAATTTCGAACCGGAAATTCGAGGACAGTGGATAGAAACATATTGTACTATACCGTGGCCACCTCGCAGTCCTGATCTCATGCCTCTAGATGTTAGTGTGTGGGGCTATTAAAAAAAGAAATACGACAGTGTTCAGGAACTAAAGATTCACTTACCACGATTCTCTATGGCATTCATCCTTTCACATTATCAGTTGCTACCCGCTCTGTAGTAGAGAGAGTAAACCTATGCCTGCGTCAAAACGGCTAACGTTTTGAGCACCTCATATCTTAGAGAACAATAGTAGAAATCCTAGGTGAGTCCAAATGTAAAGTTTCAAGTTTTTAATTTTAAGATGAAAAATAATACCAAAAGTAGAAATTATTATTTTTTATTGGTTTTTCGATGTCTATTTTATAGCTGTCAGTTTATCGATGGTAAAACAGTAAGTCGTAGTCTCATTTCCTACGAAATGTATGGGAAAAGTTTTTTGCGATTTCTGACTATTCTAGTACTCAAACCGCAGTTGGTCCTATAGAGGTTTTTGATCTTTATATGAAACATGATCGATTGGCATAAAAAAAAGTTTTTGTGAAAATTGCCCATTTTCCTGCTGACTATACATTTTTTTCAAAATCTGTGAATGCAAATCAAAAGTTCTCAAAAAGTTAAGGAATGTCTCCCATGACCGTTTTCCTGTAGCTATAACGGGTAAGGTAGTTGCCGTTGCTGCCCAATCTCAAAAATCCACCCTGTATAGCTTTTCTACTTATGTTGAGTACTAAATCGTTTGAAGTTGGAGATGGGCGACCGTGTCAGACATTAAATACTTTAGGTAGTCCAATATACCTTCTAGATACTCTATTTAGTATATGTCCATCCACATTCACACGCACAGTCATACGAAGTTTTCGTCTTTTCATCGTAAATATCTACTATCTAAAAACCTATAGGTATGTGAGAATAGTTGTTACGCAACTTTATTTGTTTATTTGTTTTTTTTTTTTTTGTTTCTTTAAATCGATATAGATCCTAAACGGTCAGTCGAATCGAAAAATGTTGAGAGAAAACTAAAAATCATTTTTAAATACCTATTCAACGGTACCCCACTTGACATAGTTTGTTGACTTTCACTTTTTTAATTTTCACAATACGGCGTCCAGTAGCCGCCATATTGAATTTTCACTAACGTCATGTCTTTAGTGACACTCTCCGGACTAAGAGGAATCGCTTGACGTATGAATCATAAAAATCGGTTCAGGCGTTTGGTCTGTATAGTGGTTCAAAGGAACATACAAACATACATACATACAGATTAACAGATGTTTACTACGCTGCAGAAGTCTGTATACAGACTTCTGCAGCGTAGTAAGCATCTGTTAATCAGTGTATACTTATGTATGTTTCCTTGTGACAATAAACTATTTATTTATTATTATTTCCTTTATTTCATTATTTACATATAAATTACATTTTTAAATATTAGAATATAAAAAATATAAAAACATTTAAAAATATAAAAAATAGTAGCCCACCGGTATCGGGAACAGGGTCCAAGCTACCGGCGGTCAGGGCTTCAGAGAGAGGAACCTCCTAACAATGCGAGCCGTGTCCAGAAGTACCGCTTTCTGAATCAAGCCCTTGATCCAACTGCCCAACGAGAGCCTCCTCAGGTGTTGGTCGAGGCTCTTGGCTATTAAGCCATTGGCTGTCATGACTATCAGCACAATGATCGCTGAGTCCACATCCCACATGTCGACAACCTCGCGAGCCAAGTCTAGATACTTGATTTGTTTATCTTTCTCGGCTTTCACGAGGTTCCCGTCATGCGGGACCGTTATGTCAACAATCATTGCGCGCCGCTCTAATCGATCCACCATCACTATATCAGGCTTATTGGCAACAATAGTCCTGTCAGTGATGATGGATCGATCCCAGTACAATGTGATATGTCCATTTTTGAGAACTGGGTCGGGCACATACCTGTAGTACGGCACTTCCGATTCTACAAGGCTGTATTTCAGAGCAAGTTGCTGATGGATAATCCTGGCTACAAGGTTGTGTCTATGCAAGTACTCTTCGTTAGCTAGACGAGAAGCGAGCTATTATTATTATTATTATACAGGCTGATAAACACATTACCACTCCTTTGCGTCGCGCAGTCGGTTAAAAAGCGCTAATCCACTCAAGCTCTTTTAAAAATTAACATAAAAGTTTCCTGTTGAATTTTATTGTCTTTATGTGGTTGAAGATTTATAACGAAATTCCTATAGATGTTGTATTTAGGCATTGTTGTAATATTTATCGTGTTTTTCCTTATGTAATTTAATGTTCTTTTTTATACCATGTAATTTCAGATACAATTTGTTATTCATGAATAAACAAAGAAACAATCCACATTATACCTAGGAATGCAGGAAAATAAAACCGTAAACTAAATATGCAAGAATAAAAAATAAATTCAGTATTATTCCTACAAACATTAAATGCGCTAAAGAAATATTTTAACCCACACGACAATAAAAGTACAATTAAGTATGAATAAGTTACATTGTGCGTGCAAGACTATTCCATATTCACAAGGAAGGAGACATAAAAATCCCGGGCTTTGCTAGCAGTGAAAATGCAATCTCTGAGTAACTAAAAACTTTTCAAGAAAACGATCTTGGAGCAGCGCCTTATGTGATACAAAGGTGTTAAAAGTAGCGAACGTAATCCTTTTCAGTTATCTTAATGTGCTTTTTTTAAAGCGCATTTTTATACGGAACAGGTTTGCTTGTTCTTCTTAGGATTAGTTCTTTCCTGCTTTTTTTTAGTTGTTCCTTTTGAGGATTTATAAAAATGTACTGATGACTTCCAAATGGTTGATTAAATTCTAATTTGGGATTTGAATCTGGCACACAATAGTAGATTATACAACAAGTGAAAAAAAGGGAATTTAATTCGAGGGACTAAGTTGGATTTCGAGAACAGCGAGGGATTCTAGATTAGAATCCTGAGTGGAGCGAGGAGTACAAGGACCGAGATGATTTTTTTTTCACGAGTTGTGTACTCTACTTTTTACCATTGACTACTAGAAAATAAATAGTAGTTTTATAGTACTTATATTTATCAAATTTTATTATATAATCGGTAATAGAGAACAAAGGATTAAATGTAAAAATTAAAAATGTTTAGTGAAATTAGAACACTTTTCGATTTGAGTACGATACTTTTTATATTTATTCAAATGTCTCTCTATGGAATAGCATTTAGCCAGCCAGTAGGTACTTTCAGCACGTTTTATTTATTTTTTGTACATAATTCGTGCTTGTTCCAAATTCAAAATATTTTTATTCTTTCAGTCACTAAATGAGAGTTTTATTCACTGTTATCGTTGAATCGAATGCCCTTTTTCGAGTAGCAATGGTAAAAAATAATTATGACAAAATAAACCTATCAAGTTTTCACTGCTAAGACGCAGGCCCCTCCCTGTGAGAGTGAGGGCCGTAATCTACCACGCGGGCCCAGTGCAGGTTGGTGGATGTCACATGTATTAGAATGTTTGGTTCTAGGACATGCCAGCCATGCTGTTTCCTCATGATGCTTTGATTTCAGCGTTCTACGATATTTGGTGATAAAAAAATGGTTTATTTGTCACAGAAATACACGCATACAAGAATAATATTTACCTAATATAAGAGCTCGAATAATAAAGAAAAAAATAAAATTAAATAGACCTGTAAGCAGACCTGTGAGCACAGAACAGAAATAGTCGGCAGCTGCACGTTGTGACTGTGACAAGAATGAACAAAGCATGTGCATGTGTTTGCACAAAATTAAGTGCACGCCCGCCTGGGTTAGAACCGACCTACAACTGTTAAGTCAGGGCCCTTACCATTAGGATACCTACAGCCCTCATGTTGTGTTTAGACTACAACATCGTTCAACGTAATCTAGCTGATTTCGTCACAAAAATGTTCGTCATAGAAGCATCCTGTATGTCACATGTAAAGTTGACCCGCCATGTTTACAGAAGACTTTGAAGGGGAAAGCTTTCACATTGCCTCCAACCTTTCTGTTTGCCATCTCGCGATTTGTGTTGTACCAATATATGTATGTGTACGAGTGTAGTTAAGTGGACTTAAGAATATTTGTTCGGGAATATTATAAGGAGGTTGAAGTGCAGGCTTTTTACCGTAACATGTATAGGTACAATAGCATGGAGAAATAGATACTTTTTCTAAGGTCGCCTCTGATAACTGTTGAAATGAGGATGTGCTATCTACCTCCACCCAACCCTGCGGAGAATACATAATATCACGCCTGTATTCCCCGAAGGGTCAGGCAGACGTGTACCTACTTATAGTACACCCACATTTCGGCAGTTATATCAAGTCCCACGTATAATTGGGCGAGCCTTTTGCCAGCAACCGGGCAAAAATCCAGACTCCGGACTGATGTTGAGAAATTCCTGATGGCAAAAACCCAATAACACCTCGCTCGATCTGGGTATCGAAACCAGGACCTCATGGTCAGCAGTAGTGCTAGCGACCACCACACCAATGAGGCAGTCTAGTTCGGGGAATATTATGTTGTATTTTTTTTTTTCTGGTAGTTCGAGAATACTTAACTCGTATCACCATAGAAACTTTTAGAATATTATCATGTTTATTCTAGGGAGAGGCACATGTGACAATACTGCCCACTTTTTGTGATCTAGATGAATCTTTTGATGCTCTTAAGCCCTGAGCAGACGATGGACAATTTGTCCGCGACGATATAACGTATGGAAATCTATGCAATAACGTATACGTAGGGCAAATAGACTCCCAGGATTTCTCACGATTCCAAAGTGTCCGCGGACAAACTGTCCATCGTCTGCTCCGGCCTTTATAGGTATTGGTCGCGCTTTTTTGTAGCATAGATTGTAAGTACAACCTACATTATTATTGTATAATTTAATTTAAAATTACTAAGCATCACTGCCTATTAGTAATTTCAAGATATGATTGTTTAATTGACACGAACAGAGACTGTCGTCCACGAATTGTCTGACGAACAGTCTAACAACACCTGTGAAAACTTTAGGGGTCGTGGCTAAGTAATTACAGCCGTACGGGTCGATCGAAGGTTAAGCTACGCTTGCCGAGGTTGGTCCATGTATAGGTGATCATTCATCACACATCGAGACCCCGCCGTGCCTCGCAAAGCATGTTAAGCCGTTGGTCCCGGCTGTCATTTATAGATCTTTGACAGTCGTTACGGGTAGTCAGAAGCCCGAAAGTCTTACAACCAATCTTACCAAGGAGATCAGATAGGCAGTCGCTCCATGTAAAATACTGGTATTCATCTGCATCCGGTAAGCAGAAAAAAAAAAAGGAAGAAAGTAAGAAAGAAAAATGGTTTATGCTGCACAAACAATACACACAAAACAAAAAGAAACCATTATAGACAAAATACATACACTAATAAAAAGGAGCCAAAAGCCTCGCACTTAAAACGTTAAAAGTTTGACAATGTTGTCTATTACTTGATGTCCAAAGGCCAAAGACAATAATAGACTTTGTGTAATGCGTTGTGACACTGGCAAATGACAACAAAAAAAAAACAAACGTGGAAGACTGGAAGCCAACCCCAAAATAGTAGGAAAAGGCTCGGCTGATTGAACCGTAAAAACTTTACTAACACTAATAAAAAACTTTATTACAAAAAAAACAACCAACTTCAAAAAAAAAAACACTACAATGTGAAAAATAACTTTAATTTCGGAAGTCGGTGTCGTTGGATCTGTATTGTAGTTTTTTGCCACCGACTTCCGAAATTAAAGTTATTTTTCAATTTGTAGTGTTTTTTTTTGGAGGAGCCGGTTGTTTTTTTTTGGAAAAAAGTTTTTTATTTTTTCTTTTTAGTGAGTCAGCTATTCATTTATCTAAGTTACAATAGCCTTATGTCAACTACTCATCACCTCTTACAAAATATTCTTTTTCCCGATGCAGGGACGTTAATTGTTGAGGAGTTCTCCTGTTAAGAACCAAATAACTGGAGCTGATGGTGAAGCCACCATCAGCACTATTTCATCATATTCATTGTGACGAGCATAAATTGATTAGCAACCATATTAAAGTAATCGAATCATAACCCGTGAAATACTTATAATTGAGTAGGTAGTTCCGGTGGCCACCTCGAAAGTATACCCTTTCAAACAAAAAAATAATTTTGCAAATCTGTCTATATTTGACGGAGATATGCTCGAACATACATAAAAAAAAAACATATACATAAGTAGTGTATAATTGGGGGTTCTGGATCACTTGCCCTCGCTTCGCTCGAGCGCATGATCCAGAACTCCCCAATCATACACTAATATTGTGATCTGCGATATAGTTCATAATATTGATTGAGTTGCTCACGCTTCGCTCGAGCGCGTTATGCAGAACACCCCAATCAGCGGTGCGATGTGTACTTAAAGTAATAAGTAATGAAATCTTCTTTCTTGAATCGCTGACCTGAGGTTTTTATGAATCTGAGTTCCGTTTATAATTTGTGTAAAACTAACTCATGTGCTGTATCACTCTCCTGATGGAATAGATCTGCAGTTGCTGTCGATATACTACTTACTCCCACTGGTCTTTGACGAACTAACAATCGATTTTTCATGATCAGTATGTTTGTTGCTAACTTTAACGAATTTGCGAAGATCCTCACCAGGTTCGCTTTTTAGTATAAGGTAGTGAGTATTTTTCAAGTTAGATTTCTCTGAATCTTCCAACTTCTGGTAAAATAAATCTTCTTTTCGGGTTATATCACTATCCTGATGTTTTAATTCACCTGAGTTCGATTTCTTTTTTCTAGGGTGCATATCTTGAATATATATTATCTCACCCCTAGTATTCTTGAAAATAAGTTTAGAAATGCCTTCCAAATCAAATTTCTCTGAGTGAAACATGATGTAGATAGGTAATATCAATAATTGTATCTCTCGTGGTGCAGTAAATATTTGTGTTATTTATTACTTAGTTATATACTTAAGATCTATCTATTACACTGCAATGCTAGGAGTCTAATGCTGCGATGCAGATACGCGTATTAAATATATACTCTCTTCCTTTCACAGCGTTCAAATAAAAACATTGAGGAAAATTTATAGCATGTTGCATCCAAGGATCGTCATAAATCTCCCAATCTTCTATAACACCTCCACATGAAAAACATACTGCTTTATCATTTATACTATTGCCACAGTAAAAGAATCCAGCGTCAGCCATTTCCATCACTAATCTTTTCTTTGAATCAGCCGTTGCCCAGTAATAGTTAAATGAAAATTGACGCATTTTATAAGTATTATACATGTCATATCGAGGTTTGTATTTATTATGAGACATGCTTCCCCGTTTTACAGATAACTGCATAATGACATCGTCTAGTTACAGTCAGCAGCTTATAACGATTTGACGACGTTGAAGAGATTGGGAGGGATAGGAAACGGTTTACCAAAAATAAAGAAATTAAACAAAAAAAAAAAGATTATTTTATAATTTTATTATCATAGCACCATTTATTTAAACACAATACATTTTTTAAAGCACATACAGAGTCATGATAAATACAACTATACAAATCTTGAGAATATTTATATTGATGGTGTAGACTTAACAAACTAGAACAACCTTTATCTTCTAAATTAAATATGTTACTATTACTGTTTTCTAATATATTTTTTAACCACAAGACTTTTTCTGAACCTTTAACATAGACACATTTATCTCTTAAAATATCAGCAATAAAATTCTGGTAATTGGAATATGGAATAAATCCTTCACACCAATATATCTTTCTGTTACGTTCAATCCAACTAACTTGTTTTTTTTCTTGTTTCGTTAATTTTCCAAATGGAAATGGTGGCTTAAATAAAAACACTTGTAATGTTTTATTATATAATATAGCGATTTCTTTTATTATAAATTCATTTGTTTCTGTTTTAAAGCCTTGAATATCCACAATAGCAATCATGATAACCTGCGCACAATGTTGCTGAGAGGTTTGTATTCCACAAGTCGATCGTTTATAATCAAACAATATGCAGTAGTCTTATCTGGTATTGGCGTTGAACATTCAATTTCTATGCGTACGTCTACTGGACCTGATTTTAGACTATCGTTTTGCCTTGAGCAGTCTAAGATAAACAGGGGAGCTTTTTCTTTGAAGTCCTTTAGATCGAGCAACGGGTCTACTGGACAGTTGTAATACGACTGACGAAATTTCACATACATTTCATATAATATACTGTATTTGTTGTCAGAAAACTTTAAACCCAAAGGCTCATAAGGATAATATTGAGAATTTAAGAAGAGCGTAACGTTTGTCACCTCGCAATGATCGAATAGAGATATGTCTTTAGTTTTATTATTTTTTCTGTTAGTTTGTAAGCAAAAAATTACATATCTAGGCTTTTCCAATTGTGAAGCAGTCTTAACTGACCAAGAATGTTTTGTGGTTTTAGGTAGTAAAGGATATTCATATAAATCCCAATTTCTAAAAGCCATCTGAATGGGTTTATCTCTTTCTAAATGCTTTAAAAGTGTTAATCGTTCTCGATCTGACACTTTTATGTGTGGCACCCTCCATTGAACTCTTTGCATATCTATTTGAAAATGAGCAACATCATCAGTAAGAATAACGCTGTTTAAGTTAGAGTTACTTCTATTCAATATAAGTTCATGTTTACAATTTATAACGATTTTATTGTAATCCTCTGCAAACCCTAAAATCTTATTTAGCGGTATCACTAAACTAAAATGCCCATCACTTTGGAATCCGTTTAAATTCCAACCCCATAACGCAGCAACTTTATTTTCAGCTTCATTTAATGAGATGTATGATTTTATTGTTGACGTTATTCCAGAATTTTTTATACGATCTATTTCAATACCATTCATTTCGTACCTGATGTCTTGAAACAAAGACATAACAGGGTTATTAGTGAACGTAACAGTTTTCTTGATCGGATTCCCATCTTTACCGAACAGCTTTGCTTGGCCTTCGATGTAAATTGAACTGGCTGATGGTAGCACGTATATGTCTTGCTGATGTATGGGGATTCTGATTTCATCGTTTTCTCTAAAGCTGTTATTGTAGGGATTATATGAATGGATTTCATAACTTTCGATCGAACTATCGAAGTGTGGTAATTCAGTAATCTGGAGTATATTCATACTTTAAAACCTAGGGCTCTAAGAAAACCTTTATTTGCTTCAGTCAATTTCTTAACTTTTTTCTTACGTCTATTCACCTTAGTGGTCGTTGAAGGAATAATACGTTTTATTTTCACAGGAGTGTTTTTATAATATAGTATCATTTTGTTTTTCTTAAATGAAGACGTAGTTGAATATTGAATTCGTCACCAAAGTTAATACAATAACCAAATTGATCAACAATTCTAACAGATATAGATGAAATTATATTTTTGTTCACCGGAAAGTAAATAACGTTTCGTGGTATTTCTATGCACTGATGACCCGGAGCAGTATCAAATACAAATTCATGAATAAAATGAGTTGGTAGTCCGTTGCAGTACGAACTGTGTACAAGATCACATTCAATTCTGATTACAGATAGACTGCTGCTATTGATGGACACATTTGATCTTGAATTTAACACTGAAAAGTATAACAAACCGCACTCGTATTGATCGGATAAATGCAGTGGAGGTTGAAAGTATGACACCAAATCAGATTTATTTCCAGAGATGGTAACTGTGGTAGACATGCTTGCATACTGGACTGTTTCAGAAGATCCTGTTTATTTTATCCCTAGACTACTCCAAAAATTCCTTAGAAAAATTAAACAGAGATGTCCGCAATTGAAAGGATGATCGCGTTGTATATTTTCATAATTATAGTGGACTTTAGTACCTCCGTATTTTATAAATTCTTTTGGAGGCTTAAGATTTCCGTAACTGTCAAAGTACTCAATATAATCATTGTATTTTGCATAGGCTACCCAATGAGAGCCAGGATCTTTTGAACTATCTAAATTAATAACTCCACATTCTTTTTTAAACGAGCATTTAGGAAGTTCATCTCTCATAAAGACTCCTCTAAAATATGGAATATTAGTTCCATACTTCAAAATGTCAAAGTTAGTTAGGGCTCGTTTGGGTAGCCGATATCTTAGTTTTTTTCATTCGATACATAAATTCCAAGCCCGTTTTTATGTGGTTTAAGGTGTAGTCCTTTCCCAATGCAGAGAGCTTCCATTTTTTCATTGTGTCTCTTCGATTCAGCCAACAGCTTTTTAGCCATCTTGAATTCATTTATGGTTTTGGTAATACCTGCTGCACCGCCTGCTATTGCTCCCACTGCTGATAATCCAGCAAAAATAGGAATCAAAGGTAATACACCACCAGTTTTTGGTATAGGAATAACACGAGGAAGTTTTATGGATGAATCATCAGCTAATTCTCTGGCTGCGGCCATAGCTAATTCTATTGCCACTTTTTTGCATTTTGGTTTTAGTTTTTTCATGTGTCTTTTCGTTTTAGTGATAACATTTTTAAATTTGTTTTTTAACCCTTTTCCAGGTGTAAGTTTTTGAAAGCACTTTTTTCTATTTTTTTTTAGGCCGGAACCAGTTTTAATTTTTGTAGACATTGTCTTGCTTACTAAGCGTGCTGCGATTTTCTCGCTTACACTTGCATCCGAGGCAACTGCTCGCTCTTTTGCCATTTTCAACAAAATTAAATCAGCTCTGTGACGATTCTTTAAGTTTGATGATTTGAGATAGGCAATGTCGTGTTCTTTGCAATGTTCGTCTAATTTATTAATACCTTCGTCTCCGCGTGTAAGCCTTTTAATTAATTTTGTACCAGGACCACAATAATTGTATCCTGGTAAGTGTAATTCAAATGGTAAATTGTTTATAAGCCAATTGAGAAGACTACTCTCTCCAATACACATCATAAGACTAATGAATCTGGATTGAACACTTTAATAAATACTTATACGGTTAGTAAAGTTATTTTTATTTATATTACTACATTCGATTTATCAATCCAACTGTTTTCAGCAGAAGATAAACCTAACCATTTTACTAAAACCCTGTTTCCTTTTCTTCTAAGAACTTTCTCGACTAGATATACATTAGGATATTTTGTCTTTTGAAGCTCTTGTAAGTAAAATGCCCCTAAAATAGGTTGACCTCTGATTGTATCTTCAATTAAGTAGGTAATAGGAGTTGTATTTTGTATTTTTCGAATTTTAAATATTTCTGTCGACCAGTTGGGGGTATATCCTTTTTCAAATGTTCCTTTGTATTTACTGATACGTACATAATCACCCACTTTATACTTGCTTTTTATTCTTTCATTTTTTACCGACCTTAAATACCTTTCTAATATACGTTTTTTATTCATGTTATCCACATTAGCAGGAATTTCATAAATTGTCCGATGGCATGTGTGATTGTATTTATATATAACATCATTAAGTGTACTATCTACCCAATTATAGCTGCCTTTTAAACTGAATTCCTTATACAGTTTAGATTTCAAAGTTCTGATAAATCTTTCAACTATTGAAGCCTTTTTTGTTGAAAAGGTTGAATAGTGGTTAATATGATTAGATTTCATAAGCTTTTGAAATTTATTATTATAAAATTCTGTTCCATTATCTGTTTGGAGGTTTTTTGAAACACGCCCTGTAGCCAACAAAACTTTGAATGAGTTACATACATCATCTTTGGTTTTACTTTTCAGAGGAAAGGCCCAAGCATATTTCGAAAATGTATCGATAACGGTAAGAATAAATCTGTAATTTTTATTTTCTTTTGAAATTGATTGCATATCAATTAAATCTGCTTGCCACAGGTCGTCTATATCTTTCATAATAACATGTCTTCGGGGAAAGTTTACCCTTGCATTTTTATGAATTTCGTTTACCACATCGGCTTTGCTCATGTTCAGAATTCAGTACATTTGTCTTGAATCCATGAATAATACTGAATGTAAAGCATATTATTACGACTATTTATTCTTTAATTATGTCAGCTTCTTTTAATTCTTCAATTATCGATAAAATTTCATTATCATGGTTTGTATTGCCAGCATCTCTTGAAGCTACTATTAGTTTCAATCTCTCGACTAATTCGTTAGGATCATCCCAATATACCAAGTCAGTGTTGTTTTTGTATTTTTTTAACGTTGGTAATTTTCCTCCAAGTTTAGTGTGAGCATGTATAACATCGTTTGACAATTCGGAAAATAGAGGTTTTATTATTTTACAATATTTTGTACCTTTGTCACCTCTTATTTGACCTTTAGGATTAAAATCTCTTTTATGTGCATTTGTATAGTGTAACATATCCTTATAGACAAGTTTATCTTCGCTCGATATTAACTTAAAATCGGGTTTTCTTCGGAGTAAAAGTTCTTTTAGACCAACTGTTAAATTGTAAGCTTTGTCACCGATTTTAATTAAAATGATTGTATCGTTATTCAAACTATCAATTTTAGAAAATGATACTGCTGAATTACCCATCAATAGAGTTTTATTTTCACTTCTAATTCCAAACGGTATACTAACACCGTCATAAATACCAAAGATATCATCATCCTCTAATGACATTTCTAAATTATCTATCGATTCCTTTTTAGCATTTTGTTTGACGAATTGGGTAGAATTTAGTTTTGGATCGTAACAGTCATTGAGCTTTGTAGATGAGCTAGTATTCTTTTCATCGAATTCGATTCCTTCAGAATTATTTAAGGTTGGATTTTCATTTATTTTTGTTTTTTCTGCACATCTATTAGATTCAACAAGAGTTTTTAGAGGATTTGTGACAGGTTTTAGCATTTTATCAAGTGACAAGTTCATTGTATGTTCCTGATTTTTCATTTGTTTTATTTTATTCTTTATGGAGTCGACAGACTTCACTAATTCCATTTTAATATTTTTGTCCATCTTACAATAAATAACAACTGTATTCAACTAAACAAGGAATAATACTAACAGTATTTATGTATGTAATTCATTTATAAGTATGTACCTTCATTCAAAGTTTAAAAAAATATCAAAATTCTGTCTGTACCTCCCATTATTTAATGCCGACTCTTTATTAATAAGTAGAAAATTATAAGGGTTACTCCAAACAGTTTTACAAACTTCTTTAAACTGATTCCACAGCAGATCAGAATTTACATGTTCTTCATAGATATGCTTTAAGTTCACATCATCTTGTTTAAATATTATAAGAAAATTAGCATTATCACGTAGCAACTGTTTCGGAATTTTTGAGTAGGTTTGTGATAAATAAAAGCAGTCAATTTGCTTATGTCTTCCCATAGAGAAATAATTACGAATGTTTATTTGCTTTTCACACACAACATCATCAAAAATAAATACAGAATTTGTTAAAGCTTCATTCGGAGCTATAACATCTTTGTCGTCATTGAACTCATTGAACTGTATCTGAGGTACTCTTCTTAATACTTCACTTAAAAAGCGATATTTTGGCTGGAAAGTAGTTTTCGAGTAAAGATAAAGATTTTTAAATTTAAGCCCATTTTCATGCAGCAGTAAACTGATCATAACGTTTGTTTTACCACAGTTCGAGGGTCCACATATTATGCAGCGAATTGTATTAGGCAATAAAGCACTATGTCTAATCTGACGAGGTGAGTCATTGAAATTGATATTATTCACGTTCAAGGATATGGGTTGTTTGATCAACTTCATCTTGCCTATTATTTATTTTCATTACTTACTATCCTTTATATATGAATATGTGACTTGCGAGCACAGTATTCTAGCAACGGGTTTGGACCTGGGTCGTTATTAAGAGTCGTGTCCTCGACTGAGTTACACAGCAACAGTGTCCGTCACAGTGTTCGTAGTGGACGAGTTTTTTTAAAATTATTATTAAATTATCTTTAATCGTCAATTCATCTATTTAAGATTGTAAGTAACTAATAAATTTGTCAAGTCTAATAATAAAAATAATGTTAATTTAATATAAAAGAAAATGGAAATTAATTTTATCTTTTTATTTTTATTTTTCAGAAAATGGAAGGCCTTGATATTGTCGATGATGTTATTAAGTCATTCTATTTTACTCAAGAATTTGCTGGGGACAATGTTGAACAAACTGAGTTCCAGGAAAATCAGCAGGATAAAGTCAAGGATACTCAAGAAAGACCAATAAAAAGAAAAAACAAGAAGTCGAAATTAACTTCTAAAATGACCCTGCCCAAACTATTGGATACACCGTCTACATCTTACATAATTCGCAAGGAGCCAGGAAAAGCACACCATTTAATAAAAATATCTATTTGTGATTTAAATGACAATAATTTAATAAATCGTGTTGATCGCAGTGATAGTGATTGTGCTTGTGTGAATGTTCAGTATTTAGTCAAGGACAATTACGATGAAATTATGGATGAAGCAGAATATCTCGTCGGCAAAATAGTTAAAAAATTAAGTTCAGCCACATGCAGATCTTAAATGAAGTTTATAAGTTATTGTTTATTAGTTATTATTATTATTGGTAGAGTTTATTTAATTGAAGGCGAAACAATAAAATTAAAATTGATTCTACATAATGTTTTTTTTATTATTCACCTAATAAGTTAGTATACAGGGTCAAATTAAATTAGCTAGTGAAACTCCACAGACGTGATGGGTATCGATATCTAAACGCAACAAAAAAAAGAAGATTTTTATTATTTTTATTTGGGGTCCGCGACCGCTGGTTGTGCTGATACTTGAAGTATGAGTTGAGAAAATCTGTTTTCTTTTGTTTTATCATGTTTAGGTATCGATACCCATCCCATCTGAGGAGTTTCTCTAGCTAATTTAATTTGATCCTGTATGATACCTCTTAATAATAAACACTGCTTAGTTATGACAAGCTTATAGACATAAAAAATATATTAACATTAATCATGACATAATCTATACACAGTGTTTATAAGAGGGAAAATCTTTCGGAAAAGGAAAAGAAAAGAAAATAAATATCGATAATACATTTATTGATTATACGAGTAGTTACATTCATTTATTACATTTTTTTATTCGATTACATACTTATTACACATTTAAATCATTTGTAATTAGCTTTTTTAACTTAAACTATAGTTTTAGCACAGTAGAACGAATACAGTAATCCTACAAGTATTAAAGTATTGAACTATAATGCCCCCAAGGCAAAGTGTTGAAACAACCTTCAGTTCTCTGCCTTTTATCGTCATCACTATTAAGTATGAGTTTATTTAATTTTTGTGTAAAAACTTGATGATTTTTAGATCTTATAACATACATATCATCTCGCAGGTTATCATTAAACATTAATACCCTTTTATATTTTTCAATATCCAATTTTTTCGTTATCGGCTTAGTTACCCCCTTTGCTTTCTTTATAGTTTTATTTTCAGTGCGTACACAATACAACTTAGCTCGTAAACCTACAAATTCTGAAATAATCTCTCCACCCAATTCGTCTTTGAAATAGCCTGGAATTTTCATGTTGGCTTTTGGTAACCCATATATATTGTTATCCTCAAAATTGCTTGTGTCAAAATAACGAATATTGTTTTTCATATCCTCATAAAAATTATCAGTTTTTACAAAATAAAGTAAACTGTCAGTATCAGTATAACATAAAATTACATTATTTCCATACATTTTTTTAATTACAGAATAATGAAAATTATATAAATGTGTTTTAGAAATTTCAAGAATAGAAAATCCAATATAAATAGGACGATCTAATATAACTTTTGTCTTATTTAATTGAATAGCTACTAAATTTTCGGATAAAATTGACAAGTCTTTAAAATGCGGTGCGCTAATATACCTTTCAGCGCCAAACAATTTGTTGGTTGTATTTAACTTATCTTTCCATAATTTTACAAGCCTAACATCAACTTGTTTCCGCTTGTTTTCAATTGTTTTTCCAAAAATTGAATTGTTTTGTTTCTTAAAAAAATCTTTTTCAAAATCCGATTTAGCTTTTTGCCTGAGAGAAGTATTTAATAAAATATATGGTTTTAAAAAGTTATCTTGGTAGAATGATAATATTCTATATATTTTTAACAATATTAAACCATTTTCCAAGCACTCTTGTAAATGTGTATAATGGATAACAAAACGATGTTTACTGTATAAATTTGCAATTAATTTTTTACACTTGCTTTGCATAGGCGAATATTTTTCGGCAGCAAATGGTAAATCCGAATGAGCATTATGAATGTTAGGGGGGTAATATAAATCTACCTCTAAAATGTATCCTTCATTACCGTTTTTGTTAACATCATTTATATTAAACTTATTTATTTCATTATCATTAAGAAATCGGAAGTTACGCATTGGAAGTTTCTGCATCATTGCAAAGCCGTATAAATTCACACAGTCAAGATAAATAAGATATGTGCTTGCTTTGTCCTTATTATACGATGATTGATATTTGTTATTAGCTTTGGCATATCTTAATGAGCATTGGGCAAGACCTCCTCGAATTCCATTTTCTAACATTTGGTACATTTCTACATCAGATATTAAATCAAGCTCTACTTTAGTGTACAATAGCATAGGATCCCAACTTAACGATGGCGATGAAACATAATAGCATGGGTCTAAATTATAATAAAGTAAACTCATTTCTCGAAACTTTTCAAAAATATCGCATAATAACAGTACATCACATTTTAAATAAAGGTCTGTATACTCTCCCAAATTTTTTATTTTAAAAGTTTGCCATACGTTTAAAGCATGCTGATAATCTTCAGTTGAAATATTTTCTCCCGTTAGTTTACTGAAAAATTTTGATTGTTCTGGCAATTGGGTTTCATCATATTTTTCCCATTTGTCTACATAATCATAACAATATACACCTTTTCTACACGCTAAATTAAATAAACGATCATGATTGAAAAACAAGCGCATGTGTTGAAAATCATCCGAGTGTAACGTTTTTATCAATTTATCTAAACTAGTAGTTAAAAAGTTAAACGAATCAATAAATTTCAACTGAACTATATTTTTATTATCAATAGGTATGAATTTTGTAAACGATAGTAACTTTTCTTTTGATTTAGGAATTAAAGTAATTTTTCCAATTATATCCGACAGCTCTTTTATAAATAAATGACAATCATATCCAGATAGATTGTGAAAAATTATAGGTATGTACTGACATTGTTTCAAATTTAAATTACAAGCATTGTGTGCAGGACCTCTATATTTACCTGTGAAATGATCATGATCTTTAACTTTTTTATCATTTTGTGCAAACTTGGTTTTACAAATGTAGCATAATTGAGCTGTTTTGAATGATTTTAACTCATCAGAAGTGAGAGGTAACATTGGCTGTTTATTTTGTAAAATTTTATACAGCCTTTCTATATCATTTGTAATGGTTTCAACAAATTTTTGTGCACAGTTTGGACCTCTATAACTAACCAAATCATTTAATTCAGGTTTAGATTTGCAACAAATATAATAAGCATACGATGATGCTTCATGTGACTGTACAGATTCGGTAAAAAGCGATTTATTTTTGTCTGAGTATTTGCAAAGCAAACTTTCAAAATCTCCATATATTACAATTGGAATTCTTTGGGTTCTCTCAAAGTTTGAAAATTGTAATTTGCTATGTTCATTGGGCAAAACTGTTTTTATTCTACTACAATTATGATTTAATAATTTATCTTCATTGCCATAATACAAAAAACACTCATCACATAAAAATACTTTAGCTTTATGTTTGGTTAATTGTTGGTGCACTAGGCGACTAAAGTTTTTTATTAAACAAAAATGGGCTTTATCATCTTTAGTTATGTACAACAAATTGACATGTGTAAGCTTTCGTTCACGAGTCAAATATAGAGGACCCGTTACATGATTATTAGCTTCAAGACCATAAACATTCACACTTATACAAGGATTATTTTTCTCAAATATTTTAATATCATCGAAACTTGGTGGAAAAGACATATCATTTATTTTTAAAAGCAACGTATAGTGTGGGTACGATTGCGTTCTATTAGCGTTCAATCTTTTTGGAAACATGTGGGCAATAATACACCACAAAAAACAATGATTGTCATTGTTGCGTATATTCAAACATGACTTTGTGTTTTTTATAACCGTAGGCAATTCTAAGTATGTTCCAGCTCTTAAAGGATTGTACTTGTTTATGTTTATTTCCAAATGGTTTATAGAATTAATAGCCCAGCCAGATTCGGCAAGTTCAAACTCTAAACATTTAGATATTAATTTTTCAGAGCATTTAAAATACATATTATAAACATTTGTATTCGGAACTGCTATCTCATATTTCGTGTTGAAAGATTTCATAGAGCTTTCATTATTTTTTGGCAAAATGTATGACACAAATAATTCAAAATTGACTTTAATTGCTTTATGTTTTTGAATCATAAGATTGATAATATCACATACAGACTTTGAAATTTGATTTAAAAACGTTTCTGGAGTTATTGTTACTTCACTAGATTTAAGTGGATTCACTTTGTAACTTATGATTCTATTTCTAAAAGCAGTTGCAATAATTTGAATATTTTCGAATTCGGAGCACAGCAATCGATTAGATTTATGAATATTTGTTCTACTGTGTGCTGATAATTTTGAAACATAAATATTACAGTCTTTACAAAAAAACATGTTCATTACACTTATTTTAAATTTTATAAAAAACTATTTTTAGTAAATGTTTTTTTTATCTGAGTCATCCAATTTTTATTTAAAAGTTGGTAAATTCTCATAATTATGTAAAATTTCTAAGTTTTTAATTTCTCAGTTCATAATTTCTCAGTTCTTAATTTCTCAGTTTTTAATTTCTCAGTTCTTAATTTCTCAGTTTTTAATTTCTCAGTTTTTAATTTCAGAATTTCTTATTTCGGTTTTTTTAATTTCTCAAGTTTCAATTTCGATTTTACATCGAAACTCTGAAAAAGTACATGTAAAATAATTATTATAAATCAAATAAATATTCTCACATTTCTTTATAAAGACTGTATCAACTATATTATAACAGTTTGCAAAAAAAAAAAAATGAGATAAAATAGTTTACATTAAAAAAAGATTAAACAGATTTATATTATTAATTACAAAAACTGCCCCATAAAGAGCACATAATGTAGAAGAGTTATTAAAAAACTGAATAAAAATTAAATTTCATTTAAGAATGTTTACTGTATAGAACAGGCTGAATTTCTTTAAATTCAGCCTTTCCAGTATTCACAAGGTGTGTTAAAGCCTTCCACACGACACTATCTTTATCGGTTGATAATTTTAATGCTACAAGAGACTGTTTCCAACGTTCATTTGGGGTAAGTTTTTCCACTTCACCCGTGTTATAAACTCTTAATTCAAAATAATACTTTCCAACCCTGCCCGGGTTTGATTGGAAGGTATAACCATCAGCCACTCGCTGAGTGAAGCAGCTCTTCAGAGTGGCAGCACGGATCAGCGGTCGAGACGATTCATCCTGAAATACATAAGATGACTAGTTTTAATTAAAAATAATAATGCGTGAGGGCGAGTAATTAAAAAATAGATAAGAAAAAAAATAGATAAGTAAAAAAAATATAATAGATAAACTCCAGACTTCCACGTTCTTGAATCTACCGTTACCATAACTATAATCTATTTATTATCTATTAGAAAAGGTCTATTTAAACACTTGTGTCCACAAATAAGTATAATTTTGATGGAGAAAATCACACGCTGTAAAACACTGGAATGCTTTTAAATGAAATGGGAATTTAACATGTTTGAAAAAAATATCTTACCTCAGAGTCTGAAGCGATGGTATTCCGTTTTCTTTTTGGAGCTGGTGTTGTAACAACTGCGGGCCCGTCGCTATCAGACTCTGGTTCTGAAGCGAAAAGATTTTTAGAAAGCAAAGACTTCTTCTTCTGAGACACTTTCTTATCTCTCTTCACAGCTGTTTTTTTTGATTTGCCGCTTGTTTTTTCTTTTGTTGGTCCAGACGTTGAAGGTGTGGAGTCCTCTTCTTCAACCCAAAAAGGATTATTCATCGACTGAGCCCTGAAAACATTATTAAAATGCAATAAATATTTTTGTTACTAACATTAGCAACATGAAACAACAGCACCCGTATTCATCAAAGGGTTAGGCAGAGGTGTGCTGTTAGTCCCTCCCCCTTACTTTTTACAGGAGCGTTTTGAAATCTCATCGAATAGGGAATAATATATTTACAGTACTTATCAGGAAAAAAAACTTTAAATGACCTAAGAATCGAACCCAGGCCTTATTTTTATTGCACGATAGAGCACCGAAGCAAGAATTATTATTAGATAAACGTTTGTAAAAATATTAATATTAATATGAAACTACAAATGCAGTACAAGTACAATAGTTTTGAAATAACTATTATATGATCTAAACTTAATTGAATAATTGCAGTGGTAAAACAATTAACTATTACAGTCCTAGGATCGAAGAAAAAATATTTATTAAATAAAATATAATACTCACATACTTTGTTTCTGCAACACTTGTGAACAACCACAAACAAATTTAAACTCACTGTTCAGTGAAATGCACTTCAGCACAACAATGACAAAATGTAAAGAAATTCTCTCACATGATTTTTATAGACCTAAATCCTAAAGCCTTAGTCATATGTTAGTATCTAACAATAATTACTTCGAAAAATTAATTAAAATAATATTTGATAATAGAATTTCATCTCTATCACCTGAGAACTTAGAGTAGATTTTATTTTATTCATTTCTCGTACTGAAGTCGCAATGTGAATGCTTCCGAATACTCTAGTTATGGAAAGTGTTTTCACAGCACTTTATCCTTATTAGAGTTTTTGGAGGCGACTGGAGACGACAATCGTAAAAGGAATGAGGTGCCAATTAACTCTGGCGGAATACATACAAACCTATAAGAAACCAATAAAATGAGATCTCTGGTAGTTATTTGTCATGTATACAGAAATGTCGCCTTATTCTTTAAACTCTCAAGTCATAAAGGCTATGTTAGCTATAGCTATCCTGCTCATTTTAATGTAAATGGAAAGAGGTGGCAATGGATTCCTAAGTGATTTTTTTATAGAACTCGTAATAAGATATTACAGAATTAGGCCGGGTGATTGAATGTTGGGAAATGAAACAAACAGAATTTTAATTTTTAAATATATTCATGAAAGGGGTAATTAATCTTCTAAGAAATAACAGATTCCTTACCTAATCTAACATCAACGTGTATAATTATAATAAGCACTTTTTTCGTTACTATTTAGTAAGGAACCTGATATTTCATAAAAGATTAATTACTCTTTTAATGGATATGTTTTAAAATTAATATTCTGTTTGTTTCATTTCCCAACATTCATTATTCACCCGACCTAATTCTGTAATACCTTATTACGAATTGTATTTTTTTTTTTATAGAAATGAAAATTAATATTGGAAAATGAAAACAAACAGAATTTTAATTTTTAAATATATTCATTAAAAGAGTACCTAATTAATCTTCTTAGAAATAACAGATTCCTTACCTAATCTAACATCAATGTGTATGAAATAAAAAGTTTTTTTTTTTGTTTTTCTTCTTTTTTTGTTTTTATGCGATACAATCAACAATATTAGTTGTACTATTTAAATATATTATTAAATGCTATTTTATTATGTTAATTATTAAAAAAAAAAAAAAACGTTGATACTAACATAATGATTACATTAAATATCTCTCTCTATACTTAAAAAAATTATAAAATAATTTCAATTACATATTCTCACGAATTTTACTAATAATGTTTTCTAAATCTAAGTATATATCACTTGTGACAACATTTTCAGTTATAAATTGCACACACTTATTTGCACTGCACTCGCAAGATTTTTCTGGTAAATTATCACTCTCGTATATCTCAATTTTGATCATGCATGTCCTTGAAGATGTATTTGGCGCCCTGGTTTTGATGTACGAGTAGTTTTGCTGTCGTTCACGTTTCTGTGGAGGACCTGCCGCGTCATTTTTTCTCTTCAAATTGAGTCGTGATGTAACAGATTCTTTGAGCTGCTTGTTTGGGATAAAATTAAAAAGATCCTCGTTGTCCTGAAAACAGAAATAAATTGTGTTATAAATATGATTACATACAATGCCTGCATTATAATAATTAATAAAAAACAATAATAATAATTTAATATGTTAAAACTATTACTTACCGACATTGTGATTGAATCTCAGGACAATGAAAACAACCAAAAACAAAAAACTTGTATTTACTGTGTCGCAGTCAAAGGCTCTCTACGATCTAGATACAAAACAGATTCTCTTATATAAGGTATATAAATTCATGTCTATAAGGTTTAATTTCCTTCATAATATTACAACTATGTGCTTGGCGGCAGAATCAAGTCGAAACAAGTCGATATCATGAATGTACCTGTGTACTTTAATAATGAATACATATTTTATCTCATCACTGACGACACGTTTGGCGCATTCGTTAAGAGCTCGACTCGCTACATCACAATGTAAATAGTAGGTTTAAAATAGATGTTTCAATTAATGTGCCAAAGTGTTGCGGGTTCGATTCCCGCACGGAACAAATGAGTATTTGTTCCGGTTTGGTTTTGGTTTTTATGTTTTTTTTTTTTTACGTTCTTTTATATTATAATCAATTACTCTATCTCCATAATACAGTTACTTTACACACTGCTACACATTAAGTTATAATTTCCAGTAATAGCTGACCTCTCAATATGGTTTTTGTATCCATCAATACAAAAAAATATGCACCACATCGTTTCAATGCAGCGCAGCGCGGCGATCGAACATGATATCGTTGTTTATTATTTTTAAGTTCACGCGATAATTTTGCTTCGCTATAACAGTTCGATACCATGCCAGTTTATGAATACGCACGACAACCGCTCGGACCGGTAAAAACAATTGGAGATCCTGTATCAAGCGCTCCACTGTGAATGAAACACAATATTCAATCAATATTATGAAGTATATAGCAGATCACGATAGTAATGTATGATTGGGGAGTTCTGGATCACGCGTTCGAGCGAAGCGAGAGCAAGTGATCCAGAACCCCCAATTATACACTACTTACATATATATATAAACATCCGAATTGATAACCTCCTCCTTTTTGAAGTCGGTTAAAAAAGTTTTTATAAATGATTTTGTTTCTGGAAGTAGGTTTGTACAAACACTTTGACACAACAATCATAATATTTTAAAAGCTAGATGATTTACCTGCCAAAGTAGCCCTCAAAATGCAATTCAATGGCTGCCAACAAGTGGTTACGTCAGTCAAGCAAACTACACCAGCAAAGTTTCTTGCTCAAATATTAACGAGGATGCACTTCCGAGCCCGTAAACTAACGGGCTTGCCTCAAATCAAGCTGAAACTTGCACTGATAGTAAACCGATATGGGGATAATGTGAATGGCAATTAAGGATTCGGTTTATTTTACAAGAAAATAAAACATTTATGGAAAGTTTTTCAATAACCGCCATCTTTCGGCCGAAAGACATACACTGCTCACCATCACTGGACATCCAGTGGATTCCCTCAACTTTCGACGGGTCAATCGGACCAGTTGAATTGTATAAACTCAACCTCCTTTGTATTATACCGGGGACATCGACGTGAAAACTAAAACCATTAATTCAGCACATGATGCTAGAGGGTAGCAAAGAAAGTTATGGCCAGTTATCAAAAAAAAAAACAGCTGTTTTATAGAAAAGTGTAATACCTACATGGTCAAACTGTATGGCAGCGCAAATTTTTGATGTGAAACATCTATAGCCGCGGGAAAACCTGATTGTTGGCGTGACGACGCGTCGCCACGCTATACGATGATATGTTTTACATCTGTCAGGCGTCCTGTGAGGGCTCAATTTTTTTTTTTAAGTGCTTTCAAAAATTCTTAACGCAGGGGTTTCAGAATCATGTACTGAATCTATGTTAACAGGTTGTGCGTCGATATCCCCTGCCACTCTGTATAATACAAAGGAGACTGACTCACGGAAAAGTAAAATAAAACCAGAACATTGCGCTGGCATAGTGATCAACTGCCATTCCCTGAAGTGTTAGTATTATTATTAAAATATATTTAACAGCAAATTGAACCCACAAAGCCACATACCAACACAGTATCATAATAATAAATCACACAAGACCAGACCAAAAGAAAATAGAAAAACATTGCACTACGTTATGTATAATATTAATGAGTTTTACTCGCACCTAAACTACATTTTCAGGAATAAAGTCTGAAATTGTTGTATGATTTTAGATGAAAATGAACTTCTTACGTACTTTTTAGGTTCAAAAAGGAATGTGAAACTTTAATGGCTATTTTAAAAAGCAACTCATTACCATTATCATAATTTTTATTTTATATTACGAGTATGTTTTTAATTTATTTTTATATTGATATGATATTTTATATTGTGCTTATAATTTTAATTTTATTTCAAATGTTTAACATAATTAAGTAATATGATCTTTTAAATGGATTGAAATAAATGATTTTGATTTTGATAACTGTTTGTGTAGCTACTAATATTTTCTTTTGCTTTTTATTATAAATGTTTTAGCAGCATCAACGATAAGACAGTTCTTACTCAATAAACCTCCAAGATTTCATGTTATCTTCCTCTACGGCATCAATTCAGAAGAATTCATATAGGTAGGAGAGGGATCTTAGGAGAGGAATCTTAAAAAGTTTTTTGAAAAATTACAAACATTACAAAAACGGAAGGCTTTAAAAATCATTTAAAGATACATAGGTAGAGTACAACAATAACATTGTCACAAAAACGATACATGAAACCTTCCACACTCACATACATAATTTTACACGAAAACTGTTGTGCAAAAATCTAGCTTAAAACTCTGTGAAACAATAATATGACCTAACGTAGCTAGAGAAAAGCACAAAAGCAAGCAGTAAATGTGTTTCCTGAAATATGAAACGCTTGGCTCGTGATTACCGACCCTGCGGTTAGCTGGATAATCTTTGTTGCTGACTTTAACTTTAGTAATAATGGGGTTTATTTATAAACGTTGCTTAAAGTTAAGAGACGTTTAAACTTTTTAATACGGGTGGGTACATTATTTAATATGGATGGGTACATTATTTGATATGGGTGGGTATATTATTTAATATGGGTGGGTACATTATTTATGCACATACGGCAGTGCCTACAGATTAATATTTTTTATGTTATTTAATAATATTGATTCATATAATTGGTTGTGTATGTGGTTGCTTTGTATTCTTAGTGCTTACTGTTTGTTTTATTTTTTATGTTACCTATCGTACCAATCATTATACCTGACTTGGTTTCCGTACGTCCTTTTAGGGTGACCACTGAAAATCAGCGCTGTGCTGTGGGTCCCCTTAGCACAGCATCATGCTGAGTGGAAGCCTTGTTGTCACAGTCATGACGTACAGCTGTCGACTATTTCTGTTTTTTGCTCGTGATTATAAATCTATTTTGATTTTAGTTAAAAAAAGTTTTAAAAAAGATTTTAGTTAAAGCTAATATTTTTTTTGTATGCACGTGTTTCTGTGACAAATAAGCCTATTTTATTTATTTATTTATTTCTTTCTTTCTTTCTAAACATCTAAAATGTATGCTTAAAAAGTCAATCCAAATCAAAATAGGTATTTTATTTCACATAAACCAACATGGTTACTTCTGAAACGTCAGAAGCTAGGTGCACGGTTCCAATTGGTTGTTTCCTATGGAGAAGAGCCGGCAAGAAACTCCACGGTTACTCTTTTAAAAATAAGGGGCTTTTACAATGTTTCCAATTACAGTGTTGATAGATATGGGAGGACACTGTAGGCCTGTCAACAAGTGGGCACGCCACAATTGCGGCGGTAAGTCCCCTCTTTGAGGAGTGGCTTGAGAGGCGCCACGGCGTCCTCACCTTCCGCCTGACGCAGGTCCTCACCAGACATGGCTGTTTCGGGAGGTTCCTGTTTCGGATAAGGCGGGAGGAAACGCCCGGGTGTTGGCATTGTGTGGATCGACCGGAGGACACGGTGGAGCATACGGTGGAGGTCTGCCCGGCTTGGGCGGAGCACCGCCGTGTCCTCGTGGCGGCGATCGGCGGCGGCGATCTCTCGCGTCCGGCCCTGGTTCGGGCCATAGTACGGAGCGAGAGAGAATGGGAAGCAGTCACCTCCTTCTGCGAAGCAGTAATGCTCGCGAAGGAGGAGGCGGAGCGCGTGAGGGAGAGGCAATCATTGCGCCCTCACGCCCCTAGTCGCCGCAGGAGGAGACACCCTGGGCGTCGGGAGTCCATAGCCGACTCCCGGGCACCGTAGGCGCGGGCCTGCGGACGGCGAGCAATGGGCAGCTCGCCGTCCGGTAAGGACCAGGCCCGGGTCGACGGCGCGTTGTGTCCCACGCGCGCCTCAAAGAGTTGTCAGCATAATTGACGGGGTCCGATAGGGCCGATGCCTGCCGGGGTCGCGGATTGTTCGAAAGAGTTACCGTGGCCCTGGCGCACAGGCAACTGAAGGAACACGGGTGGGTTTTAGTCAGTAAGAGTCTGACACGCCCTTCCGCTCCGCCCAGAGCGGGAGAGGTCATTTGATGATTTCCCACCCAAAAAAAAAAAAAAAAAAAAAAAAGGCCTGTCAACAAGTAACAGGTACTCAACAAAATATAAAAATATCCACAAATCTACAGTCTACAAATTAGGCCTACAACGTTCTCACATTCACAAAATATAGAAGAATTTATATAAAAATAAAAGCCTATTTAGACCAAATGACATGATTGCCATTACAACTGTAACAAATCTGAATGAAAATCCTATCCACAAAAGCCATACATAAAGAGTTGAAATAAGAATCTGAGGTATATAATGTCAAATAATGAGATTATGTTAAAGAAGTAAGTAAAAAGAAACAAAAAACTTCGTAATTAGGGAACAGATAATAGACATTTACATAGTGATGCCGTTAATGTGGTACCAGGGAAGCCACATGTGCAGAAGGAATTATTGCCAAACTTCCTTGTCTTCAACGTAGTCTTTAATGTTTTAATATGCATTTTTGATAAGTATACGTTTGATGTGGGTTTTGAACTTTCCATCGCTAAGTTCTGTAACTGACGTTGATGACTTGCTTGTTTTAGTTAATCAAACAGTCGCTAATCATTACTTAACTTCAAGCAACGTTTATAAATAAAGGGGAATATGCTGTTGGTTTCGGTTAATACTGTTTTTCTGCAGGGTTATAAAGCTGTTAAGCTTAAAGCTTTAACTTGATTTTAAACCTATTTATATTCCAACTGTGTTTTTTTTTATTTTACTGTCAATCAGTTGGAAAAGTCTACATTACACTACTAGCTTTTGCTCGCGTTTATGTATATTTTTCTGGATGAAAAGTTTCCTATGTCCTTTTTTGTACCCCTGAAAACGTGTATGCAAAATTTCATGATGATCGGTACAGGAGTTAAGAAGTGAAAGCGTAAAAAATAATCAAACAAACTCACCTTCGCATTTATAACATTAGTTAGGATGAAACCATAAAGCTTTTGTAGTTTATCAACGAATATAATTTCTCAGCATTACTAAGTGTTACTCAGTACCTGGATTGTAGAACTCAGATAGGTCAGATCGTTCATATAAACTACTGTTATGCAGTTGCATCCGATTAGACTAGAAACAGACTCCGATAGAGATGAAAAAAAAAACTAGGTAGATATTATAGATATTATTATATAGAGATAGATATTATCATATTACTAGATAAAATTAATGTAATTGCTACGTTTCTACCAGTCCTAGAAATTGAAGCTCATCTTACTTCGAGCGTAACCAGAATGGCGACTAATTAATTAAATAAATCCCATATACACACACTTGGAATTTCGACCAAATATTTCATCACATTTCCCGTACAACGGACCCTTACTCGCCAAACTAGAAGGATATCTCTCGCAGATGTTTTATTCAGAGCATATCTACGTCATAAAGTATGCAGCAGGGGTCCAGTCATGGTGGTTTTATCCGTTTAATATCTCATGGCTACCGGTTAATAAGCCGAAAGGTTAAATATAGATTCGCAATCGTGTAAGTTAGATAACTTGGGTTGAAAGAATATAATAGAATAGAATACCCTTTATTATGCAAACCATAAAAAAAAAAAAAACATCGGGTGACACAACGGGCGGTCTTATCGCTAAAAGCGTTCTTTTAGAGACAACCTTTAGATGGATTAAAGGGAGAAGGAGAGACAAAGACAAAGAGAGATAAAGTTATTTACTATTGAACTGTGATACGACGATTGAAATTATGGACAATTTAACACAAAACCTATACCTGCCTATAATTGTCTAGTCGATAAAATCAAAATCAAAATATTTTATTTCACATAAACCGACATGGGCACATACGAAACGTCAGAAGCTAGGTGATAAACACCAGAACCATAATAGTTTTAAATAGTTTAGCAAGGTATAGGACTCTTCTTATACAGAGAAAGTACGAGCATTGATCACCACGCTTGCTCTAGACGAGTTGGCGATTTCAGATTTAGATTAACCATAATTATGTTTTCTCACGATCTTTACGTTCACCAATGTCAATAATGACGAAGATAAACTAAGAATGTTCATAAAGGTTGTAAAAAGACACTTAACGAAGCCGAGAGTCACTTGTACTCTCCGTCATTGTATTATTTTTTCTGTAGTGGAGAACCTTCTGATTACAGAGATATTGAAGATCAAAATTCCAACTTTTAGTGACGTTTTTTACGGAAATAAGATTTTAATATTTTATCATGACTTTAAATACCCCCATGACCCCTTTACCTTTGCATGCATCCATAAGCACAATGTTTTGCGTGTGTTATATTGCACACTACTGCCAACAACAAATTTTCACACCAAAAATAAAAGTTTTTCCCAGCAATTACTTTTGTGCAATGTTACTTAGTTTGATGTACAGAGTGCTAAGTTGACGGCTATGTGATGGGCCTTTTTACACCCTGTATACAATATGCATAGGTAAGTGACAATTTTATTTTATTTTTATAAACGCTATTTTGGGCAATGGATAAATAAACAATACATAAGTTTTTAGGAACAAACACAATTATTTCACTTGCTTGCAGAGAAACTACGCATTTAAGGTTTGGCTTAACCGATCTTTATGTGTTCGAAGCAAAATTATGAAATTTTCAACTTGGCAATTGACCGAGCGAGCGCGAAGCGTCTCCGTTTCCTCCGTTTCAACTCGGGAAAAAATGCTTTCGTATGTCCGTCTGTTCTCCTCTACAGGTCGCATTTCTCAACCGATTTTCGTGAAATTTTGTGAGCAGGTTCGATATATAATTATGTTTTTTTTGTCGAACCAATTTTTCGTTTTTTTTTAAAATGGCGGAGATATGGGTTGAATACGTAAACAAAACATATTTCTGCCATGTCGCGCTTTTTTGTTTTAAGGATTTCGTTTTAAGATGCGCGGTGAACATTTATTCAGTTTTAAGCTATGCAAAGACAGACTCGCGAGGTTTACAGCGCACAGAGCCACTAGTTTTATGTTATGTTATTAAAGAGAAACAGAGAATGATTTTAAACTAATCACGATATATAGAAACAAATCTTAAACCCTGAATCCCGTTAATAATAAATGCCTCTAAACCTTAGGAATATCGAGTACCAAGCCTCATTGACAGCCCTCAGCGTCAAAGGGTGTGACCGCACCTCAGTGGTGGCTCCACCACTTATAAAGCTCTCCATGGCCGGGATTACTACGTCGAAGGCAGTAATGAATACTCGAGGTACCGATAAGTAGGGAGGTATTAGTGGTATAACTAGTAGCTGCTTTAACTTCAGTGTTAGGATTAAATTAAGTTTGAGTTTAGCTTTTTGGAATAAAGTTCTCTAACGCGGCTAGCGGTAGGAATTGACTGGTAGAAGTCGTCACGTAACGAAAAAGCGTTAGGCCGCCTCCATACGACTTTCTCTCGTTGTCTCTTTCTATTATATACGAGTGTGAGATTGCGACAAGAACTTTTTTCCTGATGGGGGATCTCCCAACCACGCACGTTTTTTACTTAGCGTAATAACGCCAAAAAATGGTAAGCGCCTGGCTGTATTTTAGAAAAAGAGTATGTAAGGTGGACATACCAATAGGCTACCTACTCTCCTATGTTTCGCCAAATAAGTAAACGGTCTGATGTAATTGCGGTCGAGCGCATTGCAACTTATTGGACATCGTCAGGATTCATGCCCAGTAAGCGGTAATACGCTAGGGCAGGCATACTAAGATTTTCCTTATCTATTTAATCTTTAAACCTGACTTAATTTCCGTACGTAGTTTTCGGGTGACCACTGAAAATCAGCGCTGTGCTGTGTGACTCCCATAGCACAGCATCATGCTGAGTGGAACCTTTTTTGTCATAGTCACTACGTGCAGCTGCCGACTATTTCTGTTCTATGCTTGTGATTATTATTTTTTGTATGCACGAGTTTCAGTGACAACTCAACGTATTTTTCCTTTTTTCATAGGAAAAGCCAGTTTCATAGGAAAAGAGTTCGCTTATACAAATATTTTTCTTAGACGTCTTGCTGGTCTCGTCGCAGGCGCAACTGAAGAGTGTGGATTTCTTGGGACGGGCATGATGTAAGATACATCAGCAAGGCAGTGTGTAAGAAAAATATTTGTATAAGAGAACTCTTAATATTCTGAGCCAATTCACATCTGCAAAATTATAACGTAAATACTAAATCATAATTATATTATCATACAAAAAGATCTAAGGATCCCCATGGAGCAGAAGAAATAAACACGGTATATCATCGTTTGGCATCAAAAATGCTACGAGAACAGGGTTTCAGTTTTATGCGATGTACGTGATTCCTGAAGCTATATTTTTTCTTCATTTATTTAGTGTTAAACAGAAATATTCGGACGAACAAAAAATTTCACCGAATAAACGTAGTAAGGGCTTTTTCACATGAGGATAATTTGTTTCTAAATATAGGCTTCATACTACAAACCTACTGGGCTTAATTTGAATACAAACCTAGAAAAAAATGTCACACATTAGGTACAAGAACAGAGGTACTTAATCAAACCCCAGATAAGATAGACGAAGAAAGGATAGAATTTAACAAAAAAAATAAGCGACTAATTTACGACAGATTTAAAAAAAACAGTCCAACGGTAATCTCTATTTCCATAAGCTGTCGGTAAGTACTAAACAATATTATGTTCTAGACATTCCTTAATCATAACAAGAGCTATCAATTTAGGCACATAAGTCATTTCAGCTTTGTTTATATAATAGATATGCACCTGCAATATCTCTGGTATTGCTAATGACCATAAGCACCTGACAGGTTACCATCAGTGACCCGCTTTCTTGATTGCTACCTAATAATATTCCTCCAGTCCGAATTTCGGCCATTGTAACCAATCTCAGCGGAGACTAGCCTTCGGCGCGGAAGATGTTACAGTGCACAAGTATTTGCGCAGACTCTCTCTTCCCTTACTTTCATAGTCCGGTGGGACGCCGATCCAACACGACCGGAGAGAGATAAGGTGCATGACCAACGGTTTAACGTGCTTTCCGAGGCAGTGGGGTATGACACTGCCAACTTCCAAACTCCTGGCTGTTACTAAGAAAATACTCAATAACATAGTAAAGAAACCAGCTATCTAAGAAGTGAATGCTGACGATGACTTCTCTAGAAAACCAAAACTCTACCATAATCGGATAAAAATAAAACCAAAATCCTGCCTTAGGCACACATGCAGAATTTTACACTCCTTTTCTTTATTGGATCGACAAAGTTATAGCGAATTTACGAGTACGTACTGTGACAGAGTGGCGCTAAAGTACCTATTTGTTTGGTTTAGTGTCCATAATTTACTTGCGCAAAGTATCTGGGTCACGGACGGATTTGGATTTTTTTGGGGGCTTAGGCTCCTTGTAAAACTAAGGGTGATACGAGATTTTTGATTACGTGCCATCTTCTTTTTATTGTTGAAGGATGTGTTAGGTTGTTCAAAAATGCAAAGACTTACCAATATTCTCTTTTGCTAGTTTAAGATTTATTTTAATGGTATCATTTGCGACAGTGCGCATGCGATGCTCTTGACGAAAACCATGCCCCATATGATGTCGTGTCCAAAGTGCTCACACACCTGCACTTCTGAAGACCTAAAAAACGCCACTGATGCCGCGATTGGCATGTCCACCTAATGGGCTCAATTCATTTAACAATTTACCGTCGACTTGAAAATTAGAAGAAGAATTTGCTCAAAATTGTCTGATTGCATCCAAAAACACTCCCAGTGAGTTACAGTTCCTCCTAATCTACGAAATTATTTAAAAACCCGTATATTCACAAGAATGAAAAAATAAACAACATACGGTTTGTCCATTCGAGCTTTGTATACGATTAAAAAACTACAAGTAAGTGAAACCGCAGAAACTACAGAATATATTAATTAAATTTAATTAAAAAAGTTTTAGCAATTGACTACTGACCTCTCGTATTGGTGACCAAACATATTTTGGATCACTGAGCCCACGAAGTAATTTACTATTCATTGAAGAGAACTTACAAACAGAGTAAAATACGTTTACAAAAAAATATAAAAATAATTATTTTGTTTTTTCTATATCACAATGACACAACCATTAGCCAATCGTAATATCGTCAGTAGTCTGCAAATGAAATAAAAATTAGTTTTTTCTAAGTCTATGAGCTAGTATTTTTTTATATTTTTTGTAAGCCTCCACGACAATTCCAGCATATTAAAATTCCACTGTTTTTACATCTTGTACTGTCTGTGTTTCAAGAATAACAAATCTTATTACCCCACCATTGCCCTTGGGCGTAGGTTTAAAATATTAAAATTTAATTTGCATGTAACGGAGGTTCACTTCAGAGCCTAAATTATTCTCACTGCGTGGCTAGACTAAGAGGAACTGCATTAATTAGAGCGGTCAGAGCCACTACCGTAATTCACTTCATTTACATCACTAGGTTATATTATGTGAGGGTAAATTTTTTGGAGGCAAGTCTTGGTTCTTAGCGTAATTTGCTTCAATTCAATGCCTGTGTTTCTGAGGGTTTTGGCAACATTACCATTACATACAATATAATGTATGTTCTTACCCTGCACGTGCAATTATTTTGGAAAATAGCCTGTATCTTTCTCAATAGCTTTATCTTTTTCTTTAATTTTATATTTAGAGACTTATAAAATCTATTCGAAGCCGTGACAAATATGTCTAGTGTGGGCGTAAATAAACATTTTCTTTCTATTTTCGTGATTATATATATACGAGTATATCGTGCTATATCAAGAAAAATTTTATTGGCATTATTCGATTGATGTCACGTAACCTTATAAAAATATGATGTGTAATAATCTGCTTATGAAGATTCCAATTTGATAGGTAGATTAGATCGGTTCGATTAGATTGGACGCAAAATTGATGTTTCCGCAGCTTTGACGTACGGGGTGGGACGTAAAATTAATATAAATTGTATAGCACTTGTATGTACAAAGCACATTGAAAATGTTCCTGCAAACATAGAGATAATGTGTTTACGTCAGATGTAGGTGTGCAACATTTATTCAACACGGCTCAATGTATGATAAACCACATTTCAACATGAAACTCCAACGGGAAAACAAGAAAGACATTTCATATTCATCATTCGTCCGGAATCAGCATAAAAGTAAAATAAGACTGGGAATCTAAAAATCTTTCAAACAATATGTTCGTGGAGCCACGATTCGAAACTTTATACTAGCAATATAAAACTTTTAGACTACCGTAAACTGAAGATATTGGGGCAATATGAGATAAACGCCTGAGGCAAACCACCTACGTTTTATTGTAGACTATTTAAATTTTCTTCAACTATAGTAATAAGCATGACATTTAAGAAACTCTATTTCCTTTGTTTGGAGAGAAATTTTAAATTCAAAGATATTTTATGTTAATAGCGTAAACTTTACGACTATAACTTTAGTGACAATAAACATTTTGTGGAAGTGGATTTTCTTATGTTATGGTTGGTCCTCTCATAATTTGCCAAACGTAAAGGTTTTTATATTCCGGTCTTCTTCTTAGCGTGTCGATGGCAGTCTAAATGGACTCGGCCCAGAATTCGGCTACGTGTTTGGAGCCATCACTAGCGTCCATCAGTTCCTGTAATGAGCAGCTAACAGGACACGCAGGACATGATATTAAGTGTCGAATCGTTTTTGGAACAGCACCACATTGACCTAGACTCTAAGGCAGAGTCGTCTATGAATCTCCACCTGAACAGGTTTTCCATCAAAACCAACATGGGCACTTATAAAACGTCAGAAGCTAGGTGCACGGTTCCAATTGGTTGTTTCCTATGGAAAAGAGCCGGCAAGAAACTCCACAGCTACTCTTTTAAAAATAAGGGGGCTTTTACAATGTTTCCAATTACTGTGTTGGTAGATATGGGAGGACAGTGTAGGCCTGTCCACAAGTAACAAGTACTCAACAAAATATAAAAAGGTCCACAAATCTACAGTCTACAAGTTAGGCCTACAACGTTCTCACATTCACAAAATATAAAAGAATCTATATAAAAATAAAAGCCTATTTAGACCAAATGACATGATTGCCATTACAACTGTAACAAATCTGAATCAAAATCCTATTCACAAAAGCCATAAATAAGGAGTTGAAATCGCAGGCCTATAATGTCAAATAATGAGATTATGTCAAAGAAGTAAGTAAAAGAAACAAAAAACTTCGTCATTTGGGAACAGTTAATAGACATTTACTTAGTGATGCCGTTAATGTGGTACCAGGGAAGCCACATGTGCAGAAGGAATTATTGACAAACTTCCTTGTCTTCAACGTAGTCTTTAATGTTATAATATGCATTTTTGATAAGTATACGTTTGATGTGGGTTCCGAACTTTCGATTCCATCGCTAAGTTCTGTAACTGACTTTGACAACTTGTTATAAAAGCGGATACTGTTTATAAGAAGTGACTTGCTTGTTTTAGTTAATCTAAATTTGGGTATTACAATTTCATTTTTGCTACGTGTATTTATATTATGGAAATCGCTTCTTATTTTGAAAAGTTCTAAGTTTTTGCGAACATACAAAATACTTTCTAAGATATAAAGAGAAGGCAGAGTTAGTTTATCAATTTCTTTGAATTTGTTTCCAAAAGACTCGCGAGGACGCATTTTATAGATCGCGCGGATTTGTCCTCTTTTGTAAAATGAAAATTGAATCTACGTCAGCTGGCGATCCCCACAGCAGAACACCGTAAGACCTTGCTTTAGCTAACCTAAGTCCAGAGTCTTTTTAAAGACTTCTACGTTACCCAAGGCAACTCATGTCCAGGTGGGAGATCTTCAGCGGGTGGAACGAATGGTTTTGGCAAGGAAGCACTGTCTCGCCACAGATGCAGTCTTTCTTTTGAACGTACGCCAGTGACTGGGACAACAAACTTTAAAAATTCTGTTTCGACTTTTCAGCCTTTGTGGCACCAGGATATTGTCGTGCAAAGGATGTCGTGTGTCGGAGACCATTTTGACTCTTTCGCTGGAGCTTGCCACTGCTCTGCGAACTACTGGTGGCACTATTCCTGCTAGTGGATACAGCATTTGTATCGGGATCCATTGTAGGCAACCAGTGATGATCCGGCACGTTCCATACAAAGCTGTATCCACTAACTTTGCATGGGCAAAACGTTTCCACACGGAGCACGCGAACTCACCCGAGTGGCTGTTTATTGGGGATTCAAGACCACCGGAAGTCCAGCGTAAGTAGAGCCGTGATGGTGTGTAGTTTTGTGGAAGGTGGCGACCAGGTTATGTTCGTTTAGGTGCGAAAACGGGGTGTTGAGCGGAAGTCCACGCTAGATAAGTAGTAGTGTTATCGTGATGACAATGTAGTTAAGATCAAATTTATATGGGACCACATGAGAAGCAACAGCTTTCAAATAAAAAACAATCATCCAAATCAGTTCACCTAGAAAAAAGTTTTGAGCTAACACACATTAAAAAAAATAGGCGAATTGAGAACCTCCCCCTTTTTTTGAATTCGGTTAAAAATAACGCTCACTTTAAAAAAATAGATCTATTTTTCGTAGAGAAAAGATAGGAGTCAGTCATGCAACGCATGCAGGAACTGTAACGTAAGGCTTATTTACATTTAACAAACTAAGCGCTGCGTTGTTCAGAATAAAGTCAGAGCTAGTCTCCAAACAAAACCGCCATATTTGTGAAACACGAAGCTTAACCAACGCTTATCTGTTTCTGTAACAGATCGCCGGTTTTCATCGCAAACGCTGGCACAAATATTTGTTACTTGTTAGGAAGGCTTACAGGGCCAACGTTGGCTATATGTCAAAATAATCCCCTGGTATTTGTAATACATATATGTTATCAATATTGTATACGGTGTACATAAATTTTAACGATTGTATCTAGTATGTTTCTAGCGAACATTTGCATTTGGACTGGGTATTTAAAATTTAGATGGGAATTATAATTTGTTAATTTTATCTATGCCCGGAGTCTGGATTTGTGCCTGGTTCATGGCAAAAGGTTCGCCCCCTGTTACATGGAACTTAAACTGACGATGTGTGTGTGTACTCTAGGTACACATCTGCGTACCCCTTCAACGATTACTGGCGTGATGTTATGTTATCACTGTCACTAAATATTATAAAACAAAGTCCCATCGCCACGTCTCTCTGTATGAACGCGATAAACTCAAAAACTACTTTCATACGGTTTTCTCCAATGGCGGGAGTGATTCATGAAAAAGGTTTAGGTGTATAATTAGTTAACGTTTTGTGTAAATTGGCTGAAATATGACGATGACTGTCGAAGACATTGAAAAAAAAACATGCCGACTGGAAGCTTTACTGGCGTGCGTCGCGTTAACCAATAGAGTTGTATGAAAACAATGTATTACGGAATTATTCCTCTTAAAAAAATCTATTAAACGTAGTAGTACGTTTCCGTGGTATAATTTCTGACCTCCACGCCGGCGTAGCCGCGGGTAAAAGCTAGTTTATTATAATTTGTTGGCTCAATTGAACGGTGATAAAGGTGTTAAGTAAAATTATATGGCAACAGTAGTTTAAAGCAAAATTATATTATTTATTGAATCTTCATTTGTTAATGCGAGGAAAAGTTTTTTAGTTAGGTACATTACGACGAAGATCATGTCAATACATCACATAAATTGAGTTTCATTGTAACAGCTAAAGACTCCCGTAGAGAGCCGCGACGCATTGGTGCGACGCGATTCTGGTAGAACAATTTCTATGTTGAAGTTTCCATAGAAATTGTTCTAATAGAGTCACACCTGTCTGCGGGAGCCTTAACTATACTTAAAGCAGCGACAGAATCTGTTTTTATGTTAAAAAACTAATACTACCTTATATTAAATAAATAAATAATATATTTTTTTGTGAACATGTTGGACATAATACTAACTTGTTGCGAGTGTGTAAGCCATCATAGTTATATTAAAGTGAGTTACATTTTTTGATGTTCTAATGATTACTTACACAATTTTTTTTACATTGTTAGCCTGTTTTTTAACTAGCCCGTGTTATTTGGCAAAATAAGTGATCGCGAATATCTCAAGAGTTGATAATCAGCATTCAAACAAGTTCTCTCAACAACATGATAGTGGAAAAATCCAGAAAACTACATCAGACAGAAAATCTATATTTTTTTATGAAACGAGTCCCTACTATCTTCTACTGGCAAATGAACAGCGCCAAAACAAAAGCATTTATTCAAAAAGCCATTTCACAATACTTTCAGAGCTAGACAACTAGATGGCACCTTATTTTGAGCTCATCAAGAATTAACGATGAAATGATAACAGGTTACTTTAGAATTCAATTTTCGGGTTTGGGGCGTAGGTATAAATTTCCCGAGAGACCGCTATGTCAAATACACGGTAATGTGATGGGCTGGAACGGACAGTAGCGTCAAGTTACTGGCGGGAACGGGCAGAGGAAACTAAAGAGAATAACCTCTAGAAATTCTTCTTTCTTAAAAATAATAAGAATTGCTTGCAGCTGTCGACTATTTCTGTTTTGTGCTCGTGATTATAGATCTATTTTGTTTGTTTTTAGTTTTCATTATTATCAGAGCTAATTATCTTTTTTCGTATGCACGTGTTTCTCTGACAAATAAACCTATTTACCTATTAACTACCTACCCCCCCTTTACCCTTTTACCTTACTTTTTTTCCTATCTCCTTCTCTTTTTAGTCCATCCAAAGGTTGTATGTAAAATGTCGCTTTTAGCGATAAGACCGCCCATTGTGTCACCCTATGAAAATTTCTACATTTATATCTGTAAATTTTATGTTATAAATAATAAACAGTATTCTATTTTATATTTATCTTTCTTTCTTAAGATATAGTTAGTACTAGAAAAATTGTCTCTCAGCAAGGTGTCACCCAAAAGGCAATAGACAAGGCTATCCTTGGAGTTTCCCTACGTGATCGAATCAGAAATGAAAAGATCCATAGCCGCTGGGACGCTTTTGATCAGTTTGTGAGGTCACCGAAATGCGCCCATGGTATGAATTTCCTACCAAAACGTGTTCAGAGTTTTGCGCCCATGGTGTGAAAGTCATACCAAATTTTTTTTGGTTTTATTTTCATCCTTGTTTATCCTTGTATCACCACTATTAAGCAGTACTTTCTAATTCCATGGATTTAGTTTCATACGTTATCTGTTTCCGAACCGTTTGAGATATGACAACCCTAGAAGGAATTAGTCTATGATATTAAAAAATATCATTTTCGCTGTCATTGAACGAGCGACCCGTCGTGAGTCTCAACTTTGGATGCTTTTAAATAATTAATATTGTACTGTGGTAAGTGGTTTTATTCATGTTTCGTATGAAGAACTAACACACCATGTTTTTTAAACCATAAAACATATAGGACAACCCCTGTTTTTCTTATTAGAAAAAAATCTTGTTGGAATCTGTGAAAAAAGTGTCTTTGTTCATCTTAAACAGTCGTCTACAAACGGAAACATCGTATATTCAAATACAACGCACACTTTAATATAGCTCTACTCACTAGCATTCATAAAAAAATACAACGGTCGCAGAATACCAAGAAATGACGCCGCTTATCGGGTTTGTTTACAAACACTCGACGCGCGAGCCGATGCGTCATATGACGTGTACAATGTAGTGGGAATACCTAAGCGCGTGAGTACAATTTAGTGTTAGAAAAGTCTGGTATGCTTTTCATACCAAAAGCGTCCCAGCGGATAAGAGAACCAAGTTATCCGAAATAGCCCAAAGAATTGCCAAACTTCAGTGGCAGTGGGTAGGGTACACTGCTCGCATATCAAATGGCCGATGAGCATGAAAGGTTCTGGATTGGCGACCACGTACCGGAAGACGTAGCGTTGAAAGCCCACCCACAAGATGGACCGATGACGATTTTTGAATGGCGGTAGTGTCGTCATTTGTAACTTGTAGCTCGCTGGGAGTCCACCTAGTATTTTCATTAGCATTACAGGTGCCAAAAAGGACTTCACACAGTTAATATTGGGAGTATTCAAACGAATTTATTTATTTACATTTATTTATTTATTTAACCATTTATACACATATAAACAGACAAGAAGAAAGGAACGGAAAAATACGTACAAAGGTGATACTTATTTCTAAAGAAATCGTTTCTAGCATACCTACGATAGGAGAGTATATAAAAAGAGATGAAGACAACGTGTGTAAGAGTAGAAGGGAAAACAAAATACTTATAATCAGAAACCATTCTCCAATTTAATTATAAACATACAATAGGATTATAGTTACTGCAAGTTTATGACTTACACTCGCTAATTTTCAAAACGCAGCGTGATATTTAAAGCTAATATCTAAGGTGTTTCCCTATCATTGTTTCCTGAACACTATGATCGTTAGCTGCTCTAGCAGATTCGTAAAGGTTTCTCGTCGACTGTATTTCATAGAACGAAGGATTTTTCAAAGATAGATAAAATGAAAAAAATATAATTCAATGAATGTTTTTTTTTTCATTTAATTTTTTCTATCTTTGGACTAGCTTTTTGCCGCAGCTTCGCCTGCATCTGGTACGGCCAAACTGACGCTGTTCCACCTGTGTTCAGATTAGCCTCTTCATGCCTCGCTCGCTTGCTTTTTTTTGCTCTATATGCATGTCCTTACATTTAAAATAAACGTTGTCCGCACCATTAAGGTCAAAGATTTATATAAACAAACATTCTCAGCAGAAACTTTATGTGCGACAGAGAATTATTATACCGACATAATAAAGTTAGCTATAAATTGAAGATAAAATGTGGATATCGCTATTAAAAGGAACCAATAAAAACTTTTCATATTAATGCCTTCAGTAAGTCGTGTTAGAAGTTTATTCGGTATTACTTCTTGTATCTAGATAGTGAGCTGATGTTATCTTTAATTTCATTGTTCCCAGAGGCTTTTTGAACAGGCATAGATTACTACTACCACTGGGAAATGGCCAGATACAGTTTCCGAGTCATATTTGTGTTTTTAACGGACGTCACAAAAAAGAGGTTCTGTAATTGATCCGTGTGTACGAGTAGGTACCTACCTACGTATGTATGTAGGTATGCCATCATAATCAGCCTTAGTGTTCCCACTGCTGGGACACAGGCGTCCTCTCTTCGAGAGACCGTGGGCTGTAATTTACCACGCGGGCCCAGTACGGGTTCGTAGATGTCACATGTCTTCGAATTTTTGGTTCTAGGACATGGCTGGTTAATTAATTAATTTATTTAAATTTCTCGCACATACAAAGGCGGGCTTAATGCCTTAGGCATACTCTACCAGTCAACCATGGGTGGTGAAGAGATAAGATGGCAGGTGCTCTGTTTAACTGGCGTTAATAATAATTTAAAAAATATGTTAAAAAGATAACATACCTAATTAATTATAAATAAAATAGGTATACAAGTACCTAAATAGGTTATAAACTTATAATACACATACATATTTACTGTAATATACGTACATTATATATAATATATATATATACACAAAAAGGGAAAGAGGTAATTGAAATGACTCTACGCTGTTTATTTTGAAAATAACTCTGCTCTGCTTTTTTCTAACGTTGTTTTCCATCGTAGTTTTGAGAGCAGTGGTGATGAAAATATTAACACTAAGTAAAGCGCCTGCCTGAGATCGAACCCTGACTGACAACTCGTAAGTCGGGTTCGTTACCACTGGGTCACCATTGCACTGCTGGTATGTATGTCGGAGAAGGTGAAGATTTTCTTAAAAAATCTAATGAACATAAAATATTCACCAGGTAATGGTTACGGGGTGCATCTGTACGCGGCGACTAAATGGTATCGTCATTATTATAAGAGCCATAATAGAATACGCTACCAAAACAAGCTTAATTTAAAACTGTGGAGAGGTAAAATCTTTGATTTTTTTAAACTTACCACGTATTATTACGCCTGTGTCCCCGAAGGGTTAGACAGAGGTGCACCTATAGTACACCCAGTTTTGTTAGCATTGTTATTTATTTCACAATGAAACAGTTTCTTGAGGTACTCGTATTCAGGGTGATCTATTCCCATCCAATACCAAGAGCTAATACCATTTGGTATTAGTTTATTTCCGAATTTATTTTCTATTCCCAACGAGTACCACATTATTTTAAATAAAAAATCTATTACTAACGAATACCAAAGCGTGACTTTTTGTACACTCAGCTACACAAAGTTTTATTTAAATTGCGTTTTACCGAAATCTAGGATAACCTAATTATAGGGTTAGGGTTAATAAGCTGGTCGACGGAGCCCCGCTTAGCGGGGCTCCTATTTCTGTCTAAAGGGTTTAAAGGAACCTAACCAACCGAACCTCGGGATGCCACTGACGTCGACCGTCTAGGGTTAGGATTTTCGGGAACATTTATTATGTTTTCGGAAACTTAGTTCGGTAATTCATTTTAACACAGCTTAGCTGTTAGTATTAAGGTCAACCAGAGATCGATCGCTGGAAGTCAATTTGGTAGGTAGGTAGGTAGGTAGGTTAAACATTACTTAAAATCACTCACAGCATTTAAATTTTACTGAACCTGACTGTATCTGATTTCTTCAAACTTGTTTTGGTATTGGTTTTAAAATGTGGTACTCGTTGGGAATAGAAAATAAATTCGGAAATAAACTAATACCAAATGGTATTAGCTCTTGGTATTGGATGGGAATAGACCTTCAGGGTTTATGTTATTTATTATCACACAATTACATCTTGTAGTGTCTATCCTAGGCGGAGATGTGGATGGAAAGGGAAGTGGCCCAGTGTGGCCAGATTTACATAAGTGTTGGTATACTACAACGAGTGTTGCCATTATAAGTTTAAAGTCCAATGTAATAGGGGGCGAGCTTTTTTCAAACTTTTTTAATTACATTATTATAGTCATAACTTTTTTATTAAAATAGGTCCAAGCCATGCACTTCCTGAATTGTCTTCACCGCATCCTAGGTATTTCCTTTGTGTTGCGTGTTGATTATTTGGTGTAATCTTTAGTTTGTGTAAATAATTGTGTGTGAACATTTAATGCTATAAGTAAACATATCGACTGCAATAAGTAAATGTAATTTATAATCACTTTTCTCATGCGGCCACAAATTATCTGAGATATTGAGAGAATTATAGATATTTTTCATTTTTGTACTCCAGAGGTCTGACATTACCTCATTAGCGTAGCAGTTTACTGCTGGGAGTCCGGGAGAGCAAATAAAACAAGTGTATAGCGTAAAGTGCCAACGTTTATTGATTCAATTTACATGCTTAAATTCAATTATAGAAGGATTAAATATAACAACGAAAAAAAAAAAAAATACTAACACCAACTAAAGCATAAAAGTTATTAAAAAAAAATGTACATTTCGTTTTACCTTTTTTTTAATTTATTTATTTTAGATGGGTTTGTTCTTGACTCTAGTCTAGGTCAGAGATGACAGTGACAAAGTCGACGATGGAGTGAGCTTACCCAGAAGAAGCCTGTTCACTCTCACTCTGAAGAGATTTACAACAATAAGTGTTTCATGGGTTGCGATTCGATTACTTTAATATGGTTGCTAAGCAATTTATGCTCGTCACAATGCTCATGGTTAAGTGGAGCTGATGGTGAAGTACCGGGAGAACTCCTCATCAATTAACGTCCCTGCATCTGGAAAAGCAATATTTTGTAAAAAGGGGCTGAGCAGTTGACATTAGGCTTTTGTAACTTAGATAAATTACAAACCGACCAACTAAAAAGCGAGAAATAATTTTATTAATGTTACTAGAGTGGTTTTTGAGTTAACATTGATAACACGTATTTAATCCACTTTGTGTATCTTGATGATGTTATAATACTTCCTGTTACTGTTGTTTAAAACAACCAATTTTCAAAAAAACACAATAAACTGAAAAAATACTTTAATTTTGAAAGTCGGTGACAAATAACTTAAATATATAAATTAATTAAATATATAAATAAATACAGATCCAAAGAAGAAGTCGGCTGTTTGTTTTTGTATGACAGCATTATTATTGACATAGTTTTACAAAAGGTACTACGGCAAAAGTTGGTAAAATTCACTGATAACTGTTACTAATTGGTAGCCCCGAACCAGAACACTTAGTATTTATCTTTGAGCCGGCCTTATTTTGTTTAATTTGAGGTTCACTCTCTTCTCAATTTTTCGCTATCCTCGCAATCTTTTTCTAACAAACAATAAACAAAACTATCACATGTATCGCCCCAGAAATCTCGGTAAATTTGGTATGCATAAAAAAACAAATACTTGAGCGCGTGCAAATGATAACCAAAGCTCAGTCATAATTACTTTAAACGTCAGGAATTTAGTTTTGTCCACGTTTAAGGTGAATAAATTCGAGTTTAGATAGCCAATGACAGTTTTCAAGCAGTTTGTCATTTCTACAGCTTCAGACCAGTTTTGTCCATGAAAACGTAACGCCGTATCATCAGCATAGGTCATTATTTGTCACAGGTCTAGATTACAAATCTCATTTATTTAAATTAAAAACAAACTGAGACCCAGAATGCTGCTCTGTTGAACTCCAAATAATATATCAGCGCTGTGACTTCGAGTGGTGTAATTTTCAAGTTAAACTGTTCTGATTATAAAGTCTGAAATAGTTTTATAAGTTATGCTCCCCTAATATCTATTGCTTCTATTGGTTTTATGAGTATTAAAAATAAACGGTGTCGAATGTTATTGTCAGATCTAGGAACACTTCTATTCATTTGTATATCTTATCAATAAGTTTTTTGGCAGTATATTCAATTTCATTCACTGCTAAAGGTTTAAATTTTTATAAAGTATTTTTGTACTAATTTTGGCATTATTAGAAGTAGGTTAACGGAAAATTACTAACTGAAGTGAGGAAAAATCAATTGATAACTTTTTACATAACTTAATACAAATACAAACCTTAAATTCACTCATACAGTCACTGGAAAACCTACCAAGGGTATCGTTTTACCCAGCAACAGGGTTAGGGAGGACAGATAGGCAGTTACTCCATGTAAAATACTGTTATTCAACTGTATCTGGTTAGACTGGAAACCGACCACTTTTTTTTTTTTTTTACACTTTGCCCCACACTTGGAATTTCTCCTGTATCGTGGGTGCGTTTACAAACATTCAAACTCACATACACAAACAGCCGTTATTTGGGAAATGACTTAGCAGATGATGACTCACTGAAAGACAACGCGCAGCCTAAACCGCTGGATGTAGAAGCAAAAAATGTCCACAAGATTTCCATATTTATAATGAAGATGAGCACAAAGGATGGATTCTTGAGAATTTATACTCGAAAGGGGGTGAAATTGGGGACGAAAGTTTATATGAAAGTATGTCATTTGTGTAATGGAAATGCCATTAGGCACACGGCGAGTGATCAAGTTAATAACAAAAACGAAATGAATAAACTTTATTATTAAAATAGGCGAATGTCAGGCATTTCCTGAATACTTTGCGTACTCACTGCTCTGTCACAACAAACGGTCCAATTTAATGGCGCGTTAGCAATCGCTATTATTAATTTTATTATATTACTAGCCTCTGCCCGCGGCTTCTATCGCGTGGAGGTCGGAAAGTCGGAAATTACCCCACGGGGACGTGCTACTGGGATAAAAAGTATCCAATGTTTTTACCCAGGCCTATCCGTAACCCACCTATTATCCAAATCCAGCTGTTAAAGCGTGAAAAATTAACAGACAGATAGGCAGATAATAAGCGCTACCTACATATTACCTCAAGATACGGACTCTGACTAAATTCCAATTTCTTAAATCTTTAGAGGCATGAGGAACAGGGTGTGTAGTTCACACATCCTCCATAGAAAATAGAAGACCCTCCGACCACACGGGTGTTGTGTCTGGTGGGCAACTGCCCGATGATTGATATCAGGAAGTCTTATATAAGGAGCAACTGCCTATCTGACCTCCACAACCCAGTAACTGGGTAATTCGATACCCCTTGGTAAGACTGGTTGTCAGACTTTCGGGCTTCTGACGACCTGTAACGTCTGCGAAAGATCCACGAATGACAGCCGAGACCAACGGCTTAACGTTTCCGAGGCACGGAGGAGTCTAAGTATGTAAAGATGGTCACCCATCCACAGACCAACCCTGGCAAGCGTCACTTACCTGATAGATCGACCCGTGCAGCTGTTATATATTACTTAGCCACGAGCTCCTCACATATACTTACTTATAACATAACATAACATCACGTCTTGTTTCCCCGAAGGTTTGGGCGGAGGTGTAGGTATTACTATCTGTAGTAGTTATGTTTTATTTCCCATCTAATAGGGGGCAAGCCTATTGCCATCAACCGGGCACAATTCCAGACTCCGGGCTGCTACTCAGAAAAGATTTTTGGTAATACCCCAATTATACTTTGCCAGACCTGGGAATCGAACCCAGGACCAGCTCTGCAGTAGCGCTTGCAATCGCTACATACCTAAAAATGGAACTATTAGTTCGTGTCTTCTAATTTTAATTAAAGAGTAAGCCTTAATAAATTCAAATCATTAATTAAACGTAAGCTCAAACTCAAGGCATTTATTTCAAATAAACCAATTACAGGCACTTTTGAATTGTCAAGGGGTCGGTCAGTCAGAAAGATGAAGCTGGTTACCCATTCCAAAGCGTAGTAGGTACCTATGGAGAAGAACGGGCAAGAAACTCTATGAACACTCTTTTAAATCAAAATATGGTTACAAAATATTGATTATATCGTTCATGTTAAAATTATGCATGTGAGAACGATGCAGAACGTTAAAAGCATCCGTAATAAAAAGACAAAAGCAAATCAAATATTAAATTAAATTAAAATAAGCCGTGGCAGCTAAGAAATGACCAGTCCCCACTGACGGCGCCCGTTCACGAACATGATGCATGGATCAGCACCATTCAGCTCAACCATTTTGAAGGGAACTTAATGATCCAACACACACGCCACCACCAGCGAGACATTAGAGTCAGCATGACATACTCTCAGCCGCCAGGGCACATTCAAGTCAATGAAAGAAAAACCCATTAAATGGTACATGTGCTATGCAATTATACAATACTAAAACATTGAATTTATACCATGCAAAGATAAGTTTTTAAAATCTTCAGCAGCTCCAACAGTAGTTTCAAATGCTAATCAATTAGTTTATGCGCCCTTGTGGAGCAGGACCAGCGTTGAGCCAAGCATTTTTATCAGCGATGTAATCCCCCAACTTATAATATGCTTGGCTGCATAGTGTGCGTTTTACACAAGATTTGAATTTAGTTTCATTCAGTTGAAGAATATGGGGGGGTATTTTATTGTAACATTTTAAACAGTACCCCATGAAAGATGAGTCTACTTTAGCCAGCCTGAAACCTGGTTGAACTAATTGATCCCTATTTCTAGTGATATAATTGTGTCTTTCACCTCTTTTACTAAAAATATGTAGATTTTTCCTTACGTGCATGATGTTTTCATAGATATATTGACAAGGTACCATCATGATGTTAATATCTTTAAACCGTTTCCTTAGAGAGTCGCGCCTGCGGAGGCCATATATGGCTCGGATGGCTCTTTTCTGCAGAATAAAAATAGACTCGACGTCTGCAGCCCGTCCTCATAGTAAAATACCGTACGACATAATACTATGAAAGTAATTAAAATAGACTAGCCTCGCGGTACCTAAATCAGTAAATTGACGGATTTTTCTCACAGCATATGCTGCTGAACTTAGCCGTCCTGCAAGGGATATTAAATGAGGACCCCATTGAAGCTTTGAGTCAAGCGTGATGCCCAGGAAAACAGTTTTATCGACGAATTCTAGTTTCACTTGATTTAATACTATCTTACAATTTGTACTTTTGACATTTGGTAAGGAAAATCTAATACACTTAGTTTTATTCCCATTTAATACTAAATTATTAGCAGTGAACCAATTTTGGATCTGCAGTAGGGCGTCATTGATGATGCACGTCTATTAATTTTAAAAATTAAATAAGTATCGTCAGCAAATAACACCATTTGTGGTAGGATTTTTAACAAATGGGGTAGATCATTAATATATACTAAAAAGAGGAAAGGACCCAATATCGAGCCTTGTGGTACACCCATTTTTACTTTTAAACCGAGTGAATTGACACCATTTATTTGAACATGCTGTTGTCTATCATTTAAATAAGATTCTACTAAACTGAGAGCAAGTTTTCCAAGTCCGTAATGCTCAAGTTTCAAGATTAGGGTTTCGTGGTCGACGCAATCAAATGCCTTGGAGAGGTCACAAAAGATTCCTACAGCGTCTTGGGCCTCTTCCCACGCCCTAAATATGTGTTTTAATAAGGTGACACCGGCGTCAGTCGTACAACGTCACTTGGTGAAACCATACTGTTGATCATGTAAGATTTTATTGGTGTTAAAATGATTGAGCATTTGATTCAGCATTACCTTTTCAAACACCTTGCTGAAAACCGGCAACACGGATACGGGTCTATAATTATTGGTGTCTTTACTATCCTCTGATTTGAAAAGTGGTATTACCTTACTGTATTTCATTAGATCCGGGAAGACTCCTTGATCCACACAAAAATTAAATAATAAGGCCAAGTACGGCGCTATAGTCTCAATAATGGAGGAACACACTTTGATAGACATTCCTCATATATCTTCGGTTAGTTTAATCTTTATTTGCTTGAAAGCTTTTAATGCTATTATGGGGTTTATACGCTTGAATTTAAATTCAGTCGGGCAGGATGAAACGTTTGCTTTTAATATGTCAATAGAACGCGAGGGTGACGACTTTATGGTTTCAGTAGTTTTAAGTGGGATACTGGTAAAGAAATTTACAAATTCTTGAGCAACTTCTTTGTTAGTGCTTATGGGACCACGAGAAGTCTCGAGTTTGAAATCATTATTATGTCTGATAATCCTGTTAGTTTCATTATTGATAATTTTCCAAACCGTCTTTATTTTATTATCGGCTGATTTGATCTTGTTCCTAATGTACAAGGCTTTAGCTACCTTGCAGGTATTTTGAAAAGTTTTAGAGTAAGTAGCAACGTATTTATTAAAAGTTTCAGAGTTAATATAAGGCTTAAGGCCATACAGCTCAAATATTTTTGCCCTACTTTTCCTAATACCCTTAGTTGCCCAGTCACTGAACAAAAAAATTGGGCAAATAGTTTTTGTTTTCTTTTTTAGAGTAATATTGAACTCGGTGCGCACTACCGAAAATAATTCCTCATACAATTCATTTACATTATTTATAATATGGCTCGGTATACTAATTAAGTTATTATTAAATTTATTTAGATTGTTGGGTCTTATTTGTCTAGATTGTATCTGATTTTTTTGTAATGATGTGTTGGACTTGAAAGCAACGGTTTGACCGCTGTGATCAGAAGGGAGATAATTTACGATGGCTTTAACTAAGTAGTCGCAGCTACAAAAAACATTATCAATACATGTAGCAGAATTTTTAGTTATGCGGGTTGGTTCTGAAAACACATTTGACAAATTGAATGATTTAAAAAGACTTAATAATCGACTGCTATTAGAACTATTCTCTAAGATATTAATATTGAATTCACCACAGATAAATAGCGATTTTTTACCAGTTGCAAGCTTTGCTAGAAGATCTTCCATTACTGACTCAAATATGGAGTAGTTTTGATAATTCGGGGGTCTGTAAACGCACACTAAAACATGCTTATCAAGCTCTACACAGGACAGTTCAATGTTATGTTCAACCGACAGATCAACTATATCTTTACGAGTCTAAGATTTAATAGAATTTCTAACTAAGATTAGTGAACCCCCACGCAGCATAGATTTTCGGCTAAAACAACTGCCCACACTATAATTTTCATAATTAATTAGCATTTCATAATCTTTCAAACAATGTTCAGTTAAACAAACAATTTCAAACATGGTTTTTTCTAAAAATAGTTCAATTTCTAATTGTTTGGAAGCAAAACCTTGAATATTTTGATGAAATAATGTCAAGGAATTTTGCATAGAACCTTTTTTACACTTAACTATTTGAGAGCAAGAAGACACCTTGTAGTTGGTAGGTATAACTATATTGTTACTGGTATCTTCTGTTGTCTTACTATCTAGTTTAAATCAACATCCAGAATGAGCCCCAAGACTCCCATGCCATCACCAGGCAAGGAGATCCTACTACTTGTAGACCCCACATTAGGACAAGAATTTGCCAAAGTGACACATGGATCCTCCTTCGTACAATTATTATAAACAGTTAAAGCATTGGTGCTACAGTTATTTAAGGTGACCACCTGTACATTAGTATTATTACTAATAATTGTGGTGTTAATTAAAGAACAAGACTTCGACATACCACTTATTTCTGAGTTTATATACATAAGCTAATAGCCTCGCTATTTTATGTCTAAACCTAATGGGCAGATACACTGTATTCCTTGTCGATTTCAACTTATCAACAAAAATGTTGGTGTCAAAAAATATAAGTTTGTCACTGTAGTGACTTACTAAGAACTGAATATGCTTATTAAGCATATGTATACGAGTATAGTTGTTTTTTCTATTTGATAATCTCTCAAAATATGGAAAAGCACACAAAATAATTTTATTACAATTTAACCTTAACATCTCAGTAACACTGTCAGTGATATCTTCTATTTTGACCTGGGAACTATTACCTATAAATACAGTAATGTTGGTATTAGTATTATATTGATTTCTTGTAATTGATGTCATTATTTCCTTGAAGGATGTCCCAGGCAAACAATAGTTTTGAGTAGAAATACTCAGGTTATTACTAACTAATTTCCCTAAACCTCTTCCTATACTATCTGAAAACATAACTGACTGAAAACAAACTTGACTACTACAAGAGGAAACACTACTAGCTACTGACTGTACCACTTGAGATAATTCTTGCACAATATCAGGTATATCTTGGTTGGGGATACAGTCCACAGCACTCACAACTAGGGATGGGTCCTCCATTGCCTCAGGTTGGAGGGCATCAAGGTTGGATCCCCTCTGACAAGTACACTGAGTATTGCTGAGAGTCAGCAAGTCCACTCTGTCTACTAACTCGTTTGTTGCAAGGATGTGTTCCTTAATTTGGTGACGAGAGCAAACATATTTATTATAGAGTGACTTTAGTGAGTCATAAAGAACTTGAATATCGGACTGTAAGCGTTGAGTGTGTATTTCATAAATATTTATACTATCTTCTAATTTAATTTGATAGTTCTTCAACTTATTGATAAGAGTAACACGCTCTTTCCTCAATTGAATTATTTTTAGAATAATGTTTTTGATGTTTCTTGAATCTATTACATTTTTTAATGATTTTGTTCAGTCTTGCATATTTTTTTATTTTATTTTGACTGATTTTATGACTATGGTTATGTTTCAGTAAGGAATCCTCTGTTAGATCAATTGTTATTATGGAATGAGGGTTACAATTTGTATTTAACAATTTATTATACAAATGGACAGTTTCTTTGACGTGAGTATGCGTTTTATCATTTTGTAATTGTTGAATTTGAACATTTGCATGGATTAATTCATCCTCTAGGTCCCTAACCTTACACAAAGCCTCCTCATACAAATTACTGCAGTTGTTGAAACCATCTGTAGCCACCCTTAGTTGATCCCGTTCATCAACAACATTGAGGTATTGATGATGTAAGTCTACTAGCTCCTGTTTTAAGCAAGTGTTTTTGTAAACGACTTTCTCTACTTCCTTCTCACTTTCCTCTCTCTCCTCTAACAGCTCCTGACATTTACTCTTTGAGGCCTGAAGTTCGTGAAGGGTCGTGCTCAATTTAAGCTCCAACTCCTGAGCTGCAGTCTTACGGGTCATCACAGGCATGGTTTTAGGAATTCGTACTGAAAATAGAATTAAGATACGGTGAGAACTAGTTAGACAGACAAATAAAAAGGCAAAGCTAGAAATGAAAGGAAAAATGGGATAAGTTAGTATTGCTTAATAGTGATGAGATAGGCTGCTGAATCTAATTTAAATGAAACTAATATAGGATTAGCTCAGTACTAAGTTACATTGGTTCTATTGTCTTATAATTTTATTTTTGGTTATGTGGGTAGGCGGCCTAAATAAAAATAAAAAACCTAGTTTGGCTTATAGGTTACAATTGAAATTGAAAATAACGATAGTCAACGTTATTGTTGCTAAGTACAATATCACACTATTAGAATTACAGTGTTTAGATATTTCACAATACTAAGTTTCGTTAACTATGTAAACTAAGTGACTTAGACCCAGTGGAGGGTGCCAAATTAACCAAAAATTATACTAAGACTCAATGAATGAGTTACAGAGTCTATGTGATGATTGTGTGCTAATTTTATAGAATAAAAGTAAACAAAATACTCCCCGTTTAAATCCGTAGGTCAAACATCAGCTGTTCGTGATAGGTTACCGGTAACGGTGGTCAACCAAACACTGTGTTTACTTTGTAATTTTGTAGGAAAACAATATTCCTGATTATTTATGCACTTATTTTACAATTAGATACATTATTACACCTTAATTACAATTAAAAACTATATTAAACTAATTTTTAAATACGGAACAAAATTTTGACGTGTCACTCGGGCAGTGTTGCCAGTCTATCTTAGTTGTGCCAGTAAGCCTTTTATACCGTTAAGGATTATATTGAGGACAAAAAGGCTTGGGATTGAGTTGCTCCAATTAATGCATACTGAATGTTTTTTTTTTTTTTTTTTAATTTTTGCTATATTTTTTATTTTTTTATTTTACATGAATTTTGACATTTTGATAATTATTATTTATACAATGTCATGACAATTTACTTTGTGAAGTATAGTATTATTATTTATTTATTGTGAATGTGAGGACTATGTAGGTAACTTTTATTTTATTTTATTTTTTCACTTTCTCAGGTAGTTCCAATGATAATCTGGCAGTTTGAGTGCTTTATGCCTACCCAAATGTCCTTTCTTTGGTATTGTTCGTCAAGTGATTGAGCTCCTTAAGTTCTGAGTTGAGCTCCCCGATTAGTGACAAATGCGTGCACTGACTGGACAGGTCCACTCATTCTGTATGGTTTTTCCTCAAAAGACCATTTCAGACACAAATCTACATGGTCTTCACATGATCTGACCAAGATTATGTCTGGACTTTAAAAGAGACTGTGACTTCTGAGTTTGTTTCGGCCTTTCTTCTCAGAGTAGTCAGATAGGAAACGCCGACCTCATCTAGTTTTTAAAATATTATTGACGTGTAAAAGTGTTTGTATATACCTACTTACAGAAATAAAATCATTTATCATTTATCATGTACTCGTATGTCACAAATTTTCAAGTCAATCGACACAGAGATTAAAAAGTTTTACAGAAAATTCAACCCCCCATTTCACCCTCTTAGGGATTGAATTTCGAAAAACCTTTTCTTAGTTGTATTTTCTCTTCATATAGAACAAAACCTCCCAATTGCATGTGTCTAGGGCCAGCGGTTTAGGCTGTGCGTTGATATTATATCAGTCAGGACTTTGAATTTTATATATTATATATGTATAGATAGATTTACCGAAATAAGTTTAGGTATGCAGCGTTTTCTAAACTAATGTATAAAATCTTTCATACCCTTTCTTTCACCCCCAGAGGGGTGGAATTTTGAAAATTCGTTTGGTATGTTTTCATGACTTTTGAGTCTGATTATTTATATTATTTTGAGTAAATCAAGCCTCCCAGTAAAACCCTCCCATGTAAAATTGATTACCCCTTTTCACCCCGGTAGATTTTCGAAAAATCCTGATACAGGTTATTCTTTATTTTTGGTCTTAAGTATAAATACTGAGTTTTGAATTATTCGGACTGCGCGTTCAAATTCTTCCATACAAACTTTGACACCCCCCAATCCCACTTTTGGGGGTAATTTAGAAGAAAGAAAAATGACAAAAGATTATAATTTACTTAGGTAAGTATTCGTGCCAATTTCAAGTTTATTAACTCAAGGAATAAGATTTTTTATACAAACAAGATCCCCCTTTTTCACCCTCTTAGGGGTGGAATTTCGAAAAACCCTTTCTTAGTGGATACTTACTCTTTATAAAGAACCTTCCAAATTTAATGTCTCTAGGACCAGTGGTTTAGGCTGTGCGTTGATATCTCAGTCAGGACATTGAATTTTATATACATAATAATATAGATCAAATTATATGACAATTTCCGCAGCGTTAATACCGGCAAACTTACGTTGTATTTGGTCTATCCCGTTCAAAAATCTTTTGCCGGATTTACATGATATCGTTAAGTTATCCTTTTCAAGAGGATGCGATTCCTCTCAGATTTTTTGATAGTCTCATCAAAACTTAATCTTCGTGCAACATTTCTTAGATCACGAGGATTCACATTACGATTAGCTTGAGGTTGCCGCTCAGGTGTCTTTTCGTTTTGCTATTGAATATTATCATTGCACGAATTTTCAAGTATAAAATGATAAAAAGAAACGGTATCAGCACTTAGGACATCATCAGATAAACTGACATTCAACTTCTGAAGCTCTCGCTTAAGTATGGGAAAATCAAACCTGTATCCCTTATAGGCAATAAGGCTTAGGGGTAAGGCGTACGGATTTGTTGCCGTTTTATGAAATTATCAATCTCATTGTAACTATTCAAATTAAACCCGTTTGGCCGGATTTCTAGTGTCCGCTTGTCAGTTGTTTCTTCTGTGTCCGGATCAAGATACAGAATGCGGGGTTACTTCAGTAACAACTTCTGGATTGTTAGATCCGTCCCGAAATCCATAAATATGAACGTTTATATCGGCCGCGGCTCCATTTTGATCACTGACAACTACAGAAAAATGTACAGTGTTTATAGTTTGGCTTTATCTATAAATGCAGCGATTCACATTGCATTTTCCACGTGACTGATAAACAACATGGATTTTATATTATGATAAAGGATATATTTTATTTTGTAATAATTCGATAAACAACTTAACAGTTATCTAAGCTGCTAATTTGTCTTTCTAAGAAACCGAATTCCTAATTAAACCGACAGTTAACGTACATTGTACCCATTTCTCTGTAACTCTGTGTTTCCTGATAGCCTGGGTGTTGGTGGGTAGGTGGGTGGTAACCTGGCTGTCTTTTCTGGGAACTTTTTGGAAAGCGTGCACGTCGTACACCATCGTTGACCACATCACCACTTACCATCAGGTGAGATAGTGATCAAATGCGAGCCTTTCAATTAAAAAAAAACTATTAACTTAATATTTATTTTGTCTGTATTTTCCCGAAGGGGAAAGGTGCACCTAGTACACCCACATTTCATCAGTTACGTTTGAGTCCCATATAATAGGGGGCGAAAAAAAGATAATTGCCAAGAATCCCAAAAAAAAAAGAAGTCAATTAACATTATTTATGGCTATAGCAGGGGAAAGGAGAATATTTTATCGATTAAAAAACAAGACAAAAAAATCTGGGTGAAATAAATGAAAACCTCAAAAAGCGAAGTGAAAAGGTCATTCTACTCATGAATAACTTTTTTCTACGGGACCAACTCCGAAGTCAATAAAAAAAATTCAGGTTCATTTATAATCGCGTAACTCGACAAAATTTAGGAAACAACAATCGGGTATTTTCAGGTTTTCATTGAGTTCAATTCAACCTTGTACGTAAAATAGCAGATTTGTGATCAAATATTTTGTCAGCATTTCTGAATCTAAGTTACACGTTCTTTTTTTAATAGCCCTCGGTAGGTACAGTCAGAGAAATTAATTGTTAAGCAAATTGATACTGTACGTCAATTTGCGGTGTTATTGGCATTTCATACAACTGTCGAAGAATATAATTTGTTTGATTTACATATAAGGACAACTTAAGTTGGTATTCAATTTGCCTTACAATTAATTTCCCTGACTTCACGATACAATAGAGCCCTTTCTTTACGTTATACAGGTATTAATAAAACATGTAACACATTTCCCAAGTTTAATATAACATGTACTTACGTAATTAAGGTTTAAAATTAACGTTAAGTTTAATTAAAGTTGTTAAAATTAACAGGTGCTGCTTTTACAGAACTTATTTAGGTACTTATATGTTTTACAATTTTAAGCACATTCCTTGCGGGGTTAGACAGAATTAAGGTCTTTTTCACCACCTTCCGTCAAGTTTCAGTTAACTTATCTGGTAGATTGTTGTGCACTTTGTGAAGGAGCTCATCGAGGAGTGTCTACTACCAAGCAAGGTGCTGTGTTTTTGCTGGTGTAGATTTGCCTTACCAAGATTTGCTTGGAAAGTATAAGCTCGCAACACTTGAAAATAGACGAAAGTACTTAGAAGCTATGAATCTAAATAATATTGTTAGAAATAAATTTGACTGCATTGAACTGTCCAATGAGACACAACTATCCCAGATAGCAGATCAGTTTGCTACAAACTTGATTTTTATTTGAATTTAAATTGTCACCTCAAATATGATAAAATAAGTTTAAGGCAATATTACTGCAAGGTTGTTAATTTATGGATGAAGATTGAAGTTTAAGGTAAGTCTGTAGTAGTCTTGAATTTTGCGTTATATTTCAAAGATGAAAGTATCAAACTTGTTTTAAGTCTGGTACAAACTTGAGTTTTCCGTTATCGGCACAGGAAGATAGGAATGCGTAGCGGGGTAAGAGGTGGGACGGGCGCAAATAAACATGATTGGTCGCCGCGTGCACTGTATCAGTGCAGCACGCTATGATTGGGTAAAAAGTGTGACGTTGTCAATCGCATTCGTGACACTTATTGACGCATCGCATCTCGCGTGTTTTGACCAAGGAATAATACTCACCGACGGCGAGGCGAGTTTTGACTTGACGCCATGATGGCTTACAATACAATACTATATATAATTGCACGATTAGTTAGTCTGTGCCATGGTCTAAAGTATATTATTATACCATGGTCTCTGCCAGTAGCCCAGTGGATTAAGTACATTACACTTCAGTACACATCATAGACTAATATAATCAGAGTACTTCTGTTGTGTTGTGCTTGCGTGAGGGACGCGCGTAATTTGCTTATCGTGCTGGAGAATAACAGACAGAACGTATGTATTGCTGATTCTAATGATTATAATTCTGTAAAGCCATATTTGTTACGGTCTGCGAATCATATTTTAATCAAAATACAACCTGACAGTGACCTGCAAATTACAAAAAAACGTAAGAAAATTTGAATTTCGCGGGCTAACCTGAAGGTTCCGCCTTAATGAAAATTTCACCAATGATACCGAACGCGATCAGCACATCTAAACCACGTTCAGGAGCTGTCAGTTTCAATATTCCACAGAAAATAATGACACTGACAGCCCTTAAACGTATTTTATGTGCTGATCGCGTTCAGTTTCATACGCCGAATACCGAATAGTAACCGAATACTTGTTGCAACTCAGCGACCACTGTTATCTAGAGGCCTTCAAGCCTTGAAAGGATGTGCAATAAAGAAAAGCAAGTGTGTCAACATTGTATACAAAGTGGCGCGGACCTCATCATATTAAATGATACCACGTATACCACATGGTATATACTTTGACCATATATACTAAATTTGAATGAAATTATTCACTTAAAAAAATCTGGTGTTCGTATACCTAAAAAAATGTATGGAACAGCAGATTTTTTTAATGAATGGATTTCATTCAAATTTTGTTAATGGTCAAAGCATGCCATGTGGTATACATGGTATTATTTAATGTGTTAATGTCCGTGTGACTTTTTATAGTTTGCAGAAACAGACATCATGCAAGTTTGAAATGTCGAAGTTGCATAAACTTTATAGAAACAGACAGTATGCAAGTTTTGTTGCTGGGAAACTAGAAACTTTGATTTAAACTTGCCTCAAGTGTATATACTTGACATGGCAAATTTGGATCAAACCTTCACTTTTGATACATCAAACTTATTGCAAGTCAGATTCAAGTTTAAATTGTTATCTGGGATGTCTCTGAATGGTTGCTCTGTAACCATTATTGTGTATTTTAATAACTAGTATTGCACCACCAATATTAAAATGTAAATTGTTATGTTATCTGTGGCAACACGCGCCCCTTCCAATTGTGACACTGGTCCAATACAGACGTAAGTTTACTTGGCCGCCGTTTTATTTATCCTTCCTCGACACCAACGCTATAGCAGCTCATTAGCACCCACCACACAATTACAACGCTGCACAACCATTCCGGCCATTATTTTAAAGAAAGAAAAAAATAAAGAAAATACGTTTATTTGACGATTTCAAGTCGTATCAGCCTCACTTGGTGCAAATTTCGGTGAAATTATTTATCTCACCGAAAACGAGATACGCCTCTATATCCGTGTTGATTTGGTGGTAGAACTGACCAATATTGTAGCCTTTTGCCCTATGTTCTTGTTGACTCTCTGGTTTAAGTGGTATTTTGCTGAAACGGTACCATCACAAGTCAGTATAGCGTATAGTATGGTTGCCAGAATGTGTCTTGTCTATACAATGTGGTGTGGACAATGCGACAAAAAATGAAAACACTGGCAATACTAATTCATAAGAGTATTTTCAAACTATCAAATAAATCCTAACATCGAATTAAAAAAATGCTTTTTTCGAACAAACTAAATAGTAGTGATGGGCCTATTATAGGTTTTGCCAATCTTCAACTAGGTGTAGTAACGGTTATATTTTGTTGATTTTTTGTATCCAGACTGAGAACGTCGATTTCCCACCCAAAAAAAAAAAAAAAAGACTGAGAACGTCATTAGCTGATTTACTGTCGTATTGTCGACTCCACCTTGTTTACATTATGAATGTACATTAGAAAGGGCAACCTTTAAAAAATCAAATAGAAAAAGACACTATTTCTGGCATAAAAAAACCATACAGTATAGTATAGTTCCTAAAATATCTCCGAGTAATTTAAGTTAGTTGCAAACTGTCTCGCTGCGAATTTATGTTGGATCTCACACGAGCCCGAGGGCAAGGGCGCTCACTGCGCCATGATTTATTTTGTTACATTTTAATTTCACGGAGCTATCTCATCACCGACCCGTTTCCGAGCAACGGCGAATTTATAACCCTCCGAAATTCGCTTAGGGGTCGTACAAGGAACTAGTATACGAAAAAAAAATGTGAGATTAAATTGAGAATTTTGTGAACTGATTTGCTGCACAGTTGAATCCACAGCGAGATAGTGTGGTGATTTCTTGATTGATCGAAAATCGAATTTTATTTCAAATCAATTTTGTTGAGGAGAAGGATATAGTGTTGTGATGTAAAGTGCTTTTTTTTTTTTTTTGGTTGGGTAATCATCAAATGACCTCTCCCGCTCTGGGCGGAGCGGAAGGGCGTGTCAGACTCTTACTGACTAAAACCCACCCGCGTTCCTTCAGTTGCCTGTGCGCCAGGGCCACGGTAACTCTTTCGAACAATCCGCGATCCCGGCAGGCATCGGCCCTATTGGACCCCGTCAAGTATGCTGACATTTCTTTGAGGCGCGCGTGGAACACGACGCGCCGTCGACCCTGGTCCTTACCGAACGGCGAGCTGCCCATTGCTCGCCGTCCGCAAGCCCGCGCCTACGGTGGCCGGGAATCGGCAATTGACTCCCGACGCCCAGGGTGTCTCCTCCTGCGGCGACTAGGGGCGTGAGGGCGCAACGAGTGCCGCACCCTCACGCGCTCCGCCTCCTCCTTCGCGAGCATTACTGTTTCACAGAAGGAGGTGACGGCATCCCATTCCCTCTCGCTCCGTACCATGGCCTGTACCAGGGCCGGACGCGAGAGATCGCCGCCGCCGATCGCCGCCACGAGGACACGGCGGTGCTCCACCCAAGCTGGGCAGACCTCCACCGTATGCTCCACCGTGTCCTCCGGTCGATCCACACAATGCCAACACCCGGGCGTTTCCTCCCGCCTTATCCGAAACAGGAACCTCCCGAAACAGCCATGTCCGGTGAGGACCTGCGTCAGGCGGAAGGTGAGGACGCCGTGGCGCCTCTCAAGCCACTCCTCAAAGAGGGGACTTACCGCCGCAATTGTGGCGTGCCCAGTGATGTAAAGTGCTGTGGGTTGGAAACTATTTTAATATTTTTGAGATAGTTAAGGAAGAGGGCTGCCTCGTTGGTAAAGCGGGACTATTGAATACTTTCTGTTCCCAGCTCTGGCAGGGCTATTGGATTTTTGCTTAGGATTTGTCAGTAGGTTAGGTAGGTCCAGAGTCTGAGTTTCAGTCAAGTTAATGGCGATAAGCACGCTATTTAGCTTTGTTTATCCCTTAGGTAAATACAAGCGTCTTGTTAGGTAGGGTTGTTCAAGAAATAAATCTACTTACCATTTATCATACTGAAGGTTATTCAAGATGCTGATTTCAAGTAGACCAATTGACAGTAATAATTTGCATCGATCAAGATAGGATATCAGTGCCACAATGCATTTTAATAATCTAGATATTTCTTTATCACTTATCAGATTGTGACAACGTTATCATACTTTATAGTCAGGACAAACATGCAGGTGCATTTAATAATTACGTAGGTAACTACACAATCTTGCCATGTACGCCATACTGCTCACAATTCAGCGGAAAGGCGTTCACTCCTGAACAGTGGCCTTACCCAAGCTACGTCACATCGACCGGTTCTGTGATTCTCGTATCCACAGAATTCCCGCTGCCTTCACAAGGTCATCGGACCATTTTCTGGGAAGACACAAACTTCCAATAATAATTTCCGGTAGACAGCTGTGGAATTTTAATAAATTTAGGTGACTATTAATTTTCGATGTAGTAGTATTAAAGAGGAAATCATTTAAATGTTTCATTCGATTCCATTTCGGATGGATTAAAGAGGATTTCAAATTCGTACTGCAGCCATTTTGAGTCTTACGCATTGTTCTAAATTGAATGCTCAGCATCAAAATCTGCTATGTTCTCTTACTGGATTATGTAATAGAGTAATAAACTGGTAATAAAAAGTAGTTCATAAAATCATAAATCATTTATTTCGCCAGAGATATGGTACAATGGGTGTTACAATAAAGTATAGTGCTTTACACATCTCACCTATAGGAGGCATGCGAAAATTTAAACACAGTCAAAACAGTCTCTTGACTTATATTTACGGTTTCCATTACTGTCCACAAATAAATGTAATTGGTTTCTTACAAACATCCCAATTTCCATTATGTACAGTCACGGACTTTAATTGATGAGCCACTTGGCACTGTTCGTATTTTAGCCGTGTATAGCAAATCGGGTTTAATCGGTTATACTCGTACATAGTACAGAGTGAGTACCCAAAATCAACCAATTGCAGTTATAATAACCGTAACCTAACGACAATTGTTTTAGCGTAGCCATAGCAACGTTAGCGTACGGAAAAAATATGATTGGTCATTTCGACATCGGAAAAACTCGGACCCACGATTTTATCCCAACGCGTAGCGTCCAAGCTGATGTTCATGACAATTATGATAACTGTTGCACATAAACCTAAATAACACCTAACTGCCGCCTTCTTGGAAGAATTATGAATTTTATTTACTAGGTACGTATTTCTGTTTTAGCTATTATAAACGTCATAAAATTTGCTAAGATAAAAAAAATAGTCAAACTTTGAAAAATAGTTTTATTTCGTTTATTAATCAATCACTCACTGTCTTAGGATAGGCTTTCAGAAATAACTAGTATTTAATGAGCTCTAATTCAAAGAAGGTCGGTATCAATATATTGGATAAACGTATGCAACATGTTATTGATTTATCTTGGACAACTTAGTAGTCAACCTTCAACCTCTATGGACAAGACTATTTCCGATTATTAGTAATTTGTCATCTTATCAACGAGCATGCTGTTTGAGTTCGTGTTATCTCGTGAATGTATAAAACTGCTAAATTGAAAAATTTGAAACTGGCTCATCAATTAAAGTCCGTGACTGTACATGATGATACAAGAGTAAGTATTCCTAGTTTTTTGGAAAAGTATATTAAGTAAGTAAGTATTCCTAGTTTCAGGAACACGAAACTTATCATCTGCCTGCTATTTCCCAACAATGTTGGGGTTGGCTTCCAGTCTAACCGAATGTAGCTTTATACCAGTATTTTACAAGGAGCCACTGCCTATTTGACCTCCACAACCCAGTTAATACGATACCCCTTAGTAAGAATGGGTTGTCAGACTTCCGGGCTTCTGAATACCCGTAACGACTGTCAAAGATCTACAAATGACAGCTGGGACAAACGATTTAACGTGCTTTCTGAGGCACGGACCGGCCTCGGCAAGCGTAGCTTAACATTCGATGGATCCCCGTGCGGCTGTGATTATTTGGCCATGAAACCACGCAAGCAAGCAAGCAACTTGAAACTATAATTATTAAATTAATTAGAAGACTTGAATTAATTAGAGACAGGAATGCTTGCCAGGGCGTAGGAATAATCCTCTGGACGGCCACCTACAATATTATTAGGTACGCAAAGTTTTTGACCCGTCAGAGCGAAACGTTTGAGCGAGTTTCAATTTTATTGCACAATTTTTTTCAATGTTGGTTGATTTTTCGATGGTTTTTTAGCTGGACGGACGAACTTGGCTCCTATCGAGAAGACTGGCCCGCAATGACAGTGGGCAGACGTTTGCGGAAAAGTAAAAGGCAGGCCTGTGCTTAGCACTGGGACAGTACAGGCTAGATACATAAACAGAATATTTTTCATGGCATCGTGAGAACGTTATAGGCCTAACTGTAGGACTGTAGATTTGTAGACCTTTTTCTATTTTGTTGTGTACCTGTTACTTGTTGACAGGCCTTCACTGTCCTCCCATACCTATTAATACTGTAATTTGAAAACATTGTAAAAGCCACTTATTTTTAAAAGAGTACACCGTTGAGTTTCTTGCCGGCTCTTCTCCATAGGACACGACCAATTGGAACCGTGCACCTAGCTTCTGACATTCCATAAGTGCCCATGTACCTATATGTGAAATAAAATATTTTGATTCTGATCATGTAGGATCAGTATGGCGCAATATTTTACCATAATTATCTACTCTCTCTTCGGTCTTGCTCACGCGATAACACTGAACGTGATGGGCCGTCAATGTTATTGCTTGATAATAATTATGGATTGTATGTTTTAGTTCAAGGGTCAAGCTTATAGTGCAAACTTATTATTGGTATAGGGGTCGCCTAGCAAAAACATTGCGTGGATATTTCAGCTGGGTGAAATTGACCTCATAACTTCATTGAACTATAACTTTTAATCGCACATAAGACAAAAAACAGAATTATAACCAAACATCAAGTTTCTCCTCACCAAAACTCGATTATAAACTTTCTGTACATAGGTATTAAAAAATTAAAATATTCTGCTTTATAATACATGTCCTTGAAATCTCTCCTCGAAAAACTCACCTGCAGCTCTAAATAAAAAAAAACTCAATTTTGTCCCGTCTAAATAAAAGAACAAGCCTCATTTCCACCTGTACAGTCGAAACAAGCTTTGTTTACCGTTTCATAAAGATTCTAACTTTCAGGAGAAAAAACTTGGAAAATTTTTGAACGATGTTTTTTGAGGAAAATTAGGTATCATGGACATTCTTGGAAAACCGTTTTTAGAACACGATATTTTGTAGTAAAAATGGAAACTAGTTAATCAAATAAGTTGAGACATGGCTGAGAAAAGTTTTTCACTAATGATACCTCAATAATTAAAATATGTTTATCCGTTGAGACGCTACGAGAGAATATAGAATCCTATTTACCTACATACACACAAACCTACACATTACAAAAGAAAAACAATCGTACGCTGAAGTCGGGTAAAAAATGATAAAAAAAAAAGAAGTTTATTTCGGTCCAGTTACATCCATAGTGGGTTAGTGAATGAAAAACTAGATTGAAAAAAAATTAAAACGAAATGAACTAGATTTCAAAATAAAACCAGAGCTGCCTACAAAACCAGAATAATAAAAATGTTTAATATGTTAACATATTTTTTCCATAGCCAATTCGAAATGAATTCCCAAAATCTCTTTAGAAAATTACCTAGAATCAGAAAAACTAGCAGCAACACTTGCTTCCTCACATACCCGTCTCCTGCACTGACAAATCTTGGAAGACGGTTGCACCATAAATCAAGTTTACCGAGGGCTACCCCACAAAGAGCTAGCTAGCACTTTATTCCTTTGAAAAACTGTAAGAGCTTCCTTGACGTTCGCATGTGGAATGAGCTCTTTTGTACCAAAGACGTTTTTGCTAGACGGGTCTCAATGGAGATCGAATTCACGATCCTTTTTGTCTGTCCACTAATGTGGGGACAGACTGATACGTTTCTGTGTAGCGATCTGTCTTTTTGGAAGGGGTGAATTGAATGTACGAAAGTCTAGTCGTGTTGTGTCTGCACTTGGAATTGATTAGTACGAGTGGGTGATATTATATTAAATTGATCCTCTTTAAGCTTTTATCTTTTAATGATACTCGCACTTTTTACTCAAAGAACTTCTTTTAACTTTCAGGCCCTATACCACAAAACTATACAAGTCTACATTCACTTACCACTGATTTATCCAATGAACAATCAATGATCATATTTATTGCCACTGATAACAGTAAACTTGGCTACCGATGTTTTTTTTTTTAACTCATACTTGTTGGTAGGATATATTATTATTCGTGAGAAGTAAAACAGGATAAGAGTGACCACAAAATTATTTAATTTTGGCACCATGACAAAGGGTTGGATGGTCTGATCGAGAAAAGGTCAACCACGTGTAATAAATAAAACACAATAAAAATAATAAAAATGGCTATTTTTATTTTTGGTGTGAAAATTCCATATTCACGCCAGTGCGCAAAGTAACGCCCGCGAAACATTGTGCTAATGGGTGCATGCAACGGTGCAGGGAACGTGGGAGTATTTAAACTTATTTAACGTAATTAGAACATTTTAACAACTTGTTTTCGTAAAAATCGTCAAAAAATGGTGGGACTTGTACCTTCAATATCTCCGTAACCAGAAGGTTCCCAGGTATGGCGTAATACAAAAAAAATCATAACAACGGGTAGAACGAGTCACTCTCGGCTTCGTTTAGGCTATTTTTACACCCTTTATACGCATTTCGCCACACATAATTATTGTAAGGATGAAGGCGAAGAAGAGGACCAAAGAAAAGATGCATAGATTGTGTAAAAAAGGAGTGAATGACAGCTTGACGGTTAACAGGCAAGAATTGAAGAAGAAAACCAAGTAGCAATGGCAGGAAGATGACGGGGATAAGCCTCGTGTAAAAGTTATTTGAGTTTGATTAATATTTCACCCAAGCCAGGAATCAAAATGAACCCCAAATTTAGCAGCAGCGTTTTTGACAAAGCATTCGCTTGTCAAATATCAAAAACAATTTCCGACAACACACTAAATCTGAACCGAAGAAGCCACAAACTCTTGCCAAGAAACTGGTGTCGGAGATCGAATGTAACACTTTGATACAATACAGGCATATATGCCGCTCACGACCCAGCCACTTAAGAACAACACGGCGCAGCACGTAATTATGTGTATGTGTGTGTGTAAGGCTGCTTTCCTACTGCTTTATGCGGAAATATTCGTTGGTGCTACATGGTAAACTACTCCAATGACCTTGAATTGATCTGATCAAATTGAAAATTTGATATTTCAATACGGTGAACAAAAGTCAGACTGACTTAATCACTTTTCATAGCAATTTCGTTAGTTCCAATTAAAATTTTATTATCTGGGTCAGATAAAGTGGTACTAATCGTTTTCTATCATCTTCAAATCACTAGACTTGATCGTCTTTAACAATCAGAGGGGTAATTCCCGTGTTATTTTGAACGTTGACATTTTAATCTTTCTCAATCTGTCAAAAACATCTTTAATTTTCACACATTTTTGTCAAAGATATTTAAGATTTATTTAAATGCCTTTGTGATTTTCGTCAACTTTTGTGACGTTTTTAATACGGGCTGGCTTTCAGAGAGATTAAAGTATAATGTGCCTATGGAGAACATATAAATATAGCCGAAATAGATTATACAAATTGAGAGGTCTAGCTCTCAATGTTAGCCACACAACAGGGTAATACATATTTGACTAAAGCAAGGTGTCCCACGATTTTGAACAACATGCGTTGCAATCATTACTTTGTACTTAAACTGTGCTGTAAATGAAAATGCGTACCACTATCATTTTAGGCCAGATGTGGATCAGAAAATTGAGGGGAAGTTTGAAAGTGGTGTCAGTGACAGAAAAGTTGAAAAAAAATCGTTTAGCTTGGTATGTGATGAGGACGGAGGAAATGCAGTGACTAAAAGAGTGATGAATATAAATGTTGATGGATATAGAGGGAGTGGAAGATCAAAGAAAAGATGGATGGATTGTGTGAGGAATGATATGAAAGAGTAGATAGTGAATGATAGCATGATGGTTGACAGGAGAGAGTGGAATAAAAAACATTGACCCCAAGTAATATGGAATAAGGGCAAAAAGATGATAACCTACCTGAAAAATCATGAAACAAAATAAATAAATCAGAGATTGGTTTTCAGAAACTGAGGGTAATGTTCCAGCCGAGACCTGTGTTGATAAAGGTAATTTCTAGTGTGCAGTGTATGCAACCAGCCTAACGTGTACTGCATCTCCTAAGTGCACCGTTTCGTTGCAAATTTGTCGCCGCGCCCCGACGTCTCCGGGACAATTTGGGCTAATTACACTGAAACAAAGACACGTTCCGTACTGAATAATGAATATTGTGCATTTATGTGTGGCCTGAACTGAACTGACGGATATCCTTAGTTTGTGTTAGAAGTAGTTTCTTGAGGGGATTGATATATCGGTATCACAGGATCCTCAAGAAACTATAATTGCAAAAAACAATAGGAATCGTCCTGTTGTTTTTTTTATCTTGTTGTTTGATAGCAAATTAGCCGATGGACCACCACATGGTTATTGTCAGTCACCGCGGCCAATGAACATCTGTAATTCCTTTGAGGCATCGAAGATGCGATGCCATCTAAGTGACTTATGTAAAATTTCTGGTTTTCTTGCAATTACACCAGCAGAATACTTGGTTTCCAGCACGTATAAAACATACACAATTTTATTGTGATTCTAGCTTCTGCCCGCGGCTTCGCCCGCGTGGATGTCGGAAATTTTCTCACGGCAACATATTACCGGGACAAAACGTAGCACACATTACTACTTATAACACCAGCTAACTGCCAGTAAAAGATCCGTCAAAATGAGTCCAGCCGTTTTGGAGATTAGCCGGAACAAACAGACAAACATACAGATAGACAAAAAAAATGGATTTTTTGTTAAATGATAAATGATTTTATTTCTGTAAGTAGGTTTGTACAAACACTTTTACACGTCAATCATATTTTTAAACTAGATGAGGTCGGCGTTTCCTATCTGACTACTCTGAGAAGAAAGGCCGAAACAAACTCAGAGGTCACAGTCTCTTTTAAAGTCCAGACATAATCTTGGTCAGATCATGTGAAGACCATGTAGATTGGTATCTGAAATGGTCTTTTGAGGAAAGAACCACATAGATTGAGTGGACCTGTCCAGTCAGTGCACGCATTTGTCAGTAATCGTGCAGCTCAACTCAGGAAGTCAGAACTTAAGGAGCTCAACGATTCGACGAACAATACCAAAGAAAGGACATTTGGGTAGGCCACATAAATTACTCAATCTGCCAGATCATGATCAAAATTAACTGCGAAAAAAAAAGCAATGACCCACATAATCCTCACATTCACAATAATTAAAATAACATACTACTTTACAAGTAAATACTCATGTCATTGTGTATATAAAATTCAACAATGTCAATGTGTATATAAAAAAATCGGACATAATGTTTGAGTTTGTTAAAAGTACCGTATATACTTTCAAATGCATTTTTAGTAAAAAGCTGTTATTTTGACATTACAAACAGACACTTCAATTTGATTGATTTCTATTCATAATATGTATAGATAAACCACAAATACAAATAAACCAATCATGAAGTTTCAACATAAATCTAGGTTAATCCAAGATCAAAGGTATTAGCAAGTCTTACAGCAAAGAAAGCTAAGCTCCTGTAGGAAATTCACGCTCGGTTGAACAGAATTAATGCAGCTCAGACACTGCAGCTTGTGATTTTCTTAGATGAAGCAGTTTCTACTAAATTACAGAAAAGATTCTCTTTAATGGTTTCATCTGATTCATTATTAGGGATTAGAAAAATGACATTGAATGTTAAAAGGCATTATTAAGCGACTTATATCAAGTCATAAAGTAAAGAAATAAAATAATATATTTCAAAGGGTTGGGTTTTCCATCTGGAATCTCTCGGTAGCAGCCAAGAATTTGGGATTTGTGCCCGATTGATGACAATAGGCTCGCCTTTTATTAATAATAATATAGTCCGCCAGACCGTATTTCGGCCATGGCGGCCAATCTCAACGGAAACTAGCCTCCGGCGCGGGAGATATGGTGCACAAGTATGTGCGCAGATACAAGTGCTCTTTCACATTCTATTACATACGACTTAAACATAACTGATGAAATGTGAGTGTACATCTCTGCCTAATCCTTCAGAGAATAAAGGAAAGAAAGAAAATGAAGATAGACAAATTGTTTATTCTGCGCAAGCAACACCCACAATACAAAAAAAATACTATTATAGACAAAATATGCGTAATGCGTTGCGACACTGGCAAATGACAACAAAAAACAAACAAAACATGAAATAATCTACTTTTTAACGCGCGTGCGTTTTTTTTTAGGCGTGTTGTGATAAATTATTTAATAGGTTAGCATCTTCTGGTACACCTTATTCATCAATGGGTCAAAAAACGTTGAGTATCAATATTATATGTTCCAGAAAGATTGCGCTTAATAATAGGGTTCCGTTGGCATATTTTGGGTACGGAACCTTAAAAACTGTCCAAAGAAATAAACTAAAGTAGCACCGTAATATGTAGTCTACGGTACTTATAGTATTAATTAACAAGAAGCAGTGTCATAGCGAGTCGTTTTCACGTGAACCGTTGCGAACGTACCCCATAGAAATGTCACAGATACGACATTCGTCGTAATAGCAAAATCATCTATATATTTTTACAGTATGGTTTCATTACATCCGCACATCTGTTTAAATGAAATTCAAATATGATTGGTAAAGAGTTACATAAGAAATGCACACTATTATAACTAAATGAAACGCAGTTTAAAACTGCAGCTTCCCATGAAAGATAATGGACTAAGTTAAGTGCGCGTATGTCTTATATCAAATTTCGTATTTCTACGACTTACAATTTATTTATTTATTATTTATTTATTTATGTAAGCCTCTTTAATTCCTTAGTAATAATGATAAAGTTTTTTTTTTAAATATAATTATTTTTAACTAAGGACCTCTCGATGAGTATAAGCCTCCTCCATCTCACTCCACTTTTTCCTATATTGGGCTGTTCGTCTTCCCATCTTTCCAGGGACGACCTCTTTTCTTTTTTTCCGGGGATGAACTAGAAAAATTACTACATGGGCTGCCCCCCATGTAGTAATTTTTCTAGTTCATCTCTCTTTATCCTGACGTGCAATGAGACCAGCACACTTCCATTTAAGTTTCTTGCAGTGGGATAACACAACAATAACTTTTGTCCTTACTCATATTTCGCTATTTCATTTTTTGTCTCCTGAGTTTCAAGTTAAGAATGCTTCTCTCCATAGCTCTTTGGCATTTTTCAATTCTTTCTTTCGTGTGCGTATTATAGATCCAGGTTCGACTTGCATATTAGAGGCAAGGTAAAAGACATGAGTCTAGGACATTATTTTTTAATCTTAAAGGTAGATCAGATTTTAGAATTTCTTTGTGGCTCCAGAATTTGTTCCATGGCATTTTGATACGTCTCTTTAATATTATTCTTCACGGTGTCTTGATTTTGAGAAAGATATTTGTTTGCCTAAATATATGAATTCATGAATATATTCCAACAATTAATGTATACATAATATTGTAAAATATTTTTAAAAGAGTAACGGTGGAGTTTCTTGCCCATTCTTCTCCATACGAAACTAACTTTTGGAAGGGGCAACTAGAATCAATTCTTTTTTTAACCGACTTCAAAAAGGAGGAGGTTATCAATTCGGATGTTTATACTCGTATATATATATATTATATATTTTTTTATATATGTTCAGGCATAACTCCGTCATATAATTATATATAGACGGATTTGCAAAATTCTTTTTTTTGTTCGAAATTGTATGCTTTCGAGGTGGTCCCATTGTCACCAAGTCAGAATCTGATGAAAATCCCATGAAAATCGAGGGAAATCCTCAAATTTTATAGGCACACCTATAGCGATTTGTATATTTTTTATAGTAACTCGTGCATTTGCTATCGGAAAGCACCATTCGGTGAAGTGGGCTTGATGATGAAGGACATTGGTGCCAACCGGAACTACTCAATAATAAGTATTTCACTGGTTGCGATTCGATTATTTTAATATGTTTGCTAAGCAATTTGTGCTCGTCACAATCAGTTCTTTTGATTCTTACCAGGAGAACTCCTCAACAATTAACGTCCCTGCATCGGGAAAAGGAATATTTTGTAAAAGGTGATGAGTAGTTGACATTAGGCTATTGTAGCTTAAATAAATTAATAACTGACTCAGTAAAAAGTGAAAAATATAAAACTATTTTACAAAAAAAAAACCAACCGACTTCAATAACACTTCAACACTTCACTTTGTAGTGTGATGTTATTGAAGTCGGTTGTTTTTTTTTTTGTAAAAAACTTATTTATCTTGTAAATTGTGACGTTGAAAAGTGCCTATTATGTGCTTATTTGAAATAAATGATTTGACTTTGACTTTGACCAACTGCCGACTCTCCACAAATATGGTCTTTGAGTTTTGTTACACATAAGTTTAGTTTTTTCGATATTTAAATAGGCAATTTATTTAAATATTTAGGCAAGATTGTATAGGACTGACATCAGCTCAGCATCAGCAGGAAAGCTTATTATGCCAATACTATTGAAAGTCGTAAATATCGAATACGACTTTCAATAGTATTGGCATAATAAGCTTTTCTGTAGTTTATGTTAGTCCTATACAATGTTGCCTTTTCCATTATCGTTATCGCTGATAAATTGTCACTTGTGTAGGTCCTGAAGCGTAACAATGGACCACACCGCAGATTTTTTTTGCACCGTCTTACTTTCTACATAATCTTTGACAAAAGTCTTGTAAGTACAAGTTCTGCTTAGTAGTTAAGGAGGATCCTTAGCTGTAGCCCGCAAAATTAAAATTTTCTTAAGTTTTTTTGCAAATTGCAGCTCTGTTTATCGTCGTACGTTATGAAAATTCTTAGGTGGAACAAATTTCCAAAGTTTGACTATTGATATGAAATTAATGATTATTATTCACTAAATATATCATTCCTACAGTCGCGAATCGCATTTTGATCAAAATACGACGTAAAATAGAGCTACACTTTGTTAAAAACCAAAGAAAGTTTGAATTTGGCGGGCTACAACCACCACCACCATTCACCTTAACGAGGCAACTTAAAGCTCACTGTTAAGACGTCACAAACCCCCGCCATGACTTGGATTGACTCAGCTGCGTTCTGAACAAAAAAATAAGTCTCTTGTACTAATTTAACTTATTAACTTGATTTAATTCTTGTGTATGATTGCCTCGTCGTAAGAGCGACTGCTAAGCATAGGAGTTGGCATGTTTGGAAAAGTGTTTTTGAGTTTTCCATCGGAAGTTCCTCAGTAGCAGCCCGGAATCTGGGTTTGTGCACGGTTAGTGATAATTAATCTCTCATTAAATGGAAGTCTCGTACCTTCAAACGGGTGAATGGAGATGCAGCGGTGAATCGGAACGAAACTTTAAAAGAGATTTTAATATTGAAATAATATAGTTTGTTGCCATAAAAATACTAAAGTGTTCCTGTATTATAATTAACGAGTAAGCACTCTTGTTGGCAAACTATATTTCATTGTTAAAATCTCTTTTAAAGTTTCGTTCCAATTCGCAGGGGTGAATCAGAACGAAATATTACAAGGGATTTTATTCATCCCGTTTGCCTGTGCTGAGTATACAGTGTATATTTCTGCCTTACTCTTCGGGAAAACAGGCGTGATACTACTTTAGGCCACTTGTTATTTACAGAATTTTCCATAGCACCAAGCTTTATGAAGTGTTTTATCATATTAAGTACATGTTGTTGTATTTCAAGAGCGCACGTGATACATTGTAGGTGATTAATATATACCTAACATCAGTGCAACCTAAGTGCACAATGACGTGACGTACGCTTCTGAATCACGTGTTTTTATAGTGGTGATATGATAATATCAATCTGTTTAGTGTTAGAGGTTGGTAAATTTATTGATTTAACACAAACAGACACCATACATAGTTAGTCGTTTAGATACATTCATATCATATAAACTACCTGTTAAAAATATTTTATTAACCAAACTAATATTATTATAATTATAACCTACCTATATGATGATGACCATAAAATATATTATGTTATAATTTACTTAATTAATGGTACCTCCGCCTAAGCCTTTGGGGAGTGCAAGCGTAATGTTATGTTATAATAATAATAATAATAACCCCACCACCGTATCTCTACGTTGACGTCGTGGTGGGGCTTGCACGCTCCTGAACTCTGGGTCTCTACCGGTGGAGTTTTCTTTGCCGAAACAGGTTTAGGGTGAGGAGCCACACCAAGAGAGACACAGAAACCCGCAGGGCAGCATGTGGCAAGCTGTTGGGTAGTAGAGACCCCACGTACCCTATCTCCCGGGAGAAGTGTTGTTCCTTACCTCTGGATTGCCTTTATTGGCCGGCTGGAGTGAACAATAACGAGGGACAGAGCTTCCACCTCTTTCTTGCCTTTATTGGCCAGCTTAAGTGGAGATTCGCAAGAGCAAACGTGCTCGGAGAAAGGAAGTATTCCAGGAAGATGCTGGTAGCGACCTTGACCGTACTTCCGGGATTGTCCTGGTGGCTGTGGGATACCTCTCCACTCCTCATACGCACCTCAGGACATGTTGCCCTCTTGTCGCTACGACACTATGTGCTAGCGACCGTTTTCGGGGGCCCATTATTGAGTGTGCAAGTCACCCCCTGCCATTTTATCTTTGTATTTTATATAAAACATTATTCAGGAGGGGTCCATAGTCTTTCCATAGTCCTAGATAACCAGTCCACTTAAGCTACCCAAATCTATAGTCCAATATCTTTGTTTCCATATCCTGCAATAGTCCAACACCAACCGGGGGGGGTTGTCCTTGGGTGCACTTGCCCAGTGCTTATAGGGATAATCGTCGATATGAGCCTCATTTCATTTAAATTTTTCTAAGGGGCCCCTCGTACACCTTCCAAAGGTCTATGGTCTAATGTTACTAGGATAAAAATATAATAATAATGTTATGTTATGTTATTTTGTGTTTTGTTATGTTATTATTATTTAATCTATAGTAAAATTTTGTTGTAAACATTATGGAACGCAAATAAAGTTTTTTTTTTATACCTATGGAATAATCAGCCTATCATGTTCCCCTTGCTGGTACACGCCTTCTCTCTCTGTGAGAGGGAGTGGGCCAGAATCCACAACGCTTGCCCACTGCGGGTTAGTGGATGTCACATATCTTCGAAGTTTTGGTTTTAGGCCATGCGGGTTTCCTCATGATGTTTTCCTTCACCATTTGGAGAGCAGTAGTGATAAAATAATTTACACAAATTAAAGCGTCTGACTGGGTTCGAACGACCAACAACTTGGTATCAATATGACTGTGACCTTGCAAAACTGCTATGGCTCAGCATAAAAATGCGACTCACGTTCGAAACAAACCCACAAATGGTTTTCAGCGACAGCCGGCGCGGCGTTACATTGTCACGAACATAATCTACAGGCGCTATCGGCGTACCATAATCTATCAACTTTGTACATAACTTCTATTATGATGGCTCTTAATGATTCTGTTTTATCCATGTGAACCCCCCCATTTTTATTATTAGTAATATTTTAATGAGGTTTTCATCATCATGTAGAGATTTTTTTCCGGAAACTTAATGTGTATAATATCATTATTATGAATATTAAACTTACATAATTATTATAAAGAAATCTACGACTCACATAACGCTTTCGCTGTTAAAAAAATATCAGATCTAATGTAGAGCCATGCCCCTAACTCTACAAGGCCTAAGTCTACAAACCTTACATCTTGGTCAATGTTTCGCAGCCATTGCATAGACAGTCCTGTGGGCTTATGGTAAGAAATTAAATCACTGGTTTTTATTGCTGTGTCATGCAATAGCTCAATGGAACGGCCAAGCCATATATTGGAGGGTGAAAGTCAAAGTTTTTTTGTTGTTGTTTGTATGCAAATCCTAGCCAGCATACCAACATACCTAATTTCAACTTTCTGGGATGTCGGGATGTGCCCGAGAGGTTTTGATGAGTGACTCAGTAAATCAGTGACGAAATCGAAAAAGTATAAAAGCTAGAGAAATAAAACTTTGTATGTTTTATTAATCTGCTAACTACATCTTATCCTAAGAATTTGAGCTCCCTAGCATAATGGAGGCCGAAGCTACGAGGGTTTGAAAATACGACGAAACGATTCGAAAAAAGGAAGGTAGTGCCCCACTGCTTTTTGTATTTGGTTCGCCATGGCGGATCTTGATATTATGTAAAGACGTAAAAACTGTGCGATGCAGGGGGGAATCTACAGAGGGTGGGGGGGTCTACTCTCATGCACGTCATCCGTAGTTTTGGCCGAAGTTACGGGCGAATCCTACTCCTTATCACCTTCGGACATTAGATTAATTCAGGGCTCGAACAAAGAATGTATGACAACACGATTTGACAGCTAACCTTACTCCCGATGTGTTTTGCCCATTCGAAAAAGTTAATTAATCAGGAGTAGGGTTCATTCCGATTTATCGAATAACTTTTTAAGTGAGTAATGAAGCAAAAGTCCTAAATCGCGCAATCAATGTTTTCGTCGCCCTTTGTATAAATACAGTCGCTGCGTAGTACTATCGGGGAGTCCGTTTCTACGCAATGAAGTAGTACTCGGGGTGGATCTGCCCTAAATCCTTCCACAATTCAACACAACCTAGCTAGGGGGTTCGGTTCGGATACAGTCATCGAATATGCCGGTTATCACACTCGTGGGCTTGCACGGCGCCAAGGATCAGTAAGAAACCTGCCGTCAGCCACTCAAACACAACTACGCATTACGCAAAGCAAACAATCACTTCATTGAGTATCACTGTTGAAGGACTTTGAGTGTAGACCCCCAGGAGCGACTGGCGGGTTAAAACTAATTTACATTGTCTGAAACATAGTCACCTTTCTGTATGTTTGACTGCTTACAAATTCTAAACCGCACAATGGATTTTGATGCGGTTTTCACAATAATTTGGAGCATTTATGGCACAAGGTTTATGTTTATAATACCATTAATATTTAACTTAGATACAACGCAGAAATTTCGATGTTATGACATGTCGCCACATTAGTAGCGAAACAGGGACGGGTTGCTAGTGTTCTGTAAAACAATAATGATGCAATACCCAAATTCTGATTTAAGTAGCCACCGGATATTAGGTATCTTGGTAACGCGCGTGTCAGTCCACACGTACGCATAAAGGCATGCGCAAACGAGGGACAATTAGTCCGTGGACAATTTGGAATCGTATGGAAATCCTGGGAGTCTATTTGTCCTACGTGTACGTTATTGCATAACTTTCCATACGTTCTATCGTCGCGGACAAGTTGTCCGCGGTCAAATTGTCCCTCGTTGGCGCAGGACTTAATGCACAAACTAACGCCGAAGAACATAGTATGGAATGACCTAAGAATTTATAAAAAAAAAACTGTGTTTCATTTGTTCTGTTTTTTTGTTGTTTCTGTATGTGAGTGGCTTTTGCCATGCAGTGGGCAATAATATGCTGGTATTATTATAAATCTCATGTACTACCTATATTAGCAACGTGCGTGTCACTAAGCGCGTATTCATAATGCACGTGAATCGCTTTATCTGAATATGCACTAAATCTATATGACGGAGAGGGTACGTCTCTATCGTTATGATCAGCCATATTTTAACTACTGTGGGCGTACTATGGGAAGTGTTGGTTATTGCACAATAGGAAAACCGTTTACAGTTCAAATCTAGTTATAAATTACGATAAAACTAATCACACTAGCAATTCGCACACTGCAGGTACACGACACAACTATACGGAACGAGCGACAGTTTCTAAACGTGTTCACTGCTTGACCGCCACCGACCAACCTCTGTTTTTACTCCGGTCGAGCGCCGCCTGGTGGTGCTGGCGTCCCGATTAGTCAAAGATAAACGATTGATTTAACGTCTATTTAAGTGAAAACTATACATTTACTTTTTTTTTTTAAATTTGCGACGTCTGGGAACGATTCTAAGGCCGAAAATGGTATGTTTGACTGAATGTACATCATCACGCCAAAACTATCAGATAGATTTTGTTAGATATTTCATATAAGTCTGGTCAGTCTGTAGGCAATAATAATGCTATTTGCAATGGGGGACGAGCGACATTGCTTTATATTCGCATTCTTCTACAGTTTACTGCAAATTGTGAAAAGACGAGCCAAAAGGTTGGAATATTGCAGATTTTTGCAGATTTAGGTAATATTTTAAACGATTATCATCACGCCATACCTTTATGGAGCTAAGCAGTCAATCACGACATATTAGGTTGGGGAAAAAGTCTTTTCGCATTATAGTATGTATGAACTTGTAATAAAATCTCTTTGGCTATACTATTTGTATCTGACTGGTTTTGGTATCATTGAAAGTTTAAATTTTAAAGAACATAATTCCAAATTCAAATTAGGAAAATGTGTGATTTTCATTTGGTTTTCGTACTGTCAAGATGAGTGAATCTAATAAAGAAATTCGATACATTTTAAAATTTTACTACAAATATGGTAAAAATGCAACGCAAGCCGCGAAAAAAAATTGCGATTTTTATGGACCTAGTGCAGTGTCTGTGAGAGTAGCACAAATTTGGTTTAAGCGTTTTCAATCCGGAAATTTTGAGGTCAAAGATGCACGTCGCTCTGGTCGCCCTATTACGGTTAAAATAGATGCCATTTTTGAAAAAGTGGAGCAAGATCGGCATATCACTAGTTACGACGTAGCTGAAGAACTGGAAATTGACCACAAAACAGTTTTGGCACATTTGAAAAAAACTGGGTACACAAAAAAGCTCGATATTTGGGTACCTCACGAGCTCACTGAAAGAAATCTAATGAACCGTGTACTCATTTGTGATTCTTTATTACGACGTAATGAAGCCGAACCATTTTTTAAGAAGCTGATAACTGGTGATGAAAAGTGGATCACGTACGACAAGAACGTGCGAAAAAGGTCGTGGTCAAAGGCCGGTCAGGCTTCACAGACTGTGGCGAAACCCGGGTTAACTCGCAACAAGGTGATGCTGTGTGTGTGGTGGGATTGGAAGGGCATTATTCATTATGAGCTGTTACCACCAGGCAGGACCATCGATTCTGAACTCTACTGCGAATAACTGATGAGATTAAAGCAACAAGTTGAGAGAAAGCGGCCGGAATTAATCAACAGAAGGGTTGTGGTTTTTCATCATGATAACGCTAGACCTCACACATCTTTAGCCAATCAGCAAAAATTAAGCGAGTTTGGCTGGGAGGTGTTAATGCATCCGCCGTATAGTCCTGACCTTGCACCTTCAGATTTCCACCTGTTTCGGTCTCTTCAGAATTCTTTAGGCAGTGTCAGGTTAACATCACGAGAGGACTGCCAAAACCACATGTCGCGGTATTTTGATCAGAAGTCCCAAAATTTCTATAGCAATGGGATCATGTCCCTACCTACAAGATGGCAAAAACTTATCGAACAAAATGGTACCTACATACTTTACTTAAATGTAAATAAACTATATTAAAAAAAGTTTTGAATTTTCTTAAAAAATGCGAAGAAACTTTTTCCCCAACCTATTATACTGGTGGATTTTTGAGGTGGGGCAATAAGACCAGGTACCTTAACCGTTGTCGCTACAAGAAAACGGTGTTAGGAGACTGTCTTTAACTTTTTGAAACATTTACAACTTTTGAAAAAAAATACAGTCAGCAAGAAATTGGGCAATTTCCACCAAAAAAATTTTGAAGCCAATTGTTCCTGTTTCTAATAAGGATCAAAAGATCTATGAAACCATTGAGACCGAGGTCAGATTTAGACCTCCTGACTCTCTTTATATTTTGGTTGCTGGGACCGTAACTACAAACGTAGTATACAGGAAAGTTTTATAAAAATGTGGCTCTTATTGTATTATTTTGTGGTGTCTTACGACTTCCACGCAAACGAAATCGAGGGCAAAAGCTAGTCCAATATAAATATGCATCAACTGACGGTGAAAAGCATGTCCCGTATTATGTATACCAAACTTACTTACTAAACTACTACTTATTAAACTTTACTTTAGACTAAAAAATTTAATCGTACGTTATGATAGCTGTCACGAATCCTAATCCTAACTTAATATTATAAATGCGACAGTAAGTTTGTTTGTTTGTTACCTTTCACGCCTAAACCATTGAACCGATCATCCTGAAATTTTGCATATACGCTGTCAGGTGCACAGAAACGGAAAAAAAAAGTACTGTTCCCGAGGAAAACAACAATAACGTTCTTATGATAATAGGTGGTGTCACGTGTCTTTCTAATCACGATTGAATTATATTAAGAAACTTTAGTAGTGTATTAAGAGTTTTTTTTATTTAAGTACCTAATACATTTTGTGAGTCTAGAGTGTGGATAGATCGGTTTTTCATCCTCCTAACTATAATTCTCCGAGCAACCCGAATTTATTGTCAAATTCTAAATTAACGCGAGCGAAGCTGCGGGAAAAAGCTAGTATTTCAATAAAAGGAGTCACAGTAAAGGTATATAGTACCTATGCCTTTACTATACAACCGAACGTTTTTAAACGTACTTGGATAGACAGTGTCAATATGCTATAGCCGACGGTCATAACAGCACTTCGACTTCGCTCCGAACAAATACCCTTAATCAAATTGGCCTTCCTGATGGCTGAAATTGAGTCACCAAATTCTGTAGAATGCAACTTAATTGAAGATGCATACCATATCATCACGGAGTGTGTCCGGAACGAGTGGGAAAGACAAGATTTGTTGATTGAATTTAATCGTATGTGTGAGACTGAGACATGTAACAGCATCCATGCTGCTCCTGCTTCGAAAGCTGTCAGAATGCTGTACAGGCTCGTAAACATTGGGATTAATCACAGAGATACAGAAAGATTATTTTTAAGTTGTGTTTAGTGAATCTTTTTAGCTGGACATGCACTAAATCCAATTTAAATACGTGTCATAAACTAACAGGGAAGATCACAATACTGAATAAATCATGAATATAATAGGTCTTTACCTATGAAATTGCCGTTTTGTATGAAAAAATTTAAACGAATTTTTTTCATGAATTTTTTATTTGTATTAATCGAAGTAATCACCCATGCAATCAATGCATCTTTGCCATCGCAGTGGCAGTTTATTGATGCCCTTCTTAAAGAAATCAGCTGGACGGGAGGCAACAAATTCTTCAAAGGCATTTTGTACTGCCTCTCGGGTATTAAATTTTTTTCCCGCCAAGAAGTTATCCAAATTCTGGAAAAAGTAGTAGTCTGTAGGCGCAAGGTCTGGTGAGTAGGGCGGATGACGGAGAGCTTCCAACCCCAGTTCTTGCAACTTGGAGACCGTCTGCTGTGCAGTATGAGGTCGCGCGTTGTCGTGCAGGAGCAGCGGAGACGAGCGATTGACCAATGCTGGTTGGAGATGCGCCAGCTTCTCCATCATTGTGTTCAGTTCTTCACAGTACACATCTGCAGTAATGCTCACCCCATTTGGTAAGAAGCTGTGATGAATCACACCGGCGCTAGACCACCAAACAGTGACCATCACTTTTCTAGGGGTAAGTTTTCGTTTAGGGCATTGTTTAGGTGCTGAACCAGGATCCAACCAACTTGCTGAGCGCTTACGGTTATCAAACAGAATCCATTTTTCATCGCAGGTAACAATGCGGTTCAAAATTCCTTCATTTGTGTGTCTGTTGAGCAGTGCAAGGCACGTCTCGACGCGTACTTCGCGCTGGCGATCATTGAGTTCGTGGGGCACCCATTTGTCAAGCTTTTTTACCTTGCCAATTTGACGCAAATGGACCAATATTGTTTTGACGCTAACGTCGAAAGCTGCTGCTAATTCAGCCGTAGATTGTGTATCATCAGCTTCCACAATCGCCTTTAATTCGTCATTGTCGACCAAAGTCTTCGGACGACCGCGAGGTTCATTTTTCAGGTCGAAATTTCCAGAACGGAAGCGAGCAAACCAATAACAGGTGGTGCGTTGGTTTGTAGTGTTAGCTCCGTAAACGTCGTTGATGTTGCGTGCCGCTTGTGCCGCGTTGCTGCCACGACGGTACTCATATTCCATAATTACTCGAATTTTTAACGTATCCATGATGACGAAAAAGATTGAAATGCGATGAAAATGTAACACTAATCAATAAAGAAATGACTACTTTTAGAAAAAAAAATCCATGTTTTTAAAATAAAATTAATTTGAAATTAGAATTCTTAGCCAAACAAAAATTATTTTGATTTGAAATGGCCAGTACTGCAGAACGGCAATTTCATAGGTAAAGACCTAATAGTAAGTATAAACAGTTATCTCGAGTACTTATATTGGCAACGCTGGTATCTGTATGCACAATGGACGGGAATCTCGTTATCTGAAAATGCACTAAATGCACTTTAAATATGAGTCATAAATTAACGCGGAAGATTGTATTACTGAATGAATCATGAATTTATAACAGTAATCTCGAGTAGGTATGTTGGCAACGTGCATATCGGTACGCACGTATGCATAATGCATCCGCGACTGTACAGGATTTAAAACATATTTTTTCCGGAAATAAATATATATGTACCTATCTACATACATAAACTCACGCGTTCTTCCCATGGGGGTAGGCAGAACCTACAGAACGCCACCTGCTACGATCCTTACATACTGCTTTTGCCTCGTTTACGTTCATACATCTGGTCATATATGCAGGCCCTACCTATTGTCGCTAGCTATTTGTTTGAAAAAACTTCGCACCGTGGGTGAACTTTCAAAGTGCGATATCTCAAAAATGTACATAAGGCATGCTTTTAGTCGTTCGATCAAACTGCAAGCTGTGACCGTTTCACGGCTTGTTGGCTTTGAATAAAGGGCAGCGCGACTGATGTGCAGCCGTTTGTGTCAGTCCGTCCTTTTACATGTGCGTTTACACTAGATGGAGCCAGTAATGTGGTCTGAGTGGAAAATGACTTTGAAGTGACACAATATTTCGTTTAGATACGATGAAAAATCGTGTGAAGAACCCTTCATGGAAAATTTTGAGATTTATTTTTAACTAAACAAGATAATGAAGAAATAGTGTCACATGAGTCCACGATAACCTAATTCTTATAATGAATTGAACTAACACACTCATAGTGCAAGTTGCCGCGTAGATTGACAACCGGAAAATCACGGATAATACATCGAAGTTTCTAGGCGTTCGAATCTTAATAACACTATTGAGTAAAACCAAACAATGGGGTACGTGTGGACTGCAAAGTACGCGATGAAATACATTGCTAACCATTATTTATGAGAATATAACACTAACTTATGCAGTGTCGATAGAAAGGCGCGCAATATCTATCATAACATAACCAACTGCCGACAAACTGCGTTGCGGTTTTTTTTGGTAGGTATGACACATCATTATAATTATCTAAATACTTATGTTTTTATCATCCTATCGCCATAATCGAAGTTTATGATGGATAGCTACGCAAACCTTAATGCTAAATCTTTAGGGTTCAGTAAAATAAAAATAAAAACTACCCACTTACCCTACATATAATAATATTTTTATATGTAGGTATTTCATGAATTTGTGATCAATAATTAATCTATTAATAAATATTTATTCAGTGACTAAATTTAGCAATATATCAGTCAGGAAGGACAAATATTTAAATAAGTAATTTTTTATAACAAATTAAATAGTTATAGAGGATGAATGAAAGGCAACTAACAAAAGGTATTTACAAGGCAGATGTGAGTGGAAACGCCATGAGGGGACGCCCTAGGAGGACATAATATTATGGTAACCTTATTGGTGATGTTCTTCAGAAAGGTCAGATGCATAGTACTCGCAACCAGCGTGCGTATACATATGACCAGATTTATGAACGTGAACGAGGCAAAATAAGTATGTAAGGATCGTAGCAGGTGGCGTATTGTAGTTTCCTACCCCCATGGGAAGAAGGCGTGAGTTTCTGAATGTATTAAAAAGTTTAAGTTATACCATAACATGAATTAACCTAGAAGTAAGTCTAAAACTCGAATCTAGTAAGAAAAAGTATCAACACGAATAAAAAAGCCATACTACGAGTAGTTCAAAAAAGCGGGTTTTGGGCTTACTTACTCGTATACTTCATTTATTAAATCATTAGTAAACTACCGGCCAAATAACAACAGTTATTGTACAATATTGTTAAAATCAGCTGCATTTTAGAGCTTTTTTTAAATGTAAATGGTAATTATATTATATTGGTTTATATTTAACGTGAAATAACGGAGTTTTTATTATACGTTTATATCGAAGATAGCTTTTGCCCGTGGCTTCGTCCGCGAGGTTGTCGGAAAACATCCCATGGGAACGTACTACTGGGATTAAAAGTACCCTATGTATAAATCCACGTTATAAACTAGCTGTATTCCAAATTTCATCCAAATCCGTTTAGCTATTTTTGCGCCTATCCGGAACATACATTCAGATAAACGGACAAATATTCTTCGTTACTATTTTATTATAATTATGAAACGAAAGGGTGATAACAGTTATTTTTCTAATGTTTTAATAAACTAGCTTTAACTAGCTTGTTAATTTAGACTTTTACAATCAATTCGGATTATAATTAAATCATGATTCGAAAGCCACGTGGCGCCATTTACTATCATAAGAACGTTATCGTTGTCTTTCTCGGGAACAGTACTTTTTTTCGGGATGAAAGGTACCCTATGTCCGTCTTCGGTTTAGGCGTGAAAAGGTAACAAACAAACAAACAAACTTACTTTCGCATTTATAATATTAGTTAGGATGTAGTATAGATACACATTACGCTGTTATTTTGCCTGTTTTAGTTTAGATTATCATTAGGCGGGAAGTGTGGTGTAGTACCTGTGTAGATAGATACATACGTAATATAAACACTCACACCTGTGTGAGGTGCATGTACCTCACACAGGTGTGAGTATTTTTATTACGCTAATCAATGACTAGCTGCCATTTTCGCACTCCATTTGCATCTGACTTTTTGGGTACTGAAAGTATCGGTCACGACCACTCGCTGTTGCATAGTGCTATATTTCTTTCCTCGATCCTTTCCCGCGTGTTATCTAGTGAGTAATTACATTTTGCGTTTGGATTCGAATCATGCTTGCGTTTAGTCTGGACTGTACTCTATGTGATACTCGTCCAGTTGCATACTTCGCCACAATGGGCTCATTACAATACATGCTAAAAATATCCTGGTTGATGACATCACTTCCAAGTAAACAAAACACTTCATAACTGTAATGTAGTATGCTTATCAGGGCGAGGAAAAACAGTTATAAATACTCCTGTAAATTAGTCTGCAGCTATCAGTTTTAAAATGAAGCCGATTCAAACGTTCGTGTTTATGGATTTCGGGAGTGTATACGGTGATCCAAACAAACTTACTGAAGTAAGCCTGTTAGCTGTACCACGCAGTCAATATCTTCAACCAGAAAATATCGAAGAACCGCAAGCCAAGAAGACACTAGACTTAAAGTCAAATGGGTTTAATTTGAATACTTACAATGAGTTCAATAATTTCATAAACCAACAACAAAAACCCGTGTGCCTCGTCTCCCACAACGGGAACAGGTTTGATTTTCTCATACTCAAGCGAGAGCTTCAGAACTTGAAGGTCAGTTTGTCTGATGATGTCCTTTGTGCTGATTGTCAGTATGCTTTTTATGATATCCTTAAAGAGGGCAAACCTTGTCGTAATGTACCTGGTGTGATAGCTATTAATTCTAGCACAACAAATGATATCACTAACAAAATGATAAGTAATATTATTGTAGCAAGTGACCAAATAGACGATACCAAGCAAGTTATGATTGAACAAGAAACATTGAAACCTACAAATACTCAAACATCTGAACAAAATAAAAATGTTGATGCTATTCCTGACATATCTGAAGAACAAGTTCCTAATGAAGATATAATTGAAAAAGAAAGGATTTATTCTAGTGCTTCAAATGTCAACCAAACTGTAGATTTGACGAGCGACCAAATAGCTGATGATAAGCAAGTTACAGACACTCAAGGTTGTGAACTAAATAAAGATCTAGATGATAATAATATGCAACCGCAAAATGAAAAGACACCTGAAAAGCAAAAAGTTGATGCTACTAATGAGCCTATTGCAAATATGAGACCAAAACTTGATTCGAATCTTCTAAATCCAGGAAGTGCTAAACGGAAATTAAATTTTGATTACATATTTAAGGGGAAAGCTGTAAGAAAAATATTTTTTGAAGGTGACGATACTCCAAAAGTCCCATATAAATTAGGGGCCATTTATGATCGAGAAGTGACATACCCTGTTGTAAAACATCACCCAGCTGCAAACGACGTATACATGAAGTTTAGAATATCACATAAATTAGGCAAAAGCTTTTTAGCATGGACAGACCAAATACAACTTAAGTTTACTGATGTTGAAGCAAAGAAAGTTGTCATGCGTAGTGAAGATCGCTCCTAATATAATTGTGAAACTGAATTGGGCTTACCGTTGCGCCCTCAGCCCCCCACTAAACTAATGGCAGAGAAACTGCAGTTAGTTTCAATTCAATTTTGGCAAATAACACAAACAAATATATATTAATTGTTATTTTTGAGCACATAGAATGTAAGTTTTCATAAGTTAATGTTATAAAAAATATAATAAAATAAAAAATAAAAAATTTGCTTGTAAAAATAAAATTGTAGTAATACAATTAGAGGGGATCGGCACTGTTAATCCTTAAAAAATGCTATTTCATAGCCTAGCAAGGAGAGCAATACGTCACCCACTTGATTGTATAGTTTAAATAATGTACTACCCACTTTGTAAAAACTAATACATATACTGCAATCTGTTTTTTAACCGACGAAAAAAAAAGGAGGAGGTTCTCAAGTCGACCCGTATATTTTTTTTTTTTTATGTGTGACCACGCATAACTTTTTACCGAGTAGTCCGATTTTGATGATTCTTTTTTTAATGGAAAGAGTATACCCCAAAGTTGGTCCCATTTAAAATTGAAAAACGAAATCCACCCCTAAGGGTAGAAAAATAGGGGTTAAATGATTTTTCACCTACAGAATGTTCCCTTGTGAACCGATTCTGTTGAAACTTGGCACATATACGTAGTTCTAATGATGCTTCAACAAAAAAGAGACCTGAAGATCATCTGATGATGGAGACGGAAAACAGTAGAGAGGGCTCCTCGACAGCTTACAGCAGTTAGATCGTGTTTGGGCTTGTTTCATACATCTTGATGAGAACTTTAAGCCTAGCTGGAGTATGACTGTCATAGAGGGTGTGATGTTGGGTACGGAAGGCAGTCGAGGGAAGTTCTAAATATTAGCAGTGAGAGCATACTCAAAACATTCAAAAGCTTATAAATTAATAAAGGTAATATTTATTACAGCTATAAACAGCAAATCCTTAACTTCTGGCATATTCCCTATAAAATGGAAAGTGGCAAAGATGGTGACTATACATAAATGGGATAACAATTTCAACATAAAAACTATAGGCCCAACTCAATTTTGAGAGGGAAGCCGATAGTATGATTCAGCTGGGATGGGCAGCATTTGGTAAACTTCATCAACTCTTCTCCTCGTCTATACCGCAGTGCCCAAAGACGACAGTCTTCAACGCGTGTGTCCTACTGGTTACGACTTATTGAGTAGAAACGTCGACACTCACGGTGAGATTGGTCCATAAGTTTAAAGTCACTCAGCGAGTTATGGAGACAGCTATGCTTGGAGTCTCTCTGAAGGATACAATCCAAAACGACGTTATCCACCAGAGAACCAAGGTAATCGACATAGCCCAAAGACTAAGCAAGCTGAAGCTGTAATGGGCTAGTCACATCTCTCGTTGAAGTTCAAGAGTGGAGAACGCGTTTAGGCAAACGTAGTTGGGGCGCCCGCCAGCCAGGTGGACTGACGACTTGCGAAATGCGGCTGGCAGAGACTGGATGACGAGAGCCAAGGATCGGGCTCAATGGCGTTCACTAGGAGAGGCTTACGTCCAGTAGTGGACAAATATAGGCTGATGATGATGATGATGAATGGTGCAAAAATAAAAATAAAGTATTTGAACTCAATGAAGTGTTACAACGTTAAATATACAGGAACAAATAATCTTATAATTAAAGGCAAAGTAATAATAATAATAATATTAAAACAGACTATACACATAGACACAATCAGGTAGCAAAAGTCATCCATCAAAAACTAGCACTCAAATATAAACTCATACAAGATATGAACACTCCTTATTACAAGTACGTACCACAAACAGTTCTAGAAAATATCACTCTAAGACTAAGTACCAAAGTAAAATATGTTAACTTCAAATAAAATAAACCCTCTCTATACCGAGGTGCCTAAAGAACAACGCCTTAAGTTCCAAAATAATTATACACTCATCAGAATAATTGTACGTGTTGTATTTATATTCTTATTGCCTACCAAAATGGATAAATGCTCACCAAATCTAAACATAGACGGTCGACATCAGGGGCACCCCGAGGTTCGGTTGGTTAGGTTCCTTTAAACCCTTTAGACAGAAATAGGAGCCCCGCGGAGCGGGGCTCCGTCGACCTGCTTATTAACCCTAACCCACGCCGGACGACGTCAGGGGCACCCCGAGGTTTGATTGGTTACAGATATAGGAGCCACGATAAGCGGGGCTCCGTCGAGCTATCTCGGCAGGTAGTAAGAAATTAAAAGACGTTTATAAATCTTTATGGCATAGAATAAAAAGGAAAATAGGTTCATTTCTACAATACTTTATGAAACACAATTTGGTGAGCATTTATCCATTCTGGCAGGTATTTCGAATTTGGTGGTAGTAAAATAGGAACTTTTCTGGTAGGCGTTTAAAAACCAGCCCCAAAAAAGCGTCCAAGATGCTGGGTTTTTGTCATAAGACAGTGCACTTTGTAGTTGATATGTAGCAGAATACTGTAATATGATGTGGCGGCCGCACTGTGCTACGAATAGTTTGCGTCTAGAACACGTTCAAAAACGCTTTGATTGGCATCTAGCTGTTTCTGTTGGCATAGCTAAAAAGTCATCTTCTTATAAAAAAAAAATAGCTTGAATTTCTTCAACACTTTATTTAGAAGAACGAAGATGTTTAAACGACGCAATGTTTGTATGTAAATTTCATAAAGGAATTATCGACTAGCCTCCACTGCTCGCACTCAATATCTTGCGTGCTCCGTCCGTCATGAATTCCGCGTAGACCTGTTACTACTCTTTGTCCTCCACAGAGAAAATCGGTATAGCATATAACTGTCTATATGCTAGGTTTTGCAAAGATTTTACTATGTAATAGCTATCTAATTGATTTACACTTTGATTCCCTTAGCTGAAATCTAAAATTTTTGACTGTTTGTCTGATTTGTTATGAAACCTTTATGATGACTTTTGAATCTAGCATGTTTTTCCCCGTTACTAAGATTGCTTGAAAAGTAGTCATGTACGCAAGTTGTCAATTAACATAATTTAATTTGGGTAATATGGTGTTTACCTTAAAGTACCTAATTAATCCACTGAACTAAGTTTTAATTTCATGTTTTTTTTTAAAGACATCTGTTGTGTAAGCTATTGTTGGTAGTCCTAAATAAATAAATAAGTTCATTTATTTGAAACGGAAACTGAAAAGCGAAAAATAAAAAACTTTTTTACAAAAAATTAAACCGACGAAAAAAGAAACTGAAAAGCAAAAAATAAATCTTTCAGTCTAACTAAGCTCTTAAATTAATGTAAATTACAAATTTTGAGTCGGCGCCAAACATACAAGGCGCCATGAAAACTTATGGCAGCTTGATTGATCGTCGTTAATCGAACTGCGGTGATTGTTTGGCGCCGACTCAAAATTTGTAATTTACATTAATTTAAGAGCTTAGTTAGACTGAAAGATTTATTTTTTGCTTTTCAAGTTCCTTTTTTCGTCGGTTTAATTTTTTGTAAAAAAGTTTTATTATTTATTTATTTATTTATTTAAGGATTACCAACGAGATACATTACAATTATCTTTTACAACAATAAAATCTTGTCTATTAAACCTTATCGTGTAATGCACACTCAATTACTGGTAATTATAATAAAGATTATTGTTATTATTATTATCTTTTACGTCTCTTGACATTTCTTAGAACCCGGACCTTTGTATTATTATTACTAAATTATAATCACGACATGAGTCATTCAGCCATTGTGCACACAAGAGGAAAATAAATGAAAAACATTGTCTCACGATTATGTGTTTTATTTGGTTATGTAAGGACGTTTTCAGAACTGTTACAAATGGACTAACATAAATTGCTACAGAACCCTAAACATTAGTTTAGCTTATCGGCTCATAACAGGATACTAATATCCTAAAATGATGATATCAAATATTCTAGATCATTCAATGAGAAGTGATTAATGCAATATTGATTGCATTCAAGGTCGAAGTCGAAAGTATAAATACCTCACATTTTACTACAGTTATCAGTTTACAAAATGACACCGATAGAAAACTTCGTGTTTATTGATTTGGCGACTAAAAAACAGAAAAATACTACAAAGATCACAGAAATATGCCTGTTATACGTAAACCGAAGTGCTCTTGAAAAGTCAGAAAACAGGTCCTATAAACAGCGACTGCCGGAGGGTCAGACGTTTGATAGTAGTACTTGCAAAAGGATCAGTGATCGAATGATGTGTCTTAAAAAACCCATATGTCTTATCGCTCATAACGGAAATGAATTTGATTTTCCCTTACTCAAGCTACAGTTTCAGAAGCTGAATTCCAGTTTACCTGATGATCTTCTGTGTGCTGATAGTCTATATGCTTTTTTTGATATACTTGATCAAGGAGATGATAATGGAAATCCCAGTACATCCAAGTCTCGTCTTGACCAAATTGCCGTTAACAAACAGGTTGTGGAAAAACCGGAAGGTACGATAGCTACAAACACTAAAAACTGTGAAAATAATGATGTCAAATGTGTGAATATGCAAACGCAAAATGAAAAGACCCCTGTGAAGCGACCAGCTCAAGATACTTTTCAGATGATTACCAAGAGACAAAGACTGGATTCAAACCGTCCAGATCTGAGAAATGCTGTACGAAAATTAGATATGGTCGAGAATCCAATCTATACCAGCAAAGCTGTAAGACGTATATTTTATCAAGGTAAGAAAAAACCAAGTCTCTCATATGAACTATGGAATATTTATGACCGAGTGGTAAAATTTCCTCGTGTAAAGCCGCATAAACCTGAAGTAGACACGTTAATGATTTTTAAGATAGCACAGAAATTAGGCAGACAATTTTTAGCCTGGACGGATCAAATAACACGATACTATTCTACCGTTGAAGCCAAGGAAGTCGACATAAAGAAAAAAAAAATATTATGAGTAATGAAATCTCAATACCTACGTCAAATTTTATTAACAGTGCTAAGATAAATCTTAGTAAGGTGATACAAACACACACTGATGTTGTGGCAAGCGACGAAAATGTCCATAACATGAAAGCTGCGACAAATACAACTGGCATACAACATCATTGAAAAGGTGATTTAACCCTAAAAAGATAATCTGCGTAAAATTGACGCGTGTGTGATATAATTCTTATATTAGGTCTTTACCTATGAAATTGCCGTTCTGCAGTACTGGCCATTTCAAATCAAAATAATTTTTGTTTGGCTAAGAATTCTAATTTCAAATTAATTTTATTTTAAAAACATGGATTTTTTTTTCTAAAAGTAGTCATTTCTTTATTGATTAGTGTTACATTTTCATCGCATTTCAATCTTTTTCGTCATCATGGATACGTTAAAAATTCGAGTAATTATGGAATATGAGTACCGTCGTGGCAGCAACGCGGCACAAGCGGCACGCAACATCAACGACGTTTACGGAGCTAACACTACAAACCAACGCACCACCTGTTATTGGTTTGCTCGCTTCCGTTCTGGAAATTTCGACCTGAAAAATGAACCTCGCGGTCGTCCGAAGACTTTGGTCGACAATGACGAATTAAAGGCGATTGTGGAAGCTGATGATACACAATCTACGGCTGAATTAGCAGCAGCTTTCGACGTTAGCGTCAAAACAATATTGGTCCATTTGCGTCAAATTGGCAAGGTAAAAAAGCTTGACAAATGGGTGCCCCACGAACTCAATGATCGCCAGCGCGAAGTACGCGTCGAGACGTGCCTTGCACTGCTCAACAGACACACAAATGAAGGAATTTTGAACCGCATTGTTACCTGCGATGAAAAATGGATTCTGTTTGATAACCGTAAGCGCTCAGCATGTTGGTTGGATCCTGGTTCAGCACCTAAACAATGCCCTAAACGAAAACTTACCCCTAGAAAAGTGATAGTCACTGTTTGGTGGTCTAGCGCCGGTGTGATTCATCACAGCTTCTTACCAAACGGGGTGAGCATTACTGCAGATGTGTACTGTGAAGAACTGAACACAATGATGGAGAAGCTGGCGCATCTCCAACCAGCATTGGTCAATCGCTCGTCTCCGCTGCTCCTGCACGACAACGCGCGACCTCATACTGCACAGCAGACGGTCTCCAAGTTGCAAGAACTGGGGTTGGAAGCTCTCCGTCATCCGCCCTACTCACCAGACCTTGCGCCTACAGACTACTACTTTTTCCAGAATTTGGATAACTTCTTGGCGGGAAAAAAAATTAATACCCGAGAGGCAGTACAAAATGCCTTTGAAGAATTTGTTGCCTCCCGTCCAGCTGATTTCTTTAAGAAGGGCATCAATAAACTGCCACTGCGATGGCAAAGATGCATTGATTGCATGGGTGATTACTTCGATTAATACAAATAAAAAATTCATGAAAAAAATTCGTTTAAATTTTTTCATACAAAACGGCAATTTCATAGGTAAAGACCTATTATAAAAAATAATGTCTGATTGATTATTGATCACATACATGATGTTGTACAACGATAAATCACATTATGAACGTTAGCTGTCAAATGCTAATGACATTGACGTAATGGTAACGTTCCATTTCAACAATATTTTATTAAACGTGAATTATTATTTTGTGAAAAGAAAGTTTGTTATTTATAAAATAATGATATATCAATGAAATAAATCCAAATAACATAATTATTTGCATTTATTTAATCGATATTTCTTAGACAGATAGATGTATTTAATATAAAAAGTTCATATCTGGATGAACTTAAAAGGCTGCTTCACAAACAACGATTCTAGAGTTTTCGAACAAGTCATGATTTGTGGTTTTACATAATCAAAACAAAGGTTTACTATCTTAGCATTACAATAAATGTTTAATATAATTTATCTTTAATTCACACACACAGTCCATGAAATAGTTACAAAGAAGGCATTTGTAGAGTTGTTGGTAGTACACACAAAAATGAAATTAAAAAGGTGTTAGTAATTTTATTTGTTAGTAAACAAAACAAGTTACACAATAATTACTTATTAGTAGATTGTATCATAAGGGAGCAAAATAATATTTTTACGGCGAGGGCACTTTTTTGAATCCAGAGCGAAGTGAGGGATTCTAGAGTAGAATCCCGAGCGTTGCGAGGGATTCTTTAGTAGAATCCTGAACGTAGCGAGGCATTCAAAGTAAGTCGCCCGAGCCAAAAATATATTTTGCGCCCGAGTGATACACTCTACTTTTCATCACCCGCTAAGAGAAAATAAAAGGCACCTCATATTTTATTGTAATATTATTATTTGATAAAACATACAGTAAAAACTAAATTGAAATTAAATAGTATCTAATAATAAAACAACTAAAAACTTATATTTACATTTGAGACATTTTCGCAATTATGAAAATTTATTGTTACAGTTTTATTAGGAATAGTGATTGTTGTAGATTTTATATTCTGCGTGTTTGAAATAATGTCCGAATCTGGCTCATTTTGAGGAAAATGTGACGGTGAATCTCGTTGTTTGGATGTAGATGGGCGCGGCGATAGTGGCATGGATGGATTAACTGAAGGTTGCAATTTAATGTTTTCCAGGATGCGTTCACATGTTTTCGCCTTGCTCTCAATGGAATCTTCTATATACCTCTCTGCTACAGCACTCGACTTCCATCCTCCATGTCGCTTGAGAACAGTTAAGTCCTTTCCAGAATCTGCCAAAAGAGTAGCAGAAGTACGACGAAAACAATGTCCTGTATACAGCGTGATATCTGGTAACTTCAAATAATAAGTGATTTCTTGTGGCATGTTAGAAATTTAATTTTTTCCCATAAATTGTTTGAAGCACTTGCCATTTTTATAACGAATGAAAAACCGATTGGTCTTCATATCAGCAGGACGCAGGTCCAGGTATTTCTGTACAATAATTTTGTATTCTCCTTGGATTACGAAGGATCGGTCAATTTTTGTTTTTGTGTCTGTCAGCTTTACTAACAGTAAATCATCCGAGTGATTTTCGACATCATCAACAGTTATTTTTTAAAGTTCATTGCCATGACAAGCTCCATGTACTCCGAAAATTAAAGCCACCTGTAACAAAACCGAATGTGAATATGACAACTATCTATCGCAGTACAGGTTACAATAAAATGCGCATTTTAAAACACTATGGTTATACTTTACTAATCCACCAAATACATAGTTACTTACTTTTACGGCAAGAAACACTTTGTCGGGTGCCTCATTAAGGAAAGTCTCCGCGTTTTTGACTGAGAACACTTTGGATTTTTTAGGTTTAGATCCATCAGACATCCTCTTCAGATACGCTATTAATTTCGAATACCTATGTGTCCAGTTTTACGTCGTTATTAGAACTGACTGTTGACTTTAGCATTGAGTAGGTAGTCCAAAGAGTGGAAGGTTGTTTAGTTTTGGCTTAGTACTGGAAGTAGGCCAAGAACACAGACTCTGAAAAATTCTTGGCGCCTCTTGCATTTCTCCATTCAATAAAATTACCATAGGCTTTCATATATTTCTCCCGGGATTTTGCAGGTAATAGATTATCCATCACATTTCTTGCGTCAGTGCTAATACTTTCAGGAGTTCATTCTATACTTTCACTGTCACTTGAAGAACTCATTTTTCAAAACAAAACCATGAATTTCTAACAATCCGTGAAAATTGACGAAAACGCGGGTAGTAGTTCGCACGTTTTTAATTTGATTTCTTTTTTTTTTTATTCAACCGGCGCGCGGCGGTGCAACTATGGGCCGTCGTACCAGCCAGTCTTTATTCAAACAATATTTGCCTTCGATTTCTTTGGCGCTGTACACTAAGATGTTCCAAATTCAAAAAGTGCGCGGCTAAGATAATTGCGGCGCACTTTTAAAGAGGTTTAAAAACTCATTACTGCCCGCTAAAAGTTTCTTATAGAAAACACCACCTTTGGGTGCACTTAAAGGCGAACCAAGTCGTCCTTTTCGAATAGATGGGATGAAAAGTCTATTTCCTACTCCTGTGTACACCTGCCCAGTACACAGTAAATAGACTATGAATTCTGCTCGCTAACGTTCTGAGGACAGTTTTGGTGCTACCACGGACCCTGCTCATCATCGATGCAGTTCTTTTACAGATGACGGCAAAGAAATCATTGATGGATGCATCCGCAAACATTGCGGAAGCACTGCAGTACTGGGGTTTTCTCAACACTACCCTCAGAGCGGCTTGAACACGCAGGGCATTGTAAGCCCACAACGTAAATTGATCCACAGACTAAACGAGTCAAAAGACTGACATAAGGCTCTGAAAAGTCACAATATACATCAGTGGTATATTGTGTGAATCTGCAGGCCAACATATTATTGCAGCGGACTGCCGACATCCTCCTTTTCCTCTCTAGGTCTTCATCGTCCTGTACCCGATCTATCAGCATTTGAGCCAAATATTTTGCTCTAGACACCCTATGAGTGCCGAGCTTCTGATCCACATTATAGGGAGCCTTTTTTCTTGCTTTGTATAGCATGACAACACAATTACTAGCATTATATTTGGGTCCATGTGACAAGGCATAAGTTTCACAAATACTCTGGGTATTTGTGAAAATTCAGGAGAATTACTGTTATAGGTTAATATTAGAAAAAAAAATAGAATAATTTCTGCTTTTTTTGTATTGCTCCACACCAAAAATTTATTGACTGCCAATTAGAACACAAAAACATCCTTTGGTGTTTAATATAATTCCATCATAACATTCATTACATAATGCGCCATGTTTTAGAATATTTATTACGTAATAATTATGTCAAAATACCTATAATAAAACCTATCCTATAGTTTTATGACAGCTGCGCGCACAGATTATTAAAGCCCGACGGCGCATGAGTCATTGCACGGAATATTACCACTTTATAAATATTATGTTTACATACATTTAGAAGTAGGTATAGTGTATTTATTTTATTCTTATTTTTTGTCTGGTTTTGACATCATTAAGTAAGTCATTAAATATACGCAGAAGGCATACAGCGGTCTGCGTGTACAATATAACAATGCCTTCAGAATGCTTCTGGGGCTGCCGCGGTATTGTAGCGCTTCGGGTATGTTTGCCGATGCGAGGGTAGATGATTTTTATGCCATCATTCGAAAGCGATGCGCTTCTCTCTGGCACAGAACACACGTCAGGTCCCATAGCATGGTGAGGGCATTGAGTGACCGGTGGAACTGCCCGATGCTTGGCCGATGGGTGAGTCTGCACACACACGGCTGTATGTAGTTATGCGGGCAAATCATTGTTTTCTTTGTTTTTATTTTATTTTCTTCATGATTGTATGTGTTACTAACAATAGTTTTATGTCAATACTAACACTATGGACTTTCCAGATCTGAAAATAAAAGTTTATTATTATTATTATTACGTCAACGCCGGCTATTACTGAAAACCAGCGCCGGGGCTCTGTCTCGCATAGGGTCGTAGCATTATGCTGAGCGATTGCCATTTTGTGTGGATGTGACGTATATTTTCCCCCAACTCGTTCTTTTTTTTATTTGTGTCTTTTCTCTGCGTCATGTTTACCGCAAATAAAAGTATTGATGTGTAATCATCTTAGCGCTCGGTCTATGGTAGGGGCTAGCTGGGACTTCGAGCATCAGACGCGTAAGCGTAAGACTTCGAGCGTCAGATGACGTCAGCGTAAGACCCGTGTCTATGTGAGCTCGTGAACCAAACTGATGCGAGCTCACATGTTTACACATCAATTTTCGTGAGTGCCAAACCAACTCACACCGATTTTTCTTTCTTTCTTTCTTTTTTCTTTCTAGATAAATTTCCTTTCTTAAAGTGCACTGTTAAGTAGAAAACAGTAAAGGAAAGTTAACAAAAAAAAAACCAGACCAGATCCATGTCATATCCATATTTTTATGTTAGTATACTTAAAAATTAAAATATAATACATGCCACCATAATACTATTACCACTAAACTAAATAACTGTGGCGCTTATAGTCAAGTTGTAAAATAAATGTATAATTTAAATCGCAAGCATCTTGAAATTCATTGAAATCTTTAAAATCATTAACATAACTGCATGACTTATTTTTTATAAATGGTTTAGCTGGATAGTAAGGATCCGTGAGTCCCTGTTCACGAACATGACGTGTGGATAGTCAGTTGAGACGGATTATCTTAAATCTTATATTTTGAATTGTTTTATATTGTTTTTGTTTTTCAAGTACATTATTATCACAAGAAGCTACAAGAATAATGTACAAAAATGATATTGTAATATCTTGATTTAAAACAGTGTCCTATGAGTTTCTTGCCCGTTCTTCTCTATAGAGATCTACATTTTGGAATGGGCAACTAGCTTCAACTTTATGACCAACTGACCAGCTCCTTTACAGTTAAAAAGTGCCTATAAATGGTTTAATTGAAATAAATGCTTTGAATTTGAATAACATTGATGACAGGTTTCAAAGCCATTTTTTAGATTGCAATATCAGTAGTATGAAAAGATAAGTTATGATAAAATTATCATTTATATTATAGATACAATACATGCAACACAAAATGTCAGCATGCAAGCGATGTTAAAAATAAAAATAAAACAGATCATCATGTTTGTCTTCGACAATGGCATGCAAATATTAATAAAATAATGTATAAAGTCACTCCGAGTCGAAATATTTAAAAATGTCATGTTAATAATAGATCATTACAATAATACATTAGTAAAACATTATCAAAATCTCTCATCTAAAAACTTATTCAAATTAATGTATCTCTAGTGGTATCAATAAGAAACAATAGAAATTTTTAGTAATTAGTTTTGGGTCAATCCTCATTTACGTTTATGAAATGAGTTCCCTGTGGTTCATAGATTAAACCAACGAATAGAATAGCAGCTTGTTTTAGTTGAAATGAATATTTTCATTTCAGATGGAAGACGTCCGATGCTGGACATAGGTCTCCCCTAAGCGTCGCCACATCTACCGGTCCTGTGCTTTTCATATCCAGCGGATTTCTGCGGCCTTCACAAGGTTATTGGTCCAGCTTGTGGCAGTCCTTCCAACGCTATACCTTCCATTTCACGGTTGTGACACCAGAACCTTTTGGTTCCATCGGCCGTCTGTAATCTGCGGTCAATGTACCCTGCCCGCTGCTGCTTAAGTTTGGCAATTCTTCGGGCTATCACGGTTACCTTCGTTCTCTTGCGGACCTCTTCATTTCTGATTCGATCACGGAGGAAAACTTCAAGCGTAGCCCTCTTCATTACCCTTCGGGTGAGTTTTAGCCTTCTAATAAGGTCCATTGTAGGCGGCCACGTTTCAGTGCTATAGATTAACACTGGCAACACGCACCGGTCAAAGACTTTCGTCTTGAGACAATGTGGTATGTAAGACGAGGCTATATTACGTAACGTCCCAAACGCTGCCTATACGAGTTGGATTTGATGATTGACCTCTTCCTCGAACATTCTCCATTTTCTTTGGACCTACCTAACTGGAAATTTTGTCCTAGGTATACATAATCATCATCAACTTCGACTTTTATGTATACTTACGTACCTAGGTCTATACTATAAGCTTGTTACTGTCCTACTTCTGGGTAAACGCCTCTTCACAATGGTCACCATCAGGCTTAGAAACACGTTTTGGCGTTCTCAGGCTATAAAATTTAGGTTTCATTCATCAGAATAATTTCGTGTAATGTTAGCCAATAGTGATAAAAAATTGCTATAAAAGTTTTTTTTGTACCTACCTTTTTGTTTATGAAGCGGGTCCTTATCTTATGTGAAACCAGCATTAAATTACTTTGCACAATACTACCTAATTACGTATTCTGATGTCTCTACTGTACCGAAAATAACAAAATAGATAGAATCAATTATGCAAAACCCGATACAAACATCGGAATACCGATTTTAGTGGTACCATAATAAACAATATTCGATGTTAATTTGGTTTAGCGGGAATTTTATAACGGAAACGTTTTGGACAATGAGCCAATTTAATATACCGCGGACAGAGTGCGGTCACAATATCAATGATTACAGAAGGTCAGCTCCATACAACTAGCAAAAACAGGCACACGCACGTAATATATATGCAACAGACGTACCTACGTGTCTTGCGTATAAGTGCGTGTGCAATCTATGTATCAAACGCATGCCAGTCGCGACTAGCTGCACTCGCTGAATGTTCCAAAAGTATCTCACAAAAATGTAAACAACATACATACACATACATAACATCACGCCTGTTTTCCCCGAAGGGTTAGGCAGAGGTGTACCTATAGCACACCCACATTTCGCCAGTTATGTTTAAGTCCCATGTAATAAGGGGCGAGCCTATTGAAACAAACAAAACAATGCAAACAAATGCATCAGAAAACGTACCTGATGCCACTGGAGTGCCATTAAAGAGAAAAAAAATTAATACTTTATCCGAAATTCTAATTTTAAATGTTTTTTATTTGACAATAAAATTGAGGTTAATTTCATAACCTAAATTGTTGTCGATGTTTTTTTTTTTTAAAGTGAAAAGAAAGCTGAAACCTTCTTAATACAGATGAAATTATTACTGAGTGAGTTTAGTGATGAATTGCGTAAGAATTTAACCTGATCTGGGATCGTTTACACTTTTATCAGATAATTTTGAAACAGACTATAGACGCCCACGTCTATAGTCTGTTTCAAAATTATCTAAAAATTAGTGAAAATACATGGATACATAAACGCATTTATGTATCCATGTATTTTCACTCGTTGTATGGAACTAATTTGTACCTATTTATTTTGTGGCAGTTCTGTGATACCGCAATATCAAAATAGTTTTGCTGCATGTGGTATTTTTGTTCGATTGTTTTTTTTTTGGTGCAATTATGCCCTCTGGTTTGTTGGTGAATTTTTAATAACTTGTTGTATTGTGATAAGTAGGAAATAATTGAGTGATGTTCTATTATATTTATAAACATTATCATATTATTTTAATGTTTGTCAAACATTACGTTAACGTTGGTGAACTATTGTTTTTTCTTTGAGAAACTCATGCCATGTTGCGACCAGCAGATTCACACTATTTTGACAACCTCAGGAACGTAAATTTTAAGCAAATATTTTACCTACTAGTTTAGAACTTACTAAAATAATGCTTAGAACGGTCTGCGGTGTAACTAAAAAGCTGGCAGTTTGCCTAACCGCATCTTTTTGGAAATATTCGCGTAAAACTATATAAACTGTAAGACTATAGTAAATATTAGGCAGGGATGACAACAAGATTTTGATAAACTAGCTGTTGTCCGCGACTTCTTCTGCGATCCAGGATAAAAAGTAATGTATGTCCTTACCCAGATCATGGTCTATCTGTATGCCAAATTTGATCTAAATCCGTTCACCCGTTTTAGCGTGAAAGAGTAACAAACAAACAAACTTTATATTGAATTTATAATATTAGTTAGGATAGTTAGTATTATCATTGACCATTACTTATTATGATCTAGTGATCGAAACCCGCCACCCTCCAGGCTCGCCCCCTATTACATGGGACTTAAACATAACTGGCGAAATGTGGGTGTGCTATAGGTACACCGGAATACAGGCGTGATGTTATGTTATGTTGTTTATGATCGAAAAAAACGTAGGTATTTGTGACCTTCACCAACCCGCTCTGGATTCCCGAGATGGATTATAGGCCGCTCCCTCTCACAGCAGTAGGAACATTATAAGCTGATTAATTATGTATGAAAAAGCCATTTTAAAATACAGAATAAACAAAACTCATCCAAAACAAGTAATTGGGAATGAAATGATATCCGACGGACGCAGAATAATTGCGAAAAGATTGAACAATAGGCTTCATCTACACGCCTGAAACTTTTGCGAACGGGACTCCTGGTTACAGATGAAAAGGGTTGTAGTCCTGAAGTGAAGCACAATCCTCGTTGGAACAGAGAAATGCAGAGAAATGAATTGCCACTGAAACTCCTCTATTTTAAAACGACTTAAGATAGATTTTAGATATTATTATGGTTTTTTGAAAATATTAAAGGTAGCGAAGCGAAGCAGTGAAGTAGTACCCAGGTTTTTATAAAGGATATTGAAATAGTGGAAACTTAAGTTCGAATGAATAGTGACCATCGGGTGCCAAATCAGTTGTAATTGCAAATTAGAAAACAATAATTACTATCTGTAACATTTCCTCTCAATCCTAGATGAAATAACTTTGCGTGCGCAATAATAGCCAAGCAATGGCGATGCTTGGGGGAGGCCTATATCCAGCAAATGATGTAAAACAGCCATAAGCCCCGCTCACATCATATTTTACGGTAAAAAGTTGGGATCACACGTCAATGTGCCACTGTTCATTCGGTTGAAACAAATACACTATAACACTGCCGTGTGAAACCATAATTATTCAGTTACATATCGTACTGATCATCGCCGTTTGAGCGTGGCCATAAAGGGTTTGTTCCGCTTGGATCAGTCCGCCGCAGTGGTCCACGTTTTTTTTTCCGTTTGGATCACTCCGTCGCAGTGGTCCTCGTTTTTTGTTACGTTTGGATCAGTCCTCCGCAATGGTCCACGTTTTTTGTTCCATTTGGATCGGTTCGCCGCGCGTCTAATTTTGCACAAGAATATATGGTATATCATAAATCATCCTAACTAATATTATAAATGCAAAAGTAAGTTTGTTTATTTGTTACCTTTTCACGCTTAAACCACTGAACCGATCATCCTGAAATTTTGCATATACTTTGTCAGGTGTACAGAAACGGACATAGGGTACCTATCATACCGAAAAAATGTACTGTTCCCGAGGAAAACAACAATAACGTTCTTATGATAATAGATGGCGCCACGTGTCTTTCGAATCATAATTGAATTATAACCCGAATTGATTGTCAAATTATAATGAAGGTGAGCAACACAGAATGATTTTTGATAATTCACCCTCTACAGGAGTTAAAATGGGGTTTAAAGTTTTTGTCGTGGAAGTTCGTCATTTGTAATGATGGGAAATTTCATCGAGTGCGCTGCTTTTAAACCAGTACCTAAGCTTGCTGAATCCAAATAAACAAGTCGGTAAAAACAATACATAAATATTTTTTTACTAATACGCTTATGGAATTTATAAAAGTAGATAAATTAATCGTAAGATTTTCAAAAGTACCATGAATGGATAAACTGGCATATAATTAAATGAATGCTATAAAACAATGTCTGTGAATAGCCGGGAAAACTGCCATGGCTTCGAGGTCGCGGTATTAAACCAAATCGAGACATTAAACTATGTACGCTATTGTCACACTAGAGCACAGAGTACCTAAACGCAGTGAAACAATGACAACTTTGTGAAGATTTAAGTCATAGACTTAAGACGGCAAAGGTCATCAATTTCTAATGAAACCATCCAATCACACGAGCTGCGCCTCGCGGTTTCAGGCATATCTATAGGAATTTCTTGCATTTTTAAAACTATGCAAATATCTTTGTTTAATCTTTCAAATTGGCTTTATTTTTAATACTTCTTATATTCGAGTAACAGGGCCAAGATCGGTCATCGAATAACCTTCGATGACCGATCTTGAATGAATGTTCCGGGAAGTAAATATACCTGCAGATACTCCGTTGTTGTTTAACATAATCAGCCTATAACATAGCTGGGACACAGGCCTCCTCTCTGTGAGAGGGAGTGGGTCATAAGCCACCACGCGGACCCAATGCAGGTTTTTAGATGTCACATGTCTTCGAATTTTTTGGTTTTAGGACATGCCGGTTTCCTCACGATATTTTCCTTCACCGTTTCGAGAGTAGTGGTAATGAAATTAAATGAAATACACAAAGTGAAGTGCCTGTCTGGGTGCGAACTCGCGGCCTATAACTCGTAAGTCGGAGCCGATAACATTGGACCACCACTGCTCTCGTTAGCCCTTATCTTAGTCGTATTCCCATTTAGAGTTGCTATCTTGACTTGTTGAAGATCTACACATCTCCAAGTTCGTCATGTACACACGCTTTTTACACCTTCTAGCACATTTCTCACAAACACTGATCACAAAAACAAGTCTACTAACTCATCTGTTATTTAAACACTCGGATGTATACTGGTGATCACTTACCACAATAGACAACTATCACTTAAATTATATTTTGCTACTAATTGGGGAGACATGGATAAAACAGTTAAAATTATCAAGTTTAGATTCACTTAATAGCCACCATTATATGATTATGGTACTCCCATTGTGCCTGTAGATAATTATGTTCGTGACAATGTAACGCCGGCTGTCGCTGAAAACCAGCTGTGGCTCTGTTTCGAATATGAGTCGCAGATTCATGCTGAGCCACGGCTTGTGTAATTTATTTCATCACCACTGCTCTCAAAACGATGAAGGAAAACATCGTGAGGAAACTGGCATGTCCTAGCACCAAAAATTTAAAGACATGTGACAGTTACCAATCCACACTGGGCCCACGTGGTGGATTACAACCCACTCGCTCTCACAGAGAGAAGGCCTGTGTCCCAACAGTGGGCTGATTATGCTATGATTATGCTATATTTTTACCCATTTGTTTTTTTTTTCAAATTGTACTTTATGTTTAAGTTGATACGTCCTATTACGTGCTAAAACATTTTTTTTTCTTCTCCCTTTGGTAAACTGAATTATTTACTCTGTGTCAAATACTCCGCGTATTACTCGCGGTACGAACAAGTTTTATAGGTGCCACCTTTACGATCCTCGCTGGAAATAACTTTACACGTTTTCCGCGATCAATCCCCTGGATTGAACACTATTGTCGTAGTGCCGTAGCATTATGCTGAGATAGCTTTATTTTGCTATAGCAGAAATCTTTTGTTGTCATACATTTCAGTTGCATTGTTTTTAAGTTGAAACGTTGAAAGTCTGGTGGGTGTAACAGCATCGCTTTTTTATTTATGAACGTGAAAATATTACTGTCACAAATTATATTTTTTGCGAAAGTTAAAGAGATAAGTGTGGTCGTGTTTTTCTGAAACCACACACTTTTTAACTGTTTCAAAGCATATTTATAATGCAGCACTTTTTGGTAAAACATTTAATTAAAACACCGCAAAAAATACAACATTTAAATATTTCAAATGCGGGGTGCATGAAACATGACGGTCAATTACAGCATGCAGTTTTATAAATCCCCGAATACAACTGTACAATAATTTCGGCTATTAGCATTCGGGCTATAACGTAAGTCAGGGGAAATTAGCTTGCTGCAAATATCTGGTGCATTGTGGCGGAAATATTTGGCTGGCAACACACTGCTAAGTTATGGAGTCAGTTTTCAAGCTGTTAAGGGGATGCGCCAAGGTAGCCCGCAAAATTCAAATTTTCTTACGTATTTTGCAATTTGCGGGTCAGTATCAGGTTCTATATTGATCTAAATATGATTCGCGGCCGTATCAAATATTTATTTATAGAATTAGAATAATAAAAATCATCAATACATCTCTCTAAGTTCATATTACCCTATTGAATGACTATTTCATGAAATCATGACATTTGAGGCCAATTCTAACTTAAGGAGTTATATTACTGATTCTAATGACTATAATTCAACATACTACCTGACAGTGACCTGCAAATTGCAAAAAAAGTAAGTATTTTTGAATTTCGCGGACTACCTGAGCGCAAACCCCTTAAGGAATTTAGAAAAGAACTCTGGTTGTAGCAGAACATTTTTTTTATTTTTTATAGATTTCCATTAGTACTTTTTAGTTAACGACAGACAGTTACATTACCGAGTACGTCGGTACCATCTGACCAACAAACAATAAATAAATAATAATAATATCAATCAATAAATAACAAATAATAATAATAAATAAAAACAATAAATCAAGAAATAACAAATAATAATAATAATAAATAAAAACAATTAATCAATAAATAACAAATAATAACACATACATACATAACATCACGCCTGTATTCCCCCAAGAGTTAGGCAGAGGTGTACCTATAGTACACCCACGTTTCGCCAGTTATGTTTAAGTCCCATGTAATAGGGGGCGAGCCTATTGCCATCAACCGGGCACAAATCCAGACTCCGGGCTGCTACTGAGAAATTCCAGATGGAAAAACCCAATAACACTTTGCCCGACCCGGGAATCGAACCCGAGACCTCATGCTCAGCTGTAGCGGTTGTGACCACTAGACCAACGAGGCAGTCAAATCAATCAATAAATAACAAATAATAATAATAAATAAAAACAATCAATCAATAAATAAGAATATTTAAGTATCTGGGGATTACCTATTGCTATTTAAAGTACATCATTTCAAAGCAAGTGCAAACAATATTATATTGTTCAGAAACTATAGGAATTAAAATTAAACAAACGCGACTAAAAATAAAGTAATTTATATTACTATATTTGCGGTAACTAACGTTGCGGTTACAATCCACACGATTAACTTGTAAATTAAAACCTAACTGTTAATTAGATATTAATATCATGTGTTGTGGCGTCATGTGGTTTTATGTATCCTGATTATATTAAGGATAGTTTAAAAAAAAACAAATCGTTTTCTGTACCACACAAAAGCCTTCTTAATTCATATACGAGTATCCCTATTTATTCTGTTCAAATCTCACCATGAAACTGTCACTAGTTTCAATCCCTTGCAGTGGAATGACAGTTCACTTCAAGCTAACTTTACCTAAATGATAAATGATAAATGATTTTATTTCTGTAAGTAGGTTTGTACAAACACTTTTACACGTCAATCATATTTTTAAACTAGATGAGGTCGGCGTTTCCTATCTGACTACTCTGAGAAGAAAGGCCGAAACAAACTCAGAGGTCACAGTCTCTTTTAAAGTCCAGACATAATCTTGGTCAGATCATGTGAAGACCATGTAGATTGGTATCTGAAATGGTCTTTTGAGGAAAGAACCACACAGATTGAGTGGACCTGTCCAGTCAGTGCACGCATTTGTCAGTAATCGTGCAGCTCAACTCAGGAAGTCAGAAATTAAGGAGCTCAACGATTCGACGAACAATACCAAAGAAAGGACATTTGGGTAGGCCACTTAAATTACTCAATCTGCCAGATCATGATCAAAATTAACTGCGAAAAAAAAAGCAATGACCCACATAATCCTCACATTCACAATAATTAAAATAACATACTACTTTACAAGTAAATACTCATGTCATTGTGTATATAAAATTCAACAATGTCAATGTGTATATAAAAAAATCGGACATAATGTTTGAGAACCATGTAGATTGGTGTCTGAAATGGTCTTTTGAGGAAAGAACCACACAGATTAAGTGGACCTGTCCAGTCAGTGCACGCATTTGTCAGTAACCGTGCAGCTCAACTCAGAACTTAAGGAGCTCAACGATTCGACGAACAATACCAAAGAAAGGACATTTGGGTAGGCCGCATAAACTACTTAAACTGCCAGATCAAGAATATAACTGAAACAATGACCCACATAGTCCTCATATTCTCAATAATGAAAATAATATAATACTTTTTACAGTAAATATTCATGTCTAAAATAGCTAGCAAATTAAAATCAACATTCACCGTGTAAATTTATTGGAGCAGCTCAATCCCAAGCCTTTTTGTCCTCAATATAGTCTTTCACAGTATAATAGGCTTTCTGGCATAGTTTCCGTTTTATAAAAGATTTGAATTTATTAAAGCTTAGATCTTGAATGTGGCTAGGAAGTTTATTATAAAAACGTATACATTGGCATCTAAACGAGCCACCTATTTTCTTGAGCCTGGTTGTAGGAACAATAAATTTGTGTTTGTTTCTAGTATTTATATTGTGGATATCACTGTATTTTTTAAACAGATTAATATTTTTATTTGCATACATACCTAAGTTTTTACCGTGAGATTATACATAATAACACATGGTACATACCAGAGTGTGTCAACCTAGACTCCTGACTATAGATTGGCAGATAAGGTGATATTTCACGTGTTAACACGTTAGAAGAAAAGGTTTGCTTAATTTCAACGTTGTCATGGTTACAGTAGTGCTATTCTGTAATAATGTCACCGTGAAACTTTAGGTGAAGTGAGCTGTCATTATACGGGGTTAAATTAAATTAGCTAGCAAAACTCCTCAGACGTGTTGGGTATCGATAGCTAAACACGATGAAACAAATAAAATATATTTTCTCAACTCTTACTTCAAGTAACAACACCACCAACGGTCATTGACTCCAAAAAAATCATCGATTTTTCATTTTTTCGTGTTTAGATAATTATCGATACCCATCACGTCTGCGGAGTTTCGCTAGCTAACTTAATTTGACCCTGTACAGCTACTAAAATGTACACCTCTGTTGATCCCTTGGGGCAATGTTACGACAGAAATCATTCTAAGAATTTCAGGTTCTACAATATTGTTTCAATGTTAGTCATGATACAAGAAGAGTGTTAGTAACATAATTCCGTATAAAGGAAATACTCAATAATAGCATAATAAAGTTCGGAAGTATGTCATAATATTTTTATTAGAGACTTTGTTATCAGATGAAATGGTATAAAATGTATACATTGAAATCAGGACATTGTATTAATATTTTTTATAGTTTATTTACGGCTTCATTTAATTTCAGGCAATTTGCTAAATAGGTAGTTCCCATTTGTTTTATGGTTTTTAACCTACTTCAAAAAAAGGAGGAGGTTCTCAATTCAAATGTATGTTTTTTTTTATGTGTCTTAGTCTAATACTTTTTTCTAGTGAACTGATTTGGATGATTATTTTTTTATTTGAAAGCTGGTGCTTCTCATGTGGTCCCATATAAATTTGATCAAGTTCTGACCAGTACTTTTCAGTTATTCTTAATACTGCGTATTTTCTCCACTTAGTTTATATTGATGATGTTTTTAATAATTTCCTGTCACAGTTATTTACATATCAAGTAGTGGTATACGAATTTGGGTGGGCTAACTACGAGTACCACAGCTAAAAAGACAAAAATAAAAACTTTTTTACAAAAAAAACAACCGACTTCCAAAAAAACATAAAAAAGTGAAAAATAACTTTAATTTCGGAAGTCGGTGGCAAAAATCGAAAAAAAAGAGCAAACGACTTCCGAAATTAAAGTTATTTTTCTGATATTTTGTATTTTTTTTTGGAAGTCGGTTGTTTTTGTTTTTGTAAAAAAGTTTTTTTTATCTGCCATTTTGAGTATTTGCCGTTTATAGAATCTGACGTTTTAATAGAATAATATGCCATTTAGGCCTTATTATCGATTTTAGACATAACATCACGACTCTAATCCCCGAAGACTTAGGCAGAAGTGTAGTACATCCCATTTCGCCAGTTACCATTATTATCGATTGTGGCACTAACTAAGGAAAAAAAATATTGTATTACTATGTTATTCTGTATTTATTATCACATGATTTATTTAATACCCATACAAACACAAATTTGTTGATTCTACAAACTGGCTCAAAAAAAATAGGTGGCTCGTTTAAATGCCAATGTATACGTTTTTATAATAAACTACCTATCCACATTCAAGATCTAAGGCTTAGTAAATTCAAATCTTTTATAAAGCGGAAACTATGCCAGAGAGCCTATATTATACTGTGAAAGACTATATTGAGGACAAAAAGGCTTGGGATTGAGCTGCTCCAATAAATTTATACAGTGAATATTGATTTATAATTTTATTTCTGTAACTAGATCCTACCTTACTTTTTTTTTCTATCCCTGATCCTTTTTACATATACAATGATAATCATGAGTATTTACTTTGTAAAGTATTGTATAATAGGCCTATAATGTTCCCACTGCTGGGACACAGGCCTCCTCTCTTTGAGAGGGAATGGGCTGTAATCTACCACGCGGGCCCAGTGCGGGTTGGTAGATGTCACATGTCTTCGAATTTTTGGTTCTAGGAAATGCCGGTTTCCTCACGATGTTTTCCTTCACCGTTGAAAACGGTGTAAAGTATTATATTATTTTAATTATTGTGAATGTGAGGACTATAAGGGTTATTGCTATTTTTTGTATTTTCTTTTCAGTTAGTATGAATCATGATCTGGTAGTTTGAGTAAGTTATGAGGCCTACCCAAATGTCCTTTCCTTAGAATAATAACGTATAGAAGCCGCGTCTAGAACAAAACACGAGCGAAATATCGCTCGTAAAATGAAGTGGACACAGAATACTGTGTCCACTTCATTTTCTTTATGTGCGTGAGCCGAATGTGTCTACGTTCCTCGATCGCACACAAATACAGCTTTCAGTGATACAATTACCAGGCCGTTACCCACAAAAAATGGGAAAACGCACTAGAATGTTGTTGGATCAAATCAAGACAAGTATTTTATAGTATCAGAAACTTTTTACAGTTAAGTACACAATCAGAATAGGCACACCAGGTAATTAATACAGCACTTGGTTTATGTACCTACTCAAACAATTACAGGAAAATAATCACAAACAAACTTATTTATTTGATCCGGTTTTATTTAGCTACAGTAAATTACTAATTAACTTTTGGTTTAAGAACACTGTAGTTAGCAGTGTCGATAACGACCATAATTAAGAGGCGGTAAATAAATATAGTTTAGTTTGACGCACACAAAATAGCCACCAGTATCCTATTTACGAACACTAATATAAAACAGCTAAAGCCAATTTAGTTTCTCGAAACTGGCAAAATGTGATATCGTATTCAATAGCGTAGGTAGCAGGTAAATTATTTTTTTGCTAAACAAAAATTAAAAGAAATGTGGGTATTTTTTCCTCACAAATAGCAACACTGTATTGTGATAAGGTAGGTCATTAGAATTTTTGTTTGATGATCGATTTACGTAAAAATTGTGTATAAAATGTTAGTACTTACTTGTGAAATGTAATTTGATCACATTTTTTTTGTTTTCCTGAAGTGTTAATCACTTCACGCTACAAACTGTCATTTTAAATTATTTACTAGAGCTGTGTTCGACGAATCGTGACCTTGAGTACTGACAGCTCGCCGAGAGAATTAAGCCACTATGGCTCGGTTTTAGTTGCTTCACTTTTTGCACTCGTACTAGGTTTCTATGCGTTATTATTCTAAGGTCCTTTCTTTGGTATTGTTCGTCAAATGGCTGAACTCCTTTAGTTTTGAATTGACCTGCACGATTACTGACAAATACGTGCACTGACTGGACAGGTCCACTAAATCTGTGTGTTTCTTACCTCAAAAGACCATTTCAGACACCAATCTACATGGTCTTCACATGATCTGACCAAGATTATGCCTGAACTTTAAAAGATACTGTGACCTCTGAGTTTGTATCGGACTTTCTTCTCAGAGTAGTCAGATAGGAAACGCCAATCAAATCTTATTAAAAAAATATGATTGACGTGTAAAAGTGTTTGTACAAACCTACTTACAGAAATAAAAGGATTAATACACATAGAGTATCATATCTTACATAGATAGAAAGAAAGAAAATACGTTTATTTGCGGTAAAAATGACGCAACATAAATCATGAGCCTTGAAGGCATAATTAAAAAAAGAACATATTTACCTAAATCTTTATAGAAATGTCGTCTTCAATCCTCAATGAAATCACGTGATCTCTTTTATACTTCATTCATAACCAAAAAGAAAATTAAAAGAAAAAAAAATCAAGAAAGGTACCGTAAAACGGGGTGAAAATTATATTAGTTAAATGTTAAAATTCCTTTTAAAGTTTTGTTACGATTCACCCCTGCCGTTCCTATTCACCCCGTTTTACCGGTACCTCATTACCCAATTAGGTCCCACGTTCCCCCAAACAGGCTATAAAAAGCGTTATCAAACTCAATAGCCCCCATTTTACTGATTCGGTGGCCACCCATGATATGAATGTGTTACCGTATTATTAATATCTTCATTAAAAACCAATCAGAAAATTAAAACCAAAAAAAGGAACCTAATTACCCCATTAGGTCTCGAGTTCCCCCAATCAGGCTATTTATAGCGTTATCAAACTCAATAGCCCCCCTCTCATCGATTCGATGGCCACTCGTGATATGAATGTGTTATCGTGTATCATGGTACAGGGTGTTGCTTTCAATTTAGCTTGGCCAGTTCGTGTCCATTAAAACCGTAATTTCGGCTATAAATATAGCCCGGGTTGCCACTGGGCTAATCGCGCCGTCCAAAATGCGTTTTGTGGTCTTAAATATTAATAAGGACAGGATATATGGCGTGGTGTGCCGGTTAGATAGTTCCGTTTGGGCTAGAATGTTCGGTTATTGAGGTAGTGTCGTGTGTGAAGGTCAATTATCTTTTATGAGAATGTCCAAACATTTTTAACTAGTTAATTAATTCTGTATCTACATTGTGAAGGTCTGAAGTTAGGCTTATTGCTTTCGGGGTTACAAAGAAAATTGGTGGAAAAAGTAAATTGTAGCTACCGTTTTGGAGATTTCTTATGTTTGCAACTGTTCTCAAAATAAGTTTCTTTCCTTGTTGATTTTCGATACGGATGCGTGTTTACTTTTTCTTACTCAATCAGCAACGCTTTTATCTCAAAAAACAAAGAACAGCATGTTTACAATATTTCCACATCCAAGTAGACGAAAAGTAGGTACCTGAAAAAAATCACAACGTACCTAGGTACTTCCATCTTCACCTCTCAAAAGTAGGTTAAAGACATTTCACCGCGCCTCGGGGAAGGTGCCACAGCCTAAAAAAATACCCATCGTTTTTTTATTTTCCGACAGTGTTGAATGAAAATGTTTGGGATTAATTTATACTGTGCCGTTATGTATTAAGGGACAACCTCGTTATTTAGAGCCCGATCAGATATCCGAGGGCTGTCGTAAATCATGGATAATGTATTTGACAGTAAAATATGCTTAGAATGATAGTATGTATTGTGTTTGACTCGGTAAACGGATGTACCTACATTATTTTGTGGTTATTATGGATAATGTGATGTAAAATTTTAATTTTTTCTGAACAGTATCAACCATTCAATGGTTGAAAATGTTCATAAAAAAATCCTACAAAAATGTTCGTTTCAATAAAACATTATTGAAACGAATATGGTGTGTACCTATTATTGTTCGTGCCTGGATGCATGATCAGCCTTTAATGTTCCCACTGCTGGGACACAGGCCTCCTCTCTGTAAGAGGGAGTGGGCCGTAATCAACCACGCGGGCCCAGTGCGGGTTGGTAGACGTCACCTGTCTGCGAACATTTGGTTCTCGGACATGCCGGTTTCACTGTTTTGAGAGCAGTGGTGATGAAATAATTTACGCAAAGTCAAAATCACTTGTTAGGGTTCGAACCTACGACCTACAACTCTTAAGTCCCGGCCGTTATCCCTGGGCCCCCACTGATCTCTGCCTGGATACAAACATGATAATATTAGGTCTTTACCTATGAAATTGCCGTTCTGCAGTACTGGCCATTTCAAATCAAAATAATTTTTGTTTGGCTAAGAATTCTAATTTCAAATTAATTTTATTTTAAAAACATGGATTTTTTTTTCTAAAAGTAGTCATTTCTTTATTGATTAGTGTTACATTTTCATCGCATTTCAATCTTTTTCGTCATCATGGATACGTTAAAAATTCGAGTAATTATGGAATATGAGTACCGTCGTGGCAGCAACGCGGCACAAGCGGCACGCAACATCAACGACGTTTACGGAGCTAACACTACAAACCAACGCACCACCTGTTATTGGTTTGCTCGCTTCCGTTCTGGAAATTTCGACCTGAAAAATGAACCTCGCGGTCGTCCGAAGACTTTGGTCGACAATGACGAATTAAAGGCGATTGTGGAAGCTGATGATACACAATCTACGGCTGAATTAGCAGCAGCTTTCGACGTTAGCGTCAAAACAATATTGGTCCATTTGCGTCAAATTGGCAAGGTAAAAAAGCTTGACAAATGGGTGCCCCACGAACTCAATGATCGCCAGCGCGAAGTACGCGTCGAGACGTGCCTTGCACTGCTCAACAGACACACAAATGAAGGAATTTTGAACCGCATTGTTACCTGCGATGAAAAATGGATTCTGTTTGATAACCGTAAGCGCTCAGCAAGTTGGTTGGATCCTGGTTCAGCACCTAAACAATGCCCTAAACGAAAACTTACCCCTAGAAAAGTGATGGTCACTGTTTGGTGGTCTAGCGCCGGTGTGATTCATCACAGCTTCTTACCAAACGGGGTGAGCATTACTGCAGATGTGTACTGTGAAGAACTGAACACAATGATGGAGAAGCTGGCGCATCTCCAACCAGCATTGGTCAATCGCTCGTCTCCGCTGCTCCTGCACGACAACGCGCGACCTCATACTGCACAGCAGACGGTCTCCAAGTTGCAAGAACTGGGGTTGGAAGCTCTCCGTCATCCGCCCTACTCACCAGACCTTGCGCCTACAGACTACTACTTTTTCCAGAATTTGGATAACTTCTTGGCGGGAAAAAAATTTAATACCCGAGAGGCAGTACAAAATGCCTTTGAAGAATTTGTTGCCTCCCGTCCAGCTGATTTCTTTAAGAAGGGCATCAATAAACTGCCACTGCGATGGCAAAGATGCATTGATTGCATGGGTGATTACTTCGATGAATACAAATAAAAAATTCATGAAAAAAATTCGTTTAAATTTTTTCATACAAAACGGCAATTTCATAGGTAAAGACCTATTATAAAATCTAGTACGTCATCAAGCTTTTGTGAATTAATTAGTACTAAAATAACTCGCTGTCCATTGTAATCTTACCTACTAATATAAAATAACTCGCTGCCCATTGCAATCTTACCTACTAACATAGAAGTCAATATTTCCAATTCATTATTATATTTACAAAAATAGTGATATCACAACCTCAACAGGAAAATATGAATACAAAATTTGTTCACGATATTTTCGTTTGTAGAAACAAACCTCTAGTTGAGTAAAATGGATGCTTTCATTCCTGAAGATAAATTCAAAGCAACAATAAAAGGTGCTCTTTTCATAAACTTTTTCAATTACTTGAACGGCTCTCAGTCGGGAAACAAAGGTTATTCTTTAATTGCCTATAACGGGGTACTACACTTGTAAATATTGAAGAAAGTTAAGGGAAACATTCTTGACTTTATTTCTTGTTTTGGTCTGTTTTTCGAGATTTTCCTATGTCATGTTAGCGGTGGGTTGTTTTTGAGTAGGCAGCAGTACAAATTTGAACGTATATTGTCTTTCGAAGTATCACAAATTAAAACTGCTAATAGTAATCAAGACGATACTGCGCTGTTCATCTTCACTAGCAGTTTATGAGAACGGAATATTTTTGAAAGTGCCCATTTTGACTTTTTCTGCTAGTATCACAAGAGTCAAACTACTCAGTCTATCGCAGTCCACTGCTCGATTTAGGCCTAAACCGGACTGCGCCACAACAATATATCCTCTGCTAACTGCATCCAGTCTGCCCCAGCCACCTTTTTAAGGTTGTCGGTCGATCTAGCTGGGGGGCTTCCCACACCACACTTGCCGATACGCGGTCTCCATTCTAGGACTCGTCTGCTTCACCAGCCATCGGTCCTTCGACAAACATGGCCAGCTCACAGCGACTTCAGCTTGTTCTCTCTGCAAGCTATGTCGGTAAATCCGGTTCTTTTCCGGACAATTTAATTTCTGATCTTATACTTTAAAAATACTCCGAGCATAGCCCGCTCTGCAGCGCTGACTGACCTTCAGTTTATGGACCAGCCCGACTGTCAGTATCAACTTTTCGGCACCGTATGTCACAGAGTACAGAAAAGCAAATATTTGTAAGCGTACAAGTTCCGTAACAAGTTGAATTTTATACAATCGGATAATCACATCAACTCAATAGTGTCAGCCTATCGCAGTTCATTGCTAGACATTGGGCCTGCCCTTAATTGCGCCATATCACGCGATTCTCGATCTACCAGTCTAGTCTGTCCCAGCCGTCTATATAAGGTTATCGGTCCATCTAGTTGGATGGCCCACGCTACAGTTTTTAGGGTTCCGTAGCCAAATGACAAAAATGGAACTCTTATAAATTGGTCTCCAAACAAATCAAAATCAAAATATTTTATTTCACATAAACCAACATGGGCACTTATGAAACGGCAGAAGCTAGGTGCACGTTTCCAATTATTTGTCTTGTTCGTCTGTCCGTCTGCCTGCCCGTTCGTCTGTCCGGATGATATACATCCATTTTACTCGGTGACTTTTGGCATTATATCGATGACGATTGGAAAAAAGGTGTATTCTGCGCATCGCTATACAATGGTGCAGCGAAATTATGAATAAACAATTAGGGGTTGCACTCCCCATACATGTAAAGCATGATTAAATTAATTAATGCATATAAGCGTGTGGGTTATCGTTGGATCGCATAATTAAAATGTTGACGATATTTTTCAGTGACTTTCTTTATATAAGTTAATAGTTTTTGAGGTGTGGGATGTTTTCAGTTTCAATCGCAGAACTAACATTGTGTTTCATAGATTTTTATAGACATACTAACATAAACATAGCATACAATCGTGTTCTCGAAAGGTTAGGCAGACGTATACCGAGTCTAGAAATACTATTAAACACAACTTATTCTTGCCGTCGATAAAATCATTACTGTGCCTGCGTAAATGTTCATACTAATTACAGAACGCTTCTCTGTGCCTGGTCCGACACGCATTTGGCCTGTTTTTTATTTGTTTGCTGTTGTACAGATTTTCTCTCTTCTCTCCTACCAAGAAACCCTGAAACATTAAAATAAATCAGAATGGTCCTGGGCTCCGAATAAATAAAAAATCATGACATAGCGCTGCGAACAATACAGTGAAGCATGCAAAACTACACCTTGCTCTGTGCATACATGCTCACACGCACACATTTACAACCAACCTACACCTCACTAAGTGCACACATGTTTACGAAACCTGCCTCACGTCACTGTTGATAGCGCTATGTCTTGATTTTTATTCGGTCTGAGGTCCTAAGTTACGCCCATGTGTTACGGTCCTCTAGAGTACTTCCTTAAACACTAAAAGTAGCAATTATTTTCACTTTGCAACTTTTTACCATGATAAGGGGCCTTATTTGGCGCGGCTTCGTTCCTGTGCCATTATATTCATATCTGGAACCAATCCAGAAACTATTAAAAATAGTTTCGCGTGCAACCAGAGTTAATAGGTGCAATGAACCCTATTGATCGTTCTTTCTCATATTATTTGCTGATTCTGTAATTTTGCAAAATTAATTTTGCTTAGTCCGGGAATTCCTGTGGATTACAACATTAATATTCTACATAAGAGCTAAATATAACTCCCTATAGCCCTATTACATGGGACTTAAAAGTATCTGGCAAAATGTGGGTGTACTTACTAAAGGTACACTTCTGCCTAACCGTTCGGGGAAACAAGGCGTGATATTATGACGTTATATAAAAAATATTTACCTCAACTAGTATCAATATTACTTTTCTCTATCCTTTAAAATATAGACTTTACTACTGAAAAAGCTTACTTAGTTTCTACCTGTTTCCCTCCGCAGCAGAGATCAGTACAAACTGGTCACATTACTATAAAATATACTTCATTATAAGCAACTAAGAACTACCTTTCCGTATACCCTTCGCGTTATCGGTTACCGATATTCAATTTTTGTGTATTTGCATAATAGGGTATTTTATTATTTGTGTAGGTAATTCAATTTACCGTGATATAGACCATTCAGGGCCTATGTAATATTATTTTGGTCCTATAAAATATTGTTGTACATGAAAGCAATGATAGTAAAAGGGCTACATAATATATCATTTTAATATTCGAAAAAGTTATTTCTTTTTCTGGGAGCAACATCATCTTCATTTCAGCCAGAAGATGTCCGGTGCTGGATATAGGCCTTCCCCAAGTATCACCACATCGACGGGTACTTCGCTTCGCGCATCCAGCGTATTCCCAGGATTTTCACCAGGTCTTTAATCTGAAAACATTATTTCTTGTACGTAGTATTGGAAAGTGAAACTTTCGAAGGAGGAGAAAAATAAATTCAAGATAATAATAAAAATAATCCTTAACAACAATTACTTACAAGACCACTTCAACTTGTAGGGTCTAGAGCTGTCAGAAACAAACATCCGTCCTTAAAATCTCTACGTAATCCAAGGCACATTTCAGACAAAAAAATAAGTCCAAAAAGCGTTTGAATGTATACTACGTTCGCGGTTTAGTTTCCAAACATGTAAACAAACATGTATTTTTGGGAAAACCACTTTAATATCAATAGGTAGAATAAACCTATATAAAGTTCAGCTTGCGCAACAGCTTCGGATATAGCAGTATCTTAAGTCACGGAAGCTATATTGAATCCAGACCGCCACACAGGATTGTAGGGCTCCCGATCGCAGCGAGGGAGTAACGACTAGGATGCTGAGTGCAGTAAGGGATTCGCTTGAATCCCTTACTGTACTCAGCATCCTAGTCTTTCGAGCGTTCTTTTCTGGCGACCTTTCGCTCAAGACGAAGCCACCTTTATCCCCGAGGAGAATACTCTACTTTTCGCACCTACTGCGAGGTAATAAAAACCAATTCGATTTCGAATTAGTAGCTTATGAAACTTTTAAATAACCGGAGAATACCTAAGTATGTGCAATTTCATTAAAAAAAAAACACGAATGATGACGCCCAAATTCAAAATTCTGACGTCCCTGTATGCGCCACAACAACCGATCAGCTGTTGCGACAACCTGCCGTCATTACCGCTACAAATAATATAGAAATAGCAGTTAGCAGATTATTCAATAATTTTAGACTGGCCCTTATTCAGAAAATAATTGTTTGTATTGTTGTAATTATTTTTTGTTTTATCTAATTAATAAACATTAATGTTACATTATTATTCCACTATAACATCTCTATTATACTGCGTAATTCCATCATTTTGTTTGTCGACGGCAACTAAAATCTATGAAGTGAGAACTCTTTGGTCGAGTTGTACTATAACAAAAAAAGTTTATACATGTGGTAAAAGATTTCACACAATTTTTTTAGTTGATGTTCCAAATTCAAATCCTATTATGCACCGGGCAGCGGGTCATAATGAAATCCAGAAGCATTTTAATGCCCAGCTAGACTTTAATGACTTGCTTTATGTTATATTTGCATGACATATATAATTTGACATTTGCCGGCAGGTGGTGTGAATACATATTTTTTTCAATAGTACTAGTCATTGTAAAATCAACTTAAGTCAATTAACATCCGATTAAGAGGAAATAACATCAATTGGAAACAAGGATTTGAATATACTGTAGGTGGAACGTCAATACTAACTAAGAAAGTTTTATCTTGACCGATCGAAACTTCTTAATTAGCGTTGGACCGAGAACAAACGTTATCGAATCGGAATTGACGTGAAATAATTGGAGTTTTTGTGGGCTCCCTTAGGATTGGGGGGTGAGATGTCATTGTAGCCGGGTACTGGATAGCCGGGTTTAATTACATCAGACTTTTTGTGTTTGACTTCGCGTTTGCTGTTGTTTGTAATAATAAGTGATAAAAAATACTTCTACGCAAAACACGTAGCCGAATTCTGGGTCGATTCCGTTGTATTTGCCATTGACATGCTAAGGAAAAAAATATCTCTTGTCTACGATGGAATTTTTTTCTTGATTGAATAATAGAATTCATTAAATACTATAAACCTGGCCAATTTCACCAAACTATAATTATGTTCCTTTTTCAATTTCATGTCAAAATGCTTAACGAGACATTTAATAACTAGCAGAGTATGGTGAAACAGACCTTTTAGTATTAGTAATTTATCATGAAATTATAAGCTCGTTCGGTTTCACTTTCCTAATAATAAAAGGTATACAGTTATTTCATTTGAATTATAATTTATGAATCTTGATTTTGTAGGTAACTGTACATAAAAAAAACTGTTATTTTATATTCATTCAATCTAGGAGTTACCTACATAAAGTCCTATAAATTGTTATTCTAATGAATACAAATTCTTGTACAAACAACAACTCGAAATAGCTATCAACTGAAATACCTGTACATCCACCCGATTAATTTACTTTCCGAACCAGTATATTAAAACCCCTGTTAGGCCTGGAGACAAATTACAGAGGGTTCATTATAAGCTGGTTTTTAGTACAAAATGAAGTTTTGTTGCGAACAAAAGGAATAGAGATGACATATAGCGATTTATGCGGGTTCGCTTTACCGGAGCCCTTTGTGATACTGGCATTGCGGTATTCAATGTAAAACTGCCAAGGATACTGCGAGAACTTAATTTTTTTACTTCAAATTATTGGTGTGGCGAGGGGATCGGGGATGATAGAGATCTGAAGGGATTCACGAAGGTAACTGTGCTTGGATTTTGGACATTTCTTTTTCAGGACATTTGCACGATTTTTTGGGAAGAATGTACCTAAACTAGCCGGGGAATAATTGAGTCTTAATGTGTAAACAACAAAGTATAAACGTATCCGTATACAGTAAAATACAGATTAGATAGGTATATGTCATTAAAATACATGCTAGATTTAAATGTCAGTTTTTCCCACTAAAACCAATATAAATAAAAATACAATAAGAATAAACTTAAAATCAATTTAGAAAAAACACAGTTTATGACTTTCGAACAAAGGAAAATAAAACTAAATTTAAATATAAAATATGCAGACCAAAAAATACCGGAAACTACCAGTGCCAGATTTCTAGGGCTTACCTTGGATAGTCATCTTAATTGGAAATATCATGTAGAAACTGTGTGCAAAAAACTAAGCCAGTATTCGTATGCGCTTTACAATCTTGCAAAAATATCAAACGAGTCTATGGTTTTGATAGCGTATCAATTCAAAGCGTATGTCTCATCAACCCTACGTTTTGGAATAATATATTGGGGAAATTCCACTGATAGAAATACTGCGTACAAAGCTCAAAAGAAGTGTGTGCGTGCTGTGTTTAAGCTGAATAAGACTGATAGTTGTAGGCCATTATTTAGTCAATATAAACTTCTCACTTTGCCATGTATGTATGTACATCTACGAGACAGCAGTATTCGCAAAATCAAACTCGCATTTATTTCGAACACTTAGATCGAAACGACGAAATAGAGAAATATGTGCTATTCCACACAAGACAGCGCTCTACTCAAAGGGCTTTTTAGGAATGGCACCCAAGTTATATAATAAGTTACCCATTTGTATAAAAGATCTTGACAGCATACACCATTTCAAAAAGGCTCTTCTTAATTTACTAGGCGAAAAAGCTTAATACACAGTCAATGAGTACCTAGAAGACAAATTGTGATTGACATTCTATTTATTTTTCATTAAATGTTTTATTTTTCAGTTTTGGTAAATAATTTAATTGTTATAATCTAATTTAATTTTAATGTTTTGTTATGTTATCAAAGTTATTGTTATTTTATAATTAATGAATTGAACATCTTATTATTTAATATTTTTGCTTTTAAATTCTTTATTTAATTGAATTTAATAATTCATTTGATTGTTTTATTATTTTTTACCAATTAGTCATAAGAAATTATAATTAGAATATTTGTACGCCGTTGACGGCAAGACATAGCTAGCGCTCATTTTATTAATATTGTCATCTGTAGTTTGTTTTACCTATGTTCTACAAATAAAAAATATTTGAATTTGAATTTGAATTTGACAATAGGTACATTTAAAAAAATCTAAAAGATGTCTTTGACAGGCGAAAATGAAAAATTGGAAGATAAGACATGTTACAAAAAAATATTATCTTTTCTAAAGACACGTCGAGACACGTCAATCCAAAAGCACTTAAGACTTGATGCGGTGTAAAGGTACAAAATATTTAATAGAAAACACGTTTTCAAGAAGATTTTTCAGGAGTTGTAGGCTCACCTTTTTATTTAATTGAGCAAAGCAAGAATCTGATGCCTATTCAGTATAAACCTGTTTGATGAAAAAATAAATGTTTTCCTTTTATTAATCCGTAGGTACACTGCTACGAGGATCGTTTAGCACCGGAATGCGTTGATAGGGGGTTGCTGTCAGTGAACATAGCGAAATGTTTTTTTTTTAAACTGGCCAAGTGCGAGTCAGACTCGCGCACGAAGGGTTCCTTACCACAAGGCAAAAAAAGGCGAAAGAAAACACGTTTTTTGTGTGCTGTCCTTCCTCAAGATGCCATCTATCTTCTTGCCAAATTTCACCGAAATCCTATCAGTGGTTTATTAGTATGGTTTACATGACTGGCCATCAAAGAAAATTCTACCGGTGATCCTTACACAAAGAGCACGGAATCGCCGCTGCGCCGCGCCGGCGCGCCGGCGCACTGTATGCCCGCCGCACAGTATGATAAATGCCTCAAAAAACGGACATCACTTTTTTATTCTATTAATCGAAAGTATGAACTATTTTGAATGCAATTGTAGAACTCCCTGATCTTAAATATACTTTAAAACAGAGTTATGATTTTTATTAGATTTTTTTGGATTTTCAGAAAAACTCAAAAATAAACGATGTGATGAAAATATTTGCTGTTAGAAAAATTCGTAATTTAACCGACACAGAGATTATGATTAAACCATAAAAACGTTGCATACAGTCATAATAAGTTAAAGCAATTCTTTTGATTTCTATGGATAACCAGAATAAAATATTTAAAAAATTATAGCTCCGGTTCTAAGTTGAATTGGTTTCTGGGAGTTCTACTCTAGCATTCAAAACAATGTACACTATCGATTAGAAAAATTAAAAAGCGATGTCCGTTTCTTGAGGCATTTATCATACTGTGCGGCGGGCAGCATGCATGCGGGTATGTTTTCTAGCGACCGACGGTAGTACTTACTAATACCCACACACACTAAATTATTAGTTGTGAAATTTTGGAAACATTATTTACTTTCAATATTTGCAAATATGTGAGCACCATGTATCTATCTCATAATTAATTTACCTGTCATGCGTTATATTTAATTATTTTTACTTATTGTGGTATAATAATTTTATTCTAGGTGCATCGTCTTCACATATAATTATTATGTATACATAATATTGTAAAACATTTTTAAAAGAGTAACGGTGGAGTTTCTTGCCCATTCTTCTCCATACGAAACTACCTTTTGGAAGGGGCAACTAGAATCAATTCTATTTTTTGTAAATTTTGACGTTCAAAAGTGCCTTATACGTGCCTATTTGAAATAAACGATTTGACTTTGACCTAAGGGGCAGCGCAGACCGACGGATTGGTGGAAATCGAGTAATTCTATAAAAACTGAGAGTTGATTTTACTGTCATAAGGCCTCATTATAGGTACAAATACCAACGTGACTATTTCATTCTATATTATGTACTTTCTGAGTTAATCTTGGACATTTTTGACATCGGCTAAGCCAAACATCGTGAGGAAACCTGGACTAATAGTAAATATAAGTCTGAAATCGCCAACCCGTCTTGAGAAAGCGTGGTGATCAATGCTCGTGCCTTCTCTGTATGAGAAGAGGCCTTTGCCCTGCAGTAGGACAATAATAGGCTGGTATTATTACTATAGCAAGCGACTATTATTACGTAATAAAAACACAAAGGCGGAACGAACCGGAGCGAAGAGTCGTAGAGCGGTGCGCGCTTGAAGGTGCACAGAGTAACTCGGACGTGTGTGTGCTTGGTGAGGTTCGAGTTCGTTTATCGCTCGGTGTGCCTTGCAACCGATAAACTACTCTTTGCCACCATTCCGTCGCTCGGTCTGCACTGATCCTTATTTGTAAGAGTTGAGTCTAAATGGTATTTTCGTTTATAGATAAGCTCCGTCGGCCTGCGCTGATACCACAATTCATGGCACTGAAAGTACGTTGAGCGATCAACTTCTATCACGGACTGTCAACCCGTCAGTTTCTACACGTCATAGTGCGAATATACAGTGACACACTTGATTTAAAATGGAAAGTGTTGACAATTTGACAATGCCGCCTCTAGCCTGGCCTCTGAGGCGTCTCCGTGCTCTATGTTCGTTCAATTTAATTTGTTACCCTTTAAACGAAATTGCAAAAATACAATACCAGTTTGCAGTACACACAAAGATACCATTCCATGACCTCATTGGGCAGTATTACGAACAGAAAACTCGGGCATATTTTAACAACCTTTTGCATCCTGCTTTGTACGTATAACACAAAGAGATTTTAATCCATTACACGCTTTATGTTATCATCATCTAGACGGGTATGCGTTGTGGAGAGAAAAATTGTGTGGCTAAGAAGTAAGCGGATGGTGGCCAGTTTCTGAGATGTTCATAAGCCCCGTCATGAAATAAAAACTTTTTTACAAAAAAATTACCGACTTCCAAAAAAACACAAAAAAAAAGTGAAAAATTACTTTAATTTCGAAAGTCGGTGGCAAAAAACGAAAATGCAAAACCAGACTCCGACTTCCGAAATTAAATTTATTTTTCACTTTGTTTAGTGTTTTTTGGAAGTCGGATGCTTTTTTGTAAAAAAGTTTTTATTTTGCACTTTTTAGTTGCGGTACCTACCCCACACAAATTCGTATACCACTACTTGATATGTAAATAACAGTGACTGGAAATTATTAAAACATCATCAATATAAACTAAGTGGAAAAAATACGCAGAATTAAGGATAACTCAAAAACTGCTAGTCGGAACTTAATCAACTTTATACCGGACTATATGAGAAGTACTAGCTTTTAAATAAAAAAGAATCCTCCAAATCAAAATCGAATCCAAATCTAAAAAAGTTCTGAGATAAAACACATAAAAAAACAGTCAAATTGGGAACCTCCTCCTTATTTTGAAGTCGGTTAAAAATTTGTGCAGCAACAGACTGACGGATCAACCTACGGGTTGATTCGTATATTTTCATAAATCTAGTCATCCGTGAGCACCGATTTCGATTACTACGGTCCTGACCTTTTAAATGACATCACGAATATAATTTAGTTTGTCAATGCATATGGATTGGATGTTACAGTTAATTAAAAAAAACTATGTAAACAATTTGAATATAGTTATCACACCTTTCCCTCAGTCACCATTTTCATGGCCCTAACCTTAGGGAACGGTGCATTATTGAATTAATTTTATTTACTTTGAAGGAGTAACCAAGTCCGAAATTATCTTTGTTTATTTCTACGACGTCAGAATTGTTTATTTTTCTTGTCCTAAAATAACAAATTTTGGGTTTGCCTTAGCCATAATAAACAAGAGGTTGTATTTTGAGAGGTTTTATATAAACATAACATAACATCACGCCTGTATTCCCCGAAGGGTTAGGCAGAGGTGTACCTATAGCACACCCACATTTCGCCAGTTATGTTTAAGTCCCATCTAATAGGGGGCGAGCCTATTGCCATTAACCGGGCACAAATCCAGACTCCGGGCTGCAACCGAGAAATTCCAGATGGAAAAACCCGATAACAGAGAGAGAGAGAGAGGTTATATTACTGTTTTAATTACGCAAAATGGCCGCCGCTAAGGATTTTCTTCGAATTTCCTTTTCTAGAAAGGTCTAGTACGATAAGCAACAGCCTCTGAACACGTAAAAAATAACTGTTAACGATAGATTATTGGTCAACTATGTCAGTTTATTTTTTTATCGACACCAAAAAGCGCTATCCAAAAGTTTTGCAGAAAAAATAAAATTGTAATCAAGTAAAACCACGCGTCAAATACATGCCTCGAACCGCTATCAGTTGCGAATGGCACACATACAGTGATCGATGAAATTGGGAAATATTTCATTTTCATACACCGCCCTGTTTCCGTTACGTCACGCGTTCAATTTGTAAATTTTTGGAGCTCCATGGGACATGAGAGAAAACGATCAAGGCAATAATTTTGTCTCACAAAAGATTATGAAGAACTAATTAAGTAATACCAAGAAACTGATGTATACCTCATAGGAAATATCGGTATATAAATTGAACGATATTAAATTCCTAATAATAAATACGATTTTGATAAAGGCGCTAACAGAATAATACATTAATGGTACTATTATTCTGTTAGATAGCGCCTTGATCAAAATCTGTAAATATAAATATAAGTGAAAGTTTATTCAGTCAAACTATGGCAAACTTTTCCGCACTCTTTTCAACACCTACTAGAAAAATTATCGCATATTCTTTGCTGGCAATTGTATTCATACAACTATAAAATTGAATAGAAAATTAACAAACAGTGATGGTATGAAAGACAAACAAACTCATTTTTGAATGTAAACCCGTTTTTAGGAAGAATGTATGCACGGTGCAATCATAATACTAATTTCAGAGCTGCGGAACCCGAGTATCACTGTGTACGTTTGTAATTTTTTGCCAATTTAATGTTTTGTTTGTGTCCGACTCATATTTGCACAGCTGGTTTTATTCATAACGTTATACCAATGAAATTAGTTAGCCAAAACAATATTGTGTGAGGCTCTTCTTTTTGAAATGATAAGTGGAGGCGGAGTGTTGGCAACTAACAGGCTTAGCTCGAGCACCGTTTTAACGACGGAGGAGTAGACAAAAATGACGTTCCGTGTAGACAGTACGACGGCAGCAACGTAGAAAGAGTCAACTGCACTTTTTTACGATAGTTATTCATTTTCATAATTCCACTCAAAATTCTTTGTTTTGTCATAGGATTTTTTTTCTGTTTGATTCTCAATTTTTACTGATACTAAGTCACGTATATAAAGACAACTACAACAATTTTTCTGATAGTGTCGAAATACCGTATTTTAGAACAAAAAATGTTTACAGTAATATTGACCTTGACCATTTCCTAGGTACTGCCCTGTTAACTAAAGTAAGTAAAATAGGAGAAGATAGCTTTGTTCTTCTATTAAAATCATGATTTTGTAGATAGCCGTATATACTTTGTGGCCGTCGAGCAGAAAGTTTTCTACTGTATTTAGCATGGTGATTAAAAAATCAAATTGTCTTCACTACCTTAGTGTAACTGTCAGTTGTCAGTGTAATTTTGACAGTTTGGGATAGAAAACTTTCTTCTCAAATAGTCTACATAACTAGGGACCTAGACAAAGGTCGGTAGAAAAATGACAGATTGTATTCTACAGTCTGTCATTTTGACGATGCGATGGTGCGATGTTATGAAAAATGGAGAAACGAAATGTCACTTACTATTGAAAGGGCTGTGAAATAGAAAGCGTCATGCTAAACCTGCAGCATCGTGTAACAAAGTAACTGGGTTATGAAGGTCAGATAGGCAGTCGCTCCATCTAAAATACTGGTATTTAACTGCATTTGGATAGACTGGAATGCGATCCCGATATAGTTGGGAAAAAACTAATCAGCTGATGATGATCATAAGTGGAGCGACACTCAACCCGAAATTACGCTACGGAAATTCCGTGTGCTTATTATTTCTTATAATTAATTTCGCGTATTTTCCATTGATGTGGCATTAAAAGTTGGTATGTTTAGGTCCCGCCTAAGGTAAGGGCTAAGGGGAACCAAAGGCTGATTTCCACCAAACGGCTCGCATCGCATCGGGTTGGAAAGGATTTTACAATCTTTAAACGATATTAAATCCTGTACGCAGTATTATTTATTTTTAATCGACTTCACAAAAAGGAGGAGGTTCTCAATTCGTCTGTATGTTTTTTTTTTATTTGTGTTAGCTCAGAACTTTTTTTCTGGGTGAACTGATTTGGATGATTTTTTCACAATGTGGTCCCATTTAAATTTGATCAAGTTCTGACCAGTAGTTTTTGAGTTATCCTTAATACTACATATTTTTTCCACTTAGTTTATATGGATGATGTGTTAATAATTTCCTGTCACTGTTATTTACAAACCAAGTAGTGGTATACGAATTTGTGTGCGGTAGGTACCGCAACTAAAAAGTGAAAAAAAAAAACAACCAACTTCCAAAAAAAACACTAAAAGACGTGACAAATAACTTTAATTTCGGAAGTCGGTGGCCAAAAACGAAGATATAAAACCAAAGACACCGACTTCCGAAATGAAAGGTATTTGTCACGTCTTTTAGTGTTTTTTTTTGTAAGTCGGTTGTTTTTTTGTAAAAAAGTGTTTTTGCAGAAAACACTGTTACAATGGTGTTAATAAATGAATATGTTTCAAGTGATTCTACCGTAAGGCATGCACAATTTATACAATCATGGTTTATCAAAATCAAGATTGACATCCACCATCCATCCATCCATCTACTACCTTGTCCTGAGAACCATATCAACTAATCAAGTGACCCCTTAAGGAATTTTGGAGTAACAAAAACATCCCCAAATGGGAACGAAGCAATACATCGCGTATCGGGAAATAAAACTCCTGGATTGGGATCGTAACACTCCAAACATATATAATGCATGCAACGAATCTAGTTTCCTTATGTTTTAGTGATGGTGGACGTCGATTTGTGAGGAATAAGACCTTGTTACAATTTTATTTAGATTAAAGACGCACATGGCACCTAAACTTAATGATTTTGGTTAGTATAGAATCTCCATACACAGGTTTGTTACGCCCGCCGCAAATGTTCACACTCACATTGATAATCATGAGCCTCGTGAGACTGGCAGCGTTTAAAACCTATGCTGTAGTACCGAACATCGCATTTGCTTTAACGTTTTGACGCCGACACGTACATGAGCATACACTTTTACCTCAATACAATGACTTCAAACCCATAGAGAATATATCTTCGAAGGAAACATAATAAATTGCATCAAAGTCCAGTTCCGGTGAAAAGCTATTATTTTGTTTTCTCTTTTGCGTTTGCCAGGTCCTTGTCTTGTAGTATAATAATAATATCGTTTGCATTTTCCATTTACCGAAAAGGAGCTTTCTGTCCATGTTATATTAATTTTTCGTTCACTTTATTGCAGTTTCACATCTTGGGAAAACATGTGACATACTGGACAATTTTTCAATTTTGTCGCGAGGTATCCCAAGCGATTCAAATCGTTTTAGTTGTTTGTCTATTAATCTTGAGGAAAACATAATAGAGAGTGTCTTTAGTAGAGAAAATGTCTTGACCATGAATTATTAAATTTACTTCTGACCTGTTTTGTCCGTTAATTTCAGGTTAGGTGTACCAAAAGGCCTAAAGTATGATAGTGGTGGACAAGTCAAGACAAGTGGTGTGATATTCTTCAAATGGTGACCACGTACCAGAAGTTAGGAACCATTAGCATAAGAAGGTCCTCTACAAGGTGGTCCGACGAACTGGTGAAGGTCATGGGAATACCCTGGATGCGGGCAGCGCAGGACCAGTCGTTGTAGTAATCCTTTGGGGATCCTTTCAGTAGTGGACGGCTTGACGATTCTTGTGGCTGAAATAAGGATGTTTTAAGAGACATCTTTTTAACTTGAACCACTACATAACAATGTTCACGCAGTTTGCGAATCCGCTCATCCCGCAAAACATAAAATGCGCAGAAATAAGTTGTAACTTTAAAATTGCAGTTTAAACCCACCTTCTTATTTCATCCAAAGACTTGTTTGCTTTGCTCCATAGTTCTTATTTTCTTAACCATAAGGATGTTTGTTGTATGTTCTGAAATTATTAAAGCTACATTTGCAGACTGTATTGTTACTGCGGCTATTTACACTGTACTCGAGATTGCTGCTCTTTTTTGGGTTGTTTGTTACAAAAACGATATTAAAACGGTTACAAAACGATAAATTAAAAAGACTACACGTTTATTCGGTCAACTAAAGATTTGGTTCTCAAGAAATTGGTGGCTTCATATTGAAATCAAATCATATATTATTATATTTTATTGGAACAAAAAATAAGTTCACAAAAATTTTAGTGTTCGTTAACAGCTACATAGGTATGACGGATGTTTGAGCGGCTGAGACACCACGTGTCGCTGCTGATCCGTCATCTGTTGGTCTTTCATCATGGGCGTGTACGTGCAGGTGTGTTGGAAAATAATCGCAACGAGACTTAACTATAAACTTGAATGATTACAATGATTATCACTGATTAAGTCTAATCACAATAATTGTTAAACTTGCATTTAGAGCCAATGGATTTGTGCGTGTACACCGCTCGACGATCGCAACACAATGTGCTCGCCAACGCCGCCATGACACTCACGACCCCATTCGGTGTTACCCGCTCTAAGTTAAAAATACCACTAAAGAAGTAAATTCTAAGCCACAGATTAAAAATAATCGATTACAACTTTTAAAAAGTGTTACAATAAATCGACTAAATAATCGCGCGCCGTCAGGTAAAAACAAAAAACTGTGTTGCAGCCATTTGTCCCCTCCTCCGACAAGGGGGACACGTTGGCGTTAGATTGATACTTAATTGACACTTTCGTGGGAGTGAATCTGCTGTCCACACATGGGGTAGTCCTTTTGTTATTAGCTGGGGAATGTGCTGCTGAACTACACTGTTACTGAATTTTTACAACAAAATGGTACATTTGACAACAGTGAGATAAAATGTATAATGTGTTGTTTTGAGACCTAATACGGGCCAACGCGCATCAACCGATTAACATAAACATATTTAGAAACCGAATTGAGAAAAATAATAATTTTCCCAAAATTGCAGTAGACCGGAAATAGTGGAAAGAAGGAAGGGAAACCTTTGCCTTGCAGTGGGACAACACAGGCTTATAATACTAATAATAACCCCCACCGCCGTATCTCTACGTTGACGTCGTGGTGGGGCATGTGCACTCTGAACTCTAGGTCTGTGCAAGTAAAGTTAATTTTATCGAAACAAGTCTAGGGTGAGAAGCCAGACCAAGATAGATACATAAACCCACAAGGCAGCATTAGGCGAGCTGTTGGGCAGTAGCGACCCCACCGACCATATCTCCCGGGAGAAGTCTTGTTCCTCATCTCTGGCTCGCCTTTATTTACCGGCTGAAGTGAACACTGACGAGGAATAGAGCTCGCACCTCATTCTTGCCATTATTGGCCGGTTTGAGTGGAGATTCGCAAGAGCAAACGTGCTCGAAGGATGTAAGTATTCCAGTAAGTGCTGGTAAGGATCTTGATCATCTTCCGGGCTCTGGGGTTGTCCTGATAACCGTGGAATACCTCTCCACACCTCAAGCACCTCAGGAAGTATTGCCCCTTTGTCGCTACGTCACTAAGTGCCAGCGACAGTTTCCGGAGGCCCATTACTGAGTATGCAAGTACCCCTTGACATTTTTTCCGTGTATAATAAATACATTGATCAGTTAAGGGCCATATTTTTTGCATAGTTCTAGGTAACCAGTCCAATTTAGCCATCCAAATACATATTTCAATATTTTTGTTTCCATATCCTGCAAAAGTCCTACTCCAACCGGGGGTTGTGGTTGGGTTCACTTGCATACAGGGATAATCGTCGGTTGGTACTTCATTTCATTAAAAGCATCTAACGGGCTTTTGCGAGTTATTATTCCATAGGAATAATAATTCCATAGGAATAATAATTATGCGTAAAAAGACGACTTTTACGGTAAAAAAATGGATTCTTTTAATATAGTTGAGTGTACACATTTCCTTTTGAGGTACCTACACAAAATGGAAAGAGCCAATTACAGTGTTTTTTTTCATTTCCAAGTTTTTTGTGTAGTGCACAAATATCTTAAAACAAATAAATAGGTACCTCTCTAATGCAAAGCAAACACACGTTTTCATATCGTTTTATAACACTTCCTCAGAATATCAACACTCTGTTTGGAGACAAAATTTATTTTTGTGTTTGCCCCGCTCAGCAAACAATGTGCTCGGTCTCTAAGTAATGTAGGAGAGCAAAAAAGCTAACGCACAATCCCCTCTCGTTTCTTCGTCACGGATCGGAGACGCAGTTAGAAAAATATGACACAAATGAATTGTAAAGAAAGATATTAAACTTTTAGTCATTGGCGTTGACCGACTATTCATTGACGCTGTATAAATGTAGGCGACAAGCTGCCCAGTTTGTCCTGTGGCTCTTTTTTTGCTTGTATAAATATCTAAGTCACAAGTCAGGTAAAAAAGAGGGACCTACGTGCAACTTTATTCTTGACCTGCTAGCATAAGAAAAGCGCCTATAAACCAAAATCGAGTATTCATTAATTGGATGTCCTGCCCAGTGAAGGACTTCACACTTGTGACCAGGTGTTTTAAATCTCAACAGTATAGACATGACGCAAAGACTTAGTTAGGCTTAGTTAGTCTTTGCGATTGTGTTTTTGAGATTGTGGAGAACAAGGTCATCAGGCGAATGCGTGCACTAAACATGCTGAACCGTCACATTGTGCAACATGCTTGTGATTTAGAAAACCGAGCAACCACAACACAGGTGATCAAGAATGCCCAGCAAAGAAAATAGCTGAGACAAGATACATCAATTCTATAGATTATAACGAGGTCGCGTAAGTCCGCCAACATTTGTATATAAGCCTTTTTAATTTATGTTATAATAATTATTCTGATACTTATTGTCTTGTACTAGTTATACGTAAAAATACTTTTAGTTTTTACAATTCGTATTAAAAATAAACATGCAATCTTAACATTTTGCTGACATGGTATTATGAACTGTGTTTTTTTTCTGTATTACAAAGTAAACTCGACCTTGTTAATAATGTAACATTGCAAAAATCGTAATAGAACATGGTTGCAAAAATGTCTTACGATGATGCAAAAAAAGTACCATACTTACAATTTATAGTAGATAAATTGTTTGTTTTAGGAATTTTAGATAATACTTATGTATAAGCACTTGAGTGAGATACCTGAGATACAGGTTTATTCCTAGTTCAGGTAGGAGCTAATTATTATTACCTACTTCCAGTTTAAGGCCCTATTTTGTAAATATTTATGTAGATCAATTAATTCAAATAAACAATTTCAATTTCAATAAAGTTTTAACATTATGTTTTTTTACGTGTTATGTTATAATACGTAAAAAAAATATGGTTACACTGAAATTACAATTGACTTAAGAAGAGGGTAGGTAGTCAGTTTAATTTGCCAATATTTTATAGCTGTGCTGAAATCATGTTATCATGCAAAGAAATAATTGAAAATAGGTTTATTTGCCACAGAATCACGTCGTTGATTTGTCAAAAACGTTATTTTTTGTAAGGAGTCACTTGTCATTGGTAGTTATTCTCCTTGATATATTAAAACTGTAAAAGAAAATTAACATAATAATTATGGTGAGTAATGACCCAAACGACGCTGATTTTTACCCTTTATGTATTCTTAACAATCTTGCACATAGAGTACAACCTATACAGGGTGTTAGCATCGACACGCTACCTGTTACCATTGATTCAGTACATCATCTGAAACAACAATTTTCGTTGGTTATTTAAATAAATAATACTTTAAAAAAACTAAAAAACACGCTTTATATAGAAAACCCAACAAAAAAATAGAAAATAAAGGAGGTCAACAAAAGCCATACAAGTTTGCCCAAATATGTACCTCGAGGTACACGTGCACCAAATCGTAGATAAAAAATAGAGGAATTCGAAAATAATAGTATTTTATTCCTGAGATAATTTAAAATACTTAATCAATTATTTTATGTATGTACAATTGCGTTACATTTGGTTGACACTCGGGTTGACATTATTTCGTAAATGTCATTCACATGTCATGTCATGTGTGTTCAGTTCGTTCGTGAAACAACAGTGGCTGAAACCGACCGCAGACAGCTGTCAACTTGACAGTTTTTTTTTAATAAGTAAGTTAATTGTGCTTGTGCCGATGATAGAATGCCAAAATGGCGTGCTTTTTATTATGTTAAAAGTTAATTTATTCTCGTCCCCGGGTAACCATAACAAAATTATATAAATGCAATATTATTCAGTGTACTCTAGTGTATTTTACGCCACTAAGTGTACCTCGGTACTTCATTTGGGCAGATTTTGGTGATATCCTTTAATAATTTTGATTTAGGAATAGTGTAAAAAATTCTAATACATATAAATGAATAATAGTGTAAATAAGAACAAAATGTTTTATTTCAAAAAAATCGTGGGGTGCATGGGTCAATAGTTATAAATATTTCATTGACAGATATGAGAAGAAGGATTATCATTTCGATAATATCTTAAAAAGCAACCCACGCTTTTTTAAAAAAAAAAATTGTGTGTTAAAATTAATTGAATTTTGTTTAAAATTAAAATTTTCAAATTCAAAACCATTTAAAAAAGTTATGATAAGCTGAGTGCCCGATCAGAGTGTCTCTGGAAATGCACGCATGCGTAGTTCGCGCACCAGCTCTATCTCTCTTACTCTCATGCAAAGGATCCGGAAAGAAATTGATGAATCCTGGCGAATCTAATCAGGATAATCGGATATTTTAATCGAATTATTGCATGGTCATCGGTCTTTGACAAGTGTGCAAAATTTTAATTAAATCTGACCGTTTAAAGTGGGTCAAAATAGCGTTCAAAGGAGTCGGTTAGAAACATACAAACAAACATACAAGTGAAGCTAATATAAAGCGTGTAAAAACATTTACATTTTGACCGCGTAGGTATTGCACTTTTCTATGAAACGGCAGTTTTTTTTTTTGATAACCAACCAAAATTTTCTACGCTAGAGGGTCTAGAAACATGTGCTGAATTCATGGTTTCAGTTTGCGCGTCGATGTAACTGCCACCCTGATTAACTACTGTCGTGAAGTAGCCATAGTATTTTAAGGGTTAGTTGTTACCAATTAATAGGCACAGAAATATCACACCGGGTAGCCTCGCACCTGTTTCATTTATAAATTCTTCCTTTACTCAATTGACGCAAATAGGAGACTCAAAGACCTCTTTTGAGCCTCACAAGTCGTGACGAACGGATTAGGCCAGGTGGATAGAATAGAATAGAATACTATGAACACCATAAAAATTACAAATATAAACGCAACGATAGGCAATGATGCATCTACCGTTACACTGGTTTCCATAAGATTGAGATGACAGTCGCTCTACATGGAATTAGGAACATGGTCATATTACTTACTACCCAGGAGCCCGATGGAATTTCCCAACGGCAAAAATGACGAATTTCATGCAAACTTTCATACCCTATTTAACCCCTTTAGGGAATCAACTTTCAAAACTCCTTTAGGACTGACCTTCGTTATTTATAGCTTATATTAGGGCCTCAGTTTTCGTTCATTTTTGCCTTTCATTCACCATCTTTTAGTTGAAGTGAAACGTATGAATCAAAAGTGAAAAATGATTTCATTAGTGAACCGATCCAACGATATTGGATTATGTCAGGTCTTTAGAATCATCGATAAAATAAATGAAAGAAGCGAATGAACCGTTCAATGTTCATTCCTATATTATTTTATAGTTGGGTGTCGTGTGAACGTTGAACGAATCAAAAATAAACCTTCTTTCGAGTGAAGAGTCTAAGGAGCTCTTGTACAAAATATGCTTCTAGACACAGGTTTAGGTTATGCGTTGTCTGTCACTGAATTTAAGATTTGTTTTAAGTAGGAGATTGATTCTCACATAATTATGCCCATAGAAAAAAGAGTTTGTTGTACCACTTTTTTCTACATAACACAAGGAGTTTGTGATTGTAGGTGGACATTTTCAGAACTGTTTTAAACTTTTTTAAAGTGTAAATTGCCAGTCCTAATTTTGGTGCACAATAAAATATAATATATTTTGTTGAAAAAAATTATAGAATAAAATATAATAACCAACTTATAACTGCTCCTGATGCTATGGCACAAGCATTCAACAACTTTTTTATTGATGACATTTCAAAACTAACGAATAATACAATAAACTACGCTAATATTCTAACCTATAACAAACCAAACTCCTGTTTCTTAACACCAGTTACCCCTTATGATGTTGTCAATATAATCATGACATTAAAAAACACTAACAGTACAGATTAGGATGGAATTTCCACAAAAATAATAAAACGTGTAGTATATGAAATTGCTCCAATCATCACCTACATAATAAATCAATGTCTTGAAGAAGGAATTTTCTCTACAAATTTAAAAACTACTGTAGTTACACCAATATTCAAAAAAGAAAACACGGCAGATGTACGATGTTATAGACCTATCGCTCTTATTCCAATAATGGCTAAAATATTTGAAAGAGTATAATATAATAATCTTAATGATTATTTCGAAAAACAAAAAAAAAAAAGATAATCAAGTTGGATTCAGAAAAGGGAAGTCGCTTAATACAGCTATGCATCAGTTTTTACAAAAAGTTATAACGGAACTAGATAAAAAAAACAGGTCACAGCACTATACATGGACATGACAAAAGCTTTTGATAGTGTTGACCATGGACTACTACTACATAAATTAGAAATATACGGAGTTCGAGGTAAAGCACTAGAAATAATTAAATCCTATCTCAGTAATAGAATACAGTTCACTGAAATAACACAATTATGTCCATTCACAAAATCAGAAATTAAATATACATCGAGCCCAAGATCTATAAAATATGGTATACCTCAAGGGTCGATAATAGGATCACTACTATTTCTCATTTATATAAATGATTTACCTAAAGCTATTCGGCACCCTATGATTTTATTTGCAGATGACAGTACGGCTCTTTTCACAAACAATAAAAATAAATATCATGAACTAGATATAAATGATTCTCTATCTAAATTAATATATTGGCTTACAATAAATAATTTAAAAATAAATCTTACAAAAACCCATTTTATCCGCTGGGACGCTTTTGGTATGAAAAGCATACCAGACTTTTCTAACATTAAATTGTACTCACGCGCTTAGGTATTCCCACTACATTGTACACGTCATATGACGCGTCGGCTCGCGCGTCGAGTGTTTGTAAACAAACCCGATATGCGGCGTCATTTCTTGGTATTCTGCGACCGTTGTATTTTTTTATGAATGCTAGTGAGTAGGGCTATATTGAAGTGTGCGTTGTATTTGAATATACGATGTTTTCGTTTGTAGACGACTGTTTAAGACGAACAAAGACACTTTTTTCACAGATTCCAACAAGATTTTTTCTAATAAGAAAAACAGGCGTTGTCCTATATGTTTTATGGTTTAAAAAACATGGTGTGTTAGTTCATCATACGAAACATGAATAAAACCACTTACCACAGTACAATATTAATTATTTAAAAGCATCCAAAGTTGAGACTCACGACGGGTCGCTCGTTCAATGACAGCGAAAATGATATTTTTTAATGTCATAGACTAATTCCTTCTAGGGTTGTCATATCTCAAACGGTTCGGAAACAGATAACGTATGAAACTAAATCCATGGAATTGGAAAGTACCGCTTAATAGTGGTGATACAAGGATAAACAAGGATGAAAATAAAACCAAAAAAAATTGGTATGACTTTCACACCATGGGCGCAAAACTCTGAAAACGTTTTGGTAGGAAATTCATACCATGGGCGCATTGTGGTGACCTCACAAACTGATCAAAAGCGTCCCAGCGGTTATGAACTTCAAGAATAAAAACGCAAAATCAATTCCATTATCAATCGAATACAATAACGAAACTGTATCTGAGGTTACAAGTACGAAATTTCTAGGTATCTATATAGATTCTAATATGTCATGGAAAACACATGTAAACAGTGTGTAAGAAATTAAATCAATTCTCTTATGCCCTTGACATGCTCAAAAAAGTATCTAACCTAACCACACTACTAACTGCTTATCATGCCTATGTGGGATCCACTCTATCTTATAGCATACTATATTGGGGATACTCAACTGATAAAGAAATTGCGTTCAAGGCACAAAAAAGTGTATTAGATCAATATGTGGAATACACCAAACCGATTCATGTAAACCTCACTTCATAAAACTCAAGATATTAACCCTCCCTGCTCTATATATCTACGAGGCCTCAATTTTAATTAAATCAAACATCAGTAGCTATGACACATTAACAAGTAGCAGACTTAAAAATATACTCCGCAATAAAACATCCCACACTGCAGTACATAGAAATAGTCTTTTTTGTATGGGCATAAAAATATATAATAACTTATCCATTGACATTAAGAAGCTACACCCAATTGGTATTTTTAAAAGGAAGCTAAAAGACTTGCTGATTAAAAAGGCATATTACTCGGTAAAAGAATTCCTCGAAGAAAAATAATAAATAATATTAAAATGATTGTGATACTTACTTATTGATATAATAATAATAAATGACATAATATAAAATGTATGAATACTGAATAAATATAATATAATCGAAATTGTATAACTGAAATTGATATAGAGTATGTATTTAAATTGCAATGCCTTAACAGGCAACTAAGTTCTAAGAACCTACCTATTGTAAACATCCTCAAAATTCTGTACCTACACTTAGTTCGCAATAAATAATTTGAATTTGAATTTGAGTTTTTTTTAATAAATTATGTTGAATGAAATACTCGGTGTTAACATGCAGAGAATAATTTAGGAAGTTGCCATGGACCCCAAACGGTATTCAGGCTGTATCTGCATATAAATAAATAGTCTTAGTCTACTACATTTCCTATAAGGACGGATTGTGTAAAAGCTTCCTGAAGACTCTTAAAAGTCACCGTTTAATAATAGAGTTATCACTTAGATTCCTTTGCCGCAAAACAGGAAAATGCATAAAAATTCATCATCAGCATCAAAACAGGAAAATAATAAAACTCATCCTGAGCCATCAAAACAAACAAACTAATTAATGATGACGTAACTAAAACAATTGACACTCGCGATTGCAATTGTTCTTTTTTATCATTGCCACTCGACAAAGGGCTTTTGATTCATCGATAATAGTGAATAAAACTCTCTTTTAGTAACTGAGTGAATAAAAACAGTGAATTTGGAACAAGCACGAATTATACGGATTATGTACAAACAAAAAAAATACCTGCTGAAAGTACCTACTGGCTTGCCAAATTGAGCTATTCCATAGAGCTATACAATAAAAAATATCGTACTCAAGTTCACTGTTTTTTAATGTTTATAATTTTAATCCTATGTTCTCTTAGTTATTACCGACTTTATAATAAAATGTCATTTTAAATACTATACACTACTATTTATTTTCTCGCAGTCAATGGTAAAAAGTAGAGTACACAACTCGTGACAAAAATATCATTTCGTCCTTGTATTTATCGCCCCGCTCAGGATTCTAATCTAGAATCCTGCACTGCTCTCGGGATCCAACTTAGTCCCTCAAATTAAATATCCTTTTTTTTTCACTTGTTGTATTATAATTTACTATTATCTAGAAGTAAAATCGTCACCAAACGTAACGTACATAATGAAACGGATACCTACATGTAGCGATCACATTCGGTGCCGAGCGATAACAAACAACATGGAATTATAATTTCTACACATACACACATAAACTCACGCCTCCTTCCCATGGAGTTAGGCAGAAACGACAGAATGCCACCTGCTACGATCCTTACATACTTTTGCTTCGTTTACGTTCATACACCTGGTCATACACGCACGCTGGCTAACGGTTATTAGTACTACGCACCTGACCTTTCTGAAGAGCATCACCAATAAGGTCTAATCACTAATTATTCATTTCAAAATAAGAAGACTGTTATGCATGGATGCGCTAGCGCTATCCTTTGTGAATGCCGAATGCAAAAACCCTTTTAGCTGAATGTGTAGATTGCAGGAATCATTCCGACCTAATTTTGAAAAAGTTTGCCAGTACATTTTGTAGTTACATCATGCATGTTATCAGGGATACAGGACAAGATTTAAGATTGATCCGGTTGGTGTGGTATTAGAGTAGGTAGTTAAACGAATTTGTAATCAAAGCAGATTTTCATCTAAAATAACTGTTCTCAATTTTTGTTTACTTTTCATTATTCAGAAAAAGACTTAACTTTTCAGCTTTCCGTCATTATTTTCCCTAACACCGTGCTCCGTGTATTTCAAACTAAGGGTCCACCCTTTGTCCAATGGCCCTGTAAAACAAGTTAACAAGATAATCCGGGATTATCGTCACGCTGCCTTTCTAATAGGGATCGCTTAGCCGTCACTTGATTAGGCCCTTGCCTCATTAAATTGTTTTACATTTTAACGAAAATTGGGGTTTAGAAGTTTGCAGACTTAAATTACAACTGACTTGTGGACATATTTTGGGAAGAATTCTGATGAATATTTATGTAGTCTTAGTGTAGCGACCAAAATGGCGTGCGATGAAGGGTCCTTCGTCTAGATGAGGAGGGCTACTGGCTGATTATGATTAAGTTAAATAAATAAATAAAATAGTATTCGTTTAATTCAGATCATAAATGTCCATATTTTTTAGTATTACATTATCTTTAAACTATGTTAGTAATGAGGACATCAAATAATGTAACATAAAAAAAACTAAATAAAAATTTGAAAATATATTAAATTTAAATTGAAGTAAATAATTGAAAATAAACTAAAATGAAAATAAAATTTGAATCAGTTATTAAATTAAAATAGGTATAAAGAATCAGGTAACATGCAGCCTGGTGAGCGTTTCCACAGCCGCCGATTCTAGTCTGTCTACAATCATCCTTACGATTCCGTTGCCACTTCCTCGAAATCGGCGAATTAGTGAAGCTGACTTTTTGCGCATTAAAACGTAAGAGTCATCCACCCTCGCGTCGGCAAACATGCCCGAGGCACTGCAACATTGAGTTAGTCGCACTTTTTACTTTAAGGACGTGCTTACTTGTCACAATTCAACCAATTTAGAGATGACAAAATAATTAAGATTTATGCACACGCTACTTGTTACCCATTTTCAGAGACTGTAGGTTAATACTTAAAGTCAGGTGGTGGTGGACGTGACTTCATGAAGGCTTTGTCTATTAAATAAATTCAGTCAATAACATTATGTGTTAAAAGGGAGTTGCGTATTACACGCATCTCTCTTTTAATACATCTTACCCAGATCTTTAAGAGCGCCTAGTAAAAAAGTGATAAGTCCATAATAGTTTTTGGAGTCTCGCCAGCTGAGATAAAATGCTAAACAGATAATAGTGTCGGGAGAACCGTGATGCATTGATTTATGAGAAATTATAAATGAAAACATATCTGCGGTCATGATGATCTTGGAGTTGAGAGAGACAAATTGCCTGTCATGACTTGTGAGCGTTTTTTGGAAAATTCCAATCATTTTTAATCCTATATGAGAATATTCCAGCCTTATCTACGTAGTTTGAACCACTCTTCGAGAGGTGTCGTGGACCACCTGTTTGGAACGGAGTTCCTTTCGCTGCATATTATGTATTAAATAACAGTCACAATTAAATAAATTAAGAACGTCTAACAGGAACTAAATGAAAAAAAAAACAGCTGACGCGCTAATATCTCTAAACATACATAATGCAAACTGCAAACACACATACTAAAGCAAATGTGAAGTGAAAGTTATTTTTTTACGGTTTGTCTCTCATTCTCCAAATGTGCACTACACCTAACGTGTGATAAGAAACTTCGTTCCAAAATACACACAGTAATACTTCGCCAAAAAACCCCAAAGATCACTCATTCTCTGTTGACAAACTCAAAACCTCATAACAAACGTCCACTATTTGACCAAAACATCCAAACCGATATAGAACCACTTTCTATATTTTGTTACCTCAATAAACTAACCGTCGGCTAAGGGTTGACCGCCGTAGTGTGGCGAAACCTTACGCGGATAAAACTCCGCAGAAATTTTACTAATGTGTTGACAATAGAACCCCTGACGTTCAACCGAAATTATTGGGGTACGCCGGTACCCCAAAGTGAATCGGCAGTAACTGCTTGTATAAGGAACTATAATCTGTGTGATCCGGGTTTTTATCCGTGTTCCTACAAAGCTTTGTCATGGTATTTTCAAAATGTGCAAATTTTAAAGAATGTTGATTTTTATTATGAGTAATTTTGAAACTAAAATGAGAGTCTTACTGATGGTGTGTATTGGCTTGTCTTTATTCTGCCCTGTTTCAGTGAATAGTCTTGGATGATTAATGTAGCCTAGACATTGGGTAAGCCGATTAGTATTTATTTCAGTGGATTTCTATTTACGAATTAATAAAACCCACGCTCGGGGTACTGAAGTTAACTAATAAAAGCTACTAACCCTACATGTCACTGTAATTTCCACATCATAAATGTGGAAATATCTGCTATATTGTTGAAAAACGAGGGTCTAAACTTATGAGGGTAGAGGTCCAAACTGCGGCGATATGGCCTTGTTAATAACTGTCTTTATGAGAACTATTCCATTTTAATAACTTGGATTTTATTTGGTAAGCAAATTCTGGGAATAATCATAAAATCAGGCACTTCATTTTGGAAAGGATAATCTTTTATTCACTTTTATATGGCGTGGCTTTTGGTTAAGTAATAACAGCCGCACGGTTCGATCGAAAAGGTTAAGCTACGCTTGCCGTGGTTGGTCCGTAGATGGGTGACCTTCTTTACTTATCATGACCTCTCCGTGCCTCGGAAAGCACGTTAAGCCGATGTTCCCGGCTGTCATTCGTGGATCTTTGACAGGCGTGGATCTTTGACAAGTCTGACAACAAGTCTTATTAAGGGGTATCGTATTACCCAGTAACGCTCCATGTAATATACTGGTACTCGGCTGTATCCGGTCAGACTAGATGCTGACCCCAACATAGTTGGGAATAGGCAAGGCAGATGATGATAAGTGACTTTTATTTGGAGAAACTTCTGGCAATATAAGTTGTAAGTGGATCTCTTGCGTACACTTAGATTGATTAATGACGTTTACTGTTGCAGTAACATCCAGTTTTCGAATTAAGAATTTGAAGTTGAGAACTTGTCAAACCTTCGGTATTTTCGAGTGAAATTAGAAAAAAAAAGAATAATTTTGCGAGCAGCATTGAAAGAATCACCTTAAGTCATCCTCATCATCTTTTCAGCCGAAAGACGTCCACTGTTGGACAAAGGTCTCCCCCAAGCACCGCCTCTTCGACCGGTTCTTTGCTTCCCGCATTCAGCGGATTCCTGCGGCCTTCACCAGGCCATTGGTTCATCTTGAGGGAGGCCTTCCAACGCTAGGTCTTCCGGTCAGCCCCATCGGCCATCTGTTCTACGAGTAATGTACCCTACCCACTGCCTCTTAAGTGTGGCAATTCTTGGGGCTATATCGATTACCTTGGTTCTCCTACGGATCTCTTCATTTCTGATTCGATCACCTTAAGTATTTAATTGATCAATTATTAAGAGTTTGAATAGTTCTTTACTTCAAATTCTTAATTTAGACTCCAGGTATGTAAATAGTCCTGTCGGGGCAGTGGCGGGTTTGTCCGAAAGGGTTACCGTGGCCCTGGCACACAGGCAATTGAACGAACACGGGTGGGTTTTAGTCAGTAACAGTCTTATTACAAAAAAATGCTTAAGTACTGGTTTAAACCAAGACTACAAGGTCTAGGATTGTTACGGTATTAAAGTTAGTACCAGGATCAAAACGTGTTCCTATTACAAAACGAAGACTATCTGAGGATCAGTTAGTACCAAAGAAGGTTCATGGTTTAAATAATATGCACAGATAAGGAACAAAAATGGCATTCTTTCATTCGTTCGTATAGCCTGTATAGGATTTATTTAGAGCAACGTTCTGTTTCTCTAAAATATTGATATTATATTAACACTTGAAATTATTGAATAATTATTTATCAATACAATAATATGTCATAAATTGTTCTTTGTATACGTTACAATATATTGAACAAGTACAACTTGTACTATTATCGCGCTTTTTATAATCAAGTTGTCATATTTTTTAACACCTCTAACGTGAAGTGGAGTGTATTACTTTCGGCGGCAGCGCGCGTGATTTGAGACGAATGTTTATGTTGCGTCCTTTCTAATAAATAAATGCACTTCTTATTTTTATACATTGTTCTTAGTATTACTGTTACTTTTATGTAGTTTGTTCGTTAGTTGTTGTGTCTGGTTAAATCGTGAGCTACAATAAAAATGGAGCAACAAAAGAAAAAAAGGGGTGAAAACTGGAGTTTTGAAGAAAAAGTTAGTAAAACATGGATTTTTAATTATTAATAGGTAAGCAATGCTATCAAGTATTATCTTATTTCGAATGCCTAACGCGGATGTTCTTATTATTATAGGAAATATTACGTCACCTTATTGCTCAATCAGCACATATTAAAGAAGATAAGTCCACAAAACCGTCTGTAAACATGCACAAAACAAAAGAGTGGAAGGATATACGGAATAAGTAAGTACTTATTGCTTTTGTGTTTACAAGTTCTTTATTGTTTACGTGATTTTAAATTAGATATTTTTTATTTTTAGATTTAATGAGATAACGGGTAAATGTCGATCAGATGGAGAGTTAAAGTTGGCTTGGAAACGAATGAAGTTGTCCGCTAAATCCAACTTGTCTACCCATAGGAGGGAACAATCAAAGACAGGTGGTGGCGAAAAACCACCATCACCTTCTCCTGAGGATTTAGAAATAATGGCGATTGCTCCTCACGACTTTGTCATTGAAGTTAATGACTACGATAGTGATGCATTGGTAAATAAAACTTCTATAATATAACATATCTTTTTTAATTTTCTAAGATTCATAACAAATAGGTACCTGTGTATTTTATGTTGATAATATAATTTTCCTTCAAAGTATAAAATACCTAATTCAATTATACACAATTTATTTATTTTAGAATCCAGTTCCCGTGCCTGCAACTGCAAAAAAAAATGTTCACTGACCCTAACCCTGGCCCTAGTTTTGAAGAATACAATAATATAAACGAGGAAAATCCAGAATACAATGTAGTGGAAGTGCAAGGTAAATAATAGTTATTGTAAGTCCTGCTAATAATTATTATCACGGCTTAACGTTTGCACGAATTTGGTTAGAATTAGGACTATCCCGGCAGTATGTTACTATGGGATAATTTTAACGTTCTTTTCGCCGGCGAAGTCGCAGGCAAGAACTAGTATAATATAATTACAATCCAATATGTACACAAGTTTGATTCTTTTCCATATTTAATTTGCAAAAACCTGTAGATTGTTTTTTTTTTTTAATTTTAGCGATTTCCAATGTTCCAACTACAATTAATACAAGTACCAGAATGATATTAACGAACAATGAGACCGTTAATACAAGAAGCACAACAAAGAAAAGGAAAGAGACCTTGCAAAATACGTATGTAGAAATAATTACCTACTTTAATACAATACTCGCCGTGGGGGAGGGCTTCAAAATACAATTCCCCTCCGTCGTCTCCGGGAAAGCGAGTCATAAGAACCGACAAATAACAGAACACCTCTGCCTACCCCTTCAGGGTTTATAGGTGTGATTATAGGGTATGTGTGCATATACTTAGTATTTAATAAATCACTGATAAAATGTTTCATATTTTTAAATGTAACAAAGGAAAGTTTAATAGTTAATGTATTATGATTAAAAATAATTGTAATAGTATTTGCTTCAGGTGTACAAGTTGCAATATCTTCAAAAAAATATGGAACAAAAGTAGCCTTAACATAAGTTACAATCACTGACAAAAATCGCAGGGAAACCAATGCCTTGGATTGGTAGGTCAAGTGGTAGAGCATTTGCTAATTTTGATATTGTGGGTTCCAACCTGGGTACCAAGATATTTTCAATGTCTTTTCATTTTTAGTGCATACCTTTATTACTTATTTGTACATGTTACTTACATGTTAACTAAAATAAAATTCCTTACATTAGTCTATTTGATTTTACAGAAGTGAAGAAATGCGCCTGTCAATTATAAAAAGTAATACTGATTTTAAGAGAAAACAGATAGAAATGCTGGAAGTGGAACACCAATTTAACATTAAAATAGCTAAGTTAAAAATTAAAAAAATAGAATTAGAAATAACTTTATTGGAAAGTCAGACCAACCCTGAAAAATAATAGTATGTAGATTTTTTATTCTACACACTTACTATATTAAGATTACAGTAAAAAATCGTATATTTAAATAAATAATAGCAGGTATAATTTCATCCTACTACTGTAATACTGTGTTATAGTGCCCTCCAACAAGTAACTAAATGTTCAGTTTTAGACTATAATTATTAACATGTTTGTAAATATCCTGATTGTGAAATAATTATTTTCAGGTAGTTATTTGCTGCAAATATTTAGTAATAGATTATTCATTTAATTAAAATACATACTTATTAAATAGTTAAAGAAGAAATGTTCAGTGGAAATGACTTTCAATAAACGGCCTTCTCCTAATATTTCCCCTTACAGAAGGTGGAATATACCTTTGTACTATAGGTTCCCTAGATGAAGAGTGCTCTATGTTATCTTCCTCTCCAGGAAACAGATCATCCCTCATGTCGATGGCAAGATTGTGGAGAACAGCACATGCAACAATTGTTTTTTTTTGCTGTTTCAATATCCCCAAACATACCCCGTAATAGGCAACGAAACCGTTGCTTTAGCAAACCACAACACCTTTCTACCGTGTTCCGGGTACGAATATGGCTGCTATTATATCTCTCTTCTTGTGGTGTTGTGGGGTTAAGCAATGGTGTAAATAAATATGGAGTGCAAGGATAGCCACTGTCACCCAATAATATTCCGGAGAATGCACCAGCCTCAAACCTCTGTTTTAATCTACATTCTCGGAATATTCTGGAGTCATGTACACTGCCACGCCATCTGGTAACAATGTCCATGATTTTCAGGTCAGCATCACAAACCACCTGAAAAGTGATAGTTTGTTAGAACTTTATATTCTTCTCTGGTATTTTAATATGACATTGGTAATTATGACAATCATTTAAGTTATTCTCTATTTTCTGTCAAGCATTTTGGGATCAAACTAAAAAGTACTTTGTCATTTGAGATAATTACAACAATCACAACTTAAAATAATTGTTTACAAATTACCTGTACATTGATTGAAGAGAATCCTTTTCTATTAATATATAACTGACCCCCATCAGCATTTATTTTCTTTACTCTTATATGAGTACAGTCTATTGCCCCAATTACTGTAGGAAAATCAGCAATAGTGCGGAATTTCCTAATAGTTTCCTCCTGTTCATTTATAGTAGGCATTTTGATGAATCTTCGGGACATTCGTGACAAAATGTCTGCTACCTTTTTACATGTCTTGCTGACAACTGGTTGAGACACGCCATGTAAATCAGCTGTATCGTCTTGAATCTACGATTAAAACAATAATATTAGTATATCATTTGGATTTTGTCCAATGTTACGTTAACATTGACAAGGGTACTTACTTCATGGCGAGCCCAGTTGCGTAAGGCGCAAACCACTTGCACTTCAGGACTCAATGGGCATCCTCGAGGGTCGTGGGATAAATCCTCACGTAAAACTTCCACTATTTTCTCTCCAAAACGTGTTGTGAACCTATACTTATATCTAAAATCTTCGTCACTCAATTCGAAAGGATTTACACGATGACGATGTCTGTAAGATCGCCGAGACGTCTCCAGCATATCCAAATCTTCCAAATCCATCAAGTCAGTCATATTATTATCCATTTTTATCGATTTTTAAATAAAACAACACACAATATTAATCAACGCTAACCTCAAATAAATTAGTACCGAAGTTAAATCCATAGATAAACTAGGGGGCTCGGCGGACTAACTTTAGTACCTCAGATAGTTCATGAACTAGTGATAAACTTCTTTTTCTAATAACGTTTTATTTAGTCATGGTTTAAACCTAGCAATAATCCCAGTACTAAATTTAGATCGCGTTTTGTAATAAGACGGTAAAAGTCTGACACACCCTTCCGCTCTGCCCAGAGCGGAAGAAGTTATTTAATAATTTTCCACACAGAAAAAAAAGCAGGTGTGTAAATCGTTATTTTTGTATTACTACGCCCGTATCGCCATCTTCTATTGCCACACAAATTCCCGCAATTGTAAGCCACATAATAAAAAGGTGCGAGTCACATACCGATTTGTATTTCGAATCATTTCAGGCCCTTTGAATGTACTCGCCAAATCAAATCCGTCCAAAAAAGTGGGTCTGCGTACTTTGAGTAGCCAGTTAGGAACAGTTCCCATACATTAACTTATTCCGTGCTCTAGTGGGAACTAAACTGCTCAATTAGTCTTCCGTCCGGGCCGGTTAGTACAAACGAGCTGTGGCCGGTCTGTGCTGTTTGAAGCGCTTTTTCTGCTTTTTTTGTCTCGGCCATAGAACAATGTTAATTATGTGAATTATGTTTAGAAAGAAAGGAATAAAGAAAAAGTATTTATTGGGACTCGGAAAGAAATAACACAAACTCAATATTATGACTCAAACATAGAAAAAAGAATTACAAACTACAGCCTATTACAAAAATGATCACGCCCTGTACAAGCCCAAAGGGCATCTTAGAACGATGCTGCGACATAGAGCTGATGTGATAGAGGAATATTTGTATGTGTAATTGTATATGTTAGTGGGTCTTCCATTTCGAATTGTTATAGCACCCGTGAGTCTAGATTTGTGACCACAATAGGTTCGCCTTTTTGAGGCTTAAACATGAATTGTGAAATTGGCGCACCTATATACTTCTGCCCTTCAAGTAATAATGAAGGCGTGAAGACACATGATCACAATAAACGAAAATAAAATGTCCTGTACCTATCTATATACACTGCATGATTCATCATAGAACGTCAACGCGCTATTTTAAATCATTTAAAAAATTAACATAGATTAATCACCTTTTAACACGAAAACACTGGTAGCTACAACTACAAGCGAGCCGAAATTCATAAAAAAGAACGTTTTTAAACAATTACACATGGCGTGAAAGATGTCTGATATGAAAAATGTACATCGTAATGGAAAAGCAAAAGAATGTATAACAATTTTTGAATAAATTAAACTGACTATATGGGTTCCGGATGTTGGTAGCCACTATTTTTTTATCGTGGGGAAACCTTCATGGTTACCCTCCGTCTGGGGAGAACGGAGGGTTGTGTTGGGCTTCTACCAATTAAAACCCCCTTGTTCCTTCTACTATCATAAGTCTGTCTCGCATAGGGTCGTAGCATTACGCTGAGAAATTACCGTTTTGCGTGGATGTGACGCATATTTTCCCCCATCTCGTTCTTTTTTGTATTTGTGTGTTATTTTCTGCGTCATAACTACCGCAAATAAACTTATTTTCTTTCTTTTCAAGTCGGGGGCCCGGGAGATACTTACAGGCCCGATACCATGTGCGAAAAAAACCTGAAAATCGTACAATCTCAATATTATGTATTTTAGTAACTGTACTTGACTGATTAATCAATGGTTGCCGCACACTTTAAATATTTAACATTAATACATACATAAACTTACGCCTTCCTCCCATGGAGGTAGGCAAAAACTACAGAACGCCACCTGCTACGATCCTTTCTGAAGAACATCACCAATAAGGTCAATAAATGTCCTCCTAGGGCGACTACTCCCAGCGTTTCGATTTAACATCAACTCGACTCTTTGGTATGCCATTGTAATGTGACCTTTACGGCTTTTGGGTTGAAGGCGCGTATTTAAAATGTGTATCAGCCAATTTATCCTGTAAAAAAATTACCATTTGTGCCATGCTGGTCCGTGCGAGACTCATCCAGGTCATGTAACGACAAATATTCTATATTAAACCCCTCTTCTACCGAACCCCAAAAACCGACGAAAAGTTAAATGTTGAATAATTCAGGCAATCTGGGTGACATCCACGAGATTGCGTGTTCGTTAAAAATGTAAGCCGTACTTATCATCGTTATTGCATCTAACCTTACTGAGTAAGCTGAAGTCTAAGCCATGTAAGCAGAATGTTGACAACTTTAGTAAAGTAATCATACTACATGATCTGTGAAATACTTTCTTTTCACTAAGAAAACTTTTAGAAATAACCCGTTTTGAACGTAACTGGTAAAATATGAATGTACTGTAGGTACACCTCCGCTTATTTCTTTTGGAAAATACATGGGTGATGTCATGATATGTAAACGCATTCGTTTGGCGGTTTATCATAGCAAATAACATGACAAAAAATTGTGGGTCACAACACAAACCACAAACAATCAAATTCAAAATATTGTATTTCACATAAACCTACATGAAACGTCAGAAGCTAGATGTACGGTTGCAATTGGTCGTTTCCTATGGAGAAGAGCCGGCAAGAAACTTCACGGTATCTCATTTCAAAATAATTGGCTGTTACGATGTTTCCAAATTACAGTGTTAATAGGTATGGCAGGACAGTGTTGGTCTGTCTACAATATAGTACTAGGTACTTAACAAAATAGAAAATATCAACAAATCGAAGCATCTGTGAATCTACAAGGCCTAAAACGTTTTCACATTCATAGAATAGAAATAACCATAATTATGAAAGAAAAGAAAATAATAATAAATGAAAACAAAAAATCTAGTTAAACCAAATTATATGATTTCCATTACAACTGTTACAAGTCTGAATGGATATATCATGTTCACAAAAGCCATTCATGAAGAATTGATAAGTAAGCATAAGGTATAAAGCCTTTTCTTAAATATGTTGAGGTTGGCTTCTTTTCAAGCAAGATGCAGGTGACCTTGGTGAAGCCAACCCTTATTTCTTGAACAAAATGTAAACTAGATGTACACATGTAAGGAGACCTATCTTATCTTCAGAAACATCCAACCCATTTCCAAAAAGGACCAAATATTTCATTGTCCTCACTCGATCTATAAATCTATCCTTTACAAGACAGATAGATGTTAACAAATCCGATGTGGAATTACTGAATAGTTCTAATGTCTCTCTGAAACCCTGAAGCCATTCATTGGGCTGTTAAGGGATCCGTTCTGAAAAAGATTGATTGCTAGTCGTCATTGGCAAAGTTAGGCGGTGACAGCCAATTGTCTCCCAAATTACAGAATTCTGTTTTGCTCTATCTGGATGATTTAATCGTTTTTGGTAATTATGTGCCTGTTAAGGGTTCTTGTTGCTATGGGGATTAATGATTTCAATACCTCAATGTTTACTGAGATTAATTTTATTTAGCACACTTACTGTCTTCTTATAAGACACAAAGATGCAGTGTAGTGTTTTGCTTGCGAGTAGATAGTAATATAATCATATTTTTATTGCAGAAAATTAATACATGTTCTTTTTGCGTTGATACCAAAAAACTGCTTTATCGCATTCATAATACCTACACAGCTCTGCCCAACCTTCGGAGAGTACATTCGTGATTTTGTGTTAGTACCTGCATAACGTATGAACCCAGCGTTCCCTACAACCCTGTAAAAATAGTACCAAGTAGGCAGGTAAGCATAAAAATATAAAGTTATAGCAATGCTCCTTTCGTTTGCAGAAATTTGGCCACATTACAAAGAATCGTGGGTAGGGATTGTTTTTCCGACTTTCCGTAAGGTCCGTTGGTTACTCGGCCCTTTTACGCTTTTGTGCACAGCGATGTAAGCGACAAAAATAATCCGGGTTTTTTTCCGTAGTCTATGCAAAAAAGAAATACTTGAACTGACAAATATTTGTTCAATAACTTGAGTTATTGGACGGGTTTTATAAGTAAAAGCGTTTTCTGATTCAAAGTCAGTAGGCAGTGATTGTCAGGGACTATAAAAAAAAAACTTATTTGGCATCGATTCGTGAAACACAAAATAGTAATTAATATAAAAAAAGTGATATTTTTTGCCCAAAAAGTCCATTTAATTCTATGAATATTTTCATGCTAAAGACAGAACACAACAGTTCAATATACATGTCATATACATTCCGAAAAAACTTTCACTCTCAATAACAGCGAGAAAATCTCACAAAACAATATCAACTCACATCCTCCATACATCAAATGGGCTACAACTCACCCCAAAAAAATTGTACAATTAAAATTTTCAGAGGAGAAAATTTTAAATAAATTCGTGTGATGGCTTCATTTAACTTTTCACATGTGGCTATTAAAACTCAAGCAAACTTTTCCGACGAGTTGTAATTACAAAAACTGTGCATCGCATTGGTCAACACCGACCACTATTTCGTGCTAATGTCCTACATTTTTGTTCTTTGTAGCATTTTGGGGTTATATTTTTGTTGTTGACCGGTTTAACCAGTGTTGTGGCTTGGTGGGATTTGGATTTGTTTTTTTTATGAGTTAGTATAGCTCAACATAAGGAATTTTGACTGGGAAGTATCTACTACCCAATAAGTACTGGTATACAACGTCGAATATACAAACATGACATCACGCCTGCCGCGGGTTGCGGAAGAATCGTACGTTCCCGCGACCCCCGGCACAGGTGTGAGACGGAACACCGAGGTGGTTTTTAGTCAGCAAGAGTCTGACAGACCCCCGCCCCCCCAGGGCGGAGGACATCCATGAGGATTTTCCAACCCGGAACAAAAAAAAATAAGGTTAGGTTAGTACACCCACATTTCGACAGTTATGTTTAAGTCCCATGTAATAGGGGGCGAGCCTGTTGCCATCTAACAGGCACAAATTCATACTCCGGGTTGCTACTGAGGAATTTTCTGATGTATAAACCCATAACACTTTGCCTGACCTGGGAATCGAACCCAGAATCTTATGCTCAGCATTTACGTTTGCGAACACTGTATAACCAGCAGGGCAAATATTACTTCGCGTCAACCCCAAAACTCTTTGTTCAGATATAACATTACTATTATTAGTCGATAACGTATTTATTTTGCCTATTATTAAAACAAGGACTATTAATTTCCACATTGTGAATCACATAATCCGTTTTCGGTATTGGAATTGTACTAAAATCTTGAGTGAAGTCTATGCTGCCATATTTTATTGTGAAGTTACTCTGGAAGTGGAGGGCTTTTTATTAATTTTATGTTGTTTGATTGGTTTAATTTTGTAAATCATTGGAACAAATCAATTCGACGCATATATACCTAGAAAGTCGTCCAATACGTAGCTATGAAATAAGTAATTAAGCCAAGGTTTTTTTTCTATGGCTGTCTCCCAGATATATATATTTTTTATTGACTAACTATTTAATGTAAGAACGATACATTTACTGGTATTAAATATTAAAATATAAAATAATCATCAAAATATGACTACTCTGTAAAAAGTTATGAGTGGTCATACATAAAAAAATATGCGGGTCGATTTCAGAACTTCCTTTTCTTTTTGTCGGTTAGAAAGTGAATAAAAGTGACTAAGCTCCAAATGAAAGATAGGTAGGTACTAGTTTCAGAAAATAAACTTATGTTATCCGACAAAATTTTATACGAAAATAGCGATCATTTTGAGCCACCAACGCATTCCCGTTTAGGACATATCGTTCAGGTGTTCACAACCGCCCTGAAAACGGTTTCAGGCTGTCCTTTGAAACCCAATATGTCACAGACCGTCCGGCCGGAAATTAAAATATTCTGAAAATTGAAGGTACGTGACGATTTTTCAAGATAAATTCTTTGATGAATCTTTTAGGATACCTTTGTGATGATAAATTTGATTCATGCTAGGTCACGTTGACCTCTGATGTACGATATCCGGAAATTTTCCTTTGGAAATTTAGTATGGCTGGCGAAACCTTTGCCCTTTTAGTAATATTGAAGCATTAAGCTCTGTATTCATAGTAAACAAAAGCCAATCGCCAAAATACTCAATTTTGAATCGACGGCCTTCAAGTCTTAAATATGTCCGTGTTACTTTAAGTTGGATTACAATGAAAGAAATACTTTTATTGGAACGAAGTTCTTTAGCGCAGCTTGCGGTAGGAATACACTTGTAGAAAATTGTGGAAATCGTCACGTAACGAAAAAGCGTTATGACTTCCATGCGATTTGTTATTATAATAGAAAGAGACAGGATAGAGAGAGAGATAGTTTTCATGGTTTTCGAGGGTGCTGAAGCTAATAGTGAGATCAAAATGAAAATCCAAAATGGTGGCTGCAATAAATTTCAAATTTGTCACCATGGGAGTCATTTTCATGGTTTTCGAGGGTGGTGAATCCAAAAATGAGGTCAAAATGAAAATCCAAGATGGTAGCTGCGAAAATTTTAAAATTCTTCGTTAGACAATCGAAATCTCCCTAACGAATTATTGCAGAAGTTGAAGAAAAAGCATAAGGAACTTCGTTCCCGACGGGAGACCCCGACACCACACGTATTTTTTTTTAATAATGTTTATAGTTCGGTGGTTTAAGTAGGTTTTTTGCCCCGGCGGCTAAGAGTATGTCACGCTCACTCAAATGTCTCGCTGGTGGTGGCGTGTGTGTTGGATCATTAGGTTCCCTTCAAAATGGTTGAGCTGAATGGTGCTGATCCATACGTCATGTTCGTGAACGGGCACCGTCAGTAGGAACTGGTCATCTCTTAGCTGCCACGGCCAATTTTAATTTCTGAATTGTTTTTTTTTATGGTTTTTATTACGGACGCTTTAAACGTGCACGTCTTTCTTCATCATTCTTACATGTATAATTTCGCAATCTCCTGACTGATTATAATAACAACTTAATGATCTCCTAAAACAGGGCTTCCTGTCTGCTACCCTTTTGCTGTGCCCTACTAGGTCCATAATGATCTCAATTATATTAGTTACCACCTAAGTACACTTTATGGTAAAGCAATAAAAATATTGAGTATTGAGTATTGACAATTTCAATGTGAATGACGTGATCTTTTTTTTTTTTTTTTTTTTTTTTTTTTAACTTAATGTTGATTTAAAAGAGTGCCCATGGAGTTTATTGCCCATTCTTCTCCATACTTAGGTACCTACTACGCTTTGAAATTGTCAACTAGCTTCATTTTGTCTGACTAACCGGGCCCTTGACAATTCAAAAGTGCGTGTAATTGGTTTATTTGAAATAAATTCTTTGAGTTTTTTATTCACGTTTACATCAAAAGACAAATATGAACTGATGTAGCTTTTTGTGTCAATAATAAGATTTTCCAACCAATTACTATTTTGGTACAATACTAACACAACTACATAAAACTGCCACCCTTTAATCAATTCCAAAAAGAAAAAAAGCTAAATTTAAGAGCTCTGAACAGACGTGCGTCACGCATGTATAATAACGTCAGATTTTGTTAGCACATTTCACCCTAATTGTTTTTTTTTTGCAAAACTTTCTGTGTTAATTTGTTTATTGTTTTGTCATCGAATAGATTGTATGGAATGGAGGCTAAATTGATTTTATCGATTTGGTTGATGTCAAATCGATAAAATCAAAGTATATTTTTTTTTCTGTTTGATAAAACACAGGTAATTCCTCTGTTTTATCAAACAGCGTTTCTGAGAGACATTTTTATCTAAGTAATTTTTCATTAGTTATCCGACTGCAAAGAGGCTGAGGCATTTACAGATTTAACATCCAGATAAAAGCCTTATTTGGGATCTCTTAGCGAACATTGAGTAATCTAAAGAGAGGTATAAAGAGAGTAAAATAATTATCATCCTCCAACTGATTTCCTTCCACTCTTTAGAAAATTGGGACACCAAAACACATCGTTTGCAACACATTCTATTCAAAGACCAGGGGAGGAACTCAAAATACTTTCAACAGAGAGGGACAAAATAAAAATCACTTGATAAAAAATATTCTCGTATTTTAAATACGCGGAACCGGCGACAGAAAAAAATGTAAAATGAAATGTAACTTGTAAAAAAAAACGCTTTTTAGGGAAAAGCCTGTCGTTTTGATGTATGAATTTCTGTGCAGTGTGCTCCCAACTTTATGACCCCTTCTAAATCATTCTGCTATAGCTAGGAACATGTAGGTCTTTTTTTTATTGTTGTTGATAATTTCTTTTGATTTCATAATGAAAGTAGGTATGTACTTTCGCTTAGTAACAAGTGACAATTAAATGATTGAGTGTGAAATGTAATTTGAGTGTTCTTTTTTTGGAATTATAATTAAAAGTTTGTTTTATTTGTATTAAGCTTGCTTGGCAAAAGATATTTAAATGATGGCGTAAATACAATCAACAACTAATGTAATGAACCATAACTTCCAAATCCCTAAATTCACAATCCTAATGTATTTTGAATTCACTGAACTGCCATTCCATAAAATAGCTGAAACGTAGTTAGATACCCATTAATTTGGGACACAGAATATCAAAATCCTGATTAATCGTTGCATTGCGTTCCATGGTTGATTGGATAGATATTTGAATAGACATAATTTCGTTTACCGATATTCTAGAATTTCGTTCGAACACGGGAATATCATTCTCTGGCGTGATATTAATCTTAATATTAGGCACGTTCTACGTTTCATTTCTAAAGGGTTATTTCTGCATAATGAATAATGTGTGAAAATATCGATAAAGGATACATGTACATAATTGATGATGTGATACATTATAGTAACAAAAAACATACAAAACAAAATGCGTTTTTGAAAGTAAAAACCATCTATTTGAAGATGTGTATATATTATGTATTTGTTGTCTGCCTATTTTCTGTTCAGGCAATATGTGCAAGCCAGTAGATAGATTAAAAGGACATTCAGTAGGTTAGATAGGAAAACAAGGTTCTTTACCGCAGCTACACTGCCTTGCACTCAAAGATGATGCAACTGTAATATTGTTTTTGGACATCTGCAAAGATACAGAAGACACAACTATTAACGATTAAATTATAGACCTTATAAATAATTCTTAATGAACCAAACTGAATCAACGATCGATTCAAATGAGCGCAATGTTCACAGCGCGTCACACGTCTCCGTGAATGTGCGGGTTCAGACGCACGCGATCGCCGCATAACTTACAAGTTATGGAACGTCCGTGACAAGCGTCACTTGATTTATTTCAGCCCGGTGCCACTGATGATAGTTAATTAGTGGTTACGCTATACTGCACGGTTTTGGGTTGGTAATTTTTGCGTAAGTTATTTAACCTTATTGCAGATTCTTTGAGCATAATTGCTGAAAAGTACAGAAGACTTACGAAGAAGAACGCATTAAAAAAAAGTTGTTTTCGGCTAATTAAACAATTAAAATCGGAAGTAATCATAAAATCGAGACAGGTCCTCATTTTGTTTTCTAATGATTTAAAGGGTAACAAAGTGATGCCTCCAAATCAATGTCAAATCATAAAAATACCTTCTTTTTTAAACCAACATTTGCGAGTTATAACATTTTTTCACGTTACCAACTGAAAATTGAATTAAATTGAGCATAAATTAAAAAAAAGTAACTAGCTGTTTGTGCAACCGGACAGTAATTTTCAAATTGAGCTTCTTTTTTTATTCGTATGACGCAGTTAGAGTTTAGTGCATTTAGCATTATTTTCAATAGACACGCGATTTTCCATACAATTCCGTTGCATTCAAAATAACGTCGTGATATTTAATTGATGAAGGAGTTCTTGCTTTTGATTATCGAGTCACTATTGGTTTCTGGTATTGATGTTAACCGGTGTTTCTCTATTCGATTGTGCTAATGGTTTGATAGGTGTCACTTCACTTTCAGACATTGTATTGAAATTAAAAAGTTTGGTCTATCATCGAATGGTTTTGTGTTGCGTCAAAATAGATTTTTCTGTAGTTTTTGACTATGAAACTGTTTCGTTACGAGTCATCATTGCCTTCATAGAGCAAAATTACGGCCTGTCTAATTGACAATCCAGACCCAGTCTGCGTACAACCTAAGTAACAACAGAACTAAACAAACTGTATGTCCCAAAAACTTCACAGAGGCTCTATGGACGGACTTTTAAAAAAAAACGAAAAGCTTTTGTTTGTCGAAAGCTCAGGCGTCGTATTTATTTATGAAAATTGAGCCTAATCCGTATTTGCACAGGCTAGGCAAAGCAAACATCTATCGTTGCAAAATTGAATATTTCATTTACTGAAGTGCCGGTGCAACGCTATTCGGACTTTGGAATTTTTAGACGCAAATTTTTTTACCCAGAGGGGAAGCCGTCCCAACAGTGGGAATTAGGAAACTATATGCTGATTACCTACGTTTTTGTATTTGCAGTAACAAATATTATGCCCAGTTTTTTTTTTTGTCCAGTCTATAATAAGACTCCATGTCAATAAAATTGACTTATTGGTCAAATTGGACACACTGAACGATATAAAATTATTAGTGCTTATTTGTTACTCTAACAAGTAGATTTTGATCACTACAGAAGAAACAAATGCAAATTGGTTTGTGTAACTAATCGATTTATCTTATTTCCTTTGTATAAATATATCTACAGGGTATAATAAAACTTCAAACATCTTTTGGAGTTCGAAGGCGAACGCAAAATGTTTAAACTACTCATCCTTTTTGTCTGCATATTAAGCCTGGCTGAAATCAGATGTCAGAACCAAGACTACTATGACCGCGGAGGAACTGCACCTCACAGACGAAGCCCCCACGGACAACTGCCCCTAGCACTCCTTAATAGACGTGGTGCGTATCCATATACACGTTCCAGGAGAGAAGGCTATGGTTGGCCCAAACAGGAAATGCCAGAGATGTTACAACCTGTAAATTATCGGTGAGTTTACCAAACCGCATTTAAAGTATGTCTTTAAATAAATTGAAACTTAAGTAATAACTGTAATTTTTACTTACGCAGACCCACCCACGCGTTTAGTGTTAAAAATATGAGTTTGTATATTGTTCTTGGCTAAGTAATAACAACCACACGGGTTTATCGATCAGGTTAAGCTACGCTTGCCGCGGTTGGTCCGTGGATGGGTGACTATCTTTACATACCAAGACCCCTCCGTGGCTCGGAAAGTACGTTAAGCTGTTGGTCCCGGTTGTCATTCGTGGATCTTTGACAGTTACGTGTCGTCAGAAGCCCAAAAGTCTGACAATAAGTCTTACAAAGGGGTATCGTGTTACCCAGTAGCTGGGTTGTGGAGGTTACAGTGGCAGTCACTCCACGTAAAACACTGGTATTCAGCTCTATTCGGTTAGAATTGAAGCCGGCCCCAACATACTCGTAGTTCCGAAAAGGCTAGGCAGATGGTGAGATGGTAGCCTGTCTGTAACACTCCTACTTGCGGGCATGCGGACGGCGAGCAATGGGTAGCTGGCCGTCCGGTAAGGACCAGACCTGGGTCGACGGCGCCTTGTGTTCCACGCGTGCCTCAAAGAGATGTCAGCACATATTGCCGGGGTCCGTTAGGGCCGATGCGTGCCGGGGTTGCGGGCTTGATATGCCACACAAAAAAAAAAAATGTACCCGTTTAGACTGGATCTTTGTCCACTTTTAAAATTCTGGTTCAAAACACTTCCTCTCTCCTTAAACATTGTCATTACATTTAGTTTCCTTGCTCTTGTTTCATGTATATTATTGTATATATTATATGTAGATAAGTATATATTTTATGTATGTATGTATTTGTTGTATATGTAAATGGTACACCACTGACTACCTGCATTATTGTCTGTCCTTCTCCCTTGAATCCATCCAAAGGTTGTGTGTAAAAGATCGCTTTTAGTGTTAAGACCGCCCATTGTGTCACCCTATGTAAAATTTCTACATTTATGTCTGTAATTTTTATGGTGTACATAATAAAGAGTATGCTATTCTATTCTATTCTGGAAGCCGACCCCAAAAACAGTTGGGAAATTGCTAGGAGGATGATGACCATCATAGTTAAATGTCATGAATATAATTCGAAACGATACAATTACCAATAACCATTTTTTTTTCATTTATGCGTCAAAAAAACTGCATTGCTGTACTGATAATATAATTATTCAGAGAACTAATTCCATAGTGAATTGATTAATTTAATCCATAAATGCTTAAGCCCAATACAACATTCCTTAAGTCATCATCAGATGCTAGCAAAACATTTTGACCGAATATTGCTTCAACTCCAATCCGTATTTGTATCGTGAATCCGTCGACGTTAATTTGTGTTTTGATCTCTCCGATTTCAGCTCGGCTATTATTACTACGCTACATTGCATCGTTACTGATTTGGTTCGATGGTATAAACGTCGACTGGTTGCGAATTGTTACATTTTGTTTCACAACTTGTTTTCAGTTTTGTTTGTTTGTTTGTTTGTTGCCTTTGTTTTTCACTATCATAATCAGGCTGCTACAATGATAACACAGATGCTGGAACATAGTCATGTTCAGATTCTTTAATATAATTATTAATTATGTTATTGACTAGACCACAAAATTACTCACTCCTTATGGACTTCTAAAGAAATTACAGTACTTTAATGGTCCTATATTGAATCGCTAAAACAGTGGTGTATAAAAATGACGGTCTGCCAGTAAAGAAAAAACTTATTTTTAACCGACTTCAAAAAAGGAGGAGGTTTTAAAAAGGATTGTGTGGTTTTATGAAACCACGGTAAAAGTGAAACATTTTCCCTACTCCGCGGCCGACCGTCACGCGACATGCAACACACAGACGAAAAAGTTTGAGACTATGAAATAAAAGTTTCACTTTAATATCTCCAACCCGTCCAAAACGTTTGTTTGAAATCCTTCAAATAGGTATTATGACAGTCACACGACTATCACACGACGATAGCACGAAGTTTGCTCACAATACGAGACCGGGTTAAAACGGGAACGTTATACAATATAATAGCAAGCTCGCTTCATATCTGGCAGAGCTCCAGAACCATTATAAAACTTTCTGCACGGCTAAGTAGTATACTAATAAAATATTCAGCTACGTTGAAATTGTACAGCGAAAAGGACGTTCTGTGATTGATTGGATTTTTCTCTAACTTTGGTGGGGGGGTCGGGTCGTTTTAGTATTATGTAGATATTCACAAATTAGTTTTTTTATCAACATTATCGCTCAAACAATGAGATTCTTTTTGTTTAGCTGAAATTCTTCTAGGATTTTTTTTGTTTCTCATTTTAGGTTTACAAATGAATGTATTTCAATTAATTTTATTTTAAAATATAACTAATTTGATAAAGCTTCATAACAACAAGACATTGATGTGTCATTAAGAATTGTCAGTTTTGCCAACCCAATGCCTGGCAAAACAACTTCTGACTGCCAATTTTGTACCAAATTTTTACGAGACGTCTATATTTCTGATCTGGCTAGCTATTTTCCTACGCTCCATATTTCAGAAACCTGAATAAAAACAAAAGAGAACAAAACAAAACACTACCCTACTAATCAGACAACAAATTCTCGAAGCGAGATCTCCAACACTACCCTCTGTTTACCCAACGCAATTGTTTGGGGGACCAAATTCAGTAAACATTGGAAATCAATTAGGACCTCCCAAACTAGTTGGAAGTGAGGTCACGCTAGAATTTACTTAGTATTGTTTGTTCTACGGGTTTAATATAGGCTGAAGTTGCATATATGGTACTATCTATCAACATTTTCTCGGTACCATTATTGGAACGAAGTTCCTTATCGCACGGTAGGTACTTGGCGGATGGGGGCTGGGCGAAAAAAGTGTAAGAATTAACCGTCACGAGTTTCCGTCACGACCCTTTGTTTATTTGTTTGTTTAATTGAACGCGGTAATCTCAGGAACTACTGGTTGGAATTGCAAAAAACTTGTTTGTGTTGGATAGTCCATTTATCGTGAAAGGCTTTAGACTATTTAACATCACGCTACAGTCAATAGGAGTGGTGCATAAATGAAAAATGTTGCAAAAACGGGAAAAAATTATTCCTTTTGAGAGCTTCCGTTGCGTGCGTTGCGTAAACGGTTAAAGTTACGCAAAAAATATGTATAACGGAATTGTTTCCCATTAAAAGTTCTAAAAAAAAAAACCACAACAGTATATGTCTATCTTTTAAGGTTAATTCAATATAAATTTTATGGTAATCAAATTTGTTCTATGGATGTTCTAAATATACTACGAAAGGAACTTGGTTCCAACCGATTGTTCCACGACACTCACGCATTTTTCTTTTGTTTATCGATAGCTACTAAAAGTACTAACAAGATTAGTATCTTGTTAGTACTTTTAAAAGCTATATTTATATATTTAGGGTGAATGTCACCAAACTTTTGTACCTAGAATTTAGTGTACTATTAATAAATTAAATAAATGAGAATAAATTTTGAATTTTTGACAGTTTGTCCATAGCAGAACTGTCAGAAGTCAGCCCTAAGATGAGCACAATAGTATAAGTACAATGGTAACCTGTTTAATTATACATAATTGCGAAAATATTACATTATTTGATTGACTTGAAACAGTAATACAATATCATATTCATTTACTCTTAACCATACCTCCAGAAACACATAAAGAGATTTTTCAACAAAGCTTTTAATAAAATTTCCACAACTACAAAAGCATAGTGAAACCATCCCTCCAAATAAACTAATCAACAATCAATGCCTGATAAACGTAATACAGAAATCACGCACCCTCCGTAGTCAGGTCGAAGATATCTCGACGATTCGTTTGCTCAAGAAATTGAGTCAATGAACGATGCAAAAATAGCTACACAGTCTCAAACTCCTTGTGCGGATGACAATAAAGTTGCAGATTGTTTGACTGAGGTAAATGGGTTGTTGGTGATGTTCTATGGCGCCCAATAGGCTGGGCTACAGCGTACACACGATGCGGGAACATCACCGTCACGTTGTTGCGTGCAAACAGCAAAATTACAAAAAAGTTTGCTACCTCTGTATGTACCGGCAAAGCTGGAGAGATTGTTTGTTGCATCGAAATATCGAGGAGAATACTTTTTAACTATTTCCATTTAGACATTTTTGTCGTCCTTTTCAAAACTTTATTTTCTCTTACAGTAAAGGAAAATTTCGTGGAAAAATATAATATAACATCACGCCTGTTGTTCCCATAGGAGTATGCAGAGATGCATTAATAGTACATCTACTTTCGCTAGCAGCCTACCTGATAGGTAAAATATACATATATTTGATTTTGCCACCCGGCCTGTGTCGAATTATGACAACCTGAACAAGACAGCATCACCTATAAAACTATGGGAACCGCTTTCAAAAAATTATATCTTTATTTTAGACAAGCAGTGTAAAATATAGATTTCACATTATTTTTTGGATTTTTTGTTATATTTCTTTAGCACTGTTTTCCTGTGTCTGAGGTCCAGTTAGGCATTTCTGGGAATCTGGGCACATAACCTGTTGATGGGAATTTGGACACAGGAAGAAAGACTGGTTTTATCATGGTATTTAACTTTTATTAGGGTTCAACATATATTATGAGCAGTGGTGGCCCAGAGGTAAATACAGCGACTTACGAGTTGTAGGTTGTAGATTCGAATACAGACAGGTGCTTTACTTTGTGTAATTTCATCACCACTGCTCACAAAACGGTGAAGGAAAACATCGTGAGGAAACGTCATGTCCTAGAATCAAAAATTCACGGCACGGGCCCGCGTATCGGTTTACGGCCCAGTCCCTCCTGGAGGAGGCCCAGCAGTGGGAACATTATAGGCTGAATATGATTATGATAGTGTTCAACATCTTATTCTTTTTTCACTCACTCAATATTATTCCAGACATAAAATAATCATCTTCGTATCATTAATTCGAGATACAAATTTTTGGTCGAATTAGATTGAAAAGAATGTTAGATACCTACATCAAATTATCTTAATAAATTTAAACTTTTAAAAATAAAATAAAATAATTTTTTTAGACCGACAACGCCCATCCCAGGTAAACTCATATACATAACCGGTTTTTCGACTCTGTATCGCTCGAACGTAAATTCTTACTTTTCGATCAAAATGTTTGTATCTTGAATTAATGATAGCCGCTCGAACGATTTCGGGATGAAAAGTATCCCGAACTTAACAAAAATTAAAAAAAAAAAAGTGAAAAAGCCGTGTAAATAAAGAAGATAGAATTTTTTGAAAGCACTTCCTATATTTTCTAGAAATTAAAAAATTCTACTATATACCTCGAAAATATATAACGGAGCACCGGGACCATTCGGATTTTTAGAGATCGTGACGTCAGCAGGGCTGACGTCACCATCTCCACCACCACACTCACTCATTGCAAAAATGAATACACCCAATTGATTTTCTCACGATTTATTTTTATTATTACACAATCACAATTAAAAATACAGCCTTAAAATTTAAATTAAAAAAACTTTTTTACAAAAAAACAACCGACTTCCAAAAAAAACACTAAAAGACGTGAAAAATAACTTTAATTTCGGAAGTCGGTGCCTTTGGTTTTGTATTTTCGTGTTTGGCCACCGACTTCCGAAATTAAAGTTATTTTTCACGTCTTTTAGTGTTTTTTTTGGAAGTCGGTTGTTTTTTTGTAAAAAAGTTTTTATTTTTCACTTTTTAGTTGCGGTACCTACCCCACACAAATTCGTATACCACTACTTGGTGTGTAAATAACAGTGACAGGAAATTATTAACACATCATCCATATAAACTAAGTGGAAAAAATCTGCAGTATTAAGGATAACTCAAAAACTACTGGTCAGACCTTGATCAAATTTAAATGGGACCACATGTGAAGCACCACCTATCAAATAAAAAAAGAATCATCCAAATTGATTCAGCCAGAATAAAGTTATGAGCTAACACAGACGAATTGAGAACCTCCTCCTTTTTGTGAAGTCGGTTAAAAAATACAAAAAGCGTACTCACAAGATATTTTTTTGAAAATTGTTGTCTTCACAACGTTCTCCTTGACAATGTGGCCTCGCAGCGGCTCGCCCTATCCAATATCAATATGGCGTCGTCGTTGCGAAGTCATTACACTTGTTATTTTTGTACAAGTTTTAGGTTACGTTGATTTAAGTAACAAACTATAATTTGTTAATTCGTTTTATTATTTTTAGCACTTGATTCTAAAGTTTAATTAATTTTGTATTGCTTAAAACATTTTAAACAGTTTTAAACGGGCGCCATGTTTCTTTTTGTCTAACCAATTTATAGTAGTTCAATCGACTAAGTTTGAATAAGCAAAAATTAACCAAAAATCATGTTTAAACTAACGCATACCGCTTATTAATCAAGAAACGAATTTAGAAATAGATAGCTTGTTTTTAAACCTAAGTTTGAATAAACCTTCAGTTAAGGTTTCCTGTTAAAGTAAACACAAATCATAACACGACCTTTTACATTGAAAAGTATCAAACCGACTACAAAAATCAAATCTAAACTAAATTAAACCTATCCAGTCATATTTAACTGTTAAATTAGAACTTAAAGTTAATATTTGTATAGTTAAAATTAGCCCTGCGTCGACACGGCCATTCTGCGAGACGGTGTGCGTGCCCTGCACCAGTCGCGTTTCTGAAAATGAAAATTATTTTTTTCTGAACTAGGTATCCGTTCACAGGTACACTAGCTGACAACTTGTTTGTGGTCGGAGCAGCTGTAGTTTCAGGATGAGTTCAGAAAGTTCTGTAATAAGAATGTAGCCTGAACTTTTCAATGATAACCGATCCCAACAATCCAAGTTATCAGCCATTACTTTTCTACCTTGTTAATCTTAAACATAAGGTTATTTAATTAGGTATCCTTACTTATAGATATCAAAGTAAATATGGAAAGAATAAAGTTCTTATGAGTAGTACATAAATAGGATTTGCTGTAAATAGGGAAGTGAGTGAAGATATTGAAGTGCTTGTAACGCTACACGCTTACTCACACGTTTATTTAGTTATGTCAACGCAAATGCTCCACGCATACATGCATGACTTGATTTCTCGTAGACAGGGATGATGCTATGGTGCTGGGCGGTCTTGTACGCCGTGGTCCACAGAGGCTCTAAAGGAAAAGGGAACTAGGGTGATGCTGAGGCCTGGGCCTTATGTTTATGACCGTGGTCCCCAGAGGCTCTAAAAGAAGAGAAAATATAAACAAAGTTCTTACGTAGCTATTTATACAGCTTGTTAGGGTTTGATGCTGCGGTGCTGAGCGGTCTCGTACGCCGTGGTCCACAGGGGCTCTAAAGGATTTGGGAAGGACGATGCTGTGGCCTAGGCCTTATTTTGACCGTGGTCCACAGGGGCTCTGAAAACTTATATTGCAACTTTGTTGATAAAAACTCACGGGAATGATGCTGCGGTGCTGAGCGGTCTTGTACGCCGTGGTCCACAGGGGATCTAAAGGATTGGAAAAGGACGATGCTGTGGCCTAGGTCTTATAATGTTGACCGTGGTCCACAGAGGCTCTGAAAAGAGTGTAGGAGGGAAGCGGGTAATACGGATTGTACAGTCTTACTATTTTATAGTTTTTCATGGTATCAGCCAGTCAACAAAGAGAAAGGCCAATAACGGGTCTCCTTAGTGTTGTTGCTGTCTTATAAGTCATTCAAACTCAAATTCACAGTTAGTATCAAGATAACAGTAAGAGGGGAGAAACTCACTTGTATTTTTAAGGTTCCTGCGGCATGGCAGCTTTGGAAGTAGACTGCTGTGGCTCCTTTGAAGGCGGCGTACTAATGATCTGAGATATAGTTTGTTGTAGTGTGTCATCGACCAAGTTCGTCGATGAGTCATCAGCCAGCCGGGCGGCCACTTGCTGAGGGTCATCTGCGTTATTCGTCGACACGGTTTCCTGCTCGCCTGGTTGTGGTGCTCGGCGCAGCTGGTCGTGAGCGACCTTACGTGGACGCCCTCTGCCGGTCACACGCTTCACTATGTATCGGTCGTTGTCCAGGATCCTATAAACCTCGTATGGCTCGCTGTATTTCAAGTCTAGAGACGTCTGGTTTCGGGGGTTGTTCTTGACGAGTACGTAATCTCCTCGCTGAAACGGACGCATTTTCGCCTTGCTCCTGTCTAATCGCTGCTTGTCATATTGTCCCGCAGCTGTCATTTTCTCTTGTACGTGTTGCTCAAGCAAGTCAAAGTCTATGCATTCGTTATCAATATTTACTAACCTTAGTAGTTCTGGGGGTACACTGTGTTGGCGGCGGGTCAGTAGTGTAAGTGGTGCGACGCCCGTCACTCTATGTGGAGTGCAGTTAAATGCGAGCTGTAAAGCTTCTAGCGCAGTTTGCCATTCTTCAGTGTCGTAGTTTTTAATCATGGTTAATGCGTTTTTCAAAGTGCCCATGATTCGTTCGACCTGTCCGTTTGCTCGGCTTACTCCTGGCGCAATGGAATGTATGTCGATTCCGAAACGGTCTGAGTAGACTTTAAATTCACCAAGGAATTCTCGACCTCCATCCACCACGACTTGCACTGGGGTTCCGAACAGGTGCACGACACGTTTTAAAGCTGCGAGGCTGCTGCTTGGGCTCTTGTCATTTGAATAGCTAAGCAAGATGTATTTGGTGAATGCGTCAATCGTAACAATTACATACTCATCTCGTCCCTCAGCGCTTCTCGTACCCAGCTTGCCAGTAATATCCATGTGGATGACCTGGAACGCTGCAGTGGGCTTCTGAATGGGATGTAGCTGGGCTTGGATAGCGCCCGACGGCCCTTTCGAGGTCTTACATACAACACAATTGTCCACAAACCTCCTGACGGTTGTATTCATTTTGTGGAACCAGTACGTTTCCCTCAGCTTCTGTAAGGTTTTCTCCCAACCGGGGTGTTGCAGAGCGACATGAAAAGAGTTTATCAGGCTCCACTGGAATGACTTAGGGACTACAATTGGTTTATGTATACCGAGTATAGAATCCGTGAGAGTCTTCTTAAGCACGCCTTCTTCCAGGACGTAGCCTTCGGCCGGACTATCGCCACTCATGGTGTCTATAAGCGGGCGCAGCACGTCGTCGCGGCGCTGCTCAATCTGCAGCCATTCAGTGTCTCTGGTCATGAAGTTGACAGATATTTCAGTGGATGGATTCCTACTGAAAAAATCCGCGTGCTGTAATCGCTCACCTTTTCTATACTCGACCTCAAACTCGTAATTCTGCAGGAAGGCCCACCACCTATGGATTCGAGGAAGGAGATCCTTTTTGTTTTTGGACGCTTTTAAGGCGTTACAGTCTGTTATTACCTTAAATTTTCGGCCATATATGTAATGCCGAAAATGCTTGACTGCCCTTACTACCGCCAGGGTCTCGAGCTCGTACGAGTGGTAGCGACTCTCAGCGTCGGTGGTGCGCTGGCTCATGTACGCGACTGGATGCTGGCGACCACCGACGGTCTGCACGAGCACCGCCCCGTAGCCGATGCTGCTGGCGTCCGTGTAGAGCTCGATTGGTGCGTTTTCCTGAAATAGCGTGAGGGTAGGCGCAGTAGACAGGTGTTGTATGATATGGTTTCGAGCCTCATCATGCCTTTCGTTCCATTCCCACTTTACATCGTTCTTGGTCAGTTCATAGAGGGGAACCATCACACGCGAGAAATTGGGAATGAATCGTCTGAAGTATCCAGCCAATCCGTTAAACTGTCTAACTTGTTTGACAGTTTTTGGGATTGGTGCCTTCGTTAAAGCCTCCACCTTTCTTGGGCTAGGACTGACTTGTCCGTCTGCAATAATATTGCCCAAATATTCGATGGAGCGTTTAAAAAAGGCAGTTTTATCGACATTGATCGAAAAACCGGCCTCTTGGAGGGCAATCAATATACGTTCGATATGGGTTAGGCCCTCTGCGAATACCCTACATTTCGATAAAACGTCATCTACATACACCTGGCAAACCTGGTCTACCGAGCACAAGAGGTGAGCTAGGGCCCTATTTATACAACGCTGATAAACTGACACCGCGTTACTGAGTCCGAACGGCATGGTCAAATACTCATATAGACCATCCGGCGTAACAAAGGCTGTTTTCTCAATCGAGCCCTCTGAAATCGGTATTTGATGGAACCCAGCTGCCATATCTATTGTCGAGAAATAATAGCCCCCCGCCAGTTGATCTATTTGATCTGAAATGATCGGTAACGGATAGTGGTCCCTCAGAGTGTTCATGTTTAGTTCGCGGTAGTCCACGCACATGCGGTCCTTTCCATTTTTCTTTTTGACCAATATTATTGGGCTAGAAAAAGGGGATTTACTTTCGCGGATAATTTTATGCTCGAGTAATTCATTGACTATTTCCCGAACTTTTTCGCGTTCAACTGGGCTCAATCGGTAAGGCCTGCGTTCGACACACTTGTTATCGTCTTTTAAGCGTATTTCGAGCTCACCGGTATTAACGCGTGAGTGAGGGTACCCGTGAATAAACAAGTGTTCGAACTTGTTCAACAAAATTTTCAATTCGTTGATTTGTTCGTCATTAGTCAAGTCACAATCTAGGCTATCAAATTTTTCACTTTGAGATCGCAGGTGGTAAACAACCGGTTGATGAACTAAAGTTGCACCCCGAGAGTTCACTAGCACGCTTAAGTTGTTTTTCTCGACAAGATTCAGACCTATCAAAATGTCTGAGCACACTTCGTAGTCCGGCACCACGTGAAATTCAAGTTCTATCCGTAAACTATCTATAACACAAATTGTCGTCAATGTTGAAAGAGAAATCACCGTAAATTGACCTAATCCCTTCAAGTAGCTTACTCGATGAACTCGTTTTCCGGGTAGTTTAGCAGCTACAGACTCGCGAATTACTGAACATTCAGCTCCACTGTCAAAAATCGCGAGTATGTTTAAGTTCCCAACTACCACTTGCATCGAATTCAATTTAGAAGTACCAACACAGTTGACGTTGGAAACTACTGCGCGTTCTCGCTTATAACACGTTTCATAAGTATGACCTGTTCTCGAACAGAACGTGCAGGTAGGTTTACCTATATTTTGAGGTGCGGTTTTATTATCCTGTTGACGCAGTTGAGAATTATCATTTTTGTCACGGTAACGACAGTCACGTGCATCATGCCCGGGTTTTTTGCAGATTTGACAAAACAACGAGGGCTTATCAAAACGTGATCGCTTAGCGGGACCCGGATGTGCACCTGATGTACCCGGTTGAGGGCGCTTAATGCTTCGTATGGAAGATGCAACCGAAATAAGTTCTGGTACTGATGTGGCCCTGGCATTCAACAGTTCGATCCTCAACCGCTCATCTCCAATGCAACCGATAACTGCCTCAACTGCGTCATCATTCGATAACTTATCCTTAGTAATACGTCTCCATAATACCCAAGCTTGTGACAAAAACTGCGCGATGTCTTTAGAATTATCATAATTATGCTCCCTAAAGCGCACAATGTCCCGGGAGTATCTATTCTCCGGTTCAAAAGTAGTTATCAGAACATCACGCAATTCATGCCACGTGGTGGTAGACACAAGCCAATTGTCAACCCATAACCTCGCGCGACCTTTGAGCAAACTACCGGCTTTCATTCGCACTTCATAATCGCTCAGGCCATAAGTTTCCATGGCTGTGGTAACATGTTGACACCACTCCCTAACCCCTATATTGGCGTCCGGATCGTATGACGGCAAAAACACATCATTTATTTTTACTCTTGGCGTATCTGGTTGTGTCGTGATACGATCGGACATGTGCTTCATCATTTGCAACATCTGAGTGAAAAACTCCGTTGGTACCCCATTAACAGAAGCAATTAAATTTTCATTATTTAAGCCAGATGGACCGGCAGAAGTGGGGGTCAATCCCACTTCTGATAACGGAGCACCGGGACCATTCGGATTTTTAGAGATCGTGACGTCAGCAGGGCTGACGTCACCATCTCCACCACCACACTCACTCATTGCAAAAATGAATACACCCAATCAAAAAAACTCAAACTCAAAGCATTTATTTCAAATAAACCAATTACAGGCACTTTTGAATTGTCAAAGGGTCAGTCAGTCAGAAAAATGAAGCTAGTTGCCCATTCCAAAGCGTAGTAGGTACCTATGGAGAAGAACGGGCAAGAAACTCCATGGACACTCTTTTAAATCAATATATAGTTACAAAAAACAAATTGTTTACATCATTCATGTTCAAATTAAAAATGTGAGAACGATGTAGAAAGACGTGCACGTTTAAAGTATCCGTAATAAAAAAGATAAAAAAACAATTCAAAAATTTAAATTAAAATAAGCCGTGGCAGCCAAGAGTTGACCAGTCCCTACTGACGGCGCCCGTTCACGAACATGACGCATGGATCAGCACCATTCAGCTCAACCATTTTGAAGGGAACTTAATGATCCAACACACACGCCACCACCAGCGAAACATTTGAGTGAGCATGACATACTCTCAGCCGCCAGGGCACATTCAAGTCAACGAAAGACGAGCCTAGTAAATGGTGGCTTTATAGTAGGTACATAGTGCTCACACATGTGCTATGCAATTATACATTGTTAAGAAATTGAATTTATACAATGCAAAGATGTTGTTGTTTTTACAATCTTCAGCAGCTCCAACAATATTTTCGAATGTTAATCAATTAATTTATGCCCCCCTGTGGAGCAGGACCAGCGTTGAGCCAAGCATCTTTGTCAGCGATGTAATCCCCCAACTTATAATATGCTTGGCTGCATAGTGTGCGTTTTATACGAGATTTAAATTTTGTTTCATTCAGTTGGAGTATGTGGGGAGGTATTTTATTATAACATTTTAAACAGTACCCCATGAAGGATGAGTCTACTTTAGCCAGTCTGAAACCTGGTTGAACTAATTGGTCCCTATTTCTAGTCATATAGTTATGTCTTTCACCTCTTTTACTGAAAAGATTTAATTTTTTTCTTACGTACATGATGTTTTCATAGATATATTGACAAGGTACCGTCATGATGTTAATATCTTTAAACAGTTCCCTTAGAGAATCGCGCCTGCGGAGGCAATATATTGCTCTGATGGCTCTTTTCTGCAGAATAAAAATAGACTCGATATCTGCAGCCCGTCCCCATAGTAAAATACCGTAAGACATGATACTATGAAAGTAACTGAAATAGACTAGCCTCGCGGTATCTACATTAGTAAATTGACGGATTTTTCTCACAGCATATGCTGCTGAACTTAGCCGTCCTGCAAGAGATGTTAAATGAGGACCCCATTGCAGCCTTGAGTCGAGCGTGATCCCCAGGAAAACAGTTTTATCGACGAATTCTAGTTTCTCTTTATTCAATACTATGTCACAATCATTACTTTTAACACTCGGTAAAGCAAATCTTATGCATTTAGTTTTATTCCCATTTAATACTAAATTATTAGCAGTGAACCAATCATGTACCTGCAGTAGGGCGTTATTTACGTCGTCAAGATTTGATGCACGTCTATTTATCTTAAAAATTAAGGAAGTATCGTCAGCAAATAACACCATTTGTGGTTGGTTTTTTAATAAATGGGGTAGATCGTTAATATATACTAAAAAGAGGAAAGGACCTAATATTGAGCCTTGTGGAACACCTATTTTTACTTTTAAACCACGTGAATTCACACCATTTATTTGGACTTTTTGCTGTCTATCATTTAAATAAGATTCTACTAAGCTAAGCGCAAGTTTATCCAGTCCGTAATGCTCAAGTTTTAAGAGCAAGGTTTTGTGTTCAACGCAGTCAAATGCCTTGGAGAGGTCACAAAAGATTCCTATGGCATCCTGGGCCTCCTCCCACGCTGTAAATATGTGTTTTAATAAAGTGACACCGGCGTCAGTCGTACAACGTCCTCTAGTGAAACCATATTGCTGATCGTGTAAGATTTTGTTGGTATTAAAATGATTAAGCATCTGATTGAGCATTACCTTTTCGAAAACCTTGCTGAATACCGGCAACACGGATACTGGTCTATAATTGTTGGTGTCTTTGCTGTCCCCAGATTTAAAAAGTGGTATAACCTTACTGTATTTCATTAAATCTGGGAAGACTCCTTGATCTACACACAAATTAAATATCAAAGCTAGGTAAGGTGCTATAGTCTCGATTATGGATGAACAAACTTTGATTGACATTCCCCATAGATCTTCGGTCAATTTGATTTTTATTTGCCGAAAAGCTTTTATAACTATCATAGGGTTAATATGTTTAAATTTAAATTTAACCAGGCAGCCTGGAACGTTCGCTCTTAATAAATTAATTGAGACATCCGGTGAGGAATTTAAACCTTCCGTCGTTTTATGTGGTATATCGGTAAAGAAGTTTACAAATTCTTGAGCTACTTCTAAGTTAGAGCTTATGGCACCACGTGAAGTCTCCAATGTATAATCAGTGCTTCGTATTTTTTTCCTACTAGTTTCGTTATTTATAACTTTCCAAACTGTTTTTATTTTATTTTCTGCGGATTTGATCTTGTTGCTAATGTACAGGGCTTTAGCTATCTTGCAGGTATTCCTAAAAGTTTTGGAATATTTAGCAACATACTTGTTGAAAGTTTCAGTGTTAATGTAAGGCTTAAGGCCATACAGCTCGAACAGTCTTTCCCTGCTTATCCTAATACCTCTAGTTGCCCAGTCACTAAATATAAAGTTAGGGCAAATATTTTTTGTTTTCTTTTCAAAAGTTTTATTGAATTCCTTGTGCACTACTGAAAAGAAATCCTGATAAAATTTATTTGCATCGTTCATATTATGGCCCAGAACATTTAACTTATTATTAAGGGTACTATTGAATCTATTTAATTTGCCAGTTGTTATTGGTCTAAATTGTATTTGCAGTTTTTGCAATGGTGCTTTAAAATTAAAGAATACTGTTTGTCCACTATGATCAGACGGCAGATAATTTACTATAGATTTCGCTAAATAATTACAATCGCAGAAAACATTATCAATACAAGTAGCAGAAATTGGAGTTACTCTAGTTGGTTCTGTAAAAACATTACATAAATTGAACGATTTAAAAAGGCTTAATAATCTACTGCTATTTGAATTACTTTCCAAAATATTAATATTAAAATCACCACAAATAATTGCGGCTTTGTTACTGGATGCAAGTTTCGATAGGACATCTTCCATTATTGACTCAAACAAAGAAAAGTTCAGATAATTAGGGGGTCTGTAAACGCACACTACAACATGCTTATCTAGCTCAACACAGGACAGTTCGATGCAATGTTCAACTGATAAACCAACTATGTCTTTACGTTGCTTAGATTTTACACAATTTTTTATCAAGATTAGAGAACCTCCACGCAGCATAGATTTACGGTTAAAACAACTGCCCATACTATAGTTCTCATAATTAATTAGCATTTGGTAATCCTTTAACCAATGTTCAGTAAAACAAACAATATCAAACTTTGTCTTTTCTAAAAACATTTCAATTTCTAATAATTTGGAAGAAATACCTTGAATATTTTGATGAAATAATTTCAAGGCATTCTGCTGATCTCCTTTTCGATTATTACTTACTTTAGAGCAAGAAGATACCTTGTTGTTGTTATTAAGTACAGAAATATTCTTACTGGTACCTTCTGTTGTCTTACAAACTAGTTTAAATGATTATCCGGAGTTAACCCCAATACTTTAGTGTTATCACCAGGCAGTGAGCTCATAGTGAGTGAGAGACATGGAACCTCCTTCGTACAATTTGTATAATTACTTATAGCATTTGAGCTATATTTATTTAGGCTCACCACATTATTATTAGTATTATTACTAACCACTGTGGTGCTAATAACACAAGACTTCGACATACTACTTATGTCTGAGTTTATATAAAAAGCTAATAGCCTTGCTATTATGTGTCTAAAACTAACAGGCAGATACACAGTACCCCTAGTCGATTTCAAAGTTTCCACAAAAATGTTGGTGTCAAAAAACATTAGCTTGTCACTGTAATGACTAACTAAGAAGTGCATATGCTTATTAAGCATATGAATATAATTATTTTGTCTTTTTGTCAATTTTTCAAAATATGGGAAAGCACACAATATTATTTTACTACAATTTAATTTTAACAACTCAGTTACAAAGTCAGTGATTTCTTCTTTTCTGACCTTAGCACTATTACCTACAAATACAGTAATGTTGGTTTTAGAATTAAATACATTTCCTGTTACTGATGCCATTATTCGTTTGTAGGATGACCCTGGCATACAATAATTTTGAGTAGGATAACTCAGGTTGTTACCAATTAATTTACCTAAACCTCTTCCTATACTATCTGAGAACATAACTGAATGATAACAATCGAGACTACTGAAAGATGGATAAATACCAATCTCATGCTGTACCACTTGAGATAGATCTTGTACTAAATCTTGGCTAAGAATACTGTCCTGAGACAAACTCTCAGTCTGGGACGGGTCCTCCGTTACCTCAGGCTGGACAGCAACATGGTTTGAAACCTTCTGACAAGTACACTGACACATAACTAACTCATTAGCAGCAAGAATATGTTCTTTAATTTGGTTCTGAGAACCCACATATTTAATGTAAAGGGAACTAAGTCTACCCTCAAGTACCTGTATGTCAGACTGTAAACGCTGTGTATCAATTTCATATATTTTTTTGCTGTCTTCTAATTTGATTTGATAGTTGTTTAATTTATTGATTAAATCAACACGTTCTTTTCTCAGTGGAATATTTTTTGAAAAGTGTTTTTGTTGTTTCCTAAATTGGTTACATTTTTTAATTATTCTATTTAATTTTGCATATTTTTTCATTTTCTTATGACTAACTTTATGACTATAATTCTGTTTCAGCAAGGAATCTTCAGTCAGGTCAATCGTTATTATAGAATGAGGGTTACAATTATTATTTATTAATTCATTATATAAGTGGTTAGTTTCTTTAACCTGGGTACATTCTTTTTCTTTCTCTAACTGGATAATACGGCTATTAGCATGAATTAATTCATCTTCTAGGTCCCTAACTTTGCTTAAAGCCTCCTCATACAAATTACTACAGTTGTTGAAACCATCCGTGACCACCTTCAGTTGATCGCGCTCATCAACAACATTCTGATATTGCTGATGTAGGTCTACTAGCTCCCGTTTAAGGCTTGAGTTTTTGTCAATTATCTTCTTGACTTCCTCCTCACTCTCATCATTCTCCTGTAACAACTGTTGACATTGGAGTTTTGATGCTTCAAGTTTTTGGAGGGCCGTTCTCAATTTAAGCTCCATATCCTGAGCAGTAGCCTTACGGGTCATCACAGGCATGGTTTCAGGATTTGTAACTGAAATTAGAATAAAGAAACGGTGAGAACAAGTAGGACAGACAAATAAAATAAAGTTGGAAATGAAACGGAAAATGTAAGAAGCTAGTGTAGTTTAGTGGGTAGATGAGGTTGGCTACTGAATTGGCTTTAAGAGCTATTATCAAAGCTATATTATCAAGCTCAATGTAAAAAAATAAAAAATGATGATTTTATTATCTTAGGGTTTTACTTTTCCTTATGTGGGTAGGTTGCCTAGATTATAAAGTTATTATTTGTTATTACAGTATAGGACACTGCAAAAATAACGATAATGCACGTTTTTAATGTTGTATATTAAGTATATTAAAGATCAGATTGAGAATAACAGAATCTTCGCTAAGATTCGTTTTCTACGATGTAGGTAAACAATGCGGTTTAGACCCAATGCAGAGTGCTAAATCGGCGAACTATTTATGCTAAGACTTAACGAGGATGTGTAACAGAATTACAGAGAAGATTGTGTGCTATTATAAAGTAAAAGTAAACAAATACTCCCCGTTTAAATCCGCAGTTCGAACGTCAGCTGTTGGTTTTAGGTTACCGGTGTGTAACCAAAACACTCGTGATTTACTTTATATATTAACAGGAAAACAATAATCCTGAGTATTTATGCAATTATAGTAGGTTTACACTTAAAATTAAACATAAAATTCACTTAATTATTAATTAAAATTAATTTTAAAATACGGAACAATAATTTGACATGTCACTCGGGCAGTGTTGCCATGCAATCTCCTTTGATTTTCTCAATTGATTTTCTCACGATTTATTTTTATTATTACACAATCACAATTAAAAATACAGCCTTAAAATTTAAATTAAAAAAATACAAAAAGCGTACTCACAAGATATTTTTTTGAAAATTGTTGTCTTCACAACGTTCTCCTTGACAATGTGGCCTCGCAGCGGCTCGCCCTATCCAATATCAATATGGCGTCGTCGTTGCGAAGTCATTACACTTGTTATTTTTGTACAAGTTTTAGGTTACGTTGATTTAAGTAACAAACTATAATTTGTTAATTCGTTTTATTATTTTTAGCACTTGATTCTAAAGTTTAATTAATTTTGTATTGCTTAAAACATTTTAAACAGTTTTAAACGGGCGCCATGTTTCTTTTTGTCTAACCAATTTATAGTAGTTCAATCGACTAAGTTTGAATAAGCAAAAATTAACCAAAAATCATGTTTAAACTAACGCATACCGCTTATTAATCAAGAAACGAATTTAGAAATAGATAGCTTGTTTTTAAACCTAAGTTTGAATAAACCTTCAGTTAAGGTTTCCTGTTAAAGTAAACACAAATCATAACACGACCTTTTACATTGAAAAGTATCAAACCGACTACAAAAATCAAATCTAAACTAAATTAAACCTATCCAGTCATATTTAACTGTTAAATTAGAACTTAAAGTTAATATTTGTATAGTTAAAATTAGCCCTGCGTCGACATATATAATATATTTTCGGATACCCATCCCAAAATACCCCATGACATCATATCACATCGTCGGACATGAGGTATCTTTTTTTTATGCCGATTCTATTTGGACCATCTGTATAAAAGAAAACCATGACTTACTGATCTATCAACACATGGCTCAAACCACTGAACAGATTGGGCTGTTTAACACACAGATAGTTAATATGACGTGGACATCCACTAAGAAGGGGTTTTTGGAAAGACGTGAAAAGGGAGGATTTTGTTAGTATGAAAAATCTTATTCCTTGAGTTAATAAACTTGAAACTTGGCACGAACACCATATCTAAGTAAATTATAAATATTGTATTTTTTTTTCTAAACTACCGCCTAATTGAGGATTGGGTCACCCCCAAGCCTCAATTAGGCGGTAGTTTGTATAGAACTAAGAATAATAACGCATAGAAGCCGCGTCTAGAACAAAACACGAACGATATCGTGTGTCTACTTCATTTTCTTTATGTGCGTGAGCCGAATGTGTTTACGGTCCTCAAACGTACACAAGTACAGCTTTCAGTGATACCATTACCAGGCCGTTACCCACGCCGCCATGGGATCTGGAGGCAAAAGTCATCGCGCACATTTGGGAGTGGCGCGAGGAGGCGAAACGCCGGGGCGTAACTCCGCTGCCGCGATAAATCGCGGCACAGCGGACAGAGCTCCGGCGGGATCTCATGGCGGCATGGAGAGTGCGACTGTCGCAACCCAGTGCTGGGCGCGCCACAATTGCGGCGGTAAGTCCCCTCTTTGAGGAGTGGCTTGAGAGGCGCCACGGTGTCCTCACCTTCCACCTGACGCAGGTCCTCACCGAACATGGCTGTTTCGGGAGGTTCCTGTTTCGGATAAGGCGGGAGGAAACGCCCGGGTGTTGGCATTGTGTGGATCGACCGGAGGACACGGTGGAGCATACGGTGGAGGTCTGCCCGGCTTGGGCGGTACACCGCCATGTCCTCGTGGCGGCGATCGGCGGCGGCGATCTCTCGCGTCCGGCCCTGGTTCAGGCCACGGTATGGAGCGAGAGGGAATGGGAAGCAGTCACCTCCTTCTGCGAAGCAGTAACGCTCGCAAAGGAGGAGGCGGAGCGCGTGAGGGAGAGGCAATCATTGCGCCCTCATGCCCCTAGTCGCCGCAGGAGGAGACACCCTGGGCGTCGGGAGTCGATAGCCGACTCCCGGCCACCGTAGGCGCGGGCCTGCGGACGGCAAGCAATGGGCAGCTCGCCGTCTGGTAAGGACCAGGCCCGGGTCGATGGCGCGTTGTGTTCCACGCGCGCCTCAAAGAGATGTCAGCATACTTGACGGGGTCCAATAGGGCCGATGCCTGCCGGAGTCGCGGATTGTTCGAAAGAGTTACCGTGGCCCTGGCGCACAGGCAACTGAAGGAACGCGGGTGGCGTTTAGTCAGTAAGAGTCTGACACGCCCTTCCGCTCCGCCCAGAGCGGGACAGGTCATTTGATGATTTCCCACCCAAAAAAAAAAAAAAGGCTGTTACCCACAAAAAAATGGGAAAACGCATTACTATATTGCTGGATCAAATCAAGACAAGTATTTTATATTATCAGAAACAGGATAAGGCGAAGATGATTTTGCATTTAATGAGACATATTTTTACGGAAGATAAAATTCAATTTATTTAAAAAAAAAGGAAATAAATGAACCATTAATCGCATGAAGAATGGGATATCGTTCAATGCGTTTAGAATGTTTGATGTGTGATGTGTTATAATAATATTATCGGCATGTATTAATCGCTGACACTTAAAAAAGTAAAAATGAGAAAATTACAAAAATCAAAAACATGTTAACCAATAATATTGTAATCTTTATTTTATCACTCTTTCAACCAACAGTTTATGCTTATCATTTAAAAACCCTGCAGTTGCAACTGCTTCCGAAAGAGTTTTCGCTTTGACTCAACGTTTCTTATAGTATTTACTCTTCTTGAGATAAAAAAAAAATTACCTAAAGCCAAGTTAGTTTCTCAAAACTGGCAAAAGGTGATATCGTATTCAATAGCATAGGTAGTAGGTACATCAAAAACAATTACTTTTGCTAAACAAAAATTAGAACAAAATTGAAAGCAATGTGGGTATTTTTTTCCTCACAAATATAGGTCATTAAAATTTATGTTTGATGATCGATTTACGTAAAAATTGTGTATAAAATGTAAGTACTTAACTTGTGAAATGTAATTTGATCACATTTTTTTTTGTTTTTCTAAAGTGCTATGACATCGCTTCACGTTAAAAACTCATTTTAAATTATTTAGTCGCGAGCTGTGTCCGACGGAACGTGTCCTTGAGTATTGACAGCTCGCCGAGAGAGGTTAGCCACTATGGCTCAGTTTTAGTTGCCTCACTTTTTGCGTTCGTACTAGGTTTCTATGCGTTATTATTCTAAGGTATAGAAGTTTAACGCGCGGTGTGTATTAGGGTTTTTCGAAAATTGTCCCCTGAACAGGGGCTTATTAAATTTTTAAGGGGAGGATTTTACTGCGTGGCTTGAGTAATTCAAAAATTTGTAAATAATCTTTAGTTAAAAAAACACTCCTTTGAGGGTGGGCTGTTTAAGAGGGGATACAGTTTATACGAAAAATTATACACAAGCTAGTTTAATATAAACAACAAAGACATTTTAATAAACTTACGATAGACTTAGAATACTTGGTGATTCACTGCAAACCTCGTAGTGTTAAAATGACTGGACTTCAACTACGGTTTATTTTCGTTAGTATTTTATAATTTAACGAGTATTTAGACAAATTAAATATTTTTCTTAGATATTATGTCAAACTATCTGTCGGTTGATATTAAAAGGTTCTCATTCTTTTTATTAAATGGCAATCAAAGCTGATGATGATGTTGGTTTCGGTAAAAGTGTATTGTGTCAAACTTGGCTATTATGTAATTTTGCTATATTATGCTAGATAGCGACACTGAGACATGGAATCACAGCTTTTCTACACACGATTTTTTTTTATGACATTTCTTCTGATAGCCCCTCTCTAGTATTTAAAATCTCTTTGACATAAACCTACATGGGAACTTTTGAAACGTCAAAAACTAGGTGAGGGGTTCCTATTGGTCGTTTCCTTTGAAGGAGATCCAGCAAGAAACTCTATGGTTACTCTTTTAAAAATAAAATAAGCGTTTACAATAATTTTAAATTGCATTGTTAAAAGTTCTTGGTAATACGTTGACAGAAAGGTCATTTAATATTTGTGCCATCTATGTGCCAGAAAGTTCATTACTGTGGAACTATTGATAATGGTGATGAGTTTTGAGGGAGGCCTAGGTCCAACAGTGGTACTGAAGTGTTCATGACGATGACTTAATATTAAAGGCCTTAACTTCGTATATACAAATGAAGCAATACCAGAAAATGGTAATAGCCTTAGTATGAGTATAACAGGAACCAAGCACCTTGAGTGTGTACCAACAGTTTAGTAGGTTATCGCATCGTCTAGGAATCCCTTGAGTATCACAAACATTGTTTGTGGAGGATACGTCTGTAAATCCTCGGATTACGTAGAAATACTATCGTACGTACAATGATCGATGATGGTATTAGGTCTTCAGATGTTGATACTGGACTATATAAGCTGTGTATTCTAAGTATTGTAGATTCAATGTGAGAGGTGTATTAAAATAATAGGCTATTTTAATACACCTCACAAGTGAATTAAACGACGACACGGTTGGCGCAGTGGTTAAGTGATTGACTGCAGCGCTGCGTGTCGCAGGTTCAATACCCGTAAGGAACAAATATTTGCATGACCTACAAGTATTTGTTCCGGGTCTGGCTGTTTGTGTATGTGAGTTTGAATGTTTGTAAACGCACCCACAATACAGGAGAAATTACTAGTGTGGGGCAATTTTAAAAAAAAAATGTACCGCGGTGATTGACCACTTTATGACCTAAGTAATTGTTAACGCCATCTATTGGCGCAAAGACGACAATACGTGGAACCCTCTAGCGTCGAGTATACGGAGGCTTGGCGAAAGAGGAGGGAGCGATAGCGGCACACGGGGAGCGCTGATTAGTCGTCGCCGAAGAACCTTCGAGAACATTCGATTCCATCGTTCCAAGGATCAACAGTTCGACACTAGAAAAATATGGTAGTCGGTCCACCATCAATGTTTTATTCTCATTTGTATATTCCTTAATAAACGCCTAAAACCCTTACAAATAAAAGTACAGTTCATAAAAGAAGCCTGGCCCTCAAAACTCACAAACAGTAATAGGCTCGGACTCCACCAAAGCAGAGACGAGACGAGTGGAGAGATGTTTTTTAAACAACCAATAGAATTTGTCATTCACACATAAAAACTCTTCTCAAAACTAAACTCAACAAACAAACAAACTCTCAAACCAACTCAATCTCTCAATTAAACTCTCTTATTGTATGTTTATATTTAAATTAGAAAATTATTTTAGATTTTATGTATTTTGTTTTCCCTTCTACTCTTACACACGTTGTCTTCATCTCTTTAATATACTCTCCTATCGCAGGCATGCTGGAAGAGATTTCTTTAGAAATAAGCATCACCTTTGTACCTATTTTTCTGTTCCTTTCCTCTTGTCTGTTTATATATGTGTGTACATAAATGGTTAAATAAATAATAAATAAATAAATAATAAAAACATCTCTTCTCGTCTCCGCATTGAACTTCTCCGCACATCTCCGCTTTGGTGGAGTCCGGGCCTTAAGGTTGGAAAGTGATCAACAGTCACTGTCCGCGCTTGTGTGTACGTAACCGCATCTTGTAGACAGGCTAATATTTTTTTATTATGCTATTCGAGAACTAGGGATAATACCACGACTAAACAGTCATATTAATACGAGAGAAGAACTTATTTGAATTTGTGTGTAAATGATCAGCACCTTAATTGCATAACACACTACCAATCAAAATCTGAATCATTTTGAAAGATATTGCTAATCCATTGCTTCATATGTTCAAAAAAATTGTCTGCTCAACAACGTGAATAACGCAATGAATGTTGTTGGTCTGTCAAAATGAAAGCCATTTCTACTTTTAGTGTGTTACGAAATTATCGCGCTGGTGCGTTACTACACACGTCATACAAATCAGGGACAAAAAGTGAAACGTCATGCTTTGCATTTTACCTTGCCTAGAATATGATAACGGGCCCAGGTGTGACTGTATTCTCAAATGGTGTCCAGCTGACTGAAATGTCCAAAATGCTTTCAGCCGTCGGATGGAGCATGATGGAGCTAAGTAATTCACTAGACGTTGCATTTGACAGCTAACAAGCGGTGTTAGCCACTAGTATTAAAACCTTAACGACTACATGCACTTAGCACCTCGTTCATAAAGTAGGTTTAGAACGGTGAATTAAGTGCAACCACAAAAAAACTCCAAGGTGAAGGTATTTTTTACACGCTTTATATTAGCTTCACTTGTATGTTTGTATGTTTGTAACCGACTCCTTTGAACGCTATTTTGACCCACTTTAAACAGTCAGATTTAATTAAAATTTAGCACACCTGTCAAAGACCGATGACGACGCAATAATTCGATTAAAATATCCGATTATTCTGATTAGATTCGCCAGGATTCATCAATTTCATTCCGGATCCTTTGCATGAGAGTAAGAGAGATAGAGCTAGTGCGCGAACTACGCATGCGTGCATTTCCAGAGACACCCTGATCGGGCACTCAGCTTAGCACAACCCGCGTAGGGACTCTTATGGTAGTTGCGTCTTGTTTCGTATACATACATAAATGTACCGAAAAATCTAATACGCATACTATTATTCACAAATATAGATATACAAATACATGGAGTGAGCGGGTACTGGTTCCTGAGCGGGTACTGGAGCTCTTACCTTACACATTGTATAATAGAGTAAATAAGAAAAAAATGTTTTATTTAAAAAAAAGCATGGGGTGCTTTTTAAGATATTATCGAAATGATAATCCTTCTTCTCATATCTGTCAATGAAATATTTATAACTATTGACCCATGCACCACACGATTTTTTTTAAATAAATCATTTTTTTCTTATTTACACTATTATTCATTTATATTTATTATAATTTTTTACACTATTCTTAATTCCAAATGATTAAAATTTATTTTCTATTTTTTAGTTGGGTTTTCTATATAAAGCGTGTTTTTTTAGTTTTTTTTAACTATTATTTATTTAGGAGTCCTTTCCATTATTTTCACTATATTCTATGTATACGCTCGTACTGCCTCGTTTGTACCAAACTTATCAATGTGTGTATTGATAAGAAACAACTGCTGTATAGAAGACAACTAGATCACGGATGTCCTGATGAGAAGTGCTAACGTCTATTCTGTATTTCTACGGAGCAATGTCAAATATTAAGAAAATTAATGTTGCTTTACATAGAAAGTGGTCATACTACACGTCCTTGAAGATATCACTGATTAGTGATAAAACGATGAGCAATGATCTGAAAATCTGACAATTCTGGCATCATCTTTCTTTTATATAGCAACCTATATTTTTTCTAAACTAAAAATACTTCCAAGCCATTCGTTGAGCACCGGCCGAACCGCCTCGATGGTGACGAGACCGGCGGTAGGCCGCCCGGGGGCAGTCCCGCCACTCCGACACCAGGTAAAGTCAATGAAAAGAGGTAAGTCACCAGGTCATGATGGCCTCAGTGTCGAACATCTGAAATATGCTGGGGTACACTTGCTACGTGTACTTGCCATATTTTTTAATTTGTGTATCAGTCACTGTTATTTACCAAATAGCTTCATGTTTACAGTTGTGGTGCCTGCTATTAAAAATAAAACTGGGGATGCCTCTGATGCCTCAAATTACAGGCCTATATCCTTGGCAACCGTTTCAGCCAAGGTGCTGGACAGTCTGTTTGACGAACAATTAGCTAAGCATCTAATACTGCATGACGCTCAGTTTGGCTTTAGGCCACGGCTGTCCACTGATAGCGCTATATTGTGTCTAAAGCAGACTGTGCAGTACTACAAGGATAGAAAAACGCCAGTATTTGCCTGTTTTTTGGACCTATCGAAGGCTATCGATCTTGTCAGTTATAACGTTTTGTGGAATAAGTTGTTGTCTGAAACTTCTGTACCAATTGAAGTTATATCAATATTTAAGTATTGGTATAGCAACCAACGCAATTGTGTAAGGTGGAACGGTTCCAAGTCGAGTATGTACCGGTTGGAATGCGGAGTGAGGCAGGGCGGATTAAGCTCGCCTCGCTTGTTTAACCTGTACATTAACAGGCTGATTGTTGAGCTCAGCAGCACCAAGGTCGGATGTCATATTGACGGAGTGTGTACCAATAATCTTAGTTACGCAGACGACATGGTGTTGCTGAGTACATCAATCAGTTCTATGAGGAGGTTAGTGTCGATATGTGAATCATATGCGGTGACTCGTGGGCTCAAATATAATATCGGGAAGAGTGAACTAATGCTCTTTAAAGCCCGTGGTTTTTCTTACCCAGCATTTCCCAATGTATCACTGTACGGCACTCCTCTGTGTAGGGTATCTAAATTAAAATATTTGGGTCACTGGGTCACCGATGATTTGAGCGATAATTTAGACATAGAAAGGGAACGCAGGTCGCTGGCTGTTCGTTGTAACATGCTGGCCCGCAGATTTGCACGGTGTACGAATCCGGTTAAAATCACGCTTTTTAAAGCATATTGCCAATCTTTTTACACCTGCAGCCTGTGGGTCAGTTATTCGCAGCGGGCAAACAGCGACCTGCGTGTCCAATATAATAATGCACTCAGGGTACTGTTGGGGCTGCCATGGCGTTGCAGTGCTTCAGGGATGTTTGCTGAGGCGCGGATTGATGGCTTTTCTGCTATCGCTAGGAAAAGATGCGCCTCCCTACTCACTCGCGTTCGTGGCAGTACCAACACTATACTGGGTGTTTTTACTGATCGGTGGGAGGCCCCCATGCTACAAAGGTGGGTGCGGCTTCATGTCGTTGTTTATTTTGTTGCCAATACTAACATTAGTTTTTTAAGTACATTGTTACTCATAAAATATGGACCTGGTCTGAAATAAATGTTTATTATTATTATTATTATTATTAAAACACATATTTACAGCGTGGGAGGAGGCCCAGGATTCCATAGGAATCTTTTGTGACCTCTCCAAGGCATTTGACTGCGTTGAACACAAAACCTTGCTCTTAAAACTTGAGCATTACGAACTAGATAAACTTGCGCTTAGCTTAGTAGAATTTTATTTAAATGATAGACAGCAAAATGTCCAAATAAATAGTGTTAATTCACGTGGTTTAAAAGTAAAAATAGGTGTTCCATAAGGCTCAATATTAGGTCCTTTCCTCTTTTTAGTATATATTAACGATCTACCCCATTTATTAAAAAAACAACCACAAGTGGTGTTATTTGCTGACGATACTTCCTTAATTTTTAAAATAAATAGACGTGCATCAAATCTTAACGACGTAAATAACGCCCTACTGCAGGTACATGATTGGTTCACTGCTAATAATTTAGTATTAAATGGGAATAAAACTAAATGCATAATATTTGCTTTACCGAATGTTAAAAGTAATGATTGAATAAAGAGAAACTAGAATTCGTCGATAAAACTGTTTTCCTGGGGATCACGCTCGACTCAAGGCTGCAATGGGGTCCTCATTTAACATATCTTGCAGGACAGCTAAGTTCAGCAGCATATGCTGTGAGAAAAATCCGTCAATTTACTAATGTAGATACCGCGAGGCTAGTCTATTTCAGTTACTACGGTAGTTACGGTATTTTACTGTGGGGCGGGCTGCAGATACCGAGTCTATTTTTATTCTGCAGAAAAGAGCTATCAGAGCAATATATTGCCTCCGCAGGCGCGATTCTCTAAGGGAACTGTTTAAAGATATTAACATCATGACGGTACCTTGTCAATATATCTATGAAAACATCATGTACGTAAAAAAAAAATTAAATCTTTTCAGTAAAAGAGGTGGAAGACATAACTATATGACTAGGAATAGGGACCAATTAGTTCAACCAGGTTTCAGACTGGCTAAAGTGGACTCATCCTTCATGGGGTACTGTTTAAAATGTTACAATAAAATACCTCCCCACATACTCCAACTGAATGAAACAAATTTTAAATCTTGTATAAAACGCACACTATGCAGCCAAGCATATTATAAGTTGGGGGCTTACATCGCTGACAAAGATGCTTGGCTCAACGCTGGTCCTGCTCCACAGGGGCGCATAAATTAATTGATTAGCATTCGAAAATATTGTTGGAGCTGCTGAAGATTGTGAAAACAACAAAATCTTTGCATTGTATAAATTCAATCTCTTAACAATGTATAATTGCATAGCACATGTGTGAACACTATGTACTGTGGGAGTGCTACGTAAATGTAATAATTAACGCAGTACTCCTTAGAACGTAAATATATTTTATCAAGGAATTATACACTGGCAGGCCCTAGCTCTGCCTGTCTACCTATTAAACAATCTACCATCACTTTTTCTATAAATCTTATTTTAAACTCACTTGACTGTTCGAGGCAAACCAACGATAATATATATCCAGCCAGTCAACATAAGGTTGACACATGCAGACAACCTCTACATGAGCTACGCCCACCCTTAAATAAAAGGATCGACGCAGTCGTGTTTTCAAACAAGACTTTTATTTACCACCTCGAACAATCAGACTCTTCCTGCCTATTCCTATAAGAATAATTACCTAACGCCAGAAAGATATTATACAATATGAAGTCCAACTCTTACAAGAGAAGGCTTAAGGACAGGACGAACGATTTGCGAATCTGACTAAGATATGTGTCAGGTAAGAAAAACATTACTTTATGTTACCACATACATGAATAAATTAACATTCGCCATGCTTAAACCTCGTCGCGCCAAAACTGGCAAAAAGATGCGACATGGCTTCCTAAAAACAAATAAATTGAAGTGACAAATTCACAACAACCCTGAAGGAGTTTAATGAAAAGAATGAAACTTAACATCGTAAACTTCGACCCCATCGGACGGTATGAGTCGGAGGGAGAAAAGGCTAAGAAGTCGGAGCTCATCAACAAACCTTTTTCAAGCACATACTCCAGAGGAAAAATCTCAAAAGCCTATTCGATCTCATCATTTCAAACTTCATTAAGCATCAGCCAGTGCTGATTAAACTGTGGGTTCTCAACAACATTAAGTTTAACCATTGATGTTGACTCAACATCCTTTGCAAGAGCTACGCTCCTTTAGCAAAGTTGGTTACAACTCAGAGAGTATTCAATCCAAATTCGAACTGATGGTGTCAACACAACACCCTTTGCAAGAGCTATGCCCCGTAAGCAAAGTTGGTTCGAGCTTAGACTGAGTATCACCCCCCCCTCTAAAAGAACCACAGTTTCCAAAAAAATAAAAAAATAAATCTCTTCATTCGCATTACTATGATCTGGAGTATGGCTAAGCTATCACAGCCTAGTGAAATCCAACTATTATTGAAGACGAAGATGCCTTCTCCCTCAGACTTCTTGATGTGGTGAGGTGTGACACCTCACACGCACCCAGCTGCGTCCGAAGATTGCTCCCCATATATGAAAAACATAAATGAAAACGCATTAATACATTGCATCATATTATCCAAACTAAAATAATGAATTTATCTAAATGATGTTTACATCTAATTGACATCTATATGACAATAAATGACAATACAAAAAGACAATAAATTATTATAAACTGACATGAAAAGGTTTTAATCTACATACATATACAATATCCCTGAATCTCCTATGATTTAATTTTTTAAATTTATATTTTAAAAAGGAAAAAGTCTTTATAAAATAATTATTCATTTCTCTAGACTTTCTTTTAAATTTGTTCACTTTTGGAAAGAAGTCTTTTATTCTAGTTTTTCTAACATATGAGACCTTTTTCTTTACTAGAACTTTTCTTATTGTATTGTTAACAATACGCTGATGATATGATGGGATATTACGAAATCTTCTTTTGCTGTGGTAAGAATGAATTATAAAATGACCACCTACAGATTTGACTATCTTACGAGTCAATGTATTTTTGACCAGATCAACCACTATTTTTATTTTATTATCATTATTTCCGACAATATGTGACACCGCGTCATCCTCGACTATCTCATTGTCACCATCTAACTCTGAACTAAACTTTAATTTACAAATTTGGTCTGGAGTCACAGATAACTGAATATTCTCATTTAATGTGGTTATCAACGACATATTATCGATTTCCTTTATATTTGAAAGTAAAATAAAATTATCCTCGTTAGATTGATCAACACCGTCGTTATATTTGTGTGATTCTTCGACGTGATCAATATCTTCGTTTAATAAGGACACACTCTGCTGTTCTGAAACATGGCTATACAATTTAATATAAGGATTAGTCTGACCCGATTCATCAAATTTGTCCTCGTGTTCATTCTCGAACACTTCGACTGGTCGTTCCTCATCATTCGCAGGTCTGCACTCTTGGCAGCTGCGCTCGTCATCAACATCATGGTCATCACTACCTGCTTGGCAGCTTTGCTCATCAAATAATGGGTCATTATGTTTTTCGCTAGAAAATATAACAGTATCATTATCTAAATTAAAACAACTTTCTTGCTCGTCTTCATTGGTCATATCATGTGCAAATTCCTCTTCTTGCACTCTATGCCCTATTTTGGAAATGCATCTGCATGGGAACTCAGCTTTAAGCTGGTCACAGATCGCTACAAAACTCATACCTTCCCGGTATATAAATTTGTGAAAAGCTAGGGCAGCACCCTGAAAATATGCGCTCACTATTAGCGCCCAATCGCTTTCTCCCCATCCGTAGCTGGTGGCAAAATCCTCGAAAGCGTCTAAAAAAATCTCAATGCAATCGTGGCTTGAGCCCGTGAAAAAGTCTTGAGCCATCTCGCTTTTTTAAATCATAAAATTGATAAAACCACTTAGCTTTAAATTCCGGCGACTTCACTTTTGTTTCACCTTTTCATATTATATGAACTTCGCACAATATCAAGCTTTGTGCACGCAACACGAGAAACGAACTTGTGCAATATTTATTATGGCTCTGCACACGCCTTAAAAATACAATGGGAGCTTGCGTACTTTTGCGCTTCGGCGCCTCCACCAATTGTGGGAGTGCTACGTAAATGTAATAATTAACGCAGTACTCCTTAGAACGTAAATATATTTTATCAAGGAATTATACACTGGCAGGCCCTAGCTCTGCCTGTCTACCTATTAAACAATCTACCATCACTTTTTCTATAAATCTTATTTTAAACTCACTTGACTGTTCGAGGCAAACCAACGATAATATATATCCAGCCAGTCAACATAAGGTTGACACATGCAGACAACCTCTACAGTACCTATTATAAAGCCACCATTTACTAGGCTCGTCTTTCATTGACTTGAATGTGCCCTGGCTGCTGAGAGTATGTCATGCTCACTCAAATGTCTCGCTGGTGATGGCGTGTGTGTTGGATCATTAAGTTCCCTTCAAGATGGTTGAGCTGAATGGTGTTGATCCATACGTCATGTTCGTGAACGGGCGCCGTCAGTAGGGACTGGTCAACTCTTGGCTGCCACGGCTTATTTTAATTTTAATTTTTGAATTGTTTTTTTATCTTTTTTATTACGGATACTTTAAACGTGCAGGTCTTTCTACATCGTTCTCACATTTTTAATTTGAATATGAATGATGTAAACAATTTGTTTTTGTAACTATATGTTAATTTAAAAGAGTGTCCATGGAGTTTCTTGCCCCTTCTTCTCCATAGGTACCTACTACGCTTTGGAATGGGCAACTAGCTTAATTTTTCTGACTGACTGACCCTTTGACAATTCAAAAGTGCCTGTAATTGGTTTATTTGAAATAAATGCTTTGAGTTTGAGTTTGAGTTTGAGGTGGGAAATCCTAGGCAGATGATGATTCAAACACAATTTCTATAAACTAAAACTGATATCATACCACTCATAATTCGGAACACATGTAATCCGTATATAACGCGAGCGGTGCCAACATTTCAAAATTTTTGTTTTCTCAAAGGTCTGCTATTATTTTCTATGTTGAGATGAAAACAAAAATGATATATGTTTCATATCCTATTGTTTGAAATTATGGATCATCTTTGAGTTGAAGTTTTCAAACTTTTATTGAAAAGTTTAAAGAGATTAATTTGGTGTCATTCAATCATTTATTGTAATGCAGAATTTGTTATCCCAGAAGGATTCATTATTATCTTTTCTTAAAGTATTTTTGTCTGTTTGTCCGTTATTACTAATACAAGAGTTAACTTAAGTCGAGAAATACAATACATATAGTAAAAAAATAATACATGTATTCGTAAAAATGTTCCACCTTACACAATAAAAATACCGCTTTGCATTTTAAAATTAAAGGAATACCAAAAAATACACATAGTTAAGTACTTAAACTCCAATACATTACTGGAAACTTCTATAAGATCTAGAAGTAGCCAGATTTTGTCACATCCAGTGCCAATGGATGCACTCTGGCAAATTGCTGGCCTATTAACAACCAATTCAATTACGGCGAGAACTTTGTACAGCGTCTTGAAGTATACCTTTATACTACATAAATACGGTTCCAAAGTTGGAGAAAATTCTAGCTCGCTGTGGCAAGATGATTTTATTTGATGGCGGAAAGAAATTCATACGTAAAATCTAAAGAATATACACAATTTTACAAAAAAAAACACTTTTTTTATGCTATGGGCATAAATAAAGCCGTTTAAAAAATGTTTTTTGGAAAAACATTGTACTTAGTAGAGTGTGCGCACGTGCAGGAGTTCTCAACCTGATTCCACCCATCTATCTTTCACTACCAGAATAACAGTCGCACTGCAGAGTACCATCCGCACTTGGTTGATATCCCAACCAATGTTACTCAGCGCTCCTCTTCCACATTTATTATGCGCACGGCTTAAGTGTGGACCACTCTGCCAGCGTCTGCGTTCCCTTCCACATTATAACCGGTCTGCCTTTAAAGTAAGAGTGAACAGGCATCTTCTGGGCAGTGTCATTTCATCGTAGAACTTATCCGTCGCTTTCCATAAGACGAGATCCAAGTCAAGAGTAATATTTTGGCAAGGCCTTAAAGCAATCCTAACACTAATATTATACATGCATAAGAAAAATTGTTTTTAACGCTTTCACGCCAAAACGGCTAAGCGGTTTCGGATGAAATGTCGCAAAAAGATAGACCATAACCTGGGTAAGGACATAAGCTACTTTTCATCCAGGATGGAGAACGAAATCACAGGCAACAACTAGTAAAAAAAAACATTCTTCTTAGCTGATAGGAATAAAAATTCGTCTATTATGTAGATGGACACAGAATATATTATGAAACCCCATTGCTGACTGGGCTATACGAATACCACGTAATGAGCTATTTTTAACCGACTTCAAAAAAGGAGGAGGTTCTCAATTCGACTGGATGTTTTTTTTTATGTTAGCTCAGAACTTTTTTCTGAGTGAACCGATTTGGATTATTCTCTTTTTACTGGAAAGAAGATATCTCAAGTGTGATCCCATGATAAGAATACCAGGATCTGATGATGGCATCCTAGAGAAATCGAGAGGAATCTTTGAAAATCGTAGGGCGCTTAGTTCGTTTGTTAATTTTTTCATTACGTATTTTAAAGCACTTCAATTAAATGAAGGTCGGGAATCGATCTGATGATGGGGCCGAAAGACAGTCGAGGGAATTCCTCAACGATTTACAGCAGTTACCTTGTGTTTGGGCTAGATTAATTTGTATTTATTAAAACACAGTTTACACCTAAAAGGGTTGTGACTGTCATTAGGGGTCTGATGATGAAGACGAAGGACAGTTAAGGGAACTTCTGAACGGTTTACAGTAGCTAACTTGAGTTTGGACTTAATTCATTTATATTATTGATGAGAACTTTGCACCCATATGGATTATAAGTGTCATTACAGGTCTGACGATGGAGACCATAGACAGTTGAGGTTACCTTTAGTTTGGGCTTACTTCATACGGTTCAATATGCCAAAATTTTCAGTTCATACAACAATAATACCTAATTAAGATTGAAGTTTTACGTAGGACTACCACTGCCTACTAGTCATGCTGATGCGTCAATTTCAGATTGAATTTATGTTGCGTAATCGCGTCATCTCTAGCAATGCGCTTTCGTCGTGTGGCCTACTCAATAATTTGTTTGAATCTAAGTCAGACAACGCTATTCCTTCCAAGGTTTTAACACGACTCAGGCTACATACACCTGTCTTTTGGCGAAATTTTTATTGCCTAGATCTATAACAGCTTTTTCCAGTGAAGTTCCCTGCAACATGTGAACCGTAACTGCCCAACTTAAAATCAAAGGTAAAATTCGGCGCTCGACATCTCCGTATCATAATGGGACCACCATTGTCACTGAGTAAGAATCTGATGAGGGATCCCATGGAAATCGAGGGAAATCCTCAAATTTTATAGGCACACTTATAGTAATTTGGGTATTTTTTATAGTAACTCGTGCATTTGCTCTCGGAAAGCACCATTCGTTGAAGTGGAACTGATGATGAAGACCACAGGTGGCCTCCAGAACTACTCAATAATAAACTCCGGAACAACGCATTTCACGGGTTGCGATTCGATTACTTAAATATGGTTGCTAAGCAATTTATGCTCGTCACAATGCATATAGTGAAATCTTCTAGTTTTTACCAGGAGAACTCCTCAACAATTAATGTCCCTGCATCGGGAAAAGCAACATTTTGTGAAAGGTGATGAGCAGTTGCAGCTAAAATTATAACAGACCCACTAAAAAGAGAAAAATAAAAAATTACAAAAAAAACAATCGACTTCCAAAAAAAAAGCACTACAAAGTGAAAAATAACTTTAATTTCGAAAGTCAGTGGCAAAAAATTAAAATACAGACCCAAAGACACCGACTTCCAAAGTTAAAGTTATTTTTGACTTCGTAGTGTTTTTTTTTGGAAGTCGGTTGTTTTTTTGTTGCCCCCAGTATACCTATAGACGTTAAAGACATTATAAAATCATTAAAATCCACAAATAGTACAGGAAATGACCAAGGTAATCAGGTATATTTCTGACTTTATTTGTAAACACTTGAGCTATCTCATAAATCTGTGTATCGTTTCAGGTGTTTATCCAGATTCCCTAGAAGTGTATATACTCGTAGTAAAGCTGTTATTTAAATAAAACAATAATGAACACATGGGCAATTAAGGACAAATTGCAGTCATTCCGATGATACCTTTTTTTTTTTTTTAAATATTTTTATAGGGAGTTGTACTAAAAGAAACACATTTTAATCGATGAACAGAAGGGATTTAGAAAAAACAGGACAACCAATATGGCAATTTATGAATTCTTGCTTAAGGTAATGATAAATATGGACGTTAGAATACCAGTATGCGCTATTTACTGTGATATGACGCAAGCTTTTGACTATGTAAATCATAACGTGCTACTTCAGAAACTAGAGGCTTATGGCTTAAGAGGAAACATACTTAACCTAATAGAGTCATACCTAATTAACAGAAAACAGTACACAGAAATAACAAAAATAAATATAAAGACAAAAAGAGAGGAGTTTTACTTATCTGGCGAACGAACGCCTATTTACGGTTTCCCACAAGGGAGCGTGCTTGGATCACTATTATTTATCCTAAATATCAATGACCTGCCCGATGCTATTAACTACCCCCAGTGACTATAACATGTAAGAATAAGGACGTTTATGAATATGACATTAATGAAACTTTAGCGACAATAATATCATGGTTAGATAGGAATAATCTTAAATCAATTTAGATAAGACGATGATAATGCATTTTACTCAACGGGTTCACGCTGATATTGACATTGAAGCCCTCTACGATGGCACAGTATTAAATAAAGTTGACGATACAAAATTTATTGGTACGAGTATAATGATAGACGCAAAATTGAACTGGAAAGCGCACATTGAATATATAAGCAAAAAACTGAGCTCGTCCGCGTATGTCTTGTACAAACTGTCCTCAGAACTTAACCCAGATGCTTTGGTGACGGCCTATCATGGATTGGTGGCATCAATTCTGCGCTATGGAACATATCTTGGGGTAACTCTACGGATAAAGAAATAGCGTTTAAATCCCAAAAGAAGTGCATTCGGGCTATGTTTAAATTACAATCGACAGAAAAGCTGCAGACCATTGTTTAATAAATACAAATGATTAACTTTTCCGTCTCTATATGTTTTTGAAGTTGCATCGTCTGTAAAGTCTAACACTCAACTCTCTCCACGACAATCTGACACTTTTCCGCGCAACAGACGTGACAATAGCCAACTTTGCTTGCACTGGGCAAAAATTGCCCTCATGGGAAAAAGCTTTTTTTGTATGGCCCCGAAAATATATAACAAAATACCACAGTCTCATAGAGCTATGACAACAAATCAATTTAAAAATAAGATTCGAAATCTATTAACAGCCAAGCGTTACTAATTGTCGTTAATACTCGTATAAATAACTTTTTGCCAGATATCTTTTGACATGCTTGAACTTTATATTATTGTTTCTATATTATTATTATTCTTTAAAATTTAATAATGAATGTTAGTGACCCAATCTTTAGTCTTTAGTTTTTTGAATTATGTGTTTGTTATATTAAAAAAACTTGTACGCCTCATCAGGCAAAACATGTGCAAACTTTTTACCTATATTTAAGATCTTGCAGGCTTGATTTGTATGTGTACGCATGTTTGACAAATAAATTATCTTTTATCACATACTTCATAGATATTGCAGTCCCTAATACATACAATTTTCAAAAAAAAAAACAATAGGTGAGAAAATCAGTAAATACGCTGAACTAAAAGAAGAAGTGACCAGAATTTGGAGGCAGGAAAACGCATGCGTAGTACCCTGTTGTCTCCACGACAGGTGTTATTCCCAATCACCTCCACCACAGCCTTAATCTAATAGACCTGAAAACTCAGTATAAATAACACTCCAAAAAGCTGCAATTTTAAACACCTGCAGTATAGTTAGGAAGTTCATGAAAATTGAGGAAAATTAAATGACTTCTCACAACACTAATTCCAGGCGATAAAAAAAAAACACCACACACGCTGCATTGACTTGACTTGGGCCCGATATATTAGCTAGCCAAAGAGCTAAGAACCCAAATTTCTTTACCAAAATAATATTTTATTTATTGCCATAAAAACTGGTTATAGTAAAATGTGAGCTAGGTAGAGTACCTATATTTCAGGAGCCAGTGAGAGTATTACATTAATGACGATAAAGTTACATAAATAGACACTGTACTGTACTTAGTTCTATTTGACCAAAGAAACATATTTGTACCATACCTACACCACATAACTAAAAAAGCGTCCAAGATGCTGGGGTTTTTGATAATTGTTATATGATTTTATTTCTGTAAGTAGGTTTGTACAAACACTTTTACACGTCAATCATATTTTTTTAGCTAGATGAGGTCGGCGTTTCATAACTGACTACTCTGAGAAGAAAGGCCGAAACAAACTCAGAGGTCACAGTCTCTTTTAAAGTCCAGACATAATCTTGGGCAGATCATGTGAAGACCATGTAGATTGGTATCTGAAATCATCTTTTGAGGAAAGAACCACACAGATTGAGTGGACCTGTCCATTCAGTGCACGCTTTTGTCAGTAATCGTGCAGCTCTACTCAGGAAGTCAGGAATTAAGAAGCTCAACCACTTTTTGTCCTTAATATAGTCTTTCACAGTATAATAGGCTTTCTGGCATAGTTTCCTTTTTATAAAAGATTTGAATTTATTAAAGCTTAGATTTTGAATGTGGTTAGGTAGTTTATTATAAAATCGTATACATTGGCACCTGAACGAGCCGCCTATTTTTTTGAGCCTTGTTGTAGGTACAACAAATTTGTGTTTATTGCTAGTGTTTATATTATGGATATCACTGTATTTTTTAAACAATTTTATATTTTTATGTGCATATAAAAGATTTTCATAAATATATTGAGATGGCACAGTCATTACATTAATCTCCTTAAATTTCTCTCTGAGAGATTGTCACGGACTTAATTTATAAATTGATCGAACAGCTCTTTTCTGCAAAATAAAAATAGTCTGAATGTCGGCGGCATTTCCCCATAACAGAATACCGTACGACATAACACTATGAAAATAGCTAAAGTACACTAAACGGGCTGTCTCTGTGTCGGTTTAATTACGAATTTTTCTAACAGCGTATTCTGCGGAGCTTAGCTTTTTTGACAATTTATCTATATGTGGGCCCCACTGAAGCTTGGCATCCAAAGTTAAGCCCAAGAATACTGTGCTATCTTCAGGATTCAATTCTTCGCCCTTCATTAATACATTCGTTTTCACCTGTCTAACGTGAGGTAGCGTAAACTTTAAGCATTTGGTATTTTTTTCGTTAAGGAGTAAATTATTGACATTGAACCAGTAAACTACTTTTGAAATCGCGCTATTTACATCGTCAGTAACCAGCTGCTGACGTTTAAGTTTAAACAAAAGTGAAGTATCATCCGCAAACAACACTATATCATGATTATCCTTTATGAGGTACGGCAAGTCATTAATATAAATAAGAAACAAGAAAGAACCAAGAATTGAGCCCTGCGGAACTCCCATTGTCACTATAGATCCGAGAGATCTTTTTCCATTAACGTCAACGCTCTGAATCCTATTACTCAAGTATGAAGTAAGAAGATCCAGAGCGGTGTCCCGGATCCCGTAGTGGCGGAGTTTCCTGATTAACGTTTCATGAAGAACTCAATCGAATGCCTTGGACAAGTCAAAAAAGATACCCAAGGCATCGCATTTATCTTCCCATGCAATATAAATATGTCCTAAGAGTTCAACACTTTCGACAAATCAGTAGTTGAACGACCCCTAGTAAAACCAAACTGTTTGCTGTGTAATAATTTATGTTTAGTAAACAATCTTTGCAATTGGTCCAAAATTATTTTTTCAAAAAAATTACTAAAAGTAGGTAGTACTGAAATAGGTCTATAGTTTGTGGGGCCTTGTTTTGTACAAAGGTATAATTTTACTTTTTTTCATAAGGTCAGTAAACTCCCCACAGTCGATACAATTATTAAAGATAAGAGCTAAAGTAGGTGCTACAATGTCAATAATAGACTTAGCAACTTCTACAGAATAACCCCACAGATCTGCAGTCTTTTTTACATTCAAAGTGTGAAAGGTCTTAATTATATCTCTACAGGTAATATGTTCGAAATGAAATTCCGAATCGCAAACATGAACATTTTCTTTAAGCAAAGACTCAGCAGCAGAAGGTGGCTATAATTAGTAGGGTCTGATGAACTACCCAATTTAAACAGCGGTATTATTTTACTGTTTTTCATAAGATCAGGAAACTCACCACGGTCCATACAATTATTAAAAATTACAGCTAAAGTAGGTGCTACAATGTTTATAATCAATATAGCAACGTTCACAGAATTACCGCATAGAACTGCGGTCTTTTTATTAACATTTAACGTGTTAAAGGTCTTAATTATATCTTTACAGGTGACATATTGGAAATGAAATTCAGTATCACAAAGACAAACGTTTTCCTTAAGTAAAAACTCTGCAGCAGTCGGCGATGAGTTTAGAGATTTAGTAGTGGATACGGGAACATCTACAAATAAATTTTCAAAGGCCGCGGTGACTTGTGAATCTGATTTAATTATATTTTTATCAATATCAAGGCTGTAGTTACTACATTGGTTGCATGACCTTCCCGTTTCGCTGTTAATGATACTCCATATCATTTTAATTACATTACTACTATTTTTAATTTTTGAACTCAACTAACGTGTTTTGTCATAAGACAGTGTACTTTACACTTTGTAGTTGATAGATAGCAGAATACTGTAATATGGTGCGGCAGCCGCACTATGCTATGAAAAGTTTGCGTCTAGAACACGACCAAAACGCTTCGATTGGCATCTAGTTGTTTCTGTTGGCATAGCAAAAAAAACCATCTTCTTACATTGAAGTTCTTCAACATTTTAGAAGAACGAAGATGTTTAAATAACACAATGTTTGTATGTAAATTTCTTAAAGGAATTGTCGACTCGGCTCCCCTGCTCGCACTCAATATCTGGCGTGCTCCTTCCATCATGAATTCCGCGTAGACCAATAGGTCTACGAGGAAAAAAAGAAGAAATAAAATTTGTTTATTCTGCACAAACAAGACGCACAATACAAAAAAGCTATTGTAGACAAAATACATACAGTCACACACTAATAAAAAGTAGCCAAAAGCCAATGTTGTCTATTTCAAAGACAATAATACACATTACGTAATGCTTTGCGAGGAGGAATGATGAGGGTGATGGCGGGTGGGTTTAGAGGACAATGAGGGGTTGAAACACTAGGGCCGTGGAGTCCGAGTGCCCACTTGGTTTTTGGAGACATTGCCAAGCTCGACTCTTTACGTGACCAGAGGGCTGGCCTATTTTTTAGCCAAAGAATCAGCATCGCCATACAACGTGGCAATGCTGCCAGCCTTTTGGGCAATTTTCCTGTCGACAGCGATGCGGACGAAGTTTTTGATGCCCTATGATTCTTTTCCTTTTTATTTTTTTTTATTTAGACGTACATACGATTCATATTATTTGTAGAATCTGTAATATTTGAAAAGGAAACTGAAAAGCAAAAAATTAACCTTTCTGAGTCGGCGCCAAACATATAAGGCGCGAAGAAAACTTATAGCAGCTTGATTGATCGTCGTTAATTGATCTGCGTTGATTGTTTGGCGCCGACTCAAAATTTGAAATTTTCATTAATTTACGAGCTTAGTTAGACTGAAAGGTTTTTTTTTGCTTTTCAATTTCTTTTTCGTCGGTTTAATTTTTGGTTAACACTAAACGCGTGGGTCTGCCTTAATAAAAGTGACAGATATTATTTAAATTTCAATTTATTTAGAGATATACTTTAGATGCGGTTTAGTTAAATCACAGATACTTTACAGGTTGTAACATCTCTGACATTTCCTATTTGCCTTTGGGCCAACCATAGCCTTCTCTCCTGGAACATGCTTGCAATATATATGGATACGCACCACGTCTATTAGGGAGTGCTCGGGGGAGATCCCACGGGGCTTCGTCTGTGAGGTGCAGTTTCTTTCAGGTCATGGTACCGGTACGTGGTTCTGGTCGTGGTTTCGTAATGACATCTGATTTCAGCCAGGCTTAATATGCAGACAAAAAGGATGAGTAGCTTAAACGTTTTGCGTTCGCCTTCGAATTCCAAAAGATTCTTGATTTTTTATAAGACCCGGTAGATATATTTATACAAAGGAAATAAGTTAAATCAATTAGTTACACAAACCAACTTGCGGTTGTTTCTGCTTTAATGATCAAAATCTACTTGTTAGAGTAACAAATAAGCACAAATAATTTTATATCGTTCAGTGTGTCCAATTTGACCAATAAGTCAATTTTATTGACATGGAGTCTTATTATAGACAGCACAAAAAAAAAAATTGTTACTGCAAATACACAAACGTAGCTAATCAGCATATAATTTCCTAATTCCCGCTGTTGGGACGGCTTCCCCTCTGGGCATAAAAAGATGCGTTTAAAAGCTGCGAAAATTCCAAAGTCCGAATAGCGTTGCACCGGCACTTCAGTAAATGAAATATTCATTTTTGCAACGATAGATGTTTGCTTTGCCTAGCCTGTGCAAATACGGATTAGGCTCAATTTTCATAAATAAATACGACGCCTGAGCTTTCGACAAACAAAAGCTTTTCGTATTTTTTTAAAAGGCTATCCATAGAGCCCCTGTGAAGTTTTTGGGACATACAGTTTGTTTAGTTTTGTTGTTACTGAGGTTGTACGCAGACTGGGTCTGGACTGTCAATTAGACAGGCCGTAATTTTGCTCTATGAAGGCAATGATGACTCGTAATGAAACAGTTTCATAGTCAAAAACTACAGAAAAATCTATTTTGACGCAACACAAAACTGTTCTATGATAGACTAAACTTTTTAATTTATATCCTCTAGTGTACGCAATGTCTGAAAGTGAAGTGACACCTATTAAACCATTAGCACAATCGAATAGAGAAACACCGGTTTACATCAATACCAGAAACCAATAGTGACTCGAAAAATTAAAAGCAGCAACTCCTTCATCAATTAAATATCACGACGATATTTTGCATGCAACGGAATTGTATGGAAAATCGCGTGCCAATTGAAAATAATGCTGAATGTACTAAACTCTAACTACGTCATACGAGTGAAAAATGAAACTCAATTTGAAAACTACCGTCCAGTTGCACAAACAGCGATTTACTTTTTTTTATTTATGCTCTTTAATTCAATTTTCAGTTGGTAACATGAAAAAATGTTATAGTTCGCAAATGTTGGTTTAAAAAAGAAGGTATTTTTATGGTTAGACATTGATTTTGAGGCATCATTTTGTTACCCTTTAAATCATTAGAAAACAAAATGAGGACCTGTCCCGACTGTATGATTAATTCCGATTTTTATCTTCAAATTAGCCGAAAACAACTTCTTTTTTTTAATGCGTTATTATTGTAATATTTATCTTCTATGAGTCTTCTGTACTTAATGAAAAACGGTTGTGTGGTTTTCAGAGACTAAAGACTTTTATTAGTTTATTGTCTATAGAGAATGAAATGATTGACATACATATAACTAGATGTCGCTAGAAGTTTACATAGTTTCTGAATCTACAGCTATAATTTGATACAATTTTAACACACTCCCATATCAAAATAACATATACTTTAATTAAACATTACTTCAGCTAATACTATGAACGAAACATGACATCAATAAAAAAAATACAATTCTGTGATGCCCATTTGTCCTAAAAAAATGTAATGTTTTTGACTACTCAAGCTTTTTGTTAGAATATCTGCAGGCATATCATTTGTATTCAAATAATCTATTAGTACAATTAGTTTTTCAACAGCGGTTCTAATAAAATGAAATCTAACATCAATATGTTTGCTTCTTTTATGGAATACACAATCCCACCAAAAACATTTCATGTAAAATGGTGCCAAGACGACCACATAAGGTTGGCCTAACTCTACCGACCCTAACTTCACAAATTCTACATATCGGTAAAAAATGATGACTTCGCCGTTTCGCTACCGTCGTGGAGGTGATGCGAATATTTAGTTTCTGAAGTAAGTAACGAAACAGCCAAGCTATATATTTCATTTTAACAATTTGAGAATATAAAAAGTCATCGACAAATAAAGCTATATATGTTTTGGTTTTTTCATTTTGCTTAAAAAATAAACAAGGTTCATACATAGATTTTTTATATCCTAGACCTTGTAAACAATCATGCACTCGCTTGTACCATACTCTGGCAGATTGTTATAACCCATAAATACCCTTCCCTAACTTAAAGACTTTGTTTTCTCTATCAGGACACTCAAAATTATCAGGTAAGCACATATAGACAGTTTCAACATCACATCAACGTGAGCCATATCTAGGTTATACTTATCACTTAATGCAAACAAAAGTCTTAGTGTTGAATAACGGAGCACTGGTGAGAATGTTTCATTATAGTCTGTACCTGCCTTTTGTGTGAAACCTTTCGCAACTAGACTAGCACGATATCTCACTTTATCATCACTATCTAGCTTTTTTTTTAACACCCTCTTGCAATTAACCACTGTAGCTTGCTTTGGTCTGTCTACCACATTCCATGCTTAATTGTCTTTGAATGCTTTTAAATCTTCTTACGCCACTCATGTGACTCAGTTCCGTTCAAAACCTCTTCATATGATATCTGATTCCCATGTATATTGACATCTGTTTCAACACACATATTCAAGTCTGTCAGGCTTCTTTCTCAGTCTGAGCTGCCTTTCAGGTTGAACTGTCTGACTAATATGCATTACCTCTGTTGCAGGTATACTTTCGAAAAACTCATCTGAAGAACTGTTGGTACTCTCTGCCACACTTGTTTCCTCTACTACATAAGTGCTATCACACATCACTGTGCTTCCAAATTGATCTGAGTCTGAGCAATTGGAGTCAACAGATTGCTTTGTATGACCTGATGATATTTCTTGATTTTCAGTTATTACTGCATGCATCATTTCTGAATCATCATCTGGCTCCATAATGGTGACATCCCTACTTGTTATCACTTTATTTGTCACAGTGTTGTATAGATCTTTGACATTTTCAGTGTATCCTACAAGGTAATTCTTTTCGGCCTTCTTATCCCACTTTTATCGTTTTTCCTTTTGTATTCATATTCATATTCATTTATTCACATTTAAATAGAGTAAGTACAATCGGTGGTTTCACATGTTACATTATTTGGTCTTATATTCTATTTAGCCTTAGTATGGCATATGAAGCTTAATCATGCAAGGCAATAATATTATTAATGTAGCTTATAGATAATATTTAAAAAAAAGGATGGGTATTTAGTCACAATCAATATATGTCTCTGAGATTCATAGTGCCTAATGTCAATTATAACTGGCCATCTACAGTGTCCAGTACCAGTAAAAAGTCAGTTTTTTTATGCTTCTATGTGACACGTTATTCCTGTAACCACTCATTTATTGAGTAAATCATCCTTTGGAATATGGGTCATTACAACACTACCAAAAATCCGTATGTGGCTCACATTTGGCTTTCGACCAGTCCAAAATTCAAAAAGGGTTTTTTGGTTTAATCCTGATGACAACGATCTGTTTTTTAAATAAACAGCTGTGTGAACAGCTTCTGCCTAGGTCTTTTTGTCGTATTTAGCATCAAAAAGTAGACATCTGGTTTGTTCCACTATTATCCGATTGAATCTTTCACACATTCCATTCTGTTCAGGACTATAGGGATAAGTTTTTTGATGAATTATTCCATATTGTTTCAATTTTTTTTTCATTTCATACGACAAAATTCTGTGCCATTACCTGTTATTAATACTTTAATACTGGCACTCATCTGATTTTCAACCATGATCTTGAATTCCTTAAAGTAAGTAAAAACTTCACTTATGTTCTTTAAAAAATAAACAAATGACATCCTGCTATAGTCATCCAAAGTAAGAAATAAAAAATAATAAAAAACACGAAAAGTAAGAAATATTTAGATAAGCCAATCGACCTGTTCCCCATTGGCATACACACATCAGCATGCACATCTCAAGGACTCTGTCACTTCTGTGACTGCTAAGTTGAAAAGGTAATCTTGTTAGTTTACCTTCGCAGCATACAGTACAATTAAATTTGCTGATCTTAGCTTTATTATTGTATTCTACAGCTTCTACTGCTCCCATCTTCATGACATTTAAATCTTTGCTATTAACATGACCAAATCTTCTGTGTCAAATCACATCTGAACTCTTTATTGCTGTGGCTGCAAACAAAACTGCTGACCTCGTAAACCCCATTCTATATCTAAAATACAACTGAAATACACTTTATAACTAATTTCAAAAAAGGAAGAGGTTCTACATATTATAAAGTAATGGTAAATAATAATAATAAAATAAATGAATAACAACGTTTTTTATTCTTCAATTGAATGTACCAAATTAAGAGACTTAAAAGTTCCACCGATGACTATAGGTAAAATATGTACGTGTGTATTAAGATTAAATAAAATAATTTTGTTCGTAGTATTCAATATGATTTTAACTTGAAAGCCGGCTGGTGTCCTTCCGGTACTCTCAAAGACGGCGGCGTCTGTAGTGAATGTAAATTCTCGAAATTTGCAGTATGTTGTACAAAATAATGCAATGCAAACGATCAAGACACTCGCTTAAGCAATTAGACATCAAACTTTACCAAAGTGAGTTCGTTTAATTCCTAATTATATTCCATATCTCTCGTCATGTGGCAGACGCGAAGATGTTGCTGATAACTGAAATATTTATAATGTTCCTTAATCAACCGTAGCAATCATAATACCATGTTCATCCGCGCCCGAATGCGGTTGTGGAACCGTGAACTGCGTACAATGTCAAAATGTAAGTAGAGTGGATCCTGTCTATGCCGCCGCCAACGGTGGCCGACTACCGCATGCGGGCACGGGATATTATCATACCGTTCAATTTTAGTGCAATGCGTTGCTCTTTTTAACCGACTTTCCCAAAAAGGAGAAGGTTCTCCATTCGTCTGTATGTTTTTTTTTATGTGTGTTAGCTCATAACTTTTTTCTGGTTTAACCGATTTGGATGATTCTTTTTGTATTTGATAGCTGGTACTTCACATGTGGTCAGGTGCTACAGGTGTGCCTATAAAATTTGAGGATTTTCCTCGATTTCCATGGGATCCCCTCTACAGATTCTGACTTGCTGACAATGGGACCACCTCGAGAGCATACCATATCAAACAAAAAAATAATTTTCAAAATCCGTTTACATATGACGGAGTTGTGCCAGAACATACATAAAAAAAAAATATACAGACATCCGAATTGATAACCTCCTCCTTTTTGAAGTCGGTTAAAAACGTAACGAACGGATTTAAATTTACATGGGTACCTACTCGAATTATATAAATATGCAACACCACCATCAAATCGTCAGTGATCTTCAAGAATCACAAGGATCTATTAAAACGCTGTTAGTAGAAACAGAATGTTGAAGTTACTTGTTCTTCTTATTGTAGTAGTTAACATGGGGGGTATCAACTGCTAGGATCACGGCAGCAAGAACCAGCAAGAGAACCTTCCTTACAGGCGCGCGGTTCTTTTAAGAAGATATGATTCGTCTGAAGGTTGTCCTCCCGGTACTGCGAGAGGAATAGGCTATTTTTGCTGGCCAGTGAATCAATTTCCACGCAGGGCTTCTTTTTATAGAAGAAGATGCGATGCGATGTAAATGTCGTTTGTCTTCTAGGTACTGTTAAAATTGGAAGTGTTTGCGTTCCGAAAGACAAAGATAATTAAAAATAGTTTCAAATATAAAAAATAACTTTAATTTGATTTATTTGATGAAACAATAAAGAACTATAAAATATAAAAGTGATTTATCTTTACTTAATAATATATTTATTCAGACTGTTGAACGTAAGAAACATGGAACAAAACTCAATTCGAACTCAAAACTCAAAGCATTTATTTCAAATAAACCAATTGCATTCACTTTTGAATTGTCAAGGGGTCGAGAGGCGATAGCCGACTCCCGGCCACCGTAGGCGTGGGCTTGCCCTGACGCAGGTCCTCACCGGACATGGCTGTTTCGGGAGGTTCCTGTTTCGGATAAGGCGGGAGGAAACGCCCGGGTGTTGGCATTGTGTGGATCGACCGGAGGACACGGTGGAGCATACGGTGGAGGTCTGTCCGGCTTGGGCGGAGCACCGCCGTGTCCTCGTGGCGGCGATCGGCGGCGGCGATCTCTCGCGTCCGGCCCTGGTTCAGGCCATAGTACTGTTACAGGGCAGGTTCGAAGTCCCTTTTAAAAAAAAACTATTTTTAACCGTCGAAACACTTTAATGAGAATTAGTAGATTTAGAAATAATAATAGTAATATTATTTTAATGTGTCCGCCACGAAGTTCAAAGTATGACTGCCGGAAACTAATATGTCACGAAATTGCAGCAACTGTGGGAAACGTTACATGACGCCTATGAGGCGTCAGCGTTTATATTTTATATGCTTAGGGCTGTCTTACAATTTATAACAACCCCCTCGATAAGATTGATCATTACGATTAAGAGTGATGAGAAATCTAAGATGAAACGTTGAACTTCGTTTTGGTTACAAACTAGGATTTAAGTAACGTTGCGAAACATCGTAAATGTAACTATTAGTAAACTTAGCACTAACTAGAATTAGACATAGGAAATAGTATTAATACAATCATAGTCATTTATACGAGATATTATCTATTTTTTTAGGAATAAAGATTACAAATCGCTGAGGTTATTGCAAAACTAAGTCATAACATTACGTCTTAGTGGAGTAGGTAAGGATTTGCATGATCCTTGTACATCTTCATCTGAGGATTCTGTAAATTGGTTATTTACTGACTGAACAGTTTGAAGAGTTTGTTTCTTTTTAGTATAACATTGGTTAAACACTTGAATACAATATCGAGGTTTATTTGAACAAAATAACTTCCTAGATCTGTACAAGAGATAAATAAGGACAATGGTAGAGATAACATATGTTAGCGAGAGATAGTGAGTACCATATTTATGTAAGTGAGATGGTTGCTCAATTTTATTCAATTCTTTTTCAAATTCTTTCAAATGCACACTCGCTTGTAATAGAGAATTGAAATCGTTAACATTAGACAACTTTGCAAAAGGGAGATGTCGTACTGTTTTATTTATTCTCTGATTGTCGCAGCAATCATCTTCTATAATATTAAAATTAGATATATGATTAGTAACATTAGACATAACATAGTCACTAGGTGTAAACTTTAAAGTTTTAAAGAAAGCTACACAATATTTTGGCAAGGCCAACATGCCTGTGCCGAAAAAGATCTCATCATAACTGTTAGGATCATTTTCACATGTAATATGAGCCTTTCCGGGCTCTGATTGTACAAACAACCATTTATTATTATTTAATTTGAAAAATACATCGATTGAGCCATGTAACAGTTTAGTATTACATGAATCTGGCAATGAACTTATAGCTTCTGTTAAGATTATTGTTTCACAAGTTGGATTCGCAATTGTAGAGTACACATTTCCTAAAGAACACACATAACACTCATTATGAATCACTTGACACTTATTCACTGACTCTAATAGTGAATAGAACATACGATCTATTGTTACAGCCACATAAGGTTTATTAGGAGCAATGAGTACATAAGTGTCAGGTTTGGTAATGTCGTAAGGAGCTGGAAGAGGAACATTGTGATAGAGGGTCTGAGGGAGAACGAGTGGAATTTTAGTAATAATAATAATCTTATTAAGATGATAATAACAAACTAAATCCGATATGTCTATAATAACATGTATACTTTCTAAAGACAAACTTGTAGGAAGCTCGCAGTGTTTAGGTAGTTTGTCTTTATGTAGGTCTAGTTCTTGGAACAGTTGATACGGACTAAGTACAGTTGGATGAAGAATGTTGAGTTTGCTAAATAAGATAGCATTGTTGACGTCATCAATGTCAAAGGACAAGGCTATAGTAATGCTTTCTAAGGAGTTCAATAACATTATTAAATGATTTTTTATTTCTAACTTATCATTTGAATTGGATAATTGCTCAAATGCTATTCGAACAGTATCTAGATTTTTATTTAATTGGTTTTGATTGTTGTTTACCTTTGACATTGTGTTATTGAAGTTTGAAATAGTAGATTGGATAACGTGAATATTATCTTTCATTAGGTGAGCTAACTGTTTTTCGTCTGACTGTACCTTAATGATAGCGTCCGAGAACTTTAAGGCATCTTCAGAGTCTAAAGTTCCGAATATTGATTTTAAAATTGAACCGCCAGCATCAATAAGTCCGCGTTTAAAACGGTTTGGTTTTTGATCTTGAACAAGGTAGGATATCGACGAGAACTTACGAACATTGTTAAGATGTTGATTTTGTAAAGGCGATAGTAGATTAGTACATTCTAGTTGAATTTTACTAGAAGAGCTAGTAACACAGAAATTAGAAACTTCTTTGATTAGAGCTTCGACTTTATCTAAATGCGGTTTTATATGGCTAATGTCTAAGTACGTTACAACATTCCAGTAGTCGTTTGTGAACTTAACGTTCAATAATTGATCGAAGTATAGGCCTGGACTACCTACGATTGGAGCAACGAATTTGTAGCTCGAAGACGGCTGAAGTAATAACCTGAAATAGAAAGGGTTAAGCTAGTCATCTGTTGAAATTTTTATTTCATCGTAGTGATGTCGGACATACTTTCTATTAATTAAGAGGGTAACCGTATGATTACCGTTGATTTTGACGATTTTAAAAGGCCCTTTCCATATAGGAGACATTGCTTTGTTTTGTTTATGATGACACCGTAAATACACCATGTCACCTATTTTATACGTCACGGGTTTTGCGTGAACATCGAAACGTTGTTTAGATTTTTCTTTGGATGATTGTATATTTTGCAAGGCTTTTTGTCTACTATAATATAATCTATGATTAAGAGCACGAATATAATCTGTGTAGGTATTTAATTCCAAGGTGTCGGCACTTTGGGGCATGTAAGGCTTAAAACCAAACAATAACTCCATCGGTTGAAAGCTGGTAGTGGAATGCACATTAGTATTGTACGCTATCATGGCAGTTTGTAAATATAAGCTCCAGGTATGTTGATTATCTTCAATATATGATCGTAAATACTCTTTTAAAGTCGCATGACTTCTTTCAAGAGCGCCACATGTTTGTGGGTGATAAGGAGAGGCGAATATATGTTTAATGCCGAATAATCTCTCCAACTGTTTTAAAACATCGGATGTAAAGTTAGTCCCTTGATCAGTTACGATCATTCTGGGAATACCTAGATGAGAAATGAATAGTACGAATTTTTGTGCAGTTTCTTCAGCGGAACATGTTGTCATTGCATATGCTTGTGAATACTTAGTTAAGTCGTCTTGTAATGTAAGGATAAACTTATAACGATAATCGTGAGTTTCGGGTAATGGTCCTACAACGTCTAGGAATACTTTTTCCATAGGTTTCGTAGCTGTGGACGTGATTATCATAGGAGCACGATTAGTTTGACGTAGTGGTTTGTTTATTTGGCAAGATTTACAACTCTTGACATAGTTTTCTATGTCTTGACGCATGTTTTTCCACCAATAAAGAGTTTTTAACCTATCGTACATGCGAGAAATACCCGGATGTCCTGCCGAAGGTAAGTTATGGTTATCTTTTAATATACGAGGAACTTCTGCCGGAGTAGGAAATAGAATATTGTTATGATAGATATGAACTTTGACACCTGTGTTATGAAATAGAAATCCTATAATGTTGTATATTTTGGTAAACGATAACTTCGTGAATGGGTCTTGGAAATCGGAAATAGCAAATTCTTTTTCCTCTGAATACCACGCAGTAATCATTTCTCGATAATCTCTTAACATATTAAAAATATCTTTATATGTCATTTCATCATAATGATGGACACGTAAGAATAAATGTGTGAAAACGTGTTTTTCATTGGACGTACTTTGAAACGTATAAAGTTCTCTTTCTAAAGTTCGTATGTCAGGTAAGTCTTCATCGAACTTGGATACTTGTAGAATTTCAGAGCAGTATGGGATCGAGTCATCTAAATCAATAGCAGAAGGGTAAGTAATCATTTTACATTTTGTTTTAAGCAATGAATCGTTATGTTCTTCTATAACAGTGTCGTAGGAATTATTATGTTGTTGATTAATTTGTAAATATTTTTCGTAAGTTTCAGAAGTAGAAGGGACACTATGATCAGTGGTAAGTATCGGGTTACGAGACAAGGAATCAGCGTTACAATTCATCTTACCCTTTTTATGAACTATTTCGTAATCAAACTCTTCTAACTTTAAGCGCCAGCGAATTAATTTTGAACTAGGGTCTTTGCAGTTGAATAACCACTGAAGTGGCTTATGGTCGGTGACTACAGTGAACTTGTTACCGTATAAATAAGGTCTAAAGACTTTTGTGCCGAAAATGATAGCTAAACATTCTTTTTCAGTAGTGGAATAGTTTCCTTCCGCTTTGTTAAGAGTTCTGGATGCATACGCGATTGGTAAATCATGACCTATTTTTCCTTGAGATAAGATTGCAGAGACAGCGAAATTAGAAGCATCGGTAGTTAGCACGAAAGGCTTAGAGAAATCGGGATATTGAAGAATAGGAGCGGTCGTTATTTTATGTTTTAACTGATCAAAGGATTTCTGTTGTTCAGGGGACCAAGCGAAATTAGCATTTTTCTTTAGGAGGCTTGTGAGGGGTTTAGTGATATGGGAAAAGTTTTCTATGAACCGGCGATAATACCCCACTAACCCGAGGAACGATTTAATGTCACGAGGCGATTTAGGAATTGGAAAGTTTTGGACGCAATAAACCTTTTTTGGATCGGGTTTCACGCCTTGGTCTGATATTATATGTCCTAGATATTGTACTTCTTTCCGTAAAAACTCACATTTGACAGGTTGTATTTTTAATCTATGTTCACGTAATTTCCTAAAAACTGATTCCAAATTTCGGCAATGTGATTCAAGGTCGTGCCCGAATAGTACAATATCATCCATATACGTAAAACAGTGAGTCCCTTGAAGGCCACTTAGGACAATATTCATAAGCCTTTGGAACGTAGATGGTGCATTACGGAGTCCGAAGGGCATTCTAGTAAATTCATAATGACCGGATGGGACACTAAACGCAGTTTTTTCTGTGTCTTTCACCTTAACTTGATGGAATGAGGATACAAGGTCAAGTGTGGTGAAATACTTGCTATGGCCTAACTGATCTAAGATATCGGAGATATTTGGAATTGGGTATGCATCGCCAATGGTGATTTCATTTAACTTGCGATAATCGATAACGATGCGCCATTTGGGTTTCCCGAATGCATCGGGCTTTTTTGGGACAACCCAAATTGGTGCTGACCACGGAGATATTGAAGGTCGAATTATGTTTTGATCTAGCATATTATTATCTTTTATTTGTTTGTTTACTTCTCCCTTATGACATTCAGGAAACCTATAGCTTTTAACTGCAATCGGAGTTTCGGAACTAACACGGATTTCATGTTCTATAGTATTAGTATGTGTAAGTTTGTCTCCCTCTAAATAAAATACATCTTGGTACATAGAACATATGTTACGTAAGCGATCTTCTTCTTCCGAATTAAGATGATCACATCTAATCATGTTTAGAACCTTAGAATCCCGGTCACACGTATACGGGTATGCTGAACTAGGGTAAGACGTAGTTGTATCGGTTGTATTGAGGGAAACAGTGTTTTTACTAGGTTCCATTACTTGTGAGACAGGTTCTAGCGTTACTTCAAGGTTTTTTAAGATTATTTCTTCATCTGATGCGTTGAGCACTGAAATAGTAGTCTCGTTATTAGAATTAACACGGACTAAACACCTGGAAATATACAAACGTGGATATTCTTGTAATTTGACATCTAGCAAAAGTCCTTCTTGAATTTCGGGATTTGTAACATTGCAACGGATAAACATTTCGCTTCTAGGCGGAATAATCTTTACAACAGGAGTTGTTTTTAAATCGAAGTAGTATAAGGGATTTCCTTGAATGATTAATTTAGAGTCACCGTAACTAATGAGGGCCTTATACCACTCTAGAAAGTTTGAACCTAGTATGCCATCATACTCTAAGTTAATTTTGTCTACGACATGGAAATAATACGGAACTTTTATTTCGTTTTCTAGTCCCAAAGATAATATAAACTTGCCTTTAGTTTCGGAGAACGAGTCGATGTCATTGATGCCCTTGAACTTTAAAATATCGTTCTCTACTTTAGGTAGTTCAGGTAGGCATTGTTTTTTAATGATGCATATGGAACTGCCAGAATCAACTAAGAGGCGAATAGGGTCTTTCGTATGTGAGGTTTTTACTACAATATAGGGTAAGGAAGAACTTGAATTAGGGAAAACATCGTATATAGTGGAATAGTCACCTGGATTTTGAATGCAATTATCTAGTATGCCTTTAGGCAGACTATTATTATCCATAGAATTGATCATTGAATTTGTAGAACTAGTATCGATAGAGTCGTTTTTACTTAAAGAGTTAGTAATTGATTTAGCAGAGCTACTCGTAGTAGGGATTGAATTATTATTATTTAAAGAGTTAGTAATTGATTTAGTAGAGCTAGTAGGGATTGAGTCATTATTTTTTGAGTTAGTAGTACTTTTAGATTTAGAAATTGATTTAGTAGAGCTAGTAGGGATTGAGTCATTATTTTTTGAGTTAGTAGTACTTTTAGATTTAGAAATTGAATTAGTTATTGGGGAATTGGAATTATTAGCGACTTCAGAATTGGTAGTACATTCGTATTTGGAAATAGAAATAGATTTGGAAATTGAAGCCCCTAAGAAAACTTTCCCACGGTTAGTGCCTTTAGTAACAGAATTACGTCGGCACTCGCTCGTAATCCGATCATTTAGTTTAAATCATTGTCATCATCGGTAGGTGTTGAAACTTGATTACATTCTACGTTATTTTGTTCATGTATTATGTTCCCAGGATTTCCACGATCGAAGCGGGAATTGTTGAATTGTCTTTTGCGACACTGCGAAATGTCATGCCCGATATTTTTGCAATAGCGGCATGTTAACGGTTGGGAACCAGAAGTCGAAGGCTTTTGCATGTAATTTGACTGTTTTGGTTTAGACGGAAACAGAGTTCTATTTTGATTATTTTTAAATTTACATTCGGTCTCGGAGTGACCTACTTTATGACAAACTTTGCAGGACGACCTAATTGAGAAGTTGTAGATTTTTTCTTCTCCTGTGGCGACGTCTATAGCAGCATTAAGATTTCGGGGGTCTCGACAACGAACAATTGTACTTAGTCTAGGGTGAAGTCCCAGACAAAAGGTATATAGAGCTAGGTCTTCCGTCATAGCGATGCGACCCGGAAGTTCTTTCTTTAAGGAATCCGAATTATGAATTTCGGATTGCAGATATGTCAGGCAGGTCTCAATCCTGAGAGCATATTGTGCGACAGTTTGGTTTGGTAATTGTTTACATGATTGCAGCTCTAATAAAAGATGGTTGTAATGTTTTCTTTCCCCGAAATTCTGCCTTAAAAATGTTCGTAACTCGTCGAAGCTGTCAAATATTTTGTTTGAACACGCTACCTGTGCTTTACCTTGTAACTTTGATATAATAAACTTAAGTAACAAGAATTTTTGACCCTCAGATGCTAGGTCGAGAGCGTTTTGGCAATTTGTTAAAAACGCCGATAAAGTTTCACGTTCCCCTTGGTATGGGTTTATAAAGTTACATAATACTTGTATAGAATATGGCTCAGAGATAGTGGGAGTTAATTGTTTTTTATCACTTGTATTAGCCATAACAACGAGTATTTAGGTAGTTACACAAAGTTCGTGAATTTAGAGGATATAGGAAAGGAGACTTATGTGGCAACAACAAAAATAGTATATTCTACTCACAGCAAGCCGACGGTTTTAAAAACGGAAATCATCACGTTGACTTCGGCGAATAGCGCGCTCAGTGGCAGCGCAGACGTGTGGCAGCAGCAGTCGCCAGCAGATACGGCAGTATCTAGGTGATCCGTTGACGGCGTTGGAGCGGGTTGGCTTAGTTTTAAGCTCACCAGGTACACGATGACAAGTTGTTTGTTGGCCACCTTAGCCAACTCGGAGGAAATTGTCGTGGTGTGATTACGGTCGGATACCGCGATATTAAAGTGGTTTTTACTAGTCAATAACACACACACACTGAACAGAGACAGAGTTGAGTCAGACTGAATAGAGATAGGATAGAGTCACTGAATAGAGACAAGATAGAGTCACACTGGATTTTGCGGTGGATGTTTAAATTAACCGGTGGACGGACAGCAGAACGCGACGAATTTGGTTTTCTATAGTTTTATGGATAGCCAGTAACGAATTAACCGACTATCCCACTTCTGACACCACTGTTACAGGGCAGGTTCGAAGTCCCTTTTTAAAAAAAACTATTTTTAACCGTCGAAACACTTTAATGAGAATTAGTAGATTTAGAAATAATAATAGTAATATTATTTTAATGTGTCCGCCACGAAGTTCAAAGTATGACTGCCGGAAACTAATATGTCACGAAATTGCAGCAACTGTGGGAAACGTTACATGACGCCTATGAGGCGTCAGCGTTTATATTTTATATGCTTAGGGCTGTCTTACAATTTATAACAGAGCGAGAGAGAATGGGAAGCAGTCACCTCCTTCTGCGAAGCAGTAATGCTCGCGAAGGAGGAGGCGGAGCGCGTGACGGAGAGGCAATCATTGCGCCCCCACGCCCCTAGTCGCCGCAGGAGGAGACACCCTAGGCGTCGGGAGTCGATAGCCGACTCCCGGCCACCGTAGGCGCGGGCCTGCGGACGGCGAGCAATGGGCAGCTCGCCGTCCGGTAAGGACCAGGCCCGGGTCGACGGCGCGTTGTGGTCCACGCGTGCCTCAAAGAGTTGTCAGCATAATTGACGGGGTCCGATAGGGCCGATGCCTGCCGGGGTCGCGGATTGTTTGAAAGAGTTACCGTGGCCCTGGCGCACAGGCAAATGAAGGAACACGGGTGGGTTTTAGTCAGTAAGAGTCTGACACGCCCTTCCGCTCCGCCCAGAGCGGGATAGGTCATTTGACGATTTCCCAACCAAAAAAAAAAAAAAAAAAATGCGTGGGCTTGCGGACGGCGAGCAATGGGTAGCTCACCGCCCGGTAAGGAGCAGGCCAGGGTCGAAAGCGCGTTGTGTTCCACGCGCGCCTCAAAGAGTTGTCAGATTAATTGATGGGGTCCGATAGCGCCGATGCCAGCCGGGGTCGCGGATTGTTCGAAAGAGTTACCGTGGCCCTGGCGCACAGGCAACTGAAGGAACACGGGTGGGTTTTAGTCAGTAAAAGTCTGATACGCCCTTCCACTCCGCCCTGAGCGGAAGCAGTCATTTGATGATTTAACCCAAAAAAAAAATAAAGATGAATCGGTGGTCAGGCAGAAAAATGAAACACACACACACATAACAACACAAACATACAACATACATGACAATATGCGTTATATCTTTGCGCTCAAGACATAGGATAAAACATGCCGAATATGGCTCTATCCATCAACTAATGCCAAGGTCCTATACATATAATGTTCGTTGTCGTCTCATTGTGCATGCTATACCAAGTGCATGTGGCTGTCGCTACTGCAAGTTTATCATAGTTTGTGAAGATGATAAAACACGTTCTGCGACAATTAATGTTCGGGCGCCTCCGACCACTCGGCAATCTTCGGCTGCTGTCGTGAGACAGCCGAAGGCGGCGATAATAATAAAATAAGGTCATTGTCGTCTTTCACCATCATTACTCACACAAAAATTTTTCGCTCAGTTGTTTCGGAGATCTTTATCTCCGAAACAACCGAGCGAAAAAAATTAAAAAAAAGAACCGAGACTGGTTATTTATTTGTAGGTTACAGGAAAATCTATAAGAAGTCTATGGTTAAAAAATAACATGGTAAATCTCACAATATTATGCGTAAAAACTTACATTTGCAGTTGGAATGAATGTGAGAATGTGTTTATCAACTACAATGTTAAATGTGATCTTGGGATTAAAAAAGGGTGGGGCTGTGTTGAGGCACACCATCGTTGGTTTAATGTTAAACGGCAGGTCAGCGCGACGCTTTTAGTGTAAAGAAAATGTATAATACAAAATCGACACTGAATGGTACTATAACATTTATTTCGATTAATATTCGACGACAATTTTGTTTAACATTGGTCTGAGCTAAGTCAAAACTATACAACGAGTATTAAAAAAAAATGTAAATTGTAATAGCTGTCTGCGAATAATTCTAATGCCGAAAATATAGTTTTGACAATTTTGTATGTTTATCTATATGTCTTAATGTATGTATGTTCGACGAAGAGAAACGAGAAGACGAGCGAATATTGCAGATAGTAACAGATTTATCTTCTAAAATGATTATCATCACGCTATAACTTTATCGAGCTAAGCAGTCAATCATGACATATATAAGAACGGCTATTTAGTATGCTCTCAATAAAGCAAATACACACATCACAAGTGTTGTAAGCCTGACATCAAAATGTGATATAAAGATAAAAATTAAAGTTTTTATAGGTTTTTATTGTGTAAAATAAACAAGTGGTGGTCTGAATTTCCGCCGTTAACGCATATATTACAATCGCAGCGATTGGGCATACTCAATATGAGTTCATCCAAATCACGTTGAGGAATGGCAGCCGACGTCCGTTGTAACAGGCGAAAAATATTTTCTGGTCTCTGTATGGCATCTGTATTTGGCAGAGCACTTCTTTGAAGCATATCCCATGCGCGCTCATGGTATGCAAGTCTGGCGATTGAGCAGGCCATGATAGGACGTTGATATTAGCTGCGGCAAGTGTGTTTGCAACGACTCTGGCAGTGTGTGGACGTGCATTATCATGCAAAAGCAGAAATAATGCACCAAATTGGGTTCGTCAGACTGACAACATCTGGAGTAATGGTCGCAGTGTAAATCTGTGCATTGAGATTGCCTTGGATCTAAATCAGTTCGGTTCTTCCGCCAATCCAAATACCCACCCATATTATGATTGTTCACCACTGTATGCATGTACTTCCTGGCATGAATTTAAACGTTCTTGTTATCCAGGGGCCCTCTTATACCGTATAAGTCTGGTATCTGGTCCACACCAAAGGGAGATTTGTCAGAAAAACAAATATACCGCCACTCTTCACGAGCCTGCATACAGTGGAGGCTTTGCGATTGCGGGGCTCAAAGGTGGTACACATAGCGGCCTTTGGGAACGGAGATTGACTTCATGCAAGTGATTAATTATGGTTCGATCGCTTATTAACATCCCTGAAGAGCTATGAAGCCTCTTAACCACCATCATCGCAGCAAAATGTTTTAAAAGTTAAGGCTAAACTCCTATGAACGTTTTCTTGTAGCGACAAAGTTTAAGGTGCCTGCGCTTAATGCCTCATCTCAAAAATCCACCCGGTATATGTCATGACTACTTGCTTAGCTCCATCAAGGTAAAGCGTCATGATTAGCATTTAAAAGGCTTAATCTGTAACTGCAATATTCCTAACCTAACCTTTTGCCTCGTCGTTTTACAATTTGCGGTAAACTATAGAAGAATATGAACATAAAGCAATATTGCTCTTCCCCCTTTGCAAATAGCGTAATAATTTGTAGCTTATAAACTGACCAGACTTATAGGTGGTACTTATAGGTCAATCAGTGCGATGCGCGCTCAGAAACGGTTGCGCATCACTCTTCGCTACGAATTATTAATTCGCGCTTAGCATGGCATTAGCTGTCGCCGTCACGGGTTCCGAAAAACTCATAGTCAACGAGCTCCCGGCGTTCCTGCAACATCTATTGGACGTCATGGACGAAATAACTATAAGATACGATTCCTAAAGTTGGCAGTATTCATAAAAGTGTAAAATAAGTGGCCTATATGAACATCATACAGTTTCATGATCTGGAATCATGAATTTTGGTAGGATATTCTAACCGTAGGATAATAAAAGTACAGGACAGACACTTAAGTAACGTGGTATCGTTGAAAAGAAAAGAAAAATAGTTTATTCTGCACAAACAAAACACACATTACAAAAAAATTACATTAATAAAAATACAAACATAGAATGTAGCCAAAAGCCTCGTACCCAAAAATTAAGAGGTTTAAAATTTTGTCCATGGCCAGGGACCAAAGACAATACATTTTGCTCTGCAAGGTTACATAATTTGCTCTGTGTTACGACACTCGCAAATGACAACAAACAAACGATGAAAACAAAAACAAAATCCGATAGCAGAGTGAAAAAATGACTACTTTTGTAACTAAAAAACAACAATATTATGAACAATTTAGCCGTGCGTCGCATCTGTGCAACAACAGGCCGTTGCTCAGCAAAATGCTGTGACTTCGGACGAACCTATCGTCAACAGCGCTGATTTTCAGCAACCACCTCTCGAATGACGTAATGACGTCCTCCTGCGTGATATATTAAATCTGGAAAGTATTATTTTCTACAGAACTAAGTACGATTCTAGCTGAACATGGTTTGTACTTCTAGATAAATATATATATATGTTTAAATATCTGTATTATGTGTAACTTTTAATAAATACATAAAACATATCACAATAAAAATTAAAAAAACTAAGCATTATCTCTAGCTGTTGTTTAGATAAAGTGTGGTGTGTTTTCCTATAAATACTATTTTTGTAACTATAATTTCGATACAGTAACAATACTCAATAATTATGTAATTTAGTCCTCATTGGTACAACATAATTTTTTGAGATATTAACAGAACAGCAAATATCCACCTCTCTGTGCCGACGAAGCCTACTGGAACAATTAGATACATCAGACAATGATATATATTATAATTTTTTTTGCGTGATTGCGGCGATAATTCCCCTCTTTGAGGAGTGGCTTGAGAGGCGCCACGGCGTCCTCTCCTTCCGCCTGACGCAGATCTTCACCGGACATGGCTGTTTCGGGAGGTTCCTGTTTCGGATAAGGCGGGAGGAAACGCGTGTTGTCATTGTGTGGATCGACCGGAGGACATGGTGGAGCATACGGTGGAGGTCTGCCCGGCTTGGGCGGCGCACCGCCGAGTCCTCGTGGCGGTGATCGGCGGCGGCGATCTCTCGCCTTCGGCCCTGGTTCAGGCCATGGTACAGTGCGAGAGGGAATGGGAAGCAGTCACCTCCTTCTGCGAAGCAGTAATACTCGCGAAGGAGGAGGCGGAGCGCGTGAGGGTGAGGCAATCGTTGCGCCCTCACGCCCCTAGTCGCCGCAGGGTGAGACACCTTGGGCGTCGGGAGTCGATTGCCGACTCCCGGCCACCGTAGGCGCGGGCTTGTGGACGGCGAGCAATGGGCAGCTCGCCGTCGGGGAAGGACCAGGCCTGGGTCGACGGCGCGTCGTGTTCCACGCGCGCCTCAAAGAGATGTCAGCATCATTGACGGGGTCCGATAGGGTCGATGCCTGCCGGGGTCGCGGATTGTTCAAAAGAGTTACCGTGGCCCTGGCACACAGGCAACTGAAGGAACACGGGTGGGTTTTAGTCAGTAAGAGTCTGACACGCCCTTCCGCTCCGCCCAGAGCGGGAGAGGTCATTTGATAATTTCCTACCCAACAGAAAAAAAAAAAAAACCTATTTATCACAAAATATTAAGAATTAAAAAAAAAATTTGGGTGTGCGTTAATGGGTTAAGGGGACTACATGACCTAAACGCAAATTTATAATGCCTAAAAATATATGATCCACTGTAGTAACCAAAATCAGAAAAATATATGATATTCTTCTGGATATATGCTAGTTAGATAGTGTGTTGAAAACATAATACAATTAACTTGATATGATAGAAAAAAGTCACGAAGACACATCTAAAAAAAAAAAAAAAATTTTTGTCCGATTATTCTATAAGTAACATACTAACGTAATAGTGTTTTAATTTTTTTGTCCAATGAATAAATTTTATGTCAATCCATAATTGCTTCATATTTTGTAATATATTACCAGCGTTGTGTCATTAAGCATATTTTGAAACTCGCAACTACTCGCAAGGGAATCAAAACCTAAAGGATACTTCCAGTCGACCTAGAATCTTGAAATTTGGAATGAAACAACATTTTGTAGCACACAAAGGAAAAAATCCGAAAACCTTAAAATTTTAGTTACATCACATATTTTTTTTTTTTATTATAAACTTATTACCCTTTTCCTCATAAACGCGTAGAGGTATCAATTATTTTTGAAAAGGCAAAGACGAACTTATCGTCATTCAATCCGGATGTTTTGGTGAATGTAGCTGTATAACCTAAATGTGTTTATTATATTTCTTATTGTAGGTTATTATCAAACAGCTTGCTTGTATTGTTCCTATCGTGTCTTTCTTGCGTATCGGGCAGGAGTCCGCAACTCTACGTCCAAGGCGCGTATTTAACGCATGGATGAAGAAAGTATTAGGGTTGGGAAAACTATCAAATTGTGAAAAGAAACAAACTTTAACGTCAGGCGTAAAGTTTTGTTTGAATTACCAATGGATGAAGGTAAAGCGTGATCTTGAAAGAAAACTCACCAAAGCATATGTCCGTAGTAGGTAACACCGTGGTCGATATTTTCGCTTGGTTCTTTGAACTGGCAGAGAATGCCTTGTGCTAATGTCCCATTAGGTGTAAGTATTTTACATTGATAAAATGAAATATTGCTGGTATTACGATCTTGCTATCTTTCAACAAGAACCTGGCTATTTTTTTATGACAATATTTACGAAGTCACAATTTGAACTTAAAGACAAGTACCGTAAGTGGTTTCAATAACAAAGTAAAACATCTACGTATATGTACCTATTAATGAAATTAACCATTTTCTGATACTTTTTTGTTGGTAGTGATGACATAAATTATGTGTTCACAGTTCTGTTTTGTAACCGACTTCAAAAAGGAGGAGATTATCAATTCGGATGTATTTTTTATGTATGTTTGGGCATAACTCCGTCATAACGAATTTGAAAAATTCCTTTTTTGTTTGAAAGGGTATACTCTCGAGGTGGTCCCATTGTCACCAAGTCAAATTTGATGAAGGGATCTCATGGAAATCGAGGGAAAACTTCAAATTTTATAGGCACACCTATAGCGATTTAGGTATTTTTTATAGTAACTCGTGCATTTGCTTTCGGAAAGCACCATTCGGTGAAGTGGAACTAATGATGAAGACACAGAAGTGGCCCCCCGGGGACTACTCAATAATAAGTATTTCACGGGTTGCGATTCGATTACTTTATTATGGTTGCTAAGCAATTTATGCTCGTCACAATGACAGGGTGCAGTTCTTTTGGTTCTTACCTCTCCGCAACATATAACGTCCCTGCATCGGGAAAAGGAATATTTTGCAAGAGGTGATGAGCATTTAACATTTTTAGGCTATTGTAACTATTGTAACAGATAAATGTATAAGTAAGTGACTCATTAAAATGTGAAAAATAAAAAACATTTTTACAAAAAAAAAACTACCAACTTCAAAAAAAAAAACACTACAAAGTGAAAAATAACTTTAATTTCCGAAGTCGGTGGCAATAAACTAAAATACAAATCCAAAGACACCGGCTTCCGAAATTAAAGTTATTTTTCACTTTGTAGTGTTTTTTTTTTTTGAAGTTGGTTAATTTTATTTGGTAAAAAAGTTTTTTATATTAGTGAAGACTTGTAATTGTCTGAAATTTGCAATCACTATTTTTTTCTGTTTGACATATAAGTCTTTTAAAGAACTTAAATAAATAAATGATAAATCTTGTAAAAAAGAAGTGGGCGTTCTTTTTAACCGAGTTCAAATAACCGACTTCAAAAAAGGAGGAGGTTTCTCAATTTGACCGTATATACCGTATGTTTTTTTTACCGTCTGGACAAAAATATGGTGTGTTGCGTAAATAGATTACAACCCATATACGCTAATATTTACCTGGTACCATTGATTTAAAAAAGTTCGGAATATCCTTAAAATACATGAAAAAGAATACATCCTACGGCACTCGCTTAAAACTAATAATAGCGAAAATAGGTAATAGTAAATGGCGTACTCTGCGATCGCGCATGAATGGAACATGATGGAAGTGTGAGCGAGACGCTAGCATGAAACTTCGCTCTACATCTTTGCGTCTGCGCACAGGACGATACAGACTGATCCTTACACACTCACGCACCCATTTGCGTGTATCTACATACGTCACCGTGCTGTATTTAGTTGTACTAGGCAAATAATTTGTTTACACGCAGTGTCCGTGTCACGAAATCGTAAACTAAATAAATTACGGCTCGTAAGATCAATAAAGCTTTGATAGAAATGTAAACAAACATGTTGATGTTAAATTCTTATAACAATCACTCGGTAAACATTCATCTGTATTTCGAAGGTTTTAACTTGATGTGTAATGAAAAATGAATATTAATAATCAGTGGCGTGCACACAGTTTTAAGACAGGGTAGGCACAAAAATGTTGTCATCAAATATACTGGACGTTGGTTTTGGTTCGTCCTCTTGTCGATTGATGATGTAGTTAATTGCCAAATGCCAGCTCAAATAGCCATAGATTGACTGATTTTATAGACATATAAATTTGCGGATATTTGAAGTGGCCTTTCGGTGCCTTTGTTTGGTGTTTTGTAATGTTTGTATGATTTGCAAAATTTAAATAAAAGCAGTGAAGAGATGGTGGTGTGAGCATTCTATATAGGATGGTTTTATTTGTATATTAAATTTACACGCCTAAACCACGCTGTAAGAATGTCTGCATTATGGAATCGTAAAAGTTGGCAAGGCGTTTTATTTCCGTAAGAAGGTTTTTATCTATTGAAATCATGGCAAGATCTGTAAGTCGTTGCTGGCCTTGTGTATTTCTTAAGTAGGTGTGTACGTACACGTTTTAACGACGAGAATGACCTTTCCGTTGAAGCACTGCTCGCGGGAACTGTAACAATTAATTTTGCCAAACGCAGCACTTCGGGAAAAACTGTAATTATGCTATTTTCGTAAAAATGTTCTATAATTTTGTATATAGGTTTTTGAATTCTGCAGATTTATAAACACATTTGAGCTCATTGTTAAGGCGTATATTTATAAACATTTACAAATTGCGATACTAGTTCAATCGGAAAATTGTCATTATATTTATTGAAATTTTCGAGTGAAAGTAGTCCATTTTTTTTTAACTCTTTCTGATTTTTATACCGGTCGCGACATTCGTTGGATATATAGTCTATAATTTTAATAAAAATCCACTTAAAATTTATTTTTGCGTCCACAACATTACGTTTTCGTTTTGGCGGCCTGTGATTATTTTTACGCTTTCAAAAATTAATTCAAACCTACATCTGGAATGATTCTAAAAACTATTCAAACTCCTTAATTTTTTTAATGCAATAAGTCAATCTGACGTCTTTTTTGCATAATTTCGTAAAGCACATCAGTTTCTGCGAATATTTCGTTAAACACATGGAGTAAAAACTGGAATTGAAAGTCTTTTAAATTGTGTAAGTACCTAACAAATACGAAACTTGACTTAATGTCTCGCCATCCCAAGAGTCTTCGTTTTGAGCCATATCCTCAAATAAATCAATTAAATGTAGAGACTAAAAGAAGAATTGAAAATTACATTTACAGTACGCGAATTGTAAGTCCATCGAGTGTCAGCAACGCGAGGCAATTTATTCATAATTATCAGTCACAAACAAAACACACATCAAACAATATGGCGACTATTGACTATTGGAAATAAGTAATAAAAAGGGAAAAACAACAAAAAAATATGGTCATCTAAGTATATAAAATTCAATGAAACAATGTGTTACTTCCTAAAATATTTGCATTGCCTAGCAAATTTTCTTTCGGAAATGTTCGGTACGAGTCGTAATTTTTCATGTTAGCTGTATAGAATAACTACAAAGAGACACTGGCTTATCATGCAGTTGTGTGCGTGATTTTTGTCATTGTGTGTCAGCAAAGCCCACGTAGCTATAGGAACACACACACATTAAATCCGCATGACCACGACTTACCACGAGAGCACACATATAAAACATTCAGAGAAGAATAGTTTGTGTCTTTGCCGTGGCTAAGGCGAGGCGGCACTAGTGCAGCGCGAATCGATGATGCGAAATGACGTGAACGAGCTTTTAAACTGTATCGATCTTAATGATTTATGATTTAAGTTTTTTATGTTGTTTTATTTATTGATAAAATAATATTAGATCTATTATCAGACCTAGGGTAGGCAGTGTCTTTCTGTCTTTATGAAGCGCACGCCACTGTTAATATTTATTATTTCAACCTAAAACTATTGAAACAGACGCGTAGTGGACTCCTCCTTGGGTGTCGCTGGAAATATTTCAGGGTGGCGTCTTCGATGTGTATGGACAAGGGTAGCCGGCCTCTGCCTCTGGCATGACCGGGAAGCTGGAACTGGTCATGGTCAAGTAACCGCTGAGAAGTCCGGAGTATCAAGTCTGTGTTGGGGAACCGGGGGGCAGGGATACCATCCCGTCTATGGGATTGTAGTTGTTCCTCGTCGGCGTACATTCGTCTCGCACCACTTAAATTTTTACCAGACAAGAAATAATACCTCATCATGGCAAGGTATTCTACGTTAGAGTATTCATACATCATTATCAAAACAATCACTGGGCGGCCGAAGCACATGCGGAAACGTAAAAAACAGCGATCGACGTCACGCTATGACTAATCGCAGGTGACTGGACGGCAGGCAGTGGACGCAGTGTTGCCAACAATATTTTTTCAATTCCGCCAACTTAACTAAGAAATTCCGTCAAAATCCGTCAAACATTTTCAGTTTTCCGTCAATATAATCCGTCAAAACATTTCTAGTAATTATATAGGTTCGTAAATAAAAACTTAAGAATGTATGATAAGAAAAGTTTATTGTTTGACATAATAAACGAGCTTATACACTAAATTGGGGTAATTTATATTAAATCAAACTCATCATCCCTTTCGAGTTTCGACATGACCTTCGGTACCTACTCGTGTCTTCGAAATCCAGCGAAATCATCAAAATACTATTCGTTTTTATAAACAACCTTATCACAGTGACTGTTTACATTTCGTTGTGTTTATATCGAAACCCGAAACTGTAAGCCAGGCTATGTTACAGGGAAGTACGATTGGATCAAATTAATGTTATTGTTATTGTAATATGTGTATACTTAGTTTCGCAACATGACTAACTATTTAAATGCATGTATAAATAATAAAACGTAAGAATCCGTCAATAAATCCGTCACCCGTCAGACCATACTGTTTCCCGGTTTCCATTCGTCCATTCCGTCATAACTGACGGGAAATCCGTCAAGTTGGCAACACTGAGTGGACGGAACGCGGGACGCGGTACTCGGGATGAAGGGCGCGCGCGCGGGTGTGGGTGCGCATGCGGTGACATGTGAGCGGTGCGCCTGCGAAAAGATATGATGTATTTACCTATCGGCCGGCTTGAATCAAAGGATTGAATGTCGCTACGAATTCATTGATATAATTTCTGCGCGTAGAGTAAGGTACTTTTTTTATCGTTTTTATTGTCGTTTTTTTTAGTTTTTTTGTTTTGATATGAAAAGTTTACTTCAAATAAGTAATAGTGTTTATTGATAGGCTAATTTCATGTTAGGTTTGTTTTTTTTAAAAGCAGAGATTTCTGTGCCATAGGCTTCTACTACGTTCACCTATTATACCCTATTTATTTCGAGACGGTAAAAAATGTCATCCGGTACAAACATTTTTTTTTATGTATGAATGCGGATAACTTCGTCGTTTATGAACCGATTTTGATGATTCTTTTTTGTTGGAACGGAGATATCTCAAGAGTGGGCCCGTGATAAGGAAACCTGGATCTGTTGATGACATCCTAGAGAAATCGAGGGAAACCTTCGAAAATCGTAGGGGTGACTAGTGCATTTGTTAATTTTTTCATTAAGTATTTTAAAGCACTACAATTAAATAAAGGTCTTGAGTCGATCTGATTATGGGGCCGAAAGACAGTCGAGGGAACTCCTCAACGATTTATAGCAGTTACTTTGTGTTTGGGCTTATTTATTTGTATTGATGAAAACACTACACCTAGATGGGTTGTGACTGTCATAAGGAGTCTGATGATGAAGACGAAGGGCATTGAAGGGAACTCCTCAACGGTTTACAGTAGCTACCTTGTGTTTGGACTTAATTCATTTATATTGATGAGAACAATCAACGACGATTAATCAAGCTGCCATAAGTTTTCTAGGCGCCTTGTATGTTTGGCGCCGACTCAAAATTTTGTAATTTACATTAATGTAAGAACTTAGTTAGACTGCAAGGTTTATTTTTTGTTTTTCAGTTTCTATTGTCGTCGGTTTAATTTTTTGTAAAAAGTTTTTTTTTTATATTTCGGTTTTCAGTTACGTTTTCAAATATGAACTTATTTATTTATTTAGGGCTACCAACAATGGCTTAAACTACAGATACTTTTTAAAAAAAACATAAAAGCAAAACTTAGTACAGTGCATTAATTACTTGAAGGTAAACACCACATTACCAAAATTAAACAATGTTAATTGACACTTTGGGACATGATAAGTTTTCAAGCGAATTCCTGCTGGGTGACAGATACTCGTATGTTAGATAAAAAAATCATCATTCAGACATCAGGTTTCATAACAAATCAGACAAACAGTCAAGAATTTTAGATTTCAGCTTAGGGAATCAAAGTGTAAATCGATTAGATCGCTATTACATAATAAAACCTAGCATATAGACAGTTATATGCTACACCGTTTTTCTCTGTGGAGGACAAAGAGTAGTCATAGGTCTACGCGGAATTAATGACGGACGGAGCACGCAATATATTGAGTGAGAGCAGTGTGGAGGCTAGTCGACAATTTCTTTAAGAAATTTACATACAAACATTGCGTCGTTTAAACATCTTCGTTCTTCTAAAGTGTTGCAGAACTTAAATCTATTTTTATATGAAGATGTTTTCTAAGCCATGCCAACAGAAACAGCTAGATGCCAATAGAAGCGTTTATGAACGTGTTCTAGACGCAAACTATTCGTAGCATAGTGCGGTCTCCACACCATATTACAGTATTCTGCTACATATCAACTACAAAGTGTAAAGTACACTATCTTATGACAAAAACCCAGCATCCTGGACGCTTTTTTAGGACCTGTGTTTAAACGCCTACCAGAAAAGTACCTATTTTACTACTAAAAAATTCGAAATACCTGCCAGAATGGATAGATGCTCACCAAATTGTGTTTTGTAAAGTATTGTAGAAATGAACCCATTGTCTTTTTTATTCTATGCCATAAAGATTTATAAACGCCTTTAAATTTCGAACCACCTGCCAAGATAGCTCGATGGAGCCCCGCTTAGCGGGGCTCCTATTTCTGTCTATAAGATTTAAAGGAACCTAACCAACCAAACCTCGGGGTGCCCCTGACGTCGACCGTCTAGGGTTAGATTTGGTGAGCATTTATCCATTTTGGTAGGCAAAAAGAATAGAAGTAAATATAATACGTACAATTATTCTGATGAGTGCATAATTATTTTGGAATTTAAAACATTGTTCTTTAGGCACCTCGGTATAGAGTGGGTTTATTTTATTTGAAATGATCATATTTTACTTGGTACTTAGTCGTATAGTCTAAAAATTATTTTGGTGAGCATTTAAATTGTAGCCCTTTTTTTAGTTATGTGGTGTAGGTAAACTGAGTCTTTCAGGTCTATTAGATTAAGGCTGTGGTGGAGGGGATTGGGTATAACACCTGTCGTGGAGACAACAATGGGTACTACGTATACTTTTTCCTGCCTCCAAATTTTGGTCACTTCTTTTATTTCAGCGTATTTACTGATTTTCTCACCAATTGTTTTTTGTAAATTGCATGTATTAGGGACTGTAATATCTATGAGGTATGAGACTTTATTAACTTTATTTTGAAGGGCTATATCTGGGCTATTATAGTGAACAGTCCTGTCGGTTAGTATGCCACGAGCTTAGTAAAGTTTGTGTGTGGAACTGTTTGTGGTACGTATTTGTAATAAGGAGTGTTTGTATCTTGTGTGAGTTTATATGTATTTGAGTGCTAGTTTTCGATGGATGACGTTTGCTACCTGATTGTGTCTGTGTGTATAGTCTGTTTTATTATTACTATTACTCTGCCTTTACTAATAAGATTATTTGTTCTTGTATATTTAACGTGGTAACACTTCATTGAGTTCAAATACATTTCTTTATTTTAGCACCAGTCATTATTACTTATGGACTAGTCTCACCGTGAGTGTCGACGTAAGTCGTACCTGGTAGGACGCACGCGTTGAAGACTGTTGTCTTTAGGCACTGCGGTATAGACGACGAGAAGACCCGATGAAGTTTACAGATGCTGACCATCCCAACTGGATCCTTCTATCGGCTTCCCTCTCAGAATTGTTCCTATCCAGCTGCATATTCTGCCCTAAGTAAACATATTTCTGAACACCTTCAAGGGGGACACCGTCAATGACAATCGGTCTCGGGGTAATAAGGACGTTAAACATAACCTTAGTTTTGTCTAAGTTCATCCCAGGACTAATGCTAATTGAGAGTCATAAGCACGCAACTTATAAGAAAGGATTTTGTGGGAACCTTTATCAAAGGCCTTGCTTAGGTCAGTACATGACGTCAGCCCGATGACCAGCATCAACAGCCCCAATTTAAAATTCTGCAAATTGAACCAGATTAATACATATTATTCGTGATCCAACAAATCTGTGCTGGTGATCGCTAATGAATAGCTTTAGATGGTTTTGGTAATGCGGGCAGAGAAGTAACTTAAACACTTTTGTAAACGTTGAATATTGAGATGGGCCTATAGTTTTTATGTTGTCATTGTTATCCGAGTTATGTGTAGTCACCGTCTTTGCTATTTTCCATTTTAAAGGGAATAAGCCAGAAGTTAAGGATTTGCTGTATATGAGCATAAGTGGACACAATAACTTCACCGCGCAAGCTGTAATAAAAATTTTCTTTGTTAATTTCTAAGCTTTTGAAAGTTTTGAGCATGCTCTCACAGCTAATATTTAGAACTTTCCTCGACAGCCTTCCTTCCTATACATCACACCCTCTATGACAGTCATACCCCAGCTAGGTTTAAAGTTCTCATCAAGATGAATAAAATAAGCCCAAACACGATCTAACTGCTGTAATCTGTCGAAGAGCTCTCTCGACTGTCTTCCGTCTCCATCATCAGATGATCTCCAGGTCTCTTTTTTGTTGAAGCATCATTAAAACTACATATATGTGCCAAGTTTCAACAGAATCGGTTCACAAGTGAACATTCAGTAGGTGAAAAATCATTTAAACCCTATTTTTCTACCTTCAGGGGTGGATTTCGTTTCTCAATTTTAAATGGGACCAATTTCGAGATATACTATTTCCATTTTAAAAAAATATATAAAAATCTGACTACTCTGTAAAAAGTTATGCGTGGTCATACATAAAAGTAAAAAAAATATACGGGTCGACTTGAGAACCTCCTCCTTTTTATCGTCGGTTAAAAAGGGCAAAGATTTCGCCAGCCATACTAAATTTCAAAAGGAAAATTACCGGATATCGTAGATCAGAGGTCAACGTGACCTAGGATGAATCAAATTTATCATCACAAAGGTATCCTAAAAGATTCATAAAAGAATTTATCTTGAAAAATCGTCACGTACCTTCAATTTTTAGAATATTTTAATTTCCGGTGGGACGGTCTTTGACATATTGGGTTTCAAACGAAAGCCTAAAATCGTTTACAGGACGGTCCTGAACACCTGAACGGTATGTCCTAAACGGGAATGCGTTGGTGGCTCAAAATCATCGCTATTTTCGTATAAAATTGTGTCGGATCACAATAGTTTATTTTCTGAAAATATTACCTACTTATGTCTCATTTGGAGCTTAGTCACTTTTATTCACTGTTTTTACTTTCAAGCTAAGATAGTACAAAATTGCTTTCGCGTGAAAATATACTTATCAGGGTGGGTTAGGTATTACTATTGATTGACGTAGGCATGTGACACTGATATGAACCTGCAAACTATTCCTTCCCATTTGTGTATGTAGCTACTATTAATAATAATCAATGTCCTCTAATTCACTCGTCTCGTTTACCACTTCTTCATCGTCGTCATTATCATCACCAACAGCCTTGTTTCAACCGCTACAATGTTTAAACCTCTTCCCTTTTGTACCTTGCTTTCTATTTCCCCCTATTTTCATATTTTAGACATGAACGTCCATTAAACTTCTTCCACTCGTGCAACATTTTTTTACTAAAAAGTCTCACGAGAAATATCTAGATAAATAAGAGTTCATACGATACAGTCTTCTGACCACATCTCATAAAACCGTATTGTTTCTCCTCCATTTCAGGGTTTCAGTACATTCAAGCCCCTATTGTGAATGGCATTGGGTCCAATATCAATATTTCCTTCTTTCCTCCTTTCATCTGTTTCGAACAATCGCGCGTATCCTGAGGAACGAGATTGTAACAAGAGTTCAAAGTTTAATAACTAGATGGGTAAGAAATTAATAGATCATATGTATGTTTTTTTTTTTTGGATGGGACATCATCAAATAACTTCTCCCGCTCTGGGCGGAGCGGGAGGGCGTTTCAGACCTTCACTGACTAAAACCTACCCGTGTTCCTTCAGTTGCCTGTGCGCCAGGGCCATGGTAACTTTTTCGAACAATCCACGACCCCGGCAGGTATCGGCCCTATCGGACCCCGTCAATTAGTGCTGGCATCTCTTTGAGGCGCGTGTGGAACACAACACGCCAACGACCCGGGCCTGGTCCTTACCGGACGGCGAGCTACCCATTACTCGCCGGCCGCAAGCCCTCGCCTACTATGGTTGGGAATCGGCTATCGACTCCCGACGCCAAGGGTGTCTCCTCCTGCGGCTACCAGAGGCGCGAGGACGCCGTGGCGCCTCTCTTTTCACTTCTCAAAGAGGGGACTTACCGCCGCAATAGTGGATTGCCCATCCATTGTGGCGTGCATATTTATGGCCTAGATTTATTTTTAGACTTAACCGCCATTGTATTTGCCGAATTGTTAAAATATTATTTTTGCTTAGCATTCTTTTTTTTTTTGTACATTGTAAATCATTTAATTTTTTAAACAAAAGCAAAAACTTTATAGAAATGTAGTTAGTTTCGCTTAATTTAAAATTATTCTTTTTTCTTGTAAATTTTGACATTTGGAAGCGCTTTATTTTGGTTTTATTGAATTCAACGATTGGACTTCGACTTAGAGTTAAAAAAATATATCACAAAATACCGTTTTAGAATCGTTAGTCAAAATCCGTTTCGAGCTTTATTTGCAAGGCTCGATGACTGAGAACGCACCATGATTGGCTCCACTATACCGTTACGGTACAGAAACGGCAATTCTCTCGTAATCAGTGTTGGGCATTGTTTATCAGTATTTTCTTGCTCTTTTATGCAGCTCTTGTTTCCTTTTTCTTTTTGTAGAAATAATTGGAACTCTATGTTTCAACTGTGTAGGTATACAACTTATTGTGAATTTGGTAGACATTGTTCAGCAATATTATTATTGACAAGCCGCGTGTCTGGTTGAATTTCTCAGGAGCCATAGAAGGCAGTGTCCAAGAAACGAGGATACAACAAATTTTTACTTATAAAGTCTAAGTACTAAATTCCTCGTTTCTAATTTAATAAATGATTCCTCGTTTCTAATTTTCAGAGCACAAAAGCGGTGTATTAGAGGTATGTTTAATATCAAACAAACTGATAGCTGCAGGCCATATTTTGTCAGGCATAATATATTAACATTGCCGTGTGCTTACATTTATGAGATTGCTAGCTTTGCAAGAAATAACAAAAATCTTTTTGATAAGTACAGAAGTAAGCGGTATAGTAACAAAATTTGTTGCAAGTCTAGCAAGACAGCCTTATTTTCCAAAAGCATTTTCAGTATGGCGCCACGTATATACAATCACTTACCAAGGTCTATACTAGAAACTTCATCAATTAATGCATTCAAAAAGAAATTAAAAAGTTTCTTGCTATGTAAATGTTACTATAGTGTTCAGGATTATTTAATGGAAGATGTAAGGACATATTGATGTAACCAGTTCACCAATTTTTTATAATTATTATTTAATACTTTGACATTTATATACAGATATATCTTGACATTCTCATTCAACACAAGAAATTTTGAATTTTAATTAAACTATTTGACATTTTAATTTTTTTGTATGCCTAGTGTTGTTACTGTGACATTTATCCACAATTGTATCTTGACAGTATTATTTAACAAATGACATTTTAAACTTCATTTCTTTATGGTACATTATTATCAACTTCATTTAGTATGTTTTCTTTGTTATTTGCTTCGGTGAAATGAATAAACTAAATTGCGCTATTAATTATAAATAATTTTTGCATGAAAATGGATTATAATAATAGAGCTTGTAATTTGCATGCCTCAAGGTGTAATATGGTTGGACTGTGCTATATTTTTAATAACTTTATGTAATTACCCATATTAGCAAATAAATGATTATGATTATGATTATTATTATGATTAAAATGGCGATCTTCCGTACAAACTTTCACCCCTGATTTAACCCCTTAAGAGGATGGATTCAAAAATTTCAAAAATCCTCTTTAGTGCTCACCTTCGTTATTATTATGACGAACTCTTGTGCAAAATTTCAAGCTTCATCACGTATGTGCGTTGTCTATCAGTGAATTTAAGATATAAATTAAAGTCAAATGAGGTGAATAGGAATGCAGGGGTGAATCGAGACGAAACTTTAAAAGGGATTTTAACATTGAAATAATATAGTTTGTTGCCAAAAAGGACTCCAATGTGTTTACTGTATTTAATTAAAAATTAAGTGTATTTGTTGGCAACAAACTATATTATTTCAATAATAAAATCCCTTTTAAAGTTTCGTCTCGATTCACCATTGCATTCCTATTCACCCCGTTTGACGGTAACTACTTGATATTTTCGCTTTTGCTTTTACAACCTTTGTTGGATACGTAGTCAAATCTACTTCAAAGAAAATAGTCATAGTCATGTTCTGTATTATTATTAAACAACTCCACATGGATCTGCACCATGTGGAGTTGTTTAAACCTTGAAGGCTAACGTGAACACGGGGTGGCTGGACCGACCAGTACTTGATGGACATCGTTAAAGCCAAACAGTTCCATCGTTTCGTGTCAAGGATTTGCACCCTAATTACGTAATAAACTATAAATCATAATCTGAATCATTTTGATGTCTATTGCTAATCCATTGCTTCATATGTTCGAAAATTTGCCTGCTCCACAACGTCAATAACGCAATGAATGTTCTTGAACTGTCAAAATGAAAGTCATTCGTAATGTTAGTGTATTACGCAATTACCCCGCTGGTCTGGTCTGGTAAGGCCAAATCAACCCAGCATTGACCATTAAAATTTGTTTCATGGCTTAAAAAAAAGTTAAAAGAACTTCCTATTTTTATCTGGGGTTTCATTAAACACATATCGCTAAACAAACAGGAAAATAAACTACACTTAAAATAAGTCCGGTACGCCTAGCAGAATTAATGTATCCCGTATTTATTTTACTAATTCCACCATGTCTGCGAACAGTACTAAATGAAAACAGAATATTGTTTCAGGCCTGAAATCCGGGTTGGATTTTGTGAAAACAAGATTCAATGATTCCGTAGCATACAGAAGGCTTTGCTTCTAGTTATGTTCTGAATGAATTTTGAATATTTTGGTGTCGTTAAAGACTAAGTCAATTAATTATGTACATTAATAAAAGTGATTACTTTGTGTTTTTAGAAGTTACCAGCTTCTACCCGAGACTTCATCCTCGTAAAATTTATTGGAACCCCTGCCCACCCCGTCGCATCGCATCGCACGCCCGCGCTATCACTTCGTTTCCGCTTAGCATTCTTTCTAACTTTTTTATTTCTTCACGGCTCTTAGCGAGATTTTAAATAGCCTCTAACCTTCGTCAAGAATTTGACTATCAAATGCATTTTTTTTTTCAAATCTGACTGGTAGTTCCAGAGATTACCCCTAAATACAAACTAACAAATTTTTCCTCTTTATAATATTAAGTATAGATGTAGACGTTCGAAATTGCTGGACAAACTCTTCTGCTTCTGTTAGCACGAACTACATAATAATGAAAAAATAGCTTATTACGTGGTATTCGTATATAGCCCAGTCAGCAATGGGGTTTCATAATAGATTCTGTTTCCATCTACATAATAGACGAATTTATATTTCTATCAGCTAAGAATAATGTTTTTTTTTTTACTAGTTATGGCCCGTGATTTCGTTCTTGATCCAGGATGAAAAGTAGCCTATGTCCTTACCTTATGGTCTATCTTCTTGCGAAATTTCATTCGAAACCGTTTAGCCGTTTTGGCGTGAAAGCGTTACAAACAAACTTTCTTGCGCATGTATAACACTTTATGGCCTCGCCAAAATATTACTCTTGACTTGGATCTCGCCTTATAGAAAACGACGGATAAGTTCTACGATGAAATGACCCTGCCTAGAAGATGCCTGTTCACTCTAACTTTAAAGGCAGACCGGTTATAATGTGGAAGGGAACGAAGACGCTGGCAGAGTGGTCCAAACTTAAGCCGGCGCATAATAAATGTGGAAGAGGAACGCTGAGTACCATTGGTCGGGGTATCAACCAAGTGCGGATGGTACTCTGCAGTGCGACTGTTAGTCTGGTAGTGAAAGACAGATGGATGGAATCAGGTTGAGAACTCCTGCGTGTGCGCACACTATACGAAGTACAATGTTTTTTCCAAAGAACATTTTTTAAATGACTTTGTTTATGCCCATATCATAAAAAGTGTTTTTTTTTGCAAAATTGTGTATATTCCTTAGATTTTACGTAAGAATTTCTTTCCGCCATCAAATAAAATCATCTTGCCACAACGAGCTAAAATTCTCTCCAACTTTAGAACCGTATTTATGTAGTTTAAAGGTATACTTCAAGACGCTGTACAAAGTTCTCGCCGTAATTGAATTGGTTGTTAATAGGCTAGCAATTTGCCAGAGTGCACCCATTGGCACTGGATGTGACAAAATCTGGCTACTTTTAGATCTTATAGAAGTTTCCAGCAATGTATTGGAATTTAAGTTCGAGTGTGTATTTTTTGGTATTCCGTTAATTTTAAAATGCAAAGCGGTATTTTTATTCTGTAATGTGGAACATTTTTACATGAGTATTTTTTTTACTATATTATGTATTGTATTTCATATTAATACTAACAGACAAACAGACAAAAATACTTTAAGGAAAGATAATAATGAATCCTTCTGGGATAACTAAATGTGCATTACAAAAAATGATTGAATGACACCAAATTAATCTCTTTAAAGTTTTCAATAATAAAAGTTTTATAAGGATTCCATGTGTTGCGAATTATGAGTGATATTATTTCAGTTTTAGTTTATAGAAATTGTGTTTGAATCATCATCTGCCTAGGCTTTCCCATCTACGTTGGCGTAGGCTTGCAGTCTGACCGCGGAATGCATATGATACTCCTTGGTAAGACTTGTTGTCCGACTTTTGGGCTTCTGACGACCCGTAACGACTGTCAAAGATGCACAAATGGCAGTCGGGACCAACGGGTTAAATGCTTTTCGAGACACGGAGGGTCTCGGTGAATAACGATGGTCAGCCATCCACGGAACAACTGCGGCAAGCGTAGCTTATCCTTATAGAGGTATGAGGATACAGGGTGTAAAGCTCACTCATTCTCTATGGAAAAGGGAGGATCCTCCAACCAGACTGGTGTTGTGTCTGGTGGGCAACTGACCGACGGTTGATGTAGGGATGTTGTATATGCTAGTAGCGCGGTAAACTCTGCTTGCGCGATGCAGGATTTGAGTGACGTCAGCATGACGTGTAGCTCACATGTGGCGGTGTAGATACCGCTACACCACTCCGCCCCGGAGATCGGAGGTCAATAGTGGGCTGAGTCTTGTATCTTGCGATGCTTGCCAAGGCCAGTTGAGGTTCCAGTGAGTCGAAACCGGGTGTCGCATAGTTCGCGGTGATTTGGAACTGTCTGCGAAGGTTTCCCCAATGAGTCGGGGCGGCGCTGCGTTATGCTTCATTGCGTCGGATGTGGTACAGCGTCGGGTTGAGGCTGACTGCTGGCATCGACCAGGAGAGGGTTTTAAGAGCTCTTCTTGTTGACCAGCCGAAACTGCAGTGTGCTGTGCCAAGGTTGCTTGATGAGGCTGAGGGTGATGACCAGGTATGCGCGGTCGTTGCATGCTGGTGGTCAGGATACCCGTTGAAGCCGTGGGTGCACGAAGGCTGCGCTGACGTCGGGGTCACCAGTATAGAGGTATGAGGAACAGGGTGTAAAGCTCACTCATACCTCCATAGAAAAGGGAGGATCCTCCGACCAGACGGGTGTTGTGTCTGGTGGGCAACTGCCCGACGGTTGATGTCGGGACGTTGTATATATGCTAGTAGCGCGGTAAACTTTGCTTGCGCGATGCAAGATTTGCGTGACGTCAGTATGACGTGTAGCTCGTATGTGGCGGTGTAGATACCGCTACATCCTGATCGATCGACCTGTGCGGCAGTTATTACTTAGCCGAATTGTATTTGAATATTATTATTATTATCAGCCGTTTGTGTCCAACTACAGGACAATGGTCTTCCTTTCCCTCCTTCCACTTATCCCTATCTACTGCTGGTTGTGGCCTATCCTCATGAAAAAAGTCGAGTTCGATCTGCCATCTCCTTTTGGGCCTCCCACGTTGCCTTTTACTACTACACTCGAGAGCAATGAATCCGGGTCACTTAAAGAATCCTAAAAATCTCGGAAACTAAAAATGCTAGGTTAATGCAATAAATTGTATTTAATAGACAATGTAATACTCCTTAAATGAAGGTATTAAAACTTCTTAGTTATTGTAAAGTTATATCATAAAAAAATCAAATTTGAAAAAGGGCCACTTTCGAAGATGGAACTACGAAATTACAGCATTTGGTTTTGCTTTTGTTTGTAATCTGTCATTTATGTGGGTACATAAACCATGTTGATAGTGCTCTATATTCATTATTCAAGCTGAAATTATGTCGCTTACGCCTGAAGAATGCACCAGAATACTTACAATGCTGGAAACCGGCCGGAGTCAGCGCGATACAGCCAGGACTGTCGGTGTGTCGCTGTCAACAGTACAAAGAGTTCTCCGACGTTACGAAGAAACTGGTTCTAACCTACGCAGACCAGGAACGAGCAGAACCAGGTGTACCACAGCACGAGAAGACCGATACTTGGTGAACACCATGCTTCGAAATCGCTTTCTCACAGGAACTGAACTCACAAATCAGTTTCGACGCCTCGGAGGAAGTAACCCAAGTGCATGGACAGTAAGACGTCGGCTTGCTGAATCTAACTTAAAACCCCTTAGACCTGCAAACGGCCCTAAACTGGAGCGTGGGCATCGTATTTCAAGACTAAGATATGCCCAGAGCCACGTAAATTGGAGTATTGAAGATTGGTCAAAAGTTATGTTCTCCGACGAATCAAAATTTATGCTCTACAAGCACGATGGAAGACACAGAGTGTATCGAAGACCAGGGGAAAGATTCAAGCAAGCATGCATCGAAGAAAAAGTAGCCTACGGTGGTGGGTCTGTACTTGTGTGGGCCGGAATTTCTTCTGAAAGTCGCACAGAGCTGGTGATCATAGAAAACGGCTCTTTAACTAGCGTAAGATATGTGGAAGAAATCCTCAATGATCACGTTGGTCCATTTATGGTCAATTTAGGTGAGGATGCTATATTTATGCATGACAATGCCCGACCTCATACAGGTAGGATTGTGAATGACTACCTTCAAGAGATGAACATTACTCGTATGGAGTGGCCAGCGCGCAGCCCGGATATCAACCCGATCGAGCATGCTTGGGACGAGCTAGGCAGATGCGTAAAACAACGAAACCCTCCCCCAATCACGCTTCGTGAGCTCAAAATTGCTCTCACAGAGGAATGGGAGAATATTCCCCAAAATCGTATAAGGAACTTGGTGTACAGCATGCCAAACCGCGTAAACGCAGTAATGGAAGCACGAGGAGGCAATACGAAGTATTAAAATTCAAGAAAATCGTAATAAAGTTCAAAAATTTCATGTTTCCTATTTTTTTTTAAGGAGAGATCAGCAGTTTTTTTCTTTATGTAATTTTGTGTTAATAAAATGTATGGTGACTCATATTTTTTTTACTTTCATTTAAGGAGTATTACATTGTCTATTAAATACAATTTATTGCATTAACCTATCATTTTTAGTTTCCGAGATTTTTAACATTCTTTAAGTGACCCGGATTCATTGCTCTCGAGTGTATTTGGGACCGACTGTGTGGTTATTTTAGCGCCTAGCTCCTCCATATTTGAATACACATTTTTATTTTCTGAATACGGTTTCGAGTTACATTGTATTTTGTATTATGGAGCCCGCGAGAAATGAAAAAATAAACCCGTGAAATTTATAGTAAGCCCATGACCATTAATGGGCTTACTATTAATAATACATTTCATTATCATCACCATTTTGTTACAGTGGCCAAAGATCATCAATATATTACCAATCGGGGCCCGTTATAAAAATAAATTAATTATTATAGCCTCTACGGTCGCTCCATGTAAAGTTCTGGTGTTCATTTGCATCCGGTTAGAACTGGAAGCCGACCCCAAAATAGTTAAGAAAAAGCTAGTGTAGCAAGTAGTAGTAGATGATGATAAGCCTCCACGGGTGGTGATACTGAAATGTATGGCCAGTACACCCTGAACAGTCAGCCCCTGTCATCCTTATGACTGGCTGATATTTTTGGCGCGGTAAATGAGCTTAGTCTACAGTACCTTGATATTAATACTGACAGGAGAGAAGAAAATAAAAATATTTGATGTTCCTATTGGTAATCAGTAATACTGTAAAATTTAATTCATCTGTTCTTCTCTTATCGATTTCAACTGAAGGGAACACTTATAATCTGTTTCCATCATCTGACCTACTTTCGCACCTTATTTTATTCAAAGACCATTACGATAAAAAATCTAAACTGCATTATTCATTACTCCCCCTATCAGTATTTCACAGATATACATCGGAGCACAGTCATCGATGTACACACACCAATGGCGTACAGGAAGTGGGAAGCGATAAATCCGTTGCGAAGTAAAATAAAACCTTTGGCTTCGCCCGTTTCGCTGTCTGCATTTATGATATATCGTCTGTACGATTCTGGTTGGTGTTTTTCTATACATTTTAGATGCCAAAATTTGGTGGAATTTAAGGTAGTTTAAGTATTGAATGCGAATCTCTAAAAGTAATTTGTTTGGGAAGTTCAAAGAATATAACAATGTAAATAAAAAGGAAAGAGACACGCACTGACTGACTCATCAACGCCCAGCCCAATATCTAAGACCTAGTAAGCAAAACTTTTGCACAGAGGTACTATTAAAATTTATGATGTAGACAAGGATTATGGATTTTTCCAAATTCCCTTGGTACAGAGAATATAGGGCAGACGCTGTCTGTTAGTGTCTGGCAAAGTGCTAATCAACGATTAACTGATATATACAATGCTGATCCAACTGCAAAACCACTCTTGGTCTCATTGTTAATTATTGACAAAGATACACGGTTACTAATTCTTTATTAAATCGATACTCATTTGTGGATATATTTTTACAGAATTGACTATTTATTGAAACTTCAATTTACTATAATCAATTACTATTAATTTTAAGCATGAATGTTGGACTGGATTCAAATAGTAGTAGTGGAGTTTCATGATCATTATTTTCCAAAGGAGTCTACTCTTTGAAATATTTAGCTAATGACAACTTTCCGATCAACGCATTTAATCCTAGTAGACAATACGAGTTCTGTAAGTAAAGTAAATATATTAATTGAGTATTTTTAGGTTATAAATAATATTGTTTTCCATTTAAAAGAAAGAAGATGCCATATACTTTATTGTATACCAGAATTGCCAGATTTTCAGCTCATCACTCATCATTTTATCACTTATCAGTGATATCTTCAAGGACGCGTTGTATGACCACTTCTATCTTTCTATGTAAAGCGACATTAATTTTCTTAATATTTGACATCGTGTCGTAGAAATATTTCTACAATCTGTAATTTTGTTTCTTCTGCTTCAATCGCTGATCATGCTACGCGTGCTGGTCAGAAATACAGAATAGACATTAGCACACCTCATCAGGACATCCGTGATCTAGTTGTCTTCTATACAGCAGTTGTTTTTTACCAATGCACACATTGATGAATTTGGTATAACCAGCAGGGCAAATATTAATTCGCGTCAATCCCTAAACTCTTTGTTCAGATATAACATTACTATTATTAGTCGATAACGTATTTATTTGGCCTATTATTAAAACTAGGACTATTAGTTTCAACATTGTGAATCACTTATTCCGTTTTCGGTATTGGAATTGTACTAAAATCTTGAGTGAAGTTTATGCTGCCATATTTTATTGTGAAGTTACTCTGGAAGTGGAGGTCTTTTTGTTAATTTTATGTTGTTTCATTGGTTTAATTTTGTAAATCATTGGAACAAATCAATTTGACCCATATATCGAGTCCCATAGAGACCCATGGAGTCGCTCGTTGCACGTGTGAGAGTATTCATATTTATAGGCGAATAACTGATTGATTAATGATCACAAATATTGATGTTGTCTAATGATCTTTAATCTAGAATCACAATATGAACGTCAGCTGTCAGATGACAAAGACATTGACGTATGGAAACGTTCCATTTCAACTATATTTTATTAAACGTAAATTATTATTTTATAAATAGAAAGGTGTTAATGTAAAATATATGTTATTAGCATTTATTTAATTGATATTTCATAGACAGAAGTATTTAATGTAAATGGTACTTATTCTGACTTAAAAGGTCGCTTCACAAACAACGATTCTAGAGTTTTCAAACAAGTCATGTTTGGTGGTTTTACTTAATCAAAACAAATGTATATTATCATAGTATTAAAATAAATGATTAAATAATAATTAATATGATACTAGTAATATTTCTCATGATTTAATATTGCAATTTAAAAGTAACAAGTTGTTTTAGACGATTCTCAGATCTTAAAGATGATGGTAATATAATATAAGATTTTACATAAAGATTACAAATAAATACATATTAAATTGCTAAATAATCTTATGAAGTTTTAAAATAGTTCCACTCTACTAGATTTGTTAATTAAAACCTTTATTAGAAGATATTTAGCAATTATGTACAACCATCTCTGATTGGTCTAAAAAGGCGGCAGAATGGGCGGCAATGTTTGTGGTACTGACTGGTAATATGGAGGGATTCTAATGAGTTACCGCCAATTTTGAAGGGGATCTTGGTTCGAATGGTTGGACGAGATAGGACAGACTCACAGATCCTGAGTGGTGTCCATTGTCCATAATATTAACTTGTTAAAAGCCAATGTACCTAAGGAAATCACGCTGCATAGCGAAGTTCTTCCTATATTGTAAAATGGATTGAATTATGATCATCATATTAGCACTTCTAGTGAAAGATCGACTGACTACAATGTTCATGTAAGTTATGTATAAAATTGATATTATAATTATAATATTGATTAGTATTGCTGATCTATGTTGTTATGTAATGTGTTATACATATAGCTAATATTGCTTATGTGTGTTAAATCGAAATAGGGAATATTCATATTCTTTCTTTACATTGACAAAGTTGCTAACTTTGAGAAACGGACCTTGTGTTCACAATAATAATATGATAATGTGAAAATGTGTTGACAAAAGACTAAAACAAGCTGCCATGGAGTTTCTTATCCTTCTTCTCCATGAAGACCTAGTTTTGGAACGGATAATAGCTTTCTCACTAACGTTACCTACATATATTTATTGACAAGCCTAATTGAAATAAATGCCTGGTCTTGTCTTTCTGTGCTTTTCTTCATAAAATCCCTTCCCAACACACCATAATCATAGATACTTTCTTACATATTATATAACTAGCCATTCTGACACTCAAAGCTTACTAATTAAGTGGATGCCAATACCTATAAATGTAGTGTTTCATCCACTTTCTAACATCAGAAGGGGGATAGTGCTCTGTCTTACATAAGAGATTTCTAATGAATTTTATTTTACTATTTTCATGATCAATGTTGGAGCAATTGGTGTTCTACTGGAAGCCATTGGTGTCGGCGGGTCGCTGACTCAACTCTCACCATAACGATGACATCGTGCTGTAAACTCTGATAGCGAGAATTTGGATGGACAAGTTGCTGTTACATCTTAGAAAACCATTCCAAGGATTACCTAACCGGAGCAACAATAACTACGAATTAGTTAAAGTGGGTAAGACATTTAGAGACTCTGCTTTGGTACTATTTTGAATTCTGACACCATCTCTAGCTGATGGTGCATCATAGGAAAACTTTTGTAACCTATACACCTTCAATATTAAAACAAAAAGTTTGTAATTAAAAAGTTAAGCTTCAACTGGTATTTTAACCAACCTCAAATAAAGGAGGTCCTGTTATTACAAAATTATGATAGCTATTTGCATAGAAAGATTCCTATTGGTATTAAAAAAAGTACCTAGGTACAATGATTAAATAAGACAAGTTGAAAGATCATTAATTACTTTCCTAAAATTAGCTTGTGAACATTTCATTGAAGCTTAGCTTACAAAACCAATAGTGATTATGTTGTTACTGTGTTATTTATACTAGAATATTATTAATACTAGTTTTCACAAAGATGGGATTAAGAATAAAATACAAGTGTTCACATAGATGAAACTTGGCACAAAAGATTTAAGATTGTAGTTCTCACAAACATGAGGCTGACAATAAAATGCAAGTGTTCACGTAGGATGAAACTTGGCATGAAAGATTAAAGATTGTAGTTCTCACTAACCTGAGGCTGACAATAAAATGCAAGTGTTCACGTAGGATGAAACTTGGCATGAAAGATTAAAGATTGTAGTTCTCACTAACCTGAGGCTGACAATAAAATGCAAGTGTTCACGCAGGATGAAACTTTGCATGAAAGATTTAAGATTGTAGTTCTCACTAACATGAGGCTGACAATAAAATGCAAGTGTTCACGTAGGATGAAACTTGGCATTACAAAAAGATTCTTGTGCTCACATAGATGAGGCAGAGAATAAAATGCAAGTGTTCACATATGATGGAGCTTGGCATTACATAAACAAAATAATAGTTCACATAAGTTGAAACTTTGCATATCAAAGATTCTATTATTAAAAAGATAAGTTTGAGAATAAATTACAAGTTTTCAGAAATGAAACTCACCTGTTACTGAAATACTGATGTTATATTCTGGTTTATTAATATTTTTATTTTAAAGATTCATTTTGAGGAAAACTGGAAAACTGATTAACATGACTAAAATATTTCATAATGTAGTAGTAACCCCAGAATTTAAAGTTGGTACTTTGTCATTGAGTAAATGAAACATTAATTTATCTTTGATCTGATAAATAGGTAAAAACTTTTGTGAATTATGATTTAAATTGTTCATACTTAAACAAATATGACAAAGTCAAAGGTTATTAGTAATTCTCTTTGTTTTATTGTTTTTCACTTTCAAAGTGCTTACTGGTAGTCTTGTTAAAATAAACTTTTAATTTGATCTGAACCGCTACCCCAGTGCTTGATAATTTTTCTTGTACAGTATAACCTTTTACTTTAAGAGTAAAGTAGGTGTCAACTGTTCAGTGACCATGTCAAAAAGTAAATTATTTGACAGAAAATGTAATATAGGTGATAAATACAATTTGCAATGATTTGTCAGATTGGCCGAGCGATGTATTGTTTTGATCATTCATATAATAAATACTGATTAATGTCTCAAATCTGGTAAATAGAAGTAGGTATTATTGTTTTTCAGTTAATTTGTTAACTGACTATTAGGTACTGTGCTAAAATTATTATTTGTTTGATAAAAGTTACACCAGTGGTTGGTGGTTGGTGCTATTTACTTGATGCAATTCGTTGTCACCAGCAGCAGATCAGTTGTCTAGAAACGTAGTAATTGTTATTGACGTGTAATCTGATCAATTAAACTAGACACTTAACATGAAAAGTTGAAACGTTTGAACTGGTTACTATCACTTATTGTTGTTTTTGGTCTTGCTAAGTACATACTTCGAGAACGAAGTATTGGTCAGTATGGCCGTGTGAGAGTATTCATATTTATAGGCGAATAACTGATTGATTATTGATCACAAATATTGATGTTGTCTAATGATCTTTAATATATAATCACAATATGAACGTCAGCTGTCAGATGACAAAGACATTGACGTATGGAAACGTTCCATTTCAACTATATTTTATTAAACGTAAATTATTATTTTATAAATAGAAAGGTGTTAATGTAAAATATATGTTATTAGCATTTATTTAATTGATATTTCATAGACAGAAGTATTTAATGTAAATGGTACTTATTCTGACTTAAAAGGTCGCTTCACAAACAACGATTCTAGAGTTTTCAAACAAGTCATGTTTGGTGGTTTTACTTAATCAAAACAAATGTATATTATCATAGTATTAAAATAAATGATTAAATAATAATTAATATGATACTAGTAATATTTCTCATGATTTAATATTGCAATTTAAAAGTAACAAGTTGTTTTAGACGATTCTCAGATCTTAAAGATGATGGTAATATAATATAAGATTTTACATAAAGATTACAAATAAATACATATTAAATTGCTAAATAATCTTATGAAGTTTTAAAATAGTTCCACTCTACTAGATTTGTTAATTAAAACCTATATTAGAAGATATTTAGCAATTATGTACAACCATCTCTGATTGGTCTAAAAAGGCGGCAGAATGGGCGGCAATGTTTGTGGTACTGACTGGTAATATGGAGGGATTCTAATGAGTTACCGCCAATTTTGAAGGGGATCTTGGTTCGAATGGTTGGACGAGATAGGACAGACTCACAGATCCTGAGTGGTGTCCATTGTCCATAATATTAACTTGTTAAAAGCCAATGTACCTAAGGAAATCACGCTGCATAGCGAAGTTCTTCCTATATTGTAAAATGGATTGAATTATGATCATCATATTAGCACTTCTAGTGAAAGATCGACTGACTACAATGTTCATGTAAGTTATGTATAAAATTGATATTATAATTATAATATTGATTAGTATTGCTGATCTATGTTGTTATGTAATGTGTTATACATATAGCTAATATTGCTTATGTGTGTTAAATCGAAATAGGGAATATTCATATTCTTTCTTTACATTGACAAAGTTGCTAACTTTGAGAAACGGACCTTGTGTTCACAATAATAATATGATAATGTGAAAATGTGTTGACAAAAGACTAAAACAAGCTGCCATGGAGTTTCTTATCCTTCTTCTCCATGAAAACCTAGTTTTGGAACGGATAATAGCTTTCTCACTAACGTTACCTACATATATTTATTGACAAGCCTAATTGAAATAAATGCCTGGTCTTGTCTTTCTGTGCTTTTCTTCATAAAATCCCTTCCCAACACACCATAATCATAGATACTTTCTTACATATTATATAACTAGCCATTCTGACACTCAAAGCTTACTAATTAAGTGGATGCCAATACCTATAAATGTAGTGTTTCATCCACTTTCTAACACACGCGCTTGCAAACGGGTCGAACATAGGTCTCCCCACCTATTTCCGCGACAATGTCTGTGAATACGCTAAAATGTGTGAATTGCAATATTGTAATTTGTGAACTTCTATCCTTTATCCAAAATAAAATAGATGTGATGGATAATGAGAGCCTAATTAGGATTTGTGACACGGCTTTCACTGTGGATGAGGTGGATAGTGCTAAGGAGATGCTGTTTAGTTCAATGAAAACTAACAAGAAGAAAGTGGCTAGACGCAAAGAAGGTAAAAAAGTGAGAGACCTAGAGGATATTATATGTGTCTTCAAAGTGACGGATTCAGATCTTATACCGATCTTTGTTGCGCGTGACTTGCAAAAATTACCGCCAGTTACTTTTGATCATGTAGATGTGACCAAATTATTAAAAGATCTGGTGATTGTGCGTGCAGAAATCAAAGAAATAAAAAGTAATTAAGCAACAGTCATTCAGTTGGATGAGTTGAAACAAGAATTGGGATCAAGCAGACCCCCATTATTTTATTTTTATTTTATTTTATTTTATTCAGGGACAATAAACAGCTACAATATGTGTTGGAACAGAAAAAAGATAATACAAAACATTAACAATATTGCAGCCCACTACATTATCCGCATATTAACAAAAGAAAATATGATAATGAGTGCCACTAGATAGGAAATAGATAATTCCAGCACATTAATAACAATTAATTACATCATGCAAAATACAAATACTAATTGATTGCTTGGCAACAGAATAATACTTAACACTAAAAACAAATAAATAATAAAATAAAATCTAGACTAGCTTACATTCCTAATAACATTATTGGTTCATAATCATTTTCATAACATTACATTTAAATTTGGGTTTTGAGCATACAAAAATATCAATATTAACAAAATTACAATTATAAGATTCAACCATTCGACGGATAGGGCAGCGCAAACCAGAATTAGTTCGACAGGTATTGACAGCAAATAGGGTACCTGCCCGGATACTACGTATGTTAACAGTGCGTGGCAATACCGAACTACGTGCAGAAATAGCGTTATTGCGCAACGTTGGTTCGGTATTTGGGTCACCTGAGGCCTCAAAGGTGAACACGCGTCGAGGGGCGCAAAATGCAACCATCGGCAGTTTTGAATCGGCGAACACAAGTGCGTCACCAGCTGCCGATAACGCTGAGCAAGCGCCGCTCGCCGCCGTCGTCGCCCGCGCCACAACTCCGGCTGCGGATACGTCACGCGTAGGTACGTCGACCCCGAAACGTGCCTATGCTGCTATCGTCACCAGCGGAAAATCTGATGCGTCGCAGCCTAAGCGACAAACTAGAAGAGGGGAAATATGGAAAGAGGGTGATCAACCTGCCCTGACTGCGGTCCGTAGCTCTGTGCCAAGAACGAGCCAAGTTGATGAGGACGGCTTCACTAAAGTAGAAAGGAAGAAGAAGAAGCCCTGTTCTCGTAACTTGTGCGGTACCGCACCGAGTGGACCCAACATGCTGCTGCGTCCTGCTGTGCCTACGACGCAGCTGTACATTTCACGTTTGCATCACTCCACTACAACTGAAGAAGTGGCGCAGTATTTGAAAGTGAAGACCAACTGGACTCTGAGGGTCGTAAGGTTGGAATCGCGCCATAACATCAACTTCAAATCTTTCGTGGTACGAGTTCCAACCCACCATCTGCAGACCTGCATGAAGGAGGACTTTTGGCCGAAGGGTGTCGTATATCGACGTTTCCGAGGACGGTTACGCGACACCACGCAGCGAAACACGACGCCGACAACATTACGTGTATAGTTTTAGATTCTCCTGGTTTTATTTTAAATATGTATTAGTATATTGTAAGTTATTAGATGTTAATTTGTGTATTTTATCTATGGGCCTTAGTAGCTTGATAATAAAATTATTATTATTATTATTATTATAACATAGTTTGCTCGTGAGATCGATACAATCAAAATCCCCACGAACGATACCATACAGTACAGAGGCCTCTAGATACTTACGTCTAGATTCTAGGTTGACCTGCCTATATTTATCTAGTAATTGTGAATACGACAAATAAGTTTTGTGGCATTGGTATTGCATGGCTCGTAGAAACTTCCGCTGGACTTTTTCAATCTCATCTATGTATTTCTGGTAAAACGGGTTCCAGATAGGGACGGCATATTCTAATTGTGATCGTACAAGGGTCTTATATAGGTAAAGGTATGTGGAGATCCGCTTGAACTCAGTGGACGATCTCATAACGAAACCATACATCTTAAATGCTTTATTCACAATTTTTTCTACATGTTGGTTTAGGGACAACTTATCATCAATTAACACACCAAGATCTCTCACAGTAGATACATTACTGAGTGTTGTGTCGTGCAATGAGTATTTAAAGTTAATAACAATTTTATTCTTTGTGAAATTGATACAATTGCACTTGGAGAGTTTGGAGTTTGGTCGCTGACGCGTACACGAGTGGACGTGTGTTGGTTCTCCGCAGATTTTGTGACTCTAAATTGTGTGATTGGTCGAATTTAGTAAATTTCAATTCCTTGTTACTCATCAGGAGTTCTTACCTGATTGTACCTCCCACTGGGCGGTCCTAGAAAGGGATAAAACAATTTCTCATAATTCGTACATTCTAAAGTGATCGTGATTTGCCGGGATTTGAACTCGCGACGGGCGTGGTGACGGCGACCAGCGACTCGAACGCATTCCCACTGCGCCACCGAGCTAGTTGCTGCTACGCACGAAATAACTGTGTGCTACGTACGACGACGTCATCCGCTAGTGCTACGACGTGCTACGGAGCGGCTACGAATCTTGTATCGGCTACGCCGCGTCGCCGCGCCGAACGCCTACGAGCGCCAACGAACCACGAAGTGCTCCGTTTTCGGACGTTTGGATAACAAATAGCGCGGGTCAAACCGGACTATAAACAACTTGAATACATTATCAGATGAGTACTACTACTATTAATAACTGTTTAAAATGGCTGGTGTCCAGCGAACTCCTCCAAGACCGCAAAGTATTAATCTGACTCAAACTCAGTCCGAACCTGACATCAATTCGGCGTTTGAGATAAACGACTATGTTACAAGTAGAAACAAACGTCCAAGACGCGAAGACTCACCTCAAGGCCAGCAGGATATACAGGACTTATTTGATACTTGGAAAAGAGATCAAGACACCCGTATCACTAAAATTTTGGAAGATCAAACGGCACTAATGTCAAAATTAGTTACTGACATAAGTGAGATTAAAGTCCAAAACATAAAAATTCAGGAGTCAAATGCTGAAATATCTAAAACGAATGCAGACATTGAGCGATCAATGTCCTTCATGAGCCAAAAATTTGAAGACTTAAAGAAAGAGGTGGAAGAGCTCAAGAAAGAGCGTCAAGAACAGCGAGGCTATATAGAAAACCTTGAGAAGAAGATTACTGATCTCCAGTACAAGTCACGGTCGTCGGGAATCGAAATAAGAAACCTCCCAGAAACAGATAGTGATAGTACAACCGGCCTAATAAACGCAGTCTGCAACATAGGTAAACTAGTTGGAGTGCCTATACCCGAAGCCGAACTTCGTGACATATATCGCCTGCCTGGGAAATCCTCGACGGACACAGCGGCCCCTACCACGCATCCTATCATTGCTGAATTCACTACAGTGCGTACAAAACAAAACATATTGTCCGCAATCCGTTCCTACAACAGCAAGGTATCGAAGGAAAACAAATTAAACACTGAATTGATCGGCTTACCAGGAAAACGGCAGGCGGTTTATGTGGCGGAGCAGTTGCCTCCGAGCTCTAAGAGGCTGTTCTACTTGGCGAGAGAATTCGCGAAGAAAAACAGCTATACGTTTTGCTGGGTAAGCAATGGAAACATCTTCCTTCGCAAGCAAACGGGCGACAAACAGTTGCTAATAAACTCGGAGAAATATCTTCAAGATCTTGCCGCGAAGAATATGTGACTAATTGAACTAATCCCCCAATCGTCACTTAGAAATATTTTATTACTTAAATCTCATTTCACAAACCTTGTAAATTTTGTATCTAAACTTAACATTCTTTTATATTATACACTAACACACATATTTTTTACAGTAAAAAACCTACACAAACACAAAAAAATGGATAAAATACACACAAATACACTTACTTTTACCACTACATCATATTTAAAGAAAGGTGATGTTATTCTCGAATACCAAATACCAACACTATCAAAACCTCTGTCTCCTCTTTTTGTATTAGTTATCATTTCAAATGGCTAGTATAAATAGTATAAATCATGACCTTGAAAACCTTAATCTCGGAAACTCTTTCTCTTGTGACCCGCACGAATGCATTAAATATATTAATTTATCCGACAGTAGCATAAAATTATTGCACATAAATATACGTAGTGTTAATAAAAATTTTGATAGTCTTCAAGCATTATTATGCTTAATTAACCTTGACCTTGACATTATTATTTTGACCGAGTGCTGGCTGAGTAAGGTGAATAACCTCCCAGTATTAAATGGATACCAGCCGCACTACACAAAAAATATAAAAAATCAAAATGATGGGGTAATAGTCTACACTAAAATTGGGTTAAACGTCACGGTCTGGGAACCAAACTTAAGTTATGCGAATTGTCTGGTATGTGAAATTGAAAATAAGCTCACGGTACTAGCGGTATATCGCTCTCCATCGTATAGCACCAAAGATCAGTTCGATAGCTTTTTGACTAGTCTGAATAATATTTATGCTGAATTACCCAACTCTACCAATATTGCAACTGTGGGTGACTTGAATATTGATATCAAGCTGGGCAGTAGGAATGACCGCGCACTAGATTATCTTCTTCTAAACGCGTCCTTTGGACTACTACCATCCCACCTTTTACCCACTAGAATGGAAAATTGCCTTGATCACATCTTGTTAAAAACAAAATTAAATGCCATCACTTTAGTGTTAGAATCACACATAACAGACCACAAACCAATTGTTCTTATGATTTCTAGTACAAAACCGAAACGAAACAAGAATTTTACTATATCTCGAGCTAATCTTGACGGCATTAAGGTAGAAATAGAAAACACTGATTTTACGGATTTTTACAAAATTGAAGACGCCAATATAGCTATGAATAAACTAATTACATTACTATCATCAATAATATCTAAACATACTAAACAAATCAACGTACCTAGAAAACAAAGAACCATAAAACCGTGGATAACCCCAGGCCTCCTAAAATGTATTATGAATCGAGATAAACTACATACAAAATCAAAAAAATCACCATTAAATCTAATACTACAGGTAACTTACACGCGATATCGAAACTTCTGTAATACACTACTGCGGAAATTGAAGAGAACATATGAGAAGAGTGAAATAGAAAAGTCAAAGAATAATCCTAAAGCACTATGGAGAACAATTAAGGAAATAACTAATACTGGTAAAATATGCTCTAGCCCCGTTGAACTGCTGAAAATATGTGACAATCCTAAGTCTTCCCTAAACAATGTCTGTTCCTTCTTCAGTAATATAGGTAAAAATATGGCAGCAAAAATCCTAAATGACCCAAATAAAAGGCGACTAAATCGTGACATACCACACGCTGGCGAAAATAACACATTGAAGTCACCGGCCAATTCACTCGTTATACAAAAAGTCGACGAATGTGACGTAGAATCGATTATAATGCAGTTACGTAATGACTGTGCTGTGGGCTGGGATGGAATATCAGCGTCGCTCCTTAAGACATGTCGGCACATCTTGGTACAACCGATAACATATATCTGCAATCTTTGCGTAGATACAGGAGTATTTCCAGACTCTCTAAAGAAAGCCATAGTCCACCCAATCTATAAGGGAGGGAAGAGAAACTGTGTAGATAATTACAGACCTATATCAGTGCTGTCATCGCTTTCAAAGATTCTTGAGCGGATTCTTAGCAAAAATCTAAGAGGTTTTCTGAATAAGTATAAAACTATAGCAGATAATCAGTACGGATTCCGCTCAGGAGTCTCCACTGAAGACGCTGTTCTGGACTTAACGCAATCTATTGCCAAAACACTGGACAGCAGGTCAAAGTGCCTTGGAGTATTTCTGGACCTGTCGAAAGCCTTCGACACAGTTTCTATTCCCATCCTTGTATCTAAGCTAGAGTATTTGGGTGTACGAGGCATAGCACTGGAAATCTTCAAAGATTACCTGAGTAATCGAAGCCAGCGAGTTAAAATAGACTCTAGCTATAGCGATGAAGAGGTTGTGTCTTACGGTATTCCCCAAGGAAGCATTCTGGGTCCCACATTATTCTTAATCTACATAAACGACCTCTGTGGTATGTCTATCCCATCTTCTAAGATTTATGCATATGCCGATGACACAGCGATTCTAGTTCAAGGGCGTACTTGGGAAGATGTGAAAGCAAAGGCGGAATTTGCACTGTCTACAATAATGAATTGGCTTGATCTAAACTTGCTGACACTTAATCTAAATAAAACTTATTATATACCCTTTGCAATCCGCCGCAATACCAAACCCACAAATACCTTCGCGATAACAGCTCACTCATGTCAGGATCAGTTGGTATTGTGCTCATGCCCTACCATTGTTAGAGCTGATAGTGTGAAATACCTGGGTGTGCATATTGACGATGGGTTAAGATGGGAGAAACACCTTGATACACTATCAAATCGAACACTTCGTCTTATTCACATCTTCAAATCTCTCCGTGAATCAGCTGGGTTTGACACTCTCAAAATGGTGTACTTCGCATTGTGCCAATCAATCATTGGATATTGCATAACTGTATGGGGTGGAGCAGCGAAGACTTGTTTTCTGAGAGCAGAGAGGGCACAGAGGGCGGTACTTAAGGTTATGACAAGGAAACCACATAGATACCCAACAACGCAACTTTACACTGACTGCAAAGTATTAACAGTTCGACAGCTCTTTGTTCTTCATTCTGTTCTCAGAATTCATGGCTGCTTACCACCTTCTGACCCTAGGAAGCGAACATATGTTCCCCCAGGTATACGACACAAAACGTCGTTCGCAAAACATCAACATTATATCCTGAGCATTCATATATATAAAAAACTACAAAAGGAACTAGACATAATTGACTTAAATAAATATAAAGTAAAATCTAAGACTACGGATTGGCTCATGCAGCAGGACTATATTAAAACGGAATCCTTACTAGCATACATCACTTAAAATGTCCCTAACAAACATTCACGCATTATTATTATTATCATAGCCACATAATCACTTCACCCTACCTACACACACGCATGCACCAAAACACACACAACACATACACACACACACGCCTACACCTTACTAACTACGAGTACTCCGAACCCATTAAACTGCAATCTCAGCTTCAGATTAAATCAATATTGTTAATGTTAATCTACACTTGTATTGGTAGATCAATACGCGTTCATTCTTTATAGACAACTTAATGAACTGTTTGGCCAAACACTGTCTCTTAAGATACAGGTCTCCTAGTTTAAGAGACAGGGTTTATAAATTTTGGTTATATAGATTTTGTCAAATAATCTCTATGCATGACCTACCACCTTATGTCTAATCTGTATATAACTTTTGGATAATAAACATTTATTATTATTATTAGAGACTAAGGTGTAGTTTATTGCTCAGACAGTAGTCAGTGAGACTGTCCAGATCTTGTTGGAATAGTTGACAATCGTTTACAGTCTGTATAGACCTATAAGCTTTTAGATCATCAGCGTATACAAGAAACTTAGTATTTTTAAAACATTTGTCTATGTCGTTAATATATAAAATAAACAATAGTGGTCCCAAGATTGAACCCTGTGGAACACCCGAGGTTATATGCACCGCATCAGACTGATGACCACTCACAACAACCTTTTGTGTTCTATTTTTAATATAGGATGAGAACCAGCGAAGCAAATTCCCTCGTATACCATTGAATGCAATCTTATTCAGTAGGATTTCATGGTCCACCTTGTCAAAAGCCTTTTTGAAATCTGTATAAACTGCGTCAACTTGCAAACGCCTGTCCATGTTCTCAAAAAGATAATTGGAAAAAATTAATAAATTTGAAACAGTCGAACGCCGTTGAACAAACCCATGTTGCTCTGGGATAATGACGCTGTGTAAGATTGGATAAATTTCATTGTGTACGAGTCTTTCAAAAAGTTTTGACAAGGTAGACAGAATCGAGATAGGCCGATATTGCTCTACGTCGTGTTTTGAGCCATTCTTGTGTACAGGCGTGATGTTAGCCCATTTCCATTCATCCGGGAAAACACCTTCGCTTAAACATTTATTGTAAATAATAAAGAGTGGCTTACAGATACTATCAGCGGTGGCCTTAAAGAATAGAGCTGGGTACCCATCGGGACCAGCTCCTTTGGATGGATCCAGTATTTTTAACTCTCTGAGTATTTTGTCTTCTTCAATATGCAAGTTATCGATCAAGCTAACATTGGCATTACAGTGTGTAGGCGGGGTCCAGGCGGACAATGAGGGTGAGCTAGGTTCAAACACAGATTGGAAAAAGTCTGAAAACATATCACAAATCTCTTCTGGGGCACTTGACTTAATGTTTTGATAGTGCATAGTGGATGGAATACCTGATTTATTCTTGCGATTAGATATATATGTCCAGAAGTACTTAATGTTTGTGGTAAGTTTATCTTCAACTGATTTAATATAGTTTGAGTAGCAGGTATTACATGCTACTTTAAAGGTTACTCTGTATTCCGAAAACTCATTGTAGTCTTTGATGTTCTTATATTTTTTCCATTTAACCCAAAGACGTTGTTTTCTCTTGAAATTTTTAATTAATTGTGCTGAGAACCAAACCGGAAAATCAAGTGTCCGGGACTTAACACGCGGTACATTGCGTTCAGTAATGCCACCGAGAATATCATAAAAGCGTTGCACGGCCTCCTGCGACGGCAGGCGCTGCAGCAGGTCCACCCATTCAACCTCACTGATTTGTTCATTAATCAAATCATAGTTAGCTTTGCGAAAGTCATATTTACTCAACTGCTTTCTTTTTAGAGCTTGTGTGGAGATACTTGTGGGGGCTGTAGCAACAAACGGAGGGTGATGTGTGTCTATAGGTAGTAGTGGATCTAATGGTGGGCTTATTGTACTAGTGGTGTTAGAAATAAACAGATCCAAGACTTTCCCATTAGCATTAGGTATGTTATTAAATTGGTATGCATTCAGGGTTGACATGAGCTGTGCCAATTGTGAACATACGGGGGACGTTCCTGTGCATGACATGCCAGTAAGCTGATGCGACTCGACAGACCGTCCAACCCTCCATGGAATTTCAGGGAGATTATAATCACCAACAATAAATATATTTTCGACATGAGGTTCATTTAACACGTCCTGAAGTGCATCAAGGTGAGATGTATATACATCGGTAGTCGTCCAAGGTGGCATGTATACAGCACTAACTACATGCATTTTAGAGCTATTGTCCTTACTCGGAATACCAACCAATAGATGCTCAATGCACATCGGTCGACCAGAAATGTCAAGTAAACATGACCGGAGTCTACGCGACACCACGACCAGAACCCCACCACCATCTCGTTTACAAGTAGTGTCGCGATCGCGATCACAGCGGTACACAATATATCGAGGATCCACAAACTCACCGCTAGCAATATCGGGTATAAGCCACGTCTCAGTCAATATTATTATGTCGTAGGAAAACGACAGAATACTCAAATACAAGGTATGCAATTTGGTTCTCACCCCTCTGCAATTTTGGTAGTAAATAGTTATGTCATTATTATCCATTAAACAAAAATCTTAACATAAATATGTATAAGGCAGCAGGTATTGTGCACATAAGGTTCAGCCGTAGTATAAAATGATAGCAGGTTTTGAATATATTTATAAATAGATATACCATGTCGTACTCACATAGGAAGATCAGCATAATGATGTCAGAATAATACAATATAAAGGAATGTAAATAATAGTACATTTTGGAATAACAATGAATAGCAATTAATTTCGTTAATAAATAGTTGAAAAATGATAAAATTAAAACAATTAAAGGAACATGCAGCACAATACAATAACAATGATAATTCAGCTCAAGCAGTGAATAGACGACCCCATGCAAATAATATTTCATGGTTATAGAGCTAAAGACGATAAAGAGGAAGCAGTCAATCAGTTGTCTTCTTTTTAATTTTATTAAAATCACCCTCTCCACGTATCGCAAACGCAGTTGCACCATCACGCTCGCGTACCAGTATGGTACCATTTCTGATCCATACGTATTTATGATTATGGTTGTTTGCAACTTCTCGGGTTCTACGAAATAACTGCTTTCTCTTTAAGGTCAAGTGCTCATTAATATAAACAGATGTGGAAGTACCGGAGATACCAATTTGATCAGTCTTTAACGAGTTAGTTTTACGATAGGCACTGAGCAAATTGTCTCTCTGCAGGCGAGAGGTGAACTTTAAAATTATATTCTTTGCCCTTGTGCTCTGTTGATGAGCATGAGGCACCCTATGTACAGCGACAATGTCATTGAGTAAAATAGGGCATTTAAGGACGTTCCCTATGGCTTCAATGATGGAAGGTAGGTTTTCATTACGCCTATCAGGCACGTTACATATCTCGACATTACATTGTCGAGCCTGCTGCTCAAGAACGTCAATCTTAGTTTCCAGGCTACAAATTGTTGACTCAAGCTCAGCTGAAGATGTGTTACAGCTCAAATCATCAACACGCTTTTTGAGGGTGTCGTGTTCTGCTGTCTGGTTCTGAGAACTGGTTTGCAGGTCAATAATGTCATCACGAAGGGTGGACACTTGTTGTTTTAAGAGTGTTTGCTCTGTCCGCAGCAATTGCATATCTTTCTGGATGCCAGTCAAGGTGGACCTGATATCGTCACGTATTTGAAGCATATCCTTGTTCATATCACTTCGCCATTGGCTAAGAGTTATTTGTAGGTTTATTGTAAATGCCTCAATGTCTGTGGAGTTTGAAGGCTGCGATGACTTTTCTGTGATCAGTGTCCTATTACCGCCAAGACTGGTGGACGAACTGAGATAACTGTGGTCCAAGTTATCACAGGACATATCCATGGTGTGGTCATCAGCTGGAAGATCAGTGTAGCTGCAGACGGGAGTGTTAATGTTCGACCTGGCCCGCCTAGTTACGTTACAACACGAAGGACACTTCCAAGCAGCCTTGTATTCGTCTTTTAGAGCAACAAACTGGTTCAAAGTCAAACTCAAGCACTCGCAGTGGTATTTCCCACCACATACCGAGCACTGAAGAATATTAGTTGACGAAACCGAGGTATCATTACAGCATTCCATTTTGATTGAAGTCGCTTCGAGTACTAGATCCGTTGAATAAAAAGTTCACTAATTGTTTAATAGAGACGATAAGGTGCAATTAGCGCCCTCTATACTAATTTACAACAACGAAGTTCCCTATCGATCGCTAGAAATCGGTCCAATAATCACCGCGTCGCCGTCGTAGGTAAGCGCAGTTGACTCCGTGAATCCCTAGGAAACCAATAGATGGCGCTGAATTCAATGACAGTAACTACCGAATGGTGGTGTTACGATAAGTCTTGTCAATGACTTTGCAGTTTTGAGTGTGTCGTGGGATTTTTAAAACACGTATAATCACTTCACTGCAATACTATTTAGACACTGGAGATACTTGGCAAGGGTGCCCTTAGTCCAACACTAGTAATTTACCGTCCAAATTATGCTTGTTTTCTAGCTATGGTAAGCTGCACATAGTAGTTAATAGTTATTCACTTCACACAATCAAGTTCTCTTCTAAGGTAAATTACTACACGGCTAACAGAATGTCACACGAAGCAACGTCATTATTGGCGTGCAATATTAATGCGAAGAAAAGAGGAGGGTATTTGCTTGACAGTGGGCCGGTAGGTTTATCACCGGCGCCAGTGTACGATGACGGTGACTCGATGACGAGGTGTGCGAGCGCAGAACGCATTGATTCACCAAGATATCGCTCTCTCGCTTGCACACACACTGAGGCGATCAGGACTGGTGCGCATGTACCGATTAACTCAACGCTACTAGAAAACGAAATGTGCGCGGTGACTTCTGAGTCAGCTGTTTGTCATACAGGAGCCAGTCAATTAAAAAGCCCTACAATGGCAGAGATGGCAAGGAATGGTGAGTGGAAAACGCCCAAGAAACTAACAGATAATTGGACTTTAGTGCGAAATCGGCGGTCTAAGAACCGTTTTACCAGTAAAAGGGGTAAAGCGGCTACGAACTTGTCTGAGAAATTTAAAGCGGCGGAAGTTAACACCCCGTTGTTTATTTCCAACGTAAACAAAGAGGTAGCGATGGATTACATATGCAAATAGATAAAAAATAAAACTGCGGAGATTGTTTCGCTTGAGAAAATTTCCATGAAGAAGGAAAGGCCATACAATGCCTTTAAAGTGCTTGTTAACAAAGACAAGTTGGATGTTTTTCTAGACCAGATATGGCCTGATGGCGTGACATTTAGGCGCTTTATTCATTTCAAGAACAGAAGAGAAGACAAAAATAATACAATTTTTGGGACTGAGGCAATAACAAAACCGAAAAAATCAAAAAAAAAAATCTAATCAAATCCTTTATTTTTGCTGAATACACTGTTACAATGGTGTTATAAGAATTACATGTTTCAAGTGATTCTACCGTAAGGCATGCAAAAAAATTATACAGTCATAGTTATTCATCAATTAATCAAAATAAACATTGGAATAAATAAAATTAGATGACATAAGCACGATATAGTTATAATAAGTTAAAGTCATAGTGGAGAATAAATTATCTATTAAATAATAAAAATATTTAGATTATTTCAATGTCAATGTCAAAATTAGTTATTAAGAGATACATGGATAATTCATTGAATAATTGATTTTACTTGATGTCACTGTGAGGTCTATAATTTGGCAAAATTATCATTGAGGAAGTCATTCAAGTTATAGTAGCATTTATTAATCAGAATTTAATAATAATGTATAGTATTTAAAAAATGAAGTTAATAACATTCAATTGCAAAAATGTTAAAAGGTCGGTGAATTGTGTGCGTTCACTGTGCAAAACCGCTGATATTGTTTTGTTACAGGAAACGTGGTTATATCCACATGATCTAGCATTCCTTGGTAGTGTTGATCAGGAATTTAGTTACACGGGAAAGTCTTCAGTGGACACTTCAGCTGGCATGTGTAAAGGGAGACCCTACGGAGGGCTTGCCATACTATGGCGTAAATCAGCATTTAGCTGTGAGTGTGGTACAATGTATCAGTAACCGTATATGTATATTGAATGTAGTGGTAAACAACAGGTGCTTTTTGGTTATAAATATGTATATGCCAACGGACTGTCGCGAGAATCTGCCTCTTTTTACGGAATGTCTTGGTGAAATGTATTCTATTTTACAAAATAATAATGCTGAATCAGTGTATGTGTTGGAAGATTTCAACGCGCACCCGGGTGAGTCATTTTATAATGAACTTCTTAGTTTTTGTAATGAGCAGGAATTATTATGTGCTGACTTACACTATTTAGGCATACTATCACAAACGTACACGTTCATCAGTGACTCACACGGGTGTAAGCGTTGGCTAGACCACTGTCTTGTTACACAGGCGGCGGGGAAAACAATTGTAAACATTGAGGTTATTTATGATACGTTTTGGTCAGACCACTTTCCCTTAAAAATAGAATGTGATGTAAATGTTATCAGATTAAAAACTTCTGTAGTTAAATCACCGCTTAACGGTGTTCGATGGGGTGAAAATAGACCTGATGAAATAAAGCAATACTCGTCTCTGTGTAATGATAAATTTTGAACTATGTGCGGATATTTTTTGTGATAATCCACACCATAGGTTATTGTTGGATGCAATGTATAAACATATTGTATCTATATTAAGTGAAGCAGCTAGTGTAAACAGAGTCTGTAAAGACATTAGTAGAAAGAAAGGTATAAAAGGCTGGAACAAGCATGTCAAAGAATTTCACTCTCAAGCAAGGTCGAAGTTTAAATTGTGGACTTGGTATGGGGAAACCCAGTAGTGGGCTTATATATGAGGATATGATGTTAAGTCGTAAGGTATTTAAATCTTAGTTGAAATGGGTCATTAAGAAACAAGAAAAAATTGAAATGGATATATTGGCTTCGCTTCATTCGAAAAAATGTTTTTCATCTTTCTGGAAAGGCACTAAAAAGCTTAATATCTCTCCAAGCTTACCAGTTAGTGTGGAGGGTGAGAGTGATCACACTGAAATAGCTAATATGTTTAAGGAACAGTTTATAGTGAGCTCACCTCTTGAGCCTGTAGTGAAGGTGAACGCTGCTGAGACCTATCAATCAGGAATACCCCTTCGGTTTACGTTTTCAGAAATAAAAGCCGTTATTAAATGTATGAAGCGGGGAAAATCTCCTGGTCATGATTTATTATTTATTTATTTTATTTTAAAGAAGGCTTACAGACTAACAAAACAATGATATAAAGAAAGTATAAAAAAAAAAATGCTTATAACAAGCCTCCACATATAGTTACAACAAAAGTCGATAAAAAAAAAGTACATACAAGTTAATACAATAAGTTAATATTAGGAAAGTTAATTAAACTCAATTTATGATGGACTCAGCATTGAGCATCTTCAAAATGCTGGTTTGCACTTGTCAAGAGTACTAGACTATGTTTTTAAATTTATGTGTAGGGCAATCTTACCTACCACAGGAAATGCTGGATACATTAATAGTACCTATTGTAAAGAATCGAACAGGAGACATAGCTGATAAAGGGAATTATAGGCCAATCTCACTGGCAACTGTGATAGCCAAAGTATTTGATAGTGTGCTTGACGCGCATCTCAGTAGATATACAAAACTACACGACACACAGTTTGGTTTTCGTGCTGGACTGTCTACTGAGAGTGCAATACTTGCATTGAAGCACGCTGTCAAATATTATACGGACAGAAAAACACCAGGGGATGCTTGTTTCCTGGACCTTTCCAAAGCTTTTGACCTTGTTTCATATAAGGTTTTATGGGAGAAGCTTCGGGAAGCGGGAGTTCCTGCAGGATTGGTGTCAACATTATCTATCTGGTATGACAAGCAGAGGAACTTTGTGAAATGGTCCAATGCATTGTCGGACCCGTATAAACTCAAATGTGGTGTTAGGCAGGGAGGTCTATCTGTACACGTGTAGAAGGCCTGGCAGTACGCCTTGAACAGGGTTACCTTCTTTATACTCACCTGCAAATTGCAAAAAACGTAAGAAAATTTTAATTTCGCGGGCTGCCTTAGCGCATCCCCCTCAACTAGATTGGCGATTTGAATTTGTAACGCGTCACTTTTGAGTAGCGGTGTGGATGGGCCTTACTGAATATAGCCACCATTGTGCCTTTTAAAAACCCCGTTCTGTATAGAGGGTGCGTTATTTTGAAGTGAAGCAGGTACAAAGACGACCAGCCCTAGCTGACGACGAGGCCCGTTCATGACAATGTTTGCATTTTCGATAATGATTGGTAATTTCTGAAGTGAAAACTTCTTTAGGCGCGTTGAGCACTTTTTGGGTGAACAAAAATTATGGAACTCGCGTCATCGTTACCGAATGCATTCCATGAGTTTTATGTATACTATGTATATTATGTGTACTTTTTGGGTGAACAATTTAAAAAGCGTGACACTCGCGTCATAGTTACCGCCCGCTTCCCTTGAGCCTGTTTAGAAGTTACTTAGTTTTCACTTCTGTCGGCAGTCCCCACCTATTTATGATTTTCGTTAAACTACCATTAAAAATGTCATAACATTTTTTTTTTGTAGTTAAAAAAAGTGCTACAAAAATATTTTTCAAAAAACTGTAATACTTTTATTAAATACGAGTATATCTTTCTCATCCTTTTCATCACACAAAAGACTACGAATTTCTCATGAAAGGGAAGAAATACACAAAACCACCACATCACCGTGTAGGAGCGCACACAATTGTGTCCTTTCGTTGAGGTCTATGCCTGGAGGCGTCTCATTCAGTCTCCCTCCGTTCATATAGCATGTATTATGTTTGCTGACATTCATGCACCACAAATAATTGCTCCAAAGACAGCGTGGGCCGTGTTGCTATACTTTATGCGGTATTTTCTTAAGATTTTTCTCGACTTTAACTATTATGTACGGTCTGGGAAATTAACCCCATTATTTAATAACGTTGCTTATAGTTAAGAGACGTCCAAACGTCAACAATATATTACTTAACTTTAAGCAACGTTTATAAATAAACCCCTACTACCTGTCAAATTGACACACAACGCCTATTTGCGGTATTATACGAGTAGACATTACATACAACTGTCAAAGAATGACAGTTGTGATTTGAATATACGGACAATCTAAGTTGGTAGCCAATTTAAAGAAAAGAAATAAAGAAAGAAAAATACGTTTATTTGTCACAGAAACACGTGCATACAAAAAAGATAATTAGCTCTAATAGGAAAATTATGAATCAACGTTAAAGGGACGGCGAGGTTATAACATATTATCGTGAAACGAGGCTCTGAAGAACAATTTATTTTTATTTATACGTGAAATAGGTTGGGTCAAGATCTGTGTGAAAAGGTTAGTGTTGATTTAAAATGTAAGTTATCAGAAGGTAAATCTGAGGGTTTAAAGAAAGGACAGTAATTACAAACAAATGCGAGTCGGACTCGCATACGAATCGTTCCGTACTACCGTACAATATTGAACACTATTTAAAAAAAATAAAAAATATTATTCTAGACGTGTGAAGGAGTAAATATAGACATTTTTAGCTGGAGGAATTACTTGTTCTTTGTAAGGCGAGAGTAGAGCACTACCTCACGCGTTTCGCTTATGAGGGGTGCAACACGTTTCTTATATGGAATTGTTATAGCGGCCATAAAAGTACTGGTAGTGTCTATCTTTTACGGCTCAAAAGAAACACACAGCCCTGTGACAGACAGACGGATGGACGGTAGAGCCTTGGCACCCTTTGGGTACGTAAACCTAAATGGGTAAAAATTCGTGGAGTGTTAAAAACAATATTGAGTAACAACGGAAACAAAATTCAAATCAAATCACTGTCCATTCCAAGGTTGCCTGGAAGAAATCGCAGAAAGCGATGAGGCCGCTCATTGTATATTTTGTGGTGTTGGTTTTTTTAAATGTATTTTTGTGGTGTACAATAAAGGTATACAAAAAAATTAAACTTACAGCTCTCTAACATCAACACAAAACTAAAAGTTAACATAAACAAAGACACGACCACATAACTGCATCTAAACATAACATCAGAAACTCCCAACTCCTCTGTAAAAGCAAACTTAATTCAAAAATCCAACTTCAATATACCGAAAGAATTCGTTAAGATTAACAGTGGGAACTTAAGTATGCATAGAACGCACGCTCTATGGCACCAGGTCCCACCGCCGAAGAGGAAGCGAACGATCAACATTTTTTTTCCCGAGTAGTAAAAGAGATTTTAACATACCTAATTATATTAAATAGTTGATCGCTGACTGTTCGGTCGAGAGCAGTAGTCGACCAAGGAGCAGTGAATAGAATAGAATAGAATACTCTTTATTATGGACACCATAAAAATTACAGATATAAATGTAGAAATTTTACATAGGGTGACACAATGGGTGGTCTTATCGCTAAAAGCGGTCTTTTACAGACAAACTTTGGATGGATTCAAGGGAGAAGGAGAGACTATAATGCAGTGGTGGCCCTTGAAGCAGTGGCGGTCCAATGGTAACGGCCGCGACTTAAGAGTTGTAGGTCATAGGTTCGAAACCAGACAGGCGCTTTTATCATCAGCATCTACAGCCCCACTTCATCCACTGCTAAGCAAAAGCCTCTCTTTTCTTAAGCTATTCCTCACGCCCCTTTTTTTTTGGTTCGGGGTGGAATATCCTCATGGATGTCCTCCGCCCTGGGGGGGCGAAGGGATCTGTCAGACTCTTACTGACTAAAAACCACCCTGGTGTTCCATCTTACACCTACGCCAGGGGTCGCGGTCCTCACGCCCCTGTGCCAGCCCATACAGATTCTACCCGCGATGGTAATAATGTCGTCTGCCCATTTCGCCGGAGGTCGACCGACACTTCGTCTTCCAGTCCTTGGACGCCACTCGGTCACTGCCTTACGCCACTACGTCTTGCCACAGGCGTTTCACTTTGTGTACATTATTTTATCACCACTGCTCTCAAAACGGTGTAAGGAAACATAGTGAGGAAACCGCCATGTCCTAGAACAACAATTCGAAGACATATTGCATATAGTAACCCGCACAGGGCCCGCGTGGTGGATTATAGCGCACTCCTTCTCACCGAGAGGAGGTCTGTGTCCCAGCAGTAGGAACATTATAGGTTGATTATGCTATATGCTGACTGTTCACACCATTGGTTGGTAGCACTCGTTTGTCACAGCGAAAAGAGCTATCAAAGACAGTACTCGCTTAGCGACACTCGCTTGATGGGCAGAACACTCGCTGAGAAACTCAAGCTTGATACATACGCAGTAATCGCTCGTTGCCATCGCGCTTTCGCTGATTCTTACTCGCTAATTTCTTTGTAGTTGTAGCCCTACTCGCTTCTTGTTAATTGCCGGCTGTGGGACAGGTGCCTAAGCTCAATTACGATTTTTCATTTTTTAAGCACAACGCCATCTACCGGTACGATGGGGCAACAAAATCGGAAATGAGCAAGCGAGACGGTAAAGCACTCACTTCCTGCTTGAATCACCTGCCGCATGCAAATAGAGTTTTCGTAATTTTCTCGTTATAACTGCGCCATTTTTTATTTTCACAATGAATTTTTACCTGTTGCATATCCAAGTTTTTCCTATAATTACTTTTTTTTCGTGAAACAGCGAATTTGTTACATTATGTATGTGCCCGTTTGGTAATTCTATCTGAGGGAAGCGCGCCTCGTTTGATGTGTAATCCTTCATATTTTAAGCCAACACGTAGGAAGACATTAAATTGTTACCGTTTATTCGTGTTTGAATATTTTGAATGGGGAGGGAAGAAGGTTATGTAAACTGTTTGACATCAAATAAATCATGTAACAAGATTTTGTGTTATATAGGTAGGATTATGTAACGCAAGAAAGAAAGAAAGAAAAATTGATTATTCAGCACAAAAAAGACGGAGATCACAAAAAAAGACATAAAATAGGTACACACACTAATACACGCTAGCCAAAAGCCCCGTATTCAGCAAATAAAAGTTAAATAAAGCATTTAAATAAATAAATAAAATATACCCTAAGCCTAAGCCTACACTGAATAAAATAAGTAGTGTAAAAAAAAACAAAAAAACACGCTTTAATCACGCACTAAAAATTATAAAATAATTAAATTGACTTGTATTAAGTAGTTACAATTTAAGTAGCTAGTAGCTTATCATTTTTTTTTATATCCAGTGATTCATTCAAAAAGCGTGGAGCGGTTTGTTTAAATTAATAATAATAATAACGTTTATTTTAATTAAAAGTACACACAACATAAAAGTTATATAAAAGTTTCATTTCGATACGACAGTTAGACGTAGGTTAAAATTTACTTCTAAGATTTTATTACACATCGCTAGTTACAATTGAAGGTAAATGAAACCGTTTTTAAATACAAATTGCAAAATCAAAATCAATAACAAACTTCATAAAATTTTAATTTTAATATCACTTGCAAATCAAAATTGTAACAGGCAAAGTTCTATTAATCAAAATTAAACTTTGACAATAACAAACAAAGTTACGGTGAAACAATATCCCCGTATAAAGGATTACGCGCATTTTGTATGAAATCACGTCACACGATGTAATATTTGTGTCACAGTGTTTACGTACCGTTCATCGACATTGGTAATTGCTGCATTTCGTTTTCATATTACAGAGGTATTCATATTGACAGCGGATATTATTGTTAGTATTGTTATCATGTAAGGTAAGAGTTATCAATGTGATGTGATTCCTAATCTATACTAATATACTTATATTATTGAGGTATAATTTGTGAGTTTGCATATAGGGGGTAATCTTTGGAACTACTGATCTCATTCCGAAAATGTTTCCACTAATGTGAAGCTGGAGTATTGCTAAGTGTCATAGGATAGGTATATTTTATGTTAAAACAAGAAGAAATTTCACGCGGGTGACGTCGCGGCAGAAGCTAATTCTTTAAAAGTATAATAGTAACTAGTCTGTGTGGTTGTGGACCAACTCCCGCACACTTTTGGCTATTATATTTTTACGGAATAAGTTCAATCAGGCGTCTACCATACACTCTTGTTTTGGCAGTTTACTCATAATAAATGTATGCTGGTAGCGGATTTTATTTTTAGTGGTATTTGATCGTGATTGACTTAATGCTACTAGTCCTGGTCGATCAAATCAGGCAAGATCATTCTGTGTCAGACAGTAAAAGCAGTATGTAACTTTCTTCTGTTTGACCAATCTCCCTATATAATACATACAAATATTTAAGAATACTACGTACGAAGTGCCCAAAATTCACTTGTTAGTAAAATTATCTCATCGCATTACATTACACCACTTCATCACAATAATTTGAAAATTAAATCACATTAGCATAAGTATAAATTCCCCGTGGGAAATCACGTAGAACAATGTGTCGGCCGAGCTAGGCACAGGCATGCTCGCGACAACTACACTACAGCGCCCTTTGAGCTCGAATTACCTAATTGTTAATTATGCCAACAAAACAAACGCGATGTTTGCGAGCGGCTCACTGCCACTGGTCCGCTCTCGGCTTTAACGTTGAACGAGTCGCTTTGCTAAGCGTTTATGTGGCCTTTATTATTTTGAGTGTGGCAGCTGATCGGAATTTGTGGAGGTCCTCTAATGAATTAGTTGAAATAATAATTTTGTATATTAGACAACTTTGTGGCGATTCAAATGATTAATGGCATTCTCCAATATTATACACTTATTATAAACTCACGCTTACAATCCTCGAAAGGGTAAGCAGAAGTGTTCTCCATTTACAAGAGTCTAACGTTTATTTCAACACTAAGTCGCGGGTTAAAATAATAAAGGTTGGTGATGAAGATGACATATTTTATAAATACAATTCAGTGTAATCACAGATACTCTTCAAATTGTAACGTCTTGGCCATTACTTGCCTGTTGGCCACCCATAGACATCCCTGCTGGAACTTATTAAACGTCTTCGTACTATTACCACATATTCGCCAGTGGTAGCATCTCTTCCCGTGCCAGGAGGACATCCTGCTTTGAATACATCTGGATCTGCACCACGTCTATAATAGTTTCGTCTAGGAATAAAGTCAATTCCTTCTTCGTCACGGTCTTTCTGGCATTTTAATTCACCCACGCTTATCAATAAAAGTAAGATAAATCAGTTATTTACACCAATAAATTTTAATGTGTTTCTGTAGATTGTGATTTTTATGATTATTATTATAACTATTTGTATTTTGCTCGTTAGAGCACTAAAACCACGAAAATCATTTTATAAACGTCTGATGTATCTAATTGTACCGTTAAACCAATTCCAAAGAAATGTTGTCTTGTTACCGCAACTTTTGAAACAAAGAATGCTTTTGGCGACAACTATTCCATCACATACAAACTTGTTTTCCTACGTGGGTAGGCGTGACGTTTACACGTAATTTTGGGTTGAACGACATTGGTCAAGTCGGATATTCGTCAAATCGGCAATTCGTCAAATTTGATATTGGTCAAAGCTGTAATTGGTCAAATCGTCTGTTTGTCCAATTAGGAAATTTGCCAAATACGCTATTGGTCAAGTCCATGTACAATCTATAAAAACATGCGTTTTGAATTCACATTACTTGTAGGAACTTACAAAACGAAAAGCTTCCTGCTGTAGGTTCCTATTTACATCATTAAAATGTAGTAAATAGTAATTGAGTATTCTGAGGTTTAATTTGGTTCGATTGTTACCTCCTTTGAATAGGTATTAGTAGGTAAGATCTAGGCGGAAAATGCTGGCTACATCGAATAGCATATTATGCCGTCCTTTGTTTTCCTTTTCAAATAAGTGACATTTCATTATTTGTAAATGACAACAATTACATATATTGTTTATTTTCGTGTCTTCGGTACGGTGTAATATATATAATGGCTTCTACTAGTAAAGGCAGTGATTCTGTATTAACATTTTCAGACACTGAAAAAGGCAAGAAACTATTACGTGTAGGATATCAATTCCATTTTAACCCAACAAACAAAAACTGTACTACAATCTGGCGTTGCGTAAATAGAAGCAAGTGTAATGGATCCATAACTTTAAGCAGTGATTCTGGGTCAATTCTGAGGGAAAGCGGACATACCTGTAAGCCTAACTTCGATAAGAATTTGATTGACGTTAAGATAAATAAATGCAGAGAAAGAGTAAAGAAGGAATGGAAATCAGTAAGTAAATTTTTTGATGAAACTGGGTGAGCTAGAGGAAGAAGTTGTGGACATACCAAGAATGAAATCAAAGCGTGATGGTCTATAGAAAATTCGAAAGAAACGAATTGGCGTACAAAAATGCCAGTTCCCAACGGTAGATACCGTCAAATTTGCAGACATACTTTCAAATGATTTTTTGGTTTATGAAAGCAAAGACGATCTACCGAAATTCTTCATCTTTGCTACAGCTGAGGGTATAGAAATAGCATTAAATACGGATTTGATTTTTGTAGATGGCACTTTTAAAACCATACCGCGACCTTTTTTTCAACTTTTATCAATACACGTAGACGTGAGCAGTACAAGAGCAAGCACCAATATTATTCCCATATTTTTTTGCCTCTTACCTAATAAAACTCAGTAGTCCTATAGAGAGTATTCTCGGTTTTGCGTTCTCAATTCAAGCATGATGTAAATTTTATAAAATGTGATTACGAAATGGCAATAATTAACGCTACAAAAAGCATTTTCCCTGATGTTCTTGTCAAAGGCTGCTTTTTTCATTTTAATCAAGCAATCTATAAACAAGCAAAAGCTCTTGGAATGTTGACTGACCACATTTTGAAAAAAAATGTTAGACTAACCACAAACCTAGCATTACTGCCCTATCAGTATGTTCATGAAGGATGGTTAGCAATACTTGAGATGATGCCAGAAAATGACAGTAGGGCGGAAAAAATTTTTTTTTTTTTACTGAGCAATGGCAAAAAAGGATTTCTCAGGACATGTAGTGTTGTGCGAATGAACGCCATCGTACCACCCACGCAGTCGAGGCTTGGCATCGGAGATTAGGGATTAAAGTACAAGAAAAGCATAATATTTTCATGTACATAAGTATTTTAAAAAAGGAAGCGAAATATTATTTAAATAAAGTTAAAAGAGAAGATGAGAAGCAGAGGAAAACATCCAACATTATAAAAGATGTCAAAATAGAAAAAATAATAGAAAAATTATTGAGTGGAAAATTAGATGCGTTAAAGTGTTTAAAACAATTGTGTTGGGTATGAATTCTATGTAAATAAATATGAATTAAATAAAATAGAAAACATGAAGTACTTTCATTTTTACAGTTGATTGTACTTAAATGACTTGACTAATAGCGTAATTGGCAAATTTCGTAATTGGACAAACAGACGATTTGACCAATTACAGCTTTGACCAATATCAAATTTAACGAATTGCCGATTTGACGAATATCCGACTTGACCAATGTCGTTCAACCCGTAATTTTGTAGCTTCCTTATTTAATATTTATTTTAAAATAGCTAGTTGTTCTTTTTCTCTATATTTATGCGCTAATTAAATAATAAACCCACCTTCGCTTGGAACTTTCCTTTCACTTTCACTCTTCAACAACCACAACACTCAAAATATACCAACTAAGCATGGACACCAAGCTTGTGCACAGTATGGAGGATCTGGAGAAGCTGTTTAGCTTCCGCATGCGTGAGTACGAAGATAAGCTGCAGAGAGCTACAGCTGGAGCTGACCCTGGACTTTTCTGAGTTTAAATCTTTTATCTGTAAAACATTCTCTCACTTCAAATTGCAAATTCAACACTTGTCGTTGAGTCTAGACACGCATGAGACTGCGATGCGAAGAAAGATCTTGCTGTTTCACGGCATTCCTGAGAAAGCTGATGAAAAGCTGTGCGATTCGATTCTTCTTATTTTTTCTAAATAACTGTTGATTGACGATATTAAACAGGAACATTTAGAAGTATGCCACAGACTAGGAGCACCCCAGGGTAAAACCAGACCTGTGCTGGTGCGATTTAATGAAATGGATCATCGTCGGTTAGTTTGGGACAGTAAAACTGTACTCAAAGGCAGCGGTATCACCATTTCGGAGTTCCTGACTAAGACACGGCACCAGGTATTTATTGCTGCCCGCAAGCACTTTAGCATCAATAGCTGCTGGTCCGCAGAGGGAAAAGTTATTGTCTTGACGCCTGACAAGTCACGCCGGAAGATAGCGTCCATGGGTGAGCTTGAATCGCTAATCGCGCTATTCCCCGCTCCAGCCGGTGCTGCCGTACCCAATGATCCCTTGCATGCCGCTTCTACCTCATCCGCCGTGGCATCTACATCGCCTGTAGCAGCAACCCCCAAACGAAAGACTGTAAGGAAGGCTCGCCGCTAAGTTTACTATTTTAGATGTCCCCATGCATGTTTCACATTGATCGCTTTGTGATACGTTTGTGTAGTGTCGGTACACTTTAAAATTAGATTTCCCTTTTGTTAATCTACCCATAGCATTTACTTTTAGTTATTGTTTTCTCACATTGTTAAGCTTGCCGGTAGATATTATTATTTTTCTGATATTGTGACGTGACGTCTGTCACTGTCACTGCCGGGGTAAATTTATTTTTATTTTATAATATTGACGTGACGTTACGTTTCGTTTCTCGGTTTCCGAATGTTGTTTCTGATATTTTCATTAGTCAACTTTTTAATATTTTTCGTTTTTGTTAATTTTTTATTTTGTCTTCTTTTAACATAGTTTTTTTTGTATTGATTTATTCCCGTCACATTTTTATGTAACTACCTTGTTTTTAATTATGGTGTTTTAAAATATCTACCAACAACAGCGAATAGGTGCTTTTATTAGTGGAGCGTATTTCATTATTACGAGTATTATTGTTTTTTTTGCACTTAAATAGTTAAGTAGTTTTGATATAGTCCTTTATATTTTTTTATGTTCATATTTTTATTCATAAGTATATATAATTATTATTTTTGCAAACTATGTTCGATGCGGATCTTGATGATGATTTTTTCTCTTGTTCTTCCTCTTCTAGCAGTTTCCTTAGTGCGGCGAGTGGTTCTTCCTCTCCTCTAACTCTCGGCGATCAGATTTCCTCTTTGCTTTCCCATCTCCCCAACAATCTCAACATAGCTCACATCAATGCCCAGAGTGTTCCTTGCCATTACTCTGATCTTCTGGCTTCCATTGACTGTGCTCATATAGATGCTTTGCTGATCTCTGAGTCCTTCCTCAAACCCTCTCTTTTATCTGTTCATTATGCCCTTCCTGGTTTTGTTCTTATCCGTAATGATAGAACCGGGAAGGGTGGTGGTGGTGTTGCCATTTACTTGCGTACTGATATTCCCTACAAGATTATCAGCGCATCACCATCTTCCTACTCGGGGTCAGCGGAGCATTTATTTATCTAAATTTGTTTGCATCACGTTAAAATACTTCTTGGAGTGATGTACAGTCCTAACCTCAGTATCGATTACTTTGACTCTTTTGATTCACTTTTAAATGATTTCTGTCCCTCTTATGATCACGTAGTTTTGATGGGCGACTTTAACACTTGCCTTCTTAAAAATGACAGTCGTACTCACAAACATCAATCTCTCTTATCTTCTTTTAACCTTAGTATTCTGCCTCTTTCTGCTACTCATCATTTTCCTAACTGCACCCCTTCTCTTTTGGACCTGATGATTGTCTCTAATTCTCATAATGTATCTTTCCACGGTCAGCTGACTGCTTGTTTTTCTTATCACGACTTCATCTTTATGTCCTACAAGATTCGCCCTCCCAAGCGTAAGCCGCAGTATATTTTCCTTAGAAACTATAAAGGCATAGACCTGGAGGCGTTGCTGCGTGATGCTGGTATAATCGACTGGACGGACGTCTTAGAGAGCACATGCATCAACGATATGGTTCATATTTTCAACAGCACAATACTCAGTATAAACGATCGTCATGCCCCTATCCGTCGTGTCAAAGTTAAGTATGTCCCGGCTCCCTGGCTCACCCCTGCCATTAGGGATGTTATGGCTAGTAGGGACAGAGCCAAAAGGAGGTTAAATCGCTGTCCTTCCGAGCGCAACTTAAATGCGTTTAAGATACTGCGTAATCGCTGCCGTCGTATGTGTAGAGATGCAAAGAGACGCTACTTCCATAAATCTCTCGACACCCGTAATTCTTTTGAAGTCTGGAAGTTTCTGAAAACTATAGGTATTGGTAAGTCTCCTGGTGTTTCCAGTAATGACACTGATGTGTGTGCTCTTAACAAACATTTCTCACTTCCCCCTGTTACGTTGGATCCACACGTCAAATCAGCTACTTTAAATGAACTTTTCTGTTTGCCAGTACCGCAGTATCCTTCTTTCGAATTAAGTCCTTTAGGTGAAAGTGTGGTAAAAAAATCCATTTGTGCTATCTCCTCCACTGCAGTTGGTTATGATAATCTTTACTCAAGAATGATTTCTCCTATCCTCCCCATATTACTTCCCATCTTGACCCACATTTTTAATTTCTCCTTGTTTTCTTGTACTGTTCCTGAGGCCTGGAAACAAGCTCATATCATCCCCTTACCCAAGATTCCCAACTCGGTCTCACCGGCCGATTTCCGACTCATTTCTATCCTTCCATATCTCTCCAAAGTTCTTGAGCACATTGTTCATCAGCAACTTTCTGCCTTTCTATCATCGAATGACCTTCTTAGTCCTTTTCAATCTGGTTTTCGACCTGGTCATAGCACAGTAACGACTCTTTTGAAGGTTACTGATGACATCCGCTGGGCTATGGACCACAAATCTCTCTCCTTACTTGTACTTCTGGACTTTAGCAGTGCCTTTAACTCTGTCGATTTCGATATCCTTCTCGGGATCTTCAAATCTTTCAATTTCACTTCTTCTACTATTGGTTGGTTCGACTCCTATCTTCAAGGCCGCTCGCAGCGGGTTCGTCTCGAAGAATCTTTTTCTGACTGGTGCTCTCTGACCGCGGGTGTGCCTCAGGGTGGCGTTCTCTCTCCTCTTCTCTTTTCTATTTTCATTAACTCTGTCACCAGAGTCATCTCTTCCCACTTCCATCTCTATGCCGACGATCTGCAGCTTTACAGTCACTTCTTGACGCATGACGCGGATGCCGCCGTGTCTGCTATGAACAGAGACCTAGATTTGATTAGTGAGTGGTCGTGGTCTTTTGGACTGCAGATCAACCCTAAGAAATCCCAGGCCATAATTATCGGTGGCAGGTATATGCGGAATAGGCTCGATGTTGCGTCGCTGTCTCCACTCTGTCTGAATGGAGTTCAGATAGAATACGCAAAAACGGTTAAAAATCTGGGGGTGACCATGGACTCTTACTTATCGTGGACTGCCCATATCGCTCAAGTCAGTCGCAAAGTGCACTACACGTTCCATTCGTTGAAATGCCTCCAGAGCTTCTTGCCCTTGAACACCAAAATCTCTCTTGCTCAAACTCTCATACAGCCCATCATAGACTACGCTGATGCCTGTTATTTGGATGTCACCGAGGAGCATTTAAATAAACTTGAGCGTTTGCAAAATATCTGTATTCGTTTTGTTTTTAACCTTAAAAAGTATGATCACGTCTCTAACTTTCGTAAGATACTCAAGTGGCTCCCTATTCGACTTCGCAGGAACTCTCGGATATTGTGTCTGCTATTTAACATACTTCACAACCCTAAAACGCCATCCTATCTGCGGGAACGCTTCTCCTACGCCCGTCCTTTTGATGCGCCCTGCAGGTCGCATCTTAGAAATCTCCTCAAATCCCCTCCCCACTCAACCGACTTCTACTCCTACTCTTTCACTGTGCATGCGGTACGGTTGTGGAATTCACTTCCACCAGGCATTAGGAACTGCCAAACTGTTGGAGTATTTAAAAGTAGAGTAAAAGAACACTATCTTTCCACTTTCTCATAGTTGCTTATGTATTTATTATTTAAATTACATTATATTTTTATATATTTTAGTGATATTTATTTTAGAAGTATGTATGTATGTTAGTATATTCTCTTATTGTGTTTATATTTAAATTACAAAATTACTTTAGATTTTATGTATTTTGTTTTCCCTTCTACTCGTACACACGTTGTCTTCATCTCTTTAATATACTCTCCTATCGCAGGTATGCTGGAAGAGATTTCTTTAGAAATAAGCATCACCTTTGTACCTATTTTTCTGTTCTTTTCTTCTTGTCTGTTTATATATGTGTGTACATAAATGGTTAAATAAATAAATAAAATAAAAATAAACTACGCATACATCACTGACGTCACAGAAACATACATCGCGTAAGCAGTGTTTACCATGAAATCTGCTTGGTCCCGACCACAACCATTGAGCAGTAGTCCACCAGACATCTGTCTTGTAGTCTTGTCACCCCTTTGGTCGGAGGATCCTCTCATTTCAATGGATGAACTTCACACGATTCTTTGCCGACATCAAATTAAGTTTTTCGTCTATTAGTCTAGTCGTGGAATAATGGTGGAGAATAGAAATATTATAGCTGTTTCTGAATTAAATGATAAACAAACTATTGAAATGTTAATTTAAATTTCGCGTTTCACCCGCGCGCGTGCACCTCTACTCTACAAGTACGTACTGGATGCAGTACCGATGCAACGAGTCACGCAGGTAAGTGATTTAGGGGTTGTTCTCACTCCTGAGCTGTCGTTTCGCGATCATATTACTAAGATCTGCAAAAAGGCATTTAGAAACTTGGGGTTTGTTCTGACGCAGACGCGAGACTTTACCAGCATCCACAGCCATCAGAGTCGTGTATGACGCATTAGTCAAGAGTCATCTGGAACATAGTGCTGTCATATGGGCTCCACATGGGGCTAAATACTCAGTGATGTTGGAGCGAGTTCAGAACAAATTCACGCGCAACCTGTACAATTTTTTTTATGGGGCATACCCATTTTACCCTTTGATGTACCCCACTCTATTCGAACTGGGTATGGTGGGGTACAATCAACTCGGGGTGTGACGGGAATTTCCGCTGGTGTCGTACGTAGTAAAACTGGTCCGAGGCATAGAGCACAACCCGAGAGTGCTGCAGCGGTTGCACTTGTGCGTACCCGACGACGGCCCCCGCCTCTGCTGGTCGTACCATCAGCCAGGATCAACTTGCTGGCCAAAACCCCTCTGACTCGAGCAATTCACACCATCAATTATATTCAGGTCGAAATTGATATATTTACATGTCACTGGGGTGAATTCGCAAAAGTACTATTGTTTACATTGTGTTACAAACAATGATCTCTTCCTGGCACAGGTATTCCTAGTTTGGGAGTCAGGGTTCAACTTTTCTGCGCCTTTAACTCTTGTGAACTTAAGCTAGATATTAAGCATATTGTAAGGATTAGTATCAATAAAGTATATTATTAAGTATATTATTATCTTTATGATCTTCTTATAAATTTTGTGCTTTATTTTTTAATTTTGTGTGTGTGACTTGGCTATCGCATTAGGTTAAGACCTGTAATGATAGTTTTAAGGCATTTAAATAAATAAATAATGTATGGAACAGGTCATTCTTTTTTAATATCTGATGAATAATTTCAGGATCATGTACTGAATCCATGGTTACAGGTTGCACGTTGATGTCCCCGCCACCCTGTACATCTCTGCCCAACTCTTTGAGGAATATAGGCTGTTGTTATTATAGCGGTTAGTAAGTTTTCTTTGCAAGCTCTGAGAACTTTGTGTATGAGACAGCCACCTGGTTGTGCTTGTACAGGTAACTAACCAGCAAAAAATACTTACATTTTAGTATAATTTGCTGGGTTCCTGCGGCAGTTACGGATCATTTTACAGTTTTCACGTTCATGTTTTGCATATCGAGCAGGTGTCCGCAAATTTACGTCCAAGGCGCGTATTAAACGCTTGCATGAAGAAAGTATTAGGTTGGGAAAAACTATCAAATTGTGAAAAGAAACAAACTTAATACGTGAGGCGTAAAGTTTCTTTTGAATTACCGATAGATGAAGGTAAATCATGGTCTTGAAAGAAAACACATCAAAGCGTAAGTTGATAGTAGATAAAATTGTGGTTGATAGATTCGCTTGGTTCTTTGAATTAGTACTATGTAACATAAAAACTTTTTTACAAAAAAAACACTAAAAGACGTGAAAAATAACTTTAATTTCGGAAATCAGTGTCTTTGGTTTTGTATTTTCGTTTTTGGCCACCGACTTCCAAAATTAAAGCAAATTTTCACGTCTTTTAGTGTTTTTTTGGAAGTCGGTTGTTTTTTTGTAAAAAAGTTTTTATTTTTCACTTTTTAGTTGCAGTACCTACCCCAAACACAATTTGGTAAACCACTACTTGGTGTGTAAATAACAGTGACAGGAAATTATTAACACATCATCCATATAAACTAAGTGGAAAAAATATGCTGTATTAAGGATAACTCAAAAACTCACGTTACAAAAAGTCACTCCGACTTTGGTCGTGTTCGCGGGTGGACGTGTGCTAATTTTTGATTCTGATTTTAATTTTAAATTAATCCTATTGGCTGCTGCGTTAATTTTGAATTTCTTGTCACTCTTGTGGAGTTTATATGGACTAACTCCGCCTTGTGGGCGGTCTGTGAGAGGGACAACAGCATTAAACTTGAAAAAGTGTTTTTGACTGGCCGGCTGGCTGTTGAGATTTGAACCCGAGACGTGCTGCGTGGGACGTCGATGCTTGTGCCGCTGCGCCACCGCGCAAGTGACTGTGAGTGTTGAATATTACTATCTCCTACGGTGCGCGCGGCGTAGCCGATACCGACTGCCGCTACGAGTGATCTACAGCTGTGCTACGAGCGCTACGAGTGCTACGCTACGTCTACGTCGCTGTCTACATTGTACGCAATATCGCTGTGCCGTAGCAGATAAAGACGCATGTACTGTTTTGTTTACTATTCAACCTAACACGCTCTGATATTTAACATGCCTAACGTGAAAAAGAGTTCACCATCAAAATCTACGAATGTAAACCTAACCAGGGAGCCCTCACACTCTGACTCTGAAGTTCCCCCTTCCCCGCAAAGGAACATTACTGCGAGAACTAAGCGGCCGCGCATGGAATCGTCACCTAACACACAGGAATCCTCGAGCAAGGTCTCACTTGAACTTATTATGACTACTTTGACCACTATGAAAACACAACAAGAAGTCACGTTTGCCAAAATTTTCTCAGAAATGTCTGATGTCAAGGAAAAAGTGCATCAAATACAAAAAACAAACTCAGAAATCGAGAAGTCGATGGAATATATGTACAATCACTATGAGGACCTGAAGCTTCAAATCCTGGACCTTGAGAAGACCCGAGATAAAAATGCTGAAACAATCAACAAGCTCGAGAGGCAACTCCAAGATATCAAACTGAGTTCGAGGTCATCTGCTGTCGAAATTAGAAATGTCCCGAACAAAGAAAACGAATCTGTCGAGGAGATGTTCAATATTGTGTCTCAGATCGGGAAAAGTATCAACTTTGAAGTATCAGCGTCCGAAATACGCGATATATATCGCTTACCAGCCAAACCTGGGACGAACAAAACTATTGTGACCGAGTTTTCTTCTGTGCACACTAAAACCAACTACCTGTCGGCAGCTCGCAACTTCAACAAAACCCGAAAATTAGAAGACAAATTGAATACAGAAGTAGTAGGCATATGTGGCGATAAGAAACCGATATATGTCGACGAATATCTTCCCGGATCAATGAAGAAATTATTCCTGCAGTCTCGAGACTTTGCCAAGAAGAATAGTTTCAAATTTTGCTGGATTTCAAATGGCAAGATTCTACTACGCAAAAGTCCAGAGTGCAAGGAAACTTACTCTGTCAGGACGGAAGACTGTCTAGCGAACATACTGAAAAAAAAGTGACTATTCGATCTGTGCTACGCTATTACCCTGTCTCGTTTTTTGGCTGTCTACTACTTTAAAATAGTATGTAAATGTCTCGTAATTATAATTGTAGAAACTTTTTACATAACAAGCGAACTTCGCACACATTACATTTTTTTTTTTTACACACCACTTAGCTTACAATTACGATTTATCTTATATTAAGCCCTTTTTAATCTTACCTATTTTACTAATTTCACCCATACCTTTTTCTTTACAGAAACTTACGAAATTACCTCCACACTACACTAAATCAAAAACATTAATTCCAACTATTTCCACACATCAAATAGACTTTCCTTTACACCTATTTTTAAATTTTATTATTAATTATAAATGGCTTGTATAAAAAATATCCTTGATGAAATTGATCAACATAGTGTAGCTACTTTTCAAGTCTGTGCCCCACGCGCATACACTTCTTTGCAAAAGGTAGCACAATCGTCATTAAAAATTATTCACATTAATATTCGTAGTGTTCACAAAAACCTTAACAGCTTTTTAATTGTTCTTGCCCAGATGCCTGTCCAATTCGATCTTATAATACTGACGGAATGCCGGCTAAAAAATGCTGGTCCAACCCCAACTTTGGGTGGTTATACCGCGTATTCCACTATAAAAAACCCAATCCAAAATGATGGTGTAGTAATATACGTTAAAAATAACCTTCAATGTACTGTAACAGAACCGTCATTCTTTGTGGACGCAAATTGCTTAATTTGTCGTACTCAAGACACTGCAATCATTGGTATATATCGTTCACCTTCATATACTAACTTAACTAATTTCTATAATAGCTTGGAAACTGCTGCGTCTGCCTTAAAAAGCAGCAAATCTGTTATAGTAATGGGAGACTTAAACGTTGATATCAAACCTAACAACGACGACCCACATTCACACGAGTATCTTCTACATATAGCGACATTGGGTTTTTTGCCAGCTTTTCTACATCCCACTAGACCAAGTTCAAACACTTGCCTAGACCATATCTTGATCAAATCTAAATCCTCATCAAACTCCTTCGTATTAGAAACAAGTATTACAGATCATCATGCTACGGCCTTATGTTTGGATAAAATTAAAGTGAACCGGAAATTAGTTCCACAGACAACCACGCGTTTAAATTATTCTAATGCTGTAAAGGATGTAGGAAACGCTGACTTAGCCCCAGTGATGAACGCTACTGATGCCAACATTGCTGCAGATAATTTAATCACTACACTCAAAGGCATTGTTCTAACCCATACCTCCACCATCAAAATTTCAAGAAAGGATAGAATAATCAAGCCTTGGATGACACCTGGTCTCATCCGGTGCATCAAAAACCGAGATAGCATGCATCTTAAGCTTAATTCAGATCCGGAAAACACTACTCTCAAAATTACTTACACAAGATACCGAAATTTTTGTAATCGACTTATCAATAAACTTAGACGTTCTGATGAAAAACTTCAATTTACTAGAGCTCAAAATAATAGCAAAGAAACTTGGAAGGTCATTAAAAAACTCACTCATACAGAGATAAATAAGCAGCCAGCCACAAATCTCTTAACATTGTCTACGGACCCGTTATCCTCAGTTAACGTAATAAATAACTATTTTGCTAAAGTAGGTAAGACGTTGGCATCTAAAATAATTACTTTCGCTACAGACGGAGACCTAACATCTAAACACAGCATGCTAAACTCGATCGCGCTTCTCCCGGTTAGTGAAAGTGATGTGGAGTTAATTATCAAATCACTTCGGGATAACTGTGCCACGGGATGGGACAACATACCAGCCAAATTAATCAAAATGGCTCGAAACGTCCTCGTGCCCCCTATCACTCATATCTGCAACCTTGCCATATCACAAGGGATTTTCCCGAGGGCCTTTAAAACTGCGTTAGTAACACCTGTGTACAAAACTGGAGATAAAGATCAGATCTCAAATTATCGCCCCATCTCTGTCTTAAGCGCTTTGTCTAAAATCATGGAACGAGTTCTTAACAACTGCTTAACCAATTATTTAACCAAATTCCACATTCTCGCCAATAATCAATATGGTTTCCGACATGGCATCTCTACGGAAGATGCCGTAGTCGATCTTGTGCAGTCGGTAGCTGACAAACTAGACCAAAAATTGAAATGTTATGGCATTTTTCTAGATCTCAGTAAAGCGTTCGACACTGTTTGTATTTCCAAACTAATAGAGAAAATGGAAAATGTGGGTATACGTGGTCTAGCTCTTGAAATCTTTAAAGATTATCTTTCTGACCGTAGACAATCCGTCAAGATCGACAATACAATTAGCGCAGAGGAACGAATAACCTTTGGGGTCCCCCAGGGAAGTATTTTGGGTCCAACCCTCTTCCAAATCTATATAAACGACCTTTGTAATCTGCCTCTCGTCAACTGTGATATTTTCACTTACGCAGACGACACTGCACTAGTGGCATATGGTAAGAATTGGGATGACGCTAAATTGCATTCGGAAAACGCATTGCGGAGAGTAATGCATTGGTTAGCAAGTAATCTTTTAACCTTAAACGTTGATAAGACCAAATTGTTACGTTTCACTCTACCGCATACATCAAAACCAGCTGAAGAAACCGGAAATCTAAAAGCCCATAACTGTCAGCAAAAGACAGAACCTTGTAAGTGTATCTCATTGTCTATGGTAAAATCCATAAGATATCTCGGAGTGTTCATCGATGAGAAACTAGACTGGACCATTCAATTGGAGTCATTAACCTCTCGCACCAGAAAACTAATTTATATTTTTAAAAATTTAAGGTTTTCAGCGGATAACAATACTCTCCGTATGGTTTATTTGGCTCTGTGTCAAACAATCCTGATGTACTGTATCCCTGTGTGGGGAGGGACTCATAAAACTGAGCTATTAAAACTCGAAAGAGCTCAAAGGGCTGTGCTAAAAGTAATTCACTTCAAACCTCGTGACTACCCTACACATATGCTATATTCAGAATGCAATGTCTTAACTGTTAGGAAATTATTCATCTTAAGATCAATCCTCTACAAGCACTCTATGATCTTGTTTAATAAGCAGCTTTTCAGTCAGCGGCGTCGTGGCTTTCCCTTATGTCCTGCTGTCTCTTGCAGGACTGCCTTCGCAAGACGCCAGTTCAATGGCCTAAGTGCAAGGCTGTATAATAAAGCCCACAAACAATTAAATATTTACGCCTTGACAAAGGGCGAGTTAAAAAACAAGTTAAATTCATGGTTACAGATATTGACATATAGTGATACCGAAGATCTTCTAACCACTATACAGTAAAGAGATAGGTTTACACACAGAACACAACACATCCACTTACTCATACAACACAGGCATGTAAGCACTCCCACATACACACGCATACGCAAAAACACACATACACTCAAACACACACACACACACCCACACATACACCAACACACAACCATACACACACCCACACGCCCATACACCCACACACACTCATGTTTTATTTAATTTTTTTTTGTTCTTTTTATTTTTTATACTTTATTTTAACATTAAGTACTTTGTTCGCCTGCTGCACGTACCAAAAAAATTTTTTTGTAACCGTAATAAGACTCACTGTGAATGGATACTCTTTCCTAAGATACAGACAGATTTTCTGCCTAGTTTAGGAAAGGGAGTCCCATGACCATTTTTATATGTGTTGTACTGGTTCTATTTATTTATAACATCTAATTATATAAGACAACTTTGTATACCATGTACAAACTACTTTTTGAAATAAATTATTATTATTATTATTATTATTATATTATTATAACTACTAGACAGACCCTGATCAAATTTAAATGGGACCATATGTGAAGCACCACCTATCAAATAAAAAAAAGAATCATCCAAATCGGTTCACCCAGAAAAAATTTCTGAGCTAACACACATAAAAAAATAAAATAAACAGACAGACGAATTGAGAACCTCCTCCTTTTTGTGAAGTCGGTTAAAAATACCAATGTTGACTGACAGGGAATGCCTTGTAAAAGACATTAGGTGTAAATATTTTACATAGAGAAAATGAAATATTGCTGGTATTACGATCTTGCTAGCTTTCAACGAGAACCTATTTTTTTTTATGACAACTAAGAATATTTACGAAATCACAATTTGAACTTATAGACAAGTACCGTAAGTGGTTTCAATAACAAAGTAAGACACCTAGGTATAAGTACCTATTAATGGAACCATTTTCTGATACTTTTTTGTAGGTAGTGATGACATGTGTGTTCAATGTTCTGTTTTTATAAGTGAAGACTTGTAAATGTCTGACATTTACACTCACTATTTTCTTCGGTTTCGTAAACCTATAAGTCTTCTAAAGAACATAAATGAATAAATCCTGTAAATATTATATTATATTCATTCGAAGATCATTGACAGTTGTTAAAGGTAGTCAGAAGCCCGAAACTTTGACAACCGGTCTTACCAAGGGGTATCGTATTACCCAGTTACTGGATTGTAGAGGTCAGATGGGTAGTCGCTCCATGTAAACTACTGGTAAGTATTCAGCTGTATCTAGTAAGACTTGCATTGTAGAAATAGATATTCAAACATGTTACAATTTCAAAGTCACAATAATTGGGAGTTCATTATTGTATATTATTAAAATAAAAAGTTTGTTTGTTTAGAAATTGTACCACATGCATCATTACACTGGTCGTATTACCAACAGTGATGCCGATTCTCTTGTCACAGAATTCTCTAAACTAGACTAACAATCACTAAAAAGTGGTCTATTCCTGTCAAACGACGATTTCCCATTCTGAAATAGACTAAACTGACACAACTTAACTATATTCTAGTTTGACAGCACTAAGATAGCACTGAGTTAGTAATTTAGTGAAAATGTCAATTAGGCTATTCTGAATTTGACGATTTTCACCTAAAAGTTTGGTTATGTAACTAAATCTGACTATTTTTAATCGCGATTAAAAAGGTGTGGATTAAAATTAGTTGTCATGAACACCACAACACCTCGATTTCGGCTGCAAAAACAGTACTATATCGTTGTTTTTTCTTCTATTTTGCTTACTTCTACTGCAAAAATAATAAAAATTTGGACCCCTTTTTATAAGCATTAAACCGATTAAAACCTAAATGTTGGTAATCATTTTTCATATTTTCCATACAAAAAGTGAAAATTCCATATAAAACACGTCGAGGCTGACCCTCATGCAGTCACCAGCTTTAAGAAAAATTACGGGGAGCGGTCTGTAAAGCGGCTCCTTGAAGCTAATTTGACCCCACATAGACTCACAAATGGTCCAATGTTCACTTCCTTTTTACCCAATGTTCACTTCCAAGTTTTGTAACATTTGTGAGTCTATGTGGGGTCAAATTAGCTTCAAGGAGCCGCTTTACAGACCGCTCCCTTACGTCGTGTCTACGGGTCTCCCGAAGTTGATTTCAACATGAATGATGTAACCAATATTTTGTAACCATATTAACTAACTAACTAGTATTTTGACTACATAATGAATAATTTCTATGACATGTAGTATACTGTCAGAAAGGTTACAAGCTAAAGAACTTTTTTAAATAAAACTAAGTTCAAAATGGCAGTTAGATTTTTTAATACTGAATTTAGAATTTGTAATTTTTCACACGTCATTTAAAAACAAAATTGACTTTGGATACACATAAATATTTTTGTACAGATCAATTGAATCAAATAATGATTTATTTAGAATAAGAATACATTTCAGAATACAATAAAGTTGTTTCGTGCAATTACAACAATAAACAATAAAGAAATGACGATTTAAAGGCGAGATTACGGGTAATTTCGAAAAAAAACAAGAAATGTCATATCTCAATAACCGTGACACTTAGGTTATGGGGTCTTTGGGTGAAACCACTGAAATGACCCTCCTAATCCACAAAAAAATGTGTCGGTCCATGCACCAAACATCCTGTTTAATAATTGTATAATATAGGTATATGCTCGTTGTATGTATCCAGTCCAGTGCATTGCGAAAGGTTGAGTAGATATATTTATCGTGTATTGATATATTTATTGTTATTCCTTTTTATCGTCGAGATAGGTCTTCCCAACGGTTTTTAGAATCTTCATCATTCCGTGTATCATACCTCTTCTATAAGAAGAAAGTTCATACACTGGCAAGCAAGAATTGTCCATTCCTCTCGCAGTACCGGGAAGACAGCCGAATCATATCTTCTATAAAAATCCATACGCCTGTGAAGAATGTGGTCGGGCTGGTCATCGCCGTCGTAATCCTGGCAGTTTTAACCCCCCATGTTGACTACTACAACAAGAAGAACAAGTAACTTCAACATTCTCAGTTTCTACTAACAGCGTTTTAATAGATCCTTGTGATTCTTGAATATTACTGACGATTTGAGGGTGTTGTTGCATTTTTATATAATTCGAGTACCCATTTAAAATTAAATCAGTTCGTTACGGTTTATTAAGCAATTATTTTAATTTATTTCAGTAATGCTTGTTTCTGTAATAATAATCATTATTATTATTCAAGTCAATAACGCCCTAGTTAGAACAGTTAGCACGAATCAATTTATCATACTTTATTGTATGCAATATTGTTTAATCCATTTTCATTCTATCAACAATTGCAGGTAAAATAATGTTACTTACTGAGGACAACATAAAAGGGGCTAAGAATATGGTCACTGATACCATCAGAGGCGCTAAACGCGAAACAAACGAGAGACATATAAGAAGACTTTCTTTTTAAATTAAATATTAGTTCTTAAGTAAATGGCTGACGAAGGTTTTAGGCAAATTAATGCAGTGTTTAAGAACTATGTTCAAGTTTTCGACAGTATAAACCACGAGAACATATTATTATTATTATATAATAAATCTGCAGAAAGCAGATTTGTGTTATTGAAAAAGCATAGAAATATATGTTTTGAGCCATGCATTACATTATAGTACTCACGACATTGGTTTGCTTTACTGACTTTTAGTTGAAATATGGGCCAATATTGTTAATTTATTTTACTGGTTTTGTTTACCATACATTAATATGTTTCATGCATCACCTTCAAAGATCGGGTCACCGATAAATAGTATCAATCAACTTAACCTTTTGCTATCTAGGCTGTAGGGTGTAGGTGTTCACCTGTGGCAACACTACAGCTAACAGCTGATTTGAAATTTCTCTTGATAATTTAATCTTAAATATTTAATTTATATGGTTTAAAGCTTATTTCCAATTACTCATCAAGTAATTATGATATTAATCTGTGTTGTGTATTAGATTCACATTCCAAGTGCAAAATAACTGTTAAATTATGAATATGAATCGGTGTCAGTTACCGGCTCAAGTGATTTTTGCATTGTCATCTTATTAACAGGTACAATAATTAATATTTTACTTGCTTTTAGTTTGTTTGCGTATTGTAATTACACCAGCAATTACATTGTTCACTTTTAATACGGCTAATTGTTGATGCCAATGACCTTTGAACGTAAACATAACCTTAGTTTGGTTTGGTGACAGAACTTCTTACTTTACATCTAATTTTCATTTTTACTTTTAAACTAATCATCTTTTAAACTGCTGCCACAACCACCCACTCTTTTAAATTGTTTTCTCTTCCTTATAAAACTCATCATATTCATGATTATGACTCGCAGCGCCCGTGCTCGTCTAGAAGAGTCAAAACTCAATCAGGCTTTGAGCGAATTACAGGCGTCGAGGGAGTACTGTGACCAACTAAATACGGAAATAGATGACGATGATGATGATGATGGAAGTTGAAAAATGAAATGGTTCAGATAAATATTCAATACACTGATACCACAGAAGCCCGGGATAGGCTCCAAGTTGTTGTGGATGGATTTAGCCAGTGTAGCACAGAGTATGAATAAGCTTTTAGTCACAAATATTTACTTCAACAGCAACTACATGAGGCTCAAAGTCAGATTACACAGCTTGAGACTACAAATCACAACATCACTGCCTCGCTGAATCAAAGTCTTTTCAATGAATTTGAAATCAATCATATTAATTTGCCGATTGCTCCGTCAATGGTTTCTGCCATAAACCCCTCTTAAACTATTGATTTGACAGGTGATGATGAATCAAAATCTTGTAATTCAGTGAAAGTAGTCACCAATAAAAACAAACTTAAAAAATACATAAATATTAATAAATACATTGTAAAGACACAGAAAATGGTAAAAAGACAAAGGTTCTTTATCAAAAATGTTAAACTTAATAGAGAAAGGTTAAATTTACTGAAACAACTAGATATGTGTTCTTTTAATTTGGAGCAAAGTACTGGGAGGTACAACAATGACACACAGGACTTGGAATCTCAACTTGACCATCTGCAAGAGAAACTTAGTTCAATGACTAACAAATATAATACCTCTGAATATCTAATGAGGGAATATGTGTTGGCAATGAATGAGCTGGTAACCTCACAAAAGAACAGCTGTGAGCTTTGTCAAACACCATCCATTGTGCCTAAACCAGACCATCCATTGTCAACATGCAATACCATCTTACCGCATCCTTGTGTTGATTTGACAATTACTTCTAATAATAGTTCCATTAAACAATGTAAACAAATTGTAAATAATGATATTGTATACCTATTTTGTGATGAGATTGGAAAGAACTTAGGCAACTTGTTGACAGATGAATATCCAGGACACTCAATAATAAATTACTGTATGCCTGGTTGTTCTTTATTAGATATTATAAAATGTAACTTTAAGCAGGAAACAACATTTTTTTTTTTATGGCCAGTAGGCGAAATTTAACAAAGGAGAATTACTCCAATATCATACATAGAACATTGTGCAACCTTAATTTAAGAAAAATTGTGTTGTTTACATTTCCTTATAGTAACAGTTTGCCACAGGAAGAAAATAACTTAATATTTGACATTAACATGACATTGCACAATTTGACGTATAATGATAATTTGTTCCATTTAATTGATACTAACAATTATGTTGGTAATAATTTGTATTGACGAAAGATAGGTATAATATTGTTAAGTACTATCTCTCTAACTACCACAAAAGACGTATAGCTGTGTCGCTATCATATATTTTTTCTTAATCAGCCAAAAACTTGGGTAAACAAATTGCTTATTTTGAGCAATGCAATGACTTTTCAATCAATTCTGCCAATAATTTGGTCAAAATGAATGACATTGATCAACATTTAAATTAGAAATTAGGACAATAGAGGCAACCTCTTGCAAAAATGTAACAAAGGCAAATGATAAATGAAATGGAAGCGTAAAAAAAAAATAGTATAAACCTGGTGCATCAAAACATTCAAGGGTTTTTGAAGAAAGATTTAGAAGTAGAATTATTCTTGAATTATAGCAATATAGATATTCTTTGTGTGACAGAACAAGGGCTTAAAAGCCCCCAGTTCAAGTTCGATTTTAGTAATCACCAGGTTGGTAGTTCGTTCAGCAGAGTAAATGCTATACATGGTGGCTCATTAATTATAGTAAATACCCAGCTTAAATTTAAAGACCAAAAGGATATTGTGAGCCTATCTGTTGAGCGGACAACTGAAATAGCCTGTATAGAATTAGAGCAGCGGGCCTATTACGAACTTTTAAAAAACCAGACAAGTTCCAGGCAATTCATTTCACTGCCTGGTTAAATTTCGTATTATGACATTCCTAATCCTGACCGACTTCACGCTGGGTAGTTTGTCTATGTCTGGTTTGTAATTCTCTGCCGTAACGTCCAGAAACACAATTAAATATTTATCGGTAGGTTACGGTTTTATTATATCACGTATTTTATGTTAAAAATAATAGATATATTAGGTTGGGGAAAAAGTCTTTTCGCATTATAGTATGTATGAACTGGTAATAAAATCTCTTTGGCTATACTATTTGTATCTGGCTGGTTTTGGTATCATTGAAAGTTTAAATTTTAAAGAACATAATTCCAAATTCAAATTAGGCAAATGTGTGATTTTCATAGGTTTTTCGTAGTGTCAAGATGAGTGAATCTAATGAAGAAATTCGATACATTTTAAAATTTTATTAGGAAAAAGGTAAACAAGCAACGCAAGCCGCGAAAAAAAATTACGATGTTTATGGACCTAGTGCAGTGTCTGTGCGAGTGGCACAAATTTGGTTTAAGCGTTTTCAATCCGGAAATTTTGATGTCAAAGATGCACGTCGCTCTGGTCGCCCTATTACGGATAAAATGGATGCCATTTTTGAAAAAGTGGAGCAAGATCGGCATATCAGTAGTTACGACGTAGCTGAAGAACTGGGAATTGACCACAAAACAGTTTTGGCACATTTGAAAAAAACTGGGTAGGTACACAAAAAAGCTCGATATTTGGGTACCTCACGAGCTCACTGAAAGAAACCTAATGAACCGTGTACTCATTTGTGATTCTTTATTACAACGTAATGAAACCGAACCATTTTTGAAGAAGCTGATAACTGGTCATGAAAAGTGGATCACGTACGACAAGGCCGGTCAGGCTTCACAGACTGTGGCGAAACCCGGGTTAACTCGCAACAAGGTGATGCTGTGAGTGTGGTGGGATTGGAAGGGCATTATTCATTATGAGCTGTTACCACCAAGCAGGACCATCGATTCTGAACTCTACTGCGAACAACTGATGAGATTAAAGCAAGAAGTTGAGAGAAAGCGGCCGGAATTAATCAACAGAAGGGTTGTGGTTTTTCATCATGATAACGCTAGACCTCACACATCTTTAGCCACTCAGCAAAAATTAAGAGAGTTTGGCTGGGAGCTGTTAATGCATCCGCCGTATAGTCCTGACCTTGCACTTTCAGATTTCCACCTGTTTCGGTCTCTTCAGAATTCTTTAGGCAGTGTCAGGTTAACATCACGAGAGGACTGCCAAAACCACTTGTCGCGGTATTTTGATCAGAAGTCCCAAAATTTCTATAGCAATGGGATCATGTCCCTACTTACAAGATGGCAAAAAGTTATCGAACAAAATGGTACCTACATACTTTAGTTAAATGTAAATAAACTATATTAAAAAATGTTTTGAATTTTCTTAAAAAATGCGAAGAAACTTTTCCCCCAACCTATTATATATTAACTAGTATAAAAGTATGTGAAAATATGAACGCAATGTATATTATGCTATTTAATGAATTCATAATAGATAGTTTTCTGTTTGTAATTTGTAACGCGAGATTATGTTTCCAAACGTACTCCACCTGATGTTCAGCGTTCGGGGAATTCCGATTTCGACCACTTTAACCCCTAATGTGTCGCATGATACCGCATAGGTTCTTATGAGAAAGTGCTCAAAATGTCAAGTGAACCTCATAGGTTCATAACAACTGTCATGACCACGATCGCTATTGGTCGATGATATTTTACGTTTATTTGCACCTGCAACACAATCTGGCTGTATCATTCGAGTAATTGATTCATACTTGACCGGTTTTAGTAACGTTTTAATAGAAACACTAAAAAATAGAACGAAAAAAATTAAAAAAAAACAATATTGATCTGTGGTTGGGTGACGCAACACGTCACCATACTTTTCAAATCTTTGAAACCTGTGTGTGACTGTTGTGTTTATGATGTACTCAAGAAAAAAACGGTGAGTAAATCTTAGAAGAATTTTATACAGAATTACTGAGAAATAAGTGTACATTTCGTATTGAGTGATAGTTTATCGAAAAGTGATAAATAAAAAAAAAAGTAACGAAACTTTTACAATGCACTAATTTTGACCCCGATCGCCGCCGTTTTTAGTAATGTTTTTATGATAAATATTCTTGTTTATTGCTTGAAGTACACATAAGTTGCTAGCTTATTAATCTACGAACATAATTTGACTGAAAGCTACTGATATTAGTGCTTATTGACATCGTAATCGTATTTCCAAGAGTAAAGCAGTCGTCGTGGGAGTACAAAGTACTAACTGCAAAAAAAATTGACTCATTATATTTATTATATTTTTGTGCTAATTAGATTTTTATTATTTCATGTAATTTTCTTATCAGTCATGTTTAAGAACAATAAATGTCGAGATTATTTTTTCTTTTTTTACCGACTTCAAAATGGGTGGATGTCCTCAAATAGAATTAATGGTTTTTATGGATTATGATATTTATAGGTCGGCCATTATTTTGTAAATAATTTGATTTGTTTTATGATATATTTAGCATGGCGAGGCTGTTTGTGACCTCAAGGTCGCGGAGCGTGTTCCCCGCTCCATCGGAAAGAGGGCCGCCGAAACAGAGCGCCGCCCGTCGCGCTCTTATTATGGGCATGATTGAGGCTGACCCGCGCCCCGATCCCGAACTATCCCCATCCCCACCGCCGCAGTAAGTATTTTACTATAGTGTATTACGAGTACTATATTTATTTAATTTCAGTGGAGTAATTTATATTTCTTATATTTTAGTCGCGTTCATGCAATCCTGGTTCAAGCGACCCCAGGTGGGTCTCTGAACATTCAGGGCGAGGCTGTGCCCATGCAGCAGACTCCTGGTGGTCGCATCCGATGTGTCCAAAGCAAGCCGCCCTTGCCTCTTTGGTAAGTGAGCTCTCGTTCATAAACTTCTGCGTACGTAATCATTACGGTTATATTTTTACAATATTGTACTTGCTTGCAGTTTCGATGTAGTCGAGCGGGTAGAGGCATTGGACATGTCGGAGGAAGAAACCGAGGAGTTGCTGGAGGAGCACCCGTGGCATGTTAGGCGGTGGGTGCAGGACCTGCCGGGGCCAGCTACCTCTACGTCTCCTGTCACATCACCTGGACTTGCTGTCACCAACGCCGAAGGTGAAGTTCGGCCGTCAACTTCGGGATTGATAGCATCTTCAAGGAGGAGGCGCGAGGTGGTGGACGGCAGCGAGTTTGACAGAGAGTTCGACGATGAATTCGACTTAGCAGAGGCCATGACGTCTAGGAAAGACGTTCCTGATACTGAGAAGTTACCAGAACACATGCAGGAAATTGTTAACGCGATAGATGTGGGGATGGACGACGCTGCTGATCGTCTACTGGGTACGTCGCCTAGTTTTACGTAGGTGGCGGACTTTGAGTGTTCTCAGGACCTACCCCTGGCTCAGTCAAAGATTACGATACGCCTTGTGATGCCTTTTTCGACGTAAGGGATAAAGATATCATAGGGTTCATCGTCGTGAAAACTAACCGCTACGCCCAGCAGACGATCGAGGTTAAGCGTAATAGAAGGACTTTGAAACCATCATCTCATTTTCATTCGTGGACTGACACGAATGCAGACGCGATAAAGATTCTTTTCGCGATGTACATGTATATAGCCATCGAACCGTGGAAGTCGCTTACCGAATATTGGACACAAAATGAGATTCTCCAACTACCAGGGTTCAGGCGTCTTATGACTTATAATCGGCATGTTTTACCGAGTAAGTTTCTTCATTTTGTAGACAATATCGCTGTCGCGAGTCAGCAAACTGGAAATGCTTCCTCAGTAAGACTGTCGGCTAAGCTGGGTAAGTTGGCACCTAAAATTGTACATCTTGAAAAGAAGTTCAAGTCGCTCTATAACCTAGGGCCTGACATATCCATCGACGAGTCTTTGACCTTGTTCAAAGGCCGCTTGTCTTGGATCCAAACAATAAGGTCGAAGGCTGCCCGATTTGGAATAAAGTCATATGAACTGTGTGAGTCTAACACAGGTTATATGGCTGGATTCCAAATCTACACGGGCAAGTCTGATGGGTCAGAAGGTGACCCTTCACTTGGTGTCAATTTGGGGGGAAAAAGCACGAAAGTGGTTCTTGAGCTTTTGCAAGGTCTTGAACATTGGGGGCATTGTGTAATGATGGACATTTTTTACAATTGTCCATCATTAGTACGATATCTTAAGAGTTTAGGCTTTGATTGCTAAGGAACCCTTCGTGTATGCCGGCGAAACGTACCTAGTGATATTGCAAAAGTACCGAAGAAAGTGAGTAACGGGACAATAATATCTCGCCATTGTGGAGACGTATCCATCATTGCATGGGTGGACTCCAAAATGGTGAATATTATTTCTACCTACCACAGACCCGTTACTAACAATGGAACCAAGGCCGGTAAACCAATTGTAAAACCATTGTGTGTAAGGGATTACAACACATCCATGGGGGTGTTGATCTCAAGGATCAAAAACTCTCCATGTATCTGTTAGAACGAAAGAGAGGCGTGAAATGGTATATAAAGATGTATAAAAGGTTGTTGAATGTGAGCAGTCACAATGCTCTTGTTATGTACGTGAGTTCGCTGAAACGGCGCGATAAACTGCCTGTGATGCATCGTGAGTTTCGTTATGAGCTTGCTGAAGCTCTGCTTAGACGGCATCGCCTCTGTCTATCAGAGATCAGCCGGCCAGTAGAGGATCTCACGAGGCTGAGGCGAGATGAGCTGAACATTTGAAAGGGCAACAGTTTAGAAGAAGATGTGTGATTTGTTATCGAATGAAGGAAACCAAAATGATTCATACTAAGTGCGCCCAGTGTGACGTATATCTTTGTTTTGTGAATTGCTGGAGAATTTGGCATTCTGCAGCAGAGCTTCCAGGCGAAGATACACGTGGGCGAAAAAGAAGGCGTACGTATTGAATGAATCTTTTTTGCGGTATGGATGTGGAGTATGAACAAGAGTGAATGCGTTTGAATGTGATGGTGGATGTGGACTATGAAAGGGATCCGGACCCTCGTATGAGGGCCGCGTTTCGATGGTATGGGACGTCTACTATCACTTTTATTTCCTGCGTGGGTTCTTCTAACTCCTCAGTTTATGCTCACGCTCTCATGTTCATGTCTCGCTGATGGTGGCGCGTGTGTACGATCATTCGGTTTCCTACAAAAAAGAGATTTATGTCGTACTAAAAAGAATCATTGGAGAAACAGGAGTACATAGTAGATATATTTCCAAAATGTATTTGGACAGCTCCATCCTAATTCCAGCTGTACAAACGGTCATTCCATTCGCATAAACAAACACGAGCGTCTTCAATGAAGCTATCGCTCAGTTCAATTAGCATATGTATGTACACTCTGCAAACCTATTTGGTTTACATCCCACACACGGATAGCTGTGTCGGTATGAATAGTTACGCACACAAACGTTAAATAACACGAGCGAGAACGAGCTCTGTTTTTTTTTATTAGTGTGCGTATATCGCACCAATAGCCAATACTTAACCTTCATTTATGTAATTGAATAAGTTATAATATTTCGCATTTGTTCATTGTAACAGGTTTGATACGATGGCTAACGTCTCTGGTTAGTGAGCAAGTAGTTGTAAGCTCAAATCTCGGTTGCAAAACATTATTTTCATTTTGTAATTATATATTTTTTCTAAAACATTCATTAACTAGTTGAACTGCTAACGATTCAATCCCGTTCATAGATGAGTAATAATTTACAACGTATGAGACACGAGCACGGTGAATTCTCAGCCAATTTATTTTGACCGTTTAGGTTAGACATTTCAAATCAGTGCGATGCACGAACAATAAGCATATGCAAATATCAAATCGTCAGTTATCTTTAAGAGTAACAAGGCGCTATTCAAGAGAAAAAAAAAGAAGAAACCAAAATGAGACTGTTGAATTTATTTGTTCTTCTTGTTTTGATAGTTAATTAACATGGGGAGTATCAACTGCCAGGATCACGACAGAGATGTCCAGCTGGACCACAATGGACGGCGCGGACTGCAGACTATTGTGCCGAGGGTACCGCTAGAGCCGCCGACGGTACCTGTCAACCGATTGTGGAATAAATACACAATGACATTTAATAGTGAGCAACAAAGAATTTGAATCAGTTTTTTTATTTTTTTCAAAATCAAACTATTTCATTTCACATAAACCAACATGGGCACTTATGAAACGTCAGAAGCTGGGTGCACGGTTCCAATTGGTTGTTTCCTATGGAGAAGAGCCGGCAAGAATCTCGACGGTGACTCTTTTAAAAATAAGGGGCTTTTACAATGTTTCCAATTACAGTGTTGATAGATATGGGAGGGCAGTGTAGGCCTGTCAAGAAGTAACATGTACTCAACAAAATGTAAAAAGGTCCACAAATCTAGTCTACAAGTTAGGTCTACAAAGTTCTCACATTCACAAAATATAAAAGAATCTATATAAAAATAAAAACCTATTTAGACTAAATGACATGATTTTATAGTACTGAAACACATCGGAATCAAAATACTATCCACAAAAGTCATAAATAAGGAGTTTAAATAAGAATCCGAAGTATATAATGTCAAATAATGAGATTATGTCAAAGAAGTAAGTAAAAAGAAACAAAAAAACTTGTAATTTGGGAACAGTACATTTACTTAGTGATGCGGTTAATGTGGTACCAGGGAAGCCACATGTGCAGAAGGAATTATTGCCAAACTTCCTTGTCTTCAACGTAGTCTAGTATCTATTTTAAAAATAAGAGAAGTGTCATCAGCGAATAAAATTATATCCAATAAGTTAGCCATCATGTAAGGCAGGTCATTAATATAAACTAGAAATAGGAAAGGGCCAAGAATTGAACCTTGAGGTACGCCCATCTTAACTAAGGACCCCGAGGACGTCGCCCCATTAACGATTACTTTTTGCTGCCTGTGTGATAGATAGGAAAAAACAAGATCAGCAGCTTGTCCACGAATTCCGTAGTGGTGTAATTAACAGATCAGTGTATTGTGGTCAACGCAGTCAAACGCTTTTGAGAGGTCACAGAAAATGCCAATCGCATCCTGGGACTTCTCCCAGGATTTCAATATGTGACTGATGAGTTTTACTCCCGCGTCAGTCGTCGACCTACCTTTCGTGAAACCAAATTGGCGACTATGTAAAATCCCATTTGAGTTAAAATGTGACAACATCAGATTCTGGTCTAGCATGATTTTTTCATAGATTTTACTCAATGCTGGTAGCACAGATATAGGTCTATAATTAGAGGCATCACCCTTACTACCTGTTTTGAAAATTGGTACTACTTTACTATGTTTCATTAAATCAGGAAACGTACCGCTGTCTAAACATTGATTAAATATGCCTGCTAATACAGGGGTAATTGTGTCAATGATATCTACTAGAACCTTAACGGAAATCCCCCATAAGTCTTCAGTGTTTTTTATGTTAAGACTTTTGAATGATTTTTTAATTGTGACAATAGGAATGTGCTTGAATTCAAAACTTGGAATGTCCTTACTGAAGTTTTCTTTGAGGAGTGATTCAGCTAATATAGATGATGAGGGGAGAGATTTCGTAATTTTAATAACGCTATGTCAAAGTAAGTCGATTCGCATGAATTAACTCGCCCGAAACGGGCTAATCGGAATAGAAAAATCGAAACTTTTAAACAATAAATTATTTTCTGTGAAAACTCCAGAACTACGTTAAATTTGGCAATAGGAAAATTTTGAATTTATGCAAAAAAAAAAAAGTACACTAGCGTAAAGAAGTGATAAGAGTAAAATATTTTGAAATACAAAAAGATTGCAAATATTCTTTAGATTATAGCTAAGATAATTTATTTCAAATTGTGAAAATAATATATGTAAGTAATTATCACATAAAGCGTGCCGTATGCTTAATGATACAAACAATAAGAGTGAGACAGCAAATTGTCGGTAATACTTAAATAAGTGAAAGAGAAAGCACTATAAGTTATATCGCTTACTCGCGTCGGGCGCCCGTGGATCTTTCTTATCATTCAGTTTAGCTATGTGTTGTGAGTTAAACCACTGACGAAAAATTTCTAAAATTTATAACTTTTATTAGAGTAAATTACAATATTTAAATATTACATAATAGAATTCTTATTCCGACCGATGTTAGATACAGAATAAAAATCATTATTGTCTACGTATTTCGAAAAGAGTCACAGGTATCTGGTAAACATCGTATGACGCGCGTCATTATGCGGCGGCAGCGGGCGTCGGCGTTTCGGGGCGCGCATGTAAGGCTGTTTCTATGGTATCCAGATTAGTGCACTCTTGCACTTTGGGTGTTGGCACATACTATAACACCTCCACCGTCAGATCAGCGATTATTTTTGAAGTTTGAATCGAGAAAATATTTCTGAGTGTGTCTTCGGTGTTTCAGGTGCTCCAGGCTCTGCATAAATCTTGTCTCCTGTAGATTGTTTCTCTGCTCCAGACTTCGATATCTTACAATGTCGTATAACGATAAATGAACCGAGTGCAAGTGTACGGGATAATTCGATGTAGAACGGTGTCATTGTATGGTATAAGTATTCAATGGTAAAGGTTACACCCGTAAAGGAGGCTGTGACATTACTTTGTATTGAGCATCGTATAGTTTGGTAAGATCAATCGAGTAAAGGTTGACTTGTACTGGTACCGGGCGGCCTTCTGTGTTGTAGTTTATCTTTGTGATTTTAACTGGTTGTCCTTCCACATTATGATCATTGAGATAGTGATGGTAAACTTTGGGGTGTACAGGAAGCTATTCACTACCATACAAACAAATCGCGAACCCCCCTTTGAAATTCTTGATAGACACGGGTGCCAATAATTTTTTTATAAGTCCCGAAGCCGTTCAAAAGTACTTTGCCGATTACACCCTCAACTTTGATCAGTTTGAGGTGACCAATATACACGCGACAAGCAGCTGTGCTATTCTGTAACAATCTCACCGTGAACACGTATGTGAAGTGAGCGCGGACTGAGCTGTCAGTGTCATCCCACTCATGCTAGGGACTGACCAAGCATAACATTTACAATCATAATCGAGATTTTAATAATATTTTATAAGCTAAATCTATTGATCATTTTATATTAAGTAGGTACTTATTTCATAGCTAATATTTAAGTGTCTAAACATTAGGTACTATTTTGGGGGGTATTAAAATAAAAAAGTACCTACTTAGAACAGAAATTCGGTGAGAAACTCAATGTGGTGTTTTTGCCTAGATTAGGCGCCTGAGGCGCGAGCGCGGCACGCACGTACAATAAACAAACAAAATATAACACACGTTTAAGACAGCTACTGAAGAAAATGCGCATCGACATTGTTTGTTATTTTATTTAACCATTATTTTTATTTTTTACTATAAACCCAATGTGGAATGATTAGGTAAGTAAACGCAATGCCATGACCCAATCGCGATGTCATGTGGTTTGAAGATGCGATTGTGGATCGAGTCGAGTAAAGCCTGTGCGACGTTGTTCAGCGTTGTTATTATCCCAAATCTATTCAATTCAAGAGTTCAAATGACACTCGCGGATCGCGCTCGCTTCAGCTAGTCGAGGTAACGCTACGGCAATCGGGTGAAGTGATAAGATCACGCCGCGCTTGCGCGTTAGGCACTGTCGTTATCAAATTGAGTTTATTTTTTTACTTTTTTATATTATGTAAGTATGAACCTTAATGTCAGCCGATGCCTTAAATGCAATCCGATATCTAGCGTGATGAGATGCGCTACTACCTATAAGTACGATTTGTGTAATTAATTATGTGTACATAACTAGTCGTTGCCAATAATAGGTACAAGAATATTCATCAAATGAACGTCATCAATACCTACCTACCTACTATGACAATATTCAACGGTTAAACTTTACTGCAACTTGCGCAGCGCACCTTGCGCCGAAGTGGTGTCGCTATGGCAACCGCCGCGTGATTTCTATAGCTAACGAGAATCGGGTGATGTGAGCTGAGCACGCGACTGCGCAGAAGACACTGTCATTCATCAACAGTAATTTTATTAATACATGTACGATGGGTGTAATTAGGTACCAAATCATTAAAATAAAAAAAGACGTGCGTGATGTTTACCTACATAATTATCTAGTCGTTGCCAATAATAAAAGAATATTCATCAAATGATCATCATCAATACCTACCTACCTACTATGACAATATTCAACGGTTAAACTTTACTGCAACTTGCGCAGCGCACCTTGCGCCGAAGTGGTGTCGCTATGGCAACCGCCGCGTGATTTCTATAGCTAACGAGAATCGGGTGATGTGAGCCGAGCACGCGACTGCGCAGAAGACACTGTCATTCATCAACAGTAATTTTATTAATACATGTACGATGGGTGTAATTAGGTACCAAATCATTAAAATAAAAAAAGACGTGCGTGATGTTTACCTACATAATTATCTAGTCGTTGCCAATAATAAAAGAATATTCATCAAATGATCATCATCAATACCTACCTACCTACTATGACAATATTCAACGGTTAAACTTTACTGCAACTTGCGCAGCGCACCTTGCGCCGAAGTGGTGTCGCTATGGCAACCGCCGCGTGATTTCTATAGCTAACGAGAATCGCGTGATGTGAGCCGAGCACGCGACTGCGCAGAAGACACTGTCATTCATCAACAGTAATTTTATTAGTACCTACTTGCCTACCTATTCATTTTAATGCTTTTAGATATTTTGTACCTACATTTAAAACGTAGGTTCAGTGTCAACCTATATTTTATTTGCAATAATTATAGGTACTGATTTCCTTTAGTAACTAAGTACTTACCAACCACTTATTTAACATGCAACGCCTCACGCATGCGCAGTAAGAACCTTTTGCAAATGCAATACCTACCAATGTCTGTTAAGTACAGCTGCCTAGGTAGGTACCTACTACAAAGTATCTTCTCGTAGTCTAAGCATAGGTAGGTACCTACTTACCTACATAGTTTGATAACATTAAGTATGATTATAATGTCAGCCGATAGCGTGATGAGATGCGCTACTACCTATATGTACGATTGGTGTAAGTAAGTCCTAAAACATTAAAATAAAAAAGATGTGCGTGATGTTTACCTACATATCTAGTCGTTGCCGATAATAAAAGAATATTCATCAAAATCATCATTATCAATACCTACCTACTTTGACAATATTCAACATTAATGCTACTTGCGCAGCGCAGCAGCGCGCCGAAGTGGTGTCGCTATGGCAACCACCGCGTGATTTCTTTAGGTAGGTACCTAACGAGAATCGGGTGACGTGAGCTGAGCACGCGACTGCGCAGAAGACTCTGTCATTCTCATCACATTCGAGTTTATTTTTCAATTTTCAGCCTTTGAACGTCATCTCTACAAGCATTGACGTATTCGGGCTTATAGGCAAATAAGTATGTACTTACCTATTTATTTCAATGCTTTTAGGTTATCAATTCAAACCATTTTTATTAATTTTAAATGTCAGTTTAGTAATTAGTACCTACATTTAGTTTACAACAAATGGATATTACTTGACAGGTGAGATTGAGCAACTTCATAAAATAGTGATAGGCAAGTATTCAGTGATTGGTGTATTGTTCGTTTACATACTACGTAAAAAGCACATAAGTATTTTTTTAATACCCCGTCATCTAGATAAAACGCAGTACAAGATACAATCCCTATTACAACATAAATATTTAGGCATATCAATAATCTAGGTATGGGTGCTGTTAAGACACACACAAATTGCTTTTCTCTTGCTATCAAGAAATTTAAATTATTCTATTTATTCATGTATTTGTTTCTATATTAGGTCTGTATTATTATTATTATAGGCATGTTTACTTTAATCTGATAGAATAATGTAAGTATGTGTAGGTCGCTAATACGATAATACGTCTACGCTTCGCTCCTGTCGCAGGTCTGCTGGAAGAAATTTCTAATGATATAGGTAAGCAGATGTTACTTTTTTCTATTCAATCTTTATGTATTTTACTTTATTAAGTGTTTAGTGTGTACATAAATAAATGAAATTTATTCATTTGTATCACATCAAAAAAAGTTGGCTAATAATGGTTTTTTCTACTGAGCTTCTTCTGCTGCTTCTCGGGGTTCAACTTCTTGATGCCGCGAGGATCGGAGGGTCGTGTGATGTGTCGGCTGCATTAGCTGTAAACCATGGTAATTATTTATTACTAAGTATTTGAGGTAAGTACTTCATTCCTACACTCATTCTAGTATATTTTTTTAAATCAATTGAACCACCTAGTATAAAATTGACATTATCATCAGAACCACACGCAGAATCACCTGCAGATAATTTTGTACTTTTAATAAGTATAGCGGTATGATTTATTCTTAATACAATAAAAGATCAGCATCTGACTCAACAAAATCAATCACATGGGCCATTATTATTCCTTTATTTTGAGTACAATGAGTTGCTATATTTCTTAATTCCATGCTCCATGCCTGTCATGTCCCAACTTATTTGCTCCCTATTATGTTTATCAAAAATAGTCTGTAAAATATTAATACAATACCTCAGACGGCCACGATTGACAGACAGCCAGGATTGATGAGATCAAATCAAGTAGAGATGGTGTTCCTTTATTGTCTTCAGTTTCTTTAGTACCTTGGCAACCGCAGGGTTGAATAGGTTCATCAGCTGAGAGGTAGAATAATATATCAGATTAATAAAATTTACTTGCATCTTTTTTTTACTAAACCTATGTTGTCCCACAGCTGGGCAAAGGTCTCCCACATAATTTTCCTTTTGCTGTGCCTTACTCCGGCCAATCGGTCAGGAACGAGTCCAAATCGTCATGGCGGTAACAAATGGTATATCATTAATTTTTCGTACGGCTTCTTGCCAAAAACGATGGTATGGTTAACCTGTTGTACAGGATGCGCGATAGTAAAAAAAATATACTGTTTCAGTCAGTGTATTTTCGTTGAGGTTGGAGTTAACTCCTCTCTCATCAGCATGTTGAGCTGGAACAAATGACACTCGAATTAAACTTGGTCTAAGTACTATGGAAAGTTAATTGAAAAAAAAAGGACTTTGTTAAAGAGTTAAAAGTTTGAGTTTCAGAAAAATATATGGGGAATATTACTTAAAATTATAATAATGAGATGAACTTATCTAGTATAAATGAATAATAACAAGAATTACTTGATTTATTATAATTATTTTGACTCGTCCAAATGCTAGTAAATGACAACTCTAACATTCCTATTTTAAGTGAACCGGGAATTATATAGAAAAAAATATATTATTACTACTAATATCACACAAATACCCATAAGTCAGACAGCCAAATTAAATTTGCCAATAGCTCACACCTGGTATGGTCTGACAGACTCTTAGAAGCTCAACTATGTAAAAAGCAATGCTGGCAAAGAAACTTGAGTGGATTGGACTGAAATATTTATTAAACAATATTAGCAGGTACTTAGTTATTGATAACGTACGGACCTTTGTAAACTTTTGCGACTATTCTTATGGTAATTTCCTCGGCCGAAAACAATGAAGGATAAGACTAACTTGGCGCCAATACTTTTCAAATCTCATAGATGTATCTTTTCAAAGTGTATCTTGCACACACATAGCTTGTGAAGATCTCCCATAAGACGACCCAATGACCCGCTTAATCACTGTTAATGCTCAGAAACCACTTTTTGCGTCCGATCTCACTAACAGGAAACGTTTGCATTTTCATCGTTTCGTAAGACAACTATGTTCGATAAAACACTTGCATCTTGCACTGCCAATGCAAAATAATACACTTTAAAATCACTGAGCAGCTATGAATGGAAATTAATCAACGGAAACTTTATTCGACCAGCCACAAAACAAGAAAACAAAACTTTTCATGAAAAAATCACAAACAAACTTCGAACGAAAACCGCCTATATTTGACAGATAGTAACATTCCTATTGGTGCGTTCCGAATTGCATTGTAATCGATTTGAGTCATAAGCACCCAAATCGATTACAGTGTAATTCACTCAGTGCTTACACCTGTTCCGAATTAGCGTGAGCGCGATAACGTTGTCCCGTGAATCGTCATAGATGACGTCATGACATGCGCCATCTTGCGCTAACGCCGACCATGGCCTTATAATGGGGATACGCCAAGGTAGCCCGCGAAATTCATTTTTTTCTACGTTTTTCGCAATTTGCAGGTCAGTATAAGGTTGCATGATGATCTAAACATGATTCGCGATCTTATCAAATATTTGTTTAAAGAATTATGATAATAAAAATCATCAATACATCGCACTAAGTACATATTACCCTATTGAATGTCTATTTCATGAAATCATGACATTTGAGGCCAATTCTAACTTAAGGAGTAGTATTGCTGATTCTAATGATTATTTATTTATTTACACAACACTTCTATCATAACAGGATATCACAAAGCGATAGGGTGGTACTTAGCTTATGCTTATTTTACAAATAGTAACACAAATGGTATGCTGTTATTCTTGCGAATTATTATTATAATTATGTAAGGCCATACTTGTTACAATCATGAATCATATTTTAATCAACATACAACCGGACATTGCACTGCAAATTGCAAAAAACATAAGTAAATTTGAATTTCGCGGGTTACCGTAGCGCATCCCACTTAAGTTTTGACTAATCTGTGATTAATAATATCTTAGAGATAAAGTTCCGGTGTTTCGAAAAACAGAATTTAAAATTCTTGTTGGTAACACTGGTGGCTCGCGTCACAACGGTCCAAGTTCCAAATATATCTGCAATTTAAGCTCTAAATAAATTATTGATTTTTTGAATTTAGTATGTATCTACATTGATTATGTTTGTCAGTGACAATAAAGGTAATTAATTATTAATTTTCAAATCATCCATAACCAAGCATAAAGATTACTAAACTTCACGATTTATGGGGAAACGGAGTCACTGGAACGTTCCACTAAAAAAAAAAACATAATTTTGTAAATAGTTCCAAAAATTATCTACCGCTATAAAAAAACAAATGAAATCAGATAGAATAACATAATCCGTCACTAATTGGACATAATTTTTTTCTCGTTTCCACAGGAAACGAAACTTAAATAGAACACAACCGTTACTTTATGGCTGGAAAACTGTTCTTTTGACTGTCAATGTCAAATTTAGGCGGTTTTCGTTCGAAGTTTGTTTGTGATTTTTTCATGAAAAGTTTTGTTTTCTTGTTTTGTGGCTGGTCGAATAAAGTTTCCGTTGATTAATTTCCATTCATAGCTGCTCAGTGATTTTAAAGTGTATTATTTTGCATTGGCAGTGCAAGATGCAAGTGTTTTATCGAACATAGTTGTCTTACGAAACGATGAAAATGCAAACGTTTCCTGTTAGTGAGATCGGACGCAAAAAGTGGTTTCTGAGCATTAACAGTGATTAAGCGGGTCATTGGGTCGTCTTATGGGAGATCTTCACAAGCTATGTGTGTGCAAGATACACTTTGAAAAGATACATCTATGAGATTTGAAAAGTATTGGCGCCAAGTTAGTCTTATCCTTCATTGTTTTCGGCCGAGGAAATTACCATAAGAATAGTCGCAAAAGTTTACAAAGGTCCGTACGTTATCAATAACTAAGTACCTGCTAATATTGTTTAATAAATATTTCAGTCCAATCCACTCAAGTTTCTTTGCCAGCATTGCTTTTTACATAGTTGAGCTTCTAAGAGTCTGTCAGACCATACCAGGTGTGAGCTATTGGCAAATTTAATTTGGCTGTCTGACTTATGGGTATTTGTGTGATATTAGTAGTAATAATATTTTTTTTTCTATATAATTCCCGGTTCACTTAAAATAGGAATGTTAGAGTTGTCATTTACTAGCATTTGGACCAGTCAAAATAATTATAATAAATCAAGTAATTCTTGTTATTATTCATTTATACTAGATAAGTTCATCTCATTATTATAATTTTAAGTAATATTCCCCATATATTTTTCTGAAACTCAAACTTTTAACTCTTTAACAAAGTCCTTTTTTTTTCAATTAACTTTCCATAGTACTTAGACCAAGTTTAATTCGAGTGTCATTTGTTCCAGCTCAACATGCTGATGAGAGAGGAGTTAACTCCAACCTCAACGAAAATACACTGACTGAAACAGTATATTTTTTTTACTATCGCGCATCCTGTACAACAGGTTAACCATACCATCGTTTTTGGCAAGAAGCCGTACGAAAAATTAATGATATACCATTTGTTACCGCCATGACGATTTGGACTCGTTCCTGACCGATTGGCCGGAGTAAGGCACAGCAAAAGGAAAATTATGTGGGAGACCTTTGCCCAGCTGTGGGACAACATAGGTTTAGTAAAAAAAAGATGCAAGTAAATTTTATTAATCTGATATATTATTCTACCTCTCAGCTGATGAACCTATTCAACCTTGCGGTTGCCAAGGTACTAAAGAAACTGAAGACAATAAAGGAACACCACCTCTTTTTGATTTGATCTCATCAATCCTGGCTGTCTGTCAATCGTGGCCGTCTGAGGTATTGTATTAATATTTTACAGACTATTTTTGATAAACATAATAGGGAGCAAATAAGTTGGGACATGACAGGCATGGAGCATGGAATTAAGAAATATAGCAACTCATTGTACTCAAAATAAAGGAATAATAATGGCCCATGTGATTGATTTTGTTGAGTCAGATGCTGATCTTTTATTGTATTAAGAATAAATCATACCGCTATACTTATTAAAAGTACAAAATTATCTGCAGGTGATTCTGCGTGTGGTTCTGATGATAATGTCAATTTTATACTAGGTGGTTCAATTGATTTAAAAAAATATACTAGAATGAGTGTAGGAATGAAGTACTTACCTCAAATACTTAGTAATAAATAATTACCATGGTTTACAGCTAATGCAGCCGACACATCACACGACCCTCCGATCCTCGCGGCATCAAGAAGTTGAACCCCGAGAAGCAGCAGAAGAAGCTCAGTAGAAAAAACCATTATTAGCCAACTTTTTTTGATGTGATACAAATGAATAAATTTCATTTATTTATGTACACACTAAACACTTAATAAAGTAAAATACATAAAGATTGAATAGAAAAAAGTAACATCTGCTTACCTATATCATTAGAAATTTCTTCCAGCAGACCTGCGACAGGAGCGAAGCGTAGACGTATTATCGTATTAGCGACCTACACATACTTACATTATTCTATCAGATTAAAGTAAACATGCCTATAATAATAATAATACAGACCTAATATAGAAACAAATACATGAATAAATAGAATAATTTAAATTTCTTGATAGCAAGAGAAAAGCAATTTGTGTGTGTCTTAACAGCACCCATACCTAGATTATTGATATGCCTAAATATTTATGTTGTAATAGGGATTGTATCTTGTACTGCGTTTTATCTAGATGACGGGGTATTAAAAAAATACTTATGTGCTTTTTACGTAGTATGTAAACGAACAATACACCAATCACTGAATACTTGCCTATCACTATTTTATGAAGTTGCTCAATCTCACCTGTCAAGTAATATCCATTTGTTGTAAACTAAATGTAGGTACTAATTACTAAACTGACATTTAAAATTAATAAAAATGGTTTGAATTGATAACCTAAAAGCATTGAAATAAATAGGTAAGTACATACTTATTTGCCTATAAGCCCGAATACGTCAATGCTTGTAGAGATGACATTCAAAGGCTGAAAATTGAAAAATAAACTCGAATGTGATGAGAATGACAGAGTCTTCTGCGCAGTCGCGTGCTCAGCTCACGTCACCCGATTCTCGTTAGGTACCTAAAGAAATCACGCGGTGGTTGCCATAGCGACACCACTTCGGCGCGCTGCTGCGCTGCGCAAGTAGCATTAATGTTGAATATTGTCAAAGTTGGTAGGTATTGATAATGATGATTTTGATGAATATTCTTTTATTATCGGCAACGACTAGATACCTATGTAGGTAAACATCACGCACATCTTTTTTATTTTAATGTTTTAGGACTTATTTACACCAATCGTACATATAGGTAGTAAGTAGCGCATCTCATCACGCTATCGGCTGACATTATAATCATACTTAATGTTATCAAACTATGTAGGTAAGTAGGTACCTACCTATGCTTAGACTACGAGAAGATACTTTGTAGTAGGTACCTACCTAGGCAGCTGTACTTAACAGACATTGGTAGGTATTGCATTTGCAAAAGGTTCTTACTGCGCATGCGTGAGGCGTTGCATGTTAAATAAGTGGTTGGTAAGTACTTAGTTAATAAAGGAAATCAGTACCTATAATTATTGCAAATAAAATATAGGTTGACACTGAACCTACGTTTTAAATGTAGGTACAAAATATCTAAAAGCATTAAAATGAATAGGTAGGCAAGTAGGTACTAATAAAATTACTGTTGATGAATGACAGTGTCTTCTGCGCAGTCGCGTGCTCGGCTCACATCACGCGATTCTCGTTAGCTATAGAAATCACGCGGCGGTTGCCATAGCGACACCACTTCGGCGCAAGGTGCGCTGCGCAAGTTGCAGTAAAGTTTAACCGTTGAATATTGTCATAGTAGGTAGGTAGGTATTGATGACGTTCATTTGATGAATATTCTTGTACCTATTATTGGCATCGACTAGTTATGTACACATAATTAATTACACAAATCGTACTTATAGGTAGTAGCGCATCTCATCACGCTAGGTATCGGATTGCATTTAAGTCATCGGCTGACATTAAGGTTCATACTTACATAATATAAAAAAGTAAAAAAATAAACTCAATTTGATAACGACAGTGCCTAACGCGCAAGCGCGGCGTGATCTTATCACTTCACCCGATTGCCGTAGCGTTACCTCGACTAGCTGAAGCGAGCGCGATCCGCGAGTGTCATTTGAACTCTTGAATTGAATAGATTTGGGATAATAACAACGCTGAACAACGTCGCACAGGCTTTACTCGACTCGATCCACAATCGCTTCTTCAAACCACATGACATCGCGATTGGGTCATGGCATTGCGTTTACTTACCTAATCATTCCACATTGGGTTTATAGTAAAATAACAAACAATGTCGATGCGCATTTTCTTCAGTAGCTGTCTTAAACGTGTGTTATATTTTGTTTGTTTATTGTACGTGCGTGCCGCGCTCGCGCCTCAGGCGCCTAATCTAGGCAAAAAAACCACATTGAGTTTCTCACCGAATTTCTGTTCTAAGTAGGTACTTTTTTATTTTAATACCCTCCAAAATAGTACCTAATGTTTAGACACTTATATATTAGCTATGAAATAAGTACCTACTTAATATAAAATGATCAATAGATTTAGCTTATAAAATATTATTATAATCTCGATTATGATTGTAAATGTTATGCTTGGTCAGTCCCTAGCATCAGTGGGATGACACTGACAGCTCACTCCACGCAAGTGATCACGGTGAGGTTTTTTTACAGAATCGACAAGCAGAAACGACTAGTCCATTACATTGCCGTGTTTTGCAGAATTCAATGACACTGACAACATGAAGTTATTCATTTATAGGTTTCACGAATATTTTGACGGACTTATAGGTTTAGATTTATTGAGTAGCTGAGAGGCTCGCATAAACTTAAGAGAATGTCAATTATTGACTCGAATCGCGTCAAATCCTATCAAGATGTACAACTCATGCAACGTTAACTTGTATGAGGATATAATCCCGGCAGGGACTTCTAAAGTTATCCGCATCCCTGTCGAAATCGCGGAAGATGACGTTTTTATCAATGAACAAATACTTTGTAATTGCATAGTTCACGAATACATTACCACCATTGCTAATAACCATGGCTACTTAGAAATTGAGAACCCGACACCTAATGACGTATTATTCTCACTCGATCGCCCAGCGCACGCTGAACTATTTAATACCGAGTGCACGCGTACTCAACAAACGCCAACTCGCGCTCAAAATGTAACTTCACGATTACGGACGGATCACCTAAATCCAGAGGAAAAGGCTAACCTTATAGCGATTTGTTCTCGTTAAGCGGACGTGTTTTAAATTGAGGGTGAGGGACTAACTTTTACAAATAAAGTCAAACACCGGATTAGGATCACAGACAAAGTGCCAGTGCACGCTAAAAGCTATCGGTACCCATTCGTACATCGCCAGGATGTTAGCGAGCAGATAAGGAAAATGCTAGAACAGGGTATCATAGGACCATCTGAATCCGCTTGGAGCTCCCATATTTGGGTAGTGCCAAAAAAAATAGACGCCTCCGGAAAGCAAAAGTAGCGCCTCGTGTTTGATTTTCGTAAGGCAAATGAAAAAACACTAGACGACAAGTACCTTATCCCTAATATTAGAGACGTCCTTGACAAATTAGGAAAGTGCCACTACTTCACGACCCTTGATTTGGCAAGTGGGTTCTACCAAGTTGAGATGGACCTCAATGACGTTGAGAAAACCGCATTCAACGTAGAACATGGGCATTTCGAATTTCTTCGTATGCCAATGGGATTAAAAAAATCTCCGTAAACGTTTCAACGTGTGATGGATAATGTCCTCAAAGGGCTTCAGAACGAGATATGCCTCGTGTATTTAGATTATATCATCGTATCCAGCACATCCCTTCAGGAACACGTGACCAATCTCGAAAGAGTTTTTCAGAGACTTCAAGAGTCCAACTTCAAGATACAAATGGCTAAATCTGAATTTTTGAAGATTGAAACCGCGTACCTCGGGCATATCATTAGTAGAGATAGTATACAGCCAAATCCCGACAAGATTCCGCCATAAACAATTACCCCATACCGAAAACCCCAAAGGAGATAAAGCAATTTCTAGGCCTTCTCGGTTATTACCGAAAATTTATACCCGACTTTGCCCGTACCACAAAGCCACTCACCCAATGTCTGACAAAGGGTAGAAAGATCACTCTCGACACTGACTATGCAAACTGTTTTGAAAAATGTAAGACTCTTCTAACCAATGATCCCATCTTGCAACACCCGGACTTTAAAGCCGGGTATTCATTAGGCAACATTTGTTTATAAACACTGTTAATAAACAGTTTATAAACAGTGTTTCACAATGTTTCATCATCTCTGTAAACAGTTTATATACAAAGGTGATGCAACATTGTTTATTAAACATGTTGCCATGCTCCCCACTTCGAGTGGAGAGCAAGACGAGAAACGTCTAGTTTATAAGCAAAAGTCAATAGGTGTGGACGTGTGTTGCGCGAGTTTATAAACATGGAAGTAGTGTGGTCCAACAACCAGGTTTCGATGCTCATAGAGCTTTACCAACAGCGTAATATACTTTGGGATGCTTCAAATAAAGATTATAAAGATAAATTAAAAAAAAATGATGCTTGGGCCGACATTGCTGCAGAATTGAATATGTCGCAAAAGGAAGTGGAAACAAAGATGCATATTCTACGCTCACAATTTTCTCGTGAAAAGAAAAAACTTAAGTCATCAAAAAGAACTGGAAGCGGTGCCGAGGAAGTGATTAAAAGCAGATGGCAGTGGTATGATCCGCTACAATTTTTATTACGTGGTGCAACGACATCTGGAACATCGGATACAATGGGAACGGTGAGTACCTACATTTTTATATTATTTGCTAAGTTGATAATATTAATGTAATTTTTTCATCTTTTCAAGGTAACGGGTTAGTAAATTTTAAATCAAACACAAAACTCTAAATTATAATCAGAACTTTATTTGGAAAAAAACAGGTAGGTACATAGGTACCTACTATTTTAAGTATTATGCATGAGAATTTTGCCACGGCACACTACCTTCTGGACTAATGAAATATTCAGCAAATTGATCTCTTACAACCGTAGCAGCTAGTGGGGGATGTCTTGCAATAGGTTGTAAATCCAACATGCTGTTGTGAGGGCCGATTTCTCTTCGCCAAAAACCTTCTATAATGTTATATTCTGAGTCTTCATAATCGAATGTTCCTGGTGGAGTATATATAGCCCGAGACTGTTTATTGCGCCTCAAAAAGTTATGCAAATATACACATGTCATTGTTACAATTTCACAAGTAGCAGGCTTAAGAGGTATGGCTTTTCTGACCACCACCTTTTCTTCTTTTTTTTTCTAGTAGCACTCTTATGTAATATTATATAAGCAGCACAGAGCATCACTACCTCCTCGGGCGACATCCTGGCAACAACTGAGAAGTGTGGACTGCCAAGTTTCAGAAACAGTGTTTACGGTAAACTTGTTAATAAACCCGTCATAAACAGTTTATTAACAAATGTTGCCTAATGAATACCCGGCTTAATAGAGAATTTAACTTAACAACGGACGCTTCTAACGTAGTCATCGGAGCTATACTATCCCAAGGTCCCATAGGGTTAGACAAACCGGTCTGTTACGCCTCACGAACTCTTAACGAAAGCAAAACAAACTATAGCACCATCGAAAAAGACTTCCTCGCCATCGCCTGGGCTATAAAATATGACCCAAAAATAAGGGCCATAATACAAAATGATTTTCTTGTGGATGATTTGTTGACAGGTTCCGATAGTGAAGCTGAATTGACTAAAATTGGGGACGCAACAGAAAATGCTTTATCAGCTGGTTGTTTTACTTTGCGTAAATATAGGTCGAATTCATGCTCCTTAATTTCAAAATCCCAAAATGTACAAAGCAATCTGATAATCAGCTCATCATCACACCCGCTAGGAGTGGAGTGGAATCCTAATGAGGATTATATTCATTTTCCCACAAATTATGAAAATAGGTAAGATAAGTGTTCGATCCTCTCGGTCTGTTAAGTTTGTTTACTATTAAACCTAAAATATTAATTCAACAGTTATCGTGGCAATCTTTATATATAAAAATGAATCCCTATTTCCCTTGGTCACGCCATCACGCGTGAACGGCTAGACCGATTTCACTAATTTTTTTTTGTTTGGGTCTTGGGCTTTCGAACAATCCGCGACCCCGGCAGGCATCGGCCCTATCGGACCCCTTTAATGATGCTGACATCTAGGCTCATCAGACAGCGAGCTGCCCATTGCTCGCCGTCCGCAAGCCCGCGCCTACGGTGGCTGGGAGTCGGCAACCGACTCCCGACGCTCAGGGCGTCTCCTCTTGCAGCGACTAGGGGCGTGAGGGCGCAACGATTGCCTCACTCTCACGCGCTCCGCCTCCTCCTTCGCGAGCATTATTGCTTCGCAGAAAGAGGTGACGGCTTCCCATTCCGTCTCGCTCCGTACCATGGCCTGGGCCAGGGGCGGACACGAGAGATCGCCGCCGCCGATCGCCGCCACGAGGACACGGCGGTGCTCCACACAAGCCGGGCAGACCTCCACCGTATCTTCCGGTCGATCCACACTATGACAACACCCGGGCGTTTCCTCCCGCCTTATCCGAAACAGGAACCTCCCGAAACAGCCATGTCCGGTGAGGACCTGCGTCAGGCCGAAGGCGAGGCGTCATCCAATGATATTGCATGCTAAGCATAGACTTCTGAAATTGTTGTTTCAGCATGAGCACTTACGTCTTCTGCATGCTGGTCCACAGCTACTTCTTGCATCGATTCGTGAATTCGTCTGGCCCGCTGCTGGCAGAGATCTCGCGCGGACCACTGCGAGGCAGTGCATTATTTGTAGGAAGGCTAGCGGGAAAACGTTAACTCCCATGATGGGTTCCTTACCTGAACAGCGTGTGAATCCCGACTTTCCATTTGCCAGTGCTGGTGTCGATATCGCTGGACCATTTTTTATAACAGTTAAGAAGGGGAGAGGATGTAAAATTACAAAATGTTACCTTTGCATTTTTGTCCGTCTGCGATTTAAATGCTTACATCTCGAAGCTGTGAGTGAGCTATCGAAAGATGCGTTTGTACTTTTTTTGCGACGTTTTATCTCTCGCAGAGGAAAACCTGCAGAAATATTCTGTGACAATGGCCGAAATTTCGTTGCTGCGGACAAGGAAATTCGGGACTTGATCTCAAGGCATGCTGATGATATTGCAGGCTTTGCTTCGGGTGAGGGTATCAAATATATATTTCAACCAGCGTATGCACCCCATTTCGGAGGCTTATGCGAGGCCGGCGTGAAATCTGCCAACCATCACTTGAAAAGGGTTTTAGGTAATGCATATTTGAGAAGTTAGCCACTTTTTGCAGTCAAATCGAGGCTATCTTTAACAGCCGCCCTTTATATCCCTTATCCTCCTGTCGTGATGCCCTTCAGTCCTTAACTCCGCTTCACTCCCCGATAGGACGACCGCTATCTTCTATGCCGTCCCCTAATCTGGAAAACTTAAATTTCAACAGACTGGACCGTTTTCAGCGGCTGGAACAGCTGCGCCAAGGTTTTTGGAGATGCTGGCAGCTAGAGTATTTAGCTGAACTGCAACAGAGGCAGATGTGGAGAGTTCCCACTCGACCGCTAAGAGCTGGCGATTTGGTATTGTTGAAAGAAGAAAATGCTCCACCCATGTCTTGGAAATTAGGACGTATTCAGTCTTTGTCCCCAGGAAAAGACGGAGTGGCTCGAGTTGCCGAAATCAAGACTACTTCTGGCACTTACCGAAGAGGTGTGAAGTACCTATATCCCCTGCTGGATGCTACAGAGGATGCTTCTTTGGAGTCAGGAGCGTCCAAAGCCCCGGCGGATGTTCGTGCACCGCACTGATTTAAAATGTCTAACATATCTCCATTCACGCAAGTGGACCTGCACCGCGACCGTTTAATCGCCAAACGTCTGTCCTAGCATAAGCTTGTAAGAAATGCGTATATTCTTATTATAACAAAATGGTTTTATGTTATAATAAGAATATACGCATTTCTTTGGAGTTACGTTTGCCGACTAAACTATCGCGGTGCAGGTCCGCTTGCGTGAATGTATAAATACAATCTATATCATACTAAATCAATTGCTCACAATTAAAATTTATTTTTAATTTTTATTTATTTGAAGTTATCGTAATCCTAACTTAAGACCCTACCTTGAAAATAAATAATTGTTTGATGAGCGTGGCTTATTACCCCCGCACGCGGGGAGTGGCGGTTCTATCTTCCGTGGTCGGTCGCCACGTCACCGCTACAAACTTATCTGAACCTGAACTAGTGGGCAAAATTGGAATTAACAAAATACTGACCGGAATTTAAAAAGCTTCCTTTATTAGCATGGGCTTTGGCTGAGCATTATTCATGTCACTGTCGCACAACTGTCAATCTATAAAAAACTTTTTTACAAAAAATTAAACCGACGAAAAAAGAAACTGAAAAGCAAAAAATAAATCTTTCAGTCTAACTAAGCTCTTAAATTAATGTAAATTACAAATTTTGAGTCGGCGCCAAACAATCACCGCAGATCGATTAACGACGATCAATCAAGCTGCCATAAGTTTTCATAGCGCCTTGTATGTTTGGCGCCGACTCAAAATTTGTAATTTACATTAATTTAAGAGCTTAGTTAGACTGAAAGATTTATTTTTTGCTTTTCAGTTTCTTTTTTCGTCGGTTTAATTTTTTTGAAAAAAGTTTTTTATTTTTCGCTTTTCAGTTTCCGTTTCAAATAAATGAACTTATTTATTTATTTAGGACTACCAACAATAGCTTACACTACTGATGTCTTTAAAAAAAACATGAAATTAAAACTTAGTACAGTGGATTAATTAAACACCACATTATTAAGGTAAACACCACATTACCCAAATTAAATTATGTTAATTGACAACTTGGGTACATGACTACTTTTGAAGCAATCTTAATACCGGGGAAAAATATGCTAGATTCAAACGTCATCATAAAGGTTTCATAACAAATCAGACAAACAGTCAAAAATTTTAGATTTCAGCTTAGGGAATCAAAGTGTAAATCGATTAGATAGCTATTACATAGTAAAACCTTGCAAAACCTAGTATATAGACAGTTAAATGCTATACCGATTTTCTCTGTGGAGGACAAAGAGTAGTAACAGGTCTACGCGGAATTCATGACGGACGGAGCACGCAAGATATTGAGTGCGAGCAGTGGATGCTAGTCGATAATTCCTTTATGAAATTTACATACAAACATTGCGTCGTTTAAACATCTTCGTTCTTCTAAAGTATTGAAGAAATTCAAGCTATTTTTTTTTTATAAGAAGATGACTTTTTAGCTATGCCAACAGAAACAGCTAGATGCCAATCAAAGCATTCTTGAACGTGTTCTAGACGCAAACTATTCGTAGCACAGTGCGGCCGCCACATGATATTACAGTATTCTGCTACATATCAACTACAAAGTGCACCGTCTTATGACAAAAACCCAGCATCTTGGACGCTTTTTTGGGGCTTGTATTTAAACGCCTACCAGAAAAGTGCCTATTTTACTACCAACAAATTCGAAATACCTGCCAGAATGGATAAATGCTCACCAAATTGTGTTTCATAAAGTATTGTAGAAATGAACCTATTTTCCTTTTTATTCTATGCCATAAGGATTTATAAACGTCTTTTAATTTCTTACTACCTGCCAAGATAGCTCGACGGAGCCCCGCTTAGCGTGGCTCCTATTTCTGTAACCAACCAAACCTCGGGGTGCCCCTGACGTCGACCGGCGTGGGTTAGGGTTAATAAGCAGGTCGACGGAGCCCCGCTCCGCGGGGCTCCTATTTCTGTCTAAAGGGTTTAAAGGAACCTAACCAACTGAACCTCGGGGTGCCCCTGATGTCGACCGTCTATGGTTAGATTTGGTGAGCATTTATCCATTTTAGTAGGCAATAAGAATATAAATACAACACGTACAATTATTCTGATGAGTGTATAATTATTTTGGAACTTAAGGCGTTGTTCTTTAGGCACCTCGGTATAGAGAGGGTTTATTTTATTTGAAGTTAACATATTTAACTTTGGTACTTAGTCTTAGAGTGATATTTTCTAGAACTGTTTGTGGTACGTACTTGTAATAAGGAGTGTTCATATCTTGTATGAGTTTATATTTGAGTGCTAGTTTTTGATGGATGACTTTTGCTACCTGATTGTGTCTATGTGTATAGTCTGTTTTAATATTATTATTATTATTACTTTGCCTTTAATTATAAGATTATTTGTTCCTGTATATTTAACGTAGTAACACTTCATTGAGTTCAAATACTTTATTTTTATTTTTGCACCATTCATCATCATCATCATCATCAGCCTATATTTGTCCACTACTGGACGTAAGCCTCTCCTAGTGAACGCTATTGAGCCCGATCCTTGGCTCTCGTCATCCAGTCTCTGCCAGCCGCATTTTGCAAGTCGTCAGTCCACCTGGCGCCCCACACTACGTTTGCCTAAACGCGTTCTCCACTCTTGAACTTCAACGAGAGATGTGACTAGCCTATTGCAGCTTCAGCTTGCTTAGTCTTTGGGCTATGTCGATTACCTTGGTTCTCTGGTGGATAACGTCGTTTTGAATTTTATCCTTCAGAGAGACTCCAAGCATAGCTCTCTCCATAGCTCGCTGAGTGACTTTAAACTTATGGACCAGTCTCACCGTGAGTGTCGACGTTTCTACTCCGTAAGTCGTAACCAGTAGGACACACGCGTTGAAGACTGTCGTCTTTGGGCACTGCGGTATAGTCGAGGAGAAGACCTGATGAAGTTTACCAAATGCTGCCCATCCCAGCTTAATCCTACTATCGGCTTCCCTCTCAAAATTGAGTTGGGCCTATAGTTTTTATGTTGAAATTGTTATCCCATTTATGTATAGTCACCATCTTTGCCACTTTCCATTTTATAGGGAATATGCCAGAAGTTAAGGATTTGCTGTTTATAGCTGTAATAAATATTACCTTTATTAATTTGTAAGCTTTTGAATGTTTTGAGTATGCTCTCACTGCTAATATTTAGAACTTCCCTCGACTGCCTTCCGTACCCAACATCACAGCCTCTATGACAGTCATACTCCAGCTAGGCTTAAACTTCTCATCAAGATGAATGAAATAAGCCCAAACACGATCTAACTGCTGTAAGCTGTCGAGGAGCCCTCTCGGCTGTCTTCCGTCTCCATCATCAGATGATCTTCAGGTCTCGTTTTTGTTGAAGCATCATTAGAACTACGTATATGTGCCAAGTTTCAACAGAATCGGTTTACAAGGGAACATTCTGTAGGTGAAAAATCATTTAACCCCTATTTTTCTACCCTTAGGGGTGGATTTCGTTTTTCAATTTTAAATGGGACCAACTTTGGGGTATACTCTTTCCATTAAAAAAAGAATCATCAAAATCGGACTACACGGTAAAAAGTTATGCGTGGTCATACATAAAAAAAAAAAAAAACAAATATATATATATATATATATACGGGTCGACTTGAGAACCTCCTCCTTTTTTTTTCGTCGGTTAAAAAGTGCACGATAAAGACGGAAACATATCTAAGAAAAAGTGCGTGCTAAGTAACGTTAATTTATCTCGGTCTATTAAATTTTCGCACTATGAATCTATGGAGTAGACAAATAATACAAAATATTTAATAAATATTCAAAATATTTATATTATTACTTTACTAATATACAACATGAAATTAAAAATAGTTAATTAATCTTCTTTATTTATATAAAATGGATGTTGGTATATATGAGATTGATAAACGCCAACACCGTTTCACCGATCACCATACACTGGCTTGGTAAATGATATTATTTTTTTTCACTTACTTAATATTACATAATATATTCCGTCAATAACGTAATACTCTTAACTTTTCCATCGTGTCCTACTTTTCAAGTAAATGTATGTTCACCTTACTAAAAAAAACACACTACCTACTTGTTTAGTTTTCTCTTTCAAGACTGACTTTTCGGTGCTTGTAAGCATTCCATTTGAACTATAAAGTGCATAGTAATTCCATGCAGTGTATTATGTATGTAATAAATAAATAAAAAGATTTTCCGGCATACGGTAGTTACTCCAAAAAGTTTTATACACCTGAAAAAAAAACAAAAACGAAATTGCTATTTATGCCAGGCTCTATGTTAGCTTTATAGCTCATTGTACATGAACTAAAATTAAAATGGAAGTTATTCACATTTTCTTCAAGATCAACTTCATATGGCAGTGGTAATCTGTATGAATGATGCCCTAATTACATGAGATGTATTTTAGAAATTACGTTACGTTACTCCGGTTATATACGAAAACCGAAACCGATGTTATTTTGTTAGCAAGTCTTGTTTATAACTTTTTAGCTCAGATTTTTGTCGTAGTTGGGTTTTAGTTTTTAACTTTGTTTTTTTTTCAATTATTGTGGGGTTAGAAATCATTGAGGGTGGGTAGCAAATGGAGTTTGATAACAATAATTTGCGAAGCAGCCTTCACAATATTTCAGAAGGATGTTTAGTGTTATTGAAAACAGTCTGAGTGAAACATAATTGTGTTGATCTTATTTCGGGTTTAGCTATAGATATCCAATATATTTCCAGAAAGTACTCTTTAAGACCTTTTATTAGATACCAATCACGATATTTGTTTTTTTTACCCGGTAACACTTCACAACCGCTATTAGCTGCCATGTTGAATTTTATATGACTTCATGTAGCTTATAACCCGCGAGACAACATGACGCTTCCAACGATATCTCGTTTGTCCAAATACGACGAGGAGTTATGAGGAAATAGATAAACATATATACATACTCGTACATAGCCTGATAAAATCAATACCGTCCTTTGGCTTTGCCGTAGTCGGGTAAGGACTCACCTTTTTTCACAATTCAAATGCGACCCCATTCATTTTTTGTGCTCTATCATTCGTAGTGACAGTATTTGACATATTGACGTATTTTTGACGTATTTCAAACCTAAAAACGAATAATTTATTTTAGCCTATTTCTTTATGTAAACGATTATTATAAGTTGTAGGTATAAAAACAGACGTTCTTCTCTAGAAAATAGAATGCTTAGGTACCCAATATTACTTTGCAAGGCGAGAATAGATTGTTTCTGGTAATGCTTTAGTGAAGGTGGTGAATTCGCCTCACTATTATCATCATCTTATTGCTATTGAATGAGTTCATTGATCACAGAGTACATTTTATATAGGGAGATAGAGACGTCACTCGAACAATTCAAGGCGCTGGCGGCCTCTAGCAACAACTAAAAACAACACTCCATGAAGCAATATATATGTACGTATAGCTACTAGCTATACGAATACATATAATGCTTCATATAGCTATAATAGTTTCAAATCTGCAGTATGCCCTACCCTATTTCCTTCCATTTTAGTTAGGTAGTAGTTTTTAACCAAAAATAAAACACTAAATCCAATGTCAAATACGTACTTTATTATTTTCTTCTTCAATGTTTTTTTACAATATTTGAAGACCAACTCTTGAATTTTTGCAGTTCAGCACACAACACTTGCTCGCATTCATATTTTTATACAACACAATATCAGTGCGTTTCACAAACAAGTACACAGTCCAGATTTTCGTGCAGGGGTTGTTCCGATAAAGCGAAGTTGTCGGTTGCCGGTATCCAATACCTTTCCGGGGCAATGGATAGAAGCAGAATCCTAAATATCCATACAAGAAAAGTCGTCAAGAATAATCCAGAAATTAATCGAACCGAATCCATAAATTCTATTCGGAATAAAATAAATTACAACATATTTTGACAATTACGCGAGTTGCGTTCCGTTTTTTCCATTTAAACTTAAAACAGTTTCAAAAATGTATGTTGCGTTATTAGATGATTTTATCCATTTAAACAAACGTTGTATGTTAACACAATAAATTTAAAAGGTGTTTCAACTACTTAAATATATATATTTGTAAAAAAAAAAGTTGTTATTTTAAGAAAATCTGAATAAAATGGAACATATTGTGTTTAAACCAATTTATACATAGTATCTCTATGTAGTCTGTGGTATAGACGAAACCCATGAACATTTTGAGATGAGCGCCATTTACCAATAAGAATATTCATCTTTGATATTACTCTACTAGTAAATTAAAAATCTATAGAAGTGGGTAGTGTATCTCCAAAAGCAGAAGCCTACTTAAACTGGTCGGATGTAATTCCCATACTTTTGTTTTAAGCTACAGCACCGTGTTCATTGATTGCCCTGTGCAGACAGCAGATACTCCTAACGTTGAAGGTACTGTTCAGTTTTGGTTTTTTATTTCTTTCCATTTTCATAAATAATTTGAATGTCGTCACGTAATAATAATAGTAAAATAACGTTATATTGTTCACAGTCACAAGAATACACATACACAGAGTCTAAATACCTATTCAAAACTAATTGTATTGAATAATTACCTTGACTTGCTAAGCTACTAACTTTTTCTGTAAACATAATTATTTAAATCACGTAAATTAGTTCGCACCGATTTGCAAAAAAATGACATAGATTCATCCTCAATCAGCCCCATCGGGCGACTGATTTATGAACGAACGAGAGTGATGATATTACTTTTGATAGGCAAAAGAAGGGATGGCGATAATGTGTGTGTGCTCGGAATAAAACAACGTATGTGCCAAAACGAAATGCCGACTTTTTTAAATAAAAAGTATTATTAAAGCAAAAACTGCTTTACTTAAACTTTAATATGATTATTCTCTATATTTATAGTAAACTCCAATGAGTAACTCATAAGCGTTACGCCTTAATGCTCAAAAAAACATAAACATAGATAGAACTTTGCATTTTTTTTTGTATCGAGAAAATTTCATTGTATCGTGTATTGCTTTTACAGGATACTAGGAAATATAGTCATAAAACATACACCAAATTGTTAAATACCTATACCATATACTTAAAAAGGTACACTAAAAAGAAAAGCACACTATTTTCAATATATCACCTTAATAATATAAATGCGAAAGTAAGTTTGTTTGTTTGTTTGTTACCTTTTCACGCCTAAACCACTGAACCAATCATACTGAAACTTTGCATGTACGTTGTCAGGTGTACAGAAACGGATATAAAAAAAGTCATTTATTTCGGGTAACTAGGCCCATAGAAGACAATGTACAAACATTACTTAATAGAATAGAATAAAATAATAATAATAAAAATAAAATAAATTCATAATAAATGTCAAAAATTCTAGCATTCAAATTAAAATTACAAAATTATTATACTTTAAATACATACAAGGACACACACCCAAATATCAATAATGTCTGCAAAACGGCTTTGCCTGAACATGCCTGCTGCAGCAATGCAGCATGTAGGGGCAGTCCAGCACATCAGCAATCATAGCCAGGACTGCGTTGGAGCTGGCCCGTACTCTGCACACCAGAGAGATGCTCCGCCTGCGCATAGTCGCGTGAAAACAGGCGGTGTGCTCCTCCGCGAACATACACAAGGCACTGCAGAACCGAGGCAGCCCCACCACAATCCTAAGCGCATTATTGTAGAAAACGCGGAGGTCGCTACAGCACTTCTTTGAGTAACGAGCCCATAGGCTGCAGGTGTACAGGGATGTACAATATGTTTTTAATAGTGTGACTTTAACCCCCTTGAACACCTAGCAAACCTGCGGGCTATCATGTTGGCTTGTATTGAGAGCGACCTCCGCTCTCTCTCAACATCCTCATTATCACTTAGGTCAGGCGTAAGAATATGCCCCAAGTATTTAAATTTATTCACCATCTCCAGAGGTGTCCCGTTCAGTCTAAAAGACGGAACATTCTGGGGACTTACCGTACCAAGTCCAAAAACCATGAACTGGCTTTTTGCCACGTTATAACGCAAGCCATGATCACTAGCATAGTCTTCACATATTTTTAATATAGGGTACCTTTCATCCCGTAAAAAGTACTGTTCCCGAAGATGAGAACAATAACGTTCTTATGTTAATAGATGGCGCCACATGTCTTTCGAATCACGATTGAATTATATTATAGAAACTTTATTAGTGTGTTAAGAGTTTTTTTTTATTTTTATTTAAATACCTTATACATTTTGTGAGTCTGGAGTGTTGATAGACCGGTTTTTCATCCTCCTAACTATAATTCCCTGTACAACCCGAATTGATTGTCAAATTCTAAAATAACGCGAGCGAAGCGGCGGGCTAAAGCTAGTAACTAATAATATGTTTATGATGTCTTTAGTAATAACTCGAGAAAATAATTTGCTTCTAGTACGAATCAATTTATAAACGTTTCGCGTATGGTATTGGATAATTATGTTCATTATTCAAGTATTGGAGCATTCGTGTTTCGTTGTTCATTGTCAAGTGAGTTAGCGGTCAAGTGCGAGCCTATATTTTGGTTTTCTTCTATTTATTTTACCTGTAGCTTCAGTCACGTAGTTTAACTCACAGAAATCGTTCATTTTTGGCATCAAAAGCTATGTCACTGTCCAGCATATAAACTATACCTGTGTAGATGTATATGTAACCTAATGTTCGTGAAAAAATCATGTCAATCTATGCGAAAGAAAGAAGAATCAAAACACACACTTTCGCATTTAAAAATGACTAAATTTGAAAATATAATTGTATCAACAGTTATTGAATTCACTTGAAATCTATTTACTATAAACTATTTGGAAAAATGTCTTATAGGAATACAATTCTAAATAATACGCCCCCGATGTACGTAGGTACATTATAATTATTAAGTCGCTATCTTTCAATAACTATACACTCAACACTCAATCATTTATTGCATTCCACAATGTGCACTTAGGTGGTAACTTTTAAAGAGGTAGAAAGAAAGAAAGAAAAATGCGTTTATTGGCATTATAGGAAAAAAAAGGATTACTATGTTACTGTGTATTAACCATTAAAAGAAAGTAACTCTAGTGAAATGACAACACAGTAACTGTCTACGTACTAGGTTGAAACCTATTATTAGTAGACTTCGATTACCTAGCTAAATATCTAGTTAGTGAAAATGCTGTCTGATTTATGATTATAAAATCTAAATTGCAATAATAAGTATCTTAATATACTTGGTTCTTTGTTAACGTTTTTCATTTCTGTATCACCTCACAAACTGATCAAAAGCGTCCCAGCGGTTAAACAATAAAAGTTCTATGATAAGTTCTATGTTTTTTTTTTTTTGAATTGACTCAATGTAAAATCACGTTATTTTTTAGTTTAGTATGCTTTTTGAAGTCTTCATTCATTTATCCATGTGGGATACAGTGACAAGACGAGGAGACACAGTGACATCAAATATTGTAAATATTGCTCATTGCTAGTAATAATTGTATAATTAATTTTGATCAAACTAAAAAAATTGACACAAAATTAAAAAAAAAAACTTCATCATACATACATAATTATAAAATCAACAGCTGGAAAAAAAATCATTTCAGATGAAATTATTTAAAATAATCATACGCTTAGCCAAAACCATCTTCATTATTGGTAGGTACTTAAATCGAAGGCCAAATTATTCTCAGGCAATGCTCGCACTGCAGTAACTGAAGTTATTGTGTTTTCATTTACTAGGGCAGAAATAAGCTCATACAATCTCAAATAATGTCGTGACATACATGTGTCTGTTGTATTGTGTTGTGTTGTAAATTAATGAATCTATCAATAGAAAGTACGATTATGGCAAAATCGTGTGACTGCGTTGTTCTTCTAAACTAAGAAACGGATTTTAATAAATGACCGGAGATTTTTATTAATAGTATAGCTTTACCCGGCCAGGCTTCGCACATGTAGCACTAAGTATCTAACTCCTACCCTATCTACCTACCCTACCTACCTACGTACCTACCCTACCTACCTACCCTGCCTACCTACCTTCCCTACCTACCTACCTAACCTACCTACCTACCCTACCTAACTACCCTACCTACCTACCTACCCTACCTACCCTACCTACCTACCTTACCTACCTACCCTACATACCTCAATAAAAAATCCTTTGGGTTTTTCCATATTTTTTTTCTTTTATACCATCCTTGTGAAGAGGTGAACAAAACAAAAAAGAAATATTCAAATCGGTCAAGCCGTTTCTTAGTTTTAGCGAGACTAACGAAGAGCAATTAATTTTTATATATATAGATTAATAAAAAATTAATTAACAAAAATTGATTAAAAAAATATAGCATGAATAAAATTGGGATCATAATGGACCCTGTCGGGCACATCAGAAAAGTAGGAGAAAGAAAGACTTAAACTTAACTTATCAGTTTTAAGGACGCGTTTGCAAAATTGATAGGTACAAAATCGAACTACTACATTGACACGGGTCACACATACAAATGTACGCACGGCGAGTGCGGGAATCGTAGTCAAGTGAAATCATATTGATACTTTGAAAGTTTGTTATTTTTTTCTTTCTTATTTCTTTTACAGTACGATTCACGAAAGATGACCACAAATGGCGACCGTCTGCGCATGTACACTCATGAAGAAAAGACTTAAGACAAAATAATATTTTAATGTTGGTTAAATAATTTGTGTAATGTTGTAAACGCTGGTTATGCAAATAAATCAAACGTAAGTAATTTTAAATGTTTATTAAAATAAATTGAACCAAAAATATTATAAATATGTGAAACACATTTAGTCGCTATCGCTATTCTCAAGTTCCATGATTCCCTCTATCATGGAACTTGAGGGAATCGTGGAACTTGAGGAACTGGGGCCGCGTTCCATATTAAAGTCTTCATCTTCCGATGATTCAGGAAAATCCACATCTGACGAATCTTCGCTCTCGTCAGATTCTCCCACACGTATAATTAATTCCTCCGTAAGCACATCCACGATGTGGTCACTTTTTATATAGCTTTCTTCTATAGATTTTACTTTGTCACATAGTTTTTTCCATTCCTCTGGTCCCATCAGATTCACTTTTTCTTTAATTAAATCTATAACGCAGCCAATATTCCACTTTACGTTTTTACTACTCACATAACCCTTTATAGAGGCCCAAGCCATTTCTATCGGATTTAAATCCGGATGGTACGGTGGGAGACGGAGAACATCGTGACCATTTTCCATCAAAATTTTGTCAACGGAGTATTTCTTTAAACGAGGTTTGTTATTTTTTATTATATCGTACAATTGAGGTTTCAACATATTGGAATCAAAGCTGATTCCATTTTTGGTAAGCCACTCTTGCATGTCGGATTTTCGGGAATTAGATGTGGGAGCCATATCATATTCTTTATTGTGGTATGGGACGTTGTCTACCACAACAACGGAGTTCGGTGGGAGATTGGGTACCAATTGAGTTCGAATCCATTTCTGATAATTTTCAAAATTCATGTCGTCATGATAATCTCCTGATTTTGTGCCCGACTTGAAAGTTAATAATGCATTGGGCACAAATCCAGCCTCTGACCCGGCATGAACGATTACGACTCGTTGGCCTTTTGAGATAGGCTTTTTCAGACCTGATGTAGAACCGTCAGCCCAGCCCATGGGTTTTGCATGTGTAGCATGGACGTACGATTCGTCAGTATAAATGATTGGTCTATTTTGTCTTCGATATTCTTGGAGTTTTTTTAGGTAATTGATTCGTAACAACCGAATAGCTGATGTTTCTATTAAAATATTTCGGTTATTTTCTGTTTTTTTCCACTTAAATCCAATTCTTTTTATTAATCGACCCAAACTTGTTTTGGATCCTTTAAAGTTAATATCTTGATGTAATTTTGCTCGTAACTTCTCTAAAGTTGGCAATTCTTTTTCAGTTAAATGAAAGTTATGGATACATCTCTTAATTACCCCTTTGTCAAAGTCGTCAACGTCGGAGGCAGGGTTACGGCGCGGTCTCTTTTTACCAGGGGTTCTAAAAACCACTAAAAACGGTGAAGATTTACTTTCTTTTATAATTCTTTGTACTGTCGATACAGACGTCTTTGTTGCCGCGGCCGTTTTTTTGTAAGCTTCGAGTATTTTAAAATCTTGTGAAAAATATTGAAACACGTTGTACACCAAACTTCTCGACTGTCTATTCAAAGTATTGCCTTTTCCTCGCGGCATTGTGATGGCTTAAAATAGCAAATAAGTTCAACACAATAACAAATCTCAACAAAAAACTTAACAAACAACGAAAACTTAACAAATAAAAAACAATTTAAAACAAAGAAACACTTCTTTTCGACTGTACTCGAGAGCAGTGTGAGCGCGTCGACGCCGCGATAGACGAATAGCGACTGAGCAGCCTATCACGAGACGCGCGCGCACCAATGGCGTCGTTCCGGTCTTGACGCATTCCGCCCGCGCCTCACCTCGCACCTCCAAAGGGACCTAAAATATGCCTTCTGCGCCGTGGTCATCTTTCGTGAATCTTACTGTACCTACAAAAATATTTCATAAAATTTTACTATATAATATTTAGATACAAATACCTACTCCAGAGACTGACTAATAATAGAGGGCTAACCAACCCACACCCACAGCCCACAGGCTGTGGACTTTGGTTTTGTAAGTTATGGTGAGACCTTACCTCCGGACCTGATGGAGTGACCTGAAGGTGTACTTCGGTGACTGCTACTGGATCTCCTCGACGAGTAGAACTAGATGTGCCGAGCTTGGGCTCGTTTTGTTAGTTATGATGAGACCTTACCTCCGGACTTGATGGAGTGACCTGAAGGTGTACTTCGGTGACTGCTACTGGATCTCCTCGACGAGTAGAACTAGGTGTGCCGAGCTTGGGCTCGTTTTGTTAGCTATGATGAGACCTTACCTCCGGACCTGATGGAGTGACCTGAAGGTGTACTTCGGTGACTGCTACTGGAACTCCTCGACGAGTAGAACTAGGTGTGCCGAGTTTGGGCTCGTTTTGTTAGTTATGATGAGACCTTACCTCCGGATTTGATGGAGTGACCTAAAGGTGTATACTTCGATGATTATTAAAACAACAAATTAACGTAATCATTTTTTTTTTGTGAAGAATGTGCTCTTAGCTCCATATTTCTAGCCTGTCTTAGGTCAATTAAATCTGGGAGGAGGCAATTTTTGTAAAATCGAATTAAATATGTTTCCATTTTCTCCTTCCAAAATTGTGGATCTTTTTATATACACTGGTAACTTATTTTGCCAGGGCCTATCCAAATAGCAAACACACAAGTGTTCAGCTGCCCCTGAATTTGGTAATAACAACAGATAGTAAACATCTTATTTTTCACTCTGTAGTATAGAACTTTCTTTGAGTGTATTCCTAATTTCCTACAATTGCACCAACTCCAGAAGACGCACTATAATTAGTTCCATACGAACGCTTGGACCAACATGCATCACCCGATACAGTTATCATCGCTATTCCATCATCACTTGAGCTTCCAATAGATAAAGCATGATCCTTTTCTTCCTTACCAGCCTCGATCATATAGTGCTTATATCTCGGCATCTAAAACAACAATTGAGTTATGAAAGTTACACATTATACACTTTATAATAAACAAGATAATTAAACGAATAGTATTCATACTAATAAAAGCAATTATTAAAGTACACCTTCAGGTCACACCATCAAGTCCGGAGGTAAGGTCTCATCATAGCTAACAAAACGAGACCAAACTCGTCACACCTAGTTCTACTCGTCGAGGAGTTCTAGTAGCAGTCACTGAAGTATACCTACAGGTCACTTCTTTAAGTCCGGAGATAAGGTCTCATCATAACTAACAAAACGAGCCCAAACTCGCCATACCTAGTTCTACTCGTCGAGCAGTTCCAGTAGCAGTCACCGATGTACATCTTCAGGTCATTTTTTCAAGTCCGGGGGTAAGGTATCATCATAACTAACAAAACGAGCCCAAACTCGATACACCTAGTTCTACTCGTCGAGGAGTTCCAGTAGCAGTCACCGAAGTACACCATCAGGTCACTTCTTCAAGTCCGGAGGTAAGGTCTCATAATAACTAACAAAATGAGCCCAAACTCGGCACACCTAGTTCTACTCGTCGAGGAGTTCCAGTAGCAGTCACCGAAGTACACCTTCAGGTCACTCCATCAAGTCCAGAGGTAAGGTCTCATCGTAACTAACAAAATGAGCCCAAGCTCGGCACACCTAGTCCTACTCGTCGAGGAATTCCAGTAGCAGTCACCGAAGTATACCTTCAGGTCACACTCCATTGAATCCGAGACGAATAGGCCTTTATAAACCCTACTTACTTTTAGCGAAACAAAATATAATAATGAGAAACCTCCTCCTTTTTTGAAGTCGGTTAAAAATCTGTGATTTTAAAAGTTATTATCTTACCTTGTCAAGTATCAAATTTGGTTTATCGAATATTTTGTATTTGTACAGCGATCTTTTTCACCATAGCCGCTAAAAACAGGCGATACGGTGTCCACTCACGACGGCGGCCGAGCGTGGACTGAGGTTTCAATCGAAATGTTTGTGCAATAAATCAAAACAGGGACCAAACATAAAATAACCCATATTGCAACTGTTTAAGATTCATCCGTATTAGCAAAATACGTGAAAAAATAAGTATCGGTTTTTAATTTTTCTACGACAATTTGAGACATTTTTATTAAAAAAAATACTATTTTTTTTAATTGAATATGTCTGTTTACTTATAGTATTTTTAGAAATCTTAAAATATGTTGATAATAGAACAAAAAATGTACCTAAACTCAAGCCGGTATCGTTAATTTTGCAGAAAGTGGCAATGGAAAATCGTTTTTACAATATATAAAATTATTATTTTCAACAAAATAGTTAATACAATTTGAAGATGGAGAACCACTCTATAAGTGGTAGTTATTAATTATATTTGATTAGGTTTAGTTTTGTCACAAAATGTACCGAAAAACAGCATAATTTTGTCAGATTTGCAAACGCGCCCTTAACTAATAATTATTATTACGTAATATCATTATTAGGGCTTTCTAATATGTATGAATTTTTAAATAATAGGTTGGGGAAAAAGTTTCTTCGCATTTTTTAAGAAAATTCAAAACATTTTTAATATAGTTTATTTACATTTAACTAAAGTATGTAGGTACCATTTTATTCGATAACTTTTTGCCATCTTGTAGGTAGGGACATGATCCCATTGCTATAGACATTTTGGGACTTCTGATCAAAATACCACGACAAGTGGTTTTGGCAATCCTCTCGTGATGTTAACCTGACACTGCCTAAAGAATTCTGAAGAGACCAAAACAGGTGGAAATCTGAAGGTTCAAGATTAGGATTATACGGCGGATGCATTAACACCTCCCAGTCAAACTCTCTTAATTTTTGCTGAGTGGCTAAAGATGTGTGAGGTCTAGCGTTATCATGATGAAAAAGCACACCCCTTCTGTTGATTAATTCCGGCCGCTTTCTCTCAACTTCTTGCTTTAATCTCATCAGTTGTTCGCAGTAGAGTTCAGAATCGATGGTCCTGCCTGGTGGTAACAGCTCATAATGAATAATGCCCTTCCAATCCCACCAAACACACAGCATCACCTTGTTGCGAGTTAAACCGGGTTTCGCCACAGTCTGTGAAGCCTGACCGGCCTTGTCGTACGTGATCCACTTTTCATCACCAATTATCAGCTTCTTCAAAAATGGTTCGGTTTCATTACGTCATAATAAAGAATCACAAATGAGTACACGGTTCATTAGGTTTCTTTCAGTGAGCTCGTGAGGTACCCAAATATCAAGCTTTTTTGTGTACCCAGTTTTTTCAAATGTGTCAAAACTGTTTTGTGGTCAATTCCCAGTTCTTCAGCTACGTCGTAACTACTGATATGCCGATCTTGCTCCACTTTTTCAAAAATGGCATCCATTTTATCCGTAATAGGGCGACCAGAGCGACGTGCATCTTTGACATCAAAATTTCTGGATTTAAAACGCTTAAACCAAATTTGTGCTACTCTCACAGACACTGCACTAGGTCCATAAACATCGCAAATTTTTTCGCGGCTTGCTTTGCATTTTTACCTTTTTTGTAGTAAAATTTTAAAATGTATCGAATTTCTTCATTAGATTCACTCATCTTGACAGTACGAAAAACTAATGAAAATCACACATTTTCCTAATTTGAATTTGGAATTATGTTCTTTAAAATTAAACTTTCAATGATACCAAAACCAGCCAGATACAAATAGTATAGCCAAAGAGATTTATTACAAGTTCATACATACTATAATGCGAAAAGCCTTTTTCCCCAACCTAATATATACCCCATATAATTTTTGAAGGAATTATTATTAGTTTTCAAACTCAAATTTAAAGCATTTATTTCAAATAAACCAATTACAGGCACTTTTAAATTGTCAAAGGGTCAGTCAGTTGAAAAATGAAGCTAGTTGCCCATTCCAAAGCGTAGTAGGTACCTATGGAGACGAACGGGCAAGAAACTCCATGGACAGTCTTTAAATCAACATATAGTTACAAAAAACAAATTGTTTACATCATTCATGTTCAAATTAAAAATGTGAGAACGATGTAGAAAGACGTGCACGTTTAAAGTATCCGTAATAAAAAAGATAAAAAAACAATTCAATAAAAACTTTTTTACAAAAACTTACACCGACGAAAAAAGAAACTGAAAAGCAAAAAATAAATCTTTCAGTCTAACTAAGCTCTTAAATTAATGTAAATTACAAATTTTGAGTCGTATAGTGGTAAATATCAACCACAAAGTGTAAAGTACACTGTCTTATGACCAAATCCCAGCATCTTGGACGCTTTTTTAGGGCTTGTATTTAAACGTCTACCAGAAAAGTGCCTATTTTACTACCAAAAAATTCGAAATACCTACCAGAATGGATAAATGCTCACCAAATTATGTTTCATAAAGTATTGTAGAAATGAACCTATTTTCCTTTTTATTCTATGCCTTATAGATTTATAAACGTCTTTTAATTTCTTACTACCTGCCAAGATAGCTCGACGGAGCCCCGCTTACCGGGGCTCCTATATCTGTCTACAAGGTTTAAAGGAACCTAACCAACCAAACCTCGGGGTGCCCCTGACGTCGACCGGCGTGGGTTAGGGTTAATAAGCAGGTCGACGGAGCCCCGCTTCGCGGGGTTCCTATTTCTGTCTAAATGGTTTAAAGGAACCTAACTAACCAAACCTCGGGGTGCCCCTGATGTCGACCGTCTATGGTTAGATTTGGTGAGCATTTATCCATTTTGGTAGCCAATAAGAATATAAAAACAACACGTACAATTTTTCTGATGAGTGTATAATTATTTTGGAACTTAAAACGTTGTTCTTTAGGCACCTCGGTATAGAGAGGGTTTATTTTATTTGGAGTTAACATATTTTACTCGGTACTTAGTCTCAGGGTCTAAAAGTTTTTTTGGTGTGCATTTAAATCGTAGCCCTTTTTTAGTTATGTGGTGTAAGTATGGTGCAAATATAAATCTTTGGTCAAATAGAACTCCAAGGTCACGTACAGTGTCTCACTAAGTAACTTTGTCGTCATTAATGTAATACTGGCTCCTGAAATACAGGTACTCATCCAGGACCTCTCATTTTTCTATAACCAGTTTTTATGGTATTAAATAAATTATTATTTTGGTAAAGAAATTTGGTTTCTTAGTTCTTTGGCTAGTTTAAGCTACATTAACGGGCCCAAGCCAAGACAATGTAGCGTGTGTGGTGTTTTTTTTATGCACCTAGAATTAATGTTATGAGGAGTCATTTGATTTTCCTCAATTTGCATGGACTGCCTAACTATAGTGCAAGTGTTTAAAATTGCAGCTTTTTGGAGTATTATGTAAACTGAGTCTTTCAGGTCTATTCCATTAACAACAATGGGTACTACGTAGGTATAATTTTTCCTGCTTCCAAATTCTGGTCACTTCATCTTTTAGTTCAGCGTAATTACTGATCTTCTCACCTATTGTTTTTTGCAAATTGTATGTATTAGGGACTGCATTATTTATGAGGTATGTGACTTTATTAACTTTATTTTGAAGGGCTATATCTGGTCTATTTTAGTGAACGGTCCTGTCAGTTAGTATGCCGCGATCGTAATAGAGTTTGTGTGTGGTATTTTCTAGAACTGTTTGTGGTACACGCGCGGCTACACATCAAGCCATACATTTCCAGTTTACGCTGACCTCTCATCGTACGGAAATCCTATACAATGCGAGATCAGCTTATACTGGAAATGTATAGCTTGATCTGTAGCCGCGCGTACGTACTTGTAATATGGAGTGTTTATACCTTGTAAATATGAGTTTATATTTGAGTGCTAGTTTTTGATATGTCATTTTGCTACCTGATTGTGTCTGTGTGTATAGTCTGTTTTAATATTATTATAATTATTACTTTGCCTTTAATTATGAGATTATTTGTTCTTGTACATTTAACGTAGTTACACTTCATTGAGTTCAAATACATTTCTTTATTTTGGCACCATTCATCATCATCATCATCAGCCTATATTCGTCCACTGCTGGACGTAAGCCTCTCCTAGTGAACGTCATTGAGCCCGATCCTCGGCTCTCATCATCCAGTCTCTGCCAGCCGAATTCCGCAAGTCGTCAGTCCACCTGGCCGGCGGGCGCCCCACACTTCGTTTGCCTAAACGCGGTCTCCACTCTTGAACTTCTACGAGAGATGTGACCAGCCCATTGCAGCTTCAGCTTGCTTAGTCTTTGGGCTATGTCAATTACCTTGGTTCTCTGGCGGATAACGTCGTTTCGGATTTTATCCTTCAGAGAGATTCCAAGCATAGCTCTCTCCATAGCTCGCTGAGTGACTTTAAACTTATGGACCAGTCTCACCGTGAGTGTCAACGTTTCGGCTCCGTAAGTCGTAACCAGTAGGACACACGCGTTGAAGACTGTCGTCTTTAGGCACTGCGGTATAGACGACGAGAAGACATGATGAAGTTTACCAAATGCTGCCCATCCCAGCTGAATCCTACTATCGGCTTCCCTCTCAAAATTGAGATGGGCCTATAATTTTTATGTTGACATTGTTATCCGATTTATGTATACTCACAATCTTTGCCATTTTCCATTTTATAGGGAATATGCCAGATGTTAAGGATTTGCTGTTTATAGCTGTAATAAATATTACCTTTATTAATTTCTAAGCTTTTGAATGTTTTGAGTATGCTCTCACAGCTAATATTTAGAACTTTCCTCGACTGCCTTCCAAACCAAACATCACACCCTCTATGACAGTCATACTCCAGCTAGGTTTAAATTTCTCATCAAGATTAATGAAATAAGCCCAAACACGATCTAACTGCTGTAATCTGCCGAGGAGCTCTCTCGACTGTCTTCCGTCTGCATCATCAGATGATCTCCAGGTCTCTTTTTTGTTGAAGCATCATTAGAACTACATATATGTGCCAAATTTCAATAGAATCGGTTCACAAGGGAACATTTAGTATATGAAAAATCATTTAACCCCTATTTTTCTACCCTCAGGGGTGGATTTCGGTTTTCAATTTTAAATGGGACCAACTTTGGGTTATACTCTTTTATACTATTATATTACTCAAATCTGACTACTCTGTAAAAAGTTATGCGTGGTCATACATAAAAAAAAAAAAAATACGTGTCGAGTTATGTTTCGGCGATCGGGAATTTTGATAAAAAAAACTTTATTTATTACAATTATTTTAATTACAGAAAAACAGTGTATTAAGCTGAAGGCCGATCTAAAAACTAACTTCACAAACAATGATTTGGAATAACATGTAATTGATCTTATTGCTAGGTTGCACTTTAATACGAAGGTTGGCGGCTGCGTACTCAGCGTAAACGGTTGTTACGATGAGTTAACTCCTCCCTCCATAAGATGGAAGCAACTCTTGCTTCTGGCGGCGTCCACGCTGCCTTTGGTTGCCTCGCTGCCTTTGATGTCCTCTGATATCTTAGTGATCTTCTATTGGTACAACTTCCAGGATGCTGCTGCTATTAATAAGATGTATAGGAGTACCGTAGTCCAACTTGGTGTGGCCATCATCATTGGCCAATTGAGGTCATCTGATAAAGAGAGATCGCTTGCTTTGTTGATAAGTTCATGGATGCTGTCTAGCGAGATGTCTTCTAGTTGTAATTCATACTGAACAGTTTCTTCTAAGACTTGATGTTGCTCTGGTAAAGGTATGACCTCATTGATGACGATAGTATCTGTATGTGCTCGTAGTGTTCTGTTCATGATGTTAATTTGACAATCTTCTGTTAGTGTGACGAGATAAATCCCAGTTAACCTTTTGTAGTCTGTCTTAGTTTTGCACTGTGTTTTGGCAATTTCATCTTCGTTCAGGACAAGTAGCCAATTGTTATCTCCGATCTTTTGAATTTTTCCTCTTCTTAGGCTCATCTTAGCATGTGTACAGTTTGCTTTACGATGCTGAATGAGTGATGGGATGCAGTCTTCGGTGTCTTCAATTCTTCTGGTGTCCAGGGTCTTGCAAAGCTGGATGTCATCGGTCAAGGGTTGACAGCCTTCTTCAAGGTATGCGTACTCATCGTTCCCAAGTGCAAGGTATTTGGATTTAGGGATAATAGTAAGGTTATTTTTGTTGGGAATGGAGTAGAGATGAATTAGGTCATAGGTTTGTGGGGTTACTGATGGGATCTCTAGGATAAAGTTTATAGAGTGTACTGTACTATAGGCCTTAACTCTAATTGATTTTTCTATCCTATGAATATTACTAAGATTAATAATAGCTACTGGTCTAAACGAATAGGTGTTACCTAAGTTGATTAATTCCTCTATTAGATTTTGAGGACTTATAATACTAGGATGCATGGTGCCCAGTTGCGCGAACGTCATGGCATCTTCTAACAACATTAACTTATCTAAAACAATCTGTAAACTAAAATCTATCTGTACGTATATATCTAGAAAATGTATATGATTATTTACGTCGTTACCGTTACGTGTAATGTTTTTCAATAAGCTAGCCAAGTTATTCTGATTACTATTCAATTTACTTAATTGATTGCCAAACTCATTTATTGTATTTTGTGCTAGAACTAAGGACTTTCTTTGCATATTCTGAACACTATTAATTCTATTCCTCATGTTTAATATTTCTTCTTCGAATTTAACTGCATCATCATGATCAAGATTTCCAGTTATGGATTTAACGACAGTACCTAACCCATTAATCAAACCGCGTCTTTTTCTAACTTGCGGGCTTAAAAACTTTATCTTTTTACCTATTTGATCTAAACTATACTCTATTTGATTTCTATTTGTTTTATGTAACTCTCCTGACATTACACTCTCAGCTGCTTTAGTGCTTGCATATAATGACATAAGTTGGATGGAAGTAAAATGAAGGTTCGTTATATTGTATACGCAAGCGAGACTAAAGTAATTATCCTGTTTAAGGAGCTGTCCTTGTTTTAGGAGAAGGATGCCATTTTCATTATTAACGGGGTCAATAGTTACGGTTCCTGTTGCGTAGACCACGATGGCTCCTGAGATGAGGGTCCTGCAACAAGATGAGGCCTCCGTAGTAGTTTAAAGTGTACTCTAATAGACTTAGAGTTTGGGTGGTTACCTATAATTTCAGCCACATTATTTGGATGAAGGTGGATGATCTTGTAGGGTCCTTTAAACACAGGCTTAGTTTTATCACTGCGTGCTGACTTTGCTACCTGTTTATAAACGGTCTCACCTACCTTGAACTTGATTTCTTCTGCTTCTTGATTTCGTTTAGAAATCACCTGCTCCTTATTCTTAGACATAAGTGCTGCGATACATTCTTGAACTGCCTCGGCGTTAGCACGGTGCTTAATAACGTAATCCTGATAAAATTCTTTTGGATAGTATAGTTCTAGCGGATTCCTAGATGCTGTGTGTCCGAATAACAGCTCATGAGGTGTATTATCTGTTGCCGAATGAATAGAATTATTATATGCAATTATAGAATACTTCATGATAAGTTGCATGGGGTCGTCTTTATTGGTCATTTGTTGTATTCTAATTATTTCAGCTAATGTAGAATGTAAACGTTCGATGGGTGAATTAGAGTTAGGGTTATATGGTGTCGTAAAATGTATATGAATATTATGTAAGGCACATATATCTTATATGACATCATTATCAAACTTGGTGTCTGAGTCCGTGGTTATTTTGTTTGGTAAACCTAACACCGAGAAAACTTCTAGCAACGCTTCCGCTACATGCACACTACTACACGCGTTTAAAGGAACTGCCTGAGCATATTTGGAGAAATTATCAATGATTGTGAGGAATGTTACTCCGCCTGTTGAATAAAGGTCCATAAATATGTGTTCCATTGGCTTTCGCGGTGTATTAGTAATAGCTAGAGGTGGTCTTAGGGGATTGCGCTCATATTTAGACTGCAAACAAATCTCGCACTGATTAACAAACCTCTGAATGGTAAGTAACATGTTAGGCCAGTGATAGTTTCTATGCAACTGCTTATACGTCTCTTGAATACCGCGATGTACTGTCTTTCCTTCGAGATATTTCTTAATTAACTCTTGTTGTTCAGTTTTGTTCTCTACTAGGGTCACGCGCGTAGTACATTTAAGTAACTTTGGGCCACGCTCGTTAAATATAGTAGTATAGACTCTGGAGAAGGCATGATACAGTTCTTCACTATGGAAATAACAATGAAACACTCGGTCGGCAATTGTGTGTTCCTTTAAAAATCTAACTATCTCTGATTCTGTATTATTAACTGGAATAAAAACATCTTTAATGACAACTTTTGAGTTACTGGATCTGTTATCTACTCTATATGTTGAGCCGGGTGTTGATCTTATGTGGAATTGTTTCAGCTGCCTATCTATAGCATCCTGATATTATAGGTATGCCCTTATTTTCATTGTCTGGTTGTGTATGCCGTGTAGAGACTAACTCAGGCTCGGCTGACACTATGCTCATACTATCTGATTCTGTTCCTAAATGAGATTGGGGAACGCTAGGGTTTAGTGATTGAATGTTGTCATTATCTTGAGGCACGGCTGCCTCCGTTTCAGTTTCAGCTACTCTACGTGCGTTCTCAAATATTCTATTAATTATTTCATCATCATCATTATCATCTAAATTTACTGCTAATGAATCCATACTACCATGAAATATTTTAACACGAGATAAAGCATCTGCATTAGTATTCTGACGACCCTTTTTGTAAACTACTTTATAGTCATATTCTGCAAGCTTTAAACGCCATCTAGTTAATTTAGAGTTAGGATCTTTCAGTGACATTAACCAAGTAAGGGGCCTGTGGTCTGTGTAAATAACGAACTTTCTACCATAGAGATAAGGACGGAAATACTTGATTGCCCACACTATTGCTAGTAACTCCTTCTCTATTGTAGAATACCGAGATTCGGTATCTGACAATGTCCGGGATGCGTAAGCTATCGGTTTATCGGAACCTACAATACCTTGTGACAATACCGCACCTAATGCTACATCTGATGCATCGGTGGTGAGCACGAAAGGTTCATCAAAATTAGGGTATTGTAGTATTGGGGCATTTGTTATAATTTGCTTGCACTTATTAAAAGCTTCTAAAAAGTCTGGGGAATGGATAACTTTACTATTTTTCTTTAGACATAAGGTCATTGGTTTAGTTAACTTTGCGAAGTCTTTAATAAATTTCCTGTAGTACCCTACTAGGCCTAGAAAAGCCTTTATGTCTTTTTGAGTCTTAGGCAAAGGGAAATTTAGTACTGCTTTAATTTTGTCCTTATTGGGTTTTAAGCCCTCATTTGTAAGTTCGTGTCCTAGGAAATTAACTTGTTTTTGTAAGAATTCCGATTTATCTAATTGGATTTTCAAATTGTGAGTTTTAAACCGATCAAATACTTGCTTTAATTTTTCCATGTGTTGTTGTAAAGATGTTGATATAATTATTACGTCATCTAAATACGTATAAACGTTATCTATTCCTCTTAAAATGTGATCCATTAAACGTTGAAAAGTACTTGGCGCATTTTTTAGGCCAAAGGGCATTCTTAAGAACTCGTAATGTCCTCGTTCGGTTGTAAACGCTGTTTTTTCAATATCTTTGGGATGCATCTACTTGGTTATAACCGCTGGCGAGATCCAGGGTCGTAAAATACTGGGCACGCCCCAATCTATCTAAGATGTCATGGATGTTGGGTAAAGGATACTTGTCTTCAATTATACGATCATTCAGTCGTCTATAGTCGATTACAAGTCTCCATTTAACTTTTCCTGATGCATCGGGTTTTTTAGGGACAATATGCACGGGACATGACCAAGGAGATATACTCTCTCTAACAATGCCCTGCTGTAACAGTTTATCTACTTGCTTACGAATCTCATCGCGTTGTTGGGGGGCTTGTCTGTAGCTACGTACAAAAACAGGTGTATCATTACTTATTCTAAGTTCATGTTTGACTGCGTGTGTAAAGGTCAGTGGAATGTCTTCTGAATAGAATAGGTCCCTATACTGATAACATAGCCTAGTAACTTCACGCTTTTCTTCCTCATTCATATGCCCTGTACGATTTTTTTTTAAGTTTTCATTTAATATGCGATCGATATCTGATTGCACTTAAACGGTGTTTATGTTATAACTGTTAATGTTATTAGCCTCATTATATAACTCTAACTCTATTGAACTCTTATCTGGAATATATTTTTTATCATCACTGAAATTAATAACTGAAGTTTTAAAGGAACCATTAGTAACGTTAATTATTGCTGCTGGTGATTTCAAGTTATCGGACCAATAGAAATCATCGTGTAAGTACTAACTGTCCATCCACGTAGTTAGTTTTAACAGTAACTATCTTTTCACACTTAGGATCGATTTTTATCTTTTCGGGTGGAGAGCTAAAGTGAATAGGTATTTGTGCTGTTGATGTTCGTAACACGTTATTATTCAAATCAATATTACTTTTCAGTTTCTTTAAAAGATCGAATCCTATTAGACCCTTGTACTTCGTATCAAAATCAAATATTAAAAATTTATGGGTTATATCGCTATTAAACGCAGGGGGCAAGGGCAGGTATACTACTTTATCGTGAATTGAGGAGTTATGCGCTGTAACTATTTGATATGGCTCCGTTTCTACACAGTATTCAAAAATAGTACCAAAAATTTCATCAGATGCAATAACAGAATGACTGGCTCCTGTATCTATTAAAAACTTACCGTTAAACTCTGGCAACTCAATGTATGGTAAAAATTGTTTAGTTTGTAGGTTAATGGATACTATGTCCGGTTGTCTTGATCGGGGTTTAATATAAAATCCTGTTCTTGGCTTACCTCTTGTTCGTCTATAACTACGTTAGGCTCGGAAACGTCGCTACTAATGTCTATGAATTGGCCGAAATACTCACTACCAATGGGTATTGGTTGCACCTGACCTTCCATTTGGCTCGGGATATAGAATAACTGCCCCGATGCGAACTGTGGTTTTTCTGGCTTACCTGCCGTACGCATAGTGACGTCCGATGATAACTCAGGAGGATTAACCTGCTGTTTTGGAACGTTAGGTTGGTTCTTAAAGTTTCCACTTCTAAAATTACCTGATCCACTTGGTCTGATGTTACCTGATGCTGGTCGGTTTTTCCAGGGTAACATAGACTGTATCCATTGTTGACGCTGTTCTGGGTTCATGCTATTCTGTTGGGGCTTGTATGGCGACATTGCTGGATTTACTAGGTTAGTATGGAAAGGACTAGAGTTAAGCTGCTGCCTAGGCAACTCCTTTGGTTTCGCTTGGGATGTTGATGGGCTATTAAAATGATTAGTCCTATTATATGCAAGCCTAGCCTCTTCTTGCCTAGCCGCAATAATAGCTGCTTCAAATGTTTCTGGTTTCGCAATTCTAACACCTAATGACACATGAAAATCTAACTGGTTTACGTACTGTTCAATGACCATCTTTTCATAATAAGATTTGTTACCATGTTCCCCTACAGAGTATAATGTGTCTAATAATTCACGGAGCCGTTTGCCAAAGGTTTCCGCATCTTCGTTCTTTGACTTACGTACCCGTGTGAGCTCCTGCATAACTTGTATTTCATTGCGTGGTTCTCCAAGGCGCCTAATCAAAGCTAATTTAACTGACTCCCAGGAACTGAGATATTCTTCGTATGCTATGGCATCGATAGCTGGACCACTTAGCCTACTCTTAATCAAGCAGATTAATGCCGGATGCGAACGATCTGCTTCACTAGTTAAAGTTAATAAACTTTCTACCTCTCTAATATAATATCTAAGCAATTTAGGATTGCCATCATATCTTGGCATCAAGTCTGCAATAAGTTTGTACGGTTTATAGTTAGCATCATAATCTCTGAGCGACATTGTTTTACTGTAAGTTACCTGTCTAGTGGCACTCAAACAGAACAATAGCGGTGTAGTATTTCACGTGGAATTTCACAGAATATCTTCACGCTATAATAAGTGGATGCCTAACGCGATTTTAGCTTATAGACAGACACACATATACTTTAAATAAAATACAAAAATTATAGTAAGGCAGGAAATAGAGCAAGGACACTTGGTTATACGAGAGCACTCACCAAAGCAGCCACTGCATCTCCTGTCGAGTCTTGTCTCTGCCAACAGCTTCCTCCAATTCTCTGGAGAAACACCTTCCTACTTCTATACAGATGCCCGACCGCAAGTAAGGTTCTTTGCGGATCGCGAAGGAACGATTTGAGAACCGTCACTCTTATGCCGAAGAGTTGGATTCGAACTTAGAGCGTCGCGATCCTACCGACTGCGCCAGTTATGTTTCGGCGATCGGGAATTTAGTTAAAAAAAACTTTATTTATTACAATTATTTTAATTACAGAAAAACAGTGTATTAAGCTGAAGGCCGATCTAAAAACTAACTTCACAAACAATGATTTGGAATAACATGTAATTGATCTTATTGCTAGGTTGCACTTTAATACGAAGGTTGGCGGCTGCGTACTCAGCGTAAACGGTTGTTACGATGAGTTAACTGTCGACTTGAGAAACTCCTCCTTTTTTTTTCGTCGGTTAAAAAATTAAATTAAAATAAGCCGTGGCAGCCAAGAGTTGACCAGTCCCTACTGACGGCGCCCGTTCACGAACATGACGTATGGATCAGCACCATTCAGCTCAACCATTTTGAAGGGAACTTAATGATCCAACACACACGCCACCACCAGCGAGACATTTGAGTGAGCATGACATACTCTCAGCCGCCAGGGCACATTCAAGTCAATGAAAGACGAGCCTAGTAAATGGTGGCTTTATAGTAGGTACATAGTGCTCACACATGTGCTATGCAATTATACATTGTTAAGAGATTGAATTTATACAATGCAAAGATGTTGTTGTTTTTACAATCTTCAGCAGCTCCAACAATATTTTCGAATGCTAATCAATTAATTTATGCGCCCCTGTGGAGCAGGACCAGCATTGAGCCAAGCATCTTTGTCAGCGATGTAATCCCCCAACTTATAATATGCTTGGCTGCATAGTGTGCGTTTTATACAAGATTTAAATTTTGTTTCATTCAGTTGGAGTATGTGGGAAGGTATTTTATTGTAACATTTTAAACGGGTACTGTTTATGAAGGATGTTCATGAAGGATGAGTCTACTTTAGCCAGTCTGAAACCTGGTTGAACTAATTGGTCCCTATTTCTAGTCATCTAGTTATGTCTTTCACCTCTTTTACTGAAAAGATTTAATTTTTTTCTTACGTACATGATGTTTTCATAGATATATTGACAAGGTACTGTCATGATGTTAATATCTTTAAACAGTTCCCTTAGAGAATCGCGCCTGCGGAGTCAATATATTGCTCTGATGGCTCTTTTCTGCAGAATAAAAATAGACTCGGTATCTGCAGCCCGCCCCATAGTAAAATACCGTAACTACCGTAGTAACTGAAATAGACTAGCCTCGCGGTATCTACGTTAGTAAATTGACGGATTTTTCTCACAGCATATGCTGCTGAACTTAGCCGTCCTGCAAGAGATGTTAAATGAGGACCCCATTGCAGCCTTGAGTCGAGCGTGATCCCCAGGAAAACAGTTTTATCGACGAATTCTAGTTTCTCTTTATTCAATACTATGTCACAATCATTACTTTTAACATTCGGTAAAGCAAATCTTATGCATTTAGTTTTATTCCCATTTAATACTAAATTATTAGCAGTGAACCAATCATGTACCTGCAGTAGGGCGTTATTTACGTCGTCAAGATTTGATGCACGTCTATTATCTTAAAAATTAAAGAAGTGTCGTCAGCAAATAACACCATGTGTGGTTGGTTTTTTAATAAATGGGGTAGATCGTTAATATATACTAAAAAGAGGAAAGGACCTAATATTGAACCTTTTCGTTTTTCGTTTAAATATTAGTTCACAGTATATTAGTATTCTTACGGAAATACTGCCGTATTCCCGTCCCTACAGAAAGGTAAACTAAAACACATTCCAACACACACAATTACATTTGTTTAAAACGGTTTAAAACCGGACTTTCCCAGAGCTAGCAATAAAACTTCTGGGCAAGACACCAGTTCCGCCCATCTCTCATTTTGTCCTAGAAACCATTTAGATGGGAGGAGTTCCGGAGCCTTAATTTTTGGCTCCCTGTTAATTTGGTCAACTGAAATGATGGGCTGTGGAAGTGTACAAACTATTGTACCAATTATTCAGTAGTTAGAAAACTTTTTGTTGAAAGTAAGGAATAGAGTTCTAATCCACACCAGACCTAAATTCTAAAGTCGCGAAGAACAGACCACTTGTACCTACTTCAAGTTACTTATAATTTTGTAGGTATAATATGTTTTGTATCTCATTAGTTTAATAACTATTGTTTTATTGTTTAGATGTTTCTAAATGTATGTTTAGGAGGTACTGTGCTAACGTTTCAAGACTCGCAAGTTTTCATTAACCGACTTCAAAAAAGAAGGAGGTTGTTTTTTTTATTTTTTTTTCATTTATGTTCACCTATTTTTCTGAGGTTACTGAGCCGATGTACGTGAGTGACTATTCATCATTTAGTGCAGAAGCCGGTGCGGTGGCACCATAACAATTTTATTAACTTTGGTTGAGTAGTTTTTGTTTTAGCTTTAGTTAGTTAAGCGTTCGTTTTCAGTTAGCTTCTTCATAGGTTTTTAATTCAGTTCGTCTATGTTAGTGTAGTTGTATATAAAGTGTGGTACCTACCCCACACTTCATATACAACTACCACAAAGAAAGTGTGAAAAATAATTTTAATTTCGAAAGTTGGTGATGACATTATTTTTCACTTTGTAGGCGCTTAGTTGAAGTCGGTTGCTTTTAGCAGACTAAAAAAATGGCGGAAGTTCTCAATTCAGTTGTCCTTTACGTTTTTATTTTTTTATTTACTTAGCAAGTGAAAGTATACGAATTTGTGTGGAGTAAGTACCACAACAAGAAAAAGGAAAATAATTTTTTTTACCAAAAAAAAACAACGACCGACTTCCATAAAACACTACATAGTGAACTTTAATTTCGGAAGTCGTGGCTAAAAACGTAAATACAAAACCAAAGACACCGACTTACGAAATTAATGTTATTTTTCACTTTGTAGTATGTTTTTGGAAAACGGTTGTTTAGTTTTAATGATTACTATCCACTTTCTTGCCCTTAGTGGCTCTAGCTACCACAAAGATTACGCTTGAATCGCCTTCCTAGCAGCCGCGCTTTCTTTGTTGACGTAAAACATTGGAGTGGTTATTTGTGCTATCACATTATTTCTTATTGATTGTTTAGGTAAGTCTGAGGTCCGAGCACATCTTCAACGTAACTTTCAGCGTTCATATAGCCATCTACAAATCGACCTCAGTTCGTCCTTTCTTCATAATACTCGCCCATACCGTCACTGTGGAGCCACTGTAAGGGTGTATAGAGGTATGAGGAACAGGGTGTAAAGTTCACTCATACTCTATAGAAAAGGTAGGATCCTCCGACCAGACGGGTGTTGTGTCTGGTGGGCAACTGCCCGACGGTTGATGTCGGGATGTTGTATATATGCTAATCGCGCGGTAAACTATGTTTGCGCGATGCAGGATTTGCGTGACGCCAGTATGACGTGTAGCTCGCATGTGGCGATGTTTGATACCGCTACAGGTGCACTTCCTGGACGCATCTCAGCCGTTCAGCATTTCCAGAACGACGATACACTCTTACCCGCCTCGTATCAGGCCTAAATTCAAACCGGGAAGCACCGCAAAATAAAAAATTATCCCATTGCTATTGGGTCCATCTCAAGTGTTCCCTAAACCATTTGTTTTGATGAGCGCGATTCCCATGACGTACGAGTATAGGTGGGTACCTAATTTGACGTTGTGCTCGTAGGCCGTACATAAGCAGCCTATTTCTCACGGTTTGGTGGCTAACAACAACACCGCTTGAGAATTTGAAATAAATGCTTTGAGTTTAAATTTTAGCTTAAACTTACCTCCCGGGCGGTTAACATCGGCTGACGTCTTGCAGTCAGTTGTATTTATTGGTCCTGTTGAGCAGTTGTACTCCTTCCACGACCAGGGTGCTGCTCAGCAGGATCCTCTGTATTAACGTAACGTTGCCAAAGACGATGAACCACGCTCCTATTGACACCAAAATGTCGAGATACCTGAGACTGAATTCTTCCCGCTTGTAGCATTCCTTCAGCTCTCTGCATTTCATCAGCAGTCAAATGGCGTCACTCCATGACATAAAAAATGACTCACCACTTATTTTTTCCAAAACTATAGATATATCTCAAAATGATGAAAGTGAGATAAATAGAATCAAACAACGAAAACACGAGAAAACGGGAAAAAATAATTAGCTTATAATTTAATGAAAACAAAACATAATCAAAAAGTTTCTATTTTTAAATCAGCCAGTAAAAGTTTCCGAGAGCAAAAATATTGTATACCAATCCACTTTGTTAACAATAAAAAAGGATCAATTAATGAAACAATAATGCAGTTTCTGTAAATGATGCGTGTTGTGTTGTGTGTAACTATGTGTGTATTATGCACAGGTTGTAGGTAAAACCTAATACATTGTTATATAAATAAATTACTTAGCTTAGAATTATGTTGAAACCTACTTCAAAAATCTCAGTCCAATCACAACAATCTTTATGAAATTTCTCCTCCGGCTCATTTGCTTCCAATATTACTGTAAGCTTATGTTTAGTTGAAACTACGATAGTAGTGTATTATTGGGGGTTCTGCATCACTTGCTCTCGCTTCGCTCGAGCGCGTTATGCAGAACGCCCCGAACAACGGTGTGATGTGTACTTAAAGTTTATAAACAACAATATCAGGTTCGACTCGTTTGATCAATTTATGTCTTTATATTTTATTACTCGACGAAAGTGTAATGATCCTATGTAGAATAATGCAGAGTGCATCAATCAGACAATTCAAATCAAATCAAAATATTTTATTTCACATAGACCAACATGGGCACTTATGAAACGGCAGTAGCTAGGTACACGGTTCCAATTGGTTGTTTCCTATGGCGAAGAGCCGGCAAGAAACTCGACGGTTACTCTTTTAAAAATAAGGGGCTTTTACAATGTTTCCAATTACAGTGTTGATAGATATGGGAGGACAGTGTAAGCCTGTCAACAAGTAACAGTGCAGTGCAGTAACAATTTACTTGCATATGTATTTTTATTCTTTGGTCTAGCGATTTCAATTTTGCGATTGCCGAGCATGGGGAACCCAGATTGATTTCCAAGGCCAAGTGTTATTTTATTTTCTATAAAGTAATTCTTAATAGCGAGAAATTTGGATTGGCGCCTGATACACTCCAGAAGGTTCTTTAGGTACATGGGAACCGACGTTACATTAAATGCTATTAATAAATAATAGATATCAACAAACCATTAATAAAACGATGCCACACTAAGATTTCTCTCGTATCGCGGGGAAGCGTTGATAGACATACATTTTTACAGACAGCCAGATCCGGAATTAGTTGTCGATCATTCAAATATTTTTTGTGTGGGAATTGAACCCACGACACGTAGGACAGAGGTCAATCTAACCAATGAACCAATCGTACCGCCTTACCATTAAGTAGGTACCTATAGGATGTTTTGATCCTGGCTCAAACTTGCTAAGTTTTCGGAGTATTATTATTATTTATATTAAATTCAATAACAGCAAAAAATAAACAAAATACAGACCGGAACAAATACTTATTTGTTCCGTGCGGGAATCGAACCCGCGACACGTTTATAAACTAGTGTTTACATTGTGATGCAGCGAGACGAACTCTTAGTTTATGCGCCAAACGCGTCGTCGAAAATGTGACAATATACTGGTTCGCTTTGAAGATTGGGAGATTTACGATTATCCTCTGATGCAACATGCCATGCATTTTCCTAAATGTATTTTAACAAATAACAATTAATGTCTAGGCTTAACTTATTTTGGTAAGTGTTTACAAAACCGCTTGCTACTATTTTAAAGAGACACTTCATAGACCAATATTAAATTGTCAAGGTACATACAAATTCCTTTTTAGAATTTCGTCTCAGATTGCTGCGACAGAGTTCCGACATCGTCCAAATATGGAATTGTAGACTGTGTGCATAGTGTCTAATTAAGAACAAATGATTATAGACCTTATTTGAAGAGTACTGGAAATATAATCTACAAGTCAAATATTAGTAAAACATTAAAACAATAGTTGCAAATATTAATATAACCGCTACCTCACATAATAGTGGTATAAATATGCCCCTCACACGACTCATCCATCACCCCCCCCGACCCTTGCTCGACCACGCGCCAGCCCGCGCCGTAGCTGAGCCTGTAGCTTTAAATTCCCCTTATAATAATAATAATATAATTTCGATCCAGCCTGTCCCACCTTGCTGCCCTCCCCTCAGTGACGCCCTAAGCCGAGGTTCGTACCCCACAGGAGGTGCTCTTAGCGTGCGGTCACGTAGTATTTAAGAATTTCGCCCCTGCCTGGAGGCTTTAAGTTAGTAGCTTAAGGCACCCACAGGCTTGCCCGGTTAAGTAGCCAAGACCTCAGTGGTCAAAACTACGAGCTGCCAATAAGGAAAATAAAAAAAAAACTCGTCCATCAATTATAAATCAGTTATTTGTGAAGTGTTGGTGAACAGTTCCTTATACGTAAGTGATTAAGTGTGCAGATTTATATCTTCCACAACAAGTATGTACATATCACTTTTTTTATAACTTACCTACTTCTATTGCAATTTAGTGATCGTAAATGCGGTAATCGAAAGTTAAGTATAGATTCGTTTCCCAATTTTAAGTATTGTATATTTACGGGTTTAATTACTTACTAGTAACTCAGTGATCAGGTAGACTACAAGTGTAACTGCTGAACCAACGAAATGCTGAATCTACGGTTCGATTCCAAGATCTAAATATTTAATGTGTAAACTGTTTTCTTTCTTATGTTCCCTGTAGCCCAGTCGACATCAGTGTAACTGTCGAATACAAAGTATTGGGTTCGATTCCCGATCTAATTAAAGTGTATTACTGAGTTATTTTACTTGCTTCCCTTCTCGCAGTGCAATTTTCATTTTACACAAGAGGGCAATCCGCGCGTTCTATAAAATGGGTCCACGCGAGTCTCTTAGAAACAAAATCAAAGAAATTAATATACTAACTCTGCCTTCTGTTTATATCTTAGAAAGTATTTTGTATGTTCGCAAAAATTTAGGACTTTTCAAAATATGAAGCGATTTCCATAATATAAATACACGTAGCAAAAATGAAATTGTAGTACCCAAATTTAGATTAACTGAAACAAGCAAGTCATTTCTTATAAACAGTATCCGCTTTTATAACAAGTTGCCAAAGTCAGTTACAGAACCTAGCGATGGAAAGTTCAAAACCCACATCAAACGTATCCTTATCAAAAATGCATATTATAATATTAAAGACTACGTTGAAGACAAGGAAGTTTGGCAATAATTCCAATTGGAAGTTTGGCAATAAATAATTGGTACCACATTAACGGCATCACTAAGTAAATGTCTATTCGCTGTTCACAAATTACGAAGTTTTTTGTTTCGTTTTACTTTCTTCTTTGACATAATCTCATTATTTGACAGTATATACCTCAAATTCTTATTTCAACTCAGTATTTATGGCTTTTGTAGACAGAATTTTAATTCAGATTTATTACAGTTGTAATGGCACTCATGTCATTTGGTCTAAATAGGCTTTTATTTTTATATAGATTGTTCTATATTTTGTGAATGTGAGAACGTTGAAAGCCTAACTTGTAGACTGTAGATTTGCAGAACTTTTTATATTTTGTTAAGTACCTGTTACTTGTTAACATGTCTACACAGTCCTCCCATATCTATCAACACTGTAATTGGAAACATTGTAAAAGCCCCTTATTTTTAAAAGAGTAACCGTGGAGTTTGATGCCGGCTCGTCTCCATAGAAAACAACCAATTGGAACCGTGCACCTAGCTTCTGACGTTTCATAAGTGCCCATGTTGGTTTATGTGAAATAAAATATTTTGATTTGATTTGATTTGAGTGGTTTAATAACCGTTACTACGAGTACTATTGCCCATCATGAAGTATTGACGCCGAGTTCCAGAACCAAATAACGATTTCTTCAATTTTCTAAGCACCGATAATAATTCAAGGATTGATTTCCAGATAGAGAAAATTGTTTTAGAGAATGTTCTAATACTCTATCTATCCTTTTAGGAATCTTTCTATTTTATAACTTCTTACCTACTATTTCTTTTCATTTTAGCTCGACATTTGTGAATCCATTCGAATCCGATGTAGAGTCGCATTCAAACGAGCCCTCTACATCGTTTAAATCGAAGAAAAATATATCTTCGAAGCTGAAAATCAAAGTGGCTAAAGGCAAGTCGAAGAAAGCAGTTGTTGTAGTAAAAGAACTATTTGGTAGTGAGTCGGATTCCGAAATAGATACTAGAACGAAGGGGCTTAAGAGCGGGTAGTAACCAAAATTGCCTATCTTCAATTGGTTTCCTATCTATACTGGTTTGCTCATTCATTCACGATTTTTGCTATAATTTATATATTTCAAGAAAGTTTAATATATCTCATCACCGACATTCATTTTGCAATTAATGCATGTCATCGATAAATTTATCGACGTTGAAAGTGCGTGAGTCACATCAATAATCAGAATTAACCAAATATATTGAGTTCTGTTGCTATTTTAGCCTTCCTCAGAACTCAATATATTTGGTTAATTTTGACTTATGGAGGCTGCTGATATGTTAGAGAAGGACACGCGTACAAAAGAGATTTCGAAATTTTGTAGGTTGTCACTACTTTTATTCTGAATAATGATGTCACTCACGCACTTTCAACGTCGATAAATTTATCGATGACATGCATTAATTGCCAAAATGAATGCCTGTGATGGGATATATTAACATTTCTTGAAATATATAAGTTTTAGCAAAATTCATGAACAATGAGCACAGGGAGTTGTTAATCTTAAAATAAATCAACAGATTTTACGGGAAAAATAAATTTATTTTAAAATTCGACTATTTGTTACAGCTTAAGCTCTAAGGTTAAAATGTAATGGACGACATTTTAAGTAGAACAGGTAGTTACAGTCGAAGTTCATAAGTGCAAACCTACATTAACTTGTAAGTCTGAAAAATTAAAAAATAACAAGTAAGTATACTTATGTAGTGGGTATAAAATTATGTTTGTATTTACAATTATAATGTCCAATCAGATATAGCTTTGATATTGTTTACAATAGCTACTCATTATTTAAAAAAGTATAATGAGACGTTCATGGACCACGATGATAGACCACATGATGAAGTCAAGTCAAATAATTTATTACATTATACAGGGTGGCAGAGACATCGACGCACAACCTGCTACATATTTAATACATGATTCTGTACCTCCCTGCGTTGAAATTAATGAACACCATTTGTGGTTGGGTTTTTAACAAATGGGGTAAATCATTAATATATACTAAAAAGAGGAAAGGACCCAATATCGAGCCTTGTGGTACAAGGCATATCCAGCTTACTTCCATCTGCCTGTTAAAAATCAAGACAAAAAATGGGCTCCATGAAAGTCATAACGAGCTGATCACTGACATGATTACGATTTTTTCCATCATCGGATGTAGAATGTCTCTAAAGATGCACATGTTACATTCTCATTTGGATAAATTTAAAGAAGAGCAAGGGGAACGCTTCCATCAAGATATAATGGAATTTGAGAGAGGTTACCAAGGCCAGTATACTGAAAGCACGATGGGGGACTATATTTGGGGTTTAATAAGAGAAACTTCTACTGAACATGACAGGAAAAGTAATACCTACTGTTAATTTTTAAGCATTTGGACTCTATTTTAAAACTTCTATTGTAAGAATGAATCATAAATGGATGTTCGGTATCTTTTAATAAATCATCTCTATGTCCATTTTTTATGTATTTTCATTGATTTGAAATTTTCAATTTTTTACACATAAAAGCAAATTCAGAACTATTTTTTGTTCTTATTCTTATTTCTAGATAAAATAGCAAAAAAAATAAGGTAGGTATGTATAACCCGTGCACAAAAATGCTGTAGACTGGTGTTTTGTAGGAACCGCATCTTCTCGAAGTCGTCTCCATTTTGCAGTTTCATTAATCATAAATGAATCTAAAGTAAAATGCATGGAGCAAATGTAACTATGCTTCTTTGGAGTCCAATTTCTTCTACCAATGCGATTTACCCATTCATTTTATTTCACATCGTCTGTAGGAAATGTGTAAAATAAAAGTATCGACAACATTATTTACGTCACTATGTATATTTATAATAACCTCAAAGTAATTTCCGAATAGTCGCTAAAACTTCTACTGAAATAGTTATTACGTTTGCTATCCGCTACAAAGCGATTCAGCAAAACTTGGTTTATATTTATATTCAGTTATTAGCTCACTTCGACAAATAATTTGACAAAAACTTACCGATGGAAAGTCAACAGTTGTTCGTTATTTTCTTTCTCCAAAGGCCTCCAACCACACAACACATTATGCCACAGAGTCCACACACTATATATTTATACAAAGAATTCGTGCAATCTAACAACAGAATTATTACAAAAATATCATGTAACCATGGGAGTTTACTAGAAACTCATGAACAATGAACACGCGAACAAGTCAAATTGTTCAGTGACCGTGCTGTCATACTTTGAAGCAAAGTACTACCGAATTTGGCCGGGTTGAAATAGAACCAATAGAACCAAATGACAAGTCATCTTGTGACAATCTTGTGAAGATTTTAAAAAACTTCTTTGCATTGTATAAATTCAATGTTTTAGTATTGTATAATTGCATAGCACATGTGTGAGTACTATGTACCTACTATAAAGCTACCATTTAATAGGTTTTTCTTTCATTGACTTGAATGTGTCCTGGCGGCTGAGAGTATGTCATGCTCACTCTAATGTCTCGCTGGTGGTGGCGCGTGTGTTGGATCATTAAGTTCCCTTCAAAATGGTTGAGCTGAATGGTGCTGATCCATGCGTCATGTTCGTGAACGGGCGCCGTCAGTTGGGACTGGTCATTTCTTAGCTGCCACGGCTTATTTTAATTTAATTTAATATTTGAATTGCTTTTGTCTTTTTATTACGGACGCTTTTAACGTTCTGCATCGTTCCCACATGCATAATTTCAACATGAACGATGTAATCAATATTTTGTAACCATTTTTTGATTTAAAAGAGTGTCCATGGAGTTTCTTGCCCGTTCTTCTCCATAGGTACCTACTACGCTTTGGAATGGGTAACTAGCTTCATCTTTCTGACTGACCGACCCCTTGACAATCCAAAAGTGCCTGTAATTGGTTTATTTGAAAATAAATGCTTTGAGTTTGAGTTTGAACAAGCCCAAAAAAATAAAACAAAGTGTGAATCATTTATCTCATTCTAACATCCTTTTTCTTGGCATAAGATAGAACGAGACTAAAAGCAGTTACTGAATTTTTATTTTAGCCTTCCTTCTATGCTTTAGTTATTGTTCTGAGATTGCGGTCAATTTTCTTGCGGAGAAAACTTACAACAAAGTTCGTGCTGGAGATTTTAGATCTTATTGCTAGTAGCTGAAGATCCAAATTCGTTTACTCTCACTTTCGTTGACAAACTCCATGTAAGGGTAACCTTAGACGAACCAATCAATGTGACAGCCGACATGGTAGCAGCTGAGCGCCACGATCACCTCGTACACATACAAATTAAACAGGGTAGGAGATATTAAGCCACCCTGCCTGACTCCGCATTCGAGCTGATGCGCATCCGACATTGCCCCCGCCCACCTAACACTATTTGACTGATGCGCATACCAGTACTGGAACATGCTGATGAGCTCCGGCGGCAAATCTATGCTCCTCAGCTTGCTCCATAGCAGGTCATACACTACAAGGTCGAAAGCCTTGGACAGATCAAAGGCGCATATACGGGTATTTTACGGTCTGTGTAGTATTTCACGGTATGTTTAAGACACAGTATAGTACTTTCAGTGGACAGCCGGGGACGAAACCCGAACTGATTATAGTGCACTGTTACCGATCTATTTAACTGTGCGTTAAGCAAACCATCAAACACTTTATCAGTTACAGTGGCAAGAGAAATAGGCCTGTAGTTACTCTTATCAGTAAGGTCACCAGTTTTATTCTTCACTACAGGCACTACCACTGTTTTCATAAAGTCCGCTGGAAAGTAGGAATGGCTCACGCATAATGAGTAAAACATAGCCAACACCCTAGCAATGTGTAGTCCAGCGTGTTGTAGGTGCTCAATGCTGAGCCCATCATGTCCCGGGGACTTACCTCTCGAGATAAACCTTATGGCTTCAGCTACCTCCTTAGCCCGGAAGGCAGTCCCCACATCCCGACTGTTTACGTCAGCATTGAGCACCTCTGTCGCTGTACCCAATGGAGACTTCACCGAAAATTGGTTCTTAAAAAGATAATCAATCTCCTTCGGGCCATTAAAACCATCGACGCTCACAGGAATGCCGGGGCGAAAGTTTTCTGTTTTGGTGCCCTTCCCGAAACCGTGGAAATCCCCATTGCTATGATTTACAGCTAGAGCGTCCATTCTTATTTGGTTCTGATGATGTTGGCACCATTTTAATCGAGACATGAACACTCTTCTGCTATCGCACATTTCTTTTTATAAAAATCCTGACTTAGGCCTACCACATAACACCCAATCGAGGAACTTAAATTTGGCCACCCTGTGAGCCTCGCTGACATGTTTGTTCCACCCAGCTATGCGTGGGCCACCCCCGCCCGTCCCCGTGCTTCCCCGACTCGCCACTGCCGCGTCACGGAGGGCAGTCACAATGTCGGAGTAAAGCATATCCAGAACAAGCCTGTGGGCATGGTCACTACAAAAACAATCAGCACAGTTGATGCACTCAGGAGGGAAGTCAATTATTTTAAGTCGCTTATGACACTCTTTGTCATACATAGAAACTTGTTCCTCACTTTTTATACCCCACACTACATCTTTATTTACATTAGTAACTTGAGACGAGACCTTAGGGGCAATAATTTTAAATTACACATAATCACAAGTGGGAAATGATCAGACCACAGAGTGTCATACTTAGCATCTACATTAACAATAGCCTGATATGCCGAGTGTGTTACTAAGCAGTGGTCCAGCCAGCTGCTAGTCCCGTGCACATCACTTATAAAAGTAAAAGTACCCGAGTCTAACCTTAGTATATCTATGTCTATAAATGACCATTGTTGGTCACTACAAATAAGCATAAGTTCACTGAAAAACAACTCACCCGGATCCGCATTAAAGTCGCCTAAAATAAAAACAGCTTCAATTCCATATTCGTCGATAGTGGCACTTATCTCACTCAAACAATCGGTAAAATTGTCTATCACTCATTGTAATTTTAATAGCACAAATACGGGTATTAACGCGGGTGTAACACTGACACCTGTTTAAACGCACTATATCTCCATAGCAACGCGACGCCGCCATAGGGACGCCCGCACAGTATCCCCGCAGAAAATGTATCAATATACGAGCTGTAAAAGATACTAAGACGACCGCGGCAATCAAGGTATTTAAGGAACATTTTAGTTATTTCGGAGTTCCTTCTCGCCTTATAACGGATCGTGGCTCGTGTTTCACAAGTGCAAAATTTAATAATTTCATGGAGCAATTAAAAATAAAGCACATCTTGAATGCAGTAGCTACTCCAAGAGCGAATGGGCAGGTCGAAAGGTTTAACCGAACCATAATTGATGCTCTGAGTACAAAATGTCATGGCGGAAATGAAAACTTATGGGACGATTACATTGGTGACGTACAGTTAGGTATTAATACCACTATTAATAAGACAACAGGGAAGAGTCCCTCTGAGCTGTTGTTTGGTTGCAGATTGACGAATGCATCGGAAAATGTATTAACTGACGTAATTGCCGAAACAACTGAACGAATCGATGGTGATGAGTTAGTAAAATTAAGGTCGAATGCTAGGGAAAGGATAGATAAACAACAGGATTATGCTAAAAAGCAGTTTGATAAGCATAGGAAAGGTCAGACAAAATACAACGTAGGTGATTTAGTCAGGTTAGAAAGGACCGTAATAGACAAAAATCATATTGGAAAATCACATAAACTCATCCCCAAATTCCGGTAAAAGGGGGCTAGACGGAAAAAAATAAGACCAACAGTTGTAACGACACTTTTTGTAACGACACTTTTTTTATAGTTGTTAGCCATGCGGCGTGCGCGTGTCTCTCTGTCTGTCTCTCTCTCTCATAGAAAGCAAGCCAGTTTTTTTTTTTTGAAACGAATTTCCTTATCGCGCGTTGCGAAAGGGGCTAGACGGAAAAAAATAAGACCAAAAGTTGTAACGACACTTTTTGTAACGACACTTTTTTATAGTTTTAAGCCGTGCGGCGTGCGCGTGTTACTCTGTCTGTCTGTCTCTCTCTCTCTCTCTCATAAAAAGCAAGCCAGTTTTTTTTTTTTTTTTATGGTACTACGTTCCATCCTGGTGTCCCTTGACACCTCTCAAGTTTTCAGACACCGCAGGAGGAGACACTTCGGGCGTCGGGAGTTCATAGCCGGTTCCCGGCCACTGTAGGCGCGGGCTTGCGGACGGCGAGCAATGGGTAGCTCGCCATCCGGTAAGGACCACGTACGGGTCGACGGCGCGTTGTGTTCCATGCGCTCCTCAAAGAGCTGTCAGCACCATTGACGGAGTCCGATAGGGCTGATGCTGATGCCTGCCGGGGTCGCCCTGAGTGGGAGACGTCAATTGATGATCGACCACCCAAAAAAAAAAAAACTTACCAATATACTTCTGGAAACCCTTAATTTGGAGGTTTTAAATGCGAAATTTCTTGAACAGTATTATCGTTTATGTTTGCAGCGAGTCAGTTTGACTAAGACCCGTTGGGATTGGTACTGTATACAGCAGGCATGCCGCGGATCTGTGCGGATTACTGGCGGCTGCGTTATTCGTGTCCTTAGGAAGGCTCAATCCTCTAGCCTGTGATGCATGAATGGTTTTTTTTTGGATATGGATGCTATGGATAGGCTAGACGCGAATATCTATTGGTCTATAATTTATTTAATATGTAAACTTTTTTTTCACAATCATCTAAACTGGAGCACAATAATGCTGCCAAGTACGTAAGTGGACAAATCTTCCACAGGAGCTCTGTTGTTAGTACCCAAGTATTAAAAATGTGTTTTACAAACAACCTTTCAGTATTCTTCAGTTAATTCATTAGAGGACCTCCACAAACTCCTATCAGCTGCCACACTCAAAATAATAAAGTCCACATAAACGCTTAGCAAAGCGACTAGTTCAACGTTAAAGCCGAGAGCGGACCAGCGAGCCGCTCGCAAACATCGCGTTTGTTTTGTTGGCATAATTAACAATTAGGTATTTCAAGCTCAAAGGGCGCTGTAGTCTAGTTGTCGCGAGCATGACTGTGCCTAGCTCGGCCGACACATTGTTCTACGTTATTTCCCACGGGGAATTTATACTTATGCTAAAGTGATTTAATTTTTAAATTATGTGATGAAGTGGTGTATAATTTTATTAACAAGTAAATTTTGAACTTCGTACGCAGTATTCTTAAATATTTGTATGTATTATATAGGGAGATTGGTCAAACAGAAGAAAGTTACGTACTGCTTTTACTGTCTGATACAGAATGATCTTGCCTGATTTGATCGACCAGGACTAGTCGCATTAAGTCAATCAGCATCAAATACCAGTAAAAACAAAATTCGCTACAAGCATACATTTATTATGAGTAGACTGCCCAAAACAAGAGTGTATGGTAGACGTCTGATTGAACTTGTTCCGTAAAAAGATAATGGCCAAAAGTGTATGGGAGTTGGTCCACAACCTCAGAGACTAGTTACTATTATATTTTTAAAGAATCAGCTTCTGCCGCGACGACACCCGCGTGAAATTTCTTCTTTTTTTAACCGACTTCAAAAAAAGGAGGAGGTTCTCAATTCGCCTGTATGTTTTTTTTTTTTTTTATGTGTGTTAGCTCAGAACTCTATCCTGGGTGAACCGATTTGGATGATTCTTTTTTTGTTAGAAAGGACATACCTCAAGGGTGGTCCCATGATAAGGAAACCAGGATCTGATGATGGAATCTCGGAGAAATCGAGGGGAACCTTCTAAAATCGTAGGAGCGCCTAGTGCGTTTGTTAATTTTTTCATTAAGTATTTTAAAGAACTACAAACTAATGAAGGTCTGGAATCGATCTGACGATGGAGCCGAAAGACAGTCGAGGGAATTCCTCAATGATTTACAGCACGTACCTTGTGTTTGGGCTTGATTAATTTGTATTGATGAGAACTTTACACCTAGATGGGTTGTGACTGTCATTACGGGCCTGATGATGAAGACGAAGGACAGTTAAGGGAACTCCTCAACGGTTTACAGTAGCTACGTTGTGATTCGTTTTAATTCATTTATATTGATGAGAACTTTGCACTCATATGGGTTAAAAGTGCCATTACAGGTCTGATGATGGAGACCATAGACAATTGAAGGAATTCCTTAACGATTTACAGCAGTTACCTTGTGTTTGGGCTTGATTATTTTTATTGATGAGAATACTATACCCAGATGTGTTCTGACTGTCATTAGGGGTCTGATGATGAAGATGAAAGACAGTTAAGGGAACTCCTCAACGGTTTACAGTAGCTACCCTGTGGTTGGACTTAATTCATTTATATTGATGAGAACTTTGCACGCATGTAGGTTATAAGTGCCATTACAGGTCTTATGATGGAGACCATAGACAGTCGAGGGAATTCCTCAACGATTTACAGCAGTTTCCTTTTGTTGGGCTTACTTCATACGGTTCAATATTCCAAAATATTCAGGTCGTACAAAAATAATACCCAATTAAGATTGAAGTTTTTCATAGGGCAACCACTACCTACTAGTCATGCTGATGCGTCAATTTGAGACTGAATTTAAGTTGCGTAATCGCGTCATCTCTAGCAATGCTCTTTCGTTGGTTGCTAAGCAATTTATGCTTGTCACAATGCATATGGTGAAATGGAGCTTATGGTGGCTTCACCATCAGCTCCAGTTCTTCTGGTTTTTACCAAGAGAAATCCTCAACAATAAACTCCTCAATTCCTTGCATCGGGAAACGAAATATTTTGTAAAAGGTGATGAGCAGTTGACATTAGGCTATTGTAACTTAAATAAATTATTATCTAACCCACTAAAAAGTGAAAAATAAAAACTTTTTGACAAAAAAAACAACCGACTTCCAAAAAATACACTACAAAGTGAAAAATAACTTTAATTTCGGAAGTCGGTGGCAAAAAACTAAAATAAAGATCCAAAGAGACTCCCAAAAAAAACACTAAAAGACGTGAAAAATAACTTTAATTTCGGAAGTCGGTGCCTTTGGTTTTGTATTTTCGTGTTTGGCCACCGACTTCCGAAATTAAAGTTATTTTTCACTTTGTAGTGTGTTTTTTGGAAGTCGGTTGTTTTTTTTGTCAAAAAGTTTTGTATTTTCGTTTTTGGTCACCGACTTCCGAAATTAATTAACATAAAATATACCTATCCTATGACACTTGGCAATACTGTAGCTTCCCATTAGTGGAAGAATTTTCGGAATGAGATCAGTAGTTCCAAAGATTACCCCCTACATGCAAACTCACAAATTATACCTCTTTATTATATTAGTATAGATTAGGAATCACATCACATAGATAATCCTTACCTTACGTGATAACAATACTAACAATAATATCCGCTGTCAATATATTCATACCTCCATAATATGAAAACGAAATGCAGCAATTAACAGTGTCAATGTGTACGTAAACACTGACACAAATATTACATCGTGTGACGTGGATTTCATACAAAATGCGCCTAATCCTATAAACGGCGATATTGTTTCACCGCAACTTTGTTTGTTATTGTCAAAGTTTAATTTTGATTAATAGAACTTTGTCTGTTACTATTTTGGTTTGCAAGTGATATGAAAATTAAAATTTTATGGAGTTTGTTATTGATTTTGGTTTTGCAATTTGTTTTTGAACACGCTTTTATTTACTTTCACTTGTAACCAATAATCCTAATAAAATCTAAGAAGTAAATTTTAACCTACTTCTAATTGTCGTATAGAAATGAAACTTTGTATGTAAATGAACTTCGGACGACAATACTCGTACTATAATTTGGTATCTTGGAGCTGATTTTATGATGGAGCCAGGAGGTGGATAGTGGAACTGTTCAGTAACTATTAGTAAACCCCTCGAGTTTGGGCTCATATTATTCGTTTTGACGAGTCCAATAGATTAGGCTTGATAACGAAGGTCTGATGATGGAGCCAGGAGGTGGATAGTGGAACTCTTCAGTAGCTACTAATAAACCCTTCGAGTTATGGCTCATATGATTCGTTTTAACGAGTCCAATAGATTTTGGATTGTTCCACGCTTTTTGAATGAATCATTGGATATAAAAAAAATATAAGCTACTAGCTACTTAAATTGTAACTACCTAATACAAATCAATTTAATTATTTTATAATTTTTAGTGCGTGATTAAAGCGAGTTTATTCGTTTTTTTAAACTACATATTTTATTCAATGTAGGCTTAGGGATAGGGTATATTTTATTTATTTATTTAAATGCTTTATTTAATTTTTATTTGCTGAATACGGGGCTTTTGGCTAGCTTGTATTTGTGTGTGTACCTATTTTATGTCTTTTTTTTGTGATCTCCGTCTTTTTTGTGCAGAATAAACAATTTTTCTTTGTTTCGTTCTTGCGTTACATAATCCTACATACATAACACAAAATCATGTTGCATGATCTATTTGATATCAAACAGTTCACATAACCTTCTTCCCTCCCCATTCAAAATATTCCAACACGAATAAACGATAATAATATCTTCCTAAAGGCTTAGGTACGTATTTCCAGGAAAATATGAACGATTACACATCAAACGAGGCGCGCTTCCCTCAGATAGAATTACCAAACGGGCACATAATATGTAATGTATAGAATTCACTGCTTCACGAAAAAAAAGTAATGATAGGAAAACTTGGGTATTCAACAGGTAAAAATTCATTGTGAAAATATAAAATGGCGCAGTTATAACGAGAAAATTAATAAAATTCTGCATCCGGCGGATGATTCAGGCAGGAAGTGAGTGCCTTAGCGTCTCGCTTGCTCATTTCCGATTTTGTTGCCCCATCGCAACGGTAGCGCGGCGGTTGTGCTTAAAAAAATAAAAATCGTAATTGAGCTTAGGCACCTGTCCCACTGCCGGCAATTAACGAGTAGGGCTAGCAACTACAAAGCAGTTAGCGAGTAAGAATCAGCGAAAGTGCGATGGTAACCAGCGATTACTCGCTGGTATGCGTATGTATCAAGCGTGAGTTTCTCAGCGAGTGTTCTGCCCATCAAGCGGGTGTCGGTAAGCGAGTACTGTTTTGATAGCTCTTTTCGCTGTGACAAACGAGTGCTACCAACCAACGGTGTGAACAGTCAGCATATAGCAAAATCAACCTATAATGTTCCTACTGCTGGGACACAGACCTGCTCTTAATGAGAAGGAGTAGGCCATAATCCACCACGCGGGCCCTTTGCGGATTACTTTATGCAAGATGTCTTCGAATTGTTGGCTCTAGGGCATGGCGGTTTCCTCACTATGTTTTCTTACACCGTTTTGAGAGCAGTGGTGATAAAATAATGTACACAAAGTGAAACGCCTGTGGCAAGGCGTAGTGATGATAGGTGGAGTAAAGCAGTGGCCGAGTGGCGTCCAAGGACTGGAAGACGAAGTGTCGGTCGATCTCCGGCGAAATGGGCAGACGACATTATTACCATCGCGGGTAGAATCTGTATGGGCTGGCACAGGGGCGTGAGGACCGCGACCCCTGGCGTAGGTGTGAGATGGAACACCGGGGTGGTTTTTAGTCAGTAAGAGAGCGGGCGGAGGACATCCATGAGGATTTTAAACACTGAAGCAAAAAAAAAAAACAATGGGCGTGCGGATTAGCTTAAGAAAAGAGAGGTTTATGCTTAGCAGTGGATGAAGTGGGGCTGTGGATGATGATGATAAAAGCGCCTATCTGGTTTCGAACCTACGACCTACAACTCTTACGTAACGGCCGTTACCACTGGGCCGCCACTGCTTCAAGGGCCACCACTGCATTATAGTCTCTCTTTCTCCCTTGAATCTATCCAAAGGTTGTCTGTAAAAGATCGCTTTTAGCGATAAGACCGCCCTTTGTGTCACCCTATGTAAAATTTCTACATTTATATATGTAATTTTTATGGTGTAAATAATAAAGAGTATTCTCGTATTCTATTCTATTCGCTGCTCCTTGGTCGACTACTGCTCTCGACAGAACAGTCAGCGATTAACTATTAATTATAATTATATTAAAATCTCTTCTACTTTCTCGGGAAAAAAATGTTGATCGTTCGCTTCCTCATCGGCGGTGGGACCTGGTGCCATAGAGCGAGCGTTCTATGCGTACTTAAGAGGCTTACAAGTAAGAGCTAAAGCGCGGTCACTGTCGGATTGCGTAGAAAAGAAAAAGACGCGCGATGACACAACGCTGGCAATTTATTGCAATATATGAAGCAATAATGGATTTACAAAAAAACTATTCATTGGACTAAAAATTTAAAACACTATCACATTAGTATGTTACTTGTACAATAATCTGACAAAAAATCTGAATGTTTGCATGTATATTAGTATGGTTTTTAATCGTTAAAATATTTTTTTAGAAGTATCTTCGTGATTTTTTTCTATCATATCAAGTTAATTGTATTATGTTTTCAACACACTATCTAACTAGCATATATCCAGGATAATATCATATATTTGCTGATTTTGGTTACTGCAGTGGATCATATATTTTTAGGCATAGAAAATTGCGTTTAGGTCATGTACTCCCCTTAAGTTTCCGCTTTTAATCTTAACAAGGACTTCGTTCGGTACCTTGAAGTTGGACTTTTGAGTTAAGTTTGCGTTTCTAGTGGAGTTGGGAGTTTCTGATGTTATGTTTAGATGCAGTTATATGGTCGTGTCTTTGTTAATTTTAATTTTAGGTTTTGTGTTGTTTAGGTTTTGTGACTGTAGGTTTTGCGATGAAATTAAAATTTTATTTGTTTTACATAATAATTATATAAGTACTTTATTGTACACCACAAAAATACATAAAAAAAACGAACACTAGAAAATATATAATGGGCAGCCTCATCGCTTTCTGCAATCTCTTCCAGGCAACCTTGGAATGGACAGTAATATGATTAGAATTTTGTTTTCGTTGTTACTCCATATTGAATTTTTTTAATTCACCCGTTTAGGATTCTGTACCCAAAAGGTGCCAAAAGGACCTAAGACTCTTCCATTTGTTCGTCTATCTGTCACAGGGCTGTATCTTTTGAACCGTAAAAGAAAGACACTACTATTACTATCATGGCCGCTATAACAATCGCATACAAGAAACGTGGTTTTTTTTATTATTTTCATGTGTAGGTTTTGTTCAATATTGTACAGTTGTGCGGAACCATTCTTAGGTGAATCCGACTTCCGTTTGTTTGTAATTACTGTCCTTTCTTTAAACCCTCAGATTTACCTTCTGATAACTTACATTTTAAATCAACACTAACCTTTTCACGCAGAATTTGACCCAACCTGTTTCACGTAAAAATAAAAGTAAATTGTTCTTCAGAGTCTCGTTTCATGATATATGTTAACCTCCCGTTCCTGCAACGTTGATTCAACATTTTCATATGACAAAAACTGTGTTATTTCTCGCGCTGTAATCCACGCAAAATGGCAATCGCTCAGCATAATTCTATGACCCTATGCGAGACAGAGCCCCAGCGCTGGTTCAGCGATAGCCGGCGTTGACGTGATGACTTCAAAACCAGTGCAGCATATGAAAACTAAAAATAAACAAAAATTAAGAAATAAATACACTATACCTAGATCTAAATGTGTGTGTGTGTGTAATGTAAAGTTTTCCGGGTTTCAGTTAGTTTCTCACACCCGGTTTCTGAGGTTTCTTAAGCCGTAGTTCAACTATGCGATAGTGCTAATGCTGTGGTTATTGGTTCAATAACTTGTCCATCTTGCCTATTGATAACTTTATCGTATGAATAACTATTTAGCGTTTATCGAGGACCTCAGAATCCAGGCAATAGATTACTATCTAAGGTATTGGTTCCGTTACGGTTTCATACAAACCCATTCATAAACTTACGCCTTCTTCCCATGAGGGTAGGCTGAAACTACAGAACGCTACCTGCGACGGTTACTGTTAGTTATAAAGGAAGAAATTTTAACCAGTGGGCAAACTGTAACCATGAATTTAACATAAATATGATTCTAGACCCTAGAATAGGAATTTGTTGTCGGTTATCAAACAACAAATCTGCTGTTTCATAGAAAAGTGCAATCTAAATGTATGGAACAACATTTTTTTTTATTACCGACTAAAAATTTCTACGCTAGGGGGTTCTAAAATCATATGCTGAATTTACGGACACTTGCTGTTCCAAAAGTAACAAACTACTTTGGTAAGCGCACAAGAAGGTACGTAGGTACCAATGTTAGTGAATGAGCTACCTCCAAAACTGATATCGCATGTCAAGTCAAAGGACCAACTTAAAGTAATAACTAAAAAAACATTATCTCTCATTGTGTCCGTAGCTGTGTAACTGTGTTTGTAACAAACCTCAAGTTTGCATTATTTGCCTTTCTGTAAAAGGTAAGATTTTTGATCTCTACTGTAGATAATTAATTGTAAGTAATATTTTATAGCCTACTTAGCTTAATTAAACTTTAGCACATTATTACTTATTTTCAAAATGTTACTAGATGAGAACTACTGCCGACAAACTGATATGCAGTTTAGCAGACTAGAAATAATGTTATTTTTGATAAAGATTTTCGAATAAATAAAAAAAAAACGGTTAAAGTTTGCTCACTGGTTAAAATTTGTTCCTATAAATTAATTTAAGCTTAAACATACATATCTTACTAGGGAAACGTAGGTTAACGTACCTACTATAGGTACACCTCTGTCTAATATTTTGGTCTCTGACTAACCATTCAGTGGTACTAGGCGTGATGTTATATAATTCATACTTTTGTTATAATACCAACGCGACTTTAAATCTGACCGCAGTTGGCGGACTGGTTGTATCAGATTTTTGTTTCGTTTATAAGCAACAGTTTCCCATGGTGATTAATTTAAATGTGGAAATAGTCTATATTCACAAAATTTTCGCCCAAAAATACAAAGAACATTCCTCACATAAAGTCAGAGAACTTGATTGTTTATCAAATTATTTAATAATAATTTACAAACAAAAAACAAAAACAAAACGAAACATACAAAAAACAACAAAGAACAAACAACAAACAAAACAAAAAATGATAATTAGCTCTGATAATTCAGAGCTAATTATCTTTTTTGTATGCACGTGTTATTGTGACAAATAAACCTATTTTTTTTTCTTTCTTTTCTTTAAATTGACTACCAATTTAAATTGTCCGTATATTCAAATCACAAGTGTCATTCTTTGACAGTTGTATGTAATGGCTTTATCACGGTTAATAGGCGTTGTGTGTCAATTTGATAGGCAATAAGCGGTTTATTTATAAATGTTGCTTAAAGTTGAGTAATATATTGTTGACGTTTAAACGCCTCTTATCTTAAAGCAACGTTATTAAATTAAGGGGATAATTTCCCAGACTGTACATAATGGTTAAAATGGAGCAAAATCTTAAGAAAATGCCGCATAAATTATAGCAACACGACCCCCGGTGTCTTTGGAGCAATTCTTTGTGGTGCATGAATGTCAGCAAACATAATACATGTTATATGAACGGAGGGAGACTGAATGAGACGCCTCCAGGCATAGACCTCAACGAAAGGACACAATTGTTTGCGCTCCTACGCGGTGATGTCGTGGTTTTGTGTATTTCATCCCTTTTATAAGAAATTCGTAGTCTTTTCTGTGATGAAAAGGACGAGGAAGATAGATTAAAAAAAAGTATTACAGATTTTGAAAATATCGTTGAAGCATTATTTTTAACTTGAAAAAAATGTCTGATTATGGTATTTTTGATGGTAGTTTAACGAAAAACATAAATATATGAATTAAAAAAAAATACCAGTCATTATCGAAAATGCAAACATTGTCATGGACGGGCCCCGTCGTCAGCGGGCAGAGGCTGGTAATCTTGTACTTGCATCAAAACAACTCACCCTCTATACAGAACGGGGTTTTTAAAAAGCACAATGGTGGCTATATTCAGTAAGGCCCATCCACGCCGCTAGTCAAAAGTAAAGGTTCCCGCAAAAAGGCGCGATGTGGCTTTTGTAGAACAATTTCCATTAAGTTTTCATAAGAATGGTTCTACTGGAGTGGCGTCGCGCCTGTTTGCGCTGAGCCTTAAGGCGACACAAACTCAAATCGCCAATATACTCGTAGTTAATGACGCGTTTCTAAGTCGCATCATCTACGGATCATGGTCGAAATACTAGTGCTGTAACGGTTTACCAAATGAAATCAAATAAATTTAAATTATTGACACAAGGTCATAGGGTGTTACAAAATAGAATGTTAGATACCCCTCTGTGTCCTGCCACAGTGAAGTGCTAAACAAATATTACACATTAAAAATCTTCTGTATAATAATAAAGCTGAAGAGTTTGTTTGTTTATTTTAACGCGCTAATTCTGGAACGTAAGAAAGAACGGTATGCAAATACTAAGTAAAAGCGCGGGCAGGCTATGCGATATGACGGGGTGGGTCGGGGGAACAAGAAATTTCACGCGAACGAAGTTGCCGGCACAAGCTAGTACAGATAATAAAATCGTAGCGAAGTCAAAACTGTACATTAAATTGTTTTTTTTTTTTATAGTAATACAAGGTCTGGGAACGATTCTAATGCCGAAAATATAGTTTTTAGAATTTTTGACTATTTGTTTGTTTGCCAGAATGTATGTTCCAGCATCACGCAAATACTACCAGATAGATTTTGTTAAAACTTTGCATAGATATTTCCTAAAAGTCTGGTCAGTTCATAGTTTATAAATTATTACGCTATTTGCTTTGGGGGATGAGCAATATTGCTTTATGCTCGTTGACTTCTATAGTTTACCGGAAATTGTAAAAAGACGAGGCTGGTTAGAATATCCACTGCTCACAAAACTGTGAAGGAAAACATTGTGAGAAAACCAGCATGTTCTAGATTTCAAAACCAAAAATTCAAAGACATATGACATCTACCAACCCGCACTGGGCCCGCGTGGTGGATTACAGCCCACTCTCTCGCGATGAGAGGAGGCCTGTATCCCAGCAGTGCGAACTTTATAGGCTAATTATGCTGTTATCTGTGGTTATAATAAAAAAAACTGTGTGTGTGAATGTCTGTTGTTGTTGTATTGTGTATATATATTTGTTGGCTATTAATGAGGAACCCTTGTGTTTACAATCAATTGTTTATTATTTTAGTGATAGCTGTTCGTCAGAAATAATCTATAAGAATGCGGCAGTCAGTGTGTCAGTGTTGTGCCATTGGGTAGTAGGTATATACAGGAACGCAGTTGTACATTTATTCACTAAAATAGAAAAACTTTACAAGCGATGGGAATTTACTACTGAAGGCTACGGGTGTCGAACTCAGGAGGAGCTGCTTCTCATACGGACAACAGTACGTCGCGTGCTCCCCGCGTAATCAGTCCAGACTCACTTTACATTTTGGCTGCTGAGACCAAATTAAAAATGTAGTATACAGGAAAGTTTTATCAAAATATGGTTGTTATTTTAGTACATTATGGTGTCTTACGACTTCCACGCGAACGAAGTCGCGGGTAGAAGCTAGAGAAAAATTAAATAGGAAAACCAAGCAATTTCTCAGTAGCAGCCCGGAGTCTGGATTTCTGCCCGGGTTGATGGCAGTAGGCTCACCCCCTGTTGCATGAGATTTATACATAACTGGCGAAATTTGGGTGCACCTCTGCCCAACCCTTCGGGAAATACAGGTGCGATTTTATGTTATGTTAAACAATAAAAAATATTATTCATGCAAAAAAATATCAATCACAAATCAATAAATTAAAATTAATGTCACTACGAAAATAGTAAATTCAGTTAAATTAAGATCTGCTACTCATTTGGTGATTAATAATGATAATTTTGTGATTATTTTGACTTTGTTGTGAATCATGGGCCTTTGCTGTTGGTGACCCGGTTTATTAACCTAAATAACTGATAAGCACTGTTTTGTAATAGTAAGGTTGGATTTATGGATTCCTTGTAAAAACAACATTTTATAAGTATCTGACGGCTAGTAGGATTGCCAAGTAATAAATCCGAATTGAAACTTCTTTTTTATTTGAGTTCAAATCATTTATTTATAATAAATTGTTATTAAAAGTGCCTGTAACAGGAACTTTTAATAAAAAATTACAAACAAAATACAAAAAAAAACTCAACAAATAATTTACAACAACAACAATTTACAAATTAAACTCTTATTTTTTCGATGTTTAACACAACTGAATACAAATAATAGGTGCTAAATCAAGTGACTAACTGTACAAATAAATACAAAAATAAAAGGACACTTAGGCGTCGATGTACTCGTACGCATCGCTGTCATCAGGAAACGTACCCAGGGGACTGGCAGCATTGCCACGCTGCCATTTTTAAAAAATATGAGTCAAATCATTTATTTCATAATTTAAGAGGCACTTTTAATAATAATAATAAACTTTTATTTTCAGATCACAGTTCATTCATACAGTAATGTGTGTGTTTTGAAACACTTAGGTACAACATTTTGTAGCTATTTTACGATAAATTCAGAATTGTTGCAATAGCTAAATATTAGAGAATAAAACCTTTACATATGTATATGGCAAGAAGAAAGGCTGAAAGAAAAATAGGTTTATTTGTCACAGACACCACGTGCATACACAAAGATAATTAACTCGAATATTAGAATACAAGTACTCGAAAACCGGAAATTAAAGAAAAATGTAAACCAAATAGATTATAATCACGAGCATAGAACATAAATAGTCGGTAGCTGCACGTCGTGACTGTGACAAGAAGGCTTCCACTCAGCATGATGCTGTGTTATGGGGGACCCACAGCACAGCGCTGGTTTTCAGTGATTACCCGAAAATGACGTACGGAAATTTAGTCAGGTATTAAGATTTGTATACAAATAGAGAATAAAAAAAAGAAACAGTACTTAAATAGAATATAATGCAACTATATAACCAACAATATTATTAAAAAAAAACCGGTCAATTGCGTGTCGGACCACGCACAATGAAAGATTCCGTAGTTGAGATGAATTTATTCTAAAAACAAACTTAACATTGTAGTTGAATAAAATGTTCTCCCATACATCGATATACGTTACGGTCATTTTCCAACTGCAAATGTAAGGTTTTCATCGCATAAAAATATGTTTTTATGTGATAAAAGTACAAATTAACGAATTTAGGACTTTTTTTTTTACTTGTGAGATCTTGCTTCTTGCCAAATTTCATTATTCTTGGTCAAATGGAAGTACCCTATAGGTTTCAACTTAGTTGAAAGTACCAAAAAATGTCGTATAAATGGCCGTATTTTATTGAGAAGCTTGATTTTTAGAATTCCAGATCGTAGTCCCTACGTATTTGTTATTAATTACAATTTGATACCTCCATAGGGGTCTAAAAAAAGGTCAGGGGGTCAGAGGTCAGGGGGAGTCTTGACAGACTAAGAGACAACGGACGGACAACGAAATGATCTTTTAAGGGTTCCGTTTTGCCTTTTGAGGTAAGGAACCCAAAAAAAATACGTTGTTTAAAACGGGATACTAACGATTGGTCGACAACCGATTGACTGACAGTAACGATTGACCGACACAACCATTAATCGACATATACGATTGGTCGACTCAACTATTGATCGACCATAACAATTGGTCGACATCTACACAATCGGGGAGAGGACGCAAGAGCGAGCGAAGCGAGCTCGGGACCTGGGGCACCCCGACTCGGACAGGTTAGGTTAGAAGGGGATGGCGGGCTCTGAAAGACCCCGCCGTCCCCTTCGTGGTTATTTTTTTTTAAACCGCCCAGAAGTAGGAGCCCCGCCAAGCGGGGCTCCGTCGGCTACGCCTTATTATGCAAATCAGATAAAACCCAGGATAAACCAGGATTTATTTTTTGTCCAAAAATAAAAATTATAAAAAAATTGTCGGCTAATCGTAATGTCGACCAATTGTTATTGTCGATCAATAGTTGAGTCGACCAATCGTATATGTCGATTAATGGTTGTGTCGGTCAATCGTTACTGTCGGTCAATCGTTTGTCGACCAATCGTTACGTCGACTAAACGTTTGTCGACCAATCATGACAAACCCGAGTAATCGATTACACAGTTACGAAAATAAAACCTTTGCACTAAATAATTAAGTCAAAGTAATTAAATGCACTATAATTACTTATATACAGTATAGTGCATACAATTACAGTCATTTTAATAAATAAAACATCAATTAATTACTGAAAAACCAATATTAATGATTATCTATTTCATATCGATTAAAATCAGTCTTCTATTTTTAGTCTATGTCACTGGCATGACAGCTGACTGACATTGACACTAGACAGTTGCCGACTGCTCATGTTTTCTCACTCGTTTTGTGTTTTTCGATGCGTTTTGAGTGCTTTCCCGATTATTCTTCATTTTTCACGACTACTGCTTTGTATTTTACGGATTCCGACCCACACTGGACACCGAAGATCACTCACACGTTTGACTTGGAATTGCTATTTTGGATTTTACCACCGGCTTGTGGATTGGATATTGTTCAAACTATGGATCGCTGCGTGAATTGTGGGATAACAACTGGTCACTGCAATACACTGGGCCGACGACCCTTACACGATGAACTGTGCGACGACCAACTGTAGGCTGCTGCGCTCATATAATGTGCGTTATATGGTACCTTAGTTGAGCTAGGTACCAAGATCCTATAGTACCACCTGCACAACTCCTAGACGACATTTTAATTATAATAGAAAACGAATAAAACACTATATTAAATTATTTTTTATTTTATTTTAGCATCCTTTTCATAACTCCATACCTGTTACCTACCTATGCCTTGAATTCATTGACGTTCATTCCTATGATTTTTCAAACATTTGCTACTAAATATAATAACTATTAGTGCAAAAGAACATATTTTGCACTTCGAGAATCAGCTGTTAGTTAAAGATTGTAAAATAACCTCACTTTTACTTAATCTCTTATATCGCTGTTCTCAGATTAACAAAATCCGCAGAATTTTCAGTTAAAGGTTGATAATATTTATGCTATTAATTGACACCACTTTCATGTTTTTACATCCAGGCCCAAGATTGTATGTAATCGTTTCAGTCTCCTTTAGGAAGTCATAAATACAACATTTTTAGGCTAATTGACAATCAACTTAATTGGAAACAACATACTTCAATATTAATTTAAAAAACTAGTAAGTTTGCTTTTGCTTTGTATAAACTAAAGAAAGTAGTCAATCAAGCAGCGGCAGTCACTGCATACTATGGATATGTCGATTCTATACTACGCTAGGGAGTCATGTTTTGGGGTAACTCCTGCAATAAGGACATAGTGTTCAAATCGCAAAAATGTTGCATTAGAGCTATTACCGGTATACAAATAACTGATAGCTGCAAACCATATTTTGTATTGTTAAAAATAATGACTTTACCTTGCTTGTACATATATGAGACTGCTTTATTTGTTAAAAAGAACATGCATCTATTCAGAAAAGCATATGAACATCGCTATTAAATGATTAGACAAGAATATAGACATGAACTATGCATGGCACAAAAGCATACTTTGCATGGCCCCAAAAATATTTAATAAATTACCAAATAGAATTAAGGACTTAAATATTATTCAATTTAAAAACAAATTAAGACGTTTAGTATTGGAAAAATGTTAGTTACTATACTATTGACGAATTTCTTAATGATAAATTGTAAACTAATCGACACTATAATTATTTAATTTTGACATTGTATTATTATCTTTATTTGCATTAATTATTTATAATTTTGTTCAATTGTTAATGTTTTGCTTGTTTTTATTTTTATTTTAATATGTTGATTATTCTTTTTTTTATAATAATTAATAATTTATATGTGAAAGAGTGTACACCTTTAAGGTAGATTTTGGAGGAACCAATAATTTATTATTAAGATCTCATGTAAAATGTACCAAAAATCACAACAATAAATGAATTTGAATTTGAATGTAAAATAATCATTTGATTTTGTTAACGTCTCACAACTTAGTCTTCACAGAAAAGGAAAGGCAACCGTAGCAAAGTATCTTTGATTTTGCTCCACCCAGTCTAAAAATCTTCTGCCGTAATGAATTGATATTTTAGCAGCCATTTTGTTACTTTCTCCAGAAGCGTGCGGATCTAATACAGGTTGTCCCGTAATACGAACATAAATACTGACCAGTTGAAATGAAACGTCCGGTTTTGGGTTACCTTCATAAAATATTCTCCTTACAGCATTTCCAAAAGGAACTCCCCATAATTCAAAATTATCTATATCATAGAAAGCCAATAGGCTATCGGCACACATAACATCTTCTGATAAACTCACATTTATTTCTTGAAACCGATGCCTGAGTATGAGAAAATCAAATGCGTTTCCGTTATGTGAGATTAAGCACACTGGTTGCGTTTGTCGGCTTATAAAAGCATTAATTTCATTGTAGCTATCTCGGGTAAACTCGGCTTCATCATTGAAGTGTAGTATCAGCTGGTATTGAGGTTCCACTAAGTTCTCGGGATCAAGATAATGTCTCAGGGGTACAGCTAACAGACTGATATGAGCAATCCTTCTTGAAGGCCCCAAATTAGTCCCCAAATCCATGAATACAAAGGAACCAAGTGGCGGCATATTTAAAACTGATCACTGAGAACAATGAGTGAGTGGACTGTATAAACGTTCGTTGGTTTGGAATAATAAGTCGGTATGATAGAAAAGCGCGAAACTTGCAGCCGTACCGTACGTGGAGCCGTGCAAGAGCTTACTGGTGTGACGTAGCGTTGCCCGCGTCCGGTTGGCGTAGTCGCGATTCCCCCCGCACCCCTCTTTCATTGCCGCAAGCGCACGGCGCTGTTGAGAGGAGTGTCTCAAAATTACATGACAACGTGAAAGGTTTTATAGATAAGCCTTCAACCTTTGGACATCGCAGTGTCCCCTTGTAGTTAGCATTGATTCTCTTTAATCCTCTAGGATTAAACAGAATCATATCGTGAGTTGGCTAAAATGAACGTTGCTTTGTTATAATTTTGATATCCAGTTTAACATGAAGGTGTTGGCAATGTCAAATTGTTATAACTCATCATACAGTACGGCAAAGTGGTTTTTATGTATTAATTTGTTTATCTTATCTACTGAGGACTTGATAGCAAACTCAGTCATTCGATGCCAATAAATGTGTATGCTTTGATAAGGGAAAGAACCGAGCCCAGCTTGATATCGATCAGCGCATCATGTTCTATAAATAATTGCATTGCACCTTATCTCTATCGTAGATACGTATATGTAGTATCCTGCGCATAGGGTGTGTGTAATAAAAAGCGATTTGTCGAAAAAACTACGAAGAGTAATATATTATTTCTGTGTTTGTAACCGAAAATTATATCCACAAACTATTGACTTAAAAACTTTTTGACAAAAAAAACAACCGACTTCCAAAAAATACACTACAAAGTGAAAAATAACTTTAATTTCGGAAGTCGGTGTCTTTGGATCTTTATTTTTGTTTTTTGCCACCGACTTCCGAAATTAAAGTTATTTTTCACTTTGTAGTGTATTTTTTGGAAGTCGGTTGTTTTTTTTATCAAAAAGTTTTTATTTTTCACTTTTTAGTGGGTTAGATAATAATTTATCGAAGTTACAATAGCCTAATGTCAACTGCTCATCACCTTTTACAAACTATTTCGTTTCCCGATGCAAGGAATTGAGGAGTTTATTGTTGAGGATTTCTCTTGGTAAAAACCAGAAGAACTGGAGCTGATGGTGAAGCCACCATCAGCTCCATTTCACCATATGCATTGTGACAAGCATAAATTGCTTAGCAACCAATGAAAGAGCATTGCTAGAGATGACGCGATTACGCAACTTAAATTCAGTCTCAAATTGACGCATCAGCATGACTAGTAGGTAGTGGTTGCCCTATGAAAAACTTCAATCTTAATTGGGTATTATTTTTGTACGACCTGAATATTTTGGAATATTGAACCGTATGAAGTAAGCCCAACAAAAGGAAACTGCTGTAAATCGTTGAGGAATTCCCTCGACTGTCTATGGTCTCCATCATCAGACCTGTAATGGCACTTATAACCCATATGGGTGCAAAGTTCTCATCAATATAAATGAATTAAGTCCAAACACAGGGTAACTGCTTTAAATCGTTGAGGAATTCCTTCAACTGTCTATGGTTTCCATCAACAGACCTGTAATGGCACTTATAACCCATATGAGTGCAAAGTTATCATCAATATAAATGAATTAAAATGAATCACAAGGTAGCTATTGTAAACCGTTGAGGAGTTCCCTTAACTGTCCTTCGTCTTCATCATCAGACCCCTAATGACTGTCACAACCCTTCAGGTGTAAAGTTCTCATAAATACAAATTAATCAAGCCCAAACACAACGTACCTGCTGTAAATCATTGAGGAATTCCCTCGACTGTCTTTCGGCTCCATCATCAGATCGATTCCAGACCTTCATTAAATTGTAGTTCTTTAAAATAGTTAATGAAAAAATTAACAAACGCACTAGGCGCTCCTACGATTTTCGAAGGTTCCCCTCGATTTCTCCAGGATTCCATCATCAGATCCTGGTTTCCTTATCGTGGGACCACCCTTGAGGTATGTCCTTTCTAACAAAAAAAGAATCATCCAAATCGGTTCACCCAGGAAAGAGTTCTGAGCTAAAACACATAAAAAAAAAAAAAACATACAGGCGAATTGAGAACCCCCTCCTTTTTTTGAACTCGGTTAAAAATATTCACAGACGTTTAGAAAAATCTAGCAATACCTCACATGCTTATGTTGCGATCCTCTCTGCCTATCCTTTATAGGAAAGTGAAAAGTTATAGTAGTAGTACCTACATATAAGTGGTTATCATCATAAATGTATATTTTATACTAAGATAACAAAGTTGTAATGCACCCGGTTTTAACTCATTTTCTATGGATTTTTTACGAAATGTTTACAGATCCCATACAATTTATACGTTAGAGCACTATTACTCGTTAACTTGTAAAACTTACTTAGCCGTAATAGTTTTCCTTTTAACTTTGCTATAGTAATAGAATACTATCGCGAATACTTTCACTTCCAACAACAATTGTTTAGCTGGTAGGGGGCAGGAGGGAATATGAGTATAGTAACTCTTTGCAAACGGATCCCTGAATCGGAAAATGTTCATTCCATACTCCCAATATTTTTTTAATCAACGACATCCCACACTATGGAATATACGAGTAAAAGAAAACGCTTTACCTGTGAGAGGGACACCCAAATATTTTTGATTTTCCTTAAATTTGATTTCACATCTTTATTGTTGTGAGTGCTATGTATGAATAACCATGCCAAATTTTAGACAAACAGACTTGGGGAAACTATAAGGGTTCCTTGTTTTACTACCGAACCCGAAAAACAGCAGATTTATTCCAATTAACGTTGTTTCTTTTTCCACTAGTTGTTGCTATACAAGGTGTTAAAAATCATACAATTCATCAATGGTCATGGTCCTCATTGTTGTGAACAACTTTATTTAGGAGACAAACCCCAAAATAATAATAAAAAATATACCAAATAACCATGATGGATTCCTAGAGTTGATCTGTCGGTTTGTCGGCCAGGCCGATAACGGCGTGGCATGGCATTACAAAGGATTTTCGTAAGCGAAAATGATTTAGGATCTTATTTTCGTATCCTTAACACTCACTTTTCATTAATATCATCACAAGGGAACTTTTGCAAACCGCGGGATGCCGCGGTATGCTGTGGAAGGTTTCGGCATGCTAATGCTTTGCCGTATCATGCCGCAACGTGCCGCCTCGTAAGCCATAATTACTGAAAATGCACCCAGCGCACCAGGTCAGATCATTCAGATTCATCACTCCAAGTACGGAAACCTTAACAACTTGCACATTCATGAGCTAAAAGATTCCATCTAGTTTACCTATACATTCACCGTTTGGAAACCAGGGGGCAGCTAGTCTACAGTAAATTGCAGTTTCGCACTGTACGATGGTAAACCATGATGCAGTCGACGCTTGTCTTGAATGCCCTTGATAATAATGAATGTGGGTAGGAAGTAGCACGGATATATTCAAACAGCGATTGATTAGAACTTGCATATAATAATTACACAAAACAATAAAACAAAAAATCAGCCCTGAAGGTCGAGACAAAGTGACGTTATCGCTGATAGAATTCAGCGATAACGATGATCGAACAGCGAAAACTGTAATGAATTGACAACAGCTACCGAAACCTTATATGCCAATCCTGTTGAGAGTCGTTGTAGAAATATGAAACGCTTTGAAAGCAATTGTCTTTTTTGTAGGCCCTCTGGTTTCAGGTTAAAGTTTGAAATAATAGACAGTATGAAGTTTAAATTGAAACATTTTACACCCGTGTGTATAATAGGTCTGTTGGTTTAACCTGACTAAAGCGTCACTGTTTTTGGTTTAACCAATGCAAGAGTATGTCGCCCAAATATATAGTTTAAACTGCTTTGTTATCAGTTTCACGCTTGAAGAAACAAATTTATAAACATCCCATTGTTATATGAAGATTTTGGTCTTGGGTTGGCGTCATAAAATTCAGCTTTTACAGCATTTCCATATAAATCTGGATTAAGTTATTGGAAATCATAGAATGTGAAACAGCTATCAGCACACATGACGTCATCAGATAAACTGATATTTGCATTTTCAAACTTTTGCTTGTTTATGAAAATCAAATCTGTTTCCGTTATGAGAGTATAAGCACATGGTTCCATTTTGTCCATTTATGAAATCATAAATTACATTAACAACTTCTTCGTTCAAATCACATTCATCAAGGAGGGACAATGTCTGCGTGTCTTGTGTTGTATCAAAACTTGTCATGTACCCAAGTTGTCAATTAACATAATTACATTTGGGTAATGTGGTGTTTACCTTAAAGTACCTAATTAATTCACTGTACTAAGTTTTAATTTCATATTTTTTTAAAGATATCTGTTGTGTAAGCCATTGTTGGTAGTCCTAAATAAATAAATAAGTTCATTTATTTGAAAAGGAAACTAAAAAGCGAAAAATAAAAAAGTTTTTTACAAAAAATTAAACCGACGAAAAAAGAAACTGAAAAGCAAAAAATAAATCTTTCAGTCTAACTAAGCTCTTAAATTAATGTAAATTACAAATTTTGAGTCGGCGCCAAACATACAAGGCGCCATGAAAACTTATGGCGGCTTGATTGATCGTCGTTAATCGATCTGCGGTGATTGTTTAGCGCCGACTCAAAATTTGTAATTTACATTAATTTAAGAGCTTAGTTAGACTGAAAGATTTATTTTTTGCTTTTCAGTTTCTTTTTTCGTCGGTTTAATTTTTTGTAAAAAAGTTTTTTATTTTTCGCTTTTCAGTTTCCGTTTCAAATAAATGAACTTATTTATTTATTTAGGACTACCAACAATAGCTTACACTACAGATGTCTTTAAAAAAAACATGAAATTAAAACTTAGTACAGTGGATTAATTAGGTACTTTAAGGTAAACACCACATTACCCAAATTAAATTATGTTAATTGACAACTTGGGTACATGACTACCTTTCAAGCAATCTTAATACCGGGGAAAAATATGCTAGTTTCAAAAGTCATAATAAAGGTTTCATAACAAATCAGACAAACAGTCAAAAATTTTAGATTTCAGCTTAGGGAATCAAAGTGTAAATCGATTAGATCGCTATTACATAGTAAAACCATGCAAAACCTAGCATATAGACAGTTATATGCTATACCGATTTTCTCTGTGGAGGACAAAGAGTAGTAACAGGTCTACGCGGAATTCATGACGGACGGAGCACGCAAGATATTGAGTGCGAGCAGTGGAGGCTAGTCGATAATTCCTTTATGAAATTTACATACAAACATTGCGTCGTTTAAACATCTTCGTTCTTCTAAAGTGTTGAAGAAATTCAAGCTATTTTTTTTTATAAGAAGATGACCTTTTAGTTATGCCAACAGAAACAGCTAGATGCCAATCAAAGCGTTTTTGAACGAGTTCTAGACGCAAACTATTCGTACCACAGTGCGGCCGCCACATCATATTACAGTATTCTGCTACATATCAACTACAAAGTGCACTGTCTTATGACAAAAACCCAGCATCTTGGACGCTTTTTTGGGGCTTGTATTTAAACGCCTACCAGAAAAGTGCCTATTTTACTACCAACAAATTCGAAATACCTGCCAGAATGTATAATTGCTCACCAAATTGTGTTTCATAAAGTATTGTAGAAATGAACCTATTTACCTTTTTATTCTATGCCATAAAGATTTATAAACGTCTTTTAATTTCTTACTACCTGCCAAGATAGCTCGACGGAGCCCCGCTTAGCGTGGCTCCTATTTCTGTAACCAACCAAACCTCGGGGTGCCCCTGACGTCAACCGGCGTGGGTTAGGATTAATAAGCAGGTCGACGGAGCCCCGCTTCGCGGGGCTCCTATTTCTGTCTAAAGGGTTTAAAGGAACCTAACCAACCGAACCTCGGGGTGCCCCTGATGTCGACCGTCTATGGTTAGATTTGGTGAGCATTTATCCATTTTGGTAGGCAATAAGAATATAAATACAACACGTACAATTATTCTGATGAGTGTATAATTATTTTGGAACTTAAGGCGTTGTTCTTTAGGCACCTCGGTATAGAGAGGGTTTATTTTATTTGAAGTTAACATATTTTACTTTGGTACTTAGTCTTAGAGTGATATTTTCTAGAACTGTTTGTGGTACGTACTTGTAATAAGGAGTGTTCATATCTTGTATGAGTTTATATTTGAGTGCTAGTTTTTGATGGATGACTTTTGTTACCTGATTGTGTCTATGTGTATAGTCTGTTTTAATATTATTATTATTATTACTTTGCCTTTAATTATAAGATTATTTGTTCCTGTATATTTAACGTAGTAACACTTTAATGAGTTCAAATACTTTATTTTTATTTTTGCACCATTCATCATCATCATCATCAGCCTATATTTGTCCCCTACTGGACGTAAGCCTATCCTAGTGAACGCCATTGAGCCCGATCCTTGGCTCTCGTCATCCAGTCTCTGCCAGCCGCATTTCGCAAGTCGTCAGTCCACCTGGCCGGCGGGCGCCCCACACAACGTTTGCCTAAACGCGATCTCCACTCTTGAACTTCAACGAGAGATGTGACTAGCCCATTGCAGCTTCAGTCTTCAGCTTAGTCTTTGGGCTATGTCGATTACCTTGGATCTCTGGTGGATAACGTCGTTTTGGATTTTATCCTTCAGAGAGACTCCAAGCATAGCTCTCTCCATAGCTCGCTGAGTGACTTTAAACTTATGGACCAATCTCACCGTGAGTGTCGACGTTTCTACTCCGTAAGTCGTAACCAGTAGGACACACGCGTTGAAGACTGTCGTCTTTGAGCACTGCGGTATAGACGAGGAGAAGACCTGATGAAGTTTACCAAATGCTGCCCATCCCAGCTGAATCCTACTATCGGCTTCCCTCTCAAAATTGAGTTGGGCCTATAGTTTTTATGTTGAAATTGTTATGCCATTTATGTATAGTCACCATCTTTGCCACTTTTCATTTTATAGGGAATATGCCAGAAGTTAAGGATTTGCTGTTTATAGCTGTAATAAATATTACCTTTATTAATTTATAAGCTTTTGAATGTTTTGAGTATGTTCTCACTGCTAATATTTAGAACTTCCCTCGACTGCCTTCCGTACCCAACATCACACCCTCTATGACAGTCATACTCCAGCTAGGCTTAAAGTTCTCATCAAGATGAATGAAATAAGCCCAAACACGATCTAACTGCTGTAAGCTGTCGAGGAGCCCTCTCGACTGTCTTCCGTCTCCATCATCAGATGATCTTCAGGTCTCTTTTTTGTTGAAGCATCATTAGAATTACGTATATGTGCCAAGTTTCAACAGAATCGGTTCACAAGGGAACATTCTGTAGGTGAAAAATCATTTAACCCCTATTTTTCTACCCTTAGGGGTGGATTTCGTTTTTCAATTTTAAATGGGGCCAACTTTGGGGTATACTCTTTCGATTAAAAAAATAATCATCAAAATCGGACTACTCGGTAAAAAGTTATGCGTGGTCATACATAAAAAAAAAAAAAAAAAAAATACGGGTCGACTTGAGAACGTCCTCCTTTTTTTTTCGTCGGTTAAAAATGGTGTTAAATACAAATTCATATAGCACAAACATGTTTAGCTAGGATAAAAACATAGCATGCAAAATTATAAAGTTAGGTGAAGAAGACCATCATTGTTTTTTATCAAAAAATTCTTTTAACCTATAAAAACAGCATTCAAGTAACCATTTTTAGAACTTAATTTTAAATAATCTTATAATTAATGTTTTGAAATGCCTTGGTATTTTGTTATAGATGCGCACGCACATTGCTAGGCAGTTTTTATTGTAATTAGCTAGTCTGGGTAAATCATTCAAGACTAGTTTATGAGGATCTCGTCTGTTCCTAGGATTAACATCATTTGCAGTCTTAAATAATTGTTTATTTTTGATTACAAACACACATATTTCGTAAATATAAAGTGACGGTAACGGTAACAAACCAAGTTTCTTAAATATTGGTCGACATGAGTCGTCAGGTTTAATACCACAAATTGCCCTCATGCACTTTTTTTGAGCGATGAATGCTCTACAGAAATCGGTGCTATTACCCCACATTACAAGGCCATATCGTAGTAACGATTCGACGTACGCGTGGTATGAAATTACAGCAGTTTTTATTTTGGTTACATTTTTAACATGTTTTAGTGCGTATACAAATTTATTAATTTTAGTGCTAACATTGCCTAAGTGTTCTTTCCAATTAATGTCTTTATCTATTATTACGCCTAAGAATCTTGTATGCGTTACTTCTTTGAGTTTATTAATATTTAGTTTAATGTCATTTTTATAATTATTTGATTGATTAAATTGGATAAAAGCGGATTTGTTTAAATTTATCTTCAAATGGTTTATGTCAAGCCAATGCAGTAATTTGTCAATTGTACTATTAATGTCAAGCTCATGGTCTAAAATATTATTTTGTTTTTTGTTAGATGTCACTATAATAGATATATCGCCGGCAAATAATATGCATTTATGGTTAGTTACTTTTACAATGTCATTTATGTAAATGAGGAATAGTATTGGGCCCAGTACGCTACCTTGTGGAACGCTATATTTATTATGTCTATATTCGGATGAGTAAGATATGATGTCATTATTTTCGTTTTTTTTATTGATAATGACACGCTGTTTTCTATTAATTAAATACGACGATAGCCACTGAAGTACTGGTCCTCTTATCCCAATAGCTTCTAACTTTTCTAGCAATATGCTGTGTGACACCAGATCGAAGGCTTTCGTTAGATCAAAAAAAAGGCCAGTAGTAATATTATTATTGTTAATATTTGAAAGTATAGCTTGCATAAGAGTAAAAATAGCCAATGATGTGGATTTGTTCTTTTGAAATCCATACTGCTCTTTACTTATTATTTGAAATTTATTGCAGAATTCAGTTAATCTTTTGTACATACATTTTTCATAAATTTTTGACAGGATGGGTATTAAAGTAATAGGCCTGTAATTGTTAATGTCACACTTATCTCCCTTCTTAAATAAAGGCTTTATTAAAGATAGCTTTAATTTTTCAGGGAAGGTTCCATGTGAAAAAGACATGTTTATTAAATGAGTGAGAATAACCGTCAGTTCATTACAGCAGGCTTTTATGATTTTCGTATTTATTTCATCATAGCCCTCCAACCTGCTGTTGGACAGAGACATTATTTCCTGTCGTACCTCGTGTACCAGCATTGGTATGAGAAACATTGAGTTGACAGATGTACTTCTATAGAGGTCTTGCTTAGTGCTTTTTTCCTCTGGAATATGCATTCAATTTACATAATGGTTATTAAATATAATAGCTATTTGTACAGGGTCTGTAATTATAGTATCATTGAATTTTATAAATTCTATGTTGTCTTTTTGAGTGTTATTATTCATTTCGTTTTTAATGACAGTCCATGTGGCTTTACATTTATTATCATGTGTGTTAATATATTTTATGTTAGCATTTTTTTTGGAATTATAAATACATTTCTTTAATAACTTTGAGTAATTATTATAATTAGTTTTATTAATAAAAAAAATATTTTTATAGTATCCATATCGTAGCTTCCGTTTAGTTTTGCAACTTTGTCTCAAACCTTTACTTATCCACTTCTGCGTGTTTTTATTATTCCTGTTCACTTTAACTCTTACTTTGGGAAAACAGAGATCATAAAATAGACACACACAGACATATTACATCTGGATCATTCTTTGCTTCTTTAAACTCCTGAATAGTAATTTCCAGTAGTTCTTGTTTGGATAATAAACTGGCAATATTTTGATGGAATATTCTAAAAAGGTGTGGTGTGCTGGTTTGAGATACGAAAAAATGAGTCGCGCTTGTTTAAAACTGGAAAGTAATAAGGTATAGTCCCTATTTGACCTTTTGCGTTAGGTTGCAAAGAGGAGCTACATTCGTTGGGCGATGCACTCTTAATACGACTAAAGTAGTAGGGAATTGTCCCTTTTTTGGGTTGATTTGTAGAAACGTTTAAATTGGAACTTGGTTTGTTACTCGTTATTCTTTTTCGTATTTCGCTAGGATTTAAATATTTGTCACTATAATCACAACAATCTATGGTGTAATTTATTGACTTACAAACGTCGTACAGTTTCGTGCATGCTTGATTAACAAAGTGACATTTTTTATAATTATTACAAATATTTTTTATAGAATAGTTTAACTTATGGACATTGAGGTACACGTTATTGACCACATTTAATACAATAATAGTGTTATTTATAAATTTATCTAGTATAATTTGCAATTGAGACAACAGTAGGTTTGTGTTGTAATCATTTTCACCTACGCATATTACAAGTTTGTCTTCGGTTGTCAATTTAGTGTTTATACAGTTTGCTATTATTTCGTTGCAAGGCGCATATGGCTTTGTTATAGCGACGAGTCTGTATTTTTCATAATGTGTATTTGTTCTTGAGTGAGAGATGGCTGCTGCTAGCCCGACACAACGCTGAGTACCGAAGATAAATATCTTCCTTCCGGGGTCCATATTGATGTCATCTGCAGCTGCACATGTCTAAGCACTGGCTATGCTCACAGCATCTTGCTTCACTTCATGACGAATAGCAAGTTCACAAACATTGCAACTATTTTGCATTAATACTGCAATACGGTCCGCGAGGGCTTCTATTTCCAGCTGCGCAACCTGTAATCGCTGTTGTAGGGTTAGAATTTCTTCTTCCAAGGAGGACACATTTACCTTGTCATTGGTTTCGACGTTTAATCTGAATGACGTTAAAGGGGATGGTGTGTGAAGTAAATTGTGTTGATTTGATAGAGCTTGCCTCTTTTTCTTAGTGGTTGTACCCGGACTTGTAAATATGAAGGGCGACTGGCATAAAGATTTTAATGTTTTATTTTCATTATTCAACTTATTTATTTGCTTATGTAGATCGGTGTTTTCTAATAATATATTTCCCAGTTCATTTTCAGTACTTTTTAGTTTTAACGTGAGCTGAGCAATTATCTCTTTCTGAGGCTAATACTAAGTCAGACACAGTACCGTCAACACTTATTGATAGTTTGTTGGCAGTGTATGATTCAAAAGATGTATCGCAATCAGTAAGTATGGTTGAATCAAGTAAATCTGCAGTAATTTGAACCGAAGATTGACGTTTCAACGCTTCGTCGTCATTCTTAGTACTTCGTGGTTGTTCCTTTGGTGGGGGTGTTTTTAAAGAAGTTAGTTTTTCTCTCATGGTGATGTTGGTTGTGTTGGTTGTACAGTCGGTATTAGCGTATTTTTTGCTTCTAATACACACCTTACATCTCCACTTTTTCTTTGCTTCCGCGTCCTTTAGGCGATACGTTTGTTCTGGATAACCATCGCAATCCAGTTCATACCTGTTGTCACAGGCAGAACACAAAGCAGTACTTTTTATATTTACTAATTTTTTGCATTTATTACATGTTACTAGTGCTGCCATCTTGCAATGACTTTTTGCAGAGTTTGATGACATGAGCGTTAATCCAATCAAGTGTTCTCTTCGCTCAGTAGAAAATAAACGCACTTGTATTAGGTTTTTCTAGATTCCAAATATAATTTTATTAATTTACGAAAAGTGATGTTGCCCCTGGGGTTTGAACTCGTGACCGCTCGTGTGAGGCTGGTTAAACTGCAAAAGTTGACTTCGTTAGCCACTGAGCCAACTAGACGTTACTTATTAGTGTGGAATTTGTTGACCAGTTGCCGCAAATATTTTTCTCTTGAATAGGTAAATCCGTTATTATGCCCCGTGACGGTTTCAATTTAAATAACTGTGTGAGTCACTTTTGCACTTCGTCTTTGTTCTTAATGATTTTTCCACACTTTTTTTGATGAATTTGGGTCACAGAATGTTATAATGTTTGCAATCAATTCGTTATTTAGATTGTTATTGCTGATTTTTGTTATTTAAAAGCAGAGTTTATTGTTAGCGGTATACATACATTAACTTCACAATTTGCGTATGAAATCCGTGGATAACACTGTCACTAATGTATTGGGTGATGTTTGGTATTGGTTCACTTAGTTTTATTCATTTATATGCACTAATAGTATTTTTAATTACTTTTTAATAACAGAGCGTTTGTATTCACGTTGTACTAGACTCAGCGCCATCTAGCATATGACGTACTTGTAATAAGGAGTTAAGGAGTTTATATTTGAGTGCTAGTTTTTGATGGATGACTTTTGCTACCTGATTGTGTCTATGTGTATAGTCTGTTTTAATAATATTATTATTATTACTTTGCCTTTAATTATAAGATTATTTGTTCCTGTATATTTAACGTAGTAACACTTCATCCGTCGTGGCCGCCGTCGTCAGGACTGGGGGGTGCTCTGCCGAGCAGGTGACGGCGGGCACCATTCATCCTGACCACACGGGGATGCGAGCCGTTACGGTGAGCTGCCCCGTGTCGGTGGCCCGGAACTCTCGCCGAGTTCCACAACTCCCTTGCGGAGTTGAAAGTCGTTGTCGTCGGGTACCATTCCCTCCCCGTGCTCGTGTTCGGGGACTTTAATGCCAAGAACACGGTTTGGGGTTCCCGGTATACTGACGCGCGGGGCAGGATGGTGGAGAACTGGGCTCTGGAGACAGGCCTGGTCGTCCTAAACCCCCCCATGGGTTCTGTCCCCACGTGTGTGCGGATGCGGAGTGAGTCAGTGGTAGACATCTCGTTCACCAGCCCCGCTCTGTTGCCGCGTGTCATTGACTGGCGCGTCATGGAGGGGGTGGAAACGTATTCCGACCACCAGTACATCCGGTTTGACGTTTCCGCCCAGTCCTGAGCGCGCTGGTCCGACACGCCCCGAGTGGACCGCGGTGGGCGCTGAAGCGGCTGGACCGGGAGCTCCTCCTGGCAGCCTCGATCGTGCAGGCCTGGGTGTCATCACCGGACAGGCCTGCTGATATTAACGACGAGGCGGAGTGGTTCCGGGAGGCCATGTCCGAAGTATGTGACGTGGCAATGCCCCGGGTCCAGCCTGGACGCGCCTGGCGCCAGGTGTACTGGTGGTCGCCAGAGCTAAAGCCTCTGCGCGAGGCGTGCGTTGCTGCGCGAGGCGTGCGTTGCTGCGCGACGCCTGTACACCAGGCACCGCAGGCTCCGTATCCGCCCTCCGGATACGGAAGTCAATCAGGCGGAGCTGTACAAGGGTTACAGAGCGGCGAAGACCGCCCTCCGAGCGGAGATACTGCGGGCCAGGAGACTGGCCCGTCAGGAGTCGCTGTTGACTCTGAACAGGGACCCTTGGGGACGCCCATACAAAATGGTGCGGGAGAAACTCCGCCCATGGGCTCCCCCACTAACGCAGAGTCTCCGGCCTCAGCTCGTGGAGGGCGTGGTGAGCGCTCTGTTCCCTTCGCGAGAGGAGCACACTCCCCCGCCCATGGCTCCGCATCCTGCAGTGCCCACTGTGGACTACATAACCAACGACGAAAACGATGCTCCTGAGGTGACCGAGTTAGAGTTGAGAGTGGCGGTACGTAGGCTGAGTGCCAAAAATACCGCCCCAGGATCCGACGGCCTACCTAGAAAGGCCTGAGTCCTGGTCTTGGAGGCTCTCGGGCCTCTACTTAGAGGGCTCCTAAGCGCATGCTTGGAAAGGGGGCAGTTCCCACTGCGTTGGAAGACGGGGAAACTGGTCCTCATTAAGAAGACGGGGCGCCCTGCGGACTCTCCGTCCGCTTACCGGCCCATCGTGCTGCTCGACGAAGTGGGCAAGCTCTTTGAAAGAGTCATTGCAGACCATCTCGTCGGGCGGCTGGTGCGGGTGGGCCAGTTTGGTTTCCGCAGGGGGCGCTCTACGGTGGACGCCATCATGCGCGTGCGAGCCCTCACGACGGGGGATGCTGTGGTCTTGGCGGTGTCTCTAGTCATCGCCAATGCTTTCAATACCCTGCCCTGGATTTGCATCAGGGAGGCACTCCGGTATCACCGGATGCCCACCTACCTCTGTCGCATAGTCGAGGCTTATCTGACGGACAGGGCCGTCATCTACCCCAGTCACCAGGGCGAATGGAACTGGCGAGAGATGTCGTGCAGTGTCCCACAGGGACCGGTCCTGGGGCCGCATCTGTGGGACATCGGGTACGACTAGGTGCTGCGCGCCGACCTCCCTAGCGGCGTCAGCGTCGTTTGTTACGCTGACGACACGCTGGTCCTTGCGCAGGGGAGGTGTCCTCGTGGGAGGTATCCTCGTGGCGGCGATCGGCGGCGGCGATCTCTCGCGTCTGGCCCTGGTTCAGGCCATGGTACGGAGCGAGAGGGAATGGGAAGCAGTCACCTCCTTCTGCGAAGCAGTAATGCTCGCGAAGGAGGAGGCGGAGCGTGTGAGGGAGAGGCAATCATTGCGCCCTCACGCCCCTAGTCGCCGCAGGAGGAGACACCCTGGGCGTCGGGAGTCGATAGCCGACTCCCGACCACCGGAGGCGCGGGCCTGCGGACGGCGAGCAATGGGCAGCTCACCGTCCGGTAAGGACCACGCCCGGGTCGACGGCGCGTTGTGTTCCACGCGCGCCGATAGGGCCGATGCCTGCCGGGGCGCGGATTGTTCGAAAGAGTTACCGTGGCCCTGGCACACTGGCAACTGAAGGAACCCAGGTGGGTTTTAGTCAGTAAGAGTCTGACACGCCCTTCCACTCCGCCCAGAGCGGGAGAGGTCATTTGATGATTTCCCACCCAAAAAAAAAAAAAGTCCACAGTCCATTCAGTCCACTCATCATTTTGTTAAATTTTTATTTAGATTTGATCATATCAGATTAATGCACGCAGGTCCTCAAGTACAATTAGAGAGACTTACTGGCCACTTGGTGGTCGCAATTTAGCCAAAGCCTGTTATCGTCAGTGCGTTCGATGTCATCGTATAAAGCCACGTGCAGTTGTCCCTCAGATGGGTAATCTCCCATTGAGCAGACTCTCACCAGCCGACTTTCCTTTGCAAAGCGTAGGAGTTGATTACGCTGGCCCTATAACCTCGTCTAGTAGTCAAGGCCGTGGATGTAGATTAGTTAAGGTATACATTGTTATTTTCGTGTGCTTCACTACAAAGGCAATTCATTTAGAGTTGGTGGGTGATTTGACGAGCAGTAATTATCTACAGGTTTTACGTCGCTTTATGTCTCGAAGACTTCAACTTCATTTGTGGGAGCCTACAATGAGATATCTGATTTCTTGAAATGTAACTGTGACTATAACTAATAGGGCGGGTCAATTTTATTCCTGCTTACGCTCCACATTTTGGTGGTCTTTGGGAGGCGGATGTCAAAACGACCAAATTTATTTTGTTCCGAGCGTTGGCCAATTGTAATTTAACATACGAGGAACTTAACTCCGTTTTGGTTCAAATTGAAGGTATTTTAAATTCTCGGCCACTCACACCGTTATCGTCAAACCCAGAAGACCTGTTGCCTCTCACTCCAGATCATTTCTTAATTGGCCGACCTCTCACGTCTCTTCCTGTAAAGGATATCCGGGACTACTCCATTCATCACCTGATGCGCCATCAACGTATTGAGCAGCTGCGGCAGCATTTTTGGTCGAATTGGAGCAAGGAATATGTCTCCGAGCTTCAGCAGCGAGTAAAGTGGCATACTGGCAACAACAGCCTGAACATGGACTCCCTCGTTGTCTTATAGGAGGATAACCAGCCACTGATGAAGAGCAAGTTGGGACGCGTTGTTGGTCTTCATCCTGGCACAGATGGCATAAGCAGAGTTGCTGACATCAGGACTCAAACTGGGACTATCAGAAGGGCATTCTCCAAAATTTGCCCGTTATTGCAAGAGAACTGTTGAAAGGCGAGCTTCCAAAGGCCGGGGGCATGTTAAAGCATCAGTGCCACTGCTGCCTCAAGTTAACTCGGCGCAGTTTGTAGACAGTAAGACATTAGCTATAAGTATTTTATCAGGCGTTAATTGCTTTGTCCTTGCATTGTTTTTCAATGTCACGTGTGTCAATTATAAAGTCGTTCTCTGCGTGCTACATCCTGAGTTTTTTTATTCCCTAAATTTCCTGAGAAGTTCCTCCATTTTTATACAGTTTTTTGTAAGCAATTTTTCGTGATTTAATTCCTTTTATTTATTATTTACCTTGTTTCTTTCAGTGAAGTACAACCGATTAAGTGTCTTCCCTTGCCATAATTTTTTGTATGTTTTAGTAATTCACAGTACGTTTTCTTAAGATATTCATATTTAAATTCAATAACAGTTTGTCTTTCCTTCATAATTAAATCTTGAATTACAGGATTACAAAATTTTGATACTTATTTAAAGCGTCAAACTTTTAAATTGCAGTATTGTAAAGTTAGGTTCATGTCAGTTAATCGGTTTTCCCTGTAAGGAGGCGATATACGCATTTGTTTGGAGTCACGTTCGCCGTCTAAACTGTTGCGATGCAGGTCCGCTTGCGTGAATGTTTAAATACAGTCTTTATCATACTAAATCAATTGGTCAAAATTAAAATTTAATTTTAATTTGAATTTATTTTTAGTTAACCTAATACTAACGTGCTAACTTATCTAAATATATAAAAATGAATCCCTTTTTCCCTTGGTCACGCCATCACGCGTGAACGGCTGGACCGATTTCACAAAAATTTCTTTTGTTCTTTACGTTATTGTCAGGAGAAGGATCTTATGAAAAAAAAACTTAACGCCAATATTAATTTTACATAACTGTCAGCGATTGACAGAATGCGCGCTGCAAATATCGTTTAACACAGATGGATCGGTAAATAAATGAGTCGATAGTTTTAGTTTTAGTCAATAGTCAAAACTAAAACTAAACTACATATGACATTCATAGTTAAGACAGGACAACGTCTGTCGGGTCAGCTTGTAATAATATAAATGCGAAAGTAAGTTTGTTGGTTTTTTTGTTACCTTTTCACGCCTAAACCACTGAACCGATCATACTGAAATTTTGCATATTATACGTTGTCAGGTGTACAGAAACGGACATAGGGTACCTTTCATCCCGAAAAAAAGTACTGTTTCCAAGGAAAACAACAATAACGTTCTTATGATAACAGATGGCGCCACATGTCTTTCGAATCACGATTGAATTATAGTATAATAACTTTAGTAGTGTGTTAAGAGTTTTTTTAATTTTTTATTTAAGTTCCGCGAAGCCGCGGGCAAAAGCTAGAAACTAATATGATGTCTTTAGTAATAACTCGAAAAATAATTTGCATCTGTTACGAATCGATTTATAAACGTTTCGCGTATGGAATTGGATCATTATGTTCATTATTCCAGTATTGGAGCATTCGTGCTTCGTTGTTCAACGTCAAGTGAGTTAGCGGTCAAGTGCGAGCCTATATTTTTTATTTATTTTTATTTTTTACCTATAGCTTCTTCATCTTTCTTTCGCATAGATTAACATGATTTTTTCAGGAACATAAGGTTCTTCAACTACACGGCCATAGTTGATGTGCTGGACAGTGACATAGCTTTTGATGCCAAAAATGAACGATTTCTGTGTGAAACCTAATGTTCGTGAAAAAATCATGTTAATCTATGCGAAAGAAAGAAGAATCAAATCACACACGTTCGCATTTAAAAATAAGATCATTTAGGCTCCATACATTTTTGGGCCTTTCCTGAAAGTGCCAACAAAAACAAATGGTACGTGTGGTTAGTACTAGTTATTTGGAGCTATAGTTAATGTGGCACAAAAGTTGTAGGATTGCTCTCAGCCAAGTAATACAACTTCAATGATTCGTCATTTTCATACACTTATTGATTTCTGAAAGTGCAGAGAAACATAAAATAATGATAAATATTGCTAGAACTAAAGATCTTAAGCATTTTCTATAATATCGCGAAAGCTGTAATTCCCATTGCTGTAATTCCCGTAGTTTCATTGTAGAGATGAAATGATAGAAACACGTATATATTAGCAATATTATGAATTTATTAAAATATTAAGACAATGCTCTAACGGAACCTGACAACCGCAAACACATAACAACAAACAAAAAACGAACATAAAAAACTATATTTAAAAAAAAAACAACCGTTTCCAAAAGAAAACCACAAAGTGAAAAATAACTTTAATTTCGGAAGTCGGTGTCTTTGGGTCTTTATTATAGTTTTGTTTTTTGTTTTTTTTACCGAAATTAAAGTTATTTTTCACTTTGTGGTTTTTTTTATTGGAAGTCGGTTGTTTTTTTTGTAAAAAGTTTTTTATTTTTCTCTTTTTAATGGGTCAGTTATTAATTTATTTAAATTACAACAGCTACAACTGCTCGTCACCTTTCACAAAATATTTGATTTTCCCGATGCAGGGACATTAATTGATGTGGAGTTCTGCTGGTAAAAACTAGAAGATTTCACCATATGCATTGTGACGAGCATAAATTGCTTAGCAACCATATTTAAGTAATCGAATCGCAACCCGTGATATGCTTATTATTGAGTAGTTCCGGAGGCCACCTGTGGTCTTCATCATCAGTTTGACTTCACCGAATGCTGCTTTCCGAGAAGAAATGCACGAGTTTCTATAAAAAATACCCAAATCACTATCGGTGTGCCTATAAAATTTGAGGATTTCCCTCGATTTCCATGGGATCCCCCATCAGATTCTGCCTCGGTGACAATGATGGTCCCATTATGATACGGAGATGTCGAGCGCTGAATGTTACCTTTGATTTTAAGTTGGGCAGTTACGGATCACAAGTTACAGGGAACTACACTGGAAAAAGCTGTTATAGATCTAGGCAAGATTTTTTTTGCCAAAGGACAGGTGTACGTTGCTCTGAGTCGTGTTAAGACCTTGGAAGGAATAGCTTTGTCTGATTTAGATTCAAACAAATTATTGAGTAGGCCACACGACGACAGAGCATTGCTAGAGATGACGCGATTACGCAATTTAAATTCAGTCTCAAATTGACGCATCAGCATGACTAGTGGGTAGTGGTTGTCCTATGTAAAACTTCAATCTAAATTAGGTAGTATTTTTGTACGAACTGAATATTTTGGCATATCAAACCGTATGAAGTAAGCCCAACAAAAGGTAACTGCTGTAAATCGTTGAGGAATTCCCTCGAACGTCTATGGTCTCCATCATCAGACCCCTAATGACAGTCACAACCCATGTAGGTGTAAAATTCTCATCAATACAAATTAATCAAGCCCAAACACAAAGTAACTGCTGTAAATCGTTGAAGAATTCCTTCGGCTGTCTTTCGGCTCCATCATCAAATCGACTCCAGACCTTCATTAAATTGTAGTGCTTTAAAAACCTTAATGAAAAAACTAAAAAACGCACTAGCCGCCGCTACGATTTTCGAAGGTTCCCCTCGATTTCTCTGGGATGCCATCATCTGATCCTGGTTTCCTTATCACGGGACCACCCTTGAAATATCTCCTTTCCAACAAAAAAAGAATCATCCAAATCGGTTCACTCAGAAAAAAGTTCTGAGCTAACACACATAACAAAAAAAAACATACAGGTGAATTGAGAACCTCCTCCTTTTTTTGAAGTCGGTTAAAAACATGACATATAACTACAAAAAAGGTCGCACCACAGCCAGTCGCCCACATACCGGAGCCCTAGTGGAACACTAACAACCGGTGGAGACTGCCTGGGTTGCGGCTTCTAATAAAACAAGTTTTCGGGCCGGTCGGCGCAGGAGGCCACCACTGGTACGGACGATTGCTACGCGGACCGCTCCGTCGGATCCTATTTACACCTTCTCTGTCCTTCTTAGGGGCCATAGGATTCCTTCCTAGGGTCAGCGATCAGCACCACATGTCCCTTACTCAGATTTGTTGTGTTGCTGGTGGGGAGGCCTCGCGGTCGGAGCGTCGGCAGATACTCACGCACCCATCGTACCCAGAATTTATGAGCGAATCACAAGTTTCTACGCTAGTCGCACCTTCTCAACAGGTCTGCGTCCGTGAGTGTTGAGGTCCATGGCGCGATAGAAGATGTACCAAGAATGAAATGAAATGGCGTTATTGCCTCTGGTGAGTCGGGAGATGCAGGAACATAGGTCAAAGGCCGCGTGTTTACAATGGCTTCTGCCTCCATCAAGAGCGACGCCAGCACGTCTTCCTTGAGCGGTTGGTTGGTGAGGCAAGATTTCAGTGCTGTTTTTACGGTTCGCACGAGCCTTTCCCACGCACCGCTCATGAATGGAGAAGCGGGCGGAATGAAGCGCCATTCGATTTTGTGATTGGTGGCGTATTCCTGTACCAAGTCGTCATGTAGGCCGCGTAACTCGCGGGAGGCCCCACCGAAGTTTGTGTCATTGTCCGAGAAAATAGTTGTAGGTGACCCTCGGCGAGCAATGAAGCGTCTCAGGCTCATTATGGCGGCGTCTGATGATAGTGAAGTGTCTAATTCTAAGTGAAGCGCTCTCTTCACTAAGCACGTGACAGAAGGGGTCTATAATTAATTCAATACAACGATACGTCTTTACTCTACGAATCTATATTAAGAACCCAGTTCACAGTACAAAAGTGACTTATCCTAATCTTTGCTTATAATATGCTTAATCTATTCATAGCTCTACATAAGTGTGGCTGTCACGGCCTTCCTGCCCAGGCTTCGTTCTCGAAGTCCAATGGCTTCTTCATAACTAAAGTACCTGTAATATTTTTGTTTTTTTTTATCTTTTACAAAAGATTTGGTGCCCACATTGGCAATTTGTATTTTGGCTGCCCTCAATGGCAATTTATATTTTGGCTGCCCTCAATGGCAATTTTTATATTGGCTGCCCTCAATGGCAAGTTATATTTTGGCTGCTCTCAATGGCATTTTTTTTTGGCTGCCCTCATTAGCAATTTTTATTTTGGCTGCCCTCATTGGCAATTTATGTTTTGGTTGCCCTCTTTGGCAATTTATATTGTGGCTGCCCTCAATGGCAATTTATATTTTATGGGGTGAGAAGACTGTGTTTATTTGAACAGTGGCATGTCTTATTATTACACTCCAAACACAGCGGTCCACGCTCACTTATCGTATAAGTAGCTCGCGCCATTATTTATTTTATTTTAGCGATCCCAGCACACGTTAACTAAAGTTGCTTACGCCTTTTTCTTACACAATTATTATGTGATGGTCACATTGACTCATCGTTATTGGCTGTCAACGGCTATCACCGCTTTTTCTGCAGCCTCCCGATTCCACAATCGAATCCTGTCTTTTGGTATTATCTGAAATGTTTTCTTTGCAATGTTCTTAACTTTATATCTGTCTTTAGGTAAACACTTTTCAATAGTGTATGGTCCATTGTACCTCTGATCTAATTTACCCAACCGGGTTCGTTGTCGCTTAACGTAAACAATATCACCTTCTTTCAGATTCATATTAGTACGTCGCATTTTATCGAAACGTTATTTCGTTTTCAGGGCGTTGTTTCTTAACCGCTCTTCAGCTGTGTTTCGTAACTGTTGTATATCAATGTTTGATTCAATTTCGGGGAGCTCAGTATTTAATTTTCGTATTGTGGAAACTTCTGAACGTATTCTAGTAAGAAGTTCTATTGGAGTATAACCAGTACTCTTCTGAACATTAGTATTTAGGGTCAACTGTATTTTATATACTACGCTCGACCATTCTGACCCGCGATTCACTTCGCAAGCTAAAAGATTTAATACTGTGGCTACATATCGTTCAGCTTGCCCATTAGCTCTACATGCTCCGGTAGCGATAAAATGTATTTCAATATCCATACGTTTCAACAGCTCCTTGGTTTGTCTGCTCGAAAAGTTCGTTCTCTTATCAGTTATGATTCGTTTTGTAGTACCGAACAAACTGAGTTGAGGTTCAAGTGCTCTTATAAGTTCATGCCCTGTTAGGTTTTCGATAGGTATTAATATTGTAAACTTTGTATAAGCATCCACCAATAATAATAAATATCTATAGCGATCGTTGGCAGTTCCAAATGGTCCTGTACAGTCAGCATGTACTGTGTGAAATGGTATCGGTAATTTTTCTATGGGTGTAACAGACCCTGTTTAGGCCATTTGGTCGCTTTGATGATAGACATATGATGCAATGGCCGACGTATTTTCGTACAAAAGACGACATTCCTGGGAACCAGTATTTCGTTTTCATTGACTCTACAGTTTGGTCTACTCCAATATGACATTGTTCGTCATGAAACAACCTAGTTTTGTTGAATCGAGCTGCCGAAGGTATATAGTATCTTAATTTTTTTGTATTATTTTCTTGTAATACTCTCATCAAGATACCATCTTATAAAGATATAAAGATATATTTATTTGTTTGTAAACATGTGTAACATTATACATTTAAATGCAAATGTGGAAGTAAAAGTGAAAATCTGAGAGTTTCAACATGTTTTGCCACCATTGGCGTACAAAATGAATTATAGACACTTGAGATATATTTAACACAATTAAGAAAGAAAAAAAAGCATAACAAAATTAAAATATAACACAAATAGATTAGAAACTATCATTTAGAAAATCTTTCAACATAGTAGTAACATTTTTCCGTGAGTAACTTCTTAATTTCACTTTTGAATAATTTTTTCTGGTTTATATTTTTAATAACCTCTGGAATTTTATTATATATTAAAGGTGCCATACAAAACACGCTTTAGTGAAGGAGTGCTGTTTTCGCAGAGTGAGGCTGTAAGAAATTCTTATATTTAGTACGTCTATTTCTAATGACATTGTCTGTCCAGTGAGGATTGTTTTTAGCAAATAAAGCTATTTCCAAGATATATAGTAACGGAAGTGTCAGTATATGGTATTTAATAAAGAGTGGTTGACAGCTGTCCGTACTTTTGATCTTAAACATAGCCCGAATACAACGCTTTTGCATTTTAAATACCATGTCGGTGTTTGTCGAATTACCCCAAAATATTAGACCGTATCTAAGCACCGATTCAATAAGTCCATAATATGCAATCAATAATACGTTTCTACTCACTGTTGGTGCCAGTTTGTACATCGCAAAAGATAAACCACTTATTTTTATACAAAGGTCTTCTATGTGACATTTCCAATTGAGTCTACTGTCAATTTTTAAACCGAGGAATTTGGCTGTTTCTACTTGATTTATTAATATTATTATCATATATTAATTTAAATTTAATTGAATTTTGAGGTCTTTGACTGTAGTTCATTACATTTGTTTTATTTATATTTATTTTTAGATTATTATTGATTAGCCATGTTATTATAGATGTTAGTGCTTTATTTATGTCGTTTTCAAATAGATTTTTATCATTACATGTAATATTTACTGTGCTGTCGTCTGCAAATAATATCATAGGTTGCACGGTTGCATTAGGGAGATCATTGATGTAGGTAATAAATAGCGTAGGTCCTATGACGCTGCCTTGGGGAACACCATATCTAACATATCTGACTTTGGATTGGTATTGTTCTCCTTTTTTAGTTTTTATGTTAAATTTTGTAATTTGTGTGATTTGTTTTCGATCACTTAAGTAAGATTTAAATAGTTCTAAAACGTTTCCTCTTATACCTATGCCTCCAATTTACTGGCCAATATTGTGTGATCAACATAATCGAAGGCTTGTGTCATATCGCAGAAGATGGAGCATACAGGGGCAGTTTTATCAACCGCAGTCATCAGATTTTTTTTAAACTCAAATTTAGCCATATTTACATTTTTATGTTCGTTGCATAAGATATTGTTATTTTCTAAGTAATTATTTAATTCTGTATTGTAATAAGTTTCAAAGATTTTAGAAAATATAGAAAGGAGGGCAATGGGACGATAATTTTCAACTAACTCTTTATCATCTTTTTTCAACAAAGGTTTAACAATTGCTAGTTTAAGATCTTTAGGAAATGTGCAATTTGCTATAGACAGGTTAATAATATGACTTAAGTGATGATATATCTGATTCTTTACTTCTTTTACAATTTTTGTTAAAATTTCGTCATATCCGACACTTTTTGTATTTTTTAGGCCCTTTTATTATCTTAAATACATCAAGAGGTGTACTTGAAGCTAAAAACATTGAATTAGATCTATAATTAATTAGGGATGTTACTTTTTTACCAGCACCCAGGATTGGTTTAACTTTATCAACGAAGTAATTATTAAATGTGCTAGCTATTTCTGTAGGATTTGTGATACTTTTATTTAGGACTTTAATTTTTTCTATGGGTTCTCTAGGTAAATTTGGCCGTACTTTATTAATCATTTGCCATGTTGTCTTTGATTTATTATTTGATATTTTAATTCTGTAATTATTTTGTGCACGCTTCGTTAGTGATATTTTTTTTTTTAGTAGTTTGGAATAATTAATATAATTTTGTTTATTTGTCTTTGTTGCTTTTTGTCTAAGTTGCCAGAGCAATAATCTTTTTCTTCTACAACAATTTTTTTATTCCGCGTGATATCCACTAATTATAAATCATAATTAACTTTTATCATTAAACTTTTCTGCGGAAAGCACAGATTGTAGAATAATTTAAGATTATCTATGGAATATGTATAAGCATTATCTGCGTCATTATTTGTGTAGATTTCCGAGAAAGAAAAATTATTCAGGCACATTTTGAATTTATCAATGTTTTCTTTGCAGTAATCTCGTTCCGTTTTATACCAGTATTTAAATTTGAAAAGCTTTTTTATTGGAAGTTTTATTAATTGGGCCGTGTGGTCTGATAAACCAAATTCTAACACTTCGGTCTTACACTGTTTTTTGAAATCATGGGCAAAGTTATCTAAACAAGTCATGCTAATCAGTCTAGTAGGTTGCTTTAAAGCAAGCTTTAAGTTGAAATTTATTAACAAACATTCGAAATCTAGGGATACATTATTACTTTTTAAAATGTCAATATTAAAATCTCCAGCTATTAAAATATTATTACAGCTTATTTTTGTAATGAGCAGAAGGACTTTTTCAAGTTTTGAAAGGAATGTTACCACATTGTTAGGATTCGGTACTCGGTAGACACAGGCAATAATAACTTTGTAATCAATAAGTTCGATAGCACAGCATTCAAATACATTAGTTATAGTATGTTTCTTAACATCTGGAATTTCCCTCCATTTATGCTCCTTTCTAACGATACATGCTCCGCCTCTTTTGCAATTATTTCGACTAATACAACTAGCTAAAACATAGTTATTTTTATGGAGATATGTTTCGGATCCTGCCATCATAAAATGTTCCGTAATACATAGTACATCAATTGTTTTGCTTTTGTCTGCAAGCTCTTCCATATTTATCATCAAGAGATCAGTTTTGTTAAGTAATCCAACTATATTTTGATGTAATACATATAGGTGTTTAGTTTCGAAAAAACATGGATTCAGAGTTGTTTTCAACAGTCAGCTGATTTGTGTGTGTAAGGCTATCCAATGTTTGTGTTTCATACTGTATTATTCCATTAATGTAGTCTTGGATGTCTTGGAAAATGGTTTCCATGCCGAGTTTGTTCACCGTCTCACTATTTATATTAAACATCTCGTAGCTACACTTAAGATTTCTATTTGAATCCAAGAAGTAAGCATGCTAATGTTCTAGTATATCGAGATATAACAAATTATTAAAATTCTCTACTCGCCAGTTGAACATATTGGTGTGGTGCCCATACTTAAAAGTGGGCGCACATATAATTATATTAGTGTGACTTATCTTCTGTAAAACTTCTCTTATGTAGAATATAAGGCCAAAGTAGTCACGAGTGTTCTGAAAGTCTTCTTCGCCTGTAGCACAGAAGTCGTTAATTGTAAAATCTTGTATTTTGGTTTCTAAATTATTAATTAGTAGTTCTGTGCTACAGTTCGGCTTGAGATAGTGGCATATATCGTAATGTTCGGAGAATGTTTTTTGAGAGATAGATAATATCTTATTCCTTGTGTTAGTGCTCAATATGTGAATTTTATTTCTAGTCCTTGTTTCGTTTATTTTCTTTTGGTGTTGTGTAGGCTCGGTACTGGATAATGGTTGGATCAGGGTGTTACTTTGATCTGCCATTTGACCTACTGTTGGTGGTGATTGTAGTTCACATAATGTTTGTAATTGTTTATTTCTTCTATTTTCTCCATTTCTAGGTGGTGTTTTTGTTTTGATTTTTTTTATGGGGCTATGGGTAACAGTTTTGTATAAATTATTTTGTTCCAGTAATTCAATATTCGTTCGTTTGAGGTTTGTATTTTCAATAGAAATAGTCTCAATTTCCTGATGGGCACTGCTGAGTTCTGATTCAAGTTGGTTAATTTATTGTTTTAATTTAAGTATCAGTTCGTTTTGCGATTCATCGTTTGATAAGTCAGGCGGCATACTGGATATACTTTCATCGTTGAGGGTATGTGCCGAAACTTCACTCACATTACTTGTATTTGGGTCCGAGTATGTTCGCTGTCGTTGCAATGTTATATTATTAAGAAAGTTCATCGTGATAATTCAATGAACAAATTTTTATAGATTGCAAAAAGACATGCGGTTGGCGGGGATCGAACCAAGTGACACGAGATTCCCAGTAGATGTTCTTACAGATAGATCTATTTCGTACTTGAGTTAGTGTCGAAATATAGGTTCGGTTTCTTACTCTGTTCGAATATTATTATTGCCGTTGTAGTGGTTATTTAAATCATGGTTTTCACTTTTATGCTATTTTTCTTTTATTTTAGTTCATTTTGACACAATCACATATTGTTTGATGAAAACTAGTATGTTCACATATTTATCAGTACAAATATCACTCAATTTATTGTATTTAGTCACTTATAACTGTTCATGCAAACTCACGATAATAACTTTGTCCAGGGTTAAATTAGCGAGTTGATAACATTATCTGAGGTGATTTACACTACTTCTTCACGTTTGAACACATAATTTTAAAAATATTAATGCTTTTACTATTTTTACGAAAATTTATATACGGAGTTCAATGTTTACATGACAGTGTTGCCAGTTTTTTTTTTCTTTTTTCTTGCATCGTATATTCTTTCACACTATCAGGGTTTTCTTGTATTCTCCTTGTTATATCAATCACTTCTCGATCTTGTTTTTGAGTAGCTTCTAACCATGTAATCTGATCATTTACTAGCACTTCTTCAAATTTATTTGATGGTGGGTTTCTGCTCAGAAAATGGACATGTTGTATGTTACTGCCTTTCCGATATTCAATTTTGAAGTTGAAATCTTGTATATACGACCACCATCTAGCCACTCGTGGTAATAAATCTCTTTTCTTTGATTTTAATTTCAAATCGTTACAATCTGTAATTAATTTGAATTCTATTCCCAATAAATACACTCTGAAATATTTTAATGCATTTACTATAGCTAGTGTTTCTAATTCGTAGCTGTGATATTTGGACTCTTCCGGTGAAGCTCTTTTGTTGTAGTAAGAGACAAGACGAAGATCCTGATTGTGCCTTTGGAATAATATTGCACCAAATCCAAGGGAACTTGCATCAGTGTGCAATTCTGTTTCTCTTTCTGGATCAAAAATGATCACTTGCGTCCTTTTTTCTTACTAATATAACTGGTGACGCATAAGGCGATGATGACTCTTGAATTATTTTATTGTTTAAAAGTCCCGTAACAATAGAACGTACTTTAACAAAAACTTTTTTTTTTGTAACAAACTAGAACAATACGGAGTTAGAGGAAATGCATTAAATCTTATAAAATCATACCTCAAAAATAGGGTTCAAATAACTCAAATAACAAGAATATCAAAGGAAACAAAATATGAACAAACGTTTCAGTCTAAGCCTAAAACGGTTAAGTACGGAGTGCCTCAAGGAAGTATTCTTGGTCCACTTTTGTTCATAATATATATTAATGACCTCCCAAAAGCCATAAACCATGACATGATATTATTTGCGGATGACAGTACAGCTATTTTCACTGACGAGGATCAAGATAAATATGAAATTAATGTAAATGACTCCCTAGAATGCATTATAAATTGGTTAAATGTCAACAATCTTAAAATTAACTTAGAAAAAACATGTTATATATCCTTTGCTAACATTAATAAAAAACCAAAGAACCTAAACATAAAATACAAAGGTGAAACTGTAAAAGAAGTAAAGACCACCAAATTTCTTGGCGTACATATTGACTCCGGACTAAACTGGAAAATACAGGTCGACCATGTTTGCAAAAAACTAAATCAGTTTTCATATGCCCTCTATATGTTAAGAAAAGTTACAAATGAGAGTACTTTACTAAGTGTTTACCATGCATATGTAGGCTCCGTACTAAAATATGGTATCCTATTCTGGGGTAATTCAACGAACAAAGAGTGTGCTCTAAAAGCACAAAAAAAGTGCATTAGAAGCATATGCGGACTTAGACAGATTGATTCATGTAGACCAGTTTTCAAAAGGTTGAAAATCTTAACCCTACCTTCATTATACATATTGGAAGCGGCAATGATGATAAAACGTGATTTAGATAAGTATGAAACGATGAGAAGTGCAAGACACAAAACTGAACTGAAAGGCATTAAATGTAGAACAGTAAAATTTAAATCGAGTGTATTTGGTATTGGAGTTAAAATCTATAACAAGCTCCCAAACTGTATTAAGAATATCTCATCATCAAATACTTTTAAATTAAAGCTAAAAGAATTTCTCATATGTAAAACGTATTATTCTATTAACGAATTTCTTAATGACCGAATTATTGACTAAAATTGTATTCGACTTATTTAATGTAAAATATGACTGTAAAACTTGTGTCTAATAATCAATGTGGTATGACGTTGACTAAAACTTGACATGTTAAACTTTGACTTATTTAATGTAAATTGCATGACCGTAAATATTATGTTTCTATGTAAAATGAGGTTGACTGAAACCACCAAAGATTGCTTTGGTTGGATTATAACCACCAACAAATATGAGGGTAATTTTTTATTATTAATTAATTTTTTTTGAACATAGACAATAATATTGGCATGCATAAATATTGTACACCCCATGGGTATGTTACAGTGATACAATAATTTTACCTGTAAGAACACTATTATTACCTGTGACAAACAATAAATGAATTTGAATTTGAATTTGAATTTGAATTTGAACTTTATCCCTCTCAGAGAACGACATTCTGTATGGTTGGTAAACAACGGGTTCATTTGTCGTAGTTCGAATAGTCATGACGGCGGTCTTGATTTCACGAATTTTATTATTTAAAGCGATAAGACTTGAGTTTTTGTTTAACAGCTTTTGTAGTTCTTAATGAATTTGACTTGGCACTTTTGTCAAAGCATTGGTTATGAAGTCCTCTATGTTATAAACAATTTCATGAGTTTGAATTTGATCTCGCTCTCTTATGATTGTGCCGTCTGTTGTAGTAATAAACATAGTATTATTTGTACTTATTGCGTCTCTACCAAGAATAGCATCGTACCTTATTTCTTTGTTTCTTTCTTTATTATGTGAAAAGTTGCCTCTAATGAAATATTTTCTAATTGGATAATTACTTCAATCTTTTCATTTGAAATTAGAATCTCATTGGAAAGTCCACAAATATGAATAGTTGATGGTTGCCGATGACCACATATTGATTTGGCAATTATGTCTCTCATTATAGAACAAGATGCTCCACTGTTTTGTTTCAGTAGTTTAAGAGTAGTAACAAAATTACGTAGTTTGTTCGCGAAACTGTTTAAATCTTCGGGGGAACTTAGCTTAGGACTGTTACGTAGCTCAGTGACCTCGCGGGCTACCACCAATTCCGGTCATGCGTACATCTGCTCCACGGCCTTCATGATGTCGCCGGGGTCGCCGGAGATCCACAGGAGAGACGCGACGGACTAGTACGCCGAACCACGTACGCCATTGTTCACACATTCTAAGTTCTCTGAAGGGGAAAAAATTGACTTAGTTCTTTCGTAGCTACTCTTGAAAGCCATCCATTGACCGACATCACCCGGGAATGTGACAAGTTCGGGTTTCTTTGGCCTGTTCGAAAGAGAGTTGATCGCTTGTACGAGTTTGGTTATAGGGTCTGAGGACCGTTCAGATTGTAGCGATTGATGTGCCATGTTATTGTAGTTAATTTCGTGAGGTGCATACTCCACTCGTATGTACGTGCTTAGAAAGGGTTCTATGGTCAATGTCGGGCACGAAGAACGGTGCCGTGTTGGTGAGGGCGGCCGGCTGTGACTGATGTCCTCGTGGGTTACCCAGGGTGACAGTCGGAGCCTCACCAGGCATGTTTTTATGAGTTGCCGTGGTCATGTTTAAGTTTCGTTTTAAAACCCAACTTTCAGTACGCTTTTCAGAGACACGACTAGAAAAGCACGAACTTCGAGATTTGGCTGACTTATCTGAAGCTTCCAGGGCGGCGATGTTCGCTTGTAGTTCGGCCTGCTTTGCCTCAGCCTCGAGGGGAGCGAGCTCTAGATCGCGCTCGCGCTCTGCCTGGTAACGTAGCTCGAGCCCGCGCTCGCGTTCTGCCTGGTGACGTTCGCGCTCTGCCTGGTGACGTTCGCGCTCTGCCTGGTGACGTTCGCACTCGCGTTCATCCCGTTGACGTTCGCGCTCCACATGGAGCCGCTTTGCGACTGCTTCAAGAGACAGCTTCTGTGCGCGGACGGTCACCCAAGAACACGAGTGGCGAGTGGCCTCACTGTGCGATATTCCGCTGTGGACAGTAGAAGTGCGTTTAGTTGCCGCATTGACATTCGCCTTGTTATGTGTGCTAGCCGAAGCGCCTTTGGTTGCAGTGGCTGAAACGGCCGGGTGTCACGCGGTGAATGTTGCACCCGTCCGAATCCCGTAGCGTAGTGTAGGTCTGGCTTGGTCTTGCTACGTGTTTCTACCATGGTGTAAAATTTACGTGAATAATGCGTGAAATATGAATGAAATGAAAGCGAAAACTATGAAATAGTACGTGAAAAAATTTGACAGATGTAATTACAATGAATGTTATACTTACGGCTCGAAGGACCAAAATCATAGCTAGCGGATTGGATTACTTAGTGGACTGTAGAGATGAAATGAAAGAAACACGTATATTAGCAATATTATGAATTTATTAAAATATTAAGATAATGCTCTAACGGAGCCTGACAACCGCAAACACATAACAACAAACAAAAAACAAACATAAAAAAACTATATTTAAAAACATGACATATAACTACAAAAAAGGTCGCACCACAGCCAGTCGCCAACAAAAATAACAAATCATCGAACTTGTATAACTTGACTTGAAGTAATCCTACAACTATTGTATGGTTTAAGACATTTGTTTGTTGTATGTTGTATTTGTTGTATTGTTGTACTGTTGTTGTCTATTACAATGTTTACACCTTATTTTGTACCCACATTCATTGCAAATAAATTATTCCTATTTCTATTTCTATTTCCTATTAACTATTGCTCCAACTGGCTAGTTCAAACCATACGTACCATTTTTTTTTCGGTAGCCGGCACTTTCAGCAATGGCCCAAAAAAGATGATCTCCTTTGAAAATATAATTGTCAATAATTAAATAATTATTGGAAATTGTAATTGGAAAATATAATCATCTAGCTATTTTCTATAAACTATTTGGAAAAACGTCTTATAGAATACAATCGTAAATAATACGCCCTCGATGTACGTAGGTACATTATAATTATTAGGTCGCCATCTTTCATCAACCATACACTCAACACTCAATCATTTATTGCATTCCACAATGTTAATGTGCAATGCAATAAATGATTGTGATGTGTCCTTTTTTTGTTTTTTTTTGGGTGGGAAATCATCAAATGACCTCTCCCGCTCTGGGCGGAGCGGAAGGGCGTGTCAGACTCTTACTGACTAAAACCCACCCGTGTTCCTTCACTTGCCTGTGCGCCAGGGCCACGGTAACTCTTTCGAACAATCCGCGACCCCGGCAGGCACCGGCCCTATCGGACCCCTTCAATGATGCTGACATCTCTTTGAGGCGCGCGTGGAACACGACGCGCCGTCGACCCGGGCCTGGTCCTTACCGGACGGCGAGCTGCCCATTGCTCGCCGTCCGCAAGCCCGCGCCTACGGTGGCCGGGAGTCGGCAATTGACTCCCGACGCCCAGGGTGTCTCCTCCTGCGGCGACTAGGGGCGTGAGGGCGCAACGATTGCCGCACCCTCACGCACTCCGCCTCCTCCTTCGCGAGCATTACTGCTTCACAGAAGGAGGTGACGGCTTCCCATTCCCTCTCGCTCCGTACCATGGCCTGTACCAGGGCCGGACGCGAGAGATCGCCGCCGCCGATCGCCGCCACGACGACACGGCGGTGCTCCACCCAAGCTGGGCAGACCTCCACCGTATGCTCTACCGTGTCCTCCGGTCGATCCAGACAATGCCAACACCCGGGCGTTTCCTCCCGCCTTATCCGAAACAGGAACCTCCCGAAACAGCCATGTCCGGTGAGGACCTGCGTCAGGCGGAAGGTGAGGACGCCGTGGCGCCTCTCAAGCCACTCCTCAAAGAGGGGACTTACCGCCGCAATTGTGGCGTGCCCAGATTGTGATGTGTCCTATGTTCAGTACACGCAGATTCGTATATTCATAGCCCGGGTTTCGTCGAAATTGAGGCCAACGAAGAGATCAGACCCTATGACACTAAAACATTTAAGTTACTCGGAAAGGGCCTATGCTTCCTTAACTTACGGTATTTTAATACAAAAAGAGTCCTTAAAGATAGAACCTTGCGCGTTTTTGACATAGGTCCGAGACCAAAAAGAAGAAATCACCTTCGAAGCTATAAACCAAAAGCTTAATGACATTTTCACTTCTGGTGAGTTCAGCAAGGTTTCCGCAGACTTGTTGCAAATGATTTGTGGCCATAGGGCTGAAACCATACAGATGCGCAGAGATAGTATAACTAATGTAGTTCGCGATTCCTTAATAAAAGCAACAATAAAGAATATACCTCCATCTGAGGTTAGTTTATTTAATTTTGAGCAGTTAGTTATTGCATTAGAAAAAGCTGGCGGTATCAAAAAAGCCTTCTGGCCTGCTTCTAGATCAGCTAGTACATCTATAAAATCGGCTTATGGTAATACCTTAACTTCGCAAGTTGGAAAATGGCTCATAAGTCCCTCACAGAGGCAGTATTCAGTTCCACCCTCGCAAGGTAAGAACTTTACCTCAAACACACATGGCTATCAGAACTGTAACGTTCCTTCGCAGGGTGGCTTTTTGTAGCATAATATAGTGTCCTTCGCAAAGACCGGTACATGCGTAGTACAACTATCCTCAACAAGGTAGTGGCATAGTGGTTACAAGTTCCTTTCGCTCCCTCGGGGCAAGAAAAAACCAAAGATATCACGCTCACAAACGTGGCGGACATAAGCGAGGGTCATCACCTTTAGGCTTCAATGCCAAGAGAAGTAAATATTGACATGGAAATATTTCATTCATAAATTATTGGATGTGCAAGCTGGACATCTCACAGGCTTACTTTCATCTAAACGTAGCAAAGCCTCACAGGCGCTTCTTACGCCTTATTTACGAAAAACAGCTTCTTCAAATGAACTGCCTACCTTTCGGTCTCAGCACGGCTCCAAAAGCTTTTGCCAGTTTAACAAATTGGATTGCCCAAGTAATGAGAAGCCAAGATGAGAGAATATTGGTCTTTCTCGACGATTTTCTTCTGGCTCACCAAGACCTAGTAGTTCTCGCAGGCCATGTAAATCCTTAGTTTACCTAGGAGTACTGTGGGATCCTTGGCTAAATCTCAGAGAATTTACTTGGTAGTAGCACGGAGATGGGAGAGAGTCTTTTGGCGCGGGGATCTCAAAGCCCGGGCTCTAACCCCACCGTTCACAATACAGAACCTGAACAAAGTATTGATCGATGTGACAACGGGACTGCCACCTCCTCGCGTCCAGGATCTAGCGTTGGAAGTGTGGAAATGTGGGGGTGGACACATCATTTAGGTAATTGGAATAATTCTCAGATAGACCTTTTAAAAAGTTCTTGGCGTGCTTCCACCCTGAGAACTTACAAACCGGCATGGAACCGCTGGGTTTCGTGGTGTAGAACCAGTCATATTAACCCTAAGAACCCCTTAGGCTCTGACCTGGCTCGTTTTCTGGCTGATCTGCATAAAAAACATAAACTGCCTTATAATACAATATTGTTACATACGTCTGTAGTCTCCACCCTTTGTAATGTGAATGCTTCAGGTGTTTTATGTAATCATATTTTGGTGAAACGTATTTTGAAATCGATTTCAATTAGAAAACCAACTGTTTCTAAGCTTTGTGTGTGGAATATTGTTGATTTTGTATGTTTTCTTGGCGATAGAACGATAAATCATAACAATATTTTTGATGTATCGAGTCAAGCCGCTGCCCTCTTAGTACTCTGTTCTGGTAGGCGTATTCATGACTTGACACTCCTTGTCAGCGATTACGATAATTATATTAAAACACCAGAGCATAATTGTATAACTTTATGGCCAGGCTTTGGCTCTAAGACTGATTCATCTGACCATAGGCAATCAGGATGGAGATTATTTAATAATAGGAAGTTGGACCCCGTCTACTTGGTTGAATAGACCGTATCACTGCTTTCCACTAGACTTCAGGAAGCTAAATGTCCTAACTTATTTAACACTATGAGACAGCTCGTGTGGCCTCACGGACTGTTATTGCAGGCTGGCTTAAAACTCTGATGCGCCAGGCAGGTATTGTTGCTACTCCTGTAAGTGTCCGTTCTGCTGTTGCTTCCAAGAATTGGTTGGACAACTTCCCCACGGAATATATTATGGCTCGAGGAAATTGAAGGTCCTCTAACACTTTTATTCGATTTTATAAACGACAGATTTTGGACTCTTCTTCGATTAACAGCATGACTGCTCTCTTTAATCCTGTCTTACATTGAATTATGTTTTAGTTGATTTACTAATGTCTTTCTTGAATATTATATAACACCTAAGATTGAAATGGCTTGGATTTGGGATGGCTCAGCTAAATACCAACTTGCCGCGCTTGACTCGGTGGAACGCAGAGCTAAGAGACTCATTGGCGACATAAAACTGGTAGATGCGAAGCTTCACAGCTTGGCTCTTCGCCGTAAGGTTGCCTGCTTGTCGGTCTTCTACAGATTGTACTTCGGTGAGTGTGCCCAAGAACTCCACGTCTCACTCCATCGTCGACTTTGTCCCTGTCATCTCTGACCTAGACTAGAGTCAAACCCATCTAAAATAAAAAATAAAATAAATGATTTGCAATAAAAAACAAATTGCAATTAATTACTTTACTTTCTGTTTTTTCTTGATCTTTTTGGCTTTCGTCATGAGCGTCAATAACAGACACATCTCAATTGTTTAATTATGCTTCGAATAACGGTCAAGTGGTTTAATATCTGCGTTTTACCTGAAATAAAACGCTTATTATACTACTTACCTTATTCGAAGCATAATAGTAATTTCTGCATGGTGAAAAAGTCAATCATCCAATGAACAAGAAAAGTTGCGCGTGCTCAAAAGTGCGCTCCCCTCTTTGACATGTTGACGTCATAGGAGTGAGAAAGAGCTATATCGCTAGATTGTTTAATTAAGCTTCGAATAAGGTTAGTAGTTTAATAAGCGTTTTATGTCAGGTAAAACGCCGATATTATTTCTTTGTTTGATATGACATTGAAATATTATTTTGAATTGACCAGTTATCATAGATAATACATTGTTATTTTCTGCTTGCTTTGCTCGCATTGCAGTTCCCATGTTGCGTTTATGCGATCCTTGCTTACTGTGCGATTATTTTAAGATATTGATATTTTCTTTTAACGACCATTGCTATTCTATACGGACTGACATCATGTAGACAAGATTTCTATTGCTGTTCATATAGGATCCTGTTTTACTTTTCCACTTGGATATAATGATGAGATGTATCCATTGTGGTATCGCTGTACAGCGGATTCGCAGACATATCGTGTTAAGGCTGGGGTTATCCTGCAAGTGAGACTTGCTCGATGGTTAGCAAATCAGGTACGCCTCTATACTACGGCAGTCGCGTAAATCATGCAGTAAAGGCAGTATATTGAGTAGTTGTGTCGTAATTTTAAAAATACAATGTTAATTGGTGTTGTTCAAGCTTCCATTATACGCTTGTCACGACTGTTATAATTTATTAAATACCGATGCTGCTGACATTGAGAGATTGTTAGGTCATACAATGGTTTGCCGTGGATGTGGTATCTCAGTCGAACTCAGAAATCCAAGATGCCGACGTTTCTATACGATTGCAGTGGAAAGCCCTTTAGTACCGCTTATTTCCAATGATAATAATTATCAGGTGAGTTATTTATTTTTATTGTAAGTAGGTAGTCTTTGAATGAAAATGGCAAAATAAATTGGACAGATCCGTTAAAACTGGAAAGACGAGCGATGAAACGACGATCACGAAAGATAGAAGGAGTGTGTGTCATGTTAAAACAAAACATATACATAACATCACGCCAGCGATCCCCGAAGGATTTGGACGAGGTGAACCTATAGTGCACCTCACAAATTGACATCTAAATCATGTCATGTAAAAAATATATTTTAATAATATTTTCAGGATATGGCAACAATATATACATGTCAAGCCTGTTGGGTTCGACCGAATCGACATCTGATTCATGACTCATCAAGGGACTTTAAAGAGGATGTTTTTCCATCCGTGGAACATGGATCATCAACACCAGCGCCACCACTGTCTCTAGCACCAACAACGCCGCCACAACTGACTGTCCCACCAACACCCCCGCCGCTACCACCACTACCTCGATTATCACCAGTAGCACAATGAGGTGCTCGTACAGCATTAGCTGTAAGCCTACCAAATTACAAGTGAGCCAGAAACACGTCAAGCCACTGTATTTTTAGTAGGTGTAACAATGGTACATTTCATTTGATACCAGCATTTCTTAAAAGGATTTTAGTAATAGAACACAATTTCTACATTCCTCGTAGTTGCAGAGTAATTGTCAGATACATTTATTTTCGAATGAGTGGCACTCATTACCCCAGCGGGCTTAGCATGACGCTATCTATCTCTTCGCAGAATAGGGACGGCTATCCCCATACAAAGTGACATTTCGTTTCTCTATTTTTGACATCGCACCGTAAAAATCCTTCTAAAATTTGTCATTTTGTCTTCCGTTTCTGTCAATCGTTGTCTAGGTCCTTTTTAATGTAGACTATTTCAGAAGACACTTGTCTAAGGTAGTGAAGACAATTTGATTTTTTGATCGCCATGCTAAAGACGGTAGATAACTTTTTACTCGACGGCCACAAAGTATAAAAATGGAAAGGAAAAAAGGAAATTTTCACTTTTTGTATGGAAAATGTGAAAAATGATTACCTACATGTTGAGTTTTAGGGGTTTGAGGTCGAAATTTTCATTATTTTTGCGATAGGACACACCATTTTCGAGATATAAGCACAATAAAACATAAACGTGAATAAATTACTGAATTTCGTAAAAAGTGCAGTTGACTCTTTCTACTTTGCTGCCGTCGTACTGTCTTCACGAAACGTCGGTTTTGTCTATTCTTCCGTCGACAAGACGGTGCTTGTGCTAAGCCTGCAGAGCGCTGGACTTATTTCCACATTTAATGTCAGACAAATAGAAGACCTAGTTAACTTCGTGAAGTCTAAGATGGAGGTTTTTACCTTAAGTAATGTGGAAGAAATGCCAGACAATGTTTGCTATTATTGAATGGGTCTGACAGTCACATAATTTTTAGATACATATGTACATAGTATACAACCTATTAATACTAAGCAACCGAAACGAGATTTAGCACTGTATTTAATGAAATTAAGGACTGGTGACACATACATACGGCTTTCGACATTATTTGATTTATCTCGGTCAACTGTGCATTTTCTTTTGAAAAAAGTCAGATTTTCTTTAACGGACTACTTTATTCCTCATTATATAGGTGTAGGCCACCTTACTCATGAGCAGCTTGCTGCTAGAAACTTAAGAGTATCAGAATCTCTGTTCGGAAATCCTGTCATAGAACCTCGACAAACTATGTTTTATGGCACATATTTTTTTTTACAGAAGAGTTTTAACTACCTATTTCAGAAGAAGACCGATAGACAGTTTACATAAGCACGATAATCTTGCCAAACTTTTCGTGGTTTGTTCCTGCGATGGACATATATTTGTTATTTTAGGGCCATATGCTCCGACACAAAGCGATGCTGACATAATAAAAAAGTTTATTCGAAATTGGAGATGGTCCGTTTCTTAACTTAACATAACATAACATCACGCCTGTATTCCCAGAAGGGTTAGGCAGAGGTGTACCTATAGCACACCCACATTTCGCCAGTTATGTTTAAGTCCCATGTTTCTTAACTTGTTTATGCCAAACGATATTTTTATATTAGATATGGGATTCAGAGATGCCATTTCATTTCTAGAAAGTCTCAATTACAAAGTATTTAAACCAGAGTCTTTAGATGTGGGTCAACAGCAATTAACTTACTCACAGGCCAATCGAAGCCGAAAGGTTACACTATGCAGATGGGTAGTCGAAATAATAAATGGTCGCTTCAAAAGAGATTTCAAAATATTTTGACAAAGGTATTTTAATATCAATTCTCGTAATCTCATGCTTGATTTAAGAAAAGCAGGGGCCCTGGTAAATAGATTCCACTCACTTATTCGGGATGGTCCAAACGTTCAGCAAATAATAGAGCGTATTCACCGATACATGGACGAACCGGATCATTGGGAACTTTTGTGAATAATAACAATTTAAATAGAAGAAGAGTAATGTTTACTCGCATTGATGCCAACCTTCCTCAGTTACAAGTTTTCCCTATTTTTCAGTACAATGAGCTTATGATATTTTCATGAGGGCCTTATCAGGTTAAGCAAACAAGGTCTTACTATGGCGAACATATACGTGAAAATGGAATATACCACGTGGAAGCGTGTCCAGAGCTGGAACATTTACATGAAATGAATACACTGATTGATGGAAATAACCCGTATTTATTAAGAGGGCGAATAAAATCTAGGCATGTAACGTAAAAAATATATTTCACTTATATTTTAATAGACAGAGAACCTAGCAGCAAAGAATTGCAGCTAGGTTCTTGAATGAGAATCTTTAGATGCGATTTTAGGCTACTATTGCAACTGTTTGGTGGGGAATCGAACAGTCGACTGTTGCTGTGAAGTCATGACGCTAGTATGGTATCTCAGCTGGGCAAGGCATTAAGATAAGGTGCTAGCACCAGCGTCATTTTTTGACAATATTTTGGTGTCTCTAGAAGACAGGTAATTTTTTTCATTTGTACCTACAATAAAATAATTTCTTTGGCAATAAATCCATAGTCTTATTTATTGTAATCCCAATTCAGTACCACTTCCTTTTTGTTACAAAAATAGAAATATCAAAAAAAAAACTGCAGAATCTGATCTCTGACCAAAAAATATTAAATGTTTCACTAATCTCACAAAGCCATACCACCAATTAGTACCTGAGTTCGCTCACAGATGGAGTTATAATAATTAAAAACAAGAAAAATCCCCATCATGTGAACCTTATTTTGACCAGTCTTAGCAAGTACCTGACTCCTGAAACTTATTATTTGATAAACTATAAAATACGACGTTTAAAATAATATAACAATCATTACTGAACATTGACTTTGACTACCTAGAGAGCCGTCCATTGAGCTCCATCAGACATGTCCTTTAAGTTACAATACAATTTATTATACCTATAGTTATTAGGTTAAAATTCATTCGATTAGGTACATTTAATTATATTAAATGATAAAACAATAATTAGTAACTTAATAAATGGTGAAGAAAGGTGCATCCACCTCACCAACACCACTGAGTCCCACCGCTCGGACAATACGGTCAGGATACTGTTAGTGCTACGTCAGAAGTGACTTAGTAGCGAGGCACCCCGCTTCCTAATAATAGCATAAAAGTCGGTCTGCGCCTGCGCGTACATAGTAGAAGCGCTGAAAAACCGCGGCAGCCCTAGCAGTACCCTAATCGCATTGTTGTATTGTACGCGCATGGCACTGTAAGCTCGCTGCACACAGTTGGCCCATAGCCTGCACGTATAAAAAGACTGACAATAGGCTTTAAATAAGGTCACCTGTACTTGTTCAGTTCAGCGTGAAAACCTACGTACCAATATGTTACAGCGAACCGATAGCGCCCTACGTTCCCGGTCGATGTCCTCATTGTCAGACAAGTTATCTGTGACCCTGTGGCCCAGGTACCTAAAATAGGAAACCCTATTCAGACTAGTACCGCAAACAGTGATCGGAAGTATAAAAGAGAAACATTTGGTACCAGCTTTGAAAATCATATACTCACTCTTCTTAGGGTTGTACCTGAGCTCATGAGTCCCAGCATATGTCTCACAAATGCGCAGGACTTTCCACAATCCCCTAACCGACGGGCTCAGTAGCACCATATATCATCCACCTAGCCGATGTTAATAATAGGCACTCCGCCTATTGAGCAACCCACATTAGCACTATTGCGCTCACCGAGCAGCTGGTTCATGTACAGGTTGAACAAGCGGGGCGATGTTAACCGCCCCTGCCTCACACCACAATCCAACCCGTACACGTCGGAATATACTCCCACCCATTTCACAATGTTCCGCTGGTGACTGTACCAATATCTAAATATCGACACTATCTCACTCGGCACCTGTGCCTCACTGTGCAGCTTGTGCGACAGCATGTCATAATTTATTAAGTCGAACGCTTTCGAGAGCTCTAGGAAACAAGCGTACACAGGAGTATTTCTAGCCGTGTAGTACTGTACAGTCTGCTTGAACAGAGGATAGCACTCTTATTCGACAAACCAGGCGTGAAGCCAAAGTGAGCGTCATGTATATGAAGGTGCTTCTCCAGCTAGACAGCTGTAGAAGCACCGCTGACGCAGGACAGGCTGCTTGACAGACGTCAAGCAGCCTGTCTAGCACCTTGGCTATGACGGTAGCGAGCGAGATAGGCCTATAGTTATATAATTTTTTTTTTGACTTAATACAATTTTAGAATCTTTTGACATTATATTTTAAAACTGTTTGACATAGTTTGACGGCACGGTTGGCGCAGTGGTTAAGTGATTGACCGCTGCGCTGCGTGTCGCGGGTTCGATTCCCGGACGGAACAAATATTTGTATGACCTACAGGTAGTTGTTCCGGGTCTGGCTGTTTGTGTATGTGAGTTTAAATGTTTGTAAACGCACCCACAATACAGGAGAAATTCCTAGTGTGGGGCAATGTTTAAAAATAAAAATAAATAAAAAAAATTGAAAACTGTTTGACATTATATTTTAAACTTGTATGACATTATATTTAAAACTGTTTGGCACTATACTTGAATTTCACTTGGGATGTTAATTAATAATATGGGGGCACAGTAGTGCCCCCGCCAAGACGAGCCAAGCGAAGCGCAAGGGCACTACCTACCTTTTCTCCAAGGGTTTCGTCGTTTTTTTGAACCCTCATAGAGTTGGTTTCCAATGTACCAGATAGTTCATATTCTCAGGATATGATGACAATAATAGACTAATTAAACGTACAAAGTCTCAATTGAATAGCTTTAATACTTTAGATTTTATTGATATCTAAAATACATCGATTTCGTCACTGACACACTTACTGATACACTGACACACTGATGATCATCAAAATGTTTGGCTACTTCCTGAAGTGCTAGAAAGCTAAAATTTGGTATGTAATCTAAGTTTAGTATACAACCAACAAAAAAATTCATAAACTTATAGTTTTCGCCCCCCATCCCCTAAAATGGGGGGGTGGAAGTTTGTATGAGACTTCAAAATGTTAGGGTACTTCCTGAAGTGCTAGAAAGCCGAAATTGGTATGTAAACAAAGTTCAGTATACAAAAAAACACTACCATGCCCCCAGATAAACTTAAAAAAAAGAAGAAAAAAATAAACACTAAAAAGACTGCCTAGCAACTTACAAAAAGAACTGAAATCCCACCAAAAACATTTCATGTAAAATGTTGCCAAGACGACCACATAAGGTTTGCCCTATGAAAAAGATATCAGTTCTCATGTAGAGCCAAGCTTCTGAATCTACACGGCCTTACTCTACCGACCCTAACTTCACAAATTCTACATATCAGTAAAAATGTATAATTGGAGTCGCAGCGATTCGCCTGACTGCGCGGACGTATCTTGCTTAGCTTATTATGATACTAATAATTGATTACAAATACAAATTGTTATAGTGATTTGCGTCGTCAGTGATAAATGTGTGTCGCGAGTGATTATTACGAGGTTACTGACTTTGTGTAAGAATGAACTAAAGTATTTTTAAATAGTGTATCTAATAGTGTTTCTGTGTTAGATATGTCTAACACAGGATCTAGCCCGTTTGGCCGTAGCCATCTAGTACCGCGGAGTCCTCCACCGACACCAACTCAAGCTTTCCAGCCTGTTGACCCAAATCCACCACCTCCCTTGGAGAATGAGCTACCAGCTGAAGTTATTTCTACGCCGGATATACAGAAATGGATGGGGTCCATAGAAAAAATCCTAAGTGAAGTATGCAGTTTAGTCGCTGACGGAAAAATGATCGCGGAACAAAAGGTTCGTGTAGCCAATCTTTGCCGTAGTGTCTCACATGGCGCATCTCAGATGGCTGTTTTATATCAAGCCTTAAAGCAAAAAACCATTCAAGCCCATAGTACCATTCAGCACCTACAGCAATAACAGAACATCGCGAACTCTCTCCTACAGCTCACAGAAGTAGTTGAAGGCATTTCAAACCCTTCAGAACCCTTTTTGTATGCTAATATGGTCAAAAAAGGCTCTGATAACTTTGTGCGCCCAGCAAATTTAAGCTCAGTTGCCATATATCCCAACGACAAGACCAAATCAAGTGACGATACCAAGTCTCTCGTACAGAAAATTATTTCGCCCGGGGAACTTAAACTACATGTTCGTGGCCTTAAGAAAGTAAAAAATGGAGGAGTTCTTATTAGTACCGACTCCAAAGAGGACATTCAAAAGCTCAGGAGCTTAGAAAAACTCGTTTCTTCAGGCCTTAAGGTTGAAGAACCATCAAAACGGCGCCCAAGAATCACTGTTATTGGAGTCCCAGTAGCCCTGACTGATAAGGAGGTTTTTGATTGCATCTACGAGCAAAACCTCTCAGATAAGATGACCAATACAACTCGTGAGTCGTTTGAAGATCAAGTTAAATTGAGCCACAAATCAGGAAAAAAAGACCTCCCTAATTGCAATTACATACTAGAAGTGCCAGCTAGCATCAGGAAGATTCTAGTGAATCAAGGACGAATATTCATTAATTGGACGTCATGCCCAGTACGAGATTTCACGATCGTTACTCGGTGCTTTAACTGCCAGCAGTTCGGTCACGTGGCCAAGTTCTGCCGTGAAACTAGCCCGACGTGCAATCACTGCGGAGAGACTGGCCACTCTTTTAAGGAATGTAGCACAAAATCCAGTCCACCCAACTGTGCGACGTGCAAACGTTTTAAGAGAAAATCGGATCATAAAACTGGTGATGTAAATTGTCCAGCACGAAAAAATGCCGAGGACAACTATATCCATTCCATAGATTATGAAGGCGCCTAAGAGCGCTACCGATTAACCTATATATTAAGCACACTAGGAGTAGTTTTTTGTTTGTTTACATTTGCTAGGTGTTTATTTACCATGACTAATCAATTACTTAATGACCTAGATCAATTTTCTGTGTCTGAAGCTATAAATTGTAATATTGATGAGTGTAAACGCCTCTTTCCCTTGGGAGAGAAACCACTGACCCTACTTACACAAAATATTCGCAGCATTAATCGAAATATAAATGGTTTTGAAATATTGCTACATAACTTGGGTATAACTTGCGACATTATCGTCCTCACAGAATGTTGGTTGTCAAACCAAACAGCTGTTCCATCTTTAGACGGATATGTCTCGCATAAAACCAACAGAAACATCAACCAGAATGATGGATTAGTTGTATTTGTTAACAATAATTTAAGTACAACTGTAGAAGAACCTTTGCTACAAAATAGTAATTGCTTACTCATTAAAATTGGTTCGGATACGGTGGTTATGGCTATATACAGACCTCCTTCTCAAAATGTCGCAAATTTCTTAGATTCACTAAACATACAGTTACAAAGTCTTACAACTTTTAAACACATAATACTGATGGGGGACATCAATATCAACATTGCTTCCGGGAAAATAGATTTACATGCACATAACTATCTTAATATCTGCTCATTCCACGGACTATTACCGGCTCATTACCACCCCACGCATCAAAGTGGTTCATGCTTAGATCATTTCATTATAAAAACAAATAACCCAACCAAAACATTTGTTACTAACTCTTCGCTTACTGATCACCAAGCAGTATTACTAACATTACAAGTTTCTTTACCCAGAAAGAATTGTTTACGTAGCTATACTAAAGTCGACATGACGCACCTAGAGAAAGACATACGTAATATTAATTTTGACCCAGTTTATAATTCTACCGATGCAAACATTTCTATTAATTATTTTATAAATTCACTTCACTCGGCAATAATAAAACATACAGTTGCTAAAATAACGCCAAAGAAGTATAAGTGTATTAAACCTTGGATTACACCCGGACTTGTTCGATGTATTAGGCATAGAGACAAACTTCACATAAAGACCAAACTTGAGCCTGAAAATGAAATTCTTTCCATTACTTATAAAAGATATAGAAACTTCTGCAATAACCTTTTGAAAAAAATAAAAAATGAATTTGATAGAAAAGAACTGCAGAAAGCAGGCAAAAATAGTAAACTGATTTGGAAATTTATAAAAACAAATACATTTAGAACAAAACAATCAGAACCTCCACTTGACTTATTGACAATAGAGAACAACCCAATCGAATCAGCAAATAAAGTTAATTTCTATTTTTCTAACGTAGGCAAAATTTTAGCAGAAAAGACCATACAATCTAAAAGTTCTCTCCCTCAAAACCATCTTAAAACTTTCCCCACACTTAAATCGTTTGTCTTACTAGATACGGATGTCGATGAAGTACTAACAATTATTTCCGGATTAAAGGACGTTTGCGCGGTTGGGTGGGACGACATTCCAAACAACATACTAAAACATTTCAAATACCTACTTGCTCCGCCGTTAACTCATATTTTCCAGTTATGCTTGGCTAAGGGTATATTCCCTAAGTCGCTTAAAAAAGCAGTGGTTACACCTGTATATAAAACTGGTGACAAAAAAATATGTTAATAACTACAGACCCATTTCTGTTTTAACAGGGCTCTCCAAAATCCTAGAGAAAATCATTAATATTAGATTAATGAAATACCTAGAAGATAACAAATTGCTTTCAGATAGACAATTTGGCTTTAGACCCAAAAAATCAGCTAATCAAGCAGTACATCAAATGACGGATTATATAACAACTAATTTGGATAAGGGCATGCACTCCATTGGGATCTTCCTAGACCTCGCCAAGGCGTTTGACACAATTTCTTGTCCATTATTATTAGACAAGCTTGAAGCACTCGGAATAAGAGGGACAACGCATTCACTACTTTCTGATTATCTTAGTGACCGCAAACAATGTGTAAAAATTGGTCAGTACTTCAGTTCTGAGCTTCGAAATAGTAATTACGGAATACCACAAGGGAGTATTTTGGGCCCTACTTTATTCCTAGTATACATAAATGACCTGTGCAGCTTAACGCTCCAAAATGGTGTCATAATATCTTATGCAGATGACACGGCTCTATTGTTTTCAGATAAATCTCGAGATGAGGTATATAAACAAGCCCAGAACGGTTTTAATATAGTGACTAATTGGCTACATGAAAATCTCCTAACATTAAATGCAGAGAAAACCAAACACATTTTATTTACTATGAGAAACACTAATCTGCCAACTACTAACATAAACATTTATGCGCACAAGTGCGGCACGTATGCTGACGATGCATGTAACTGTCCTAGTTTAGCAAAAACCGATCATATGAAATATCTTGGTGTAACGATTGACACAAATCTGAATTTCCGTAAACACATTGATTTGTTATGCACTCGAATGCGTAAATTAATATACATTTTTAAGAATTTACGATATATATCGGACTACAAATTAATTAAACAGGTCTATTTAGCTTTGTGTCAATCCATTCTCACTTATTGTATAACTTCCTGGGGTGGGGCTGCTAAATCAATCCTACTGCCATTAGAACGTGCGCAGAGAGCTATCCTTAAGGTAGCCACCTTTCGCCCATTTAGATTTCCCACACATGAGCTTTACACGGCATGCAAGGTTTTAACCGTGCGTCAACTATTTATATTGAATATAGTACTACACCAGCACAATAAACTTCCTTATATCCCAACACCTATTGATAAGAGAAGAAAAGACTTAGTTTGCATAAAGCCTCAAACCAGACATACTTTTATAAAAAAAAATTATGTATTTTTAGGTCCGTTCTTATATAATAAAATCAATAAGTCTGTAAATATATATAGTGTAAATTATAAAAAGTGTAGTGAAATGTTGAGTGCATACCTACTGACATTTAATTACTCAGACACAGAAAAATTGCTAGAAGTTATGCAATGAGTTTATTAAATGTTAAGTTATTTTTTTATTTAAAATTTATTATGTATCAATGATAGCTCTATTTACAGTAACATAATAGTCCACTGAATCACTCAGCGTTGTTAAGTGATGGCCTGAAACACAGGTTTGAATTAAACCTACATCAGGCAGGTCGCTATTGTATTCATTGGACCTTTAATCAATATTATATAAGTTATACACTAGATTTATTTTAGGCATAGTTTATTTTTTTTTGTTTTCTATATTTCTACTATTAATATGTAATTTTGTTATGATGTAACTTTTATGTAATTTATATGTGAACTTATGAATAAAATGATTGATTGATTGATTGATATCTTTTTCACAGGGCAAGCCTTATGTGGTCGTCTTGGCAACATTTTACATGATTTTTTTTTGGTGGGGTTCATATTTCTTTATATTTTTATGTTATATGCGTGTGTATATAATATTCAACACAATCCTAATTGTTTTATGAATAAATGAAATGAAATGAAAAATGACATCCGACACATCACCCGTTTGGTTTTTAACGATCGGAACTACCACCGTGTACATGAGATCTTTAGGTAAGTAATTATGGCTGATGCACGGATTAAACAACATTACCAGTACCCTCGATAGATACACACCAGCGTGCTTCAAATGCTCGATGCTAAGGTCACCGTGACCTGGAGACTTAACTCTCACCACCTTTTTAATGGTGATAGCTACATCCTTGGCTGTAAAGCTGATACTAACGTCTCCATGCTAACGCTTAGCATCAAGCACCTGCGCCGCTGACCCAAGCGGCGACTCCACCTTGAAATGGCGTTGGAAGAGGCCAACAATGTCGCATGGGTCATGAGCGTCACCTACACTCACCGGAAGGCTCGACTTTGGGTTTCATTTAACTGTTGACTTCCAAAATTTATCAGTGTGATGTTTTGCAATAATGTCCATTCTGATCTGATCCTCATTGTTTTGACAGTATTTTAATTTTGATCTAAATAATTTTCTAGACCTACACATTTTATCATAAATTATTTTATTTATTGGGGAAAACAAACAATTTCACATTAAGAATTACAAAAGGATAGGGTAGAGAAATTATATAAATGTGAAATCAACCACGTTCTCCACAGATACACAATGAGACAATTTGGTAAATTTTAAGACTAGTATTGTAAACAATACAAAAGAGGAATAATAATAGTAAAATATCAATAAAACATAAAGCTGTAAATAGTGTCGCATATGTGGAACAACAGTGTCACATTAATTTTTCAATATGTTAAGTAACATTAGTCTAAACTTCCTATATGGTAAAGAAAACAGATCCAAACTGCAGAAATTCTTATTAAAATTGCTCGTAAGGCGACGAAGAGGCGCACGCAAGCCGGCATTTGTACGACTGGAAGTAGTGGCAAATACAGGTCGTGCGCGCACCTCGCGTCCATGGCATGTTCTGGGAACTATAATATACATTAACACAGCTTGTTACCAATGTCTAAGCAATCATACGAGTTATTGCATAAGTCATACAAAAATGTAGTTTCAAGAAAAGTACGCCTTGAACTTAAAGAAAGCAGATTATATTTTTTAAGTAACTCACTATAAGAGAGATAACAGCTTTTTATGCAGCGATACTGCATAGAGTTCAAAAATTTGCGTTGTATGCTTTCTATACACTCAATATATTTATTGTAGAAGGAAAAAAAAGAAAATATGAGAAGAAGAAGATAGATGAAGATTATGGAGGAAGGAAATATGTCTTTATTTAGGTTTACCCTGTAATAGCCACATCTGAAAACAAAGTCGAGCCTCCCTGTGTGCACTACTAACATATTTGTTCCTACCAGACACATATGTATTGTACTTCCGTTTAGGTATACTCGTACTATAACTTAGTTCCGCGCCCCTAAATAATATACTAACGATATCAAGGTACATTTTGTTTAATAACAACTTATGGTCCTGATTATTACATAATAAATATTCAAGATTATTCTGCTCAAACAAATAAGAGTGCATAACTCCAAGGAGTATTAGTCCACGGGCAGTTGCTAACACTGTACGCACTCACACCAACGCTGTACACGGAAGCCCTCTGCATCATCTGCGTGTGAGCAGCCCCGAGGTATTGCGGTTCTCGTTGTGCACGCAGCACGCGCCGCCTCTTCGCATGCGTCGGCCGCCGATTACTACCTGCGCTCCTGGTACTCGCTGCTGCGGACTGTCGTGTCACGCCCTGCCTGCACCTATCTACGTCATACCGACTCTTCAGTAACGACGGACAACTGTTGCCTCCACTCAGTACCTGCACGCCTAGTACTCGTAGCGTAAATTTGAGAAGTTTATTGTGGTTCCGGTCGTAGAAAGAAGCATCATCGGTGAGTAGTAATTAATTAATTAGTCACGCATTCATAATCTGCGCTGACACAATCCGAGAGAGTGCACTACTACCTAACACAGCAAACTAAAGGAAAATAATATTACAACTCCATTGATGTAAGTCCGGGCACTTGCGATAAGATATTGCTTAACCACAAACAGTTTCTGCTTGCCTGGTATCTCGTTACTGGTGTGGTGAATAATTATGCCCGTCAACCGCTCTCCTCCTGTCTCTCCAATCCCACTGCCAGAGATATCTGTCACCGGGGCAGTCAACATTACATCTACATCCGTACGATCTTCCTTCACATGACTCATCGCTGCACCAATGTGCTTCGGCGCCCGACCTGTCGCTCGATTCTTACGTCACGGAACGTAAAAAGAAAAAGTTCGTGGGAGCAGGCAACACTGCATCCGCGGAGCTTACTAGGACCATGCTTGCTACCTTCTCCAGTTAACAGGAAACTCAGTTTGAGGGTATGATGCTCAAGATTAATAATATCATTGAACAAAATAATGAGTTGAAATTCAGTGTTGAGGTAATATCAGCCAAGTACGACGAGTTTTTAAACCGTATATCGTCCTTAGAAGCTGAGGAAAAAGAATATAAAAAGCTGATTCGACAACTTGAGGATAAGATTGAGTATTTGGAGCGCAACACGAGGGCCACTGAAATAGAAATCCGAAACGTACCGAAGTCCGAAGGTGAGACAAAAGATGACCCCTGTGATTTGGTTGCCAATTTGGGACAAACCTTAAACCTAAATATTAGTCAAAATAACCTTAAAGATATTCACAGAGTGAAGTCAAAAGATAGCTCGAACCCAATAATTGTGAACTTCAACTCCGTCATAACTAAAGATAAGGTGATTAAGGGAGTCAAGATGTTCAATAAGACAAAAGACAAGGGAGAAAAGCTCAATACCACCCACCTGAACTTCAGGAACAAACAACCAATTTGTGTGTCAGAAAGACTTACGTTTAAAACGCAGAAACTGTACTACCTAGCCATAACTCAGCACAAAAACTATGGGTATGACTTTTGTTGGACCTCATATGGCGTAATTTATATGCGCAAGAAAGTTGGCGACCCCCAGATTCGTATAAACTCAGAAGAGGATTTTCAAAGGCTTAGACCTGCCACTTGTACTTGACTAATACTGCTCTCATGGAAAATTTGTTGTATGTTTACTAAACCCCTTAACCATTGTTTATGACTATTTTGCATGAATGTAAATCTCGTGCTTACAACATTACATAGTATATACATTACAATACATAAAACACTCTATACAAACAAAAATCAAAAACACAACGACCTTTAACAATATTGTTTATTACACTCTCATACGCAGTTACACACTCAAGTTTACATAAACGAAATATTGACTACGAAACATCGTATTCTTCACCATTTAAATAAATCTATCCTTGTTCTGTACATCCCACCTCAATCAAATAGCGCACAATTAATTATTAAGAGAAATCTCGTGCCTAGAATTGTGACTTATTTGCTTACGCTTCATCAATGGCTTCCATAAATAACATAATTCAAGACATCGATGATGTGTCGGTGGCTAAATCTTATAAATGTGACCCGGAAACATGTGGCAATTTAATCAATTATACTACGACGTCACATCCTTCAGATTTATATAATTCACTTGGTAGTCCACTTTCTAATGTACTAGGCATCGCACAATTTTTAGAGCTAAAATAATAAAATATATTAAAAATAAGTAAATTGACTACGACGTAGTACCTTCCCCCACTGTGTTACCTGCGCCCGCGCCGCCATTACTCTTGTCATTCGCTTTTTTTGTGTGGGCATCGCAACATCCATAATATTTCGTGTACAATTCGCGTGTGATTTAAAGAAAACTGTGATTCCTGGTTTACTATAATGGGTAAACGAAAACACGAAGATAAGGAATCGCGTATTCGGAAAAAATACGACGGTTACAAAAGCAACTTAACCACTTCTTGGAAACGAGCGAAGGTGAGTCATACTTGTTTACGTTATTTAAGAACTATTCCTAATTACTTTTACGCATGATTCATGCATCTACAGATACTCATATTTGTTACCAGATGTTTAAAAAACATTCTAACAAAATTTAAGTACCTATCTACCGTCATTAAGTTATTTATTGTGATTATTTTTTCTTTTCGTGTGTTTATTCTATCCTAAGGAACCTAGTTATCGGTATGAACTTTGGCATACGTTAACGAATGTAATATAGTTTAAACTATAATTACTGCTAATTTTCTCATGCTATTCTCCGCGACGAAGCGAGCGCGGCTGATAGATTTCTACTTACCCGCCGGTTATTCTTTGCGATGTGATCGCAACAGATAACTATGGCGGCATATATGTAGTGTACATGTGGTGACACTGTTATTCTCCGTGACGTGATCATGGCTGATAACCATAGTCTCGTGTTGTAACGTGATTATAACCAATGACTCTAAAATACACAACTGCAAATGCAGTGTACTATTGTTTCGGGTGATTTAAAAACAACGTCCGCGTTGTTCCTTGCAGACTCCGACCATTGGCCATTATCACCGGATGACTCACGCGATTACCACCAGACGCCTCACTGCCCTATGAACAAGCTCAGGTGGATGTCTCGGAATCGGACGATCCGGATGTGCCGTCATAACTAATCAGGTCCGCGGTAGCTCCTGGCTTTTCGTTAGGAAATGCGAACAGGACCTCCCCCTTGGATGGGTATATTGAGCATGAAACACAAATCGGTGTCCCAACGCCGCTCTCAGAAGCTGGTCCCAGCACTAGTAAAGATACCGTTATTGCTGCCACTACCCAAGAATCCCTACCACAGGAGATTTTAGAAGCGCTCCGCGAATTGAAGGGAAAGGACGAAGTCTTTGGACCATCGATTCCTGACGAGATTGCTAAAGTATAAGCTGGCAACATGCCATGGGATGCTAAAAGGTTAAGATAATGAGCAGAATTAGAGTCTGAGTTGGTCTCGGTTATGTCCACATTGAGGTCCCCTATTAGAATAAAGTTTTTTATATTGGAGGTAGTAATTAAAAAGAGGTCGAGAGAGTTCAGAAAGTTATTAAGGTTTTTGTAACCAGCAGGTCGGTAAACTGCTAGCATAGCAGTATTCTGGTTAATTTTGATCATTAGACAGTTACAATCAGAAATAGGAGGTTCTTCAATACTCACGTCAATATTATTTTTGCAATAGATGACAACCCCTTCGTTTTGGGTTAGGTTATTATTAGTTTTGTAGTAATTGTAACCTTCAAGCAGTGGAATGCGGTGTGCACAAGACAACCAGCACTCCGTCAAAATAATGAAGTCCCAATCTATTTGCGATCTTTGTAGCAATGTAAGTAAACCTGGTGTATTACGTGTTATGCTTCTGATATTTTGATGAATAACTTTAAGAGAAAGTTCAGACTCAGTTACAATGTTTAGAAAATTGTCAATATCACAGGTGGATGAACGTGCAATGGAAATACGGTCAAGGTCAGGCATTATGTCCTTGGTACTATTGAATTTTAATTTTAAGGAATAGTGACATCATATTTATGTTGATGCTGCATAGGTGACTTGTAAATAATAGGGCAAATAAGTAATCAGTAAATGAAATATCGTTATTCAACAAAACGATAGAAAATGACATTGGGTTGTGCATTGTGGGTATACGCTCGTGCGGGGCAGTGAAAAAGAGTAGCAACGCGATATGTAATAAAGTAGTAAATGGTATGTCGTCGTCGGTACGGATAAATGCACTGGCGAAAGTATGAAGTAGTTGTGGGGGGTATGCAGAAAAAATGTCATCGCAATAACCTTGTTATACTGCTGTCTTAGTACAGCTCGTAAATCGGTGCGTATTTGATGTTGTAAACATAGATAGTTACGGTCGATGTGTATAGTTCTAGTAAAATTAGTTTTGTATCGAATATGAATTATAAGTTTAGTTGTGACTGTAGTCCTGTATGGGTGATGTATTATGTTTTGTGTAAAGATTAGTATTCGTGAGATATACAATATGTAATAAAAACCCTGTTGTTGTTGTTCCCTAAAGGGACGTATACATTTAACTACAAGCACAACATAGATGAAATTTTAACTAAAAAAAATTAAGAATTGGCTAGTCGAGAGGTCAAAAACAAATAACTATTAAAATCGACACATTCAAAAAAATGTTTAGAGTATCTGATTTTACATGTACCTCTTTATTTCGCTAAATAGCCTACGGGCTCGGCGGCGGCTTTCTTTGATGCGTCAGAAGATGCCGCCAATAACTACCGCGGCGTACGGGCCCCGCGTCTGTACCACGTGCCTACCTACCCCTTTACCCCGCCACCCGCCGCCCTGCGAATCACTTCCTTTAGTCTCTCGCGCAGATTACTTCCGAACGGATGTTATAATTGTTGACCTACGTAGTGAGTGACTTGTATTTTGTTTACGTAAACGTTAACCATGTCTTATTCTAACGTAGAATATTTTAATATGTTGTGTGTCTTGGGAAATGTGACTACAATTATGCAGAAGCATGCAGACTCTACCAAGAACGTTTTGCGACATGCGTATGTACAATACCGGCAGTGTGCACGGACGAGACCAACATTGAGCTGACGCAACCGACCGCTGACCGATGACTCGAGACAGTGACATCGAGGAGCAACTTGTTTGAGCACGACCCAACGCAAAGTACGCGCTCAGTGGGACACGAACTCGGAGAATACCATATGCGCGTTTGGCGAGTAGTTACTCAAAGAAGATGGCCAGCAGCCATTTCACTATCGTCGCTTCCAATCACTACTTCCCTCCGACTACGAGCCAAGAATAGAATACAGTAGATGGGTACTCGACAAGATCGAACAAGAGAGTGATTTCTGGAGATGGATACTGTTCACAGACGAGTGCTCATTTGTCAGAATAGGTGTATTTAATTCGCACAATGAGCACGTGTGGTTGTTCACAAACCCGCATGCTATTAAACCAAGTCACTTTCAGCATCGTAAACCCACATTTTCAAAGATTCATTCGTTAAAGTGATACTGATAAAGGAGAAAGTGATACAGAAAAATAGGTAGCTAGCGGCGGCTCCGATCAAAGAGATTGGCGCGATCGTTGTACCTATTTTTGGTTTCGCGTCATCGCTTCATGCAGAATTGCAGAGGTAATAAATCAGTTAAACATTACAAGTATTAATAATTAAATATTTATTTTAATTATTTTTGTTGAACAGTTTTTATAAATGACTTGCTTTATTACGTATGTATACCGATTCTTAAAACGTAGGTAGAAGGAACAACAGGGTTTTTGTTACATATTGTATGTGTTAAAGTGTTTATCTGTGAAGTGTATAGTACAAGTGTTTATAATAGTGTTGTTAGGTACAACACAAAATAAGAGATAACAAGTATAGACGGTGAGTACAAGTTCCAGTCATTTAGACTTTAATTTAAACAGATCTTCCTCGCTGTCAATTCGAATTGGTCGAGATGACTCTTTTTCTTGTCTGGGTCAGGATGACTGGACCAAGAGAGATTTTTGAAGTTTGAGTAATACCAAGTTTTAGTACCTATTTGGTACTATTTGGTACCAGACATCAAATAATTGGTACCTCTCTACAGAGGGAAAATTATTACGAGGAAAGTTGCCAGCCATTCTGACTTCAGAATGGCTGGACCAAGTCGGCTGCACCTAGTTGTAGGTGTTATAACTAGTTCATCTTTTCATTAAAATTTAGTACCTCATTGGTACCTCAACATATGTTTTTCTTAATTTTTTTCGATAAGCCAAAAAAAAGTTATACCTAGAAAAAAAATTACATGTAATCTGGAGCACGTTGATTTCACCTAGTTGTAGGCGTTATAATTAGTTCATCTTTTCATTAAAATTTAGTACCCCATTGGAACCTCCACATATGTTTTTCTTAGATTTTTTCAATAAGCCAAAAATAAGTTACACTTACAAGAAGTTTTGCATATATAATAATGTTTATTTTTGTACTAAGAAAATTACCGAAAATAAATCATAACACATAAATATTACGTACATTTATTCATTGATTGACACATTAATATTTTTTTACATATAAATAACAGTGTGCATACATTTTGTTTTTACTAATTGTGATTCTACTTGACATGTCGTCGTAACATTGCCATTTGGACCCTCTGCGGCAATGTGATTTGTAATGTCCCACGCCTTTCGGAGTCGGAGGTGGTACAAATTCTATAACAGACAAAAGGTGGTACTCTATTCTTTTTAATGTTATATTTTTAGGTAAATCATTAATGCAAATTTCGACGTCAGAATTGGGCTCAAAAGCAGCAATATCTTTCAAATTATAATCTAAGCACCTTATGCCTTGACAACCAGAAAGTCTACAACTCGACATATTTCTGTCACTGTTTAGCATTGAATTTGCAGACTCACTTATGGTGTTTTTGTTAAAATCAAGTGGCAAAAAGGCACATTTCCTACTAACTTGGTTTAAAGGACAGTCCACATTTGTACAGGATTATTTTATCTCTGCGCTGTATATTTTTTCTAACAATATTTTTTCAAATATATATGCAACATTGCATTCCCAGTTCACGTAAACTTTATCACTATCATATACTATTTCAAAATATTTTTTTAATATATCTGAACGAAGTTTGTAAACGTTTTCCGTATCATTGTCTATAATCATCTTTATAAATTTATAATATTCATCATCATTGCTTCTTATGATCCTATTTAACGTGTATTCATCAACAACTCCAATTGCAATCGCTTGTGCAACTGAATCAAAAGCGCAGGTATTTGAGATTATAGTATTTTTATCTGCAAACGGTGTAATCGAACCATTTCTCAACAAAGTTACCTTAATCATTTGTTTTCCTATCTTTGTTTTTTGCTGTTTTTTCTTTGTAGCTAAACCTCTCCAGTTTTCTACCAATGAAGGCCTATCAGAAAAAACAGATCCATCAGTTATTCCTTTTGCAGCATTATTAGCATTCGTTCTTTTTTTCTTGCTGATGATATTATTTTTCTTTTCAGTTGGCTTTCTCCTTTTAACACCTTGTTTTAATGTACTGTTAGCTGTTTTTAATTGTCCCGAAATAGATTCTGAATGTGTTGCAATAAATTCATCTACACGATATCTGTCTGTTTTCGTGCTTATCTGACATAAGTATCTTTTTATAATTTTAAAATAACTTTCGACATTTGACGAAGTAGGGACTGATATTTCCGAATCAAAAGTTCTTTTCATTATATTTGACCATAGAGGGAGCTGTCCCATTAGCCGCGTTAGCTTTGTTAGAAATTCTGGAAAGTAAAATAAGTTATCGTGTGTTTTACAATCACCATCGGTAAGAGTAAGTAATAACTTTTCGCGTTCTATAGCATCCTGAAACCATTTAGGACCTTTACTTGTAACAAGATGTCGTTTATTATCATCACTGAGTTTTAATTCGGTCTCAGCAAATAAAGATTTGTAGTCATCTGACACTTGCGACAATTTAGTAGTATCCTCTATTTCGATTTCAGATTCGGAGGTGTCTTGAAAAGAGGTCAATCTTTTTAATCGAATCTTGGGTTCTTCACATCTTGTTAACAATGCTTGTTCATCTTGTCCATCATATTTGTTAAGACAAACTGTTATCATATCAATTACAATTCTTTTCACTACATCGTAATCTTCGCAGCGTTTGACTTCTTGTAAACATTTAATATAAAAGAATTTTACCCTCTGGTCTATGTGTTTGAAGCAAGAAAGGTTAAAAAGAATTTTAATAAAGTGGCTAGTGTCGATACGAATGAAGCACTCGCCAGGTATTTGCTGTTTCGTTTCTAATTTGTTGTAACAGTAATTAACGTACTCTGCCGTAGATTTAACACGTTAACTGCCATGGTGGGTCAAAATGACCGGCACGTCATCTACCCATTGGAGCCGTGGGGGATCAAAATGACCGGCACGGCAGACCCTAATTTGCGAAGCCCGTTCACGCCGCAGATTGCAAACGCTGCGTATTAAACCATATAATATGACCGGCGCGGCCCTAATGAACACCTGTAACAACTTGGTTTTTTGATTTTTTTATGGTATACCTACTTTTTGGACTTAGAGAAAAAAAAAAAAAAATAAACACAGGATTTCGAATTAAACATTTTTATTTTGTTTCCAAGTTGAATTAAAGCAAGCAAAAAGAATGATAATAAAAAATAAAAAAATGTGTTCGATGTGAAAAAAGGTTTTCTAACGTAAATCAAAATAGGTATCGAAACATTTTAGTGGCATTTGTCAAAACATTGTCGACATAAATGTGGATTTCCGGGACAAATAGTGCAAAACCAAGAAACCTTTTTTGTTTTGTTTTTGGCCGTATTTCTTCCATACGAACATTTGTTTTATAACAATCGCGACAAAATTTTCTTGTTGACACTGCTGCACCTTCTTTCTTCTTCAGCTCATGTTTTTGTCTTCTGACTCGTGGTGTGGTCGATTCCGTATCCATTACAAGTAATTGTTCTTGTGTAAACTCGAAATCAAAAAAAGCGTCCATTTTGACAATAAAACGATATTTTTCTGTCTAACGAAATCACAGTGTGCAACTAACTATCAAAATAAGCGCGAACTGGCGTAAACAGATCCGTATTGGTCAACACGGGAAGACGTGAAAGGGGTGAAGGGCAGCGGGAACAACAACCGCGCGCGTGGTGTACTCCCGCGCTGTGCATTCATTATGGCACGCGGTGCCGGGCGTAACAGACGTATGTCAGTTTAGAGATACATCGATAGAACATTACGCGTACGTAAGTACGCTGACCGGCATTTTGACCGGCGCGGCCTAAATGTAATAATTATTCCGTTTAGGCCGCGCCGGGTCGCAATGCCCGGCACTTAAAAAAACCTAAAATAGAGCCAAAACAATGAAATATCGCTATAAAACTTGTATATATAAACAAATGGAACTAGAAACAATCATATAAACCAATGTCATTTTTTGAAAATATTATAAAATTTTAGCCGGCGATTAACGTGTTAAATTTAGTAAATGATTTTACTACGGCCCCAATTAATGCCGAGGCATCATCAACGATGACTTCATTCGGAGTAGCATTATTTTGACTGTTACACCAAGTGTCAAGTCATTTATATATCGCGTCCAAAGTATGACTATCTGATATCATGTGTGTTATCGGCACGCTACTTTCATTGTAAATGGACATCATCACGCATGAATATAAAAACATCTGTTTAGTCAATATGAGATCTTTGTTTGCTCCAAATGGTTTGAAGATACTTCCTGTGGCGTCGATACTTAACACAGTTCTTTCACTTTTTCTATAATCCCTATAGTATTGTTCTTGAGCAAGTGACCAATAGTAAATACAAAAAGGAAATACTGATATGAATCTAATAAGTGTATCGTAGGGAGGTAATCGTGTCATAATCCATAAAGCAATTATCGGATTAGAATCGTAATATGAACTTTTTCGATGTTCATATTTAATTTGTTTTAAGCAACCTATTGTAGGTAAGTGACTCGGTTCTGGATCATTAACGTCCATTATAAGATCACTCAATCTATTTCGAACCGTTACAGCATATTCCGACTTTAATTGTTCACTAAGCTCACAGCGTTTTATGGGTGAAAGCTTAATTTTATTTGCAAAATTGTGTTTGAATTCTTCATCAATGTCGCGTATGGTACAAATGCAATGAGCGATTTTATCAGTTGGCCAATTAATTATAACTTCTATCTTTGATTTGCACTGCTTACAGGAACCAAAACACTTCACATTCACTTCATTTTTAATTGAGTAGTTTTGAAATGTCCAACTGCACGGGGAACGTATTTTTTTCCAAATTTCCTCTCTTAGAAGGTCAGCCCACTGGTGCTTTGGCAGCAATGTTTTACAGCGAAAATCAGATAAGCGTTTTGTGCGCTTCACGCAACGATCAATGGGCTTAATTTTGTTCCATTGATAAACGTCAAGAAAAAAATCGAATGTTTTGCAGCCAGATGGTTTTGTTATAATTTCTTCTGCAGATTCAGATCCAGTATCTTCTTTAGATTCAGATCCAGTATCTTCTTTGTGGTCATAAAAGTATTCATAATTTCTTATAAGTGTTAAGTATAGTGATTTTTCCGACATTTTGTATGACAGTTCTTGGCTAATATCTTTAAACACCGGGTCACATGGCGAAGGAATATCATCTTTACGACGGAAAAACTTCTCGAACTTTACAAAAATTTCCTTTTGTTTGTGTAACGGAACTGCACATTTTCGACCTCTTCTTTTCATCTTGTTAATATAGAAAATAAACACTAATCACATAATCACTTCCGAACAACGTTTTAAAACAAATTTATTGGAGCAATGTAATAACGATGACAAAGTACGAACTAAAGTTATTGTCATAATTATGAAAACGGGTACAAATATTTTACGTATACCCACATAATTTTTAGAAATAATGTCTGACTGTGTTTTACTATCTACATCAAATTTAACTTACTAAAAACTTGAATGATAAATGCAATAATGAATGCTCGTATTGAGTAGTTTAATAATAAATCAATATGTTGAGTATTACTACATAAACAGTTAGATAACAGAAGTTTTGCGGAAGTAAGGATAAACTAATGAACAGTAAATACAGGACTATTTTGAAATCATTAACTAAATCACAAGCTGTTCTCTTCACATCACAATTAGTAAAAACAAAATGTATGCACACTGTTATTTATATGTAAAAAAATACTAATGTGTCAATCAATGAATAAATATACGTAATATTTATGTGTTATGATTTATTTTCGGTAATTTTCTTAGTACAAAAATAAACATTATTATATATGCAAAACTTCTTGTAGGTGTAACTTATTTTTGGCTTATCGAAAAAATCTAAGAAAAACATATGTGGAGGTTCCAATGGGGTACTAAATTTTAATGAAAAGATGAATTAATTATAACGCCTACAACTAGGTGAAATCAACGTGCTCCAGATTACATGTAATTTTTTTTCTAGGTGTAACTTATTTTTGGCTTATCGAAAAAAATTAAGAAAAACATATGTTGAGGTACCAATGAGGTACTAAATTTTAATGAAAAGATGAACTAGTTATAACACCTACAACTAGGTGCAGCCGACTTGGTCCAGCCATTCTGAAGTCAGAATGGCTGGCCACTTTCCTCGTAATAATTTTCCCTCTGTAGAGAGGTACCAATTATTTGATGTCTGGTACCAAATAGTACCAAATAGGTACTAAAACTTGGTATTACTCAAACTTCAAAAATCTCTCTTGGTCCAGTCATCCTGACCCAGACTTTTTCTTTTAAATAAATTTTGCCGTATGAATTCCAGAAGCTGTGATACTTGTTCTCATTTTTGAAATTCTTTACAAGGTAGCAAAGTTTTTTTTGCAGCAAGTGTTAAAAATTCGTCACTATAAATTGGCTGAGACTGAGATGCTGTAGCCAGTTGAATGTGTGAAGTATTTAACTTGTTCTTGATGTTTTCCTTGTTGAAGGTTCTACACTTTTTGATCAAATTGTTCTTCATGAACGTTGTAGTGAATTGAATAATTATAGGGTTTTTATTTTCGATTTTAGTTTTGATTCGGTAGGCGTCATAAACATCAGAGTCATTGATTGGCTGATCAATAATTTTCCCAATTTTTTTCATAATGGTGCGCAGAGTCTCCTTGTTTTCATTATGGTCTTTAGGGATATTATGAATTTCAATCGATGCAGCTCAGGAATTACGTTCCATCAACTCAATTTTTGACTCCAAATAAATAATAGTTTTTTTTTTTATTTTTGGAAATTTCTTGTTCTAAACCGTACATTCGCTCCAAGAAAGCGTCGTATTTATCAATTATGTTGGTAATAATTTGTATTTGACAAAAGATAGATATAATATTTTTATGTACTATATTTCTAACTATCTTAAAAGACAGATAGTTGTGTCGCTATCATATTTCTTTTCTATTACAGCCAAGAAGTTGGCTAAAAAAATTGCTCAGTAAATAATCAGTAATCAGTAATCAGTAAATAGTATCAACCTGGTGCATCAAAATATCAAAGGATTTATGAACAAAGATTTAGAAGTAGAATTATTTGTGAATTTTAACAGTATTGATATTCTTTGTATAACAGAAGAGTGAGTCAGTGTTTTGTTTTTATCATTCCTGAACAACATGGGTTTGTTAAGTGCCGATCTACGACATCTAACCTGCTGATATTTGCTGATTACCTTTTTGAAAGTGTTGATGGGCGATTACAAATAGATGCTGTCTACACGGATTTCAAAAAAGCTTTTGACAAGGTCGATCATGAAATTCTCCTGAGTAAAATTGCTTACAATGGAATACGCGGAAATTTGTTGCGTTGGTTTGTGTCTTACCTCGAAAACCGGTCACAAAGGGTTGTGGTTAATGGTCAACAGTCTGTCTCTGTTAATATTACTTCCGGAGTTCCAAAGGGCTCTATTCTGGGACCGCTATTGTTCATTGTTTATATCAACGATATTAAGAAATGTTTTAAAAAGTCAAAATTCTTGATGTACGCTGATGATTTGAAGGTGTTCCAAGCGATTTGTACTATAGACGACTGCCAGTCATTTCAGGAGGACCTAGACAGACTGACTGCCTACTGTATTGAAAAGAAGCTGCATCTTAGTATCTCCAAGTGTAACTACATACACTTTACAAAGAATAATTTTATCGTCAATTTCAATTACCACCTTAACTGTATCCCCTTAAATAATATTTCTATAGCGAAGGATCTAGGTGTTCTCTTTGATAGCAAACTGTCCTTGAACCAGCATATTGAAGCCACAGTCAATAATGCTTTTAAAATGTATGGATTTGTAATGAGATCTTCAACAGAATTTAAGCGTTCCTCAACCTATCTTTATCTGTATAAGACGCTTATTCGCTCTCAGTTAGAATACGCGGTCCCTATTTGGAACCCCTTCTACCAAAAGTACGTAGTTGGAATAGAAAGGGTCCAGCGCAAGTACCTCCGTGCTATGTACTACAGATGTTATGGGACTAAGACTAATCTGTCATACTCCCAACTTCTTGATAAGTACAAGCTTATCAATCTGGAAAACCGGCGCAAATACCTGGAGGCCAACGTGCTTCATAATATTGTTCATAGTCATTTTGATGCCATTGATCTAACGAGTAAGCTGTGTTATTCTGTCCCCCGAACAGTTCATGTACGTCAGGTTCGTGCACGTACTCTGTTCGCGCTAAATTATTGTCGTAAGAACTCTGGCTTACGCTGCCCTACTCATAGAATGTTGGAATCCTGTAATTCAAATTTCATTGATATTGATATATTTGCATGCTCGAAAAATAATTTTAATTCAAAAATAATGAAATTTATATCTTAATTGTAATCATATTTTTTTATTTTTTATTTATTGCATAATTTAAGTAAATGGAATTGTTTTTTTTTATCTGATTTGGTTTTGTAGCTATAGCTAGCTTTATAGTAACTTGTTTATTTATTTCAAAATATTTGTTAATTTTGGTAATGCTCGTCTAGTGGCTACCACTGATATTTAAATATGTCTTATCTGCGGATAATGCAGTGGACTGCAACATTACTACTTAAAATTTTGTTAACCATGTGTATTGTATATGTTGTAGTTGTTTATTATCCCTTAATAAATAAAATAAATAAATAAACAGAACATTGGCTTAAAAGCCACCAGTTCTTGTTCAATTTTAATAATCACCAAGTTGGTAGTTCGTTCAGCAGAGTAAATGCTATACATGGTGGCTCTTTAATTTTAGTAAGTAACCAGCTTAAATATAAAGAACGTAAGGATATTGTGAGCTTATCTATTGAGCGAACAGTTGAGATAGCCTGTATAGAATTGGAGCAGTTTATTGTATTAAGTGTGTACAGACCCCGCTCAGGAGTGTATGACTGCTTTGAAAAGGTAATGGATGAAGTGTTAAACAAGATTTGTAACTCGAACAAGTCCATTATCACTTGCGGTGATTTTACTATCAATTTATTTGAAAACTCGGGTTCTTGTAGTAAAATATTAAGTATCTTTCAGTCCTACAATTTTGTTAACCTATTTTTGGAGCCTACAAGAATAACCCCTACTAGTGCAACATGCCTAGATAATATTTATACAGATGTTATACCAAGCCACAAAGAAATTATAAATTTACTAGATTCTGAACATTGCGGGCAAAGGATTACTATCCAAAACCAAAACATCAAAGTGGCTAAAAAGGATATTACTGTTAACCCCAAAACTGCAAGTCGCTTGGAAGTTTTTAAAGTAAAAATCATTAATCAATTATCAGTTTTGTCTTTTCGTGCTGATCCTAATCATCTATATGATGGTTTCTTTAATTTATACTGTAAACAATTTGATTCTACATTTATTCCCAAGACTATCTCGGTTAATAGTAACGCATCTTTCAGCGATTGGGCTACCATTGGTATTCATAAAAGTAGAACACGGCTTTATGAGCTGTACAATAAAAGGACGTCTGTAAACACTACTGAATTTAATTTATATGTTAGAAATTATTCAAAATTATTTAAAAAAGTTTGTTGTATGGCCAAGTCGCGTTATTTGAATTCGAAGATTAAAAACAGTAGTAATGTAATTAAAACGACTTGGAATATTATTAATAGTGAAACGGAAAGGTCTCCGAACCGAAATTCTGACTACAGCCTGTCTATTAATGACAATATAATAAAATCAGACTAAAAAGTCGCCGCTGCCTTTGAAAATTTCTTTTCGGACATTCCTGTTTCAACAACTAAATCCCTAAACTCATCACCTTCTGCTGCTGAGTCTTTGCTTAAAGAAAATGTTCATGTTTGCGATTCGGAATTTCATTTCGAACATATTACCTGTAGAGATATAATTAAGACCTTTCACATTTGCCATTTAACTCCGTTTAAATCTCTGATATTTTGCCCAAGAAGAAGTTGTCAATGTTTTCTACAATGCATTTGTATTGTTGCAATAGGATCCGATTTGCACCCATAATATTCGTGCCGCTGTCACTGTATATGTCACGTGGCGTACCTCGATGTGCGAAGAAGCGCTTGAAAGCCGATAGGAATGCTGTACTGGATAGTTCTGATACCAGTTCTAGATGGATGGCTTTAGTTGCTAGACAAACAAATACTGCAACGTACGCCAGCAACGTTCTGACGCCTCGGCCTTTACTTGCCTTGATCTGAACGTGTCCAGTAAAATCGACACCTGTGTGTGTAAAAAGGCGAGATACTGTCACTCTAGCCTCTGGTAGATCAGCCATAATCTGGTTTGTTTGTTTAGCATTAAATCGGCGACATGTTACGCATTTATATGTAAGACCTTTTTGACGGCGCGATGTCCTCCTACGATCCAAACTCTTTGTCGTAGATGAGTCAGGGTTAACTTAGGACCTCCGTGTAATGTTCTTCTGTGAGCTTGCCAAATTAATAACTCTGCCTGTTTGTTGTCATGTGGTAGTAGAATTGGATGTTTAGTGTCTTCGTGTAAATTTGAGTTACGTAACCTTCCACCCACTCGCAGAATGTCATGTTTGTCAAGGAATGGATTTAAACTCAAAGGTTACTTTTTGTGCTCAAACCTTTGTTTTCCTTCAATCTTATAATCTCGTCATTGAAGGCATGCAATTGAATATGTTTCATTATTAGATTTTCAGCGCTTTTTAGTTCTCTAGATGTCAAATAAGTAGTAGTAAGATGAGTGTCGGTGTTAGAACAGCTGTTTATGAAACGTTTTATCCAGGCAATGACCCTTGTAATACGAGTCAAATCGCTGTGTCTGTCTAATAACTCAATTACTATTGAAGACGGTTCACATTTCACAACATACATTTGCATTTGTTTTTGTTTTGATTCACATGTTGTCGGTGTAATTGCAATTTTGTCAAATGTATCTTCACTGTAATTTTTCATCCAATAGGGACCTTGCCACCACAAAGGATGTTGCAATAGTTCGGAACAACTGATTCCACGTGATGCGCAATCTGCAGCATTTTCCTCGGACTTGACATAACTCCAGTGCTGTTTTGGAATTACATCATGCACTTGCTGCTAACTCTGTTGCTGACGAACGACTTCCATTTTGTGATGTCACCATTCAGCCAGCCTAATACAATCATAGAGTCCGTCCAGGCGTATGTATTTTTGTTCACATTGTCCCATTTAAAGGCTGTCAGGACCTTTTTCAGAAGCCGTGAAAGTAGTAGCGCTCCACATAATTCGAGTCGCGGTAGTGTCAATTTTTTGTTGATTGGCGATAACCTCGATTTTGCAGCGATAAGTCTAGTCACAGGCTCATTTTGCACGACTCATGATGCGAAGCATCAGAGAGTGCTTTACGATCGAAAAAAAATTTTCGCCTCATTTTGGCGGCTATTTTTATTATACCTTGCCTTGGCCTTGTTAGTTCACGGAATCAAGATATTTTGCATACCGAGATTTTGTCGAGATAATTTAATGGAGATTAATTTCATATTTTTTAAAAATTGATTTACTGCAATAGAACTGGAAAAAAACACCAAAATAGGTCAAAAAAAATTCCTTTCCGTCATGTGTGAAACCCGGAAACACTGTAACTTGTGAAAAAATCCATTATCAGAGTTAATTTTTTTTTTTTTAATTCTAATCGACAATTGTAGGTCACTGAATGCAAATGGCTAATTAATTCAGTGTCGTTTAATTACAATTAATAAAAAACGAAAACTACAAGACTGTACATCTATTTATATTTTTATTTTTTATAGAATTGAATGAGATTATGAGGCGTGCACTTTTGGATTTTCCAAATTTTTTATCATTTATTGTCAGCAGGTATATAGCGCATGCGTAGGCCTTTTCAGACGCATCGCAGAACCCATGTACTTGGAATGGTTTCATAATATCTCCGAGCCACCTTGGTATTTGATATTCGGTTATGTTGTGTAAGTCGCTAGTAAACTGCTTCCATTCGTCTTGCCCGCTGTCAGGTAAGGTTTCATCCCACTCGCATCCCGATAGCCAGACGCTTTGGAACAGCAGTTTTTCTCTTACTGTCAAAGGTGTCAGCCAGCCCAGTGGGTCGAAAATTTTCGAGATTTCCGATAGTAGCTTCCTTTTTGTCAATTGGTTTTTATTGTCAAATTGTATTTTGTTTGTAAACGAAAATGTGTCAGTTGTAGGATTCCACTGGACCCCCAGGGCTTTTGTCATTCCATCGTTTGTAAAATGCATTGTCGTTTGATTAAGATCTGAAGAAGATAATCTTTCAATCAAGGTCTGGTCGTTGCTTGACCACTTCCGTAGTGTAAGACCAGCTCCACTCAACATGTCGATGAGTTGTTTTTGAGTTTCTTGTGCTCGTTCGATGGAGTTGCTGCCACTTAGGACGTCATCAACGTACATCTCGTTAGCGACGACATCCGCCGCTAACGGATATTTCTGTGCAGCATCGTCTGCAAGCTGTTTCAGCGTTCGAAGCGCTAGGAATGGTGCTGCCTTGGTGCCATATGTCACTGTGCATAACTGGAACTCCTTTAAAGGACCTTGGTTGGATTCCCTCCACACGATCTTTTGCAAGTGTTGGTCTTCTTCGTGGACAAGGATCATGCGATACATCTTCTTACAATCTGCAGTAAAGACGTATTTGTATAGCCGCCATCCTAATAATAATCTCAATAGATCTTGATGAAGCTTAGGACCACACTCCATCAAGTCATTCAAGCTGTAATCTGTGTCAGTTTTCTGGGAGGCGTTAAAAACCACCCTCCATTTTGAGGTCACTGAGTCCTGTTTTAGGACTCCATGATGAGGTAATTAGCATGCCGTGTTGTAGTCTGGTTCGCTCGCCTTCATGTGTCCCATTTTCAGGTACTCTTGCATAAATTTGATGTAACTATCTGATAATTTGTCATCCCTACTTAATCTCTTTTCTAATTGCATAAACTGTGCTACAGCTCGTGGCTTTGACTTGCCCAGCAGCTGATTAAAATTAGGCTTCATTGGCAAACGAACTGCATATCTGCCATCACCTAATCGCTTAGTTGTTGCAGTATAGAACTCCTCACAATATCGTTCGTCTGACTTCATAGAATTGCATGCATCTTCATTGATGTCTTCCACTTCCCAGTATTTTGTCAAGTCCTTAACTTCATTAACTACGACGTTGCAATTAAATGTTTTGGTGACATTGCCTGACAATATCCAAGCCAACCGTTTTTGTTGAGCCATGGGTTCATTAACCTCCCCTTTAACTAAGCCATTCATGAATATTTCGGCAAATACGTGTGCATCCAGAAGTATGTCAATGGGCCTAGATAAGTTGTAATCTGGGTCGGCTAGTGTGATGTCTGTCACATGAGCCCAAGGTTTCTTTGTAAATGTAACGTTAGGCAGTCTGTTTACTACCCGTGTCATGATTAACGCTTCCGTTGTAAACTGGAAGTCGTTATGTAAGGACTTGCAGGATAGATGGACCTTTCCTTTACTCCTGTTGGATAAAGTACCGATCTTGCTTATGTTTGCACTCAGCTGTTGACGCTTTATGCCCAATCTTTGAGCTGCATTCTCCGTTATCAACGTAATTTGTGAGCCTTGATCAACTAAAGCCCTTAGTGTAATGTAGTCACCTCCAGCCGTGGCTGCTTGCAGTAATGCTGTTGGTAATAATATTTCATCATCATTATTTGATGCGAAGTTGTTTTGCAGATTTTTATTTGACCTAGTTGATGTCGATGACGACGGTTTAGGTGCTGTTTGTGTTGCTGAGGGCGTTTGCGCTGAGTCCATAATATCGCTGTGCAGAAGTGTGGTATGTTGTTCGTTGCAATCTCTGCATCTTTTCTGTGACGTACAGTAACCCTTAGTAGTACATACAAACAATTTTTACATATTTTATTGTTTTCTATGAATGCCATTTTTTCCTGACTTAGCATGTCAGTGAATTTAGAGCATTGAAATAATGCATGATTGGTGTTGCACAACGGACAAATAATCTTGCTGAATTGCCCAGCGTTTGACGCATGGAAATTGCGAGAATAGTTTGATGAACTTTTATTTGGTTGTGAATTTGCGGACTTGGAATTTTTGCCGAACGGATGTGGCGTCTTAAAGTGTGGTTTTGATGCAAGTTTATCACCGTTTTCTGGCTTTTTCCTGTGCAATGGTTCTAATGCCATAAACTTCTTTTCGATGAAATCCATAAAATGATTGATGTTGGTATCTCGCGCGGATCCGACCTTGACTGCATGTATTCCAAATACATTTCGGAGTCTAATTTTTCGCATAAAACATAAACTAGAACCGGATCCCATGAGCTTGTATCTACGCCCAAATTATGTATCGCGTTTATGGTTTCGTTGCTAATGTCATAACCGCTTGAGGTCGAATGCAGATTGTTTTTGCAAATTAAGTTGACGCATAAATACCTGGAAATTTCTGGTAAATAACAGAAACTTATTATTATATCTATGGTTCAAAATTTCCCAACACGTATCATAATTTTCGGGTGCAATGTGTTAATGCTGCACGAGCTTTTCCGCTTCACCGCGAAGTCTACCCTTTAGATGCTGCATTTTTTGAGTTTTTGCAATCGCTGAATTATTATGAATCGCTTCTACGTAGGGATCCATAAAAGTAGGCCATAATGTATAGTTCCCGTTAAAGATCGGTATGTAAATTTTAGGCAATGTTTGCGGTTGGTGTATAGAAGCTTTTAATTTCGTGTTCAACGCCCGTTTCATATTTGTCAATGCATTTTCATGACGACAGAATTCGTCATAATAGTCCTGTGAATTCCCCTCTAATATGCCATCAATTTGTAAATATAATTTGTCAATTGCTATCCACCGAAACTCCACAGTCTTAAGCATATCCTCAATTTCCCATTTCTCCTTAACCTTGTCTAGGCTTCGATTTACTAACCTAGTGAATGCACGGAAGTTAGCTTGTTGCAACTGCTGTAACTCGAGTAGCTTGTCCTCTGCTCCTAAAGATGTGTCGAACAGGGTTTTGTCAAACTCCACGTTTAACTTACTATGGCCGGCGTTGCTGGTCCAGCAAGAGTCCTCGCCTCGAACGCTGCAATTTCCTGGCGCGTTCCATGGTACCAACTCGTAATGACCTCATAAATGTTACTGGTGAAATATTGATGATCTTTCTTTTCTACTGCACTCAGCTCCCGGTTCTTCTCTTCAAATTCCGCCCATAGCACATCTAACCTCTCCAGCCTGTCACAAATGTAATCGGTGGTCTTCCTGCTCGCTGAATCCTTCTTAAAATTAGAATGGATTCTCTTCACTTCCTCGAGGATCTCAGCTTGACGCACGATTAAACCCTCCATTGTAAAGCCGTAAGATAAATAATTAACGATCTTACTTGAAATTCAGGAACTCTCCCTGTACGCAAATGCAATGCAATGTGACGCTCTGGAACCTGGACCGCTGCTACCTCCCCGAATGATCCTGCACGGCAACACACGTGGCACGGTATGACACGACACGACCCGGATCCCGTGCGGCGACTTATCGACCGATGTATTGGACTGTACGGTACTTGCAATAGTTACGAAGGACCAAAAAACTATGTAGGGTGCATCCCCTTTTTTTTGACTGTGGCAAGAAGGCTTCCCCTCAGCATAATGCTGTGCTATGGGGGACCCACAGCACAGCGCTTATTTTCAGTGATCAGCCGATAATGTCGTACGGAATCTTAATCAGGTTTTAAGATTGGTATACAAATAGACAATAAATAAAAATAAAAATAAACAGTACATAGAATATAATGCAATTATACAATCAATAATATTATAAAAATCCGGCCAACTACGTTTTGGACCACGCACAATAAAGGATTCCGTAGTTGAGATGAATTTATTCCAAGAACAAACTTAACATTGTAGTTGAAGAACATGTTCTCCCATACATCGATAAAATCATGTCACGGTCATTCTCTAACTGCAAATGTAAGTTTTTAATCGCAACAAAATAAGTTTTCACGTGATAAAACTACAAATTAACCATTTTCGGAATTTCTCCTTTACTTGTGTGGTGAGATCTTGCTTCTTGCCAAATTTTATGATTCTTGGTCTAGTGGAAGTACCCCGTAGATTTTAAATTAGTTGCGAGTACAAAAATAAGTCGCATAAATGGCCTTATTTTATTAATGTATTGCCTTAGAAGCTTGATTTTTAGAGCTCCAGGTCGTACCCCTACATGTTTGTTAAGAATTTCAACTTTCAACTCTACGCGTTCCTGAGAGAAAGGGTCTTGACAGACTGACAGATAGACTGATTCTATAAGAGTACCGTTCTGTCCTCTTGAGGTACCGAACTCCAAAAAAATACGTTGTTTAAAACACATACAGTCCTAAACACATAACAGATCGTAGACTTGGCATTGCACAGTAATTCAGATGATTAGAACTTGCCATTTTATTTTTGATATATCTAATTAATTTAATTAATTTTCAGCTCCATAGTAATAATAATAGGTCTTTACCTATGAAATTGCCGTTTTGTATGAAAAAATTTAAACGAATTTTTTTCATGAATTTTTTATTTGTATTAATCGAAGTAATCACCCATGCAATCAATGCATCTTTGCCATCGCAGTGGCAGTTTATTGATGCCCTTCTTAAAGAAATCAGCTGGACGGGAGGCAACAAATTCTTCAAAGGCATTTTGTACTGCCTCTCGGGTATTAAATTTTTTTCCCGCCAAGAAGTTATCCAAATTCTGGAAAAAGTAGTAGTCTGTAGGCGCAAGGTCTGGTGAGTAGGGCGGATGACGGAGAGCTTCCAACCCCAGTTCTTGCAACCTGGAGACCGTCTGCTGTGCAGTATGAGGTCGCGCGTTGTCGTGCAGGAGCAGCGGAGACGAGCGATTGACCAATGCTGGTTGGAGATGCGCCAGCTTCTCCATCATTGTGTTCAGTTCTTCACAGTACACATCTGCAGTAATGCTCACCCCGTTTGGTAAGAAGCTGTGATGAATCACACCGGCGCTAGACCACCAAACAGTGACCATCTCTTTTCTAGGGGTAAGTTTTCGTTTAGGGCATTGTTTAGGTGCTGAACCAGGATCCAACCAACTTGCTGAGCGCTTACGGTTATCAAACAGAATCCATTTTTCATCGCAGGTAACAATGCGGTTCAAAATTCCTTCATTTGTGTGTCTGTTGAGCAGTGCAAGGCACGTCTCGACGAGTACTTCGCGCTGGCGATCATTGAGTTCGTGGGGCACCCATTTGTCAAGCTTTTTTACCTTGCCAATTTGACGCAAATGGACCAATATTGTTTTGACGCTAACGTCGAAAGCTGCTGCTAATTCAGCCGTAGATTGTGTATCATCAGCTGCCACAATCGCCTTTAATTCGTCATTGTCGACCAAAGTCTTCGGACGACCGCGAGGTTCATTTTTCAGGTCGAAATTTCCAGAACGGAAGCGAGCAAACCAATAACAGGTGGTGCGTTGGTTTGTAGTGTTAGCTCCGTAAACGTCGTTGATGTTGCGTGCCGCTTGTGCCGCGTTGCTGCCACGACGGTACTCATATTCCATAATTACTCGAATTTTTAACGTATCCATGATGACGAAAAAGATTGAAATGCGATGAAAATGTAACACTAATCAATAAAGAAATGACTACTTTTAGAAAAAAAAATCCATGTTTTTAAAATAAAATTAATTTGAAATTAGAATTCTTAGCCAAACAAAAATTATTTTGATTTGAAATGGCCAGTACTGCAGAACGGCAATTTCATAGGTAAAGACCTAATAATAATAATAATTAATTTAATTCAGACATAGTCCATACATTATATAAAAATAAAATGATTAAAAATAAAAACACATTACATTATATTAAAATAATCAAAAAACAAATTAAACATACACATTAGAATTGAATGAAATCTACAACAATCAATAACAAAATTAGACATACACAATTATAAATATAAACACATGTCAAATAATAAGAGGAGAGGCGCCACCATGAAGCTGTTTCCACCTCTGTATCAGGGACAGGTCCCACCGCTCAGACAACACTCTCAGGAGACTGTTCGAGCTGCTTCGTAGGCGACTCAATAGTGAAGCGCTCCGTTTCCCTAAGATCGCGAAAAAAACATCGGTCCGCGCCTCAGCAAACATAATCGAAGCACTACAAAACCGAAGGACGCCTAACAGTATCCTGAAAGCATTGTTGTACTGCACGCGCAGTGCGCTGTACGCCCGCTGCGTAAAACTGCCGGCCCACAGGCTGCACGTGTAAAATGACTGACAATATGTGATGACTGTAATGACTGACAAATAAAGTCACCTTCACAGGTATAGTACAGAGACCCAGTGGCCCAATTACTTGAAATGCTGCAACTAAGTAGTTGCGGCATTTCAAGTAATTGGGCCACTTTTCCTTGGGTCACAAATATTTGTATGACCTACAAAGTGTAGGTTATACAAATATTTGTTCCGTGCGGGAATCGAACCCGCGACACGCAGCGCAGCAGTCAATCGCTTAACCACTGCGCCAACCGTGCCAATAGTTTGAAAAGGTATTATGTGGCCTGTCTTGCTAAAGGAAACAATTTGAAAACTGACGGAGATATAAAAGACTTGGATACATGCATAATATGTGATGATTAAGCTGGTTTTTTTTCGATCATCGAAATATACATAACTCGTTAAATTGTAAATACTTTTTGTCCGTTTAAGCATTAAAGACTGGTCTTTCTGTAATTTTCATTTTGTGGAACAACTCAAAGACGCAATCTGATTTATTTATTAACGTTGACGTTACAGAGCGACACTAATTCGTTCCGTAATTATAATATCGAAGTTACGCTGATGACTTTATTTGTTGTAGCGGAATTTAATTTAGGAGCTCGTCATTATTTTAGGAAAAATATACACGTGTGTATAATGTATTACGTGACGCCGGTATCTATTATGCGTGTTGGCTTTAAAGATAAAATTGCATACAGCTGAAATAAGATTAGTTAGACGAACGTGTGGCTTACGCAGAAAAGTAAAAAAAAATGGGTTTGTTATTTGAGGATATCTGACAGTTGGCCAATGGCCTGTAACGTAGTAAAGTTCCGTTTTTTTTTTATACATAATATGATAAAATTTTAAATAGTAGATTACGCTTCTTTTAATCATTAAATTTGTTGCTAAAAAACCAAATTGCCAATATCTATATTCGACGTAATGCGGGTGACCTTGGATCACCACAGGAGAACTACTCTGGTTAGCGATCCCCTGTTCCCTCTCCCCTGTTACCGCCCTGGCAAGCCTGGCCGTCAATCCATGCGTGCGCGTCGGCTCGCCTCACCGTCACATGCTGGCTAGAGAGGTTCACGCTTGCGTCGCTCATTCTCAGCGGGGCGATATACGCGTGAGACTTCCCCGACCGCCACGGTGGTCTTTATTTGAAACGATTCACTTTATTCGTAAATCGACTACGTATTTAAATAGTCATGAGTCTTAACTAAACTCAATATCAACCCCATATTGGGTAAGTGTTGAACAATGTTGCTTTCATATTTTGTGTACCTACATATCTAGGTCAACTTTGGGCGTGAGCCTATTTCCTAATTACCTCTTATTGTTTTAATTATCGTTCGAAATACCGATACGTTCAAAAATCAAAAAATCGTCATAATTGCCTGTTGTTGGCATTACAATTTGCTAAACATTTATTGATTGAATTAGCCTTTTCGCATTAATTGTACTTATTGAGTAAATTATAAGAATATTCTTATTTGAATTAGTTTCCCCGCCGTTCCCGCCGCACACTGGTCCCGAATGATAAAAAAGGGGACATTAAGAAATTTTTGACAAAAGGTCAACCGATTCAGCTTATTTTTTTTTTGTAGACAGCTGATGCAATTACAAATCACTTTTGTACATTGAGTTTTTGCCAAAAAAGCCGTATTTTCAGAGAAAAAAAATATTGAAATATTTTTTGTATGAAAGAAATCCTAATTTTGTCTTTATCTTCCAAGATTCAAACGTATTCAAAATAAAACTTAGCGCAGCTTGTAGAGGGGCTAATTGCTCACTACTTTGTCATAGACACTCTTCTGCGATTTTGTGCTCCTTTTGAGTTACAGGCACTTTAAATATTTTTTGTATGAAAAAATCCTAATTTTGTCTTTATCTTCCAAGATTCAAACGTATTCAAAATAAAACTTAGCGCAGCTTGTAGAGGGGTTAATTGTTCATCACTTTGCCATAGACACTCAATTGCGATTTTGTGCTCCTTTTCAGTTACAGGCACTTTAAATTTTTCGTTGTCGGATGAGCTTTACTAGTTTTTTGTAGACAGCTGATACAATTACAAGTAACTTTTAAAGATGTATTTTTTGTTAAATAAGCCTTATTTTCAGAGTTAAAAAATTAATTCAGGCGGATTAGAAATAATCTTGTTAAAGATAGACTAAGATGTAATAACATTTTCTTCATTAATAAGTAACTCTTATAAATGTCTTTCTATTAAAAAAAGTCTTATTTTAAATATATCAAATAAACAACTTGGATATCTCAAAACGTGTACAGACATGTTCAGGTACAGGTAATTTATTGTGTGACTCATATTCAGATTATAAGCATTTTTTGGTAATGAGTCATTGCTTAATTAGCCGATTACTTACAATTTGGGCTATATTTGGTCATCTAACGCTAGTGAATGCGTCGGAAACGCTGAATGATAAAAAGGTATAAATTGCAATTAAAACTTTTCCTTCGTACTTTAACGGGCTTAGGACCGTCAAAATACAAACCTATATAATAATATAGGTATTGTATTAAGGCGTACTTAAAAATGTTATTACATCTTAGTCTATCTTTAACAAGATTATTTCTAATCCGCCTGAATTAATTTTTTAACTCTGAAAATACGGCTTATTTAACAAAAAATACATCTTTAAAAGTTACTTGTAATTGTATCAGCTGTCTACAAAAAACTAGTAAAGCTCATCCGACAACGAAAAATTTAAAGTGCCTGTAACTGAAAAGGAGCACAAAATCGCAATTGAGTGTCTATGGCAAAGTGATGAACAATTAACCCCTCTACAAGCTGCGCTAAGTTTTATTTTGAATACGTTTGAATCTTGGAAGATAAAGACAAAATTAGGATTTTTTCATACAAAAAATATTTAAAGTGCCTGTAACTCAAAAGGAGCACAAAATCGCAGAAGAGTGTCTATGACAAAGTAGTGAGCAATTAGCCCCTCTACAAGCTGCGCTAAGTTTTATTTTGAATACGTTTGAATCTTGGAAGATAAAGACAAAATTAGGATTTTTTCATACAAAAAATATTTAAAGTGCCTGTAACTCAAAAGGAGCACAAAATCGCAGAAGAGTGTCTATGACAAAGTAGTGAGCAATTAGCCCCTCTACAAGCTGCGCTAAGTTTTATTTTGAATACGTTTGAATCTTGGAAGATAAAGACAAAATTAGGATTTCTTTCATACAAAAAATATTTCAATATTTTTTTTCTCTGAAAATACGGCTTTTTTGGCAAAAACTCAATCTATAAAAGTGATTTGTAATTGCATCAGCTGTCTACAAAAAAAAAATCAGCCGAATCCGTTGACCTTCTGTCAAAAATTTCTTAATGTCCACTTTTTTATCATTCGGGACCAGTGTGCGCCGCCGCCGCCGCCGCCGCCGCCGCCGTTTCGCTACCGTCGTGGAGGTGATGCGAATATTTAGTTTTTGAAGTAAGTAACGAAACAGCCAAGCCATACATTTTTACTGATATGTAGAATTTGTGAAGTTAGGGTCGGTAGAGTTAGGCCGTGTAGATTAAGAAGCTTGGCTCTACATGAGATCTGATATCTCTTTCACAGGGCAAACCTGTGTTCGTCTTGGCAACATTTTACATGAAATGTTTTTGGTGGGATTTCAGTTCTTTTTGTAAGTTGTTAGGCAGTCTTTTTAGTGTTTACGTTTTTCTTCTTTTTTTTAAGTTTAACTGTAGTGTTTTTTGTATACTGAACTTTGTTTACATACCAAATTGCGGCTTTCTAGCACTTCAAGAAGTACCCAACCATTTTGAAGTCTCATACAAACTTCCACCCCCCCATTTTAGGGGATGGGGGGCGAAAGTTATAAGTTTATGATCTTTTTTGTTGGTTGTACATTAAACTTAGATAACATACCTACCAAATTTCAGCTTTCTAGCACTTCAGAAAGTAGCCAAACATTTTGATGATCATCAGTGTGTCAGTGTATCAGTGAGTGTGTCAGTGACGAAATCGGTGTATTTTAGATATCAATAAAATCTAAAGTTTTAGAGATATTCAATTGAGACTTTGTATGTTTAATAAGTCTATTATTGACATCATATCCTGACCTATCTGGTAGATCGGAAACTAACTCTATGAGGGTTAAAAAAAACGACGAAACACTTCGAGAAAAGGTAGGTAGTGCCCTTGCGCTTCGCTTGGCTCGTCTTGGGCAAATCTGGCAATCTGCAGCAAATCTGGGGGCACTACCGTGCCCCTAGATTTGCAATCTTTTTGTAATTCCAAATATCTTACTCTTATTACTTCTTTACGCTAGTGTACTTTTTAAAATTTTATTGCATAAATTAAAAATCTACCTATTGCCTAATTTAACGTATTTCTGGAGTTTTCTTATCACCCACAAATAAATTAACTCCGTGCGAATTGCCTACAGAAAATAATTTATTATTTAAATGTTTCGATTCGCCTGTTTCGATTCGCCCGTTTCGGGCGAGTTAATTCGTGCGAATCGACTAATAAGCCTTATTTTGACATTCGTCATTTAAAATGAAATAAAAGAACTGTTTCAAATTGAAACTCTTTATTGCTCACTATTATATGTCATTGTATATTTATTTCACAAGTTTCCGAAGCTTTAAAAAATGGTTGCTTTAATTTAAGGAAATATAAAAGTAACTATCCATCAATTTTTGAAAACTTGAATATAAATCATGAGGACAATTTAACAATCAGTGAGTCTTCAAACACTCTTGGTCTTGGATGGATTCCCTCCAGTGACACGTTATATTTTCCCATTAAGAATTTTACGCTTGACCAGAATGCAGTCATAACAAAGCGATTTGTTATGTCTAATTCATTTAAAATATTTGACCCGTTAGGTATTCTGAGTCCTGTGATAATTCAGCCTAAAATTCTATTACAAAAAATGTGGAAACAAAAATTAGAATGGGACGAACCAGTTACAAAAGATTTGAATGACGATTGGATAAGATTTACTGATAATTTAACGTGGTTAAATAAATTTCAAATTCCTAGATTAGTTCTATGTGACAAAGCTAAATACATAGAATTACACTCATTTGGCGATGCATCTCAAAGTGCATATTGTGCATGTATTTATTTAAAATCAGTAAGTTATGATGGTGAAAGTACTGTCAAGCTGGTATGTGCCAAGTCAACCAAGCCACCTTTAAAACCCACCACAATACCACGCCTGGAATTATGCGCTGCATTATTATCCGCTAGGCTTTGTAAATCTGTTACAGAAGCTCTCCGGTATAAGCCGGGAAATATCGTACACTGGAGCGATTCCAGTGTGGTTCTAAGTTGGATAAATAGTGATCCTACAAAATTAAAAATGTTCGTAGCCAATCGTGTCTGTGAAATACTTGAGTTAACTAAAGCATGTTCTTGGCGTTACGTCCCTACTACCAAGAATCCAGCAGATTTAATTTCTAGGGGAGTGGATGCAAAAAACTTATTGCCTATGGATTTGTGGTGGTCCGGCCCTAGCTTTTTGCATAAAAATGAAAGCTATTGGCCTGTGTTAAATAATTCAAAGTTGGACGAATTACCTGAGATGAAAGTACACACGTCAATAGTAATTAGTGATCAGGGTAATTTAATAAGTTTTGAAAATTTTTCATCATATTGAAAAATTCAGAAAGTTGTTGCATATGTTCGAAGATTTATATTTAATATGAAGCACCCCTATGGCAAACGGGTAGGCATACTTTCTCCAGATGAGTTATTGGAGTTATTTCATTCGAATGTCTTATCGCCCAGCGTGAGTCATTTTCTATGGAACACGAGCTACTTACAAAAGGTAAACAACTACCGGCTAGGAGTAAGATTTTATCATTGTCTCCGTTTATAGATGACAATAACTTGATTCGAGTCGGTGGCCGCATCGATGCGTCCACATGTAACTTTGAAATTAGACACCCAATACTCCTGCACGCTTCTCATACATTAACAAAACTATATTTTACAAATGAGCACGTTCTGAACCTACATGCAGGTCCGAATTTGTTGCTAACAACAATAAGGCAAACAGTCTGGCCTGTAAGCGGCAGGCATCTTGCGAGGCGCACAGTCAGCAATTGTGTGCGATGCCGACGAATAAGTAGCAAAACGTTATGCCCGAAAATGGGTAACTTACCATCTCAGCATGTGAACCCGGATTTCCCATTTTTGTCCGTCGCGTTGTAAATCGCAAAGGACGCGGAAGTCGCGTTATAAAATGTTATGTGTATTTTTGTGTGTTTACGTTACAAATGCATTCATCTCGAGGCAGTTAGCGATTTGACTAAGGATGCATTTGTGATGACTCTCAGGCGTTTTATTGCGCGTAGAGGAAAACCAATTGAAATATTTAGTGACAGTGGCCGTAATTTCATCGCCGCCGCAAACGAGATAGGAAGCTTTCTGAAGCAAGGTGACGAACTTAGAGCTGATTTTGCCAGTCAACAAGGTATTAATTTTAAATTCATACCAGCTTACGCTCCTCACTTCGGCGGCATTTGGGAAGCCAGCGTCAAGTCAGCTAAATATCATATCAAACGAGGTATTGGCAACAGTCATTTAACATTTGAGGAAATTACAACTTTGTTTGCGCAATTGGAGACGATACTGAATAGCTGTTCCTTGTGCCCTTTATCATCCTGTCCCAACGACCTACTCTCCTTATCCCCAGGGCACTTCATCATTGGTCGACCTTTAACTGCACTACCGTCACCAGCCCTGGAAGATTGGCGGCATGGAGAGTGCGACTGTCGCAACCCAGCGCTGGGCACGCCACAATTGCGGCGGCAAGTCCCCTCTTTGAGGAGTGGCTTGAGAGGCGCCACGGCGTCCTCACCTTCCGCCTGATGCAGGTCCTCACCGGACATGGCTGTTTCGGGAGGTTCCTGTTTCGGATAAGGCGGGAGGAAACGCCCGGGTGTTGGCATTGTGTGGATCGACCGGAGGACACGGTGGAGCATACGGTGGAGGTCTGCCCGGCTTTGGTGGAGCACCGCCATGTCCTCGTGGCGGCGATCGGCGGCGATCTCTCGCGTCCGGCCCTGGTTCAGGCCATAGTACGGAGCGAGAGAGAATGGGAAACAGTCACCTCCTTCTGCGAAGCAGTAATGCTCGCGAAGGAGGAGCCGGAGCGCGTGAGGGAGAGGCAATCATTGCGCCCTCACGCCCCTAGTCGCCGCAGGAGGAGACACCCTGGGCGTCGGGAGTCGATAGCCGACTCCCGGCCACCGTAGGCGCGGGCCTGCGGACGGCGAGCAATGGGCAGCTTGCCGTCCGGTATGGACCAGGCCCGGGTCGACGGCGCGTTGTATTCCACGCGCTCCTCAAAGAGTTGTCAGCATAATTGACGGGGTCCGATAGGGCCGATACCTACCGGGGTCGCGGATTGTTCGAAAGAGTTACCGTGGCCCTGGCGCACAGGCAACTGAAGGAACACGGGTGGGTTTTAGTCAGTAAGAGTCTGACACGCCTTTCCGCTCCGCCCAGAGCGGGAGAGGTCATTTGATGATTCACCCCCAAAAAAAAAAAAAAAAAGCCCTGGAAGATAATGATACCAACCAAAGAAATAGATATAAACGCCATGAAAAATAAGGCGTGACTTCTGGCAAAGATGGCGGAAAGAGTAATTGTCAGAGCTTCAACAAAGGACAAAATGGCGTAAAGGCAACGCTCAGCTTAACATAGGCGACATGGTGCTCCTAGCTGATGATAACACTCCTCCACTAAACTGGCGTCTGGGACGAGTTCTATAGCTATTTCCTGGACCTGATGGAGTTTCAAGAGTTGCGGAGATCAAAATTTCACGAGGCTGCGTGCGGCGCCCTTTTACACATCTCTGCCCGCTGCCAACTGCTGCAGAACTGAAGGGTTGAAAAACAAGTTTTCAACGGCCGGGAATATGTTGCGGCGCAGTGCCTTACCGTTTCTACATGGCGAATTTACATGTCGAGAGATCTACGACCTATCGTGGTTTTGGTGGGCGCTTGTTAGTTTTTTCATTATCCGTGTAGTGCCAGTCTACCGACCACTCATTTATTGTACGCACGATATTTTTTATTAAACCTTTTTTAAGTAATTGGACTTTAATTAGCCCCAGTGTATAGTCAAAATATACATAATTCAATGTTGGTAAAATAACAATTGTTTTTTACATTTATAAATTTATATTCTTTAAACTTAATAAAATAGGTACACCACCAAATTTAAAAAAAAACCTGTTTACCGTGAAGTCTGCTTGGTCATCCCGATAACAACCATTGAGCAGTAGTCCACCAGACATGTGTCTTGTAGTCTTGTCACCTATTTGGTTGAAGGATCCTCTCTTTTGAATGAAGGATCTTCACACGATTCCTTCATAATCTGGTGAACCAAGTTTTTACTACCTAATGATAAATGATTTTGTTTCCTCGAAAAAAAAATTACAAATTATCACTTCCCAAAAATAATTCCGCGTAATTTCGTTTGCCAAATTATTACTTAGCAAATAAACTCTTCACAAATAAATGTAACGCAAACCTAACGTTTGGTAAGTGAACGTTTAAACAATAACCTGCTTACCAACTAGTACTTTTACCAATTTTAATGGAGTCAAATATTTCAGTTGGTATAACACATTTTACGCAAAATAAAATAAGCCAAATATTTAGTATTGTCAGTTTTCAAGTTACCATTTCTATTATAAGGCGTAGTCGATGGAGCCCCGCTTGGCGGGGCTTCTACATCTGGGTGGTTTTAAAAAAAATAAGCACGAAGGGGATGGCGGGTTCTGACGAGTAAAAATTTGACCAAATGAAAATGTGCGTACTAAAATCATTCCAAATATTGCATTGGTATCAAAAAGGTTGCTAAAATTTTTTTGGGTATTGAAATTTTGTCAAAAACTTTTTGGAAAAACGGCAGGATCCCAGGTTTGTATAAACACTTTTACACGTTAATCATATTTTAAAAACTAGATGATGACGCGTTTTATAACTGACTACTCTGAGAAGAAAGGCCGAAACAAACTCCGAGGTCACAGTCTCTTTTAAAGTCCAGACATAATCTTGGTCAGATCATGCGAAGACCATTTAGATTTTTGTCTAAAATGGTATTTCGAGGAAAAACCACACAGATTGAGTGGGTCTGTCCAGTCAGTGCACGCATTTGTCAGTAATGGTTCTCACATATATAATTTAGACATGAATGATGTAACCAATTTTTTTTGTATTTATAATATGTTGATTTAAAAGAGTGTCACTGTGCACATGTGTGAGCACTATGTATCTACTATAAAGCTACCATTTACTAGGATCGTCTGTCATTGACTTGAATGTGCCCTGGCGGCTGAGAGTATGTCATGCTCACTCATATATCTGGCTGGTGGTGAGGTGTGTTGGATCATTAAGTTCCCTTTAAAATGGTTGAGCTGAATGGTGCTGATCCATACGTCATGTTTGTGAAGAGGCGCCGTCAGTAGGGACTGGTCATCTCTTAGCTGCCATGGCCTATTTTAATTTCTGTTTTTTTACCTTTTTTATTACGGACGCTTAAACGGTCGCTAGCACATAGGGTCGTAGCAACAAGGGGGCAACATGTCCTGAAGTGCTTATGAGGACTGGAGAAGTATCCCATGACTATCATGACAATCCCGGAAGTACAGTCAAGATCCCTACTAGCATCTTACTGGAATACTACCTTCCTCCGAGTACATTTGCTCTTGCGAATTTCCACTCAAGCCGGCCAATAAAGTCAACAAAGAGGTGGAAGCTCTGTTCCTCGTCATTGTTCACTCCAGTCGGCCAATAATGGCAAGCCAGAGGTGAAGAACAAGACTTCTTCCGGGAGATAGGGTTCGTGGGGTCGCTACTGCCCAACAGCTCACCATATGCTGCCCTGCGGGTTTATTATTATTATTGGCTTACTTTTATTATTAATCTTAAATTTTGAATTGTTTATTAATTATTTTTTTTTACATTTTTCTCACATAGCAACAAGAATATGTAACCAGAATTTTGTAATATCTTGATGTAAAAAGAATGTCCTTTAAGTTTCTTGCCCGTTCTTCTCCATAGAGATCTACGTTTTGGAATGGGCAACTAGCTTCAACTTTCTGACTAACTGACCGAATCTTTGGCAATATTCAAAAGTGCCTGTAAATGGGTTATTTTGAAATAAATGCTCTGAGTTTGAGTTTCTGGCGTGCGTTTGATCTAGCAAAGTAATTTTAAATGAATGTGAGTAATATTGTTACCTCGTACAGCCAACTACTGCTTCACTGAGTTTGAGTTCATTTCTGTATAAAAATTAAACACTAAAAGTTCTATGATAATTATGTTTAGAAAAAATATTTTTGAATCGACTGAATGTAAAATCATGTGATTTTTAGTTCAGTATTCTTTTTGAAGTCTTAATCAATTTATCCATGTGGGATACAGTGAAAAGATGAGGAGATATAGTGAGATCAAATATTGTAAGTATTGCTCATTGCCAGTAATAATTGTATGATTACTTTTGATCAACCTAAAAAATATTTAAATGATAAATGATTTTATTTCTGTAAGTAGGTTTGTACAAACACAACCGTCAACACACACACACACGCGTCACACGTCAATCATATTTTTTAAACTAGATGAGGTCGGCGTTTCTTAGCTGACTACTCTGAGAAGAAAGGCCGAAACAAACTCAGAGGTCACAGTCTCTTTTAAAGTTCAGAAATAATCTTGGTCAGATCTTGTGAAGACCATGTAGATTGGTATCTGAAATGGTATTTTGAGGAAAGAACCACACAGATTGAGTGGACTTGTCCAGTCAGTGCACGCATTTGTCAGTAATCGTACAGCTTAACTCAGGAATTCGGGATTTAAGGAGCTCAACGATTCGACGAACAATACCAAAGAAAGGACATTTGGGTAGGCTGCATAAATTACTCAAACTGCCAGATCATGATTAAAATTAACTGAGAAAAAAAGCAATGACCCACATAGTCCTCCCATTCACAATAATTAAAATAACTTGATACTTTACAAGAATTTGAAACAACATTTAAAAAAAAACTTCAATAATAAATTATACATAATTATAAAATCAACAGCTGAAAAAAAAAACATTTAAGACGAAACTTTTTAAAATAATCTTACGCCTAGCCATAACCATCTTCATTATTGTTACATAAATTGTCGGCTAAATTATTCTCAGGCAATGCTCGCACTGAAGTAACTGAAGTTACTGTGTTTTCTTTTACGAGGGCAGAATGAAGCTCATACAAAATCAAATAATGTCGTGACATTTGCGATGTTTATGGACCTAGTGCAGTGTCTGTGAGAGTAGCACAAATTTGGTTTAAGCGTTTTCAATCCGGAAATTTTGATGTCAAAGATGCACGTCGCTCTGGTCGCCCTATTACGGATAAAATGGATGCCATTTTTTAAAAAGTGGAGCAAGATCGGCATATCAGTAGTTACGACGTAGCTGAAGAACTGGGAATTGACCACAAAACAGTTTTGGCACACTTGAAAAAAACTGGGTACACAAAAAAGGTCGATATTTGGGTACCTCACGAGCTCACTGAAAGAAACCTAATGAACCGTGTACTCATTTGTGATTCTTTATTACGACGTAATGAAACCGAACCATTTTTGAAGAAACTGATAACTGGTGATGAAAAGTGGATCACGTACGACAAGAACGTGCGAAAAAGGTCGTGGCCAAAGGCCGGTCAGGCTTCACGGACTGTGGCGAAACCCGGGTTAACTCGCAACAAGGTGATGCTGTGTGTGTGGTGGGATTGGAAGGGCATTATTCATTACGAGCTGTTACCACCAGGCAGGACCATCGATTCTTAACTCTACTCCGAACAACTGATGAGATTAAAGCAAGAAGTTGAGAGAAAGCGGCCGGAATTAATCAACAGAAGGGGTGTGGTTTTTCATCATGATAACGCTAGACCTCACACATCTTTAGCCACTCAGCAAAAATTAAGAGAGATTGGCTGGAAGGTGTTAATGCATCCGCCGTATAGTCCTGACTGTGCACCTTCAGATTTCCACCTGTTTCGGTCTCTTCAGAATTCTTCTTTAGGCAGTGTCAGGTTAACATCACGAGAGGACTGCCAAAACCACTTGTCGCGGTATTTTGATCAGAAGTCCCAAAATTTCTATAGCAATGGGATCATGTCCCTACCTACAAGATGGCAAAAACTTATCGAACAAAATGGTACCTACATACTTTAGTTAAATGTAAATAAACTATATTAAAAAATGTTTTGAATTTTCTTAAAAAATGCGAAGAAACTTTTTCCCCAACCTATTATGTCGGAGACGGTGAATTAGTATGGACACGAAACAAAGCGTAGCACGAGTCCCGGGAGGTGACATCACCGTCGCGGTGACGTGCGTACTCGGCTAATTTCGTGCTATGACAGTGCCTGGCTGATGGAGGAGCGCTGGGACGAGTGAACACTTACCTTTTTGCCTTCGAGGAGATCAGTACCTCCACCCTAGGAACTGTCACGCGTTCCGTATAGTTGTGTCGTGTACCTACAGTGTGTGATTCGGTAGTGTGATTAATTTGTTCGTAAATTATAATTTTATTTGAACTGCAAACGGTATTTCTATTGCGCAATTACCAACACTACCCATAGTACGCCCTCAGTAGTTAAAAAATGGCTGATAATGGTGCCAAATCTCTTGTACACCGAACTAAACTAACTAAACTATCACTAAAATTCCTTACCTTTGGCTATGAGAATCTTTGAGCTATTCTGCAAAAAAATATCTCTAAATTTAAAAATAATGTTGACGTAACTATAATTTAATTTGACAATCGTGACGTGGTAGGTACTTGTTTGCCCTACCTCGTGGTATTTTTAGAGCCGGAGGCGCGCATGGGGGGCAGCCTCGACGTGTTTTGGATTTTTTGTATGGAAAATATGAAAAATTATTACCTACATGTAGAGTAGTAGCAGTTTAAGGGTTCGATAAAGGGGGTCGAAATTTTCATAATTTTTGCGATAGGACACACAATTTTCGAGATACAAGCAAAATAAAATAAAAAAAGATACAGTACTGTTTTTTCCCCCAGAAGTCGAGGTGATGTGGTAAATTTTAGTTCATGACAACTAATTTTATTCCACAACTTTTTAATCGCGATTAAAAATAGCCATATTTAGTCAGACAACCAAAATTTTTGGTGGAAAACGTCAAATTCAGAATAGAAAAATTGGCATTTTCACTAAACTAATAATTCAGTGCTATCTTAGTGCTGCCAAACTAAAATATAGTTATGTTGTGTCACTTTAGTCTATTTCAGAATGAAAAATAGTCGTTTGACAGGAATAAACTGTAGTGACCATCAACCCACTACATGGTCCGCTCTGCTTGTGAATCTTTGACCGCGTCCTATAGGTGTGACGTCAAATGGCGTGATCCTTTATCTCGACGCACAAGCTCCGCCTTCCTTCGAGAATGTACCGGAGAAATCAAAACGGGTTCGCGGGCGCACGGCAGCTGGCGGCCGGCCGGCACTCTTCAGTTGGTTGTCTACACACGCACGCGTTTTTTAGCTTGCTTATTTATTCATTCTTACCTGCTTTAGTTTTCTTACCAATTTTGTATTAGCATTTAGATTGTCAGTGTTGAAAGTAAATATTAAATTCATTAGTTTAAAAGTGTAATAAAGTCGTTTATTTTATTCTTGTCATCATAAATAGTGCACAGAAAAATCACCTTTCCGCCTACTATCATAACGCTCATTATTTCCTGCATTGCTCAAACACCTTACACTACAGTCCCTGGTGAAATTCCGGGATAGCTATAACTGCCGTTTACGATACGTATATTTTTTGGCTTAGCTGGCAACAGTGCAGGAGGAACCCCTACACAAGGAAGCGTGGACCCAAGTGCTACCCGTTCTGGTACTTCTGGACAAAAATAAGGTAACCCAAGTGATATTACTACTTTGTCAGGCGATGCGGGGTAGAAAGTGAGGTTTTCAGAGTCGGTGTACGAGTACCTCCCTTCTGGCCTGAGGAACCAGAAACGTGGTTCGCACAAATGGAAAGCCAATTTATTTTGGCGAATATCGCTAGCGACAGTACGAAGTTCCATTACATAGCCGCTCAGTTAGTTATGGAAAATAGTGAAGGGTATTCTGATTAGGCCCCCCGCGACAGGCAAGTATGACAAACTTAAGAGCGAGTTAATTAAACGTACATCGTTTTCTCGCGAGAAGAAAACTTTACAGTTAATACAGCATGAGGAGTTGGGCGACAGAAAACCCTCACAGTTTTTAAGCCACTTGCGAGGCTTAGCAGAGATAGAAGTACCAGACGATTTCATTATACTCGAAAGGTTTAGGTACTTAAATAAAGGTAAACAAATCGTAAAAAGGGTTTTTTATAGTGGACACCGTCTTGTTTAAAAATACGTTACAACTAAATTAAAGTTATTTGCGATTTATACGATAGTTTCCTCTTTTATTAATGTATAAACTTTCTCATTTATTAGTAAACTATACTCGTACATGTAATTGCTTGAGCACTATTTTTTTGTGAGATTTATAAAATAGTATAATGTAATCTGTCTGTTGTAAAGAGCCCAAAAAGACAGGTTACCTAAACCTTTTAGAAGATACAACGAATTAGATAACGTTGCTTAATTGAAGAGTACACCTGTGACGTAGTATGGCAAGTGAAGTAGCAGGTATTACGTTTAGTCGGTTAACCAGATGTCTTATAAGTTGTGGATGAATTAGAAAAAAATGTTATATGGTGTCACTGTATTGCGGCTGCCACCATACCAATGCTGTGAGCGCAATTCAATTGAGTTAATATGGGCTCAAGTTAAAGGGTTTGTAGCCGAGAAAAATAAAAGTTTTAAAATGTCTGACCTAAACATTCTTTTGCCAGAGGCTTTAGCTAATGTGACTGCTGAGAATTGGAAAAGTTGCGAGGGTCATGTACCTAATAAAAGAAGAACAGAAAATGTTTAAATTAGACAAAATAATTGATGATACCACTGAACGCTTTATTGTTAATGTGACAGATAGTTCCTTAAATTCAGATTCAGAATAGAGCCTATTATTATGGGACTCAAAATAATATGATTTTAACATTTGAAATAAAAGGTTTAACATCTATGAGTCACGTGGTTTTATTTGTTTACCTTTATTTAACTACCTACACCTTTCGAGTATAGAACCATTTGGGTTAGTAGTTTACCAACTAACGTGCAGTCTATAGTTACTTCACAGCCCAAGATGGACCTGGAAGAGTTGGCGGATCTCGAAGACCAAATCATCGATATCGTGCAGCCAGCACCTTACGTGGCCAGCATGTCAGCTCCAGCGGCGAATATACCTGTTCCCGCAGCCGTTAGCGCGTTAGAGAGTATGGTCGCAGAACGGACAAAGCAAGTTGAAGCACTAGCAAAGGTACAACATAATTATAGTAATAACTATAGGAACGATACACGCCCATCACGCTCACGATTACGTAGCAGGTCCCGGTCACGAGAACGCCCAGAAAACCACCCACACTGTCAGTTGGTATCATTTTAATTTTGGGAACACAGCATGGAAATGTGAGCAACCCTGCAACTTTCAGACGAGAAACTCCACGAGCAACCGCTAGTGGTCGCAAGCGGTTGTCAACAAAGCGCAGGCCGCCTATTAGTCACGGACAGCACCACCAAGCAGCAATTTCTGGTTGACACAGGCTCAGACGTATGTGTCTATCCACGCTCGGCTACCAGAATTGCAGCAACAGAGAAGACCAAGTATCAGTTATATGCTGCCAATGGCACGATCATAAACACATACGAGTACGTTACCCATATCTTAAACATAGGTCTGCGTCGAGCTTTCTAATGGCGGTTCATTATAGCAGACGTGTCAAAACCCTTAATAGGGGTGGATTTTTTAATATATTACAATTTACTTGTAGACTGTCACAATAAGCGACTAGTTGATGGCATAACGACGCTGGCCGTCCCAGCGCAGCAGCAGAACAGTCGGGAAGTAACCACATCGGTCCGCACATTAGGCAGCACCGACAACACAACATAATATCAACTTGCTCAGACAATTCCCGGACCTTACTCGACCAGCAGGTAAGCCTGAGGTTCCCAAACACAACACAGCGCATCACATGAGGACAACGTCTGGACCGCCAGTTTATGGACACTCTCGCCGTCTGGATCCTGAAAGGTTAGCAATAGCTAAAGGGGCATTTGTGGACATGCTCCGCACCGGCATGGCAAAGAGATCTGAGAGTCCATGGTCATCACCACTACATTTGACTCGAAAGAAGGAAGATAGCTGGAGACCCTGCGGGGACTACAGAGCGCTTAACGCACGCACGATTCCCGACAGGTACTCGGTCCGCCACATTCAGGACTTTGCCCATCAGTTGTCACATAAAAAAGTATTCAGCAACATAGACCTTATTAAAGCATATAATCAAATACTGTGCGCCAATGAAGATATACCCAAGACGGCGATGACAACGCCATTTGGAATGTTCGAATTTGCATATATGACGTTTGGACTTAGAAACACAGTACAAACATTCCAACGCTTCATGGATAAAGTCCTCAGAGAATTAGACTTTGGTTATGGACGACATCATAGTGCATTCAGAGAAACCAGAGCAACATCAGCAGCACCTAAGGATGCTTTTTAATCGCCTTCAAGAGTATGGACTTCTCATCAACACGTTCAAGTGCATCTTTGGACAGTCGGAGGTAACCTTTTTAGGCTACAATGTCTCAGAAGCAGGGGTAAGTCCGATAAAAACCAAAGTCCAAGCGATCAGTGACTACTTACCACCCACAACTTTGAAGGGGCTCAGACGGTGCCTGGGAATGGTAAACTTTTATCGTCGTTTTATCCCGCGAGCAGCAGAATTACAGGCGCCTCTAAATGAACTATTAGCAGGACCAAAGAAGAAAGGCTCATAAAACATAACACTGACGACAGAGCAGCTAAAAGCATTCCAGGAATGTAAATCAGGCCTGGCTCAAGCAGCTCTTTTAGCCCACCCAGGCATTAACGCGGAATTGGCTATCCACACCGACGCTTCGGACAAGGCCATCGGGGCGGTGCTGCAGCAACGACAAGGTGGCACGTGGCAACCACTAGTATACTTTTCAAAGAAGCTAAGCTCCCCACAAACAAAGTACAGTCCGTATGATCGAGAGCTACTAGCCATTTATAAAGCCGTTCGCTATTTCCGACACATGGTAGAAGCACGAATATTCACAATATTTACTGAGCACAAGCCGCTTACGTTTGCTTTCAGTACAAGAAGAGATAACTGTACCCCGCGACAGTTCAGGTATTTAGACTACATCAGTCAATTTAGTGTGGACATCAAATACATTCAAGGGAAGGACAACGTCGTGGTGGACTCGTAGTCGCGTATAGAAGAGCTGTCACCAAATAATTTGGATTACATCTTTGAGACTAGAACAAGTCAAGGGTTCAGATTCTCACATGTCTGTGTATTGCGCCACTACCACATTACAACCAAGGCCGTTCCTGACGCATAAATACCGTCGACAAGTATTCGAGGCCCTGCACAACCTTAGCCACCCAGGCGCCAAGACTTCAGTACGATTAATCACGCAGCGATTTGTTTGGCCTGGCATTAAAAAGGACTGTAGACAGTGGGTGCAAGAATATCTACAGTGTCAGTGAGCAAAAATACATCGTCATACCAAAGCACCACTTCAAACATTCAGCTTACCTTCTGCTCGTTTTCGGCATGTCCACATGGACATTATCGGACCTTTACCACTTTCCTCTGGTTACAGGTACTGCCTCACCGCCATTGACCGCTTCACACGTTGGCCTGAGGCATACCCACTCCAAGACTTCACAGCGGAGGCATGTGCTACCGCCTTCGTGTCTGGCTGGGTAGCCAGGTTCGGCTGCCCCGAGCTCATCACGACGATCGAGGTCGGCAATTTGAGTCGTCGCTATTTATAGCGATGATGGTGCTTATAGGCGCCACATACCATACCACCACGGCCTATCATCCCGAGGCCAATGGCCTTGACGAAAAGCTTCACCGTCAGCTTAAGGCAGCTATCACCTGCCACACCAACACGCGATGGACCGAGGCGCTACTTCTGGTTCTCCTGGGCATCCGCAGCGCGTGGAAAGACGATCTACAAACCTCAGCAGCAGAACTAGTCTACGGCGAGCCACTATGCTTGCCTGGGCAGTTCTTCTCAACCTCTCCACCAGTTCCCGTAGACTACGAAAATTTCATTAGCAGGCTCCGCGATCACATCACAAAACTCACACCTCACCCAACCACTTGGCACACCACTCGCTGGCGGCCGGCTGGCACTCTTCAGTTGGTTGTCTACTCGCGCACGCGTTTTTTAGCTTGCTTATGTATTCATTCTTACCTGCTTTAGTTTTCTTACCAATTTTGTATTAGCATTTAGATTGTCAGTGTTGAACGTAAATATTAAATTCATTACTATAAAAGTGTAATAAACTCGTTTATTTTGTTCTTATCATCATAATTAGTGCACAGTAAAATCACCTTTCCGCCTATCATCATAACGCTCATTATCGCCTGCATTGCTCAAACACCTTACACTACAGGCCCGGGTGAAATTCCGGGATAGCTATAACTGCCGTTTACATACCTCTTCAAACTAAATCTTAGTGATTTTTAGTCTAGTTTAAAGAATTTTGTGACAAGAGAATCGGCACCAATAACGAGAGACTCGTACCTACTCCGTCATATAGAATTGATAAAAAAAAATTGATTGAATTAAATTGGTAAAATTCATAAAATTGAGACCATTATTAGTTTTTATTGTATTGTGCGTGTTGTTTGTGCAGAATAAACATCTTTTTTTCTTTTTTTAGTATGGACCTTGTCGGGCACATCAGTACAGTAGAACAGAGGAAGCCCTAAATTTAACTTATCTGTTTTAACTACATTATGATTATGTAATGTTATTATTAGGGTTTTCTAATATGTATGAATTTTCAAATATTATAACTCGTATAATTTATGTACTCATTATTATTAGATAAGTAAAAGAACTTATAGTTTTATCGTTTAAATATTCGTTCACAGTATATTAGTATTCTTACGGAAATACTACGGTATTCCCGTCCCTACAGATAGGTACATTACAACACATACCAACACACAAAATTACACTCAATTAAAACCGTTTAAATCCGAATTTTCCCGGAGCTAGCAATAAAACTTCTGGGCAATACACCAGTTCCGCCCATCTCTCATTTTGTCCTAGAAATAGAAATAATATTTATTTGCATAAAACATGGTATATATAGTTGTTTAAAAAATAGATTATACAGCATGACATGTTTTGCTTGCAAATATTATAGGTTACATTACAAATTGTTTCCCGTCAGTAAATTATTTTATGCTGTAAAAATGATTAGCGTTAACCATTTCTGTAGTTTTTTTTAACAATCTAAGATCTAAAGTTTTTAAATCACTTGGAATTTCATTATATATATCTGAACAGCTTTTACTATATTTAGCCATCCTTGGTAAGTCATCTAATATAAGCCTGTGAGGATCTCGCCGGTTTCGAGGATATACATCTTGTGCCTTTTTAAATAAGTCTTTATGCTTCTTAACAAACATACATACTTCATAGATATATAGACAGGGTAAAAATAAACCATTTAGATGGGAGGAGTTTAGGAGCCTTAATTTTTGGCTCCCTGTTAATTTGGTCAACTGAAATTATGGGCTGTGGAAGTGTAAAGACTATTGTACCAATTAGTCAGTAGTTAGAAAACTTTTTATAGGAAGTAAGGATGTAATAGAGTTTTAATCCAGACCAGACCTAAATTCTAAAGTCCCGAAGAACTAACCAACAACATTTTAAGGTTTAAAATCGTTTGGAGAAAGTTGACAGTTTCGGGTAGCTTGACCTGCTACTGACTGTACGTGACTATTCATCATTTAGTAGAGGAAGCCGGTGCGGTGGAACCATATCAATTTCATAAATAAATAAATAAATAACGTAGCTTAGAACTCAGTTAAAACCTACTTCAGTCCAATCACAACCATCTTTATGAAATTTCTCCTCTGGCTCATTTGCTTCCGATATTACTAATTTAACTCCACCAGACCCACTTATATTGTCCGTAATATCCTTCTTCAAAGGAGTAATTACTATGGCAGCCGGCAAACTAATACACCTGCTAAAGCCAAGCATGGCAATAACGTGTTAGATTATAGAATGTAGGTAATATTGCTAAAGTGGTACGGTATTAGCTTGCTTACTCGAATGTATTTATAGGTATAAATGTTAACGCGTCGACATAAAGTTGAAGCAACGGTTCAGTTAAGCATAAGTTTAGTTGAAACTACGATACCTACGTGTGACGACTTTGTTCGACTCATTTTATAGGTTATTTTTAGATGAAGGTAATATTTAGACCCATTTGCACCACCAATCACTAAGAACGTTTAGCGCTAAACAAGTTTTAAACATCATTCTGTCTAATATCTTCAAAAATTTGACAGAAATAGAATTGTGTTTAGTGATTGACGGTGTAAGTGGGCATTTAGTGTCGTCACGATTTAATCTCTGGATTTTAATTTTATTACTATTCTCATGATAGTTATGGCGATTCAAGAAAATCAAGAACGATTTTATCCAATTTTCACACAAATATATAAATACAAATATAAACCACATACACACACATACACACATTACATTATATTTTTATATATTTTAGTGATATTTATTTTAGAAGTATGTATGTATGTTAGTATATTCTCTTATTGTATGTTTATATTTGAATTAAAAAATTATTTTAGATTTTATGTATTTTGTTTTCCCTTCTACTCTTACACACGTTGTCTTCATCTCTTTAATATACTCTCCTATCGCAGGTATGCTGGCTGAGATTTCTTTAGAAATAAGCATCACCTTTGTACCTATTTTTCTGTTCCTTTCTTCTTGTCTGTTTATATATGTGTGTACATAAATGGTTAAATAAATACATAAATAAAATAAAATGATATTTTGGAACAATAACACAGTATAAACAACAAGTATAAACTGTAGTGCAGCTAACAACGCCCTTCTCCAGGTACAGAATGGAATGATGTTCCATGCAATTGCGCAATTCTACAAGTTGTTTTCTATTACTGAGGTACTCGTAGCTGTGGAACCATTAAATGGCATTGTCGTCAAAACCGTAGTATTTTAACATTGACAGTAATAGAGAGACGTTAATACAATCAAATGCACGGGAAAAATCAAGTAGCACCATCAGTGAACACATGCCCTTATCTTGGGCTGATACAATATTGTCCGTAACATCCAGTAACGCCGTAGAAGTGCTGCGCTGTTTCCTAAAACCGGATTGTAGATCAGGCAATACTTCGTTTTTTTATAAAAATCGAGTTAATTGACGGCACACAACCCTCTCCATAACTTTTGAAAGACAGGGAAGAATACTGATTGGCCGCAAGTCCTTAACTTCTACAGGGTTTGGACTCTTAGGTAGGGGTCTAACTGTGGCAATTTTCCATTGGTCAGGAAACTTTGATGTCCTTATGGAACAAGTTAGAGTAAGCATACTTAAGGTTATGTGGTCGTAGCCTTCAGCGTTTGAGTGTAGGTCGGAAATAATGCGGGAGATATCGTTTTGGTCCACCGGAGCAATTGTAAATATTGCTTCACTATTCGCTTATATCATTCTATGAGACTCACAGATATACTGTGGGTCTCATAGAATGATATAAGCGACGAGCTAGCTGCCGAGTTGCCAGGGACATTCAAAAAAGTGTTATTTATTAGGTCTGGGTTTCTAAAATGTGGGGGAAGGTCTTGTCCTTGCTTAGAGGGGGCAAACGTGGATTTAATGTTCTTCCATAGTAATTTAGGATTATCTATTTTATTATTTATATTGTACCTAAAGTATGCAATTTTTTCATTATATTGGGAACTTTCTACCAAGGATTTTAACTGTTTACAGTATTTTTTTTTTGTTTTCGATTTAGTATTCCTATATTTGGCTAATGCTTTATCCCGCAACCGTATCATGAGCTGCATAGTGTCCGTAATCCAAGGACACGATAATTCCTTAATATGACAAGTTTTAAGTGGCGCGTGATCATCAAACAATGATATTATGCGGTAGTTAAAAGTATCAACCACGTCATTTACATCGGTTAATTCAGAAACACGACCTATGAGTAATGGTAAATGTTGACTGTAGCGACGCCGGAATTAGTGCCAGTCAACCTGCCACATCGCTCGATGTTCAGGTGAGATGTCCCCATTGCTCCCAGCCACGCTTCTTTAAAGGCGAACGGGGGCTACGGATACACTATGGCAAGGTTCACAAACCTCATAGTGTACCTTTGTGCTCCCCAGCCACAACTTCATTACTTTCAGACCAAAATCTTTGGAAAACGCTTTAAAATTTAAAAAATTCTACACCGGTTTTAAAGAGAGTTCCCCGGGGCGCAAGGCGGTCTGTTGCTCTAAGTTTGACGCGATCTCTTCGCCTTGTGACTCAGGAGAATTCTTACAGCGCCTGGGAGCAACTACTCACCTTCCCTTATAGGATTCTGCATGTCCAAAAAAATTTGGCAACAAAAACAACTTTGACAAATCAAATTAAAGCAAACTGTAACAATTCGACTCTCATTTTGGATCCAAAATTACCTGTTTTCAATAACCTTTCACGAAAAGGGTTATGTTCACATGTAGAATCAAAATTAAGCGAAGGTGACATCAGGGGAGCGGCAAGGCTACTGTTCAGTAGCGATGTGGTGGCGCCCTACTCGCCAGAAACTCTTTCCGCCCTGGAGAGCAAACATCCAGCGCCTGCGGATGGTCTCACCTTTCCTGAACCCCCCCTCTCCCCCGATCCGGATTCAATTCCTTTTAATGTTACTGCCCCCCAGCTGGTTGCAGCCGTGAGCTCTTTCCGAAGTGGTTCCGCCGGTGGTCTCGACGGCCTGACTCCTCAGCATTTAAAAGATTTATTGAGTTCAGGGGCCGGGGAAGCTGGTGAGTCGCTTTTGAAGGAGCTTGCGGCTCTAATTAACCTGATGCTCAACGGCGGTGTGAATGATGCCGTCGTCGATATCTTGTGCGGGGCCAACATATGTGCCCTGCGCAAGAGGGACGGCGGCATTCGTCCCATTGCCGTTGGGTGCACCTATAGGCGTACGGCAGCCAAAATATGCTGCAAATTGTATGGTGAAGTTCTGACCAAGAAGTTCCAACCCCTACAGCTTGGCTTTGGATCCAAAGGTGGCTGCGAGGCAGCCGTACATGCCCTATCTAGCTTTTTAAATGCCAGTAAAGGTGAGGTCATCCTCAAGGTTGACGTTAAGAACGCCTTCAACTCCGTTAACAGGGACACTTTGTTGGCTGAAGTAAAAAAGGAGTTACCAGAAATTTATAGTTTTATGTGGCAGTGCTACAGGCACCCATCAAAATTATTATATAAAGACAACGTTTTAGAGTCTGCAGTCGGATGCCAACAAGGTGATCCTCTCGGTCCAGTCATTTTCAGTTTGGCTATTCACCCCATAATACAACAACTAAATTCAAAATTCAATGTGTGGTATTTAGATGATGGAACACTAGGAGGTGACGTAGATACCGTTTTAAAAGATTTTCAATTCCTAAAGCAGCAGTTCCAATCCATCGGTCTTGAAGTAAACTACTCAAAATGCGAAATTTACCTTTGTGACAATACCGACAGACAATCGACTTTACAGAAATTCATTTCAATTGCCCCAGATATCAAAGTTTTGGAAAAAAGTTCACTGCACCTCCTAGGTTCTCCAATTCTAGAAGACAGTTTTTCACCATTCGTCGAAGAAAAAATTAAACATTTTAACGATATTTCGGATAGACTTTCTAAAATTAATTTACATTCGGCGTTCACCCTTATCAGATATTGCTGTTTCGGTTCAAATTTTATGTATTTTCTCCGCTCTTCCTCTTTATGGAAGCAGCCACACCTTTTAGACAAAATTGATCATATTATTCGAAGTACACTAACATCCATTTTAAATGTGGCTTTGGACGACCGCGCGTGGCTGCAAGCCACACTACCCATTCGTTTTGGTGGGCTCGGCGTCCGCAAAATTTCTAGTGTAAGCCTACCGGCTTTCCTGTCTTCGGTCCACAGCACGGAAAAGTTAACCACAAGAATCTTAGCCCCTTCTCAGGTTGACTATGAAGTGCCGTGTTTGACCGATGCGGTGAACGCCTGGAAATTGACTTGCCCGAACTCGGTTCAGCCCGAGAACCCATCTTCCCAGAGACAGTGGGATGAGCCGCTCTGCAGGTTGGTACGGAATAAACTTATTAATACGTCCACCAATACTGCCGAGCGTGCCCGCCTGCTGGCTGTGGGGGAATGGGAGTCGGGCCTCTGGCTTCAGGCGCTACCGTCACCCAACATAGGCACTTTGCTGGGTGATACTACATTCCGGCTCGCTACGTGTTTACGACTAGGCGCTCCTTGCGGGGCTCCGCATCGCTGTCAATGTGGTGAAGCAGTCGACCGCCTCGGACACCACGGCCTATCCTGCAGCAAGAGCGCTGGTCGGATGGCACGTCACGCCAGCATTAATGACATCATCCGTCGGGCTCTTGTCACCGCCGGGGTGCCAGCTGTTTTAGAACCCAATGGCTTGGCACGTGACGATGGGAAGAGGCCAGATGGAATGACCATAATGCCTTGGAAGTTGGGTAGGCCTTTGGTGTGGGATGCGACTTGTGTTGACACCCTCGCGCCATCCCATCTTCCTAGCACGGCGGGCTGTGCTGGGGCGGCTGCTGTAGGAGCAGAAAACCTCAAACGGCGCAAGTATAACAACCTTATTGGAAACTATATGTTTGAGCCGTTTGGGGTTGAAACACTAGGGCCTTGGGGTCATAGTGCTCATAAAGTATTTCGGGACATCGCCAAGCGGTTGGTCGACTCTTCACACGACCAGAGGGCTGGCCTATTTTTAGCCCAAAGAATCAGCATTGCCATCCAACGTGGCAATGCCGCCAGCCTTTTGGGCACTTGTCCCATTGACAGCGATGCGGACGAATTTTTTGATGCCCTATGAGCTCTTCCCTTACATTATACACTTGTAAATAGTATGTATATATATTTTAGTTTTAGCTTGTATATTATAATCTATGTTTATAATAATAAAGTATCACCTATGTTTGATTGTGATAAATCCATGTAAAAAACTTTCCCTACATATGTCTTTTATCGGCCAAAATTTGGTTACAAATGGTATAAATTGGTCCCGCTTTATGTGAAATTCACTGACTATAATGGAATGGCCTGTAATGGAACCAAAAGATTCCACCGTCGTGTATCTTGCCCTAAGGTCTGTGCACAGTACGTCGATAAGAGTCTCACTCGTATCTGTGAAAAGAGTCGGCACCGTAACAAGTTGAACGAGACTAATGCAGTTTAAAATTTCGTGTAATTTTTTGGTTTTGGACTCGTTTTTGTTGAGCATGTTTACGTTGAAATCACCGAGTAATATATAATGATCACAGTGTCCCAACGTAGCAAAAGTGTTCGTGATGGCATTAAGGAAGTGATCTATGTCAAACCACGGTAGCCGGTACGCTGTTCCAATGGCATTTTTTTTCCCGCTTAGTAATATGGTCAGCCACATCTGTTCGACGGAATCGAACCTGGGATCTGCCATGCCAGTACAGATGCGCACGCTCAGACCCCGACGCAGATAAAACCCAATGCCCCCACCACGTCCCGCGCGAACAGTTGTCGGCCGCGGAGTGTGACGTAGACACATGCGAGCTACACGTCATACTGACGTCACGAAAATCCTGCATCGCGCAAGCAGAGTTTACCGCGCGATTAGCATATATACAACGTCCCGACATCAACCGTCGGGCAGTTGCCGACCAGACACAACACCCGTCTGGTCAGAGGATGTCCCCTTTTCATAGTGTGAGTGAACTTTACACCCTGTTCCTCATACCTCTATATTACAAACCCTACTCGAGCGGCGCGTGTAGAACAGCATTTAGGATTAAAGGTAAGTTGGCAGTGTTTCTTTTTTTTGGGGCGCGCCTCTGAGCTTTTAAAAAATATATATGGATTTTCTCACACGTGCTACAGATGCAGCAATGTGTTGCTTCCATTTCAGGTTGCTATCAGAGTGACTCCAAGATATTTAATTGCAGGGGTATTTTTTAATTCTCTACAGCCCCAGTCTGCGTGTAAGTTTGGGTAGGTGTGGTGTGGTGTAAGGGGCTGACTTGACTTCATAGTAGTAGAGAATGTCATAAATTTGGTCTTATTAATATTTAGAGTGCGAAGATTATTAGTAAACCACCTCGTAACGGTGCTCAAGACAAACTCTGAGTTGATGCGAGTCTCAGTCCAGTCCCAGCCATGGACAATTAGAGCTGTGTCATCAGCATAAGCTATAATTTTGCAATTGAGTAAGGATAACTGACACAGCTCGTTCACGTATATGAGAAAAAGTGGGAGTCCCAAGGCACTGTCCTGAGGGACACCAAACGTAATCGTCTCCTGTTTGCTGAGGTAATTAACAAAATTTTATTATTTGTTCACGACCTGAAAGATAACTCTTGATGAGATCGTGCGCTGTCCCGCGAATACCAAGATGCTCGAGCTTCGAAAGAAGTATGGGAATTGAGACAGTGTCGAAGGCCTTGGAAAGGTCTAAAAATATGGCAAGAGTTTTATGTTTATCTTCCCAATGCTCAATAATCGTATCTGTAAGTTTCATTACAGCACCTTCGGTGGATTTTCTATGTAACTTTTAACTAACTACCTACTAACTTTTTTTTTATATAACTCACGATATTCGAAAACACTTCATCATCATTATGTCAGCCGAAATACGTCTACCGAACATAGGCCTCTCCCAAGCATCGCCACTTCGACCAGAATTATCAAGTTCGTGTACAAGTATCACTTACAAACATTTTATCACATTTCGTTTTTACGGGTAAGTTCATTATCTTACAGATTTTAATAAAACCAGATATCCCATCTACATTTTATTTCATCTCTCCAACGTTGCTGACGTTGGAGAGATGAAATAAAATGTAGATGTTTGTTACTAAAACAATGAAATTCAAAAGCCGAACCCTGATCACCTAAAACCAAAACATAAATTAGGCCAAGAATTTCCGATCCCGAAATGATTTCCCGTAACTCTGGCAAAACAAAGAAACACTGGGCTCATACTTCACGAACGATAACTTATTTACGAGAAGACCTTATTCAACAACGCTATTTCCACGGAATGCAAAGAAAAATATATATAGAAAAATCGAAGGGTACCGAACAAGACTATTCCATTTGGAACAGTTGTAAGTCGTTCTTCATTACTTCAGATCCTTGGCCGCAAATCTTTGGAAATTTAAACCGTCTTATTAAGAGATGGCAGATTATTGGTCGTTAGTGTCTTTTGCCATTTACGGGAGCTTAGGAGTTCTTGGAGAATTAGGATGTTTGAGAGATCTTCTACTTAATTTTTGCAAAATTGTTTTTGAGTCTATCTAAAATGTGTCTTAGATTAAATTTGTGTGATGAAAGTTATATCAGCGCACAAAAAAAAATGTATTTAATGAATTAGTAATTAAAGTGAAGTAATTAAATTCATTAGTCTGCGTTATCAGACTTATGAATTTTGATGAACCTGTAATAATTAGTTTCTTGAAGTAAAATACTGAACACACAATTATTTATTACCTATTTATGGTATAAAAATTATCATACAACAGAATTTAGTTAGCCTGTATTGATAAAATGTATATTTTTAACAAACTTCAAAAAAAGGAGGAGGTTCTCAATTGGACTTTTTTTTTTTGTGTATTGGCTCAGAACTTTTTTCTACATGAACCGATTTAGATGATTATTTTTTTATTTGAAAGCTGGTACTTCTCATGTGGTCCCTTATTATTCCCTAATTTGATCAAGTTCTGACCCGGAGTTTTTGAGTTATCCTTAATACGGCGTATTTTTTCCACATAGTTTATATTGATAATGTTTTAATAATTTCCTGTCACTGTTATTTACATATTAAGTAGTGGTATACGAATTTGTCTGGAGTAGGTACAACAACTAAAAAGTGAAAAATAAACAACCTTTTTACAAAAAAACAACCGACTTCCAAAAAAAACAATAAAAAAAGTGATAAATAACTTTAATTTTGGAAGTCGGTGGCAAAAAACAAAAATACAAAACCAAAGGCACCGACTTCCGAACATAAACTTATTATTCACTTTTTTTGTGATTTCTTTTTGAAGTCAGTTTTTTTTTTTTGTAAAAAGTTTTTTTAACTCAAATAATATCTTAGAGAACGAATTTAGGATACTTTTGACAAAATGAAAGGAAAATTATAAAAGGATCGTAGCATGTGGCATTCTTTAGTTTGTGCCCACCCCATGGGAAAAAGGAGCGAGAGTATGTAAGTATGTACATAAACATAACATCACGCCCGTACTCCCCGATGGGTTCGACAGAGGTGCACCTATTAATAACATACACCTACATTTCGCCAGTTACGTTTAAGTCCCATGTAATAGGGAGCGAGCCTATTGCAATCAACCGGGCACAAATCTAGACTCCAGGCGGCTAATGAGAAATTCCAGATGGAAAAACCCAATAACACTTTGTCCGTCCCAGGACTCGAACCCAGGCCCTCATGCTCAGCAGTACCGCTTATGACCACAGAACTCCGCGGCAGTCCATGTTTGTATGTATTATTTTTTATTACGTGATTTCCGTTTCTGTCCAAACTCTATCTAGTCTGTTATGTTTTGTTCCTATTATGATAACAGATTCCGAAAATAACTACAACTTACAATAATGCAAACAAACACAGTGTTAAGTTAGTTACGATAAACATTGACTTTCGAGAAACTAGCCACAGGAGAAGATTGTTCAACAACCCACAACGCGCTCCGGGTTATTATTTCGAAGATTAAACTCTCTATTGACTTTTCTGCTTGATATAACTTCAAAATTTGATCCCTAATAAATCGGTAAATAACAAACAAAGGTCAATTTTGGGATTATCCGCTGCGTAATTGGGCCGAAGTTACTTTGAAGGAAATTGGGGTAGACAGAAATAAAGGCACCCCGTCGTCATCGTAATTTTCTATATTCTTAAGAGGCTTACAAGAACTAAAGCGCGGTCACTGTCGGATTGCATAGAAAAGAAAGAGACGCGCGATGACACAACGCTGGTAATTTATTGCAAAATATGAAGCAATTATGGATTTACAAAAAATCTATTCATTGGACTAAAAAATTAAAACACTATTACGTTAGTATGTTACTTGTAGAATAATCTGACAAAATATCTGAATGTTTGCATGTATATTAGTATGGTTTTTAATCGTTAAAATATTTTTTTTGAGGTAACATCGTGATTTTTTTCCTATCATATCAAGTATTTTTTTCCTATATAAATTTGTTTGACCTCAGGACATAAAAGTTGAAACAAATGACTGCTGTCGGCTTCACATCTATGGCTCCAAATGAATGTCTTATATGAAATTTTTGGTAATGACATACCTACTTATGTGCAGATGTGCTTAATTTGTAGTATTATGTTTTCAACACACTATCTAACTAGCATATATCCAGAAGAATATCATATATTTTTCTGATTTTGGTTACTGCAGTGGATCATATATTTTTAGGCATTATAAATTTGCGATTAGGTCATGTAGTCCCCTTAATTGTTTTGTGATGTATTTTATGACACGTGACATCTACCAACCTGCACTGGGCCCGCGTGATAGATTATAGCCCATTACCTCTCAAAGAGAGGAGGCCTGTGTCCCAGCAGTGGGAACATTAAAGGCTGATTATGCACGTATTTCATAACAGGTTTTAATTTTTATAATTAGTATTTCAAAACTTTATTTAGCAGTACTTTTCGCTATTTTATTTCTGAAATATTTCCATAACTTAGGTACATGGACCGGACAAAAGGTCATACCAAAGCATCGGCATTTTGATTTCAGCTCAAATGACGCACTATGAACATTATATTTACGCATAAAATAAATCATTCAAAAAACAACTTCCACTGTTATTTAACTTTTATATTCTCCGCACATTTTTCATCGCTCAAGATTATTACGAGCCATATAAAATGATTAGTTCAGCAAATAATATGAACAAAACTAGTTCTACAGCAGTTAGGAGAACCTAGGATAATGAATGTTCGACACGCATTTGGCCGATTTTTCGCTATACCTACGTAACTTAAAAAGGCAATTTCGAGGCATTAAGGAGTTTGTTTACCCCAGAAAAAGTGTGAAGCAAACAAAGAAAGTTAACAAACTTTTGTAACCTTTTCCAAATCATTTTTTATGTTAATCAATTTACGTCGGTCCATTTTCTTTCTTTTGATAGTGAGGCTTGGTGACTATCTACTGAATCTTAACGTGGTAATTTCTCGATAGATTTTGTAAGAAAATGGTAGTTGAAGCTGTTTATGAAATAAACTAATAAACAAACCTAACTAAATTTGTTTGACCTCCGGACATAAAAGTTGAAACAAATGACTGCTGTCGGCTTCACATCTATGGCTCCAAATGAATGTCTTATATGAAATGTTTGGTAATGACATACCTACTTATGTGCAGATGTGCTTAATTTGTAGTAATAAAAGGTATTGACATTATCTACTCATCACAATGTTTTATTAATGAGTTTTATTGCAATATGTGACTAGCTAACCACACAATTGATCTGACCTCGACAATTGATCATATTATTCTTGCCTGAGCAACCGGCAGCAAGTTTTTCATGCTCTCTTAGATGCCACTGCTTACGATAGCAACCCCGTTCGGGTTGCCTCTATCTCTTTTTCATATCAGTCAGGGCGGTTCTCGTAGTTCAAGTGTACCTGCTACGCTTTGGAATGGGCAACTAGCTTCATCTTTCTGACTGACCGACCCATTGCCAATTCAAAAGTGCCTGTAATTGGTTTATTTGAAATAAATGCTTTGAGTTTGAGTTTCTGGCGTGCGTTTGACCTAGCAAAGTAATTATATGAATGTGAGTAATATTGTTACTTACTGCTTCACCTTTAAAACTAGACAACTGTCAGGAGATATTGACAGTTCTGATTGATCATTAATGAACCGATTTCAACAAATTAGTTCCTCTCAAGGGTTCCGTACCCAAAGGGTGCCAACGGGACCCTATAAGGTTCCGCTGTATGTCCGTCCATGCGTCTGTCACAGGGCTGTATCTTTTGAACTGTAATAGGTCGACACTTGAAATGTTCACAGTGTGTGTTACTATGGCCGCTTTAACAAATAATAAGTCAAAATCAAAGCATTTATTTCACATAGGCACATAAAAGGCACTTTTGAACGTCAACAACATAAGAATAAAAGGGGGTTCCTATACAATAAATGTGTAGAAAAATATGTAGTGTTAAACATTGTACGGTATAAGGATCCCTATGTTTGTAAGTCCAACTCGCACTTGGCTGCTTTTTTAACCTGGCTTGGCCACTATATACCCAATCAGTCCATCAACATCACACCGCAATCCCTTAAGAACAAAAAGGTATAACGTGCATGAAAGTCAATCTTCGCGACCTTTCCGTCTGTCAGTTCATTCTAGTACTTCATGAGGAACAAAAACCCTGGCAGGTCATTAGGTAGTTTTTCTAGCACCGTTTGCGACGACAATGATGAATTTGCTGGTTTCCAACAAACTGAACACTCTTAGATACTTTTTATTCGATTTTCGTGTTTGTTGCAAAGCTTGATATCTATGTCTTAGTATAAAACAAAGTCGCTTTTCGTGTCTGTCTGTGTGAGCACTTAGATCTTCTAAACTACACAATGGATTTTGATACGGTTTCACCATCACTGAGAATTTATTCCGAAAAATGTATGCATCATTAATATTTAACTCGAGCATAGTAACGAAATCGATAGCATAGATTGTAGTTGGTGGCGTTCTGTGATTTCTGCCTACCCCCATGGGAAATCTGGATGTTCTGATATTTCATCACATCAGTAGATCGAATTTGTGCAAAACAGGGGCGGGTCGCTAGTATTTAGGTGTATAATGCGATATGCGACTCCAATTGTATGAAGTTTTGGAGAGAATAATCGAAGTTTCCGAATCAGGAATGAAGTGATTGATTCGTCTTTGGAATGAAGGTGAATTATTCAAGGATCGGATTCATTTGGAGCTGAAAGTTCGTGGGGTTTGTTTGTAAGCTGTGTTTTATGTCGCCCTTCTTTTGTATGGTTCTAAAAGTGAAAATATGTCAGCTGATTAATTGGACTGCGTTATGTAAAAACCGATTAAGCGCCATTTAACGAATCCTGAGAAAATGAGCTTCAAAAATTTCAAACTTAAAATGGTCGCTGTGCATACATTTAATATGTCAAGAGTATAATTTTTATTCTGAACATATAAAATATGTATAAGTTCACATTAGTTAAAAAATATATAAGGCTAAACTATATAGTTTTGTAGTTATAGCCATTTTTCCGCTTAATTTGTTAATGTGTTTTAAGCCATATTCAGACCATTTTATTTATCAATAACGTACTATACGGCATTATTGTCGTTTGATACTTTATTGTGATTTTTTTCGGGTGAAATAAATTGGAACATAAGAATAAATCCAGTTATTTTATTAAAATTTACTTAAACAAAACAAATGTTGTAACACTTCTACATCTTACTAATACTTTTATTCCTTTTTTTTCTTTTATTAATTACCTATACACTGTACCATATTATTTTTTATTCTTCATCTTCTACTTCAAAATCAATGGATTCATCAAAACCTTCAACATCATCTTCTAAATCACGAGATCCAGTTAAATTTTCGTAATATTTTCTCGCATCAGATGGTATGAGATGAAGGAGGGATTTTATATCATCTAGCTTCGGTTGAGAAATAGGTTTTCCTTGTGGCCAAAGTTGCTCATAATGCCTTGATAATGTCAATGGGTTATTTATTGCCCCTCTTTTTGGTCTTTTATTAAGATCTACTTCATGGGTTTGACCGCCATGACAGGTTGAAAGAAATATCCGACCAGGTCTATCCTTAAAAATGTTTATTTCTTTAGTTTTCAACCAGCTTATAGGATTTCCTTCTATATCTATTTTGATATTCACTATTGTCTTCAGCATTTTAGAAACTCCGACAAAGTCTAAACTTTCCGTTTTATTATCTATTAACTTGTTTCTCTTACGACAACTGGACATCACATCAATGTAGTCTTGTGGAGTGTAAAGCCGAGTATGGGTTTTTAACGCTGATTCGATATCACTAAACTCGTTATCATTTTCTAAGAAGCTGTGCCCAGGGACCATATATCGTAGGGTGATTTTTTCTAGGTTGTCATTTTCTTCTAGTACTGCAAATAGTAGCAGAGTCAACTTAATATTTCGGTTCTGGCCACCACAGGAGTCTGACCATAGGATTAGTTCTTTGACTTTTGAGTCTAGATTTAAAGATATATGTTTGCGTAAAGTGGAGCCTACTTCTTGTGCTCCCCTGCCTGCTATTCCTTCCACCCAGACGTAACAAAACCCTTTACCGGTTTTTCCTGAATGCACACCGCAGTTGTAAAGCCACAGTTGGCGTTTGTAAAATACGATGTTGGTTGGAATTCAAATGTCAGGGTTTCAATATGATCATGAGTCTTAGCCAAAGTTATATCTTGTCTTTTCATTGCACGTGCGTCTTCGGCTTCTTTATGGTGCTGCTCTCTTTCCTTCCCTAAATTTAATTTGGTTTCTTGTGAAGTAGTATCTCTGATTTTTACAGCAAATAGGTCGTACTTATTACACGTGTCTTTCTGTGGCTTTTTCCTTTGTAGATTAAATTTGGTATAAAATATTCTTGATTATTTTATTCAAGATTGCGCGTGATGGTGATACGCATTAACGAATTAAATACCATTTTAGGTGGTTAACTCGATGCTGCGGTTTAAAAACGGTTAAATCAAAAGGCAAAACTTAATTATCTTCATCGTGGACGTGTTTAATTCCTTTATGCAATTTGAAAACTGTTTGTGACTGTAACTTTGACGCATAATTCTTTAATACAAAACGAATGTGTGCACAAATTCTAGCAAAGTTCGAAATGTCGCTTGATTCAACCCCTTATTAAAAGGCCGTAAGAGTAATTTTTGAACACAAAAATAGCTGAATACATAGTTTATCATACCTATAGTCGATCTGCATTCATAACTCATTTTTTTCGATTTCGTCGCTTAATTCGTTATTACATAACGCAGTCCAATTGTACCTTCCATTAACAGTGATCATAGCATTTTAAGACTAGGCATTCTGCCGTACAACTAAATAAATTATAATTTGTGACGATTTCAAAAAACATTAACACCTTCTTCATTGTTATCATTTTATGTTAGTCTATTACCAATTTTTCCTGTAGTTTTATAATTTATAAACGGAACTATGCCAGTATCTAAATAATTAACTGCATTATTCTTATCTTACTCATAAGACTTTTTTTAACCAAAAAACATTCGCCACTTAACCCAAAACAGAAGTACCTACCTGTCTATTGAAATAAAGTCATTGTTAAGCAAATTGACATCCAGCTTAAATCCTTATATTCGAATACACAACTGTCTTTCTTCGACATTTGTATGCAATGATTGTAACACAGCAAATTGATGTAGGTTCTCAAGTTGCTTAACAATTAATATCCCTGACTTTGCGTACACGAGCACCGTAAGTTCCATTTCACCCCGATCGATACAAGCGTAAGTGAAGCATGTCCTAAATGTTTCATACGGTAACAAGTGCCAACATTAACTACATCTTGCGTAGCCCATTAATCAAACAGCCACTTTCATACAGTAATGGAACAGGTAATAGACGAGTAAAAGCTGCTGATGAATTTACGAAGAACGTACGGGCTACTTAAATGTGATTACACTACCTAGCACTTCACACACTTTCCAGGTACTTATAGAAGTTTCTAGCCGAGTAGGACTTACAACCTTGCACCCTAATAAAGTAATACACTTTCAATCACAATACAAAGGATTTTGAAGGAAATTCCTAACCCATTGCATCATATTTTTTTTAAATTTTTCTGTACAGCAACGTAGATCACGCAATGAATGTTTCTTAACTGTCAAAATTACAGGCATTACCATTGTATGTGTGTTACGCAAATACCGCACTGTTGTCTATCCATTTTTCATTTATATATACCTATATAAATAAAAACTGGCCAATTGCGAGTCGGACTCGCGCATGAAGAGTTCCGTACCATTATCTATAAAAACAGCAAAAAAAAAAATACGTTTGTTGTATGGGAGCCCCCTTAAATATTACTTCTATTCTTTTTTTTTGTATTTGTTGTTATAGCGGCAACAGAAACACATCATCTGTGAAAATATCAACTGTCTAACTATCACGGTTCATGAGATACAGCCTGGTGACAGACAGACAGACGGACGGACAGTGGAGTCTTAGTAATAGGGTCCCGTTTTACCCTAAAAAAAATAGTACCGAACCCTAAAAATGAAATGCTGTACGTTGGTAAGCGCCTTACTTGAGAACGGCTGAACCGATTTGGCTATATTTTATTTTAAAACGTTGGCAATAGTCCGAGTTGGGTTTTTATGGAAATTAAAATTTTTAAAGTTGACCGGGAAATTGTAAAACTCGGGAAAACTGAAAGTGCTTTTTTCTCTGGAGTCAAGTTTGGACAGAACAACGTCGGTCGGGTTAACTAGTTATAAATAAATACGTAGGTATATGGACTTAGCATTTTTCAAAACGATAGTTTTCCTCTACTTATTATTCTACATACATTCAGAAGAGTTCCGCAGGAGAACCAAGGTAAAACCGACATTGCCCGAAGAATTGGCAAAGTTAAGTGTCAGTAGGTAGGGAATATTGCTCGCAGAACAGATGGCCGATGGGCTGAAAGGTTCTGGATTGGCGACCGCGTACCGGAAGACGTAGCATTGGAAGGTTTCCCACAAGGTGGACCGATGACCTCCGAGGAATCCGCCGGATGCTGGAAGCACAGAACCGGTTGAAGTGGTGGTGCTTGGGGGAGACCTATGTCCAGTAGTGGACGTCTTTCGGCTGAAATTATGATGAGGATACCCTCTCGTCCATCCTTTAAAGCTGCCCAACGTTTTATATAATTTCTAGTCATTATCATCTGCCCATTTTCACAACTATGTTAGGATCAGCCTCCAGTCTAACCAGATGCAGTCAAGCTTAATACCAGTTTTTACATAGATCAACTGCTCACCTGACCTCGAGAAACCAGTAACAAGGCAATACTTTACCATTTGGTAAGATTGGTTATCGGACTTTCGGGAAATTTCGAAAAAAACATTTGTATATTATACAATAAAAAAACTCATGTCAGTATAATCCTTCCTTCAGAAATCGAGAAAAACTGGAACACGAATTATTATGAAAATTCCAGTCAAGGTAATAAAAACGAACGCCATTATGCTGAATTTCAATAAAACATACTCAAAAGAGTTGAAGAGCTCGTTAAACGTATATTTTATATGAAAACTCGAAACGAATTTGTTGCAATCAGCAAAATAAGAGAATGGTTCTTGAAAATAACGGGTCGAGGGAAACCTGATGGTTGATATACTTCGGTATGTATAGTATACGTGATATACAAACGTCATACTTGCCTGGATCAAATACTTACGCCTTCAGTAATTGAAACACAGCTCTATGATTTGTATATAGGAAAGAACATTTCTCAATTCTCATTTTAGAACATACAAAATGCTTACTTTGTGAGGTCAGTGATGATTTAGTTCATAATCAAAATTGTACATTACAAAGATTTAGACCAAAAAGATCAGTTACGTTAGTAAAATAGAAAGTTATTTATAACTAGCATCTTCAAGTTCTTTTGAATGTTGCATAATCAGAAGAGACAAAATATTAATGATCTGATTCTAAAAAGCAAAAAAGACAAGAAAAAGATCCACAATTTACTCTAAATCTAAACTACCTTAAATACCTACTTTTGCGCAAATACTGAAACCGCACTTTGCAGTTTTTTACTGTAAGTTCCCACTGAATAAATAAATATCCGAAATAAATTAATACAAAACATTGTACAATTTTTTCAAAGTCCCTGTAACAATATAGAAAGCTTATAATGGACCTGTCAACTTCAATTCCTTAACAATTGCCTTAGATGCGGCGGGAAACGTTTTACCCGTGGAACCTGGGCTGACAGCATCGGTAATAGTGGCCATTATAGGAAAGCATTTCTCCTTTTTAGCTAATGATATAATTTTTATGACAGGGTATTTCAAGGTCAAGGTCAGAGAGGGTTGAAAGCTGTTTATTGGAAGTGTTGTATATTATTTTATGAAGCTTGCCATATTAGACGTTGGCTTTTGTTTAGTTCGTGACACAAAATGGCATGAGAATTTTGTAAAAAAACATAGGCAGTCATGGGGTCTGCCAACAGAACTGAAAACTTAAAACTATGAAATAACAGCTGTTTTATTTAAATTGTCAAATTGTAGTATCAACAATTTTGCTTTATAATTTGTGAAATCAAATTATTAATTAAAATATTTTATGCTTTCACTGCTGGCCAAGCGCAACACGCGATACTCATAGCTACATATTAGCATATCATCGACGCGATCCCATAATATATCCTACCAAAAATCGCTCGACGCGCTTAAGAGCGCTTACACGGGTCCGCTAGCACCATTCCTTTAAAAAAATATTATCTCGTGACTGAGAAGGAATTTTGAAAAACGGCTCAATAAGCGACCTCGGTAAGTGTGTCAAGATGAAAGTTTATAAAAGGTATTAGAAAATTCTAGACACACTTACCGAGGTTGCTTATTTAGCCGTTGTTCAAAATTCCTTCTCAGTCACGAGATAATATTTTTTTAAAGGAGTGGCGCTAGTGGACCCGTGTAAGCGCTCTTAAGGAAGATTTCACTTCAAAACTTTCTGATGGTAAAAGTGACCTAGCAGCAGCTGGATGAGTGACAAATGTATACATACTTCTGTCTTTTGCATCAATTTGCAGATTTCCTACATCATACAATATATGCAAAATATTAATATCAAGTCTTATTGGCTAACGGTTCTTCTCGAGGGTGTAAGCTTATGCATAAATTATTTATATTCAAGTTTGACATCGAGATCACACTGCCAGTAGGATATTTTTAAAGTACATACAACCTTTTCGGACCTAATGTGCATAATAAAACTTCAGAATTCTCAGACATAAAGGTAAATTGACGAAGTGAATTATCATCTATAGCAAACATCTTTCAAAAGCCCCGAAAACTTGACGTTAAATAGAATATTTGGTTCAAGGACGGGCCATACCATTGCCCAATATATTACGTTTTTGCACGACATTAATTAATGTTAGTGAGACCACAGGTGCAATCGTTCTCAGCTAGGCTTAGATGATCGACCTTAACCTTGAATATTGGACTGTGACCTTGAACAAAAAAAAAAATCTTACCACACTTTAATAATTAGTTTGAAGGTTATCTGAAGCCAATGTTAAGGTAGTTAGGAAGTTCAAACTTCAAAGAATGTAGCAGAGTTTTCTTTACCTACTTTTATTTAATTTTAGCCTATTGTCTGCAATTTTCCGGAATCTACTACAATTACTTTACCACAGTTTTATATTTTTTCAGTTTTTTATTTTTTGGCAAAAATTCATTATACAGAAAAGGAACAAGCAGTAATAAAAAGAACAATCATGCTTGTTCAGTGCATGTTGGTATTGTCAGGCAATATAATGAGTCAAGTTTTCCTCACGACTAAAATAAGTTTAAGTCTCATGGTATTGAAAATCACATTGTATTAGCGAGGTTTGAACCCACAACCCCGTGCTTGAGAAGCGTACTCCTTACCTTCTGAGCCTTCACAACATCCATGTCCTAGCGTTATAAATATTATATTAGACTAATAATTCTGATGCATGCAGAGGGTTCGCGCGTGACTGCGCAACTTTCCCCACGAAATTAGCTCATCATGGTGTTGAGCAGCAAAATATTATGTTTTGTTTATTATTTTGAAGAGGCACTTTTGTTGAGAATCTGTTGGTATTTTGGTGTTAGAAAATGAGGCTAAATTACACTCAAACTTTTGAATTGTCAAGGAGTCAGTTTGTTCGACAGAAAATTGAAGCTGGTTGCCCATTGCAAAACGTAGGTATGGAAAAAAACAGTTCAATATTAAGATTAAAAATAAGCCGGACCATTCTCAACTGATGGCGCCATTCTCAACCATATTCTATGGAGCACAATGATCCAACACACACGCCACCATCAGTGAGACATTTGACTGAGCATGACACACTTACTCTCAACTGCTAGGCTCTTTCAAGTGAAATATACACCATAGTAAAATATTAAACGACTCCATAGTACTCACATTTACAAAAAACTTTTTTACAAAAAAACAAACGACTTCCAAGAAAAACACAAAAAAACGTGAAAAATAGCTTTAATTTCGGAAGTCGGTGTCTTCGGTTCTGTATTTTCATTTTTGGCCACCGACTTCCGAAATTAAAGTTATTTTTCACGTGTTTTTGTGTTTTTCTTGGAAGTCGTTTGTTTTTTTGTAATAAAGTTTTTATTTTTCACTTTTTAGTTGTGGTACCAACCCCAAATAAGTTCGTATACAACTACTTGATATGTAAATAACAGTAACAGGAAATTATTAACACATCATCAATATAAACTAAGAGGAAAAAATAAGCAGTATTAAGGATAACTCAAAAACTGCTGGTCAGAACTTAATCAAATTTATATGAAACTACATGTGAATCACCAGCTTTTAAATAAAAAAAAAAACATCAAAATCGCTTCACCTAGAAAAAAGTTCTGAGCTAAACCACATAGAAAAAAAAATACTTTTGAATTGAGAACCTCCTCCTTTTTTTGAAGTCGGTTAAAAATTGAAAAAAGTTGCTAAATTATACCAAACCATAGTTAACAATGTATTTAAGAGATTAATACAATTTTAGTACCACAAAGAAAAATTTAAGTATTCATCATTTATTTATATTCATTTTTCATTCATAAATAGGTAAGCTTCGGATATCTCGGTTGCCATCTTGCTTTCCTTGTTCCGTTATTGTTGGGGTAGGTGCAGTATGTATCTTACGTATAATATTTGGTCACAGGCTATAGATGTATTTGCTACTATAAAGTTCGATGTTTCATAATTGTAAGAAAAAGAGTTTGTCGTATAGACAAGGTGTTTGAAAGGGTGATATGAATCTTTAAGAGACGATGTTGCATTGAGACCCATTAGGTACCGTCAAACGGGATGAATAGAGATGCAGAGGTAAACCGCAACGAAACTTTAAGATGATATATTGAAAAAAGTGTGCTTTTTCTTTTTAGTGTACCTTTTTAAGTATATGGAATAGGTATTTAACAATTTGGTGTATGTTTTATGACTATATTTCCTAGTATCCTGTAAAAGGAATACATTATACAATAAAATTTTCTCGATACAAAAAAAATGCAAAGTTCTATCTATGTTTATGTTTTTTTGAGCATTAAGGCGTAACGCTTGTAAGTTATTCATTGGAGTTTACTATAAAACATAGAGAATAATCGTATTAAAGTTTAAGTAAAGCAGTTTTTGTTTTAATAATACTTTTTATTTAAAAAAGACGGCTTTTCGTTTTGGCACATATGTTGTTTTATTCCGAGCACACACACTTTATTGCCATCCCTTTTTTTGCCTATCAAAAGTAATGTCATCACTCTCGTTCGTTCATAAATCAGTCGCCCGGTGGGGCTGATTGAGGATGAATCTATGTATTTTTTTTGCAAATCGGTCTAATTTACGTGATTTAAATAATTGTGTTTACGGAAAAAGTTAGTAGCTTAGCAAGTCAAGGTAATTATTTAATATAATTAGTGTTGAATAGGTATTTAGTCTCTGTGTGTGTGTATTCTTGTGACTGTAAACAATATAACATTCTTTTTCTATTATTATTTCGTGACGACATCCAAATTATTTATGAAAATGGAAAAAAATCAAAAACCAAAACTGAACAGTAGCTTCAACGTTAGGAGTATCTGCTGTCTGCACAATCAATGCATCAGTGAACTCATTCAATGGCAATAAGATGATGACAATAGTGAGTAGATGTTTTTTTTTTAATTTAGAAGAACGTCTGAACGTTTTTAAACCTACAACTTATAATGATCGTTTACGTAAAGAAATAGGCTAAAATAAATTATTCGTTTTTAGGTTTGAAATACGTCAAAAATACTTCAATATGTCAAATACTGTCACTACGAATGATACAGCACAAAAAATTAATGGAGTCGCATTTGAATTGTGAAAAAAGGTGAATTCTTACCCGACTACGGCAAAGCCAAAGGACGGTTTTGATTTTAACAGGCTATGTATGTATATATGTTTATCTGTTTCCTCATAACTCCTCGTCGTATTTAGATAAACGAGATATCGTTGGAAGCGTCATGTTGTCTCGCGGGTTATAAGTTACATGACGTCACATAAAATTGAACATGGCAGCTAATAGCGGATGTGAAGAATTACCGGGTATTTTTTTTTTAATCTTGTTTGGTATCTAATAAAAGGTCTTAAAGAGTAATTTCTGAAAATATATTGGATATCTATAACTATAATACAAAACTTTCTGGAGTACCTACCTAAATACCTACCTAAATCTTTTTTATCTATTTATTACACTGCATGGAATTACTATGCACTTTATAGTTCAAATGTAATGCTTACAAGCACCGAAAAGTCAATCTTTACTTGAAAAGTAGGACACGATAGAAAACTTAAGAGCATTACGTTATTGACGGAATGTATGTCATGTGTGTGTGTATGAGTGTGTGTGTGTGTGTGTGTAAAATATATTTTAATTGTCATTTACCAAGCCAGTGTATGTTGATCGGTGAAACGGTGTTGGAGTTTATCAATCTCATTTAAAATCTAATATACAACATGAAATTAAAAATAGTTAAATAATTTTCTTTATTTTTATAAAATGGAAGTCAATTTTATAAAAATGGAAATTAGAAGTAATAAAATAAAATAATTTGTATTATTTGCCTACTCCATAGATGCATAGTGTGAAAATTTCATACACCGAGATAAAATTAACGTTGCTTAGATATGTTTCCGTCTTTATCTTGCACTTTTAGATTGACAGCTGTGTGACAGTGACAAGAATAATGCTTAGCCAAAGCCCATGCTAAATAAGGAACCTTTTTAAATTCCGGTCAGGAATTTTGTTAATTCCACTTTTGGCCACTGGTTCAGGTTCATTTATGTTTGTAGCGGTGACGTGGCGAACGACCACGGAAGATAGAACCGCCACTCCCTGCGTGCGGGGGAAATAAGCCACGCCCATGAAACAATTATTTATTTTCAAGGTAGGGCCTTAAAAGGGATTTTAACATTGAAATAATATAGTTTGTGGCCAACAAGAGCACTTAATCGTTTATTATAATTTAGTACACACAGTAGAGTCCTTTTTGGCAACAAACTATATTATTTCAATGTTAAAATCACTTTTAAAGTTTCGATTCACCCCTGCATCAGAAATTCACCCCGTTTGACGGTAAGTTTTTAAATTTAATCAAGCAAGTATGTATGATTTGTAACTTACTAACGAACTTGGTCTATTTTCGAAAAATCTATTCATATTATCGTTTTTATTTGAAAACAAGGAAAAGTACTTTTATCAATAAACTGTGTCAGAATCAGCTCAACCTTTCAAGAAGGTTTTAAATCTTTTGAAAGGAGGGACCCAAAGTCGCGTTAAAAGCCAGTCTAGGATCAAAATTTAGATATTTATCGAGGCGGAGGCGTGGTGGTTCATGTAGAAAATTGCTAGTCTCAACACTAAGTTAAAGGTTTGAGTTACACGCCACGGAGGGTGACTTGTAACTTAAATCTATGTTACTTGTCGACACCTTCGTGAAGTCAGATTGCGTCGGTATTTTAGAGTATGCTTGAAGTAAGTAATTTATTTAATGTGAAAGTAATGTTAGCACCTTATACATGGTATTGTAATTTTCCGTTGTGATTATAGTTAGGTACCGTTTTGTTTTGTAAATGGGTGTTATAAGCATTTATTTAGCTAAATAACCAAAGAAGAAGGGGCACGGTCCATACAAAATTAACCCACAACCTACAGCAAAGAAAAGTATCTCAAAAAAAAGATAAAAATGGGTATAAAAAGATGGCATACTTCCAAACTCCATCCTTACAGTATAACATATAAAAAAATTGCTATGACAATTCGTTCAGGGGCAGTAATATCTACAATGAAATATATTACAATATTGAGAAATACTTGGTTGGCTATCTTGACTTGACTTCAATTATTGATATCGAACAACTGAGGTTTTTTTCTCACTTGTTCGACCACCGAACATCAAACTAGTGAGAATTATTATAACTTGATTGTTTAATCATTAGCATTGTTAAAAAGAATAGAGTAGACTATGTTAGAGTAAGGTAGACTATGTTCTAACTGTACATATTGTTTTTTTTATTATTATTATTATTTCATTTATTTTTTGTCGATGAATGAGTGTAAAGACAGTCCAAAAAAAATACAAAATGTTTTACATAACTTTTATTCAATTTTCATATCTCTTAATATGTTTGTCGGAGACGGTCATTAGTATGGACACTAAACGAAGCGCAGCACGAGTTCCGGGAGGTGGCAGCACTGTCGCTATGACGTGCATACTCGGCTAACTTCATGCTATAACAGAGCCTGGCTGATGGAGGAGCGTTGATGGGACGAGTGGACACTTACCATTCTACCTTCGAGGAGATCAGTACCTCCACCCTAGGAACTGTCACGCGTTCCGTATAGTTGTGTCGTGTACTTACAGTGTGTGATTCGCTACTGTGATTAATTTGTTCGTAAATTATAATTTGATTTGAACTGCAAACGGTTTTTCTATTGCGCAATAACCAACACTACCCATAGTACGCCCACAGTAGTTAAAATAAGGCTAATTATAACGAGAGAGACATACCTTCTCTGTCATGTTTATGTCTCTCTATGTTATATCTACTTATTCTCAATACTCAATATTTATTTGTATTCCACAATGTGAAATTAGGTGTAGGTTTAACAAAAACCTGGATTGTGGACCCTGTCGGGCAAACGCTAGCAAAAGTTACTTTCATTTAAGTACTTGTCGGAAATACGTTAAATCAATCGTTTGACTTTTACTAACCGAGACGCCAGCGTCACCAGGTGGCGCTCGACAGAGTCCATAACATAACACTTGACCAGAGTTAAAGCAAAGTTTGTTGTTGGCGGTTAAGCAATGAACATGTTTAGAACCTGTCTCGCGTTCCGTATAGTTGTGTCGTGTACCTACAGTGCAGTGTGTGATTTGCTAGTGTGATTAATTTGTTCGTAAATTATAATTTTATTTGAACTGCAAACGGTTTTTCTATTGCGCAATAACCAACACTTCCCATAGTACACCTATAGTACGCCCACAGTAGTTAAAATATGCCTGATAATAACGAGAGAGACGTACCTTCTCCGTCATACATAAGTCAATGGCAAACATACTGACATTGTTACATTAACATTTAATTTAATAATAAAGGGCTTTCGATATTAAGCTATCCCTGCAACTGCAACATTTCTGGGCGACTTTACACTATAAAGTCTAGGTTTATATTTATCGATCTGTGATGATATTAGCTACCCTTCCCTGCAGTTACTAATTATAATTTTATTAAGTATAGTAGGTACGCCTTCCAGTCTCATCGGATGCAGTACCTGTGCTGCATCTGATTAGAGTGGAAGGCGTCCCCGACAAAGCTGGGAAATGGCTAGATAGATTGTTAGTAAATACTGTTTAATATTACAAAAGATCTTATTAGTTATTTTCTAAAATAACCAGATAAAAGGTTTTATTATTAAATTATAAATGATTTTTATTTCTGTAAGTAGGTTTGTACAAACACTTTTACATATCAATCATATTTTAAAAACTAGATGATGTCGGCGTTTCCTATCTGACTACTCTGAGAAGATAGGCGGAAACAAACTCAGAGGTCACAGTCTCTTTTAAAGTCCAGACATAGTCTTGTTCATATCATATGAAGAACATGTAGATTGGTTTCTGAAATGGTCTTTTGAGGAAAGAACCATATGGAATTGAGTGGACCTGTCGAGTCAGTGCACGCAATTATCAGTAATCGTGTAGCTCAACTCAGAACTTAAGGAGCTCAACCACTTATAGCTAAAAGCGATGTAATTACAAATCCAAGAAAATTAGGAATGTCACCGTTTGAACTGCGCGCTCAATCTTAGAATAGCGACACTGACGGGCGGCCATCATTGTTTGTAATGCCGCCACTTACTGACAAAACCTTTAAAATGTCTCGGTATTACGATGCTGTTGAAATTGACGCAACAAGAGGTAATAGCAATATAAAAACAATATGTTCTATGAGTACCGATATCATGGCAGGAAGAAAAAAATAAAAATGAAGTGTTTTTTATTACATACATACATGATAAACTCATGATTTTTTCCCACGGAAGTAGGCATAAACTAAAGAACGCCACCTGCTACGACCCTTACATACTCATTTAGCTTCGTCCACGTTCATGCATCTAGTCATACACGCACGCCGATTGCGAGTACTACGCATCTGACCTTTCTGAAGAATATCACCAATAAGATACAATAATTATGTCCTTCTAGGGCATCCAGTCCCGGCGTTTTCATTCACATAAATACCTTATGTTAGTCGCTTGTCATTCATACTCTTAACAAGACCAAATCATATAAGCATTGTTTTCAATGAGTGTCACAACGTCTTCTTTTAAACCGCAGCGTTGTCTTACCACATAATTCCTTAATTTGTTATTCAAAGTTACAACAGACAATATACTTCGCAAAGAGCGCAAATTCAAAGTATGTATCATACTTTCATGCCTCTTTTGCTTTTTTTTATTAATATGTATAAAATAGTGCTTCGCTTACAGCGAGGCGATAAGACCCAATTTCAGTTCATTGTATTGTGAAGGTTAATAAGTTTTAATAACATGACTGAAACTTAATTCATTATTACAAAACTTAACATGTTCTTTAAAAAAAAAACTGCTTTAAGGGTTCATGCAATTTGTGCATGAAATTAGAATGTCTACACAAAAATGTTCCAAAGCTGTGGCCTTTTCTGAGTTTGACATTATTATCTTGCTGTCAATAAAAAAACGGTGAATACTATATAAAATTCCTGTAAGTCGTATTATAATTTTAGTATTCCATATCTTATCATTAAGAGTTTCAATAGCATTAAATGAGCCAGAGATTTCACTTGAATTTAATTCGGTACAAAACGTGTAGTAAAAGCTCTTAGCGTTATTGTCTAGCGCTTACCTTTTTCATCCTAATCTTCTTCGTCTGTCTACGCTTGTTTTTACTTCCGCTTCGACTTTCGCCAACAATATTTGGCTGACTTATTAATGTAAGTAATTCCATCGTAATGTGTCAATCTAAATGCAACCCATAGGACGACAAGTTAAAATATTTAAAAGACAAGTTTGAAACAAATTAGGTAGTAAAACTGTCCGTAAGTAGCCCGACACATTCGGCTACTTGCAGTGCATTGTGCGATGAAGTGCACGGATTTATTAATTAACAATTTGTTGGAGAAAAGGAAATTAAACAGGATTTGTTATAAAAATAAATAGATCTCTAGATAATATATCATGCGTCTGTCTCATTTATTTGTCAGCTTGTTTGTGTTTTGTATGCAGTTTTATTTAATACTATACTAATTATTTAAATATTCGTTATTATTATTCGCTGCCAATCATTTATTTTATTCACATAAGTATACATACATACACACTTTGCAGTACAAAACTGATTTACATCCGTCACCTCACACTTCAGGTTCAGTTGAAAACCGGCGTCAGGCACTAGTTGTCTGACATTTTTGCTGAACTGGACCTATTTAGTGCAGCCGCGAGGCACACTTTACTGCTAATTTCTCACTACGCACTTTACACTTTTTATTTTGTTTTTTATTTTTCTTTATTACTTGTAGGTATATGTTGTGTTGTGTGCTTTGTAGTTTGTGCTAAATAAATTTATTTTCCTTCTTTCTTTTGCACTTATGATAAAACTTTTTAGGGTCTCATTGCCGGTTTACTCATAAGTGAATTGCTAATAATTTAGTATTAAATGGGAATAATACTAAATGCTAAATGCTTTACCGAATGTTAAAAGTAATGATTGTGACATAGTATTGAATAAAGAGAAACTAGAATTCGTCGATAAAACTGTTTTCCTGGGGATTATACTCGACTTAAGGCTGCAATGGGGTCCTCATTTAACATCTCTTGCAGGATGGCTAAGTTCAGCAGCATATATGCTGTGGGAAAAATCCGACAATTTACTAATGTAGATACCGCGAGGCTAGTCTATTTCAGTTACTTTCATAGTATAATGTCTTACGGTATTTTACTATGGGGATGGGCTGCAGATATCGAGTCTATTTTTATTCTGCAGAAAAGAGCCATCAGAGCAATATATTGCCTCCGCAGGCGCGATTCTCTAAGGGAACTGTTTAAAGATATTAACATCATGACGGCACCTTGTCAATATATCTATGAAAACATCATGTACGTAAGGAAAAATCTACATCTTTTTAGTAAAAGAGGTGAAAGACATAACTATATGACTAGAAATAGGGACTAATTAGTTCAACCAGGTTTCAGACTAGCTAAAGTAGACTCATCCTTCATGGGGTACTGTTTAAAATGTTACAATAAAATACCTCCCCACATACTCCAACTGAATGAAACAAAATTTAAATCTTGTATAAAACGCTCACTATGCAGCCAAGCATATTATAAGTTGGGGGATTACATCGCTGACAAAGATGCTTGGCTCAACGCTGGTCCTGCTCCACAAGGGCGCATAAAATAATTGATTAGCATTTGAAACTACTGTTGGAGCTGCTGAAGATTTTAAAAACTTATCTTTGCATTGTATAAATTCAATGTTTTAGTATTGTATAATTGCATAGCACAGGTGTGAGTACTGTGCACCTACTATAAAGCTACCATTTAATAGGTTTTTCTTTCATTGACTTGAATGTGCCCTGGCGGCTGAGAGTTTGTCATGCTCACTCTAATGTCTCGCTGGTGGTGGCGTGTGTGTTGGATCATTAAGTTCCCTTCAAAATGGTTGAGCTGAATGGTGCTGATCTATGCGTCATGTTCGTGAACGGGCGCCGTCAGTGGGGACTGGTCATTTCTTGGCTGCCACGGCTTATTTTAATTTAAATTTTTGAATTGTTTTTTTATCTTTTTTATTACGGATACTTTAAACGTGCACGTCTTACTACATCGTTCTCACATTTTTAATTTGAACATGAATGATGTAAACAATTTGTTTTTTGTAACTATATGTTGATTTAAAAGAGTGTCCATGGAGTTTCTTGCCCGTTCTTCTCCATAGGTACCTACTACGCTTTGGAATGGGCAACTAGCTTCATTTTTCTGACTGACTGACCCTTTGACAATTCAAAAGTGCCTGTATTTGATTTATTTGAAATAAATGCTTTGAGTTTGAGTTTGAATTGACTTTTAAGTTTTTTTGGAAGTTTTTTTTTCCCTTTTCCAGTAATCCACAATATTCTTTATTATTACAGTCTCATCATTATTTACCACATTTTTGCTTCCGCTAAGATATGTTAGCGACTGTCGGTAATGATCTGAAACCAGCACCCTAATTATGTAACACATTGTCTATGACAATCTGAATAATTTCGAAGCCTATTGCTAATGCATGGCTTCATATATGTTCGAAAAATTTGTCTGTTCAACAACGTAAATAACGCAATGAATGTTGTTGAATTGTCAAAATGAAAGCCATTCCTACTGTTATTCCGCAGTTCTCTTATTTTATGTTAGTTGAATATTGTGTGTTTACTTTCAGGTACAATGTTCGTATCTATTTTATTCGGCTCTAAAAACACATAGGATTTAAATTATTTTTTAACTGTAATGCACGTTGGAGTATTTACAAACAAATCAACAGTGAAATTACCTCATACAATCACATTTTTATGTAGTATGCAAATCTTTTGCAGAACTTTATCCATTACAGGTTCAAAATCATCATCATTATTCTAATTGCCGTTATACATACAATACAATAAGCTCCGTCAACTCTACACAGGCTATTTCAACTTTGCGTTCAACAGATACGCTAACAATATCTCTGCGTTCTTCAAACTATTTTTTTTTTAAATTACTTAGTATGAGGTCGGCTAGAGTCGGGCCGCAACGCTGCGGCGAGCATTTTTGCGTACTGAATTCACTGGACGGAGCGGGGCTGGCCGCAAAGACTGAATTTTACCGTCAGTTATAGCTTAGAAATTGACAGCTCAGACCAATAAATTATTTTGTTCGACGAGGAAGAAAATAAATTTAAATTTCTAATTTATTTGAATTTCTCCACCTATTTTCTGATCTCAATTTTTTTTTGAGTAATATTATAATATTTTACATGAAGATCTACAAAACAAACTACATAAATAAATAAACTCACGCCTTCTTTCCATGGGGGTAGGCAGAAACTACAGAACGCCACCTGCTACGATCCTTACATACTCCTTTTGCCTCGTTTACGTTCATACCCACTCACGCGCCCCATTGCAAAAATTAGTAATTTTTGAAATCCGTGAAACGCCCCCATCTTCATTATTTCACCACTTCAAACTGTCAGCGGACAGCACGTTTGTTTTTTATTTTTTTGAATTTTATGCGTGGACCCACCCCTTCTGTTTCATGTTTTTTGGAAAGGTGGTTAAATTTTGAATTTTTGTTTCGAAAGCCATGTGTGTGTATCGGACGTAAGAATAAAATTATCTGTGGTTGAAAATAAGTTTGCGAAGTGTACTGTGGGCTGTCAATCTGCCATTTCGTCGTCGCGGATTTTATGATACACAATTAAACGGTAAGTAATGATTATAATCAACATTATATACCATTTTGTTCGTGATTTAACGCTCTTTCGAGTTATCTATACTACATTTGAATTTCGAGTTTTAAAATCGTTCCTATAATTAGAAATATGTTTCATTGTTGTCTGAAAAATTCTTAGCTCTTGAAAAACGTAATAAAAACGAATCTATTACTACTTTTTACGTAAATTAATGTGTATTAACCATGTAGCCTGGTTAATTACGAACAGTTTGGTACCAATATTATATCATTTCGTTGTGATTTCAAAGTACAAAATCTAATTGCAAAAACCAATAGCCAATTTTTTTCGAAGCACGCGGCGTGGCGTAGTTCATTGACACGGATTAAAGAAACCTATTCATGATAAATTGTGGTTATTCTTCTCTCTTGAAACCTTTGAGTTCTGATTTGTGATAATTACTCAAAAAAAAAAAAACAATCTCGATTTTTGCCATATTTTTCAGAAAAAATGCAAAATGGATAATATTATTCAAGGACAGGGTGGCAGGCGAGGCTCAGCAGGTCGCAGGCGCTCGCGAGGGCGAGGGCGATGCCTATTTGGAGAGAGGTATAGTGTATAATGTATATCAAATACATAAGTACCTGTTTGAAAAGAGGTATAGTAGCTGTATAAAAAGTATATATCTAATACATTTCTCTCTCAAAGAGAGGAGCCCTGTGTCCCAGCAGTGGGAACTTGATAGGCTAGTTACACATACCATCGAACTGATTACCTAACTTAACGGGATCAACTTTGAAATCAAATTGTTCTCTCAACTTCTTAACTCAAATTGTATATAATATAATACATTTCCCTCTCAAAGAGAGGAGCCCTGTGTCCCAGCAGTGAGCACATTATAGGCTGATTACACTACATAGCATCGAACTGAAAAACTTAACGGGATCAACTTCAAAATCAAATTGTTCTATCAACTTGTTATCTCAAATTGTATATAATCTAATACATTTCCCTCTCAAAGAGAGGAGCCCTGTGTCCCAGCAGTGGGAACATTCTAGGCTGATTACGCTACATAGCATCGAACTGAAAAACTTAACGGGATCAACTTCGAAATCAAATTGTTCTCTCAACTTCTTAACTCATATTGTTTTTTTTTCAGTACACCTGCAGGGCCAGCGCCAGAGGCAGAGCCAGCGCCAGGGCCTTCTGAGCTCTGTCCCGCAGCACCCAGTCCCGCAACACCCAGCCCCGCAGCACCCATGCTGACCCCGGCTGAAGAGTATGTGTTCATATCTTTATTTGCATTTCATAATGTTTGAAGATCTTACAATGGGCTTAAAGCTAAGGCACAATTATGGACCCTGTAGGGCACAGCAAAAAGTATAAAATTAATGTTTTAAATAGAATTAATACTTAATTAATTATGGATTTTCTGTAGTTTCTGCCTACCCCCATGGGAAGAAGGCGTGAGTTTATTTATGTATGTATGTTTTGAAACATGTCCTTAGTATTAAATAACTAAATTATTACATTTATTATTCTTGTTTAAATTAAAACTTATTTGATAATAAAATGTACTAGAATATTTATGTATGTAGGTATGAATGTGAATGTATAGTTTTGAATGTATGGGGATTTTGTGTCCTGTAAACATTATATAATATTTACATAACATCACATAACGTAACATCACGCCTGTATTCCCCGAAGGGTTAGGCAGAGGTGTACCTATAGAACACCCACATTTCGCCAGTTATGTTTAAGTCCCATGTAATAGGGGGCGAGCCTATTGCCATCAACCAGGCACAAATCCAGACTCCGGGTTGCTACCGAGAAATTCCAGATGGAAAAACCCAATAGCACTTTGCCCGACCTGGGAATCGAACCCAGGACCTCATGCTCAGCAGTAGCGCTTGCGACCACTAGACCAACGAGGCATTTCATAATAATTAATATAAATATTGATGTTTATACTTATTACAGACTTATGAAGCAGAAAAAAAATATAGGTACTCCAGGCAGAAACCCGACGTGTAGCTCCTTCCCAGCTTTCGCCATTTGTACTCTTGTTGCCAGTCTGCCGGCTGTCTGGCTGGGTTTGATTGGAGGCGCACACTTGTATTTGTCCGTGTTTATGTTAACTTGCATGTAATTGTGTAGCCTATGTTGGTGATCCAATGATAAACAAATAAATGACTACTTGTGAAATAAAAGTTATAATTACGTTGTACATTTTTTATTTTTTATCCTTAATTATACCCCAATACACTTAATACTGGCCGATACTCGACAATTAATTGCATACATGCAATATTTAAAGTTACAATATTAAAATTACACACATTTTCAGTAAATTTCAAACAAACAAACTATACACATAGGTAACCCTTTCTTGGTAGTCAGGTAAAAATAATAAACATCCGTGAATAGCGCGCTTTATTCTCACGCTCAAAATGGCCGCCATGACTCATTCTCGAGAGTATATTCCCGCGATGTTATTATTCTTTGTATTTCAAAACTTTGGAGAAAATAGTAAATATTATGATGGCATTGTGTAGTTAATGAATGGGACTTCATTTTTTGTAAAAAAAAACATAGGGTCAACGCTTTAGTTAGTGAAATAAAACAGATTTTATTATTTATTTGCGAATAAAAAAAAAACTACGTCATATATAGTTCTAAAACAAAATGTATAATCAAGCCTGGTCTGTCCACTATATGAAACAGTCATTAGTTTACTATCAGTTCATAGAAATATTTCGTGTAGAAGTCGTGTATAAGTGGCTAGGCGCAAGGCGCGCGCCGACAAAAAATGTTCGCGGGCATTTCGGCCTACGTCACGCGTAAGTACAAGCGCGTGAGTGGATACATCTGGTCATACACGCACGCAAAACAAACTGCTTACTAAAGAAAACCGATTGAATCAAGATAGCGACTTTCTTTATGCCCTAGGTAATAAATTATGTTATTTTGTTAGTATACTATATGTATAGATGATATTTTATATTGTAGAGCAATCAAAAATAAATAGCTTGTTCCCAACGAGTCACACCTCAACGGGTAACAGTGTGACTCGTTGGGAATGTTTTGGATAATAATTCCCAACGAGTCACAGTTACTGTTACACTGTTACTATATCATCTATCGCCACGAAATATTTTCGTTCTCAGATAAACAAAAATTGTTCCCAGGTATTTGGTACAACTTGGGGCACCCCGACTCGGACAGGTTAGGTTAGAAGGGGACGGCGGGGTCTGAAAGACCCCGCCGTCCCCTTCGTGGTTATTTTTTTTTAAACCGCCCAGAAGTAGGAGTCCCGCGAAGCGGGACTCCGTCGGCTACGCCTCATTATTCACTTCACTTATTATTCGCTTCATTATTTAGCTTAAATGATACCCTAAATCAAGGTGGGATCATCCCAACGAGTAACAGTGAACAGTAACTGTGACTCGTTGGGAATTATTATCCAAAACATTCCCAACGAGTCACACTGTTACCCGTTGAGGTGTGACTCGTTGGGAACAAGCGAAATAAATATGCTTTTTATAGTACAATCGCTGTAGCATGGTTTAGGTTATTAATATATAATACACGCAGATTTACTACATTCTCCATTATAAGGAGGAGGTATATAACAACAGTTATAGTGCAGGTATATAATACTGCAATAGGTACGTACACCTTACTTACCCTGTGGTAAGTTAACTTAAGTTGTTGTACTTACCTACACACATGAAGAGTCGATGGTGGACAAAGCAGATAACTTAGTATAAGTTGAAGCTGATGATAATCCTTTAAAAGGTTAAATCTGTTACAATATGCAACATGCTAACCTTTTAGCTCGTCGTTTTACGATTTGCGATAAACTGTAAAAGAATACGATCATAATGCATATTGGTTATCCTCCATAACAAATAGCGTGATAATTTATAGCAAGTTTATAGCCTCCAAACTGACCAGACTTATAGTGAATACCCATGCGAAATTTCAACAGAATCTATCCATTAGTATTTGCGTGATGCTAGAACATACATTCAGACAAACAAACACAAAAATTCTTAAAACTATATTTTCAGTATTAAAATCGTTTCCAGACCTCGTAACAATGTTTTTTTTTTCAAAAATATTCTATTTTCAGTTTTGAATATTTTTATATTTTTTTTATATTTATTGAATTATAAAAAAAAAACATTTACAAAAAGTGTACATTTAGTCAACTGTAGTAATATTTTCCATACAATATTGTAGTGCCTAAAAATAAACTAAAACTAAAATTGTATTCCAGATGCAAATAATGATGATTCGGAATTACGATATAAGGGAGGGACACGCCCGATCTAGGTTAATTCAAACCTGTGTTTCAGGCCATCACTTTACATTTCAATAACTGGGACAGTTAACAAAAGTATGTCTAGTTTGTGTCTTTATACAAACCAAGTCCTTCCTTCTCCTGTCGGTAGGTACTGGGGCAAAAGGAAGTGCAGTGTGCTGGTGTAGTACTAAGCTTAGCATAAATAATTGCCGTACTGTTAGTACATTATAATTATGCTATGTAGAGCTGGTGCGTTGGAAATCTAAAAGGGCGAAAGGTAGCAACCTTTAGAATTGCACTTTGAGCACGTTCTAGAGGCAGTAAAATTGTTTTGGCAGCACCACCCCAGGAAGTTATGCAATAGTTGAGAATGGATTGACACAAATCTAAATAAACCTGTTTAATTAATTTATAGTCGGCTATGTTCCGTAAATTCTTAAAAACATACATTAATTTGCGCACTCTAGTACATAGTAAATCGATATGTTTACGGAAATTTAGATTGGAGTCAATAGTGACACCTAGATATTTTAAATGGTCAGCTTTAGCTAAACTGGGGCAAGAACATGCATTGTCAGCGTACGTGCTCCAGTTATGTACGTAAATGTTTAGATTAGTAAGCGGTATGTTAGTATTTCTCATTGTAAATGAAATGTATTTTGTTTTATCTGCATTTAATGTTAGGATATTATTATGGAGCCAATTACAAACAATGTTAAAACCATTCTGAGCATGTTCATAGACCTCAACTCTTGATTTAGCAGAGAACAATAGAGCGGTGTCATCCGCAAAAGTTATTATGACACCATTTCGGAGTGGCAGGCTGCATAGTTCATTTATATAGATTAAAAATAACGTAGGGCCTAAAATGCTGCCTTGTGGAATTCCAAAACAACTATTTTTAAGTTCAGAACTTGTATACTGACCTATTTTTAAACATTGATGGCGATCGCTAAGATAATCAGAAAATAGTAGAAGTTGTGCTCCTCTTATCCCAAGTGTTTCAAGCTTGTGCAAAAGTAAAGTACAAGAAATAGTGTCGAAGGCCTTGGCAAGGTCTAAAAAGATACCAATTGTGTGCATACCATTATCTAGATTGAAAGTTATATAATTAGTTAATTTATGTACTGCTTGGCTAGTAGATCTTTTAGGCCTAAAACCAAATTGATTATCTGAAAGTAGTCTGTTATCTTCCAGATATTTTATCAATCTACTGTTAATATTTTTTTCTAGAATTTTTGAGAGGCCTGTTAACACTGAAATAGGTCTGTAGTTATTCACACAGTTTTTGTCTCCAGACTTGAATACAGGTGTGACCACAGCTTTTTTAAGCAATTTAGGGAATATTCCTTTAGATAGACATAGCTGAAAAATGTAGGTTAGCGGAGGGGCAAGTAGGTATTTAAATCTTTTAAGTATATTACTGGATGGGATGACATACTCATCCCATCCAGTAGCACAAACATCCTTTAACCCGTTTATTAGTGTTACTACTTCGTTTACGTCGGTATCTAATAAAACAAAAGAGTTTAGTGTAGAGGTTGTCGTAGTCGGGATATGACGGGAAAAATTGCCACATTTTAAAGATTTTTCAGCCAAGTTTTTACCAACGTTAGCAAAAAAGTTGTTTACTTTATTCATTGCTTCGGATGGGTTTATTTCTGTTGATAGTAAATCACGCGGAGGTTCCGGATTTTTTGATCTAAATGTATTTGTTTTTATAAATTTCCAGACAAGTATACTATTTTGACCCGCCTTCTGTAATTCATTTTTATCATGCTGATTTTATTGTTTTTTCAAAAGATTATTACAGAAGTTTCGATACCTTTTATAAGTATCACAAAGTATTTCGTTATCAGGTGCGAGTTTCAATTTTAGGTGAAGTTTGTCTCTATGTCTTATACAACGAACAAGACCGGGTGTGATCCAGGGTTTAATAGAACTATACTTTCTAGGCATTGTCTTAGCGAATGTGTTTTTCCTTATTGCATATTGTAGCGAATTTATGAAATACTCCAAAGAAATATTTGCATCGTTTGAATTATAAACAGGGTCAAAATTAATACCGCGTATGTCGTTTTCAAGGTTTGTCATATTAACTTTAGTGTAGCTACGCATGCAGTTTTTTCTAGGTGAACTTAATTGTAATGTTAGTAAAACAGCTTGATGATCGGTAAGCGAGGAATAAGTAACCAATGTTTTGGATGGATTTTTTGATTTTAGAATGATATGGTCTAGGCATGAGTCGCTCTGATGCTTGGGGTGATAGTGAGCTGGTACAAGTCCATAAAATGAGCAAATATTCAGATAATTATGTACATGTGTATCAGTTTTCCCGGAAGCAATGTTAATGTTAATATCGCCCAAAAGTATTATGTTTTTAAAAGATGTTATATTTTTTAAGTTTGTGTCAAGTGAGTCTAAAAATCGGTCCATATTTTGAGAAGGAGGCCTATAAATAGCCATGACTACCGTATCGGGAATTATTTTAATTATTAAGCAATTACTATCTTGGTACACAGGTTCTTCTTTGATAGTTCTTAAATTATTTTTGATATAAATGACTAATCCATCATTTTGGTTTATGTTTCTGTCAGTTTTGTAAGAATAATATCCGTCAAGAGATGGTAAATTGACTGTCTGTTTTGACAACCAACATTCTGTTAGGACGATAATATCACAGCTTATGTCAAGATTCTGTAATAACACTTCAAAACCGTTCATGTTTCGATTTATGCTGCGAATATTCTGTGTGAGCAGGGTTAACGTTTTGTCACCAGAAGGAAGAAGGTATTTGCAGTCCTCAACATTACAGATTTTAGATTCAGACACAGAAAAACTATCTAGATCACAAATAAACTGCTTTGTCATGATTATAAACTAAGAGGATATATAAATAGAGACTAAGCTACCTGTTTATGTGCTAACTAAATAAAGAATTCGGTGGCGCTCTTAGGCGCCTTCATAGTCTATTGAGTTGATGTAATTTAACTCTGCATATTTCCGCGCCGGGCAGCTTACATCACCAGTTTGATGGTCACATTTCCTCTTAAAGCGTTTACACGTCGCACATTGAGGGGGAGAAGTTTTGCTGCTGCATTCCTTGAAGCAGTGTCCAGTTTCTCCACAATGGTTGCAAGTAGGACTAGTTTCTCGGCAAAACTTGGCTGCGTGTCCGAACTGCTGGCAATTGAAGCACCTCGTGACTATCGTGAAATCTCTTACAGGGCACGATGTCCAATTAATTAAAATTCTGTTTTGATTAATCATAACTTTTCTTATGCTAGCTGGTAGTTCCAAGATGTAGTTACAGGTAGGAAGGTTTTTCTTACCCGATTTATGGCTCAGTTTGATGCTCTCAAGGAAGGACTCATGAGTTGTATTCGGCAGCTTGTCAGAAAGGTTCTGCTCATAAATACAGTCAAATACCTCCTTCTCGGTAAGGGATATGGGCACACCAATGACAGCGACCCTAGGGCGGCGTTTAGAAGGTTCTTCTATTGTAAGGCCCGACGATAATAGTTTGTCCGAATTCTTAAGCTTGTCAATATCGCCTTTATTTTCAGTGCTAATCAGAACGCCCCCATTTTTTTACTTTTCTGAGGCCACGGACATGAAGCTTAAGTTGTTCGGGGGAGATTATCTTTTGGACAAGTGACTTCGTGTCGTCACTTGTTTGGGTCTTATCGCTGGGATAGATGGCGACTGATCTCAAATTTGCAGGACGGACGAAATTTTCGGAACCTTTCTTCACCATGCTAGCATAAGAACTGTTTCCTGAGATATTCAGCTTGGTTTCTACAACCTCTTTGAACTGCTGGAGAGAGTTCACAACGTTCTGGTGAACCTGTAGGTGCTGGATTGTGGTATGGGCCTGGATGGTTTTCTGTTTCAACGATTGGTATAAGACGGCCATCTGAGAAGTCCCACTTGAGACCTTCCGGCAAAGAGTGGAGACACGAAGCTTCTGGTCTGTATTCATTTTTCCTTCGCCGACAATAGAGCAAACTTCGTTCAGAATGGCATCTATAGATCCTAACCATTTCTGGATCTCTGGCGTGCTGATGACTTCACTCGGCAATTCATCCTCTGCGGGTGCTTGTGGATTTGGGTCGCTCGGGGGTAATGGTTCGGTAGGCGTCGGTGGAGGACTTCTATGTAGTAACTGGCTCCGACCAAATGGGCTCGATGCTGAGTTAGACATACTACTAGAAACACCGTATTTAATGTTTATAAAAATAAAATATTTAGTTCATCTTGCACACAAAACTCAATAAAAAACCTGCAAGTCACACGCGACACACTTTACATTTATACTGACAGCGCAAATAATTAAATTTATTTGTCGTATTTGTTTATTTCATAATACAAAACACACGTCCGCTTAGTCGCGAGTCTCGTAAAGCGATCAAAATACACTCAGTTTATGTTAAACAAAATTGTCGTCGAATATTAATCGAAATTAATATTACGGTACCATTGAGTGTTGGTTCTGTATTATATTTTTTCTTTACGCTAAGAGCGACTCGCTGAAATAGACGTTTCACGTTAAGCCAACGACCTTGTGCTCCGACACAGCCCTACCCGATTTTTATTATCCCAAGAACAAACTTAACATTATAGTTGATAAACATGTTCTTTCTAATGAACATTCCAACTGCAAATGTAAGTATGTACCCAAAATATTGAGAGATTTACCACGTTATTTTATAAACCATAGACTTCATATAGTTTTTCCTGTAAGCTATTAGTAAGTAAAACATTTTTGGTTCAGTAGTTTAAGAAATAAAGGGGGAGGGGGAGAATTGTAAATTTTCATCTATTTTCTTATACATAACTTTAAAAGTTTTTTATTTTTTTTTATTTGAGACAACGAGTTTGTTCATTTAATATGTCACACGGTACAGTTTGCAAAACTTTTTTTTTTAATTTTCCTCTTTGCCCCCTTAAAGTGAATACGTTACACAACCGTGTTTGGGTCACAGAAATTCGTATGGGTGCCGAATTTTAATTTAATTGGTCCAGTAGATGTGACAGACGGACAGATAGAGAAACAGACACACGAGTGATCCTATAAGGGTTCAGTTGTGGCATTCGGACGTAAGGAACCATAAAAAAATATTGTGGGGTCTGTGACCACTGGTTCTGTACTTACTTGAAGTAGGTACTTAGAAGTTTTCGGGTGACAGAAAATCAGCATCATGCAGCTGCCGACTATTTCTATTCTGTGCTCGTGTTTATAGATTTGTTTTGTCTTTTTATTCGAGTTTACTTATCTTTTTTTATATGCACGAGTTTATAAACAAACCAGTTTTTAACCAACTTCAAAAAAAGGAGGAGGTTTTCAATTCGACTGTATGTATTTTTTTTTTTATGTGTGTTAGTTCAGGACTTTTTTCTGGGTGAACCGATTTGGATATTTTTTTTCTTTATTTGATAGCTGGTGCTTCACATGTGGTCCTATTTAAATTTGATCAAGTTCTGATTCATAGTTTTTGAGTTATCCTTAATACTGCATATTTTTTCCACTTAGTTTATATTGATGATGTTTTAATAATTTCCTGTCACTGTTATTTACATATCAAGTATACGAATTTGTGTGGGGTAGGTAACGCAACTAAAAAGTGAAAAATAAAATCGTTTTTTACAAAAAAAACCACAGACTTCTAAAAAAACGAAAATACAAAACCAAAGACACCGACTTCCGAAATTAAAGTTATTTTTCACGTTTTTCAGTATTTTTTTTAGAAGGCCGTTGTTTTTTTGTAAATAAGTTTTCTTCATTTCTTTCTTCAAGTACGAGTTGAGAAAATTTGTTTTTTGTTTATGGCGAAGATTACAGTTTCGGTTCGACAAATTTGAGAAGTGTCCATACAAAACCTACAAACGTACCTATATTAGCGTAACTATAATAATACCTTCAACCTTCTCCATTTTTGAACGTGACCTTTCCCTCCAGTCTTTCAAAAAGCACTCAAAAATCAAGCGCGAATACTAAAATGAAAGATTTTCCCACACAAATCTCTGAAGAGTGCGCTCTTCAGAAAGGTACCCACTCCTACGGTTCTTTGAGCTCTCACAAAGGCCCGATTAATTGTTAAATTCATTTTAGGGACACGTCCTGACCTAGGATCGTAGAAATGAAGGATAGGAACTGGACATAATGCTTTTATATGCTCTAACCAAATGTTTGGTGTAACTCCCCCGTTTAGTAACACTTTCGACAAACTTATAAGGCAGACATTTTGTGTACCATCAATAATCAATCGATAGACGTCTACTGCTGGACATAAGATCCCGCATATGTCCATTGTCCAGCCTATATCTATGGCCGGCTGTTTGTTAAATGCTTAGACTATTTCAAGCATTACCTCGAAGAACCGGTCCTTCGCTACCCGCATTGAACGTTGTAGTATAACTGTTCTAATATAAAACGTCAACATTAGCTCTCGTTTATTATATTTATGATCCCAGTGTAACGCATCCTGAAAGGAGCGGATGTAATGTTATTTCATTAAATATTTGCATAAGGCAGCTATTGTACAGTCATGCAGAGCGCTGATAAGTTTACTTGCCTTTGTTGATCCATGGTGATATGACTGTACGAAGTATATGTAGGTGCTTCGTTTGTTTTAGACACGTTTGTTGTTTTATCGACATCATCATCATTATCATTGTTGTTAGCCTTGTTCCATCCTCTGCTGAGTAAAAGCCTCCTTCTTTTTGTGCCATGCTTCACCAGTCTATGCTAGTCTCATCCAGGACTTCACCGCGATCTTCTGTAGGTCGTCCATTCACTTGGCGGTTGGTCTGCCAACACTCCGTCAACCGTCTCTCGGTAACTTTGGCTCTGCTCTACCAGCTATCAATAGAATAGAATAGTATGTATATCTCTTTATTATGTACACCATAAAAATTACAGATATATATATGTAGAAATTTTATTTAGGGTGGCACAAAATGGGCGGTCTTATCGCTAAAAGCGATCTTTTACAGACAACCTTTGGATGGATTAAAAGGAAAGGGGGAGACAATCATGCAAGTAGTCAGTGGTGTACCATTTACATATACTCGTACAACAAATACATACATAACACATATAATTATCTACATATAATATATACCTATATACAATGATAAACATGAAACAAGAGCAAGGAAACTAAATGTAATGATGACTATGGTTACTACTTCTAGTCTATTGTCATTTCAGAACCACTACCCGTATTCCGATGTCTCGAACCATAGTCCTACATCGGATCTCTGAGTTACGGGCTCGGTCTTTCAATGATAGGCATAACATGGCGCGCTCCTTATCCCTATTATTATTATTAGTTATTTTATCGGCATGCTGCGGCAAAATGCATGACATTGGTTAAATTCGGAAAAATAAACTACCTCGAAAAATTACCGCTTTATTTTCCAATAGGTCATTATGCAGTTATACCTATTTATTTATGAAGACCTTAGAAATATGCCATAAAATTATTGACTGCTGAAAAAAAATAGCTGCCGTAGTATTAAATAATAATGCATTTAATAAAAAAAAGGAAAGCTATATAAATACATGAAGCCCGGTAATAGCTTTGAATTTTACAGTGCGAGGTGAAATACTGTAATTTAACTTCTCTTCCAGAAACAGGCGGTACTAAACCAAACCACAAACAGGATATATTGTTAACTTTATGTTTTATCTAAGTTCTGTAAATAAGGAAATATTAATGAGTACCTAATAGGTACCTGCATATATTATAAATCTTCTTTATAAAAAAGTCCTGTTTTATATTAGTAGGTAGTAGATATATTTTATTATTGGCCAATTATCTACCATAAAACACACCATAAAACATACCATAAAACAAAGTCAGTTATCTGTCTGTGTGACCGCTTAGATCTTTTAAACTTCACGATGGATTTTGAATTTTGGATGCCATTTTCACCATCATTTAGACAATTTAATCCTAACTAGCTTTTGCCAGTGGCTTCGCCCGCGTGGAGGACGAAAAAATCCTGTAAATCCATTCAAAATACATAATATACTTGGGGTTCGATCAAACGGTGTTGAAGTTTACTAGACTCACAAATGTATTACTTATATAAAAAAATATACTCTTACCACACTACAAAAGTTTCCAATCATGATTCGAAAGACACGTAGTGCCATCTAGCGTCCTAAAGTAATTGTCACCGTTAAAAGTTATTGTTCTTTCCCTCGGGAAAAGTATTTTTTTTTCTGTATGAACGGTACCCTACGTCCTTTTCCTGACAACGTATATGGAAAAATCCATTTTTTTTTTAATTTGCGTCTTTGTTAAGGCAGGCAGTAAAAACCTACCATCAAAGGTGTTTTTACGGCCTGTATTTTTCTTAAAATAGACTCTTATCCATGTTACTGTCCTTGTAAAAAATACTGATGTAAAATCTGAAATTAGAGGACCTGAAGCTATGGAGTTAATTCTTAATTATTTATGGGCACAAGAGTCATCATTTCAATTTTAAACAAATAACAGCTACTAAATAAAAGGAATTATCAGCCATTACACAAAGTAAATATGCAAATAAAAGATACAAAAAATTACGAGAAACATCGTCACAAAAAAAACAAGTGACTTTGTGACTTTGTCTGGTTGTCGTAAGCAGTACTTACTGCTGACCATGAGTTCCTGGGTTCTGGGGTTATTGGGTTTTTCTATGAGAACTTTCTCAGTAATAGTTCAGAGTCTGGATTTGTGCCCAGTTGATGGCAATAGGCTCGCCCCCTATTACATGGCACTTACACATAATTGGCGAAATTTAGGTGTACATACGAAGGTACACCTCTGCCCTACCCTTCGGGGAATTACAGGCAGCATTCTCAAATCCTACCCAAAACCAGAGCAGTCGTTAATATTTACCGTCTAAATAGTACCAGTTGTTATAGCCAGTCTCCAAGGCGCTCAGGCTAGAATACTAACTGCCTATTATAAGCCACTAGGTAACCATGTCTGTTTACTTGGGGCTAGGGATTGAAAAGGTTCCTAAAATACCAGTAAAGATACGGTATTTAGTGGTTCCTGTTCCGTTTCCAGCTTTTAAGAAGAACCGGTAAACCGGTTGTTCTTAAAAGCACAGGACGAAGCTTTGTACGATTGCGGCGAGGTACAGGCGGCCACCATCGCCGGCGGGAGGAAAGGTGGGAGTTTTTGTGAGAGGGAGAGGGGCATATTTGCTTTGGTAGATCATGTAGTAGTTATTTCTTAGAGAACCTTTAAATCGGATGGTACGTAACCGGTATATTGGAACCTTTATTTGGATCCGGTGCTTTGGAACCAAAACCAAACACGTACCAGATAACGGAACCGTACCGAAAAGATGAACCTTTTTAAGAACCGAAATGAAGAACCGGAACCCAAATTTGTACGGGTTTTTAATCCCTGCGGGGCTTCATGTTTGCCAACAGAATAGGTTCCTTTGCTTGTGCAGTTAGATTTCTTGAGGTTACGTTAAGTTTATTTTAGTTTTGTTTTGAAGCAAAGTGATTGTAATATTCATTCATTTGTAGCAATTTTAGGTACACTGGATGACACTTCCCGTGACCCAAGGGCTGGCTATTACCTTGGCTAGAGGCTAAGCATTGCCACACAACGTGGCAATACCGCCAGTCTCTTGGGTACATTACCAGTCGACAGCAATGCGGAGGAATTTTTCGAAGCCATATTTTAGTATTTTTATTGTTTAGGTTATTATAAGTTTATTTTAATAGTTGTTAATTAATTAAGATATTATTAAACCTTATAAAAAGTTAAAATTTTAGGATAAAATTGTGCAACTGCAACTTTTTACAGGATCTAATTTTGCGAGAAAACAAAAAATCTATGTCTTTTTTTTCTCAAATAGAAAAGATACAAAACTGTACTACATACAGGTATATTTACGATAGGATGTTTTAATCAGTTCCCTTTGAATATGTTTTATTAAAATTAAAATAATTCATAAGGGGCTTTACAAAAAACCAATTCCAAATTTAAATAAACGAATATTGTAAAACAATCAAAAAGTTCAGTTGAAACAGAACACTATAAAATCCACATTTTAGTCGAGTTTCAATGAGATTTTGATCCTATGGGATTTGCAGTTTTAGCCGAGGTTAAAACTTTATTACCTGCTATCAAGATTGGCTTGGAATGGTCCAATGAAAAGCGGGATAACGAGCAGGCCGACCAATTAAAATGACCAACAAGGCAGCGTCAGTCATTAAGTCTTTGTTATTTCAGGACAGGGATTGTTATTTTCAGGTTTCCTCATTACTTTATATTTTCCTTTATCGTTAACTCGTCGAATCAATCCGCCTAGCCTTTCCCGACTATCGGGGTTGGCTTCCCCGGATGCAGCTGTTTATTAGTATTTTATATGGAGCGACTGCCTATCTGACCTCCACAACCCAGTAACTGGGTAGCACGATACCCCTCGGTAAGATTACTTGTCAGACTTTGGGCTTTGGGCTTCTGACTATCCGTAACGACTGTCAAAGATCTACGAATGACAGCCAGGACCAACGGCTTAACATGCTTTCCGAAGTACGGAGAGGTCTCGATATTTAATGGATGGTTACCCATCCACGCATGGACCGCGGCAAGTGACGCTTAACTTTCGATCGACCCGTGCGGCTGTTATTATTTAGCTACGAGCCTCACACCGTTTACTCGTAATATCTAAAACTGTCTTGAAGAGTACGTAGGTACCTACTAAGATAATCTCAGAAATTAGAACCGTACAGAAAAGGAAATCACGGCTATTGTCTATTCTTCAAAAATCTGTTAATGTCTCGTTGGGTCTGGTCAAGTGACTAAGGATTATGAGATCCCGGATGTGCATCCCAGGTTTTGAAAAGAAAAGGTTACCTATTGTGTTTTTTGCCAAGTAATTCTCCGAAGCAGCCTGAAGTTAGGAACACTGCCGAGTTACTCCCCCGTGCCTCTTGTTCGAATTAGCTGATGTCCTAATTTATTTTCACGTCGTGTCGGATTGCCATTCCATATTACCATCAAAATAAGAATGAAAAGAGAGAATGACCTGAGTTTTCGCCCAGTCTTGTGTATCTTCTATCATGTCCTGAGTAGTTAGCTAGTCTCCGTTCAGATTGGCTGCTGTGTAAATTTGAAGAAAGATGACAGAGAATGAGATGAGCACGATGAAGTAACGAGCTAAGAAGTGTGTTTTTGGAATGTAGTTCCTTATCGCACGGTACGGACTTGGTGGATGGGGGCTAGACGAAAAAAAGTGTAAGAACTTTCCGTCACGAGTTTCCGTCACGACCCTTTCTTTATTTGATTGTTTGGTTGAATGCGCTAATCTCAGGAACTACTGGTTGGAATTGGAAAAGTCTATTTGTATTGGAAAGTCAATTTATCGAGGAAGCCTTTAGGTTATATAACACTACGCTACAAGTAAAAGTAGCGGAGCATAAATGAAAATTGTAGCAAAAACGGGAAAAAATATTTCTTTTGAGAGCTTCCGGTGCGTGCGCTGCGTAAACGGTTAAAGTTACACAAAAATAATGTATCACGGAAATTTTCTTGTGGAGTCTAAAAAAGAATCTTTTAATGATGACTCTATATAACCCTTTTTATGGTAATCAAATTTGTTCTATGGATGTTCTAAATATACAAGGAAAGGAACTTCCACGACACTCACGCATTTTTTAAATTTATATTTTAATTAAAAGAACTCAAACGTATTTTCAAGTTTCCTTTCGGTCTGCACCCCCTACAGACATATTATAAATTGAAGTCGCTTTTCGTGGCTGGCTGTGTCACCGCGTTGTTCTTCTAAGCTACGCAACAGATTTTGATGCGGTTTTCACTATCATTTAGAGAATTTATTCCGAAATGTTTATGTACCTAAATAGCCAAGAGCCTCGTATTCAAGCTATAAAAGTTTGAAAATTTTGTCTATTACTTGATGTTAGGCCCAGGGACCAAAGACAATACATATTGCTCTGTGTTGTGACACTGGCAAATACTCCCCCCCCCCCCCCCCGGCCCTTGCTCGACGAAGCGCCAGCCTGTGCTGTAGCTGAGCCTGTAGCTTTGAATTCCCCGTATAGTAATAATATTATAAATTCGATCCAGCCTGTCCCACCTTGCTGCCCTCCCCCCAGTGACGCCCTAAGCCGAGGTTCGTACCCCACAGGGGGTGCCCTTAGAGTGCGATCACCTAGAAATTAAGAAATTCGCCCCTGGCTGGAAGCTTTAAGTTAGCTTAAGGCACCCACAGGACAGTCCGGTTAAGTACCTAACCGCGACCTCCAAGGAACTACGAGCTGCCAATTAGGAAAAAAAAACACTGGCAAATGAAAACAAACAAACGATCAAACAAAAAAAAAAATACCGATTGCTGTGTGGAAAAATAACAAGTTTTGTAACAATAATCTGTGCAAGAACAGGTCTGTGACTTCAGACAAACCTATCGTCAACAGCGCCTATTTTCAGCAATTACCTACTATACTGTGTTGTGTGTACTGTATTACTTTTACCACCCACCTCAGTATAAGTTCATGGCTTGCACCAACACTTTAAAGCCTCGAGGCAGCAGGATATGCAGTCGCGCCACAGTGTATCGTGTCTATTCAAATGATTGCGGCTGTTCTGTAATGTTAGCCAGCGCTTGGGGAATCCCAACAAGCTATGGATATATCTTATTGACTGAGATTGATAATCTTGAGGAGTTTGCGTTAGAGAGAAATACAATACAATATCTATAAACAATCTGAAACTCAACTAGTATCTGCTTATAATGTTCACACTGCTGGGACTCAGGCCTCCTCTCTTTAAGAGGGAACGGGCTGTAATCCACCACGCGGCTCCAGTGCAGGTTGGTAGATGTCACATGTCTTCGAATTTTGAGAGAAGTGGTGATGAAGTTATTTACACAAAGTAAAGCGCCTGCCTGGGTTCGAACCCACGACCTACAACTCGTAAGTCGGGGCCGATTCCACTGGGCCACCAGCGCTCATTAAAAACTCAAGGAAACTCAACTTACCAAACAATATTATTATAGCATTTTATACTGTACATACAATGTGTACCAAAAACCCCGTCCAATCTGAAAGGGATACGTAGGTACTGCAATAACATTACCAAAAAGTTATATAAAATCTTATTACTATTTAAATTAAAAAAGTTATTCACGTTTTAGTACCAACGTTTTGGTCAGTGGGTCGTCCAAAAGAGGACGTAAGTTGTGACATGTAGACACCGGCTACACGACGCGCGATGTCGCCCACGCCTCATGTTTATCAAAAAATTGCGGTAGGTTTTTTTGTTTTCTTCTGAATATGACCACATAAATAGACTCTTAGCACGAGTCTCAACCAGCCGCTCTCGGATCGGACAGGGTTGTTGTTACATGTTTTTATAGAAATGTATAAAATGCTATAGGTAAGTGTCCCGCCCCTCTTAGCTAATTAACTAAACAAGCCCAACCTTAACCAACGAAGTACATCACTAGCAAGCGGACCACATTATCGCCGCCGCCAGCGCAGTAACTAAATTACCCATTCACCATTGTAAAGACAAGTAATTATACCTTTTTTCAACTTCGAACATTCTGTAATTTCATCTGACCCAATCTTCAAACGAAACATTAGTACATTACTGCAGCAGCCTACAACAGAGGCATTGATGGTTGAACGTGAAAATGTGGGCCGAGACGAAGCCGAGGCACACATACGTGAGCCCATCAATGTATGGTTGCGGCCAAGGCTTGTATAGTACTCAAATAATGCGCGCAAATGCAAACTAATTAAATTAATTTTAAATTCCAGAATCAATGACGAATAACGATAACTTTTCTCGTGCCAATATGTTCATATGTTTCTTTTTCACTTTTTCTATAAATAGATTTTGTTATGCCAGTTCGAGATTTTAATAAAATCTTGGATAAGTTACCTCCTTGGTTGCCTTGGTCGAAGTAAAAAGTTCGTTCCATTTTTAAGTTACACGAAAGCTATGAGTTTTCATAGCAATTTATTTATTTGACCAGTACAGCATTTTCAGTTTATCTCAAAGAATGTTGTCAAAATAATGCCCAAATTGCCAAGTATATTTGAGATAAAATCTTTTGTTTCATCGCGAACATAGAGTGGCTACGGTGATAGGACAGCTCCGCGAACACGCGGGCCTTTTTGTTACTCAACCAACTTTCAACGCGAAGCCCGAAGAAACGTACGAGACAGAGCCGCTCCATCAGTCGGTGGGATGTCGTAAGATATGCCTAACTGCCAAATAAATACAGCCACTTTGAAGTGACGCGCGGACTAACATTTTTAACAATTCAAAGTCAAATATCTTATTTCACATAAACCAACATGGGCACTTATGAAACGTCAGAAGCTAGGGGCACGGTTCCAATTAGTTGTTTTCTATGGAGAAGAGCCGGCGAGAAACTCCACGGTTACTCTTTTAAAAATAAGGGGCTTTTACAATGTTTCCAATTACAGTGTTGATAGATATGGGAAGACAGTGTAGGCCTGTCAACAAGTAACAGGTACTCAACAAAATATAAAAAGGTCCACAAATCTACAGTCTACAATTGATTTTTATTTCTTTAGATTATAAACACCCCAAGAATAAAACTACAGGGACACTACAAGTTTCAGAGCTTAAGTGAGCACTAATAGTTCTCACTAAAATAGCTCAATTTCAATCTTTCCCTAAAGAAATAAATTTATTAAGGTCTAAAAACCCCTAAACACTAAGATTAACTTATATTATCTCTAAATCCATTCCTCGACGACGAAACGCTCCTTCGCGTTGGAGGTAGTATAGATAAATCTTAGTACTCCTCAGATAAAAAACACCCTATTGTTTTAAAGAGAGATCATTGTCTTACTAAGTTAATTTTTCAAAGTGTACATTTACGTCTACTTCGTGCAGGGCCGCGACAATTTTTAGCCGCTATTCGAGACCGCTATTGGCCTTTCAGAGGTAGGAATTTAGCTCGAAATGTTGGTCGTAATTGTTTTACATGCCGGAAATTTAAACAAGAGACTATGTCTAATATAATGGGTAACTTGCCGACTGATAGAGTTGTACCCAACTTTTCTTTCAGTACTATTGGTACTGACTTTGCAAGTCCTTTTTAACCGACTTCAAAAATAGAGGAAGTTCTCAATTCGACTGTATGTTTTTTTTATATGTGTGTTAGCTCAGAACTTTTTTCTAGTTGAACCGATTTGAATGATTCTTTTTATTTGATAGTTGGTGCTTCACATGTGGTCCCATTTAAATTTGATCAAGTTCTGACCAGCACTTTTTGAGTTATCCTTAATACTGCATATTTTTTCCACTTAGTTTAAATTGATGATGTTTTAATAATTTCCCGTCACTGTTATTTATATACCAAGTAGTGATATACGAATTTGTGTGGGGTAGGTACCGCAACTAATAAATGAAAAATAAAAACTTTTAACCAAAAAAAACAACCTACTTCCAAAAAAACGTGAAAAATAACTTTAATTTCGGAAGTCGGTGGCCAAAGACGTAACTACAAAACCAAAGACACCGACTTCCGAAATTAAAGTTATTTTTCACGTCTTTTAGTGTGTTTTTTTGGAAAAAGAAATTGATCACCGATTGCAAAGGTCGGGAGTGCAAGATAACAAAATGTTATCTTTGCATTTTTTTATTGCCTACGTTATAAATGCTGTCGTTGGTGACTTGACTAAGGCAGCATTCATTCAAACCGTCAGTAGATTCATTGCTCGCAGAGGAATGCCCTCTACTATTTACTGTCACAACGGTCGTAATTTTGTAGCTGCCGCTAAAGAAATAGCTAGCTTTCTAAGATCTAACAATTAAACTATTGAGGATTTAGCTCCTCGCCGGGGCATTGAATTTCGTTTCTACCCCCGTACCTTCTCTGTCATTTCAAAGGAATGGCAGAGGCTGGCGTGAAATCTGAAAAATTTCACCTACATAGAATTCTAGGCCAGTCTCACTTAACATTCGAGGAATTAACCACGGTATTCACTCAGATAGAAGCCATCCTAAACAGCCACCCCCTATATCCTCTCAGCCCCTCTCCCAAGGATTTCCAAACCCTTACCCCGGGACACTTTATGATTTATTTTTGATTAGACTTCACTGCCCATACCAAGCACTGTGGACTCCAACGTAAATCGTATCAACCACTACTAGCGCACCGAACAAGCAAAGCAACATTTCTGGAGGCGTTGGGCCTCCGAGTACGTCTCAGAACTCCAACAGAGGACGATGTGGCAAGTAAAGAGCAAAAATCTTCAGCTCGATGATTTGGTGCTAATCAAAGATGAACAGACACCCCCTCTATGATGGCGTCTAGGACAAGTCAGTAGATTATTTCCTGGCTCCAACGTAACACCTAGAGTCACCGAAGGTCAACGCAGTGAAAGGTACAATTCGCCGTGCTCTTTAAGCCTTTGTGTCCGCTGCCTGCCGAAGCGGAGTAAATGGATTGAAAGCCCCTTCAACGACCTAGCTCTTTGAACGGCCGGGAGGATGTTCACACCCCGCTCAGCTAATCGACTAAGCAACCCCAACCGTAACCAATGAAGCACATCACTAGCGAGCGGACCGCACTAGCGCCGGCGCAGTGCAACAGCGACACTTCACTTCCTTCCTCCCATCAAACAACGATCTACGATTATTGTTTTCCAAGAGAATTAGGAAGCTCATCTTCATTTTTAAAAGCCTGCGACGTGTTGCAGATGCGAAATTTCTTAAAATAGTATACTTTGCACTTGGTCAATCTACTCTACATTACTAAACTATTGCATCTGTTTGGGGTGGTGCCCCTAAATCGTTTATGATTAAAATTGAGGGAGCACAAAGAGCAGTGCTCAAGGTAGCCCATGCTTTACCATGTTTCACCCTATATAAGTGTAGGGTTCTTACTGTTCGACAACTGTTTATCGTTCAAACAATCTTGCCTAACAAATATTCTTCTTTGAACTACATCTCATCCTTGCACGCTTGTATGTTCTACTCAACTGTCTAAAAGTAGCCTTCCGCACCACAACTTTTATTTCCTTGGCAGTTTATTTATGCAATCAAATAAACTCTATTTAAAAAATATGTATACCCTCTTAAGCAAATTGTAAGCAAGTTCTCACCACGTATCTACTGAACCTTGATTACGATAGCACTGAAAGCCTCCTATTTTTTTTAAGATAAATGTGTTTTCAGCCTGCCCATCACACCACATTACACCATACTACACCACACCACACTACACCACACCACATCACACTGCACCACACCACACTACACTAAACTACAACACTAAGTTACACAATATCACCCCACACCACACCACATCAAACCAAACCACGCTACACGACATCACACCAAACTACACCACGTGGTTTGTTGTGGTGTAGTACGGTGTGATGTCGTGTAGTATGGTATGGTATATTGTGGTGTGGTGTAGTATGGTGAGGTGTGGTGTAGTGTAGTGTGATGGGCAGGCTGAAAACACAATTATCTTAAAACAATTAATAATGACTTTTAATTTTGTATTTTTTGTCTCCCTTTATTTTTATTACTGTGTTCACCGAAGGTTCAAATAATTTGTTATAATTATTATCTTTAAGATTTAATACTCAAACGGTTATCTGTGCGACAGATTTTCCTAGTGCAGATACTAGTCTCTGATAAAGTAATTATGCAGCTGTTATAATCTTCAAATGTTTAAGGAGCCTTTGTGGAACAGAAATAAATGTTTATTTATTTATTATTTCAACCTATCCTACCTGTAACTAAATAATCCATTCACTATTGTAAGAACGAGTAATTATACCTATTTTCAACTTCAAACGTACTGTAATTTCATCTGACCCAATCTTCAAACGAAACTTAAATCTTTTGTTCCATCGCGAACAATAACCATTATTGTTTGGTAAATTGTGTTCAAATTATCTGGCTAATTAAATAGTTAAATAAAACCCACAGTTCAACAAACATATTTTTGCTTTAATTGCTTTAAATTCTTAATCTAAGAACAGTTTGTTCAGCATCATAATTGCTCGATGTTAGTAAGCAAACATGAAAATCAGAGCAGTCACTCCAACTGCGTCAGAAAGACGATGGTGTACGAAAAAAAAGGTTCCGTGTATAAAACACGGTACGCTGAAAAAGTTATAATAGACTCATTACCAAATCATTGCTTAGATGAGTTTTTGAACACAAGTGCTTATGCATACAGGGTTGGTTGGTGGTTTGGTTTGGAGTTCTAAAAACATACGTGGGACAGTCAACACATTTCGTTATCCTGCCAGTCTGTCGACAACATCGGTTCAGCGTTTTGGTATCCTTTGTGTAAATAGATATCAAATCACTGAGGTTGATGTCATCGGCTATGAAACTACCAGTCTACCTTCTGACTGATGTTTTATGTAGAGATACTATTATCATGATACTCTTATATGTATCTAGGTATATTTTTAGATGGAATAAAGTTGCAATAATATATAATAATGACCGCAATGTCACTTGCATCAATCAGCGACTTGGCACAATATTTACATAGGTATAATTAATTTTTAAATTTTCTGAATTCTCGCATGATCGGTCAATCTTGTGAGAGGCCTTCCAACGCTACGTTTTCCGGTACGTACCGGTCGGAGTGGCGATGCTTGGGGAGGCCTAAGTCCAGCAGTGCACGTCTTTAAGCTGAAATGATGTTTATGATTTTCGGAATTCTGTCCTCGTTTGAATTTTGAACTTACAGTTTGCTGTAACTATAAGATGACATCATTATCTAATTCCATGGATCTTATAAAACAGTGTCACTTCGTAGAATGCACCACGTTTGTCATAATTCCATAAATAGGAACAAACCAAGCCAACAGTTCCCTGTTACAATAGTAACGTATTTGCAATATAAATCATAAGTCAAGCAGTGCATGAAAGCTGTGCTAAAGGACATAGAGTAAAACAGTAGGTAGATAGTGCAAATCTATTTATCTCCTAGCTTGATCCTACAAGTCTCATAGCTACGAGTCGTTAGACGTCTAATAGCAATTATCATACGAACAAGGCTCAAAATTTATCACAACACTCGCCTACTGAAAGTTGTGACGGCCCTGTGGTTAAGGGCTCGCATGTTTATGAACAAGTATGTGGGTTCAAATCCGGGCTTTTTCAATTCATAATATGTATGACGGATGTTCGAGTGGCTGAGACAACATATGTCGCTGCTGATCCGTCATCTGTTGGTCCTTCATCATGGGCGTATACGTGCAAGTGTTTGGAAAATAATACTCGCAAAATAATGCACTTAATTTACTTTCAAATATCGCGACGAGACTTAACTATAAACTTTAATGATTACAATGATTATCACTGATTAAGTCTAATCAAAATAATTGTTAAACTTGCATTTAGAGCTCGCAACACAATGTGCTCACCACCGCCGCCATGACACTCACGACCCCATTCGGTGTTACCCGCTCTAAGTAAAAAATACCACTAAAGAAATAAATTCTAAACCACAGAGTAAAAATAATCGATTACAACTTTGAAAAAGTGTTTTCTGAGTGTATCTTGGATATTGCCGACATCGGTGAAGGAAAATATCGTGTAGATACTTGGACTTATATAGTTAATAAGTCTGAAATCGCCATCCTGTTTTGAGCATGCGTGGTGATCAATGCTCGTGTCTTCTCTGTATGATGCCCGGCATTATTATTATGTATTGTTTACTTCGTGTTGCTGCTTTTAGGCTCGTATTACCGAACCTCGTTCAAAGCTTATTTAAAACTAATTTCAACCAATCAAATGGCTTTAAAGTTGTTTAAGTAATGCTTGAGTTTTGAGTAAGGTTCTGTAATACAGGTCTAAAGAATAATATTGTTTATGATTGCTTCAGTTACATAGTCTAGTCATCGCAAGAGCAACTGCTGAATGACCTGAGTTTAATTTCCAGGTCGAAAATGTGATATTGTCTTTTATCATTATGAATTTCGTTTGAATATGTGCCCGGTCAATAACATTACTCTCGTCCCCTTAAGGCGCTTCCCTGAACATACGACCTTAAGCGTTCGGTCCTTCTCTGTTCCACCGCTAAGTCTCGCTCTGTCCAACTCCGTGCTCACGCCCATTTATCATAGAATTCTTAAACACTAGAATTATTTTAATAAAAAAAGAAAAGTGAACTTTTGAAATAAAATAAAACGACAATTATTTATATTTTTAAACTATCTATCCATTAATGTAATCCTTAAATTATTAGAACGTCACCTTTAAGAAAAGATGCATGCAATCAATAATTTTAGTCACTTTTTATAAGGAGATTTTAAATGTATTTACAACACATAAAAACAAACAAAAACGAGCAATGTGATCTGATGATAGGATAACGAACATTAATAATGTGCTTTTAGATGTAGTTTATTACCCATAGTGAATGAGTTAATAGCTTCTTTCTGTACTCCGTGGTTAATAGCCTCTGAATAACTCACTATGGCAAGGTTTTGGTCGGGGTAGTAAATGATAAATGATAAATGATTTTATTTCTGTAAGTAGGTTTGTACAAACACTTTTACACGTCAATCATATTTTTAAAAACTAGATGATGTCGGCGTTACCTATCTGACTACTCTGAAAAGAAAGGCCGAAACAAACTCAGAGGTCACAGTCTCTTTTAAAGTCCAGACATAATCTTGGTCAGATCATGTGAAGACCATGTAGATTGGTATCTGAAATGGTCTTTTGAGGAAAGAACCACACAGATTGAGTGTGCCTGTCCAGTCAGTGTACGCATTTGTCAGGAATCATGCAGCTCAACTCAGGAAGTCAGGACTTAAGGAGCTCAACGATTTAACGAACAATACCAAAGAAAGGACATTTGGGTAGGCCACATAAATTACTCAATCTGCCAGATCATGATTAAAATTAACTGCGAAAAAAAAGCAATGACCTACATAATCCTCACATTCACAATAATTAAAATAACATAATACCTTACAAGTAAATACTCATGTCATTGTGTATATAAAATTCAACAATGTCAATGTGTACATAAAAAATCGGACTTATTGTTTGAGAACCATGTAGATTGGTGTCTGAAATGGTCTTTTGAGGAAAGAACCACACAGATTAAGTGGACCTGTCCAGTCAGTGCACGCATTTGTCAGTAACCGTGCAGCTCAACTCAGAACTTAAGGAGCTCATTTGGGTAGGCCGCATAAACTACTTAAACTGCCAGATCAAGAATATAACTGAAACAATGACCCACATAGTCCTCATATTCTCAATAATGAAAATAATATAATACTTTTTACAGTAAATATTCATGTCTAAAATAGCTAGCAAATTAAAATCAACAGTCACCGTGTAAATTTATTGGAGCAGCTTAATCCCAAGCCTTTTTGTCCTCAATATAGTCTTTCACACTATAATAGGCTTTCTGGCATAGTTTCCGTTTTATAAAAGATTTGAATTTATTAAAGCTTAGATCTTAAATGTGGCTAGGAAGTTTATTATAAAAACGTATACATTGGCATCTAAACGCGCCACCTATTTTCTTTAGCCTGGTTGTAGGAACAATAAATTTGTGTTTGTTTCTAGTATTTATATTGTGTATCACTGTATTTTTAAACAGATTAATATTTGTATGTGCATACAAAAGATTTTTCATAAATATACTGAGAAGGCACAGTAATTATATTAATCTCTTTAAATTTATCTCTGTCGGGAGTGTCTGGGACTTAATTTATAGATTGAACGAATTGCCTTTTTTTGTAAAACGAAAGTTGTCTGGATATCGGCGGCATTTCCCCACAACAGAATACCGTACGACATCACACTATGAAAATAACTAAAGTATACTAAACGGGCTGTCTCTAAATCAGTTAAACCACGAATTTTTCTAAGTATGCTGCAGAGCTAAGCTTTTTTGACAATTTATCTATGTGGGGGCCCCATTGAAGCTTGGTATCCAAAGTTATGCCTAAGAAAACTGTGGTATTTTCGGGTTTCAGCACTTCACCCTTTATGAGAACACTAGTTTCTACTTGTCTAACATGAGGTATCGTAAACTTAATACATTTAGTTTTTTTCTCGTTATGAAGTAGGTTATTAACATTAAACCAGTTAACTACTATTGCAAGGGCGCTATTTACATTATCAGTAATCAGCTGCTGACGTTTCAATTTAAATAAAAGTGAAGTGTCGTCTGCAAATAACACTTTATCATGTTTATCCTTTATGAGGTAAGGTAAGTCATTTATATAAATAAGAAATAAAAATGGCCCAAGAATTGAGCCCTGGGGGCCCCCATTCTTACTACCGATCCGGGTAATCTTTTTCCATTAACATCAACTGTCTGAATCCTATCACTTAAGTAAGAAGTAAGAAGATCCAGAGAGGCGTTTCGGATTCCGTAGTGGTGCAGTTTCCTGATCAATGTTTCATGAAGAACACAATCGAATGCCTTGGACAAATCGCAAAAGATTCCCAAAGCATCGCATTTGTCCTCCCATGCATCATAAACATGTCCTAAAAGTTCAACTCCGGCATTAGTAGTCGAACGACCCCTCGTAAAACCGAACTGTTTGTTATGCAGTAATTTGTGTTTATTGAAATTCCTTGCATTTGATTCAAAACTTGTTTTTCAAAATTTTTACTAAAGGTAGGTAGTACTGAAATAGGTCTATAATTAGTAGGGTCTGATGTACTACCCGATTTAAATAACGGTATTATTTTACTGTTTTCATAAGATCAGGAAACTCACCACGGTCAATACAATTATTAAAAATAACAGCTAAAGTAGGTGCTACAATGTTTATTATCGACTTAGCAACGTCCACAGAATTACCCCATAGATCTGCGGTCTTTTTAACATTTAATGTGTGAAAGGTTTTAATTATATCTTTGCAGGTGACATATTGGAAATGAAATTCAGAATCACAAACAGGAACGTTTTCCTTAAGTAAAGACTCTGCAGCAGTGGGTGATGAGTTTAGAGATTTAGTAGTGGATACGGGAACATCTGCAAAGAAATTTTCAAAGGCCGAGGCGACTTGTGAATCTAAATTAATTATATTGTCATCAATATCAAGCCTGTAGTTACTACATCGGTTGCATGACCTTCCCGTTTCGCTGTTAATGATACTCCATGTCATTTTAATTACATTACTACTATTTTTAATTTTTGAACTCAAATAACGTGACTTGGCCATACTACAAACTTTTCTAAATAATTTTGAATGAGTACCTTAAACGCCGCGAATTTATTTATTTAAACTATGTACAAGTACAAAAATTCTGTATAAAGGCAGACATAATGCCTGAATCATGTTCTACCAGTCAAATTTAGGGTAATGCAGATACAAAACATGGCAGGTGCTACATAAGGTATAGATAAATCAATAAAACTTTTTTACAAAAAAAAACTACCGACTTTCCAAAAAAACACTACAAAATGAAAAATTACTTTATTTTCGGAAGTCAGTGTGTTTGGTTTTGTATTTAAGTTTTTTGCCACCGCCTTCCGAAATTAAAGTTATTTTTCACTTTGTAGTGTTTTATTTTTGTGAAAATGTTTATTTTTTCACTTTTTAGTTGTGGTACCTACCCCACACAAATTCGTATACCACTACTGGCAATGTAAATAACAGTGACAGGAAGTTATTACAACATCATCAATATACACTAAGTAGAAAAAATACGTATTATTGAATATAACTGAAAAACTACCCAAGCAAAGTTAATAAAATTTATATGAGACCATTCCTGTGGCATACCCTATCCATAAACAAAAGAATTTTCGAAATCGATCCACAATTTCCGGAGAAATCGCGTAAAATATTTACAAAAAAAAAACAGATGAATTGAGAACCTACCTAGTCAAAGTCAAAGTCAAATCATTTATTACAAATAGGCACATAAAAGGCACTTTTGAACCTCAAAACTTACATGAAAATAGAATTGATTCTAGTTGCCCCTTCCAAAAGGTAGTTTAGTATGGAGAAGAATGGGCAAGAAACTCCACCATTACTCTTTTAAAATGTTTTACAATATTGTGTGTACTACAATTATATGTCAAGACGATGCGCCTAGAATAAAATGACTATACCACAATAGGTAGAAAGAATTATATACAAAGCAATGACAGGTAAATTAATTATGTGATAGATACATGGTGCTCACATATTTACAAATATTGAAAAGTAGATAATTTTTCCAAAATTTTTAAAAAAAATTAGTGAGTTAGAGTAGTTACACAATGAAAAAATCAATGTCAAAAAAAAAAAACAATTAAATTAGCAACCAGTTTGATTTTGTCTTGATAACGTACAAGAGATGTGTGTATGTGTTCTATATTTTGTGAATGTGAGAACGTTGTAGGCCTACCTTGTAGACTGTAGATTTGTGGACCTCTTTATATTTTGTTGAGTAGGTACCTGTTACTTGTTGTCAGGCCTACACTGTCCTCCCATATCTATCGACACTGTAATTGGAAATATTGTAAAAGGCCCTTATTTAAAAAAAAGTAACCGTGGAGTTTCTTGCCGGCTCTTTTCCATAGGAAACAACCAATTGGACCCGTGCACCTAGCTTCGGACGTTTCATACGTGCCCATGTTGGTTTATGTGAAATAAAAAGTTTTTTTTTTTTTTGATTTTCTGCCTACTTCGACAAATAGTGTCCTGATGTTAAGTTACCTATGTTTTTTGATGTCAAAGTTGTCTCTTCTGTCCATTATACTCTGTGTCAACTGCCGGCAAGCTAGGAATTGGGTCAAACGTTCCAGAAATTAACAATTTACTTACACCCCTTACTGCGTAGCCAACATAACGCTTAACAAATGTCTTAGTTCAGTAAATGTGGCTGTGATGGACTGAGGATAAGGGTCTTGTCTTTAACATTTAAGTTTAGAGCTTATCTTTGAGTAATTACTTATCTACTGTCATTTGTTAGTTATTTATTTTATTTGTTATTATTTTTGTTTGTTATATATTTATTACATATATACTGTTATGTTATTTCTAAAAGTCCTAATAACACTGTAATTTCAAAACATTGTAAAAGACAATTATTTTTAAAAGAGTAACAGCGGAGTTTCTTGTAAGCTCTCCTCCTTATGAAACGACCGATGGGAACCGTGCACATAACTTTTGACGTTTCATAAGTGCCCATGTAGGTTTATATGAAATCAAATATATTGATTTTGACTGCCTGCTTGGAAACCTTTCCGTCTATTCTGTAAAAATCTCACCGTGAAAACATAGGTGAAGTGAACTTGAAGAGAGCTGACATTCCACTTGATGCTAAGGATAGACACTATTGATAGTTCACATAACTCTCCCTTCACCACAGAACATATATACCCCTAAAGCTTCACCAATGTTCTCGAAGTAAGATTTTTACAGAATAGATCTGCAGTACTTTTACAAGTCTGACATCGACAACCCGGACTGCATCTGTCATAGAGTGCACAGACCCTAAATGCATAGACAAGTAATTGATATTGCGTGACGTGCTGACACGCAGATTACAATTTTTATTTTATTTATATAATATGTTACTCACAATATCCAGTTTTTATTTTATTTTATTTATTATTTATTTCTGAATTTGCCCGTGACATCACAGCAGCGGGCCCTATCAGAATACCAGCGCTAAGACACTTATTTTTTAAATGTCGCAGCATCATGCTGAGATAGGGGCCTTTTGGCCTTGTACAGGACTTTCTGTTGTTATTTTCATTTTACTTCTGTTTCATTTCATTGTTTTAAACCAAAACAATAAAATGAAACAGAAGTAAAGTTAAGAGTGTTTTTAGTTTACTTTGTGATAATTCTGTGCGGGTCCCAATAAATACTTTTTCTTTGTTTCTTTCGTCTCTATATTCTTTTATTTCTTCTGAACATGAGAAGAAACCGTTTAAAGCATAGAATTCAAGTATATTTCACTTTAATAGTTTCACTTTGGTCGGTCACTGGAACTGACCAACATCAGTGGTCCCGAAATTAAAATGAGTACTGACAAGCACAATAGTTTTCCGCGCTAAGTACCACAAAAACTTCTGTTTACTTGGTCTAGGGCGCAGCCACAAAATAAATAGGTACAGAAGGCTGATCCCATATAACGTCCGAAAACAGGCGTATGAATTCATTCAGGTCAATTTCTTACGCAAATACTCAAAAAAAGTAATTAGTTATACATTACATTGAACTTTTGTATTTTCCGATTTTTTCGAGCCATTTTTTTTGAATAACATTATTAAATGGTAATTGAGAAAATATCGACGAAAATTGAGGTTATAAAATTAGCCTCAATTGTCAAATAACATCTTTAATGTGATTTAAAATTAGAATTTTAGAGTTTAATTATTTAAATAATCAAATCAAAGCACACAATTGCAATTGCAATTGTAGTGGCACTACAAACAAAATAAATGGATCAGAAAAGGTACCACTTATTTACATTAGCACTCGCTGTACATAGACTCGTGTCTAAAAATATATGCGTTCATTTTCGCTCATTGTATGAAGCCGACCTTTTGTTCCTATATCTATTTTGTGGTACAGTCATGTACAGTCGTTAACATAATTGTTAACAATTTTGTGGAATGTTTTTAATTACGGATGGTTTAGTGATGTCTAATAGACAAGCGTCGGATAGTTTTAAGTGTTACCATTAACTTTGTTGGTTGTCTGAGGTCTGCAAAATGAAGGGCTGTTAAGCGATTTAATTAACAGTGTGTTTATTTTTAGTAACAGTCATATCATGCGAATGCGATTCGATAATTACTCCATTTTATGTTGATTCTTAAAAACAGTTTTTAGGCTTATACAGTAATTGAGACGATGTAAGACGTTTTCATCTCAATCAATGATAAAATTATTTAATCACAATGACAACTTTTTAGTGTTAGGCACAATAGAAAGACAGTAAAAAAAAAAACATTTGAAACACACGTTTGGTTAATTTGTCGGCAACAATAACCAAATTATACGACAATGTGTGTTGAGAATATTTACCAACACTCAATCCCCAATCGACTGTACCAACGACCCCAAGATTCCAAACATCAGATAAACTCCATATCTCCACCCCACTAAACGTGCAGCATACAAATACGCCATAACTACGCATAAATACCGGTCAATACGAATAATATTTAATCGCCGATCCCCAATCCATATTTAACTTTAAGATAATAAGATTATCATAAATTCATCTTGAGCTTCCTCCCATGCCGGATCAGACCTTAAAAGGACGGTAACAATAGAATTAATTCTATTCGAGCGAAGTAAAGAAAGATAATTAATTTCTCATGTCTCCATGTACAAAAAGGTTTTTGGTAGTCGTTTTTATGAATAAAATATACTTACATAAAAGTCCCTTCTATTTTAAGAGCTGTGTAGATTTTTTAAGATTTTGCATTTTTTTTGCTCTTGGTTTAGTTGCTAACAGATAGAGCACCTGAAGTTCTTTAATTTTTCTCAAACACCATCTTCATTTTTTTCATAATTATTTTCAGTTCAATCTTTTTTTTGTAAGATTACAGGATACAATAATATTTTGTAATCTAAAGCAATAAGTAGTAACTGGAACGAAAACGAAAAAAATAATTTATTTAGCACAGACTAATTTCGATAAACTTTTCAGAATATTTTCTAACACATCAATCTACTATATCAATGTATCAAAAGTCTGTTGTTTTGTATTTATTACCACACGTAGTATCGAGATACGCGTGAAACTCGTCATAGGATTAATATTTAAATATCTTTATAAAATAATTTTCTTCGAGTTCATTGTACAGTCGAAAATAAAACCTTTTAAAAATATTAAACAATTATTTCATAGTAATGTGGTCCATTAGTGTGATTAATATACTATTCTTGTTGCTTCACTATATTCATTTATTATGAAAAATGCTTGTCCGATGTATCCACGTCTTGCGTCCTGCTGTATACTAATGTATTACAGAATTTATTTATGATTTCTTTTGAACAAGGTGGTTTTAAATACAATGGGACATAGGTAAACCATTTATAATTTTCTAGAATTTATAAATTTAGGTCCTCCCTGTTCAAGGTTACCAAGCGCCATTTTTATTTCGCAAATTTTTGTTTATCTCCTAGCTTGCTCAACATAAAAAGTACATCACGCATTTCCAGACAAACTTAAGCGCGGACAAATACATTTTTTTCACAGCACACACGTTTATCCTTTTACTCAAAGAAAGATAGCCGGAAAAAATTTAGAAAAGGCTATCACGGTGCGATTCTTTGCTCACTCACAACTAAACTTACTGGAGCACAAGTGAAAATCAACCATGAAAGAAACAACATAGAGACTTACTAGAACGTAAAAGTAACATGGTTTGACCATGTAACTGTGTACTCATAAAAATAGCGTTCCGTTTACGAGCGACCGATGATAACCGAAGACGCCCGAACTTAGCCGAGCGGCTATAGAGTCAACAGCCTCCGGTTTTCGCTGACTTTGGGTTCGAAGCGAAAACTTTTTCAGTAAGGCAATTTGGAGTGGAACCAAATTTACATATGTGATTAGATAGTAAAAGGAAATTTGTCTTCAGTTCGGTCGGGGAACTTGGGATTTCGATAATACGGATTGAATCTTTGATCAGTGAGAATAGTTTGTGTGGCGATTGTGCTGGCTAGTTTTTAACTAGAGGGGTATATGGACGCCTTTATAGGATCGATACGATGATCATTATTTTTTAAATTCTTTACCATATGATGTTAAGGTAAAGTTTCCAATCATAAATTAATGTAGTACTCAATACTCAATCATTTATTGCATTCCACAATGTGCTTAGGTGGTAATTTAACATTCGTTGTAGGTACCAATCGTGGACCCTGTCGGGCACAGCAAAATAGAAATTTGAAGCAAGAGGATACATGCAAAAAAAAAAACTTATTCTAAGTAAAATTAAAGATAGCATTCTATTAATTATTAATTAAATTAATTAAATCTAAATTTTTATTCTTCATTTATATTATTATGTCAGTTCTATGGATTTTTCAATTAAATATTCATTTATACTGTAATAACATTTATTTAGTAATATTTTTTCTAATTTATTAGTAAAAATAGCAATAGTACTGGTTTATCTTGGGAGGAAAAACATGCACCGCCCGCCCGCGACATTGTCAAAATTTCCTCCGAGGAAACCGGCGCATTTTAATTTACCTCAACGCAAATATGTTACGTCGTGTGTTCTCATAAAATTAAACAACGCCATTATAAAGCAATACGTATTCACAATAAGCCAACATACCCATAAATCTTTAACACAATAACAGAATTAACTGCGATTTATCGCCATACGACGTTACGGAGGTACCGTTAACGAGGGCCGCGTTACGGCAGCTGAGAAATATTCGTCAAAATTCGGCGTCCGTTCGCTAACAATCGGCACGCGCCATTTTCATCCCTTTTCAGACGAGGCTGCGCGGGCAGGCATGCGCAGTGCCCAGTCCCCGTCAAACGCCGTCAGTGGAGCGGCGCGCCTTGCCGCACCGCGTTATAGCCGCGCCCTCGATACTACCGATGTAAAAATTAACAATAATATTTTAAATTATATCACGTACCCCATTCCGCGTGAGTGTACCGAAATCGATGTAAAAAAATATTACCTAATTTTATTGAAACACTTTTCTGCGTGATCGACTCTTCGCGTAGTGTATACGATAATTCGAATTTATAGTATAAGTGAGTTACTGTGTATGTAAAAGTGCAATGGAGTATGCCGGTTTAGTGTGTGTGTTTAGACTTTTGACGATTGTGTGTTTGATTGTACTGGGATTATCTCGATGGTAAGTTTTGAAAACGTTGTTACAATCGTGACTAAATAGTTATAAAATAAATATTAAGAGGCTCATTAACGTAATTGGAACACACAGTTCAGTGTATTTGCTATAGAAAGTTTTTTGTGCCGCGTGTTTCTTATTTTCCGGATTTATGAAGGTTTGACATAGATATAAACTCGCTACTCGGTGATAAAGATTCTGCGAAGAATTTTTACGAGCCATAAATTTAATCATACCTACTACGAGGCGCTTCGTAGATTTTTTCGATGAAATTGAGTATTTATGAAGCATTTACGTCACGTTTCGATGGAGGTTTATCAATTTTGTTAGTTTTACATTACGTCGGCGAGTATCAAACCATCTTACGTATAAATGTTATTTCATGCATGGAAAAAACATACAATTTACAAGTTTTTTAGAGAAAGACTTATTCAGAAAGCTAAAATCATTTTTTTTTAGGTACCTTTAATTAAACCACCACTATTATCAACCCTTATGTAGGTTACAATTAATTTAAGCTGTCCGACATTCGCGACTTTTCCGGGTAACCCCACAAAATCACCAATTCACACGACAGGTCCACATTTAAGTATGAAAAATGGTTTCCTCAAGCAATCAATCCTTTTAATGTAGTAGGCACAAACTTGCAAAGTAACTTATACCTCGTACTTCATAAATAAACATAAATCATTCCTCCTTTGAAAGTTAATCAACCTATTTAAATTTAAAAAGTAATTAAAATGTCGATGGTACGCTGCGATAACGTTCTTTATTTGAAAGGGGTGACGCCTTATTCTCGTCACTTGGGGATTGTGTAGGGATATTTATTTTCTTCTATCTACGGGTATTGGACTCTGCTCATTTATGAAACAAAACTATTTTGCCAATCAATTTTGCCAACAGTTTTATTTCCATTTTGATAACTTTGAGTTTTGTACATAACTGCTGCTGCCGACAACAGAGGCATTCATGGAGGAACGTGAAAATGTCACATACGTGAGTCCATCAATGCATGGTTGCGGCCAAGGCTTGTATAGTACTTTTCACAAATATTGCGCAAAAAATCCAACTAAATAAATGAATAATTATAAATTCCAAAATCAATGACGGACAACGATAATTTTTGTCATTTCTCGTTCATTTGTTTTATTTTTTACTTTAAACAGCTCTATTTGCCAAGCCAGTTCGATATTTAAATAAAATCTTTGATAAGTTAACTCCTTGGCTACCATGAGTCGAAGAAAAAGTTCGTTCTATTTTTTAAATTACTCGACAGATATGAGTTGTTCTATTAATTTATTCGGCCGCCTTATACGACAGATATGGATTTTCATTTTAACATTACCGGTCGCTAAACATGACAGATATAGATTTTCTTATTAACATTGCCGGCCGCTGCTCGCATGTTTTTGATCAGTACAGCATTTTCAATTTATCTCGAAAAAGGTTGTCGAAGTAATGCTCGAATTTCCAAGCATGTTTTGAGAAAAGACAAGCAATGCAAGCGATGGATGGATGGATTGCAAGCGTGGGCGCTAGCATTGTTTTTATAGAGCCATGCTCTGTCTTTTATAGGATGGTTTAACTTAGTCTGTGCAGGTAGTTTGTGGGACTTAGGGCTTTAATTCTACCGAATTCATAATGAAAGAACTCCTCTCCATACCATTAGGGGTGTATGGAAAGAAGTGAAAATTTGACCAGAACTGTCAACCTCAAAAAATTGTCAAGCGGTCACAGGTTTGGCGTCAATTTTGTAAACCCCCGAAGACATCCATTCCTGATGTTGGTATCAGATGAAGGCTTCCAAGAGAAGTTTTTCGCGGTATAGTGCTGTAAGTTAGAACATACAACAACTGAAAAGGCCCTCGATAATATAATCGATGGTACTGAACGTGTGATCGACGGCACACTCTGGACAGTCAGCCGTACTACCAACTTATAGTCTAATCCTAAAGTATCTAATAAACGTATAAACAAACCCTATTCACGTTAAATTCTTAAGCAAACACTGTCTTCAATAAATTAGTAACATCATATGTGTTTCGAAGGTTTCAACTTTATATCTCACCAGTTTTCCAACAATTATTGTTTTTATTTAACTAGTCTGTATGGACCCACTGCAGGGTAAAGCCTCCCTCTTCCTGTTCCATACAATTCTATCTATTACTAGTACTGGCCAGTCCTTAAAATTGGAAAAGAGATTATTGTTTGAATAGTATCATTAAATTGTAATTGAAAAATCATCAACGAATATTAAGGTTATAAAATTAACCGCAATTACCAAATGAAAAACATCGTAAAGGTGATTTGAAATAATAATGACGGGCTTCAGTATTCAAATAATCAAATCAAAGCACTCTATTTGAAAGTGGCACTATAAATCATCACCTACAGGTACGTTTTCTGATCCGACTGTGTACATTTGCATGAGATACTTTTGAAACAGTTCCTACTGATTGGCTAATCATCTTTCCCGAATAGCTTATGCCGACACAAAAGAAGGAATACTTGACGAAAGAGAGAAGTATCTTAGTTACAAAGAGGTTCACGACACTATGTTGTTCACTCATGTGGCACCAAATATTGTGCTGATGAGTTCTGATTCCGGCACAATATAATAGATGCTTGTTTGAAGTCTCGATAACTTGTTTGAGTATCGTGGCATAGTTTGAAAACGTTATAACAGTTCAATCTTTAGGGGGGAGCGAGGGGGGCAGTGGTTTGAAGAAGTTTCGGAAGCGATTCCTGTAATTATGTAAGGTTCTAAATTGGAGCGTGTTGTAAAGGGTAAACTTTGTCACCGAAGAATAGCTCTATGCGTGAGAGGGAAGGGGCATAAATTATAATTATAGGCTTATGGTTATTTCATCATCTTTCAATTTCATTGAGGTAGGCGAAGAATGCCTTGTGATGACGGCTGAAAATAGAATAGAATACTCTTTACTTTGTACACCATACACATTACAGACGTGGATGCAAAAAAAAAAAAAAATGTGGTCTTCTCGCTAAAAGAGATCTTTTGAAAACAACCTTTAGATTAATTAAAGAGTGAAAGAGATACAATACTGTAGGTAGTCTGTGGTGTACATGTACAATTTTCTTCTTCTATACCGACATCTCTTTTAGCTGTCATGTCAGTTGATGTCATCATCTTTGAGACAATCTATCCATCGTTCTTTCTGGTCTTCCCAAAAGACCATACCTACTTAAATAATTTATCCATTTTCTACGTATTACTTATTACGTGCTATTTTGCTTTATGAAAACTCTAGGCTTGAGAATCGAATGTGAAAATGAGCGCCTTTGCTATTAAATACACATACACCACATAAATTCACGCCTTCTTCCCATAGGGTAGGCAGAAACTACAGAACGCCACCTGCTACGATTCTTACATACTCCTTTTGCTTTGTTTTCGTTCATCCATCTGGTGACAAATACACACACGCCATTTGCCAGTAGGTACTATGCACCCGACTTTTCTGACTCTATTTTTGTAAATGATGTCTAAAAGATTATTTGTATTCAAGTTTAACGTGCACGTCTTTCTACATCGTTCTCACATGTATAATTTCAACATGAATGATGTAACCAATTTTTTTTGTAACTATAATTATGTCGATTTAAAAGAGTGTCCTTGGAATTTTTTGCCCGTTCTTCTCCATAGGTACTTACCACGCTTTGGAATGGGCAACTAGCTTCATTTTTCTGGCTGACTGACCCCTTGACAATCCAAAAGTGCCTGTAATTGGTTCATTTGAAATAAATGCTTTGGGTTTCGACTGTGATTTCTTTTAGCTTATATATTTTACGCTTAGGGCCTCTTTTACCACCCTCAAGTAAACTGTCAAGTAGGCTAGCCGCAAGTTAAAGTCACCCGTGCGAATTTCACGACGTTCGAGTAGCACTAATCATAAGATTTAACTGAACCGTAACTTACTTGCCACGACATCTGGCAATTAGCGTGTTTACTTTACAGTTAAAAGTTGTCCGTTGTCAAAAATGACAACGGGTAGGTACCAGATAACACCAACAATTATTTTAAAATGCATTAATAAAATGGATTTATTTGACTTGATGGATCATCAATTGGATGAATTAGAATATTCTACAATGCAACAAGTCCCTAGGATTCGTGTGTTTAAATTTCGCGTTGATTATCTTATGGACCTAGATGAAACTGATTTTTTTGCTACATTTCGTCTATCGAAGTATGCAGTAAACCAACTGCTTAACTTTATTAAATATAAAATAATCCCTAAATCGCAAAGGTGAGTGGTATTTTTTTTATTATTCAAGTGATTTTACATTAGTACCTATCAAATCTACTGAACTTCTAAACAATAGGTAACCATACGTTTAATCCCTTGTACATCCTGAAGTCGATTTTTATTACGTCAGTAACTAATAAAATATCCTTGACATCAACCAATGACGTTTGACGAGTAAAATTGACGTATTATTGAACGAATGTAACGTATGATTTGTTACGTCATTCACTTAACCAGTATGTTGTCACTCGAAGCTTTATTTTCGTTTGTGAAATTGACAAAAGATACTCGTAACTTTTACTTGCCAATTAACATTAACTAGGAAGAAACTAATCAACGCTTTACTTGGAGATGGTGAACGAGGCCCTTAGACTATTAATTTAGTCATTACTTTAATGTTTTTGTTTAAAAATAATCAATGAGTCCTTACCTCCATAAGAAATACTTTGTGATTCTTATATAATAATAATTATGTTTTTTGTATTTTATTTTTAAACTGATGGAAATTTGTGAACTTTTATCCAGAAATCCCCATTATGAGCTCTATGAGACATCAATGGGGATTAATTGAATAATACCAGTAAGGTCCCTATAATTATGTCCTTCTCGGGCGTCCCCTTCCGGCGTTTCCACTCACATTACCTTTTGTTAGTCGCCAAATTTATCCTCTCAACAAGACGGAACCATCTAAGCTACCTCTTTTAAATTTTTCTCACGTCATATTCCATTGAACCGCAACGTCGCCTCCACACAGTCATATCACACATGCTTCGCAAAGAACGCATTTCCTCAGAATTGATTCTACTTTCATGCTTCTTTTGCTACACCCAAAATTCACTTCCATACATAAGCGTAGACACCAGCACCATTATTAAATAATTTTCTAGTTCTCCAATTAGACCGAAAGTAAAGTACGTGATGCTCTAATGTACTCATCACTTGACTCAAGTTGTAACCACATAAGTACTTACATGTAAACTCAAGAGACAATTCCCTATTGACATTAACTAATTCAATTGTTCATAGGTAATGTTCCAACAATATTGGCGCCATTAATATGTTGTAGCTATATTATGTGTAGCTTAACACAAATCTAATCACATCTTATTTCATGGAGGCTTTTGATGTAAGGTCGAATTCGTAATTGATTTAAAACTTTGGGAATTCACGGTTACGGTTAAAGATATTTAATTTCCCTAAAGAATTACAAATTCACTTAAAGAGGAAACATATTAAATGGGTTTAAATAATTTATGTGCCATTAAGCGTAGATAACAAAAAAATATTCCTAAACATAGTACGTATCTTAAAACTAACATTATAATAGTACTTTTATTTTGACTTAATATTCACATACACATACATAAAGGGTAGGTATACAGGTGCGTAGTACTCACAACCGGCGTGCGTGTATGACCAGATATATGAACGTAAACGAGGCAAAAGGAGTATGTATGGATCGTAGCAGGTGGTGTTCTGTAGTGTCTGCCTACCCCCATGGGAAGAAGGCGTGAGTTTATGTATGTGTATGTATGTGTACATACATAAACTCACGCCTTAACTACAGAACGCCACAACACGCCACGCCACGCCACGCCACCACACGCCACGCCACGCCACGCCACACTCCACCACGCCGCCACGTTTTATTGACTTAATAATTTTGGCTTAACAAACACAACAAATCAGAAGTAGGTAGTTTTACACAAGGAACAGCAGACTTTTGAGCGTTGCGGGTTACAAACTATGTATCACATTGGTCAAGCAAAAATAGACTTAAGCGTTTTATGACGTAAGAGTGACATTCAATCTTAGGGCGGTAAAACAATGAAGAGGTCGAATATACGTTTAATCTTATTTTCTCGTACCGGCATAAACAATAGTATTATAAAGATAAAGATTTATGTAAGAACTAAGTATAAAAGCTGGCAGGGAAATCGACTTACCACCTGCTACCATGGATTCAGTAGGTACATGAATGAGTCTGAATCCACTGCGTTGAAATTTTCCTTCGGTTATTTTTTTAAAATCTGCTGTTTCCTACAAAAGTGCAATTCCTTCAAGGCAGGGGTTCAGAATCATTTGCTGAATCCATGGTAACAGGTTGTGCGTCGATGTCCCCGGCCACCTTCTAGAAGTATGTATTACCTTCAACCCCGACTTCGTCCGCGTGAAATTTCTTGCTCTCCCGACCCACCCAGTCGTATTACAACGGCTGCCCGCGCTATAACTAAGTTTTCGCGCAGCGTTCTTTCTGACTTTTTGACGTGATAACGTCTTATAAATCGATGAACGCCGGCTGCACACATGAAAAAGCATGACTCATTGTCACGTTCCGCCTAAGCCAATTACGTTATCACGTAAAATTATCGTCCGTAAACCGACTTTATAGACAACATTTTTTTTTTTGTCATTCCCTAAGTTTCCTACGGTGATGGTAAGTAGCATATAACCTTTCTTAATAATTGGTCTATCAAATTCTAATCCTAACTAATATTATAAATGCGAAAGTAAGTTTGTTTGTTACCTTCTCATGCCTAAACCACTGAACCGATCATCCTGAAATTTTGCTATGTTGTTAGGTGTACAGAAACGTACATAGGGTACCTTTCATCCCGAAAAAAAGTACTGTTCCCGAGGAAAACAACAATAACGTTCTTATGATAATAAATGGCGCCACGTGTCTTTCGAATTATGACTGAATTATAACCCGAATTGGTTGTCAAAATCTAAATTAACGCGAGCGAAGTCGCGGGCAAAAGCTAGTGCAAATATAAATTTTCAAATCTGACCAGTAGTTCCAGAGATTAACGCGTTGAAACAAACAAAGAAACAAAGACTTATTTTATAATTAGTGCCTGCCGGGGTCGCGGATAGTTCGAAAGACTTACCGTGGCCCTGGTGCACAAGCAACTGAAGGAACACAGGTGGGTTTTTTTTTATTACAGAACAAAAAAAAAATTGGTTTATAATTAGTATAGAAGATATTAGCTCATATCGTGGTCAAAATATCAGCAAGTCAGCAAAGTAGTGGGGTTGTTGCTCAGAGTACGATATCCATTAGCGTTTGGCTACTCGTAAGGCGGATCTCTCTCTACCAAACTCCACACTCCGGTGCGCGGGACACACGCCCCCGCACGTGATTTCTACATACAAATTCAATAAAAAAGCTTTTCCGCGCGGGGCATTTGGCTCCGTCTCCCGCGTTTTGCGTGGCGCGTTGTAGTGAGACTTACATTGTCTTGAGATCCGCTTCAAGACAGTGTAAGTAATAAGTATATTTTTGCAATTTTACAAACGCAGCAAAACACAATTTTGCAACATATTTCAACTGGAATATAATATAACTGCAGGCTGATCACGTACCTACTAGTGACATTTGGGACATATGTTTCGGGCACACGGTGACTAAGCGACTTTTGTTTCGTAATTCTGATTTCTATGATAGTGCCCAGTAAAGTCCATTTTTGCTTGCTCTTACCATAAATAAAACTGATTAATGTATGCACGTGATTTGAAATACACAAGGAATGTTCACTAAAATGTCGAACTGGTCACTGGTTAGGCTTTAATATAAATTATTTACATGACAATGGTTGACGGGACATAAATATAAATGTTTTTTTTTTAACATACCTTTCAATCCACTCCTACACCTTGTCGATATCAGTTAACCCATGTACCCATGTAATAGGGGATGAGCTTGACGCCACTAACCAGTCACTAAATCAGGCTACGAGATGTTACCGAGAATTCCCTATTGGAAAACCCAATTTTACAGTCCGACCAGGCAGGGGTTCGAACCTACGACCACACGCCCAACAGTCACACTTGTTACCACTAGACCAACGAGACAGTCTGATCTAATTTATTTCACTTACGAGTACCTACTAATGGCGAATTTGACCAAGTAAACTGAACGCGATCAGGACATCTAAGCCGCGTTCAAGAGCTGTCAGTGTCAATATTCCAATTGTTGCAAAAATATAGTCACGTGATGGAGATGCTTAGATGACGCCCTAACAAAATTTAAAAAAGAAATGATTGTCGAACTTAATTCCTTTTTCAAACGCAAAACACGCAATATTTGTTGAAATCCTATAGGATACACTGAATAATACACGCTAAAGCGAACGAACACCACTTGTAACAGAACGTACAAAACCGGGACGCAAATATTGACTCGTATCTAGCGCGTTACTACTAACAAACGTTGGCGTTTTACCACTACGCTATTTACGATCGTACTGAGAGAAACTACGATGAACTATAACGAAAGTTGTAATATTATTCTTCAGTTAGTAAAATTTTACATTATTATCACCTGTCTTTATGCAAGTTAACCTGAATGATTTTATTTACAGAGTTCAGATTCAAACCTAAAGGTTAAATTCATTTTCAATGTTTTTTTAAGGTTATAATTTAATTGTTAATTTTGACCTTTATGTAAAACCACCACCACATCCGATGTTAATAATTTAAAACTAAAAAAATATTATTCAAAAATATCTTCTTTGTTTTTATACAATACCTGCTGAAGGCAATCACATGCAAGACAAAGACATAACGAACACAAACACCCCTATCAACGCACATGATTGTTTCCAACCACAAAAAATTACAACATCGCCATTCGAAAACTGCAGCCAGCACTTCTCACCTGTTAGACAAATCGCCGTCCGAATTTCTGCCAAACAAAATTCGCGATCGTAATCGATTCGAGGGCGTCGGTTATTTGCGTTAAAAGCGATATATCCGGCCCCGACAGTCCATTAGCAGGGCGACGATGCGATAAGTGTTCCGACTCTTTGTAAATACAGACAGCTTTGATGCGAGGTTTGAGGGGGTCCACCAAATTTTCGAATTATTTTTGTGCGAAATTATTTTTTTCTATGGGATTTGACTGTCGGGAATGTAAGTGTAATATATATGCTAAGAGTCAAGTATGGATCTCGATTTAAGTGTACGTTTGATTAAAAATTAGTATGAAATCTATGAGTCATTGTGTTTGACTTTATATAGGTATATCATTTAGTACAGCATTCAAATTTCAACAAGTAGCACAATGCTAACGATTTTGAATGGCCTAGAAGAATTTTCGGCAAAAAGTAAGACTCTAGCAACGGTAAATATATCCACTCGTTTCTGAATAAAAACAACAGCAATCTCCCTTGTGTACCGCCATTGTAGATGAAGTTTAAATAAATAATAATAATAATCTCCTTTATAAGAGATTCCAGTAAAACACAGCACAAACAGAAAACAATAAAAGTAAAAACAATGATTACCAGTATCTATTTTCCACGAACAGAGAATAATATTTTCGAAACAAAGAACTACACTTGAATTTTATAAGCCTTTTTCACTGAATATTATACAGGAGCTGGAATAAAAGTGCGATTTAAAAGTCTGAATTCAGTAGCATTTAGAGGCGTTAGTTGATTTACAATTTTACTAAGGTAATACACGCAAAGGGAACGTGATGCATGCAAAAATGTATCCTTCATAAAGAATAAAGTAAATTTAAAGATACTAAGGTTTTCACAAAACTATGAACTACTAAAAATTACTCACTCACACAAATAAAGTATTCAATGTTAATTAATTAACCAACAACTGTCTTGTATAATTGCATAGCACATGTGTGAGCACTATGTACCTACTATAAAGCTAATATTTATTGGGTACGTCTTTCATTGACTTGGATGTGCCCTGGCGGCTGCGAGTATGTCATGCTCACTCAAATGTCTCGCTGGTGGCATACCACCTTACCAGGGAACTTAATGATCTAACACATATGTTAGATCATTAAGTTCCCTTCAAAATGGAGCTGAATGGTGCAGATCCATACTTCGTGTTCGTGAACGGGCGCCGTCAGTATGGACTGGTCATCTCTAGCTGCCACGGTCTATTTTAATTTCTGAATTGTGTTTAATTTTTTATTACGGACGCTTTTAACGTGCACGTCTTTCTACATCGTTCTCACATGCATTATTTCAGCATGAATTATGTAACCAATTTTTTCTAGAGTCCGTGGAGATTTCCATGCCTCAAAGTGCCTGTAATTGGTTTATTTGAAATTAATGCTTTGAGTTTGAATTTGATGATTATAAAGAACTCAACTTGCTAGAAAAATGTATCCGAGTACGAAGCAAGTGAAGGTGTGAAGTCAAGTGTATGCAATAGTCAGTATTTTAAGATTATATTCCACCCTGAAATAACTAATATCACTTTGGTTCAGAAACCTTAACTTACCTATGAGCAAAAATTCCGAAAATGTCCACTTTTCCACGCAGAATTCTTTATTGCGACTTGAATGAGTTCATGCCATAAACACAATAATTATAATGCGACATGAATAAATGGAGGACCGACAACCGTCACAAACTGCCAAGAGAGATTGTGTCGTTGAGAGTTTGTCAGGCGACCCAAAATGGTCTCAAGGCGTTCATAGATTTTGAATTTCTGTTGCAACCATAACTGGAAATGTACAAGGTTTTTTACTGGTTTGATTGAATTCGTCATCATGACCATAACCATTCTATTTCCATTGAGGATCATTTTAATTATTTCATTAATAATTTAATTACCATCAGTTTTGATCGGCTTTGTAAACTTTACGTCACCAGCGCCAATCTGCTAAACAGCTTACACAGTCTATATTAATCAAATACTTTTCTTTAGGGTTTAACCCACTTCACACACACACATGTTGTGAAATCTGAAAATACTATCTATATGTTACAGTCAAGAGTCTTAATCGGTCAAAAATACTTTTGACCAGCTGTTAGTATGTTAATGTTGTTAGTATGCAAATATTTTATTTGTTCTAAATTCGTTTATTACGAAGGTTTAGATTAAGGTGAAACGGACTTTAAAAATAAATATGATTAGCTTTAAAATTAATCGAATGAACTATCAAAATAATAGTTTCCACTATAAGAGCGAGCAAAGCGAGCTCGGGACTTGGGGCATCCCGACTCAGACAGGTTAGGTTAGAAGGGGATGGCAGGGTGTAGAAGACCCCGCCACCCCCTTCGTGGTTATTTTTATAAAACCATCCCGAATTAAGAGCCCCGCTCTGCGGGGCTCCGTCTAGTGCGCCTTATTATTATTCGACACAGTTATAGTGCAAACCATTATTTTTGTAGGTATTTTAATTATATAGTATTTAAAATGATTACTATAAAGTGTTTAATAATTTTGTAAATTTGCTGTTGACTGATAGAACCAGTCAAAACTACTTGTAACGAAATAGTCAGTCGAAACTACTTTTAACCAGGTCCATTGGGCAAAACTAGTTTTGACTATAAAATCAGTCAAAAGTACTATTGTCGAGAGCTTATGTCAAAGTACTTTTGCCTGATTTTCTTAGTTAAAAGTACCTTTGATTTTTTTATGAGTCGTGACTTTAACATATACACTAACATTACAGTATTTCAGATATAGAAAAAAAAAACGATATTAAAAGATTTATATGGTTACATATTATTTTTAGACTAGGTAGGCTTATTCCAAATAATGGATTCCACATATATTTTGTTCAAAAAGTCCTAAATTCTAACCTAGCAAACTCTCTCAGTAAAATACATTAATTCATTCCTATTACTCTTCGTTCACTTCCAGATCACCACACAAATCTCTATAGGTACGTATTCTGAATTATATGGAGAAAAAAACTCACAAAGCATTTTCACGTTTTAACTCGAGCGGTATTCCTACCTTTAAGCGTACTGTAATTGTTTTGAACGAGAAACATGTGTCCCTAGAGGGTTGCGAACACAAATAAAATTGTGTAAAAGCCTACAAAAAATTCGCTAGGGAGTGTTTTAAAGACATCCGTCGCGTCAATAGTCTACTTCACTTGGCTGGCTTCGTGTTGGATGTCGTTTGTGTGTTATGGGTGAAGGGGTGAGCAGAATAATCACTTAACTTCAATATCGTAGTAACGTAAGATTTGTAACTACGCTAGCAGTCTGTGAGAACCAAAACAAAATATCTACAAAAGGTGATGACCTAGATGCTTTTACGGAAGATTGGCTGGAAATGCAAAAAACAGTGAAAAGCTATGGGGGAGACCTTTGTCCAGCAATAGAACAGTACACGCTGAATAACATTTTTTTTTGCAAAAAAACGTTATTAAATATTTTAAGTTCAATGACATGAATTCGTTTTTTTTTTAGAATTACGTACATAAATTATTGCTACTAATACATTATAAGAATTAGTTGGAGGTAGAAAACTGGAACAGAGTAATAGGACGGTGCTAAGTTGACATGGGTCAATAGTTGATCCATTCAATAACTTATAGGGAACGCCAATGAAAACAGAAAGCTTTTACTTCAATTAGTTTTTGTTATGTCAGTTCTGAACTGTACCATTTTGCTAAACATCCTACAATAATTTTAGTAATTTTTTTTGTAAACTGTCAAGGCTGTTAGTTATGATTCAGATTGTACTATTTATATGAACGTAATATCCTTCAATCACTTACTAACTCATCAAGAGCCAGCCCAAATCCTTAGACCTGGAAAGCTGAAATTTTGCACAAAGATTATTTTTATAATGTAGACAAGGACTAAAGATTTTTCGAAATTCCCACGAAATAGAGAATTTAGGGCGGATGAAGTCACTGGTAAAGTGCCAGATATTATATAAATCTAATTAACTGACATAACGTACGAATACTTTGACACTTATAATTTTCATAAAGTAAGTATTACCAGGAATCTAGAGGACGAACTTGGGAGTAGGCGATAAGATTTACAACACTTTGATACACCTGCGACGTCTTTACTTTAAGGCCTTTGGAAATTCTATACACATTTTATCTCTTAACCTGTAGGAAGTTTGATAATAAAAGGTCTTCATTATTGAAAAAAGATGTAGCGATATATTGGTTTATACTACTTTAATTAATAGAGTACCAACCATTTTGTCATTTTGTATCTATTTAGCATTAACATACCTATAGGTAGATAAACTATCAATTAATTTTTCGTTTGAAAAGAAGTCTTTGCCCTACATATTGGGCACTTACAAATTGATATTTCATTACATATTTATTGTATAGGAGAACCAGTCACAATGCTTAAAAGGGGCCCCTTAAACACAAAATTATACATGACATAGAATTATTGAAATTGGTTATTCTATAAATATTATTACATTATAAATTAACGTAGAATATTAATTTACATACAGTTTTCTTCATCGAAGAGAATACTCATATCCTCTTAAACAAAATAACGCTGTCAAGTGTGGGCGGGCCATTCGATAAATCAAGTTTAAACTCTTGAGAATTTCATACACACACACACATACATCATATTTTTTTATGCTGGATTGATCCAGCATAAAAAAATATGTATGACCATCCGGAAGCTTCTATTTTGTAGTAAACCTCTACGGTATGCTATGTGGTTAAAGTTTTATAGTTAAGAAATAAAATACTAGAAAACCTTTAGCAACATCATCAGAATTCAGCAACATAGCTTGTAATTGATTCATCAGCATCTCAGTTCAGAGTGCTTGAGTGCTTGAGACCCTCCCCAGAGGGCCGTAACAATGACGTAGAATTAATGGTCCCTCACCCCTTGTAATTCGTTTCTTGCGAATAAAAGTCGCAAAGTTGTGGTTTTGATGTCTGTTGTTGAGATTCTAGTTTTTATCTACAAGACTTGCATCGTCTTTAAAGTTAGATTAAATTCTGCATTTATTAAAACTTCTATAATTCTTATCTTGATTTATATAACATGTTATAATTTGTAATTTAACAAAGTTTATCTGATATATAGCATATCAATCATACAATAACATTACTATAATGTCATCAAAATAAACGAACTATGTTAATTATTATTATTATTATTCATTTATTTCAGAATCAAAAAATATTCCATACATTGTTAGTACATCATACTTATAACTATGTTAGTATATTATTATATTATTATTGAATGTCAACATTATTAATTATACATTGTTACACACTATTTTACATTAAAAAGGACCCCTCCAGATCCGTGAACGGTATTCCAGTGCCTCACAACCGGACAATCAACCCTTTCCAATATGGTATTCAGAAGGCTGTTGGTGCTGCCCCGCACGCGGCGCATCAGGGAGGCCACTCTTTTCCTTACTATAGCCCTAAAGCAGTCAGTGCTAGCCTTAGCAAACATGCCTGATGCACTGCAAAAGCGAGGCAACCCCAACAGCATCCTAAACCCATTATTGTACAAGACCCGCAGGGCATTGAAAGATCTACGCGTATAGCGGACCCACAGGCTGCAGGTATAAAATGTCTGGCAGTATGCTTTAAAAAGCGCAATTTTAACATCTTTTGTACACCGTGCAAACCTGCGCGCCAGCATATTGCATCTCACTGCCAACGCCCTACGTTCCCGCTCAATATCTAAATCATCTGAGAGGTCCTCGGTGACCCTGTGCCCCAGGTACTTAAATTTGGTGACCCTACTTAAAAATACCACACCACCCCCCCCCCCGCCTTTTTAATATATCAATAAAATACCACACTACAATGTTTATCGTCCTTTAAGTTTGATATTAATGAGTTACAATAATATTCCCCAGATACTATAATTATACTAAAATATTTTAGCTTAAATTAACAAACAAAATGTTAATCGTGATTTGATGGTATCCGGCGAGCATTGCTATGATATATCTGGTTACACAGCGGAACAGACGTCCGATGCGGGATTAATCTGTTATCAGTACAGTGCATAACGTGCAGCTTTATTAATATACTACCGATTTAATAGGATTGTCACTAAATAGGTTGGTGTACTGTTAGGTTGGCATAGTTTAGTAATAGTCCGTCTTCGTTAAATAAACTTCACGTGTTTTGATATGATGGTTCTTATTGTGTTTCTTCAAGATACATCTTCTGCCATAGACATAAATTTTACGGACAAAATGATTAGGTTTTTTAAGGGATATCGTTCAAGTCGAATTCATTATTTAAAATACCATAGACCTCACGGGTTCTTAAAATAGAAGGTAACCGAGTAAACACGATCCGAATATCTTACTTTACATTCTCTTAGATTATTAATCCTGTTAAGTACGAATCACAAGCATTATTCAGAACCTTAGGCACTTCACAACAGATAACGACGAAATCCAATGGATCACTATTGTGATCTGTGTTATTCGTCTACTGCCCACTGACAAATCTCTAACTATTTACCATTATAATCTTCCATCATAATATATTACACGTATAATAACCAAAAAATAATCTACACTATCCTCCTTAGAGAGAAAAGCGTGAGGGATTATTACCATTAATTTTATTATCTACCATCTAAGCAGCTTACTTACATCCACTGCAGAGTACGTAAATACTACTGAAATATTTATCAGTCATAAAATATTTCAGTATCTCCTAAAAGTAAGTAGGTTATTGTACTTATGCTTGTGCAAGATGCGGTAGCACCTTTATTTTTACACTAGCGTAGTTTTAGTTTGATCCATTTTCTAGCTGTTATACATGGGTTTGCTTTTTGGTGGAAACTAAGACCTTTCAGCTTTATGCTAATAATACCTGAAATCTGTGTGCTATGGAGTGAATAATAATTATGATAATCCAACTCGATTTCTTGGCATCGTGAAAACGTAAGCCAGATAGCAAGATTTGATTCTGTGGAAGTGGAAGTACTTTTGGTACAGGTTATTATTATGACTTAATAAAAAAGATGCCGATTATAACACTCTATTTTTAGCCTAAAACCCGAAGTGGCACCGACTAAAAACATTCTATAAATAAAAATCAGTGAAAATCTCCTCGCACGCTCACTCTCCCAATTACAGCCAGCCAACCATATCTTTCTCAGTTGTTAATATTAATACACACGTAATCTGGTTATTGTACCCGCTATTAATGATGAATGTGAGGTCCATTTCAACTATTACACCAGTAATAGGATTACATTGCCGTAATTGAAATGTGGGCAACCATAATAAGCAATGGAGCTTAGCATCGGACGAATTTAATAGAGATATTTGATATTTTGAAGGCTTTATATTAATGAAGGTTTTTGAATTGGTCAGGATGACCAGTCATTATTTTGAATTTAACTAACATTTAGGGTTGACTGAATATTTGAAATTAATTTCTGTTTTACCATTTACTTTTCAGTGTTATAAATCTACAGTCATCGTGGCTATGAATTAAACAGTGCCTAGCGCAGGAGACATATTAAAGTAAACTAATTAAGAAAGACTTACCAGTTTACAACAGAATTATAAAAAAATTGATGCTTCACAAATCGACAAACACAACGTAATTGTTGATACAATCGCAGCCTTATTTTTGTCACACTCTATATAATACAAAATGATAAATTGTTTGCTTCTCGAACAGTTTGCCGACTCATCCTACGCACTACTTATACCTATGGGGCTCTCCGGCTATTTGAGTATGGCGGCCGCCCGTTATCTGTATCTACCTATATCTTTAGCTCCATATTATCTGTCTCGAGGGCCACTTATACATTAGTTACTGTAATTAATTAGCCCTGTGTATACATAATAGAGGGTTTAATTCATTCAGAGTTAATTGAGTATCGCTTTGTGGGACTATGTTTAGATATAACTTAATTACTTGGGCCTGTTATAGGGTCTGTTCTGGGACTATAGTTGGTGAAGACTCTTATAAGTCAGTGTATAGAGGGATTATACTTTGATCCGTAGAAGACCTACGTCTAAGTTAGAACGGTTATTATTGATTTTATTAAGCTAACTGAATGACAAGCTCGAAAAAAATCCATAATAAAAAATCTTTGTTACTATATTTTTATGGAAGTATCCATAAGGACTATAATCCACATAGACATCCATTTCAGTTCGGACTAAGAATCTTTTTCAACTACAACTCTTCATTAGACGATCTAATCAAGTGCCTGAATACTAGCCGAAATCGAATTCCAATTGACATTTTCTGTGTCCCTCACGTGAAATGAAACAGGTCTCAACCGCCAGTAAAGTTACACGGTTTCGACACAAAATAGATAGTTACAAAAGGTCGGCTTCATACAGTGAGAAAAAGGCACGCACACATAGATTATACATGGACGTATGTACCTACGTATAGCGATCTCGGTCGAATGCCAGTCGCGAGTGCACTTGCTCCCGCTGTACGTGAAGCGTGTATATGTGTGCGTGCATTTTCGCCATTTTCGCTCGTTGTATGAAGGCAACCTTCTGTACTATTCTGTGATTTCGCTGTGTGACGCAGATTGGGTAATATTATGCTAGGACAAACTTGTTTTGAGACCGAACAAGATGTTAATGAACGAATAACAGGGTTTTTGGGACTAATTTTGAAAGCAATTGTTTTTGTTCGTAGCGTAGAGAAGTGAGTGTTTTTACTAAAAATTTGTTGAGTACTGATTCTTTAAACTGATTTTATGGTTCATAACCCATGTTCTTCTCTAGTATTGGCATGAATTAATCTCATTCCAGAGTTAAAATATTTGCCAATCTGCGCATATTGTTCAGTCAGTTTTAAAAATATCCTACAAAATGTTAACATTTTTACTTGATGACTATCATGATTTTTTTATTATTTGAGTGGATTGGCGCCTTTAAGACACTTCTACAATTGTAAATAATTATTATTATTAAACTTATTGGTATTATTTATTAGCAAAACTGACCAAAGTACATAAACAAGTGAGAATCGCTTAAAAGCGTTTCGTATTACTCGTACTACAACGCCTTTCTTTTCGGTATTATTTTATTTAGTGTTATTATCTTATTTATTTTTATAATTAGGTATAGATTCTTCTATATTTTGTGAATGTGAGCACGTTCTATGCCTAACTTGGAGACTGTAGATTTGTAGACCTTTTTCTATATTGTTGAGTACCTGTTACTTGCTGAGAGGTCTACACTGTCCTCCCATACATATTAAAACTGCAATTTGAAAACATTGTAAAAGCCCCTTATTTTCAAAAGAGTAACAGTGTAGTTTCTTACCGGCTCTTCTCCATAGAAAACAATCAATTGGAACCGTGCACCTAGCTTCTGAATTTTCATAAGTGCCCATATAGGTTTATGTGAAATACAATATTTTGATTTGATTTGATTTGGTAGCTAATGTCAGTCCCAGATTTTTTTGATTTTTCCATCATTGTTACCGCTGATAGATTGTCACTTTGTCTAGGCCCTGGGGGTGTGCCAGATACATTAAAGTATTATCACTAATGGAAGGGAGAGTGAAAACCAGAATTTTATAAACGAAAAATAATGATAAAAATAAAACGACTAACGGGCCTCTGCGAGTTGGCTTCGGCCCCCCATAGCCTTCCAAAGTTCCGGGACTCAATGGTCTCGAGATTTATGTCAACATAAAAATAAAATAAAATCAAAGCCATTTTGTTTTAATGAAATGTACAAAGGAGAACACTGGCCAATACTAGTTTTAGGATTGACTAGGTATTTCAGCAACAAGGTTTATTGTTCAATGACTATAAAGGTTTTGTTTCGCTCTTAAGGCCAAGGTGAAAGTAAAAATTAGTAAGAAAATAAAACAAACGCGGTGTAATTTCGTGGTACATTTAGCTGGGGGAAAAGTAAGTGATGAAGTAACATTTTTATTCGTACAGAACATAGAAAGTTTTTAAATTGATTTAAGTACCTAGAATCATTACTTTTCCAAAATGATAGTGTAGGTTACCTACACCCACCCCTCCTACCTAAATTTGCTAATTAGGTAATTTCATAATTATATACAAAAATGCTGGTATACTAGGTACGTCTTTCATTAACTTGAATGTGCCCTGGCGGCTGAGAGTACGTCATGCTCACTCAAATGTCTCGCTGGTGGTGGCGTATGTGTTGGATCATTAAGTTCCCTTCAAAGTGGTTGAGCTGAATGGTGCTGATCCGTATGCCATGTTCATAAACGGGCGCCGTCAGTAGAGTCTGGTCATCTGATAAAATGATAAATGATAAATGATTTTATTTCTGTAAATAGGTTTGTACAAACACTTTTACACGTCAATGATATTTTAAAACTAGATGAGGTCGGCGTTTCCTATCTGACTACTCTGAGAAGAAAGGCCGAAACAAACTCAGAGGTCACAGTCTCTTTTAAAGTCCAGACATAATCTTGGTCAGATCATGTGAAGACCATGTAGATTTGTCTGAAATGGTATTTTGAAGAAAAACCACACAGATTGAGTGGACCTGTCCAGTCAGTGCACGCATTTGTCAGTAATCGTGCAGCTCAACTCAGAACTTAAGGAGCTCAACGATTCAACGAACAATACCAAAGAAAGGACATTTGGGTAGGCCACAAAAATTACTCAAACTGCCAGACTAAGATAAAACTACCTGAACGGAAAAAAAAAAGCAACAATGACCCACATAGTCTTCACATTCACAATATTAAAATGAATATCATGTATTTAATCTAGCCTGCATGCTACTCACATTCACAGACAGGTTTCTCTTTAAATGTCACAAAAAAATCTTAATATGTTATGTCATGTAATTCAATAAAAATGACATTATTAATTCCAAAACACATAATCACAGTATAAAATGGATTGTTGCTTGGGGGTACATTGAAGTAGCTTAATTAATCCCAAGCCTTTTTGTCATCCAAGTAATCTTTAACTTTATAGAAACCTTTTTGACAGAGTTTCTGTTTAATAAATGATTTAAATTTATTGAGGCTCAGTTCTTTAACAAGACTTGGGAGTTTGTTGTAAAAACGTATACTTTGGCACTTAAATGAATTACTAATTTTTTGGAGCCTAGTCGAGGGCACAATAAGTAAATCTTTGTATCTAGTATTTATGTTATGAGTGTCGCTGTGTTTAGAATATAGATTAATATTCTTTTTTACATAAATAAGGTTTTCATATACATATTGAGATGCGACAGTCATTATATTTATTTCCTTAAATTTATCCCTCAGTGAATGCCTACAACTAAGGTTATAAATTGCTCGAATGGCTCGTTTCTGCAGCACAAAAATAGCCTGAATGTCGGCTGCATTTCCCCACAGCAAAATGCCGTACGACATTACACTATGGAAATAACTAAAATATACTAATCGGGCTGTTTCGACATCAGTCAAATGACGGATTTTATAGACCGCGTAGGCTGCAGAGCTTAGCCGCTTCGACAATTTGGTTATATGTGGGCCCCACTGTAGCTTCGAGTCCAAAGTAACACATAAGAACACAGTGGTGTCCACAAGATCCAATTCCGTCCCATTTACTAGTACATTGGTTTTCACCTGTTTAACGTTAGGTGTCAGAAATCTAATACATTTAGTCTTTTTCTCGTTTAAAAGTAAATTATTAACACTAAACCAATGCACTATTTTAGCGATAGCATTATTTACATCGTCAGTAACTGTCTGTTGTCGTTTAAGCTTAATTAAAAGTGATGTGTCATCTGCAAATAACACTATTTCATGACTGTTCTTTACAAGGTAAGGTAGGTCATTAATATATACGAGAAATAAAAACGGGCCGAGAATTGAGCCCTGTGGAACTCCCATACTGACAATAGATCCCGCGGATCGCTTGCCGTTAACGTCCACTCTTTGGATCCTATTATTCAAATAAGAAATAAGAAGATCCAAGGCAGTGTTTCTAACACCATAGTGATGTAATTTCCTGACCAATGTATCATGAGAAACACAATCGAAAGCCTTAGACAAGTCACAAAAAACACCTACGGCATCATGTGACTTCTCCCAGGCCTCAAAAATATGTGCAAGAAGCTCAACGCCAGCATCGGTAGTAGAGCGACCCCTTGTGAAACCGAATTGTTTACTGTTTAATAATTTATGTTTATTAAAATGTTTTTGCAATTGATCTAGCATCAATTTTTCAAATATTTTACTGAAGGTGGGAAGCACAGAAATTAGCCTAAAGTTCGTGGGGTCTGATGTGCTTCCCGATTTAAACAAAGGTATTATTTTACTACTCTTCATTAAGTCAGGAATTACTCCATAGTCCATACATTTATTAAAAATAATTGCCAATTCAGGCGCTACAGTGTTGATCTCTTAGCTGCCACGGCTTATTTTAGTTACTGAATCGTTTTTATTATTATTTTATTAACGTGCACGTCTTTACATCGTTCTCATACTTATAATTTTAACATGAATGATGAAACTAATATTTTGTAACAATATTTTGATTTAAAAGAGTGTCCGTGGAGTTTCTTGCCCGTTCTTCTCAATAGGTACCTACTACGCTTTGAAATGGACAACTAACTTCATCTTTCTGACTGACCGACCGCTTGACAATTCAAAAGTGCGTAATTGGTTTATTTGAAATAAATGAGTTTGAGTTTGAATGCGTTAATTAGTTACCTGAAGCACACCATACTACCGCGTCCTAACCAAAAGCGATGGTCGCACGAGTACGCGATCGTCGCGCTATTTATATCTATATGATATAGTCGCACAATCAATCAAGTTATGTTATTAGGTACGTCTCAAGACGAAAGTCTTTTAACTGTGCGTGTTGCCAGTGACGACCTATGGCAATGAAACGTGGTCGCTCACAATGGGCCTCATTAGACGGCTGAAAGTTATCTAAAGGACAATGGAGAGGGCTATGCTTGGAGTTTCTCTACGTGATCGAATCAGAAATAAAGAAATCCGGAGGAGGAGAATCAAGGTAACCGACGTATCCTGAAGAATTGCCAAATTTAAAAGCCATTGGGCGAGGCACATTGTTCACAGAACAGATGGGGTCTAAAGATTCTAGATTATGGATCGGAAGGCCTCCCACAATATGGACCGATGACCTGGTGAAAATCCACTGGATGTGAGAAGCAAAAAACCGGTCGAAGTGGCGGTGCTTGGGGAGGCCTATGTCGAGCAGTGGACGTCTTTCGGCTGAAATGATGATGATGATGAGTAGGTTCGTCGTACTCATAATTCACCTCGTTGATCGCGTACTCAAGCGACGACCGATTTTGATTAGGACGCGGGGTAATACTGTTGCTAGGGAAACATTTCAAAGACTGGCGCAAATTAATTTTATTTCAACTGACTCCTCGAAAAATCCAAACCACCCGTTTCGCTAAACAGCAACACTCCATCATTGATACAGTCCCGTATCGTTTTGGTTGTCGAAGTTGCCTCCAAAATAACAGAAAATCTAAAGAAAAACATCTTTCTTCGTTAATCTCTGTTGAAAATAAAATTCAATAATAACGTAGCCATGGTAACGTTCGCTTTATTATGAAGGAAGCGAATGGGTGCTTTCCAGAATTTATTGTAAGTAATATATAAAGTTTTGAGAAAGTGCCGAGCAGTCGTAGTGGTAGATTTCTTAATATAGCTCTGAATTCATTTCTAGAAGGTAAAAAGCATGATATATTATATTAAAATATAAAAATATCATTACGTCAAGATTAGTGATAGTAAAGCATAAGAGATCAAATTTTCTGGGATGACTCTTGCAGTTTCATTTTATCGTTAGTAATAGCCGAGTGCAATTTTCTTCACATTTTATACTCGAGATTGAGGTCTAATATCTGTATTTTACTATGCAATCTGTTAGATAACTGACCACAAAGTAATTTCACCCTTTATGACTGCCATTATTATGTTAAACGAACGACAGAAACAATATCTACTTACCACAACATACACTAAAAAAATATTTGTTTAAATGGACCTTCTCCTTTTTGAAGTCCGTTAAAACTTGAATATATTGTTTTGATAGATCTATGCACAGTAAGTGCTAAATAACTCTTTGTAAAAATCCGTGAGTTTATGAAATCAGATCTAAGAAACCAGCACGGGGCCCGCGTGTTGGATTACGGCCCACTCCCTCTCATAGAGAGGAGGCCTGTGTCCCAGCAATGGAAACATTATAGGCTGATTATTATTCTATAAGACTATACATTTCGACATTAAGTTTAGTTTTGTAATTTAAGCGACTAATTTCAGACTAATTAGACTGCTTAAAACTGATCCCCAGCCAGCAGAGCGATGTAACAAAGTGAATACGCAGAAATTGCACCGACAATTTCAGTTGCTCTCATTATTTGGCTTCAGTTCAAAATGGGGATAGCTAGCTAGATTTTTTTTCTTTTGTAGGTTATGCTTTTAATAAAAATTAAGTAGAACTTCATTTATGTTAAAAACAAAATATTCGTGTCCGGCGTCGCCCGGGGTGAATTTCAAAATAGCACCCAAATTTCCGACATTACAGGCGGATTTTCCAAAAAAAAATGTTTCATACTAACCTTGACCTTACAATTACAAACACAATAAAAAAAACATTAGCCAAATAGGTGCCAGCGCTTTGAAGTGATGCGCGGATAAACATTTTTGGCAATTAATTTTTATTTATGTAGATAATCACTAATCTACATGGTCTTCACATGATCTGACCAAGATTATGGTTTGATTTTAAAAGAGACTGTGACCTCTGAGTTTGTTTCGACCTTTATTCTCAGAGTAGTCAGATATGAAACACCGCCGGCCTCATCTAGTTTAAAAAATATGATTGACGTGTAAAAGTGTCTGTACAAATCTACTTACAGAAATAAAATCATTAGTTATTATCAAATAATTACTTAGTACTCAAGACCGGTCAGAGCTTAGTCTATGTACCTTACAGACAGACATACTATTTTAAAGTTCATGAATGTGATAATATACTTATCTACCTAGTCAATCTCAGGTGACGTAGGTTCAAGCGCTTAGAACGGCGCCATTTTAGAAATGCCCATTTAACCCCAAAGTTATGACATTTAAATTTAAAAATGTTCGCAAAAGTGTTTCTGTCGCTACAACACACCTTGTGTGGGTGTGGCTTAAACTATGTCCCAGCTTCTATCCTGCCCTCTGCGGCTCAAAAAATGCACCCAGGGCCTGCGCTTCCACCGACGATGCCGTGGAAGTAGCGAAGTTTTGGGTCAACAAAATTTAATACACTGACGTACCGTCGACACGACGAAGAAGAAGACCTTGAAGTGACTGAGACAGCATGCGATTTAGTGGATCTTAAAATTGGTTTGCGTTTGAGAATCTGACCGAGAGATTGTAAGGCTGTCTGTCTCTTTAAGCGAGGTCAACTTAATTTGACATTCAAACTCAAACTACAAGCATTTATTTCAAATAAACCAATTACAGGCACTTTTGAATTGTCAAGGGGTCGGGCAGTCAAAGATGAAGCTAGTTGCCCATTCCAAAGGAACCTATAGAGTAGAAAGGGCAATCAACTCCACGGACACTCTTTTAAATCAAAATATGGTTACATCATTCATGTTGAAATTATATATGTGAGAACAATGCAGAAAGTTAAAAGCGTCCGTAATAAAAATACAAAAACAATTCAAATATTAAATTAATTTACAAAAAGCCGTGGCAGCTAAGAGATGACCAGTCCCTACTGACGGCGCCCGTTCACGAACATGACGCATTAAACTGCCCATTCCAACCAAAATCGATGCTACAAGAAATCAATTTAATCCAAACCTCTATCAATTAGCTGAAGTTGTAGCAGATTCAAATTACGTTGATATCTGTGCCGTCCACTGGGCCAAGCAATAAGGCGTTCATTTCCTCAATATATATCAACTAACGAGATAGTTTCACTTGACGCGGGACGGCGCACAGCCATGAAATTACTTTCAAAGGATTTATGACCTAAAATAGTTCGCGCTGGTTTAAGTTTTTGTTTATTGTTTTGGATTTGAGTTTGGAAAGTTTGCCAAATAAAATAGAAACTTATAGTATTTTAAATCTTTGGAGGTTTAATGTCGTTTAAGTGGTTTACTTGGGACTTGGAGGAATTAGCAATTAAATCTGAAGTTTACTAGTTTAAGTTTTGCAGTTATTTGATTTGCTTACCTATTGGTTTACTGTAGAAAAGATGTTTAAACCTTTAAATCATCATTCACTCATTTTTCATTTTTTCATTTATCCTAATGTGTATGTGTAATTTTGATTAATTTGTTTTAGATTATTTTAATGTAATGTGTTTTTTTTAATCATAATTTATTTATTTATTTTATAACTATAATATATGGACCATGTCTGAATTAAATGAATTATTATTTCCTTTATTCCATTATATACACATAAATTACGTTTTAAAATATTAGAATATAAAACATTTAAAAATACAAAATATAGTAGCCCACCGGTATCGGGAACAGGGTACAAGCTACCGGCGGTCAGGGCTCCAGAGAGAGGAACCTCCTAACAATGCGAGCCGTGTCTAGAAGTAACGCTTTCTGAATCAAGCCCTATTATTATTATTTATTATTAACATTACAAATGTTAATAATAAATAGAAGAAGCGTTTTCTTTCAACGCATTCATAGCGTGTCTTCATAATCTGCCTTACCAACTATGTTGGGGTCGGCTTCCAATTCAATCGATTTCAATGCTGTATAATGGATGCAACTGTATACCAGTATTTTACATTGAGCGACTGCCTATCTGACCTTCACAACCCATTCATTTATAACGCATTCTACTCAAATTAATAAAAATAATAGAAATATTTTTTGAAGATGTCTTAAAAGTTCAATGAATTAGAAATAAAAAAAAAATGTTTTTTTTGTAAATAGGATACCGGAATCACTTTTACACGTCAATCATATTTTAAAAACTAGATGAGGTCGGCGTTTCCTATCTGACTACTCTGAGAAGAAAGGCCGAAACAAACTCAGAGGTCACAGTCTCTTTTAAAGTCCAGACATAATCTTGGTCAGATCATGTGAAGACCATGACGATTGATAAATCTAAAATGGTCTTTTGAGGAAAGAACCACACAGATTGAGTGGGCCTGTCCAGTCAGTGTACGCATTTGTCAGTAATCGTGCAGCTCAACTCAGAACTTAAGGAGCTCAACGATTCGATGAACAATACCAAAGAAAGGACATTTGGGTAGGCCACAAAAATTACTCAACCTGTCAGACTATGATTAAAACTAGCTGAGACGGAAAAAAAAGCAACAATGACCCACATATTCTTCACATTCACAATATTAAAATAATAATCATGTATTTAATCTAGCCTGCATGCTACTCATATTCACAGACAGGTTTCTCTTTAAAATTCATCAAAAATATCATATGTTATGTCATTTAAATCAATAAAAATGTCATTATTCATTCTAAAACACATAATCACAGTATAAAATAGATTGTTGCTTGGGGGTACATTGAAGTAGCTTAATTAGTCCCAAGCCTTTTTGTCATCCAAGTAATCTTTAACTTTATAAAACCTTTTTTTTTTTATAGAAACCTTTTTGACAGAGTTTCTGTTCAATAAATGATTTAAACTTATTGAGGCTCAGTTCTTTAACAAGACTTGGGAGTTTATTGTAAAAACGTATACTTTGGCAATTAAATGAATTACAAAATTTTTGGAGCCTAGTCGTGGGCACAATAAGTAAATCTTTATTTCTAGTATTTATGTTATGAATGTCGCTGTGTTTAGAATATAGACTAATACCTCAGTGAATGCCTATAACTAAGGTTATAAATTGCTTGAATGGCTCGTTTCTGCAGCACAAATATAGCCTGAATGTCGGCTGCATTTCCCCACAGTAAAAAGGCCGTACGACATTACACTATGGAAATAACTAAAATATACTAATCGGGCTGTTTCGATATCAGTCAAATGATGGATTTTATAGACCGCGTAGGCTGCAGAGCTTAGCCGCTTCGATAATTTGGTTATATGTAGGCCCCACTGTAGCTTCGAGTCCAAAGTAATACCTTAGAACACAGTGGTGTCCACAAGGTCAAATTCCGTCCCATTTACTAGTACATTTGTCAATAATCGTGTAACTCAACTGAGAGGTAGGTACCTAGTGTAGGTGTTTTGGACATTTTAATCAAATACGAATCTAACTACTAAAGGAGACTATATCTTTTTAGAAGCACTTGGACTTATTTTATTCTGTTTCTAACAGAGTTTTATGTTTCAGTCGATTAGTCTAATGGACAGTAATTAAACACGTTTCAAATTATAGTTAATTCCCTTTTCTTTTAATTATAAAAGCACAACATGTTGTGTTGGAATATAAAAAAAATAACTTTCAGGTTATAACTGCGCCTAAATTCTTCGGTAGGTTGGGCAGAGGGTATAGCACACTTTCATTAAATGAAGTTATAAGAAACTAGCTGCAAATGGAGTCAAAGTATCCTTATGCAGGTCATGGTCTACCCATGAGCCAAATTTCATTCATATCCGTTCAGCCGTTTTTAGTGTCAAAGCGTAACAAACAAACATACAAAAATAAACAATAAAATAATAATAACATACACAATAATTTATTTTCTCTTTATAATATTAGTTTAAATTACAGATAAGGTAGCAAATTGAAGGCAAATAGTTTAATCTACTTTAAAAAACATTTCTTCTCGAATAAATGATCACAAAACATCAAAACATAGAACTCATAGACATAAAACAACCAAAGCCATAATTATTTTAGGATTATAAAGGTAATCTCCTAAGCTTATTTACTATTACATTACAACGAAATCTTCTATCAAACTCAACTCAAACGCAAAACATTTATTACAAAATATAAACCAATTAAAGGCACTTTTGAATTGTCAAGAGGTTGGTCGGTTAGAAAGATGGAGCTAGTTGCCTATGGAGAAGAACAGGCAAGACTTTACAAACAAATAATTAAAATTGAAGTGTCTGCTTGTAATAATGTCAAAATAACAGCTTTTTACTAAATGCACATAAAAGTAAATACGGTACTTATAAATATTTTTTTTAATATTTTCCAGCTAATTTCCGAAACGGCTGGACAGGTTTTGATGAAATTTGGTATGAGGATAGTTTGAACCCTGGGGAAGTACATAGGCAATAGTTTTACTTTAGGTAAATAATCTGCTAACCCAAAGCACATTCTCGAAATAGGTACACTAGAGTCTACAAAGACATACCGAGAATAACTGCCCCTTAGTACCCCCACGAATTTACGTAAATAAATACACATTAGCATGTTCAAAGAACATTGCCCTATGAACCAATATGTATGAAATCTGTACCTACAATGATTCATAATTTATTGTAGATTCATTATTATAATCGCATAGTGGTATCACGATTTTATTCTGGATCGTTTTTCCGGCACTATATTGGATGAATCAAACGATGATAGAAAAAACAACTCAACACTTACAGCGATTCTTTTACGACAATTTTTTTTCAAACAAGTGCATGTTGCGCTAAAGCGCTCGAAATCGCTGGGGGACGTTATTTCCAGTGGCACTAGCCGGCATCAACTGTAAAGCTCGTGTAATAAGTACTATCGTACTTTATTCGAGCTTCAATAAAGTACGATACTTCTTAATAATTTCTTAATTAGTGTTCGTAATCTATACATACAAAAACATACAAATAAATAAAATTGAAGTGTCTGTTTGTTACGTCCAAACAAAAGTTTTTTACTAAATGCATATGAAAGTATATACGTTACTTATAAGAAAACACCTATTTTTTAAATGATATGTCTGTCAATCTGTCTGTTTGTTCCGGCCAATCTCCTAAACGGCCGGACCGATTTTGATGGGACTTTCCCTGGCTGATAGCTGATGTTATAAGGAGTAACATAGGCTACTTTGTATCCCGGTAGCACGTTCTCGTTCGATAATTTCCGACATCCACGTGGGCGAAGCCGCGGGCAGTAGCTAGTATAAATTAATTATGCCCACGTATATATATTTCAATCACTTCAGTGTTTCAAAAAAGACTTTATTTCTTGAGCTTTTTAGTACTTATTACACTGAAGCGTCAACAAAAAACCTTACAAAAATGTTAAACAAGTATCGTTATACTAAGGATGCTTTTCATGACCGAAACATCAGAAGCGGATCACTTTGCCAAGTTGTGTGGGTTTTCTAAAATAACAACAGAAAATTTGAGCGATCTTAGCGAACCGTATCAACTGTAGGAGGAAGATTACACAAAATTATACGCTCAGAACGCGAGTTTGTTTAGAGAGAAAGCTAAGTTTGTATCCCTGCGGGTTTCCTGGTAGCCCTAGAAATTAATAAAAAATAAAGAAACGTACTTTACTTAAATCTACAGTCAGATAAGAAACGCCATCTATTTGTAAAATATGATTGAAGTGAAAAAGTTACAGTTACAAATCTACGAAATAAAATAATTTATCATAAAAAAAAAATATTTCTGCCGGCGTTTGTTATTTATGACTGCATTTGTAAAAGCATGACGTGTTCAAGTTAATTTTTTTTATGAAATAACCAATAATTGTAATAATACCAGCCTATTGTTGCCCCGCTGCAGGGCAAACGCCTCTTCTCATACAGAGAAGGCACGAGCACAGACCAGCTATAGGCTTGCTTAAGACGGGTTGGTGATTTCAGATTTATATTAAGAGGCTTACAAGAGCTAAAGCGCGGTCACTGTCGGATTGCATAGAAAAGAAAGAGACGTGCGATGACACAACGCTGGTAATTTATTGAAAAATATGAAGCAATTATGGATTTACAAAAAAACTATTCATTGGACTAAAAAATTAAAACACTATTACGTTAGTATGTTACTTGTAGGATAATCTGACAAAAAATTTGAATGTTTGCATGTACATATATTAGTATGGTTTTTAATCGTTAACAGATTTTTTTAGAGGTATCTTAGTAATTTTTTTTCTATCATAGCAAGTTAATTGTATTATGTTTTCAACACACTATCTAACTAGCATATAGAAGAATACCATATATTTTTCTGAATTTGGTTACTGCAGTGGATCATATATTTTTAGGCATTATAAATTTGCGTTGAGGTTAGTCCCCTTAACTATAAATTCCAGCACCCTAATTACGTAACACACTATCTATCACAATCTGAATCATTTTGAAGCCTGTTGCTAATCCATTACTTCATATGTTCGAAAAATATGTCTGCTCAACAACTTAAATAACGCAATGAATGTTGTTGAACTGTCAAAATGAAACCCATTCCTACTGTTAGTGTGTTACGTACTTACCAGGCAGGTTTCCTCACGACGTTTTTCATAATAATTACATTGTTCCTTTCTAATGTTATGTTGAAAAAAAGCATATTTTTTTTCTCTATATCGCCATTATTAAATATTACACATTATTATAATACTCTTTACTTGAAATTTTGCAAACACTTATTCTCCTCGTACAGTTACGCATGTGGAGTGACGTCAACTCTTAAGATATGGCCGCACGGCACGGCACTCCCCCGCATGTAGCAGCAACACGTTTTCACACTAGTTTATCTTTTTATCGAGGCATAAATAAGTCATGCGGAAGTTTTCTTGGTTTTCGTTCAAGTCAAAGATTGAAAACTGTATAACTGAAAATAGTGACACATTCCTAAAGGTGCATTCCTTAGTGCAATGCATTACGTTTTTGAAGTGAAACTTCTTAGGCGGCGATTCGATAATTGGACGATAATTAAGAGTGACAAGGACGCGTCACGTTTAGGCACATTTCAATACATGAGTGAGAAGAAAGACATAACTCTGTTTGTCTCTAACACTAAACTTTTATTTTTTTATGAAGTTTCACTTCTTACGGAGCCGCACGCGCAATTTTGTTTGTAATGTCTGATCACTCAGCCTGGGGCTTGTGCCACAGGCGTGATTTACCATTCGAAGCACAAGCCTCTCACTGTCTGGACGCACCTTAAGAGACTTCGGAACTTATCAAAAACTTCGTTTTCAATAATGACTGCCACGTTGGTCCAGTGGTCGTAGGCGTGACTTCTGAGCTTGGTGTTTTGGTTTCGATCCCTATTATAGTGTACGGTTTTTGTTTTTTTTTTTTAAAGTTTGTCCTCTTTTCCTAAAGAGGAGAAACTTTAAAAGTCACATTACATAATAACATACCTTTATTTCCTAATAAAGGTGTGTTATTATGTAATGTGACTTTCTCAAAACGATCTTTCACGGTTCAAACTTACCTACAATCAGATATCTCATTACATATTTTTTTCTACTCACGCTCCAAACAAAAGAGAACACAAAGATAAATAAACAGTCAGCCAAAATTAACACACCACTTCATCACTGCTGACCCAGAAATGAAAGAAAAACGTCAGAGTGACTGACCATTCCTAAAACAACGAGGCCAAACTAAAAATATATCAGAAAAAAGGAAGCCTTTCTATTTCTGGTTCAGGGCTCCTTTATTAACACGTTGTATTTCAGAGCTATTGTAGGGTTAAATGAAATTATTTAGATAGATTTATTTTTGAATTTGGTTTGTTTGTTTTGATTGGTCTACCTATATATGACCTTGAGAAAAGTCCAATCCAGTCCAGTCCATGCCAGTCCCAGGCTGTTATCATAGCAATTTGTTTACTTGGCATTTCCAAACATAATGATTATGGTTTCTTTTTTTTGACAGAAATAAATAAAATACGTTTATTAGAAGTTTTAATTGAATTGTTTGCATAGTCTTCCTGTGAGTATTGTTTAAGAGTAAGGGATTGTTTCAAGAGAATATAATAGCAACATTTTCTTTGGTAACTACATTATAATAATGATTGTAAAACACACCACTTTTTTTTTGGGCTGGAAATCATCAAATAACTTCTTCCGCTGTTGGCGGAGCGGGAGCAGGTGTCAGACGTTTACTGGCTAAAACCCACCCGTGTTCCTTCATTCGCCTGAGCGCCAGGGCCACGGTAACTCTTTCGAACAATCCGCGACTCTGGCAGGTTGTTAAACATACCTGACAACTAATCATGAGGGTTGAGTTTATTGATTAACTTAAAAGAACATCACGCCTGTAATCCTCGAAGGTCGGTAGAGGTGTACCAACACCCTATTGCCATCAACCGGGCACAAATCCCAACTCCGGGCTGCTACTGAGAAATTCCTGATGGAATAAAAAGATATTCATTCTGAAAACTACTTATACTTAATTAACTTGAACTAACTATTTATAGGTACACATTAAATAAAAAAAACAATAAAATATGGACTTAACTAAAACTTACAACAAACTAAAATATGGCGTCGAAAAAGTCATTGATTGCAATCTAAGAGGCAAAAGAAATAAAGGTTTTCTTATCTATTTCCAAGTCAATATAAGCAAACTGTGTTGCACAGAAAATGTCTATTATACTTATTGTTGAAGGGGATGAAATTATTTACTCTTGTCGAGAGCAGTCTGAGCGGGAGAGTAAACTTGAGCAGTAACTGTTCTATATGAAGAGAAAAGTGGAATAGAATTATGACTAATTATGCACAAGCATATACAGCCTATAATGTTCCCACTGCTGGGACACAGGCCTCCTCTTTTTGGGCACGCCACAATTGCGGCGGTAAGTCTCCTCTTTGAGGAGTGGCTTGAGAGGCGCCACGGCGTCCTCACCTTCCGCCTGACGCAGGTCCTCACCGGACATGGCTGTTTCGGGAGGTTCCTGTTTCGGATAAGGCGGGAGGAAACGCCCGGGTGTTATCATTGTGTGGATCGACCGGAGGACACGGTGGAGCATACGGTGGAGGTCTGCCCGGCTTGGGCGGCGCACCGCCGTGTCCTCGTGGCGGCGATCGGCAGCGGCAATCTCTCGCGACCGGCCCTAGTCCAGGCCATGGTACGGAGCGAGAGGGAATGGGAAGCCGTCACCTCCTTCTGCGAAGCAGTAATGCTCGCGAAGGAGGAGGCGGAGCGCGTGAGGGTGAGGCAATCGTTGCGCCCTCATGCCCCTAGTCGCCGCAGGGTGAGAAACCCTGGGCGTCGGGAGTCGATTGCCGACTCCCGGCCACCGTAGGCGCGGGCTTGCGGACGGCGAGCGATAGGCAGTTCGCCGTCCGGTAAGGACCAGGCCCGGGTCGACGGCGCGTCGTGTTCCACGCGCGCCTCAAAGAGATGTCAGGATCATTGACGGGGTCCGATAGGGCCAATGCCTGCCGGGGTTGCGGATTGTTCGAAAGAGTTACCGTGGCCCTGGCGCACAGGCAAATGAAGGAACACGGGTGGGTTTTAGTCAGTAAGAGTCTGACACGCCCTTCCGCTCCGCCCAGAGCGGGAGAGGTCATTTGATGATTTCCCACCCAAAAAAAAAAAAAAAGGCCTCCTCTTTTCGAGAGGGAGTGGGCTGTAATCTACCACGCCGGCCCAGTGTGTGTTGCTAGATGTCATGAGAAAGAGCAGTGGTGACCTAGATGTAACGGGCCCGACTTACGAGAATGGGCTCCCTGGGCGGCCTGGGTTCGATCCCATTCTCCTAAGTCGCGGCCGTTACATCTGGGCCACCACTGCTCTTTCTCCCATTAATTATAACTAATACTGAATTAATTATTTCCCTCATCAGCTGCTGCTTACTTTGATTCGTCACATGATAATGAATTAAAGTTGCTTTTCGTGTCTGTCTATCTGACGGCGTTGTTGTTCTAAACTACGTAACGAATTGGGATGCAATTTTCACTATCGTTTAGAGATAATGCATTAATATTAAACTTACGTGTAATAAATAAATCTTGATGTTTTTACGAGTCTTAGAAAACGTACGATACAGGGGCGGGTTGTTAGTCTAAAGTAATATTAGAAAAGATTAGATTTTTTGTATGTTTGTTTGTTATGCTTTCACGCTAAAACGGCTGCACGGATTGGATTGAAATTTGGCACATGGGTAGAACGTGACTTGGATTAGGACATAGAATACTTTTTATCCGGATATTCCTACGGAATCGAAAGTTATGCGGGTGAAACTATGGGGCGCAGCTAGTATACTCGTACAATATTATGGAAAATCAGCAATCGTGAACACTTTGGTTTCCCATTTCAGTGTTACCTTTGCGGTACACGGCGATTATTTACCTATTGTATCTGCTATGTGAACTGTGAAAGGGTTATTCTTATCAAAATTATTTATACGGTACCAAACCGCATGTAACCAATTTATGCATAATTTATTGATTTTATTATTTATGTACACACAGTAAAATAGATACAGATACGGTATATTAGTTTGAGTACAAAGGTACTGCTTATTTCTTAAGAAATTTCTTCCAGCAGACCTGCGAAAGGAGAAATGAAAAAGAAATGTAGACAATCGTGTGTGAGAAGACGAAGAGAAGAATTTGATTTGTTACGTATTAAATTAGAATATTTGTCTCCAAATCACTACAATTTATTTTTTGTATCAATGCTGCCTCAATCCTCATTCATCACCAATACAACACTACACAAATAAATAAACTTCGCCAAACAGCTTTCCCGACTTTAGCTCGGCTTACTTTGAAAATTCATTTCCCATCCCTATCCATTGTATTTATATTGTTGTTGATCGAACGGCGCTTTTAATAATAAAGTTAATTGCGAAGTACTAAAGGTGCGCCTACACGGCAAACTAAGATTGCGCACTTATTGGCAATTGTGATTTATTATGATGTCATGCAATACCGAGCAATTTATGGCAATTCTAAAATTGGTGCAATTGTGTCTGCAAATATCTCCACCATAATTGTTCCATTTCGCTCTATAATTAATATCTATAGAGAATTATGAGAATTATAAACTACGTATACCCATTGAATCGAATCAATTCTGGCAACATTTAACAATACTAATAAAAGTTGCAATATTGCCGAAATAATTTAAACAATTCTTTGCAATTAAAAAAATATTGTACACTAATTTCTGCATTAACTCCGGCAATTATTACTAACAATTACTATTGAAAACCTTAACCGTGTGAACGTAGCTTATCTCAGCCTTATTCCGAGAGAAATAATGTCTAACAGGGGATTGATTTTCTGAGTGTCCATTTGAGCGAATGAAATTAAAAATGTAGGTAAGTTATTGGTAGTTCTAACAGAAAATTGTCGACGTGATCGAAATGAGTTTTAGAAAGTTTATTGTTTTAATAGTGAGTTATAAGTTTTTATGTAATTTATGCTTCAGTTCTGGAAGTTAATATCTCTGAGTACACTTTATTATTTAGTTAAAGATATCGTTTTATGTGATAAGGTTTTCAGTGGACTTTCGTTTTAACGTTGTTAGTCACACAAATGTCACGCTGTCATATCTTTTCAAATCTTTAAAATATTCACGGCAATTCATAGTGCTCTGTTCTATGCCTTCACCTGAGTCCATTATTTTATTGCATTTGTTCCCTATGCTTTCCCAATTCCTGGTAAAAAATCCAATAAAAATAATATATATATACGGGATGCTCGGAAATTCGACCTATTCCTTGAAAGGGGTTATAGGTACTAAAGGTCATTTCCAACAAATTAAGCCCTGCCAACCAGGGGTCGAAAATTAATGGTTTCCGAGTTACGGAGGTTTTTAGATAATTATTCAAATTTTCAGACTGGTCACCAAAAACAAATAATTTAAAAATAACTACTTCTCTCTCGACACTTATTTGTTATTTTTCTGAATGATGATAAATGAATGCTCATTTATAAAAAATACATGCCCTAAGTTCACATAATTTCAGAAATAAAAGGCCAAGAAAGCAAAGGAAACCGTTATATTTTTTGAAGTTTAGACGTGTTGTACTCGAAAAAAATATATGACACTTGGCATACTTTTCAAGGAATAGGTCGAATTTCCAAGCACCTTGTATATCCTAACTTTTAACAAAATACTTCCAACGACCGCTCTTTATTACTACAATCACCAAACCTTACACAAATTATATAGTAGGCAAAATCATATTTCACATGACACCATATAATATGGAAAATTCGATATGCCGCTAACTATAGGAAAACGATTCACCTGACATGCAGGTAATTATAATCCGCCGGTGACCATAAATCATTTTCAATCATGTTCACTCTTATAAGTTCCTGAAAACAAATTGCAATAAAAAACGTTCCTACTTGTCATATTGTTAAACTTCTACTTACCACTACTAACTACACACTCTTTCTTTTCTCTTCTTCAACCCGTATCAGTCCAATGCTGAAATATGTTTTCCATTGCAAGCATTTTTTTTTGCTTGTCGGCCTGAACATTCGGCTCTTTCCTGCTACCTTGACTCCTGTATTTTTCTGTATGCTCTGATCTAATTGACTAGTTTTTATGACACTATTATGTAGGATATTATTTTTAATTTCTAATTTGGATTGTTAATTTCTTTGAATGATGGATTTATTTATATTTGTACGCCGTTAAGGCAAACATGACCACGATATAATTTAATGTAACATCTAGCATGCCATGTGTGTATACAAGGTGGCAGGAACAACGACGCACAACCTAGCTGTTACCATAGATAACAGCTTAGCTACCATAGATTACCATAGATACGTTACAATAGATTCAGTACATGATTCTGAATGCCCGTGCGTTGAAATTATTCGAAGGTTATTAAAAAAATTGCTCGGCCATACATTTCGACCACGTAGGTATTGCAATTTTCTATAAAATAGCAGTTTTTTTCTTTGCTAACTGATCGAAAATTTCTGGGCTAGTCTAGGATCATGTGTGCTGAATTCATGGTTTCAGTTCGCGCATTGATGTCCCACGTTTTGGACAAATCAATAATCTTATTATACCACTGAGTTATATTCTCAACCACCTTCACAAGAACAATTTCACAAAATAAAATCAAACAATTTCACAGAATATTTCGTTATTTGCAACCCCAAAGCCGCTTAGCATAGCAAAACGTTCAGGTAATGATGTCTACTAGCAGTTACTACCAGTTAGTAACTGTAACCCGCCGCTGCCCATAAATCATGGTACGCCACGGATCGTTACTCTCCCGTTTCCTGCCAATCAATATTTACGAGCATTGAGTTATCCTCGCGGTAGATAATGTTTTCTGCTATTTATGTATATGACTATGACCTAGTGAGCGGGTTGTTAATGTATGGTTTTGGGCCTGGAAGGTGGTTATAACATGTATTGGTGATATGAAAGGTAAATGGGATATCGTAATGAAAACTTTTGCAGTGAATGCAGATTCATTCAACCTGAACCCGTCAATGTGGGTTTATTTTAAAGTAATCAGCGGTGGCAAGACCTACTACCTCCTATAATATAATTTTTAAACTTAATTCTTAATTAAAAGAAAACCTGAACTTGAATAGTCTAAAATCTCCAACACGTGGAAAAAAGCATTTCTTAACAATATTGTTTGTTCCTTCTTTAGAAGAGAAGTAGCTTTATGCTTACAGTTTAATAGCACAATGCTACAGGCTAGAAATATAAATTAAAATCATCCAAGTATTCATTCGCAAATAAATTACCTATTGTTTTCCGAATTCCAAATGTTTCAATTGCTGGGTTGCCCCAAGCGGTGTTGTCGTTTCTCATACAATATGTTCAGTGAGCCGACAAAACGCAACTGTACATTATAATATCATAGTCATAACAATGACCACCACACAATTGCCGTGTGGCGGCTAAAATGGCGCATTTACGTGAGATCGTGTGGCTGCTAAAATGGCGCATTTATGTGGGTACCACGTACCTATTTACGTACCGTTTACATCTGGTTAGAGTGTGGTTTGCGGAGTGATGTAGAATGATGTTTGTGTTGATGAAGCCATGTTTTGAATTTTGATGATTTCTGTTCTGATTTTTGATTTTCGTTGATTTTTTACTTATTTTTGTTTTCGGAAAAAATCACGCCTCTGTAAGTTCCCAATTATTTTTTACTCATCTATCTGATAGATATAGCAAGTTAGTAGAGGTGCAGATTTGTTTAAACTCCGAAATTGTAGGTATGTTTCTAAATGAAATGACAAGAATACATACTCGTATTCCAAAAAATTGGTAAACTGGGAATTGTAACAATTCAAACACAACGAAAACTTTCCATTACTCAAAATAGTTTTTCGAAACTGTAACTAGACCTCCAAACTGCTGTTATCGAGTCATGGTCACTTGAATAAACTGGAAAAAAAAATCGGCCAAGTGCGAGTCGGACTCGCGCACGAAGGGTTCCGTACCATTATCTATAAAAAACGGCAAAAAAAATCACGTTTTTTGTATGGAAGCCCCCTTAAATATTTATTTTATTCTGATTTTTTGTATTTTTTCTTATAGCGGCAACAAAAATATATCATCTGTGAAAATTTCAATTGCGTAACTATCACGGTTCATGAGATACAGCCTGGTGACAGACGAACAGACAGACGGACGGACGGACAGCGGAGTCTTAGTAATAGGGTCCCGTTTTACCCTTTGGGCTAAAAATGGCAATAGAACGATGGTTACTCGAATAAACATACCTATTAACATACACAGGAAAATGTCGTGAGGAAAGTTTTGAATAGGAATGTTAGCTACAAGAGTAGGGAAAAACCTAAAAAACGATGGATGGACTGTGTGAATGATGATATAGCTAGAAAGTGGGTGACTAGCAAGATGACGACGATGACGAGAGTTCTGAAAATGATTGCTGTCAGAGTGGACTGTCCATATGTAATTCACTGCTGTCAGTACCATGTGCTATTGTATAGTGTTGTTTACTGATACTTAGTTTTAAGGACAATATTACAAGGCCTTTATGAGTCTTCGCTCGAAATAAATATTTAGAATTTGAATTTGAATACAGAAATCTGGAAGATATAGACATGTTGCACCCATGCCAAATACATTGAAAAGGGCAAGAGATAGATGATTAATATTAATAATAATAATAAAAATAAAAATAGGGTCCCAGCTCCCGGCGGAAGTGTGCAGCGCATGAGATGGACGCGATCCATCAACGAAAACGTCATGCACTCATACTATGGGGCTACAGAGGGGGGAAACAATCTGACCGCGTACCGTGTTCGGATGCTCTCTCTTTTTCAGGTGCTTGAGCCAGCTGTCAACGTGTCGGCACAACGACTGTCGGATCAGGTGCGGGTCATCCAACGTAATCATATGTTGGATGACACTGTACTTGATCGCCTGCGAAATGAAATGCAGAGTAGTCATGTCATCGCCCCCCCGTCGCAGACTGTGGTAGTACTACCACAGTCTAACACAAGTCAAGCAGACGAGGAGAGTGATGATAGGGCTACAAACGTAAGTACCCAGTGCAATGATGAATTGAGGAGTGCTTTGGAGGATGCGATTCGAGAATATAGGTTCATATCGCCCGAACTTAGACCACGGTTACCTCGTTTACCCATGCATAACAAAAATAGGGTGCTGGTGGCGGCACTGGATGCGCAGTTGTCAAATTATTTTGATGACTGCGTAGACCTCACCGATACACATTCGATTCTGTACTGCGCGGCTGTAGCGGCATGTCGTGTAGCTCACGTCAAATTTGCTAATGATTCTAGAGCTACACGACCGAAACCAGCCGTACCAGCTTGGCAGTGCAGAATTGAGCACCGTATTGGTGAGGCCAGAGCACTCATCGGCAAACTAATCTGCTTCAGGGAGGGCAATACTCGCCCTAGAGTGATGCGCTTTGTGAGACGCGCGTTCGCAGGGACTAATATCAGCCCTTAGGACTACATGTCCTGTGTCACAGAGCGCATCGACTTCCTGAAGCAGAAAGTGTATGCATGGGCGAACCGTATTCGTAGGTATAAGCGGCGAGTGGAGCGGTACACTCAGAATCGCACCTTCCAGCGCAATGAAAGGTGGGTTTATAGGGGTTGGGAGCGAGCGACCGGATCAAGGTGTGGCTGACACGTGCCTACCAGATGATGATGCCATGTGTTCTTTCTGGCGCAATATCTGGTCGGTGCCTGTCAGTCACACCGAAGGTGATTGGACTCGGGAAGTCGAGCGAGCCTGTGATCCAATACCAGAAATGGGGGCTATTACCATCTGCCCCCAAGATGTAACTCGTGCAGTCCGCCCGCTGCCTAACTGGAAGTCTCCAGGGCCGGACGGACTGCACAACTTCTGGATCAAATGGTTTGGTAGATCGCACGCTCGCTTGGCTGCTCAGTACCAGGTTGCTTTAGAATCTGGTTCGCTACCCCAATTCCTAACAACAGGAGTTACCCACCTGCTCCATAAATCAGGTAGCACTGCGGAACCCAAAAATTATAGGCCGATCGCGTGTTTACCGACGGTCTATAAAGTTCTTACATCCATTTTGAGAGATAAAATTAACAAACATATAGACACCAACTACATCATGTCTCCTTCTCAAAATGGATGCAGGAACGGGTCCCGTGGTATTATGGAGCTACTCCTCATTGATATGGCCATTAGCCAACAGGTTCGTCGTTCCCGAAAGGATCTGTCGACATGTTGGATAGATTACAAGAAAGCCTATGACTCGGTGCCACATACATGGCTCATGAGGGTGCTGGAGTTGTATAAAGTAGAGGCAACTCTGCGCACCTTCCTGATGTCGTGTATGGGGCAATGGAGGACGGTCCTTCACTATCCAGCATGTCGAAATACCCAAAGGAATAGCGAGCCGATAAGGATCGAGCGAGGCATATTTCAGGGTGATAGTTTGAGTCCGCTTTGGTTCTGCTTAGCCTTGAATCCTCTAAGCACACTCTTGGAGGATTCAGGTCTAGGCTATCGGCTGAGGAGAGGTGGTCAGGTTATATCTCACCTCCTCTACATGGATGACCTAAAACTTTTTGCACCCAACAATTCGCAACTGATGGATCTACTGAAAGTAACTGAAACTTTCAGTAGCGCCATCAGGATGGAATTTGGTGTGGACAAATGTGCGGTCATGCATGTAAAGCGAGGGGAGATTGTGGAATCCGTCGGAACCCAACTCTCGGATTCCATAAACCTTAGAGCCCTCTCCGCATCCGAAACCTATAAGTATTTGGGTATGTCGGAAGCGTTGGGCATCAATGGTACTGACATGAAGCAGTCGTTAAAGGATCGCTTCTTTGGCCGCCTGAAAAAAGTATTTAATAGTCTTTTATCAGGTGGAAACAAGGTGCGCGCCTTTAACGGTTGGGTCATGCCGGTTTTGATGTACTCTTTCGGCATACTCAAATGGACTCAGACCGAACTCGACGCCCTGGATAGTAAGGTCCGTACACTGCTGACTGCAAATCGAATGCATCACCCACGATCATCGGTAATGAGGCTGTATATCCCGCGAAAGTGTGGAGGTCGAGGCTTTTTAAATGCTAAGACCCTCCACAATCGCGAGATATGCAGTCTCAGGGAATATTTCTTAGAAGCCGACGTGGGGATGCATCGAGATGTGGTCACAGTGGACAAGGGCCTCACCCCGCTCTCCTTAGCTAAAGAGAACTGGCGCAAGCCAGTAGTGCTTGACACTAATGATCGCATGGAAGTATGGCAGAGTAAGGAGCTTCACGGACGCTTTTTCCGGGCCCTACATGGGCCCGATGTAGACCAACTAGCGTCCGTAGCCTGGCTGCGTTTCGGTGACCTCTTTGGAGAAACCGAAGGTTTTGTCTGTGCAATTATGGACGAAGTTATGATGACAAACAATTACCGGAGATTTATTGTGAAAGACGGCACGGTTGACATCTGTCGGGCATGCCACCGTCCGGGTGAATCAATCAGACATATTATCTCCGGTTGTTCTCGTCTAGCTAACGAAGAGTACTTGCATAGACACAACCTTGTAGCCAGGATTATCCATCAGCAACTTGCTCTGAAATACAGCCTTGTAGAATCGGAAGTGCCGTACTACAGGTATGTGCCCGACCCAGTTCTCGAAAATGGACATATCACATTGTACTGGGATCGATCCATCATCACTGACAGGACTATTGTTGCCAATAAGCCTGATATAGTGATGGTGGATCGATTAGAGCGGCGCGCAATGATTGTTGACATAACGGTCCCGCATGACGGGAACCTCGTGAAAGCCGAGAAAGATAAACAAATCAAGTATCTAGACTTGGCTCGCGAGGTTGTCGACATGTGGGATGTGGACTCAGCGATCATTGTGCCGATAGTCGTGACAGCCAATGGCTTAATAGCCAAGAGCCTCGACCAACACCTGAGGAGGCTCTCGTTGGGCAGTTGGATCAAGGGCTTGATTCAGAAAGCGGTACTTCTGGACACGGCTCGCATTGTTAGGAGGTTCCTCTCTCTGGAGCCCTGACCGCCGGTAGCTTGGACCCTGTTCCCGATACCGGTGGGCTACTATTTTTTATATTTTTAAATGTTTTTATATTTTTTATATTCTAATATTTAAAAATGTAATTTATATGTAAATAATGAAATAAAGGAGATAAAAATAAAACCGCAGGGCAGCATGTGGCTAGCTGTTGGGCAGTAGCGACCCCACGGACCCTATCTACTGGGAAAAGTCTTGTTCCTCATCACCTCTGGCTTGCCTTTATTGGCCGGCTGGAGAGAACAATGACGAGGAACAGAGCTCCCACCTCTTTCTTGCCCTTATTGGCCGGCTTGAATGGAGATTCGCAAGAGCAAACGCGCTCGGAGGAAGGAAGTATCCCAGTAAGATACTGGTAGGGATCTTGACCGTACTTCCGGGATTGTCCTGATAGCCGTGGGATACCTCTCCACTCCTCATAAGCACCTCAGGACATGTTGCCCCCTTGTCGCTACGACACTATGTGCTAGCGACCGTTTTCGGGGGCCCATTATTGAGTGTGCAAGTCACCCCCTGCCATTTTATCCGTGTATTTTATATATAAAACATTGGTCAGGCAGGGGCCATAGCCATTCCATAGTTCTTGGTAATCAGTCCATCTTAGCCACTGAAACCCATAGTTCAATAATTATTTTTGTTTCCGTATCTTGCAATAGTCCGACACCAACCGGAGGTTGTCCTTGGGTGCACTTGCACAGTGCATACAGGGATAATCGTCGGTTGGTGCCTCATTTCATTTAAAATTGTGTAATGGGCTTCTGCGAGTTGGCTTCGAATCCTCGTATGCCTTCCAAAGGACCGGGATCCCATGGTCCCGAGCTATGTTAACAAATTATAATAATAACATAGGCATTCTGTTCTGTTATTTTAGTTCAATGATCATTGAACTAAAATAATAAAATCATAGACCTGCAAGGAATTACCTGTTTTGAGTTCAAGTAGTGTTTCTCCTAGATTTTGGTGTGCTGATTACGAAAAAAAATGTTTAAAAAAAACCCATCTTGTCAGAATTTTGAGAAAATTATTCGATAGAAAACTGAGTCCTATAAAGCTGGCAGCTTGGGTATAGTTAAAAATGTTATCAAAAACTTCTTAGGAAATCATAAAACCCTCAATTATGAACATATTATAAATAACATACATACATAAACTCAAGCCTTCTACCAAAGGGGGTAGGCAGAAACTACAGATCGCCACCTGCTACGATCCTTACATACTCATTTTGCCTCGTTTACGTTCATGCATCTGGTCAACCAGGCACGCGTATTGCAAGTACTCTGCACCTGACCTTTCTGAAGAAAATCACCAATAAGGTCACTATTTGTCCTCCTAGGGCGTTCCCTCCCGGCGTTTATACTCACATCTTCCTTATAAGTACCTTTTGTTAGTTGTCTTTATCTCACTTATTTTTTATGTCTGATTTTTTTAACCTGAATAAGCCATTTTTTACGTGAAAAAAACTCTGACGTGACACAAAAAACGATTTCAGATTCGTGGTTAGGAGGTCCCTAAACTCTAAATCATCAGCACAGAAGTCAAAAACGAAAAGTCAAAAAAAATTAAGTTGTGTAATCCTATACAGGAATTAAAATTATATCATGTACTCGTATCTCAGATATTCTAGTCGATCAGCTTTTGTGCAGAACAGATTAAACGATTTCGGATTACCGAAGCCTGTTAACGAAATACCATCGGCAATTATAAAGCTATTTAGAATTTAGATTGCGTTTTAATTGTTGTTAAATTCTATTGTTGGGTACTTGTAATTTGTTTGACATAAATTGATGGGCCCCGGCAAAGTTTACGATATTACAAAAATTTTCGTCGCCTGATTAGTTTCGTGTTAAAGTAAAATCAGTTTTGGTGATAGGTTCTAATTTAATCAGTTAGGTACTTTAAAACAAATTAAACTACGTAACGTTGTATTAAAATATAAAACTTATTTTTGCTTTAAATTATTCCAAAATATACACGACTGTCATGACTTCATGAGAGATGCTTAAGTTATGGTATCTGCATCATTTTTAGACACTTATTAAAAACCATTTCTGATCAGCTCAGCTAAAACACTATTTACATGATGCAAGTTTCTTGCTTGTGGCATACCTACAGTAAAATTGAAGCAACGAATAACTCGTATTGTCTGAATACTGTTTAGACGGTGCAACTTTGATTGTTACTTCAAAATATGGTATGTCACAGGCAATTAAATTGCACCAGGTCAAATCAGTCTAGGTAGTTACTCTATTGGTTCATGTATTTTCACAAAATCGTACGCAAATTGTCGTCTGGAATATAAAAAGACCCCAAAAAAAACAGCTTTTTCTTATTATTAATAATAATAATAAATAATTTATTTGCTTAAAACATGGTATACAATGGTGGTGGTGGTGGTGGTGGTGAACTCTGCCTACTCCATAGGAGTTTCTAGCGTAGTACACAGTCAACGATATATAGTTCCACAAATTCTCACTACATTTTGGTTGAACTAAATTTTGGGCATAGCCTACATTGTGGTTCGGCGCGTTCTACACATCGGCTACTTAGTGCTACGACGTAGCACGTAGATATCCGCTACGAGCCTACGAGACACGTAGCATTATAATAAATGGAGGTACAGATTTTATTTGACGGCATTTGGTTTCCAGATTACAATGTCCGCGTCGAATAATAATGATTTAACACGTAACTTACACATAGTTTAACTTAAGTGAAGTTTCAATTTACTGGGAATTGTCAAAAAGTGGTAAAACAACGAGGTCGTTTTTACCTACCTAGAAAATTAAAATATAATATAGTTTTATTTACCACTAGCTTCTGCACGTGGCTTCGCCCGAATGGATGTCGAAATTATCCCACGGGAACGTATTACGGGGACAAAAGGTAGCTTATGTTACTCTTTATAACATTAACTATCTACCAGTAAAAGACCCGTCAAAATCGGTCCCGCCGTTTTGGAGATTAGCACAAACAGACAGATAGACAGACAAATATAAAAAAAAAGTTATAAGTACCGTAAGTATATACCTTCATAAGCATTTATTAAAAAGTTGTTATGTTGACTTTACCAACACACTTCAAATATATTTATTTGTATAGATGTAGGACTCTGTCTATCTAAGTCCATCTAAGTAGTAGGCCTTCATTAAAGTCCTATCTGCTAATGAATTTCAACCAAAGCCCGACCTCACCACCTCTAAACCATCAAAGCAACCTTCCTTTATCCCCATACATTCAAAACCCACATAAGTACACACAGCTATATATCCAGCTATACATTTCCAGTATAAGCTGACCTCTCATTGTACGGAAATCCTATACAATGCGAGGTCAGCCTATACTGGGGAAGTATAGCTTGATATGTAACCGTGTGTACCAATTATCTTATCGATAAAATAATTCACCTTAACAAGGTGCAGTCCAGAAAATAGGAGCCATCTAATTCTACCTTAAGACGTTTTCTAATTAAGGGACCTTCATTGAGTTTCATAGAAGGGCGACCGTTTTACGAATTAATCTGCCCTATTTGGGTCCGGACATAAAATATTCGTGGGTGAACCGTCCTGGGATATTGTGTTCGATGAATCAGGTCTTAGGGTGGTTTCCAGACGAGGCGGTTTGAACGCTTTGCAAAAAATAAAAAAAAAAACGTTAGAATTCAGTTACAATTAAGTATTTTATTCGATTACCATCAGAATCAGAGGTACTGGTAAAATAAAACGTGAAACTGAAAAATATTTTTTAAGTTTAACGTCCATTAATTCTTGTTTTTGTCTTATCGGAGAATTTTAATTGGTCAATACTTTATTTATTTATTTATATAACAATTGCTTGCTGCACTTAGTTTACACCAAATCGTGCAGCAAGCCAAGAACATAACATTTGACTAAAATACTGCATGCTAGCATTAAGCATAGTTTTACTGCGACACTTAATAAGTTAAAAAAATTATCACGGTTTCGTGATAACACGGATTCGTGGTCTCACTAAAGTTTGTCGTTGCCCCATACTTGGATTTTCTCCTGACCGGTTTTCGAACGATGCAGGCTATAAATATTTGGGTCTGTACAGGAATAATCTGTAAACCGCTCAAGCCAGTGCACCACGAAGCCGTCAAATATGATTTAACCAAACAAGAAAGCTTCGAATGCGATTTCAAAATGACATGTATTTAATCGAACGTCAAATGATTCATATTTTGCTTTCCTTAAAATATTATTGAACACTCTAATTATAATGATTGCTCCTCTATATGTAAACATCAAATAATTCCTATTTTTGGTTCCTAAAACTATTAAATAGCCAAGTAACTGCGATCAACTTGGATGTAGAGCTCGTCGTGTGCTGCTGTGGCAACACTCGCTTCGCTCGCTCGGCTCACACGCAGTCGGTCATGATTCTAACCAAACCTAACCTATTTGGTTTCGGTGCCGAAGCTTATTTACTGCGACCTACTGTGAGAAAAGGTCAGAAAGCTAAAAGCGGCACATTCATTTAAAAAAAGTGTGCCCAAAAAGTTTTTAGAGGTCCATTAATTTAAATATTTCACTTTCGAAATGGCTATTTCAACAAAGGAAGCAAGCAAAGGGACCACTGTTAAAAACAGAAAAGGTTTTGATTGCGTCGTTGATTGCAAGTGTTTTTACTGAAGGTGGGCTCTTGAATTAGATCCGAATCGGTCAAAGTGCCCGTTTCACCTGAACTTACGTGTCGTATAGTATTAGAAAAACAGGCTTAAGTAACAGCCGGGAATCTGGATTCTGTCCCTGGTTAATCGCCCTATACGACATGGGGCTAATACTATAACTAGGCGAATATGAGTGTTAGATACAAGATCGATATCTACGCATTCTTTACATCATCAAATTAATTAACATTGAGCAAACATTATTACTGGGTTAACGACTATTATTTTTGGTGTGAAAAATAATTTTTCACAGCGTGCAATGTAACGTACGCATACCGGTGTGCTTATGGGTGCATGCAACGGTGCAGGAGTTGTGAGGGTATTTCAAGTTAAGTTTTATCATTTAAAACTTGTTTTCTTAAAAAACATCAGTTTTTTTTTTAAGTTTTACTTTCTATATCTGAATAATCGGAAGGTTCCCAGGTGTGGTCCAGTACAAAAACATGATCATACAGACAGGAGGAACAAGTGACTCTCGGCTTTGTTAAGCGGTTTTTTTACATCCGTAACACCTCTACCTACCCTTCACGATATACAGGCGTAGTTATATTATGTTATGTAAACGTTGTCAATATAAGCCGAGTGACGTAACTGGAGGGTCGAGAACTTAAAAGGGAACCTCCGGGCCGCTTTTAAAAGGTCCTGTAATTAAGCATTAGAATAATGGCGGCTTAAGCAACTAGAACAATTACTTAGCCACTAAAATAGATTTAATTAAACAGTAGCAGGCCTGAATTTAGTGTACTGGGAGTTTACAATTAAATTGAATATACAGTTTTGTTTATTTTTATACTAAATAGTAAAATCAATTACGATTCAATGAGCCAAGTCAAGCACACATAAAATTAAATTTCGGATTGCATCCTTACACTGGGAATTTCATTAAGACCCACTTGCACAGCCAATTACTAAAGATGTTTAGCGTTAAATGAGTTTTAAACATCATTCTGTCTCTGTCATCTTCAAATATTTGACGGAAACCGAATTATGTTTTAAACTCGTTTAGAGCTAAATGTGTTAAGTGATTGACGGTGAAAATGGGCTTTAATACTAATTACAAAACAGCGATGCTCCCCTGCTTCGCACCGTTTTAACTACTTGACAAACATCGATATTTCTTTAGTATATGCAATTTTAATATGAATGTACCTATTATACGTATAATCTTTCCGGAATAAGTTCTCTAAATGATGTGGAAAACCACATCATAATCCATTGCGTAGTTTAGAATAATAAGGCGGTTACACAGACAGACATGAAAAGCTACTTTAATTTATAATATGTATCGATTTTCACTGCGACATCGACAGTTGCAGATTATGTTCTTAAAATTTCAATTTTTTTGACATCATAATGAGCCAATCATTTATTCATTTTGTTCATGTTAATTCACTTAAGCTTCGCTTTCTTTCAAATTATTAACGTAAGTAGGTACACGCAAAGTACTACTTGACAGCAAATTCATATACCTACAATTTTCCAACAGCTAAATAAGCAACAATTTTCCAACTTAGCCAGAACCTGGCCGAAACCATAAATATAAACATACCGATAATGGAGCAATTCGCTTACACGTCTTAATGTACGTTTTAATAGTACGAGTACACTAACACTGTACAGTGTACAACAATGTTTTAATAGTGATTGTACAGTAACTGGACAATCTATAAATAGTTCGTTTATGAAATAGCTTTATAGAGGAAGCTGTATGAGGAATAGGGTGTAAAACTCCTCCATAGAATAGCGCGGATCCTTTGTCCAGGGTGTCGTGTCATGGTGTATATAATATGCTAGTCACGCGGCAAACTTCGCTTGCGCGATGCAGGATTTTGCGTGACGTCAGTATGATGTGTCGTTTACATGTGGCGATGTAGATGCCGCCACAGCTTTGTCAGAATCCATAGGGAAATTTAAAATTTAATGATGGGATGTTCTTTTTACAATTTGCCGTTTGGCCTCTTAATGGGAATATATACGATGACTATTCCTATGGGCTTTATGGTACATAAGTTACTTAGGTGTAAGTTAAAAATAAAATACACCAGTTATTTATGTACTTAGGTAGACTTAGGGAAATTTATTGTTAAGAAAATTGACTAACAACTTAAATTGTTCGTATATTTAAATCACAACGTTCATTCTTTGGGTATAAAATGACTATAAGACGGCAAATTGACATAGGGTGTAAAGGGGTTCGAACCTTTGTGGCATATCCGACCCGCCGCCATTTTGATTATTTTTCAAAGCTTTTGCGCAATGTGTATGTAGTTTAATAGGTAGGGGACACTTATACAAACAAAAAAATGTCTAGTAATATGGTACCTAAAAGGTTCGCGTTCCCGATATATTTGGCGGTAAAGATAGTCATATGAGAATTATGAAAATCATTAAAAATGCAGTATATATACGTGTATATACCTATACGCCTATACGCTATATGAGGTTGCCTTTGATCCAAATGAGTTCGGTTCTTCCTCCGACCCAAACACCCGCTCATATCATGATTGTTCCACCACTGTATGCATGGACGTCATGCCATGATTTTAAACGTTCTTGGCATCCATGGGTCCTCCAATACCGTATACGTGTAGTATCTGGCCTCATACGAAAACGAGATTCGTCAGAAAAACACACAAAACGCCTTTCTTTTTCTGCCCAATTTCTGTGTTCACGAGCTCATTGTAAACGGGCTCTGCAATTGCGGGGCTTAATAGCTAATACTCGTAGCGGCCTTTGGGAACAGAAATTGACTTAATGCAAGCGATTTCTTGTGGTTTGATCGCTTATTAACATTCTTAAAGAGCTACAAAGCCTCGTAACCAACATCATCGCGGTCATTGTACGATTTTGTCGAGCAGTAATATCTATGTAACGATCTTGTCTTCCATGTCATTCTGCCACGCTCGCGCTGCCAGCGATGCGGTAAGGTGTCCACAGTCGACTTATAACACTCTGCGTAGTGCCCAGAGCGATTGCTACAGTACGTTGCCAAGAACCAGCTTCCAACATTGCCACGGCTCTGATCATTTCTTCTCGGCTCAAATGACTTCTTCTCGCCATAATAACGTTCTTTTGTATTAATTTTACTCTGAATTATGGCAGAAATTTTATTGATTTGGCGTCAAACCCATTGCATAATTATATAGGAATACGACTTGACAGCAGATTTTCATCTTCTGACAGAAATTCAAAAACTATTCCCTTTTGAAATGACGAAATTTGCTAAAATACATTGGAGTTACAAAAAAATATAATTAAAAAACCAGATTTTTAGTAACTAGCAAAAAAGTGCTTGATCCCTAGACACTTATGAAAGAAAGAAAGAAGAATAGGTTTATTTGTCACAGAGACACTTGGATACAAAAAATATAATTAGCTCTTTTTTTATCCTAATCACTGCTATCATTACAGGAAAAATCCTAATGCGGTAGCGTGGCCTTAATTAATCTATCTTAAATAACATAACACATACAATAATACTAAAATAAAATAGAAAATAACTCGAAAATAGATCGATCCTGTCAGCCGTGTCATTCAGTGCAGTCATTGAGTTTTTGATGTGTGTATACTGTATATCGGAAACGTGACACTTTAAGGTACCTTAATACTTGACATTTTTTGTTTGTTTATGTGTCCCCTACCCATATATACTACAATCACGGTAAGCGGAAACTTTGAAAAAAAAAAAAAAATGGCGGTGGAAATGCCAGGTTCCCTAGAAAAATGTTCGTACCCATTTGCTTATCAATTCATTTCCCTGGCTGTACATGTATAACTTGTAATTCAAGTGTCTAAAAAGCCAACTAAGGGATTATAAATTCTTACCTTCGTTTAAAGATGGAATTTTAAGTGTTACGTCTGAACTTTTATGGAAAGTGTATGAGTTAGAATTACTTCACAACTTGAAATTAGTTTTAAAGTTCCAACTAGTTAAAGACGTAAATTTAAGTTTCGTTCGTTTAATTCGTCTGAAAATAAAACATAGAGACTCTCTACTTTTAGTTTAGTTGTTGAACAAGAGAATCCATCAACTTTTTTTTACATTTAATAAATCCCTGTATAGCCTCTTTCACAACGTTATTAGGTACCTAAACAAATGTGGATCCCAAAGTTTTTTCGCCGTAAAACGTCTCGATTGAAACCATCTTTAGGTTCGAATAGTCAGTTATTAAATATTGATTCTGACCTAGCCTCGGGACTATATTAAGTAATGATTTTGTTATTTTTACGTGTTGTAAAGATACATTTTGTAAAGTGTATTAAATAGATATGAGCCATTTATTTGCAATTGGTACTTTGAAAATGTTCTTTTTACTTGTTCTTAAGATATTTTTGTAATGTTTAAAATATGATTCAAATTAATGCTAATGTGATTGTCAATTAGTACTTTGCATGTATTTTCTTACATTAATAATTTGAAAGAAAGCGAAGTTTAAGTGAATCAACATGAACGAAAATGAATAAATGATTAGCTCATTATGTGTAAGAAAATTTGCAATTTTAGAACGAAAATCTGCACTGTCGGGGTTAAATTCGAAACATACTAAAAAATAAAGTCACTTGTCGTGTCTGTCTGTTTAACCGAGTCGTTTTTCTAAACTTAACTACGGATTTTGATGCGGTTTTCAGCTTAATATAGAGAACATTAATATTAAACTTATATATTACAACAATCTCGATGTTTGTCAAGTCGTAAAAACCGTGTGAAGCATGGGCAGATTGCGATATCCATGTTAGCAGGAAAATCGACGCGCAAACTATAAGCATGTATACAGCACCTGATTCGAAACACCCTAGCGTAGAAATTGTATGACAGTTATCAAAAAAAATCTGCTGTGTCATAGAAAAGTGCAATACCTACGCGGTTAAAATGTATGGAACAGCTATTTTTTTTAAAATAACAATACAACATAACATAATATCACGCCTGTATTCCCCGAAGGGTTAAGCAGAGGTGTACCTATAGCACACCCACATTTCGCCAGTTATGTTTAAGTCCCATGCAATAGGGGGCGAGCCTATTGCCATCAACCGGGCACAACTCCAGACTCCGGGCTGCTACCGAGAAATTCCAGATGGAAAAACCCAATAACACTTTGCCCGACAAGGGAATCGAACCCAGGAGCTCATGCTCAGCAGTAGCGCTTGCGACCACTAGACCAACGAGGCAGTCACTACTACCCAGTACTATTTAAAACAACACTACTACAGTAAGACTACGGTACAGTACTATTTTAAAATTATTATTTATTAGCAAAGCGTTAGTAATGAGTGTCGTCCCCCTTACCTACTAACAAGACATGATAGAAACTCAATAAATACAAACTATAGTTAATATTATTCGATAGGCGTGGTAATTACCCGCATCAGACGAGGCAGGGGATTATTATCTAAATAGTTTATAATTAATACCACCGCCACAGCGCTGGAGTTGGATTATTAATAAATTAATAATTATCAGTTTCAATATGGGATCATGTTTGTGTAAGGTTTTGTGAAAGTGAATGTTAGAGAGATTTAAAGGTTTCTTTATAAGGTTGGTATAGGTACCAAAATTCTGAAATAATAATTAAATTATATAAACCGAAAAATAAAATCTGTTTATTTCAGACTAGCTGTTTTTGTCCATATTTTGTTAGTAATAAATTATCATTAGGCTAGTCTAAACGTGGCGAACAGAAAATGAACACATAAATATTAAGTAACATATTGTAAGACTTATTAACATTTGCTTAAGTTAAGTAGCGAGTTTAGTTTGAAAATTGGCATGTTTAAAAATAGAACGTGATTCCAATTAATTCTAGCTTAATCGTCAACTTGCTACTTAACTGTCAAAGTCCTGTAAAAACAATGATAAAAGTTTACCTACCATCATTTGGATTGAAACTGTCAGACGTCTTTACGTTTAAATTATTAAAATTCTAATTTCAATGACAGTCCAAGGGTTTTGAATAAAATTCCTAATCCATTGCTTCATAAATTTAAAATATTCTTCTGCTCAACAACATAAATAACGTAATGAACGTGGCAGAACTGTCAAAATGAAAAACATTGCGATCAATTGTCGTTTTATGAGTGTTACGCAATTAGCCCACTGGTGTAAGATTAATTTACTTTGAAGTTCCACATACTCGTAGTACCAAAACACTACAAAAACGAATTACATCTTAATGTCCCGACTTGACAACAAAGCTAATAAAAACTTTTACGCTAAATTTATAGGAGGATGTTAGGAACAAAACATCGGCTTCGTAGTAAAACGTGAATTTTTAAACGAACGAAAATCTGTTTATAGGTTTGACAGATGATACTGTCATGTGTTTTATTTGACACTTGATATTATTTTCTCATTTTTTTGCATGGAATAAAAGAAAACACATCTTGTTAAGTACCTACCTACATCCACCTTCTCAGATATAAATATTTAATAAGTTTACTTAGGCCGTGGGAGCAGTGGTGGCCCAGTGGTAACAGTCGCGACTTACATACGAGTTGTAGGACGTAGGTTTGAACCCAGACAGGTGCTTTACTTTGTGTAAATTATTTCATCACCACTGCTGTCAAAAAGGTAAAGGGAAACATCTTGAGAAAACTGGCATATCCGAAAACCAAAAATTCGAAGACATGTGACATCTACCAACCCGCACTGGGCCCGCATGGTTGATTACGGCCCAGCCCCTCTCACGGAGAGAAGGCCTATGTACCAGCAGTGATAACATTACAGGCTGATTATGCTACGCTTTATGCTATATGCTATATGCAGAATGAGTCAGCCTGTTTCTCATTGACAAAAATGATGTCAAAACAGTCTCATTGTCAAAATTGTCAAAATGTTGGTAGTGTACTGAAAAAAAATATATTTTGATAACAAAAAACTGTTCTGTCACTGAAAGGCAAAACGGTTTCTTTTTTGTAGTGTAATGCACTGTGTTACGTCATCATCATCATCATCCACTTTGACGCTTTGTTTCAACCACTGCTGAGTATAGGCATCTTCCCTTTTGTGGTAGTTCTCAGTAAGGTATTTGAGAAGTTGATGGTCAATCAAATGTTACGTCACTTTAATAAAAATTCCATCTTTCATGAACAACAGTACGGTTTCACCAAAGGTAGGTACCACTGACGCCACTAAAATCTTTTGCGACCTCTCTAAGGCGTTCGGTTGCGTAAACCATGAGACAGTTCTGCTGAAACTAGAGCTCTATGGGATTAATAATACAGCTCTTGATTTACTAAGATCATGCCTGAAAGATAGAAAGGTTAAAGTTCAAGTAAACTACATAAACTCATTAGGGTCTGAAATGGAAATGGGCGTTCCTCAAGGTTTGATATTGGGTCCATTCCTCTTTTTAGTTTACATTAATGATTTACCCCAATTACTTCAAAATCAACCGAAGATGGTGTTATTTGCAGATGACATGATATTGACACATCATGGATTTTTCAAATAGATCAATGGTCACAAAATCTTGACGAGGATTGGTTTACGGTGAATAATGTGGTACTACTAAATGGAAAAAAAAAACAAATATATTAGATTTATATTACCTAATGTTAGAAGTAGCGAATGTGACATCATAATGAATGGAGAAGAACTAGAATTTATTAGTCAAACGGTTTTCCTAGAAATCATTCTAGACGATAAATTACAATGGGGACCTCATATAACATCTCTTGCGGGGTGGCTAAGCTCGGCCACTTATGCTGTTAGAAAGATAAGACAGTTATCAGATGTAGAAACCGCGCGTTTGGTCTATTTTAACTACTTCCACAGCATTATGTCGTATGGCATTTTACTGTGGGCTCGGGCTGCTGACATTGAATCCATCTTATTTTTCAAAAGAGAGCTGTCAGAGCCATTTATAATCTACGTCGCAGCGAGTCTATCAGGTAACTATTTAAAAAAATTAATATTTCACGGTACCTTGCCAGTTCATTTATGAAAATATTATGTATGTAAGAAAAAAATCACATCTTTTTAATAAAATAGGTGATAGATATAATTGTAATAATGAAAAATAGAAACCATTTTTCAGATTAGCTAAAGTACAATACATGTTTTATGGGGTACTGTGTTAAATGTTACAACATAATACCTTGTGATATATTACAATTAAATAAAATAAATTTTAAAAATCATTAAAAAGAACACTTTGTAAATTAATTAAAATTCATTTATTACAGACAACAGAGATCCATATTATGTTAGTATTACAAAAACAACTTATATTCTAGTGTTAGTAGTAGATATAGTAGGTAGGTACAAAATAAAATAAAATACAATACAATAATGCACACTCCACGCAGAGGATGACCAGGCATGAAAATATGTTGCTAATTTAATAGTATAATTTATTATGTTTATGACATTGCTTTACATTCTGTGATATCTTTAACTCATATACTGACTAAACACTAGTTAAAAAAATTATAATTGGAAAGTCGTATAAATAATAGTTACTTTAACAATGTTTGTAAATACGTGAGCACCATGTATCCATCTCATAATTAATTTGTATGAATCAGCTTGAAGCCTATTACTAATACATTGCTTCATATGTTCAAAAAATTTGTCTTCTCAGCAACGTACATAACGCATTGAATGTTGTTGAATTGTCAAAATGTAATCGATTCCTACTGTTAGTGTGTTACGCAAGTATCCCGCTGGCTATTGGTCCGCCAACACCAAAAATGTCATACTTATGTTTATTTTTAATAGTTTGGTAAAATGTTTAGCAAACCAATTTAAAGCTACCAACCAATTCTGTATTTGGAACAATTTACATGAAAATTTAAAGGGACCTCACTTAAGGGATTTCACTGTGTCGTATACATTTTTATTATAAACTTATACTCAGGTGTATAACTGAAACGAAACAACTCTCAAATGAATTATGTATTTCTCTCAAAATTCTCGACCCGACTAGAACTGAGAATATTAATAAAAAATATCCTTTCCAAACCTATTTCGAACGAATATTTTAGCTTAACTCTTGCAAAAAAGCCTCATTCATCCCATTTGATCCAACAAAGGCCGGTCGGCTTTATAAATTCAATTAATAATAACCGGATCGCCAGCCGTGTATGGAAGATCAAACCGGGCCGAGTTAAAATCAATACCCGGGTGAGATTGTGTCACCCGGATAAACTTGGGACGTTTATAGGCGGACTAATTCGGACGGCTATTTCTATTGTGGTTTTTTGTCGGATAAATCGAGTATAATGTTATTGTGAGTTGTTTTTCAAAATCAGTCCATTTTGTTTTTGTTATTGAGGATATCTAGATACAAGTGTATACCTAAAATAACTTCTCAGGCTTATCGAAATGATTCGACATGACAATTTTTAAATTAACATGAATGAATTAAAATATAAAAATAATTTCTAAATAAACATGATTCCAAACAGCATAGTAAGCGAAACAAAGGCATTTCACCGTAAGTGAACCTATTCGTTTTTAGAAATAGAAAACACACGCAAGCTTTTCTAAAGGAAAATTATTATCAATGCCCGCCTAGGTTGTATTGTGCTCATAAACTTAGAAAAGGGAGGTTTCTACTTGAATTAATTCAATACCGAGTTATTTTTGTTCAGGCGTGGTGAGATTAATTTTGACGTAAGGCTTTGCACAGACGTGGAAAAAAATGTCTTCTGTCAGACTAGCTTCCGCCCACGACTTCGTCCGCAAGTTTTTTTTTTTGTTGTATCATCCTATAACACTCGGCAATACGTAGCTTCTCATTAGTGAAAGTATTTTTGGAATTGGATTAGTACATTCACAAAGTTTACCTTTTCATAATATTATATATGTCGGAAATACGTTAAGTCAATCGTTTGACTTTGACTAATTGGGACGTCAGGACCATCAGGCGGCGCTCGACAGAGTTTACAACACATTTATTTATGTATTTGCATAAAACAAGGTATACGAAGGTGTTACATGAGTTAAGGATGAGATCATACATGTTTTGCTTAAGACTATAGCATGAAAAATGTTTAACACAACTTATGTTCAAAGTATTCCTTAATGCTATAACACACATAACATAACGCTCGACCAGACTTAAAGCAGCGTTGGGCGGTAGAGGTCAAGCAGTAAACACGTTTAGAAACTCTCGCGTGTTCTGTATAGTTGTCTCGTCTACCTAAAGTGTGCAATTCACTAGTGTGATTAATTCGTTCATAAATTGTAATTTGATTTGAACTACAAACGATTTTTTTCTATTGCGCAATAACCAACACTTCCCATAGTACGCCCACAGTAGTTAAAATATGGCTGATGATAACAAGAGAGACGTACCTTCTCCATCATATAGTAAAGATTATTGCCTTTCGAATGAATTGGTGGCTCCGCAAATAAACAGTCTCATAGCCAAAGTTGACAAAATGAATAGAAAAAGTATTTTAATACAATGTTTTGTTAATGACATGAAAAACTGTTTTGTTTAGGTCAGAGCACAACCTTATTCATGGAGAATGTACAATCAGGCAATTTGTTTTTTATCAATTTGATAGAATAGAATACTCTTTATATTGTATATCAATTTGAACAGAATAGAATACTCTTTATATTGTATATCATGTGAATGACAATGATGTGAATTACAGATATAAAATTTTACATAGGGTGAAGTAAAAGGCGGTCTTATCACTAAAAGCAATCTTTCAAAGACAACCTTTGGATGAATTTAAAAGGAAAATGAGAGCAACACAGCAAGTAGTGCTGTAAGTACCGTGGTATAACCATTTCATAGTACTACCAAAGACTGACAGTTGTAATTTATATTTACGGTTTATTGAAAATTACTGTCTATTTGATTAACAATTAATTTCCCTGACTTTACATAATATTCTGCCTGTTGACAGTTTACAAAATAGATATTATAAAATGGCTACTTATAAACATTTGGAACGCGAGATAATTCTGATAACAGTAATAAATTATTAGTTTTACGGTAAATTGATTGATAGATTTATCAAATATTCAACCAACCGAACTGTAACTGACTAATCGCAAATTAATTAGTTTGTTACTTGGTTAGTTAACTCATAGATTGATTCCCTCAACGCGTTGATTGATTCAGGGATTAACACAGTGATTGATTCAACAAATGCTTGATTTATTATTCGTCTCTGAAAAGCTGTAATTCTTTTCAAAATTCATCTCAGTTATATTAACTGCATAGGTACTATGGTATTGGTACCATTTCCATCGTAGGTATTCAAATATTTGCGAGGAAATGCTGCTAAAACCTTCGTCGAGTTCTATAAAAGTGTGGAGCAAAATGTTGACTTATCACTTGTTAATATTTGCGTGACGCAAGATCTACGAGCGATAACATCTGTATTTGTCAAGTTATAAAAAATACGACCGCAACCTTCCCATTTTTATATGTACATCGTAAATTTGCTCTGATTCTTATTACTTTACTTAGCAAAGTAACACCAACTCTGAAACAAAGATGATAAAGTTTATTTTTGCTCGTGCTGTAACTGTTCTTTTACTTATTCCACGTTTGGAACTGGACTACGAGTGTGACGTCAGTGACCCCGATCTGTCGTGCACTAACAATACACGCTGGTATTCGCCTTAATCGTTTTTAATCAACCTGCACGTTGACGTGTCAGCCCGTATGTCAGGGTGCAATTATTTTCGACTTACGATCAAGTGCTGATTATGACTGAATTTTCGTTTCGGTTCAGGAAAAATTCACACAAATGAGGGTAAGGTTCGCTTTTGTCGTATTTCGTCGAATATATGTTTTTAATAACCTGTAATTTTTTTGTACGAAACTGTAGTAATTGAATACTTGGAAGTTTTAAAACGAGAGTGGGAAATTAAGAATGTTGAATATGTATTAACATTTACACGAAAACGTAATTTTCTGAATGTTTTATAGCAAAAATAATAACTATGACCTCACATTTAAAGAGCCCTATACTTAATTATTTAATAATTCAAGCACAGAAATGGACAGAGGTGGGCTTAATGCCATAGGCATTTTCTACCAGCCATCCTATGTTTAGCTGTAGGCGTAGACAGGCCGAGTTTGTTAATTGATTAATTCATTTAGGTTGATTCATGATTGATTCAAGAAGATTACCAAAATCTATTTCTAACCTCTAGAAATTGCTTCTAATGTTATAATTATTTACATGACCTGTCTCAGGTAGTTGGCTTTCATTAGTCGTTAAGGTATTAAATACCACACTAAGATCAATTGAATGCTACTTGGCACTCCATAGTATCTTAGTTAAAGTACTCACTTTACCTTGGGAATTAATATTGAAACTCTAACTTTAATACGAGTTCGCACTTAATGTGTACACAGATTTAATGCTAAAAGCTATATGTTTCAAACAACTTAGGAAATTGAATAGTTACAAAAGACGAAATGTTAAAGTTAATCTCAGAGACTTGGCTTAAAATTACTGAATGTCGTCATGTCAAAAGCTTAGGCAACTAATTTGGGAACATCCAGAAAACTGAATAAAATATGTTCTACGTTGAAAACTGGAAAATGTTTTTAAAACGTTTTCAGAGCTTATGAAATAGCTACACAATTCTAAAATTTTGCTTACAGCTCAGCTAAAAGCGTCTCAAACACGTTTTATCTGACCGTACCGAGTGCACGACTCTATTCCCATGATATTTTGTCGAATTTCTGGACTTCATTATAAATGTATGCGCTGAAATCCTGACATTTCAGGATTACCGCGTCGGCTTGAAAATTTAATATCTACGCCCCAAGTTTTTTATTCGCAACAGATTGATTGAGAACTCTTGTTATTAGCTTTAATAACTTGTTTTTTGCACGTGAACATCGAGAGGATTAAATTCGACGCGAGATTTTTGTTCAAAGTGTCACTTTTGTGGATGTATTCAATATAGTGTAAATGTATTTTTTTATGTACCTAGCAATGGTAGTATTTTTAAACGGCTTTAGAAAGAGGAGGAGGTTTTCAATTCGACTGTATTTTTGGGTTTTTTTTATGTGTGTTACCTCCGAACTTTTTTCTAGGTGAACTTATTTGGATGATTATTTTTTTATTTGAAAGCTGGTGCTTCTTATGTGGTTCCATATAACATTTGATCAAGTTCTGACCAGTAGTTTTTGAGTTATCCTTATTACTGCGTATTTTTTTCCACTTAGTTTATATTGATGATGTTTTAATAATTTCCTGTCACTGTTATTTAGGTACATATCAAGTAGTGATAACGAATTTGTGTGGGGTAGGTACCACAACAAAAAATTGAAAAATAAAAACTTTTATACAATAAAATCAATCGACTTCACAAAAGAGTGAAAAATAACTTTAATTGTGAAAGTCGGTAGCAAAAAAAGAAAATACACAACCAATGACACTGACTTCCGAAAATATATTTATTTTTCACTTTGGTAGTGTTTTTATGGAAGTCGGTTGGTTGTTTTTTTTTTGTATAAGTGATAAGATTTAAGTTATTTAATAAAATCAATTATTACCAGACACAATAGTATTAAAAATACCTAACAATTCCATTTTTTAAAGAACTTGATTAAAAACTGAGTTCCAAAAACATTAATTAACACGCAATCACAACAGAATCATCGGAATCGCGTTTCTCGTTACAACAACACATTCAGATTCAAATAAGTATTAATCCGCTTAAAAATTCGTCGGGTTTGTTCGTTATAATTGAGACAGACGTTAATAAGTTTTAATAACAGCTCGGGATCCAATTACAGGGTACCGTGCGTGGAAATATTGGAATGATATATTCAGATGAGAAAAAGAAATGGGTAAAAACAGTTATTTTGATAACGATGCAGATCGAGAATTTGGAGGATAAACATTAAAGCCCAATTTATTTCAGCAAACTCTGTTATACAATATGTATTTTTAAGCATTTTGACGGATTTTTGATAGTGAGACAGTATTGTTCGTCTAATGGCTCAACGAAACTTTAATAACATTTCAGAGGTATGAGGAACAGGGTGTAAAGTTCACTCATTTTCCATAGAAAAGGGAGAATCCTCCGACCAGACGGGTATCGTGTCTGGTGGGCTACTGCCCGACGATTGATGTCGGAACGTTGTATAGAGGTTTATTGGTTATATGTCGGCAATCCGTTAAGGGGTTGTAGGAGAGGTCATTTACAACCGAATGACCCCTGATGACCCCTGTGCAAATGACAACCATTTAGGAGTACTTTGACATTTTATATTTTTTTGAAGATATCTGGTATCTTATTGTATCTCGTTGGAAAGCTGAGAAGTTGTACATGTTTTTAGAATGTTCTGCCGATATAGTACTTCCGTGTTTTTTTTGCAGAAATCGACTATTTTAGTCAAATATCTAACCTGCTCAAAATGATAAAAAATTGTAACGATTTGTAAAACTATTAAAGATAATTGTCATTTTATGGTTGACTATTATGTATTGAAGTAGAAGCAGATAATAATAATTTAAAAAAATCATGCATTGTTTTTTTTAAATAAATTTTCAAAGTTGTGTACCGCAAAAAAAAAAAAGTCAAATTACTCGAAAATGGTTGACATTTGCAGGGTCTTTAGTGGTCATTTTGTTGCAAATGACCTCTCCTACAACCCCTTAATGTATTGCCGACATAATTATGTAACCAATAATCCTGTATATTATTATGCTAGTTGCACTACTCTGCTTGCGCGATGCAAGATTTTGCGTGATGTCAAGTTGATGTGTTGTTCGCATGTGGTGATGTAGATGCCGCCACAATATAATTTTATTTGCCGAAATTTGATGAAAATTATGCTAGGTTTATTATTGTAACAACGTTATATTTGGAATATATGCTACAGTCACATTGAAAACGTACAAAATATTGAGAGACAAAAAAACATAACTAGTTAGAGAAAAATTCTCAGTATACATTTTTCGGTTGTATCTTCATAAAAAAATTGAAGAGTGTTATTCTGTGTTTCCAGTAGGTAATTCTTAGAAGTAGGCCAAAGTCTGATCGAACTTGTTAGAAAAGTGTGGGTGTTCTGTTCATCTCTAACAATGCCTTAGGGGAGAACAAGGATCATGCATGAGGTTTAGTATTAAAGGAGACATTCTTTGAATATTTATTGGTATAAGTAATATTTTTGCTGGGTGTTGTTAAGGTGAGATTAGCCACTAACATGGTTGGTTGGATCACGGAGACGCCTGGGTGCCACTGCTAGAGACGGCATTGTCAACAGGGGGTATACTCTTTAAGCACAAAATTCGTAGTTGCGGCGGAAGTTACGGGCGTTTCCTACTCTGTATTACCTTCGGCTAAAATATTAGTTCCTAGTCCGAATTGAGAATGAATGACAAGATGATTTGACAGCTGTACTTACTCCCGATGTGTTTTACTCGTCCAAAAAGTAATTAATCGAGAGTAGAGTTCATTCCGCAGTATCTAATTACTTTTTGACGGAGTTTCTACATTGACGGACTCAGAGAGCAAGCCCCCAGCTTCAAATGACGTACAGAAACTGTAGGCATTGAACTTGTACTTTCGGCGCCACGAAAATGATTAGTAAGTACTACTGCCTCTAGATGCTTCCGGCGCGACGATTTAGTTCTCTGTATTGAAGGAGCAGTGGGCAGTGAGTTGGTGTTATGGGCCTAGTACCAACTCCATAATGGTCACTTTTCCAATTCAAATTATGTAGGTAATGAGTATGTTGACTATTAAATAACCCATACGCACATTGCTTTGGGAACACGTTCATTATGCGCACAGCTTAGGAGTGAAACTGCCTGCTGGAGTCGTGTTTCCTGATAGCTATAACCTTGGGAGCCTGCAAGTCCGGAGAGAATTTGTTATTCTAGGCAAGTTTGCAACATTGTCGACCGTATCATTGCTCCGTATTGTTTGTATCGTATCTGTTGAGACAGGGGACAAACGCAAAGCTATCAAAAAGATAACTATAAAATTATCTGATCCTTTTAAATAGTACATACCATACGTACACAATCACCCAGTACAAATACATCCTTTGGTGTTTAATATAATTCCATCATAAAATTAATTACATAATGCGCCATCTTTTATAATATTTATTACGTACCTAACCAATAAATCAAAATGTCAAACCTATTCTATAGCTTTATTACAGCTGCGCGCACAAATTATTAAAGCCCGCCGCCGGCGCATGAGTTGTTGCATGGAATGTTACCACTTTATAAATATTATGTTTAGAACTAGGTATAATGTATTTATTTTATTTCTTATTTTTTTTTTTTTTTTTTTTTAGGTTTAAGAACAACTTTATTTCTCATAAAGAATTGCATACATAATGCACTTACTGAGAAACAATATCTAAAACTAAGATTAATATTAGAGCGCACAGATGTACGTTTATAAAATACCAAAACAAAAGAGCAAAAAAAAAAGTAAAAATGTGGGTAAACAGATAACATAAACACAATCGTAAGTTAACCAAACACAACATGGATGTATAAATTAGATTTTTACTAGATGTGGCATTGATGGCATAGCCTGTTATTATGACTATTTTATTTTTAGTTTATTATTCTATTTATTTATTTTGGGTACATACATGGTTTTGGTTTTACATGGTGGTTTTTGAGTTTTGAATTCTATTTGTTTTTGTTTAATTTAAGTTATTACTAATGTATATTTTTAATTTAGAGGTATATAGTTAATCTTTGAATTGTGTGTAATTTATTATGATAATATACATATATAATGCAGTTTTTTATTTATTCACTTATTTGTATGTATTAACTGTGTGAGTTTTTAGTAGCTTTTTGAACCGGGCATAACTTTGTTCTTCCTTTATTACTGATGGTAATTTATTATAAATTGTAACACCCTGATACTCCAAATTTCTTCTTCCATAGTTAGTTCTAGGGGGGCGGGTCACTAAGTAACTACCACGTCTTAAGTTTATCTTTCGTGTTTGTTGTTTTGTTACAAATCTTATATTGGAATGGATTTCCTTATTTAATATTTTACGTATTAGAATACATGTGCAGTATATGTATGTTTGTTTTATATTCATTATTTTTGTTTCCTCGTATATCTTTTCAGTGGGTGTCCGAAAATTATAGTTAAATAAAATTTTAATTAATCTATTCTGAACTCGTTGAATTGGATTTATAATAGTCTTCGCTGCAGTACCCCAGATTTCAATGAGGTAGTCGATATGAGGCTTAACCAGAGAATTATAGATAAGATATCTTACCTTTCGAGGGAGACACTTTGTTATATTGCGGATTGCCCCTGTGAGTGGGCTTAGTTTAACTTAAATTTTTCTAGGTGTGGCCTCCAAGTTAGGTTACTATCTAAGATAAGCCCAAGATATTCTTCTTTAGGTTTTCGTTCAAGTAGTTGGCCGTCTATTTTCAGTTCGAAATTATCATTTACTTTTTTATTTTTTGCTGCAAACATTACATAATTTGTTTTTGTAATATTGATAGTTAAAAGATTTGACTGAAACCACTCATTCAACAGATCAAGATCATTCTGAGCGTCGGCTATTATACCTTCGATTGAGTGTCCAAAGTAAAAGAGACTTGTGTCGTCTGCATAAAGGGAGATGTCTCCTTTGAGACCCAATTCACTGATACTGTTAATATAAATAAGGAACGGAAAGATTTCGGACGGAAGGATTTTTAGTTTTCGTATGCTGCACTGGTTTTGACGTCAGCACGTCAACGCCGGCTACCGCTGAAAACCAGCACTGGGGCTTTGTCTCGCATAGGGTCGTAGCAATATGCTGAGCGATTGCCATTTTGCGTGGATGTGATGCATATTTTTCCCCAACTCGTTCTTTTATGTATTTGTGTGTTTTTTCTTTGCGTCATGTTTACCGCAAATAAACGTATTTTATTTGTTTCTTTCTTTCTTTCTTTCTATACAGCGTGTATCAGAAAAGTGTGGTCAAATTTAAGGGTGTGGTCCGGATCATCAAACTGAACAACTTTCTCTATGAGACCAACAGCTCTCGAAAAAATTATTAGCCGTCCTATACATTTGGGTCGAGTAGTTATTGAAGTTTTGTATGGGACAATTGATGTTTTTATTACTATTATGATGTTGGTCCCATTAAGAAAGTTGTTGAGTTTCATGGTCTGTACTACACCCTTAAATTTCACCACACATTCCTGATACACGCTCTATACATAATCTGTAGGTACGAAACTATCTCCAACCCATACTTAAACATTTACGCTTGAAAGACAACGGTTCTCATATACTATAAATAGCCCGCAAGCTTATTGAATAATACACACAACATACAATACACAACACACAACATACATATTACACATACACAACACAACACAACACACACATAAAATGCCAATTCCGGACTATCATCTAACAACACTACTTGACCGACTTAGCTATTGAACTAGGAATCTAACATCTAAATCACTTAAGCCACTGCAAGTTTTGGAAATCTAGAATGAATCAAAAACAAATTAACACTTTTAAGAAAATGAATAAATAAAAATAAAAGTCATTTATTTTCAGGCATCGAAGGCCCATAGCATGTTAGTATTACCAAAAAAAAACTTAACAACCATATTAGTAGTAACGCATAAGAGTAAAAAAAAAAAAACACAAACAAAACAAAAATGACGTGCCCGTTTTGGCCACCAATTTGTTTCCCCTACCTATTAATAAATAAATAATATATAAATAAATATTTATTTCTCAAAATACTTAGTAATATTTTACAGAAAATAGTTTATCAGTATTAGTTTCTAATAAAATGGATGTAGCCACTGCAACCGAACTAGGCAATGCCTGTATTTCGGTTTTCAGTGCCTATATTATACAGGGTTATTGGTAAAACACCATCAACCTCTTATGGGGTCATTGTACTCATCATTATGAACAACTTATAATATGGGACCAAACCTGAAATCGGGGAAAAAAAATCAGCTGTTCCTCACATTTATGTTCGCATAACTCGTCAAAATGTAGGGAACAGCTGATATTTTTTTCGCGAATTCAGGTTTGGTCCCATAGTAAAAGTGGTTCAAATGATGAGTACAATAACCCCCTAGGAGGTTGATGGTGTTTTACTAATAACCCTGTATAGTATTACCTGCGATACCTTCCTATGAAGGCATTAAACCTTTAATTTGGTCACATAATTATGTTTTAGTCAAATAAGTAATCTAACGAAGCCAGTAAAGAAGAAACGTGTAAAGGGCTATAACTTCTTTTAAAATATACCTATCCTTCAACCATATCAACTCTCCGCAAAACAGACTCAGCAGCGGCAACTGTTATGATAACATTCGCTAAATTTAATTCAATTAATAGTGAAAGTGTTAATAACGTTTGCTTTAGTATTTAATGGTCGATCAAAAGCCTTACACTTGTTCTTGTAGGTTAGGGTCCCCTAATGAGTGCTTTAAATAGTGACATTGCAAAATCGATAAATAATGCAACAGATAGCGACATCTTGTGTCAGGACAGACAGGCTCATGGCATGGCTGCCAAAGTAGCCTCTGTAACACTAGAGAAACCTAGAGAAATTATGTCATGTGAATTATATACAAGATTATTATTAAATTTAAATAAATAAACATACAGACATAATTTCCCAAATTTTATTTAAAACAATGCTTAATAAATGCAAAATAACCAATAGACAAGAATTATATTTGGTCTATGGTGGTGGAAGCGTCTAGAAGGTTGGTGCCATTGATCAGGAAAAAGGTCAAGACCCGCAACGTGTGTGACACGATATGAATAGGATTTGGAATAGGGACTCAGTCCTGGAGGATCAGACTGTACCCAAATATCCCGATGGGTTTCCAATAAGTCCCTAATAGGGGATTAGTCTCATGCATAATTGAGACGTGATGCTTTCGAGTAGCCCCGTGGTCTGATGATTGGAATGGATCCGGGTGCAGGCATCCATTGAGGTGTGGTCATCCGTTAGTCAGAAAGGTATTACTTAGCCGAATATCGGTGATGAGGGAAGTTCGCCGCTCCAAGTAACGAAGCGTCATTATCAATACCCGTAGGCCACGTAACGTGCAAACCCAGGTGTATCCTGTGTTTGATGAAGGGTCGTAGTCCCGTCCAGTGAAGGGATTGTACTGAGAGATCACCGAGAATATCGGTAAGGTAGCAATTTATTCTATGACAGAGTTAGGCCTATTGTATGGACTAGGTGATGAGACCAGTTGCAATAAAGTGTTGTCTCGCGGTTTTAGCACAAAAGTTTCCGTTGTTAGCACAAACTTGATAGGTCGGTATTTGTGTGATTGTGCAATTAGACCCGAGACTGGTTGTACTGGTGTGGATGCCCAAGTGTATGGGGGAAGGTATGTGGCCAGCCACATTAAATATTGTGAACCTTCAATTGTGTTATTGTAATAAACATGGTATTGTGTAAGAAGGTACTTGTTTAATTGAATCTTGCCCTAGCAGCTTATTATACCCTACAAATTCACTTTAGCACGTTGGTGAGTAGTACAACTCCGAAGGAACAGGGTTACAAAATCCAGTACGTAATGATAAAGAAAATGTTTATTTGACAAAAACAGTGCTTTACATTATTTTATAGTCTACATAAATAGCAAGGAATACATTTAAATAAAAACGCAAAGAATTTCACACTAGGTCGAGCCTGTCTCGCGGAGTCCTTGGGTAGTATTACCTTTGATTAAAATCGTAGCTATTATAAAATAAATGCGTTATGATACGCAGCACAATAGGACATTGTTATCGTATATATCAAAAAGCCAATGCAGCGAGTTGGTTGAATCCAAATACATTTGATTAACGATCGTAACGTTAATCGTCAGCGGCTCGATTAATGACTCGATACTACTCGATACTGAGTAATGGACTTTCGGCTCGACTGAGATCCGACCATCTATTATGGTAGTAGCTTAGTGTTGGTTTAACGTTGGGGTAGGGTTGTAGCGTAGCTTGAATGTATAGAGATAGATAGATATAATTTATTTCTCAGTACATGGTACATTAAGATCTTAATATTAATAAAAAGTATCACATATGCTACCGTTGCCGGTGTACAAATATTAAAAATATATTAGAATTAATATCCCCATTAATAATTATAAATTAGTTTGAAATTAAAATAGGTAATTTTCAATTTATGTCGATTACTTTAGAAAAAATTATAATATTATTTTTGAATGAAATGTCAAAAATATACCAATTATATAATGTCAAATGTTAACAAAAAAATAGTCAATAAACAAACAAAATATTGATAAAATGTAATGTCAAAATTTATAACTTAAAAAGTTGTCTAAAAGCCAACAATTTTTTTTTTCCGGAATTTATTAGTGGGCAACACTCTGATGTCTGGGGGTAAATTGTTGAAGATTTTGATTTCCATGCAATTGAAATTCCTGCTATACAAATGTAGTCTCTGGCTATGTGCAAGTAATTTATTTGGGCTTATTTTTTTAACTCTCAGACTCGTAGAGCTCTTAACGTCTTGTATTTTGTGATGATTTTTTAAGTGTCTTTAGTGACATTATAATTCAAAGGTGGACGGGTCTAATTCTTATCTACCTACTTTGTAATTGCGGATACATCATAACTTATGTATCACTATGAACTAGGACCTTTTTAAATCTCATTATGAAACACTATTTATTATTTAAGCTAAAGACAATAAGAGAAAAAAAAACAGAAAAAAAGAGTATTCTATTCTATGATGAAACTAGAACTGATGATTTTCGCAGATCAGAAAATGGCAAAAGCGGTGCTGTTCCCATTTCAGATAGAGATAAACATAAAAGGCTGTTGCTTTTGCAGTAGGTAAAGCGCAAGCTTCAGAGGAATAAAAGAACTGTCAAAATGTGATAGTCATTTTGTATTTGACCAATTCAAGATCACAATGTAAACAGCAAGAAATAGGCCAGTTACTCCAGAATCTGACACAATTGTCATCCATATAAGGGTCTTAGATGCTTAAATGTCCTTACTCTAATGTGGGATTAAGGGTATTTCGGTGACCTTTAAGCCCGGGTATAACCCAGGCTAAATAATGTCGCTATCCGCCTAAACTTAAGTCTATTAACAGATACCCAGCCCGTTGCCTAGCAACAGCACAAGTCACCCGAAAAGACAGCTCGTTAAATAATTAAGCACCGTTTACTTCTCTAATGAAATTGACCTCTTTTAGTATTTCTTGTACAATTATAGAGCAAAGAAAGAAAATACGTTTATTTGCGGTAAACACGATGCAAAGAAAAAACACACAAATACAAAAAGAACGAGTTGGAGGAGAATATGCGTCACATTCACGCAAAACGGCAATGGCTCAGCATAATGCTATGACCTTATGCGAGACAGAGCCCCAGCGCCGGTTTTCAGCGATAGCCAGCGTTGACGTGATGACGTCAAAACCAGTGTAGCATACAAAAACTAAACATAAACAAAAAATCATAAATTAAATCGTTTCACTATACCTAGTTCTAACTGCATGTAGGAGTAAACATAATATTTATAAAGTGGTAACATTTCGTGCCACGACTCGAGCACTAACATCGTTTATATTTAGTGAAAATCTTTGTGGTATAAGCACTCGTATCTTTAGAACCAGGTTACGGTTTTAAATCAGGTACCTATGCATAATTTTATATAGGTACATATTTATTTGCCCTCGACTGCAGTTCTTATGTGAGCGGCTCGTAGCTAAATAATGACAGCCGCACGGGTCGATCGAAGGTTAAGCTATGCTTGCCGCAATCGGTCCATGGATGGGTGACCATCCATTAAATGAAACACCAAAAGTCTGACAACCAATCTTTCCAAGGGGTATCGTGTTATCCAGTAACCGGGCTGTGGAGGTCAGAGAGGCAGTATCTCCATGTAAAATTACTGTTTTTGTACGCAGTCATCTCGAATACTGCTCACCAGTATGTAATCCGATTTACAATACTTACATCAATCGCATCGAAAGTATTCAAAAGAAATTCTTAAGGTTTAGGTGCAAGAAGTTTCACATTCTTCCACTAATTGAGTGGAGAAAAATTGCCAACATGGCATTCCTGTTCAATTTGGCTAGTGGTTCTACTGATTGTTCTGAACTGATGAGCAAAATTAGGCTGCGTGTTCCATCTTTCACCTTACGGAATCATCAACCTCTGTACGTTCCCTCTGTGCGGTGCATTTATCGTCAAAACTCTTATATGATAAGAGCCAGTAGGGCATACAACTCGATGCGCCAGAGTATTAATGACCTTGATTTAGTCTCCACCAGTGCTCCTAAACTAAAACAAATATTATGTAAAAACTTCTTTGAAGATCACTGAAACTTGTTCAGTCTTTTCTTAATTCTCTACGAGTGCTTATTTTATACTTCCTCTTGCCTGTCTACTGTTTCTTGTGCTACCCTAATGTTGTCTGTGAAAACTTTTAATTGGCCTTCTTTCACTAACTGTCAACTATCTGTATCCTTTTTTTTTTTTTGTGTGGTATCCTAGCTGTAAGTTTTCTTAAGTAATAAAATAAAATAAAATAAATAAAATACTGGTATTCAGCTGCATCCGGTTAGACTGGAAGCCGATCCCAACATAGTTGCCTACAACACTACTACAAACATTGTCATTACATTTAGTTTCCTTACTCTTGTTTCATGTTTATTATTGTATATATTATATTATGTAGATAGGTATATGTTTTATGTATGTATGTATTTGTTGTATATGTAAATGGTACACCACTGACTACCTGCATTATTGTCTCTCCTTCTACCTTGAATCCATCCAAAGGTTGTCTGTAAAAGATCGCTTTTAGCGATAAGACCGCCCATTGTGTCACCCTATGTAAAATTTCTACTTTTATATCTGTAATTTTTATGGTGTACATAATAAAGAGTATTCTATTCTATTCTACTACAAACAGCCAACATAGTTGGGAAAACCAAGGCAGATTGATTTGTCTGTACTAATATGAATTTCCTACTAACTTATTTTACTAATTTTCTGGCCAGTTTTGAACAGCTTTTTTCTTTCATATAAGCAGCTATACTTAGTTACCTTAAGGCGGAACCTTCATGGTAGCCCGCGAAATTCGAATTTTGTTACGTTTTTTTGCAATTTGCAGGTCACTGTCAGGTTGTCTTTTGATTAAAATATGATTCGCGACCGTAACAAATATGGCTTTACAGAATTATAATCATTAAAATCCACAATACATCTCTATAAGTTCATATTACCTTATTGAATGATTGAATGACTATTTCATGAAATCATGACATTTGAGGGCAATTCTAACCTAAGGAGTTGTATTGCTGATTCTAATGATTATAATTCTGTAAAGCCATATTTGATACGGTCGCGAATCATATTTAGATCACCATACAACCTGATACTGACCTGCAAATTTCAAAAAAACGTGAGAAAATTTGGATTTCGCCGGCTACCTTGGCGCATCCCCCTTAACTTAAAAGCCTAAAAATAGCATCTTTTAATACAACAAAAGCCGTGACTTATTTAGTATGACGTCATAATTTTAAATGAAAAATGTAAAAGGTTATTATTTAAAACTTTCCCGGCTTGAATGTGGGGCGAGCACGCCATTATAATATTGTAAGATTACATGCACATTATACGGTTGGCGAAGTTTAAAGAGCTATGTTACGCAGAATTTTGTCGCAAAAATTAATTTCGTCCCAATTTCGTAGCACGGAAATTGTTTGCTTTAGTCAATGTTTATAAAATAAATAAAATGTCGTTACTTAATTTTATAGGCATATTGTCGGAAAACGGAACCTTTATAAGATAGCTTTTTGTTTGTCTGTCACAGAGGTTATTTTGTACACAAAACTGAAGTTGAAAAATAATAATGATTCCGAGCTGTAGTTGAAGATAGAGATGCATTACTTGTAGTGAACGTTTAAGGGATTAAATCAGATGGATGAATCGTCATTCACAGTAACCGGGTTCCTGGTTTAACACAGAGCTTTTAGTATCTTAGTGAAAAGAAATGAAAGAAAATACGTTTCTTTGCGGTAAACATGACGCAAATAAGGGACACAAACATAAAAATGAACAAGTTGGGAGAAAATATGCGTCACATCCACGCAAAACGGCCATCGCTCAGCATAATGCTACGACGGTGCTACGGCAGAGCCCCAGCGTTGGTTTTCAGCGACAGCCGGCGTTGACGTGATGACGTCAACCGGTGCAACATACGATAAGATAAAAAACAACAAAATTAGAAATAAAAAAATATACAATACCTAGTGCTGTCTTAATGCAGAATAAACTTGATCTGCACGCCTTTTCTTTATGATTATTTACTTGTAATGTGGACATTAATAGTAATGACATTACTGGTAGGTGGAAAAAAGGTATAACTTACTTAATTATACTACGAATGAAGGGGTTAAATACCTAGATGACGACTAATAGAGAAGTATGGAAGAAAAAGACATGTTGTACCGACCACAAATACATTGGGTTATGGGCAGGACAATGATAATGATTATGAAGCAAATTTAATTTATGATAATAATTATAAACTACGAATGTTCTACTGATTAGTGTATAATAGGTGCAACTGTAATTCAGGTTGTAGTGGTATCTACAACGCTACATGCAAGCTACGCGTCACACTGACGTCACGCACAATCATGCATCGCGCAAGCAGAATTTATCGCTCAACTAGGATATATACAACGTTCCAACTTCAATCGACGGGCAGTTGCCCACCAGACACAACACCGTCTGGTCGGAGGATCCTCCCTTTTCTATGAAGGATGATTGAACTTTACACCCAGTTCCTCAACCTCTATACGGGTGACACCGACGTGTAATAATGATTTTTTTTGCGATAAAGCTCAAAAATAAATTAATATAGAAATATTTATATAACTTACTGGCTGTGGTTGATATACTATGTTCTATTTCGTTCGATAAAGTAGGGAAAAAATAAGTTAGCATCTTTCATATGAAGACCAACGAATTCTTATCGGAACGAACATGAAAACAAGCCTCAAACTCGCGAGGGAATATATCCATAATCACTACACAGGAAAATGAATTAATGATTGGAGTATGCTGTTATTACCCCAAAAGCGAATACTCCTGGGTCAAAGACGATATAGTAAAACCAACCTTGTATTTTTAAATATAAGGTTTAAAATTGTGGTGGACAGAACCCGTCACGCCTGTCTGAAAACGTGCGGCTATAACATCGCGTGACTATCATTCTCAGCCGTGACGTTAAGCCAACATTTTAAATTATTCCATTCAAAATAATTATAACTCAGTAATGAAGTTATCATTTAATGTTTTAACACCATCCACCCTGGGAGTGATTATTTTTCGAGCTACAGTAAAATACTCGTAAAAGTCGTCACTACGACTTCGCTAATTAATTTGTTAGAAGTGACTTTGCCGTGACTTTGCCGATGTTAAATATTTTATGTTTATTGCCCAGTTTTGATATAATTTGTGAATTAAGTGGTCATTGTCGCTCTGTGAGTGGGATTTAATGAAATATTGATTGTGTTTTCTTTTTGGACACTCTGTATAATATACAAACAAAAGGTTTACTTTTGTAAAATACGGAATGATTTTGACTTCATCAGAAATATTTTAAGTCATGAAGGTACCTACTCGTGCAGATAAACAAGTTTTACAATGAGACCAACTCTAAAAATATCACGTCATAAAAAAAACAATCATTTATATAAAACAAAAATGAAATCCTTTTGTTTCATTAAAATATGAGTTACGATTTGCGAAATTTAATTAAGCATACAACAGCGCAGTCATTCTAAAGCTTAGTTTACACTCGCAAGGTATCGCTTGGAGTTGTCTCGCGATATCAATTAATAACTTTGATTAACAAATTGTTTAGGTGTTTGAAACACTACACAATTTGTTTCGAGGGTTTTTTCGCACAATAATTCTTTTATTTTTCGCTGTTACACAATACTCTTTATAGTCACAACCGATACGTTAGTCAACAGACAGAAACATGAAACGCTACAAAGGCAAAGAAGCGACAATATTTGATTTTTTATTTATTCTGGTTTTATTTATCCTTGTAAATAATACTGCTGTGTTCTTGGTTTTTGTATAACTTATTTTCGACAGACACTTACTGACACCTAAGTGAACAAGCGGAAATTATATTTTCGAACCGTTTGGGGTTTAAATCCTCAGGCCGTGGGGTCTGAGTGCTCATGGTTTGATCAACGAAATCTCCAAACGGCTGGTTGACACTTCCCGTGACCCAAGGGCTGGCTTTTAAATTGGCGAGAGGCTAAGCATTACCATACAACGTGACAATGGCGCCAGTCTCTTGGGTACATTACCAGTCGACAGCGATGTGGAGGAATTTTTCGACGCCATATTTTAGTTTTTTTAAAGTAAGTTTATTATTTAATTTTTGTATGTATTAACAAAATTAAGTTTGTTTGTTAATTAAGTATTATTATACCTAATAAAAAGTAAACAAGCAATCTAAAAAAATCTATTGCATACAAAACCATCATATTGACAGTAGTCCTAAACTAGGTGAGCCTAATATGAGGATGTTGAACACTCATACACAAAACATAACATCACGACTGATAAGCAGAGCTGGTGAATCTATAGTACACCCACATTTCGCCAGTTAAGTTTAAGTCCCGTGTAATAGTCTATTATCATCAACCGGCCACAAATCCAGACTCCGGTCTGCTACTGAGTAGATCCAGATGAAAAAGCCCAATAACACTTGGTCCGATCCGGGAATCGAACCCAGAACCTCAGGCTCAGCAGTAGCACTTGCGACCACTGGGTCAACGAGGCAGATGAACAATAGTACTCTATTCACTATTAATTTCTATTATTAGTATAATTAGGGACACTAATTACATTGCTACCAGATGTAGAAATCCAATATATTAAGCCCGGCTTATAACAGATAGGTACTCAATTAAGTGCCTCCGCTGTTCTCAAGGGACACGGAGATAAAAAACTTTTCTAATTTCGATTTGCCAATCAATATCTCGGCTTCTTCTTAATGTCTTACCAACTTTGTATTGTGCTTGTCAGTTCTTTAGAAATAAATGGATTTTATATAAAGACCATCTTTATTATAAAATGTTTTATTATTTAACATAGCATCACGTCTGCTCCCCGTGTCCCTGGGGTACGCCTGTACCGCGAAGGGTTAGGCGCTTAGGCAGCGGTGTACCTACAGTACACTCACATTTCGCCAGTTTTAAGTCTCAACCTTTAAGATTTATTTTTTGATAAAACAAGTTCTGTTTAGGTGTTACAATCTAAAAAAAATGGTCGTTCTCATAGTAATGTAACAATTTGGCTTGGGACAAATCTGAGCCAAAAAATGAGGCGAAATTTCGTAACATCGATCTTAGCAAATTCAAATGTTCTCATAGTGCCATATAATGGCAACGGAAACGCATATCTGTGACGTTGACACGATCAGCGGGAACCCATAAAAGACACTACAGCTAGAGCCATGAGACGTAATCACAAGGTTTCACAAAGGAATTGGTGATGGCAGTCGGATATTTCATAAGAATAACGCAGCTTCTGTTTGGCATCTGAATATATTATTCTTGAATCTACGAGTCCACATTCTCATATCAAGTTAGACGTGACAAATTGTTAACAATAAAGTCCTCATCACTAAGACAAGCAATAAATCTAAACCCCATTACAAAAGTAAACAACGTGTCACTTTAATTAACATACTAAGCACTTTAAACTGTATCAAATTCAGCATTATCAATTCGGGGCAGGTACAGGTGTGTCAACCTCAGAACGCATATAGCGATTACGCGATACGTCGCCCGTGCATACTAAGCTTAACTGTCAGAGTCGGGTCGTGGCGTGGGGGCCGCAATTTCCTGTAACAGAACCGAGTCGACGCGACCGCTTCCTGTTGGAACGGACAATACGTTGCGGTTTTAAATTAAAAGCAGTTTTTAGGAACGTCACTTACCCCGTAATGGTGAGGCTACATTGCGAACTTTTAGTTGTAATTTTCCTCAGAGGTAATATGTTAATGCAGTTTCTCGTTTTTGCTGTAATAAAAGGAGATATGAATGAGATGTTTTATATAGGTTTTAAGTAGTTCGTTTTTTTGTTGGTGCGCGCACAATTTATTTTGTTGTAACTTGCGTGTTTTATGTTCTGTTTTATTTAGTTCTCTTGCGAATGTATATTTCATGCTTTAGATTTATAACGTGAAGGTTATCTTACTACTTGAGTAAGCTTTGCATGCATTCTAATTATGTTTTTATGACGCACCCGTAGAACAAGTTTGTCCAATCTTATGAAGACACCAAATATTAAAAATTAAATACGTACTCATTTATACAAAAGACAGCTTTCTAAACCAACCTCTTAGTAAGGTACCTAAATACAATTAAAGCATCTAAGTAACATAATTCTCCAATACCAGACCTTTTTAACCAACCCATAATATCTTCTGCTCAAATACAGCTGGATCTTTTTCACTTATACCTAATGCTATTGAAGCAAGTCATTTGTCAGGCAACTATAGCTCTATAGCAATGACTATAGGAGTGAATAGACACGTCTGGCGGGAAATTGCAGTCTCATGGTCCGTGTAGGCGCATTGAATCGCACTAGTGACGTCAGAACTCAGGAGTGAAATGACGAGTACTGAATTAGAATACAGCGCTTTAGAGCGCTTTTTGTTGAGGGAATAATGGAATTGTGAGTTACTTATTCATTAGTACGTTTGATTTGGTTTTATTTATATATACAAATGGGACATGAAGGTTGTTTTTAAATTTACACCGTATTACCTAAATTTAAATAAGCAGCGTTTTATTCGCAATATTATCTAAAGGTGCCTAGCCTATAAAATCAAAGTGTACCCTATCAACCATAAATATTAGGTCTTTACCTATGAAATTGCCGTTCTGCAGTACTGGCCATTTCAAATCAAAATAATTTTTGTTTGGCTAAGAATTCTAATTTCAAATTAATTTTTTTTTAAAAACATGGATTTTTTTTTCTAAAAGTAGTCATTTCTTTATTGATTAGTGTTACATTTTCATCGCATTTCAATCTTTTTCGTCATCATGGATACGTTAAAAATTCGAGTAATTATGGAATATGAGTACCGTCGTGGCAGCAACGCGGCACAAGCGGCACGCAACATCAACGACGTTTACGGAGCTAACACTACAAACCAACGCACCACCTGTTATTGGTTTGCTCGCTTCCGTTCTGGAAATTTCGACCTGAAAAATGAACCTCGCGGTCGTCCGAAGACTTTGGTCGACAATGACGAATTAAAGGCGATTGTGGAAGCTGATGATACACAATCTACGGCTGAATTAGCAGCAGCTTTCGACGTTAGCGTCAAAACAATATTGTTCCATTTGCGTCAAATTGGCAAGGTAAAAAAGCTTGACAAATGGGTGCCCCACGAACTCAATGATCGCCAGCGCGAAGTACGCGTCGAGACGTGCCTTGCACTGCTCAACAGACACACAAATGAAGGAATTTTGAACCGCATTGTTACCTGCGATGAAAAATGGATTCTGTTTGATAACCGTAAGCGCTCAGCAAGTTGGTTGGATCCTGGTTCAGCACCTAAACAATGCCCTAAACGAAAACTTACCCCTAGAAAAGTGATGGTCACTGTTTGGTGGTCTAGCGCCGGTGTGATTCATCACAGCTTCTTACCAAACGGGGTGAGCATTACTGCAGATGTGTACTGTGAAGAACTGAACACAATGATGGAGAAGCTGGCGCATCTCCAACCAGCATTGGTCAATCGCTCGTCTCCGCTGCTCCTGCACGACAACGCGCGACCTCATACTGCACAGCAGACGGTCTCCAAGTTGCAAGAACTGGGGTTGGAAGCTCTCCGTCATCCGCCCTACTCACCAGACCTTGCGCCTACAGACTACTACTTTTTCCAGAATTTGGATAACTTCTTGGCGGGAAAAAAATTTAATACCCGAGAGGCAGTACAAAATGCCTTTGAAGAATTTGTTGCCTCCCGTCCAGCTGATTTCTTTAAGAAGGGCATCAATAAACTGCCACTGCGATGGCAAAGATGCATTGATTGCATGGGTGATTACTTCGATTAATACAAATAAAAAATTCATGAAAAAAATTCGTTTAAATTTTTTCATACAAAACGGCAATTTCATAGGTAAAGACCTATTATTTCAGTCATGAGATGAACCACATAAATTAAATATTTACCTACCCAATTAAAAGGTTAAAAAACTAATATTAAAAATTATCTTACACTATTGTACACTATCAAAGTCAAAGTCAAAGTCAAAGATTTATTTGCAGATAAATATGGTTACAAAAGTTCTTAAAATGGTAGATAATGTTAGTAGCTTAGCATATTTAATCATAACATAATGACATGCAAATTTTTGTTATAGGTAGGTACAATTACATTATTGCTTAAATTTAAATTGAAAGAATTCTTTTATATTATAGAAGGGATTCTCAATTAACCACCTACGTAAAGCCCTTTTGAAGCGGACCATTGATTGTTTTAAGAGAGCGCACAGAATAGAATTTTGTTGCGTCGTGTCTCAATATGAAAGTTTATAAAAGGTATTAGAAAATTCTAGACACGCTTACTGCGGGTGCTTATTGAGCCGTTATTCAAAATTCCTTCTCAGTCACGAGATAATATTTTTTTAAAGGAGTGGCGCTAGTCGACCCGTGTGCGCCCTCTTAATGAACAACCTATTTCATTACCCGCTACAAACTACAGACTCCCTATTCCCCAGAAAGCAATCTACTTTGTACATTGCTTCCAAGTGAATCCCAGTTCTGTAAACGTATCAGTTGCTTATTGTTTTGCAACTTGCGTTTAATTGGACAACAGATCCTTAAGGTGTGCAGTTATTGGCTCACAAACTGACTACGTTTTCAGCTATTGGCTCGCAAACTGGCTCCGTTTGTAAAGCTGCAGTTACCACCTAATATTGTGCCTCAAGCGAATAGCAATGTGCTTTTAATCGAAGTGTTTGTGTTTTGTATTGAGGTTATTGGCTTATCTGCACGTGTATATGTTGGTGGCAATTTCCTTAGCTGGTTACCTACGTATGTAGGTAGATATATGATTCTAAATTTACTTTTACCTTCAGGTTGTCTATACTTTCTTATTTTCTCTTTGCCGCTATTTTAACTTCTTTACCTTAGGGTAGAAAGTTTTTAGTCGGATTTGAATAGATGCGAGTAAAGTCAAATCACGTCAGACACTTGAAATACCCTCTTTGTCGCCTGAGGAGGCAAATAATAGGTATTTTGACGTTCCAAAGTGCCTTTTATGTGCTTATTTGAAATAAATGATTTGACTTTGCATTCTCCACCCAAACTAAATAATTTAAAATTCTCCTATTTTATTTAGCAAAATCTTTTCAAATACAAATATTTACAAAGATAAAAAGAACCAAAAAACTCAAATCTTCGTCTCAACTTAATTTTTTACAACACAGTGCATGAGACATTTTAAAAGGTCGACGGCCATTCGGCAGCATTTTATTGCAGATTGTCCTAGTTGACCCCTGAAATGGCCCTGTACTATTTTATATAGCCGTTTTATGGGGTCGAAACATGCTACAAGGACATATTAAAGCGTCGATACTATCTCAGAAAATTGTACAAAGTTTTTTTTATTATATTTCTGTCTGATGTAAATTTTGTTGTTTCAACTAAAATAAAAAGTTTTTTTGATAAGATTTGGAGACAGAAACATAATCGCGATGTTTTGAAGCTTATAATTAAAATAAGATAAGAGTAAAAAAGGGTTTTAAAAAGAAGTATTTTTTTGCGAAGACACTTGTTTTTTTTTTCTATTAAGTTTGTCAATTCCTTTCGTCAGATTAAACCCGTTCTATGTCCGAAACGTACATTTAAGCGAGACACAATGGTTTTATTGTGCTTATTATCATCAAACACTAGAATAAGGCAAAAGATAAGGCATATAGGATAAGGCAAAAAATAAGAAAAAGTTTGTTTGATCGGACTTGCGAAACGTACGAAACACGACCTTAAATATTTCAGACACTAGAATATATAAACCTCGTAGTGCCTGAACTAGCTAACCAATCTTCAAGCATCGTTAACTCCTAAACACTAAGTAAAGATCTTTTTCACATGCCATTTGTCACTCTATCCTGACGAACATTACTCTAGGACATGATTTGGAAACCTTTGATATATTGTTAGAAAAACCTTTTTCCAATATTCTTTAGTACTGGTTGTGTATATTGATGTAAAAGATAAGTGAAGCCGACAAGCTGAGTCGATCTTCACAGAATATCTATGAGAATTATGATGCGAAAATATCCATATTATGGGGTTCAAAGAAATCTTGAGTTGTTCTGTTTTGTCTTGGTAACAGACTAGAATTTGTGACTGTGCCTTATAATTGGCATCAGGTTTATCCCTATTACAGCATATTTGATGTGACCTTTGTTGAAAATATATGGGTAATATAGAATAAGTTTTCGATTGAAGTTATTTTTTATATTTTAATTAGATCAGTAACAGGCACGACAGTGCACGCAGGACCTAGAGGCCGAAGCGCAAAACGGTGGTACCTCAGCGCCGCACTCCACCAGAGGGCCTAGACAAATGGCATTTGCTTCGGAGCGATTCTATTTCTACAAGCGCTATCGCGTTCGCTAATATTTCCATCATACGAACCGAAAACTAGCGATAACGCTTGTCAAAAAGTGCCACTTGGCTACGCATCTCTATGGAAGTAATCGTTCGACGCTGTCAATTCGTTTCATAGAATCGAATGATGTTAACATTGTCTAGCTAATTTCTATTCATTGACCTATCACCACGTGACATTTCGATAGCTTATGTCAACCTCATACATTATTTTGCTTTTCTACTAGCGTCATCGCTAATCGAATGTTACTTTGTCTAGGCCCTCAGGTCACTGATCGTAACAATTTGAAACGGAGTCACGATTCTCAACAGTGAGGGAACAATTGAGAAGAAGCATAGACATTATATAAAGTAATATTAATGTTTAATTTTTAGACCAAACAGAAGTTTTATTCGACCGAAGCAATATCAGTAAAACAAACTAGCAAAAAAAATTAAGTTGGCGCTTCGTAGTGACAGCTTGAATGGCCTACTCTCACAATAAAAACAAAACATTATCCTCGATTTACTGGGACCTTAATCACTGCCCAATAGACTTGGTCATCATTATAATGTTAGTAAACAGGTTCGCTCTAATGCCCATCTGCTTCTAGTGCGAAAGAGAGATGGAGCTAAACAGGGCGTATAGCGCCATCACTGTTTTGCACTGGATGACTTTGACAGTTCAATAAGTCAAGTTCTTCTAACTTAACAGACAGATGGGCTGCTAGAGAGTTTCATGCGCCACTTCTTCCAAGCTAAAGCACTAGGAAGTTGTTAAGGGCGGGCGATTAGGAGGAATGTCTTATATAATTTTGACGTTCAAGAAGGGCTGATTGTTACCCTATTCGAATCAATGACTTTTTGATATTGTTAAATATTATGGCTTCTTCGCTCAAATGCCTATAATCTGCTTTTAATAATCGAGCCTTTAGGTTTGCAGAATTCTTTTTTTGTAACGTTATGTTGATTTAAAAGAGTGTCCATGGAGTTTCTTGCCCGTTCTTCTCCATAGGTACCTACTACGCTTTGGGATGGGCAACTAGCGTCATTTTTGTGACTGACAATTCAAAAATGCTTTTAAATTTGAGAGATTAAGTTTCTACTTCATACCTGTCAACACAAACCGTACGAAAATTGCTTAGAATTATAAACCAACTGTAGCCTCGGGGGATTCTACTCTACCTGTGTTGGCATTAGCTAAATGGAAATAGCTGAAGTTTTGGTGAATAGTTTAGCCGGTCAGCCATGTTGATAATGGAGTTGACATAGTGTGCCTGACGAAATTGTGACGTGTGAAGATTTATGATCATTTTTTCATGCACTCCTTGGATGATCCCTGAAAGTGATTGTGTATCTTTGAATTATCAATTCTTTGTTAATTTATTTAGGATCTTCAACTAAACATATACACAATAGATGACGCATAAATAAAGGGCAATATCGGGTATTAAGTAGGTGTACTCCTTCACTTACAGGAGACCGCAGCATGCACAATAAAGTTAACAACTAAGTTAACAAAGCAAAAAAAAACTTTAAAATGTCAAAACAAAATTTTATTGTAACAATAATGTTCATTTTTTAATAGTTATAACTACAGTTTCCCATGTATTTTTTTACGTTTCTTTTCTGGAAGACTGAAACAATTTTAGTTTCAAAATTTTGCTTGATTTTATTAAGGAATACAATTATCAGAAAAATTATGGTTGGCTTAATGTAATAGAATAACAAGACGTTTCGAAACAAAACGTATTTAAGTGAACAATTACATGTCATATTCATGTATTTATAAAAACAAAGTGTGAAAATATTAGGTATGTGAGTAGTGGCAAAATACCAAAATCATCGATCGACATTCACCGTCAAAACTTTTAAACTAGAATTATAATTATCTACTTAGCGGTGACAATAATACACTTTGTGAAGGAAAATTTGATATCACAAACGTAAATATCTTTTAACTCCCAGTCATCGTTGAATGAAGCAGTTGACATGTCTCATGCAAGCGAATGTGTGTGAAAATATTTGCTCAATGTAAGTGATGTTTGTAAATGTATCTACATACACACAAAAACAAAACAAAAGCTTCCGCCAAACGGTCCAGCAGTCGCATTCAATAAAACCGTATTTCCGATAGCTAAACGTTCCGCCGAACTTGATTGCGAATAACGAATACAAGCGAATACCGTCGTTCAGAAGTAAGCTGTTTTGTGTGGAATTGGCTTACGTGGACCCACTGTATCTTTATACTTACGTGGACCTACCGCATTTTGGTTTATACGGACCTACTATGTCATGGTTTATGTGGACATACTGAATCTTAGCTTTTGTGAATAAAGGTCCTGCTTCCCACCTAGACCAGACAGCTTCCGCTCAAACGTAAACGTCAAACGCCTGCAGGCGTGTCATACGTCAAGGTCACTATAGTCGCCCGGTCACGGCACCGCGCACCGGTCATTTCTAACATAAAGTGTAATAACTTGAAAACTACCGAACTTATACCTTAATAAAAAATCGTGTGTGTAGCTGAAACCATACAGAATCAACAAGTGTTAAAACTACCATACAACTTCATAGTCGAAAGAACTGTAAAAAAATGTTAAACTAAAAATATGTGTTGAATTTCCGTAAAATATTTGTTCTTACTGAAATTTTGTACATTAGTTTGTAGTTTGTGTCAATAAAACCTATTAATTATTAAACTAGACTATCTAAGCTTTTTTTTGATACCCATATGTCCGTACTTGGTTTGCTCAGAGTAGCACAATACACCAAAACAAACACCCCATTCCCGCAACAATTTCATGCCCCCTGCGAGGTCCAGATAAGGGTTCTGCAAAACGTGTGTTTATAAATAGGATTTAATTTATTTTACATGATTTTTGTGTAATTATATTTGAAATGATAGGCAATCATTTGTATGCAATAATTATATATACTTTACAACAATTCAGTACCGGTATACCAAAAGAATTGGAAAAACAACGAAGCGTATGCGCGGTTAAACATTCGTCTGAACCCTTATCTGTTAAATTCGTGAACGTGTTAAAACGTCACACCCCTCAAACGGGGCTTATTAAAATTGTACTGCGGAACGAATTAAATTATTCGTGATCTTGAACTATCTTCATAGTATTAAAACGTTCTGAGCGTTTTAAAATACTAATAATTAACTTATGTCCATATTACAAGCATTACTTTAGTAAATTATTTAGTAAAACACACGTAATTTAACACGAAAATGCCGGCGCGTAGCGTGTCGCTACGGCCTCAATTTTTCACAACGAGTTTAACACAATAAAACTGATTCAAAACCTATGACACATATAGATATTCGTAAACCTTGATTAATGAGGATTTTTATGATATATAACACTAATACATTGAGTTATTAACTACGCCATCAACACATAATATGTACGGAGCGCGCATCGTTCGTCATCCAAAATGGCGGAGCGCTGACTTAAAACTTTTATTTTGCAAAAAATATTTATGGTCGCCACAGATTATAGCATAATATTGTACGCGGAAACTAATAGGGCGCCACCCGGCGGATTTTTTTTGCAACAGTACAGTGTGCCAGTGGTATTTAAATCGATTTGAATGCAGCAAACCGAATCGGTCACGATCGGGGGGTCTGACGTTAGACCGGAAAATATTTTCGGTCACACTCGGGGGGTCTGACGCTAGAGCTAGTCATGTACAGAGTCAGGTTTGCTCTGTACATGATAAATGAGTTTATTTCTGTAAGTAGGATTATACAAATACTTTTACACGTCAATAATATTTTAAAAATCAGACGAGGTCAGTGTTTCATATCTGACTGCTCTAAGAAGAAGCACCGAAACAAATTCAGAGGTCATCCTTAAGTCTCGTAAAGTCCAGCACCCTAATTGCGAAACAAACTATCTACCACAATCTGAATCATTTTGAAGCCTATTGCTAATCCATTGCTGCATATGTTCGAAAATTTGTCTGCTCAACAATATAAATAATGCAATGAATGTTGTTGAACTGTCTAAATGAAAACCATTCATAATGTTAGTGTGTTACGCAATTACCCCACAGACATAATCTTGGTCTGATCATGTGAGAACCATGTAGATTAGTGTCTGAAATGGTCTTTTGAGGAAACAACCACACAGATTTGAGTGGGCCTGTCCAGTTAGTGGACACATTTGTCAGTAATGTATTAGTTTAGGTTACGTAAGAGGACAACTTTTCAAACTTGGGGCTGGGTTCATGGTGGCACTTTTGGGGCCAACCTAGGAGGTTGTTGGCAGCGTAACCGGGCTATCTTGTGGATTATTGGGGCCACAAATGAACCGTAGATAAGAGTGTAAGAAATATTATTGATTGGCTTACTATAATTTACAAAAACTGGGACCTCTGAGTTTGTTTCGGCCTTTCTTCTCAGAGTAGTCGCCTAGGAAACACCGAACTAATCTAGTTTTAAAACGTAATTTATTTGAGACGTGTGAAAGTAAAATAAAATGATTAATCATTTATCAAAGAGCTGTTGCAAATTCTCTACTATCTCCCGTTTTTTGAAAGCCTATTTGAGTTCCTTTTAATTATTAGGTAATTGTGATTACAAGTAACCATTGATCACAACATAATTCATATTTTGTTGGCAGCATCAGCCACGTTATAAGGTTTCCAAAAATACAAGTCTGTGTAAACAAATGTCTCTAAACCCATTACAACACAGAACAAAATCAAGAAATAATCACCAATTCTTATATAATTATGTACTTACAAAAAATCCGGTTGAACAGTTTGTGAGTCCTCCCTAAAGGCATCTCTCGCATTGTGTCCTCTCGCCTTATCTGGTGGTGTAAACCGGGCACAATGTCCGATCGTGTACAATAGCCGTTGATACGCTTCAGAAGTAAGGTCATGTTTACAATATACATTGTTGGCCGTGTAATGTGAGTTTCTTAATCACGCTTCGGTAAAATTGCTTGTGCAGACTTATCTTGCGTGAGGGAGAATTTTTATGATGTATTTGATGGCCTTAAATGATAAATGGTTTGGTAGGTATTGGTTTTGGCCGTAGTTCAGTACCCGTTTCGTAGTTTCTTGGTGTTTTGTCAATGTTCTTATCTCGGAGATGTGATATCAGCGGGACATTGCTATCATTATCATCAAAATTTTACCTTGCGTTTATACCAACTATATGTATTGGAGTCGGCTTCCAGTCTAACCGGGATGCAGCTGAATATCAGTATTTAACATGGAGCGACTGCCTATCTGACAGTCGCTCCATGCCTTAGTAAGATTGGTTATCAGACTTTTGGATCATTGATTGAGTATTCACAGGCCTAAAACAGGGCCAGTTGTTAACATTTCACATTGCACATATTTTCTTTCAACCACATGCTAACCCGACGTCACCACATGATCCCAAAAATAAATCATGCAACACCGAATTTTATTACGGGGCCCAAACTATTCGTCTGGTTGTCCACTCGCTATAAATATTCAAAGAATACATATCACGCGTTTTATGTTCGGTAAGGAAGCGATTCCTTTGGGAGAGGACACTTTACGACTACTGTTTACATGTTTAGCTCTAGCTTGTTTATCTGGAACGTATTTATTGTACCAATAACTCAGAGTACGTGGCATCTGATCAGCATGGATCGGGTTAACAAATACGTTTGGTGAGGAGATAAATGGGGGATCGAAAGTAGTTTGGTGGAATAGTGAGTTTGCGGAGGAGGCAGAATGGCCGAAAAGTGTTTGAATTTAAGGAGCATGCATAGCATAATCAGCCTTTAATGTTCCCACTGCTGGGAAACTCTTCTAGAGGGAGTGGGCTGTAATCTACCACGCGGGTCCAGTGCGGGTTGGTAGATGTCACATGTCTTCGATTTTTTGGTTCTAGGCATGCCAGTTTCCACACGATATTTTCTTTCACCGTTTATAGCAGTGGTGATGAAATTATTTACATAAAGTAAAGAGCCTGCCTGGGTTCGAACCTACAACCTCCAACTCGTAAGTTGGGGACGAGACCTCGGGGCCACCACAGTTCTGAGTTTCAGGAGAATGGAAACCTGTTGTCATTTTATTGATACTTAGAAAAGGAGTATTAAAACAGTCGGAAGAAGTGGCGATGCTATAATTTGCGTGTATCGCACCCGTAGTCAGTATTGTTTTAAACTTTCTGACTGGCTGACATTTTTACCTGGAGTTATTCTATGTCCATATGAGAAAAAATCCTTGACTGCTGAAGAAAAGCTTTGAAGACTCATTTTTAACCGAAGATATAAATGTAAGATGTGTTTTCATTGTAATAGAAATTGTTAAAAATTTGCATGATTGCATCTATAATTTCGAATATTAATGATGTTTAGTTTTATTTTTCCCATACTAAATTCACTTGGGAAAACGTTCCTCCGATAAAACTTCACAGAACTTTATACCTCATCGTTATAATTTGTGGTTATTTAGTTATATATGCTGCTCATTTGTAATTATGATTATTAACAGGCTTATTGACAATAACTCAATTACAGCCATTTGGTTTGGTTATGGGCCGTTTTACGTTAATTATTTTTTATTAATTAACTTTATTCAGATTTACTTAATATATTTTGATGCATAACAACAAATATATATTTTACAATAAGCACTCTGAAAAATACAAAATTAACTAATATTAATTTAGATAATATTTTATAACACACACACATAACATCACGCCTGTATTCCCCGAAGGGTTAGGCAGAGGTGTACCTATAGCTTTTATTTTATTTTTTTATACCCTGGTGTTAAAATATATTATATTCACAGGTAATTACCATGTTTTCCATCCAAATTAGTGATCAAATAAATACTAAAATTCTTTATGTGTCCACGAATTTTACTACACAGCCAGCGAATGGAAAAGTTATTTTTTGCCTCGAACCACAAAACGTACCAAGTCGTAAAGAAATAAAACTTGACAAACTTTGTGGAACAAAATTACTATTACTTTGTTGGATTGCATAAAAGAATATACATCCATATTTCACACATGCATAAGCAAATTAATCAGTTAAAAGTCGTGGTGGCAACCAGCCGGGGGGTTTTCGTGCATGATGGTGCTTGTTTGAACCACCCTAATTGCATGACACACTATCAATCACAATTTTAATCATTTTCAAGCCTCTTGCTAATCCATTGCTTCATATGTTCGAAAAAATTGTCTGCTCAACAATGTAAATAACGCAATGAATGTTGTTGAACTGTCAAAATGAAAGTCATTCTTACTGTTAGTGTGTTATGCAATTACCCCGCTGGTATATCAATGTGTCTTAGCTTATTATGAACTTACTGTTTGAGTTAATCTCTTGTATAATTAACAGAGAAGTAAGGAAGGAAATAGTATCAAGAGGAAACCTGTGGACCTAGAAAACTTGCAATCGCTTTCAAAGAGTTTTGTATTTCCACTTAGACCTTCAACAGGATGTATGATAATCCAATACATTTGACTCTTTTATCATCGTTATCACACAGGCACAGTTTCTTTAAATCTACAGCGTTTCTACTAGGTAACCCGGTCACCCGTTGCAAAATGTAGCAGAATAACTTTTTTCCACCTCTACCACCAAACGAGCATCATCAAGCAGGGTGTAACCTTCTGTGGTCTACTTGGAAGTCCCTAAACAATCTCGAAACCCAAGTGGGAGGTGTACACCGAACCTCGAAAAGTGGGGCTACCTCAACGGAATGGCAGCAGGGTGTGGATCTGGAGCTGTATCTGGGTCACAAACTATGCTCCACTTCCTATCTTGGCCTCTGTGCCCCAAAACATTCAGCCAAAGTGACTTCTGCACTGCCTCCGATAACGCTGTGGAAGTGGCGAAGTTTTGGGTAAAATCTGAACAACTGTCCTGCCAGAGAAGATGATTATTGTTATTGCTGATAAAATGTCACCTTGTATACACCCTCTGGACTTATCATCAACATCATCATTCAGCTGAAAGGCGTCATCAAATAACACCAACAGCTGACGCTGCTTCCATTTTGACACAAACTCATAAGAAAATGGAATTTATTGAACTAAATACTATTTTGTATAATAAAGGCGAATTCTAAGGCGAATATGATTAAAGACGTGCCTCAGTTTTGATTGAACATGTTCTAATAATGAGAGCCGCGAGCGAGTAGGACGTGACGTAGCGACTTATACCTATAAAATACAAGTTACAGAAGGTTTAGTAACATCGCTAGAGAGAGAAGTCATAAAGCAGTAGATAATATCTACGGTATGGGTAAGAGAGATAGAGTAATAAGCACAATACACAGCATAACCCATGCATTTTCATTGAGTGCATTTGACGTACAGTCGAGTCTTTTACATCTTCGTCACTTTATTTGGCACAGTACAGTATGAAAGGAACAGTTTTGAACAAAATTAAAAACGAAAACATAACATAAAGGATTATTTGTGCCAAGCGGCCGCTTCAAATAGGTTCAAAATCTTTCCACAATCTATCATATTGTCTTTCGATTCTGCTGTTTGTAGAAACCACACCATCGAAGGGTGGTCATGCTATACATACTGGGTAGTAATTTCACCATGATATGAGTTACAGGCTAAAAAGCCAATAAAAAAAAGGAAGTTTTAAGTAATAGAGTTCAGTTTTATGGGCATGCTGTTATTACTTACCAAAAGCTCTAGTTTTTTTTGCGAGATTTATGTACTATTCTGGACTGCATTCAGCTTGCAGTTTGGTGTTCAGTAGTTATAGAGTTGGTGAGAAAATAAAACCGATTAATTTTGAGGAGTGCACTTAGTAACATGTCCAGAAAAATGCTAAACGTAGCAATGGTCGACTGCAATAGGCTTATTCATTGGGCCCTATGTGTGTGTATAATTATAATAATATGATTGTTAAAAGTGGACCTTCGGTATAAAACTGTCTAGTTATTGCTGTACCTAGCGTTTCATTGAATTCGATTGTAATGAAATATACGATTATATTATATGTATGCGTGTATTGTATATTATAAAACCGTGTTTTGTGTATGTTATGAAAATCGGCGAAATGATCTGATATGATCTACTTGTGTATATTCTGGTACTTTTATGTTCACCAAACTTAGCTAGCATGTTTCTTAATTCAATGACAGTAGGACGACTATTCCAGTTCTTCTCTTGTGTTTAATAAAGCGCTACATCAATGTGTTCAGACCTTTTACATCATTCGTGTCCATTTCTCGATAATTATAAAACTACTACGTTCACTTACCATTACATTTCTTTGTTACAGATAAACCAGTAAATGATCTACAGACCCGTACCAAAACTACAAAATGGTCGACTTATAGCAGTCAGCGACCGGGGACATTTACTCGGACGGTGGCGGTGGAAGCGGAAACATGTTAATTCTGATGATCATACATTTCATTACGCTACCAGTACTAACATCTAGGCTTGTCAGGGGCGAGACCACAATGGATGACAAACAGCCGCAACCGCTCATCAGTTCCCGGGTAGTGAGGACTAAGTATGGTGATCTCAGAGGGTTTATAGTGACTCCAGAATCTAGGTTCTTAGAACCGGTTGAAGTCTTCAGGGGCGTGCCCTATGCATCGCCCCCTGTAGGTTCCCTGAGATTCATGCCTCCAGTTTCCGGCGCGCAATGGTCAGGAGTTAAAATTGCTGAAGAATTCAGCCCAGTATGTCCGCAAGTGCTTCCTGATATAAGGAATGAAACCGCTGTGTTGAAGAGGATATCGAAAGGACGGCTGGAGTACTTGAAAAGGATACTCCCGTTCCTGACGAACCAGTCTGAAGATTGCTTGTATTTGAACATCTACGCACCCGCTCAAGGTAAGTTCAGTTAATGTCTTCGGCGTCTATTACGGCTTCGTTTTTTTATTCTCTTCCGAAGAGACTAGATAAGAATAAACAGAGTGCTTATAAAATCCGATTAGCGTCTCAGAACTTATTAACATTCAAATAGATAAGCAGGCTAAGAGACACCGTGCATTGTAATGTTTCTTTTATAAGAAAATTAACATGTAAATATATACAAAGCCAGCTCCCTACTTTCTACAACTGCTATAGTATGAAAAATGTGACCCATTTCTGAAGGAATGCCATCAAAATGTCGTCACCAACACAACCTCCACTTTCTCATTCCTGATAAATTTATTCCCTTACTTTTTTACGACAAAGTGGCAACAGGGATGTATAAACAAGGCATTTTAATCCAAATTTCGTCAGGCAAGCATTACACTCGTAAATTGAGGGTGGTAACAAAAACTTGATTTATAATTTCAGTTAAATCCTCCCCAAGCTCCAGTGAGCTAATTTTCAAAAAGATTTTTGTCCTTGTCTGCGGAGGTACACATTCATTTTAGCAGTTGGCCGGACAGGGATATTTTTTGAATGGCTGCGGGTTGGTATTAAAAATAAATGGAATGTCTTTTATTACGGAACCTACGGATGTGACTAATTGGAACATGAATGGCGGTAATGATGTTGCGTTTCTGCGTTGATTTTTGTTTCATGTTGAAGTTGAGCAGTATAAAAGGAACAGGATGAAATCTCGGATTTAAAATTCGTTTAAAGGATCTCCGCATAATATGTATGTAAAGAAATCCGCAAAACGGATTATGGTGGTTTGGCTTTCGTAAGGGAAGAGAATAGAAGATATCCGAATAAGTCAGCCGTTACATTACCCGAATCCATTGTAATTTTTATTTTTGCGGTAAAAGATCTGCCATTTATTCTCAGTTTTATTTCATTCCACATTCAAACAACAACAACCATCTTTAGAAACGAGATCCAATTCGTCACTTCATTAACCCCAAAAGTTTTAGAAACCCGCCATTAACCCTTACCGAAACTACTAACTAATTAGGAGACTGCACCTAAATCCGGACCACTCCAATAGAACGCTGTCAAACGAAAGTCGTATTAAAGGCACACACGTGGTTATGTCCAAAAAAAACCGTCTTGTTCTCTCTTATTACGAAGCAGCCGTATATTCTCTCTCGTTCTCCGTAGGTAGCACGTCACTGGCTTTTGTCACAAATGCGGTGGTACGGCTCTGCGCATACGAAATACTTTTTCCACCTAGGTTTGTTTTTTGGGCAGGATCTGAGTTTGGAACGGGGAGCGATTTGCGAGACTTTCCTGAATTTGTAGCTTGCTTTTGTTTTAGCTCTTTTTTGTGTTCATGTCTGTTGTTGTGTGGAAGGTAATGTGAGGTAGATTAAGAGGTTTTTGTACCTCTGAGAGTCATTAATGAATCATTGTAAGTAGTTAAGTACCTAAGTTAGTGTTATTAACAGGAATTCAAAATTTTAACCAATAAAATGTTATGTTATAATATTTTGTATTGCACCAATAAAATTGATCTTTTGAATGTGTTAATGAAGTCAATTAATATTTATTTTAATAATAATGTAGTATTTATACCATCATACCCACGTTTATTACAATGGAGTCATCAATCAAATAGGTAAAACGTAATTTCACTAGTAAATCATTCACGACGAAAAAATATATATCTTTTTCAAGAAATTCAACAGAATAACCTTTCATCCTGTCATCTACAATTCTAACAACATAACTAATGTGTAATACACCGTGAAATTTTCGATCTACATTGAAATTCAGATGATTTTCGTCGTCCCCAAAAATGCGATTTCCCGGAAAATTTTGCGCCAATCTCCGAACACGTACGTGCGCGGTTTTGGGACCCCACTCCGAAATAGTCTCCTGGCTTTTTAATAATCGTAAATGAGGCTCTATGCCGCTCCCTAAAATTCTCTTCTACCTGTGTCTATAAAGCTGCATTTTAGGCGAAATTACTATGAGTATAGCAGATATATTGAGTACCGTAGATATTGAAAATGAATTTTGTTCAATAGAAAGTATTTTTTTTATTATTAATTATCTCAAAATACTCTCTTGATTGAATCTTGTAAATATTTTTAACTTCTAAGACTAGAAGATAGGCTACACGCATTTACAATTGTTGACCCGTGGCTAAATCACAAAACAAAAGATAAACCTTTCCTATTCATCGCACAAAACTCTGCGACAAACTACTAAGGAACTTGTTAAAATACCGAATATGAAATAACGAAAAGGCGACGATCATTTTAAGCATTTACATACTTCCCTTAGCGTTGTGCGTTCCGGAAAACTTCCGAATTACGGTACGTCGGATTCCGGTATTTGAGTCTAAACGGTATTACGGTATTCGTACCCGAAGCGTTCATAATTCCGGTACAGAATTTACGCGGACCAAAACGTGGTCATGCAATTTGAATGTGCTGAATAAATTCTATCCAGCGTGAATTGGGCACGATCTTCCAAATGTGTATGTTGATGGATGCCCATCCACTGATATGTACTTGTACTGATAAATACAGAGTGACCAAGCTTCTAAAATCATTTTAATTTTGTTTGACCGCTAGTGCTGTAGTTTTCAGTTGTTCACATTTCCAGCGATGATTCAAAATATCTACGTCAATTTATTGTAGTTTCAGGCGTTGATATGAAACGAATTAAAATGTACGTGTGGTTAACATACAACGTATTGTAGGTAAAATCTAATCTTCTAAAGGAGATCTGTCAAAATCACATTACATACGTGTTCACAAAAATAACCTCTACATAACACCAGCTAAAGTACATAGAACCTCTAACCAGCACGAAGTGCATGACAAAATTCTCCTCTATTTTCTAGCAAAAACAACCACTTTAGGGGAATCTAATCTCAAAATAGAATAACAAGATAATCTAAACACGAGGTTATAGCAAAAAATTGATTTGACAGCCGTGTGAAGCTATAGATTTATACAGTGAAAGTTGATTTATGCCCCCGATACGATCCATCAAGGGATAACCGATAGTGTTGGCGGTTTATGAAGCACGGGATCTACTTACAATGATGTATAGTGTCGTTACGTTTTTTTGGTTCGAAGGAAATTTTGTGTGAAATGTTTTGCGGTTACAAGTTTAGCGTTTGACGAAACATTTATACCTAACTGTTTACAATAAAAATAAGGCCATATTTTGTTTTAGATCATCATCGGGAGTTCTATAGATTTTGACGGCATTGTTTTAAGCTCCCATACAAGCAGCTGTAAAATCAAGCTCTTACGAGTACATGTTCCGTATAAGATTACCTTTTGCTACGCCTCACGTCTATCAGCTTGCACTTTCATATCGTTTTTTTCTATAAGATTATTTTTTTATCCAATGCCTATCAATACATGTTTTTCCTTAAACGAGCATGCATGATAACATTATACCGATACCATTTACACTCTTTCCACCCTACAAAAGCAATGAGTTCCACATAACCAAATCAATGAGCATAAGCTATCGACTAATACAACATCACAGATTACTCAACAACGTAAAGTACAAATTCAGTTTTTCGATTGAGTCTCTTCCGCTTCATGACTAAATATATTATCTCGATATATTGAATGCTGCTTTGATATGAGATTTTCTTTATATTTCTTTATAAATGTTATATCATATGAAGCTTTGATTCGAGTGAATTGCTCAACATTTAAAGCCAATGGCGGGGAAGTGATTGAAGAACGTTAACTCTATTTGAACGTATTATGGATACATTAGATGAAATATTGGAATCGGAATAGAGGAATATAACATGCTTTAGTTGAATTAAAAGGTTATTTTCTAAATACGTCTGACATTTATATATCGTTTCAAACATTAATATATCGTTATTAACAACACGATGAAAGTTACTCATTCTCGGAACTTTTAGATTGAAAATGATCCTAGGATATAATAAACAAAATTAAAAATGCCTTATATTACTTGCAAAAGTTAAATACATAGAATTACGATTTATCCTATATTAGTAAGGTATACTTATTAGTTATCTATATTATATTTAGGGTTGGATGCATGCATCCTAGGATATATTTGGGCAAAATTAATCAATGAATCCCAATAACAGCTAGGTATTCATATTTCGTTTACTGCAGATAACCAATCATTAGTAACATATTTTAACATATAATATTTGTTTGCTTATACTCCTACGAACAGTTACAGCCAAAAACAGTACGATGTTAAAAAAGATAGAAAACCATACACTCAGTACCATACACACACTCATATAAATTCCACTATAACGCTACATTAATATAGAACCTTTCACATAAAAGAAACATGAATGACGTACTACCCAACGCGCGCCATCTTAAAACAACTGCCACGTAAACATTAACACCCCTTATCCCCAACGTGAGACCTAGATTCACTCGCTTTAACAGAAAAAAATCCCCAACGGACCCAACGACCCACGATCACTTTTGTGGATAAATATTTCTTTATTCATGTCTAGATGTAGGCTAAAGTTTTCTATACTTCTCCCCAGAGAACCTTGTTTGATCGAGACTAGAAAGTTTATCAGGATTTTTGGAGCTCGTAACAAAAAGCGTTACAGGATTTTTATGAAAAAGTCTAGGTCTATTTTGTAATGAATGACCCTGTAGACAGAAAAAAAGTTGACTTTATTTTCTTAAAATCTCAAGAATTTCGCAAGAACTAGAAAGTCATCTAGATAAAATTTTGTTACATCAGAGTTTGTTACGACAATTATAAATAATTGGAATAACTTAGTTACAAATTTTTCATGAGAAATACTAAACTTTATCGTAACAGACAGGGACCTAAGTTAGAGTTTATTTTTAACCTTTCATGAAACATCTATATTAGACGATAACCCAGTAACGTATCATAGTTAAATATTTTTTCCTATGTATAGCTTCAAAGACCACTCATCTGGAATTTCCGCATCACCCACTCTCTTAAAACTTTACTCAACCCTTTTATAAAGAGCCCGAACAAAAAAAGTCAACAATATTAAATACCAACGTCAAACTCCGTATCTGCGCTCCACAGTTTTTTTATTAGAAACGCTTCTTATATCATCAACTGAATAAAACACGATGGGTACAAGTAAATGGTGACCCAAATACGGATTTATTGCTTCGGAACTCCGGATTTGATTTATATCCAGGAGTGGATTGACTTACAACACATCGATTTTGTGAATTGCATTACAATCGGTGAGGAGGATATGATCTATGGAGGAGTATGTTTCAATTTGGACGTAATGTAACTTAGAAGGGTGAATTATTATGAAAATGATACGGTTGAGTTCAGACGAAGTTTCGGTTAAGTTTTAAAGTAAATGGAATGTGAATACCTTAGATGTGATGATAGGGATTAATTACAATTAAAACACGCGATCTTAATTATAGCAAACACAGAAGGTGACCTCATAAGGAATCGATCGATGCAGTCGTTTGAATTTGATAATCTTAGAAATAAAATAATACCATCTTAAGGATTATTTTATCAAAAGCCACATTGATAAACTTCCCAATTCCTTCCGAAGCTTTCTAAACCATAAGCCAATTTTTTCAACATCGTTAGCGTTACACATTATGCGGTGGGATCATACAAGTATATATCTGTCCCTTTCTACCCTCATTACAGTGCAGATTTGCAAGATAGCCTCGATGTTTCCGGCCAGTGTTTATGAAAGTCCCTACTGTAAAGGTCTAAGTAATAAACTGGTCATATACAGGATAACGTGCTAATTGCTGCATGTCCGTGATGTTTTAAATGGACATTGTGAGATTTAAACGTGGGTCTCGTGCCATTTTTGGTACCAACGTGAATGTAAAATTTTGAATAGTATTTACAGATAAAATACAAAACATAAACGGAACATTCATAGAGAATTTACAAACGCATATTATTAAGAAGCACAATACCTAAATGACCAATCATTCAAATGCCTTGAAATTCTCTGATATTCCATTATACTCTGTAATTTCAATTTGTGTCGTCACAAGCAGTCTGACATTGTTTTTAATGTATTTCAACTGCAGTTCATAGTTATAAGTTCCATTTTGCAGTTTTTAAGTTAGTCTACAAAAACTACAGTAGCCAAGCTATCTACTCCCGTCTTGCACCACACATCTAACTTCCAACAAAAACTTGATTTATCCTTTTCTTCCCGATCCATCATGGCTCAGATAAGACGAAGGGGGGTTGGGGGGAGGACGGGCAAGATATCTCGAACCTTCACTGGAAATTCCCGTCGAATCCGATAGACAGCTATCCTTTTTTGTTTCCATCCGGCAATCTGAATGGAAAGATGCGAGATAGTGAGTGTTCGGTATTGTTCAAATTGTTTGAATTTTTATGTGGTAATTTCTTTTTTTCGTCCTTTTGTTGGACAGACAATGCTTCTTGGATTGGTACTGTTTCAGCGATTCTCTGTCCGTAAATGGACATGATGAGTTTTTGACAAAGATCTTGGTAAAAGGTTTTTATACCGAGCAATATCTTAGGTCTATGTAGAGTATGTAGGTTTATCAGAAGAAAAAAAAACATTGAAACCTAGAAACGAATTGCTCTCTCATTATGATCTCTAACAAGATATCAATCTAATTAATCTTCAGTTAACCACAACACTGCCTTTATTTAAAAAGTCCCCATTACTCATTTGCAAGTATCCCTACCATGCCCCACATTCGTCGCCTCCGATAAAATATGTCATCTCATTCCACATCAAACTAGCCCTTATTACTAGCACCCAAAGTCGATAATCGTCTCTATCTTCCTAGATTCAAAACTGACAAAAGAACTTTGCAAAGAAAATAAAGAAAAAATCGAACAGGGTCATTCGGGAAAAATAGGCTAACTAGGTTAGAAATTCTTTCACTACGCCCCTGTGTAGTGGCTCTTAAATCTTCTATACCTACTTATGCTTTTAGCACCACCGTTCGTATATTATCGACCTTTAAAAGTAAAGTAGGTACGTTTCCTCGCATTTTTATCTTTGCAGAATAAGCTGAAAGCCAAATTTTAACACTAAGTGCGTTGGCATTATTCCAAGCTTCAGACGAGCAGTAAGTAATATGTTGGGTTAAAGGTCACAACTTTGCATAAGTAGTGACAGTTTTGGTACATTATCTCCTCGAGAATTTACTATAATGATCCATTTTCGTCTGGTTTTCGGTTTTCATATTCTCTATTTCCTCTTCAACGGTCAAATTCTCGATAACCAGTTCAAGGGATTTTGTATTCACATCGTCTAGACAGAATCTAGTTCAGTTGAGAGGAGTTATTTTGTGAAACTCTATATTATATAGTCCTAGAATATTAGAATTGTGATACAAATAGGAGGTATTATACCTTACCTTTGTTATCAAATATATAATATTATCTACTATGCAGGTAGGTAAATACTTAGATAGACTACTAAAATGGCCGCACTATCTGTTACCGCCTTGAAAGCTATCATCACTACATTTATTGGTTTCTAGACGCTCATAAAAATAACACATAGGTATAACATATCTTGTCTGTCCTTCTGTTGGGGGCGACGTATTAGTTCAGTTATGACCCGAGCTATATTGCTCTTTTGGATAAGTTTGGTGATTATCTGTTATCGTTCTTTCTATATTGTTGATTAAGTACTATTTGTTTTGTGGGGGGCTGTTGTGGAATGTATTATTAGGTATCTGGAATTATCTCTGTTTTTGTTGGTTGAATCAATCAGCCTCTTTTGCTGAGTGAAATGGTGTTAATCGTATATTGATATGAAATAATAATTAAAACAAAAAAACACGAAATTTTGAAATGGATGTGCTTTGATTTAGGACCTACCAAGTCACTGTAATATTCAATGCTTTTGGAGACCAAAATAAACAGTTACACAATACCGTCATAATTAAGCAAAATGAAGACATAATAAGTTATTGAGATAGAGTTATCCCTGAACAAAAAATATAGACAAAGACATTCTCATTCTGGGATAGTCACTTTTTAAAGAAAAAAATTGATAATCTCACGTTGAACACTATAAATTATTTCTTGTATCGACATCTCTAACCTCTATTATTCTTCTAGCAGGTGTAAGAGACGCAGTGGCTCGCTATCCAGTTCTAGTCTTCGTGCACGGAGAGAGCTACGAGTGGAGTTCTGGTAACCCCTACGACGGCACTGTCCTGGCCTCTCATGCTGGCCTGGTTGTTGTCACTATCAACTACAGGCTCGGGATCTTGGGTGAGTCAATTAACTAATATAATTTTTACTAAGACAGTCCACTGTTTTGAATTTTGATCGCAAAACTCATTCTTATGTTTTCGTTTGCTATCTCTGAACGTCACCGTGAATGATTTTGTCTTAGACATCTGGATTAAAATCTGCATTCGAATCAACGGTGTATTTTATAAGTTACTCATTTCAATGAGTAATCAACCAGTAAAGCAGAATCACTATTTTTTAAAGATATATAACCAAATCAGGGCCGCCCAAAGGCGCGTTGGGTTGGTGAAGTGAAATGAAATTTATTTGCAAGTATTGTAGTGCATACATCTAGATGCTCGAGTTATTACTACGAGTACCTACTACGCTTTGGAATGGGTAACTAGCTTCATCTTTCTGACTGACCGACCCCTTGACAATTCAAAAGTGCCTGTAATTGGTTTATTTGAAATAAATGCTTTGAGTTTGAGTTTATTTTTTAACAGTTTCTAAAAACAATTTCTACAACTAGCATGCCAAAATATTGTTACACTAATTCAATAAATTAATCTAATAAAATTGGTACATAAATCATAGTTATTAAATAAAAGTACTTTGCAAATTATAAAAGAAGATGTTATCTGATAGCCTTGTACGAGTATGTGTATGTGTGCTATACTTGTGGATAAATGTGGGTTTCCTTTCAAGGACTACATGCGTAGCAATACCTACTTATTTTCAAAGGAAACTTTAAAAATACCCTACTTTCAACTTTTTGCTTGTTATGGCGCACTTGGCCCTCAACGTTGACACTATTAAGTACAGGTAGTGCGTAAGTGAAATGTTTGAATAATAAGTAGGGTAGAGGACCTCTCTGTGGTAAGTTAAGGGTGGGGTTCGGGTCCAGCAGTAGGACACTCGTGCCCTCTCATGTTGACCATCGATTAAGAATGAAGTAGGGAGGATCCTCTAAAACTTTCTCTATGTATGGCGTAAGCAGAGATTATAAATAAATAAAAATAAGGTTTCATCCATTCATTTCTGAATCTTGAAGTGTAAATAATTTTTGTTTGTTTTACGTATAACTTTTATATGACGGAAATACGTTAAATCAATCGTTTGACTTCGACAAATCGGGACGCCAGCGCCACCAGGTGGCGCTCGACAGAGTCTATAACATAACGCTTGACCAGAGTAAAAGCAGAGATTATTGTTAGCGGTTAAGCAGTGAATACGTTTAGGAACTGTCGCGGGTTCCGTATAGTTGTGTCGTGTACCTTCAGTGTGTGATTCGCTAGTGTGACTAATTTGTTCGTAAATTATAATTTAATTTGAACTGCAAACGGTTTTTCTATTGCGCAATAACCAACACTACCCATAGTACGCTCACATTAGTTAAAATATGGCTGATAATAACGAAAGAGACGTACCTTATCCATCATCTACGATAATTTTCTTTATAAAATATACCTTTTCTGGTATTCCAAAATAAATAATGTGGATCAAAGAAATAAAATTAATTTTCTAAAGTAATAAGGCAAACGTTAAATGTAAAACTTCAATAAAGGTAAAAAATATTATTACCCTGTAATTGGATATCAAAGAACAATAGAACTACGTTCAAAAACATCTAGGTTCAAAACAAAATTAATTCTCGAATCGGATAAAATGATTTTCATTCCGTGACTCCGTGAAAAGATAGGTACGCGCCGCGCCGCTCCGTTAATTTGGGTCTTGAATAAGATTGTTCCATCAAAGCTGCCCACTTCCCGAGCTATCCCGAATCTTTCCGAGCGAAAACGAAGCGGCTATGCTAATTGCATTCCAATTTAACCCAAAAAGATAGCTCTTAAAAGAAATTCCTCACAAGCAAAACGATCTGGCTGTTAACCTAACTTACTTAAAATGTATTAATTCAGAACAAGATTATGCAAGTTGCAATTCGGTCATTTAAATTTGAAACGACTGAAACTTATATTATTTTAAAGTAAAACTTGAATTATAGTTGTTAAATAATGAATTAATTGTTCTTTACCATTTAATTTAAATACCATTGCATTTAAATTAAGCGGAGTATCGGATTTAAGCCCCTAAAAAGGGTTACTTGTAAAATTTTCTTTAAGGTAGTTAATACATTTAAACTATTACTTATAATAATAATAATAATAAAATTTGTCTAAGAGGCCTCTGCGAGTTGGCTTGGGCTCCTCGTACGTCTTCCAAAGGACCGGGACCCATGGGCACAAACTATGTTAACATAATTATGAAAATAATAATCATTTTAATCAGGTTGATTTATTCGTCAATATTTGCCAAGAACGCTATTACGATAGATTACATCATGGAACATAAAAGACAAAAGAAACACGTCGCATTTACTTATACCATTCTAAACAAATACATGCAATTTCACTCTCCTTTGCATGCACAAACAGCCAGGATTTTCAAACAAAACAACCGCTGCAAAAGCGCTGACACGCAAAAATGTAAAGTTAACCTGGCCCTCATCTCTGCACCCAAAAACATTCCCCCACCTTCAAACCAACATTTATTTAACCCTAAAAATACATACTTACGCAAACTCCACATTTACATTACGTACTTAAGAAAACAAGAGCCCTCCAACGACCATTCTATTCACAAAATCATTGTCTCAAAAGGATAATATTCCACTTAGCAAGACAATCCCACATTATTTTGGCATTATTCTGAGTTTATTCTCTGTGTGGGCCATCATGGCCGCAGGGAATTTGATAAGACCCTGTTGTTAAAAGGATATCGCTGATAAAAATAGACAATAACCGTCCTGGTGCTTTGATTGTACTTAAGAATCTTAAGCATCCAAGTCAATATCTGAGGTAGTTGAGCCAATAAAGAGATAAAGGCTGTAGGTCTCCCTTTATCTCTTTATTGGCTCAAATGTTTGTCAAAATCGCTTGCTTGTTATTTGTTAGTTGTATTGTTGACTGAAACTGTTCTGGTCCATCTACATTATGTTCATTTTTGTCCATCATGCTTCATTGTGATTGCGATAATTGCGATTCAATCGTTGAGCCCTCATGCCCCTAGTCGCTGTCCGGTAAGGACCAGGCCCGGGTGGACGGCGCGTTGTGTTTCACGCGCGCCTCAAAGAGATGTCAGCACTAATTGACGAGGTCCAATAGGGCCGATGCCTGCCAGGGTCACAGATTTTTCGAAAGAGTTACTGTGGCTGAAAGAACACGGGTGGGTTTTAGGCAGTAAAAGTCTGACACGTCCTCCCGCTCCGTCCAGAGCGGGATAAGTTATTTGATAATTTACCACCCAAAAAAAAAATGCACTAACTCCCTCTCACACAGAGGAGGCCAGTGTCCCAGCAGTGGGAACATTGTAAGCTGATTATGCGTTATTCGTTTGTTGGCTTCTGATAGGATTTACTTGCATGTATACACATTATCTTTGTCATTCATGACATAGGATAGTTTCCACAATCAAAATTATGTGGTACATGGGCCATCAAATTTACTTCTAGACAAACCGTGTGCCCGATGCACGATGGCATTCCGCCCATCAAAGATAAAGAACTTTCATACAAAATTTTATTTCATTAAATCCCTTGGGGATGAATTTAAAAAAATCCACCCTATAAATGATTTTCACCGTAAAATCCGTTCCGATCCGATTTGATACGAGCTGTTTGGTGGAAATCATACTTTAGTGCTCACCTTTATTATAAAGTACTCCTGTGCACATGCTTCTGGATGTAGCGGCTTAGGGCGTATGTTGTATATCAGTAAGAGAAATTGAGGATTTTTGTTAAGTAGTTTTTGCGGTCACCGTTCCTGTACTTTGAAGGTTCTTTGGACACAATAATAATTTAAATACAAATAAAACTCCCGTGTAGACTTATAATTTGAATACATTGGACCTTTAAAGATTAAGTAATTGATCTAATACCTAATTTTTATTATCAAAATTTTGTTGAATGTCAAAAGTACTTTTTTTTTTTTTCCTAATTGGCAGCTCGTAGTTTTGACCACTGAGGTCTTGGCTACTTAACCGGGCAAGCCTGTGGGTGCCTTAAGCTACTAACTTAAAGCCTCCAGCCAGGGGCGAAATACTTAAATACTACGTGACCGCACGCTAAGGGCACCCCCTGTGGGGTACGAACCTCGGCTTAGGGCGTCACTGAGGGGAGGGCAGCAAGGTGGGACAGGCTGGATCGAAATTATATTATTATTATTATTATAAGGGGAATTAAAAGCTACAGGCTCAGCTACGGCGCGGGCTGGCGCGTCGTCGAGCAAGGGTCGGGGGGGGGGGGACAATTACGTCAAGCGCGTCGCGTAGGACCTCGGCGGCGAGGTCGGAACGATGGCGGTCTGTTTTTGTATACTGTACTGGTGGCCCTACTGCTCTCCTGGAAGAGGGTTATGGGGTCATCGGGGTCGGACAGGGCATGCCTTGGACGGCGGGTACGACTAATACGGGAGGAGGTATATCTGGCAGCCTCGACAACCAGAGGGTTGCGATATGAGGCGGCGGAGTCGAAGAAACGCTTGGAAATGCGCTTCATGAACTGACGGATAGTGGGGACTTTAAGATCGAGATGGAGGATCTTGTTCCGAACAAACCAAGGGGAGCCGGTTGCCCTACGGAGGAACCGGTTTTGGAGGGTCTGCATCCTATGGATGTGGTGGGGTTTCGAGTGTGCGTAAACCACGCTCGCGTAGGTCATGATTGGCCGCATGCACGCTGTGTAAATGCGCAATTTGCACTTGAGTGACAATTTGCTGCGTGCATTCAATAGGGAGTGGAGTCTACCGAGAGCGAAAGCGGCGCGCGAACGCGCCTGCCTTATGTGCTCACCGAAAGAGAGTTTTTGGTCCAGTATGACACCCAAGTATTTGGCTCACTTCTCCCAAGGGATAGGCTTGCCGAACATGGTGATCGGACGGGGAGGGGTGGGGCTGAGTCCCGGTTTCGAAAAAAGAACCGCTTGACTCTTATCGGGATTGACTTCGATTCTCCACTTCCTAAACCAGTCACCGAGTTGGTTGACTGCGGTTTGGAGAGTACGAGATATCGCATCGGGGCTTACGCCAGTGCCGGTGCGGTGGGTATAAATGGCCGTATCGTCAGCGAACAGAGCCAACTGAGCCCTTTTACTTTTCGGGATATCGCTGGTGAATAGCGTAAAAATGAGAGGGGCGAGCACGGAGCCCTGAGGGACTCCGGCGCGGATGGGACGGGGGGAGGATAGCGCTCCTTCGATGTGGAATCGGAAGGTGCGGTTCGACAAGTAGTCTCGCAAGATGAGCACGAGACGATCTGGCACTTTAAGTTTGTATAGCTTATATAATAAACCATTGTGCCAGACTTTGTCGAACGCTTTCGCTATGTCGAAGAAAACAGCACCCGTCAACGAACCACGTTGGAAGGCAACGCTTACGTGTTCGATGATACAGTGGACCTGTTGGACGCACGAGTGTTGGGTTCGGAAACCGAACTGCTCGTTGGGAATGAGACCTTTTGTCTCGGCATAGTCTCTGAGATGCTTATAAATAAGCCTCTCATAGATTTTGCCGAGGACATTGAGGAGACTGATGGGGCGGTAGCTGGAGGGAGCGGATTTAGGCTTGCCCGGCTTGGGAATACCGATGACAATGGCTGGTTTCCACGCTTGGGGGAAGATGTTATTGCTCATGGCACCATTGAAGATGGTGGTCATTAGCATGATCAGGTGGGCAGGGAGAAGTTGGAACACCTTATTGGTAATCCATCAGAACCGGGGGCTTTACGGGGCTTAAGGCCCTTTATGAGCTCGTGCACTTCGTCGGGGGTGACGGGAGGCAGAGGGCACTCGGCACTCGGTCTTCTACGAGGGGGAGGGAGGCTCTCCTTTTGACTTCGGCTTCGACCTCAGAGAGGTGAGCTTGGTCTACAGGTTGAGAGCTGGGTGAACATTGGGCCTCCAGACCGTCGGCTAGGCACTCGGCCTTGTCGACATCATCGAAAGCGATGGTATTGTCTGGGCGGATCAAGGGGGGCATAGGGGCTACTTCTCGGGATTTGAGTTTCCTCTGAAGCTCCCAGAATGCTAGGTGGGTAGGCTCTAGTTCGCTCAACAACATATCCCAGCCCGTTTCCCGATGCTTCGCTACACGTGTCCTTACAGCTCGCTATAAGTAGCGCATATGGGCTCGGTTCGCGTCGCAGGGAAAGTTGCTGTACGCACGGACAGCCGCGATCTACTCATTCATCAGTTCACGTACATCGTCCGGCAACTTCCAGCGATGGTCGTCCGTCGCTGGAACTTCCCTTGAACAATCGTTCAGGACTGATTGTACGTGTCCAGTGAACGAGTCGATCGCAGCCGTCGTGTCAGCGATAGAGTCGATCGCAGCCGTCGTGTCAGCGATAGAGTCGAAGAGGTCGGGGATGGAGTCTAGGGGGGGGGACGTGTTGGATTTCAGGCGTTCGCTTACTTTCCTCCAGTCCGTTACCACTTTTGTGGAGGGGGGTTGGTCGGGGTCGGGGAGACCTACGCGAGGGGCTAGTTTTAGCGCAACTGGTCGGTGGTCAGATGAAAGTTCGTGTATCACCTCTATAGAATCCAACAGTAGGTTGATATTCTTTATAAGTGATACATCGAGCACGTCAGGGGTGTGGTCAACCGCGTGGGGGAAATGAGTTGGAGTCATCGGGGCGATGACATCGAAATTTAGAGGGGAACAGAGGTCGAACAAGTGTCTCCCTCGGGTAGAGATTCTGGTACTATTCCAGGCGTGATGTTTGGCGTTGAGATCCCCCGCTATGATAACGGAGTCACTCAGGCCGAGGAGTATGGTCAGGTCGTCAGTCAAGAGTTGGAAGTTCTCTGAATGGTTCGTAGGGGGGAGGTAGACCGATACCAAGGTGATCGGTTGGTGACCTGTCATGCCTAGCCGGCAAATGGAGACTTCTAGTCGCGAGAGGGGGAGCGGGTCCAAGGGGATGCAGTAAAGGGATTTTTTTTATAATAAATGAGGGTACCACCCTTGTGACACTGAGTCCTGTCGTTTCGAACAACCCGATAGTTCGCTATCGATGGCGTTCGATTGTGGGGTTTTAGAAAAGTCTCCTGTAAGAGGAGGACATCGATCTGATTCAAAAGTACAATAACACGCAATGTTATTTATAAGTGGGGGAATGAATGAATTCCCCCACCTATCAACACAATCTCACAATAATTACAAGTCACGAAGGTAACATCATTCCGATAGGAATGGTAACTTGTATTTACTTTATGTGAGAAAATGTTTGTGAGATATAGTAAGAAAAGAGGCATTTAAGGGTTTTTGGTGATCTTCAGTTTCGATACACTTACACTAGTAAGACTGAAAGCCGACCGTAACAAAGTTAGGAAATAGCTAGTACGATGAAATAGACATGATTTACATACAATATTACTTGGACTAAACTGTTCTTAAAATCGACAAAAAAATATAAACATCGGTAACAGTATTTTTAAACAATGGACATTCTACCAAAATAAACTTTAATTCGTCGAAAAAAAGTTTATAATTTTGCGATTATAAAAATAAATATTTAAAAAAAGACACCACTTCGAATCAAGAATAAATGTTATTTGTATTTTATTTTTGCGAATAATTTACGCGAAACTTAAAATTATCTCTTTGAGTCTGAGTTAATTGAATAAACACCTCGTTAATGGAGTTAGTAATATTTATAATATAATTGTGGCACAAAATTAAATCTAGACTTAAATATAGACACTTAAATTCAGTGGGAGGTATTTCAATTTCGTAAAATGATGAAAGAAAAACCTTGCAATAATCGTATTTTATTTTATAAGAGAATATAGAAAGCAAAATATTGTAACGAAAATATCTTCGAAATTAATGAAAGTAAGAAAACTAAGAAATAAGTGAAATACAAAACATTGTTCATGAACTACAAAAGTATCTACCTACAGCGCGTTAAAAATAAATATATTATGATTGGTTAAACTCACTAAAAGGCTGGGATAACGAAACTGTAGGAGAATAGCTAGCTAATACAAAGCGGCTTAAGGCTAATTAATAACAGCCGCACGGGTCAATCTTCAAGGATAAGCAACGCTTGCCGAGCTCAGTCCGTGGATGGGTTCCCATCCATTACATACCGGCTGTCATTTTTGGGTCTTTGACAGTCATTACGGGTAGGCAGAAGCTTGAAAGCCTGACAACCAGTCTTACCAAAGATTATCGTGTTACCCAGTTTTTGGGTTGTGGTGGAGGCCCAATTGGCAGTCGCTTCATGTAAAATACTGGTATTCAGCTGTATCGTCATGTTCGTGACCGGGCGCCGTCAATAGGTACTGGTCATTTCTTAGCTGTCACGGCTTATTTTAATTTAATTTAATATCAGTATTGTTTTTGTATTTTTATTACGGACGCTTTAACGTTCAGCATCGTTCTCACATGCATAATTTCAACATGAACGATGTAACCAATATTTTGTAACAATATTTTGATTTAAAAGAGTGTCCATGGAGTTCCTTACCCGTTCTTCTCCATTGGTACCTATTACGCTTTGGAATGGACAACTAGCTTCATCTTCCTGACTGACCGACCCCATAACAATTCAAAAGTGCGTAATTGGTTTATTTGAAATAAATGCTTTGAGTTTTTTTGTTTTTTTTCCGGTTATACTGGAAGCTGATCCCAACTTAGAAAAAGGCTACGCATATAATGACTAAGTAATACAAAGCGTGAAATTCTGGTATTAAGAACTACACAAGATTTTGCATCAATCCCTGCATCGGAACATAAACGACTTTGAAACGCTTTCCCGCAAGCACCAATATAAACGGAGCCAGCATACCTCATCCGGCATGCTTTTGTAATAGAGAACGACACAAAAAGGGAACTTGTCACATTGTTGCGAACATTTCCACTTTATACCGAAATAACTTAGGCGGGGTCACAAGGCGCGCGTCGGAGAGAAATTAGGTATGACGCGCGGAAAAACATAATTTCATGGGTAGTAAGGTATCCAATGTAAGAATTTCAAATTAGCTAGCTTTAAAACTGATCATTGTTTATTCCAACACTATTATTAAAATCAAATTTTTACTTCTACTCACACAGCTCATTGAAATTTGTATTAAACTAATACCAGGAATTCCAGAAACACAAACTACATTATTATTAGGAAAGCTGTTTCTTAGCCTGAGACATAACCTCACAATGGAATAATCAACATAGTTATTTTCAAACTCATCAATATTCAATATTATTCTAAACTAAGCAAATTTTAACCCCAACACCACCCATAATGTATCGTCCTGTGGCCAAAATCTATTTTAACTCGATAAACGCTAACGTAATTGTTTGCGTTTAACTCAAACGTTAAGGTTATCGTAGCTACGTAGATTTTATGGCGCAAACATAATAAACAAGACGCAAGTTCAGTTTAGTGTTGCAGACTAGAAAGTTTTCGGTTTCGATTCAATAAAGTTGAAAAGTTTATTGGGAATATTTTGAATTTATGAGTTGTAAAAAAAGTTTTCTTTATTGTCCTGGCGACTTTTCTTTACCAATTTTATATTTATATCAAAACTTTTTACGGACGTGATTCTTGAATTTTGTACTTATTCGTTCGCAGACGCCGCCTAAATGTAGACAAACAATGGTCTCGACACTAACGATCTGTTAGCTTAGAAATTTGTGGATACACTATTTAATCAATCAAAATATTTCTGCGAACTATATCACTCGATACCGTTGGCGATACGGCTTGGCATATTAGTAGTCCAGTGACGTCATTACGTCTGACGTTCATCAAGAATATCGTGTAACTTACATAGGTACCTAATACTAGGAACGTGCCTAGGTATACTATTGTTATTTATTTATTTTAATTGACTACTTTACTTGTACGTAGTTGGTATTCACGTGTCTATTTTTGTTCTATTCGGATGAAAATTTTGTGAAGATACCAAGACGTACGGTAAATTATGATTGCCAATACGCAGTACACACGTGTCAATATAGGTACAAAATAACACAAGTGCTCATTACAATTTCCATATACAATAAATTTAAGAAACAACAATTATTTTATAGAACATAAATTGGCACGAAATTCACTCAACAAATAAATATGTGCTGTGTTCCGTCACGGTTATTACGCAAATATTTTAATAAAGTAAACGTACATGCTTTACTGCATGGTCTAGTAAAAAAAGTTCTGGCATTTCGGGAGTGACACTTGGTTACGTCACTATCCAGTTCCCCGTTATTGCAACAAAACAAGAATTATGAAAACATTTTTGCAGTCACCAATCTGTAAAAAAATGTATATAAAGCCTTTAAATTGTCGTTTCGTTTTTATAATCAAAGGAAGCAATACAATTTAAACATGTACAATGTATTTGTTAGTTAAAACCTCATTGTTTTATCGGATTCGCACAGGTAATAAAGGCGGTTGGGGAGTTATTATTACACACAACTGGTAACACAGCGATGAAGATGTAGGCTTGTGTCTCCCACGTGCCCACTGTGTCTCGGAATGCTATACCTGGCGAAGTATATTATTTTGCCATGCTTTACTTTACGAATAAACAGTCCGGTTTTTTGCAAAAATATACGCAAATGAATGAAAACGAGGGTGTTCTAACGCAACGCGGGCGGTACAGTAATTTTATTCTAGCTACATCATCTTCACATATAATTAATCTATACAAAACATTTTAAAAGAGTAAGTGTGGAGTTCTTCTCCATAGGTACCTACTACGCTTTGGAATGGGCAACTAGCTTCATTTTTCTGACTGACTGACTCTTTGACAATTCAAAAGTGCCTGTAATGGGTTTATTTGAAATAAATGCTTTGAGTTGAGTTGAGTTGAGTTTCTGGCCCATTCTTCTCCATACGAAACTATCCTTTGGAAGTGGCAACTAGAATCAATTCTATTTTCTTATAAATGTTGACGTATTAAAATGCCTTTGCTAAGTGCTTGTGCCTATCTGAAATAAATGATTTCACTTTGACTTTCACGTGATTTGAAGTTACATTCTAAGACATTCGAAGCTTTTGGAGACTGCTTCTTTGTTGACGTCTGTAATAAACCAAACCGTCGCCAAATATTGGTCGAAACTTTCGAATACCATTCGACTTTGAACTCTGATACTATGACTATTAATAACAAAGTCTTGGAGCTACTTGGCCCAGACCTTCTTCTATCCAAAATAACATCTTCTAGTTGATAGTTGGTATTATCCATTCACTCAAATATTTTTTCTATAAGTAGCCCTCAAAACTATCCTCAAATCTAATTACAATCCACAGCAATGTACGTAGTTACACAAATGGACAACTTGACAAGTCAGACGGATCGATAAACCGGGAATGAACCCATTTATTTCAATAAATACTTGGGCATCTCTGAACGCTTCTAAGAGAAGTGTTTAAACAAAGACTAATTTCTAGAGGCAAGTAATTACTTGGTAGTTTTGTACCATTCCATCCTTCGGAGCACTTTTAACAGATACTGTTTCTAGTTACTCCTTTCTTCGTGGAGTTAAATAACTGTAATGTTTAGTGTCTCTGTAAGGTTGAGTGGAGATGTATAGTTTCAAGAGCTTGTTTATTTTGTCACTGTAGTACCTATTACAACTGCTCTCTAAATTATTATTCAAATGGTTCTCAAAATTATGTTTTAGTTTAACGTCATGTTTGCGGGGTCGACAAAGCCAGAGATCGCACAAAATAGAGAGATATGAAAGGAAAAGCGGAGGCCTTTTCCCAGCAGTGGGCCACAATATACGCTAACAAAATAATAGGTAAAACTAAAAAAAACGACATAAAAAAGAGCTGATGACCATGAAACGGCTGAACCGATTTTCATAAAAACATGTCTAAGAACCACCGCTAGAAAACCTGTTTTCAAATTAAAAAAAAACGCAAATCGGTTCACCCGTTTAAGAGCTACGGTACTACAGACAGACAGACACACACACACACACACACACACACAGATAGCGGCCAAACTTATAACACCCCTCTTTTTGCGTCGGGGGTTAAAAAAAGTTTAACATTAAAAGTTCCTAGACCAACATCTATTTTGCATATCTGTCGGCCAAATACTACAATAATGTGACGGCGATTTAAAGGTGTAGTATGGTCTTCTGACAAACAATACATTTGCTGGTAAAACTCCATTGTTTGTACGAATTTCAGCTTTATGGACAGATTAATATCACAAGGTAACTCTGGCCTCTAGTATTTTATTATAATATCGAACCGCTCCCGTAATTTTTCTGTTATTACGTAAACTAGTCTAAGACTGCCGCGGCTGCAAAATAGCGTCCGCAATTTACCGTCGAATAACGTCCCTGATACGTTATTTGTGAAAGTATGTAAGTTGGTCTGTTTTCCTAGAGAGCGTTTTTTGACACAATAAAGTCAAACCCCATAATTCTCATGTTGGCGTTCACCGCGGCTGTTATGTGGCGGTGACAGTTCTTCCAGGAAGAAAAAAAAAAAAAAAAAAAAAAAAATCTTCTTCTTCCGTAGCTTTCCTGTTTAGAATTAATATTTTTATTTGTAAATGTAAATAAATAAGATTTTCTTCTACAAAGCAAAAAGATAAAATAATATTCAATAATTTAGTCTAACTAAGTTACGAAATCAAAGTTTAACAAAAGCTTCTTAAATGTTACCTTGTCGCGATAAGATTTTTGCCTAACAAAGTAAAGACTACCCATATTTTAATTAAAAGAAACAAATTCTTTTGAGTAATTAATTCTAAATTCTTGTAAACAAGCATTACGGAGAAAGAAATGACTTGTATCTTCTTTTTCTTTTCGTGAAATCATTTACAGGAGACAAATATTATTTAGGATTTTCAAACTCAAAGCATTTATTTCAAATAAACCAATCACAGGCACTTTTGAATTGTCAAGGGGTCAGCCAGTTAGAAAAATGAAGCTAGTTGCCCATTCGAAAGCGTAGTAGGTACCTATGGAGAAGAAAGGGCAAGAAACTCCATGGACACTCTTTTAAATCACCATAGAATAGAATAGAATAGAATACTCTTTATTATGTACACCATAAAAATTACAGGTATAAAAGTAGAAATTTTACATAGGGTGACACAATAGGCGGTCTTATCGCTAAAAGCGATATTTTACAGACAACCTTTGGATGGATTCAAGGTAGAAGGAGAGACAATAATGCAGGTAGTCAGTGGTGTACCATTTACATATACAACAAATACATACATACATAAAACATATACCTATCTACATAATATAATATATACAACAACAATACAATAACAACAACAATATATATAGTTACAAAAAAAAAAAGAAAGTGTAATCGCACTTGTTACCAGTACCGTAATGATCAAGGTCATAAACAATGACCCTTTACGGTCGCTTCTCAGCCACAAAAGGAAGTTTAACTTCTGCTAAATAGAAGGCTACATAAATAATTAACGAAGTTGACGAAATGTGGCATGAATTCCTTGTCTAGACGAAACTAATTGTCGGATGATCTTTTCATGTACAACATTTTGGATAATATGATAGACTGTCCTAAATTCCCGAGTAGGATTAATTAGAAGATCCCTGCTAGATATCCCCGCATTCGTATTACCCCTTTCTATCCACCGCGCCAAAAACCATGTACGGAGCAAATTCCCCAATGCTAAGAATGTGTAGACTCATGAACGAGTGCAGTCATCTAGTAGATGTACATAATTATATTATTTGGACTCACTTGGCCGGTTACGATCTAAACTTCTTGATCATTTTGCTTCGCTCAATTTATAATTTCTATGTTTTTTCTTTGTTTAAAAAACATTAAGTACTAAGATATGAGACGGCTGTATCTGTCTTTGTTTTATTTTATACAAATAATTTAACAGCTCTAGTTTGAGATTGTTCATGTAGGTAAGAAAATGCAAAACCTATAATTTTTTGTTGCATTAGGTCTTTATTTTCTGTTGCTTACTGTAATTTCTGTAGTGTATATGTCACCGTATGATTGTGAACACTGTTTGTTTATAAACTATTCATGTCAAACCGTGATTTCATGATTTAGAGACAAGGGCAAACAAGAGGCAAACTTCGTGATTTAGAGACTACCAAAAATTACGTCATTATTGTATTACAGAGGTAAGCCCAAAATGAATTCATAATCACGACGAAAAGAAGGCTGCCAAGCTCAAATGGGATTGAGAGGGTCACATCAGCCGCATACACGATGACCGCTGGCCAAAAGTCTCCACACAATGGGTGCCTGAAGACGGACGGCGCCGCCGAGGCCGGCCCAGAAAGCGATGCAAGATGACCTGGATGCGTACCGCGAGGGTCGGTTCGAGGTGGCGCGGGGAAAGAGTTCCTGGAAGGATTTAGGGGAGGCCTTTGCCCAGTAGTGGGACAGTATAACCTAAAAAAAAACAAGACTGTGATATTAGCAGACAAAAATAGGTTTCAGTTTCGAGTCTTAAGTGGGAAAAAACATATAAAATGTTGACACAAAATTACTGTTGACAGATCCCGGGTACCAGGTAATAATTAAATCTGTTTAATAAAAAATATATATAAACCGCTGTAAACGAAACTAGGCGAAAATCTAGTTAAGTATTTAAAATATTCCAATAATTACATTAACACTTTCATAAAATGTTTGCGTAAAATATATTTTCGAACCGATTTTTTTTAAACGATCGACAAAATTCAATCAGTTTCCGCGACGCACTACAGCAGATTTTGTAAAAGATTCTCACTAAAAATGAAAAATGTTTGCGTAAAATGATTTACCTACCTAAATATTTTTTTTCAAACTTGTATTTGGTAATATGATTAAATTACGTTACAAAATCGATATCTTTTATGAAATAGATACACTAATGGGCCTTTTCAATTTATTTCTTCGGTATTAAAGGTTAAAGGAATTTGAGTCTAATAGAATTACCTACTAGACTCAAATTCAGGAATTTGTAAACTATTTGTAGTTCAGTTTCCAGCGAATGTTGATAACACTTTGACCTTGAGCTCGCCTAGCGTAGTACGCAGTTTAAATATGTTTAATAAATAGGCCAGCTTATAAGAGCGCGATGATCGCGGACTTGTGCGACTATCGCTTTTGCTTAAGATGCGGTCAAAGACAGTGTTTTAAAATAATAAAAAACCTGTGGGGTCGGGAGACCTCCGTCAGGAACGACGTTTCTTACGCTTTTTCTTCAAATTCGAAAGTAATTCGATATGGAGATTTAGATTGCATGCTGAAAAATTTTAAAAAAAATTCAGCTGCCCTCTTGGATTTTTATTTTGACCTCACTATAGGCTTCAGCACCCTCAAAAACCATGAAAACTATCTCTCTCTTTCTCTCTGTCTCTTTCTATTATATATAATAAAATATCGCATGGAGGGGGCATAACGTATTTTCGTTACGTGACGATTTCTACAATTTTACTCCTACCGAAAGCTAAATTAAAGAACTTCGTACCAAAAATTGATGCCGCCTAACCTAAAACAATTTTGATACAACTCTTTGTTTTCTTTTCAATTGTATCTTGACAAACCATAATTACAATATACAATATATAAGCTAACACTAAAATATATATGTATATTATGTACAAGTATACCAGGTGGCAGGAACATCTATAGACGCGAAAACTGACACCGTGAATTCAGCACACGATTCTACTAGCTGATTGTTCGAAAGAGTTACCGTGGCCCTGGCGCACAGGCAACTGAAGGAACACGGGTGGGTTTTAGTCAGTAAGAGTCTGACACGCCCTTCCGCTCCGCCCAGAGCGGGAGAGATCATTTGATGATGTTCCAAAAAAAAAAAAAACACGATTCTACACCCCTAGCGTAGAAATGTATCGAAGGTTATCAAAAAAAACTGCTGTTTCATAGAATAGTGCAATAACTACGCGGTCAAAATGTACGGCGGAGTATTTTTTTTTTAAATAAGCTCATAAAAATTTCAAAGCAGTGGGGTTTAGAATAATGTACTGAATCCCTGGTAACAGGTAGTATGTTAATGTCCCTGCCACCTTAAATGATAAAAAAAGAAAGAGACCATTTCATCGTCACTCTTTATGTTGTGTCCGAATTGTTTTATGTTTGTTTTATTACAACTAATCTAATTATGCCTTCAGAAATCTCAACAGAGGAAATGCCTTTGTATCACTAATTTATTAACATAATATAATTATTATAATTACCCCATCCATGGATTGTGTGAGGAATGATAAGAAAGTCAAGGGAGTGAATGATAGGATGGCGGTTGACAACGTGATGTGCTGCCCGCAAGGAACATGGAGCAAGGGCAGGAAGATGATGGTGATGATGATAATTACCCGAAATATTCAGAAAATAATTCACTGGTTTAAGATACCTAAATCGAGTCTTATTTCCCGCTTTCGACTAAGGAGTTTCTTGCCAGTTCACCTTCACATGAAAAAACATAGTTATTGTAAAATATCAAGTATCGAAATATTTTTTAGGATTCGGGACCCTATTAGGTGCTAAGGCTCCACTGTCTGTCCAACCGTCTGTCACAGTGCTGTATATTTTGAACCGTAAGCCGAATTTCCATTTCGAAACTAGTTGCGCAAACTTAGTTACTCATTGGTAGTTTCACGTGTAAATAGATAATTTATTTACAGGTGAAACTACCATCGAATAATTAAGTTTGCGCAGCTAGTTTCGTAATGTAAATACGGCTTTATAGGTAGACACTTGAAATTTTCACAGACATTTATACTGTGACCGCTAGTACATTAAAAATAAAGGGGTCCTATACAGGAAAGGTGTTATTAACAGCGTTTAAAAAAAATGGGGTTAAATATTGTACGGTGGTACGGAGCCCTTCGTGTACGAGTCCAACTCGCACATGGCCGCTTTTTTTTAATTGCTGACTATCACCTTGCTAAAAGAAATAACAACTTTGTATCAAAACTCATCTCAAAGAAATCTAATTACTAAAAAACACTCAATCACAAATTGTTTGACGCGAATAGAATTCACTAGACGTGAATACCTTTACTTCAAGAAGTTTCCCTTGTTCCCCTGAAGCGTGTGACAACTTAACATCCTAAAACCCACACGATTCTAATCAAAATTTTCTTTGCAGGATTCCTCAACCCTCGGTCAGACGAGTACCCTCGCTCCCCTGCTAACTACGGCCTCATGGACCAAATAGCAGCCTTGCACTGGATAAAGGAGAACGTGGCAGTCTTCGGCGGAGATCCTACGAATGTCACCCTCATGGGCCATGGCACTGGTGCTGCTTGCGTTCACTTCTTGCTTACTTCCTTGGCTGTGCCAGAAGGTACGTCGTTTGCTTAATTAATATAGTTTATAGCCTGTTTGAAGTAGTACCCGTCTTTCGTAAGCAAGGTTGTAGTCAGCAATAGTGCATGCTTGAGTGTAAAGATACATCTGGGTAGTAACTTCTTCAGTTTAGACTTGAAGACTCCCAGGCTATCGGAAAGCACAGACGGCGGTATGAAGTATGTCGATGTTAATTGTTATTTTATGCCGTTTAATCAATTATTGCATAAAATTATCTTTTTTCAAACGTGCTTGGAAATTTGAACATTATTTTGACAACCTTCTTCGAGATAAATTGGAAATGCTGTACTGGTCAAATACATGCAAGCAGCGGCCGGCAATGTTAGTATGAAAATCCATATCTGTCGTGTGTAGCGGCCGAATAAATCACTATGAAAACTCATATCTGTCGTGTAATTTGAAAATGGAATGAACTTTTTACTTCGATCCATAGCAACCAAGGAGGTAACATCAAAGATTTTATTTAAATCTCGAACTGGCTTAGCAAATAGAGCTGTTTAAAGTGGAAAAAAAAATTTAACATATTGGCGCGAGAAAAGTTATCTTTGTTCGTCATTGATTCTAGAATTTATAATTAATGTAATTAGTTTGAATTTCCGCGCATTATTTGAATAAGGTACTATACAAGCCTTGGCCGCAACCAGGCATTGATAGACTCACGTATGTATGCTTAGCTTCGCCTCGGCCCACATTATCACGTCCATCCATTAATCCTCTGTTGTCGGCCGATGCTGTAATGTATAAGGTGGAACTGTGAAATTAAGCGTTCCTAATACACATAAACAGATTTTTTTTTTTTTTCGTACATAATAAATACACAACAACAGCATACAACAGCAAGTCAACTAGTAATTTTATTATCTTTTAAGTCTTCACTTTGCGGGGACGACTTTCATGATATAAAACTTAACTCAGGTAGACGTAAGTGCGGTTCTTATTTTTCCATCTGCCGTGGTATTCCGCTTATTAGACAAGTATAATACAAAACCATCAGTTTCTAGAAGGCTTGGCCAGATTTCTGAGCGAAATATCAAAAATGTTGTCTCTTCTTTTCTTTGTGTTCAAACACACGTAGGCCACCTGTACTTGACCTTGAGGTCACGCATAATATAGATTTGTTATGTTTTTATTTTTCATAAATTCTCCTGTCTCCTTTTTCTCGCATGGCCTATCTTCCTCGAATACGCACATGGCTACTTCTGAGTTGTCACAAGGACAGCCACCTGGAGGCATTTTTATAGGGCTACGCCTTTTTCTTGCAACTGGTGTATCCTCCTTGTTACTAAGCAGGTAGTTATTAATGTTTGTATCTCTTACGCAGCCGTGGGGACAATTGTCATAATGAGCTTGGCTTAAATTGCCTGAAATCAATGTTGGTGATGCCATCCCTGAAATCAGTTTTTCTTCTTGACCTTCGACGTATTTTAATATAAACAAAGTGAGGACCAGATAATTGAACATGGTTTTTCACTTTTTCTGATTTTGTTCTGATTTTGTATTTTAATTTTGTTAGGAGCTACGCTGGTGCGTTAGTTGCGAATCATGTCATGATTCACTAATGATGTTAAAGTAAAGGATTTAATTTTCCATTATTTTCTTAACTAATCAAATTCATTAATTAGGCGAATGTGTATTTTATATTGAGTCAAATCTAAAAAAAAAAATATATTTTATATTAGTCAGCGCTAACCGATATGGGTTGAGATAAGGTATAATAATGTAAATCGGTATCGTTATAGGAAAAACACAATATGAATAAATTTACACAATGAAATAAGCAGTCAACTAGTTTTATTAATGGTTTTTTTACAACTAATAATATTATCGATGTTCTATGCATTAATTGTAAGGCGAATAACAAAATGTATTTACAAGGCAGATGTGAATAGAAATGCCGCGCCGAGAGGGGACGGCAGAGAAGGACATAATTACGTAAGACGTAAGCGATGTTCTTCAAAAAGTTCAGGTGCGTAGTACTTGCAACCGGCGTGCGTGTATGAACGTAAACGAAGCAAAAGGAAGATATGTAAGGATCGAAGCAGATGGCGTTCTGTGGTTTCTGCCTCCCCCCATGGGAAAAGACGTGTGTTGTTGTTGTTGTTGAGTATGTAACTGATATTCATAAATATTTCTATTTAAGGCTAACTACTATCCCGTGTTTTTCAAACTAAACTTTTCTGATCAAGCCCATCAACTCAAGATTTTCTCAAAAACAAACAGGAAGAAAATAAATTCCATTTCCAAACACTTCCTACAGCGGAATAAAATGCAAAAATAAATAAAACTCATTTGGAAAACGGCGAAGAATCTACAATACTCGAGCAGAATACTGGTTTTAATTACAAAAGCAAACTAGCGGAACAATAAACCATGAAATGATGTTGTTCCGAGCGGCCAGTTTGCTACGTGCGAAGTATAAAACCGAGCAATAAATGAAGACATTGTTTCTGTATTGAATTTTTCTGAAAGAAATTACGTTTTATTGTTTTGTCGGTTTTGAGAGCCCACTCGTCATACTAAGCGAGGAATCTTTAGAAAAGTATAAAGGGTAGCAAAATTGAATTAATATTGGTTTAAGGCTTGAATATGTCAATTGGCTCAAAGAAACTCATATACCTACGCGTAACTACTTAAGCAACAATTTTCTAGAAGAGCGGCGGCCACCACATAGCGGAGCGGTAGTGTCATGAAAATCAACGGGTGTTAAAAACGCTCTCTAGGAAAACACTACCTTTCGTATGTAACTTTTCAGTGACGTCATTCCACTGTAAATTGTGGACGCTTTGCAGCGGCCACCACAGTCTTAGGAAACCTTAGATTATACTATAATCTAAATAAAGTAACTCACACAATCAAAATTTTGATTTGTAAATAGCTTTTAGCTACACTGTGACACATATCCAAAAAATATCATACAATGTGCATATCACACCTTAAGCACACTAAATATTTTAAAATACATTAAAATATCATTAAACTTAAACCAGCCATAATTTATCAAAATCCTCTGGAATATTCCAAAACCTCACAAAATATTTCTATTGCACGTAATATATTGCGACCTAGCAAATCTTCAATTCGGAATTGAATAAGGGTGCAATGCTGATAGGAAATATTTCCAAGGTATAATAAAACGGAGCGTGTCTTCGTCCAATCCTCGTGAATGAATGGGATTTGTGTGTTTAACTTTATAGGCCAGCTGGGGTTCTAGCCTGTTCTGATTTGCTGAACTATATTTGATGTCTAACTGCTATTGAACCATTTTTACAAGCAGTATTGGGTTAAATCTTATAGTTACAAGTGCGTGGGCGAAGTTCTGGGGTCGGGCGTAGTGATGTTGGGTTTTTCCATTAGGAATTTCTAAGTAGCAGCTTTGAGTTTAGCAGTTGGTAGTGTGACACCCTCAGATAGCACGTAAAGCCGTTGGTACTGCATATGATCTCTCCCCGGTCGTGTCGGATGCCCGTCCCGTCAGAATATGAATTGAGAGTGTACTTGTGTTTGCGCACAAACTAGTGAACTATTAATATATAGTCTCTGTTGAAACTGGCTGCTGTGATCGAAATTCGGTCGGGAGAATATTATTATTAATGGGCTAAATGACCTGAACTACGCTACTGAACTAACTGGGTTGTCGAGGTCAGATAGGCACGCGCTCCATGTAAAATACTGGTATTATTCAGCTGCATCTGGTTAGACTGGTAGCCGTCCATAACATAGATGGGAAAAGGCAGATGATGAGGGCTAAATGTAACGTAGCGGCTCTTGATCAACTCCTCCCTGCAAACTCCCACATCACCCTTTACACAAACATCTCCCTTTACAACGATGATTTCCCTTCCCTGGGGCCTAAAGTCCTTGTTTGGCCCCTGCCTAAGATACCCAATCCCTCTCTTCCTAGTCACTTTCATTTCTATTAATATCATTACCACCGAGCGTCACTGCGTATCTTTATGCTGACGATTTGCAGATTTATTGCCAGGCAAGTGTGGACAACATAATCTAATGCGATTAAGGAGCTAAACCCTGGATTACAAACGGGTCTGATCGATTTGGGGTGGTGGTTAACCCTACCGAGTGTCTGGCTATCATTGTAAGGAGCCCCCACAATGTGAGGAAGCTGAATGTCTTCACTGTGCCACCTGTAATTTTTGATAACTCTGTCATCCCGTTTAGTTTCGCTGTTAAGGATCTTGGTCTGCATGTCGACACATGTCTTGAATGGCAAAAGCAGGTCACGACTGTAAGTAAAAAAGTCAATGGAATGTTGCGGTCGCTGCGTCGGTTAAAAAACGTTCTCTCATCACTAATAAATGCAATGCTTGTACAGTCCCTAATATTTCCCATAATAAACTATGGCGATGTGTGTTACTATGACCTGAATGCACATCTCCTCAATAAACTTGACCGCCTTCTAACTTAACGTTAACGCCAACCTTAAATGAGTGTGATGAGTGCCACGCTGGGATGTAATTATATAGAAATCAATGCAAAAAGCGGTTGATGGTTAATCTATCTGAAAGAGGTACATAAGTTTAAGATAGTCATAGTATTATTTCTGGCAGAAAACACTTTTATGTTGTCCTAAAATATTACGCATTCAATTTTTTTTACTTATCTTTTCTCTCCCACTCCTGGGCAAAAGCCACCCTCCACTCACCATCTTCCACGAGCCCGGGCGTTCTCCCTCTAGTTTGGAGAAAACCCACCCAGCTCATCCCGCCATCTCATACGTGGCCTGCCTGTCTTTTAAAGAGTAAATGCTCAAAAAACAAATGATCCTCCCTAAATAAATCTGAGAAGCTTAATAAAAGAGTTTTCAATCACGACAGGCGGCTGCCTATCACATTATGCATATAGACATGTTTTAACAAAGAGATGCATGAATATCTGAATAAGCAAATGAATTCAGTTCACGCTCGAGTTTTATATGAAATTCAGTGAAAAATAAATATTGCTTTTGAAAACCTTTTCAACCCTTTACTGATAGGTAGTATAAAAGCTATTGTGAGAATTATACGATGAACGGTATTTCAACCTCTTTTTGAATTTTTTGGCTATAAGTTTAATTTATCTGTAGTTATTTCTGTCCAGTTTTAGATCGTTAAATGAAAGATTAATCCTGAAATGAATAAGTCATAATTCGACCTCTTTTGATGAGTGCTTCAATCATGTGTAAAAAGGTCTACTTTATCATTCATCCGGTGAACTAAATTCAGCCTTTAGAAGTGTAAAAATATACAACCTTCAAAGAGTGGTTTTATTGGAATGTAATATAAGTTTATGTACCTACAGTACCCTGCTATTATTTTGGGGCACATGGAGTATTTGTAAAGGTTTGACTGCGGAAAGCCTCGTCTCTGTCTCCCATAATTGTCCTTCAGACCGTATTTGGGCCACGACGGCCAATCTCAACGGAGACTAGCCTTCGGCGTGGGATATTATATAGTGCACACGTGTGTATAGAGACAGGTGTTATCTCTCTTTCCTCACTCTCATACTCCGATGGGACGGCAATCCGACACGAGCGGAGAGAGATCAGGCGCAGGACCAACGGCTTAACGAGCTTTCCGAGTGACGGGGGTATCACACCGCCATCTTCCAAATTCCGGGCTGTTACTAAGAAATTTCTAATGAAGAAACCCAATAACACTTTGCCCGACCTGGGAATCGAACCCAGGACCCCTTGCTGAGCAGTACCGCTTGGGACTACGAGAACAACGGGGTAGTTGTTGTTGTGGTAAGGCTCTGAATAAAACTCCATTTGTAAACATCCGATTACTGTAAGTACTGGTCTTCTTAAAGGTAATATAAAAATAAGTTTAAAATAAGTACAACTTTAATTACATTAAAATCTTAATTTTAAGCAGGATCTATTTTTCGACAACATCCCCATGAAGGGACATTAACAATTTTACTTAATCCAACCGTACATTAACTTTGGACCTCTATTAATGTCCAAACATCATTAGTATCCCACATTCAAGCCAGCAAACCAAACAAACTAAAATAAAATTAAATAAAAGTCCATTCAAAACTAGTCTTTATTCCCTCAACATAAGTTACCGGTAAGTTTATTTTAGTTTCGCTGATAAACATACGAAAACAAAATTAGCGGATGTTTATTCAAAAGTAGTCTGTATTCCGTTGGGGTAAGGTATATTGGATTTTATTTAAGTTTTCCAAAGTTTGAGCCCCCAAATTGTTTTGCTCCCTTCATCAGGTATGCTGCGAGGGGCGTTTGGAGCGAGCTAAACGCAAAATTACTTCCTTACAAGCTGTGGCCTCGAAAGTGGCGATTAGTTGGGATTTATTGTCGTTAAAGTTCATACATTGCATTAAAAAGGTTTAAACTACAACTCACGATATTCGGGCTATATGAAGACAAGCAAGACCGTGATAAATAGAATTACTAGCTAATCAGTAGGTTGGTATTGATGCAGACTACCCAGGGTGCGCTGGAGGCACATAAGAATTGTCACTCAAGAAGGTTTTTAAAACAGTATAACCGTCCCTAAAGATGCAGACTGCAACAAACTGATATCGATAAGACAAATCTATAAAAACCACGCTTGACAGAACAAATCATTGTCACAGTATATTAGACTCGACTTTTATTTGTCCCAGATGTCATTCGTAGATCTATAACAAACGTTACGGGTAGAACGCCTGAAACACTGACAGATAGACTTACCAAATAATATCGTGTTGCCTAATAACTGGGTTGTGGAGGTCAGACAGGCAGTCACTTCACGTAAAATACTGGTAATAATCTGCATCCGGATATACTAGATGCTGACCCCAACATAAAGAAAAAAAAGGAAATACGTTTATTTGTGGTAAACATGACGCAAAGAAAAAAAAACACTAATACAAAAAAAAAACGATTTGGAGGAAATATGCGTCACATCCACGCAAAACAGCAATCACTCAACATAATGCTATGACCCTATGCGAGACAGAGCTCCAGTGCTGGTTTTCAGCGATAGCCGGCGTTGACGTGATGACGTCAAAACCAGTGCAGCATACGAAAACTAAAAATAAACAAAGAAATAAAATAAATACACTGTAGGTACCTAGTTAGGAAAATGCAGACAGATGAAGATGAGTGCTGCATTCTATTCAGACAGAGATAGAACATCTACAATATCATCTCTGATCGTTAGATAAAACTAGCTACTCCATGTTTAATTATCTCGTGGCATCTGTTACCGTATCAAATGTTTGAGGTGATACTCGTAGTCAACTACGCAGAAAGGAGAATAAATTATCACGCTTGTATTTCTCAACGCTGTGAAAAGGTTTACGTTAGAGGTTATGTTTAAGTTCCATGTCTTAGAGGACAAAGCTATTGGCATTAGCACAAATCCATAGGGTTGCTGCAGAAAATTTTCTAGGTGCTTCGAAACTTTAACATGTCGGCATGAAAACAGTAACAGTAACTGCTCGCACTAGGTGGCCATGTCCGCGACCATAGTCGCAGGAACCAACGTTTTACGTTAAATTGGTCAAGATTATTGTTCCATTCATTTATCCATTCAAACGTTGGTCGCAGGCTCCGACCAGCGTTTGACTTTATTGCATTTCAAGAAGTTACCGAGCCTCCAATACTCGTATACAAAACGTTAGATTTTTTGAGTATTCATGCGCTTAAAAGATCATTCCTTTTGTGTAGGTACCTAAAGATTCTGTATCACGCTACTTTTAAAGCCCCGAGGCCACGTCTTACCAAACGCGATAATATGCAGCAGTGATTTACCGACGATATGCCATGCGTTATCCGTGACACGTAATCTGAAGGTAACGCATTAATAAGAGGTAAGGAGGGGAATTTTAACTTCGGTAGAATTTTGTTTTAGACCGAAATATGCAGGAATTTGATGGTGAGAATATTTTGCTACTTTTTATTCATATTTTAATGTTTTTTTTAGCTAAGCGTGGATTTGTGGATTCGATCCCCCGGGCAAAGTGGTATGGGGTTTTTCAATAATTATATAATCTGGATTTGTGCCCCGTTGATAGAAATGGCTGTCTTCTACTACCTATAAAAAATGCTGTTTTAAATGCTTTTTTTTCTTTGTATTTTCTGTGCGTGTCCCAAATAAAATATTTTTCTTTCTAAGGGATTTAAACATAAATGCCAAAATGTGGGAAATGTGGTTTTTACCTCTGCCTACTTAACCCTTTTACAAGCGTGATGTATTATCTCTTACGGGTGTAAAAAGACGCATAACGAAGCCGAGACTCACTTCTACTCCCCGTCATTGTATTGTGTTAATGTTTTTGTACTGGACCATATCTGGGAACCTTCTGGTTACGGAGATATTGAAGGTCAAAATTCCAATTATTATTGAAGTTTGTTTTACGAACACAAGTTTTTAATATTATAAACGAACTTTATATACCCCCACGACCCCTGTACCGTTGCGTGCACACATAAGCACAATGATTTGCGTGCGTTACGTTGCGCACTACCGAAAACAGCGATCTTTCACACCATAAATAAAATTCATTTCCCAGCAATCATTTTTGAGCTAGGTTACTTAGTTTTATGGATCTTTTTACAACCTGTATATTTCTGGTGATATTTGTCTCTAACGTCAGTCAGTGGTGTCTAAGATTAAACTTAATCCCGCTACGCTGCCTCCCATATAATATGAGGGCGCATTTTAACAAGGTATAAGGTTATGAAGGAATACCATGGTTTATGGGGGCCCGTTCTGTTTTAGTAATAGGGTGAAGAGGGTTCGTTCGTGTTGCTGAATCTTTAAGATGTCTACTCACCATAAAATCATGCATTTTGTGATTTTGTAACCCATCTTAAATTACGAAAGGGAAAGATAAAACTGAAATCTCAGTGTGGTCAGATAAGTTTCATTCGCATTAAAATATTTGCGAATGGAACAAGTTGGTTGGTTTTATACACTCTGACCTTGAACCGACCTTGGAACGGAGTTTCAATAGAATATGAAGCCAGCGAACTGGTTTTGTTACCACTAAAGCGCGGCAGCCTTGTTGGTCTAGTTGTCCTAAGCACTACTTTTGAGCATGAGGTCCTGGGTTCGATTCCCAGGTCGTGCAAAGTGTTATTAGATTTTTCTATCAGGAATTTCTCAGTAGTAACATGGAGTCTGGATTTGTGCCTGCTTGATGGCAAGAGTCTCGTGCCCTATTACATGGGATTTAAACATAACAGACAAAATGTGGTTGTACAACTCTACTTAACCCTTCAGAAATTACAGGCGTGATGTTATGTTGTGTGTGTTATGACGCGCGGCCTACGGTACTTTGGAAATAAAAGAAGAGCATGTAGGTAGGCTCATTTTATTATTTCAGAAAGTGTCGCTGATAAAGTAAAGTGTATAACTTAAAACCCTCAAGTTAATGTCACTCTTAAGAGGGAAAGTTACCGATAAGGCAGATAAGTTGGCACTTGTCGATAACTTAATTATAACTTGTACAAAAGTTTTATTCCCGTGGCAATTTCGTTTTGTTTACCGATGCTCGTATTTATGTTTATTACTTTGAACTACTGTTAATTTCCAGCAATTTGGATTCAGTTTAGAAAAAAAAAGAGTGTTGTACGGAATCAAATTGAACATTGTCAAAAAATTATAAAACATACATAAACATAACATCACGCCTGTATTCCCCGAAGGGTTAAGCAGAGGTGTACTTATAGCACACCCACATTTCGCCAGTTATGTTTAAGTCCCATGTAATAGGGGGCGAGCCTATTGCCATCAACCGGGCACAAACCCAGAGTCCGGGCTGCTACCGAGAAATTCCAGATGGAAAAACCCGATAACACTTTGCCTGACCCGGGAATCGAAGCCAGGACCACATGCTCAGCAGTAGCGCTTGCGACCACTAGACCAACGAGGCAGTAAAAATGAATAAAATGTCTCAAAAATCTGAAAATTCAAGGGAATTGTAACCAAGTTAATCGTCATCATCATTATTGGCAGCCATGTTCCATCCACTGCTGAGTATAGTCCAGTCTTCTTCTCTTTTGTGCCATGCTTTTCTATGGAGTAATTGCGTAACACTCTAACAGTTGCAATGGGTTTCATTTTGACAGTTCAACAACATTCAATGCGTTATTTACACACACGCACTATGTTGTATGCTGCACTGATTTTGACGTCATCACGTCAACGCCGGCTATCGCTGAAAACCAGCACTGGAGCTCTGTCTCGCATAGGGTCGTAGCATTATGCTGAGCGATTGCCGTTTTGCGTGGATGTGACGCATATTTTCCCCCAACTCGTTTAATTTTTTTGTATTTGTGTGTTTTTTCTTTGCGTCATGTTTACCGCAAATAAACGTATTTTCTTTCTTTATTTACGTTGTTGAGCCGACAAATCTTTCGAACATATGAAGCAATGGATTAGCAATAGGGTTCAAAATGATTCAGATTGTGGTTGATAGTGTGTTACGAAATTAGAGTGTTGGTTTGATATTTATTATTATTATCAGTTGGTATTCCAATCGCCTAATAATCAAAATTACTATCACTCAAAACAAACATTATCTAAAAAGATGCACACATGTCCGCGTGACTGCGTTGTACTTCTAAACTACGAAACTGATTTCGATACGGTTTTCACCATCTCTTAGATAATATATCTTTGAAGGGTTATGTATATCACGGAGAAGGTACGTCTCTTTTGTTATCATCAGTTATTGCGCAAGAGAAAAACCGTTTGCAGTTCAAATCAAATTATAATTCACGATCAATTTAATCACACTAGCGAAACACACTGTAGGTACACGACACAACTATGTATACGGAACGCGCGACAGTTTCTAAACGTGTTCACTGCTTAGCCGTCAATAACAAACTCTGCCTTAACTCTGGTCAAGCGTTATGTTATAGACTCTGTCGAGCGCCACCTGGTGGCACTGGCTTCCCTATTAGTCAAAGTCAAACGATTTAACGTATTTCCGACATGTATAATACATAAATATTAAACTAACAAATATTAAAGAAATCACGATGTTTTTTCAAGTCGTAAAACCGTGCGAAGCAGGGGTGGGTTGTTAGTAGAAAATAAAACAACTAACCCTTCGAACTATGGTAAAGTACTAGGAAATGATAACACAGAACATTATCGTAAACACAAACAAGCACAGCCGACGTCGGTTATGACAGTTTACACAGGACTACAGGCTATAAACGTGGGAGTTGTGCTGGAGTGTGAACACCGGCTTATAATGAATGGAGTCAAGGTGCTCATCAACTGACGTGTAACAACAGGGGATAGTAATTCATTAATGGAGAATGTTGTTGATAGGCACAAGGCGAAGCTATGTATTTGTTTAAATTGTATTTACACACATAATATTACCCCAGTTTTTCCCGAAGGGTTAGGTAAGGGTGCACCTATTTATTTAACGATATTATAATCGATTATAAATATAAGTAAAATATCCTATAGGATGTCTGTATGTTTTCACTCAGATAGGTCCTTTTTACACGACTGTCCAAAAAAGTGTCATGTACCATTTTCATACGGAATCTTAAACACCAAAAATGAACCTTTGCAGTGTCAGCTCGTAATTAGTTGCAAACTTAAACATACATATACTCGTACCAAACCAGCGCTGTGCTGTGGGTCCCCCATAGCACAGCACCATGCTGAGTGGAAGTCTTCTTGTCACAGTCAGAACATGCAGCTGCCAACTATTTCTGTTCCTTGCTCGTGATTATATTAATAATATCTATTTTGTTTATTTTTATTTTTTATTAATCGAGTTAACTGATTTTTTTATGCACGTGTTTCTGTGACACATAAAGCAATTCTTCTTTCTTTTCTTGCATTATTTTAATCTAGAAATAGGCACCTACACGAATACTTCAGAGTATTGAAAGGTTGTAAGGCCATAAAATGTACAAGTTTATAGTTTACCTAAACATCTTACACAGCGGCTCAGTATGAGACGATGCGGCTAATGGCGATCCGAAGTGCATTATCTCTTGAAAGGTTCTGTCGAGACTGCGAGCGTAGTCACGATGTGGTGGTATTAATATTTAGGTAACTTACCTAGGTAAGTTTCCTAAATATTAGCAGCTAGCTGGAGAGTTTGTAACAAGATGTGTGTGTGGGTGGGGTCAATGGGTAAGTGAATGATTTAAGAATTACCTACCTATGTTTAGGGAATAACTACTACCTATCTAGTTTTATAATTAAAAGTATTCACGCGGACGCGCGAGTGGCTTTATTTAAATAGCGTGACGGTTGACAGGGGAGAATGAAAGAAGAATATGTCTTGCGCTGAACTCAGGTAATATGGGTTAAGAGCAGGAAGATGTTAATGACAGATTTATTTACAATATATATTAGATTTAAATTTTAAAAATTGCTGTGTCCTAACACTTTACAGGGTTCGTGTCAGGAGCTGGACCCTTAAAATTGTAATAACTTTTTCACTCCTCTTGCTCAAAAAGTCCGCCATTGTAGCGTACCAGAGCGGGGTTAAATAGCATATTTTCCTCTAGGGGTTTTTTTTTTTTTAAATTTTTGTCTGTTAGCAACCAACGAGCCTACAAAAACGAAAAAAAAACTTTATTCATAAGTAGAATAATCATGAATAAAAACTCGACTTAATACTGTTTCAGAAAAGAAGAACATTTTATTTTTGAAAATGGATTTAAAAGCAGCAATCTCATCGGTAGAATGCGTGCATTGCGTTGCGGCTACAGAAGAAATAAAAAAAAGGCATTGACGCGAATTCTAGAATTTTTCTCTAATGACAAATTGAATTGGTGACCGTAATTAATTTTTTCGCAATCGTAGTGAAAAGTTGAGAGTAACACACGGCGCTAAATACCCATTATAACTCAGTTTCTATTTACTTCCTCGATAAAGCTCGGAAATAAAACTACCTCGTATACAATATAGAGACGATAGTACGACAATAAATGAAAACACTTGCAATACTAATGCATAAAAGTATCTAAGAACTATCAAATAAATCCTGACAACGAAATTAAAAAAGTGATTTGTCAAATAAATTAATTAGTAGTGGTGGTCCGACTATGGGTTTTACCAATCTTGTACCAGCTATAGTGATTAGCGTAGTGGATATATTAGGTAGAATTTTCGTGTGCGGACTGGGAACGTTAATAGATATACGAAATTTAATTTACTGTCGTATTGTCGTCTCCACCATGTATAATGGGTCATTTTAGACCCTTGTATAACAATCATCATATTTTACCACATGAGAGCAATAAATATTTTTACAGTAATTTGAATGAAATGCTGCGGATTTAATATAACTAAGTATCCAAATTAAGTAAGCGTGGTATGACAGTGTAATATACCGTAGGTACGCGTCGCCGCGACGGAATTTAGAGCTGTCAAATTTTCAAGAAGGGTAATTTTATTGCAGCTAATTAAAAGTCAGACTATATCTTATTTTTTTTATACGTGATTGCTATATCTTATTTACAAAATAAACAATTTCATTTCATTTCATTACAGCTTAGTCGATCATTATTGTCATGTTATTACTAACTAAACTTGGGCAATATAAGGCTTGTTCCGATCGGGTCCCACAATCCGATGCCATAACCTTATTTTGATTTTTTTTTAAACTGCATTTATCATAAAATAATTTACCTAAAAACATAACGCTACCTATCCTGCATCAGTTTTGGTGAAAAATATAAAATCATAAGAACATTTTTGCGAAGATAGCCATGGTTATGAACGGGTAAGGAATAAATTTCAGAAAAGAACAACGAAAAAATCGTCGGACATAAATTATGGCGCAAAAATGAATAATGGCCTCTTCTAAACGTATTGAAAGTATGCTAGGAAGAGAATAGTGTAAATGTAAAATAAAACAGAAATCGATGGTATAGACGAAGGCACGGGTCTTGTTTTATACTATGAAAAACCATAATGACTTTGAATTTACTTGTGCTAGTAATCAGTAACTAAAATGTACAGATTCTAACCAGCAATTTTATAGAAGTAAAGCTTATACCCAGTAGTAGGATTAAAGGTTAACAAAAAAACTGATTTACAAAATGCAATGTTAACACCAGAAACCCATCGATTTTGCAACTTACAGTAACATAGTCCTAGGACAGTTAATTTTCGTGATCCCAATCCAGATTTATAACTTAACATAACATCACGCCTGTAATTCCCCGATGGTTTAGGCAGAGGTATTTATTTATTTAGAATAAGCACACCAACAGCACAGTCACTTACAATTCAAATGAAATAACAACAAAAAATTGGCATTTCAGTAACCAAGCAAATAACAGGTATCCATGAAATTGACATAATATGAATATTAGAGACAAAGGAAACAAAAATAAAGTGTGTCTAGAAGACATAAAACTAGAACACTACAAAACTAACCAATTTGAGCTACATAGACGTGCACTGTCCGCACTGTTTAAATAAGGAACGTGTCTATGAAGCGAAACTCATGGAGAAAATATCAATAGGGTTTTCTGTCAAGTTGGACCTATCATTATATTGCCTTGCCATACGTGTTATATTATTATATGTGGTATTTAATGTGGATTTAGGCAATTCAAAAATACGATGTAGAAGCGCACACCTTAGTATGTACACCTACATTTCACCAGTTATGTTTAAGGGTAGTAATAAAAGCTCCGAAAAAGAATTAAAATATGAGCGTACTCAAAATATGAAATTTACTGCTTTAAATACTAACTTTCCGACAGCTTATATGCGAATACAAATAAAGAAACGACCGAATAAAATACTGAAAATTCCGAAAAATTAATACATTATTTGCTGACGTAATATTTTTCCACCAGCTTATAAATTTAGAATCAACCTTACACCTAACATACCAAACCTCGGGGTGCCCCTGACGTCGGCCGGCTAGGGTTAGGGTTAATAAGCAGGTCGACGGAGCCCCGCTCCGCGGGGCTCCTATTTCTGTCTAAAGGGTTTAAAGGAACCTAACTAACCGAACCTCGGGGTGCCCCTGACGTCGACCGTTTAGGGTTAGGATTTTCGGGAACATATTATATGTTTTCGGCAACTTAGTATTTTTTTCGGAAGATTAGTGTTTTTTTTGGAAATTTAGTTTATTTTATTTGAAAGTATAGATTATTTTTCGTAGAATTATAATTTGAATAAGTTCGTGTTTGTTCGTTAAACACAACATTTTTGTCGGTTAATTTTGTATTAATTTTTCGGTAATTCATTTTAACACAGCTTAGTTAATATTATAGTCAACCACAGATCGCTGGGAGTTAATTTGTTTTTCAAAAGCTTTATTATTTCCCTATGTTTAAGTGCCATGTAATAGGTTCCAGCCTATTGCCATCAACCCGCGGTCACAAATTCAGACTCCGGTCTGCTACTGAAAAAATCGTCATAAAAACACCCATTAACACCGCCAGACCTGGGTATCGAACCCAGCAGATTATAATTAGGTACCGTCACCAAATGTGATAAGTAATCTGGGTCGTTGGATATAGTTGACGTTTAGTAAGAAACCGATGGATGTTATTGAGTGTTTAATTTGATAAAATACCTGTTTGTTTTCTATTATTAATCAAATTAAATTTTATTCGAATACATTCATCGCTTTCTTACTAAAATTCAACTATATCGACGACCCTGGTTACCTACTTGTCTCTTTTGGTGACTACATAAAAATTCATTACCCTCAAACACATCCTAATAAAGCAAGCTCGAAGACACAAAACATCTCGGTAATACATTAAATCAAAAAAAGAAGAAAAAAATATGTTTCATTCTGTACACTCGCTGCGAAAATAGCCAACTCCTTCAATTCAGCGTATGCAACGTTCAAGTCCATGCAATTTCCACTGAATAGGGTTCCCATTCATCTTATTTTACGGACATCGACCTACATTGGAGCTTGAGAAATGTGGCTATTTTGAACTAGCCCCATTGTTCGCTAGGGATCGAATTCAGAAGCCTGAATGATGACTATCATTTTTGTTTGAAGTGTAATGTTCGTGGTGGAAGGTTATATGAGATAGAGCTAAAGAATAGGGTTGAACTGTTTCTACGGCTGTTCATACAGTGTTTTATTGACGTATGTGATATATATTGCAGTACTATCAGCCAACCTGTACCTAATTTGTGCTCACTCATAAGCATATGAATTATATTTTCGAATACGAGCTACATTATTTAAAAAAACTGTCTGGAGGAGATACTTAGTACCTAAATGTTATATAACTACTAGCTGCGCCCCGCGGTTTCACCCGCAGCGGTATGAAATATACTTTACGACCTAAGACCTTAGACCTACCCGACCTACTAATATCCAAACCTACTATACCAGACCTACCAGACACGACTATATAAAAAAAAAAAACATAAAAATCGGTCAAGCCGTTTCGGAGGAGTTCGATAACAAACACTGTGACACGAGATTTTTATATATTAGATATAGGTACTGCAGCGTACTGACATAATAAACTAGTGCAGCGGCGCGCGGCGCGCGTCCTCGTCCGCAGACTGGTCACTTGCTTGCTGGCGCCCGAACGATGCAGACGTGTGACCTCTGCTGTTGTAAAGTGAATTGTTGTTTAAGTTATCTACTTGAATACTTCCTATAACGTGGTGAACACTACAGGTGCTTACGGGGCAGTGATAATAGTATTCATCACTGACCCCATATAATATTTGACGGAGAAGGTACGTCTCTCTCGTTATCATCAGCCATATTTTAACTACTGTGGGCGTACTATGGGAAGTGTTGGTTATTGCGCAATAGAAAAACCGTTTGCAATTCAAATTAAATTATAATTTAAGAACAAATTAATCACACTAGCAATTCGCACATTGTAGATACATGACACAAATACGGAACGCGCGACAGTTTCTAATCGTGTTCAATGCTTGACCGCCACCGACCAACTCTGGTTTAACTCAGGTCGAGCGTTATATTCGAGCGCTGTCTGGTGGCGCTGGCGTCAAAGTCGATAAATTTAATGTTTTTCGACATAATTATATTAACAGTTTTAATAATTTACTGGTATATAATAAAACCTAATAATCTATATATTATAACTTCCAAAAGCATAGATTATAACGTGGTTATTGTGATACTCAAATTGGGATTCGAAACTATCTCTCCTAAATATATATTGCTCGATGATTTAGCTAGGAAAGCAGCGATTCACCGAACAATTCATTGTACCTGCACCATGTAATTAATAATGCATACTTTGTAAGTCCCTCATGTAGTACACAAACTCAAAAACTTAAACTCAAACAGCTTCTAATAGTAACACAAATGGTCAACATTCCTGCATTTTTATAAAACTGCACTTGAGTATTTTTAGAACCCACTTTTTAATCAAATCTTAATACTCGCGAAGGAATATAATATCTGGAGAGCGAAGCAGCTCAGAGAAATTCAGATCTGTTCTTATTTTGCCTCGTTGCCTCGAAGCAACGTCGGTAATATGCGCTTATTTTTAAGTCTATTACAGAAGCTGTGCTTGAATATCCTGCCTTAAGTTCCATGGACTGTAAGCATGGCGGTTACATTATTATCAGTACTCTCTAAAGCTGAAGTTGCAGTTGTTATGCTTGGGTGTTTTAAAAGGAGTTTTTGCGCTTTTGCAAATGTCATTTTTGTGTTTTGTAGATGTGTTTTTTGTCTATCCGTTGAATAACTACTACGTATTTATGTATTTCTGTTGTTTAAGAAATTTAAAAATGTTGGTAGTTGTTGACAGGCCCTACAGTTACCTCTATACCTATTAACACTGTGATTTGGAAATATTATAAAGGTCAATTATATTTAAAAGAGTAACCGTGGAGTTTCTTGCTGACTCTTCTCCATAGGAAACGACCAATTGGCACCGTGCACCTAGCTTCTGACGTTTCATAAGTGCCCATGTAGGTTTATGTAAAATAAACTATTTTATTATAAAAGTTTTTGATTTTAAATCTGTCTAGTTTTTCTGAAAACGCACGCAAATACAGAATGGACGCAATTCATTCAAGATACTTGATAAATCGTGGTCTGTATTAAAATGAACTGTATCGTGATATCGGAAACAGTGTTTCTTTTATTTCTTATCCGTTTGTTCCGGTACGGCACAAAGACTAATGAAGAGATATTAATACGGTTCTCTCTTTGAGAGTAAACAACTTCATAACAAAGGAATAAAGAAAAATCACAAATGAAGAGGCTATAGTGAGTATCGTCGTGATTTTGTTTTTTATTTCTTCTGTTTTCATTATTTTTTACCTACCTAGCTCAGACCAAAATATAAAATCAAGACATGGCGCTGTCAACAGTAACGTGAGACCAGTTTCGTAAACATGTGTGCACTTAGTGAGGTGTAGTTTGATTGTAAATTTGGTTGTAAATGTGTGCGTGTGAGCGTGAATACCCAGAGCAAGGTGTAGTTTTGCATGCTTCACTGTATTGTTCTCAACGCTATGTCGTGATTTTTTATTTGGTCTGAGCTATCTACGGTCTTACTACTACTTTTGTATATAGACTTTTGTAAACTTGTATACTTAGATACCTATAAGTATATTATGTTCCTATTTTCAAAAGTTAAAACAAGTCTATTGTTTAAAAAACTCTAATGTCTCTAACGTAAAACGGTCTATGCGAACGACAAAATGATTATTATTAAGGAAAAAAAACAAATCCAAATGCGTAATTACACAACAAATAAACAAAGAAACGAAGCAGACACCCCTATATATAAACTCAACTCATTCCACAAAAAGAAAAAAAACAAGACATCTCCAACGCATTTACCCCAAGCGAAAATAAATGAACAAATCCCTGTAGGTGACATTTTTACATCCATACATCTAACTTTCATTTCTCATTGTGTGCAGAGATGCTTCTAGCTGATGCAGCATAGGAACGGGTATTCCTTAACAAGATGTGAACGCATTTTAGTTTTTAAAACCGTATTTTGCAGGAGAAGCTCCGAGATTCGTTAATTTTATAGTTATTTTATTGTGTTTGAGATTAAAAATATTCTGGAGACGTCCTCTATTTCGGATTACGGTCTTTGCTAATTAAGGTGGAATGCATTTCGTTGGAAGGATAAAAGCTTGTTAAGGCGGTGATAGTCATTTAGGTGGCGTTGCAGAGAGTGGTTGTGATTTTCATTTTTATTTTGGCGTGTCCTTATTTTCTACTACAAAACGTTTATGAAATTGTTGGAAAAATATTTTTAGCCAAGCCATTTCGGATATTAACTGATTGTGAAACTTAATTATTGGTCTATTCAATTATCCAGTTTTTTTTTTAATAATTAAGCCTGGATTTCGATTCACTAAGAAAACTTCAAAGGAAAACCGGCATGTCCTAGAACAAAAAATTCGAAGACATGTCACATCCGCCAACCCAACCAGGCCCACGTGGTGAATTACAGCCCACTCCTTCTCACAGAGAGGAGGCCTGTGTCCCAGCAGTTGGAACATTATAGGCTGATAATGCATACTAAGCCCCATGTTCACGACGCTACTCAAAACTAACCAATTACAAACAAATCACCATTCAGTTCGTGTAAATGGTTAATTTTGATCAAAGCTTTTGATAACGTTTAGCATTTACAGTAAATCGTATCCAGTGTGATATACCAGCCAGTATGGTGCTTAAGCCATGAGAGAATATTGTAGGAATCATAAAACATTAAGCATCTGGAAACGTCCTGTCTGCATGGAAGAAGTCTGAGAAAAGCAATTTTAGTGTAATGTCAGGAACGAGTGGAAGCCAAAACAAAGCTTGTAAACTGTTTGTTGGCTCACAAATTTTTATTTGTACGTCTCGTTGACCTCTACTTTACTTGGAAAAGAGTTTATTTCACCCTTCTCGTTTATTTGCCTAATATTTCCTTTTTTTCTAATTAAACGTTCCGTTGCTTGACTTTACAAGTAGCTAGCTGTGTTGACGACTCCACTCGCGTGAAACTATGTGTGAATAAAAGACAGAAAACATACCGGCCATGTGCGAGTCGTACTCGCACACGAAGGGTTCCGTACCACAAGGATAATAAAAACGCGTATCTTGTATGCAGACGCCCTTCAATTTTTAACTTTATTGTTTTTTTTTATTATTTGTTGTTATAGCGGCAGTAAACATACACACTCTGTGAAATTTTCAACTGTGTACCTATTACGGTTCATGAGATATAGCCCGCTTACAGACGGACGGACGGATGAACAGTGGAGGCTTAGTAATTGGGTTCTGAAGTTACAAAAACTGGTTCTGAAGTTACAAATAAACTTGACAATCAAGTGGAAGAACCAAAATGCTTTTTTCCATCTCAATATTTCGAGACCGTCTACCCAAAAGCACTTAAGCCGCTGTTTTCGCATCATATCTTTCTCACTAGTTTCCCGGTAACATAAAGACGTTCTCAAAAGGCTATTATTAAGAATTACCACTCACTCCACAATGTCCCGCTAGAGACACCCCTAATCGGCTGTTTTCATACAATTGAAACTATCGCGGCGTCTGAGCTTCCAGAGTTTCCACCACGTTCTGGCTTTACATTTTATTTCCATTCAGACAAGGGATTTTAAGAAAAATATTCCGGTTTTTAGCAGGTATTTTACTATGAAGATTGTTAAAGTCTATATTAGTTTGTTGTTAAATTATTATCCTTCAGTTGCATTGCAAGTCTTTTATTTATGAATACTTCCAAAGTATTTATTTGTTCATGCTAAACATAACTGGGTGAACTTAACACACCTTCGCTTAACATTCTGGGGAACATAGGGACGTAATGTTCAGTAAAAAAAGGAATCTATAAATAAATATTTTTTTAAACCGACAACAGACATTCCATCACCCCTGGCTTGGTAACTCGTTTGGTATCCCTCAAACTTTGCCTATAAACACAGGCAAACACGTGTACAAACTATTTGAACTGGTGAAAATTGAAGCGTGTCTACACGGAGAGAGATTTCCCTCGCGAGTACTTCGTTTTAAAACGTTGACGATGCTCCGTTGTTTGACGTTCGAGATTCTGATGGACAAACAAGGTTAAGTGCTCCAACAAATTAGGAACGTGAAAATGTTCACCTATTCTTGTACTTTGTAGTCGATGATGAAGATTGAAAGCGTTTAATGGGTTGTCATGCTGTGAAATAACAAGCGTTTACTTTCTTCGTATAAGACTTGACACTTTATGGTTATTAAGTAGCAAACAAGTAGTACCTTCCTGATGGTGAATGGTCATCACCCCTTTGGACATCTGCAATACCAGATGCATCACGATAATGGGTTGCCATTCATGTAACCTTTATCCAGAGACAAAGTTGAAATATTTATTTACTTAAACTTCATGTGCACTGAAGTTTAAATAAATATATTTTTCAGCTAGAATAGACGGTGATAGACGTTAAATGGATTTCATTCTAAAAAGCATTCTCAAATTTGTCATATGCATGTTGTTACATCGGCATGGCACCCATACCTTTTAAACTGGAACAGCATCGCCAGATGTTGTGGTAGTACTTCCTAGGATGAGTTTCATTACAAATAGAGCTCTGAATAATATTTACCATTTGTTGCAGGTCTCCTCTTCCACAGAGCAGTGCTCATGTCAGGGTCTGGGCTGAGCCCCTGGTCTCTGGTCGCAGATCCCAGCAAATACGCGGCACTAGTCGCAACACATGCAAACTGTTCTCCTGGTAAGTGTTAACTTCCCTTTTCTTATATTGGTCTCGGCAGTTTACAATACTAACAAAGGCATACGCACATAAAGTGTAATCGGTTATAATGCTGGATACCATGTCCTTACTCAGGGGAAGATCCACATTTAAGGTTACTGAAACAAAAAGCAAACGAAATTATTCTAATAATAAATACAAGTATCACACGGTAAATATGTCATCGAGGTATAAGAAGTTCAGATTTGTAGAACGTCAACTCAGTCGCTCATGCCTGTTCCGCAGTCTTTTATTAAACTCGATTTGCAATACATTTTTATTGATCTACAAAATAAGTACGCTTTTAAAAAACTATACCATCAACACCTGTCCTTATCTCTACATTAAACTAGAACACAGCTACTCGCACATCCACGACGGACAATCCAGTAAGTCCTTGTTAACTGAACTGCCACAGTATTGGGGCATCAAGCTTGGCAAGCCTCCAATATGACGCACGTGGTGCTTCGAATAGGCGACACACTTTATGTTACCGGCTTTGTAGAGTCTGCCTGATAGCTACCCAAAGTGCAAAGAGAATGATACAGTTTTTTGTAAAATGACAACGGCAAAATTGGTATATTATGTTGTACTTAATAGCCGCTGAAAAAAAAGACACCTATTTTTTGCCGTTGTTACACAGGATTCATCCCGGGCTCTTAAATACATGACTTAGGTATTTGAGAAAAAAAAACAGATAGTACTAACTATTTTGACCGAGCACAAAAGCGTAAAATATGAAAAAGAAATAGAATAAAAATATGAAATCCAAAGCTTGAAAAGATTTATGCAACATTGCAATGTTGCCGGCATTCTCATTGGGATACAATAGTGAAGAAACAAAAGATACGGAAAAAGTTGAGCATTCCAAAGTGAATAATCAGGTCCCTGAAATTGTGAAACAATTGTCTTGAAACATACCTTGTAAAGATCCTGCTGTCGAGGCATTAATTTTCTTAATCACTTTCGGTTATAATAATGAAGAAAACCACTCAAATAGTGTGTGTACAGTCCAGTAAACAAAATATCAAGAACCTTAAGGTTAATTTCTGACTTCGTATTGATGACACTTTGAACGATAATGTTAGTGCGAAAAGGTGACAAGATGCATGCACTGTAGGAAAGGATATGTGTTTTTGAAAATTACTTAACAATTTCGCTCCTTGACCACACATTCAAAAATAGAATTATTTTAGAAATGATCCTACTATCAAAGCAACAGACAGAGCTTCCAAAAAACTTTAAATAATAATAATGACGTAACAGTTATTTTGAATCCACAAGCCAAAATACACACATGTTACACATTGAACGCTAGAATTTTCGAAACGAAAATGCTAGGCCATCCAATTGTGTCCCACAATCGCGCTACAGCCACGTCAGTAGTGGTATTAAGTGCAATGTGTGCCAAGCGTTCTGTTTAGTTTCGACTGTGACATGAATACTGTGACAATGAAGTGACACCTGGCACCTGGAGTTTAGTGTCCAGCATATGTTCACTAGCAGCTGTTTCGGAATGGACAATAGAATGTGCATTTGAAGGGTTAGTTTGCAAACAGAATTTTAGGGCGATGTTCAAAGATCTATTTGGAGCACAGTAATTGTATGGTAGATGTACCTTAGGTACCATTAATGTGCATGAAATATAAATTAATTAATTAATAATTATTTAGTTAAGTAAACATTACCCTTGAATTACTACTTCAAGGGTAATGTTTACTTAGTATATATACTTGGTAATTATGTATAAGTTAAATTGATAACTTGAACAGATTATACCAAAACGTCATAAGCTTTACGAAGGAAGGATCATAATTATTTTGTAGTCACACTTTATTTTTATTTTTCTTGCTTTTCTTGATAACTAATGGCCACTTGGATTTTAACTTTTTTCATCGGTGCTTACCGACCTTTCTCATTTCCTCTTTATCAATTAAGTACTAAATTGTTCATAAGAACATGATGTAGATTGCAAATATGACGACCTACTTAACAAAACAACCTTGTCCACAGAACTAACACCGCCAGCCTTACTGCGGTGTTTACGGGAGCGGCCGCTAGAGGCGCTACTGTCCGCGCCAGTGCAGGCTCCCGACTTTGCCTACGCCTTCGGGCCTAGTGTCGACGGTGTTGTCATAGGTAGAGTATCATGTAAATACAAATCTGTTATATTCGTAGATTGTAGACTAGCCTAGAAAAGTTCATATTTACACCAATAGCCATACTAAGGGGCTATGGTGACTATTTATCGAGAGAAGAATCTTCCTTGTAGGATTACTTTGTAGGTTTATTTTGCTTGTCACAGTTTCTGTCTGAAGGGGTCTTAACGTCTACGTAGTTAGATGTTGTCTTTACGTGGCTCAATTTACCAATTATGTTAAAGTACTTAAGACGAGACTTGGTCTCGTCGACGAGAAAGGCCGTTTATTTTCGGCCAATGACTTCTTTTATACGTCTTCAACTAACTTCACAAAAAGGATTTGTGTCAAATAAATAAACGCTCTCCACTATTGACAAGTATTTCAAAAGAAAATCTCATTTCCAAATATATTTCTCGATAAATATACAAAGACGTCTACAACGGAATCGCCATTTTTATTACATCAATCGTGAGGCCTCAATAAACTTGTAACAACGCTATTATTGTATAAGCAAGGAATAGTATTCTCTGTTGAAGTACGAATAAAAAGAAAAGAAAAATAAAATCTTCAGAGATCAGAAACAAGTGAATCCAAATAAACTAATATTTTTCATAGATAACGATACTACTATAGAGCTAACTATAAACTAAAGCATGACACTTCTTAGTATAGCTATAACTTCTTAATCTAGCAAAGGAAAAGTAGCAAATTATTTCTTAGAAATCACCATCAGCGTTGGATGTCTAATGGCTGATAATGTTTCCTCATATAATATGATCACGATGATAATTTTATTACGTTGTGGGTGTCGCAAACAGACGTGGACCTAATTGGATTCGTTTAACGTTATACTATTAACCAATTTCCTACAGAACCCCAAGTAAAAATCTTTCTAGGTCACTTCAAGAGTTACTTGGTTACGACTCAATTTGATTGGCGCCAGCCCAAATAGTTCATCAATACATTTCGGTCCGATGAAAAACACGAGTAAGCTAATTATGAGAAGATCTTTTCATTAACTCTCATGTTTTTTTGGATTGCTGATAAATATTTTGGATGGCAGAAACGAATGGGAGTCTATATCAACCAATTGTGATATAGTAATAAACACGATCTGTTAGCCCCGTATCAATTGGAAACAAAGTTAAGAAAATGTGGTGCAACATTGTTTACTGCGATATTAAAAATTGCTATCAATAAAGTGCCACAGTTTTTGGCTAACATGAATACGAAACATTAGCATATTGCCAACAACACTGCAACATTCGATGTTGCCAGCAACATTCTACAGCTACACAAAAAATGTTGCCAAAACAATGTTGTGCAACTTTGTTTCCCAATGAATATACGTCTTTACGTTTTTCATTTGTTCTGTTACATAACTCCTTCTAAAATTCATCTATTTCTGTATCTTCGTAGTCGTTGCTAGTTTAATCATTATGTTTTCCTTTTCTTAATTATTGCTACTGTATTGTTTGTGTCTTGGTAACAATTGCTGGAGCTTTGCGGGCAAGACTGATCCTTGGGTGGTACTGTTACAAATCTTCAAAGAAACCAACATCTGTAGCTGGTAAGAAAGCGGAGATTTGTTGCAATTCATTTGCATGACCCGAGCGCTTCTGTAAATTCGCATTGCGAATTTCTTAGCGGAGATTTGATGCTGTTTAAGACGGGTGAATTTAAGATAGAAGGATTGGGTGGAAGGAACACTTAAAATGAAGTCTCTTTGTTAATTTTATTTGTACAAAATGTCCTGAATATTATAGATCTATATACCGACAACTTATCACAGTTGTTAGGGTTATAAGGACTTTTGTTAATGTTATGTATCACCTCATGTACCTACCCATATTCAAGCAAATAAAAGATTTGATTTGATTTGATTTGAAATAATATTACTTACCACGAATCGAGTCTAGGATACAAATTGGCAAACCTACGTAGTTTTGTCCTGATCAATTTATTTTTTAGGCCTCTAATCTAGTTTATTCCTTATTTATTAAGTGCTCAAGATAAATACCTACTATTTAGAATTGCAAATTCAATATTAGCTGAAGCGAATCTGTTTCAGCATTTCTCAGAAAAAACGATTTTGGTTACAGGTTACTTGTAGTTAAATAGCTTTCGGATAATTAAAACGTAGGTACTACTTGCAGACCCTATACAAAATTGACTTCAGAATTAAGATTGTAGTAGGTAGGTACCTATATTATTTAGCAGAATTGAACAAACGTTGCATTTATGGAAATTTATGATCAAGAAACTATATTTTTTTTATTTATGAAAATAAGATTGTAAAGAGAAAGACAATTCTCGAACGAAGTGTAGCTGCTTTTACGATTCAGACGTTTGTGTTATTCCTTTAATTTTCTCCTTTACGGCCTTTATTATGTTCATTATTCTTTCAACCTTCAATTTCGTTACATAACAGCGAGAGACAAGGATCTCATGAAGTGCAGCCACCATAACCCAAACACAAAACATAATTTCACAAAAGTTTTCGTGTTTTCGCATCGGCATTCCGGCGTCTCGTCCACCCGGTGTTATTAAATTGTCTCAGAGAACTTTTCTCATCTGTAGCTCTTGGAGCGACAACGTTCTCTGTTAGCTCAGTTTGTTGAACAACGATTTTTTTTCTTAGCTTGATCTCCGCTCTTTGTGATGTTGGACAATTAATGGCCATTTCTGAGTCGCTCTTGTTTTTTACTTTCATAGCTTTGATAATTTTAAGTTCGTTTCCTTTACGTTCCTTTTGTGACGTTTGCAAATAGAGTTATAAATAAGATTTAGAATATTCTAGATGGTATTTATATTAGCAGTTGGGTTTACTTGTAATATGAATCTTTGCTGTCTAGTTAACAATGGGACTAGGTCATCATAATGGAAGTAAAATCAGGGAATTTAATTGTTTACCAAATTGACTACTAACTTAAATTGTCCGTATATTCGAATCACAACTGTCATTCTTTGACAGTTGCATGAAATGGCTATAACACGGATAATTGAGGTAGGGTGTCAATTAGATGAACTATGAACTTTCACGACTATTCCTATATAAATGAAATACCATCTTCATCATTACTATTGTGTAACTTTTGTAGCAAAAACCAATCGTAGTGAACCTAAAAAGATATATTATGCACAGGAAGATCAAGATGCTCATCTTGGTCTTCCTGTGTATAATACAACCCTGTCTCTTTCTTACCAGACACCGGCGACCTGCTAGTGAACCCAGAGAATGGGTACGAGTGGGGGGGACAGACGGTGGCGCACGCACCGCTCGGCAAGCAGGCGCAAAACGCCATCAACATCATCAATGCTGTGCTGATGAGGAAGAGCGCGGTGGCGCAGCTTACTAAGTAAGCGTTTTATTATTTACTGTAGAATGAGCTAGAAAGTGCTTCATTTTCCATACCATTTGAAGTTTTGTCCTCTACTTGGGAAAATATATGTCAAATAGCTTCTAACCATAAAACATTTGGAGAAGTTAATCTTTTTATACAGACATTTAAATTTGTTAAAATCTTCTTGTATTATCTATCTATTAACACAGTGGGCAACACTTGAGCTACAAATAGCGTGTTTACTGCTACGACATAAAAGGCGCTATCAGTTGTTAGCATGCATGTGCTGTTGATTGTACTTATTATAGTCTGATATAACAAAAAAATATAAAATGTGTTCAACACGTATCGGAATAATTGTTTATTCATCGCCTCTTTTTACAGATACGACCTTATGTTAGGAGTAACAAAAGCGGAAGCGTATTTTGCGTTCAGCGGAGATGACGTACAGTACGGTATAGAAGCTGACAGAAGATCAAAGATCCTCAAATCTTTTGTCAGGAACACATACAGCTACCACCTGTCAGAGATCCTGGCGACTATCATCAATGAGTACACTGATTGGGAGAGGCCTGTACAGCATCCAATTAATATTAGGTGAGTAAAATACCCGTTTTCACTAACACTAAGCACTTAATAAACGCGCGCTCTTTGAATTTTCAACGCTCGATTTAGCACCGAAAGTTGTAAATCGAACAGCACGCTTTTATTTAAGCATTCACTACTGTTAGTGAGTAGTAACCTGTACAAACAAGTTGCGTAGGTTGTTCGTAGGTTACGGATTAAGTATCTACGAAATTAGCAAGGTAATTTTTTTTTGAGCAGAGGTATCTATCGCCTTAAGGTATTTTCTCAATCGATAATTTATCTAAGGAAGAGAAACCATGAAAGTTATATTAAGAAAGGAACTAGTATCAAACTATAACAAAAAAGTAGGTATCAAAATGTAATCTGAACTAAAAACTACCGTTTAAAAATACAAAATCTACTAATTAAAACCAAAACTATTCGAATCTTTATGACATCCTTGTACAAAAACGTTGTAAATAAAAGCACTTGAATACAAACTTGCAACATTGTATCTTTTACAAACAGACCAAGTCTTTATTTTCTCCCTAGACAGAGCCAGATTGTGTTTCAAAATGGCAGACTAAGATAATATCTTCAAAGTGCAGAGTACAGTGTTGAACTGAGCAAGTATAGTCTGTATTTAGAAACTGTTTAAAACTAAGCTTAAGCTCAGGGTGTTAGGAAGCCGGGTTTAGAAGAAACTTAATACATAACATACCCAACATGTTCTGCGAAGGAAATAAAGACTACTTACTTACAGTACAATTATTTTGTTAATGTCCCTCGGCAAAGTTCGTGTTCCGTCAGTCGTCGGATTTCTACCAGTTGCCCTATGCATTTGGTGCACACTGGACGCTCTCCATCGACTTGAAAGTATAATATACTTGCAAGTCGATTGAGAGCGTCCGCGTAAATTACATTAAGTTATAAGAGTATTAACATCTCTATGTTATAGAGATGTTAATACTCTTATAACTTAATGTAATTTATTTAAAAAATGGAAGGAAACTGACGAAACACGAAGTTTGCCCAGGGACTTTAAGAAAATATTTGTACTGTATCTACTTAGAACTTATGCGTTTCAGCGTTCCATAGTTTGAAACTTAGGTTAATTAACTATCGTATTGATATAAATCTTAAGGTATATAACACAGTCTCTAGATAAACACTATCCATCAGATTAAGAATTATCAACCAGGTTATTTACACACTGATGTAAGTGGATTTTGTATGGAATGAAAATATATATATCAAAGATCTTATTTATTACATTAGCTAATAGTTAGCGTCGAAAATTGCAAAAGATACATTTTGTTTTTTTTTCGAAACTTTTTATCTTTCCTATAAAAATACATATAATTTTCGGAAAATCAAATGTCACGTTCGTCTGAAAAATACAATCATACAGGTATAATACTTGTTAGATACTGTGTATTTTTCATATTTAAAAATCAAAGGGAAATTATCTTGCGGAAAGTTTCTGTATTCTATTGAAAAATACAGGGCATTTGAAAGATACATGTATTTTACATGTTATTTTCAACGCTAGTAATAATACCAGTAGCACCGGCTGTCACGGGCTCATTAAATACTAACGAAAGAGAGAAAGAAAATCATTTTTAGCCTCAAGACCTCTAAACTACTAACTATTACAATTACTTCGTGCACCAATTCTATTGAGAATAATTAACAAGACATCGGACAGTAATTAGAATTAATTGTCTAGTGTCCATCCAACTATGTATTAAGTTAGTAATTTGATGGTTTTCTCACAGATTTAATTAGAGAAGAAAGAGAAGCTAATCTCTCAATCAAAGATGTAAGGATGACGTGGGTGATGTGAATGATGATGGGCATATATGGGATTCACATGGAATAAAGATAAAGTTTAATTAGTTCAGCCATTCTATGAGTTAATCAATATAGGGTATGAGGTACGGTTAAGGGGTCAAACACATTCGCTTGCCACATAGAGGGCGCACGTCACGTTTTCTAATTGTAATTTTCATTAAAAATGTTGGCAATACGTTATTGGAAAAATAATAAAAATATAACTTGACTGTATATGCCTCCATTTTATCCATAATCTAAATAACTTACTGAAATCAAAAACATATAAGTACGTACGAATGCTCTTATTTACCCGACCGCAAAGTTAAAGAGGGGGTAACTTGTGGACCGGGTACTTATTGTTTCATCGACTCTGTATACCTACTTACCACACTAATATTCCTCAATTTGTCACAAGGGACGAAACGCTAGAAGCACTGAGCGACGCTCAAGTGGTGGCTCCAATGGTCCTGACAGCTGACACGCATTCAGCGCTGCGACGAAACTCTTACCTCTACGTGTTTGACTACCAGACCAAATATGGAGATTATCCTCAGGTGAGTTATTGGCGTCAAAGGAAGTTGTTAGGTGAACTTACACAACACAATGTTAGACCAGATTTATAAACGTTACTTAGCTCTATCGCACGACTGTCAAACTGACGCGACCCCATGATAAATTGGAATGAGGGCAAGAGATTGATGATGTACAACAGTCAAACTACATTCAAGTGCAAGAGACAAGAACATAATATTATCCAAGCCAAAGCACGTGCTAAGTCACGCTTATTAATCTCGACCTTAGTAATAGTGTACCCAATGTAATTATCTTTGAAAACTGAAGTGGCTATAATGAATATTGAATTCTTAGGACCTGACAAAATCAGTTTGAGTTATATAAATTTTACAAATTAAATCACGTTAACTTTGTTATTAATGAAAACTTCTAATGATAAAATAATTGTGTATGTAACGAGCTTTAAAATGATTGCCCAACGAAATTCACCCCAATTCGCCGATTTCGTAACTTGTTTTCAAAGAAGCAATAAAAATACAAAAAACACAATACATTTCAAAATTTACAAACATGCAAACTTATATCATTCTGTATTTCGCAAACACGAATCGGTAAATGAAATTTCGAACACAATTGTTTCTCCCAAACTTATTTCATAGGAGTTCATCGAACAATTGACTTAGCCTTGAACAACTCACATTTTGTGTTAACGAGCCGAGACCGGGCATAAATTGGATTTATGAAATTATTCCATTGAGTGAAAGTTTTGCATAACTAAGGTTCGAGTTTGTTTAGTTTTTGGAGTTGAAAATCGATTAAGTTTTGATGGTAAATAGTTTGGTAAACTGATTCTTCATCTCTTCATCAACTTAGTTCATTATAGTTTCTGAATTTATATGCCACTTTCATTTGGACACAAACATTTGGAATTGGAACTAACATTTGTGTAAGCTATGCAAATATCAGTACCAATGAACTCGTGGCCCTGAACACAAAACGTGTACGTGCCGTGGAAGCATTTAGGTCATCTATCTTTAAAAAAATGCAGCATAGCTTTCCTAGGCTGGAATAAAAATTGGTTTGAGTTTCGTTACTAAAATTGCTGCTGAAATTGGTTCAGCTTTTTGGCCGACCCCTAAAATATGCATTAAATTACCAAATTAGATTGCTCGGTTGTCGGATTGATACGTAAAATAAATTAATCGCGTAAATCCCACAAATAATTTATTTAACTGCGTTCAAATAACATGGTGTAAATCCCAAATTGTACAGAATTAGGGACAGCTTTACGCAGCGGGCGTACAGCGCACTGCGCGTGCAGTACAACAATGCTTTCAGGATACTGTTAGGGCTCCCGCGGTTTTGTAGTGCTTCGACTATGTTTGCTGAGGCCCGGACCGATGATTTTTACGCGATCATAAGGAAGCGGAGCGCTTCACTACTGAGTCGCCTACGTAGAAGCTCGAACAGTCTCCTGAGGGTGTTGTCCGAGCGGTGGGACCTGTCCCTGATACAGAGGTGGATGCAGCTTCATGTTAGCGCCTCTCCTCGTATTATTATTTGACATTTGTGTTTGTGTTCATTCTAATGTGTATGTGTATTTTTGTTTAATTTGTGTTTGATTATTTTAATTATTTTAATGTAATGTGTTATTATTATTTTTTATCATATTATTTTATTTTTATATAATGTATGGACTATGTCTGAATTAAATGAATTATTATTATTATTATTATTATTATTAACAGTTTTACCGCATAATTTGGTCATCAATCGGAGATAACACCCGTCCTAATAATAGTACACATTAACCTACTCATTAACACCGATACATCATACAACCAACATCAACCAGTTTCCGACAAACTGCTAACTACCCACATTTTGAGGAGCAATTACTATCTGACCATTTGACTAAGACACCTTTCACGTAGCAATTATAGCAGAGTTAGAGGTCTATCTTAACTAGTCGGGTTGGCGATGTTCCTGTTAATATGGAAGTGTGGAGTTACCTTGTTTGCTATAGATGAACTAACGAGGGCAATGAGGCGGCTAATGGAACAATTTTGTATATTGGAAACAGTGTTATGAAGGTCCCGTACAATAAAGGAGAAGTTGCTAATGTTATTCACATTGTATGAAGGGTTCATTTGGTGATTTTGACATGTGCTATCTCGCAATGATGTTAAAAGAATTATTAAATATTCAAAATTCGTATGGCGATGGCGTATGAAATCATCTTAAACATCGGAATCAATTTGTTTCCTATGACTTTATACATAGACCGGTTAGCCTAGGTTGGCACGGGCGATTTTTTTATGCGGCGATTTTTGATGGCGCCCTGGATTTGCAACTCTAGGCCAAAGCCAAGGCTAGGTCTAGGTCTAGATAAGTATTGAGAATCCAACAGAGTGACGAGAATCAAAGAATGGCGGATTTTCAACTCTCGGTGCTAAGCAGTGCATTGAAAAACCCGTGCGAGAAAAACAATGACGCGGTAAAAAATCGCCCGTGGGTAGAAGGGCTAACAGAGTTAAGCTATGACCGGCTTCCAAAATTGTTTTCTTTTTGTTGGTGCGTGTAATGTTCAGTCCCCTGAACATTCTCATGTGTACAAATAAATCGTACACTGTCTTTTAGTTTGTAATCAGGGGTTAACTAAGTAAAGCAATTTCTCGATAATTCGTGTGAGTTATCATCGTAAATTGCATAAAGCCAAGCAAAGCATGACATTGTGCAGTACTTATTAAAAAAAAACTTTCAACCAAACTAAATCTTCTATATTTCTACAGCGCCAAGGTTGCATCCACGGTGAAGAGTTGCCGTACGTATTCGGGGCCCCACTGGTGGGGGGCCTGGCTCACTTTTCGAGAAACTACACGAAGGCTGAGGTGGCCCTGTCAGAGTCTGTCATGCTGTACTGGGGGAACTTTGCTAAAACTGGGTAAGTAAAATTTGTGGTATATGGATGTGATTTTAATTTTCATGTAATTGCTATTATGTAGTTTCTGCTGACAGTACAAGTCAGGGAAATTAATTGTTAAGCTAAGGGTCAATTTGCCGGGTTATAGCCATTACATACAACTGTCAGTTAATGACAGTTGTCATTTGAATATACGGATAATTTAAGTTGATAGTCAATTTTCTTAACAATTAATTGTTAAGAAAATCAGGGGCAACCCTGACTTTACAATCGCTTTACAAAAACATTGATCACTTTTGGAGTTTTTCACATTAAACTCACCGTCATCATCATCACCAGCCTACATCAGTCTACTGCTGGACATAGGCCTCTACAATTGCTCGCCATTTAGCTCGATTCTCGGCCACTCTCATTCAGCTGCTACCAGCCACCCTGCGAAAATCGTCGCTCCACCTAGCCTGAGCGCGTCCTTCCTTACTTTTGCCGATTCGCGGTCTTCAATCAAGAACACGTCTTCTCCAACGGTCATCGGTTCTACGGCTAATATGGCATTAAAATTTAATTAACATTAAACTCGTTAATTGTTAATTGATGCAATATTTCACATCTTTGATCTCACCGTTTGCAACATATAATATAACAAGGTTCTAAATACCTATGGTTATGGTATTTGTTTTTTTTAAGTCTACCGTACTAAATGTTTTTTGTTTAAACAATCTGAAATAAGATTCTGTCTCCCAAATTGTCGCAAAGTCACTAGGACAAAGTCGAAGTAAAAGGTTCTTTGTAGAATCGTTAACTCTCAGTATTCGTTCCTTCATAAAAAGCTTATATTTCAATTGTATCTTATGTCAAAAAACCGTAAAATTAAAGTATGAATTAAATTGACGAGAAGAAACAATGTGTGAAAAATTTCTGCAATCCAATAACGCCTGTATTTTACCCCTTTTTTCTAATCTCATTTTATTATCCTAGATTAATCGGGGTTGATAAAATGAAAAAGAGTAATTTTATTAATAAAACTACACAAATAAATCTAGAAAGTTTAATTTGTCTTTATAACAGCTGCTAACACCAATTTCAAAATAATTTAGAGATTTTACAGCGTCAAATTCATCAGAGCGCATTTAATTAAAATGTTGAAAAATAAAAGGAAAATCTGCTCGATTCTCTACGAAACGATTAAAATGATACAATGTCAAGTTCATATATACTCACAGTATGAACAATGAAATGTTAATTGCTACAGTAACTAGTGACGATAAACGTGGATTATTAGCTGAACAGCTTGAGGTGGTAAACATTTAGCATTCTGACTGGCATTCCAATAATGGAATGATTACTGAAGCAATTTCCTTTAGGCATAAATAGAAACCAGAACTACCTTTTCTAGTGTTTAGTACACAGGTTTCTGCAGTATAGTATTATGTGAAGCAGTTATCTTTACCTACAGTATTAAAAATATAGTTACATTAGAAATAGACAGACATGATAAAATGGTCCCTTAATTGTTCAATCACAACATAACCATAATGATGGCCACATCCACATCCAATTTGTGTACAAATTAATTACCCTAATAAATTATAGTGACCTTATTGGTGATGTTCTTCAAAAAGGTCAGGTATGTGGTACTCGCATCCGGCGTGGGTGTATGACCTGATGTTTGAAAGTAAACTAGGCAAAAGGAGTATGTAATGATCGTAACTGGTAGCGTTCTGTAGTTTCTGCCTACCCCCATGGGAAGAAGGCGTGAGTTTATGTATGTATGTAGCCTAACTGACGTATGACTAAGGTTTTCTTAGGTAAGACGACCGTGCAAAAAGAAATAAACATTTAATACAACCACATGTTTTCTTAAAATTCAAAACCATATCTTTAAGCAGACCTTAATAAGACTCGTAACTAAACTAGAATCCATATTGATGCTAAAAATCGTCCTTATTCTTTGTCTAGGAATCCCAACGAAGCGCAAGAGAGTGATCCAATAAGAGCAGGTCGACAAGAGCGAGTGAGGATGAAGAACATAGAATGGACTGCGTACGAAGCAGTGCACAAGAAGTACTTGAACATCGACACCAAAGCTAAATTGAAGAACCACTACAGAGCTCACAGGTACGCGTTATTACAAAAGAAGATTTCAACGAATATTTCAGAGAACTTTCTTGCAGTATTTTTTCCGAGAATGTTAGTCTTATTTTGATTTCTTTGATAAAACGGTATTATTCATGCTTTTTCCTTTTATTAAACAAGACATTTAACGTGAATATATTATATATTGTTTTAAGCAACCTCGCGTTTCCTATGAAAGGTCTTTCTATATAGAGACTGTTGTAAGAAAATATTTATTTTGTCAACAGACTATCATTCTGGTTGAACTTAGTGCCAGACCTTCACCGTCCTGGAGGAGAGGACGTGCCTCCATCACATCATCAGCTCGAACATGAAGACTCGGCTCTCCAGCCGACCCTCAAAACGTTCAGCCCACCATTCAAAAAGACTACAGACATGGTCATCACCGATACTGGGTTGGCAACTAAGATCCCAGTCTTGGGTGTCCTAAATATTACTTCTCCTTTAAACTTCAATATCATCGGCATCAATCCTCCTACCCAAAGCACTGCCGGTACTGATGTACATAAAACAGACGCAACTACTGCCACTCCACCTGAGGATGGCTTCGCAGCATATTCTACGGCTCTTAGTATGACCATCGCTATCGGATGCTCACTGCTCATACTGAATGTTCTTATATTCGCTGGAGTTTACTACCAACGAGACAAAACGAGAATGAATGGACAAGACGGACACACGAATGGGGCTCACTTAAAAAAAAGAGTGGAGAATGGGCAGATGCCAAATAACATTTGTGGTGACCTAGAAGGAGCGCTGACTTATCAAACTAGTTTGAAAAATGATCCAGCTACTATTTTAGGTCATCACCACCATTCTCATCATCAGTTACCGCCACCAGAATTCGCTGATCTTCCAAGCAATAACGTTGCCGGTATGGCGACATTACCTCGGGCTCCTCCGCCGCCAAAACTTGGGAAAAGTAACATAAATACTTTAGCAAGTGGGCAGCTTCAGGAGAACCAGCCGTTGTTATCAGCACATCAGATGCAAATGATTAACACAAACACTTTGACTAAGAAGAACACGCAACTGAACGCGAAATCGAACGTGACGATGGAGGAGCTGCGTGTGTGACGTCAGAGGGCATGACTGCAACGAGCCGGCAGTTGCAGCGACGTGGTCCACCACGACGAGATCGTGTGACTTGAGCCGGACCTTCTCAAGTGTGTCACAGATTACATATAGACTTTTACTGTGCCACTTGAACTTTGAAGGTTATTAATATTAAATACTTCTCTTCCAAAGACAATGTGAACTGAACCAGTGATTTTCTTCAAACTCAAAGTGAGATATTTGAATAAGTGACGTTCGTGATTATCATATCTGAGACGTTGGAGTGTATAATAGCGTGTTATTGGACGATTTATCGGTGTATAATAATGGTTGTAAATAGCGAAATAATTGTATATAGTTCAGCAGCTCAGCCGCATATCCATCCTAATTACAATTATGATAATCTCAAAAATAGTGAAATTTAAATAAAATATTAAGGATTAATCGTCGTCGTTCTCGTTCGGCTGTTAAAATTCTATGAATGTAGAATAAGTTTCATTGTTTCAGCGCGATAAAAGAAATTACATTGTTTCTTCAACGTTATTTTCGAGAGATTTATGTTCTGCAATATCTGACGGGGTAATAAGCTTATATTCCACCCATTTTAGATGAGGTTTTATTGTGTTTAAGTGCAGCTATTGGCCAAAATACGAGCTATTAAGATGATTAAATCCGATACTAAGATATTGTATAAAGCTGTGCGATTGAAAAATGAATTTCGATTCTCTCACAACATAGGCGTCGGATCTAAATGCGAATCAGTGTATTTTATTAATAGTTCAAGCGGACAAATCTAAGAGAGAACAGAGGACCCTTTTAAGGCCCTCTTGATTTCAAATATAATTTTCCTTTGAACATTTCGAGTAATGAAATTTTGCCCATTTTCTTTTACGACATTTTTATAAAATTCTAACAGCCGACCGAACTTGGATTTAATATTGAATTGGAAAACTAGATGTTTGAAGAATAAAAAGACTCCAATGTAATCTTCACCGAAGTTAGAAGCAATAATGGTTCTTCGAAAAAGTCAGTTTTTAAGCGATCTTAGTTTAAATAGAAAAAAAAGTTTTGCTGGAGAAACACGGTGATTGACAGTTCATTCTTTGTTTTAAATTTATAAAACATTTCGTTTTGTTACTTTTTTGGGCTTAACGACACGCACACGCACATCTCTGACTGTGTTTTCTTCAAACATTTTCTTCTAGTGTTATGTCTACTTATTTTTTTTTTCTATCATCTGTTTCTTCAGTGAACGCATCATTTTTAGTTTTCTACATAGATGGACCAATAGTGTTTGTAAATATGTAAATAAACTTAGGAAACGGTATAACAGGTTGTAAAACATCCTTTTTTATTTAGATTTCCAACCACGACTGATCCCGTTGATTTTGATTGTTTATTATCTTAATTTAAGTGAAATTGTAAAAAAGGTTAAAGAAAAAAATATTTGACAAAACTCATCGTCTTGACAAAGAAAGAAAATGAGTTTTGTCACAGTTAAATATCTAGAATGACAATGAAGTATTACAGTATTTGGGCGATTTAGTGCTTTATTTTTCAAAATCAGTAATTTCTATTAATTTTGTAACAACGTTCCTTCCCCGTACGCACTAATTTTGTTGTTGTAAAAACGTAAAAAGTGTATTTATAGATATCAATAATGTCTGTAAAAAGACTTCATTATAAAGTACTCACCGGAATACAGACTAAAAATTTTAATAAAATAAAGTCCAAAAATAATTTTCGTTGTTTTATTTCGTCTTTTAAAGACAAGGTACTTGTTTTGATTAGGTGTTTTAGTACATGATTCCTGAAAGCTTGAAGGTCTCATAAAGACTCGTATGGTTCCTAACCGGAACGTTAGTTACGTAATACACCATCCATCACAATCTGAATCATTTTGAAGCCGATTGCAAATCCATTGCTTCATATGTTCGAAAAATTTGTCTGCTCAACACTATAAAATTCAGCTATGTCACAATAATTATTTGAAAAAAATTCGATATGGCGCACACTATGCCACGTGTGACTGCGGTAGCTCGGCGACTAGAGGCAACGACAGGCTGCGACCAACAATTTTCATATGTTTTGTTGTTTGTTTTACTTGGCGTCGACTGCACAGTTGCAACGATAGGCTAGAGGAGTCACACGCTATCACTATTTGTCACAGCGACTAGATGCACGGTGCACGCGCATACCCGAAGACAATTGGATGCGCAACGCCTCGTGTGATAAACACCAAGGTAAGGCCAACAGAAATGATCACTTCCTGCACAACCTCTATAGTAACTACCATTCGCGGACACAGACGACAGCTTTGCGTCTAGTCGCAGCGACAGAACGCAGATGCCAATGACAACTCTGCGTCCTATTGCAGCGACTAGACGCACAATTAGCGCTGGTACTCTATCTGTTGTCAAATATTGCCATGTTAGCTGATGTAATTGGTTGGTTTTCATAGTAACGACCAATGCTAATTAGTTGAAATAAGATTAAATCAAATTAAGTTGGTCTTACGCGTCACTACTATATATCTTAATAACTGGGTTGGCTCTATTGCTTAATTTTCTCCGAATGGTCTCATGTTTCTTTGACAATTACGTTGAGGCGTAACGTAAACTAAAATGAACACAATCTTCAATATAAACAAAACATTACTCTACAAATTAATTTAATTGTGGACTATTTTCGTGTAATAAGAACTTTGCAAATATTCTACTGGAATCTAATTTCAACTTATAAGCATAAGCATAATCAGCCTATAATGTTCCCACTGCTGGGACACAGGCCTCCTCTCTATGAGAGGAAATGGGCTGTAATCCACCACGCGGGCCCAGTGCGGGTTGGTAGATGTCACATGTCTTAGAATTTTTGGTTCTAGGACATGCCGGTTTCCTCACGATGTTTTCCTTCACCGTTTTGAGAGCAGTGGTGATGAAATTATTTACACAAAGTAAAGCGCCTGCCTGGGTTCGAACCCACGACCTACAACTTGCAAGTCGGGGCCGATACCACTGGGCCACCACTGCTCCTACAATTTAAACTTATCTATTCCGAAATGCCAATCGTATTTAATTTCTTTGTTAATATTTAGACGTCTCTTAATTTCCAATACTGATTCTATATCGATTCCGTAAGAATTGTAACAGTGGCTTGTTTATTTATTTTCTAAGTGTTTTTTTTTCTGATATTTTATTAGTTGATTTAATCTGTTCATAACGATAGATATAGTAATGATTTAATTTTCTATTTAGATATTGTTCTAGCAATAATATTAATTTGTGCTCGGTAAACCAATGTTATATACTCTCTAAATACTTAACTTGGTTACATCGCCATAATTGACAAAAATATTTTTTAGAGTTTGACGGTATAGGTACCTACTCACAGCCGTTACCCAACTCAACTCATCGATAATTACATTTGATTAAAATTGTTCCTATCTTATTAATTCTCCTAATATAAAAGCCATGAAAGACAACCAAAATGAAAAAAAAAACCTAAAATAGAAAAAACACAGCAAAATGTACGTTTATTTTTTCAGCGTTAACGCTCAAGCGTGCACGATGTTCCCGACACTTGAAACTGCTTCCAGTAAAATCCTCTTTATAACAAAGCTCTTTAATATAACAGGAAAATATTTAGTGGCGCAGCGTCTAAAGCTAAACAGAAAAAAAATATAAGGTTAAACGTGATGAAGATGAGAGTAAAAAATTAATTGTATTGAAACCACTTTTACGGATGAAATCTCGCGCTGTTTTGTTTTATGATCTGGTACATCTCGAGCACTTTGCATTACGGGCACGGATTAATAATGTTGAAGTTCTAACAATGGGTAAATATTTATGAGGATTTTTATGAAGAAGAAGAAAGTATTTACTTAATTTTTACGGACTACTTTCGGATTCAGGTTTTGGCTTTGTTTATTTTGTGCTATTAAATTTGGCACAGTTATCATTTCTATAATAGTTACCAAGCTTGGAGGTCGTCCTTATCAGACACACCAACATTAGCTGTATAATTTAATCCTGGCTGTTTCTACCAAAAAAGATGCCTCCCTTTCCTCCAAAAATTTCTACGTTCTATAGTCAAGTACAAAAGTTGCCATGACTGATAGGTACATCTGCCAAAAGTAGTACTTATCACTTCAATTTATTATGCTTTAGCCCATTTATCGACTTAAGCCCAACAATAACTGATGATTACGTTCACAAAAACCACAATTCCCTGATCATCACATCACACCGATATAAATTTATCTTCTATCTTAAATCCTATATCTTCCAAGCTAATGAAGCTTACAAAGTCTGCGGAGCTAGTTACTGAATAATTAATCCTGGCTGTCGGTAACAGACTAAATATATTATTTAATACTTGACTGTTAGCTTCATCCGTAGTTGTTAGGGACGGGTCGCGGTTTGGGAAGATGTTCCACATTAATTTTACTTTGTTCGCTTTTGTCGAGGGCAGACGAGTCGTGGTTTTATATGGGTTTGACAAATCTGAAATCAGCTGAATAGTAGTGTTGGTTTTACTTTGGATCTTCATATGGGGTTAAAGGCTGTGCATAGCGTCAATTTTACTATTGTAATAGACGAATATCCGAAATGACGGAGAAAATCATTAAAAAAAAAAAAACATCAAAAATGCTTTTGATAAGCATTATTGCATTAGAGACGACAGATCATCCAAAATGCATCAAATACCGTATGGTGTTTGATGCATTTTCTTCTCAAATTGGAATTAGGATTACCTAACCAATTTTTGGCCTGGCTGGTACCGCCTTGCTTTTGAAAATTTCCTTCACCAGAGGATTTGCAAGTGCATTGCCAGACCCGAGATAAAACTGCCAACCTACATTATTGTCATTGCGAAAGTGATTTTGTTTCTTTCATGCAGCAAGAGCGGATCGCCATGATTATTTGCACAGATATAGTTTATAAGTCGAAGAGTGACATAGGCTTTTGATCCAAAAAACATGAACTGTTTCTAAATGTGAGGCCACGGAGGTGATGCCGCGGGCAAAATCTAGCACTATAACTTCAACCACTTCTCTCTACATCTTACATCCGAAGTCCCTACACACAAGAGGCTCGCTTACACAAAATTACATCGTTAGTGTTAACGGCTCAACATTTGTTTGGAACACAAGGCCTCGTAAACTTGCATTAATTTCGATAATGACCACCAGATAGTTCGCTAGCAGACTTTATGGCGGACCCTTGAGCCTTAAGGGTAAGAACAAAGAAACTTAAGGTAAAAGGTAAGTGTGTTTTAACGCTATTGTTACCCAAGATATTCTATCTTCTCAGATCCTCAGTACACTTTTTACTGTAATATTACAGTAGAAAGTGTACTTGAACGTTTCGTCATCAATGTAGTGTTGTGCGTCAAATTCACTTGTAATCTTATTGTTTTTTGTTTACTACGCCAGATATGGTAAATAAAATTACGCTTGCTTATATATTTTTCCAAAGAAATATTTACTTAACTAGACATTTTGTGGATATTGCAATAAGCATAATTACAAATTGACAAAATATGTGAAAAATCACAAACACAAAAGATGTGTCAGTTTAAGGGCTATTACAGGTCTAGATTAATACTTTCACTTGTATCTCTAATAATGAATACATCCGTCCATTCATCTTCTTCTAATATATAAAAATCTCGTGTCACAGTGTTTGTTATCGAACTCCTCAAAAACGGCTTGACCGATTTTTATGTTTTTTTTTGTGTATATTTTTTCATTCATACCTCTGCGGGTGAAAACGCGGAGCGCAGCTAGTATTATTATAATTAATGCAAAAGTAACTGTGTCTCTGAGTGTAACCTGTTCATGCCTTACGGCTTAACGGATATCGATATGATTTCAAGTAGACCATGTCCTGGGTTGGACATAGGACACTTTTTACCCCGGTCGTACATATCCGTCAGATAATTTCCAACCTCCACGCGGACATAACTGCGGGAAAAAGCTACTTAACTAGAAATAAATGTTTCTCTTGCTAGGAAAACTTTCAAGTGACAACTCGTTTATCCAGCTTTACCTATTTTACATTTAAAGTATCGTAATTTAAGAAAAATATCAAAATTGCTTCTCGTCAGCGACGAGAAAGCTAATATTTTCTGTTTACTTTTCAGTAAGATTAAATTGAAGGTAGATAATTACTTTTAAACTTTAATCGGATGTTACTGATACAGTGTAGTTTTGTTTACTTAGTGGTAATTGAAGGTTTAGTTTGAAAATCTGTTTAAGGTGTTTAGCAACTTTTATAAAATCCATTTTATACTCTAACCTCCTTACTAATAAACGTTATATATAGCGTCTATGTAGTAAGAGCGGGGGACACGACGCGGTGCGCCGCCGCACCGCAAATATTTCACTGTATCACCGTAGCGCCGCCGTACCGCTCGTGTGCCCGCCGATACGGTGAAATCTTTGCGGTGCGGCGCTGCAACGCATCGTGTGCCCCCGCTCTTACACAGCGCTTTGTCTTCTTCTTTCGAACGTCAACTTACTGACGACTGAAAGAGAGAAACCGATGTGTAACTGCGGAGACGCTATACAACGTTCATTAATAAGGAGATAACTATTCTGTTAGCATAAGCTAACTTAGCTTACTCATATTTATATTAGGTTCTTCATCAAGCTTTTGTTTTTCACATTCGTTTGAAAAATATAATCACAATTATTTTAAATGAACATAGCATCACGCCTGTAATCTCCTAAGGGTTAAGCAGAGCTGTATCTATAGTACAGTGTACATCTACATTTCACTAGTTGTTTTATGCCCCATGCAATAGGGGGGAGCCTATTTTATTTAAAAGAAATCACTCCTAACTGTTCATAATTTTTTTCAGTCAATCCAATTCTTGCGATACAATTTGCCGCTATCGGCTGTAAAAGGACTACTTTTAGAAGCCATTTACCCACCCTGATTAATATGATAATCGTGATACCCATTTTATTCGAGCATTTATATGCAAAGCAGTATTTTTAGTCTCACACGAGACAGTGGTTCGAAGCTAAAATTGTGCCGGCTGTCCCCTCCCCGGATATTAAGTTCGCCAAACCTCCCCGGATTTGGCACGGGAGGGGAAAATTTTAATTTCCAGCGTTTGCGTATATATGCGTGACTTTTTAACATACGGTTATCTGGTTATCTGGGTCAACTCTAGTTATTGTGCTGACGTTGTGGGGTAATTTGCCAATAGTTAGGTCTCGGGTTACGTTTTTGCTCTAGTTTTAGTAAAAGAATGAGTCAGCTGTTTTTGGTATAGCTACACGTAAGTGTAGAAGTAAAATAAGAACAAACATCGTAAATAGTTCTACATGGAAAGGATAGTGTTGTAGTTAAAGTGTAAATTGAATACGTTGATAATGTGACTCTTATGGTTAATGAAACGGTACGTAATATTGCTTCTCTTGTTGTCTATTATGTAGTTTAAATAGAAGAAAAACAAAAAAAAAAATTCGTTCTGAGAAAATTGTACCAACGCACATCTTTCTCCAAAATTACCCCCAGCAAACGTGACTTCTCGCGGTAATTTCACGTAACATTTCTTAAAACGTGCTCTCGGATCGCTAAGAAGGACCCCACGCACCTCCAAGCTTTAATACCTTACCTGTCATCACTAATGTCTTACTACAAAGCCTTGCAACACTCTCAAGAATGCGCTGCATTGTCGACCTGAAGACCCTCCTCATATCTTTATCATACCCCATCTCATCGCCCTGTCAAACTTCGTAGGGATCATCCCATATCCACACAACCATCTATCTCTGTCTCCCTCACACAATACGAAAGAGAAAACAATAAAGATCCTTTCAAATCCTTCACCTCCAAAGCAAACATTCAAAACATTTCACTCGAAACAATAGGAGCCATCAGAGGGCGATGTGGGCATCATTTATTCAGCCTAACACCCTCGCACGAGATGTTTCTTTGTCAGCACAGCGGATCCGTTGAAAACATGCAAATATTCGAAGCGAAAAGCTTTCGACTTCACCCCTTTAATGGTTAAGCAAATACAAGTACGTTGACTTTAAGACTTGCTCCAAAAATAAAAAGTGTTTTCAAGTCCCGACAAAGAAGGCGGAAACCCTCGAAGTCTTTTCTTAATGGAAAACTCTGGTGTATTTGAATAGCAAGTCTAATTGGTCGAAAAGTTCGCGATGTTGGTTGGCGAAAAAGTGTATAACATTAAAACTTTTTCTTTGTGACGAAATTAAGTAAGAATATTGTCAGCATCTCGTTTCTGTTTCTTTTGTTGTAAAGCAAGGAGGCGTTATAGGAAACGCTGTAGTTAGGTTGTTTCTTCTATGAACAATAAATCTTGTATATTGTAATAAAAATCCTTTACGTTCGTTTTCTTAAGTTTTATGTCGTGCCTTTTAGGGTTCAAAAATAACACAAGATTTATCATTCAAAACTTACATAAATAAAGTCAAAAACTATTAGCTATAAGTCTATCAGAATGAGTTCCATATTGTCTTTCAGTCTCAGAAAGTAGATATTGTCATAAAACCCTATGAAGACCATAACTGACCCTCATTGACTTTTATGAGACGTCTGGCCTATTATTGGATTATCAGTAATCAATCGTTCCAACTTTATTGGAATCAAGTTCAGCGTGAAATTGATGAAGAGCACAATACTGTAAGTTGTGGCGAAGAAGGTTGAAAAGTGAATTAAATTAACTGAAGGTTTTGTTTATCATTGGAATTGCTATCGTATGCACCGCACGGCAAGGGATTTTTATGCGACAAATAGAAATATAAATAAAATAAAATAAAAACTTAATAGTATGACAACAAAAATGAATTCCAAAAAAAAAAAAGACGTCTAAGTATACTGCGGCATTGTGGCCATCAGCTACATGCGCTTGCATGTAGTGATGCCGTGCCGCCTGTGGGCGCAGGCCCTAAATGTAAATTTCGAGAGACAAGATGAAAAAAGGATATTCCAGAATTAGAAAACACAACAAGTGGTGTAGACCAATATTGGGGAAACATTAACAGAGAAATAGACCATAATAAAACAGAATTACAAAGCAACACGGATAGATCACGACAAAATACCCACCATTTTCTAGATTTATCAAATCAATTTCGGGACCGTCCAATTCCGTCTTCGCCGTGAGAAAAAAACAAGAACCGTCGTTGCAATTAGACGTAAAACAAGGTCATCGTCTATACCGCTTGATTATCCATCTACCCACTACCTGGCGTGATGTTACACATGCAAAAAGATACGTCTTTAATAACAAAAACACGAACGTCTTTCTCTGAATCTTTTATCGTTGTAAGCATTTCTTTTTTGTGTGCACGGCAAATTGTCTGTAGTCACGAAATGTATGTGTTGTGTAATTTTCTTTTATTGCCCATACACAAGTAGTATCGATGCTTTTAGTTGATGACGAAATTGGCTTTGTTCGAACATAAATAAACTGGGGTCGTTTCATTAGTAGTAAACCTATTTAGGAAGAAATTCGACGTGTAGAAAATTGTGTAGGTACGGAGGTAGATGTAGGTCGTTTGACAAATGAGGATGTTTTGTGACGCATTACGAATGGTTTAAAGCGTCGTTTGTAATGGGCTTGTTTTGTGGGCTTCTTTATTTTATATCATTGATGTTTAAGTGTTAAGTATATGTGTGATTTTTACGTGGGGTTGACACGCGTTGGTAATGAACACACACTCAAAACACGTAATTGTTTTTTTGATACTTTTAGTGTATTCGACAATGTAAACATTATATTTGAGACATGGAGTAATCTCACGGAAGCCAGTGCAAAACAAGCTATGATTGGAAAGGGCACTTACTTCATAGACACAATGCTATTTGATTCCACAATTCTCATTTCTTGAAAATCTTACCACCACCACTGGTTATGATCGTTGTGAGATCCAAAAAATAGCGACTCACAAGAAGAAATGACTATTATCACCACGAGATCCTTCAGCTAAATTAGACATTTTTAATGCAACTAGCAAGCCGCACCTTCGCACGGTTGGATTTTATTGATGTGGCAACTTGTTGCCAAATCATCAAGATTTGTAAGTTCTTTTTTATACCTATTTTAAGTTTTATATATTTTATGTAATTGTATTAAATTGTAGACGGAACGAAGGAGCCTGGATCTCACAACACAGGGAATCCTAGTGTGAGGTCTAGGAATTCAATCCACATGAACGTAATCTTAGTAAATAAATGTATTCTTATTCTTTATTCTTAATGCCATTACATTCCGGATACATATAAACATTCCAGATTAAAATATCTAAATGATGGTGAAAACCTCATTAAAATCCATTGTACCTATATTTTAGAAGAACTAAGAACACACAGACAGACACGAAAACTGACTTTGTGTTAAAGATACTATATATAAGATATAGAGAGTGTATTTAAAACCAAGTGACAATAATGATACACCTGCGTTACAAAACAAAGAAGCCCATGCATCAGCCAACGCTGCACCTGTCCATAATTTACAGCAAGATTACAAGCAATTAAACTAAATTCGTCCGTCTGTCCGTCCAAATTCGATTTGTATGCTAAGCTGTGATTGGCGTATGTAAATGAGGCGTCGCTTCAAAACCGTTCATGTGAACGGTTTTGCCAACTCGTATTGTTTAGATGGCGAATTTGTGGTATTTTGGGGCCGAAAACTCATTGTTGTTTTGTCAGTGTAATTGTATTAGTTTGGTTATGTTTTTGGCTGAACTAAAGGGGTGTATGCGAGAGAGATTTGAGGAGACTTAAGAGAGGCAGATGAAGATAAGGAGTTTATCTCTAACAGTACTCAGTCCACTGATATTGCGGTGTAGAGTGGTACGGTTATTTTTTAATCAAATTGGAGAAGTGTCTTGATCTAAAGTACCTTGACTATTAAAATATATATAAATAATATATAATATTTACGTTCATTTGCAGATAAAATAATAGATAAACGAAATGTTAGTATCTTATTCGCGATCTCCTGACTTTGATTATATGTAAGTAAAAACTTGTTCCCACAATAACAAATTAATGATCTCCTAAAACAGGGCTTCCTCTCTTCTACTCTTTTGCTGTGCCCTACAGGGTCTATAATGATCTCAATTATATAGTTTCCACTTAAAGCAATAAAGATATTGAGTATTGACTTTTTTTCCAATCTAGTTAAGATTTTTGATTGTATTTCAATCAGTTTCGGTAATAACATGTAAATTCCAAATTGCAAAACATATAATACCTCCCACTTTACAAACCGGTCCATTTAAACAATTATCACGTCTCTAAACATAACTTCCATGGACCCCACCCACAGGTACAACACAGGTAGGTAGACTACCCCACCCAGCCCGCGGCCATCCATTCAAATATAATACAGGTCACTTAATATTCTCACAGTGGAACTGATCATATCGACTCGTTATGATTGGCGGCGACTTTGAATAGCTGGGTTATAGCCCAATCCGCTGAAATGTACGCGGAATATTGCAGCACCTGAAATTCGAGCTGTAGATGAAATTGGGCCTCTCAAAGGCCGGGTAAACGAATTCAGGCCATTTTTGGTCTACTGTTAAAGGCACGCCATCGTTTTGATGGGCGGCTCTGATGTGGGTGACGTAAAGCTTTATCGGTTGTCAATGTTGATGAAAATGTTTCGTCTAAGTAATTATTTTGACCCGTGATTCACATGAACATTATGGATGATTTTGACCTTGACATTATAACCAAGAAGGCAGCAATGACAGCAAAACAGTAATCTTGAGAAGACCATTTCATTTTAATTTTGAATATTGTCTGCAGAAGCAATAAAATATTAATAAACTGATTCAGAAATCGGACAACCGAGGAGAGTCTTACCACAATGGGAGGACTTTTCACTTCTTGATCGAGTCGTTATTACGCAGTCAGCATAAAAATATGCTGACATTAAGTTTTCTGGAGAGTGAATAAATAAAACCTGTAAATTCATGACCGTTTTTTTAATTCGTAATAAAGAATAATTTTTATGAAAGTTTATTGACAGCGAAAGATTTTGTAGAAATCAATTATCGGGAACGCATATAAAACTGTATTTTTGAAATCATTGGTGTTTTCATTTAGATCATTATGTCTTAACACAGCTTATAATAATTTGATTATTAAGTTTACTGTGAAGTTTTGATCTATAATGTAGTATGACGCTTACAAAATGTTTATACCCAATGCTGTTTCATTATTCCAGTCACAAAACAAGCAGCTCTTTACCTGCTGACACTAATAACCCATCATGTAGGCTGTTACACAGGTAATCATATTTATACAATTATGCTAATTATGCGCATATATCACCTCTCTTGACGGTTGTTGTGTCACTACATTGTTACGTACAGTTTGCATACAAGCAGTACTTGACACCTGATAGTAACGGCTTAAAAGAGGTAGCTATAGTAATGGTGGTATTACATAAGGGGCATTGCAGAATCGGCAAATAGCGATTGTAGCTTTCCGGAAGCTGGATACAACGGCTGAACGCTAAACTCCGCATACAGTCTGATGTCAGTCACAGCGATTTATTCAGGCTTCCGGCATCTGCGAACACACGTCGATTCTAAGTTTTTTACCGTGAAATTGATGCTGTTGTCAAATCGCCGATCATCGATGCTAAATATCATCTGCTATGGCCCTAAGAGTTTTTTTATCTCAAATATAGATTGCCTCTTATAAAAAAACGCCGGGATGGTAAAAGTGATGGCTCATTGATAAATGATAAATGATAAATGATTTTATTTCTGTAAGTAGGTTTGTACAAACACTTTTACACGTCAATCATATTTTTAAACTAGATGAGGTCGGCGTTTCCTATCTGACTACTCTGAGAAGAAAGGCCGAAACAAACTCAGAGGTCACAGTCTCTTTTAAAGTCCAGACATAATCTTGATCAGTTCATGTGAAGACCATGTAGATTGGTATCTGAAATGGTCTTTTGAGGAAAGAACCACACAGATTGAGTGGACCTGTCCAGTCAGTGCACGCATTTGTCAGTAATCGTGCAGCTCAACTCAGGAAGTCAGGACTTAAGGAGCTCAACGATTCGACGAACAATACCAAAGAAAGGACATTTGGGTAGGCCACATAAATTACTCAATCTGCCAGATCATGATCAAAATTAACTGCGAAAAAAAAGCAATGACCCACATAATCCTCACATTCACAATAATTAAAATAACATAATACTTTACAAGTAAATACTCATGTCATTGTGTATATAAAATTCAACAATGTCAATGTGTATATAAAAAATCGGACATAATGTTTGAGAACCATGTAGATTGGTGTCTGAAATGGTCTTTTGAGGAAAAAACTACACAGATTAAGTGGACCTGTCCAGTCAGTGCACGCATTTGTCAGTAACCGTGCAGCTCAACTCAGAACTTAAGGAGCTCAACGATTCGACGAACAATACCAAAGAAAGGACATTTGGGTAGGCCGCATAAACTCCTTAAACTGCCAGATCAAGAATATAACTGAAACAATGACCCACATAGTCCTCACATTCTCAATAATGAAAATAATATAATACTTTTTACAGTAAATATTCATGTCTAAAATAGCTAGCAAATTAAAATCAACATTCACCGTGTAAATTTATTGGAGCAGCTCAATCCCAAGCCTTTTTGTCCTCAATATAGTCTTTCACAGTATAATAGGCTTTCAGGCATAGTTTCCGTTTTATAAAAGATTTGAATTTATTAAAGCTTAGATCTTGAATGTGGCTAGGAAGTTTATTATAAAAACGTATACATTGGCATCTAAACGAGCCACCTAATTTCTTGAGCCTGGTTGTAGGAACAATAAATTTGTGTTTGTTTCTAGTATTTATATTGTGGATATCACTGTATTTTTTAAACAGATTCATATTTTTATTTGCATACAAAAGATTTTCATAAATATACTGAGAAGGCACAGTAATTATATTAATCTCTTTAAATTTATCTCTGAGGGAGTGTCTGGGACTTAATTTATAGATTGAACGAATTGCCCTTTTTTGTAAAACGAAAATTGTCTGGATATCGGCGGCATTTCCCCACAACAGAATACCGTACGACATCACACTATGAAAATAACTAAAGTATACTAAACGGGCTGTCTCTAAATCAGTTAAACCACGAATTTTTCTAAGTATGCTGCAGAGCTAAGCTTTTTTGACAATTTATCTATATGGGGGCCCCATTGAAGCTTGGTATCCAAAGTTATGCCTAAGAAAACTGTGGTATTTTCGGGTTTCAGCACTTCACCCTTTATGAGAACACTAGTTTCTACTTGTCTAACATGAGGTATCGTAAACTTAATACATTTAGTTTTTTTCTCGTTAAGAAGTAGGTTATTAACATTAAACCAGTAAACTACTATTGCAAGGGCGCTATTTACATTGTCAGTAATCAGCTGCTGACGTTTCAGTTTAAATAAAAGTGAAGTGTCGTCTGCAAATAACACTATATCATGTTTATCCTTTATGAGGTAAGGCAAGTCATTTATATAAATAAGAAATAAAAATGGCCCAAGAATTGAGCCCTGGGGGACCCCCATTCTTACTACCGATCCGGGTGATCTTTTTCCATTAACATCAACTCTCTGAATCCTATCACTTAAGTAAGAAGTAAGAAGATCCAGAGAGGCGTTTCGGATTCCGTAGTGGTGCAGTTTCCTGATCAATGTTTCATGAAGAACACAATCGAATGCCTTGGACAAATCGCAAAAGATTCCCAAAGCATCGCATTTGTCCTCCCATGCATCATAAATATGTCCTATCAGTTCAACTCAACTCAACTCAATCAGTAGTCGAACGACCCCTCGTAAAACCGAACTGTTTGTTATGCAGTAATTTGTGATTATTAAAAAATCCTTGCATTTGATTCAAAATAAGTTTTTCAAAAATTTTACTAAAGGTAGGTAGTACTGAAATAGGTCTATAATTAGTAGGGTCTGATGTACTACCCGATTTAAATAACGGTATTATTTTACTGTTTTTCATAAGATCAGGAAACTCACCACGATCAATACAATTATTAAAAATAACAGCTAAAGTAGGTGCTACAATGTTTATTATGGACTTAGCAACGTCCACAGAATTATTAATTAAATTACCCCATAGATCTGCGGTCTTTTTAACATTTAATGTGTGAAAGGTTTTAATTATATCTTTGCAGGTGACATATTGGAAATGAAATTCAGAATCACATACAGGAACGTTTGCCTTAAGTAAAGACTCTGCAGCAGTGGGTGATGAGTTTAGAGATTTAGTAGTGGATACGGGAACATCAGCAAAGAAATTTTCAAAGGCCGCGGCGACTTGGGAATCTGAATTAATTATATTGTCATCAATATCAATCGTGTAGTTACTACATCGGTTGCATGACCTTCCCGTTTCGCTGTTAATGATACTCCATGTCATTTTAATTACATTACTACTATTTTTAATTTTTGAACTCAAGTAACGTGACTTGGCCATACTGCAAACTTTTTTAAATAATTTTGAATAATTCTTAACATATAAATTAAATTCAGCAGTGTTTATACAAGTCCGTTCATCATATAATTCATAAAGTCGTTTTCTACTTTTATGTATATCAATGGTGGCCCAGTCACTGAAGGATGCGTTACTATTCACCGAGAAAGTCTTTGGAATGAATGTGTTATCAAATTGTGTGCAATACATATTAAAAAAATCATTATATTGTTCATTAGGGTCATCATTAGTCGACAAAAATGGTAATTTACTTAAAAGTTTAGTTTTAAATGTTTCCAAGCGATTACTAGTTTTTGGGGTAACAGTGATATCTTTTTTAATAACTTTTTTGTTAATATTAGGAATAATGATCAATTGTCCGCAATGATCAGAGTCTATTAAATTAATCATTTCTTTATGGGTTGGTGTAACATCTGTGTAAATGTTATCTAGGCATGTGGCACTAGTGGGAGTTATACTAGTGGGCTCCAAAAATTGGTTAGCAAGATTGTATGACTGAAACAAACTTATAATTTTAGTACTTAACCCAGAATTTTCTAACAAATTAACATTAAAATCACCACAAGTTATGATAGACTTGTTTGAATTACAAATTTTGTGCAACACTTCATCCATAACCTTTTCAAAACAATCATACAATCCTGAAGGTGGTCTGTACACACTTAATATAATGAACTGCTCCAATTCTATACAGGCTATTTCAATTGTCCGCTCAACAGATAGGCTCACAATATCCTTGCGGTCTTTAAATTTAAGTTGGTTATTTACTATAATTAATGAGCCACCATGTATAGCATTTACTCTGCTGAACGAACTACCAACCTGGTGATTACTAAAATTGAACATGAACTGGAGGCTTTTAAGCCAATGTTCTGTCACACAAAGAATATCTATATTGCTATAATTCAGGAATAATTCTACTTCTAAATCTTTCATCAAAAACCCTTGAATGTTTTGATGCACCAGGTTGATACTATTTAATTTTTTTACGCTTCCATTTCATTTATCATTTGCCTTTGTTACATTTTTGCAAGAGGTTGCCTCTATTGTCTTAATTTCTAATTTAAAAGATGATCAATGTCATTAATTTTGACCAAATTATTGGCAGAATTGATTAATAAGTTATTGCATTGCTCAAAAGAAGCAATTTGTTTAGCCAAGTTTTTGGCTGATAAAGAAAAACAATATGATAGCGACACAGCTATCTGTCTTCTGTGATAGTTAGAGAGATAGTATTTAACAATATTATACCTATCTTTCGTCAAATACAAATTATTACCAACATAATTGTTAGTATCAATTAAATGGAACAGATTATCATTATATGTCAAATTGTGCAATGTCATGTTAATGTCAAATCTTAAGTTATTTTCTTCCTGTAGCAAACTGTTACTATAAGGAAATGTAAGCAACACAATTTTTCTTAAATTAAGGTTGCACAATGTTCTATGATATTGGAGCAATTCTCCTTTGTTTACATTTCCCCTATTTCCCATAAAAATTAATAATGTTGTTTCTTGCTTAAAGTTACATTATATAATCTCTTTCTTAATATCAAATAAAGAACAACCAGGCATACAGTAATTTATTATTGAGTGTCCTGGAAATTCATCTGTCAACAAGTGGCCTAAGTCCTTTCCAATCTCATCACAAAATAATACTATATCATTATTTACAATTGGTTTACATTGTTTAATGGAACTAATAATAGAAGTAACTGTCAAATCAACACAAGGATGCGGTAAGATGGTATTGCATGTTGACAATGAATGGTCTGGTGTAGGTACAATGGATGCTGTTTGACAAAGCTCACAGCTGTTCTTTTGTGAGTTGACCAGCTCATTCATTGCCAAGACATATTCCCTCATTAGATGTTCAGAGGTATTATATTTGTTAGTCATTGAACTAAGTTTCTCTTGCAGATGGTCAAGTTGAGATTGCAAGTCCTGTGTGTCATTGTTGTACCTCCTAGTACTTTGCTCCAAATTAAAAGAACACATATCTAGTTGTTTAAGTAAATTTAACCTTTCTCTATTAAGTTTAACATTCTTGATATAGAACCTTTGTCTTTTTACCATTTTCTGTGTTTTTTTAATGTATTTATTAATTTTTATGTATTTTTTCAGTTTGTTTTTACTGGTGACTACTTTCACTGAATTACAAGATTTTGATTCATCATCACCTGTCAAATCAATAGTATAAGAGGGGTTTATGGCAGAAACCATTGACGGGGCAATTGGCACCAATTCATTGAAAAGACTTTGATTCAGCGAGGCAGTGATGTTGTGATTTGTAGTCTCAAGCGAGTAATCTGACTTTGAGCCTCATGTAGCTGCTGTTGAAGTAAATATTTGTGACTAAGAGCTTGTTCATACTCTGTGCTACACTGGCTAAACCCGTCCACAACAACTTGGAGCCTGTCCCGGGCTTCTATGGCATCAGTGTATTGAATATATATCTGAGCCATTTCATTTTTCAACTTCCTATTCATTTCATGGGCATCAAGGAGCACCTTTTCATTGTCATCTATTTCCTTATTTAGTTGGTCACAGAACTCCTTCGACGCCTTTAATTCGCTCAAAGCCTGATTGAGTTTTGACTCTTCTAGACGAGCACGGGCGCTGCGAGTCATAATCATGATTATGATGAGTTTTATAAGGAAGAGAAAACAATTTAAAAGAGAGTAGGTAGTTGTGGCAGCAGTTTAAAAGATGATTAGTTTAAAAGTAAAAATGAAAATTAGATGTAAAGTAAGAAGTTCTGTCACCAAACCAAACTAAGGTTATGTTTACATTCAAAGGTCATTGGCATCAACAATTAGCCGTATTAAAACTGAACAATGTAATTGCTGGTGTAATTACAATACGCAAACAAACTAAAAGCAAGTAAAATATTAATTATTGTACCTGTTAACAAGATGACAATGCAAAAATCACTTGAGCCGGTAACTGACACCGATTCACATTGATAATTTAACACTTATTTTGCACTTGGAATGTGAATCTAATACACTACACAGATTATTATCATAATTACTTGATGAGTAATTGGAAATAAGCTTTAAAAACATATAAATTAAATATTTATGATTAAATTATCAAGAGAAAATTCAAATCAGCTGTTAGCTGTAGTGTTGCCACAGGAGAAAAAAAATATTTTCATTACAAATTCACACATTACAAATTCACGCTATTCATAAAATATTTACGAATAGCATTTACTTTCCCGGCGTTTTTGTTTTATAAAGAAAAGAGTAGTATAATATTTACGAGTACCGTTTTTGTAACATAATAACTGGTAACGGAGAAACACTACTTAGAGGTTAAATTGGTAGCTCCAAGATCTAAGGTAAAGTTTACAATTTACGGCTAGGTTATCGAGACCTTGAGTGGTAAAACTCGAACTCTCGATCACTTAGCCGCAATACTTCGGTAAACTTAATAGATAAGCAAAAATAATACTAATGTTGTTAACAAAGATTTGAGTGACCTTTGCGTAACCTTTACAAGTTTTCTCTTCTTAGTATATACTAAGTTCGAAATGTGGTTAATGAATTGTGATCTTATACACCTACTTAATGCTATATATTTAAAATGTCACCTCGAAATATCACTGAAAAATTGGAAGTACAGGAAAGAGGTTGCATGTAAGTTCGGCGCATTCTGGAATGTTAAATCCGCTATCAACCTTGTTAATTGGCAAAAAAAAAACATATATTTTTTGTTTAGATCCTTCGACACGTCTGTCCAGGGACTCTTTTCCTGCGCCACGTTTGACCAGCCCTCGCGGTACGCGTCCAGGTCATCTCCCCACCGCTTTCTGGACTGGCCTTAGCAGCGCCGTCCATCTTCAGGCACCCATTGTGTGGAGACTTTTGCTCAGCGGTTATCGTGCATATGGCTGATGTAACCCGCCCAATCCCATTTGAGTCTGGCAGCCTTCTTGCTTATGTCTATAATACCCGTTTTCGAACCTTACTAAAACGATATATTTTCTTGTAGATGGTGACACAAGAAAAAAGTGAACAGCAATAAAGAATTGAGTAGCTACCTACAACAATGCTGAGAGAGACCAAATTATAAATTCACGGTTTCATAAAATCCATCAGAATTTTGTGGAGTATAAAAATATTAATAATATATTAAAGCTGACGGGCGAAAGGCTTATTTTTAATAACGTTGCTATTTTGATTTATGGCTTAAAACATTTTGAGCGACAGCCCTTATTTTTTACGAGAATAATGAGTATGCAATTTTCGAACACCTGGCTTCTTAAAAGAATGGATTACGGTTGAAAATTCCTTGTGTCTTTATGAAACGTGAGACGTCTCATTTTCTTTCAAAATAAGGATTTTTTTTAGTATATTGTCGATCGCAGAATTGAAACCGCCTGGAAAAGCTACTGGTCCATGAAGACGCTAATGAAGGGTGATCTGCTGATCTCCCTGAAGCGCCAACTTATCGACATGGTGTATCCTGCCCGTCGTAAACCTGCTCACCGAGTCGCAAAAGTTCCGCCTTGAAGTTCGCCAAAGAGCGATGGAACGGAGCATTTTGGGTGTAAAAAGACGGAACAAAATTCGAAACACCACGCTGCGTTCCACAACGGGTCTAACAGACTTAGGTAAGAAGTCTGACAGGCTCAAATGGGATTGGGTGGGTCACATCAGCCGCAAGAACTATGACTGCTTGGCAAAAGTCTCCACACAATGGGTGCCTGAAGATGGACGCGCAGCGCCGCCTAAGTCAGCCCAGAAAGCGGTGGCGAGATGACCTGGACGCGTACCGCGAGGGCTGGTTCGAGGTGGCGCGGGAGAAGAGTTCCTGGAAGGATTTGGGGAGGCCTTTGCCCAGCAGTGGGACAGTATAAGCAAAACAAACAAAAACAAAAAAGTATATTGCATGTAAAGAAATATTCCTACGTACTGTCTACCTTATGGTACCTAGGTACGTATCTTGTGTGATGTAAGAATTGATTAAAACGTAACTTTGTTTGTAAAACGGATTCAAAATCTGTAACCTATTACCTGGTACACACGACTACATATCAAGCTATACATTTCCAGTATACGCTGACCTCTCATTGTACGGAAATCCTAAACAATGCGAGATCAGCTAATACTTGAAATGTTTAGCTTGATATGTAGCCGTGTGTACCGTTACGTGTCTATTTCAAACGAAACTTCGATTCTCGGAAGGCGTCTGTACTGGTATCTAATGTTTTCTACTTATTCCATGAAACGAGAAATCTGGCACTAGGAAATAAACAACTACAGAGCAATGTCTGGTCTATAAAACAAAAGAAAATGTATACCTACTCGTAGTAGATTATGCACTTCAGTGTCTTTAGGCGAGGTTACCCGGATAAAAGTGGTTTTATATAGTGTTTTATTAGTAGCTAAGAGGAGTATAAATTTTGAAAAATAAATAAATTAAGCTTTTCTCACTTTAATCTAGATATTTCGGCCGTACGATACACTATTACTTGCACTTTACTGCATCCAATTAAATAGCAAAGATAAATCTAAATTATGGGCGAATTATGACTTCATTTGAGTTATATTAGGCTTTGAACAATAAAATTTATACCATAATAAAGGTCGTAAAAAATTTGATATAAACTGGCCGACATGATGTGAAATATTATTATGAAAATACCTATGCGCACGCCCCGTGTTCTTTAGTCCAGACCATAGAGTATAGTAATAGATTGGGAATAGAGAACCCACTTTGGCTTTGTTCTGCAACGCCATCTGGTATGGCCTATATTAATCTGTATGTATAGGTACCTACCTAAACCTCAATTAATACTGTTATAGAAATATAGATATTCTATTTATACTTAGAAAAGTGTTCGTTCATGCCTACAAAGTACTTTAAAAATGTACACTTGTTATTGGTCTGTAGCAAATAATTATTTTTCATTGCTAATATAAATATATTATAATAATATACTATAATAATAATAATAAATAATATTTTTTTTATAATATTGGGAATAAAGACAGACATTCTACGGAAAAAAAAACCGGCCAAGTGCGTGTCAGGCCACGCACAGTGTAGGGTTCCGTAGTAGCCCGATATCACATTATAGTACGATTCTGTTGTTCTTTATTCTGAATATAATGAAAACGTAACCCATTGGTACAGCGCCATCTAGCGGCAGTATTGTGAAACTTATGGTAATTTATTATGTTTTTTTTTAGATTTTTTATTACATTTTTGTTTTTCAATGCAAGTCTTTACCCGTTATAAACAAGCAACTACTTAATCTTAGTCACTTTAAAGGATTAATGCTAAGGATTTTGTATTTGGTACTAAATTATCCAACACCCAAGTTCAACGACTATTACTGCTAAACTAATAAAGTTATCTTAACCTCTATAATTTTTCTTTAAAGTTCATGAAATGCACTATCATCGTGAATTTTTCCAGATTTTTCAAGCCAGCAGTATAGCTTTTAGAGAGGGGGGACGCCCTACTGGAACAAAAATTTGCACTTTAACTTCAATATTTCGTAAATGGAGCCTTCAATCGAAAAATAATTTCAGCAACCCCTAAGTCATTTTAGAAGATCTATTCAACGATACCCCACACGTTGGGGTAGACGACGAAAAAAATATTCGACCCCACTTCATATGTAGGGGAGCTACCATAAAAAAAAAAAAAAACCTAAAAAAATGTTACCACTTTTTGGCGTAATTGATATACACACTTTTACGAAATTACAGCTTTCTAGTACTAACGATCTCTTAGCAAAACCTCGGACAGACAGACGGACATGACGAAATTATAAGGGTTCCTTGGCAGAACTACGGAACCCTAAAAATAAGTAATTTGGAAAGTACTTAGTAGGCAACCTGGAATGAATGAAAAGTCATACTTATTTATGTTTATTCAATTCATTTTTATTTCAGATAAATTACACTCTTCAGTTATAATCATCCATATATGTTTCGTGTATTAAATAATATCATAAGAATAAGACTACAAGAAATAGACACACAACAATCCATTGTTGTGTGTCTATTTCCTGTATAGAAACATTAGATCAGGACCGCACTAATCGCACATGTAGTTTAGTCCAATTCTCCATGAAGGAGCAATCTACATCCATTCTCCCTGCAATAAGCTGCAGAAAGCTGTTGGGGCTCCCCGTATGCGGCGCATCAGAGACGCTATTCTTTTGCGATGTATCGCTTGAAAGCCATCCACTTGAGCGTCTGCAAACATACCGGATGCGCTACAAAAGCGTGGCAACCCCATCAACATCCTGAACGCGTTATTGTATTGGACACGCAGGCCACTGTAAGTCTTCTGCGTATGCCTCAACTGACAAAGACTGACAGTACGCCTTGAATAAAGTGACTTTTATCATAATAATAATAATAATAAGCAGGCAACACCAACGTCAACAAGTCACAAAATTTTTATTCATAGTAATTTTCTCACAGTTTTATTAGTTTTAGACACAGTTTATATATTTTATGTGAATACGGACAATCGCAAAATCCAAATAAATACCAAAATATTTTAAAAAAAGTAAAATGAACGAGGATTTCAAACATTTCCATCAAAAACTGCCGATTCGGAGGTGACATCTGTCATGCCACCTCCGATAAAACAAACAACAAAAAAAATACTAATGAATATTAAAGTATGTTGACGAGTCCTGCTACGAGACGAGCACGCCCATCACCTCCGGACTCTTCGCTCAGCTCCGCCTCGCCGCCGCCGGTATCCAGCCCCACCGTGAGCGCTGTGATAACACCGGCAGCGGTAGTTGCGTCGAGCTCGAGCGACGAGTATTTCTCTCCGCCGACGTCGCCAACACCTGTACGTCGGCAGGGGAGAGGCCGGCCACCGAAGAGCTTGGGACTTAGGGGCCATCCGGCCCCGAGCCGGGTCCCCGCTGCCGGTGGTTGTGTGCAGCGCATGAAATGGACTCAGTCTATGAACGAGAACGTCATGCGCGCATATTACAGGTCTACAGAGGGGGGAACTAACCTCACTGCGTACCGTGATAGGATGCTGTCTCTGTTTCAGGAACTGGAACCAACCGTCAACGTCTCGGCCCAACGACTGTCGGATCAGGTGCGGGTCATCCAACGCAGCCATAGGTTGGACGATGCTGCACTTGATAGGCTGCGCTCAGAACTGAGCAACCATATCGTCTCGAGACCGGCACAAACCGCGGTACAAGCATCGACCATTGATGAAATACAGCCGCGGTCTAATCATGGTGTAGAACTGGAAGATGATAGGGTTGCTTCAGTAAGTAGCCAGTGCAACGCCCGATTGAGGAGCGCACTGGAGGATGCATTCCGTGAGTACAGATCCACTCCGACCGAAATTAGACCACGATTACCATGCCTGCCTATGCACAAAAAAAATAGGGCGCTAGTGTGTGCCCTGGACTCGCATCTTAAGAATGTGTTTGAGAGCAGCGAGAATCTCGTTGATACACATTCGATCCTGTATTGCGCGGCTGTTGCGGCATGTCGTTTAGCGAACGTCAAGTTCCCAAACTGTGACGGGGCTACTCGACAAAAACCTGCCGTACCAGCCTGGCAGTGCAGGATCGAGCGTCGTATCGATGAGGCCAGGGTACTCATCGGCAAACTATACTGCGTCAGGGAGGGCAATACACGACCACGAGTGATGCGCTATGTGAGGCGGGCATTCTCGGGGACTGAAATCAGCCCTCAGGAATACATGTCCCGTGTCACAGAGCGCATCGACTTCCTGAAGCAGAAAGTTTGTGCATGGGCGAGCCGTATTCGGCGGTATAAGCGGCGGGTTGATCGGTACACACAGAATCGCATGTTCCAGAGCGATGAGAGATGGGTATATAGAGCTTGAGAGCGACCTGAACAAAATGTGACAGATGAGTGCCGCCCGGATGATGCCGCCACGATTACATTCTGGCGCAACATCTGGTCAGTGCCCGTCTGTCACGTTGAGGCTGACTGGATACGGGATGTCAAGCAGGTGTGTGAAACTGTACCAGAAATGGAAGCGGTACTGATTACGCCTTTAGACGTCACCAAAGCAGTCCGTCCGTTACCGAATTGGAAATCACCGGGACCGGACGGATTGCACAACTTTTGGTTGAAATGGCTAATTAGTTCACACACCTGCCTGGCATCTCAGTTCCAAGCATCCTTAGAGTCCGGGTCGCTTCCGCAGTTTCTAACAACAGGCGTTACTCATCTGCTCCATAAGTCAGGTAGTTCCACGGATCCCAAGAATTATAGACCTATTACGTGTTTGTCAACGATCTATAAACTTCTTACATCCATTTTGAGAGCGAAAATTAACACGCACATTGATATCAACTCGATTATGTCAGCCTCTCAAAATGGATGTAGGAACGGATCCCGTGGTACTAAGGAGCTACTCCTCATCGAGATGGCTATTAGCCAACAGGTTCGTCGATCCTGCAAGGATTTGTCGACATGCTGGATTGTGTGGCACTGAGTCGTAGGCCTTCTTATAATCAATCCAGGGTGTCAACAGATCCAGGGGAATGATGAGCCTGTATGGATTAAACGGGGAATATTTCAGGGCGACAGTTTGAGTCCACTTTGGTTCTGCTTAGCCCTGAATCCTCTAAGTACACTACTGGAGGATTCAGGTCTAGGTTATCGGTTGAGGAGAGGTGGTCAGCTCATATCTCACCTCCTCTACATGGATGACTTGAAACTCTTTGGCCCCAACAAATTGCAACTGATGAAACTACTGAAGGTAACTGAAACTTTCAGTAGCGCCATCAGGATGGAATTTGGTGTGGACAAATGTGCAGTCATGCATGTAAAGCAAGGTGAGATTATGGAATCCGAAGGAATTCAACTTTCGGATTCCATACACCTTAGATCCTTCTCCTCATCCGAAAGCTATAAGTATTTGGGTATGTCGGAAACGTTAGGCATCAATGTTGCTGACATGAAGCAATCGCTGAAGGAGCGATTCTTTGGTCGCCTGAGGAAGGTATTAATTAGTCTTCTTTCAGGCGGAAACAAGGTTCGCGCCTTCAACGGTTGGGTCATGCCAGTATTGATGTACTCTTTCGTCATACTCAAATGGACTCAGACCGAACTCAAGGCTTTTTAAATGCAAAGACCCTCCACAACCGCGAAGTGTGCAGTCTCAGGGAATATTTTTTAAAAGCCGAAGTGGGTATGCACCGTGATGTGGTAGCAGTGGACAAGGGCCTCACCCCGCTCTCCATGGCTAAAGAGAACTGGCGTAAACCTGTGGTACTTACTACCGATGACCGCAAGGAGGTATGGCAAAGCAAGGAGCTACACGGACGCTTTTATCGGGCTCATCACGAGCCCGGTGTAGATTTCTTAGCGTCCGTATCCTGGCTACGTTTTGGTGACCTTTTCGGGGAAACCGAAGGTTTCGTCTGTGCAATTATGGACGAAGTTATCTTGACGAATAACTACCGGAGACATATTATGAAAGACGGGACGGTTGACGTGTGTCGGGCATGCCATCGTCTGGGTGAGTCCATCAGACATATTGTCTCTGGTTGTTCTCGTCTGGCTAACGGCGAGTACTTGCACAGGCATAATCAAGTAGCCAGGATTATTCACCAACAACTTGCTTTGAAATATAAACTAGTGGATTCTGAGGTACCGTATTACAAGTATGTGCCCAACCCAGTTCTCGAAAATGACCATATTACGTTGTACTGGGATCGGTCTATCATTACTGACAGCACTATTGTCGCCAATAAGCCTGATATAGTGGTGATAGATCGATTAGCGCGCCGCACAATGATTATCGATATTACCATTCCGCATGACGAGAACCTCGTGAAAGCTGAGAAAGAGAAACAAATTAAATATCTCGACATAGCACACGAGGTTGTTGACATGTGGAATGTGAGCTCGGCTGTCATTGTGCCGATTGTCGTATCGGCGAATGGCCTGATGGCCGAAAGCCCCGATCAACATCTCTCGAGGCTTTCGTTAGGCGGTTGGGTCAAGGGCCTGATCCAGAAGGCAGTTCTCCTCGATACGGCTCGCATCGTGAGGAGGTTCCTGTCTCTGGAGCCCTAACCACCGGTAGCTTGGACCCTGCTCCCGATACCGGCGGACCACTATTTTTTATATTTTTAAATGTTTTTTCTATGTTTTTATAAAAATATTTAAAAATGTATATAAATAAGTATATAAATAAATAAACGAATAATAATAATCATATTATTTCCAAGTATATGGTACATTGAGATCTTAAATTAAACATCGATTCACATATACAGCGTGCAAACCTACGGGCCAGCATATTAGCTCTGACTGACAATGCCCTGCGTTCCCTTTCAACATCCACATCATCTGTGAGGGCCTCGGTGACCCAGTGGCTCAGGTACTTAAACTGTGCCACTCTTTTGAGAGCACTGCCTTCCAATGTAACCTGAGGTACGGTGTCATAGCTCTTCGTACCGGCCTTGAACACCATCACCTCACACTTGGTCGTGTTATACCTGAGCCCATAGGCTTCCGCATAGCACTCGCATACCTTTATTAAGCGCCTAAGGGCACTGATCGATGGGCTCAGCAGCACCATATCGTCGATGTAACTTATATTATTCACAAAAACTCCATCAATCGAGCAACCTACCTGAGCGCTGCTGAGCTCACGGATCAGCCGATCCACGTACAGGTTAAAGAGCTTGGGTGAAGTCAGACCACCCTGTCTTACGCCACACTCCAACCTATACGCATCCGATAGTGATCTCGCCCACCTGATATTGTTACGCTGATTGCCATACCGATATTTAAGGAGCGATGTAAATTTGTCAGGAAGTTCAGTCTCACTTGACAAATTCTGCCACAGCATGTCATACATAACCAGGTGGAACGCCTTCGACAGATCTAAAAAACAGGCGTAATCCGGTGTATTCCTGCTAGTGTAATACCAGATAGTGTGCTTGAGACTTAATATAGCTGCTTCAGTAGACAGCCCAGTTCGAAATCCGAACTGAGTGTCATGTAATTTAAGATGTTTATCTAAATATTTCTCAATCACACTATCCAGTACCTTAGCAATCACAGTGGTGAGCGATATAGGCCTGTAATTACTCAAACTAGACGCGTCCCCTGTCTTGTTCTTAATAATAGGGACAACCACGGTTCTCATCAATGCATCAGGTAGGTATGAGTGCCCTACGCAGAAAGTGAAAAGCATGGCGAGCACCCTTGGCAAGTGACCGCCTGCATATTGCAAGTGTTCAATGCTCAATGAGTCATGGCCAGGAGATTTTCCTCGTTTCATGCTTTTCACCGCCCGCGTGACATCCCTGCTTGTAATCCGTACGATCGTGTCCCCGGTATACGTACCGGTACGCTCATGTGACTCAGTTCCTTTATTCCCGGTAGCCAAAGGCGAGCAGACCTTAAAGTGCTCCTTAAACAGGCTGGCCATCTTATCGGGCTCACTACTACTCTTGACGCTTACTGGAACGCCCGACCCTGGACTCAGTTTAACGGTTTCCTTCCAAAATTGACTAAAATTCTTTGCTAAAATATACATTTTTATTTGGGTCTGGTTGTTCTGACACCATTTAAGCTTCGATTTAAACATAGCACGTGATGTACGCATATTTTCAAAAAGAGGACCAGATGTGGGTTTTCTTTTAGCAACCCACTCCTGAAACCAAAGTCGAGCGTCGCCATGAGCCGTTATCACATATTTGTTCCATCCAGTAACCACGGGCTTTTTCTTTTAAAACTATTTAATTTTCTCTTACAGGAATTTGATGCTGCATTTTGTAAAATATTAACTATACTATAATACATCTTTTCTATAATATCTCTATGTTCTAAATTATTACAAAAAATTAATAATATATTTATTGAAATGAAAATGAAATGAAATATTATGTTTATTGAAATATCTTAGAATCTTAATATTTTCAATTGATTTTCCTCAAGCAAGAAGAAGATGAAGTAGATTTCAGTTTTTCTGAAATAAAAAACAATTAAGTACATCATTATAACTTAATAGTAACTTTCCATACATTTTTGACCCATTTTATTTCATATTCACTCTATAACCCGATCTTCTGTTACTATTTTTGTGTTAAAATTAAAACAGCAAGTATAGTATTCAAAATACAGCCCCAAAAAATAAATGTCAGAACTTTTTTTGTGAAATAACAAGCAAAGGACGATGGGCAGCCGACTATAGACTCCGTCCCAATTTTTTTTTGATCGTATATACTTCGTTTTTTGGCTCATATTTTTTGCTACGGACTAAAAACCAACAAACCGTTTGTTTCAAGTCTTAATATGGAGTTTTCTGAAAAAAAACATCATCCAGTTTCATTTATCTAACGAAAATATGATGATTGTTTCTATTTTCGTCACAACAAAAGGGATCAAACATAATAATAGCCGACTTATATACTATGGAACAAAATTAAACAACAAAACATCACGCCTAAATTCCACGAAGGAGTAGGCAGAAGTGTGTGGAACATTCACATTTCGTAATTTATTTTATATTTCGCGAAGTACTATACTATTCATTTTACTTGAATAACATCACACCAGTATTCCTCAAAGAGCGGGGTAGGCAGAGGTACACCTCTATAATAGGTTGCTACATAGGTCGGTACTGCATTGTATTTTTCGGCAAAATGAACGAGATCAAACACAATGATAGGCAACTAATATAAAATTAAACTTACAACATAACATATACCATTAAGCCTGCAATCCTCTTAGGGGAAGGTAGAGATATATAATACACCCAGACTTTTTGCAAGTTAGGTATTTAATGATTTCCTATACACCAATATTCCCCGGAGAGGTAGGCAAAGTTACACTTCTAAGCTGTAATTATAGATATACTTACTTGTATTTTCCTCCACAATGGAAGAGATCAAAGATATCCGAAAAGTCTTAACTTATAATGTATTAGTGATATTAACATTTAATCATAATATTACTCCTAGTGTTTCACTAAGAGATAGATAGACAGAGGTACGGCTCTATTTTATAGGCCAACAAACTTATTCTAGTACTCAAAAAGGACATCCACATTTCACCAGTAATATCATACTTACAACACACACACAACATGACATCACGGCTATTTTTCCCAGAAGAGTTAGGCATGACTGTATGAATTTCTCTAAAATAAAAAGTTGGAACTTTTTCCAATTAATTTTTTTTTTCCTATTTGTCAGCTCGTAGTTTTGACCACTGAGGTCTTGGCTACTTAACCGAGCAAGCCTGTGGGTGCCTTAAGCTACTAACTTAAAGCCTCCAGCCAGGAGCGAAATCCTTAAAAACTAGGTGACCGCACGCTAAGGGCACCCCCTGTGGGGTACGAACCTCGGCTTAGGGCTTCACTGAGGGGAGGGCAGCAAGGTGGGACAGGCTGGATCGAGATTATATTATTATTATCAGGGGAATTTAAAACTACAGGCTCAGCTACGGCGCGGGCTGGCGCGTCGTCGAGCAAGGGTCGGGGGGGGGGGGGGGGGGCAATTACGTCGGGGGCGTCGCGTAGGACCTCGGCGGCGAGGTCGGAATGATGGCGGTCTGTTCTTGTGTACTGTACTGGTGGCCCTACTGCTGTCCTGGAGGAGAGTTATGGGGTCATCGGGGTCGGACAGGGCATGCCTTGGACGGCGGGTATGACTAATGCGGGAGGGGGTATATCTGGCAGCCTCGACAACCAGAGGGTTGCGATGTGAGGCCGCGGAGTCGAAGAAACGCTTGGAAATGCACTTCATGAACTGACGGATAGTGGGGATTTTAAGATCGAGATGGAGAACCTCGTTCCGAACGAACCAAGGGGAGCCGGTGGCCCTACGGAGGAACCGGTTTTGGAGGGTCTGCATCCTATGGATGTGGTGGGGTTTCGAGTGTGTGCGAAAACCACGCTCGCGTAGGTCATGATTGGCCGAATGCACGCTGTGTAAATGCGCAATTTGCACTTGAGTGACAATTTGCTGCGTGCATTCAATAGGGAGTGGAGTCTACCGAGAGCGAAAGCGGCGCGCGAACGCGCCTGCCTTATGTGCTCACCGAAAGAGAGTTTATGGTCCAGAGTGACACCCAAGTATTTGGCTCGCTTCTCCCAAGGGATAGGCTTGCCGAACATGGTGATCGGACGGGCCAATTAAATGTAAATGTTCCATTGCTAATAAGTATGGCTTTAGTGTTTTCATCGTTTCCAAAAATGCCTCGTGGTAATAGAACGTTCCATTGAATAATACTCTCCCTTGCCAAATGGTCAAATCCTAGATGCATTGGAACGAAGGTTTGCGTTTGACATTCTCTGGGTATTTTTATTTTCCTTTCTAACTCTCGACGAGACATGTCGCATAGTATTGATAGCTAAACACAATGAAGGATTCTAGGGCTCCTGAGCGTAGTGAGGGAGCTCTGAGTTAACTCCTGAGCGAATCGATGGTGTTAAGACTAGAATCCTGAGTGCAGCGAGCGATTTAAGCTCTCCCAAGACGAAGAATCCTCTATCCCCGAGGAGAATATTCCACTTTTCGCACCTGATGCAAGGTAATAAAAACTAAATCGATTACCGAATTGCTAGTTTATGAAACTGTTAAATAATCGGGGAATACCTAGTTATGTGCAGTTTCATGCCCGACTACGTGATAGCAAAGACAGGGATAATGTATTTCATTCGTACGTATCTATTTATCTTTGTATGTGGAATTCTTTAAACCCTCGAAGCAACCTAACGGCTTGATGGATTTGAAAACATGAGGTGCCTATCGACACATCTGGGTTGCACGAAGGTTAGAGGCTAAATTTTGATTTTTTTTAAATCAAAATGGCGGATTTTAGATGGCAATAAGAAAGGTCTTGAGAAAAAAATAGTAACATTAGTATGTGGAGTATCAAAATAAATGGGATGGAGAGATGATTCCAAAGACACTAAACTAATTTAAAAAAAAATACAACGTCAAACTACAACTAAGATTAAAAATAAGCTCACTTTTCAATCAGTCTGATGCGGTTGGTGGCATCAAATCTGAGAGTGGAATAAAATAACTTACTGCCTGCCGGGTTTTTGATTAAAAAAATATAAACTCATGCAATTTCATCAACAAAACAATAAATAATATCGTCAATAGGGCGTCAGCCCAAATCCAACATTCGAACGCGAGAGTACGCGCCACAACAACCGATCATTTTGTTCGTCGACGGCAACTAACGAGCAGGTGGTGTGAAAATGTATTTTAAAATGACAATAAGCTGACCCACAGAACTTATAACATAACTAGGGAATTCTGACAACCCTTTCGGGGAATATTGCATTCAGTAACGTGTACAATTTCCAGCGAGAAATAAAAAAAAAACGCAATGGTAAAGAAACATCACACAAAAACAGCGTCCGAATCACTCGCCATTTTTGTCAAAAAAGAAGACACAGTATAAAATATCTCACTGGCACAAATAGGCCAGCATCCAGTTTACAAATGCCGCCACTCGCTCGTCCCCTGCCTATCTATTTTTATCGAGTCGCGTGAACACTCGATTAATTTATCGATTATCGGACAGGCTTGCCCCGCATTTGCTTGCTCTGATGTAACATTGGTGTCATCTTCCTGGTCTGTAACAGCTGTATAGTATATAGATAGAGTATGGGATATCTACTGATTGTAAAAAACCTACCAAAAGTTTCACCGTGTTAGCAGAAACTTATGATCAAAGTGTCTTTCTCAAGGTTTATGTTACTGGCTAAAGAAAAACATTATAACACCTGGATATTATGGTCTAAAAGAGTCGACAAGCAGTAAATTTTAGACATTTTTAAGAACTGTGTCACTGTTATTGCCTGTTGTTATTGACTTTCAAACTTGTGATGGAAAATGCAAAATAAATGTTTCCCTAATCAGAACCTGTAACCCTACCTTAGAATGAAAACCGAGACAAGATCCACACGCAACAAAAAGGCTATTGAAGCAGTAAACCGTTAATTTTTAAAACATGTTAACAAAGGTTAACACGTCAGTCTCGTCCATTTTCGAATGCTGCATTTTTCCAATCCCCTTTGGTATTTTTTCGTGGCTTCAACAGTAGTTTATCAGCTTCAAAACAATTATTAGTCATTCTAGTCTAGACGGTCTGAATATCAGCGAAAATTTCTAGCAAATTCTTTATTCTCGTATGCATTCAATAAATAACGAACTAATCAGTTTTTACGGGCGATAAAACAATGAGATAAAGTATTGTCTTGTATATGACAGAACATAACTTTGTGTTTATTTATTATTTGAAATACTGGAATATGTTTTAGGTAAATTGGATATTCGAAGAGTTGGACATATGAATCAGTAAGTTTTGGGAGAAGAAAATGAGGTGTATTCGCAATAAATAAATAAATAATAATCATTGAATGCAAGTAACGAAGCTGTTGCCTTGCCTGCCTGTTGCTGTTGTTTGTTGACTGTTGTTGACTGTTGTTGTGTTGTTAGTAACAATATACTTACAAAATATATTAGTAAAACATTAACACAGAGAGTGAAGAGAAGATAAAGAGAGAGAGTGTACAATGAGTTATTCTCTAAAAGTCTTGTTTGAGAAGATTTAAATACCAATGTGAAATTATTAACATGTTACAAAGATTATTCGATGTGGTAGATCTCATAAAATCCAGAATTAATTGTTAAGGCAATATTATTTTCTAATTTAATTTTCTCATATTAAATCCAGATCTTTACAATTCGTAGGAATTGTAATAGAGCTTTTTAGACGTATAATAATAGGCATAGGTATAATAATAATTTAAGTTTTTTGATAGGTTTTCTCTACCTTTTTGCATTTGCATGATCAGCCTATAATGTTGCCAATGCTGGGACACAGGCCTCCTCTCGGTGAGAGGGAGTGGGCCTTAATCCACCGCGCCAGTACGGGTTGGTAGATGACGTCACATCCCTTAATTTTTTTGGTTCTAGAACATTCCTCACGATGTTTTCCTTCACCGTTCTGAGAGCAGTGAAGATGAAATAATTTACACTAAGTAAAGCGCCTGTCTGGGTTTGAACCTACGACGTACAACTCGTAAGTCGCGGCCGTTACCTCTGGGCCACCACTGCTCTACTGGGCCACCACGGATGGTTGACTACGAAGTAACTAATATTTTTAAAGGGATTCATAGATGTCTTTATCACGTAAAAGATTTCAGATGTCGTTACAGCTACTCGAAGTAAAGTATTATGTTATTTTAATTATTGTGAATGTGAGGATTATGTGGGTCATTGCTTTTTTTTTCGCAATTAATTTTGATCATGATCTGGCAGATTGAGTAATTTATGTGGCCTACCCAAATGTCCTTTCTTTGGTATTGTTCGTCGAATCGTTGAGCTCCTTAAGTTCTGACTTCCTGAGTTGAGCTGCACGATTACTGACAAATGCGTGCACTGACTGGACAGGTCCACTCAATCTGTGTGGTTCTTTCCTCAAAAGACCATTTCAGATACCAATCTACATGGTCTTCACATGATCTGACCAAGATTATGTCTGGACTTTAAAAGAGACTGTGACCTCTGAGTTTGTTTCGGCCTTTCTTCTCAGAGTAGTCAGATAAAAAACGCCGACCTCATCTAGTTTAAAAATATGATTGACGTGTAAAAGTGTTTGTACAAACCTACTTACAGAAATAAAATCATTTATCATTTATCATTTGAAGTTGCGTTATGGCCGCCGAAATCAGTGGAGAAGGAGTGTAGTGAAGACATGGATGGTCACGATGTGTTCAGCCGCTTTTGTGTGAGTAGCTGCGTTTGTGGCCACGATGTGGTCGGCATTGACCGCACGTTCACGATAACCGTCTGCATTGAAGCGTATGAAAATTGAACTACACCTTTTCGTACAAAGTGGCCACAATTTCGCCGCTGTAGTTTAATTGTGCCACAACTGAAAAGACCCTTAGCTTTCATTTCACATAATGTGTAGGTACTTTTATTGAAGATATACTGCATCACTTTCTTGCAAATGATGCAATGTCGATACTTCACTATTTTACACCCAGAAAGAGCTATTCTCTACCAAGAGGCGGTTACATCCCTACTTACGATGGTTTGTAAGCTAAAAATAGTTCGCGTGTAAAAATAGCGTGGGATACAATGATAGATTGTTGCCCCTCGGCCGTTTGTGACCTAATTCCAATGGAATTAGGTCAGATAACAGAAAAATGTATCAACCGCTCATCTAGCGTGCTTTGGCCAAAATGACTGGCTAGTTTCTTTCATTCGCGAATCAATGGGAATGCTTACAAATGTTGTTAATGTTTCTGTTTTTCCGGGAACCATCTAATTGCTTGCTCGTTTATATGAAAAAAAAACCGGACAAGTGCGAGTTGAACTCGCGTGGAGAGGGTTCCGTACGATGAATAATATTTTACCTACAAAAAACATTTCATGTAAAGTTGGTTGCTATGACTTACTTAACGCTTTCATTGTTAAAAAGTTATCAGATCTAATGTAAAGCCAAGCCCCTAGCTCTAGAAGGATTAACTCTACAAACCTTACATCTTGGTCAAAATGTACGGCGTGGCACATTGAAAGATTTAGCATGTTATTTTAAGGCCCTGGACTTCTTATAGGATTACTAATTTCTGTATTTTTTTTTTAATTTTAGGCTTATTAGTTAAGGAGATAAAGAGGGAATGGTCAATTTTAATATATTTTTTAAATAACTTCATAAATATTTATTTTAAAACTATACAAACAAATAATATATTTGAGACCCTCATGACAAGCCCTTTCATTGACATGTCACGGGGGGTACACTACATAAATACGAAAAACTTTATTCCGTCAGTCACAAATACGAATTTCAAAATACCGATTTTCATAATTCCGAATGGTTCAAAATTCACACACAACAACTCCGATTTATCATTCATCCTATTTTTATAATTCCGAAATTTCAATATTCCTAACGTTTATAATTACTATTTTCAAAATACCGAGTTTCAATAGATCGAATAACAAAAAGCCCGACTTAATGATAATTTGAAATATCAAAAATACGAATTCCGATTATTGAAGTACCGATTAATTAGAATTCCGAAATAAAAACGCCTTGTAAAACTGTAACCTAACCTAACCCAAAGAATTCACCAACAATAGAGGGGATCTGGCGCTCGGCGGCCGCTACCGCGGCACGCTCGCCTTCGCGCGTTAATGGTCACTGTTCTAACCTAACCTAACCCAAAGGATTCAATAACAGTCGCTTGTACCCGGTATATATAAGGAGAAGAAGAAAACATAAAACATAATAAAGTAGACGTTTTTAAATTACATTAAACGTTACAGATTTAGAATTTCTGAATATTACACTAATTGAATCAAATCCTAATTTTAGCAGTTTATTCGAAGTATTGAAAATCGGAAATCGTTTTCGAACCGAAAACCCATCGAACATTTGATTCTTCGAAACGTATGTAAATCGGAAAACGAACAAATGGCATTTACGATTTTCGGTAAAATAAATTTCGTCATTTTTAATACTAGACATTATAATTCTTAGGTATTATGAAATTCGGACTTTTGAAAATCGGAACATCGAAATTAGGAATAAAATATTTCGGAGTATTTGGGTGTTCCCATCACAGGGTACAGTTTGCAAAACGATAATTTTTAATTTTCTAGTTTGCCCCCAAAAGTAACCTCCTTATTCAAAATTCATTTATTTACGTTACACGTCCGTGTTTGGGTCACGGAAATTTATACCAAATTTATTTATGTGTACCAAATTCCAACTTAACCAGTCCAGTAGATTCGGAGCAAATTGGCTGTGACATACAGACAGACAGACGGACACGAGTGATCCTCTAATGGTTCCATTTTTTCATTAGGACGTACGGAACCATAAAAAGCAACACAATATAAATATTGGATGAAAAAATAATTTGTAAAATTCTAAAAATAGAGACGAAAACATAACTTCACGACTGAATTCCCTGAAAGGTGAGGCTAGACCCACATTATGCCAGTTATATTTAAGTCCCATGTGGTACCTCAGGGATCCTAGCGAAAAATGAAAACAGTCTTCTCTTTATCGTTTCAAATAGATTCTACATAGAGGTCTAGTTGTATAGCACAAACTTGTTTGATTGATTAATTACTTTTTTTGACATGACATGGTTGTTAAGACAAAAGAAGTTGAAGGAAATACAGAGAGTAGACCAGTAGTGGGTAGACAGAGATTAGTGGACCTGAAAACTGAAAAAAGCTAAAGCAAACACTTACACAGGTAAAAAAAAACAGGTAGCACACATTCCAATTAACGAAAGGATTCTAAAAGCAAAAGAGTCTAAGGCAGTTACTGCCAAGCGCAGTAAATAAGTAGAGTATAAATTTTATTAGAGGCAGGCGCGAGATTGCAGTGAGAGTGAAGTACAACGTTTATTGGGTTTTGGGAATTAGCAATAAAGCTCGCGTGGATACTGCACCACCGTCTATGTTATAAGATTGTTTTACGCTCAAGAACATTATGTTCTGAATTGCCTATTCGCTGAAAGTATTAAAATAAAGACACGAATAAGTACAAACGACTATGCCTGATGATGATGAATGATGTAACCAATATTTTGTAACCATGTTTTAATTTAAAAGAGTCCGTGAAGTGGACTACGTTTTGGTATGGACAACTAGCTTCATCTTTCTGACCGACCGACCCCTTGACAATTTAAAAGTGCCTGTAATTGGTTTATTTGAAATAAATGCTTTGAGATTGAGTTTGACTATAAATAGGATAAAATTAAATACTGAGTTGACTGAAGCTTGAGCTATGAGAATTTTATATGGAAAAAGACAAATAATACTGCGCTAACCCCAAATAAATTGAAAAAGAAGAAGAAAGAAGTAGATCCAGGTCCAGAAGTTTATTATGTGTACTGACATTATTTGTAGTAGATACTTGTTTTTAATCTATGTTATTAATCGGTAGAAGGTCATTGAACAAGACACAATAGAAGTTTTATTGTTATTATGTCTGGGGGAGTTTAGTGTCCCGCAACGATTAGATATTATTTTTGTTACAGAGCTATGGCACGATACGCCAGATTTCGCAGAGTTGAGTCCAGTTCGTATAAGTAAATTTAAAATCGCTTACAAAAAAGTATACATATTTATAGAAATCTATTTACAGTCACGTCTCAAAGTGTCGTCTGCGTACTTTAAAGTTCGTTCCACTTGGCTTGCTACTTACCCCATCAGGTAAGACTAGCGGGAGTAGTAAATTACCGTTACAGTCAGGAAACTGCAATTTAATTATAAGGTGTGTTGGTGGAACTTTTAACTCAACATGGTGCCTTTTAAGGGGTAGTGTACTGATGGTTCAAATAAATATTGGACGCGAATATTCTATAAACATTTGGCTCAAATAATCTTATCAATGAAATTGTAAATACATAGCTAGATGTATACTTGTTTTATCTTCTTCTATCCAGTAACGCGTTAATCGCTAGTAAAAAACCCAATTAGTAATGGTATAATCCAGAAATTAAAATGTCGAATCATATACCTATTTGATAGTTCAAAAATTATAAACTTCGTGTGAAAATTTGTCATGACGGAAACTCTGCCTGTATAAAATATGCGTTTTTTTAAGTGAAATTTCGAAGGCGGCGCTTTGATAAGTAGACGAGAATTGAGAGACACACAATCACACATTTCGTTACATGAAAGAGAAAGAAATATATAACTCTCTCTACATCTCAAACTAAATCTCTTTTATTCTTTATTTTTTCAGAAGTTTCACTTGTATTACGTGTACGGCGCTGCACGCGCATTTTTTTTTATTTAGACGTTAAACAATACTTCTGTTAGTTTTTATTAAATTTTCTTCGTTACGTTTTACCGTTACTTTCCTCAACCATGGTCGTCAAAACAAAGCGAAGATGGAGATTTGTTTTTAAAATTCCATTTAAAATGATATAATTATATTTCACTTTGTAATTAACCCGGAAAGTTTCCTTGTCATCCAGATTTTTCTTGATTTTTCTGATGTATCCAGGGCCCGTAAAACAATTGAAAGTAGAGCTTAATTATATTTGGACCTTTCAACCTGACCTTTGAATTACTGGAAACAATTATTTTTTTCTAGTTACTTTTTATAAAACAACCAACTGTAGGTTGCTTTTACATTTATTTAAAATATAAAATACCTGCTAAAACTCATTTTCCTTTCATAGTTGTGTTTATATTTGTGCCTGTAGTTTTGTTGTATTAATATTTTACACAAAGTTTTGACTCGTTCAGAATGTTAATTATCATTGAGTCAGCCATGTATTTTGTTATGTAAGATCATAGCAGCAAAATGTTTTTGTCTGTATTAAACTTGCTTTAATTTCTATATTCAACTTGTGTACATGAAAACTATTTAAACAAATTGTCATATAATACAAGCTTAAAAATAAAAAATAAAACTACAGCAAAACTTTTTAAATCACACCATTTCGATCACTTACAACTTGAGCCACACAGCCACCCAGTAACACGTTCACCGAAGCGGAAAGGTGCTCAGCGTGGTTTCAATTAGTTGCTCGGCCATCCCTTATAGTCAGCCAATAGAGAGCCACTTTAAAATATATCCAGTCTAGACTCTCACCAGGTTTCTGAATTGAGAATTTGAAGTTGAGTACTTGTCAAACTCTAGTTTACCATTACTTAAGACTTAAGGTGGTTACTTTACCGTGAAATTCAAAACATCTTACGTCTTCTGCAAAGAAATTTCGAATTTCTCAACTTCAAATTCTCAATTAAGAAACCGAGTGTCTCTAAGCGTTGTCAAGATTAACTAGAAATGGATGGCTTCGAAACTTTATGCATTGAGGTCTTTAGGACGGACTGGGATCAGTGCGAGGTAGGGTTTTGAAGGTAGTAATGATTACTTATCCTAATACGTTGATATGGGTACTAAGGTATGTAGAAACGGGGAATAGTGTAAGGTGTAGTGTAACGAGATGTGACTAAAGGATTTTCACATTTATGAGGCCGCGTTCACACAAAACGTTTAGTCGTCCGCCGACTGTTATAATGTATGAAAAACAACAGATACTCAGATGACAGCTGACAATGATTTTTTCTACATTTTGACCGCGACGCTCACAGTTGAAGGCCGATTATACTTTTGGTGTGACCGCGGCCTTTCACATGATGATCCTTTACAAACGTGTAGGTATTTCCATCTTTTGTTGAAATATATAAATAATAAGTTATTCCCTTATCAAAAGGGTTTCTCATGACCCTATTTCAATAATAGTAAAATGTCAAAGTGTGGGTAGTAAGCAAACATAAACAGAACCTCAGAGAGATAGCCATTGGTAATAATTCTCCGATGGAGAATAGAAAATGTTATAGAAACTGAGTTGGTAAACATTGACGTTCACTTTCTCTCGATTTTGCCAAAATCTTGATGAATTTTGTCTAGAGGCTATTTGTGCGCGCGAAGGCAAACTTTTGGGAAAAAGGGGCAAAGCTTACTCAACACATACGGAAAAGTTTGCTCAAAAAACTCTATTCATTGGCTATCATTGAAAAGGTCATGCAAAGTCCGATAAAGTGGCATCAATGTTTTTGAGTAGTTTTTCAAGCATTCGAAACCTAATATTCCTTTTCTATTGCTAGAATAAATCCTAATAGCTACCGAATTATTACCTTAAGACTTCAAAAAGTGTTTGGTAGTTAAACACTGACTTTGCTTGACACATTCGTCTGTATATTCATAAAATTAATACTGATAAGACATAATTAGTTATATTAAACAAGATCCGTAGACAAAGAAATTCTAGACTGTAATAGGCATTGTAGTACACACAAATTCAATGAATCTATTCAAATAACGCAATAACCTACATACAATGAACGAATTAAAATTTCTATCTCACCTCCATTTGTAAACAAAATACATCCAAAATTAAATTCTAAACACAGAATACAATTCAATTTCAGGCTCGAAATGATCTGTTTCAATTGAGTTTGTATGTGTACGTAAATAATTTCAATCCAGCACATATTGGATATTGGATTATTGACAATTGGGCAACGTGCGACGCTTAATTAACTTGGCAGATTTTAATTTCCTCCCTTGACGGAGCAGCAATGAACCGTTTAACGAGAAAAGACTATCTCGAATAGTTTTTGTTCCATTATTACAAAGTTGAATAAACTTTTGTTGTTGTACTAAATGGAAAATAACGTCACAAAATGTGTTTACAAATATAATAGCCTAGGGGTATATCGTCTAGAATTGTTCTAAAAATACAAGTCTTATAAAGAGAAATTAACAAATTAACATTGACTTTTATTTTAAGTAGACATCCAAATCACAAAATAACTTATTTTAAATTCTACCCAAAATCCAATTACAGTATCTTCGGAAAGGTCGAATCAGTGCTATCTTTACGATTCTAAATAAATGAAGTCCATAAAGTCAGGCAACTTTACTTTTATCAGTACTGATGCTGCATGATTACTGATAAGATAACCAAAGGAATTTCGTATTATTATGTCGAAAATAGATCAAGAATCAATTAAAGAACCTATTATTATAAATGTTGCGTTTAGTTAGACTAAACGAGCGAATGCACGTACTATCCCCACTCTACCGAATATTTTTTGGATAAACAGAGACAAAAGATCATTCTTTCATTAGTTTATTCATACTAAAATGTCAAGAATACTTATCAAGAAAAGAATGCTCTTCCTCTTGTTCTATGTTCGTTTGGTCTTATCCCATCTTAAGACCAAAATAAAACCGCCCATCGCTTACCGGGTGTATCTTGAGTTTTTTGTATTTGAAAAAAAAACACAGCTGCCTTGTGCTGGTTTCTACTTCACCCACTTCTTTAAAGTGCTTATCCACATGGAAAATCAATGTGACATATGAGGTAAATTTTCTTTAACCTACGCACTTAAATTTCATTCAGGACCCATTCATAAAATTAGTCTGAATATTAATGAGGTCTTTCCAGGTATAAAAGCCGAGAATTACTGAGCATCAGCACATTCAAACCACATCCGCGGGTCCAATAGCCTACATCCTCCATTATAAAACCCTTTGGGTCAATAATTTGATTTTAGTTGAAGATCTAACAAAATCATCAGTCAACATGAAACTGACTTTGGTCCTTTTCCTCGTGGTGGCGTGCTCATGGTGCTCTGAAGCACAGGATGGTGCGAGGTTAGTATAGTTTCTTACATAGTTTAATTTTCTATTTACCCACGTTAACATATTATTTTTATTTTATTTCCTAATTTTGTAGACTCTATGGTAAGTAATAGAGATACTTTTATTTTGATCATTTTAATATTTTGTAATTCTACTTGTCATTATCATCTTCCTGGTCTTGTTCCATGTTACTCGGGATACCCCCGTGTTGAGTGTTGTGCCGTGTCAGCTGTTTCTTTATCATCCAGTCCTTTGAATTTCTTATCATTATTCACACAATCCATCCATCTTTTTCTTGGTGTTCCTCTCCCTTTCTATCCATCAACATCTGTAACAACAATATATCATTACATCCATAAATAAATTCAAGCCTTTTCCCATGTTTGTATGCAGAAACTATAGAAGAACCACCTGCTATGATCCTTAAATACTCTTTTTCCTTCGTTTACGTTGATAATATATTATGCACACCGGTTGCGAGTTCACCAATAAGTTCACTAATTATGTCCTTCTAGGGCGTCCCCTACCGACGATTCCACTCGCATCTGCCTTGTAAATGCCTTTTGTTATTCGCCTTTCATTCAACCTCAATCTGTTCTATTCTAAGGTTTTACTGTGGACGACGTCTCTCAGAAGTTCTGGCGACTCTCTGCTGGGGCTCTGAGGAAGTTAAGCGTGATGGTGGGTGGTGGGTGTCGGGGATCTCAGCGCGGGCGCTGGGTGGAGTGCGCGGCAAACGAGGCCTCGCAGACGAGTGCTGCTACAAGGCCTGCACAATGGATGAACTGCTGTCGTACTGCTAGCGAAGGACCAATGCGGCATGACTGATTGTACAAATTGTATATTACGAGTATGATGTATTGTTGATGTAAATAAATTATTGTAGTTACCTAATTTCATATGTTTACTTTGATCAGTATGTGAGTATACTCTTCTGATATTTTTACCTTAATTTTAATTATTTTAGGTTAGGTTATTTTTATTTCATATTTTTTTCAAAAGCCTGTCGATTTGATAAGAACTTTCATTTAATACACACGTATCACTTTTGAGAAAACAAAAACGGAAAAGATAAAAGTATTATCTTTTGTCGTTAAATATGATTTGCATGCCCATATGCCCGTAGAACATCCGTGCCAGGGAAAACACATTCAGCCAGCGTCTTTGAACGGTCAAAGTTCTAAGATTGAAAATCGGTACCAACGGCTTAACTAATTACTAGACTTTGGGCTTCTGACTACCCTTTACGACTGCGTTACGGGTAGTCAGAAGGGTTCACCCTTGTTTGATAGAACAACGTTTGATATAATATTACTAAATCGAATTTTAGTTGCAATAAAGTCATTTCGAAGAATTATTCATTTGACCGAATAATTCATTGGTAAATTTTTATTTAGCGTAATTATTTATTTGAACTAATTTCATTTCGCCGAATTTTCAAATGCACTAATTTTATTTAAACTAATGTTTCACTACACTAATAATGATTTAGTCGAAAGATCGTATCGAATATTTAGTTCATTAATAATTCGTTTCTTTCATCGTCTATAAACTAACATTGTTCTTCACCTATCGAATTAATGCCACGCCGCGCGCCGTACTTCTAACGCCATCTAGTAGATGTAAGTGGAACAATATTGAGATTTACTATAATCGTAAATATGAAGGTAGTACCAAGAAAAATGCATCATGCAGGTTGTCATTGTCATGCACTATAATGATTTGTGTCTCATCTTATGTCATTACTAAGTAAACATTATTTATTTTTTGTGCTAAATTGTTTAGTATAGGTTTCAAATATTTACAATGTTTTTTTTTCTGCAGAAAAAAAAATCTATATAATCTAGTCGTTTCTGGAAGGAGGTCACAGTTTTAACCTAACCTAACCATTTATTTTTACAATGTTTACAATGAAAAACATTTACAATGTTTTCTTTTCTGCATTACATTACACCAATTGAATATTCGATAAAATACATGGTTATACCATCTGAACATTACATCAAATGAACATTATACCTTTTGATCATTAGCGCAAATGTTGTTATAGCAAATAAATATTCGATGAACTGAAAATTCTGTCAAACGATATTATACAAAGTGATGATTTTCTTAAACGTTGTTCGATTTAGTAATATTATATCAAACGTTGTTCTATCAAACAAGGGTGAACCAGTCAGAAGCCCAACAGTCTCACAACCAGTCTTACCAATGACAATTATGTTAACCAGTAACTGGGTTACGGAGGTCAGATAGTCAGTAGCTCCATGTAAAATACTGGTATTCAGCTGCATCTGGTTAGACTAGAAGCTGCCCCAAAATAGTTTAGATAAAAGATAGATTGTTTTGTGAGGGCATGGACATGGGACATGGAGGACTTTATTATGTAAAACATCAATGTACCAATTACCCAAGTATGAAAACAAATTTGATAAATGATAAATGAATGATAAATGATTTTATTTCTGTAAGTAGGTTTGTACAAACACTTTTACAAGTCAATCATATTTTTAAAACTAGATGAAGTCGGTTTTTCCTATCTGACTACTCTGGGAAGAAAGGCCGAAACAAACTCAAAGGTCACAGTCTCTTTTAAAGTCCAGACATAATCTTGGTCAGATCATGTGAAGACCATGTAGATTTGTGTCTGAAATGGTCTTCTGAGGAAAAACCACACAGAATGAGTGGACCTGTCCAGTCAGTGCACGCATTTGTTACTAATCGTGGAGCTCAACTCAGAACTTGAGGAGCTTAACCACTCGACGAACAATACCAAAGAAAGGACATTTAGGTAGGCCGCATAAAGCACTCAAACTGCCAGATTATCATTAAAACTACCTGAGAAAGTGAAAAAATAATTTAAAAAATAAAAGTGACCCACATAGTCCTCACATTCACAATAATTAAATAATATGACTATACTTCACAAAGTAAATTGTCATGATATTGTGTATATAATAATTATCAAATGTCAATGTTTATGCTAAAGTAGACTCATCTTTCATGGGGTACTGTTTAAAATGTTTCAATAAAATACCTCCCCATATTCTTCAACTGAATGAAACTAAATTCAAATGTTGTATAAAACGCACACTATGCAGCCAGGCATATTATAAGTTGGGGGATTACATCGCTGATAAAAATGCTTGGCTCAACGCTGGTCCTGCTCCACAAGGGCGCATAAAATAATTGATTAGCATTTGAAACTACTGTTGGAGCTGCTGAAGATTATAAAAACTTATCTTTGCATTGTATAAATTCAACGTTTTAGTATTGTATAATTGCATAGCACAGGTGTGAGTACTATGCACCTACTATAAAGCTACCATTTAATAGGTTTTTCTTTCATTGACTTGAATGTGCCCTGGCGGCTGAGAGTTTGTCATGCTCACTCTAATGTCTCGCTGGTGGTGGCGTGTGTGTTGGATCATTAAGTTCCCTTCAAAATGGTTGAGCTGAATGGTGCTGATCTATGCGTCATGTTCGTGAACGGGCGCCGTCAGTGGGGACTGGTCATTTCTTGGCTGCCACGGCTTATTTTAATTTAATTTAATATTTGAATTGCTTTTGTCTTTTTATTACGGACGCTTTTAACGTTCTGCATCGTTCTCACATGCATAATTTCAACATGAACGATGTAATCAATATTTTGTAACCATTTTTTGATTTAAAAGAGTGTCCATGGAGTTTCTTGCCCGTTCTTCTCCATAGGTACCTACTACGCTTTGGAATGGGTAACTAGCTTCATCTTTCTGACTGACCGACCCCTTGACAATTCAAAAGTGCCTGTAATTGGTTTATTTGAAATAAATGCTTTGAGTTTTGAGTTTTGAGTTTTATGTAAAATAAAATAAAAAAATTTAAATATAGCATAAATAAAAAATAATTAAAAAAAAACATTCAGTATGCGAAAATTGGAGCAACTCAATCCCAAGCCTTTTTGTCCTCAATATAATCCTTAACGGTATAAAAGATTGATTTGAGAGCACACTTTCAAAAACTGTCACTTTTCTAGCGATGTTTTAGTCCAACAATTTAGTGAGACCAGTAAACGAGCAGAATTTATTTTAGCCCAAAATTCCTATCAAGGACATGGCTCCTAACCAAACTAGATCCCAGCAAAAACTATCAGGTACCCAAACAGGCTGTACTCAGAAATTCAATCAGCTCCCTTAAAGGGCGTATCTATAAAAGGGTTGAGCGATGTTCCTGCCTAATGGCTCGGAATTGTTCCGTCGCGATACCATCTGAGATTCCTATCTAAGCCCCGGTATTTACAAACTATACGGTTTCTTTTCAAACGTCTGTTTTTTTACTTTAAGATCTTTTATAGGATTAAGGTGAAAGAATTTTTCGTTGAAAGTTTGTTTTAGATTTGTAGATAATGATCTGGTTTGGGCCTCCGGATTGTACGTTACCATAACGAATATCCTACAGATTTTGTACAAATTATGTTTTGATTTTATATGATATGGTTACAGAACTTAGCGATGGAAAGTTCAAAACCCACATCAAACGTATACTTATCAAAAATGCATATTATAACATTAAAGACTACGTTGAAGACAAGGAAGTTTGGCAATAATTCATTCTGCACATGTGGCTTCCCTGGTACCACATTAACGGCATCACTAAGTAAATGTCTATTAACTGTTCCCAAATTACGAAGTTTTTTCCTTCTTTTTACTTACTTCTTAAACATAATCTCATTATTTGACATTATATACCTCAGATTCTTATTTCAACTCCTTATTTATAGCTTTTGTGGATAGGATTTTGATTCAGATTTGTTGCAGTTGTAATGGCAATCATGTCATTTGGTCTAAATATTTTTTTATTTTTAAATAGATTCTTCTATATTTTGTGAATGTGAGAACGTTGTAGGCCTAACTTGTAGACTGTATATTTGTGAACATTTTTATATTTTGTTGAGTACCTGTTACTTGTTGACAGGCCTACACTGTCCTCCCATATCTATTAACACTGTAATTGGAAACATTGTAAAAGCCCCTTATTTTTAAAAGAGTAACCGTGGAGTATCTTGCCGGCTCTTCTCCATAGGAAACAACCAATTGGAACCGTGCCCCTAGCTTCTGACGTTTCATAAGTGCCCATGTTGGTTTATGTGAAATCAAATATTTTGATTTTGATTTTGGTAGATAATGTTTATACCGACACCGTGACACAGGCTCCCGAAAATATTATTTTATTGTAAAAAAATTCAAAAACTTGGCTTCCTAATTTGACATTTACCAGATAATCTCTTGAAATACAAGAAATTAACATACATTTCTTAATTTTCTACTATTTCAAACCAAGTTATCTATAAGTTTTACTACTCTATTAAAATTACAGGGGGATCTTCATATAAGTTGGTAAAGTTATAAGTCGGTACATGAAGCCTAATAATGTCATTTGCGACACATGGTGCGATAATATTCCATGAGTTGGAGTAAGTTTGCCAGTCAGCTTATACGACACTTTCTTTATTGTTTGTTACTATCATTGTGGTGAAAATTTTCATGCCCTTTTATGTACATTCAGATAAATTAATTAATAAGAAAATTGACACCTACCTATGTCACTACGCATGCCTATGCCGCATAACTGTCAATGAATGACAGTTATGAGTTAAAAATACGGACAATTTAAGTTCATAGTTAATTTGCTTAGCGATTAATGTCTCCAACATCACTACGTAAATGAAACATACAATTTAATAACATACTTAAAGCGAAAAATGTTTGTGGTATCTGCTCCACAAACATTTTTCGCGATTTAACATTAACATTTTCACATGAACATTTTAGATGCAAAACATTATTGTTTCATTGTTTTTGTTTTGATGGGACGTCTACATAACCGGCGAAATGTGGGTGTACTATAGGTACACCTCTGCCTAACCCTTCGGGGAATACAGGCGTGATGTTATGATATGTTACATTATTGTTTCGCATCTCGTCTTACAGTCATTCTAGAGAGCAGATTTTATAGCTGGGTATCCCCAGCTATAAAATTAATCTGCTCTCTAGACTATAGGGAATCGTACGACGAAATGTCAAAGTACTACTAAGTTGGTATCTACGTCTTGACTTTAAAAACAGACAGTAATGCTTTCATTGGATACCCAAGTGGGATTATCACTCTCAAAACAGAATAGGTAGTCTAGAAAAATCCGCGTCATCATCGTCAAAATATCAAAGTTCAGTTCTAAACGTGTAGTTTCCTACATAAGTATTTCCATTTTTATGTTTTATCCGCGGCCACTCTCATCCATCCATTACCAGGCTCCCTGTGAAGATCATAACTTCATCTAGCCTGAGGGCATTTTACACAGACCATTCAAATACTTGAAAAATCAGCATTCTAAATTCAAAAAGAAAAAAAAATGTTCAACAAAGCCGCAAATTTGCCGTAATAACTGGATTAGACTTGCTGAAGTAACCTCAGTCCAGTTTGTTTACTCAACAAGTTATTTGAAAATTTATTTTAAAATTCAGCTCGTTGTTTAAGATTTTCCACTTTTACTGTAATTGCGTTCTCTATAGTTTCTCGTTGTTTGAGAAAGTTTCATTAATTCTTGTGTAAGGGTAATTGAATGCGGGTTGCAGTTTACCGAGTCGTAGATTGCGGTGCCACGTAGATTTATAATTCTGTCGATTATGCTACGTGTTTTTTCTGCTATCACTTTATTTAACTTCAGCTAGTTTTTTATTTGTGAATAGATATATTTTAGCACAAGTAAAATAGATGATAGTGTAAACGATATTTTCTTAACTAAATAATTAATGTGTCAAAGTCAAATCGTATATTTCATAAGAGGCACTTTGGGAGAAATGGTTTTACAATTTTTTGTTTACATAATATTAATTATTTGTGTTCTTCTTTATTATGCAAAAAGGAGTAGGTCCTACTTTTTATCTTCATAATATGTAGGTACGTAACCTCATTTTGTTTTTAATAACTTAAGTCCATTAATGGCACACCTACCGTAAAACCTTAATACTCTTAAAAATGGCAACAATAAAACTCAAGCCCCAATCTCACAATATACAATTATATTTGACCAAAAGTTATTAATAACAGAACACCAGCGGAATGCTATTAAGCGCAGGCAATTTCCTACATTCAAAAACTGTTAAATGAATTTTATGAAGTGGAAAAATTGTTTTTCAGGTGATAAAAACGTTGAGTCCAAAATTGCGATAAACAAAATGCCGTTTTTAAAGTGTAAAGATGATGTAAGTGTATTTTACACAGATATGAGGATTTTTGTATTAATTAATTTAACTGCGCAGCATACCGTTTAACAGAACTGGTCATTGTATTAGTGATTCAGCAGCTTCAATATCATCAGGATTATGCAGGAATATGGCAGTTCGTCATGGTTTGACAGCGTCTCCCCTGACATCATCTCTGTCATCAGAAGACAGCCGCCACCCAAAACTAGACGGCGCCACTTGCTGCGCCGTATTCTTTAAGAGCGCTTACACGGGTCCACTAGCGCTACTCCTTTAAAAAAATGTTATCTCGTGACTGAGAAGGAATTTTGAAAAACGGCTCAATAAGCGGTCTCGGTAAGTGTGTCAAGATTTTTCTAATACCTTTTATAAACTTCCATATTGAGACACGAAGCAACAAAATTCGATCTAAACAAAAGCGGCCACATTCATTTATATCGTATTTTTTTTAACCGACTTCACAAAACGGAGGAGGTTCTCAATTCGCCTGTATGTTTTTGTTGCTTCGTGTCTTAATAACAGCGAGCAAGGTAGTGGAATCTATAGTAAATAATATTTGAGCCAATTACTTGATCATGGGTTTCCAAGATAGAATTTAGTAATAAAATCACGTCTATTTTCCCCCAAGGGTTAACCAGACATGTACACACATATGGTACAGCCAAATTTTGGCAGTTATGTGTAAGTTCCATAAAATAGGGGGCGAACCTATTGCCATGAACCGCGCACAAATCCTGACTCCGGGCTACTGAGAAATTCCTAATGGAAAAGCTCAATAACACTGCCCGACCTGGGAATCGAACCCAGGATCTCATGCTCAGCAGTATCGCTTGCGACTACTATACCAAGGAGGCAGTCAAATGAAGGTTACGACGACAATTGTCTACATTCCAATTATTGTCGTTATTAGATACCTTTGATATGATAGTACGGTCACCAAAAGAGATAAATAACCAGTGTCGTCGATACAGTTGAAGTTTCGTAAGAAACCCATGGATGTTTTCGAATGAAATTTAATTCAATTAATATAAAAATAAACAGTTGATTTATCAAACTAAATTTCATTCGAAAACTTCCATCAGTTTCTTACTAAACTTCAACTATATCTGACGAACCTGGTTACTTACCTCTTTTGGTGACTGTACCTATTACCAATTTGCCAGCACAATAAGAATAATGAAATCACCGGTTACCTCTGTTCATTCATCATTCTAGTATGAACTACCGAGAGGAAACGTCAACAGCCTTACATTTATAATAATATCTCACGGGTGTAATGCCCTGAAAATGGGATCCGTAATGATATCTGTCATGTAAGGCGTGAAACACATACGGGTGCAACATTTGAATACAAATAGTATTTAATTTTACTCATAGTAACAGAGATTTACCTGGTAACAATAAAATAATTAAGCAAAATATTTAACCGGAACTTTAAATAGTGATAGGTGTGAACTGTCAAATATTTTTAGTAGTTTTTTCATCAGTACCAGGAAAAGCATTAATGGGTTTAACTAAATTCTATCACAAACCACCAACCACCACCAACCACCAACCACCACCACCAATTGCACCAATTTGTGAAATATTTATGTAATTCATTTGCGTTATTGATTCTGTAACTATTATTTTGCAAGAAATTATTAAGTAGATATATATGGGTGAAGATGACGACGCTTGGTGGAGGCCTATTATCAGACCTTTGGCATGCTTTCAAAATTATCTATGGTTTATTATCTCAAAAATATGTACAGTCAATGTAAACTGGAAGAGCGGAACCACCTAATACAAGCAAATCTTTGCTTAAAAGGTGACTCCAAATTTAACTATGTAAGTTACATAAGTTGATGAAAAAAAAATTTTTTTTTTTCTTGCCGGCTCTTCTGCACAGAAAACGACCAATTAGAACCGTGCACCTAGCTTCTGACGTTTCATAAGTGCCCATGTAGGTTTATGTGAAATAAAATATTTTGATTTTTAATTAATCAAACTAATCATGAAGGAGAAATAATCTACTTCAATCTTAATCAGTACCGTCCTAGTTCTACTATTCAAGACATTAGTCTATAATGATTAGAAGCAATTCGATGTAGTCTATTTCATCCATTCCCTAACCATTAACTAGAAATGGTTTTACTCATACCATCATTCAGCCATAACAATAACCAGTTCTGATTACAAACCCCAAATGACAGTACTTACCCGTATCCTTAATCTCAAATATCCTTTCGAAGACTACAATATCACTATCACCGTTGCACCACCTTCCATGATTACCTTCAAGCTCTTCGCAACACTGCACACAAGTCAACCGGACCGAATTGCCCCCACAAATTAGTGCCGCCACTGATGTTAACAACACTTTGATGAGGTAATTACAGACCAATTACTCAGTAGATGGTAATTAAGGCACCGCATCGCGCTGAGATGTTATCAATAATATTATAGCGTCTTCACGATAAGTTTTGCTAACGAGCTGTGTCGTGTGGTTTGCGTTAAGGTAAATATTGGGTGGAGCTGTGGCATATGGCTAAATGGTGGACTAACATTTCTGCCAAGTCGTCCCTTTATAAGCCCTGTTGAGTTCAGCTTCCACTCGTTGCAAAATTTTATAAATACCATATTTTAGGTTAATTAGCAAATGCAGTCACTGACACTAATTACTATGGCCTTCGCATTTTGTAACAATATAATTTAGAAGATTTTCCATAGAATTTCTTCCCCGTTCTTCTCCATAGTATCCTACTACGCTTTGAAATAGAAAACTTGCTTCATATTTCTGAACGACCAACTCCTTTGACAATTCAAAAGTGCCTGTATGGTTTAATTGAAATAAATGCTTTGAGTCTGAGTTTCAGCAACATTTTTTAAAGGATTTCTTGAAAGACACAGTAATATTCTAAGGGATCTCATTACAGTTCTTCGATGGCTCGAAGAAACAGTTCAGCTAGATATTTTATTGTGGTAGGAATATTCTCATCTATACAAGTAGGTAATTACGGTAAAATTACAATTCAATTTTAATGAATGAGTATTCATCAAAAATATAAAATCAAAATTCATTCGCACCTTTACTGCATGCATTTTATTTTCCAATTTTTGGTTCGTCGGTTTTATAATGTAAGCGAATCCTTTACATCTTTTTTTTAAAAAGTACAGGAGCTATAAAAAGAGTATTTTGTATTCACAGCTGCAGTTTTATAGTTATTTTTATAATTTAACTTATCACTTTGGTCAACCCAAAAATGTTTCGGGAGAATTTTTCGCATTAATGTTCTTTTTACCACCCCCGAATATATTATTACCACAATGACTCATGAAAAACAATTTAAACGTCCGTGACGTCAAAGCATTGTCAAAGCCATAGCGTGTAACTAGTATACGGCGCTCATAAATCGCCATGTGGCCACATTAAACCTGATTACCCCCCTGACCTTGTAGAAGATTGATGATTTATAGGCTGGACAATAAATTACGGATGTAATTTGAGGTCCTTTGTAACGATTTAGTGGCACTGCGAGAATCGATAGCACTTAAAACGAGAAAAATGCTTTTGGGAAAGGAATTACATTTTTAGGCATTATTAATGGTGGATTTTATTTTTACAGAGAATTTTGTGTTTCTGGTGCTGATATTAGAATTAGAGGAAAATAGAACTCTTTATGTTTGCCAAATAAAGTATCACCTACAGTTATTTAATTCTGTTAACATTTGATTTGATGCTTGGATTCAATAAAATATTTCTGGGAAAATTAACGCAATCGCACAGTATCATTTTATCCTGGAATCATTTTTATTTCTATTGCCTAAGTAATACTGTTCATGACGTTCATAACAGAAATTGTCATTTCATGACAGAAATCTGTAGTCCATCACCAGAAAAACATCAAGCCCTTTTTTAAGCAACTCTCCAAGAGCCTCTTTGACCTTTATAGAAAATATATCTCTATATATCTCTTTTGCGTTCGCTATGCAAACAAATATCTACCAGACCAAACATCTTATGACATAACCAAGAACGATGGAACAAAAATAACCTTAAGATTCCACATATCAAGAGATACAACAATTTTTGTGTGGCTATGACCGTAACTCAATCCTTGTGTCAGACCAGAATGAATATTTACGGCAAATTCTGCGGACGAAGCGCTGATGTGACAAAATTGCCGTATACCGTTATAAGTTATTGGGGCTTATTTTTAAAGGGTTTTGGGACTAAAATACCTGTTCATTGGTTAGACCCTTTTTATTGGGAGCTAATTGTTCAGTTTCAATTAAATGCCAAAACCGCCTGGGTACCTTTTTACAACCTTTATAGAATGAGTACTGGGTACTTATTAGGGGTTATTAGGTTTTACTTGAAATAGTTGTATGGTTTAATAACAATAATCAAAGTTTTTTCTCACTAAAAGTTCATGATATTTGTGCTTATGTACGATCTACTGCGTAAAGCTTAACGTTATAATTTTTCAGTACCGGTAGTGATGCACGTATCATAATTGGCTTTTTAATTAAATTGCACTTAACTTTTATAATAATTGTCTTAGAACGCTACTTTAAAATTTCATGTTGGTAAGTTAAATAAATTTTTTTTAACCAAGTCAGGAATGTGCAAGTCCAGGTCTGTTCTAGTATTACTATTTCATTTCAGAATGAAGATTTAGAAGTGCTGATGTGACAAATTTCAATACCGCTATAACTCATTGCCGGTTATATTTTTGCATGATATTGGAAACTACAAATTTTAGCTGCAGAACTTTTTAAGAAAACCGTTACATTTCGTTTTTGCGACTTGTCCAGTACAAATACTATTTGCATTTTTGGTTGAGAGAGATTGGTTTTTCCTAAGCTTTTTACCACTAGTAAAATTTATCGTTTTTTTATTTAGGATTTTATTGACACAGGCGACAATATACACCCTTGGAGTACTCCTTTATTTACCCCTGTTTATTTTCTATAACAATTCCCACTGCACCTTTGCGGTCCCTGTGTGAGTACTTTATGAGGGTTACAAGATGTTGCGGTTCGCCTATTTCAATCTTAACCCAAAACATGCCAAGTCCGGGTATAAACAACGCAGTCAAAAGCCTACTTGAAGTCAACAGAACATGAGATCAGGGTCCTGTTGACCCTGTAGTTTGTGTTATTAATTTGTCTTACTTGGAGAATATGCGGTGTCTTTAGGATAAATATAACTTGCTTTAATTTATTTACTAAAACTGGTGGCTCCAATTACGCGATACTACTAATATCCGAATTCTGACTGTTATTAGAAATTCTAGATATGAACTATAGCCTAAAGCACTTTTATTTTAATTCAATCTAAAGTCTACCCATTCTTAATAACAGAAATTAGGATACTATTATAGGATTACTGAGCTTCTCCACAAATAGTCTTCGACTTTCTTGTAACCACTGCCACCCAACATACATCTTCATAAAACACGTAAGAACTGCTAACTAATATTTCTTCAGCACCAAGTACCAAGTTTATTGTCACCTACGGAATCGGCTTTTTTGACCTCATCTAGTTTTAAAACATAATTATATTTTTGACGTGTTAAGATATTTTTTAAACCTATCTAAAGAAAAAGATTTATCTGACAAAATGTGGGCGCACTATTAATACATCCCCGCCTACCACTTCGGGAAATATAACCGTGGTGTTATCTAAACTAATATTATAAAGAGAAAAGATTTGATTTTTTGTATGTTTGTTTGTTACGTTTTCACGCAAAAACAGCTAAACGGATTAAGATGAAATTTGGCATATGGGTAGACCATGACCTGGATTAGGCCATAGGTAATTTTTATCCCGGTATTTTTATGGGATCGAGACTTATGCGGGTGAAACCGCGAGATGCAACTAGTGATGGATAATGTTAATTCAATTTAGATGTTTGCATACATCGGAGAAGTTCTTATTGTATAATTTACGTATCACTTACCACAAATTGATACAGTTTGCGGCTGTTTTGATAAATAACAAGTTAAGTCCGAGTCAATGATTGATCAAACCGATTGATTTGCATATTGCTACTGGACTATGAAACTTATCAGCCAAATAGCGGATGACATCGTATAAAACAATTTTCAAAAAAATAGACCATTTTCAGCAAATAAAAATCTCAAGCATTACCTAACATGAATTTAATGCACAAAAGAAAAACAGGGCAAGAATAAATAACTTCGCTAAGCTTCCCCTTTCATCCACATTCATGTTAACCAATCAAAACACGACCATCCCAAAATTCTACCAAATCCTCAGCATAAAACCTACCTGAAACTATTCTGCTTAGGAAATAAATAACGTAAGTACAAACGGCCTTTCCGGAGGTGTAAGTAAAACATCCCTTCCTGACCCGGACCAAAGTTACAAGGTAAACAATGACTCCTTAGAGTTTTGGCCTTAAACGCTTCTACGTCTGTTGAATACAGAGCGAAGAATAATATTTGTTGTGCTTGTAAGAGATTTGTGGGTTGTGTACGGCGCGGCGCTCGGAACGTTGAAGATGTACCAACCGTATGTGCTTCAGTGATGTAAATATTTATTGAGTTTTAAAGTGCAATGTGAAAGTTGAACGTACAGGATTATAAGATAATGTTGTCAGTATTTTTGTTTGTATTCTTATAATACGAAATGAATAAAAAAAAAATTTTTTACATATTCTTGCTCAGATTCATACTGCTTGGTGTACCAGGTGGCACTACACTACTATAACTCAAGTAGCCGCTATATTGTGCAGATATCGTTAGATAAAATTACTAACAGTTTTGGGATTTAAATTTATAATAAACTAATATGATTTACGGTCAAATGAGATTGATAAAAGGTATAAACCTATATAATAATAACAAATGTCAAATCTAATTTTTCCTACGACATAGCTAAAAGATCTATAGCAAAATTATAAGCTTATGGATTAAAAGTATCCCAGCTCATAATTAGAACATATACTCAATATAATTTCAGTCAAACCTAAGCCTATACCTGAGGGAAATAATCTCTGTTCACGTACATTGCTGGTTATGTGCGAGTAACTATGTATAATAAGATCACTGAAGCGTCGATGCATCGTGTATTCCATTGTCTATTAGCTGCGAGACGTTAAGTAATGAATATTGAAACTGCATTAACTAAGCTCAAGGGGAATTTGCGAAATCAATTCGTAAATGCTGCAAATTGATTTGGTGAGGGAATGTGAATAATCCATCATCAGTTTGGGTTATAAAATTCAGCTGCTGGCTGCTTCTGCCTGCATATTCAGACTAATCTAGATTAATCTGGTAGAGTTTGCATCGTTTATACTGCTATGCTATTTATCTTATGCGTGAAGATAATGGCAGTCGATGCTTGAGTTACAAAATTGATTGTTTGGTGAGACATTGATTTGCAGAGATAATTAATATAGAGGATGATTTTTACGAATAACCAAATGTTGTCAAATCTAGCAACAGCGGGAATACAGTCAACCGAATGTTCATGGTAACAATGTGACATTGACTGCGTCTTAATGAAGTAGCAGTAAGGGCGGTTTTTGGATGACCGTACCTGAACCCGAAAACAAAAGTTATCATCTGCCTAGCCTTTTCCCAACTACATTATGTTGGGATCGGCTTCCAGTCTAACCAGATGCGGCTAAATACCACTAATTTACATGGAGCGGCTGCCTGTCTGACCTCAACAACTCAAATATTGGGTAATACGATACCCCTTGATAAGACTGATTGTGAGACTTTCGGGCTTCTGATGACCCATAATGACTGTCAAAGATCCACAAATGACAGCAGGGACCAACGGCTTAACGTACTTACCGAGACACGTAGGAGTATCGGTGTGTAAAAATGGTCACCCAATCACGGACTAACCGCGGCAAGCATAGTTGAACCTGATCGATCGACCCGTGTGGCTGTTATTAGTTAGCCACGAGCCCCTGAACCTGAAAAAATAATTAAAACACAAAATAATTTAACATCAACTGAAATAATTCATTAACAAAAACTCCCAACAGTCTCCTCCAAACACACGTAAATTCAAATGATTGACAGTTACGTCCGCCATTTTGACGGCCATGATTGTTTCATCGTCGCGTGACACATGACGCTTTTAAGTCATTATTTTTAACGAACACGCTGTATCACTTTACTGAGACATAAAAATGTTTGTTACCTGTGACGTGTGTACGTAAAATATGTGTATCTAAAAATGACAATTCCGTAGGCGACAATAAACTTGGTACTTGGTGCTGAAGAAATATTAGTTAGCAGTTCTTAGGTGTTTTATGAAGATGTATGTTGGTTGGCAGTTGTTACATGAAAGTCGAAGACTGATTGTTGAGAAGCTCAGTAACCCTGTAATAGTATCCTAATTTCTGTTATTAAGTATAGGTAGACTTAAGATTGAATTAAAATTAAAGTGCTTTAGGCTATATTACATATCTAGAATTTCTAATAACTGTCAGATTTCTACCAGACAAGACCGACAAGACCATTATTTAGATCGTACAATTATAAGAGATGTTGTGTATTTGGCTATATAAAATTTTTTTCGTGTACCTTTGTATACCATATACTATAGAAAGTTGCATATTTGAAATTAAATAGCTGGACTTAGATTGGACGAAGCGAGAAAGCGATAACGCACGACCACCGCGCCCTCCACCTACGTCCGCGCATATAAATATGGCCGACCATGTTTGGACCCTTGGACTCCGACCCTTGCTCTCCGAAGCGCCAGCCCGCGCCGTAGCTGAGCCTGTAGCTTTAATTTCCCCGATTAATAATAATATTATAAATTCGATCCAGCCTGTCCCACCTTGCTGCCCTCCCCTCAGTGACACCCTAAGCCGAGGCCCGTACCCCACAGGGGGTGCCCTTAGCGTGCAGTCACCTAGAAATTAGTTAGTAGCTTAAGGCACCACAGGATAGACCGGTTACAACACAACAACAACGAGGACACAACAACGACACAACACACAACACAACAACACACAACACACAACACACAACAACACACACACAACTACGAGTTTCCAAATAAGAAAAAAAAAAATGGACCCTTGGTCGAGCCAGCCCGCGCCGCTGGGCCCGTAGGTTTAAATTCGTCCCTAAATAATAATTCCAATCCAGCCTGTCCCTTGCTGCCCTCCCCCAGCGATGCCCTAAGCAGAGGTCTGTAGTTCCGTACCCCACAGGGGGTGCCCTTGGCGTGTAGTCGGCGAGTTTATAAGTTTTTTAAGCCCTGGCTGGAGGCCTAAAGGCAACCACAGGCAAACCTGGTTTAGCAGCCGTCAACCTCTAGGCTAACCTGCGAGAAGCCTATTAGAAAAAAAAAAACGGGCGACAGTCTTCGCTTACCCGTTTCGCTAGAACAAGCTCCGCTGTATTTATTGTGATTCAAGAATATACTGCTTTACTCAAAATCTTCGTATTATTTATTCAGCGCTCATCCACCCTGCACCTGCCTAACCTACACTGATCATTTATGAATAATGTACGATTGTCTGTTATTGATAAAACTTTTCCCCGGAATGTACCAATGATTTAGCATAGCACTGCTCTGGTGCGATCTAAAATAGTTTGCTCTTCTTGCATTGAAACGACGTTGAATTGGTAATGACAGGGCATTCCAAAAATACTGACTTGGCATACAGCAGACGAGGCCTATTTCTCTTACTCAACAATGAAAGAATGTCGGGCATAGATAAATAATTCCAAATTATGTTAAAGCATGATGACAAGGGACTGTTACTTTCAATATTTCTACACCCATATCAACATTAGGATATTTTATAGCATCTCCTTTCAAATATTCATTTCATTCCTCCATTCCCTTTCATAGACCTATCACAGGTACAATAAAAGCAGTTATACAGATCATAACAGTCCTTGAACCTTAAAATATACGGTTCGGGGCCCAATAGGGTCATTCGATCTACATAACAAAAAGATATTCACACGTTATATAAGAAGGGCTTATAGAGTGGTTGTTTTATAGGGCGTTAAATCTTACGCAGTAAGTTGATAGGGCCTTTTAATTGGTCGAATATTTGACGGCTTTGTTGCGCCGGAGTTATTGCAAGCTATGTGACCTTTTGATGGTAATCGCGATTAATGTTCGGATAACTACCTAGACATACATAAATAACATCACGCCTGTATTCCCCGAAGGGTCAAGCAGAGGTGTACCTATAGCACACCCACATTTCGCCAGTTATATTTAAGTCCCATGAAATAGGGGGCAAGCCTATTGCCATCATCATTTATTCGGATAACTATTTGTGTTAGTGACTTTGGGTTCCATGGGTTTTCAGTTTTGTACATTGGTCTGATTATTTGATCCATACTTCGATTTATTTTACGTTCGATAACTGTATCCTTTACATCGTGAATCGTTATATTGTTTCAATATCGATGTGCTAGATTATTTCTGAACAGAAATCACGGAAAATTTAGTTTATTATATAACCATTATCAGTACTGGTGTTAGGGCAGGGCGCGGCTGGGCGGCCACCCAGGGTGCCAGAAGTGAACGGGTGCCGAAGGGGCTGTGACAGCCCTTCACCTCTGGCGGCTGCAGAGTATTTTTTTTAGGTAAGTTTGAGTAAGAATAAAAAAAATGAGCTCTCTTCGCTAGCTCTTGCATCAGACATTCTCTGAATTCTCAAACTTTTCTGCATACGCCGACAAAGTAACTCCTATATCTTTATAAATGGACAAAAGAAAACCTAGGCGGAGCGCTAAAAATTTTCGCCCCTCTCTACTCTCCAAGAGGGGAGAGGGACGCCGCCGAAACGCTCAGGGCGCCTGTAATTTTAAAACCGACACTGAACATTATACATTTTCAGAAAAGTCCAAAGTTCATACAAACATATGGCGACATCTTTGCTAAAACTACCGTCCAAGCAATGCTATAACTAACATCTATATTAGCAAAATCATGTCGTCCAAACAAAGTTCTACCGTCACGCGAATAACAGTCATTTTCTTATCAATAAAAGAATGTCATATTTCGAGGTTATGTCCGTGATAACTCACGCTCCATTAAGCTTAAAGCATAAGCTACATTGCTTAACTTTCCTCACACATGACAAAGAAATCTCATCCTTACCTCACTAAACATAAAGTCTTCTGAATACGGCTGACATGTACAATGAATATTTATTTCGTTCTTAGGATACACAATTTTTATGGCATGTTTTTATAATCTTGCCAATGTTACGATGCCGTTCTGAGCTTGGAGTACGTTATCTCTTCTTTTGTTGCCAGTTGATTCTGCACTGCAATTGGACATGTATAAAGATCTGGTTTTATGTTGAGATAACCGAGGGTGAAGATCTGACTCAGCGAAAATTCAGAAGTTTTATGGATTCCCAGATTTCTATGTCATGCCAAACGGAATGAGAATTAGCTACAACTTTTTCCTTCGCAAATAATCTTAGTTACAGATTAGCGTAAGATAACTTTTTTATATACTATTAACTTTTTTTTTTACTTTTAAAACTTTGAAGCAATGAAAGAAGATGTATAATTGCATTGGTGTTTAAAATTAAAATAATCATCGTGATTGATATAGCGCACTGTTTCTGGACATCTAAGCAACCGAACATAACAATTATTCCAATTGAGCAAAACGCAAATTAGGACAGATTAGGTCGATAAACTGTAGTACATATATACCTATCTCTATATATTGCTAACTATAGTTTTCATAATGGCAAACTACATACAGTTTGTCGTGTCGTAAGTAGGTCAGGCGGCATTTGCTCGTTGCTCCAAGTTTTTGTCGAAGTCGAAAACTTGCGATATATGTAAGATCTAATCATGCGTCTGCAACGAACCCACGGATCGAACTTCTCAAGTTTAACGGCCCTTGCATGATGGAGTGGAAATGAGGAGTTGGCTTTAATCGCGCATTTGTAAAAAGTATACGACAGAATTTTACTTTAGCACCTCTATTGGCCAAAATATTTGGCTTATGGCCTCTTAGAGCAAGATTCACAGATCGCAGTTTGTCTTTACTATAAAAAGTAAAGTAAGCGTTCCATACGAATATGAACCGAAACTGATGTTTATATGTTTATACATAAAATGCACATAATTGTCATATTCGTAAAAGCGAATGTAAGCGTTTCATTTGAGTATGAACTTAAATTCTATACGTATAATGTTCACATTCATATGCGACGCTTACTTTACTTAGCAAAGTAAATTCAAAATGCGTTTCTGTTTATTCTAGCAGAAAGTGCTTGTGCAGAGACTATGAAACAGGCTCTAAGTCTTCAAAATAACCCAACATACCCATCAAAACAGTATTAAATCATCTATAACTAAAGCCTAAGCAAACAACGAAATTATTGAGATTAAAGATACTGGGCCACAGAGTGCCCGAGAATCCAAACCCATATACAAGGTCCCTAATACGAAATCATACTGAAACTTGCAAGGTGGTTCAACGCTAAACATGACGTAGTACACTTTGATAGTTATTGGCCATTAGCAAGTTTATGTCGTAGATACCTGGAGGATCCCACTAATCTGATGTCAAGTGTTTGATCGACCGTCACTGAAGTGGCTGCCTAAGTTATTGGCCCAAGTTTGGAGTAAGCACTCTTTGTTGTGGGTTATACGATGTGGGTATTGTGTTTGTGGTTTTAGGACCGAATTCTAGAAAGCGGTTCGACCATTGATGTATATTTGAAGAAAACGGAGTCTAAATCGCGTTTTTAACCAACATTTTTGCATCATAATTTATGGATAAATGATTATAATTAATTTATAGGTTACAAATTGTGATGACGATATCACAATTTGTTTTATATACCTATTTATCTACTAATTATGGTTTATGGTTAAAGACATAAATGACATGACATGAACCACATTCATGAACATTCATTAATATAATTAATTCACATGGAATAAGAAAATAAGGGGCTTTTACAATATTTCAAATTACAGTGTTGATAGGTATGAGAGGACAGTGTAGGCCTGTCAACAAGTAACAAACAAAATAGGAAAAGGTCATACAATTAAACGTTCCTTCGAACGAGTATCAGAACGGTATGTTTGAAGTTATACCGTTAAGGATTATATTGAGGACAAAAAGGCTTGGGATTGAGTTGCTCCAATTTTTGCATACTGAATGTTATATTTTTTTGATTATTTTATATTTTTGCTAAATTTTTTAGTTTTTTATTTTACATAAATTTTGACATTTTGATAATTATTATATATACAATTTCATGACAATTTGCTTTGTAAAGTATAGTATTATTATTTATTTATTGTGAATGTGAGGACTATGTGGGTGACTTTTATTTTTTATTTTAATTTTTCACTTTCTCAGGTAGTTTCAATGATAATTTGGCAGTTTGAGTGCTTTATGCGGCCTACCCAAATGTCCTTTCTTTGGTATTGTTCGTCGAGTGGTTGAGCTCCTTAAGTTCTGAGTTGAGCTCCACGATTAGTGACAAATGCGTGCACTGACTGGACAGGTCCACTCAATCTGTGTGGTTTTTCCTCAAAAGACCATTTCAGACATAAATCTACATGGTCTTCACATGATGTGACCAAGATTATGTCTGGACTTTAAAAGAGACTGTGACCTCTGAGTTTGTTTCGGCCTTTCTTCTCAAAGTAGTCAGATAGGAAACGCCGACCTCATCTAGTTTTAAAAATATGATTGACGTGTAAAAGTGTTTGTATAAACCTACTTACAGAAATAAAATCATTTATCATTTATCATAACTAATGATAAACTTGTTAACCTCAATATATCGTCTTATCCTGCATATGTTTTAAATTGGTCGTATTCAATAGTTATTTATGAAACCACTACTGATGCCAACTATAGCCTGCTATTGCATGCCTCATAAGCGAAGCGGGTGAGTTAGTGCTCTACTCTCACTTTACAAAGAACAAGAAATTTCTTGAGCTGAAAATGTTTCAATTTACTTCATATCGCACTTGTAGAATAATATTCACACACAAACTTCAAGTAAAACACTAGTTTCAACACTCATGCTATTTTCAAGAGACATTATGCTATTTAAAATAATTAAAAACTGTTTAAAAAATAAAACTGTGGATGTCCGTGCGTCTTTATGTATGGACCCTGGTGTGGTCACGATAACTCCCGAAAAAATTAACTAATCGAGTCCATTTTTTTTAAACGCTTCAGTATAGTCGTAAACTAAGTCCTTTCGGAAATCACGGTCTAATTCAATGTAGTTTAATTGTAATTAGTAATATAAAAATACGACTGGACATTTCGTTATTTGTATAGTTTTTATAGAATTGAATGAGAAAAGGCTTTTGGATTTTCCAAATTTTTTAGCTCTGTATTTATTAGTTTCAACTTATATTTTTTAGCTTTTATGAACACCATAAAACCAAACTCTGTACATTCAGGTCCAATGCAGTGCCTTATCTCATTCGTTCGTACTCCGTTTACCTTTGCCGGTAGGTAAGCGCGCCTTCGTTTACCTGTGGGTCGAGTGCCCAAATAGCTTTGTTCAGCGACATTGTCCGTGGCCTATCTAGGGTTGTACGGACCAACTAGATGCATAAGTGCTCTTGTTTTGTAAAGGCTGTTTAACTTTTGTGCTTGTGAAAAGGTGTTTTGTTATTTAAAGGGATTTTTCTGTATTTTTTAAACAAAATTTTGGATGATGAGATATTTGAAGGACTGAGACAAAAAAACAAACTTGAAAGCACCGAAACTTCGAAACTCTAGTGAAAATTTTTATCAACTACTAAATATTAAAAATAAACGACTACGACTACGGCCCAAACGCAAAAAAATACACAAAAATCTGTAATTCCAAAACCAATCTGAAACAGAAAACTGATGAAATAAAAACAATCAAACGCAACTTGAATACAACGAAACAATTAAGTGTGAAAAACCATAACAAAAATATAACCTAAAGTGTCCCAAAGCTCTTTGAGGCTTTGATGTTTTTTATCCGCGTCAACGACATCAAATTGTGATGATTTTTGTGTGGTCTGTGATCATATAATATTATTATGTAAATATTTAATCATATTATAACTAAAACATTTTTTTGTCTGTTTGTTTCAGTGTACTAATTCTCTTCAGAAAGATTCACATAACATTCAATTATTTATTAATCAACTAGTATTAGGATTTAGGTTGACAGCTTTTAAGTTTATTTTTCGTGTTACGTACGTTTTCTTTTAACACATCTGACATTGGCAGAATTGTCGACATCGCCACCATTGCCATAGAGAAAAATAGAATAGAACATAAAATGTAATTTCAGTTTCAGCAGCCCTATTGTGGGTGTCGGCGTCGGACTGAAGCAAGCAAGGTCATTTAGTCGACGAACAAATAGGTTTAGTGTGGGAAGTGACCGCCCGAAGATATTGAGGGTTTATAGTTATGATTACTGGGGGACAAAGATTTGGTATACGGTGTTCGTTTAAGGTTATTTGGTTAGTACTGCAAAAGGGATGACACTTATATCTGCCAACCTCGTAGACTGGTTGCTTTTGGTTACTCTTGTATAGCTTGTGCTGGCTTCAGAAAAAAAATTATAACTGGTTACCATAGTAGGGTTTTAGGAACAAGCGATTTCAGTGTTCTTTTTGAGTCGATGAATTGACACGACAATCGCGGCATCTTTTAAGTCCTCAAAAGTGCAGGTGTATAGACAATTTGGGGACTACAACAGATGGGGCATGGTTTGGTCAGGAGCACCGCATTCCTACTAGGATGTCAGAGGGATCTAAAATCCCCCATTTTGCTAGATTTTTATTTTACGATATCGTTTAACATCTGCATATGAAACCATAGGTATTTATAACTAGCAAAAAATCTACAGAGAATAAAAAGAAAGAAAAATAGTTTATTCTGCACAAACAAAACGCACATTACAAAGAAATGACATTAAAAATAGAGACATACAAAGTTGCCAAAAGCCTCGTATCCAAGAAATAAAAGTTTTACAGTTTTGTCCATTGCTTGGAGAGGTTTCTAATAGTATGCTTATCTGAAAGCTTTGCAAAAAAGTGGGACAGCAAACTGAAAAAATAGCGATCTCAGACCAATTAAACATCCAGCTTTATTTGGTTATTTTTTCATAACATACACCTAATACACACCTAAGTTAATCTACAAAAACCGTTAATCAGTACCTACAATTTAGAACAGTACGCGTTAATAATCTGGCCCAAATAACATGATAACTATGTAGAAATCAGCAGCATGGCAGATATTAGCGTGGTTTACACAAACGCTCCTAATTGGCGGTCGGTTTACCCGACAAACAGAGTATGAGTAATATAAGTATGCGGGCTTATCGACCGGAATTATATACCGTTGAGCTAATCAATGGTTTGGGAAAATATTAAGGCTTCCGCAAACAGGCGCGGCTCAACAGCACGACACAAAGGCACCGCTTGTCACGCGACACGCGGTGCCTTTGTGTCGCACCATCGCGTCGCACCAGTGAGTGTGCTCGTTGGTGTAGTAGTCACAAGTGGTTTTGGTGAAAATGAGGAGTGAGGAAAGTAGATATCTCAAGGGTAGTCCCATGATAAGGAAACCAGGATTTAATGATGGCATATCAGAGAAATTGAGGGGAACCTTCGAAAATCGTAGGAGCGACTAGTGCGTTTGTTAATTTTTTCATTAAGTATTTTAAAGCACTACAATTTAATGAAGGCTTGGAGTCGATCTGATGATGGAGCCGAAGACAGTCAAGGGAATTCCTCAAAATTTCCTTATGTTTGGGCTTGATTAATTTTTATTGATGAGAACTTTACACCTAGATGGGTTGTGACTGCCATTAGGGGTCTGATGATAAAGACAAACGACAGTTAGGGAAACTCCTTAACGGTTTACAGTAGCTTCCTTGTGTTTGGGCTTAATTCATTTATATTCATGAGAACTTTGCACCCATATGGTTTATAAGTGCCATTACAGGTCTGATGATGGAGACCATAGACAGTCGAGGGAATTCCTCAACGATTTACAGCAGTTACCTTTTGTTGGGGTTACTTCATACGGTTCAATATGCAAAATATTCAGTTCGTACAAAAATAATACCTAATTAAGATTGAAGTTTTACATAGGACAACCACTACCTAATAGTCATGCTGATGCCTCAATTTGAGACTGAATTTAAGTTGCGTAATCGCGTCATCGCTAACAATGCTCTTTCGTTGGTTGCTAAGCAATTTTTGCTTGTCACAATGCATATGGTGAAATGGAGCTGATGGTGGCTTCACCATCAGCTCCATTTCTTCTGGTTTTTACCAAGAGAACTCCTCAACAATAAACTCCTCAATTCCTTGCATCGGGAAAATAAATATTTTGTAAAAGGTGATGAGCAGTTGACATTAGGCTATTGTAACTAAGATAAATTATTATCTAACCCACTAAAAAGTGAAAAATAAAAACTTTTTTACAAAAAAAACAACAGACTTCTAAAAAAAAACACCACAAAGTGATAAATAACTTTAATTTCGGAAGTCGGAGGCAAAGAACTAAAATACAGATCCAAAGACACCGACTTCCGAAATTAAAGTTATTTTTCGCTTTGTAGTGTTTTTTTTGGAAGTCGGTTGTTTTTTTTTTTGTAAAAAAGTTTTTAATTTTTGTTCATAAAATGCTTCTCCGCACGGTGCGGGCGATACCGATAGTGGACGCAGTGCTAAATGAATTCATACAAACCAAACCAAAATCCGTTGCGTGCCATGCGTGCGTTGCGGCTGGTGCGGGCCAGTGGACGTTCACCTTGCTTTCGAGGCACGGAGGAGTCTCGATGATTAAGTCTTTTAATTTAATTAAAGAGGACCTAGATAACTTGACATTCTATCAGCGATAACGATGATAGAAGAGTCAAAAACGTATGGGATTGACATAAGCTCCCGTTGTCCGAAAGTCTCTGCAGAAATACGAAACGCTTTGAAAGCGATGGTTACTTGTCTAGACCTTAAGGTACTTTATTTTAATACTCGCTAAAAGTCTGTAACTTTGAACACACCAATACACTTTTATAATGGAATATCAATAGATACTTAGCATAAAATATATTTTATTCAAAGAACACAATTAGCTGAGTTTCTCATTACATAAATAATGTAGAAATGCTCGTAATATAAGAATAATAGGTCGTTACGGCAGTTTGAGGTTTATTTATTGATTTTATTGTTTTACTAGCTGGGCCCTGCGGTTTCACCCAACAAATTGTGTGGGATGGTACCTCGTTGATATAGGCATGCACAGTTCGGGTCTTCTCGGTAATGCTCGGTTCTCGTAGAGGGGCCGTCTTCGAACCCCGACCCGCCGCGTCGCATCGCATCGTCCGCGCTATTACATCGTTTTTGTTTAGCGTCCTTTTTTCTTTTTGCTCGGTTCCTATTGTCGAAGCATAATGTTAAATAGCCTATAACCTTCGTCAAGAATTGGGCTTTCATATACAAACACAAATATTTTCGATTCCGACTGGTAGTTCTAGAGATTAGCGCGTTTAAACAAAAAAACAATGAAACTCTTCAGATTTATTATTTGTAAGTATAGATTACAGTGAAACAATAATATTGGAGGGATTTGAATAGGCATGATGACAGTAACAAAAAATCACTAATATTATGTATTTTTTTAATAAAACTTTAGTCATAGAATACAAAACGGGCATTTATTTTTTTATTAAGAGCGCGATCGATAATTATTTTGATAAAATAAAATACGGCAATCCGCCATGATATGTTGAACACCAATCAGAAAGACTGACGTCACTTTTGAGTAAACAAACGAACTTCGGTAACAGCACTGGTTGATAACCTGTGATTTTATTTACGATTCATTTTTGTTTACACTGAGTTGGTGTTATTAAAACAAAAGTGAAATAACGCGAGCCATGGAACAACGATTTACTAAGGTAAACAGCGCTAATTTGCCTAGAATCGATTTGTTGATGTTGGAAGAGTTTTTGGCATCAAATAAAGACTTTTGTTCAGCGGAATTTAGAAATGTCAAAACTTCCATGTAAGTACATTAAATAGGTAATAATTAACAAACAAGCATTTAAGTAATAAAATAATGAATGGATGTGTTTTATATTATATGTTATTATCATGTTTGGATGGCTTTACTTCTGAACTTATATGTCACTTGCACACTTGTGCACTTGAGTTGATTTATCCGCTGTCTTAGGTGCATCTTGTGAAAAAAAAAAAAAAATATATTATGCTTGCGAAACTGAAAAAGATAAAAGAAACATTAAGAACTCATGTTCATGTGACTCTTGTTGTTATTCATAGTATTTTATCCAGTATTTACTCAATATAAACAATTTCTGAGATTTCGATCTAAATATTATATTTTAACAGCACAAAATCACAACTAATACAAATATGTGATATGATTTTTCCATCAATATGAAACTATTAGGCGATGGGTGCAATAAGTTTGCTACATTTTTTACAAAATAAAGAGATGTCATATAGTTTGTATAATTTCTTTATTGATTATGCAAGGTACCTGAACTTCCAGATGAAGTCTCTCCAAGTTCCAACTGTTTAGTAGTAGCAGTTCTTTCTTCTAAATCTTTCTCAAATTCTTCAATCAATGTCTTTCTTTGTTTTTGAGAATATATATGGTCATTCTGTAGCATTAGATGTTTGTTTTCTTTTATCTGATTGACATTCAAATTTTCTGGGCATACACCCCGGTTTCATGCGGACCTGTGACACCGATCCCATCAAATGATATTCCATATAATTTTCCATATCATTTGGCATCTGAAATTTGAATAAAATACCTATTATCTTATGTCGATAACAGTGGTGCGAGATGAAAACAAACCTCAAAAAAGATTGTTTTTAAGACCTCAAACAAGATTATTATACCACATACTATTTTAGAATCGTAATACGTCGAAGTGATCTTCACAAAAATAAAGGTGAGAAATAAGCAATATTGCTGTTGAATCCCGCCTTGCAAGTTGAAGCCACTTATCTTTTATTGTTTTCTTTTTGACACGAACACAAATAGCTTATTTGGAGTTTTTATTGATGTATTACCACACTGAGGAACCGCACACCACCCTATACCCTTTCGAATTCATATTAAATAACACAAAAAAGCTAAATTATTCAATGAGTATCTACTCGTCGATGTTGTGATTACTCAAACGTGACATCACAAGCAACGCCATGACACTAACAAGCGGTTTGGTGCGGATTTTAAATTTAATAACTGATTTTTTTTTTTACTGATAAACCTTTAATTCCTGCAAAAATATGTTATTCAATGTAATAATATACATTTTCGACCATTACAGGATAGTTTTTCAAAATCTGTCAGCATATTACCATCATAATATTATGAAGTCATAATTATTACTGTGTATGTCAGATCAGCCAGGTTCAAGAGTAATAACTTGCCTACTTTTTGTCAAAGTCAAAGTATTTATTAGTGTGATTTTTGGTGATACAGTAGGTCTTGTTAGGTTATGGTAACTCAAAAAACTACCCATTAGTTAGGGCATACATTTGTATTCTTAGTTTCATTCGGAAAATAGAGCTGTCTCGAGATACTAAGCTTTTATGTAAAAGGTAATAAAAATAGTTAAAAAATGCACAAAACTAGTCATTATTAAAAGCTTGTGGATCCTTTTCCCAACCCTTTATTTTCAAACATACAAATACAATAGATACAAGACCAATATTAATTTCAAATGAATAATTATTTTTACAAAAACATTGCCGTCTCATCATTGTTTAAAACTTGCAACCCGAACTTCGGCTGCCGGAACTTCGTAAAAGGCACACACGGGAGACTACTATCTAAGTCCGCCAACGAAGATACGGGGCTGTCCGTAAGTAGTTCGATACTTCGAAGTGAATCCTAAACCCAATTAATTAACTTTTTTGGATAGACAAAAACACATCGGGAGTAGGGAAAACTGTCAAATGGTGTTGTCCTTCAATCTTAGTTTGGGCTTCAAAGTAATCTTATGTCCGTAGGTGATACGCAGTACAGGGGAGGCCCCTTTACAGTCTCCCCAGGGAAAGGCCTTACAGGCGTTGTACAGGGGGGGTTCCGGAATTGGTCTTTTAAGAGGAACCGGGACCCCCTTTGTGCTGATGGTGATTACCGGGGTGGTTTTAGTGAGGTAAAAATCCTACACTCCCCGCCCTCCGTCCCCAGAGGTCAGGTGCACTTTGAAGGATTAACGCCAAAAAAAAAAAATTTGTGATACAGAGTATAAAACGCCCGTAACTCTTCGACCGAAACTACGAATTTTATACTTAGAGAGTAGCCTCCCTGAATCGATAGCGAACAACACGAACAAAGCGATCTAAAATAAATTAACCCCCACTTCCGAACCTGAGATATGTATCTTGTGCGTTACTTTTCTTCGGAACTTCTAGGAGCGCAATAACGGTAACGACCATGGTGATTGCAAACTTGGACAATGTTGCCACATTAATTCTTTTGGGGTCACTGATTCGGGGGGAATTGGAGGGATATGTGGAGTATTAGTGGTGGGGAGCTGAATATTGTGCAAATCAGCGGGGGTAGTAAAGTGTCGATTTTATACGAGGCTCTGATTACCTACAGATAAGTGAATCGTACTTTCAGTTTTCCTAGAAGTGGAAAAGGTATTAAGGTATCTATGTCAAAAGGATACCTAGTGATCCTACAAGTGATCCTAAAGTCTTTCTTTTAACACTTTTACGAATTTAAATATAAAATTATAATTATTATTAAATAACTAGCTTTTCGACGCGGCTTCGCCCGCGTGGATATCAGAAATTATCCCACGAGAACATACTACCGGAATAAAAAGTATATTACGTGTTAATCCAGGTTATAAACTATCTGTGTTCCAAATTCCGTCCAAATCTGTTCAATAGTTTTTGCGTGAAAGGGTAACAAACTTCCATCCATCCATCCATCCTCACAAACTTTCACATTTATAATATTAGTAGGATATTATGATTAGGATTATAAAATTAAAATTATATATAAAAATTACGACTTTGGATAGAATACATTACCTTAAAAAAAAGAGCATTGAGAAGATTATACATTAAGAAAAAAATACACAATGAAACACTTAGTTATTATATTGAACTGTACTGTAGATCTTCCGAAGAACTTAGAAAACCAGTTATCGTAAAAAAAAACGATTTATCTTAGACAAGTTTCAAATAAAGATATTGTCAGCGAACTCAATACACCGTCTCCTAGTTTTCGCATTCCTTGCTAGCTTCCTGGTCCGGTTCAACTGAATCGTACATCTGTATCGCTCCTCTAGCCCGGGGCGACGAGACTATCTTGTGAAATGTTTATCTTTTAAACGGGTAGTTTAATACTAACACTTTTCTTGACCAGGGCGTTATCCTGGTAATGTATTGTATGTTCCCAGTAGGGGACAAAGTTGGTAATGAATCTTCAGTATCGACATTAATTTGTACTTTATACTGATTCACTATATTTTATTAACGGCTTCGCTCCCGGGGTCGATCCCGCAGGAATCGTGAAATCTTCCGCGATAAAAAATATTCCATGAAACTTTTTGACACATTAATTATGTCTATGCAAAAAAAACACGTCCATCTGTTGCTCCGTCGCTGAATGAAAAAAGGACAAACCAACAGACTTTCACAAATAAAATTTGAGTTAAATATTACTATCACAGAAACATAGATGTTCTTACTTAATTTGATTCAGCTTCATCGATACTGGAAATATGAAATAACGTAAGGGACAAACCTTAGGTTTTCAGGAGAGCTAAAATACGATTTTGTTTTTACAAGACTGGTCGTAACGTTTTGTCTATTTGTTTAGTATTTTATGTTAATATAGGAAAAAATAAATAAAGCCTTTAGTTTTAATGATAGCATGTCCGTTACGTTAAAAAATAATTAATAGTGGTACCTTACGTTAGCAAAATTTTTGGTTAAAACTAGCAGTGTTGATGTAAGGAACATTTGGGAAACAAAAAACTATTTTTTTTCAAGGTAAAGGTATCTTATTCGTGTACTCTACATTACACATTACTGTTAACAAGCAAAATTAATTGAATCTATCATAATAATGACACACTATGTCTATGCAATATAGTTCAAAATTACTTGCTGACATAAAATATGTACTAAGGATAATATGAAACCAATAAAATAGATCAAAACTTTTATTAATACACATGAATCTTCTTTTATCGTGATTTCCGAGGCACGGAGGGGTCTCGGTATGAAATGGATGGTCACCCATCCACGGAACGACCGCGACAAGCGTAGTTTACCTTGTTGGATCGAACCATGCCACGTTTACCAACTTATTGTAATAAAACGTAATCCTAATCGTCGTCTTATTGTAATCGTTTTATTATAATAAGAAAAAAAGAAAGAATGAAAGAGTGAGTGTGAAAACAGTCACTCATTCATCTTTTCTTAACTGCCTAATAAGTGGCAATTTATACAATATCATCTACAGACGGGCTGGTTACCTATAGGGCTAGGTAGACTAACTGTCAAAAACTCGTCAGCAGTACTAGTTTTGGGTCTCTATTAACACTCGAGGATGCATCTTGGTATACCTTACATTAGTACGGAGCACGCCATCGCAGTCGCCCACCGTTTACTAGTGGTGACATGTTTTTGATATAACAAACACAAAAGTAAAATTTTACTGTCATACCCATCCTACACTTTGTTCCGAAACTTACAAATTTATTATTAACTATTTTCATAATAATGGATCACTAAAACATGGTATTATTCTCAAGTCGAAGTCAGTGTGTAGGTTAGCAAAGAGATTAATATTTTTGTCAAAAGATGCGTTATCAAAAATCAAAACCAAAATCAAATTATTTCATTTCACAAAAACCTACACGAGCATTTATGAAACGAAACGTCAGAAGCTAGGTGCACCATTCCAATTGGTCGTTTCCTATGGAGAAAAGCTGGCAAGAAATTCCACGGTTACTCTTTTAAAAGTAATTGTTTTTACAATATTCCTAAATTACATTGTTAATAAGTATGGAAGGTTAAAACGGCGGTAAAAGCGTTTGTCATGAATTATAAAACTTTAAATATACTTGAGATATGTGTCGAAAGAAAAACAAGAAAATGAGTCTAAAAATAAAAGAAAAACACTGTCACTGTCAATTAAATATTTTGTGTATAGACGTTCTAAAGTTAGAATTGATTTAAGTTGTTAAGTTTCTTGATTGGAGCAATCTACCCTGGACATACATAGACGGTTTTACTGGTTGTACGGACCGTTGTTGTACTGGTTGGCTAAGAGTTTCTGTTCTAAAACGCAAATCCAGCAAATAACCCTAACTAGGTGCTAACTGTAACAATTATGGGTTGTTTTAATTAATGAATTGTGTTATTATCTGCGCGTAACGTATTTGCATGCTGTGATTTTCTATAAATAATGAGGCGCTGAGAGTTAAGTTTGCAATGTACAAATTATAAAGTAACAGTGTACTCATAGATAAATATTTTAAAAGGTTAATTGTGTCAGTATCAAACAATATCGTGGACGTATGCAACGGATTGCGGTGCTTTATTTAAGTTAATTGTGATGCAAAGCACAGGTAAATCGTTTTCAGTGCTGGAAAATTAACGTAAGGGTCAGTATGACTATGATAATTTGAGTCACAATGACTCACAATATATAATGTAAGAGACATGCTAGTTTTATTTGCTCAGAGAACACTAATGTAAGGGACAAAACTAAAAAAAACTCAAATTATGGAGTAACTTAAGTGACGTGTTGTTAAAATATACTCGATTGTGTTTAATGTAAAGACAACATACTGTGAGCGAAGAGATTTACATTGGTTTTATACAAATATCAATTTGATATCAGAATTATTATAAACTAATTGTCTTAATTGGCAGAAGCCTCCAATAAATGTATATTTGTACGCCAAATGGCAAAACATAGAGGAACTTTAATATAACAATTGTAACATCTTGCACACTGTGTTAACCTGTGTTTACAAATAAAGACTATTGATTCATTGATTGATTGATTGAAATGTCATATACAACAAGTTTTTAATAGAAACATTGTCTATGCCTATGGAAAATACACTCGAGAGAAATGAATCCGGGTCACTTAAACAATCCTAAAAATCTCGGAAACTAAAAATGCTAGGTTAATGCAATAAATTGTATTTAATAGACAATGTAATACTCCTTAAATGAAGGTATTAAAACTTCTTAGTTATTGTAAAGTTATATCGTAAAAAAATCAAATTTGAAAAAGGGCCACTTTCGAAGATGGAACTACGAAATTACAGCATTTGGTTTTGCTTTTGTTTGTAATCTGTCATTTATGTGGGTACATAAACCATGTTGATAGTGCTCTATATTCATTATTCAAGCTGAAATTATGTCGCTTACGCCTGAAGAATGCACCAGAATACTTACAATGCTGGAAACCGGCCGGAGTCAGCGCGATACAGCCAGGACTGTCGGTGTGTCGCTGTCAACAGTACAAAGAGTTCTCCGACGTTACGAAGAAACTGGTTCTAACCTACGCAGACCAGGAACGGGCAGAACCAAGTGTACCACAGCACGAGAAGACCGATACTTGGTGAACACCATGCTTCGAAATCGCTTTCTCACAGGAACTGAACTCACAAATCAGTTTCGACGCCTCGGAGGAAGTAACCCAAGTGCATGGACAGTAAGACGTCGGCTTGCTGAATCTAACTTAAAACCCCTTAGACCTGCAAACGGCCCTAAACTGGAGCGTGGGCATCGTATTTCAAGACTAAGATATGCCCAGAGCCACGTAAATTGGAGTATTGAAGATTGGTCAAAAGTTATGTTCTCCGACGAATCAAAATTTATGCTCTACAAGCACGATGGAAGACACAGAGTGTATCGAAGACCAGGGGAAAGATTCAAGCAAGCATGCATCGAAGAAAAAGTAGCCTACGGTGGTGGGTCTGTACTTGTGTGGGCCGGAATTTCTTCTGAAAGTCGCACAGAGCTGGTGATCATAGAAAACGGCTCTTTAACTAGCGTAAGATATGTGGAAGAAATCCTCAATGATCACGTTGGTCCATTTATGGTCAATTTAGGTGAGGATGCTATATTTATGCATGACAATGCCCGACCTCATACAGGTAGGATTGTGAATGACTACCTTCAAGAGATGAACATTACTCGTATGGAGTGGCCAGCGCGCAGCCCGGATATCAACCCGATCGAGCATGCTTGGGACGAGCTAGGCAGATGCGTAAAACAACGAAACCCTCCCCCAATCACGCTTCGTGAGCTCAAAATTGCTCTCACAGAGGAATGGGAGAATATTCCCCAAAATCGTATAAGGAACTTGGTGTACAGCATGCCAAACCGCGTAAACGCAGTAATGGAAGCACGAGGAGGCAATACGAAGTATTAAAATTCAAGAAAATCGTAATAAAGTTCAAAAATTTCATGTTTCCTATTTTTGTTTTAAGGAGAGATCAGCAGTTTTTTTCTTTATGTAATTTTGTGTTAATAAAATGTATGGTGACTCATATTTTTTTTACTTTCATTTAAGGAGTATTACATTGTCTATTAAATACAATTTATTGCATTAACCTATCATTTTTAGTTTCCGAGATTTTTAACATTCTTTAAGTGACCCGGATTCATTGCTCTCGAGTGTATATGATGTAAGGGACGTTTTTTGTGAGATATTATGATTTTAAATATACCAATCGATAGAGCAAGAAATTTTGAATCGGACGGTATATACGAGATTTTCGACAAAATGTCCCTTACGCAATTTCATATTTCCAGTATCGACATTATAACCAGTGTATTTATTACACCCATTAATATTCAATTTACTAAAAACATTACCTTCCTTTTGAGCTCCACCACAGTCGGGTAATAAGTCAGAGTCGACGAAACCATCCAAGTATCCTATCCCAACTGTACCTACTTTACTTCTTACTTCCTTACAAACACAACCATTTCATCCAGCTGCATTTCGCCCAGTCTATTACAACGTTGTCCATCAAAGTCTGCAGGTAGCAACAACGTGGATCAACGCGGATCAAGCGGAGCGACAGTGTCGTCGAGGTGATATTAGGTTTCGTCCGACCCCGTTTGATGTTAGGCCGGTGATACATGAGCCGGAAAAACGACTTATTGGCGATGTGTGGAAAAGTCTGCAGATACGTTCTTATAGTGTCTGTTTGTGCTGGAAATGTTAAAAGTTGTGTTTACGTAAGTGAATGATTTGGCGATTATGGAAGCAGTTTTTTTTAAGAATGTAGAATCTCATGGCGTTAATTGGAACGTATGGGACTATTTCTGAGCCAAAACAACTAGACATAGACTAGAATAATACAGCGGACAAAAAAAAATGCTAACAGGGCCCCCCCTGTTAGTATTTTTTTTCCGAGCGTGTCATTATTATAAATTCGGCAAATAGTTTCGTACAAATTCCTCTCCTTTCTTATTTAACTGATAGATTACTCAAAACTTATCCAAAAATAGCGAAATCGTCTTTCAATAATCCAAAAAAGTGAATAAGGTTCGGTTTATTCTCTTTGACCTATCTGGTTTGCCTTATAAACCAAGAACATCAATTACAATTAACCAATAAAATCTTGAACCATCTCTCTTACTTAACTCTCCGCCAACCAACACTGCTCTCAAACACGTAACACACTTCTTGTGACACACCCACTTCCTAGGTTTGCTAATACTCTGACATAGTGCCCTCAACGTATTGGTATTCACATTTAAACGCTCCGTTGCGATCAATTTTAGCACCCCGCCTCAGAGAGGTAGATTTCTTTTGACTATTTAAAACAGAAATAGGAGTTGCTTTGTAGAAAGAATAATTTTAACATCCTGGCCACAGAGAGGTCCAATTTCTTTTGACCTTTGATAGATAATATTTCATAGAACCTACGGATGGTATAGGTACCATGATATGAGCGCGGGGCCTGTAGCATATGCTACTCCTGCTACGTGGTTAATCTGACCCGTGAAAGTCAAATCATTTGTTTCAAATAGGCACATAAAAGGCACTTTTCTTTATTAATAGTATACAATTTATGTCTATCACTCATTTTATTAAAAATATGTAGATTTTTCTAATATAAATAATATTTTCATAAATAAATTGGCAAGGTACCGACATAATATTAATCATCTTTTTAAATAGTTCCCTATGAGATTCGCGGCGACGCGGTGACATATCCTGTAAATGGCTCTCTTTTGCAAAATAAAAATGGGTTCAATGTCAGCAGCCCGACCCTACAGTAAAATGCCATATGACATAATGCTGCGGAAGTAGCTAAAATAATGCAAACGCGCGGTTCCTACATCTGCTAACTGTCTTAACTTTGTAACAGCATAAGCGACCGAGCTTAGCCGCCCCGCAAAAGATGTTATACGAGGTCCCCATTGTAATTTCCCGTCTTACGTGATTCCTAGGAAACCCGTCTGATTAATAAATTCTAGTTTTTCTCCCTTCGATATAACGTCCCATTCCATTGTCCGCCTGCCGTCAGGCAAGCAAGCTACCTGGTCGGGGTAGCTAGGAGGGGCCCCAAATATCATAAGAGTCATAGTCTTTTGTATTTTCATTCAAATAGATAATCTCTTGTTGGTATACACGAAAAATAAGTGATGTTATCTAATTTACAACAATAGTAGCATCTTACATTCGTTGACTTCTCCCTACCATTCTGTATCCACGACAAAATACGTCCACAAAATCTTAGCCAATCGCATGTGTGTAGCTCTCCTAGCCTCCTACACTCGATCCGTACAGTAATCGATTGCCTCAGGTCTTTGATAGCAGCCGTTTGGGGTCCCATTGTACTTCCAATAGATCGCTTGCAATTCAACGTATAACCGAGCCAGTGAACGTTCGTGTCTTTATAACAACCTGCTTCCTTGTAAACTTGCTTTTGTCGAACGATTTTATTTTTATTTTATTGAATTTTCTTGTATTGGGTGTATAAGTTTATTGTGAATAATGTTGATCATTATCTGCCTGGCTTCCCAATTATGTTGAGGTTGACTTCCAGGCTTACCAGAAGCAGCTGAATACCAGTATTTTCCATGGAGCAACTGCCTATCTGACCTCCACAAACCAGTTACTGGGTAACACGATACCCCTTGGCAGGACTGGTAGTCAGATTTTTGGTATAACTAACCGTAACGGCTGACAAATATCTACGAATAAAAACGATGAAATTACTAACAACCAATGTGGACGAGGTCACACGGAGAAGAACACAGACACAAATACAGAGAAATATTATATTGGTGTAGCACCAAACATTGATACAGTCAATTTAAATTATCTACTATTTGACTAACTTCTTAAGATTTTTACATCTTTGATTTAACACGGTTTCGCCTTTCTCAAGATGTGTTACAAAGTGTATTTTCCATATCCAGTTTTCCATATTCCATTTCCATTCCATCATCAGGATACTATGAATGTTAACTATCGTGTTTGGTTTTATCGGGAGTTTTGCTCAGATATTTCAAGCAAATGAATCGATTAGGTCAAAGTAATAATACAACAACTCCAAAGTGACGAATTGCCCATAGACTACGCAAAAGAATTTCAAGCATAGGCCGAAGGAAATCATGGCACGAAGACGAGGTTTTTTCTCACTAGTGGGTGGTACATGGCTGCCGATGATAATTATGATAGACTGAAGGTGAAAGAGTCTTACAGAACCAGAAGTAAGTATGCAGGTTTCCGCCACCAGAAATCAGCTACGTTTGAAATCAAACGTTTATACCTTGTGCAGTGGCGTGCCTAGGGGTCCAAATAAGGGCATGCCGACATACCTATATTTAAAAAAAACAGGTATGTCATTATTCTTATCAATTCTTGTGACATGATTGAGTTAGTTAATTTACAAGTTTGTATGACGTGTAGTTTATTTATGTTTTGTTTTGATAGGTTCACGTTTAATTGAAAGCCGGGCTTTTCGGCTTTAAGGGAAGGAACGCCACTGACCTTGTGTACAAACAGATAGTAATCGAGCTCATGTTTGTTCACGTTTGCCCACCGTATCCTCCAATTAAGGCAAGGTAGGTAGGTTGGTCAAACCTAGGATTAACCAGTCATTCCGCGAGGAGGTTATATATCGAACTTTGAATACAACACTTACACTAACGTTTCATCAGTTATGTTTAAGTCTTATATAATATGGGGCGGTCCTATTGCTATCCACCGGGAACACTCCAGGCTACAGCCGAAAAAAATCTAATGGAATAACCCAATAACATTTTGACCTGGGAATCTAACCCAGGACAGCACGCTCAGCAGTAGCGCTTGCGGCCACTACACCAACTAGGCAATCAACTAAATAATCTTTGTTTCAAAACTACAGCCATGGATTGCATTTATTCTAAAAACTAAGTAGTATCTTTCGAAAGGACAACGGTCTACATTTCCGGCCCCGTTTCAGATCTGCACAGAAATATTCACTAATATTACCATAATCTGGTAGGTAGCAGTGATAAATATGCTAGTGGCCTCCTACCATTCGTTATTTACGTTATTAATGCATTCAACGAGATAAAACACGGCTGCTACATATTTATGACCTAATAAGAAAGTAATCTAATGGAGAATCTTGTTTCACAGGTCTACAGGACTCTCAAAACGATTTTACCAGCAAGCTATTAGACTTCATCTCTATAGAAAAGAATAGACTATTTATATTATATCCTGAAGAATGTTCTATTGTTTTCCAAAATAATATTATTTATTCTTTGTAAATATCTTCTTCCAGGACTTAAATAAGGCAAATGAAAGAGCTGTCCAGCGGGTAATTCCGTACACACAATGGTAAAGTTTTATATTTCGACAATTCAACAACATTCATTGCGTCATTTACGTAGTCAAGCAGGTGAATTTTTCAAACATAAGAAGCAATGAACTCGAATTTTTCATCAAAATCCTTCTGATTATGATTAAAAGTGTGTTACGCATTTGGAGTGCGGGTCACTACGTACTGGGCGGACGAAATATTATCAGTCAGCGATACACGAAAAAGATCTTTGTAAAACGATAATAACATTTTCCTGCAACTTAAGTAAGTCAAAGTCCGCGCATAACCTATTTCTCTCCTTTTGCAGTCAAACCAGTTTCTAAGAAAACTGACTTTAAAATAGAACGCACAGCTTCACGAAAGAAACATCATTATATTTCTGTAGCAACTGCTTTATCTAATAACAACTTAATCTAATATCAATTCTACCGTACATTGCAATGGTCCAGTTTCAATTTTCTGCTTAATTTGCGAACCTTCGTTTTCTATAGCACAGGGTTTTTTACCAGAATGACATAATGGTTTCAGTTAGGTCACATTCAGCTATGGTTCTACAGTTGGCGATTAATTGCTTAGTTTGAAAATATTTTTTTTTTCTGTTTTCTTGATTTTCTGCATATTGGGCACAATATAAAAAATACCGTCAGCTTTTGCATGCCAATAATACAGAATGTATTTTAATCTTTACATATATTTGGTTCATGGAAACTAAATGGTTAACGTTCTTTCTTTCTTGATCATTACCAGTTATGGTGCTTACCTATTACCATAAATAACCGTTTCGTAAATTAACTTGTCCTATCTAAGAGTGCCAGGGGATCTGTAACTCAGGACCCTCCTACTTCAGACACCTTTCTCTATTTAAGATTGTGCAATTTTACTATCCAGTGCCTGTAATGATGTTGAGTTAAAGAAAGATTTATGATTCTGATTACGATGCCAGCATGGTCAGCTGCCTAATACCTAAAGGCAACGTCGCTTTACAAAGCGTACCGGGCTGCCCGGTCACAATATAAGCTGCGACAATAATGGCTTCTGCCGTATTATTTGCAGTCACGACTGACCGCTTCACTTGAACCACAATAATCCTATCAAAGCTGCATTATCGTGATTCGAGAGATTCCAATTCCTGGATTAAATCGAAATAAGTACAGGCAAGCGCACAATTCCTGAATAGAATACTTAAACAGAAGTAATCTTTACCTAACTCAATAATTTAATCTAAGACTCAACATTCAGAAAACGGTAACTAATTTGAAATGTTGAAAATATTCTCTGAAATAAGGGAGAATAATAAAAAAGGCCGCTACTTTAGGGATGTAACTTAATATTTGTTAGGGATCCTTTGTATAGGCTGTAAAGTAAAATACAGAGCTAAGAGAATGTGAGTTTTTTGTGTGGGTAGGTTAGTTGTCTGAGAAAAGATATTGTTACAAAATGAAATAAGCACTTTGGTTTTTGTATACTAGCCGACCTATTGTCAAGCTTTCGAGACTCAATACCTGTTTGAAGAAAATATCGTCGTCTTTAAAATTATTATGAAAGTACGAGTTGTTCAGGCTCGCATAAATTAAACTTTAAAATCCTGCCTGTCTACCCGCTTTTTAATTCATCAAAGTCAAAGTTAAATCATTTATTTCAAATAGGCACTTAAAAGGCACTTTGAACGTCAAAATTTATAAGAAAATAGAATTGATTCTAGTTGCCCCTTCCAAAAGATAATTTCTTAGGGAGAAGAATGGGCAAGAAACTCCACCGTTACTCTTTTAATATGTTTTACAATATTGTGTATACATTAATTATATAATTATATGTGAAGACGATGCACCAAGAATAAGATTATTATACAACAATAGGTAAAAAGAATTCAAATATGAAGCAATGAATGCTTTACTTAAGTATGTCAGAGATACATGTTGCACACATATTTACAAATAATGAAAAGTAGAAAAAAAAACTAAATTTTTCCACGTAATAATTTAGTGTGTCAGTTAAATTAGTTACAGAATGTAAATCAATGTCATAAAAATTATAAATTATACAATTAAATTAGCAATCAGTTTGATTTTGTCATCACCATTCTCCTGCCCTTATCCTAATTTATTTGGGGTCGTCGCTACATTTCTGTTTCTTCCATACTTCTCTATTAGTTGTCATCTCGATGGTCACCCCCTTTCTTTTCATATCATCATTCACACGGTCTATCCATCATTTCTTTGGTCTCCCCCTACTCTTATAGCTATCGACATCCATACTCAGAACTTTCCTCACGACATATTCCTCATTCCTCCGTATCACATGCTCATACCATGATAATCTATTTCCACACATGTTTTCTGTTACCGGTGCCACTATCAGACTTCCTCTTAGGTACTCATTTCTTATTCTATCCATTCGTGTAACACCACACATCCCTCTTAGCATTCTGATCTCACCTGCCTGCAAATGCCTTTCATTCATCCCTTTTGTGGCCCAATATTCTGATCCATACAGAACAGCAGGTCTTACCATTATTTTATATATCTTTCCCATAATTTTAAGGGGAATGCGGCAGTCTCAGATTGTTCTCATGACCTGCCACCATTTCATCCATTCAGTGTTAATTCTGTGCTTAACCGTGCGATCTACTTTGCCATCGCTTTGCACGAGTGAACCGAGATACAGAAAATCGGAGCAGATTGGGAGAAGCGCGCCACCAAGCGCTATGGCTCCAGAACAGGAGAGACCGCGGAAATCGCAGAACATAAATATTCAGTTTTGGTTCTGCTGATTTTCAAGCCAACATTCTCCAGCTTCTGCTGCCATTTCTCCAATCTGCTCTGTATCTTAGATCCATCTTCACCGACAAGAACAATGTCATCGGCAAACAGCATGCACCAGGTTGCCTCTTCCTGTATGTCCAACGTCAGAGCATATATAATCAACAGGAAGGACTTAAAGCCAATCCTTGGTGCATGCCTACAGCTATACTGTACTCGTCGGTATTGCCAGCAGCCTACCGGATTTAGTTACGAGATTAACTGGACATGGCACGAATTATCTCTATATACATCCCGGGCAAACCTTTCTCTTTCAAGGTCCACTGACACAACCTGAACACAACCTGAAGCACCCTATCATACGCTTTCTCCAGATCAATGAACACATGCACATGACTTGATAATTATGACTCAATAATATTTGTCTAGCTATATAATAAATATTGCGACAAAACCGCGAGAAAAATCCGTCCGCTTCCCACTCATACTGTGACCTTACCCAAAAACTAAGGCAATAAAGTTGAAAAAAAACTCGCGAGGTACCGTCCTCGGGCACTATTTGTTACAATTACTGGCATCTTGTGCCTCCTAAGACAAACTACTTAATTAGCCTAAGTACACTCCACACAATTACCTAACTTTACTACATAATGAGAGTAGGTATACAGATTTTTAGGACGGCAGCGTTTCGTGGGGCGCTGTTCAGCTCAATCGATCGGATGCTATGTTCTACCTTGATAAAAGGTGTCGGCTAGAAGCTACGGCTTATTTAGTTTGTTATTGGTTTAGTGGGATACTTTGTATAAGTTCTACAACATTTCATTGTTGCAATTGTACTAAGATGGGGTGCATTTTTGGGTTCGCGCTTAGTGTTTTTTTTTTGTTAAACTTTGACTTTTTTTTTTCTATGGCCTTTTTTTTGAAGCATTCTTATCAAATAGTTTGCACATTATCAACTGGTGAGTTTTCCAACTAACCTTTTCAAGTAAGTTAGGGGACCTATTCCGGGAGTCCGTGTCTACACAGTAAGACAGTGGTCAGGGGCAGGGCTGTTCCATACCACCCTTACACTAATGTGTATTAAACCTATTGTGTGTAACTATACTATATACTATTGTGTACTAGGTGTATTAGAACTATTAGAAGCAAAAGACCCAACGGGGGTATTTATCGTAGTAAGTATTTAAGCCATTTTAATGTGTATTTGATAAGGTCCTGTTGACCGATATAAACGTGTACCATTTACCATTAAAACCTACCATTCCCTGTAACTTTCCTTTGGTAGAACTCTTCAAGTAATTTATTTATTCTTCAGAAAACTGATCTACTTTTTAATTTATATTTGGTCCTTCACGTCCATTTTTTTATTTTTTTAACTCATCCTTTCCTACATATCTTCTTAATCAGCTAATAAACACATAGTCTCTCAAACACTGTCTCCATATAAACAGGTATGTAATCCTACTAACCGCATGGTGAACATACGTCACAGATCTATCGGTCCCCGCCTAGATCACACGCTCCATTTCACGCGTCTGCCCAATCATATGACAAATAGGACGTGAATGACCGCCGAGGGCAGCCGGTTTTTAGATATCATCTAATTTGGGGAGGTCACTTTGATGAGTTTTGTCTTTGGTTGTTAGGTTTTTGTATAGAGATTAGCACTAATATCGCTTTTCGCCAATTACTTGGGACTTCTAACAATACTGGTAAAATGATGTTTTCCTATTTATAGTAACAATATAATAATAATAATATTATCCCGACCGTATTTCGGTTTCTACGGATCACTCTATCAACTTCCAAAATTTGAGCTGCTAGTTGCCTAGTGGGAAAACCAAATAACACATTGCTCGACCTTGGAATCGAACCCAAGACCCCACGCAGCACGCTCAGCAGGCACGCTTGCCATACTACGAAACCAACCATTCCAATAATATTCAATTACAATTAGTAACCCTTTGATGAATACATGCGTACCTAAAGCAATTTCACAATGATAGTACACCTATACTAAAGCATCTGTGGTTGACGTAACCGTACCTACGTAGGTATCTAACTGTTGTTTTATCAAGCCCCGTCTGTATTGTTCAAATGATGAAACAGTTTCTATGTTAATATTAATAAAGACGGAATAATAAATCATGCTTTATTATACACCAAAATAGTATATTTGGTACCACAATGCAGAAAAGAAGATCACGCTTCAATATTATCAAACAAGATTCATGTCAACAAAATAAATGACGATCGTTTAACATAATAATGTTCACTGCAACAAGGATTTTTGGCGCTCTAATGACGTTGACAGGAGGCGCTGTTGGCAAACATTTCTGCACTGGATTTATGAAATGTTAAATGATTTTATTTCTGTAAGTAGGTTTGTACAAACACTTTTACACGTCAATCATATTTTTTAAACTAGATGAGGTCGGCGTTTCCTATCTGACTACTCTGAGAAGAAAGGCCGAAACAAACTCAGAGGAACTCAGTCTCTTTTAAAGTCCAGACATAATCTTGGTCAGATCATGTGAAGACCATGTAGATTGGTATCTGAAATGGTCTTTTGAGGAAAGAACCACACAGATTGAGTGGACCTGTCAAGTCAGTGCACGCATTTGTCAGTAATCGTGCAGCTCAACTCACGAAGTCAGGACTTAAGGAGCTCAACGATTATTTTGAATGTATTAAAAAAACAAGATGGCCGCGTTCATTCCGATCTTGGCCACGCGCCAAAATAATCTTGTAGCGCTTTGACTGTAATTAGGTATCGATTTAAATCAAACCTATTTCTTAAAATTATAGCTTTCAAAAACTCTTACATTACAGGTATTCATAGAAAAAATTCAGACTGACACATATTGTTTAGTATTTTTGCATTGGCACAATTAATAATACGGTGTTCACGCATCAATTATATTGACGGCAGCCTATTCTAGTGTGTAATGTGTAAATGGCAGACAATTGTATTGTTACCCTATGTTTTGGTGTAATAGTGATATTGGATGTTCACGTGCGTAATTGTGTTAGAATTGCCTAATTATTTGCAGGATTTGTCAGTATAGAATGGTCGGCGAAAGCGTAAATGATTAATGATTTTGTAGGATTGCTTCCTAAATAATTTAAGCATTTTTAGTATAATCATATCATCACTCACTAGAGTTTGAAATCGCGATCACGTAGTGAGCAGCAATGACTACTTATCCTGCATCTGCAATTTAGTTACCAAACATAACATAAACATAACATCACGCCTGTATTCCCCGAAGGGTTAGGCAGAGGTGGGTGGGATGTGGGTGTACTATAGATACACCTCTGCCTAACCCTTACCAAACATGTAAACAGAATATGTGTTTTTGGAAAAATAACTTTAACTCATGCTCATAAAGTTCCTTCTCTATCAAATCCGGGTTATCAACCACTCGTCTTAATTATTCAATAAGTTGTCTCGCTCTGCCTCATCAAAATAGATACGACACCGAGTCTCACTTTTGAATATAAATATAGATCCAGAATCACTCCACAAATCACACTGAGGTACATTGGGCCTCTGTAGGCATAAGTAATAAATGACTCAAACTTGGTACAAAGCCTCAATTTTTTAAGTCCGACCAAGTTTGGACGACATATTTCATTTGAATATTTGATCTGAAATGTTTCCCAACTTCTCAGACTCGATAAAGTTCTTAATGTATGTGTTCTTTCTTTTTGATGTTTCAATTGAATTTTATGGATTACAAACATTTGCTTTTTATTTGTTTGACGAAAATAGAAATAGCTGTTTTCGAAATATTAAAGTTGTACACAATTCCGTTGGGGATTTTTAGACTGAAGTATTATCGGGATTCCTACCGATATTTTTATTTATAAGGATTGTAATAATAAATAACTGTCAGTTGCGATCTGCCCTTTAAGTGCCCTTTTGTTATATCTTGATCTGTTATAGCGAAGAAAATAAGGAACCAATATGACGTAATATGTTAGCAAATTAGTGAAACATAGACGCCCTCTGAACAGTGAAGGGAAATATCGTAAGGGAACCAGCATGTCCTATAACCAATTTCGAAGACATGTGATATCTATCAACTCGTACTGAGACCAATTGGTATTAAAATATAAACAGACTATATGTTTGGTTTATGCCGCCGCTTCTTTTTGAGATCTGCTCTGAGTTCTGCTAACAGACTCCATTTTCAAAAATAGTATCAAGCATTCCCAATAATTTTGAGTACGAGTAACCGAGTACGAGTTTTGGTTTACACCTAAATTAGAACACATGTTTTCTTAGAGTCAGTCTCATTTCACTTCATAAAGTCGATAGATTTTGTTTTATAATGACAAACAGTTTATTGTAAGTCCTTGAGTTATTTTAGAAGCAAATTCGACTTCACCTGAAAGCTAATGCGGTCAAGATGTCTCTCTTACGCGAGAAAGCTTTTCACACGTTTCGAACCCGATATTCTAACACGAGCGACTCCATTCAATATTCAGAAAAGATCTTACAATTCACTTCATGTGGAACAAAGGGTAAAATGCGACGTTCAAAGATGACAATTCGGAATTTATCCAAACTATGAAATTTCTCTAAAGTCAAAAAATTTCGCGGGCTTTAAGAAGTCTCAGTGGATTTTTTTAATTTTTTCAACGTCACGACATTCATCGGCGGGCAGCTTGAAAATCATAAAATGCATATCGTACAAGTGAAACTCGATGGAGCGCGAAATTCTTTGAGATTTTATTCAGGAACTGATACAGGCGAGTAGACGAGTTCGCATATTTATGAGATGTTTGCTCTGTGGAGATTATGTAGCAGATCGCTACGGTCACTTGACGTCAAATATTCAGGGCCCGTGTCGTGCTGTCGCAGAGGTGACGAGAATATCAAGAGCAAGGATCTTATTTTATGCTGCACTGAATTATTTGAACCGAAAATTTGGTGAAAGGAACATTATTCGGTGGCTTCTGTTTTTGGTACCGAATCAATAATAAAAAGACACATTTTTTTTCCGATTTAACAAAAAACTGAAACTGTATTCAACGGTCGAAAAGCGATTGCTTCGCCAACAAACCAATATACAAATATGTTATTCACTTCTTACATCAAACATACTTTTCTTTAGGTACAATGGAAAACGTTGTTTTTCATTGTTACTCGTACAGAGTTTTGATTACAGCTATCCTTCCATCGACCATCTACCATAATGCCTGAACACAATACGCCTGCATTGAAAACAAATCAACATACTTATAACCACTCCAACCATAAGCAGCATAAGTTCCGTGACAAACTTATACAGGTACCTACGCTTACACGGGCAACTAAAATTGCGCAACTCTTGGCAATTGAAAGAGATACTTATTTATTTAGTTTTACCTATTACAACTATCTTTACTGATCTTAGACCTAATTTGATAATGTATAATAAATAATATATAGTAATAAATTATTAGCTATCAACTCTTATTAATATTATAATTATATAACAAATATATTGAGCGGCACGGTTACTGACAAATGCGTGCACCGACTGGACAGATCCACTTAATTTGTGTGGTTCTTTTCTCAAAAGACCATTTCAGATACCATTGTTACATGGTCCTCAAACATTACGACCGAATTTTTATATACACATTGACATTGATAAATTTTATATATACGACGATTTCAGACACTAATCTACATGGTCTTCACATGTTCTGACCAAAATTATATCTGGACTTTAAAAGAGACTTTGACCTCTAAGTCTGTTTCTGCCTTTCTTCTCAGAGGAGTCAGATAGGAAACGCCGTGTAAAAGTGTTTGTACAAACCTACTTACAGAATTAAAATCATTTATCATTTATTTATAATGAAATATAAATACATTATAAATCTACTACTTAAACATAAATACCCACTTAATTAATTAATACTTGTACTTACTAACACTACCACTTCCAACAGTTAGCCACGAAAGTGATTAACAAAAGGTATGGTATAAGGTATGATGTATATAAGTGAAAACGCCAGGGGGCGATTGTTAGAAAGATCAATAACACAGACCTTAGTGGTGCTGCCCCTAAAAAAGGTCAAGTGAGTAGTACTCGAAAGCGTGTTTCAACAGATTTGTATGAACGTGGACGAAGCTAATGGATTATGTAAGGATAGGAACAAGTGGTGTTCTGTAGTTCTTGCCTACCCCCACCGGATAAAGACTTGAGTTTATAAGTATCTCCGAGAAGTGTAGCCAGAAACAATGACAAAAACTGCCCGTGTATAACCAGCGGTTTAAGACGAGACAATACAATGAAATTAACACTCGCAAAAGTTTCAGCGGAACAAATTCAGGTCGTGGAAGTAAGTTTTATCTAGTGTAAACGAGCAAGATTAAGTTTCTGTAGAACTTTGAATGGGATTGTATGAGATCGTCCCAATTCCTGGTCGGATATTAGGAGTGTTGACTATTGTTGAGCAAGGGTCTTTGCATTGGATGGCGTTCATTTGCACCTACGTGAATTTGGGTGAGGGTTCTAATTTCAATATCAGTAAGTGAAAATTATGTTGATTTATAACCACTTGAATGTTATTAAACTTTATATATTTTTTTCACATTTTTGAGAGATTCTACAAATAATATTAATAGTATGTACATCTAAATAAAAAAAAGAAGGTAAAGAATCATAGGGCATCAAATAATTCGTCCGCATCACTGTCCACAGGAAAAGTACCCAAAAGGCTCGCAGCATTGCCACGTTGTATGGCGAAACTGATTCTTTGGCAAAAAATAGGCCAGCCCTCTGGTCACGTGAAGAGTCGACCAACCGCTTGGCGATGTCTTCAAAAACCAAGTGGGCACTCGGACCCCCACGGCTCTAGTGTTTCAACCCCAATCGACTCGAACATGTAAATACCAATAAGATTAGAATATTTTCGCCGTTTGAGGATTTCCGCACCTGCAGTAGCCGCCCCAGCACAGCCCGCCGTGCTAGGAAAATGGGATGACGCAAAGGTGTCGATACACGTTGCATCCCACACCAAAAGCCTCCTAACTTCCAAGACATTATGGTCATTCCGTCTGGTCTCTTCCCATCGTCACGTGCAAGCCGTTGGGTTCTAAAACAGCTGGCATCCCGGCGGTGGCAAGAGCACGGCGGATTATGTCATTAATGCAGGTGTGCCTTGCTATCCGGCCTGCGCTCTTACTGCAAGATAGGCCATGGTGTCCGAGGCAGTCGACAGCTTCACCGCACTGGCAGCGATGCGGAGCCCCGCAAGGAGCGCCCAGACGCAGACACGTAGCAAGCCGGAAAGTAATGTCACCCAGCATAGTAGGTACCTATGTTGGGTGAGGGTAGTGCCTGAAGCCAGAGGCCCAACTCCCACTCTCCCACAGCTAGCAGGCGGGCACGCTCAGCAGTATTGGAGGACGTATTGATATTTTTTTTTTACAAATTTGTCAAACAATGCATAGCTGAAGGAGGGATTATAGAACTGTCATCCAAATAGCCCTTTATTGAGTAGTAACATTTATCAATTAAAATTTTCATAAGTACACTTTTGATTTTTTCCAGATTTAATGCTTTTAATGTTTCAGGCAGCTTGTTAAATATTTTTGTGGACATACAGAAAGTACTTTTATTCATTAGGCCTGTTCTGCCATGTGTTATTTCGAGCTCTAAATTATTTTTGTCGCGTAACTTTCTATAGTTGCTTTTGGAAGCTATTTTGTATTGCGAGATGTGTGTGTGTATGTGTTTGTGATAAATATATTAGTTTCATAGATGTACAATGATGGTAGGATAAGAATGTTCAGGCTTTTAAAGAACGGTTGAATTAACGAACAATGAACGGAAATTGTATACCTACCCATCTCTTTTACACTACATTACGATACGTAATCTTATCTTTGAATTTAATAATATGACATTTAATTTTACTCGTATTGTATGTGGTTTTCATGGAGATTTAGTTTATAGATTGACGAAAACGTCAGATAAGGAAAAATATGTTTTAATTTTTTTTTATAATTTGTATTTATTTTTATATGAGTTCATGTATATATTGCCTGCTGATATAGTACCGAATTTTCACTTACTACAACGTCAACAATATAAATTGAAAATTAGTTATCACGGGTATCTTATAACGTCAATTTATTTTGACATTAATAACACTAATCCAGAGTTTATCGACTTAACTCTACCACATCGGTGGGTTTAATAAAAGTTTAACTCTAGGTTAACCTCTAACTCTTGGTGGCGGTGGCGCAAGATGAATTATTTGATTAACCCTGAATTAGCTGGTAACTCCGAGTTATTTAGGATAACTCATGAACGCGCAAGTGGGCCTTAGGACCTGCTCCATAACCTAAGATTAGGAATTCATTCACCGATTTATCGATAGATTTGTATTAGGTATAATTATGTGCGAAATAATTTAATCAGCCTCGTTGGTCTAGTAGTCGCAAACGCTACTGCTGATCATGAGGTCCTGGGTTCGATTCCCGGGTCCGGCGAAGTGTTATTGGATTTTCCATCTGTAATTTCTCAGTAGCAGCCCGGAGTCTGGATTTGTGCCCGGCTGATGGCAATAGGCTCGCCCCCTATTACATGGACCTTATACATAACTGGCGAAATGTGGGTGTACTATAGGTGCACCTCTGCTTAACCCATCGGGGGATACTAGCGTAATTTTATGTGATGTACGTAATTTTTTTTTTAATTGTCCTGGATTAGGGAAAGGAGCTTTCGTTTGTAGATCTTTGACAGTTATTACGGGACGTCAGAAGCCCTTAAGTCGGACAACCAGACTTACCAAGAAGTATCGTATTACCTAGTAACTGGGTTATGGAGGTCAGATAGGCAGTCTCTCCATGTAAAATAATAGTATTCAGCTGCATCCGGTTAGACTGGAAGCCGACCCCAACAAAGTTGGAGAAAGGCAGGCAGATTGATTGATCCTAAGTTAGGAAACAAGCCATTAAACTTTAGGGTAAATCTTTCACACGTCAGATAACGTCAGATATCATTATCATGATAATGATATTTAACGTTTGAAAGATTTACCCTTTACATATTTTTTTTTAATTTCCTTAACTATATGCTGAAAAATTAAAACTACCTAAAGACATATTAAATTACTTATCTTGCATGCATTCTAACAACAATGAAACAGTTATCAAGTCCGTTGCGAAACAAAGTTGTTCCCACATTTACACAGCATCGATGCAAAAGCAATTGCTACGCGCCGTTCCATTGCAGGGTACACTGGTCCACAAACACGTTTCTGTACTTATTACATTTACTACGACGTCGACGGCGACGGCTGGATCGCGATACTGTATTAACAGTATTGTTTGTCAGATATTAAATAGATGCACATATTTCGTTCTTAAGGAAGATGCATTCGTGTTTGTTTAGATTCTAACGAACGGTTCAACGATGTGGTAAAGAAGAAAGAAAGAAAGAAAAATAGGTTTTTATGTCACAGAAACATGTGCGTACAAAAAGATAACTAACTCGAATAAATAAAATAAAATAGGTCTATAATCACGAGCATAGAACAGAAATAGTGTGCAGCTAAATGTCGTGACTGTGACAAAAAGGCTTCCACTCAGCATGATGCTGTGCTGATAAATGGTCCTTGCAAAATTAAAAATTTGGGCACTTATGAAACGTCAGAAGCTAGGTGCACGGTTCCAATTGGTCGTTTCTTATGCAGAAGAGCCGGCAAGAAACTCCACGGTTACTCTTTGGTTGTTTTACCACTATTGTTGTTAAAACATATAGCTTCGACTTTTTTATTTTATTATTTGTATTTTGTATTTCACGAACTGTGTCCAAATAAACTTTATTCCTTCTTTGTTTCTTTCTATACAACCAGCTGGGCCGTATTTAATGTAAGTGACAATGCGATAATAATTTGTCAAAAATGACAAAATTGACACATTTCGTTTAATAAAGCAGAAAATGGACAAAAGAAGCCTGTTAAAATGTTGAAGAGGGAAGGCAACTGTCAGAATGGTGCTATCGTAGCTAGTTCACAAATGAAGCTAATAATGTAGGCGTGAAAAAAAAAATGCCTCGTTGCTGTGTTCCAAAATTCTCGGAAATCAGAGTTTACCGTTCTCCAAGAGACTTTAAATTTAGAAGATTGTGGCTTAAAGGTATTCGAAGAGAATTATTTTAATCAAACAGAGATCGAAGTTATGCCGGAAACATTTTGAACAAAGTGATTAAAGGGAAATATGTAATATTTAAGATTTTAAATTCTGACATTTTCCATGTGGAATAAATAATTATTTAAAATATTAAAAAGATTTATTCTTCGTTCGTTCCGAACTTTTGTCCCACATTCCAAAAAAATCTTAGTTTGTCCCATATCACTATTGAAGTTGTGGTTCGTCCCAAATTACAAGTACTTTAAATGTACAGTCAACACAAAAAATAACGTACTTATTTGTTTTTTTTTAAACAATAATTTAATAATAATACTGATAAATGATAAATGATTTTATTTCTGAAAATAGGTTTGCACAAACACTTTTACACGTCAATGATATTTTAAAACTAGATGAGGTCGGCGTTTCCTATCTGACTACTCTGAGAAGAAAGGCCGAAACAAACTCAGAGGTCACAGTCTCTTTTAAAGTCCAGACATAATCTTGGTCAGATCATGTGAAGACCATGTAGATTTGTCTGAAATGGTATTTTGAGGAAAAACCACACAGATTGAGTGGACCTGTCCAGTCAGTGCACGCATTTGTCAGTAATCGTGCAACTCAACTCAGAACTTAAGGAGCTCAACGATTCAACGAACAATACCAAAGAAAGGACATTTGGTTAGGCCACAAAAATTACTCAAACTGCCAGACTAAGATTAAAACTACCTGAAAGGAAAAAAAAAGCAACAATGACCCACATAGTCTTCACATTCACAATATTAAAATGAATATCATGTATTTCTTCTAGCCTGCATGCTACTCACATTCACAGACAGGTTTCTCTTTAAATGTCATCAAAAAATCATAATATGTTATGTCATGTAATTCAATAAAAATTACATTATTAATTCTAAAACACATAATCACTGTATAAAATGGATTGTTGCTTGGGGGTACATTGAAGTAGATTAATTAATCACAAGCCTTTTTGTCATCCAAGTAATCTTTAACTTTATAGAAACCTTTTTGACAGAGTTTCTGTTTAATAAATGATTTAAATTTATTGAGGCTCCAGTTCTTTACTATTCTAAACATTTAGGTATAAATTATCTTTATTGTCTAGTATCACAATCAAAATTACAGAAATGGTATAATAATCATCTTATCATTACTACAGTTTAAATATATAGAACAGTTAGATGTATTAACAATATTTAAGACATGATAATTTTAATTACTGAAAAATTTACCGACCATCAATTAAGTGAAAGTATTAAATCACAAAAGGTTTAAAAAACAATCATTTTTATATTTTTTTAAATTTCAAAAACACCATGCTCAATTTAAAATTAAATCAACAATAAGTACTAAAGAAAGGACGAAAAAATTGTGATTATTACACAATCATGAATAAAACAAGCATTTTAAAAATCAACATTCGTATTTAAAAGTTGGATCAACAGTAAACTAAGAGGCATATTTTAAAAAAAAAAGTTAAAATCAATTTCTACCTAACTCACTGCAATTAAAATACAAACGGGCATATATTTTCCAAACAATGTCCCAAGGAAATAGAACCATTTAACATTGCTGCTATTGAATCATTCATGATATCATACTTATCCACGACTTTATGTCGTGATCTACCTTGACTCTCGAGATTGAGCGTCATTTTTAATTGTATTCAAAAAACTAATCAAGTTCAGTTTTCCAAAAAATGTTCTATTTAGTCTGGCATTACCACCTTCTACTGGGTTATTCGTTCTGTATGTGTCACCATAAAAATCCCATTTTCCATTGAAATATTCATTATTAAGCCAAGCTGACATAAAATAATCATTACATTTATCGATATTGTCTGTTCTGGGACAATCCTCCTTCCCTTCGACTCCGCCTTCACATTTGAGTTCTGATGGAAGCAAAGCTAAAGATGAACACCGAGCAATATGCTTCTTAAGCATTCTCTTTTTATTTATAATTCCAATGCCTTTGCTCTTTTCCAAAGAGCACAACTGAAATTAAAGCATAAATGATTTAGTTGCCCATATAGTTATATGATTTGTAAGTTAAATAGGATTATTAGCTTAACACAATTGATTCCGTAATTAGTATTATTTATTTATTAAATATAAGAACAATTATTTGGTATTTAACTTCTAATTGATCAATAATACTTCAGATAAAAATATTAAGTTACCTATGACAAACTCGATCAATTCTCAATCTCACTTTACACACATTTTTTTACCGTGACGAATGACTTGAATGCACTGAGCATCACGGGAAAGTAATGCTATTGGCCAAATGAGTCAATACAAGCAAACAAACAAAGGACGCAATAAAAAAGAGGTGGACATTTTTTACCTGCTCTTCTAAACAGATTCCAGTGACGTCAGCTGTATACGTATAACTTGCTCACTAAGAGCTGCTAAAGAGTAAATCTCTCGCGGAAAAGATAGAGAGGAGTGTTATAAGTAATTGATTGATGTTAAAAAATTTATAATACTAAACCCTTTTTTGGCGATTGTACAAAAAAGCAAGTTTGGCTTATACAAAAAAAATATGGGCCGTAGAAGGAATATAAAATAGGACGAAGCGGGAATAAAAGAATTAAAATTATATTTGCGACGAAGGAAGCATATTGTTTGGGACGAACCAGATTTTTTTTATGAAGGACAAAACTCAGTGGGCCGAACGAAGAATAAATCATTAAAAACACCGAAAATAACGAAATCTAAATATACTTATACTAATAATAAAGCTGAAGAGTTTGTTTTTTGAACGCCGTAATCTCTAGAACTACCTATCAAATTTGAAAAAAAAATGCATTTGATAGCCCAATTCTTGAGAAAGGCTACAGGCTCATTAACATCACGGTAAGACCCTAAGGAGCCGAGCAAAAAGAAAAAAAAGTTAGAAAGAACGCTAAGCGAAAATGAAGTGATAGGCGCTGCAAGCGATGCGATGTGACGGGCTTTTTTTTTTTTTGGGTGGTAAATTATCAAATGACCTCTCCCGCTCTGGGCGGAGCGGAAGGGCGTGTCAGACTCTTACTGACTAAAACCCACCCGTATTCCTTCACTTGCCTGTGCGCCAGGGCCACGGTAACTCTTTCGAACAATCCGCGACCCCGGCAGGCATCGGCCCTATCGGACCCCTTCAATGATGCTGACATCTCTTTGAGGCGCGCGTGGAACACGACGCGCCGTCGACCCGGGCCTGGTCCTTACCGGACGGCGAGCTGCCCATTGCTCGCCGTCCGCAAGCCCGCGCCTACGGTGGCCGGGAGTCGGCAATTGACTCCCGACGCCCAGGGTGTCTCCTCCTGCGGCGACTAGGGGCGTGAGGGCGCAACGATTGCCGCACCCTCACGCGCTCCGCCTCCTCCTTCGCGAGCATTACTGCTTCACAGAAGGAGGTGACGGCTTCCCATTCCCTCTCGCTCCGTACCATGGCCTGTACCAGGGCTGGACGCGAGAGATCGCCGCCGCCGATCGCCGCCACGAGGACACGGCGGTGCTCCACCCAAGCCGGGCAGACCTCCACCGTATGCTCCACCATGTCCTCCGGTCGATCCACACAATGCCAACACCCGGGCGTTTCCTCCCGCCTTATCCGAAACAGGAACCTCCCGAAACAGCCATGTCCGGTGAGGACCTGCGTCAGGCGGAAGGTGAGGACGCCGTGGCGCCTCTCAAGCCACTCCTCAAAGAGGAGACTTACCGCCGCAATTGTGGCGTGCCCAGCGCTGGGTTGCGACAGTCGCACTCTCCATGCCGCCATGAGATCCCGCCGGAGGTCTGTCCGCTGTGCCGCGATTTCTCGCGGCAGCGGAGTAACGCCCCAGTAGCCGGGACGGCTGGACTTGGTATGTAATAGATGGTCACCCATCCACAGACCGACCGATGTGACGGGCTGGATCGGTAGAACAATAAATTATACGCGGACGAAGTCGCGGGCAGAAGTTAGTAAATAATAAAAAAGTGTTTAGAATAGAATAGAATACTCTTTATTATGTACACCATAAAAATTAAAAATATAAAAGTAGACATTCTACATAGGGTGACACAATGGGCGGTCTTATCGCTAAAAGCGATCTTTTACAGACAACCTTTGGATGGATTCAAGGGAGAAGGAGAGACAATAATGCAGGTAGTCAGTGGTGTACCATTTACATATACAACAAATACATACATACATAAAACATATACTCATCTACATAATATAATATAAACAATAATAAACATGAAACAAGAGTAAGGAAACTAAATGTAATGACAATGTTTAAGGAGAGAGGAAGTGTTTTTTAGCCAGAATTTTAAAAGTGGACAAAGATTGAGCACGCCTTATCGACATGGGCAAGGCATTCCATAACCGTACTGCTTGAACTGTAAAAGACTTGTCATAAAAACTGGTGGAATGCATCGGCATCTCTAGTCTTAAGTTTAAATAGGTACAGTATAAATCATAGAAATAATATAGGTATTACAAAGTATGATGCCTATACTAGGACAACCTGTATCACTGGCGGCATGAGTTCTTACAATTAATATTAAGACAACTGATTTCTTAACAATATTTAACATAAGTTTTAAGAATAGTGACATGGTGCTATGTGATGCACGATAGAGTAAACGTGTCTTGAGATATCCTGTTAACTCTCGTAAATCCTCAAATTGTTCATGTAGAAGAATATTAGTCCCATTCTATATCTGTGAGATTGAAGATAATGATAACTTTTGAAAATGATGTAAAATCAATCGTAAGCCACAGATTCTAGAGGTTTTTGTTCGACAAAAACTGAGTTACAACTTTATGAACTTAATTTTGATCTTTAACAGAAATCATTTCAAAATGTAAATTAATTCAACTTGTTCATTTTAATAATATTTGTTACCCATATTTACTTGAAAACCTTTTATCAATAACACTCTTTACGAGTATATTAAAGCCTTTTGAAATCTAAATTGATAACGACATCAAAATCCAAATATTAATTTCTTAGTGAGTGGGCATCACAAACGGATTTTGCAAGTTGTGTTTTTAAAAGCCTAATACTATTTTAATTTGATGTAGCAGATTACAAATTAAACTAAGTTTCAAATGTTAAGTACGAGGTATTATCAAAATATTTTACCAACAATTCCACGAATTCCTTTACACCCCTTTATAAAGTTTCAAATATTGAGATATTCTCACTGACTTTCTCAGACAAAGTCATCTGCCAATATCTATAGGTACGAAGTTCTCACTGCTCTCTCGGCATCCATTTTATTGAAGAAATAATAATTCTACAGTGATTTATTTAAGCTTCTATCTCTCAAAAGAGATAAGATTCAAACGAACAAAAGAATAAAATAACAAAATCCATTCACACAGACTCCGATCGAACGAAAAGTTTTCTTTCAAAATATTATTTCAACCTGAAATCGCGACTTTGACGGCAGTTCTGAAATGTTTCTGCTGACATTTATCGTGGCAAAAGAGACGTTTAAAATCGTCCAATTTTTCAACTTCATGTGGGTTTTCGCCGGCTCTCATTAAGTCTTTCAACATTAAAGTTGGACGTTCCTGTGACATCTTATTTGCTTTCCAGAAAAATTCAAAGCGTGTATGAATAAAATTTGAATCTGTTAAAAGTTTAGCTGGTGTTTGATCTGGGTATGGAGTGGAGCTAATAGGACTAGATATAGTTAAATGGACTAGTGATGCGAAAAAGTCATAGCGAGCAGTTCTATACATATAGTACGATCTTATCGAAAGGGGTAATGAAGTAATTTTCGCTTTTAGAGACGTTTGAACGTCAACAAATGTATGCTTAACAAGACGCTAATCATAACTTAACAACAAGCAAAGTTTATAAATAAAATAGTTTGTCCTCACACAAAATTAAAAATCGAACTCACAATTTGTAGTTAATTTAACAGACACGACATGATCTTCTGCCAAAAGAATGTAGAGCCATAAAACCTGAATTACCATTTATCCTTATCCTTTTTAGATACATGCTCAATAATGCGACTCAGCTCCTGCACATATTCAGTAGGGGTGGTAATTCAAACTTGAGGGCCAATTCCCGTAATTTTCAGAACGTTCACGGTCTTATTTCAGTGTTAACCAGTCAAAAATACATCCACTTTCCCTACATGTTTGACGTTGATTTCGTTGAAATGAGATTGCGATTACGTTTTGAAAGTTTTTAATTACGGGAATTAGCCTTCTGATCACTTCAATAGAATAAAGTGATAATTTGTTTGCATATTACCTACATAAAGCCTTTATTTACCGCGAATAATACAGGTAGAGTTATTTGGCATACAAATATTTTCGTAAGCAAACTCTTCCAATAGCTCTAAAAACGCCAAGAAGAATATAAAACTCCCATAGAATTACTGCTACCCTTTCTATTATCCCTTACAAAATCCATGGGACAGGCAGCCCGTAAACACGGAAACATACGAGACATTTTATCTTCACAAAAATACAGGTAAAAATTAAGCAACACACGTAAAATTCTGTAACCTTGAAGTATGAATGAGACGAACTGTTTTTGTGTATGGGGACGTAAACGCTGACCACCAATGTGAACAACTTATGTTAGTTATGGACTTGTTGTATATGGGCGAACGTTTAAAACGTACTTACAAGACAAAACAATTACAGATAAGACTAATCAAGTTCCTAGTGTTAGCTATTGTTATTATTTTATTAAATTATGTAAAGTATTGTTCTAAATATTATTCATTTTTATAATCATCTATTTGCAATTTTAATACTTTATTTTGTAAAGTTGTAACCATGTGCCCAAGTGAAATTACATTGATTATTAGTTGTTAAACTGACTTTTGCCGGTTGACAGCTCACTCCATCGTTGACTTTGTCTCTGTCATCTCTGACCTAGGCTAGAGTCAAGAGCAAACCCATCTAAAATAAAAATAAATAAATAGCTGTCAAATGGTAGCCTACGTGTACAGTCTCACTTGGGAACATGGCAGTGAAGCTAGAACACTCATAGAGTGAAGACGTATTTCGTGTATTTTGAAATAGTGTTATCGAAACGTAGTAATGTTGTTAAACTGATTATAAAGCTATACAGACTTTGCTTTCTTTGCAACTTTATAGTGGATTATACATGTCATTTAGTCTAAATAGGCTTTTATTTTTATAAAGAGTCTTTTATATTTTGTGAATGTGAGAACGTTGTAGACCTAACTTGTAGACTAGATTTGTGGACCTTTTTATATTTTGTTGAGTACATGTTACTTGTTGACAGGCCTACACTGTCCTCCCATATCTATCAACACTGTAATTGGAAACATTGTAAAAGCCCCTTCTTTTTAAAAGAGTAACCATGGAGTTTCTTGCCGGCTCTTCTCCATAGGAAACAACCAATTGGAACCGTGCACCTAGCTGCTGACGTTTCATAAGTGCCCATGTTGGTTTATGTGAAATAAAATATTTTGATTTTGATTTTAGAACCACACTACAACAAACTAGTTAGCAAAAAGGTTAAGAAAAAATGTAACAAAGAATATGAAAAGTTATTCCTGATTTGTAAAATCCTACCAATAGATAAGAAAGTTGAGTATTTGATAAGCCTAGAACACTATTGTAGTGATGAGTATAAAGTACCTGTTGAAAATAAATATAATACAAGAAGTTTAAGAGAGAAAACACTAGTTCAACCGAAAATAACAAATCAGGGGAAAGAATTTCAAGATATTTTGTACCAAAGATATTTAATAAAATATGTTAAGACAAAACCCTAAGCTAAGTAAAGGTATGTTAGAATCAAAATTAAGGAGATTATTTCTCGATTGCAAGGACTCAGCAGAGAAATAAATTCACACCTTGGAGTATCACTATGTAGTATTAACATTATTAGTAGTTTTAAGGTCGGTTTTTTACTATATTTTTAAAAGTTTGTATTATATAACAACCGCTTCTCGCCATCAAACTATAAAGTTTGGCGAGTAAAATTGTAAGGTCAGTTTGTCAAAAAACACTTTTTATGTACCGTCAAACGGGGTTGAATAGGGATACAGGTGTGAATCGGGGCGAAACCTTAAAAGGGATTTTAACATTGAAATAATATAGTTTGTTGCCAATAAGGGCACTTAATCTTTAATTATAATACATTAAACACATTAAAGCCCTTTTTGGCACCAAACTATATTATCTCAATGTTAAAATCATTTTTAAAGTTTCGTCTCGGTTCAGCCTTGCATCCCTATTCACCCCGTCTGACGATACTAATAAACCTTGTGAATAACGGCTCAACAGTCATGCGTTGCATTTAAATGCATTTCCTTCTGTCAGTTTACTAGTGGTTCTTAGCTTGGGTCATGTTCCGCTTATACCGCCTAAAATGTCATACAAGAACTTGTAGGTAAAATGGATAAATTTAAGCTAAGTAACGTTTATCAAAAGGTGTAAAGGCTACTTAACAAGTCTACAGTTTTTGATAACGATTTCGTAGACTTGATTACCCCATGGCCTAGTCAAGAGTTAAACGCTTAAGCGACACGCATCTTGCGACAGCGACTGCGGAGAAAACAAATGAAGAAATAAGAATGCCACGCGACTTGCGGAGCGACAGACGGAAATAGGTGAAACTCGCGCATGTCGCTTGACGCAAGTCGCATCGCCCGAGGCTGAACGGGGTCCTTAGAAGGTACTCAGTAGGATTTGGGTCCCAGGACGTCCAGTGAGATTTCCCAAAAAAAAAAAAAAAGGACGTCTCGTATCTCGAAATCCCCGGACATTTTGTAAAATTGCCTCGGCTCCCGAGACTTTCGGTTCGATACCCAAGACACAGTTCTTGAAATTGTATTGTAATAATTTTATTTTCAAAAGGTCATACACTTTATTAGCTTCCCGCACTCTATCATCGTATGCGACATCTATTAGGTTAACGAATAATTACTTGATATTCAAAGTCAAAAAGAACAGGCAAGAAAAAAAAACAAAGAAAACATACACGACATTCTTACAAAACAAAATATCAAGCGGAACATTAAAAATGGAGTTCCAGTTATTTGAAGCAACCGGAAAACGTACTGAAAGTTTGGAACTACTTTACAAAGCTTTAAACAATAAATAAAAAATACTAAAATAGCTTTTCTATTGATACAAGACAAGCCATTCTGACAAGAGAAGGAAGGACTTGGTTTGCATAAACTCTCAAATTAGACTTGCGTTTTATTGTATGTGTTTTTAGGACCTTTTCTTTATAATAGGCTCAAAAAGTTACTAAAATTCTATAGTTCTATAATGTAAGTTATATAAAATGTAAAAAAATGTTATCAGAATATTTAGCAATACTCAATTACACACACACAGAAAAACTTTTATAAATTTTAGCATGATGATAATTATATTCCCTGGTATTTACTTTTGTATATTTACATAGGCTTAGTTTTAGGTATATAAATGTACCAATATGCTTTTTCTTATAGTTGTTAATAAATTATTTTTATCAGTTCAACTTAAATTTTACTGTCCCAATTTAATTGAAATGTAAAGTGGTGGCCTGAAACACAGGTTTGAATTAACCTAGATCAGGCGTTTCCCTCCCTTATATTGCAATTCCAAATCATCATTACTTGCATCTGTAATAAAATTTTAGTTTTAGTTTATTTTTAAGCGCTATAATATTTTATGGAATATATTACATACTACTGTAGACTAAATGTACACTTTTTTTTTTGTAAATGTTTCATTCAATAAATATTATTATTATTATAATAATCTTACATTCACTCATTCAAAATTATATACGTTTGAACAACATTACAACATAAATAAATAGTTTCCAGATAGGTGAGCACAGATTTGTAAGTGTGCAATAACAAAAGCAGCGGGCTGCGGCTGCGCATTTAATATTTATCGCACATTAGTGACAAATAGCCGCGCTCCGCGACCCGCACCGTGACCCACGGCGAACCACGCCGACTCGCGCCGACCAGCGCCAAACCGCGCCGATCCGCGCCGAAACGCACGTAACCGCGCCGACCCGCGCCAAGCCGCGCTGACCTGCGCCGACCCACGCAATTTATTTTTACTTAAATAAAAGATACAATCAAACATGCTATTATTTACTGTTTGTTTAATACAGACAAAAACTTTTAGAAATTTTGGCATGATGATAATATATTCCCTCGTATTTACTTTTGTACTCGTATATTTACATAGGCTTAGTTTTAGGTATTAATGTACCTACCAATATGCTTTTTCTCATAGTTATTAATAGATTATTTTTATCAGTTCAACTTAAATTTTAGTGTCCCAATTTAATTGAAATGTAAAGTTATGGCCTGAAACACAGGTTTGAATTAACCTAGACCGGGCGGGTTATAATTACTTGCACCTGTAATAAAATTTTAGTTTTAGTTTATTTTTAGGCACTATAACTGTATAGGAAATATTACTACTGTTGGCTAAATGTATACTTTTTGTAAATGTCAATAAAAATATTATTATTTATTTATTTATACATCTGGCCCAAAATGAACTCGATTCTAATTTTATTCTGAGAAGTCTCAAAGTCCGTGACGTAGGACTTTGATCGTGGGTTGTCTCGTGTCCCGACACTTTGAGACTGCCATTCCTAAACCCTAGCATACACAGGCCTTCAGACCCGGCCTAGTCTCATTTATACTCTCAGCTCATCACCGTCCAACTATAAAAGCTACTGTTCCCAAGGGTAGCTGGACTTCCCGAGATACCTCCCCACGGCACACTCTGCGACAAATAGATTCCTTTATTTTGCCACATTTGCATAGGTTTCATAATAAATGCCGCGAACGCGTGATAAATATTCAGTGGCCGCACAGTATTGTAAAATACAGCTGAAATGAATCGTGTTGGGTTTGCACGCTTAGCCTCTGGCTTCGGATTTCCATTTTAATTGGTATAGTTTTTCGGGGTTATGAAAATTTTAGTTTGTTTTTGAGAGACTTACCATTTGCATTGTTTTTACTTTAAGCTTTTTTTTTTGTAAGTTGTTACTTTAAATCAGCTTGTATTTTAAAAGCATCTCCAAATACAGAGTATTTATTTTTATTAGAAGCGTTTTTGATTATTTTGTATCAGCTCGTATTGTAATAGTCTCTTCACATACAAAGAATTAACAAGTTTTGATTAAAACAGCTGTCATTTTATTACTACATATTACTAGTAAGGGATGACAAAATAACAGACAGACAGAGAGATATACAAAAGAGAACGTCATAAAAATGACCCAGCTGATAACGTCTACTTTACTACAATTAAATCGAGTTTTACTCGTTCGTCAAACAAACAAAATTTTGACTTTCCATAGTGGAGCTTTAACAACATCTAAGCCGAACTACAGACAAAATATTATGTATATTCTTCTATTTAATACAACAGTAACATAATCTAAACAATAAAACATCCAACTATGATATATTTCTCTACGCTCCTCTATAAAATTAAATAATTTAAGTAGAACTATCGAGATAACAAGCCCTTCAAGCGAGTGGATGCGCGTGAGTTATCGCCCTGCTGGGAACACTTCCCTTTCAAATGGAGTCCGATATATTTCGCTTATGAGACTTTAGGATATCATGTTGTACGGGTTATGTAGGGGATTCATTTAGAATAGTTGGTTAATTTAAAATAAGGCAAAATACGTAACATTTGAAAATAATCCAGTGTCTACTGTTAACGAATATTGGTTGCAAATAATACGCTGTTAATTTAATAACGTTTGTTAATTCCAAATTTGGTACAGCGTACCAAAATAAGCACCATTATTCTTTCGATTTACTCTATGCAAGGTCTATAATAAGCATTTAAAAAGATTTGACCAAAAAATACCGTCCCGTATAAAACAAACGACCAATAAGCAACAGTGTATTCAAGCGTAGCAAAAAAATCTTCATTGCCTGTGCTACGACGTAGCAACACTAGAATGTACTACCTACTGTTCGATGTAGTCTCAACAACTTTACTTCATTCAACTGATTTGGTTTCAGTGAATGTGATAAAAAAAAATACTCTCACGCAATTAAATTTAATTGAAATCCATTGAAAAAAGTGTACTATTTAATTGGTAAGGTTCGGTTCAATTGATTCGTGTTAATGAAAGCACCTCTCATTAAAAGTAATGAGCGGCCGCGTTTGACGGTTACGTCATTTGAGCGCGCCGTTTGAGAGATTAACGAGCTAAGGACCAGGATTATGTTGTAGTTGGATAAGAAAGTGTAAGGTTAAATTGTCAAAGGTACCATAAACTACCTAACTTATGTCATATCCGAACAAAAATTTTAACTTACAATTATTCGATGTCACTGTTCAAGTATTTGTAACATACAAGTTTGTTAATTACTCTCATAGTTTAAACATTATGTAGCGTTAACATATATTAGTATTTACCATGCACATAAATTCATCCAATATTGGTAACAAATATTTTAGAGTGTCACGTTCACAAATATTTACCAAACCGTCGGTATTTCGGTCAAAGTCAAAGTCAGCCAGTATTATTTTTTAATTAAAAAAATATTAATTGATAATAAACAACTATTTGCTAGCTACAGTGGAAGCTATTGTTTAAATTGAATGTCAAATGTTTTTTTTTTATGAACTCAACTCAATTTTTTGTTGCAATAACTGAAAAAAAAAGAAACGTAGATATGCGATAATAAATAAAGCTATAGCGACACCCTTGCGCCACCCCATCTTCCTAGCACGGCGGGCTGAGCTGGGGCGGCTGCTGCAGGTGCGGAAAACCTCAAACGGCGAAAATATTCCAATCTTATTGGGAGTTATATGTTCGAGCCGATTGGAGTTGAAACACTAGGGCCGCGGGGTCCGAGTGCCCACTTGGTTTTTCAAGACATCGCCAAGCGGTTGGTAGACTCTTCACTTGACCAGAGGGCTGGCCTATTTTTTGGCTAAAGAATCAGCATCGCCAAACAACGTGGCTTTGCTGCCAGCCTTTTGGGCATTTTCCCTGTCGACAGCGATGCTTACAATATTTTTGATGCCCTGTGGTTCTTTTCCTTCTTTTTATATTTATTTTTATTTGGATGTACATACTATTAATATTATTTGTAGAATCTGTATAAAAACTCTTTAGTAAATAAAAAATAGATTCAAGATATAGCTCATATAAACACCGTTATATTTATAATATTAGATAATGTTACGTGTACGGATGAAATTTGGCACGCAAGTAGACCATATCAAGTGGGAAATCTCGCTGGAGAAACCACTCTGCACTATAAAATACAACAATAAATCTGCTCACAGTCCAGGGATTGATAGCAGAAGAACAAGAAAAAACATTGTGTTTGTCATACTTAACTAAAATTTTCTTGTCAAAACTTCCCAATACTACGCAAGTTTAATAAATATACAAGGCTATCTTTTGCCCGCGGCTTCGCCCGCGTGGAGGTCGGAAATTATCCTACGAGAACGTACCACCGGGATAAAAAGTATCCTACATGTTAATCCAGATTATAAACTATATGTGTTCTAAATTCCATCCAAATCCGTTCAGTAGTTTTTGCGTGAAAGAGTAACAAACATCCATCCATGCATCCATCCTCACAAACTTTCACATTTATAATATAGTAGGATATGATAGGATTAAACAGTCCAACCCACACAAAAATATCTCGACATCGAAATAAAAATAAACCAAGATATCTGATGTATTCAATTACTACATTCGGACAGGTAGCGTCCCATGAAATGGACCCAAAAAAGGCCAGAGAAACACGTGATTGTAAGTGGGCACATGTAATGAAACAATGGTGACGCGGCACAAACGAGACCTATTGTGAAAGAAGCATTTTTGTGATCCTTATAGTATGGAAGGAGTCTTTTTGATTTAGTTGAAAGATGTTAGGTTGGTAAGTGATAGTGTATTGGAGATATTTTATTGTGGATGTATTTCTTTGCAGGTATATTTATGAAATATGATTCGTAGTTTCAGAATATGCCGTCTGTGGGTTTCGTAAATGATGACTAAGGGATTGTGATATATCCGATTCATAGTATCATGTATGTAAAGGTTTGGTAATGCAGATATCATTCCTTATGTAACCGACCATAGTAACAATATTGCAATTCAGTCTTGGGTTTAGCAGCACGAAAAAAAAACAAAATAATATTTGTAAATCAATCTACAAGACTTAGTAGTCTAGTGGCCGCAAGCGCTACTGCTGAGTAGGAGGTACTGGGTTCGATTCCCAGGTCGGACAGGCAAAGTGTTCTTGAGTTTTTCTATGAGGGTTTTCTCAGTAGCAGCTCGGAGACTGGCTTTGTGACCGGTTAGTGGCAATAAGCTCAGCCCTTATTACATGGGACTTGAAAATCTACAATATAATATGTAGATTTACAATTTTACATACATATTTACATCTCTGCCTAACCTTTCGAGGAATTAGTCATGATTTTGTAATAAGCTAAAACTTAGTGGATTGGTATCTGATTAAAATATTCTAATAATTATAAAAGTTAAATTACCATAAGACCGAAAAATTTATGCAACGCAATCCATTTCATTTATCAAGCGTTAGACATGTCAAGTCTTATCCAGCCTCTACAAATCTTTGCCCATCAAAGTTAATTCGTAACCTGCTCTTTTCGCTTTTTAGTAACGTGTGTTTTGCCCCGCATGTGTTTAGCTGTTTAGCTAATTTATTGGAGCCGGTCTCAAAGGCTGATAAGTAAGTTAAAACATCACTTATGATACCCTCTGAATACTGAAGAACTGTTACACTAAGTGACGGGAATGGTTGTTGGGTAATGGTAGGGGCGTCGGATAGATATAGGTAATAATTAGCATAATCAGCCTATAATGTTCCCACTGCTGGGACACAGCCCTCCTCTCTTCAAGAGGGAGTGGGCCGTAATCCACCACGCGGTCCCAGTGCGGGTTAGTAGATGTCACATGTCTTCGAATTATTTGTTCTAGGACATGCCGGTTTCCTCACGATGTTTTCCTTCACCGTTTTTAGGAAATAACCTGTTGCATGATAATTGATAAAATTGAATCTGCGAGAATCCTAGGGTTATAACAACATAATGTAAAAAAAAACCCTATGTTAATGGAACGATGTTTTTGAGTTATAAGAATCCTTTACCAATGAACGAATAATTACAAAGTATCGAATGATTGGAAACTGCGAAATATTGGGAGGATATAAGGATTATTACAATAATAAATCCTAGGATTTTCGCAAAGCATCAATTTTTCAATTATGTAGCGACATGTAAATTACTCTTTAAAGTACACTGTAATTTTAGGAAACATAATAAAACACATTTTCAGAAATTAAAACATGATAAATGAATATACGCATGAAAAACCGCACAAAAAGAAAGCCATGCTGTGTGTTTGCCTTTTGAAATACTAATTTCTCTGGCTATCCCGAAATGGATTTGCATTGTAGCCGGCAGATATGAAAATATAAAACAAAAACGACACACGTTTTCCTTTGGTAAGTTATCGGCAGACACAGAGTTCTAATCTAATGCCAAAGGGAGTTAGAAGAATTGTAATATTGTTGAATTGAATTGTAGTATTCAATAATAATATTGTTTTTGTAATATCGTTGCCAATATATCCATAGCTTTTGTGACGACACACCAGCAATATCTACATTTTATCCTGAAAAACTATGTGGAACTTCAGATCGATTTAATCTAAACATTGTGTTAAAATCATTCTGTAGCTGGCTGACTGAAAGACAACGTAGTTAAAACTTGTTGAAGACATAGCCCTCAGAGGATTATATTCGTAGGAAGGTGTAGATGTACATTTAGAATGATTTTAGGCCAATTTAATAAAGGAGGTTCTCACTTCGACACGTATGTTTTTATCTTCGCAATTCAACCTTCAAGAAGTAATCGGGAGTTAAAGATTCTTTTATGTCAATCAATTTCAGGCAGAAGCTACTGTAACTATCATAGATATACCTATTATCAAATACTATCGCAGTCTTGTAAGAAACAAATGAAAATTAATAGATAGATAAGCATTAGAAACGATCGATCTTCGTTACTCAGCCGTATGTGAGATGAATTAGCTCTAACAATAATAGATCTGGAGTAATCTAGACGTTTGAGAGCTCTTCATTTATTTCTATATTATTATGCTTTCCTCTGATTCAGGGCTCAAGAAGAAAAATATCTAGAGGCTATTGAAGAAATAACGTGTAGTTTTGTCTGTAAAGGTCTGACATAGCCTTCTGTTAGACGGAAGATTTCCTTTTTTTTCAAGAAAGATTTAAATTTTAATGGTTGTATCAAATAACTTTCTTGTGTTAAGTGATTGGTATCAATCAAGACCACTTACAATTTACCATGTACTCTCATAGTAGACCAGTATTTGCCAAAAGTATCAAAAAGTTGGGCGGTATGTGAATTATCAGGCGATTCTGAACCATGTGCGGCGCCAACTACAAATATTACAGTCAATTTTACTTTCCTTTGCGCAAACGGTTATGTTAATGAATTAACTATTCGTGATGGTATATGAGGATGATTAAGTTAAGAAATGACCCAACTATTTAATGAACTTAATTGTAATCACGTCTCAAACTGACAAAATAATAAATAATTACTGTCCTACTGCCTGCAAAGGCCTCTTCTCGTACAGAGAAGACACGAGCATCACCGCGCTTGATCAAGACGGGTTGGCGATTTCAGGCTTATATTAACTACTAGCTTCTGCTCACGACTTCGTCCGCGTGAAATTTCTTGCTCCCCCGACCCGCCCCGTCGCATCGCTACACCTGCCCGCGCTATCACTTCGTTCTCGATTAGCGTTTTTTCTGACTTTTTTTCTTTTTTCTCGGTCCGTAAGGGTCACAGAGTGATGCTAAATAACCTATAGCCTTCCTCAAGAATTGGGCTAACAAATACAAAAAGCATTTTTCAAATCCGACCGGCAATTCCAGAGATTACCCCCTAAATACAAACAAACAAACAAATTTTACCTCTTTATAATATTAGTCCATGTTTCCTAACGATGTTTTGGAACGAAGTTCTTTAACGGAGCCTGCGGTAGGCGTAATATTTTATAAAATTTTAGAAATCCTCACGTACAGTTCGCACAAAACTTAATGAGGTCTCGGAAGTTGCAGCGAGTGACTGCGCAGTAGGCATAGTATTATAGGTGTCCGAGGGAAGTCTCTCCCTTTCACTCAACTGTACCATGCGCGGTTTCGTTCTTGGGCCTACGTTCAGATGGCTCATAAAGTATTGCGCGAACTGTAACGGAAAATCGTTATGCCCCTCCATGCGATTTTTTTATTATATATAATAGAAAGAGACAGAGAGAGAGGTAGTTTCCATGGTTTTAGAGGATGTTGAATCCGATAGTGAGGTCAAAATGAAAATCCAAGACAGCGACTGCGAAAAATTTATTTTATTTCGTCATGGGTGTCGTTTCCATGGTTTTCGAGGTTCCTGAATCCAATAGTGACGTAAAAATGAAAATCCAAGGCTAGCGGCTGCGAAAATTTAATTTGACTCTAATGTATAATACTGTATTATAATTAACGACTACATTATTTCAATGTTAAAGTCCCTTTTAAAGTTTCGTTTCGATTCACCCCTGCATCCCTGTTTACCCCGTTTGACGGTAATTGAAATACAAATACCTAACACGTATTTGTATTTCAAATACGTCTTTCAGCTACAAATAATTCAAATACTGCCCAACCCTGCATACTCATAATAATTTTCCCACTGTTGGGACACGGGGCTCCTCTCAGTGAGAGGTACTTAGCAGGCCGTAAAACACCACGCAAGCTCAGTGCGGGTTGGTATTAAGCCACATGTCTTCGATTATTTTTGGTTCTAGGACATGCCGGTTTCCTCACGATGTTTACCTTCACCGTTTTGAGTGTAGTGGTGATGAAATAATTTACAAAAAGCAAAGCGCCTGACTGGGTTCGAACCGACGACGACCAACAACTCTTAAGTCGCGGCCGTTACCACTGGGCCACCATTGCTAATAAACAAAGTTAAAATACTTATGTACCTACTCTCTTGGATGAAAATATCGAATATTTGACGGCTCGTCTGAAATCCGAGCGCTAGCTTCAAACAACCAAACATTTAGGAACGTGATACGTTTTCGTCAAGTTTCTGCGCGCTTACATTGTTTGTTCTACCGGGAAGCTGAGAAGCGAATAGCAGTGAGAACGACAGTACGGACTAACTCGAGTAACTCGGTCTAGTTGGTATCTATTGCACTATTGTCACAAGTTTCGTACAGTAATCTGGTACCTGTATTGAAGATGCAATTATTATTTTAGTTTAGCGATGAAAATAGCTGTAAACATGTTTGTAGTCAGTATTCTATTTTAAACCGCCGACGCAAAAAGAGGGATGTTATAAATTTGACCGCTATGTGTGTGTGTCTGTCTGTGGCACCGCCGCATCGTAGCTCTTAAACGGGTGAACTGATTTGTGCGGTTTTTTTTATTTGAAAGCAAGTTTTCTAGCGGGGGTTGTTAGACATGTTTTATAAAATATCTATTCAGCTGTTTTAAGGTCAAGAGCTCTTTTTTGTGTCGAGTTTTTTTTTTAATTTTACCTATTATAACGTTAAACTATGCTGCTGGAGAACAATATTTCTCTTAAGTTTCAATTTCTACTACTATGAATGTTGCCAATATATTTTTGTATCTAAGTCGTCTCGTCGCGTCGCCATGCTGATAATATTTGGGCCATACGCAAATCTAATTCACTCAATATTGAGATTATGATCAAAATCAATATCTTTCAGAAAATCACCTTCTGATAATATTAAGGCAATGTATTTTGTGATAAGGATGTTTGCCGGTAATTGCCAAAATTAACATGATATTGTCAAAACATATTACAAAAAAAACCCAACACCCTATTCTTCCAACATCCATGACACTTATAACACTCCAAGCAATGTTGGCACAAATATTGGCCATAGGAAGTACGTAATCCTCTTTGGCAGCCAAGATGTTCAGTCTTTGAATTACCTACAATATCGTCTGTGTGATGTGGGAAGGCTTTCTGATATCTCGTGTTAAGTGTCGATTTTGGTTCAACCTCTGATAATAAGGATTTGATAAAGTATTATCTATGTGGAGGTGAGATCATCAAGGATGTTGTTATTTTCGTGTGGAATTGATTTCATGTGTGGGAAAGACGGATTGATTGGGATTAGTCAAGTTATTTTTAGGAACTACTTTATTGGGTTGGTTAATTTTAATGTCCTTTGCCCAAATCTTTTTGACTCAATTTCACTTTTCATCATACTTTATTATCCAAACCGTTCGATTTTATATTAAAAACAGAACTAAACAGTCGCGGTTTGAAAACTAAATCACTAAACACGAATAACCAGACCACCACTAAATAACCACGGGTCATTGAAAATTAAATTAGATTCCTCTGATTACCCATTTAAATTACATTTGGAGGATCTCGTAAACCGGGATCATTGCTCATCGCATTCTTCCGGAGCTCAAGCTTGCCTGATGACGTGTAATTAGACTAAGAGCTTACTTTCTTTCTTTACGGCCTCAAAATGTTTTAGCTGATTGAAAAAATAAAAATCGTTGAGAAAGGTATTGAGTGAATTGGGTTGTGGTGAAGGTGAGATAGTAATTGGTAAATCCGAGGTTGTTTGTTTTGTGTTGAAGGGGAAAGATGAATGCCCCAACGTTAATTAAAAATTAAAATATATAAAAATGCCGTAGTTTATCTTTGTAAATCGTGGTTAGATTTTACAGTTATTACAAGTGATACATTAAGAGGAAAAAAGTAAGCATCTGTATTTGCATAGAATGTGGTTTATTTATGGGATGTTTAATATTTTTTTGTGCGGTTAACGTTGTCAAATAAGGATGTGGATTACGTTCTGCCTAGCCTTTTCTAACCATTAATTTAAACATTTTATTAGCTTACTACTTTACTTGAATTTTCGTATGAACAGTCTAAACATTTCATTACTTTATTTAACTACGAGCTGCACCCCCCGGTTTCTCTCGCATAAGTTGACCTTGAGTTGACCTTGTGAGAATATCGGGATATAAAATATTTTATGTCCTAATTCAGGTCATGGTCTACTCGTGTGCCAAATTTAATTATAATCCGTTCCGTCGTTTTAGCGCGAGAGCGTAACAAAGAAACATACAAAAAATTCAATATTTCCTCTTTATAATATTAGTTTAGACGTACAAAAGACAGAAATACATAACCTCGTTAATACCAGGAAATTCACTTCACTCAGTAATGACGTCAAACTTGATTCAGATGAACCAGTAAGCCGTACTTGTGGAATTATTAGCAAGTTTCCAGGTATTAGTAACTGCAAACGTTACAGCCAAGCTAAGCTTGTTAGCTTATCGTGGAGGAGAGCTTAAATATTATAGGCACTTCAGTAGAACTCCTTATTATATTGAATATTACACGTAATTAATTACTGGTTAATCTTGTGACTTGTTATTCGGATTCCAAGAATTCTGTTATCGGACTTTTCTCTTGCTTTTATTCAAATGTATTTGAGGTAGGTGCAGCATTTCTTCTTTTCCGTGGCTGGTGGAGATTAGACCTTTTCTAGTCAAATCTTCGTTCACAAAAGCATATTACAAATTAGAGGATTATATATATATAATAATGCTTGGAAACATGCTGGCCCAGCTCAATAGGACAATCTAGAGTCTAGACAAAATCAAACTGGTTTGCTAATTTAATTATACAATTCATAATTTTTTATGACACTAAATCATTATTTGTTAAAAGTTTAGAAAAAATATCTACTTTTCAATATTTGTAAATATGTGAACATCATTTGTATCTGTATATATTTATTATTAAAGAGTTTTGACATTAAATCATTTATTTGAAATAAATGATTTAATGTCAAAACTCTTTAATCTCTTTTAGGCAGCAATCTTTAAAAAATAATGGAGAAGTTCTATAATGCGGCTTGCGTTAGGAGTTTACTGATAGAAATCGTCACGTAACAAAAAAGGCGTTATGCCCCCTCCATGCGACTTTCTATCTAAAGAGAGAGATAGTTTTCATGGTTTTCGAGGGTGCTAAAGCCAATATAGGCCTAAATGAAAATCCAAGATGGCGTCTACGGAAATTTTCAAATTTTTCATCGTGCTTATCGTTTTCATAGTTTTCGAGGGTTCTGAAGGTCAAAATGAAAATCCATGATGGTGACAACTTTATGAGAGCTTATAAAAACTTATAAGTACTACATGGCTCTGTATTAAAAACGCGTATTAAATTCACAATTTTTCTCTCTGTCTGTCTCTTTCTATTATATAAGTGTATGTGTGCGTGCGAGTATCACGTAAGAAACTTCGTTCCTGACGAGGGTCCCCCGTCCGCATACGTTGTATATTTTTTTACAGAAACACGTGCATATTAAATTAACTCGAATAAATGATAGGTACGTAATACACAAAACCAAACATCTATAATTACGAGCACGGAACAGAAATAGTCGGAAGCTGCACGCCTTGACTGTGGCAAGAAGGTTTCTACTCAACATGATGCCTTGCTATGGGGGATCCCGCAGCACAGCACTGACTGTGGTTTGCTTATGTTTTTTTTTCCATTGTGCATGCAAATAAACGTAGCTTGTGTTTTTGTTACATTTTATTTTTACTTTTTACTTCTTTAAACCTTCTATTTAATTACTTACGTAATAATTATTAGCCTCATAATTGTTAAGCTACCACTTAAGGGAAGAGCGAGACACCTCCAACACAAGTACTTTTGTAAGTTCTGGGGCTGCCTCAATTTATGTATGACACAATGTTTTAAGTTGAAATAAATATTAATGTTTTTTTTTTATTATCGTCCTTTCCATTTATTTCATACAAAACAACCAACTACAGTAAAATTCAGAAAGTCTATCCATCAGTCGTTCACAAAGATCTGTAACAAAGTTGAAGCATTGGAACATCAAGCAAACACCCATTTATAACACACCGATGTTTGACAGGAAGTTTTCAGAAATTCTTCAGCCCCAAGCATTCGATCCATTTCTCAAATCATACAGAAACATTTTAATTGCAGCCAAGAACAAAGTTTAATGTTTAAAATCGTAAAGGAATCATTTATTTGCTTAATCAGAACCCAATGCCATTAATTACTGAAAGTGGGTGCCTAAGTTGGAGGCGAAGAAATTATGGCTGAAGTTTATCATCGATATAAATGTTTAATTTTGTATATTTCGGTGGAGTTTACTTCGGAGCTTATCTGGGAGTTATGGAGGAGGCGGGGGGTAGATTAGCTTCTGGTTATCTTAGGAGGGGTCTAACAGTAGATTTTTTTTTAAATGAATGTCAACGACTGTATGTGTATACAGTCGAGTCTTTCATTTATGGTCGTAAGTTCATTTCCTTACCAAATAGGGACACATACCTAATACTATTTGTAGTACGGCACTGAGCAGGTTATTGCTAAAACGATATTTTATTACTTGATAACAAAGATCAAAATAAATACCATACACCTTAGACCAATTTCACAGTTGACATCAACCTAAAACATATTATGGCCATGCGATTCAAAAAAAATTGTCGGAATCTATTCTATTATATTTTTATTAAATGGCAAGCAAAACCGATGTCAACTATTCTGCCAACGTCTAAAGTGAATTGGAAAAACAAGTGTGCTTGAATAAAAAAACATTTATTACTTTCGATAACACTTCATTACTTATAATATGTTATGATTATATTTATTTTTATTATTAAATATATCAATTAAACATAGATTATAACGTAGAAGCTAAAACTAAAATATATCTACATACTATTTACAAGTGTATAATGTAAGGGAAGAGCTCATAGGGCATTAAAAAATTCGTCCGCATCGCTGTCAATGGGACAAGTGCCCAAAAGGCTGGCGGCATTGCCACGTTGGATGGCAATGCTGATTCTTTGGGCTAAAAATAGGCCAGCCCTCTGGTCGTGTGAAGAGTCGACCAACCGCTTGGCGATGTCCCGAAATACTTTATGAGCACTATGACCCCAAGGCCCTAGTGTTTCAACCCCAAACGGCTCAAACATATAGTTTCCAATAAGGTTGTTATACTTGCGCCGATTGAGGTTTTCTGCTCCTGCAGCAGCCGCCCCAGCACAGCCCGCCGTGCTTGGAAGATGGGATGGCGCGAGGGTGTCAACACAAGTCGCATCCCACACCAAAGGCCTACCCAACTTCCAAGGCATTATGGTCATTCCATCTGGCCTCTTCCCATCGTCACGTGCTAAGCCATTGGGTTCTAAAACAGCTGGCACCCCGGCGGTGACAAGAGCCCGACGGATGATGTCATTAATGCTGGCGTGCCGTGCCATCCGACCAGCGCTCTTGCTGCAGGATAGGCCGTGGTGTCCGAGGCGGTCGACTGCTTCACCACATTGACAGTGATGCGGAGCCCCGCAAGAAGTGCCTAGACGTAAACATGTAGCGAGCTGGAATGTGGTATCACCCAGTAAAGTGCCTATGTTGGGTGACGGTAGCGCCTGAAGCCAGAGGCCCGACTCCCATTCCCCCGCAGCTATCAGGCGGGCACGCTCGGCAGTATTGGTGGACGAATTAAAAAGTTTATTCCGTACCAACCTGCAGAGCGGCTCATCCCAAAGTCTCTGGGAAGGGGAAGATGGGTTCTCGGGCTGAACCGAGTCCGGGCAAGCCAATTTCCAGGCGTTCACCGCATCGGTCGAACACGGCACTTCAGAGTCAACCTGAGAAGGGGCTAAGATTCTTGTGGTTAACTTTTCGATGCTGTGGACCGAGGACAGGAAAGCCGGTAGGCTTACACTAGAAATTTTACGGACACCGAGCCCACCAAAACGAATGGGTAGTGTGGCTTGCAGCCACGCGCGGTCGTCCAAAGCCACATTTAAAATGGATGTTCAATTTTGTCTAAAAGGTGTGGCTGCTTCCATATAGTCTATCCGAAATATTGTTAAAATGTTGAATTTTTTCGTCGACGAATGGTGAAAAACTGTCTTCTAGAATTGGAGAACCTAGGAGGTGCAGTGAACTTTTTTCCAAAACTTTGATATCTGGGGCAATTGAATTGAATTTCTGTAAAGTCGATTGTCTGTCGGTATTGTCACAAAAAAAAAAACTTAAAAGAAAAAACAACAACTGAAGACACAAGTAAGTCTGTCAGTGTCACATTTATAATTCGGTCTGACGTGTAAAAAAGAAAGCTGAATATCATTCTGTGGTATTGACATTACGACGCCATATTTAATCATAAATAATAATACAATGCTGAGCCGATGAAACGCAGATTTTATCATGCAATGAGCTTGCAAAAAAGGCCCTTGGTGACAAACAAGCATGAATGACAAAGGCGTCCCTCTACAAAGCCGATATCTTTCCAGAAATAGAAATATCATGTAATCGTGAATAAGTAAAACTTCAAAAAAGTACTGGTCGCTCAGATAAGTAAAGAAAAATATTCTTTATCTAGGCCCAAACACATAAATTAGATTCTGTCTCATTGCTCATCATTCAGATTGTTTCATTTCATCCTATTCACAAATAAATAGATCTCGACAAAATGTCTGAAGGCCAGACTAATATTATGGTATATCAATGTCTTGGCTTACTTAGTAATAACTTAGCCACACGGAAAATAACATGGAAGGCAGAAAGTGCGTGTCTGAATATATCAAACGATAGTTTTTGTATGAAATTAATCCGTGAATGGTTGACGCTGCTATTTTGAATGTTTTCTACATTATGATACGCAAGCTTATTGGCCTTAAAGATGATAGGCGATGATCTAGGTGATCGCAGGGCATTTTCAGTTAGGGCGAATATGTTGGCCCGCAAATTTTCTCGATGTAGAGACGCAATTAAAATAACCCTTTTTAAGGCATACTGCACAGCACTGTGCTTGGGAGCCCTGAGGTTCACATATACCCAAAAGGCTAACAATGCTCTGCGTATTGTAGCGTTGTGAGGAATCTCAACGGTAAATAGTCGAGTGATGCTATAATAAAGTAATTAGTTAGTCGCTAAGCACATCACTAAATAGATGGAACAACACTAATTAACTTGAGAACACTCTTGCATTTTGATCTCGCGCTGGTTTAGCGAGCTACTATATTCTGACACTCCAGATTCCTTGTGCCCCGACCTAGGGGTTCTACGTCCTGGCTGAGGACAGGACAACTCCAACCTGCGCGCTGATACGTTTGTGTGGTACCTGCGTCCTACGCTCTGCTACCGACGCCGCTAACCAACCTACGCGCTGATGCGTAGTGGGCTACCGGCGTTCTACGGTCTGCCACCGACGCCCGCTAATCAACCTGCGCGCTGAGGCGTAGTGAGCTACCGGCGTCCTACGACCTGCTACCCACGCCCGCTAACTGCGGCCCTGTGAAGGCCTTACCGGCCTCTTGCGGAGCTGTGCGGAAGGACCTGCCGGCTGCCCAGAACCCAAGGACGGTACCCCTCCTAACTATAAAGTGATAGTGCTCAGTGCAGCTAAGCAGTGTGCTTACTTAGAATAACTTTTTGTACTTATAATATAAAGTGTATGAATATTACTTGAGTTTCTCTTAACTACTGTAGTTAACGGCCTGCGCAGTCTACCTGCAAAGCCCTAGCCGTTACAGTATCCAATACACTAACGCATTTAGGGTATTGATGCGACTGCTGCTCTTCTGTAGGGCTTTGATGCACTGTTGCGTAAGTTTCTGCCTCGCTACTCCGCAGGCTACGTGGCACTCCCAACACTATCCTGCAATTGATAGCCGCCCGGGTAGACAGCCCGCTGGTGTGGGCGCTCACAAATAGGACCCGATCTGTTTAAGTTATTAAGTACTAAAGCTATAAGGGTATATAATAATAATAATACCATTTATTACAGGCGACACGGGCCCATAGAAAAATACCTTAACCTAAACATACATATTTTTATACAAACAAAAGTTATATACTAAGCTATTTTGTTACTAATACTGTAGACCTCATTGTAGTCTAAATAAATAACTATTAATTCGTTTTTGTTTACACAGTTTTCGAACCTGAAAAGGGGTCGTTTTAACTAACATAACGTACAACTTTTGATATGGGACCCAGCCCTAAAATCGCTATAAAATTTGGCTGCTCCTTACATTTTTTCGATGTAAGTAAGAGAACATAAATGTATAGAAAAGATGTTGTTTTCACGATTTAGGAATCCAAGATATTATAATGTCTATGCTTGCTATACAATATAACTTAATTTAAATGAATTTCCAATATTAATTTTGATCCATTGGACTCATTATAGCCAAAGTTATAAATACTAAAACTAACAATGTATAATAGCCCCATTGACTCCTTAATCAGATAAAAGAAAACCAAAAATTTGGGACATTACACCCAATCCGTGAGGACCAAACGATTTTTATCCGTAACGATTTTCGATTCATTTAGTCGCAAAATTGACTTGGCACGCCCTCTCGATTTTACTTTATTATTTACCATTTTCATTTAGCCCACTTGGGCATTACGTCGTTACAAAGTTAATTTTACGCTCAAATTGGCACATTTAGTTCTGTAGCAGCACGCGAATTTAGGTTTTTTGTGCGCAAATCATTTTGGGTAGTCCAAAAGTTTTCAATTTTTTTTTAAATACGGGTCCCGGTTTCGTTGCTCAATTATTTACTTTGTAGGTACAGCCTTGTCTGAAATTCCATTTTTAATTATGAATGGAGATTTTTTTGTATGCCGCGGTTGATACGGGCGAGCTTTTGAATTTATGAATCAGCTTCTGTAACTTTTTCTTTGCAAAGCATATTATTAATTGCTTCCATTGTTGGTCATATTTATGTCCTGTCTTCGTCAACTATAACTTCCTTTATTTGACAAAATGTACTCAAAACAAACTAAACGAAACGCCAATAAGACAGATGTCCACCTCAAAAAATTAGACATTTCTTTAATTACAGCCAAACCTACTACTAACATAAATAAAATTCGCCAACCAGACAGTCAACACGAAAAACTCCACCGAGCTAATTAATACAATTACCGAACTGTTGTAACGCGATAAAATAATCTCGGGGTTTCCGACGTGTGCCGGCAATTTGTCAATTACGACAAACGACGGCAAGAGGAAATCCCTGGAGGTGTGGGTAACGCACGGCTGGGACGATGGCGATGCGACATTGTTTTGGAAACGTTGCGATGAACATTTTTTATGGCGAATTTGAGAAGGAAACTGGCTGCGGGCACGTAGGCCTTTTAAGCTCCTTTTTATTGGTGACATGAGTGTATTGTAAATTGTAATACGGAATATGGTATATTTGCATAATTAGGTGACTTCTCTAATTCGGTGATATGTGTGTTTTAACCCCGCTATGCAGCAACGCGAGTGCATTCGAAAAAGTAAAATGCAACCACACCTGTTCTTTTGGTAATAAAATCCAAATGTACGAGGTGCGTTCAATGTGTTCTCGGTACTCGGCATGAACAATATCATAAATACAATAAAAAAAATAAAAAAATTCAATGTAATCCCTCATTACCTCAATGCATCTCAAAATTTACTTTTCAATACCCTGTAAAAAAAATACTTTCCTCTTTCTCTGAAAAATGCGCATTTATTGCCGCCTTAAGCTTTTCATCGTTGGAAAATCGTTACCCACGAAGGTTTTTTTTCAAATTAGGGAACAAATAATTATCACTTGGGGCTAGGTTCGGGGTACAGGGTGGGTGGTTAATTTCTTCGAAACCACAATCTCGCACAGCAGCCGTGGAAACACGCGCCGTGTGGACCGGTGCGTTGTCGTGAAGAAGCAACACACCGGTAGTCAGTTTACCCCATCCTTTTTCTTTAATTGCTTCCCGTAACATTTCGTAAAGTTGATGCGTAGAATGTTGCGTTTATGGTTTCACCTTTTTTTGTGTACTCAATCAGCAAAATTCCCTTTAGGTCGGAACGACTTTGAATTTCTTAGTTGGCGCAGTACCCTTCTTGTGCCACTGCATGGACTCCTGCTTACCTTCAGGATTATAACTATGAACCCACGTTTCATTTCCAGTAACAATTCGATCGAAAATACTTGATGGAACTTCACCAAAGACCTCTAAAAACTCTCTACAGCACTCGATTCGCACTTATTTTTGAGGCACCGCCGTGCCATGAGCATTCGCGGCACCCATCTTGCACTGAATTTTGAAAAGTAAATAAGGCCATGATAGTGTGCATGGTATGAACGGTGAGGTGGGTCATCTTTGCTATAATTTTCATCTTCATTCGAGCATCGCCCAGTACAAGCTTTTCAATCTTTTTTACGTTTTCTTCCATAGAGGCAGTAAACTGGCCGCCCGAGCGAGTGCAGTCTTCAATACTCTCTCTGCCCTTTTTAAGTTACTTGACCACTTTTGAACCGTAGATTACGAAGATGCAGAATCTTGTTAAACAGCCACCATCTCTTCGTGAATCGTTTTTTGACTTTTTCCTTGTTCGGTAAGGAATTTAATAACAGCGCGGTGCTCAATTTTCTTCAACACTGTCACGTTAGCCATTCCAGTTGTCGTTGTCTAAGGATAACTAGCAAACTGATAATCACAACCATATGAAATTTTACTTTTTATACCCATAAATAATGTCATTAATTAATTAGTCTAATTACCCGCATCATTACTAAATCACCTTAATGCAAAATACTTACCTACCTTACCTGAATTCAAAGTCTAATTCTACTCCGTAGGAACCTAGTGCGGTGTTCACCACATTCTAGGAAGTATTCGAGTAGGTAAATAAATTAAACAACAATTCACTGTACAACAGCAGAGGTCACACATCCGCATCGTCCGGGCGCCAGCAAGAAATTGACTACATCGCGGGCGTGTGCCGCTGCGCTAGTTTATTTTGTCGGTACGCTACATATCTCCTTTTTTATCAAATTCAGATTTAATACAAAACGTTTATATGATACAAATAGGTCTTATTACCTACTAAGCTAAGTAATCATTAGATTAATTTTGGTTTTCAAACAATTCCCATTAGACAGTATCTAATATAAATTAACAACAAACGAATTGGTCCGTTTGCTATTTATCCACTAGGGTATTATCCCATTAGAACTATTTAGGCTTTCTCAGCAACGCCACTAAAAGACTGTCACTTTGCTATTTATCTACTAGGGTATAATCTATTGGAACTATTTATGAATGATGTACTTGCAGTCGGTTTCTTTCCGGCTTGACTAATATTTAGGTGCAAGCACTATCCAATGCTGTTCTGCGGCCAACAGCTGTAAGTGGTAGTCTAACAGTACCTATTCGACACCATAGTAACTTTTTCTATGTTACAAGGAAACGAAGGTAGGTAAAATCAAGTTCAATAATTAATTTATAAAATGTAACTGACAGTCGTAAAATATTTACAACTTGAAATGCAATAATCCGCCATACCCATTATCATTGTCGCACAAACAATGAATACATTTTTCATTATTAAAGACTTACAGAGTTATTTATTTAAATTTCTTGGGTAAGGTATTTACAAAATGTGCAACTAAATTAAATGAACCAACTGACCGACCACACAACAACAAACTATTTATGTAAGTATACACCTATTAGCAGGCACTGAATTTGAGACTTGCCTGACCAACGGTATCAGTTTTGTATCTGGTTTATACTTAAATTATATATTGTAAACTTATATTGTTGTAATGTTTAAGTAAATGTATTGCAATGCTTTGTATATTTGATAGGAATTTATTTCCATTTTTTATTTATTTAACAAGCAATAATGTCATGATTAATTTAAAAATATAAAATGTATGATTGCAATGTGTGTGCCAGGAGGCAACACAGTTTCGGATGGCTGTATGTCATTGTTTCTAAATTTTAATAAGATTTGTAGTGATTTTAAATACTACATATTATAATTTTAAGTATGTGATTTGCCTCAAATTATTTTTGTATCAGTGTACGTTCAATTGAAGTTTAAAAGTATCTCATTTAACAATTACCGAAAAAGTATTCTTTTATTAACTAAACGGAAGGGAAACGGAGGGGGATATTTGGAGCAACGCCTAATTTCTAAGTTAGTTCTCTTCGAGCTTCGGAACCAAAAGGCAGTCTTCAAGAAGTGTACATTGATATTATATTCAAATTCAAATTTATTTATTGGTGTGATTTTTGGTATATTTTACATGAGATCTTAATAATAAATAATTAGTTCCTCAAAAATATAGGTACCTTACCTTCTTGAGTACCTAATTAAATAGTTAGTTAAATATTGCTATATACCAGGCTTGTATGTGTGCAAGAATTGAAATAGAGAAATGTCTATATTGGAAAAGGTACTCATTTCAGAATAGGCATTACTTATAGCAACCTCCAATATCAGAATAGAACTCTTGCGCTTGCAACCACAACCAATATCCCTTCTTTAAAAGGTAAAAATTACGTAAGTAACACCAATAATCTGCTATAATATCACTAATCGCTGTAACCCAATCAAAAGTGTAGCCGCAGCAGAAATTTCAGTGGCGACTGTTTACTTCTTATAAATTATTCCTTCACAAAATAAACATAGCAGCATAATTATGAGTTACTGCTAGCTTGTAGGTACCAGCTAATATTATTTAATACTTTACCTCTCCAAATTACATTACCGACTACGCTGATTGTTAATTAAGCTATCAAAACATGAGATCTTATGAGATATTATTTTTATTGCCTGCTTCGTTTTTATATAAATACAAAATGACGGCATATTGTGTTTACAAATAAATAGTCATTTTATGTTGGCATTTTAGTTCAACAGAAATGAGCAAATAAAACGGCAATAACAATAGGCACACTATGCGATCTAATTTTTTGTTTTGTTTAAGCTGAAAATTACTAATATGCGTGAAAACACGTGATTACTTTATCTTATTTTTTAACTAGCCTATGATATCGTTCCGAGCACAAGTATTCACATTATGATTACTTCCTATTTTTTTGAATGCGTAATGTAACTCAAACACTAACCTTCATCCTGGCAGGGTCACCAAAGTGGTATTCACTACGTTATAGGAAATATTCGAGTAGATAAATTAAACAACAATTCACTGTACAACAGCAGAAGTCACACGTCCGCATCGTTCGAGCGCCAGCAAGTAAGTGACCACTATGCGGGCGTGTGCCGCTGCGCTAGTTTATTATGTCGGTACGCTACACCTAGTACGTTTTGGAATGGGCAACTAGCTTCATCTTTGTGACTGACCGACCACTTGACAATTGAAAAGTGCCTGTAATTCGTTTAAAATTGAAATAAATGCTTTGAATTTGAATTATTGGTATCTGTCTAGTTCTTTGTTCTATGTCGAGACTTTTTTGCGTAAGTATATTTAGTTATATATATGTAAACAAACCTCTAAAAGTTACTAACATATTATTAAAATAATGCTTGCTCACAGCAAGCATAACTTTGCTACTTTAATCAAAATATTCCGGTTGACTCAACTGTTTTCAAACTCGCAGTCAACGTAAAATATCTACACGAAGCATGGTCCTTTGTCCGTTCTATCGAATTCAAACAATTTTCATGCTGTTACGGGTATTAAAGAAAAACTGACTCAGCAGTCAACTACATCTGGTTCCGTACATTTTGTTAAAGTAAGGTGAAAATGTGAACTGAAAGGCAATGGCTGTGGCAATAGGGAATGTTGCCACAAATATAATATTGTAAGAAATGTTAGAAATTCTACAATTTAATTATAAAAGTATATTTTTGTTAAGTTGTTAGCATTGGAGCATTAAATCAAAATATTTCGGCGATACAATATTACTACCCGCATTTAGAGTATAAAATATCGACATGAATGTTTTAATTTAGTTTTCATACGTCACACAAAAATGACTGTTTCATAGAAATATACCGAGATCGAACATAATAATAACAACACAACACAACCTCAAAATGACACATAAGTAGGTAATAACATTGTTATCTATCTAACATCACTAATTTTATTATCATGAAACGTCAAAACAGACATTGAACAGAAAATATACCGTGTCTTAATATAAGCGATCGCCGCGCGAACACGTGATCGTCGCCATTATTTGTTCGGAAAACCCGAATGTGCCCTTTGTAGGCGCGACAACGCGTTCGGGTTCGACGAATAAAATTTATTTCTAATATTTATTTGCATCAAATATGATATACCTGCAATAGTTTTAAATATAATTAGAATGTCACAAACATGTTCAGCCAGGATAAAAACAGCACGCAAGAATTAAGGGTTTATCAATTTTTTACAGGGCATTAACATTTTTATGCATGACTTCTTTTAAACTATAGTAATTACTAAAAATGAACGCAACCATCGTATATTTTCGCGATGATCGCACATATTAGAACACGGCCTGATGAAACACGAAATCAATAAATACCACCATAATGTAGTATTAATTAATGAGACCCCTACAAATTAATTGCAATGTTAATTATTGATGTTTGTTCCACTTCCGATTCCGTTGTTAACGTTACTCTCACTGCGAACTAAATCGGTTATTGTTTTCATTATTTCATAGCTGACTTTATTATTTCCATTTTTCGCTCAGAAATGAGTGAGAAAATAATGAGAATAATGAAATAGGGAATAAAACAATGGAATAGCATAAAAATGTGTGACGTAGGTGTGTTTGAAAAGTGACAATGATATATAGACAGAAGGGTGCAAAATGGTAGCAAAGGGGATATAAAAGGGATCTCAGTCCGAAAACTTTCACTAATGGATATGGGTGTCTCGATGACTTCGATTATCAATCCGAAATAACGATCCTTGCAGACAGGATGACGTTGACGTTGCAGGATCGCTTGTACATCAAAATATTTAAATTGACCCGGTTACATAATGGCTTGTAGAAATAATAAATTCATACAAAAATTATGTGGAAACTTCGGTTTGAATTTTATGGTCTTGCCAAGCTACGCCTTCTAAAATCATAAACTACTAATAGAGAGCTGTTTTTTGTTTTTTTCTTACTGCATAGCGTCTAGCAACCCGACCGATAAATATAAGATAACCTTAGTGAGGTCAAGCGGCTGACTTATTTTATTTTCATCTACTTTAGGAAAGAGTATAGTTCTGTTGCTTATCACTTCATGGAGATTTAAGACTGTCTTTATCAACATTTCTTCAGAGTTCGGGCAGAACTATAAAACCTTTAATGTCAAGGAATTATAAATTAATCTTTAAAGCTTGAAAAGTTGTAGAAACTGAGAATTATACTGAGATATTTCTCTCCTAAAATCTTATCCCTGACTGAAGAAAATGGTCCCAGAAAATCTTAGACATAATACAAAGCTCCAACTCAATAATAATAGGAGTCGTTAAACAAAATAGACTGCCCAGATGAAGCAGAAGTGGGGCTTAAAGCAAATTTCCAGCATTAAACGATTATAAATTCAGACTTAACATTCTGGAACGTTAACTGGAAGAGGGACTGAGGAAAATTTATTTAACGCAGAGAGTTCCCACAGTCCGACCGATCCATAACCAGGAGCACCTTCATACCCACATGCTGAATGCAAATGCCTTTCACTTAGTAAAGAGTAATAGCTTAGATAAGTAGCCCCTGACTTAGCACATTTACCGCCTTGATAATACCTCAAACCGATGTTTCTGTAACATCCATTTTACTCAGACCCACATCACTCTCGATGGTCCCCCCCTCTCCCCGTCTGCTCTTTGATTTCGTATTCCGTTCAAAGGGGAGGGGGAGGTCTAGCTAAAATGGCAGTGTCCGAAGAGATGGTTAGAAATTATGGGCGAGTATTTGTCAAAGTCCTGCTTGCAGATTGTAACGAATAGTGTGTAAGTATGTTTCAATGGGAGTACGGTATGTTGGGTGATAGTAGTGTCCTGTGCGAAATGCAATACGAGTTTAAAAAATCGAAATGTTTGTTCATCTTATTTTGGCGGCGTTTGTGAAACTGACAGTCTACAATTAAAGTATTCCTTTAAATACGACCACATGTACGACTTTTTACATTCTGTTAAGTGCTGTGAGCAACTTTTTCATCTTTTTGCATTCCTAGTTGAATAATGGAAATATTCATCACTACCTTTTAAACTTTTATAAAGGTCCCACGACCAGCAATTGAAATTTTCGAGCTGATGAAGACAAACAAGCCTTTATTACCTATTTAATTATAATATTACCGAACACTAAGCGCCACACTCAAACTGCCAAGGTCAGCGCACGCATTTAGACAACTAATTAAAAGTTTAAGTTGACGAGTAATAGCTTTTGTTTTTCCGCTTATGAATTCGTAACTCATAACAACAGCACAAAATTAGCTCCAGAGTTGGAGGATAGGGTGTTTTGGAGTTACGCAACTCGTGAATGTTTAAATTTTGAATTTTAAAATGCGTTTTGAAAGTACGCATCTTGGGAATTGTTGAGTTTGAATATATGATTAAATTAAATTAATTTATAGGGTAAAGTATGGTGTGTGTAAAACGAAGAAGTACAAGGATTTTCAGTTTAAGGTTGTTGGAATAACTTTGCCGAATTGGGTATCATTGCCTCCTTGGAAGCCCGTGGGACAATGCAGGCCGTTCATTGGATATTGGATCCGGGTAGATTGAAATGATACCTACTACATTCTGGCTCTGGAACCGAATCTCTCGAAACAAAGAGATTCGCGAACTGAGATTGTTCTGTAAATGTACCTAAGATTTAGAAAAAAAAACGTGAGGGTAAAATGACCAAGATGAAAATGAACAGGTGTGAACGTGTTGTTCTTATAAACTATGCAATGGATTTTGATTCGGTTTTCACCATCATTTAGAGAATTTATTCCGAAAGATTTATGTATATGTCGGAAATACGTTAAATTAATCGTATGACTTTGACTAATCGGGACGCCAGCGCCACCGGGCGGCACTCGACAGAGTCTACAACATAACGTTCGACCAGAGTAAAAGCAGAGATTGTTGTTGGCGGTTTAAGCAGTGAATACGTTTGGAAACTGTCGCACGTTCCGTATAGTTGTGTCGTGTACCTACAGTGTGTGATTCGCTAGTGTGATTAATTTGATCGTAAATTATAATTTGATGTGAACTGCAAACGGTTTTTCTATTGCTCAATAACCAACACTACGATGTTTTGATATAGCGCCATTGCACCCGTGAAAGGCAAATCGCTAGTATTTCAATAAACTCTAACAGTTACCATACACATTTCTATTTTCTAATTTACAATTCCGAAGCTGCAAGTCACCACCCGTTTATACATACTTACTTACTTACTGATATACCTATATACTGCACTACACGAAGTTAGTACTCAATTGGTTTTGTTCCGAAGAGCTTTAAGCTCCGATATCGTTATCGGTATTGTAAGTTTAACCCCGTATTGATTCTATCCTATTTGACTTGCCTTTATTCAAAGATCTAGGATTGTAGATTTAATTTTTAGATGCTATTGTAGTCTTGTTGTATTCCCGTCGTCATACATTAAAGAATATTACTTAGGCAGCTCTAATTAGGCGCTTCATATTTTAATGACTTGCAGATAGATTTAACGAAGAGAGATTGAGAAATGAACAATACTATTGCCTATTATTATTCATTTATTTATTCATGTTACAATGACTCAAACACAATAAATTACACAAACATTGATTGTGTGGAACAATGGAACACAGTTTAATGGGTTTTCCGTGTTTTTATTTAATTTAAAGTTGTTGACAGTAAGGAAAACAAATAGCGTGAGTGTCGTAGAACACTCGGTTGGAGCGAAGTTCCTTTTGTAGTACTCGTATAATTAATATATTTAGAACACCCATGGAACACATTTGATTACCATAAAAAGGGTTATATTGTGTCAACCTTAAACCTAAAGATAAACATATGCTGTCGCGTATTTTTTTTTAGAACTTTTATAAGGTTGAAAAATTCCGTCGTTCATGATATTTGAGTAACTTTAACGGTTTACGCACCGCACGCAACGAAAGCTTTGAACAGGAATATTTGTATCCCGTTTTTGCAACTTTTTTCATTTATGGTCCGTTCCTATTAGTCGTACCGTGATGTTATATAGCCTAAAGCCTTCCTTGATAAATGGTATATCCAACACAAAAAGATTTTTGCAATTCCAACTAATAGTTCCTGAGATTAGTGCGTTCAAAAGGTCGTGATGGAAACTCGTGACGGCATATTCTTACACTTTTTTCCCCTAGCCCCCATCCACCTCGTCCGTACGTGCGATAAGAAACTTCATTCCAAAAAGTAAAGTTGAGTCGAGTAAAGTTGTTATTGTGTTGTTGTTGCAGTTGTTGTTGCTGTTGCGCAGTTTGAAAATTTCCCACTTCATGGTCAATACCTCTTTTTAAGCGGTAATGAACACGCTTACTCACAGATTGTAAACGATTTCAGAATGTTATAAGACAATGTTTCTTAAGGATGTTTTCTCTCACCGTTGGCTAGTAATAACCAAAATTTGCTAAGATTGGCCTCGGAAGTTTAGCTTAGCCGATAGCTGATGGGGCCGAAAGCTTCTGGTGGCGACTGCGTACCGGAAGACGTAGCGCTTGAAGGCCTCCGACAAGGTGGACTGATGACTTGTGAAGGCAGGAATCAGTTGGATGTGAGAAGTACAGAACTTTGGCGGAGGCCTATGTCCAGCAGTGGACGTCTTTCATTTTAAATGATGATGGATGACCTTACGAGGTTTAAAAAAAACTTTTTTACAAAAAAACAACCGCCTTCCAAAAAAAACACTAAAGGACGTGAAAAATAACTTTAATTTCTGAAGTCGGTGTCTTTAGTTTTGTATTTTCGTTTTTGGCCACCGACTTCCGAAATTAAAGTTATTTTTCACGTCCTTTAGTGTTTTTTTTGGAATTCGGTTGTTTTTTTGTAAAAAAGTTTTTATTTTTCACTTTTTAGTTGCGGTACCTACCCCACACAAATTCTTATACCACTACTTAGTGTGTAAATAACAGTGACAGGAAATTATTAACACATCATCCATATAAATTAAGTGGAAAAAATATGCAGTATTAAGGAAAACTCAAAAACTACTGGTCAGACCTTGACCAAATTTAAATGGGACCACATGTGAAGCACCACCTATCAAATAAATAAAAGAATCATCCAAATCGGTTCACCCACAAAAAAGTTATGAGCTAACACACATAAAAAAAAAGCATACAGACGAATTGAGAACCTCCTCCTTTTTGTGAAGTCAGTTAAGAATAGGCAGTCATGGCGACTGCCGACAGAAGTGAAAACCCCAAAATGTACACAGGACCTGCACGGCGTGGCGCCAGTCTGGCACAACACGGCACATTAACATGTCGGTGACGCGAACCCATCAGTTTTGCCCCTGCCAATAATCGCTCATCGCGGTCAAATAAGTTTACACTTCAAAAATGAAAAGTTATGATTATGAAAAAGTTATTTTAGTAATGGTGGAGCCGAACCCAACTCTTGTGCTTGAGATGTCAAATATCTGGACCTTATGTCATACTTTTTATTTTCTTTGTGTTAAAAAGTTAACACTTTAGATATATACATCGTTTCCAATACTTCCAGCAATCGTTTGTCTTCGTAGGTGACGGAATAAAAAAATGGTTTTCTGCTTCCTAACTAACCTATCCCAGTATCTAAGGGCCCGTTTTTTGATACATAGTTAATCACGACCGTTAATCATGTCAATTTAGCCAATAGTCAATAGCTGTCAAAGTTTAACTACTCTGTCTGCGCATGGTTAACTTTCATAGGAAATTGTCAATGTTTCCAACTGTAGTTAGCTTAACTATTTGTCAAACAACAAACTACAGTAATTTTTAACAAATTGTTAGTTTTAGCATATTTTTAACTATTAGTATGTTTGACTACTGATCAAAATACGGGCCCTTAGACAAACAACGTACCTAATTTAAAATTCCAAAATTATAAGTTAGCACCCGTTTAACAAACATACATACTTACTTATTAATATATATGTATCTATATCTGTACACATAATAAATTAAAGTCAGTTTTTGTGTCTTGGTCCGCCACGAACCAATGATCAACCGTATCTATACGGACTTACTTAACTATATAGATAGCTCACACCATGGTAATATAATAATCTTACTAATAATAAAAATGTGAAATTTTGTGAGGATGGATGGATGTTTGTTACTCTTTCACACCAAAACCACGAAACGGATTTGGATGAAATTTAGAACACAGATAGTTTATAACCTGAATTAACATGTAGAATACTTTTTATTCCACTAGTACGTTCCCGTAGGATAATTTCCGACATCCACGCGGGCGAAGCCGCGGGCAAAAGCTAGTAAACTATATAATATAGTAATATGTTAGCCAGTCAACAAAATGCATGGTAGCAAGCTAATAGTCAGACGTACTCTTCGGTGGCGGCACACGTGGAGGCTATTTCAAACTAATCAGAGTCTAACATAGCCTCCACGTGTAGCCTCCCCTCAGCAAAATACATTCGTGACGTGTTATCTAAGAGCAAAGAGCCACTGACTCACTGACTCGTCATCTCCGGAACTATAAAGCCTACAAGCTTCAAATTAAGCACGTTTGTTTGTCTTAGACACTGGGATAGGTTAGTTAGGAAACATAAAACCATTTTTTTTGTAATACCGTCACTTACGAAAATAAACGATTGCTGGAAGTATTTTAAACGAAGTATATTTAGGTGTAAAGTTTTTAATTTAAAAAATTATAAAGTATGGTATACGGTCCAGATATTTGACATCTCACAATTTTATATACCTACTTCCTACGCTAATTTTGGATATCACTGGCCAACGGTGACAGATAACATCCAGAAACATTGACTTATAATATTCTGAAATCTTTTACTCTCTGTAATTAAGCGTGGTCATTAGTGCTCCTTACTTTTCAGCTTAAAAAGAGGTATTAACCCTGCAATGGGACAATTTCAAACCGGCATCAACAACTTTAAATTAAATAAACACACGGAAAACCCATTGAACTGTGTTCCACTGTTCCACATAATCAACTACAAAGCCCAACTCAATAAATACATTAAAAGAAAATTACCCATATTAAATTCCCATATAATTTTCTGCAACATTTTGTTTTTAAACTGTTCCACCACACGCATACGTCATTGAGCGTCGTAAAGCTATAACCACACTGTACTGTAAGCCGCTTAAGCACATACTTGACTGAAATGTACGGAATTAAATCGTAAAATACGCTAACATTGTGTTTTGGCGTAGTTATTACGTGTGGCTATAGAGACAGAAAGTGATTATAATTTATTTGCAGCAACAATCAAACGAGTACATGCATTTTTGAACCAAAAAAAGTAATAGATAACATAATATCACGCCTATATTTCCGGAATGGTTAGGCAGAGGTGCAGCTATAGTGGCTTTAGTGTACCCTCATTTCGCCAGTTATGTTTAAGTCCCGTGTAATAGGGGGCGAGCCTATTGCCATCAACAGGGCACAAATCTAGACTCCGGACTGCTACTGAGAAAAAATAAAGATTTAATTTATTTACTTATTATCTCAACAAGGTTTAAATAAGAAAGATAATGAAGAGATGTTTCGTAAGTTAACTCTTGAGTTACTCAGTTTTTTTTAAATTATAATTAGATCTTAAAAATTCGAAAATTCTCTTAGCAAATGCCAAGTAAAAATTAAACTCCTCAGAAATTTATTATCGCACCAAAAATAAAATTGGGAGAAATTTTATTTCATCAAAAATTCAGCACATGAAAAATTAATGAAAGTTTGTTTCGAGACTAATTGAAACTTAGTTTATTTATTTAGAACCTAACTAAATAATTAATAATAATATATTCTGCCCATTTGCACCGCCAACCACTAAACACGTTTAGTGGTAAACAAGTTTTAGACAACATTTTTGTCTCTGTCATCTTCAAACATTTAACAGAAACAGAATTATGTTGCAAACTTGTTTAACGCTAAACATGTTTAGTGAATTCTGGTGCAAGTTAGCCTAAATAAAGTTAAGATAACAGAATTGCTATTATAATATATTAGTATACTTACTTGGGTTTATCTGAGCAAAAACAGCCAAAGCATGTATTTGTGTAAAAGCATATTTGTACGGCTACATCGGAACAGGTGCTTTTGAATTATCAGTCTGAATGTCAAGAGGTTTATCAGACTATCACCTAGTTAAAAAAGTTTAAACCACCTCGCACACTATATGGCATGCGACTGTGACAGCTCGGCGACTAGACGCAATGGCAGGCTGTGGTCGAAAATTTTCATATATTTTGTTCAAGGCTCCGCACACTTGGCGTCGAGTTGCAGATTCGCAATGATTGGTTAGGGGAGTCGCACGCTCTCGCTGACACTGTGACAAGGTCTAAGGGCCCGTGTTTTGATACATAGTTAAACATTACCAATAGTCAATTTAACAATTAGTCACTTGACAATAGTCAATAGCTGTCAAAGTTTAACTACTCTGTCTGCGCATGGTTAACTTTCATAGCTAATTGTCACTGTTTTAAGTATAGTTAGCTTAACCATTTGTTAAACAACATACTTATGTCATTTTTAACAAATTATTTGTTTAACTAACGCATTTTAACTATTAGTATGTTTGACTACTGATCAAACAACTGGCCCTAAGACGCACGTTGCATGCGCACACCCGATGACAGCTGCATGCGACAAATTAGCTTCTTGTCGTCAAGCTGTCGCAGTCATGACGCATACTGCGCGAGGTGGTTTACGATTGTTGACACAAGTAATTGCCATCACCTGATAGCAACAACTTGCCAACGCAACCACTAATGGTATCACAGGAAATATGAGTAAAGTTGTTCCGGATGGGCCTTGGGAGTGTCAGTCGGCGGTACACGAATAGTGGAATACATTTACATTGTTTGTGAACAGCGTGATTTATTTATTTCTTAGTGTTACGTAACTAGTGTGGAATGTGAGGAGATTCTTTAGAAACGTGGCCTGTGTTGTGGTGGAATTGTTCTAATGTGGAAACGACGCCATCTATCTATCTGTTATCAAATCTCATATTATGTGAACTAAATGTAAACTTTAACAAAAATAATGGTTGAAACCAAAGTCAAAGTCAAATCATCTATTTCAAATAGGCACACAAAAGGTACTTTTGAACGTCAAAATTTACAAGAAAATAGAATTGATTCTAGTTGCCCCTTCTAAAAGGTAGTTTCGTATGGAGAAGAATAGACAAGAAACTCCACCGTTATTCTTTTAAAAATGTTGTATAATATTATGTATGACGGATGTTCGAGCCGCTGAGACACCACGTGTCACTGCTGATCCGTCATCTGATGATCCTTCATCATGGGCGTGTACGTGCACGTGTTTGGAAAATAATACTCGTAAAATAACGCACTTAATTTACTTTCAAATATCGCAACGAGACTTAACTATAAACTTTAATGATTACAATGATTATCACTGATTAAGTCTAATCACAATAATTGTTAAACTTGCATTTAGAGCCAATGGATTTGTGCGTGTGTACCGCATGACGATCGTAACACAATGTGCTCACCACCGCTGCCATGACACTCACGACCCTATTCGGTGTTACCCGCTATAAGTTAAAAATACCACTAAAGAAATAAATTCTAAACCACAGAGTAAAAATAATCAATTACAACTTTTAAAAAGTGTTACAATGTATCGACTAAATAATCGCGCGCCGTCATGTATATATTAATTATATAATTAGATGTGAAGACGATGCACATTGAATAAAATTAGTAAAAAGAATTAAATAAAGCGCAATGACAGGTAAATTAATTATGTGATAGATACATGGTGCTCACAAATATTGAAAAGTAGATGATTTTTTCAAAATTTTAACAAGTAATAATTTAGTGTGTGAGTTAAAGTAGTTACATAATGTAAAAATCATCATGTCATAAAAATTATACAATTAAATTAGCAACCAGTTTGATTTTTCTAGATTTGGTTTATTTTTTATTTTTGATTGTCCTATGGAGCAGGACCAGCATGTTTCCAAGAATCCTTATCTAGGATATAATCCTCTAATTTGTAATATGTTTGTTTACAAAGTGTACTTTTAATATGAGTTTGTTTTTTAAAATTTAATTGCAATATATCACAAGGTATTTTGTTGTAACATTTATCAAAGTACTCCATAAAAGATGTATGTACTTTATATAATCTAAAAGCTGGTTGATCTATTTTATCTTTATTTCTAGTATTAAAATTATGACCATTTCAGACACTAATCTACATGGTTCTCAAACATTATGCCCGAATATTATAAATACACTTTGACATTTGTTAAATTTTATATATATAATGACTTGAGTATTTACTTGTAAAGTATTATGTTATTTTAACAATTGTGAATGTGAGGACTATGTAGGTCATTGCTTTTTTTTTCAGTTAATTTTAATCATGATCTGGCAGTTTGAGTTATTTATGCGGCCTACCCAAATGTCCTTTCTTTGGTATTGTTCGCCGAATCGTTGAGCTCCTTAAGTCCTGACTTCCTGAGTTGAGCTGCACGATTACTGACAAATGCGTGCGCTAACTGGACAAGTCCACTCAATCTGTGTGGTTCTTTCCTCAAAAGACCATTTCAGATACCAATCTACATGGTCTTCACATGATCTGACCAAGATTATGTCTGGACTTTAAAAGAGACTGTGACCTCCGAGTTTGTTTCGGCCTTTCTTCTCAGATTAGTCAGATAGGAAACGCCGGCCTCATCTAATTTAAAAATATGATTGACGCGTAAAAGTGTTTGTACAAACCTACTTACAGAAATAAAATCATTTATCATTTATGTCTATCACTTATTTTATTAAAAAGAGGTAGAATTTTTCATACTTACATAATATTTTCATAAATGAATTGGCAAGGTAGCGTCTTAATATTAATCTTTTTAAATAGTTCCCTAAGAGATTCGCGACGACGTAGATTGTAAATGGCCCTGACAGCTCTCTTTTGCAAAATGAAAATGGATTCAATGTCAGCAGCCCGACCCCACAGTAAAATTCCATATGATGGAAGTAGCTAAAATAGACAAGCGCGCAGTTTCTAGATTTGTTAACTGTCTTATCTTCCTAACAGCATAAATGGCCGAGCTTAACCGCCCCGCAAGAGATGTTATATGGGGTTCCCATTGTAATTTGCTCGTCTAGCGTAATCACGGTTTTCCTGGGAATCCCCAGGAAAACCGTCTGATTAACAAATTCTAGTTTTTCTCCATTCAATATGATGTCACATTCGCAACTTCTAACATTGGGTAATTTAAATCTAATGCATTTGGTTTTTTTTTTCATTTAGTACCAAATTATTTACCATAAAACAATCTTGGACCTGAAGAATTGAGTTATTCACGTCATCAAGATTTTGTGACCGTCCGTCGGTCTACTTTAAAGATCAATTTGTATCATCTGAAAATAACAGCATCTTCGGTCGGTTCAACAGTAATTGGGGTAAATCATTAATGTTAACTAAAAAGAGGAATGGACCCAATATCAAACCTTGAGGAACGCCTATTGTCATTTCAGACCCTAATGAGTTCATGCCGTTTACTTGAACTTTAACCTTTCTATCTTTCAGGTATGATCTAAGCAGATCAAGAACTGTATTCCTAATCCCATAGTGCTCTAGTTTCTGCAGAAGTGTCCCTTGATTTACGCAATCGAATGCCTTAGAGAGGTCGCAAAAGATTCCAAGGGCATCTTGTGCTTCTTCCCAGGCGTTAAAAATGTTCTTTATTAGGGTGACACCAGCGTCAGTGGTACAACGCCCTTTGGTGAATCCGTACTGTTGTTCTTGAAAAATGGATTTTTTATTAAAGGGACGTCACTTTTGATTAAGCATTAACTTTTCAAACACCTTACTGAAAACTGGCAGAATTGACACAGACCTATAATTGTTGGGTTATTTACTATCACCGGATTTGAACAGTGGAACTAATTTACTGTGTTTCATAAGGTCCGGAAAGAAGAGTCCTTGGTCTATACTGGTGTTAAATATGAAAGCTAAATAGGGCGTAATGGTTTCAATGAGAGATCTACAAACTTTTACAGACATTCCCCAGAGATCCTCTGTTGATTTAATTTTAAGATCTTTAAAAGCTTTTATAACAGATTGGGGGTTTATATGCTGAAACCTAAACTCCAAAGGGCGTCCCTTTACATTATTTTTAAGTAAGGCAGCAGAAAGCGCGGGTGATGAATTTAAAGCTTCTGTTGAAAACTACAAAAAAAAATAAGTAGGGGGTGGGTGGGGGTGGGTAGCTGGGGGGTTGGTAGGTATAAAAATAGGGAATATAAGTAAAAAAGTTTTCAACATTCTGAGCTATTTCTACATCAGAATTGATGGGGCCATGTGCAGTCTCTAAATTAAATTCTGTATCACGCTGTTTTTTCCTGCCTGTTTCATTATCTATTATTTGCCAGGAAGTACGTTGTGGCACACACTTTTAAAAGTTTTTGAATATTTTGCAACATACTGATAAAAGCTTGCTTGTATTATTCATATGTTGCTTTAGACCATAAAGTTCAAATAGTTTTTCCCTGCTTTAACGAATACTGGGAGTCGCATAATTAATAAATAAAAACTTTGTGTAAATAGTTTTTGTCTTTAGTGGAAAAGTGTCATTAAATTGCGTGTTACCTACAACGAATCAACAGCTTAAATGTGAATTTAAGGGATTGATTACCGATTGGCTTATACTTTAAAACAAGAGCTGAATAATCTGAGAGGCTGCATCTTATTTCATCGAATAAATAAAAAACTATGATTACAATTCACAGACTGAGATTTATTATTAAGATATCTTATTTAAGATCAAAGCGGGGGATAAAAATTCTTCATCTTATTCTTTTTAAATCGTTATTAGTTTCGCATGACGAGCACTGGCCGTTAAATCGGAAAACGCTTAGTTAGACGGTTTTCATAGCGGTTTCATTTCGGTATACTAGCTTTATGGATGAAAATATTACATAACATAACATAACATCACGCCTGTATTCCCCGAAGGGTTAGGCAGAGGTGTACCTATAGCACACCCACATTGAAAATATTATTTAAAGATTCAAAGATTTTTATGCGATAGCTAATATTTTTTTAACCTAGCTTATCTTATCAAGCCTATAACAGGGGGCACGTATAACATTTAGTTAAAGCCTACTTTAGGATAAGCCTGTACTCTATTTTTTTTAAAAATAGGCAGTCATGGGCACTGCCGACAGAAATGAAAACCCCAAAATGTACACAGAACGCTGCACGGCGTGGCACCAGTTTGGCGCAACACGTCAAATTATCATGTCGGTGAATCGAACCCATAAGTTTAGCCCCTACCAAAAATCACTCAATGCGGTTAAAAAAGACAAGAATGAGTGGTTTTCACTCTGCAGTATATACATAAAGCCTTAAAACACACTCATTCCCAGTGGACCCCAATGTCCAGTAGTTAATCTCAAATAAAAAACGTTAAATGTCTGTATGTTTTCCTGCATGAAACAAAAAACGACTGCTTTGGTACCTACACAAGTTTTAACCAAAGAAAATTATTTACACTACAAAACCACATAAGCCACCACCTTCCCTAACTCTAGGGACACGATTGCAACAAGTTGAGTTACCAAGATATAATGATACCCGAACTCTGTGTCGGAAACTTTCGGCTCGGGGCCGTACTTTGCTACTTTGCAAATTTAAGCAGCAATACTTGTAATGTATGTGCTTTGCAACTCCCAACAGTACTCCAAGCAAGGAAATAAATTTCACAAAAGTTTTTTGCTTAGTTTGCAGTTTTACGCTGTAATGGGAAGCACCAAGTTATAGTGTTTAAGTTGTCTGCTTATGCATCGCTGTGTTCTTTAAAGTTGGGAACAAGTAGTTAATAAAACTAGCTATGAAGATAATATTAGCCTGTTCTTATGCTAAAGCACCAAACCTCTTCTGACACAGAGATGGGACAAGCTTTGCCACCTTCGTTTGCTCACTGCGTGTTGGTGATGGTAGAAGAAGAAGTACTTGTAGATGCATCATCTTCATCAGTCACCCACTGCTGAGCACAGGCCTCTCTTTTCTTGTGCCAATCCCCATGTTTTTTCTTTTCTTTTTGTTCTGGGTTGGTAAATCCTCATGGAAGTCCTCCGCTCTGGGGCAGGCGGAGGGGTCTGTCAGACTCTTACTGACTAAAAACCACCCCGGTGTTCCCTTCCCACACTTGCACCGGGGATCATGGGAACTTGTGCGCTTTCTACGATCTCCGGCTAGTGCCGGACCACCTCTGCGAGCCTCCTCGAATCCGTGGGGCGAGTGAGGTGTAAAACTCCCCCGGCAACGTCCAATAGGGGCGCGGGTCGAACAGTACGCGCCGTCGCCTCGGTTCCCTCTGGACCCGTTTATGGGGGCTGGAAGAGGGCGTTGTCCACCCTCCGCCGACGCCCGGCATGTCTGCTGCGGATCTGGAAAGTGGTCTCGACCTCCTTCAGCCTTTCCAAAGCCTCCTTCTGTGAAATGACGGTTTCACAGAAGAAGATCACCGCATCTCACGACTTGACGCTGCCAACCATCGAACAAGCTACGGCTGGCAGCGACAAGTTGGCTACAACTTCTGACACGAAGGCACGGCGCGGCTCCTCCCATGCGGCACACTCGGCCAGCGTATGCCACGCCGTGTCCTCTGGACAGTTGACGCAATGATGACACCAAGGGTCCGGCTCCCTGTTTTTGCGACTCAGGTACTCATGCCCACGCTCCTGTGCCAGCCTCATCCAGGTTCTACCCGCCATGGTAATAATTTCGTCTGCCCAGCTCGCCAGAGTACGACCGGCGTGTTGTCTTCCAGTCGTTGAACTTCCAATTTTTTTGGATTTGGATTACCAAAAATTTACTAGAAAATACAACCAAAAACCTTCACACATCCGCAAAAATACTCAAAAGTATTCGCATATTGATCTTGCCTTAGAAAAATGATTCTCAGTAGTGTCATCATCAAGATCTTCCTGATCTTATCCCAATTGATCAGAACTCGCCGCAGCAGCTGCTGCAGCATTTCTTCTTCTTCCAAACATCTTTATTGGACGTCATCTCACTAGTCACTCCATTCTAGTGTGCAACAAAAAAAAAAAAACTATGTACTAATTAATCAAATTCAATTTATCTCTACAAATAATTAGACCATTTCAATTAGTATTAAGCTTTTTCTGGGCCATAACGTACAATAATTATTACAGTAGCAATTAAATCCTACTTATAATTAATTACTAATCAGCTGATTACTCGACATATAAGCTTATGATTATTGTGCCGTGACGTCAATCTGATAGCCAAGGAGTTATACCGGCCTTATTACTTCGTTGCCATGTAGATGGCAGATTAAAATAAATATACGAAAGACCTGGACTTTTATACTTTTATTTATGAAGGAATAGAACACGCTAGAACGGTATATGGAGATTTTTGCAGAATAGAATAAGATAAGTATGTCGGATATACGTTAAATCAATCGTTTGACTTTGACTAATCGGGACGCCAGCGCCACCAGGCGGCGCTCGACCCGGGGATACCGCACGGTCTCCTACGAGGCGGCGAGCCTCCTTGCTGGATTGCCGCCATGGGATCTGGAGGCAAAAGTCCTCGCGCATATTTGGGAGTGGCGCGAGGAGGCGAAACGCCGGGGCGTTACTCCGCTGCCGAAAGAAATCGCGGCACAGCGGACAGAGCTCCGGCGGGATCTCATGGCGGCATGGAGAGTGCGACTGTCGCAACCCAGCGCTGGGCACGCCACAATTGCGGCGGTAAGTCCCCTCATTGAGGAGTGGCTTGAGAGGCGCCACGGCGTCCTCACCTTCCGCCTGACGCAGGTCCTCACCGGACATGGCTGTTTCGGGAGGTTCCTGTTTCGGATAAGGCGGGAGGAAACGCCCGGGTGTTGGCATTGTGTGGATCGACCGGAGGACACGGTGGAGCATACGGTGGAGGTCTGCCCAGCTTGGGTGGAGCACCGCCGTGTCCTCGTGGCGGCGATCGGCGGCGGCAATCTCTCGCGTCCGGCCCTGGTACAGGCCATGGTACGGAGCGAGAGGGAATGGGAAGCCGTCACCTCCTTCTGTGAAGCAGTAATGCTCGCGAAGGAGGAGGCGGAGCGCGTGAGGGTGCGGCAATCGTTGCGCCCTCACGCCCCTAGTCGCCGCAGGAGGAGACACCCTGGGCGTCGGGAGTCAATTGCCGACTCCCGGCCACCGTAGGCGCGGGCTTGCGGACGGCGAGCAATGGGCAGCTCGCCGTCCGGTAAGGACCAGGCCCGGGTCGACGGCGCGTCGTGTCCCACGCGCGCCTCAAAGAGATGTCAGTATCATTGAAGGGGTCCAATAGGGCCGATGCCTGCCGGGGTCGCGGATTGTTCGAAAGAGTTACCGTGGCCCTGGCGCACATGCAACTGAAGGAACACGGGTGGGTTTTAGTCAGTAAGAGTCTGACACGCCCTTCCGCTCCGCCCAGAGCGGGAGAGGTCATTTGATGATTTCCCACCCAAAAAAAAAAAAAAAAAGGCGGCGCTCGACAGAGTCTACAACATAACGTTCGACCAGAGTTAAAGCAGGTGGCGGTCAAGCAGAGAACACGTTTAGAAACTGTCGCGCGTTCTTTATAGTTGTGTCGTGTACCTACAGTGTGTTTCGCTAGTGTGATTATATTTTCGTCAATTATAATTTGATTTGAACTGCAAACGGTTTTTCTATTGCGCAATAACCAAAATTTCTCTTAGTATGCCCACAGTGTGAATATGGCTGATGAAAACGGGAGAGACGTACCTTCTTCGTCAAATATACTACTCTGTCAAATAAGTACCGGGAAAAGATCAATAATACACAAAATGTTAGTTATTAATCCAAATTTATTTTATCGTCTTCAAAGTGTGCTCCTTCAGAAACGATACACTTATACCAACGAATAATCCAATCATCAAAACATTTTTTAAACGCTTTTTCCGGTATTGAGTTTAGTTCTCGCCTCGAATACTCCATTATGTCTTCTATCGAATGAAAACGAGTGCCACGAAGTGGTAATTTGGGTTTAGGAAAAAGAAAGAAGTCGGCTGGAGCCATATCAGTTGAATAAGGTGGTTGCTCGATGGTATTTATTGAGTTTTTGGTCAAAAAATCGTTCACAGTGATGTCCTTGTGCGAAGTCGCATTGTCGTGGTGCAAAATCCAAGAATTTTCTTTCCACAAATCTGGTCTTTTTCGTAATTACCGTTTGACCTTCCGGTAAGAATTCCGAGGGCACAACACCGCGATATTCAAAGAAAACAGTCAACATCACTTTGAATTTTGATCGACTTTGGCGTGGTTTTTTCGGTTTCGGTTCAGTTGGAAGGCGCTACTCCGAAGCTTCTTGTTGGAACATATCATCCATTCCCGATACTTTTTTGACTGAATGTTTAAGACCTCGACGTTGAATGCTTGTGGCATAAATCATCGCTTAGCCTATTTTAAACGATGAATATCAATAGTTTACACAAGCTAAGAATGAAATCTATAATAAAGTACTTGAGATTTATAATGAATTACTCATTCTGTCCGTAGGCTAATATTGACTGTAATGTAAACTTCATAAATTTTTTGTTCCTTAAACGCCTGCTTTTGCCAACCCTCACAGTATCAAAAATTAAGTTTAGAATAAACCTAATTTGTTATTGCTGTTTTAATTAAAATCCGAAACATAATCAACCCCTTGTCAAGTCAATTGTATTTTAAAACGAAGATCTTCAACTGAAGTACATTTTTAATCATCTTATTTCTGTATTGCCAAGTATCCATTCATTCCACTCCATCCGATTCTAAACCCTATAATTAACGCTGTCCAAAACAAAAGGATGGAAAACAAAACCGTTTCAAAGGGGGTACTTCAACAATGTCTCTTTTTCCAATTTTTCGAAACTTCCCTTAACAATTAGTCTCTCAAACCGTATCTCGAGCGGAATCCTTTCAATAGGTTTCCGATTGTTGCGTTGAATTACTGCAAATAGAAGAATCGTTGAACAAAACAAAGATATAAACCTTTTGTACGCAGGGTTTTATCTGTCGGACGAAACCAATTACAGGCTGGGAACTACATTTGTTGAATACATCCCTGAAGGGTCACTAACCCTTTGTGTGTTTGTTCATACACAATTGTTCGATGACAATAGTTACCCGGTTTTAATAAGGTTAAAAACGGTATGGTTCATATCGCATAATAAAAGCCTCTTTCGTACATAAAAGGAGCTTGTTTACTGCTTAGTGATTTTTCTACAATATTTACGAATGATTCAATACTCAATCATTTATTGTATTCCACAATGAGTAATTGGATGGTAACTTAGTGATCATTATGGACCTTGTTGGGCACAGAAAAATAGTAGAAGAGAGGAAGCTTTGAAACTTAGCTTATCAGTCTTCTTGATTACATCTAATGTTATTAAAGGTTTCTTTTTCTTATATATATGAGTTTTCTTAAAAATATTTCTGTTCTTAATAATTACAAGATAATGTATCACAGTTTATATTTTTTTACAGCAGGGATTCCCAAAGTGGTCGATATCGATCCCGTGGGGTCGATATCGGTTTCCCAGGAGTCGACATAAATGAAAACTGATTTTGGGGGTCAACGAGGTTACCTAAAATCGACCGCTATTAATTAACACAAGTTTTTATTCAAAACTTTCAATATACTGTTTAGGTTGTATTACGTGTCACATCCATCACAGTGATTTTTTTTTATTATTTTATCTTTACTTTTTCAAAAAGAAATTACCTACTTAAGTATTTTTACGTAATTTGTATTAATCATTAAGTATTAATTAAAATTGATTGAATGTCTATTTATTTTGTGTGTTATTTTGTGAATTTTATGTCTATTTATTTTGTTAAATTTTGATGAGAAAATGATGTCAAGTTTACTCACTTAACCAACCATGCAGTTTTTAAATTGGTAAGTATTTTGTATCAATAGGAAAAAAACTAGAGATTGGATTTTTAAAGAATTTGGCTATGGGGGTCTGAGGTATCAGTTCATTTTGGAAAAGGGGTCTCTTGCCCAAAATAGTTTGGGAATCCCTGGTTTACAGTATGGCAGCATTTTTTTATTAAAAATTGTTTTGCTACGTGACATACATACATAAACTCACGCCTTCTTTCCATGGGGGTAGGAACCAACTAAAGCACGCCACCTGCTGTTAAAATTGTTGTAGTTTTTATAAATATTAAAAAAAATAACAACCGTAACGTATCGTTTTCTTGTGTTTGCTTATTCGTGCAGAAGTATTATAAAATTGCGAATTGCACAGTAAGACAAATGCGCTTAAATCACTTTCGAACTACGAGAAAATTATTCTGAACTCTTTTATCTTTACAGAAAACAGATTTAATATTTCTATAATCAACGAACCGAACTCGAATCGAACATCTCAAGCAAAATCGAACAAGCATCGTCGATTCGACACAAATAAAAGGTTGCAAAAAGAATGGCGATGTTTAAAATCAATGATAAACAATACAGATATAAGTTATCTTCGAAATTATTGATGCCGAACCAACGACATGGGTTCTTTCGGGTTCTGCGCGCAGAATAACAGTTTGATTTCCTAAAGCAGATACAAAATAAGTGGTATCCAGAAGTCTCATTCATTGCAGCACTTAAAAGTGACTCTAAAACTTGTTTTTTTTTTGTTTTGTGCTCGTGATTATATAGATCAATATCGTTTTATGCTACTGTTTACTCGAGTTAATTATTGTATGCACGTATTTCTGTGACATATAAACCAATTTTCTTTCTTTCTAGAGAGTTGTTGTTGTTGTTGTTGTTGAGTGTTTTCATTGTAGAGGTGGTTAGAGGAAACAGCTTCAAAATCCTGTCATAGATTCCATGTGCTTTGGACTGACTGCAAAAAGTTTTGTAAGACGATTATTGAGCTGATGTAGTGTAAAGTTCACTCATACTCTATAGAAAAGGGAGGATCCTCCGCCCAGACGGGTGTTGTGTCTGGTGGACAACTGCCCGACGGTTGATGTTGGGACGTTGTATATATGCTAGTCGCGCAGGTAAACTTTGCTTGCGCGATGCAGGATTTGCGTGACGTCAGTGTGACGTATAGCTCACATGTGGCGGTGTAGATACCGCTACAATGTCATAAACATAATCAAATAAGAAGTTGGATATTTCACTACCAGTGTTTACCCGTTAGCTTTTGGGTAAGTAATGCACCTTCTGTCACTATCCATCATCGTGGCACTGCTCTATAAAAATTGGCTATTCTACTGATATTTCGGGATCCTATGTCCGGGTTTTATTGTTTTTCTATAGATTAATGCTGGCGCTGTGTAAAACTGGGCCAAAGGTAATTGTTTAAGGACGTGATTCGGGACTGATTGGCGAAATAGAAATTTCGCATATATAGACACTATATTTTGTTTTCTGATTTCGTTGTCGCCTGTTTGAGCAAGGATTGAAAAGAATTTTCCAAGTGATTTTACTTGGAAAATCAAACACTTGTGATTCTGTTTTATTTTAAACAAAAGTGTCACAAGTGTTTGATTTTTATTTTATTGTTTAAGAAAAACTGTTTATCCCAGTGTGAAAATAATGGTTTTCTTCTTCTACGTGTCGACGATGGTGAAACAATATTAAAAGGCAAATTATTTTCCAGGCGACTAACAACTGAAAGTGCGACTAACTATTTGCTACTAGAAATCATAGGCAAGGTACTATAAATAATGACATGGCGACTAATATTAACAGTAGGATAGGATGCAAGAGCGAGCGAAGCGAGCTCGGGACTTGGGGCACCCCGACTTTGACAGGTTAGGTTAGAAGGGGATGGCGGGGTCTGGAAGACCCCGCCGTCCCCTTCGTGGTTATTTTTTTTTAAACCGCCCAGAAGTAGGAGCCCCGCGTAGCGGGGCTCCGTCGGCTACGCCTTATTATGCAAATCAGATAAAACCCAGGATAAACCAGGATTTATTTTTTGTCCAAAAATAAAAATTCAGAAATAGGAAGCCTCGCCAAAACAGAAACTCGATGCCAGTTTAAATTAAAACAAAGCTAACAACTGATTATTAAGCTGCTACGTTCTACTTAAAATTATTCTTCACTGTAGCTGCCAACCTACTATTTTTGCTACCGGCTTTAATTATTTTTTAATCCCAATTTCAGATTAATTTGTCGCCGCGTTAAATACATGCCATTTTAAAATGTTGCTTGGTAGAAATTTTTCCTAAAAAATCCAACGTCAACTCAATTTCTACAGCCAGGGAAAAATTGTTCTGGTCAGTTTCAAAATAACGGCAGCTTGGCGGTGTTGAAATAGACAGCCATTAAATCGCAGTACCTACCGCTTTCCAAGCAAATCGAAGCTTATCAAAACAATTAAGTCTGAGTGTGCTCTAAAAAATATTAGAAAATAATACGCCCCTTTCAATTCCCCAGAAACCCACTCAAATTAGTAATCTCACCTCGCCACAAAATATAATTAATTTTAATTGCGGAAATTGCGAAATTTCTAATTTATCGTCCATAATAACCCTACCAATGCCGGCGAGTTTTAGTTTTGAAATAAATCTCGGCTCGAGCGGGGCTATTGTAGAATTTGAAATACGAGCCAGAGTGCCATCGAAACTTTTTCAACATTTCGTCCGTCCGTCTGTAGCACAGGGTTATCTCTATTTTCCTCAACATTTTTATTTAAAGTCGATCTTTAAAAGAATGTTTGGCGTTGGCGAACGGGTTGTTGCTTTCGAATGATATAAATGTTAAACGTTTTCTTTCTTTAAATTCTGTGGGTAAAAGTGTTTTTAAAGTTTATTGCCTTGTTTGCAGTTGTTTCAGTTATTTTGAGAACTGAGATGACTGCATTTAAGCTTTGTTGCCTACACTTGCACTCTACTGTTCAATATTTTAATGTCGAAAATATTAAAATATCTTGCTGTCTTCAGCAGTTGACTTCATTTATTACTGTGGTGATCAGCAGTTTATAAAACTTAGTGTTGGATAGTCTTTTATTTTTCTATGATTACAAAAATTTACGATTCATGGCTGGAAAGCCATGAGCAAAGTTCCCAGTCAGTACTTGTTTTTTTAGCATCCATAATAGGCAAAAATGGATGCATCATCTGCATAGTGATACAAAAAATCAGACCCGGTTTAATACTCGTACCTTGTTTCGTTACTGCAGCGAGAGGGTTGGCTTAAGTCCAGGAAAGGAAGCCCGATGGAGGTTCATACATTACCTCCTATTTAGAAAACTGTGATTCTAGCAGACATAAAATATGTGCCTATCTTAACGTGACGTTTTATTCCAAGGTCGGCAAAAATCTTACTTACAGAGTTTTGAATGTCAGTATAATTGTGGGATGACATTGTCATAGCACATATGAACAGTAATTTGGTAAAAATCAGGCGCATTATAGTAGATTTCTAATATTTTGTGGGTGGCAACCCTGATAAGCGTTTAGGTAGCGTCGTCTGCCCCGGCGCGATACCATTCGATCGCCATTCAAACAAACACGCTCAAACCTACTTTTGTTTCTTTTACTGAAGCTTAAAATGTAGGTTAGCACGAACTATTGTTTGAGCAAATATCAACCATTTTGAAACGTATTTTTTATTATTTTGAGTGTCGAGAGGAAGTGTGTCATGTGATTTTGATGAAGCTGCTTTTTCAACGTGACCTTTTAGAAGAAGGGTTGGGTAGAAACCAAACAAAGTGGTGTTTGACCGACATTTATGTTCAGAGGGGGATATTTAACCTTTACTAACTAAATTCTTCTAAATAAGATATCAATAGACGAGGAAGGAGGAAAATATCAGCTTATGATAAGTAGGTAAATTAACTGTCATCATACCGTAAACCACCGTTTTTATGATATTTTAAACAGTATTTTCTAACAGTTTGACCAAGAAACAGAAGTTATAGGTACTTAATCGAAAACCTAATCATAACTATCATTACATTACATAAATAAGTGTAGTTACTTGGTACCTACAGGCACGTCACAAAAACGCAAATACACCAAACACAGTTCGTACAACTGTAAAAGCTTAATACCATACCCATAGGTACCTACCCACACAAGCTACAAGTCAATAACTCTCTGACGACAGCAAAAGTCGATAAATTATAACTTTTACAGCACACACGTGTAAAATGACGGTAGTCGCAAAAAATACGCAACACCGACAACCACTATAAATGCAAATGAAAACGTCGTATCTTGATAAAAAGCAGCACTACGAATTGTGACGCACATCCGACGTGACGAATGTGTTATGCGTGGTGACGGGGAATTTTGTAAGTGCTGACGAATTGGTACTAAAATTCTAAGTATTTTGTTTTTAGAAATGGAACGTGGCGTTTTAAATTTTAGCAGTACTTTTCTGTTGAAACTGTATGTCGGGTTAAATTCTGTCGCAGTTAATACAGAGTTTTGAGAGTTTAATGTATTGTCTGTTCTTTAATCTATCAACTCAGCCTATCGCAGTCCACTCCTGGACATATGCCTCTCCCAGGCTGAGCCACAACACCCTGTCCTCCACCTTCCGCAGCCAGTCTGTCCCAGCCACCTTCTTAAGGTCGCACTGCTAACACAAAAATTATAATAATAATACAAACCTAATATTGTCCCACTACGGCGGAGAAAACATGAGCATTGATGACTACGCTTGCTCCAGACGGGTTGGCGATTTCAGACTTGTAATAATTTCATAATCTGCTAGTAATTAATATAATTGATCATTATTGATGCCCGCGACTTTACCCGCGTGGTTGTCGGAAATTATTCCGCGGGAACGTGCTACTGGGAAAAAAGTAGCCTATGTTACTTCTTATAACATCAACTATCTGGTAGTGAAAGTCCCGTAAAAATCGGTTTTATATACGTAGTATAATATAATTTCATGTACATTTAGTAAAAAGCTTTTATTTTGACATTACAAACAGACACTTCAATGTTTTTATTGGTATAGATAAATCCAGGTTTCCTAAAAGTGACTACACAAAGAATATAGTGTGAGTAAACACAAAATGATTATAAGTTAAAAACTATAAAATGCGTGAAAGAAAATACTCGAATAAAAATGTATTTCAAATGCGTCACAACGTCAGTGCGTCAGCTCTGCAATGGTTGTGACGGAAAACGTGATGACGAAGATTTAGCGAGTGGGAACGAAAGTAACTAAAGATAATACATTTCATCCAATTTTATGACGTCAGACAGGGCTGAAAGACATTCCCAAAAATGGACATAAAACTCAAGAGTTTTATGTGTGTTTTTGAAGATGCTGGTCAAAATATATCTACATATCTGGATGAAATAAATACACAAAACATATTAACAGAATATTATTAATTCAGAATAAATAATATATAAATTAAGTATTAGGTTTAGTTATTATGCGAAAGTATTTCATTCATGAAGCGTGCTCATCTCGATACATACAAAGTGTACAAGAGACACTGCTCAATAGACAGATATAGTTTCACTCTCTAACTTTATTAATCACTCAAAACCTAAACAAAACACTCAAAATATCAACTTTAATTAAGACAAACGAACCGAAATCCCTTAAAAACACAACTCCGTAACTTTATATCAAAACTCATTTATCTAACGAGTTCGCAAATCAGTGCTGTACGAGATTCGTGAAACAATCAACTTTGAAACAGATTAAAAAGTGCGACCATTAATTTAAATATGATGCAAATGATGGCACGTCTGTTTACCTAAGGTTGTGGTCTAAAGAGGTTTTTATTTATTATTTATTTATTAAGAAACTTTTACTACTATTCAGAACTAGCTGTTGCCCGTGACTTCATCTGCGATCCAGGATGAAAAGTAACCTCTATGTCCTTATGCAGATCATGGTCTATCTGTGTTCCAGATTTCATCCAAATCATAAAAAAAACTATTAGCAAACTTAAATATGGCGGCGAAAAATGTATTCGCATCGCTATAGACTGGTAATGTGCCCAAGAGAGTGGCGGCATTGTCACTTTGTATGGCAATGCTTAGCCTCTAGCCAAGGTAAAAGCCAGCCCTGGCATCAAGGAAATTGTCAACCAGCCGTTTGCAGATTTCTTTGAACAGACCACAAGCACACGGACCGAACAGCCATACAATTTTACTGACACATTTGTTTATATATTATTTAAACTTCTCGCACATAATAACGTATAAAGGTAGACTCAATGCCTTAGATATTCTCTACCAGTCAACCAAGAATGGTGTTATTTTGATTTGCGTAGCTTTAAATAAATAAAGAACATGAGACAGTATTGTTGGAAAGGACCAAGCTTACTCTTGTCTTAAAATATTGATAGTCGAAATTCATCGTTAGTTGAAATTCAGGTAGTCAGTCATACATGAATGTTCAAGGGAATCTTGTACCTATTTGAAAAATAACACCGCATTGTTTCGATAAATGCGACCATCGCAGAATTGTAAATAGATACCTATTCATGATTTCAGAATAATTCGTCAGATAAAATGGCAATGAAATTGAGATTATTTATTCAACGGTTGATGCTGAGGCTGGTACATAAACATGTTATCGATCAACCCAGATTTATCCCTCAAATAATGAATGAAGGTAAAGCGAATAAAAATTTTGCAGTGGAATTTAATTTAATTTTCCAATAAACACTACTACACTCGCGAGCAACCAAATCGTCTCGAACCATAAACGCGCATAAATAAATGTATTTTTCGAAAAATACATTACTTATTTATAAAAATCATATATCGCTTAAAAGCTTGAGGCCTCAGCTTTAAGTACCATTATGGTCAACATTTATCCGTAACTTTTGAAATAATGGTTTATGGGTGTTGTGGTAAGTTATTTTAAAAATAAAACAAAACCTGTTATAAACATAAAATAATTAATTGTTTCAGTACTTGTTATTTCCCCCCAAAGCTCTAATCACAGCTTGCAGTTTCTTCTTTGATTTGATAAATTTTCTGATAGTGTCTATAGAAATTCCGTCCCACGCCTCTAATAACGCCGCCCTCAATTCTTCTATGGTCTACCCTAAAGAACTGGATTTCTAGCCCGGACCTTTTCTTAAACTCGTCCCATAAGTGCTCGATATGATTAATATCTGGACTGAGTGCAGGCCAGTCCATTATCCATTTATTTTATATTTCGTCCAGGAACTGCCGAGTGACATGCGCCGTGTGACACCGGGCACTGTCGTGCATTAAGACGAAGTTTTTGCCGAAAAATCTTGCGTATTGAACAACGTGGTCCTGGAGAATGTCGGTAATATACCGATCAGGTGTCAGCCCGCCTCCTCGGCCTCCCCTGGGCACAAAATTGAGCCCGGTTTTTCTGTCTAAACAGATACCAGCTCACATCGTGCAGGAACCGCCACCGTATGCAACCGTTTAAGAGAAACAGACTGCGAAAATCACTCGCCCGGACGCCTGTAGACCCAACCTCTCCTGTCACTGCCATGCACACACTTTCTGCACTCATCAGTGAACAAGACCGACTGCCATTGCGCAATGCTCCAATTAAGATGCTCTCGAGGAAATTAAAGGCGGACTTGTCGGTGGCCTGCAGTAAATTTCAGGACTGTGGCAGGCCGTTCTGTAGTTAGATTGGCTTCCCTCAAGCGGCATCTTCGTACTGTCTACTCGCTGACAGCCACCCTTCAAACACGCCTCAGTTCCTGGGTCACATCAATACCCGTCAGGTGCCGATTCCGCAGCGATGTTGTAACGATGAAACGGTCGTCTCCCTCTGAAGTGCACCGGTGGCAGCTGGCTCTTGGTCTCCAATTAAAGGCACCAGTCTCTTGAAATCTTCTGTATACCCTTGATACAGCAGACTGGCTCAATTGAATCTGGGCAACGACTGTTCGCTAACTGAGTCCTTGTTACGCCAGGGCAACAACTTGGGCAGCTTCGTCAGGCGTAGTGTCCATAGTTTTTTCAAAACAATGAGTGGAATTTACTGTGATCTATACAGTTCAAACTTCTGATAAGCGACTGATAGGGTAAATCGGTTGCGGGGGTTCGTAGGGCAAGTCGTGGGTACCTTAGAGAGTATAATCTATACGCCCGTTTATTGCTTAAATAAAAAAGCATTAAATATTTTTTTAAGATAGTGGTGTTAATGTAAAGCTAAAGTCTCAAGCTTTTAATGGGCATGTGGTTTTTTAAATAAAATGTGTATTTTTCGAAAAAATCATTTATGTATGCGTGCTTATGGGTTGATTAGATTTGGTTGCTCGCGAGTGTATATTCATTATTATCTTTGGCCACCCGCATGTGAACATGCCTTATCGCCACAAATGAACTGTGAATTCCATAACGCTGAAATAATAATTTAAAGTTCACTCCAATGTGATTGGGAAAGTATTAACTATTTTTTATATCTAGGTTGACTTGTAGCGACCTCCATCTTTTCTGTAGCATCGAAGATAAAACTTGCTCAATTAACTCTTAGATAAGTTATAGATACGAGGAAAACATCGATAAATTATTACTTTTTCAACCGACTTCTTTATGAAAGTTTTCCGAACTGAGTAAATAACATACACATGGACTCACGCCATCTGCGCATTGGGGTAGGCAGAAACTACAGAACGCGACCTGCTGCGATCCTTACATACTCCTTTTGCTTTGTTTAGTTCATACCTGGACACACATGCACGCCGGTTGCGAGTACTATGCGCCTAACCTTTCTGAAGAACATAACCAATAAGAAATAAATAAATAATGAAATAATCATTTCTTTTTCTGAATTTAATAGCTATCTAGTTGTAACAGTTTAAAAAAAAACAAATGGAAATAAATGTTACCAGCTGAATAAATAAATATTATAACAGTGTGTATACTGAATGTTATACTGAATCAACATTCAAATGAAATAACTTATTGTTTAGCCAAAAAAAATGTTGATGAGTCCCAACTTAGCTCAAAGCTAAATTACGAACAGATATTAATATTCAAGCTGGAGCTATCCGTGTATCTAAGTGGCTTAGCATCGTTTGCAGATTGTTTTAGTTCCCACGAAACTGCAAGCTGCAAGTTTTGCTTGTCACTGTATTAGTTACGGTGTTGCTAACTGAAATATAGTTGGTTGTACGCGTCAAATATTTTGGATTTTCAACATCACTGAAACATGAAAAACACGTCTCAGTAAAATCTTGGACGAACAAAAATGCGTTTGCGTTTCTTTATAGCCTATTGCATTTTTGATGTGACATTCCACGTCATTCTACTGGATGTTCTTTCTATAAAATTATTCACAACAGCAGTTTTTTTAATTTTTTATAATCAGACTTTTAGAAAAATTGGATAAAGGGCAGGGTAAGTGAATTCGTAATAAGCTGCTAAATAATATTCAAAATAACATCATGCTGGTGTTCTCCCAAGAGATAGGCAGAGATGTACGGTAAACACACCTTTTCCCTTGTGTTTAAAAGTCCCCATGTAATAAGGTATTTATAAAATTTTATATACGTACTTACTTATTCATAATCTAGCTTATACCCATCAGCTACTAAACAACGCGTCTCATTCACACTATTTTCCAAGAAACTAACCAGCTAATTAAAGCGGCAACTACTAACAAACTTCCAAGATTACTTAACGTGAAGTACCTAAATCATCGCGTTCGTAAACCGAGCATATTAAACTGTAGACGTGAGTACGTGACGTCAGAGCTCCCCACATTAGGGCTCAAACAACGGGTGCTTGTAATTACCATTTTAATAACTAAACGTGTGCCGACTGTTAGGGTGACGTGTCACAGTCTACACTATGCAGTCTGCAGTCTGCAGAGCTCACGATAATTGACGTAGGTTTTACCGGCATTTTAGTTGAAGCTTATTTAATTGTTAACTCAGCAATTTGAAATAGTTGATGTGTATTTACCAGTTTCATGATTTGATTATTCTCTGATGTGCACCTTGTTTTAGTGATGTGTTAATTTAGCGCTTTAGGTGTAATGTTTGTATTTGTTTAAGTTCAGTTTGCTTTATTGGCATTTTGATGAGGGTTGGTGTGGTATTTACTCTACATTTTATGTCTATTATGCTGTTGAGGTGAATTAACTTTTAGAATGTTTGTTGTGGTTTATATTTTCATCATACCGCCTAACTATTAGGAAAGTTATCAGACGTCAGGACAGACCACTATGCACGTTTAATATCTTATAAGTAATTATTAAAATATCAAAAAAAACTACTATTGAAAAATAATAATTTTTTGTCATACATTTTTGCAATACTGCAGACCTGTATCGTCTACCTAGGTCTTTATAGCCGCACTGTGTTTCATTTAAACTTGTCACTGATAACATGAATGACGGACAAATAGAAAAAGCCACAGTTTTAAATGCCCAATGAATAAGCAATATGCAAACTACTATTTAACGTCACTGTTAATTTATTTTCAGTGTTTTTGCAAATGCGTGACTGAACGTTGTTTTATAATTATTTTAAGAGTTCAGTTTCATACTAAGTATTAAAAAACATGATTTGTAGGTTGGTAGGTCCATTGTCTTTAAGAAACATTCTAAAAATATTTTTGACGTTGAAAATTCTTCGAGAATAAATATACGACTATGTTTTAAAATTACATAAAAAGGGTTTCTCTAGTTTCAAACACTTGATTACCGTCACAGTAATTCATCAACCAGAAAACAGCTGTTGAACATGTCGTGGAAATGTTCGTCCTCATGTCTGTATTGTAGATAGTCGGCAAGTACCTATATAAACGTTACATGATGTTCACATCTCGTCAAAGTAATTGTCTCCTGTTTCGACGACTACAGTTTGGCAGTGTGTCCTATTAATGTTTAACCCTACACTGATCGAAATTTCACTATGACGTAATAATAACTAACTCTAAAACGCGCCAACCTAGCCCATTATGTACATGCCCCATTAACCAATGGGCAGGGCTGTCAGTATTAATCAACGAGCATCATTTAACTTGCCCTAACTCATCACCATTTTTAGGGTTCCGTAGTCAACAAGGAACCCTTATAGTTTCGCCATGTCCGTCCGTCGGTCCTACTGTCCCCGGCTTACCTCAGAGACTCTTTGTACTAGAAAACTGTAACTTGGCATGGGCATACATCGGATATCTATGGGCATACATTTTAATCACGCCGACGCAGTGGTAGAAAAAGAACTTACTAAGTAATATGTAGCTCACAATTAAGTTTTAAAGCATTTGCTAATTATTAAGCTTTACACTGCAATTTTTTGTTAAGAGTCTAGTGTCCCACTGCCAGCTAAATGGTTGTTATTGGATATGTGAAAAAATTCACAGCTATAAAAGAAAACTATCACAGCTAAGTAGGCTTTACAAGTTAACGAGTAATAGTCGACCATCTTACATTTGCAGTTGGAATGCATGCGAGAATATGTTTTTCAACAGACTACAATGTTAAGTTAACCAACTACGGAGCCCTTCATTGTGCGTGCTCCGACACGTACTTGGCCGGGTTTTATCTTTATGGGTTCCAAGCACGACATCCCATGATCATGTTTAAAGGACCGTCCACATGTTATGGTAAAGTATTGTTCTCCTGCGAAAACTGGCATATGCTAGAACCAAAAATTTAAAGACATGTGACATGCACCGGCCCAGTGCTGCTCACAGGGCCCGCATAGTGGATAGTGGCCCACTCCTTCTCACACAGAGGTCTATGTCCTAACAGTACATATGTAGCGGTGTCTACATCGCCATATGCGAACTACTCGTCACGCAAAATCCTGCATCGTGCAAGCAGAGTTTACCGCGCAACTAGCACCTATATATACAACGTCCCGACATCAACCGTCGGGCAGGAGCGCTATCCTCCCCCCGGCCCATTCGCGCCGGAGTCCCTCAGGGCTCCGTGCTCGCCCCTCTCATTTTTACGCTTTTCACCAACGATATCCCCAAAAGTAAAAGGGCTCAGTTGGCTCTGTTCGCAGACGATACGGCCATTTACTACACCGGCGTAAGCCCCGATGCGATATCTCGCACTCTCCAAACCACAGTCAACCAACTCGGTGACTGGTTTAGGAAGTGGAGAATCGAAGTCAATCCCGATAAGAGTCAAGCGGTTCTATTTTCGAAACCGAGACTCAACCCCACCCCTCCCCGTCCGATCACCATGTTCGGCAAGCCTATCCCTTGGGAGAAGCGAGCCAAATACTTGGGCGTCACTCTAGACCATAGACTCTCTTTCGGTGAGCACATAAAGCAGGCGCGTTCGCGCGCCGCTTTCGCTCTCGGTAGACTCCACTCCCTATTGAATGCACGCAGCAAATTGTCATTCAAGTGCAAATTGCGCATTTACACAGCGTGCATTCGGCCAATCATGACCTACGCGAGCGTGGTTTTCGCACACTCGAAACCCCACCACATCCATAGGATGCAGACCCTCCAAAACCGGTTCCTCCGTAGGGCAACCGGCTCCCCCTGGTTCGTTCGAAACGAGATCCTCCATCTCGATCTTAAAATCCCCACTATCCGTCAGTTCATGAAGCGCATTTCCAAGCGCTTCGTCGACTCCGCGGCCTCACATCGCAACCCTCTGGTTGTCGAGGCTGCCAGATATGCCCCCTCCCGCATTAGTCGTACCCGCCGTCCAAGGCATGCCCTGTCCGACCCCGATGACCCCATAACCCTCCTCCAGGAGAGCAGTAGGGCCACCAGTACAGTACACAAACACAGACCGCCATCGTTCCGACCTCGCCGCCGAGGTCCTACGCGACGCCCCCGACGTAATTGTCCCCCCCCCCGTCCCTTGCTCGACGACGCGCCAGCCCGCGCCGTAGCTGAGCCTGTAGTTTTAAATTCCCCAGTTAATAATAATATAATTTAGATCCAGCCTGTCCCATCTTGCTGCCCTCCCCTCAGTGACGCCCTAAGCCGAGGTTCGTACCCCACAGGGGGTGCCCTTAGCGTGCGGTCACCTAAATTTAAGTATTTTTCGCCCCTGGCTGGAGGCTTTAAGTTAGTAGCTTAAGGCACCCACAGGTTTGCCCGGTTAAGTAGCCAGGACCTTAGTGGCCACAACTACGAGCTGCCAATTAAAAAAAAAAAAAAAAAAAACAACCGTCGGGCAGTTGCCCACCAAACGCGACATCCGTCTGGTCGAAGAATCCTCCCTTTTCTATGAGTGAACTTTACACCCTGTTCCTCATACTTCTATAGATACATTATAGGCTGATTATAATATGCTATGCAACATAAAGTAAAAGTTGATTAAAGTTTTTCATACACGATGTAAAGGGTGTTAGGTAAACTGGATGCGGTTAGTACTAAGTTATCGCATAAAAGAAGCTCAGTTCTTGCAATGAAAAAATATTTGTATGGTGTCCCTGATAGGTTGTTGTCACAGGTCGTGGTGTTCGAGTATGTGTGACCGGGGTAATTCCTACAATGAAGCAATGTTTCCTCAGCCGAATACAGTGGTTTTGGAGAAATAGTGGCTATACTTGACCCAGTAGTCAACAATGACATGATGTCATTGACTTATTGAAAATATAATTTCGTGGCTAAGAATACATATTACCAGCCCATAATGTTCCCACTGCTGGGACACAGGCCTCTTCTCTGTGAGAGGGAGTGGGCCGTAATCCACCACGCGAGCCCAGTCACCAGTTGGGCGTGGTCACAGTCTTGTCTTCGAATTTTTGGTTTTAAGACATTCCGGTATCCACACGATTCTTTTTACTTCACGGTTTTTGAAAGCAGTGGTGATGAAATAATTAACACAAAGTAAAACGCCTGTCAGGTTTCGAACCTACGACTGCCGACGACGTGGCTTAGAATGATATTCCTATTTTGAACCATATTATGATATAATGTGTGCGGGTCAATATGTATTTACCTACATAATTAAAATCTACAAACAAATCGCACGACAAAGTCAAAGTCAAATCAAAGTCAAATAGGCACATAAAAGGCACTTTTGAACGTCAAAATTTACAACAAAATAGAATTGCTTCTAGTTGCCCCCTCCAAAAGGTAGTTTCATATGGAGAAGAATGGGCAAGAAACTCCACCGTTACTCTTTTAAAAATGTTTTACAATATTATGTATACATTAATTATATGTGAAGACGATGCACCTAGACTAAAATTAGTATGCGTTATATTTAATTATTTTTACCTATTGTGGTCAATATGTAAAAATAATTAAATATAACGCATGACAGGTAAATTAATTATGAGATAGATACATGGTGCTGGTGCTGGTGGTGGTGTATTTTTTTTTTAAATGTCGCAGCATCATGCTGAGATAGGGGCCTTTTGGCCTCGTACAGGACTTTCTGTTGTTATTTTCATTTTACTTTTGTTTTTATTTTTTATTTTTATATTTTTTGTTTTTATGAGTGTGTTTAGTTTCTAATAATCCTGTGCGAGTCTCAATAAATACTTTTTCTTTCTTTCTTTCTTTCTTTCACATATTTACAAATATTGAAAAGTAAATGATTTTTCCAAAATTTCACAAGTTATAATTTAGTGTGTGAGTTAAAGTAGTTACATAATGTATAAAACAATCTCATATAAATTATACAATTAAATTAGCAACCAGTTTGATTTTGTCTAGACTCTAGATTGGCCTATGGAGCAGGACCAGCATGTTACATACAGATGATATACCTAGATTCAAAATCCCCTTATCAACACATAATCGTATCACAGAAAGCAAATCAAAAACCAATCATGAGAAAAGAAAAGGGAATAAACGGACAAAAATACAAGAAAATTTCACAAAACACGTCGAAATCACATCCACGGGATTATTGTCGCGAAAAACGTCTGTCGCGTTTCCAAATCGCGTTACCTCGCCTCGGTAATTTGTCGTAAACCGTATTTTATGAGGCCTTACCCGGCCCGTGTGACCGTGTGACTTTACAACTAAATATTTCCTATAATAGGTATATCAACTATTCCTGAGGTATGTCCCACGTTTTCGGGCAATCGGTTATCGTAACTGAATATTTCGATTTAATTTGATATGACAAAAACATTTTTTTCTGTTCTGTACTTCCACAAAATAGATACAGAAGGCCGGTTCCATAAAACGCATACCAACATAGACGGCAAAAACCAATCATGTCCCATATTGTGTTCAAAGTTTCCATACACCTACACTTCTGAGGACCTCAAAAACGCCACTGATGCCGCGATCGTCGTGGCCACATACTGGAAGCAAATAATCTGACATAATAATATAGTTACATTAACCATCAACTCGAAAAATAACAAGAAGACATACGGCGATCTCAAACGAACGCCAGTCGCGAGTGCGCCTGCACTCGCTATAAAATACGCGTGTCTGTTTTCAGTGCGTTTTCCTTCCTCTTATGGAGCTGGCCTTCAGTAGAGATTGTCTAATTTAAAACTGCACGCCCCTCCACAAGAAATTGAAATGTCTATGCAATAACGATCTCTACCTCTCTATGTTGTGATACTTCAGACTATCGTTTCTAGGAACACCTTTTCCTGTTAATCAACGCGTAGTATTTTGTTACCAAGCGTTTGTTTTCCTTGAATCTGTGCTGTGAATCTTGGTCGTAAACTACACCCAGTATCAAAGCGACGTTGTGAACATACGCTGTCGTTCTTGGGTCCATAGTTTAATGTTCTCGGAACTGAGTCTTGCATTGGACCTTTATCTTTAAAGAAAGAGAATCTGAGAATATTTTGTGATGCGGCCTGCTACATCCTCGTACATACATACATAAACTCATGCCTTCTTCCCATGGGGGTAGGCAGAAACTACAGAACACCACCTGCTACGAACCTTACATACTCCTTTTGCCTCGTTTACGTTCATTCATCTGGTCATACACGCACGCCGGTTGTTAGTACTCCGCACCTAACCTTTCTGAAGAACATCACCAATAAGGTCACTATATGTCTTCCTAGGGCATACCCTCCCGGCGTTTCTACTCACATCTGCCTTGTAAATACCTTTTGTTAGTCACCCTTCATTCACCCTCTCAACATGACCAAACTTTTATTTTTAAAGAAAGAGAATCTGATAATATTTGTGTAATGCGGCCTGCTGTTGATCTTCAGCGTTTTGTAGACACTACATGGATATTTGCAAAACATGACTATTAATTAATTTGTAAACGTAGCTATTTTGGGACTTAAACCATATCTCAACAAATCGTGCGTCATTTGTTTAACTAAACAGCTTTTAGGTGCTTGTTCAGTTTCGTTGATGAATCTATACACAAAGAAGTATTAGAATTCGTATTGATATAGTGTTGTTTGCAAACGACACTTCACTTTTATTTAAACTTAAACATCAGCCACTGGTTACTGACAAACCAACCAAATGTAAATAGCGCCCTCGCTAAAGTAGTTAACTGGTTTAATGTTAATTAACCTGCTTTCTTAACGAAAAAAAAACTAAATGTATTATGTTTACGATACCTCCTGGAACTTAGTGTTCAAATAAAGGAGAAAGAGTTGAAACCTGAAGATACCACAGTATTCTTAAGCATAACTTTAGATGCCAAGCTTCAATGTGACCCACATAATTATATATAAATTTTCTAAAAAGCTTAGCTCCGCAGCATACGCCGTTAGAAAAATGCTTGATTTAATTGATTGAGACACAGCCCGTTCAATATACTTTAGTTATTTTCATAGTGTGATGTCGTACGGTATTCTGTAGTGGGGAAATGGCGCCGATATTCAGACAATTTTTGTTTTACAAAAAAAGGGCAATTCTTTCAATTTAATTAAGTTCCAGACGCTCCCTCAGAGACTTTAAAGAGATTAATATAATGACTGTGCCTTCTCAATATATTTATGAAAATCATTTGTATGACCATTAAAATATTAATCTGTTTAAAAAGTACAGTGATATCCATAGTATAAATACTAGGAACAAATACAAATTTGTTGTTCCTACAACCAGGCTCAAGAAAATAGATGGCTCGTTTAGATGCCAATGTATACGTTTTTATTATAAATTTCCTAGCCCCATTCAAAATCTAAGCTTTCATAAATTCTGATATTTTATAAAGCAGAAACTATGTCAAAGATTATGTCCGAATTTTTATTTAAACATTGACATTGATGAATTGTATATACACAATGGCATGAGTGTTTACTTTGTAAAGTAATTATTGTGAATGTGAGAACTATAATGTGGGTCATTGCTTCTTTGTTTTTTTTTCCTCAGTTAGATTTAATCATGATCTGGCAGTTTGAGTAATTTATGCGGTCTACCCAAATGTCTTTTCTTTGGTATTGTTCATCGAATCTCTGAGCTCCTTAAGTTCTGAGTTGAGCTGCACGATTACTGCTAAATGCGTTCACTGACTGGACAAGTCCACCCAATCTGTGTGGTTATTTCCTCAAAAGACCATTTTAGACACCAATCTACATAGTCTTGACATGATCTGACCAAGATTATGTCGGGACTTTAAACGAGACTGTGACCTCTGAGTTTGTTTCAGCTTTTCTTCTCAGAGTAGTCAGGAAACACCGACAACATCTAGTTAAAAAAATATGATTAACATGTCAAAGTGTTGTACCTACTTACAGAACTAAAATCATTTTTCTTTTATCTTCCTCAGTTATCGAAGAATCATAGTAATTGAGCTTTCATTTGAGATTTTGCAATTACCTGATCGTCACTTGTTATTGTGACGTTCTAAAAATGGAATAGGGACCATTTGCACGTACTACAACCACACCACATCGCATCGACAAAATGTGAGCAAGCAGTGGTTATGGGTGAACAGTGTCGCTGCAACGTTGTTGCTAGTGTTTGCAGGCAGATCGACTCCGGCTGTGACAGTGTCGTCTCATTGTGGCTGCGACGTCGTCGCCTTGATGTGGTCGGTGTCGGCCACACGGTTGATTTTGACGGTCAAATGTGGTCCATGTGGATAGACTATTCTTTTTCATAGAAATTAGCGGCCGTCCGCATAGTCCTGTTGTGGTGGGGTTGTGGTACGTATGATCGGGCCCATAGGTTCACCCTTGGTTCGCCAATCGACGCTGACGCTCATCGCACTCAGGTATATGGCTCAAAGCAATAAAAAAAAACGCTTTTTATCCTCTATTATTCAAACATAGAAGAAGCACTATAACAAAATATATAAAAATAGTACGCAATAAAAGAACATAAATTTCTGTTTTTTATGTCACTTGCTAGACAAAAATATCCCAAAGCGTACATTGCCCATTTATAACATCGTTACCAGCAGACCACTTGCGTTTATTTACTTGTATATTTCTATATAAGGACTAAGTAATAGGCACTTCAGTTATTTTTCCTTCTTTCTTGAAGCCAAGATATGCCAGTGATAAAATGTTTTATTTAGAAATAATAAAAATGTGTTGTCGAAGGACAAAGCTATTTATAAGAAACTGTTTTTTTTAGGTTATCATCAATCTTGGACCTAAATTAAGACGTATACATTTTTACACCATGGTATGATATATTATGTCATATGTATTAGTAATGGAGACGACGGTCTAAGGAGCCGAACTTTTTTATGAACTGAGATGTGCCATAAAAATGGCCAAGAATTGATAAAGCCTAGGATAATTCTCTGTTATTATTTACCGAATTCAAATTCACATATATCTACATGGGCATTTATGAATGATTCGCAAGAGCAAACGTGCTCGGAGGAAGGAAGTATTCCAGTAAGATACTGGTAGGGATCATGACCGTACTTCCGGGATTATCCTTATAGCCGTAGGTTACCTCTCCTCCTCTTAAGCACCTCAGGACATATTGTCCCCTTGTCGCTACGACACTATGTGCTAACGACTTTTTTCGGGGTGACCCCTTGCCATTTTATCCGTGTATTTTATAAATAAAACATTGGCCAGGCAGGGGCCATAGCCGTTCCATAGTTCTTGGTAACTAGTCCATCTTAGCCACTGAAACCCATAGTTCAATAATTATTTATGTTTCCATATCCTGTAAATAGTCCGACACCAACCGGGGGTTTTCCTTGGGTGCACTTGTACAGTGTATACAGGGATAATCGTCGGTTGGTGCCTCATTCCATTTAAAATTGTCTAACGGACCTCTGCTAGTTGGCTTTGGCTCCTCGTACGCCTTCCAAAGGACCGGGGTCCCATGGTCCCGAGCTATGTTAACATATAATAATAATAATAATATGAAGAGAGCGGCGCGCAATGATCGTTGACATAACAATCCCACATGACGGGAACCTCGTGAAAGCCGAGAAAGATAAACAAATCAAGTATCTTGACTTGGCTCGCGAGGTTGTCGACATGTGGGACGTGGACTCAGCGATCATTGTGCCGATAGTCGTGACAGCCAATGGCTTAATAGCGAAGAGCCTCGACCAACATCTGAGGAGGCTCTCGTTGAGCAGCTGGATCAAAGGCTTGATTCAGAAGGCAGTACTTCTGGACACGGCTCGCATTGTTAGGAGGTTCCTCTTTCTGGAGCCCTGACCGCCGGCGTAGCTTGGACCCTGTTCCCGATACCGGTGGGCTACTATTTTTTGTATTTTTAAATGTTTTTATATCTTTTATATTCTAATATTTAAAAATATAATTTATATGTATATAATGAAATAAAGGAAATAATAATATAAAACGTTTATTTTCTTTGCACAAGTCCTTACTTAATGCTAATAATTGACAATAGTGCTCGAAAAAGGAGCTAATTTTGTGAAAGACTGGTGCCTGAGGTAGCTAATTAGAGTAAGTGAGAGTGTTTAATTTATGGTTTACGGTTTTAGACATTTATTTTCTCAAAAGATTTATACAATTACTTACAGAGAAAATACAATATTATTACTTAAAAATACATGAGGCAGCTTGGCGTGGACTATGACAAAATTACATTAGGATTTTAGTTTGTGATAACCCTGTAAGAGTTCTGACAAATACTTTTTCTTTCTTCAATTACATTATTAATAGGTATGGGAGGACAGTATAGGCCTGTCAACAAGATCTAGGTATTTAACAAAATATAAAATGGTCAATACATATCACACCAACCGATACTTTTATACTAAATACCAAATATAATTTATATAGGTATCAGGAACAGGGTGTTAAGGTCACTCTACAGAAAAGGGAGGATCCTCCGACCAGACGGGTGCTGTGTCTGGGGGGCTACTGCCCGATGGTTGATGTCGGGACGTTGTAGCTAGTCGCGTGGGAAGCTCTGCTTGTGCGATGCAGGATTTTGCGTGACGTCAGTGTGACGTGTACCTCGCATGTGGCGTTGTAGATGCCGTTACAAATCGAATAAAAAAGTCTTGAATGAACGCGAGAGCAATATCCCTGCAGGTTTTCGAAGAAAATATTCACTTTATATGATTCCTGGGATGTAGCGGGGCGATGTAAAATTGATGCCGCGTCTACTAATAAATTGCTTTATCGGTCTATACTTACATGCACAGGTAAAGGGTAAATGTCAAGGTTCTGATGTATTTCCTCGAAGTTTGTCGTAAAAAATCCTGTGATTGAGGAAATCACAAATATATGATGTAACTTATCAGTAAAACTAAGTTGTCAAATGAATAAAATCAATGTCTGTATACATTCGAACTGCTTTATAATGTCTTATTGTGAAAAGACTACGTAATTCTGCCTTATAAAGTTTTAAAACGGAAAAGTACAAAGAGGTTTATTACTGTTGTAAACTTTCGTCAACACGTAATTTTCAAACTAAACCGCTGAATATCCCTTTTCAAAACACAATAACGACTTACTAAAAAAACTTCAAAAAGTATTTATTAATCGACTTAAATCAAACTTGATTAAAACAAAACTCCTCTTTCCAAATCTTTTTGCAGTTCTTGTCAAAGCTAGCATAAAGTATGCAAATGAAGTCACTACAACAGCTCATAGTAGGTAACTGAAGTCTGAAGTCTATGCTCAGCTTGTCGGTCACGTGCGCGCTATTTGCAATCACAGTAACAAATGTACAGCCATGAAATGAAATTCTGTTCCGAATTATGTATTAAAATGTTATTGTATTTTTTTCCGAGATAAAAATGGTGGGATTAAAGGAAGATTTTATGCATACTTCCATACTAATATTATAAATTCGAAAGAAAGTCTGTCTGTATGTTACCTTTTCACGCCTAAACCATTGAACAGATTTCGGCAAAATTTTGCAAAGCAATAGATGTCATCCTACGGAAGGACAAAGGCTACTTTTTGTTCTGTTAGCACGTTCCCGTGGGATAATTTCCGACACCCACGCGGGCGAAGCCGCGGGCAGAAGCTAGTGTTTTACAGAAAAATAGGTGGTCATGGGGACTGCCAACCGAAGTGAAAATCCCAAAATGTACACAGGTCGCAGCGCGTGCCCAGTCTGGCGCAACACGTTGCATTATCATGTCGGTGACGCGAACGCGAACCCGGCAGTTTTGCCCCTACCAAAAATCGCTTAACGCAGCTAAAGAAGTTTTCACTTAAAAAATGCAGCTTCACCTTCATAGCTGGCTTCAAACTTATATACCTAAACTACAGTGTAGCTTGCAACCAGGGATTATTATTTAAGATAATGTTCGCAATCATTGGCTTCCCAACCTTATCCTAAATAGGTAAAGGTCAGTTTGCAGTTAACTCAGATGTCATGAACAATGACTATTTTACGTAGAGCTAAACCGCGATTCCGACATCCGACATTTGAAATATTCAGCAAACACATAAATGGAACATAATTTGGTGTATCGACCAGGGGGTCTAAAATGGACGCTTTGGCAGAATCATAATATGATCTGCTTACAATTCGTATATCCCGCAATTCATCTGTTTGACAGCTGCTATTTGACATTAGACTTCCTAAAGCAATGCATAATTTGTAGACCATTTTGCGAAACTTCATACAAAACTGTCAAACAGATGAATTGCGGGATATTAATTGTACGCAGATCATAATATGATTCTGCCAAAGCGTCCATTTTAGGCCCACAGGGCCTCAAGTCTGCTATTACAATAGTGTTAGAATGGTCTATCATTGATTTCATAATTGTTGATTTTGACAAGTTTGGTAATCTACTAATATAATGGCGTCATTATGACTTTCCAATGGTCAACCACTGACACTCCATTGAAAGAATTGGCATAGAATGGTAATCTCG